>CM077115.1:130187062-132992071 GCA_039619475.1 Icerya purchasi
AATCGGAAAAATCCGAAGTATAGCGATAACATATTATTTCTGTTCTTGTTTTAGTATGTAGTTCCTACTTTCCACTCATCGTCTTCTAACAACGGTCAACTTCTCCGAACCAATCATACCATTCAGACGCTCCACTATAATTTCAACAATCATTATCACGTAAGTATACGTAGTTATCATCATAGTAAATGTTCGTGTTATAGTTTCATCGTACCGAAAACAAAGTTTAATAGTAGCGCGTTGCTTCGTGTTTAAAATCTACGATGACAAAAAAAAAAAGCACGTCAACTTTCAGTCAGGCCAAATGGCTCGATAGTTAACTGAAGCCAGGCCAAAAAAAAAAAAAAAAAAAAAAAACCTTTAATCAGTTTTGGAAACGTTAAACAATACCGAATATATTTTGAGAATTTAAATTTCGAAAATCCGGGAAAATGCGTCCGTGGATAGACAAAATTAGTAGTCCGAAAATCTGACGAACGCGTTGTGTATTACAAGCCCAAGTTGAGTTCAGACTATAGAAATATTTTAACTATCAATCGCTTTATTTGCGAATAATCGATTAAGAACAAATAAAACTTCATAGCTTTAAATGATTTTGGAATAAACGATCAAATCAACAAAAAAAAAAATGTATAGTCGGTACGCTGCAAGTAATCAGTAGATATAGAAATTTTTCTCATTTATTCAAGCTTTTAATAAGTAGCGCATTTAAAAATTACGATTCTTTAATTAACTTTCAAGTAAAATATAGTTAACTCGGTAATTAAGTTAAAAGATATTTCCAAAATTTATTTGTTTGGCCACTATTAAGAAGTGTTAATAAACGTAGTTAGAAGTAACCTTCACTAAACTATTTTTCGGTTTTTGTTAATTGTACATAAATATAGATTATCGGTTCTATCCAATCAGGAGTATCTTATCGGTCACCAATCTTTCGGCATAATGAAAATAGACGTTAGCCGATAAGAAACAGACTTTTAAATTTGATTTTATAAGACTTTTAACTGAAATTTTAAATTTCCGCAGCTGATACAAATAAGTTTTTACGAGTTGCATTATTATTAAGCTTTCCTTATTTATTTACTGAATTCGGCAATATCTGAAAAGAGTTATCGAAAGAGTTGCTTTCGAACTAAAAAGTAAATAGAAAGTTTTCATTGCAAAAGTTTCCACACTACTATACCTTTTCCTACGTATGAAAATAATTTTTATCAAACGACCATTGCTGTTTCTATACTAATTCTATTTTTAATTTATACGCGTAGAACAAAATAACTCGATGACTATACGTTTGCAAGAGTCTTGCGAGCAAAGATATCAACAAATTTTCATTTACACACACATGATTAGATAAAATTGTAATGCTGAATGAATTATTGTGATAATTCTACTGTTTCTAAATTTAATTATTATAATTATAAGCCTAATGATAATTAAAGAAAAAGAGAAAAATTATTTTCGCTTCAGAACTTACCACTAGAAAATCACCAAGATTCTTCAAAATCCAGAAAACGGCATATAATTGGCATAGTTGCGTAAGGACTAAATGAAGAGGTTCCGATAATGAAAGTGACTTCACTTTTTTCACAAAGATTTCAACCAGAAAAGCCCTGCAATGAGCCTAAAAGGAATAAAAAAAAAACACAGAAACATCCATTTGGTTATTAAATAAATTCATGCAAAATAAATCTGTAAAATTTCTCTTCCCAGCTTTTCTTAAATTATAAATTAAGGATTACTTGTACAAAGCACTCATGTTAGTTTATTCTAAAAGTATTAGTCGTCTCTGTTTGCCCCGGTTTGTTATTTTATTCAAACTGATTACAAAGAAAATTTAAGATCGACGGTATATATTAAACAATACGGAATTTACAAAAGAAAACGCGGAAATTCGAAATAAATTATTTTTGCTCGAGAAAGAAAAAAATTTCAATTTAATTTAAAATATTTATCGCTTGTAAATGCCATCGAAATTCTATCTTCGAGTTTTTTATATATTTTTTACCGACTTCAAAAAAAAAAAAAAAAAAGAGATATCTCCACCGCATTTTATTTATTTTTTCATGTTTGTTCACTCGTAATTTTTAACTATGCGAACCGATTTTTATGATTCTTTGGTTATTGAAACCATACCGGTTAGTAATGGTACGTCATGAGTACCACAGACCGAATAGCCATCGAGTAACGTAAAAAAAATGGGTGTCTCGTTAAAAAAATTGTTATTAATATAACAAACACGATTGATTTAAAATATTATAAGAGTTATTCATCGTAGAAACATAAACTGGGAAGAAAACTAATTTTTAATATAATTATACAAAAAATTTAAAATACTTTTTTTTTTTTTTTATGGGTTTATCAACTGAATATATAAACCCAAGAAATGGGGAAAATAAAGTTACATTCTGAAATGTTTAAGGGTAGAGGATAAAAATATTTTTTTTTTTTATTTTTTTTTTCTTCGGCTCGTCAACCAAGGACCTTTATCCAGAAACAAATAGTAAGGAAAGAAGTCGGTTATATTTTAATCCGATCAGAAATCTTTGCCAAAAAGGAACAAATAGCAGGAATAACTCTAGTGGGGAAGGAAAGGACAGGATATAGGAAGCACAATAAGCAGAAGGAAGCCCAAGCCTCGACAAATAGGAATACAAAGCGTACAAAGCAAAACGCTCCACAGAAAGAGATGAACACTAGAAGAACATATGATCGGCATTGCAAATAACCGCACCATCAGGATGGAGGGGACAGCGTGGGGAGGAAATTAGGGAAAAGCGAAATTTAGATAATGGCACGAAAGAACGGCCAAAAAGTATACGAACAACGGAAAAAAACATCAGAATATCGAAGAAGAGAGGGATGCAAAAGAAACCACGAATAGGGAGGAAGAGTAGGCTGAACAGACAGATAAAATGAATAATTATTAGAAAAATAATTCGACGGTATAAATAACAGAAATAGAAGGAAATGAGAAAATATAACAAGCACTAATAAGGGAAGTAGGAATACGAAGTTTTAGAAGAAAAGAGGAGAAGGACGATGGTTTAACCGAAAAGGTCGGACATGCAAACAAAATTTGATCAAAATTACAAGGATGTATGTGACAGCGGGATGAAAAGGACAGAACGGAATAGAAGCAAATGAAAAGCGAGAAAATGATGCGGAAAAGAGACTATGACTAAAGCGAAGGCGACAAATAGCTGAGATTGTAGAACCTTTAAGAGAGGGCAAGTACCTAGAAAACTACGGATGGGGTGGAAAAGATGGCTGAATAGAGCTAAAAGGAGACAGGATTAGAAAATGAAAAAGAATAGGAGTTGAACCATAATTTGGAATGAGTGTGACTGGGGAAAGAAGAAAAATATTATGAGCTTAATTACCACAGAAATGTAGATTCAAATAAAGAAAAATAAATTTAAAACCCTCATAGTGTTATTTACAAACTCATCCGACGGGAATGTTACATATATTTACATTACCGCGTACAACTTTTAATCATTTAGAGTAATTCGAATGATTGTTTATTAAAAATTGTACTGGTCAGTGATGGTCTCATGTGAGAACCTATGCGTACCAGTGAGACTGACTGAGTAGTCATCAAATAACGTTTAAAAAAAAGAGTCTCCTGAGAAATATATATTCCCACTAATATAGCCAGATAAAAATTAACCAAGAAGTTTTTAATTTAAAATATTTTGACAATTGTATTATCCCTATAGTTAATTTTCAATTAAATGCAATTGTTTACTTTTAAAAATGGTATCACAATACAATGCGGTATATTACAGATACATCCAAATTGCTAATAGTAGAAGTACTGTCGAAATTAGTTAAAACGAAACCGTAGGGAACAAAAATATTTTTCGTATTATCTGAATTTCATATTACAAGGAAACGCTAATTTTGGATAGTTGAAAGAATCGAATTTGAAATTACAAAAAAACTAAACGGCTAAAATGTAATATAGTAGTCAGTTTACTATTCTCTAAAAGCATCACTAACTTTGGTTTACATTTACATTATCATCAAAACATCTGGTCGTCGATGCCAATTTGTACCGCTTGTTTCTGTATAAAATACTACGATTATTTGGTATTTACTACCATTGCCATACTATGGAGTGATCAAACACTTTTTTAACAAAAAAATAAAAAAGATATTTCTGTTAATAATTATTATCAACACAGCCAGATGGTTACAACATGTAGAATCTTTGTCTTTATTAAAGAAATTTGTGTATTTCCGACTTAGCGACCACTAACATAACTATCGAGGAAAGATGTCGAAATAATCAGACATTTTTTTATACTTCATTAATCTTATTGGTCTACTATTCCATTGTAGAAGTTTAAGCTTCACTTCAGATTTTGGTCGGATGTGTACCCTTCCTCTTTTACCAACAATCGTTCCTTCTACCTTTCAATCCAACCTACACTTCCTTCTCATCCATGGTTCTCGGAGTTTCTCTCTCTTCCACGATTTATAATTTCCTCTATTGTCTGCCTGCGCTTTAATCACACACTGCTGCCCTCTTCACACTTTCGTTTCTCTTTGCTTCCCTCTCCTCATTGTCCGTTGCATCCAGATGAAGCAGTTGTCTATGATGCTGATCACATTTTCTTCGAGTGCTCTGCTCTTTCTGCGGAGCGTTCTCTTTTCTATCTTCACCTTATAAAGCTGGGGCTTCCCACTCCTTACTGTGCGTCTTACATCTTGTCCCTTCCTTCCCAGTTTGTTGTTCTTGTCCTTGGTTCCTTTATTTCAGCTGTCTCCAATCGAATTAGGTTCTAGTTAGTTGTCTCTCCTTCCCATTGTGTCTGAGCAATGGTCCATAGTTGATGCGCCCAAAAAAAAAAAAAAAAGTTTAAAGATAATCATAGTAAACCAGATAATATATTACAATATCGGCAACGCATTCATTAGTTACTTGATCCGGATAATTATAATGTCATTCCTCGTTACTGCTGTACAAAAACTTATTTTTTTGATTGAAATAATTCAGCTTTATCGAGCAATATTCTTAAAAACATAATGCGATTCAGTGAAATTGGAACATTTTGTTAATTTCAGATCAGAAAATCAGAAGGATTTTTAACGTTTTTTTATTTATACATATTTTTCATTGCAAACTAATTCCGTTGATAACGAGCGTAGAATTTTACTCAAAAAAGGAAAAAGCCATTTTTAAGAAGTTAAGAAAACATTAATTACTTTTTATATATAAAAACTATGAACCTGTTAGTTATGTATTTGTATTCCTTCTGCAGAAAAAGTAATGAACACTTTTATAAGACAATTTCATTACCGAAATATTGTATTTTTGAAATACTGAATTTATTTTCAAATCGTTTTGTTTTGCCGTTAATAGTGTTAAAAAGTAAATCGCGGAAATTGTACGACAGTGCGGGGTAATGTGTTAATATCGGAGAAAATGTTCGTAAGCCGCTCGCAAGACGTAAAGAACATTTTTTTATTGTAAAAATTGATCGATTTTTTCACTTCGTGGAAATTGGTTTAAAATGGATTTTTTTTTTTTTTTTTGTTTCAAAATTTAAATTTTTTTGTTTTACAAGATATAATAAGTACCTCCGCTGCTGACGTTAGGCGAATAGAAGTTTCATTCCATGCTTCTTCAAAACTTAATCCAGATTTTGTTAATCTATCGATGTTATTCGCGCAATCGATAATTTTCCTAAAAAAGTATAAATCAGACATTTTTTAGTCGAAATAATTATGTATTTTTAAAAAAAAAAATCTCCATTGCTTGTTGCAAAATCGACAGACGGATTTTCTTTTGTAACCCAACACCGGGGTAGAATACAGAAACGAGTTTGCCGATGTGATTTGTAATAACCATAAATTAAGTGTTCTAAAGAATTTTAAAGTCGTTTTCAGATAATATACATCATTAAAAAAAAACAAAAAAAAACAAAAAAAAACAGTGTATTTCCGGAGTCACCAGTGTGTACTTAAATCTTACTCATATTTTATTCTATTTTGAGGTTTCATTTAAGCATGAAACGCAACTGCGTTCACATAGGCACAATTAAGTATTCATTTTTACATATTTAACATTTTCAATACGAAAGTTTTACTTCGACATTTACGTTACTTATTAAAATTATTATTGTCATTGTATTGTAGTGGAAATTTTCTACCCACCTGTATACAAACAGAAAGTCTGGGAACTCATAAATACTTTTAAAATAGTTGTATTAAGAGAAATGACGTAACATTACCAAACTCAAAAATAATTTCCTGATGTTTTAATTATATTTTATGATACAAATACGTTATACCTTAATTTTTTACAAATAAATATAACACTTTGAAAATGGTAATACAATATTAATTACGTCTACTTAATTTTACGTTAAGCTTACATCACTTTATACTTTAAATTCAAAATAAAAACAAAATCACATTAAAATTATGAGATAATTGAATATTATCTATTAAAGAAAAGATTTTTAAATTGAATATTATTAAAAAAATTAAACCTGCTGCAATTTAGAATTATAAACGATAAGTGAACAGAATTTATATTTTTACTTTTTAATTTTTTTTAAAACAACTTAATTTTATCTCATTTAAACGCGAAATTATATTCTTTTTCTTCAAATTATGTCAGTATGTTCTTGTGATCTTAAATTTCATATACAATAACGTTTAATTCGATTTAGCGATATTTTAAAGGAATTTTCGAAATTGTTTTATAGATATTATATCAGAAAGTTTTCCAACATTTTCTTATATCCTTGTTATAATTTTGTTATATCGAATGTTTATCTAATTAATTATACGAAATCTGCATTTTCACAGGATATCGCATGCCCTGTTTAAGAATAGATTTTTAACATGTATTTTCAATTAGTTTGTCGTAATATTTTACGGTATCACCTACCCAGCTGCTACTTGCTGGAACGCTTTAATAACGCACTGGAATGAGCGCGACCACGCAGTATTATCTGGTACTCTATAATGCGTCACATATTCTATCATGCCACCGTGCAGTTTTCCGGGTGGAAGGCGACAGAATTTTATCAAATATCTATTATATTTAAAAAGGGATCATTACTTGTTTGAAAAATTAAAAGCTAACAAACAATTCAAATATACGTATAAAACTGGAAAAGATAATTCTCGATAAAAAACAAAGAAAAAAATATATCAATCCATAACAGTTATTAACGTCATCATCGATATCTGTTTTTCTGCATTTAGTTGTTCGACTTTTCCAGTTATGTTCGTTCGGAAATATTTAACATCAATTGCCATGTCCTTTACCGTTTGTGATTTCTTTTTCCAACTTTCTTACTGATTTTCCCAATCAATCGGTCCGAAGTTGTGTTAACTATATCGACATTTTCTTCAAACGTGTCTCATCTTTATCCCACTTTTATTATATTTGTCTATCTCCGTTATGTAATACTTTTTTATTTTACACGGACTGTAGATTTATAATTTTCAGACAATTAAATATAAATAAAAATTGATACAGAAACTAAAATAAAACAACTGTTCAGACAGAGATTATTTCGCTGATTTAAATTATACTTCCGAAAACGGGTTGTTTATTATAGCAGAAATGTTAACGCCAAAAAAATAACGAACAAAAACGATCCGAATGGTATTCTGAAAATGTATAATTAAATATATTCTTAATGAAATATAATTAATATCGCGAACCAGATTTATTTAATATATAAAAACTAATATAACAAGTTACATATTCACGATATTTACAATCTTGAAAATACCACGAATAAGTAGTTTATTGTCATGAAATATGTTGGTAATTATGTTTTTAGGTATTAAATAAATATCTTCTGGTCGTGATAATAATTATTATATTTAAATAACTTACAAAAATTAATTATCATATCAATCATCATACCAGTTTTCTTAATTATAATTTCGATCATTTCAATTGCCTAATTACAGCACAAACATTTTCCAATTCTGGTTGCAGCAATTGCTTTGCTATTCATTATGATAATCATAAGAATTGCTAATACTTAGATGCACATCACGGCAATCTTAGTGGACGGTCAAATGGTGTTTAATACGAAGTCAAAAAGAAACAAAAAACCCCGGATTAATAATTCTTACGAAATTACTAGTTTCAAAAGTTATTATCTAAATATAAAGTCTACATTAGTCAGGTGGTCATTATCTAACATGAAATTCTTTAAAAACTCGCAATATTTTATAATTGTATAACTAAATTTTTTTTGTTGTTTAAATTGATCAATTGGAAACCAATAAAAACATTTGAAGCTTTCAACAAATAAATTTCGGACACAACTGTGTTAGAAAGAATTATATTTGTTTCGAATTGCTTCTGATGATGGTCAGTGTAAGCAGGCCGAAATGTTAAGTATAATTCTTTCTAACACAGTTGTGTCCGCAATTTATTTATTATAACTGGAAACCAAATTAGACATTATTTTCTATTACTTGATAGGAAAAGCAAAAAAAAGTTAAATTTAAATCATTAGAGAAACGTTAAAGATGTAGCAAGCACATTTATTTTTCGTTTTGTCGATGATACTGCGTAAAGTGTATCAATTAATTTATTGAAAATTTAAATTAATAAATACCTAGCTGTTTGTAACAACATTACTGTATATTCACCCTCGTAAGTAACCGCAGCTGTTAATAATCCATATATATTCGGCATGCTACTGCAAGTCATGTAGCCGTGACCTCCGCAAGATAATCGACATAGTTCCACTAAAAAACTGGTATCAAACGTACTGACTGCTTTCAAGCAACATGACATAGCATGTAACTGTTATGTATATATAAAAAAAAAAAAAAAAAAAATCATAAATAATTGGCGAGAAAAATTATAAAAAAAAATTATATAAATTTTATGATTACAACACTCTTCTAGCTTCCTTCGATTACTCGCGATTTTAATTATTTACTCGAGTATAATAACTGCTAGAACATTTATCATATTTATCTTTTAGCAGTTGAAAAAATTCAATATTTTTGTATAGCACACTGTGTATGTAAACTGTATAAATTAAGAATTCTTCGTAAATTTTTAATATCAAATCAAAATCAAATCAAAATCAAAATCAAAATACCTTTATTGAGAAAATTATGCATGATTAAGATATTACATAAAATTAGTTATTTATAAGTAAAATTTCCTCGGCCCATGAAGAGCAAAGGTATCCCTTAACCGTTCCCATTCTGATCTATTAACTGCTATTTTTTCAAAGTTATTATTATTTAAAAATTGGTTTATTTCGTCTTTCCATCTACCCTTTTGATGGCCTCGTTTTCGTCTGTAATGTGAAAGATACCAAAAAGTGGACTTTACATGTCCAACGGTCGTCTCTTATTCTTCGTAAATTTTTAATCTATCTGTATTTTATTTAGTATTCCCTCCTAAGAATTGAAATTATGTTTTATATTCAAACTGATCAAGCACATTAGTAGCTTTTAAAAACGAAAATTTATATTTATATTTTATCGGTGTCAACTAATTAATCAAAAAGTTCATTAATAGACTGAATTTTAGTATTTAGATTGTTTTGGAAAGTACAAGATTTTTTCTTCAACAGCCAAATAAATCGTGCCTGATAAAAAAAAAAAAAAACAAAACCGAACGGCGACTGAGCGAAAACTGATAAAGACAAAGCAGAAACTTTTGGCGATCATCTTAAGCAAATACTTCAGCTACGAGTACATGCTAACTTAGGTGACTATCCTCTTGAAAATTTGATGAAGAAATATCTCATAGCTCCATAGCGGGTAACTGAACATTAGAAGTGAGCTCATAAGGAATACGTTGAATGACGGACGACTGTATGAATATAAGCATTTTGGACGATTGAATACCAAATCCAGTTCAGTTATCTGCAGTTTGGTTGTTATAACATTGCACCTTAAATGTTTATTCGGGGACAGCCGAATTGCGCACCAACACTTCACATAGTGACAAGTTGGACTCGAATTGCGCACCGACCCGAAATAGCCCGCCCGCCGAGAACTCGAATTGCGCACCGCTTTAAAAAAAAATACTCCGTATTTTATAAAATCGACGGACGAATAAAATCAGTAAAAGTGTCGTTCTTTCAGTGACCTCCAAAATGTCTTATCATATCTCGATGGGGAACCTTTGCTATTTGGAATAACATTTCGGTTGCTTAGACAAGAAACCTCCTTACAGGTTTGCGAAAAATAGGCTATTTTTTAAGTATACGAAGCGTAAAAATGTTGAAAGCTATCGAACATTCAAATGTTATAAAGCGGCCATCAGTTTTGGAGTCCAATAAATATCATGGTCCCGGTGCCGTTTTTGTTGGGTTTTTTATATTTCATACCGGCAAACTTCCGGTGCGCAATTCGAGTGTTTAGATTACTAAACCTTTTTTAACCGTCGGCCAGGTAAACAACGGTGCGCAATTCGAGTGTCGCCGTTTATTCTTCAAATAATGTACATAACTTTGGTAAGAACGTAAAATATTGCGCTATTCCTACATAGTTTTCAAGACTTTATCAGGGTGGCCACCGAAATATAATTTTAACATTTTTGGTTTCGTCGATAAAAATGACAAAAAACTAGTATCGGTCATTTTCTAATTCAAATCAGAACTCAATTTTAAATTCCGCCATTATAAAGTAATGAACTAACATTATTTAACCCGTTTGCTTCATTCAAAAATTAGGAATGGATTTCAATTTTATCAAGATAGAGGTTCCAAATAAAAGGCATACATAATTGAAGAATAGCTTCCCTACAACTGCCTCCATGTCACTGAAACATTTTTGCGGTTTCCATTTAAAGAGCTATTTAGATAAAAAATTGCGTGAAAGTTCGATTTGAAAGTAAGTTGAACAGAAGCTTGAAAAATGAATGAGACGAACTTTTGATTAATTGCAAAAATTGATATTTTCAGTGTTATGAAAACTGTAAGCTCTCTTTTAGACGAAGGAAAATCGTAACAAACTTTGAAAATAAGTTTTTATGATTTATTAGAACTATCCAAATATTAATGAAAATTTATGTTTTTTGTAACTGAGATCGTGCTATATTATTTTTTTTTAATACCTGTTTAAAAAAGGATTATTTTTATTATTACAAGAAAAATTCAGAAATAAAGTTTGTTTTTTTTTTTTTTTTTTATGTTCATTTATTATTAAATATAGTGTTTAAATATTAATGTAACTACTAACTGTATGTTAATTGTTGTTTCTCATTTCCTAATCAAATTAAAACTTAATTCATAATTTTAATATCTTATGTGTTTTATATCTGAACTTCATTTAAAATAATACGAATTATAATCATTTCTAATTATTTATTCGACTATAAAGTAAGAAAATTATTGATTTTTATTTATTATACATATTTAAAATGTAATTAAACATTTATGCAACTGTTCAATTATTATTCAATAACAACTTACTAGAATGTTTTTCATAAAATATAATTCATATTAACACAATAAAATTATTAGTGTAATTATTGTATAATGTACTGTAAAGAAAATTTTATACTATTAAGAAAACATGCCATTTCACAGTTGCATAGGTTGTTAATATTATCATTTGATTCTTTTCACCTTCTTCGAAAATATGCTTCTCATCGTATTTTTTGATAATTTAATGTTTTCTTGTCCCGATAACTTTAAATTTAATCTTGCAATTGTCTTAAAGTTACAAAATACAAAAAAGAAGCAGTAATGATTTGAAAGTACTACATACTTCCGGTAGTTTATCTAAATCACCATGTTCTAAATCATTAGTAACGCTATTATAAACGTCCCACAACCAATCAGCTGCAAATCGCATAGCATAAACAGTTGCTATTGCTGGAAATAACTTATACTGTTGTGTATGAAAATCTAAAATTTGTGGTTCCGGATCTCTAAATAAATAAAAATGATTCTCATGTCATATTGTGTAGCATAGCTATTAATTAATTAATTAATAAACCTTATTTTTTAATACGCAAAATGTACTATATATTGGAATATTATTTAATTTCGCGATGAAATTTAATAAGTCATTGTATTATTTTATTTAAAAATAAATGAAATATTTTAATTTGGTATCATATTCATATTTTACAAAACATCTTTCGTCAAAAGATCGGTTTTAAAAAATTAATTGACAATAATTAATAATATCTGAACGCTAAAAATATTAAAATTTTTGTATATTTTCACATACATACATACATATATATATATATATATTCACATACACCCAGGGTGCACCAAAGCACCAGTCTATCCTTTCTAAAATCTAAATATCTAGTAAAATGAAAAATTCAAAGTCTCATATTAATAATTTAACTATGTTATATCAAATAGAAATATTTTAAACTTCTCTCTTGCACCGTTTTTTTTTTTTTTTTTTTTTTTTTTCAAATAGCATGGAGTATAATGATGTAGTATTGTGGAGTAATCATTATTATTCGGACAATTTTTAGACGAAACAATAATCGTGATAAAATTTTAAAGAAAAATCCGATCTATTTCTAAAAACAAAAAATAAGCAGTCTATGGTTTGTTAAAATGTTATTATTATCCTGCGATAACAATAGATAAAAAAACAAATAAAATTGATAACGTAAAAAGTCCTCACGAGGAACAAAATAATATGCGGGCACAGAAGTGTGCATAGTAACGTGCATACGAAATAAGATAATTTTTGTTATAATAAATAGGGTTAATGGAAAAATCCATTTCGTAGAAAGTAGATTATAAAGAAACAAAAATGAATGAATGAATGAATGAATGAATGAATATATAAATAAATAAATTCTCTCAATTTCTAAGAAAAAAGTTTTATAAGAATAAATGTTTTTGATATTACACTCGAGATGAAATTGTATTATACAACAGAATTAAAAAACAAAAATTATAGATAAAAAAACATTAAAATCTACATTGAATTTTTAGAAATAAAAAAAGAATAAGATAAAACTTTTATTCCAAATATATTGAATTCGTTTATTATTTCATTAAAAATTTATGGATTATAATAAATATTAAATACCCAGGTTTTAATTCACTTTGTCTTCGTACTGCACTGTATCTCACGGCTATGGTTACAGCTTTGGCTAATGATGCGGCAGCTAATCCCCGAATAAGTACAACTCTAACAAAAATCATGGTACCATATGTTAGCTTTTCATTCTGCGATTTCACATACGTCCCGTCCTAATATCAAAATTCAATAAGGTATCAATTATTCAGCTGATCTTTTTGCACGCATTATAATGATTTTCAATTGCCACCCACCCGTTATAATAAATGAAAAATGAAACATTTCCATTCGATAATGTCTAAAAAGCTGAATAGATAGCTATTTTCAGTGTGCATTAGAGCCTGCTAGTTTGTAATAAGTAATTACTACATTTTCGAAACATATTCCAAATGAAAATATCGCGTGATTTTTTTTACTACAATTTGAATTAAGTGCTCTTTCATTAAAAGAAATTTTAAAGTTTTTAGAAAAAAAAAAAAAAAATTACCGATAAAGACATTTTTATATGAACTGTATCATAGGCGTATCCAAAATTTTTCTAAGAGGAACAAAGGAGCAATTTATTTATAAGTTTTATTATTATACAGTTATATACATACTCTTATAAATTTAGTGTGCTCAAATTTGATGCATTTAATAACATTTACATAAAAGTACTTGAGTGAATTTTTGAATTTATCGACAGTAATAGTATAAATTTATAACATATGAATGAAAAATAATAAAAGTTCCTGTAAATGCTGAAATTGGTTTAAAAAGAAATTTAGAAAAGTGTCGGTTTTTGAGCAAACACAATCACACAGCGTCATTTAGAAACTGTTTATCTATTCTTTGCCTATATATTCTCCGTTTAATCGGTCTTTAGCTGTAATTGATCAGAACCACGTTTTTATACTTCGTAATGTAGAAAAAAATCTATTTAATGGAAATGAAGCTTTATTACTATTTGTGTAACCGTCGTAAAGAATAAATTAATGTATATTCCGGAAATCATCAATTGCAGCAGATACAAGAGTGTATGTAACAGTCGTATTGCTCGAATCCGAGCGGCGTGACTACCTATTTGTACATTCTAGTTGTACAGAATAGGCAGCGCTCATAGCAATTATTATATGCAACGCAGGTGTACACACGCAAGAAGACTACATTCGGAACTGATAGTAGCCGCTTGTTATCGCGCCACTAGTGCAGTCCCGTGTGTGTCTGCTGTGTACTGACCTAGCGCGCATATGATGTTGAACGTGGTGGTTTGCCATTGCCTTCCACACGTGATTATTAGCGATTATTTATTTATTTATTTTAATTCTTGTAATAAGTTCGTCGTCGCTCGGGATCGAACCCGTGACCGCCATATCGGAAGTCAAGCGCTCTAGCAACTAAGCTATCGCGACAGAGAACAGTAATCGTCTAAAAATCACATCAGTTTGTGCTTATGAAGGAAATTTTCAATTCCATATTTTTCATTTACTACTTTCATTTCAGTTATAAACCGATCCTTTGGTGTGAAATTTTTTAGGAGGATTTTAAAAAATCGGAGTAATTATTGATTATTTTGTGAAAATCTGCAGTTTATGAAATCTGTCAACGAATTCAAATACGAAATGAAAACATTATGGTTACGTCAAAAGTATTCTTACTCTGTCAAACCAAACAATCAGGACGATTTTGATGGCGCAAAACAATATGCGGGGTTCTTAAATTAACATTCGGTTATTTGTTTGTAAATTTCTCGGATGAAATTTCAATTTCTCTACCGCATTACAGATCAATTTTTGACATCATTACTCAACGTAACAGACTGAAGTAATCTGGTTCTAGTACAGCAGAAAGTATGATTATAAATAAGTAAATAATGGCAACTGGTGTGAGGCATTATTTGAAATTTGTTTAGTATTTCGGTTCCTATCATAGATCAATAAATATTCAAATTTTTTAATTATTTCCAAAAAATATGTTCTCGAATAAACGAAAGCCTTTATAATCTTCGGTCTACCTTGTTTCACACAATAAAAAATATATTTAGTACCAAACTGCTTCGCACTGGATTTGTTCTAAAGAAATTAATAATTGATTTAGTTGTTCCCACTAAACTATGAACTGTAACTAACTTTGCCAAGATTTAATTTACCCAAAGCACAGTGTACGAATAAATCCTTCGGGTACATATTCTTAAGGACCTTTTGAACCGCTTCTTCTCGGTCAACCAGAAACATTACCCAGTAAGTGATACATCTAAACTAAATTCTTCACGGATCGTTAAATCAAATAAGCAATTTTCTCTGTATCCCGATCATTTAGTTGAGCAAAATCTAAAAATTCTTCTTTTAATTTTTGCGATTTATAGAAAAAAAAACGTGAGATATTAGCTGTTTCATCAGCTAAAATCAACCAATAAACCGACTTCTTTATTTCGAGACAATTTTTTTTCTGTAAAATATTCTCACACCATTAAAATATTTTGAATATTTGAAGCCGAATATTTAGCACTTTACGTACACAATTGTTTAAAAGATCTCTTAGTAGTTTATCTTCGGCGTTGATTTTTAAATGAATGAAATTTCTTAAATTGCCGATTTCTACCGATAAAACAATCCTATGATTTACTTTACTTTTTTCGACACATTTGTGTTTGAAAATTATTTGTGATGAGTAACGATTACTGTGGATAATTTAAATATTCAATAACTTCGTAACTGTTTACACATTAGACATATTGTGTGTATTAAGTAAAAATCCATTTTATTTCATTCGAATCAACTATAACAATTATATTATTTAAACCTATATTAACGACGTTATTCTTGCGTCAACGGTAATATGAAAAAAAATTCATTGTACCCAAACTAATAGGAATATTTAAGGAAAATGATGAAAAAGACGGTTATTATATAGAAGAAATAAATAAATAAATAAAGAATCACATTTTTTTTTTGTCGAATTTAAAAACAAAGAAATAATTTATTTTAATACAACAGATAATTCCGAAAATGCATGTTATCTTACATCTGTTAACACGTAGAATAATACTTAGAAGGCGAAGTTTTGAATAGTAATAGAAATAGAGTTCGTAAAAAGTTCGAACAATAATTAGACCCTTTTCGCCAAGTTTAAGTGAATTTGTGTCAAAATGAATGGTGTCTCCCCAGTAATTTATAATAAACAGGAAAAAAAGAAAAAAAGAAAAAAGCAATGCATTATTTTTGGATGAAAACAATGCCGTTTAAACCAGTAACGAAAGCTACCCATAATCTGAGTGGAGTTTTATAAATTGCTTTTCTTAGGAACAGGTATAACAATTTAACAAGCACTAATAAAATTTTCAACATTTATCGGAAAACGCCCTTAATGTTAGTGCTTTGTGAAATACGTTCGTCACATGAAGCGCAGTTGTTTGTACAAATTCAATACAAAATGGCGTGTAAAAAATTGAAGTGAGATAAAATCAGGGAATAAAACATTTTCTGAGAACTTGGGCGAAAAATTTTTTTCACTTGAAACTACACCTTCGAATATGAATCGAAAACACAAATTCTATACATTTAAAGAAGAGGAGTCATCAGTAAAAAAAAAGAGGTTTTTCCTTTTTTTAAATTTAATTGCATATTGAAACGAATCGTTTAATTGATTCTTGCTCTTCCAGTGAGCGCAAAAGAAAAAATTCGTACTCGAATCAACTGATAAGCAATAGGTTTAATGCTGATTTCAAAGAGGAACGTGAAATGCGACTTTTTGGACTGCCAATTTCAGCAAGTTTGCTAAATGAGGAAATGATTGAATTCGTTTTATCTATTTTATTTTTATATAAGCATTATTTAATATAATATAATAAAACAAACTTCAATAACAAACAATATAGAACAATAAATTAGATAAACACCTATTTAGAAACGTTTTCGGGCATAACCAGCTAAAACTAACTTAAAGGAAACTTAAAACATACTGAAGTGAATATAGGGAATACATGTGTATATATAGTAGATGTAAAGAGGAATAAACATAGCAGGTATAAAAATCAATAGGTTGAAAATGATAATAATTAATATAAAATATAAATAAAACAAGATGATAAAAAGTTAAATTTTTATATTAAACAGTGGATTATTATTATTAGGTGTTTGGTCATTTAAAATATTATTTTTATATTTATTTATATAATAATTTTCTGCAATGTTCATATTATTACCTTTGTGATAAGTGGTCAGGATGGTTACAGTATTTTCTATTGAATTTGGTTTATGTTTATTTTTAATTAAACGTTCTGCATAGGTTGATTTTTCTATTTCATTATTATTAAATGCTTTTATATGTTCTTTATATCTGCAATTAATTTTTCGTCCTGTTTGATCAATGTATGATTTCTCACAATCAGTACAATTTATTTTATATATACCACTATTTTCGTAAATATTATTATTTTTTAAATTTAAGGTGTTTATTTTATATCTTAAATTATTTTTAGTTTTGAATGCTACATTTAAACCTTGTTTTTTGAATAAATTGGTTAATTTTTATATGTTATTGTTTATAAATGTGAATGTTATCCATCCTTTATTGTTAGTAGCATTATTGACTCTTAATTTTTGTATATATTTTGATTTTATTTTGTGAATTAAATATTCATAAAAAACAAATAGAAATTAATATATTAAAGACTTTGGCAAGAAATAATGGTTATGACGAACAAATAATAGATAGATTAATTCACAAAATAAAATCAAAATCAAAATATATACAAAAATTAAGTCAATAATGCTACTAACAATAAAGGATGGATAACATTCACATTTATAAACAATAACATATACAAATTAACCAATTTATTCAAAAAAAAAGGTTTAAATGTAGCGTTCAAAACTAAAAATAATTTAAGATATAAAATAAACACCTTAAATTTAAAAAATAATAATATTTACGAAAATAGCGGTATATATAAAATAAATTGTACTGATTGTGAGAAATCATACATTGATCAAACAGGACGAAAAATTAATTGCAGATATAAAGAACATATAAAAGCATTTAATAATAATGAAATAGAAAAATCAACCTATGCAGAACGTTTAATTAAAAATAAACATAAACCAAATTCAATAGAAAATACTGTAACCATCCTGACCACTTATCACAAAGGTAATAATATGAACATTGCAGAAAATTATTATATAAATAAATATAAAAATAATATTTTAAATGACCAAACACCTAATAATAATAATCCACTGTTTAATATAAAAATTTAACTTTTTGTCTTCTTGTTTTATTTTATATTTTATATTAATTATTAGCATTTTCAACCTATTGATTTTTATACCTGCTATGTTTATTCCTTTTTACATCTACTATATATACACATGTATTCCCTATATTCACTTCAGTATGTTTTAAGTTTCCTTTAAGTTAGTTTTAGCTGGTTATGCCCGAAAACGTTTCTAAATAGGTGTTTATCTAATTTATTGTTCTATATTGTTTGTTATTGAAGTTTGTTTTATTATACAGTTTTAACAAACAGGATGTATTCACCTACATTCATTATTTAATATTTTCATTTATTATTAAGGTTATATATGTATATATACATACAATAAATGTAATTTGCCTTTATTCGATGTTTAATTTTTTGTGAATTAAAATTTTTTTTTCAACTGCCTTTGATCGAAGTATCAAAAGGAATATTCTTCCTTTTTATTATATAAAAATGCATAATTCCTAACGATTTTAGTTAATTTTTCTATTTCCCAGTAATAACATAAATTAAAGCAAACATGAAATATACACTAATGTAAGTTAGAGCAAACAAGGCAATTTGAGTAATATAAAACACAATTAAACGTAGGAATCTTAAACATTTTTAATTAAAATCACTGAAATTCGTGAAATGTGTCATTAAAAAAAATCGCTTGTCAGGAAATATTTTTTCCTGTTTAAATTGGCAACTTGGTATGTAAATGTACGTTAATTTCAGATTACACATTTCACGTTTCGCATTCCTTGCTCAAATGGCCAATGAGATTTAGACTTTTTATTTTTGTTATATTGCAAAAAGAAACTACGTGCATAACGTGCGCGAAGAAAATGCGCAAAAAGTAACAATGAAATAATAGTTTTTGTCATTAACTTATCCGTAAACATATTAAAATAGAGTGCTCCTACATCGGTGGCAGTGTCTGCGCGAGCATGTTTCGGATTACTGGGGTACTCTCTGTTTTTTAAAAATATATGATATATACGAAATAAAATAAAAAACTTTAACTAACTATAGTTTATAAACAAATTAACAAGATAATTGTTGTGAAACAATAAAAAACGGCAGACTCTTAAAAGACAGTGTGTTGACCAGTAACATTGACAACATTAGCAACATAACATATGTACATGTATATATATATATATATATTCTTTTTTTTTTGAATGAATCGTAAATTAATTCAAAAAGACAGGATTTTACATATGATATTTGTAGGTTAATGGCGTTTAATAAAAGTAAGGGAAAAATTGGAATGCATCCGCTACAGAAATAATTTTACTATTTAATAGCCATAAAAAAGATATACCTATATGTCAGTAGCCAGTCACGCATACACAAATACCAGCACGGTCTTTTTTTCAGGTATAGGACTACTGGAATTCTGGGTTTTAGCCGAGTGAGTATCCGAAACGTTTCTGGCAACAAGAGGTAAAACAAAGACGATATCCGAGAATGGAAATAAAATGAAGACTAAATCAAAATTTTATACCGAACATAACTTAAAAATGGTTACGTCAAAAGAGTAATGGATCCGTACTTCAGTATGTAAATAGATGAAGAAACACGTAACAATTATTTTTATTATTTTAATTTCGCTGCAGTTCAGAATTTTCTAGGCTATCATTTTAAACCAAAATTGTTTTTTTGATCTTTTTCAATTTTTTTTTTTTTTTATTAGAGGGATATGGTTTTATTAAGATTGCTCGCTGCATTAAACTCGCTAAGCTAATAGATTAGTGATAATTAAGTTTACTTTTAAGTATGCGGTACAAAACAAACTTTAAACAGAGAAACTACGAATTAAAATTTATAGTAAAATTTTTACATAAAACAGTTAAGAAAGCTGCTAAGTCTGCATACCAAATTAATAGTCGGTTAGTTATTAGACGCTGTTACTTTATTAGTGTGTCATAAAAGAAACTAATTGTATACAACGTTTTTTTTTAAATTGTATTACAAATTTTAAACGAAAAGTTTACATTTTATTTATTTATTATTCTATTATTTAAATTGATTGTTAAAACCAGCCCCTTGAACGTTACAAGTTTCTAATTTTTTCTACCCCCCCCCCCCAAAAAAGTAAGTAATTTAAACTGTAAAAGTAATGCCATTTGAAAATTTCATCAGATTTTTACTTAATAATATTCCGAGTTTTCTCAAAATTTAGTTTAAGAAATGATGGTTTTTTCTTGGTAAAAAGAGCCAAATCAACAACTTGTGTGGGGTTATACTAAACAAAGCTATCCAGAGATCTTTTTAAAAGACAAAATTATTAAAAATGTGGCGAAAGAACATTTTTCTTTCCAATAATCGATGTTCGCATTAACACACTTAATTTGGAGAATATTTTATAACACTTTAATCATTTTGACTCTAATCAAAATTGTGACTCACTTTTAATACTTTACTGTTTTTCATAAGCATATTATTTCTTGGTATACGGACATGTTCGAATCCCAAATAGCCATTATTTGTTGTGTTCATATTAAGTTTACATCCAATTTCGCCAATCTTAATACCTAGAATACATTATACACGTTACGTCAGTAAGAAATAGTAGTTTCACTGTCCGGTTCTACAAATACGTGAATATGAGTAAATTTGATTGTGGTTTTTTCTCTATACAGCAGTTTTAAGATCTACAATCAAACCCGAACGAGTCGGCAAATGGACGGTACAGGAATAAACATTAAAGACGATCTATTCCTTTTTCAATTCTCAGTAGGGGATTATTAATCCGAACAACAGTTGTTTTACGCCTTATAAAAGAAAATAATTTTCTCAATATTGTCTGATAAGAGAATTAATAGGTCCATTTCTGATTGTTTACATTATTAGTACTCAGGACCGCGGTGGAATTATATATACTTTTTCTTATTTTTATTATCAACATTTTATTTATATTATATTTTCGTTTTTCTATCGTTTACTATATATTTATTCTCTTTTGGCCACTTTTATTTTTTCTTTCTACTATTTTCTCCGTAGACTGTTTTAAGATTAATAAGGAGGTAAAATTTGAGTTAAATTGTGCAACCAGGATACCTTCTGGCAGAGGATGATGATAGAAACATTTTTATCAAATTTTAGTTCCCGAAGCCCGTGCGGATCTTTTGTATGCCTGCTTATACCTTCTTCAGTGTTGCCAACAAAGAGCGGCCGATGAACAGATTAAATGCTATCGTTATACCCTTTCTTAAAGAACTAACTAAAGATGATTATGTGGAAGTGATAACAGATATCGTAATTCCGAAAGACATATACGTGCCACCTACCATAGGCTGAAAGGCAGATTCTGTATTTTTTTTTTCACGCTAAAACAAATTGTTGAAAAGCTAATAATTTAGCATCCTATAACACCAATTCAAAACTATCCGCTCGAAATTCATTGGCTCATTAATGCTGCCAAAAGAATAATAATCTCGAATGTATACCCCAGAGTATTTTTCAAAAATTCTCAACTCGTTCACATTTTAACCGACAAAAAGAAATTCCATGTAGCTCCGGATGTAGCTTCATAAGTCCCAGAAAGCATTGTATTTAAGTAGGAAAAAACACCATATAGAATCTTTCTTGCCGAAAAAATTATACAAGTACGGTGCTACTAATGTAAATAAAGAAGTCATTTTTAGTTGCCTAATACCCAACAAAAAATACATCTTCCTTTAAAATGAAAAGAATGGCGGTGATCAGAAAGATCCCGTCGTGAGCGACGACGAAAATGACGATGGTTTGACCTGCTTAACGACGCAGACAAAAACAAAAACGAACCCAATAATACTGAGATGAACGAGTCATCCGTGAAAATCAAACCTTCACCTGCAAAAACAAAAAAATCAGCTACTTGTTTGTTGTCTTCATCTTTAGACTATCAAATAGATGCTGAATAAGACCCCAGCAAACCATTCAAGAAAACCAAAGTAGATGATAAGCGTCCATCGTTGATCAAATTACAAAAGAAGCTAAAGCTCTGTTCGACTCAAATCCGAATCTTTGTGAAATTTCATTCGATCAATTTTCTGAAATCGTGTCGGCTGTAGTAGGGTTGAGCGGAGCTAATTGCGCTATAATTTGAGCAATCAAAATAACTCAAAAACTACACACAGCACACGTTGATTCATCAAACGGTGAAAAGTAGCGGTCGTGGGAGAGGAACTCACCACACAACCGACAGTAACAAATTGTCAATCGAGTGACGTATATGCATGTTTTGTTTATTTTGCGATAAAAAAGTAAAAAATCAATTCCGGTTCGTTTTTCTTCTGTTTTTCGATCGTGTGAGTATTAAGCTTTCATAAATCTATTGTGTTTATGAAATTTAGAAATGATTTGGTTCTTATTCAAACAGTTTTTTCATAGTCTCACTTCTTTTTTTGAAATATTTCGTTTGGGACTAGTAGAGCAACTGTTGCTCAACTAACCCCACGGTTTGAAACAAAAGCAATACATGTTTTTCTGCTATTTGAGGACGTGAACAGAAGTATTGCGCTTCTTCACAAGATACTTGGCTACGAAATAAGCCGCAAAGACAATAACTATCTACGATATACCAAAAATTGTTGCAGATTCACTGCCCTTAGCTCAGACACAAGTATAAACATCATGAATGATTTTCAAAAGATGGGTATCTCCTCACTTAATGCGGACATTTTTAGTGACGATGATTTTTCACCGTCATTTACAACCGACCGTCCAGATCTGGAAACTGAAAGGCAGGTCCAAGAAAGATGGACACACCTATCAGAAGAAAGAGCAAAGCGGCTATTCTAACAGATACTGCAGGGAAAAACGCATTACAAGAGGAACAAAACAAAACACAAAAGCTCGATAAAAAAAGAAGAAAAGTGTTTTTAAAAACATTCTTCAGTGAAAGTAATGTAAATAATTATGCTTGCCTGATTTGCTGCGAAGACGATACATTGGTCCACTACTTAGTACTCAAAAGAGACGTAATATCAGTTCGCTCAGAAATCCAGGCAGTTGAAATAGCTATCCGACTTCCAAATATACATCACAGCCGACCAAGTTTTGCAACAAGAATTACACTCCTTAATCGTTCAACTGTCGTAACCATTTATCGTTCTGGGTAATTTTAACGCACGCAATCCGCTCTGGGGTTCATCGCAAAAAACCCCGAGAAGTAATAAATCAAAAATCTGATACCCAACCCAGCAAAAACTGACATTTTAAGCAATATATATAAATTAGCCAATGCATCTCGATACCCGAAGACACATTTCAACCATTGATTTGATGCTTTTGACTACTGACAGATAAACTAAGCTCGAGTCCTGCGACTACGACAATTTTCTAATACTCGCCTCCCTCAAAAATACATCTTCCTACCACGGTATACGATTTCCGAGATGGACAGTAGAAAAAGCCAATTTGGCCGAATTCGAAACCAGGACAGAGATATCGTTCGAATACTCGAAACTTACACCCAACATATAATTAACGGCGAAGAAATGACGATCCTCAAATCATTGAGTATTCCTGCAACCAGAAGACGAGTTATTTGGTTAAATGATGACGTAGCAACGGCCATTATAGCTCGTAGACAAGCACTCAACCTGCTCAAAGGACACTTTTCAATAGACAAGCTGATCGAATATCGGAAATGCCGAGCATATGCATTTATACTCACAAGGGCCGCAAAAAAGTGAAGCTGGCCATACTTAATCACTTCGATCAATCAAAAGCCATTCATCGCTTTTATTTTGAAAAAAATCCACTTCCTCAATGAGAAAATTAAAGCTTTCCTAATTTTTCCCATCACCAAAGATGAATCCACGGCGATTCATCTTGAAAAAATAGCTGACGTATTAGCCAACTACTGAGTTTCGTGGTCATACAAGAATTACCGAAGCGACTCCAATATAGCGTGTTTTCGAACAACAGCTAATGATCATTTAGGAACCATTTTAAAAGCCTAATTGGTTTGTATGTTTGGTGGAAATCGATACATATTTTCCCACCGAAAGTCAAATAAACGAACTGATTGATAGACTAACAATATGGATTTAAAAAACAGAGATACTCTATCCAAGCGATTCTCGATTAGCAACTTAGTATGAAAAAGAAGTTTGTGAACAACTCACTTACATGCTACACTTTTTAATCTTTAAAAGGCGTGCGATGTAGTTTGCCGTACAACATACACAAAGCTGGTATAAGCAGCCGTTTGGGGCGGTTCGCTTAGACTTTTCTAACGGGCAGATAAATACAAAAGGGCGTCAGATCGTAGATTCAATTTTCGGTGGAAAAAAACGGCCAGTATCGATTTCCACCGAACATACAAACCAATTAGGCTTTTAAAATGTTCCCTAAATGATCATCAGCTGTTATTCGAAAACCCCGTACCTTACCCAGGCCTTATATTCGATACCAAACACTCAGGAAGCGACAGTATTAAATTGTTAAAGAAGTCCGTGTATGAACGTTTTAAGACTGCTGAAGAAGATCAATAACGAGAACAAAGGAAGAGCGAAAAATTTTACTGCTTTTGTATAACTGGATCTAAACTCTACTACGGCTGTTAGCGTAATACTATCAAAAACTCTGTTAGCTGCACTGTCACTGCCACCTTATACCAGCCCGCTTGGTTGTTGATTAATCTCAAATGTTGTTTAATTTTATTTGAAAAGTTATCGATGTACTCCTTTTTGTTAGAACTTCGCATCGATTGCAAATTTCGCGTAATCAGTTTATCTACCATAAATTTTACACTCTTCATTTTATCAAATTCTTAATTTTTTCATCTGATAAAAAAAATAAAATAAAATGTATAAAATTATAAATAAAAATTATATTTCACTTCTTGCTCCATTCACTAATTTTTTAGATCTGCTACGCAATTTGTTTTTTCCCTATAGTTCATCAATATCATTTTCTATCTCTTCAATTTATTTTTTTAGCTCTGAAAAATATTTATTAGTCTTATCTACTATACTTTTTTCAAAACACTTTTCAGAATTTTAAAATAAACATTGACTTTTGAAGAAACGTTTAGTTCGATTGCCTCCGCAACTAAAAACAACTGATACAACAGAAACTGCAAATTAAATTTAAAAACAAACCTATATATATATATATATATGGGTTTGTTTTTAAATTATACATAAATGAAAATCGGAAAATTTATCTGTCTGTCTGTGCGCGCTAATTTTACGAATTACCGAACCGATTTCGTTCTGGATTTCGTCTTAGCGGGGATAGATTAATTCCTGTGCAAGGTTTTAGTACACGATTTATTATTTTTTGGAAGCGATGTAGCCAACCTATGAGGGTTTTTTTCAATGAAGCGGTGGTGATAAAAAGGTAAATATACTCAATAAAATAAAATAAAAAATTGAATAGAATGTTTACCATGGTAAATCTAAATGTAAAGCGTTTTCTAACAGTTTTTACAGAGAAATTAATAATTCTGTAACAGAATTTTTAATAGTTGCTACCGGAAATATCATTTATATTCTAAATCTTGGCGCAACTATTCCGGTTTGCCGTTGTAGTAATGAATTAATTTTTATAAAATATTCCGCGGAGAGGACAGCAGAAGCCGCAGAACAAAACGGTGTATGCAGGAGAACATGTTCTTTTAAGTATGTAATTCTAGGAGATTACTGTGTAACCAATTTGCAATTATTTTATAACGGACATAAGATAAAGAGAAAATAACAAAGTGTTAGTTGTTGATTTTGTATAATTTTAAAACGATGATGGCGGTAGGTTATCTTTGTTAAGCGAAATTTTTTGTTAGATCGCGAAGACCGGTTACAAAAATATTGAGAATCTTCGGCTGAACGTGAAGACCGCTTTTGTTAGAAGGTGATAAATATATTTTTTAGAAAGAGAAGGAATCTTTACGTATGTATATTAATTAAAAATTCCGCAAAAAAAAAAATAAACATTATTTACATTTACGGGAAAATCTAGCTTATAGAATAAGAGAACGGTATGACCGAAAATGGAATGGTCAAGAAGGCGTAAAACGCAGATGATTCCAGCGATGAAAGCAATGTATTTTCGGAAATGAAGCTCAGTTGACTCTAATAAGTATTTTAGCAAGGTATAACGTAAAGTAAATGACTGCATAATCGGAAGTATTACTTACGAAAAACGTTACATTATGTGCGCATTTAGCAACAGTAGCAGTGCATGGCACCATTAATAATAATAATAATAATAATAATAATAATAATAATAATAATAATAATAATAATAATAATAATAATAATAATAATAATAATAATAATAATAAAAACCATTACATTATAAATATATCTTTACAGTAATATTTTTTAATTTATTTAAAATATTTATATACGCAATTTAGTAACTATGCGGTGTATTAGTAACGTTCTATAAAGAAATATATTCAAATTACAGAGAAATTAATAATGAATCCTGCAACAGAAGTATTTCATAGTTGCTACCGGAAATATAATTTATATTCAAATCTTAAAATTTGCTGTCGGGAAATGTCTTTAATGTTTGTTTTAACTATTATATTAGTAATATTCCTAAAAGAAAGGAAAACTGAACGGAGAAAATAAATCTTTAGCAGAAATACAGATTTCATCGTATTAAAAAAAGAGAAAAAATGAAAAATTCAAACAAGTATTAATGTGCGAGCGAAGCCGACGGGTAGCGGGTAAGTAAATAAGCCGTTTAATAATGGTAAATAAGGAATAAAAAACAGATGAATATAATGATGAAAGCTATAAGATCTCCAGAATGTCCCTCGGCTAACTCTAATATTTTGCAAAGGACGACCGAATTAAAAAAAATGAGATAAAACAAAATAAAGATTTAAAAAAAAATTCACTATAAAACACATACAAGCGCATAATGTATACGCATATAAATTTTAAATAAAAGCTATTTTTAGTAATTTTAAACCATTGATTGGAACGGATATTAATGTACGAGCAAAGCCGGGTTAATAATTAGTTTCATTATGTAATCAACCGCTACAAGCAAACAATCCGATAGGGGTTATTCATTCACAGTGTAACATCAGAAAAACTATGTTTTCAATTATCGAATTTTATGTCAATTGTAAGAGTAGTAAAATTTCTTTTTCGATTTATATTTAATTTAGCCGTGCAAAAGTGAAATTTATATTATTACCTCCTATAAACCGAATAACTCGAAAGCTCGCTATTTTTCTACCTTGTTCAGATTATTTTTCGAGCATTATTTACGTTCAAGGTATTTGTCATAATTTCAGTGCGGAAAAAATTGAATTTAATGAATTATTCAACAAAACGGACAACTATAATTAAGCTAAATTAGTTTATAATATACAATTGAAGTAAATAATTAATTTCATTAGCGCGATCATTAACAAGTGTTAAATATTTCCATTGAATGAAATTAATATTAACGTTTGAAGAGTTTTATGATAATTAGAATTACGAGTTTTAGACATATTACGATTTATTGCGTTTACAATGCGTAAAGATATATACATATTAAAAAATGAAAAAAAAAAAAAAAACCCACCAGCAGCATACTAATTATATTTATTCATGAACTTTTTGCGAACAGCATATTATTTACTTGAATTTTTTGTTACACCGGAGAATTAGATAATAGTATAGAACAGGTCATTTTGAAGGATAAAATTCTCTAAAATCGTGTCATTGCTGTTGTGAGCATTACAACCTCAGAAGAGTGGATGGGATAATCACTGCCAATGAAGAATGGGGAAAAAAGTGCGTTAAAATAAACCATTTTTTATGTTGGAGTTTAAAAATATTCATGTTTTTTTTTTTTTTTTGGTTATATTTCTTCCTTATATATTAGATCAGTGTCTTTCAAAATGTGGGTCGCGACCCCCTAATATATTGAAAAAAAACACGAATAAAATTGAATGATTTATTAAAAATTAAAAACAACACAAAATCAAGTATGAAATGTTTTTAGTTACTTATCATTAATTAATTATTAATGAGATGGGCGTGCCTGTTTTTATTTTACTAATTTGTTAAAACGTGGTTATATTTTTGATATGCAAACGATTAAGTCCTTCTCTAATTCCATTCTGTTTCTATATTGTATTTTTTAAGTGTACTGATGAGAACAACGGTAATTCACACATGTAGGATGTCGCAAATGGTACTATTAACCTCAGAGCTTCCCTAGCAAGTTCTGGGTATTTTTATTTTCGTCTCATACGGAATTCGTCAATCTTCTGTGAATTAAATTCCATTTTAAGCATCCCGTCGTCAGATGCAAGATCTAGTGAGTTTTTCTTTCATCGTTGTAGTAAGTTTAGCTAGTTCCAACGGTTTTTCCATAAAAGGATTAAGGATCCATCTTTGTCCATCATCATCTTCAGCTTTGCTTTCTGGAAAGTAATTTAATAGTTGGTCTTTCAAATTTTGGGCAATCCTACAATCATATTAAAAATTTCAACGTCAATTTTCACTGATTGATCACTTGAGATCTCTTCAATAATTTGCTCAACACAAGGAAATGACTCAAACACATTTTTCTTCATGGAATTTATCCATAAACGAATTTTTTAAACGAACACACTGATTTTATGCTGTTAGAATTATGTGTGCTATAATCGTGTTTATGAACTCACTAAACACACAGAGACACAAGGGCGGATGTGACGTGATATTTTCCTCTCTTGTTGTGATGTTATTGACTTTGTTGTTATTGCAAATAACATTTCTGATCATTTATGAATCTGTTTTTGGACTTTTTATTAATACTATCACCACTGTTTGAAACTGAAAACTATCTTCTCTGATGCAATTATTTTTGTGTTTGTAAATCTCAGTTGGTTCTCTGATAAGTCGTTTTTGGAGGTCTTACTTTCTGCACTTAGAATATTTGCATTTTCCTAATCGATTAATTTCTTGCAATTTTCTACATTTAAGATCCAGTTTGTTGTGGGTATGCTGGTGAAAAGTGATATCACATGAAAACTCACCCATTGTCAGTTGTTCAATTGCAATGATATGAGTTCTTGACAAAAGATGCAGTACCACCTACAAATGGTGCGAGTTTTTTGACTAACCATTTGGAGAGGCTCGTAAATAGGCGAGTCAGTACTGGCAAGGAAGAGAATACCTCCTGTATTTGTTGACAGGCCATAAAAGTTCCGTATTTTTGGATCACTTTGTAGCAACAATTTTTTTGTTAAATCCGTTTTGGTTCATAATAGCAAAAATAATAACTGGGCAACCGAAAGACAAAATATAATAATTAATAGTACAAGGTTCAAAATGAAAAAAAACTTACTCAATTAACAACGTTGAATACATAACCAAGTTAATTTGGTAAGTTTCTCATTTTGAACAATGTATTATTAATTATTATATTTTTTCTTTCGGTTACCCGGTTATTATTATTAACGATTTATTTGTTTGAACATCCGAATTTGTTTTATTTAATAATTCTTTGTCTTTCTTGTACTTTAAAGTTGGCTCAGTTTTTTGTTATCGAAAAGACATATAACGGCCATCTATTGGTGACCAATAAGACACTTGACAAAGGTAAAACATATTTACCTCTTACATAAAATAATTGTTGTTAAACGTTTGTGATGTGGGGGTCGCAAGATTTATTCCGATTATAGGGGGGTCGTGGCATGAAAAAGTTTGAAAAACACTGCATTAGATTATTCATAAATAAATTAATGTTGTTTAAATAGCATATATATATAAATGTAAATATAATCCATATGGGAAATTGAATTTCTTTAACGTTACAAACAAAATTGAAGAGATTATGTACATAAAGCTTTTCTTCTGGGAGTTCACCTTTTTTAAAGAGGGGGTGGGCGTCAACTATGGACACTAATAACAGTGAAATTTTTAGAAGTTTCAACGTTTCACGGCGAAATATCTTGCCCGAACGAAACACAATTAACTTATTAACTACGCCACGGTACCTGGGCCAAGTTCACTTTTTACATTACATTGCTTCAATATTTTGACAGTAGAAGGTACAAGGGTTTGAAACAGAAACATTTTATTTTATTTTCAAATTCAAATTGAAGTGCAACCGGATATATTTTAAGCTATTTCAAAAAATACAAACACAGCGCGCAGTGTAAACAACGTACCGCGTACGATGTGATGATAGTTCATGGAATTACTACAAAATATTTTGTTTTATCGCATACCGTTATAAAACGTGGTTTCGTTTTGCAACCTCTGTTAGAAACGACGTACGACGAGCTTCAACTGAATATGTTACGTACACGTAAGAAACGAATGATCCGAATTTTAGCGAAAAAGACGTAAGAAATATATATATATATTTATACATATGGGGTAATAATTTCAGGACTAAGAAACAAAAAGCACTTCTGAGAACATCTGAATTTTACAACTGAGTAACGAAAAGGAATCTTTAGAATTCAAGTAGCTATCTGGTCATACTCATCTCACGGCAAAATGTGGACGTGGTGGTGGTGATCCTACAGTGAACAGAAACGGCTGAGGCAGGAGATCTAACATCTAACCACACAAGGTCCCATATAGCTGACTGTGACGACCTTTAACTAAACCAAATATGTAGTAAATATTTCCAAAAAAATATATACGCATGTTAGGAAACTTTAGCTAAAAGTTGGTTAAGAATAATATTTTTCAATATCACGTAATCAATAATATAATGATTATATACGAATTGAATATTCAAAAATTTTCAATTACTTCGCTACCATGCTGTTCACTTGCATACTACCAATATTTAATTACTCTGGTCGAAAGAGTCGAGAATGCGCGTACACCTGATAAAAAGGCTTGCTAACTTTTCTCGTGGAACCGTTAATTAAGAACGGCTATGTTTGCACTGGTTTCGGAATAAAAGAAAATTTTACATTAACCTAAAGCAGGCTTACTGTATAATGTCAGGTATGTTTAAATCAAATTGTCCATAGAGATATCAATATTGGCTAGCACAGCTTTACAAATATTGGAAAATATGAAGAGTAAACAAAGTCTAAGGAAACAGCTTGTGATTAGTGGAAGATTCGCGTAGAAAGGTACCGTACGAATTCAACAAAAACGAAGAGAAATGTTTAGGTCAAAAGAACAGGACGTAGCGAGATATTTAATGAAGAATTAGGGGCCTGGGAAAAGCGACCAAATATCTTTACTGAAACTCCAGACAGGCAAATCTGCTTACTCTAGAAATTTTCGATAACTAGACTAACGTTAAGAGCCATTAACAATTTAAAACTTGGCAAACTTGCAGAACTTACAGAGTATTTATGATATTCCCATGCGAAAGTTTACATGGTACATTCATTAAATGAAAAACTCGTTTATTTTATAAAATAAACGAGTTTCTATTCTATAGTGCTGCTGCACTGTTATATTATAAAATGTCGAAATAGGCGAGTTAGATTTCACTTCTTTTGTTTCCTACTGCAGAAATTATAATATTGCAAGACAGTTTTAAATTTTATCCCGTTCGTCCTATATAATTTAATCAGGTGCAATATCATGTTAAAATCTTTTCTATTATTTCATCTGGGTTTGATTTTTTTTTTTTTTTTTTTTGAAAAGTACATTTTTGTTGGTTTTTTTTTTCATTTATGTTTAAAATTGTTTTCGTGTATTATTTGAGTATTAAAAATTGCAAAGAACTTCGATATTTGTAATGAGTTTAACCGGTTTTTAACAAGATAGTACATATTTAAAATATAATACATCCGCACTCAATAAACTGAAAGAATATTTGCACTACGCGTAAATGCGTCTAGACGTTCTGATATATGAAATATAGGTAACAAATTAACGTCACAATGGTATTCTTCGGCAGCATAATGATTAGTAAAGATACTTATTTTGGCTTAAAAAATAAATGAAAAGGAAACTTTCAACGTATAATTATTTATGTAAAAGTAAAAAATGAATTATTGTAAGTTGAATTTCAAAAAAGCTGAGATTTATTCTTTTTTACTGTATTATTTTATAATTTATATTGATTTTCGTTACATAATATTGGATAGATGTAAACATTGTAAATTAATTATCCGCAGAAGAATTATATACTTTGTAGATAATAAAAATGTATACAAAAATTCTTGTGAATTATTACGATCACAATCAGACTATATATCAGTCCGCAGCTGAACGTAGATTTTCCCTAATGGATTGGTAATTATTTCCTTTATGCTTCTTTCTTTTACTTTATAATCAGTAAGTAATTAATAATATTATATTAGAATTGAAAAACCAAATAAAAAATCTGAATTGATTAATTTAGAGTGAAAACAAATTTTTTTTAACTTGACTAACATGGGATGAATGGCCCTAAATTCGTCTTCAAAGGTATTTCTTTTTCTTCCTTATTTTAAATTATGTTCAGTCTGCAGTTTGAAGATTTAGAAAGTGATTCGGTCAAAAACACTGGTGAGTTAATTTTGTCAGTTTAATTCATTTAAGAATTTACTTAATCAAGTAGCAGTTATTTTCTTTTCTTTTATTTATCTACCAAATGCCTAAAATAATTTTTCACTTTTAAAAGGAATTAAAGACATCATAGTTTTATAACAAAAGATTAAATTAATTTTGGTTAATTTCTCGGGGATGGAAATTATAATAACCGTTTGAAAATGAAATTTATATATATATATATATATATATATATATATATATATATATATATTAACGATAGGGGTAAGTTCATTATTTCTTCAGATACAGATCCGGAACCGAATCGCAGGTTCCAGAACTGCATCTCGGATACGTATCTATATCGAACTCATATGAATTCAACGTTTATGTACACAGTGCTTTCAACACTGGCACTAGAGATTACACTGGTTGTCGACGCAATGCCCTGCTACCAATATTAGGTTATATTACGTGTACATGGTGGTCACTCAAATATAATATATAATAAAATAAACTATAATAACAAACAATATAGATCAATAAATTAGATAAATACCTATTTAGAAACGTTTTCGGGCATAACCCATCATCAGCTAACACTAACTTAAAGGAAACTTAAAACATACTCTTTAAGTTAGTGTTAGCTGATGATGGGTTATGCCCGAAAACGTTTCTAAATAGGTATTTATCTAATTTATTGATCTATATTGTTTGTTATTAAAGTTTATTTTATTATACCATTTTAACAAACGGGATGTATTCACCTACACTCAAATATAATATTTATCAGTTTGTTTTTGTATTTGCCGGGTCGGAGTTGAAGATACGTGTCCGGAACTGTAGTCGGAGTTACATTATCAACTCCGCTGTAGGATAATACGTATCTTTCCGGAGTTACCCATCACTAAAATATGCACAAACACGCACATTCGAGCATGAAGAATAGAATAAAACACTTTTTAAAAAATTTTTGTATGCGTGCTAGGGGCAAAATTCCGATACATTTGCGAATAATATTTACTTCTGATTTATTTTAGGTACTTATGTAGAATGATGATCTAATTAGATCAGTAAGTAATTACAGGCAGCTTTTTTAAATGATTTTAAAAAAAAACGTAAAAAAAAAATGGTTTAATTATTTTATATAAGCTAATCCTGATATGGAGTTGGCTAGGTTGACACGTCTTAATATAGAGACATGGTTCAATACTGGAAAAAATTTGATTAGGTTAAAAAAAAAATTAAATACCCCTGAAATGTTGTTTAATCTATGTAGATGTGCGATGTTTCCTCAGCGCACACAGAATTTTTTAATTAACACGTGTATAATTCGGAAATTATTCATTTTAAATTTCAAATATCACGACATGCATTCTATGCCTTTTTTGTGTACAAAAAAAAAAAACAAAACCCGTTACTGTTTTTTAAAGAAAAAAGTGTAACTTAATTTTAACTTTTATTTATAATGTAATAGTATTAATTGTATAGTTTTTGTTTTCTATACCTGTTAAAGTTTATCTTTCACTACATCATTATTTTTATTATTTATAAAAATACTGTACAGTAATGTAACCACACTTCTTAATAAATTCAATGCTGAAAAATAATTTTCCCATTAATAAAATAAAAGTAATTAATCGGTTTACTGATTTTTATCTATTTTTAACCGACTTCAAAAAAAAGAGGAGGTATTCAATTCGACTGTATTTTTATTTATTTATTTATTTTTTTTTTATGTGTGTTACCTCAGAACTTCCTTCTAGATGAACCGATTTTGGTGATTCTTCTTTTTTTTTGAAAGGTGGCGTTTCTCATGTGGTCCCATTTAAATTTGATCAAGATCTGACCGGTAGTTTTTGAGTTATCCTTAATAGTAATGCGGGAGATTGAAGCTTTTTGGATGCTTTTCATTCATGATTGTTTTCACCGTCGGGTTAGATTTATTGACTTAAAATACTATAAATTTGCCAAATTACCATGGAAATGTAGCTTTTGATGTTTTCACACCGTGGAAATATCTGCTCTTATTAAAAACTGATTTTTATCTATTTTGTCACTTAATTTTACTAAAACGTATACAATATGCGAAATTTCGAGTTCCTCTATTTAACGCCAACCCATTTCTTCAGGACATTTCGTATCTAGTGTAAGAGAATTCACTACTAGGACACAAATGAATTTACTTTCAAAAACACTCTTATATGTTAAAACTAAAAAAGGACGAATACTTAATACTAATACATACCATATACACACACACATTACGACTGATTGGAATTTGGAACACGATCCATGAAGACCGAATGGCATCAATCAAAATTAATAGAATTCAATTTTAGACTTGATAACTTTTGTTTGAGCAATTCTTCAAGCACACGTATACCGTATTAATTACGGTCATTTTGCATTTCTGCACAGATTTGTTATAGCTACTTGTGTCGGATTGCGCAATCCGTTTTGAAGCATACACACATTTTTCTAAACAACATACTCGCAGTATGAAATACAGCGATTGTTGGTTAGGGCGAATAAGTAGTTCTATATTTCGTCATCATGACAACTTGGCCGTATAATTTAGCGATTAAGAATTCTCGCCGACTTCCTTAGTTTCAGTATTATGTTCTCGCCGCAGTGTCACTAAGCAATTTCGATTGATGTTGCAGCTATATTGCTTCGTGTTCTGAGAAATGTGGTGCGAAAATTACGTTATTTTCTCCAGTCGAAATAATTAAGTTGGCTGCATTTGTTACCTTCGTTCACTTCTAATAAAATCTCCTATACTCAAGAAATTAGTTGATCGGTTGATTGATTATAGAGACTGAAAAAACTATGACTATAAGGTTCAGCGTTCACATTTTAAATTTATTCGCGGCAATTCTATTTAAATGTAATTTTATTTTATTTTTCTTCAACAACGCTTTCCGTAATCTATTTCACTAAGATTCGGGTACGTCATAAAACCGCTACAGAACGCTAAAATTTAGAAAAGAACTATTAATACTTGAGTGTAAATCAATATTTTGCAAAAATGAAAAATCTCCCAGAAAACCTCTAGATTTTATTATACATGAGGCATACACGAACAAACACACACACATACATACATACATACATACATATATATATATATATATATATATATATATATATATATATATATATATAGAGAGAGAGAGAGAGAGAGAGAGAGAGAGAGAGAGACAAAGTGATAACTAATTAAGGGTACTAAAAATAAATACTAACATACCTGGCAATGGCATAAATGTTTCTTCATCACGTAACTGAACAACAAACGGATGTATTCCATAACATTTTCCTTCAGTATACAATTGAGCCAATACGACAGCATAATTGCACGTATGTCCTACTGTATAATAGAACGATTAACAATCTTAATTATTTTGTAGATTATTTCAGTCAATCAGATATTAATTAACCAATAAAAATAATGAATAATCAAAGAATCAATTTAGAACTTTACGTTAGCAATTTTTCATATACTTTTTGAGAAGGCGAAATAGTGAACGTTGTTAAACGAAACATTTTGATGTTAATTAATAATCTGCAATGAACGATTGAAGTAAAATAGTTAAGCGTACAATTTCTTCGCTAAACTATATCTCAAATTTAATTATAGGATCACATCAGAACAATTTCTTTCAAGGCGTTTAAAATTCACTGCACTTAAAAATTTAAAGTAATACTGTAATATAAAAACCAGCATAGTTATTATACTGGCTAGTTTGTTTCTCATTTATGGGAACCAAAACACGGAATTAGCTCACTTCATACGCAATGAATAGAGCATTTATAATGTAACTAAATTAGAATAATTATACATTTCCAAAAAGGACGACAAATGATTTGATAAAACTGTTCTTTTGAAATATAATTCATTTTTTATAATAAGATTTATTGTGCACTTATGATTTTTTTTCCTTCATGTGTTTAGGTTTTTTTATTCGAAAAGATAGATTGAAAATTATAACTTCGTAATTATGTATTTTGACACTGAATGACTTTGAAATTGAAACACGAAATTTGGCGAAGCAGAGATGTTGCGAAAATGAAGTAATGTAATATTAGTAACGTTACATTAGACGCTTATGCCCGCTGTCTCCGTCGAAAGAAAAGAAAGAACAAAAAACTGAATTAAAACTGAATTAAAATATGAAATATCAAGCATACCTTTGTGAAGTAAATACCGTTTCATCTAAATAATACGTCAGAAATGACATAACATGGTGTAAAGCTAAACAAGACGTAAAAGCAAATGTAAAACAAGTATTTTTGAATAGAAATAAAATTTCAGTTACTGAAAAGGTATAAATAGAAAATTCGAACGAAAGAAGGATGTGTACGGTGAACAGAAAGAACGCATTAAAGCTCGATGTGTAAAGATACGAATGAACGAACGGAGTAATTACTGAATACGTAAGAGTATTTGAATTCTTTTCAGTATAAATAAACGATATTTTTACGGAATGGTAGATAATTCGAAGGGAGGAATTAAAACGAAAAGATCAGTAATGAAACAATACAAAAGTTGACGGAAAGCAAACGCGATATAAGTAAATGTAGGAGGATATACGAATGTAAGTAACAGCTACAATAAAGAAATTGCGAACAGGAAAAAACGGCCGTAACGGCGGAACAATATTGGTGGCAGTTCGGAAAGAAATAGATAACAGCGGAATGAATTCGATGAACAGCATATGTAAAGAAATGTGGAACACAAAGAAATATCCCACAGATTGAGGCAGATCGACTTTTATTACTATATTTAAAATAAGGATCACCAATAAATTGTAAAAATTATAGAACCATCTAGCGTTTATAACGCATGCCAATAAAATTCTACTTAATATTTCAATGAAAGGCTCTCTAAAGCACACTTATTACCTCAAATATTGAAAGAACAGGCGGGATTCATGCCACCGCTGAAATTCGATCTTACCGTGAAAATAATAATTGCCTAAATAAACTTCTTTTAAAGAAGTGAATTCTTACACCCTTAATGTAAGACATTTTTAATTATTTACACACACATTCGCATACGTTCACACTGTATTTCTTTTTTATACGAAGGATAAAAGAACACAAGAAGCACATACTACATTACTATACTCGTTTTATAATCTTTCAAAATTTATCGAATGAGTTCGAGCTATTGTAGCTGTTACAAGAAGTACACAGGTATTCGACTAAAATACAATGATCATTTTATGCTGATGCAATTTAGTTTCAAGTAAGGCTTTGCAAAATCTAACCAGTAATGCGATAGTTATCAATACATATTTCCACACAGATGGAATATTGGTAACTTCAACATTTAACATCGATCAATAACAGTACATCACTATTGTTGGTTCACAAAACTGAACAAGTACCCGATGAACAATTCTTATTCGCTAAATGGTTTTAATTTCCAAATGAGGTTCATTACGGAAATTATTGGAGAGCTACCTCTTTAAACGAAACAAGATCAATTGTTTGAAATAATGTATTTACCAAATAGCAAACAAATTAATAAATAAAAATATATTTATCTTCAGAAATATTATTAAGCAAAGCTCATCTTCAGCTGCATAAGTAGAAATACAACAGGAACATAAAATGAACAAATATTGTGAACAAAATATAAAAATTTAACACGAACATAGAATGTAAATGTGCTGCGAGGGAAAAGCGAAATCATACTAAAAGATATTAAACAGACTATACGATATATTTATAAAGGACAAATTTTATAAAATAATTTGAAAACGACATGTCATGTTTATAAAAGCAGGGAAAAATCAAAGAAAGTCGGTAAAACCAGAGAAATACATGAAAGACGCCCTAAAGACATTAACAAAGAAAAAAAAACAACTAATAAGAACTAATAAAAATCGATCGTAACGTGATCATGAAAAAGATAGAGACAGAAAACCAAGAAAATATAGAAATTGTCATATCGGCATAACTGAAAGCGGTAAAGCAGTCAAGCGTGATGTTTCATACGCTGAGGTTTCCGTGTGTAAGTTAGAGACAACCATATAATACCAACTCATAACAAGATATTAAATTTGTAATATTGACATTGAATGTTTATGGAACGAACGGAAAAATTTAGTGACAGATGTAGCTGATAAAAACTTAAAATCGGGTGAAACAAGAAAGAATAGTGCATGAATCACAAAGGAAATAACAGATATTATAAATGAAAGAAGGAAAATAAAAGATAGATCGAGCGCTGAATATAAAGACCTACACAAATTAATAATAAAGACATGTAAACATGCAAAAATGGAGTGATATAATGAAAAATGCAAAGAAATTGAAGAACTTCAAGAACGGCATTGTACACAAGAATTGCACGTGAAAATAAAGTGTATGATGAAGATACACAAAAAAAGAAAGCCGAGAATAACAAGGGTAAAAAACAAAGAAGGATTAGGCTGCATCGATAAAAAAAAAATCGAGAGGACCTGGATGGATTATATAGCTCATTTATATGAAGATATAAATAGACCAGAAAAAGATAAGGTTAAGATTAAGGCAAACAGAAAATGCACCGGCTATTGAAAAGTGTGAATTAAACAGAGCAATTAAACCGGCAAGAAAGGAAAACGCGACGGGAGTTGATAAAATTTCAGTAGATTTGATTAAACATATTCCGGAAAAATGCAGAACACTCCTGTTACATCTTTTCAATAAAATATATTACAAGGCAGGCTCCCAGAAGATTTACAAAAAAAAAAAATAGTTTCATCCTCCAATATTGAAAACGAATAATTCAAAAAACTGTTCAGAACATCGAACAATTTTACTCTAATATGCGTTAAAACTCTTACTGGCAATCATAATCTACAAACCGCAACATAGAATAGATAAAACCTTGAGTAAAACACAATTTGGTTTCATTGCGAAAAGGGGCACTAGAGTACCATAGTGCTATTAAAAGTGATAATATAGAGAACTTTAAACATAAAAAGGGATGTATTAGTATGTTTTGTCGATTACAAGAAAGCTTTCGATAGAGTAAATCACTTGAAGCTAATCGAAGTATTGCAAAAATACGTTATCGATAGTAGTGACATACAACTTATAAAGCATCTATATTGGGATCAGAGAGCAAATATGAAGATAAGAAGTGAATAGCCGAAGAATAGTGTTGTATTAAAAAAAGGAGTTCGACAAGGACGCACGCTGTCTCCTAGGCCTTTCAATGTATATGCGGTGGAAATAATGAAATCTTCGAAACTAAATACATTGGAATTCCGAATTAATCGGCAATTAATAAATAACATTTCATATGACAATAGCCGAAACAGCCGAACAAGTGCAAAGAATGCTAGACATCATAAATAACGAAGGAAAACAAGTAAAATATGAAAATAAATACAAATAAAACGAAAAGAATGAAGTGCTCCAGGTCAAAAAGCACAGAGATACAAATACAAATAGAGGGACAGCGACTAGAATATGTTAAACAATACAGATACTTAGGAGTATTACTGAAGTCGGACGTAACGACATAGAAATAAAATCCTGAATAACAATGGTCAGACAGGCTTTTGGGAATTTAGAAAAAATAATAACAAACAAAAAAAATGAATGTAGATACGAAAAAACGCGAATATTACGGTGCTATGTGTGATCCGCAATGCAATATTGTGCTGAAACCTGGACAACAAGTGTAGATTGTAAAAAAAGAATAGACGCCGTTGAAATGTGGGCATACAGACGTATGCTAAAAATCCCGTGAGCGGATTTCGTAACAAATCATCAGGTGATGAATAGGTGTAAATTAGATAAGTTGCAATTATATAACGATATAAGAAGAAGAAAAATTGCATATATTGCACACAAAATTAGAAAAGAAGGCTTATCCAATCTGGTCACGTAGGGGAAAATTAAAGGAAAAGATCTAAGAGGAAGAAAGAGAATGAAAATAATGAATACAAACACAAGAATTAAAGACTTCTTCCTACTAACAAAATTAGCAAGATGCCGGAATTTATAATGTTCGTGACGTGCAACCTCCCGAATGGAAAATGCAACAATAATGATGAATATTGTATATATTTTTCACCCAGAATTCGCGTAAATGTGTATTATTATGCAATTAAACATTTTTGCGACTTTACCTACTATTTTCCGAAATTTTTTAAAACTTATAAAGTCCTCGGCTCATTATTTTTCAACTTCAAAATTGAATTATTTTAATACATTGTAATAAAGAAAATATTATACCCGACGTTGCAGTATGAGTTTTGGCGGTTTTTGACCACAAAATTAAAATATATACACATACATATATATGCGATCACTACATGGAATCAAAACCGTATATAATAACAGAAATTTCAAAGAACATATCACGAAAAATAAACTTACTAAATGCGAATGAAAAAAAAAAAAAAAAAATACGACTTCCAGTCGAAGTAAAGAATATGTTATTAAGGTTTTTTAATAAATCACCAGACACAGGATATATCCCAGATACTTGGAAAGAAAATTACATTTGCCCGATCTTGAAACCCGGTAAAAACAAAAGTGATCATAATTCATACAGGCCCATATCCTTACTCTCATGTATAGGTAAACCGATGGAAAATATTATAAAATACAGAATAGAATGTTGGGCCAACCGCTTCGGAATAGTATCCAAGGTCCAATACAGGTTTTAGAAAAACCCTGGTAACAGAGATGCCTTAACAGCCTTAATAAATGACCTTCAAATAAGTGTTTTTAAGAACTGATATTCCATTATTGCGATTATTGATCTCAAATCAGCATATGAAAGTGTGCATCTCAATACCCTAATCGAAATACTCGTTAAGTTAGGAATTTCTAAAAACATTGCTTACTGGATACACAGCTATTTTCATAATAGGAAATTGACTGCTCTATCAGGAGGAAGAACCTACGGGTCGGTAAACTCGGGAAGGAGATTGCCTCAAGGGAGTCTACTCAGTCCATATCTATACACGCTCTATATACAAAGGATATAGAAAAAATTCAAGGGCGAAATATCAAAATCATTCAGTATGCAGATGACTTGGTGGTATACTCATCGACAGGTTCTCTAAGAAAGGCAACGATCAGAGTAGTGGAAGTACTAAATAAATTAACAAGCTTCACGTTCGGATTAATAAGCGAAAAAACGCAAGGGCTAATAGTAACCAGGAAAGTCATAGATAATAAAACCGTGGCCTTCAAAAACTCGGCCAAGTATTTAGGGGTCAAATTAGACTCAAAATTGTCTTAGAAAGATGAACTCCAAAATATATCCGAAAAATGTGAGAAAGGTCTCAATGCATTAAGAGTCCTAACGGAAATCAAATGAAAGGCTCATCCATATTTGCTCCTAACAATATACAAAGCAATAATACGGACCCACATAGAATACGCAGCCTCAATATTAAATTTAAACAATACACGAAAACTAAAAGACTACAAATTATTCGAAACAGAGCCCTTCAGCTCTGCCCAGGGTCTATGAAATCTACACCAGCTCACGTAGTTAATGCCGAATGCGCAGAACCTCCGGTTAAATTTCTTCTTAAACATTCTACGGATAAATTTTACATCAAAAATAAAGGGTTCGATTTCATCGAATAAATAAACAGATACCTATCTTAGACAGCGTAAAAAAATCAGGATTATTGGAGATTTATCACAATTTCTCCAATACTTACTAGTATCAACAACTACTCTGAATTAAAGATTTAGAAAAACATTAAACCGGCGCCATATTGGATGAATTTTCAGGAATCACTTTGCTGCCCACAAATTGAATTAGATACTGCAGAATTTATCAAAAATTGCCAACCCATTTCAAATTACAACAGTTTGACAATGAATGACATGTATTAAAATCTCGGTTCAATGATGATGAATCGTTTGATCTGGGGCAAAATAGATACACGGCAGCTTTTTATTATCCTAGCCGGGGTTTTTTAAAACTTTTCGATTGACGTATGTTGGTTCTTCTGTTAAAATTGGAATTATTTGCTGTTTTAAAAAGCTTAGAATATTCTAGGTTTGTCCGTCAAAAAATACTAATTCTTTCTCTAGCCGTACTGCATAACTTTCACACGGAATTGGCAAGAAAATGTTAAATATCGAATAAGAAGAAGACAAGTATTTAATTTACAACAGGCAGGCACAGAAGTAGTGCTAAAGTGGATTCCGTCGCACTGCGGTATTAAGGGAAATGAAATAGCGGACAGAATAGCAAGGACCGCAGTAGGTAGAACAATTGTCCAAAAATTAAATTGCTAGGATTTTTTACCGATATACTTAGAGAATACATAATAACGGAGTGGAACGTCGAGTAACAACAGAGTAGTAATCAAAAAGAGAAAGACTATTCAAGAATACAAAAGTATGTCCTCAGCTTGGTTTAAAGGAGCGAATAACTTTGGAAGAGACTTTAAAGTAACGATAACGAGATTGAGAACACAGGACACAACAAAACCCCCGTTCACTTGGCAAAAGTTAGTATTATCAATGACAGTCCATGCAGTAGTTGTAGAACAGAGGGTATTATTTTATTTGGCAATGTAAAGTTTACGAGCAGAGTAGGGACAAACTTAGAATCCTATCAGAGCTGCATACCTTTCCAGTTTCAGTAACAGTGACAGATCCAACGTCGAATTTAGCTGCACTAATATGTATAAATTTATAAAATACCGCAAGATAGAAATATAGAAATAATAAATAAGAAAGTTTTATGAAATACCTTATAAAGGGTTAAGTAAAAGAAAAAACTGGCTAAATGGCGAAGGCTAAGCCAAAAAAAAAGAAAAATACTACCCGTTAATAGTAGTGATCGATAAACAATAATAATTCTTTCACTAAATGAGTTTTGATTATAGAAGTTAACTATGTAACAACAAAAAATCGTAGCATATATTAGTGATGGGAAAAGTTCCAAATATTTTGGAATTCACGTTACAAGTTTCTAACAATCAAGAATGTAACAAGAACTTAGTTACAAGTTACAAACTGTTACAAAAAGAGTAACTTATGTAAACGTAATTATAAAAAAAACAACAAACAAAACAGATGTTAATATAATAGTAAAATGTTTAAAAGCTAAAACAACTTGGAGCCGGTACATGACAATTTCATCTTAATACCCTGAAAAATAGCGAAATGTGACAAATAGACATCCAAATAAAATTAAGTAAATCTCGAATTTATAACTGCATTAAAAAAAGTAAACAAATCGGTCCTGTTTTTCGGTAAAAGCCGCTGTTAAAATTTTTGATGACAGTGTACAATTCGAGTTTCTAATCGTCCCGCGCCAGTCATCATCGTAATATTATTATATGCGATCATTATCGCTGTATGGGAGAGAAAACGTGATGTGTTCTGCTTATTAAAATACACAGATTTAACTGGATTACGTAAATAATGTTGTTTCCGGCTGATAATAAATAACGTGCGACAGTTTGGCTATTATGGATATAGAAACACATTATTATATGTTATTTAGTTATTATAACTAAATTCGTAACTGAAGAACTTCGTTCTCAGCCAGTTACAGCAGAATAGTGTTGTTTTATTCATCATCCGATCGTACTACTATGTACAATGTGTAATGAGCTAGTGAGTTGTGACCAATAACAGAGCAAGCAGTGTGAGAAATACATACAAACTGTACGAGTGATAAAAGGTGTCTCTGTACTTCAATTCCCCCTGATGATATTATTGCGTAGTTAATCGTTTCTTTCGTTCGTTCGGTTCCAATACTAGTTACATAGTTACAGTCCTTTTAGTTACAACGGTTACTTATCATTTCTGGGAAAAACAGAAGTGACAGGAGTAACGAAATGTAACGTAAATACGTTATCGATTGGAATGGAACGAACTATTTCATAGCTGGAACTAGTTTCTAGTTAAGCTTCTCGTTACCTTACACGTCACTAGCATATATGTATAAAAAAGAATCAAGTTTTGAAAAATGGGTACTTCAAAAACAACATCGTAAGAATTTACGCAATTTTACCAATTCCTCGTGTAGTTTCAACGAAATACCAGTGTAACAACTTCAAGTTCTTTCGCTGACTATAATTAACATAACGTTAACGAAAAATCAGGTTTCCCGGTTTAATGTTATTTTAATTAGCAGTGCGATGCCGAGCAAAAAAAGATCAGCTAAAATTAGCTATGTAAAAAGCATCGAAAAATAATAAAAGAACCGACCGTTTCAAAAACTGTTTTATTTATTACTTACATCCTCCGGGCCACCATTTATACGCAGTTATTGTTGGACTATGCATTACAAACTCTTCAGTATTTGGATCGTAAGTGGCAGTTGTTTCCAAACCTCGCACATGAGTTCCATGTCCAAGTTCTGTCTGAGAATTTAAATATAAAGTTGAATTAATGAAAACAGAAATAAAGTAATTTGTTTAATCTAATATATGTAAAGATTTAAAACCGTTTTGTAACAGATGTCTATCTTTCCCTGTCGGTTTACTAATTTTACTTGCAACTGATTTAAATGTAATTACTTTACACTCGAACGAACTATTTACATAATTTAGCGTAATTACTTCATAATTAAATAAGCTTTTTCCACTACCACCTACATATTATCGCAGTTACCTCTCAATTGAGACGGGCATTTTGGTCTCTTTTGTCGTAGGTATAGATAATTTGATGGGAAATAAAGTAAAAAAAAAAAAAAACAAAATTACTTTTTTTTATATATCGGTGAATTTATATAGTTCTTCTAACTTAAATGCAAATTAATTCTGATGTAAATCATTTTTTCGAAAATTATCCGCTAATTGTATTAAAAAATATTTTATTTGTAATTTAAAACAAAATAAAATTTCCGATTAAATTTAATATTTCGTTACAATTGCGGAGTAATTCAAAGTTGTGGAAGTTTACGGAATTTTGAAATCAGCTTATCATATAATTAAAGCCTTCGTTCACTATCATTTTTAAAAACTAATATTTTCAATTAAAAGCTACTACCTATTACAATCTTCAATAGGACTTTTTTCTTAAACATTATTTCAATGTAATTAATTTAGGAATATCTTGAATTGGTATAATAAAAACCAAACAAAAAAAAAAAAAAATGTAAACATTACATTAATATTTTAATAACAGCGATATAAAAATGAAGTATACATTTAAGAAGACATTTTTCGTTTCATTTTGAAATATTTGGAAATGATGATATTACAGTCTTATACGAAAATAAGTGTAAAATAAAAACTTATTAAATGAAACGACGATAACATGTTTACCTGGGCGTATGTAGCTATAATCTCGCAATTAAACGCTCGGCTAATCCAGTAAGATTGTTGTTCGATTGTACCCTGACCCATGAGGGTTGGTATAAACATAACATAATGGACAGTAAAAGGACAACCTTCTTTCAGTATCGCAGAACCAAGAGTACCTCCCAATAACGATCTGTATCAAATTAGATCAAACGCGTAAACTTCACTTTAGTATTTCTCGAAAATATATTTTTATTTCCTCAAAAACATTTATTGGCTTAAATCGACGTGTTCCTGAAAAATACATGCAGTCAACAAAATTCGTAATTTTTATCAGAGACACTATAGCCTCATTCTGAAAAGTTTTGTTAAAAACAAAAAATAAACTGCCAGTCGAACACTTGCAATTTGATGTCTTCATGTAATATCGTAGCACATTTTAAAGCGTACATAGTACAAAATTTAAAGGCATTTCAAGCCACCCGGAAGCGAATGGTAAAAAATTTTATTTAAAAGAAAAAAAAAGAGCACGACAGTTCAAAATTTGTAAACTCTATCAATAAAAAATAAACGAAAGGTACGAAATATATGGAAATAAGGATAAATATAATTTTTTAAATATTTCCTTATATTAATTGGTTGAAACGCTCGGTATTTATTTTTTCATATTTCAGAATGCCAATACGGTCTTGATTTTACCGTGCATGATCAAATTTCAGTTATTATTATTATTATTTTTATTACACTGATAGGCAACTTTAAGTCTTATACCAAAAAAAAAAAAAAAAAGGCACAATTAGTAAAAATATACGATTCATATAAATTCAGTTCTACTCATCACTATTGTCAGCGGTGATCTTAATCTGCCGGCTTTCTGAATTCGGAAATTACGATCGACAAAAGTTAAACTTAATTAAATTGTCAAGTATCTTGAAAAGCGATAACCAGACTTCACGATAACGTATGTAAAGAATATCCAAAACCGCTGAACAATTAAAATTGGAAGGTAACTGTTTTTCTGTATAATCGGTCTCTTTTTTGGCAGCAGGCGAACACATTAGGCAATAAGAGAAGAAAAACTACTAAATTCTGAGCAAAATTCTTTGTCCGTGTTTATTCTTTGATAATTTCTTTCTTTGCATCTCCCGTCGCGATCATAGCCATTTTTAAAATGACGGTACGGATTTCGCTTACGGCGATGTATAAAGGTCCTATTTTTTCCCCTTAACCGACAACAGGGCACGATACATACACATATTTTCTTTCTTACCACGTGTGCAATTCTTTGTTTACTGTTAAAATCGACCAACTATTATTTTTATCAACTTCAAAAAAGAAAGTTATACACATGTATAGGTTTCTTTTTTGAAGGTGATAAAAATAATAATCGGAATATGGACCGATTTCAATGATTCTTTGTTCATTTGAAAGTGTATCATTCGGCGATGTGTGAGCATTGATGAAAATCGGTGAACACAATGTGAGCAACCATTAAAAAAAGGTGAAGAAATATGGTCTCTTTAGATAATTGTTTTTATTAATATAACAGACGCGGTTGACTTAAAACATTATCCACATTAAGCGTGGAAAAGTAATTTGAAAAAATTCAAAGTATTGCTAGTGTTAATTATCATAAAAATGCAGTTTTGGATAAAAAAAAAACGAATTTTAAACCATCATGGCGCCATTTACAAGCTTGTCATTTTTAAAAAAGTTGATTTTTAGCAAGAATTATGCTAAAAATTGAATAAAAATGCATTAAAAAGTAAAAAAGTAACTTATATGACATTACCTCAATGGAGAAGGCACCAGATTCAAACTGCAATAATAATTAAGAACTGCATTAAATATTCCTTCAACCGTTCTTAAATACTGTAATTTTAATTTTGTGCTTGCTCTAAAAAGTTAATGTTGAATAAGTTCTTTTTTACTTTTGAGTGCGTTTTTATTACATTTTTATTATGGAATTATTATTTATTAATTTTGAATGCATTCTTATTAAGTTTTTATAGTAAATTTTAAAGCTGGTATTAAAAAAAAAAACTGTTTATATTATTTTATTTTAATTTAATTTAATTTATCCATGCATTGGTACACGTGACAATATACACGTATATATTAATGACGAATCCTTATTTTTTCCCTGGTACTCCTCTAAGAAAGGAAAATATTGAAATCGAATTAAATCGCATATAACCGCACGGCACTGCTATACAAACAAAATCAAATTAAGAAGTCATTTTCTTTTTTTTAATTTCAAAAATTAAACTTACATAAAAGAAAACTGTATTTAAATTTCGATAAAGGAAATAATATAGGTAAACGGCAAAAAAAAAATCAAAAACAAGTAAAAAGAATTATTAAGTCACATAACTTTAAAACTATGTGATGAAATATATATATTAGGCCTTCGTGTCTTATAAAGAAAAAAAATAAAATAAAAAAAATTACAAATACATTAAGAAATATATTTAAAAAAAAAAATCAATACGTCTGTTCACATTAATATGTTTTTTGAAATTCCCCATCCATTAACCACTCGTTCGCTGCACTATTATCGCTTCTGTACCGTTTTTTGTTTGTCGATAGTCGACAGATTTTCGCTAGCGGTGTATTTCACCAAGCGTATTTATTAAATGCGTGAACATAATTCCGCTGTGATAAAATAGCGGTAACGTAATCACAGTTTTGTTAGTGAAAAATATGCAGCAACGAAGTTCTCGATTCGTTAAATACTTCGATCTGTTTGCCTGTGTACAATATTGTATGTCGGCGTGTGTTTGTCAATTGCTTTTAGTGATTCGCTAACTTCGGAGAAGTGCTCATAGCTTCTAGAAAATGAAACATGTAAGCGAGCAGTTCGTCAAATTAGAATTCATTACTATTCGACACTGATGAATGACTGGCTTTTGCACATTAAGCATTTTTCTTTACATCAACTTGTCAGATTTTTACTGGCAAGCTAAAAAAGTAATGCAAGATTTCTTTCTTTTTCAATTTGCTTTGGTACTTCGTTGCACGACTAGAAGCACCTGAGTATTTGCCATGTATGTTTATAAGTGATTAATATAAAATCCTGAATTGTCACTCTTTATTGAGACTATTGTCGTATAGTCCGGTGTAAATGTATGGTATAGTTTTAGTTCATGGTAAGTAAAATACAAAACATAATTAGATCATTTACAAATATTCGCGCTGAAAACAATTAATTTTTAAAAATGTGCTTTGTTATAATTTGTAGAACCGTTTATTTCTATTAAGGAAAAAACACCTACTGATACATTTCCATTGCATTTCCAGATTCTTTCTCTTCTAGCCACTTATTAATTTTGCCAAACAGAATACACGATAATCGAACAGCTTCTTCGTATTTTTCCTTATGACTCAAATACTCCATAGGGACTCGAGTTTTTAAATCGGGATCGGACAAGAAAAACTGCTCTGTTTAATTATACAAAATATAAACGTTGAAATATAACTTATTTGAAAAGATACGATTTAATTTCATAAAATTGTAAATATAGATTTTACCTAACTTAATTATCATATATATTTTCCTATATTTTCCACATGTAAATAAATTTTTAATAAAAAATATAAAGTTCTAATTACCTAATAAACTTTTTGTAACAAAATTCGAAAAACTACAAATTTTTAAAATGATTAAACTTTTCAATTCAAATTACTGAAACAAACTTTATTTCGAATTGATAAAATTTTAATTAATTCGCGGAGTCATATGTTTTTAAATTAAAGTTGTAATGTGAAGAAAGCAAAGTATTTCTGCAATTAATTTAATCTAACAATAAGTGCAATAGCGTACGAATTTTTAAACTGAGACTGTTACTTACATTGCATAAAATTACAGAAAAATAATAAAAAAAATGGTCTTTTAAAGTATTGTACGTAGTGGGATAATTGTATGATTTTAGACGATGAAGAAACAAAAATTCTAAATTTTTACATAACACAATACTATCACTTATTATAAGATTAGATATGTAAGAATGCTTTATCGACTTTAATATTTAGTTTACGGCGTGTTAGCTCTGTGTCTGAAGTTGATTATTAGATTCTGTGTATACATGTTTATATTTATTGAAAATATTGCATGAAGTTGTTAGGAAAATTTGTGTTAGATTGCGTTTTAATTATAATCTGCTAGCTTAAAAAAATGTATTATTTCTGCAATTTTAATAACTTTTGTTTTCTATAATATTCAAGGTACACCTGAAATGTATAATGTTTAAATGAAAAGTTGATTGTTGAAAAGCTGTCTTTAGATTATAATGATAATAAGGTTTCAGACAAGTTGATGAGCGCGGTGGGAAAACTTTTTGAAATACCAAATATGAATTATAGATCACCCAACAAAGACGGGCGAATAAACGAATAGAAGTAAAAAGAGGTTTACTAATTCATGCAGCTCAGATAAAATTACAAACAGCAGGTAAAAAAAGCACTGTCAAAATATATCATTTTTTAAGAACACTAACTGAGTGCAACTGAAATTCCGGATTCTATTCGAATGAGTTAAATACCATTACGGCCGGTAAGTAGGAAAATAACAATGATTCTTCAAAGTAAACTGGATAATAAAGCGCACATCGAAGTTTAAGAAACCGATGAAGACTCCGATTCATGCGTTATCAATATTTGTTAAAGAGAATGTTCCTGAATGAAAATTCGAAATTATTAGAAAAAAGTTTAAAATCATGTCTACTTTCTTACACCGTTACAGCAATGCGAGAAATTGCTTTCTGAATTTATGAATTTTAAGTTGCTTTAAAATTAACATACAAAGAAATCTGTTGATTTCAACGCTTAAATTACAAAATTATTAGTGGTAATTATACTTGTGGCACTCGGCGACTCAAACAATGCATAAAATCCTTATACAAAGTATTACAGAAAAAAAACCTTTATTGCTTATTAGGCTATTGACTCCTTGAAGAAACCATAGAAATCGGGGGAAGTAAAATTTCAAGTTATGATAGTAAAATTTTGCAGGTAAGTACTTAAAACGGAATCATACAATCCTAATGTAATTAATTAAACAGGTCGCTGTTAACTGATATTTTCGTAAGACGCATAAAACCAATGCCCAAAAAATAATTCAAATCATCTTTTTCTAAAATTGGAACTTGTGGCCGAACTAACAATCTGAAATCTAAATAATAATTTATCGTGTACAGAAGAAGGCCAAATGAGAATCTCATAATACTAATTCTATCAGATCAACAAAGCTGTTTAATATGGAAAATAAACACAGAAAAAATGAAAAAAAAGTTACATAATAATTTTGAAAACACTTTGAATTAACACGAACAAATGGAAACTCAGGCACACATGTACAAAAAAAAACGAAAATTATTGTGCCAGTAGTAGTAAGTAGTAGGTACAAAATCAAATTTATTTTGTATCTACCTGAGTGTAAATCTTATTCTGTTTTGCAAATCTGATAATGAAAGCAATCCACCGAACATTAAAATAAATCTGATAAATTTAAACTTTTATCGATGAAAAATTATCATTTTAATAAAATTTAAAAAAACATAATAAATAAATTGAATAAAATAATTTTGATCCTCTACTATACTCCTGCGTGTAACAAAAAAATTGGAATTTAGTGCATATTCATTACGAAAGGATCATAAAATTTAAGAGTCTTTAAGGAACGCTGACAATTTATAAAATTTTCAAAATAATGAATTTACAGCTATTGTGTGTAGCTTTAGAAACAGAATTCTAGGATAATTTCATTGAAGTTTATCTAAGTAATACTTGTTATAGAAGTTTAAAAAATTGATATGTAAAGTTTTAGATAAATATACACGAAAATTAATGTTTTTAAATAGCCTTAAAATTTAAAACTTTGCAAAGTTCAAGTTATAAATAAAAAAAAAAAATCTATTTTTTTTAATATTAAACCGAGTGTAGTAATGTTAAACAAAATGGGTCAGAATTAGATAAAGATGGTAACTACATCTGTACAACAAGCATGTGCGAACAATGATATTCAAAATGATTGATTACTGAATGCCTTGAAATTCTGAAAATGTGCAGAAATATACATACAGTACACCGGGCGTAAAAATATATTTGAAATCATAATCTTCCCAATATGAAGTTAATTATCACCGTGAAAAGATAAACCATTCAAAAACTAAAATCTAAACTGTTCTAAATCCGAATATCAGGCAATTGTTTTTCTTCTTTATGGTAATTACAAAAACTTGCATATTTACAATGGGTAAATGAGGCGACTTAATTATCACTGAAAATATACGAACCATTGAAAAACTAAAATTTAAAGTGCTCTAAATTACAATATTAGGCAAGCGTTTTCCTTCTTTATGGTAACTATAAAAACTTGTATATTTACACATTATAAATGAGATGACATTATACCGTTATATAATTCTTAGCTTATTTCTCACATTCGATTGAACTTACGTAATCGTAAAAAAACATTTCAATTCAGAATGTTAAGTTTAAATTACTAATTTCCATGTATAAAAATTTATGCTACAATGTATAAATTGTTGGATCAGCAAAATCAATAACAAGTAATAATATGCAATTAGAAACAAGGCCAGCCAAGCATGATGTTTCATGCGCTGAGAATTCCGTATGTAAGTTAAAGGCAACCATACTTTAATAATACTAAATTCAAAATAAACGTACTCAATTTTAAATTTGTAATATTGAATATGTTTGTTATCCAGTACTGGTGCGAATGTGTATTTTTATGTGATTAAAAGTTTTTGCGACTTTATTGCTCTTTTTCGAAATTTTTTTTTAAACCTAGAATTAAAACCAGCTGGTAATAATTTCACCAAATGAACTTGCTAAATATGAGTGAAAAAAGAGAAGATAAAATAACTTATATGTATTACAACCAAATTCAGTATATATATATATATACGTATTTATTAATTAACATTTCAACGTATAGTACTCAGGAACAGGATAATAGTCATAAATTATTTCCCATTTTGACACTCAATCGTAAAAATAAATGTCGATTTTTTAATTATACTTAAACTTTTCAAAATTACACAGTACACATAAACATTTAAATTAATATCATTAACTTATTACCGAATAGCGAGATGTAGAATGCTTTATTTTTCATATTATATTAAATTATTCTATTCTCGACTTAATGCATTAATTGATTAAAGATTAGTAAATACGTAATGAAAATGTAAGGAGTTTTTATAAACAAAAAGATTGCAAAGAAAAAACGAAAAACAGACATATCAACATATCCTGATAAATCAATCATACGCCGGTTATTTTTTGCAATGATAATGTAATGTGTAATTAGTGATTTTGTTACATAACAATTAAATTATAAATAAACCTATATACCGTAGATTTAATGAGATATTAAAACTTTTGTATTATCTACATGTTCGAAAATAAACGAAAAGTTTGTTATGTAATTTTACAAAACATATAAAAAGCAAATAAAATTCGTATCGAGCGGATAATGCTCATACCGATGCAACTTTAATTTAAAAATTCATGATAAGATAGTACTAAATGAAAAAAATTAACACTGTAAGTAAATATACAACTCTATATTTTACACATGTTGTGAAGTTCAAATATATTTAAATAGTGTAAGTTAATCATTTTTTATTGAATAAATGAATTCGTAAGAATTTCATATCGAAGTATTACAAAACTTAGGTACTTTTATATATTTAAATTTTAGGATCGAAAAATTAGACAGTGTGAGTACAGAAATATTTACATTATTTTTATTTATGAAGTATAATGTAAACTTTTACCCAATTTCCTCCTTTCATTTGTTTTATCTGCTCCGCCGTCTAGAAAATGTGTTAATTCCGCTACATCAAAGCTACATCTTTGTCTTTCCTTAAATAAATCCGTATTTATTTTATTTGCCGACATTTTACTCCTAACACAATAACTTCTATGATAAATATTTAATCGTAACCAATACGAATATTATTCTCATCAAATAAACATATACAATAATACGTGATTATGCTATCAGCAGTCGACTGCTATTGCCTTCATGAAAACAATAAGTTACTGAATTGCTATTGTGTGATAATTCTTTTTTTCGCTTTCACTATTATCACATTTAGCAAAACCTGTTTTTAATGGCAGTCATCACAACAAATTGGATCAACCTTGGTGTAAAATAACTCCGACTCTTACGTATTTTAATACATTTGAATTGTTTCATTAGTGAAGCATTTTACTTCGAAACAAAATCATGTAGTGATATACTACGCTTTTTCTTTACACAACCCTCATAATGTTGAACATTTTTCATATAAGCAGATCTATCGGAAACTATTCACATTCGGCATAATATGTAAAGAAGCGAACTGTTATTATCATTTGAAAAGACAGAATATTTATATCATCCACTTACAAAATCTAACCAATTTTAAATTATCGTACCAACTTATATGTTTAAAAAAGCACAGGTTTTTCGCACTATTTAGGTACGATTATGATTATAAGATAGTTTTTTTTCTTTTTTTTTTTAAAATTGCATTTATATATTTAATATATAAGTATATATGATTTTAAGTTGTTCTTAACTGGTTAACAAAAATAAAGATATATTCAAGTAAAAATAATTAATATAATCAATATTTTAAAATTAAAAAAAAAAGAAGTAATAAGCATTAGTTAAACTTAACGGTTGCAATGTATCGATAATAACAAAGATTTTATTAATTTATAATTATTATATTATATAAAAACATATAAATTAGATCCGAAATAAATGTAAATTAAATTTTAAAAATAAACTTTTTAGACCAGTATAGGGCAAAACAGAAAATTTTTGCAACAAAATATTTGACGTTATGATAACTATAACAAAAACTTTCATAAAATTATTTAAAAAAACCACAAAAACTGAAATATGTAAGTGCATATAAAAGAAATGTTTCTTTATAATAATTTCATGTATACTATTTTATTCAAAACAAAGAATTCTTTTTTGTAGTTTTTTTGGAATTTTAAAGTGATTTATGTTATAAATAATGAATTTCTTTAACTATACTCTTTAATTTTTCGAAAAATTATTGTTACAAATGTTAGTATCGATTTCTATTGTGAAGTAAAATAAACTGTTTTAGAAATGAAATATATTTTATCAAATAGAATTATTTTTCCTTTTTTATTATTCATTTTTTTTTCTGATCTTAAAAGTAAATTTTTATGTCGGCATTTGAAAAAAAAAAGAAATATACAGTAGACCCCTTTTTTTTTCCATCTCCGATTATTATTCGAAATTTCAATTAACCAAACAAAAAAGTTAATTTGATTATTCTGGATTAACACTGCAATTCATGAGAACATATACAATAGAAATCAGTTATAAAGATTTTGAGAGGATAAATAATTTGATGATTAACCGGTAAACTGATAATCATTTATTTATAATCATACCTGTGCATACTTTTTATTATAATAAATTCTAAAGCACAAAGATGACATTTTTTCTTTAATCATTAGAAGAAATAAAAAATAAAACTGAAATCAATATAAAACAAGTGTGAAAAAGTAAGAAAAAAAATTATTATGCATTGGTAGTTTTATTTTTCTCTATTTTCGAAAACATTTGTGATTTTTGATTTTATATTATAACCAGATGAGTGGCATATACTTTTTCTGTTTTTTATAATTACCTGTTCCGGAAGTTTTCATCAGTTTTTAATATGCTAATTAGCATCGAAAGTTAAGCACTAAGAATAACATAATATATCTATTCCATTTTGAACAAATTTTATTTTTTCCTTTAAATCTATCGTTGCAGATGACAACGTTTATCATTTATTATCTACGCACAACGGAGAATTACCAGGTTCAAAAATAGTAATATTTACCTGCGATTCTCCACAAAAATTGCGTGTTTTCAGGTGCAACGATTTTGTTCTAATACACACACGAATGGAACGTCAAATGCTAATTTTACATTTGTTCCGGTAACTTTCATGTTTACCTTCGTACATGAATTTTTTCAGCTTGTCGTCATGTTTTTGTTCTTCAGCTAATTTCTGTGAAAATTCGATATTTTTAATTCTGTTGAGAAAGTCAGCAGGGATGTTTACGGATTCTGAAATGTGCTGAATTGTGATGAAGTATTGCTTAATGAATTGGAGCTGTCGGATTCGTCATGGAGATTCGCTCTTGGAGACGGTTATGAACCAGCGCTTTTTCGTGATCAATTACAATGCTGAACTGACGCCCTTCAAGGAGGTGTCAGAAATATAAGAGGTCAGGGTGGATGGTGTATAACTAGCGGTTGTACGTTAACCATTGCCATTCGGCGGTGGCAGTTAACTTTTTTAAAAAAAGAACCTAACGGTTCGGTTATGTCATGAAAAGTTTGCCGCAGAACTGAGCCGACGACTACTTCAGATACGTCGGCAACGAGCTCCAATCTGCAGTTTTGTTTGGAATATACCAATGCGGCTGCCTTTGCAAAAGCGATTTAACACGATTTGTATGCAGCAGGAACCTTGTCGTTCCACTCGTTTTGTATCCACAAAGTATGTCGGTTAAATGGGCGGGTTTGTGTGCGGCTTACTTGGTATGTGCGCGGTAAAAATTAAACGCTCTTATCTTGCCTTACAATTGCTGAACAGTTTCCGGTCGTATTGAATTAAGTAAGACTCTCGTTCGTGAAAAGTCTGGTTGGTATCCATTTTCGTCGATGACATATTCAAAGGATTAGACTGTAGATTGAGCGAATATTTCGATGTTGATGATGAGGACATTTTCGGCTAACTGTTGAAAAATCGTCTTAAGGTGTCGTGAGTGTTCTTCATGTGATTTTGAAAAAAAAAAACGATCAAGTCGTCGATGTATGCAAAAACCACGAAGAACCCACACAGCGCTTGGTTATAAACTGTTGAAACGTTTGAGCGATGTTTCTAAGACCGAAACTCATTCGCATGAAATCGTATAAGTTGAAAGAAGGGAATTTTTCGGAATATCTTCCCTTCGCACTGGAATATTGTGGTAAGCTTTGACCACGTCTATCATGTTGACAATTTTACTGCCTGCTAACTGAGCTGTTGCATCGCGAATGTGTGAAACGGGTAGAGGTCGCGAATGGTGCATCCGTTTAAACACTTTGATGGTCTAATTCCGTTCCTACTTGGTTTTCGCCTGATTAGTAACGGGCTGGCCACTGTGAACTGGAAGGTCAGCATATTCCAAGGCACACTGGTTCGTCAAATTCTGCTTCAGCGGCATAGTATTTGTCCGGTGGAAGTCGTCTCACATGTGCATGAACTGGTTGTCTCCTTATCTCGATGAAATGATTGACTGTGCTTCGGTTTGCGTAGAAATTCGATCATGCGTTTTTGGTCCTCGATTGGGTTCCTGTTTGGCGCGGTTGCGTTCGATTCCGCTGCTCCATTAGGGCTAGCCTCACCGATGTTTGTGCATCCGCTTACCTCAAAAATCTGGTCTGCAACCTCCGCAGGCGTGTCGAGATTACCGGAGCTTACCGTGACCAATGATCGACGAACTAATATTTTGCCTCGTTCGTAGGATGAAAATTTTTTGCGGAACTCGGGTGTGTCTGTGACACGAGAACGGGGTGGCTTGTCAACCTCAGTGCTGTCAGTGTTCCCATCGAGTCTCTATTTGAACTATTTGTCATGCCTAAAATATGTCACTTGGGTGTGGTGCATCGCGAAAACGAGAACATTCAAAACGAGACGGGGAAAAAATAAAAATGATTAATATTAACAGTGACTAGCCGAATTGAATGCTCCCACTGGTGCAGCGATGTTTAACGAGTCGATCGTCCTGAGTTAGCGTTCGCAAAATTTGAGAGATTACGAGCGAGAACAAGTATGGGCTTGTTTCCAGCTGTTGTGTAACGATGCGAAAGTTGCTTTTCGATTTTAAGAAAATAAAAGAAAAACAAATCTTTGAGTTTGCGATTTTACATATTGGTGAATTTTAAGCGATCATGTCAGGGTCATCACTTGTGGATAATAGCGCTTATCATCTATACACAACGACGAATTACCAGATACAAAAACAGTGATGCGTGATTTCGGGCGCAGTGATTTTGTTCTAATACACACGTGAAAAAAACTGTGATGCGCGTTCCGCGAATAAGGAACATAATTTTCTCCGTAGTTGTTTCGCGGTGCGAAAAAAAAGTCGATCGGTTAAAACGCGAGTCAGTGCTGGCACACTTGTAAAAATCTTTCAAAGTTAAACTTTGTGTCGTCAAATCGTTATAAGCAATACAATTGTCCATCTGTGTACCATATTTTTGGTAGTTATAATTGATTCGTCACTATAGTTGGTGCTGTTATAATCAATAGAGGTTAACCTTTAGTTTTATGGAATTCTGCCGGTTCCGGTAATATGCGTCTATAACTAAAGTCGTTATAAAAAATTTGATATTGCAACTATTTATCTCGATTCCGGTTTTTTCGAATATTCGATGCTTTGTTATTTCCTCGAAATACATATTAAAAAGGCGGGGAGATAGTGGGCATCGTTGCCGGACTCCGCGTTTAATTGGACATTGTTCCTCTGTTCTTTTTGTGCCCGCCGTAATGGTTGTAGTTTGTTGCCAATATAAATTACATATTATCTGTATATCTTCTTTATTAATATTGTGTCTACTTGGCAGTTTTATTAATTGAGTATGTTGCACTCTGTCGAATGCCTTTTCGAGGTCTATGTAACAAGCGTATACTTTCCTGTTTACTGAAATATATCGTTGTACTATCACTTTTATTAGCACAATAGCATCCCAAATACCTCTCTATTTGGGTGGAAACCGTATTGCGTATCACTCAAGTAGTAATCGAATTTATTAGCGATACGACGGTTTACGAATGGATAATAGTAATTTCAATGTGTGACTCATCAGAGACCTATAATCCTACCATCTGCGCGACGTTCTTGAGACCGCTTTCTTTGGTATGGATATGCACGTGGATATTCTCCATTCACTAGGTACGGAGCCAGTTCTGTACATGTTGTTAAGAATTTTGAGTAATGCTTTTGTACTATCTAATGTGATACATTCTTTAAGGCATCTATAGGAATTCCATCAATTCCAGCTGCTTTTCCTTGTTTTGATTTAGCCTATTGAAGCCTCTAATTCTTGTAAGCTAATATCTGGTGCATCCCTGTTTGTTCCAGGTATTGTTACATTATCTGGTCTGTTATTGTCCTCATATATTTCCCGAATGTATATTGTATTTTTTTAACTTTTTCGATGTTACTGTACAATTCTCCTTGTTTATATTTAATTTTTATCATTCTAGATCTTTGAACTTTCTGATTTATTTTCATGTGTTTAACGTCTGTATGAAATCCCCCGAATTTTCCCCTTCTCTTCTTCCAGTTTCTGGATCTGCGAGCATTTACGTTTATACCAGGAGCTTTTTGCTTCTCTACACTTCTTCTTTATAGCACTGTTTATCTGTTTATACTCCAGTCCCCTTCTGTCTTGGAGCATTCTTCGTTTATCGACCATGTCAAGTATATCGGATCAGTATGACATTTCAGTATTGTATTCCGGTATCTTCGGTTCACTAATATATAATTTATTTGATTTCGCGTTCTCCCATCTGGACTCCTCTAGGTATACAGTCGGCTTGGGTGATTTTTAAATAGTAAGTTACATATTGCCAATTCCCGTGTTTTTCTGCGAATTCAATTAGTCTTGTTTCTCTTTCATTTTTCGAGTCTCTAAACCAAAGGCTCCAATGCATTCATTCGGCGGGATTCCACCAATTTTTACATTAAAGTCCCCTAAAATAATTAGTGAACCATCATTTCCGGTTTTGCGAATCAGGCTTTCTATCTGATTATAGAACTATTCTATATCCTCCTCTGTGCTATCGCTTGTCGGGGCATATATCTGTACAATCGTTACAGGTCTTGGTTTAAATACTGATCGCTATAACTCCATCTGATATTGGCACGTGTTTCATCCATCATTCTGCCTAACTCTTTATTTATCAAAAATTCCTACTCCTTTTTTGCCCCTCTACCCTCCGGAATATATGAATTCGTATATATATGGCTGTGTTAGCGAGATTCGATCACTGCCTGACCATCGAACTTCAATTATTCCAAGTATGTCTATTTCCAGTCTTTCTGCTTCAAATGTTACGTTTGCCAATTTTCCAATTTGCATCATTGATCTAACATTCCCCATATAGCTACTTTAAATTTATCAGCATGCTATCGCCACGTCTCAGATACAACTAAAAATACTAGCGGATTTTAGATTTCGCACTAAACTTTTAGTAATTTTTTTTTAAAGTCGGAGATTTTCGTATACATTGTTGAGATGATTTCGAATTTGGACAACCAAACCGATGTTAAAAAATTTAATGACAAGTTTTACGTTTTTTTTTTTTTTTTCTAATTTTACATTATTTAAATTTAAAATTAATCGAATAAACAGAATTTTCATCAGTAATATGGTATGTTCTTGTAATGATACCGAACGAAAAACGAAATTTATTGTAGGTAATTCGATTTAGGTTAAACTTTTGTTTTCCTTCTTAACTATAGTATAATTTATTTTATGACTAACAAAGGTGCTCTGTTATAAATTAATCATCTATACAACGAAACCTAATCTATATATATATATATATATATATATATATACATAAAATAAATAATTAGCTTGACAACAAACAAAAATAAATGTAAAATAATTTACTTTAATAAATTAAAATAAATATTTTATTTTATCAACGTTTTCGGACATAGCCCATCGTCTGCTAACAACACAGAGTGAACTCAAGCAAAACTGAGTGCTAAAATAAGGTATTTATTTTAATTTCATCATTCGGTTCCAGTCAGTTCTGACCGTTATTACCTGCGAGCTCCCTCCACTGTTTCCGGTTTTGAGCAATGTTAATCGCTGTTGCTACCTGACCAAATTTACTTTGTAAGCTGTCAGTTCAACGCGTGAGTACTCTGCCCCTTTCTCGTGTACCGGGGGCTTTGCCGAGCAGCAATGTTTTCTCTAGATTTTCACCTGTGCGTCTTACAATATGTCCAAAAAATTGATGGACCCGTCTTCCACATAATCTGCGCAATTCCTCCGGTTCATCCACCTCCGCCCGTATTGAAAGAGTTGTTCTTCTTTCCGTCCACATTATTTTAATTTATTAAAATAAATTATTTTATATTTCTTTTCGTTATTGTTTTTTTTTGTTTTCTCTTATGCGTTGATAATATAAAAACAGACTAGTGCATAAATGTACATGAAAAATTATTAAATTTTATACAAAAATTTGAAAGTGTTTTGTTGATCGCGAAATTCCGAGTCGTTAAATTCGACGGAACATTGTGGTGACAATGTGCTGACTACAAACAGAATGGATTTCTTAATAATTTTTCTATTGGTGATCTGGTAATTGTTCTCAACATCGCTGAAACCTACAGCACATTTTTTCATTTTTTTTTTTATTAGGCCATCGATGTATAATCGATAAGAGATAGAAACTGACGGAGATCGTTCGATTTAACGAGACCAGACATTTTTTTTTTTTTTTTTGTTTTTATTTCCCCCTTTGGACATGCCAGCAATAGATCTTCGCCCAGAAGCGACACGAGGGAAAAGAATCAGTTAGATATAGATTCGGTTAGATATTGATAGAATAAAAGAACTGAAGATCGGAACAACTGAGATCGACGGAAACGATAAGATATACGAAGCGCAATAAGGGAATTAGAGAGTTTGAGTGATAACAGATCGGAATACAAAGAAGTACGTTCGTTCAGGAGGGATGGACATTAAAAAAAAAGAATATGGTCAGGATCGCAGACGGTTTCGTCGTCAGAATGAAGAGGGCACCTAGGTGATAGTGCGGACGAAAACAAAAACGTGAAGAAGGAAGAAGAGTATGATTGATACGTAAACGGATAATAGAGACATTAACGGAGCGGCGAAGCGAAGGAAAACTGTAAAACCAAGGCTGGGTAGGAAGATTAGATTGAATAGAAAAATAGAAAGAAGGTTGATTGGAAAAGGAGGAAACGTAAAAATCTGATCAAAATCTAGCGTGAAATTTTTTAAACATATAATAAAATAAACTTTAATAACAAACAATATAGATCAATAAATTAGATAAATACCTATTTAGAAACGTTTTCGGGCATAACCCATCATCAGCTAACACTAACTTAAAGGAAACTTAAAACATACTCTGTTTTAAGTTTCCTTTAAGTTAGTGTTAGCTGATGATGGGTTATGCCCGAAAACGTTTCTAAATAGGTATTTATCTAATTTATTGATCTATATTGTTTGTTATTAAAGTTTATTTTATTATACCATTTTAACAAACAGGATGTATTCACCTACATTTTTTAAACAGTGAGAGCAAATTAGAAGCGGGAAGTTTAGTGAAATAAAAGCGGGAGGATACAGCAATGTGAGCCAAGGAATATGCCGTTTCGTTACCCTCTATCCGAATTATAACTGGGGACCACCCAGAGCATAGCAATGTGGATAGAATGAAGATAAGAGTGTGAATGAGAGAGCGAATACGGAGGATAAAAAAATCAGAGTAGTGAGAGGGGAAATGTGAGGAAATAGCTTTAAGAGCACACACGGAGTCAGAGATAATTAAATATTTAGAAGAAGATCGATAGGAGTAAATACGAAATTATGGCACGTGGAATGGCCATTAGCTCAGCCGTAAAGAAAAAGAAGAGAGACGAAAAGATTCAGAGAAATTTATACTCGGAAGGATGAAAGAAGCTCCAACTCCATTAGGCCCCTTCGAACCATCCGTAAAAATAGCCATATGGGAAGGACAACGGGATTCGATATAACTATGGAATTCCTGTATAACTGTTGCATGGGAAATTTGGAGGAAAGAGGAAAGTAGAATACATTGGAAGGATTGGAGAGATCTGCAAAATTGAAAGAAAAGAGTAAGGGAGATTATTATAAGAAATTGTACAGGATGAAAAATAATTCAGCCGCAAAGTAATGTGGGCTGGGATAGGAATTTTCATTTTTCCCTTGTTTTTCATAAGAAAAAAGACACAACCGTTTCAATTGACAGGTTGCTGTTGTAATATGTAAAATATAAGCAGTGTATCAAAAAACAGAGATTATAATTTTATAAATGTTGAAATATTGAAAAAGTGTAATATTTACAACATTATAATTTCTATTTTAGTGCATTGCTTACATTTTACATATTACATGAATACAAAAATGGATGATATATCTACTAATCTTGAGTTGTTGTTGACCAGCACACGAGTCGAGAAACAATAACATTCCGATTACTGTCATTCCTTACGCAGCGACTGGTGTCCAAAAACGTACGTTTAAGTTCTGCGTAGACTTAAAATTTATTTACATATTTTGATCATTAATATATACGGTTTACTTTACATTTTTATTTCATGTTCGACGTAATGCGCATTTTGTGATGTGTGCATAACTTTACATATCGATTAATAAGAAAATAGGGATAACGCAAAAAGCTAAAAAAAAGATATATACTTGGATACGAGTTTTTCACTATTTGCGTCATATAGATGTATTTTGCTACTTTGTGATAAAATAATAAAACCTTTTTATGAATGTAGGTGAATACATCCTGTTTGTTAAAATGGTATAATAAAATAAACTTTAATAACAAACAATATAGATCAATAAATTAGATAAATACCTATTTAGAAACGTTTTCGGGCATAACCCATCATCAGCTAACACTAACTTAAAAGTATGTTTTAAGTTTCCTTTAAGTTAGTGTTAGCTGATGATGGGTTATGCCCGAAAACGTTTCTAAATAGGTATTTATCTAATTTATTGATCTATATTGTTTGTTATTAAAGTTTATTTTATTATACTTTTTATGAATATTCAATATAAGTTTACCTACGATGTGAACTGCTGTATTACATTTACTTCAAGCACTACATTATGGTGACGAAGTAAAAAGCTTCGTTATTGTTATTAAATTTCTTTCTTAGTACGTTACTTTTAACTATTACAGTGTCTTTTATAAACGAATCTACAAAGGTTATATTTAATAACATTTTATCTAAAACATAGTCAGATCGCGTTGCAGATTTTAAATTTGATACATTCAATCAACAAAAAGAGCTGCGGAGATACTGGTTACAACGTTTTGAATTAGAACTCGATTTTTTTTTTTTTTTTTTTTTTTTTAAGTTGTGGGTCTCACTGGACAAATATGCCTGTTGTGTGAGTGCCCAACACTCTTATTGGCGTTTATTTAAGATAGGAACAGAATACAAAAATTAAAACTGAACTTATTCTATACATCACAAAAATTATTTAAAACATTAGTTCATACGCATATTAGTATATAAGACGCCACGTAATATATATATATTTGTACACCGGAAATGCAGATAGCTTAATATTTTAAATCGATAACGTGATCTTCTGTGGGAACTTGTATTAGAATAGACACGATAAAAACAAGGTTAATGTCCGTAAATAAATAAAAATAAAGGGTAGTGGGCTATACTTGATCTTCAATCTTTGCACTATTCCTTCAGCCATTTTTGAACCTCCTTTTTCCACACACCAATTTTTTTTCCCTCTAGTATATGATTAGGGATTGTACTTATTTAAATTAATTAAAACTGAATCATCAGTGTTATCAATTCGTAGATTTACACCACGACGGGGATAGATGTAATATGTATTACTTTGGTCTCTTGTTAACCGAATCTTTTCCCCGGATGGTAGTTTTATATTATTGACCTTAAATGTCTAGTAATCTTTAAAAGAAATAATACATTTTCGGAGACATTTCATCGTTTTCCTTCCACCATGTTGACCCAGCATTGTTTTGTTTCCAGCGGAGGAGTATAAGTTTCAGATACCTCTTCTGTATTTTACTTATTTTATTTATTTCTGTTTTTTTAGCCTCTCCCCATATTTGTATTCCGTATGATATTCTTGACCTTATGATTGAATTGTAATATGTACGTAGTGTTCGATAGTACCTGCTTTATACTTAAGTTAAATATTACAGGCGACAAAACACATGCGGCTAGACGGGGAATTTGTTATTACGATGCCCCGGAGCAGAATATTGTCGGTTAATGATCGATAATTTTGATCGTATTGCCGCTGTCACATATAATGATTTAGTATCATTTTTAACTGCATATTTCACGCCGCCAATAACTTATTTACAAGAACGATATAAATTTGGATCTTGTATACGTAAACCAGATCAATCAATATATTAGTTTATTAATACACTACGACCACAAGCTGCGGCCTGCAAATTTGGTAACAGTCTTGACGAACGATTGCGCGACCAGTTCCTTATTGGTCTAAATAATCCGTCTATGCCCGAAGAGATTTTTAAGCAACATTCTTCAATCAAAGTTACACTACAAGAAGTGGAAAAAACTGCTCTGATAATTAAATCTGCACAACATAAAATTCGAAAACAATTGATGAGTCAGTTATACACCGAGTAAGTTCTCAATCACGCGTTCACAGTCGCAACAACATACTATTTTGGAACCCCAAGTAATAAGAATATAATAGTTCGGCTGCTCCCGTCAACAATAAAAATAGAGGAAGAATTGCCATCGTTAATGTTAAGTAACACATTGTGTCTGTTACGGTTCCAATCGTCATCCAACACAAACACATTGTCCAACACTGAAGGTTACATGTCATGCTTGTAACAAAATTGCACACTACGATTGTGTTTGTATTGCTATCGGTCGTGTAAAAATTGAAAACCGAAGATACAGGCGCTTTCATAAGGCTCTTATGAAACAAATACGTCTAACCACTTATACAACATTTGTAGTTTAGGAAAAGCCGCTGGTCGTTACATTATTGATACCTATGTAAAAAATTACCCACTGCGTTTTGAATATAACATTGCAGCGAGCGTTACTATCATTGAAAACAATACATGGAAAGAGATTGGTTCACCAAGCTTATCTCCAACGTCTGCTTTACACGGATACTCCAAAATCAATGTTGAGCTATTGGGTGAAGTCTTAGTTACTGTTCAAATTTACCAAATGACTCGTACACCGCCTCTGATAATTGCAAAGCAGCCTGGCAATTCGCTTTTTGGGAAAAACTGTATGCATAACTTTAATCCGTGTCCAAAAAGTAAACTTATGTATACACAGTTGTGTTTTTTTGGCAGTCAACTGGACCCAGAAATTATTTACATGTGTTACATGACAAAGAAGTACAAAAGATATTTTCCAATTATGCATCATTATTTTCTGGTCGTTTGGGTATGGTACAAAATTTTATGGCTAAATTTGAGTTAGAAGATAATGCTATAGCAAGAATTGTCAAACCTCGTCCAATTCCCCCTTTACGTTAAAACAAACGGTGTTCGCGGAAATTGATCGTTTAGTTGCAAATTACATTTTAGAACCTGTAGACGTGTCATAAACTCCAATCGAATGGGCATCTCCACTTGTTATTGACGTGAAAAAGAATGGAAAAGTTAGATTATGTGTCGACTTCGAAGTCACTATTAACAGGTTTGTAAAACCGCAACTCCATCCATTGCCAACATAACAGGAGATGGCAGCTGAATTTGCGAATTTCACAGAGTTCGGTGTAATTGATTTAAAGGACGCATATTACCAAGTGTAGTCGTTGATCCTGAATGTCGGAAGTAACTGGTAATTGCCACTTCACGCGGCTATTTTTGCTACAAGCGGTTGCCCTTTGGCGTAACTAATGGTATTCCAAAAGTACATGGATACACTACTGGCGGATTTACCTGGTGTCGTCACTATGCAAGGCGACATTGCCCTTGGCGGCAAAGATCGAAATGCACATTTGCAACGTTTAGATCTCGTACTTGACGGATTACAGAAGGTCGGTTTACAGGTCCAACCAGACAAGGTTTCTCTGCTGCAACCACAACCTTGATCATATTATAGACAAGGATGGCTTGCATCCCATTTCATCCAAGGTTTAAACGTTACAGTCTCTCCCAGATCCTACAAACGCAACTGTGTTACGTTCATTTCTTGGCAGTTTAAACCATTTAAAAAATTTCATACCGAATTTATTATCTAAATGTAAACCATTACACCGTCTGCAGAATGGATACAAATGAGAATGGACCAGTAATGATAAAAAGGTTTTTCGAATGTTTGAAGTCAGAAATTACATTGGACAAAGTACTTGTATACTATGATCCTGAATTACCGCTAATTTTATCGTGCGACGCGTCTGAAAAGGAACTTGGTGCTGTAATGCAGCATAGATTTCCTGAAGGTTCTGTTCAAGAAATTAGTGCAGTGTCTCGTACACTTACTGCCGCTGAAAAGAAATATTCCACTATTGATCGTGAAATATTAACTTTCATCTTCGGAGTCGAAAATTTTACTCATACTTTTATGGTCGACCTTTCTATAATACCCAAGCTTGCAGCATGACGACTTGTTAGATGGGCTCTACAGTTAAGTTATTCAATTACACTTTAATACATGTGTCAGGGTCGTCTAATGGAACCGCCGATGTTTCCAATAAAAGGGCAAACTATTGTATTTGGAGAAGGGGCGTCACTACAAATGTATTCAATACAATGTGAAAAAATTCAAAATTCTACGCGAAAGACACGCAGGAATCGCACAGTTAATGATCCATTATTGTCTAAAGTTATTGGATTTGTGTCCCAAGGGTGCCCTTTAAAGAAAAACGTCGATAATAACCTACATACATTTTATGAAAAAAGGGAACAGTTGACTTCTGGTGCTTTTTGAAACACGTATCATTATACTACAAGAACTGAAAAAATTTATACTTCAGAAACTGCATGAGACTCACCTTGGAATTAGTGCAACCAAATCGCTTGCACGACTTACAGTTTGGTGGCCTTATTCTGATTCTGACATAGAATCTTACGACAAAAGTTATCAGTATTGCTAGATTCATGCGCCAACAGAACCTGTAACTCCATTAAATTTCTGGAACACACCAGAAAAACTATGGGACCGCATACACATCGATTTCACAGGCCCCCCTAATGATGGTACGTATTGGTTTGTAGTCATTGATGCATATTCTCACTGGCTTGAAATTTATCCCTTGCTACACGCAACATCTTCAGCGACCATCAATGTATTGCGCTCGCTATGAAATCTGTCGACAAATTGTTTCCGATAATGGTCTTTAATTTTCAGCCAATGAATTCCGTAATTTCTGTAAAAATTAACGGCACAAGGTTCACTTTTACCACATCATACCATAGTCGCAGTAATGGTTTAGTTGAACGCGCAATTCGTACTTTTAATTGACGATACAGTAAGTCACGTACGGACATATTAGGCAAATATCCCCGTTTACAAAAATGTTGCTCTTCACATACCGGAATACGGAACATAACACTACAGGTTGACGTCCATCAAAATATTCTTTGAACGTCGTCTACAAACTAGTTTTGGTATACTACGGCCAAGTATCCGAAGTGATATCGATTATCGGAAATTTACAATAAAGTTATGTCATGATCGCAACTCTTATTATCGAATGGTCTCACCCCATGTAGGGGTATCGTGACCATGATCTGTCACCCGGTTGGTCAGACTGCGCCAACAATTCCGATCCCTCGCGATGTGTACACAATACTGAAAGGTGCGACCAGCAGCTTTGCACACTGCGTCCGACCATCTAGTCGGCACACGACCTCGACTTCTTCTTCCGTTGTCCTTTCCTTGGATGAGCAGCGTTTCCAAATGGTCCGCTTTGATCACATGACCAAAATACCTCAGTATCCTGCAGTGCACCGCCGATGATAGCCTCTTCGGGCTACCAATCTCATTTAGTACGGAGACATTGGTTCTCCTAGCTGCCCATGGAACACGCAGCATACGCCTCCAACACCACATTTCAAGTGGGTCTATAAGCTTATCTGCGCTGATCATCGAACAAGTCTCCGCACCATATAAGAGAACACTAAGAAGACGAGGAAGTTTACTAGCCGAATCTTTAACCTTTACTATCAGCGGAGTCAGCCCATATTCTTTTTAAACGGCTCATTACGTTGCGTGTAATCTATGTTCTGAGGCGTATCTCACTTTTACATCCGCCACTGTTTTCCACTATAGAGCCTAAATATGTAAAGTGGCGTACTACTTCAATACCCTCAATTTCACGTATTGTTGGGCAGTTTAAACGGTCGACGATCATTATTTTGGTTTTGGCTTTGTTAACTTGGAGGCCATATTCTGCACTGGTTTTTACCAGTCGATCCAGAATATATGACATTTCCTCTCCGTTTTTTGCTACTAACATGGTGGTGTCATCCGCATATCGCAGATTAGAGATGTACATTATACCAACCGAGATATCCCACTAAACTGTACCATTTGTTGTATCGATTTGCAGTATTCTGCGCATTATGAATTTACCATGTAAGTTAAAAAATAGCGGTGAAAGGGTACAACAGCCCTGGCGTACACCCCGCGCGGGATAAAACTCTTTCGCGTAAATTCCATTATTTATCCGGACTTTTGCTGAAGTTTTTTCATATAGCTGCTTGATCAGCCATACTAACTGTACTGACGCGCCCATATCCATTAATATCGACCACATTTTCGACCAATGCACACAGTCGAAAGCTTTCTTTTAATCGACGAAACAGAGTATAGCTGGGATATTTTATTCACGCGCTTATTCAATAAGTAATCTAGGATTGAGGATCTGTTCCCTTGTTCCCCTTCCATTTGTAAAACCTGCCTGCTCCGGCGGAATCTGAGTGTGCATCAGAGCATACAAACGATCGTATATAATTTTGATCATCACTTTGCTTATATGCGATATCAGTGAGATAGTCCGATAGTTTATTCGGGTGATCCTTTTTTGTGCAGAGTAATATAGGTCGTCTGACACCATTCCTCCGGCCACTCTCCTGAAAACCAAAAGGCGTTATAGATGTGGTAAATTGATTTTGTAATTTTTTCGCCCGTAGCCTTGAAAACTTCGATCGCAACTCTAAACCATGGGAATTTGAAAGTGACCAGCAGTACAAATAATTCCTTACGGACACGCGGAATTGTTCTTAAACGTACAGGGCCTCTTTCTTATAATGTTGATGGTAAAACTCTGCATGCTGATCACATGAAAAACAGTACTACTTTGAATAAAGAAGATCTTGAAACCAACGATGATGCAGAAGAACAGAAAAAAAAACAAAAAAAAAACAGTCATCTCTAACAGTGCTGGAATTCCTTGGCGAATCTCAGCCTGGAGAAAAGGAACAGTGGTTTTTCCTCCCGTTGTTTCTGCTACATTGGGATGGGAGTTTCAACGCATTCGTAGACTCCCACAACGCTTTCATGATGAATTTGGATACTATTTTTTTCCCCTTTTCTCATTTCTTTTCTTTCCTCCGTTTTCTTTCATTTTATTGATAATACTATTACCGTTATGCATATATTACATATGTTACCGTTGTTGTTTTTTCGCAGTTATTATTATTCGTTACTTTTTTTTTTTTTTTTTTTATGTGCATACTGGTTTTTTTTTAGACGGGGAGTTGTGGTATGTACATAACTTTACATATAGATTAATAAGAAAATAGGGATAACGCAAAAAGCTAAAAAAAACATGTATACTTGGATACGAATTTTTCACTGTTTGCGTTAGGTAGATATGTATTTTGCTACTTTGTGATGAGATAATAAAACATGTTATGAATATTCAATATAAGTTTACCTACGATGTAAACTGTTGTATTACGTTTACCTCAAACACTACACATTTGACCTCGACTTGTATATTGAACCGATTTAAACGATTACAAGAATTTTAATTCGGTAATTTAATAATAAATGCGTATTATTAATTAGTTATAACAATTTGTATTTTCTCATCCCCGAACGTATGCATTTTTATATAGTATATAAAAGTTGTAAAAGATATTTTTATTATTGAAGTAAGTTATTTATTTGTTTATTTTTTAAATAAATATATACGCATTCACTGTATCAAAAATATACAAAAGAAAAGTATAATTTTTATTAATAAGAAAAAAAAAAAAGAAGAAATGAACAACAATAACACGCTAATATTATGTAAAATTAAAGGAAAAGAATAGAAATGGCATTATAAACGATTAAATAGTATAATTAATGTGATTTTACGTGTTTTCATTGTGTTTTTATTCACAGGAAGTCAGTAATGAAAATTTTCTTCAAATCGGGAACGCTGGATGTGTGATAGTAGTAAGCAGGATGTTTGCACAGGTCTCCCGTATCTAGATAAGAAATGATCTGATGGTTATTCAGAGCATTGACCAGTGAATCTACCGATAGCACGGAAGTGTTTCGTCTATGCAATGCTGGTGTTCCGGCTCGAGGCATTTTGACTTTTAACGGTTGAATGGAATGTCGCAGTTTCGGTTCCTCTCGTTTGGAAGACGACAAAGATTGACACCAGAACGTGTCGTAGCTTTCAGGTTGTTGCTCTTTCTTGATGTCGTCCAAATCGAACTGAGTTGCGATGTTTTCTGGCTTATAATAGTTCAGTTTGTTTTCTGTTACATAATTCTGAAATTAAAATAATGTAATTTAAAATACCACATCCGAGTCATGTACACGTGCAGGAGGAGACTGAAAGAGAAATGTGTAAATTTGAATAAGGCATGAGACAAAATTAATGAATACAAAATCATTTTTCAACTATGGCTTTAGGGTTTAATTTAAAGAAATGGAGGAGACCATAGAAGAAAAAGAAAAGTCAAATATGGATTCGGTATCAAAGAAAACTCCTTAATTTCATTGGAATTTATCCAACATCCATCTTTTCATCTCCTCTACTAAGTCTTCCTCTGATGTCTTTACACTGGCCCTTTTATTCCTTTCGTAATCGACCTCGTCTTAAATAATGGCCCAATTCCTCTTACTTCCTTCTTTCGTTATTTGGGTGTTTTCCCGGATAGTCGATTTTCCTTCCATGATCATATCAATCGTCTATACGCGTCCTCCTTCAAAAGGTTCAACTTCATTAAATCCCTTTCTCACACTGACCGGGGAAGTGATCCTGTAATCCTGCTCATGTTTTACAAATATTTTATTCGCTCTGTTCCTAATTACTGTTCCTATATTTTTAAGGTAATTCATTCTTCAATATCTCTTCTGTTTAGGCTGATCGGGTCTAAAATATTGGAGCACGAAAGTCTACTTCTATCCCAGCTCTGCACGGTGAATCTCACATTCCTCCTCTTTTTTTTTTTTTTTTCGATGTTCCTACTTGTGTTACGGTTGCCAATTTCTCTTGCTTTCTTATTCCTTCTATTCCTTCACCTTACGTAACTGGCGTTTTTCTGTTAACAAAATTCCTATCTCTTATCGCTGGCCGTCTTGTTTAGTTTTTTTCGTATATATCTACACTTACGATAAACTTCCATAATTTTTCCTCTTTTCTTCATCCTATTAACTGCTTTTATTTTCCTATTCCTCCCAAACCTATTCTTCATCATGTTGTTAGAGGTCAAAATCTCTACAGAACTTTAGCTCTTTTTTCCCAACCATTTTTCGGTCTTCACTGATGGCTCCAAAGGATCGAATGGTGTTGGCGCAGCTTTTTTCTGTCCTTCTCTAAATTACGTCGAGGAATCCTTTAAACTTCCCTCCTTTTACTCAATCTTTTATCCCTTGTCTTCTGCTATTTTGAGTGTCCTTCTTTTTATCAGACCCTCACCTGTCTCTCGCAATCTCTTTATCCCGTCGGATGATGCTTAAAGCGCGCTGCAGGCCATCGCATCTCTTCTCCCTTCTCACTCAACCGACTACTACGTCATTCTTCTTATTCGCTACTTGATTCATGATCTCTTCCTTTCCCACCTAATTCAAACGGATTTATTTTGGATTCCTGGCCATGCCGGAATCGGGGGAAATGAGTTAGTTGACTCATTTGCTCAATAATCCTTTATCTTCTGGTAGGTTTCTTCCTATTTTCTCAGCTTCCAATATTACCCTTCTGTCTGCAGCTGCTCATTCCAAACTATGGTTTAATTCTTACGTCTCCTCATTCTCCAACCCGGATTACGTTTTCTTATCTGTTCAATCTTCTCTTCCTTGCTTCCCCTGGTTTTTTAACTTTCCTTCTATACGCCACTTTAACCTCTTTGCGATTTGCCGCCTGCGTTTTCGGCACAGTTTGCTTCCTTCCTTGCTTTCTAGTTATTTTCTCGTGCATTCTCTTTATTGTCCATTGCACTCCTCCAGTAGCCAACTCATTTGTGATCCCGATCACACAATGTTCAGTTGTTTGTCACTTTCAACTGAACAAGCCTCTTTTTATTCCTTCCTTCTACAAATCAATATTCCCACTTCATACTGTGTTTCATTCATTCTCTCCCTCCTTCTCCTTCTGTTACCCTAGCTCTTGATTTTTTTCGATCAGCTATCTCTGATCGTGTATAAGGGTCTGAATCTCTTTTGTCCCTCTGTTTTATTCTTCTTGGGCCAACGTACGTATTGACAAACCTATAAAAAGTAAAAAAAAAAAAAAAGTAAAGCCTTTAATTTTGATATTTTCTTATAATAATTATAGCAGCTTTTTAGACATCGAGAGAAAAATGTATATTTAAATGAATTAAAAATGAAATAAAATTATAGTTGAAAAAAAACCCCAAAAAAACACGCTTTTATAGCAATGTGAATTAAAAAGTAAAAAATAATTTTTAAATATAAAGATAATATTCAACAGTAATGAAAATCTCCCAGTCGATATATTTTAAGTTTTTCTAATAAGCTCAAAATGAAAATAAAGTAATTCACAACAAATTAACTTTAATGTAAAAGAAAGCGTGGGGTGCTTCCTATATTTAATAAAATAACTCGACCTACAAATAGTTAAAAAATAATCGAAAGAGTATAAACAATCGATATCAAAAGCACCCCACGCTTTTTTTTTACATTAAAGTTAATTTGTTGTGAATTACTTTATTTTCATTTTGAGCTTATTAGAAAAACTTGAAATATATCGACTGGGAGATTTTCATAACTGTTGAATATTATCTTTATATTTAAAAATTACTTTTTACTTTTTAGTTCACATTACTATAAAAGCGTGTTTTTTTTAGTTTTTTTAAACTATAATTTTATGTTTTACTTTTTAGTTCATATTGCTATACAAGCCTGTTTTTTTAAACTATAATTTTATTTAACATTTATTCTCACTAAAATGTTGCAAAATCTCTAATTGTTTCCAACCGGCTATTTGACGGCTGTTTCCTTCTCTCCTATGCAAACACACAAATATATAGCCTTTTTATGTTCGACTTGTAATTTCTCCGATTCGTCTTCTGTCCGACTATCTGCTTTTATACCCTGCAATACATCGACCTTTCTCATGGAAACCTTTCATCCGCCGAACGGTTTTTATCTTTGTGGACTCGACAATAAAATTTCCCCCCCCAAAATGTCAACGACTTACCATCAGTTTGCTTTTGTGTGTATTTTTTTGTTTTTTTTTAACTGGAAATAAATCTTAAATAATTTTTATTCTTTTCTCTAATCTAGAAAAAAATAGCTTGTATTCCAAAACGAGACCCCTTGATTTCAGGATTTCGCATTAACGTAATAAGGAAAGTATAAGACGGTGTTTCGAAAATTAATAAAAAATTCACATCTAAAGTACTCATTTTAAATATTATAAAGATTTCTACAACACAGGCGGTATTTAAATGCCGAATAAAAAGTATTAGAAATAATGATAAAACAAAGAAGAATATAACTTGGAAGCCATTCGACAAACCTTAAATTTACAATTACTAATGTTTTGTAAAATTTCCCATTCGTCAGAACGCTGCGTTGATGTCGCCGTCGACTGTTTCAGTTGTATCAGTCTGTTTCAGTTTAAAAAGGTGAGATGCATCGAAAAAAGGGAACAAGATGCATAATCTCAGAAAGGAGTGTAGCGGCAAAATTGCCGAAATTAATGCATTAAAAAATAATCATTAATTAATTACCCGGCTCGTTTGTTTTTTTTTATATTTATTTAGAATAATTTTTTCTTTTGTTAACAATAACAATTTTGTGTTATCGTTAGAAAATTTTTTCATTAACTATTAAGATGAAATTGATTGATTTTACTGTTCGCGATTGTAGAGCTACACTCCACCTATTGTCGGTATATAGCTACAGTTCAAGGAAAAAAATACTCGGTAAATTCATTTCTATCGCTTTCTCTTCTATACTTTGTATAAAATGATCGAAATTTACAACGTAATTCTAAATCGGTTCATATGAATATAATAACATAATCACAGAAATCGTATAAAATATAACAAACGTTACATAAAATTGGGACATTTTTTCTAAAGGGGGATAGCTTAAGAATTACGTTGTAAATTTCGATCATTATATACATAGAAAGCGGGACAAGGGGCACAGCTCTTGCGGGGGCCAAAATGGAAGATTATATTAATTTCAAAAAAAAAAAACAAAATTGTTTTTACATTATTTTGTTTTTAACGTGTATTTTTAGTTTAAGCTAAACAATTAAATATTTTGCAAATTCATATAAGACATCGTGAAGACAGTGGGAAATCACCACGCATATTTAAGGGCGCAAGTCTATAGACACACACACACGTTTGTATGGCAGTTAATTTCGGGTGCAGTCTTGTGGTAGTATCGTCATGAAAGCTAGATCTGTATAATAAACATGTACGAATAGTGACTTATGATGAAATGGGCTTATTTATGAAATACTTCTTTTTTAGCTGTGTGTTTAATGTACTATTTCACGTAAGTCCCGTTGTTTATGGAATATTCTTTTTTGGGAAGATGTGCATAATATAAAGAATCGACAAACTGTTATTGTTGTTGTTAATTTAGAATTGTTATTTCCGCGAGTATTAAACGAAGCGATTTTTTTTAAGTTTCTAAGAAATTTTATTAAACAGCCTAATAATAACGTTAATTAAATCATTGAGAACACACTCGCGTGTAATAGCGTTAATAAATTTTTTTCCTCTTTAACATCTCATTCCGATACTAAGGTTCAAAAAGGGCAACCCATATTACCTTATTCTCCCAGGTGAATTCGATAAAGCCGTATTTAAGCTAGATATTATCCCACGTTTATTTCGAGTAAGCTGTAGCCTATCGCATGCAAGGAAGGGGTGTTGAACGGAGGGATCTATAGTTGATCAATATCGTTTAAAATACGATTGCGAGAAAACCTCGTGTGTGCTAGTCGTAGACGATTTACCAAACAATAATAGCCAGATCGCCTCATCTCAAATATAGGCCATCATGGGTCGATGGACTCTATAACTATAGGCGGAGCAAACGGTTTAGAGAACAACTGGTACCCATTGCTGTTTAATACGAGGCAATGAAACACCCGACACCTGAGACTAGTGTAAAAGATTAGAGTACAGCAGAGTGGCCCGCAGAATTCATCCCTTTCATTTCCTACAATCGACAAAAATGAAGTAGCATAAGCAATTGATTGAATGCGCAATATGCAAGAAAGGATTTTGTCTATCAGAAGAGAATATTGCCGTCTTAATTTCCTATACTATACGGTTGCCGGTAAATTTTTGCTTTTTCGAGTATATTCTGATTTTGTTGTCTGATAGGTATGGTTTTAAACATGGGAAGAAAAAAGTTTTTTTTTTTTTTTTTATAATTCTGCATTGTTGGAAAATGCTTGTTTAAAAAGATGAAAAAAATAAATTAAAAAAAGTATTTAATAAAAAAAGCTTTTAATCTCCATATATTGTGATAAATTTATACTGATATTTATGTTCGGATGTATTTTACGGTAGGTGGTTTTTCGTGGGAAGAGGAGGCCGTTAACAATGGATATCCCCGCACAGCGCAACTATTTAACGGTGATATTCTTCATGGAGATTACTACTTCAGCCGAAAACTACCTAACCAACTAGACGCAAAATGGTTTTTTACATATTTCCGTTTAAAGTTTTTCCAAAATTTTGGAAATCGCGCCTGATTTACAATTCTATCGAGTTTCGTATGTTCGCTCTTTTCCTCTAATTAATTGCCGATCTCTGTACAAGTTCGATCGTTATCGCGGCAGCATAGGAAGTGGTACCTTACTCTGGGTGGCAGCTCCTAAAATAAATTTAAGAAATAAAAATAAAGAACAACTTACTAATCTAGAAATAGGGGACGAGCATTTTCGTGACAGAGGTTTATGTTTCGACTGGGCAGAATTACGCGGAACAGCGGCAGCTGGAGCCGGAGGAAAGTCATCCTTAGCGAACTGTTGATATGGCAAATTTGTAGACTGGTTGGATGGTTGGTGACTAGGCAAAACGGTATGGCGGTAAAATTCGAAATCATCGTTGGCAGCGGTCGTAGCTGAGTAACTACTGTATGCCGATAATGTGGCGTACACTGGCTCGTCAATGGATGAGTCGCCTCCGCACTCGTACTCCGACTGGTCCAGATGAAGAGCCGTTGACGAGCAGTCGTTGCAGAACAAGCTCTTCTCGAGTTGCTGCTTTATCCTTTCTGATCCTCGACGTGACGCTCGGCTCTGATCGAATTTCAAAGAACAGCTGCTCGTTGTGTTGACCGAGTTTCGGCGGCCAGCGCTGATTTTGTTGTTAGCACCACTTGATGGATCGTTGAGCATTTTGAATTTCGTCACACCGGCAACAAATGGCACGGAAGGTGATTTGGTCAAGTTCCGTTCAGCGGCGGTGATTAGGTACCACGGTTGTTTCGATGCGTTCATTGATAACGGTGAGGAATGGATGCCGGCGCAACTGTTTTTGCGAATACCTGGAAAAGAGAAAAAAGAAAAGAAAAGGTAAATACGGATAAGAAGATACATCCGTCAATCAAGAGAAGTGCCAGATTACACAATTAAACAACTACGCGATACGGTTTAATCGTTTTGTAAACAAAGTTTAATTTTTCTTGAACGCTGGCGAAGAAAGTGTTTCTGTACTTTATCTCTTAGTAATTATTTGAAAAGACCAATTAACGATTCTGCCGTTTGTTGCTACTACTTTATTGTACTGCGTCATAAAAAGGTGGAACTAATTTTTTCATTTCATCGTTATTCTACCGTCTCAATTTTATTTATTTATCGAATTAAAATTAGGAAAAAAGATATGTGTACATTGGGCGAAATATTTACAAACACCCCGTAACAAACGTGATAATTTATCTTCATTGAAATCCCCGACGATGATATATTTCAAACGTTAAGAAATTCAAAATTAAGGACTATATAAAATTAGAAAAAAAAACAAAACAAAAATAACTGCTATTTAAAGACTATTAATACTGGTGGAAAATTAAACAATAACAATAATGGTATATTAGTAATAATATTGGTTATAATAATAATAAAAATAATTTTTAATTTCAATTCATTTTTAATTTGTTTCTCTAATACCACAGATGCGCGTAATTGCGCCAACAGCGGTGTGTAAAAATTAACATATGACAATAAATATATATATATATATATATATATATATATATATATATATATATATATAGATGCATGGAAATAAACAAAATATGTAAAATGATTCTTAGATGAGAAAACGAAATAAAGTAAATTAAATAAGTGCATATCAAGCAGTGGTTTTACGTTAAAGTTGTTTTCGTAAACTGAAATAATTTGTGGTAGAAATCATATGTAAAATATAATAAGATGAATAAAGGTAATAAATGAAAAAATAAAAATAATTTCAAAAACGAAAAGAAAAATAAAATAAATAAAAGAAATGGAAATTTTTAAAAAACACATACATAAATATTCACATATATGAACACCCGCACGCACATACACATATGCATATATGCAGCTATTAATAATAATTATATAAAATGCATAAACAAAATATATAGAACCGGATACTTGCCAGATGATTTCAAGATCTCTACATTTGTGGCCATACCTAAAAAGGCGGAATCCGCGAAAATGCTCCAAATACCGGGCGATCGCATTAGTGAGGCATACGTTAAAACTGTTATTAAAGATAATAAATAGAAGAATCGAAACAAAAATTGACAACCAACTGTAAGTGAAACACAATTTGGTTTTATACGAGACGCGATAGCTCTATATAAAATACTAATACAGTAAGCGCTGCCAGTAAACAGAATCGTATATGTAGCCTACATAGATTACGTGATAGCTTTTGACCATTTAGAGCATGCCGAAATTTTACAAATCCTGAGAAGAGATAGAATTGACATCGAGGACATATACGCATCGAAATGCGAATATTATTGTCAATGGTCACCCAACAGAAAGAATGTGCAAAATCAAAAAAGGCGTGAGGCAGGGCTGCCCACTATTTGCAAGACTGTTCAACGCATATGCTGAAGAAATAACAAAAACCAAATTCTTTCAAAACATGGCATTCAGAGTAAATAGTGAAAAAATTAACAGTATATGCTATGCAGATGATCGTGTGTTTAATGCTGGAAGTCCAAAGCAGTTACGGGATAATGATAAACAGAATGATTAACCCTGCGTAGGGCGCGGTCTAGGATTTCTAAGATCGGGGGGCGGTGAGCCTGATAGGCTCACTTTACAAAAAAATCAATAAAATACCGTATTAAATTAAACCTTAGGGTGTAGGGAAGAAGGGAAAAATACAAAAAAAAAAAAAAATTAAAACTTTGTAAGTATTTATTACAGTACAAAAACTAAAAGAATTTCAACTGCGGAAATCCTAAAACATAATTTTGAAAAAAAACAACAAATATCGCCATTTGAAAAATTTGAAAAATTTGAAAAAATTGAAAAAACTGCTTGGCGATGTAGTTTGGGCTTAAGTCCTTAAATACATAGGTAAGTGCAGTAAATAATATAAAAATATTAAATAACGGAAAAGAATAAAGGCGGAGCAAATAAAAATAAAAGTTGATGAATTTATAACCTTTTTATCTGTGTCGTGCGGTTTAGATGACAGGTGTGACACAAGAATTTTTCGGCGATCCTCGTAATTCATTTTTAATAATGCTGAAAAAGAATTAAAGAAAAAAAGGACCATGTATATTTGGAATGATTTTTTTTTCTTTTTTTCTTTTAGGGTACGACAACAAGGGGGCTCTGGCCCACAAATCATAGTAGATCGATTTATAAGAGAAACAAGTAAAGTTATTACATTTAATCATCAACAGTTTATATATACCAGGAAATAGCAGAAAACAATACATATTACTAAGAACATGTAATCATCTTCACCGGCTCTATATTCCCACTTGCTTGGGCTGGGGCTTCCTGCTCCTTTTTATGCTCGTTATATCCTGTCTTTTCCTTCTACACTTATTATCCCCTCCATTGTTTCCTTCTTATTGGCGATAGCTGATCGCCTCACTATATAACTTTCGTTTTCCCTTAATTGTTTCTGGATGAAGGTCCTCGGTTGACGAGCCCAATTATAAAAAAAAAAAAAATCATCTTCACAGATGGCTCCAGGGGACCTCATGGTGTTGAAGCTTTTTTTATCTTTACGGATTTCAATTTATCTGAATCATTTCGTGTTCCTTCTTTCTGTTCTATCTTTACAGCCGAGCCGATCTCCATTATGCAGTTTTCTAAATATTTGGTTATTTCAGACTCCATAAGTGCTCTTCAAGCTATCACCTTTTCCTGATCACTTTTCCGATTTTGTCATTCTTCGTATACGCTGTTTTGTTCATTTTCTTTCTTCTCACTACTCCATTTGTGTCGATTTTCCGTGGGTTCCCAGCCGTATGGGCATTAAAGGTAATGAAATGAATGACTTTTTAGTTCGAGTTACTGCTTCCTCTCGTTCCTTTTCTTAAGAAAAAAGTTCTATCCTCTAACCTGAATTCCCTATGTATACTAAGTTTCATCTCAAACTTTGGTCAGATATTTATTCCTCCTCCTTGTGTATCAATCCTTTCATCTGTCTGTACAACCTAGTCTTCCTTCTAATACTTCATGTTCTTGGAGTTAATTTAACTTCCCCGTTCTGTTGTCATTCCTATAATTCGCTTGCGTTTTAGCCATTCTGCTCTGCCTTCCTCTCGTTTTCGCTATACCCTTGTCTCTTCTTCAAATTCTCCACCTCAATGAAGCAATGGTTTGCGACGCCAATCACATTTTTTTTGAATGTCCATTCCTTTCTGTCGAACGTTTTATTTTATATTCTTGCCTAATAAAACTCCCTGCTCTTTATTGTGCATCTTATATTTTTGTCTTTCCTCTCGCCATCCATTATTTCATCCATTAGTTCTCCTTTATATTGTCAATATCTGACCGAATCAAAATTTAACTGACGACTCTTTTCTTTCTTGCTGTTTCTGAGTGTAGGTCCTTAGCTGGCTTGCTCAAAGAGAGGTTTAAAAAAAGGTGGGGGGGAGCTAATATTGAAATTGTCATAATGAAGGAAATAGAAGATTGAAATGGAAATTACCAATAACCAAAAAAAATGCAAACAAAAGAGAAAAGACTAGGAAAATAGAAAGTAGGCTTCCGATTCCAAAATGCCTCACAAAAATTACATAGGCGGAATTATAGCAAAGTATACTATGGTCTCAGCTACACTTAGACAAAACCATCGAACAATATTCATGATACGAATCTAAAGGGAAAAAATTAATAGCAGAACATTCGGGTATAATAATCAGCAAAACTGCTCTTTCATCTCCTGCCATTCTAGTGTTATTCTCTGAACGACCGAAATGTTAAATTTTGTTATATTCTTTAGACTAAACATAAGCAACTGTAGTTCGTACAGCTCGGTTATGTGTAATATATTATTGTCGATATAAATATTATCATTTCTATAAAATAACCTAATAGCGTTTTTTCGTAGCTGTTTCAATTGTTTTAGGTGATAATCCGAAGCGTTGCCCCCCTGGGATGATTCCGTAGCTCAATACAGGTTCGTATGATGCAAAATATAGTTTACGCAGATGCGATTTATTTAGAAATTTACTGAGATAATATAACTTAATTTTCTAATTTTAGCAAAAAGATAAATTGGATGTTTATCCCCCCAAAAAAATAAATAAATAAATAATAATAATAATAATAATAATAATAATAATAATAATAATAGAAGTGACGTAATTTTGTGCCACTCATTTGTTATTCATCCGCTAGTTAACGTAGAGTAAAAAAAAACAACAAAAAAATCTATTAATGAAAAGATTTTAAGATATTTATATGAAATTCACCTGTTTTTTGTTTTTTTTTATTGTCACGAATTTAAAAAAAAATTAAATTGACCTATTTTTTAAATAAATAAAAAAAGAAATTAAAAAATGAAAGAATTTTTAAAATTGCTTCGATAGTTTCTAAAGTTATTTCCGATATACATTATATCGATAGCTAATTCAGGTTTTGAGGAGAAATTTTTAAATTTGTAAGTCGAGTTAAATATTTATTACAAAAAAAAAAAAAAAATCAATACAATGATTAACCTCTAGGTCTTCGGTGAATATGAACAGTCGGCAGGCCATCCACATTAGTAAATAACGAACCGTTTGTTAACGGAAATCTGACAGTTTCTGCAATTTCTGGCGGACTGCTGTCTAATAAAGTTCCGTTGTAAGCTCGAAATTTTCCATATATTCCTGAGAGAAGTAAAATGAAAGCTTTCAAAAACAAAATGATAATGACATAAGATTATATTAACCGTCAAAAAGCGCACTATTGTCGAAGTGATTAAAATGTTCAAAAATATTATGTCGCAACCCGAAAACCAGTTCAATAGTCGGATCCGGAAGATCATTTAGCGAATTAAAAATAAAAGAGGCGATTATCATGCGGTTTTTAGTTACATTGTCAAGTGTAAATTCGAAAAATTATAGATTTAGATATACATTTTAAGAAAATGGCGAACCAGTTTTTATGTACGGTGGAGTGAACCTAATATTGCAAAACGTCTAACTAAAGTCAAGGTACACATGAACCGAAGGCATCGACCGCAACATCATAAAGAACCGTGAGAAATCTGTTAAAAAACCAAATAAGAGAAAATAAAAAAATATACTTATGTTTTTTTTGTTTGTTTTTTTTTAAATTAAAAAGTAAAGAATCATTAATAATGCGGTCAGATACAAGTTGTACTGCACTTAACGTAAATAGTGTAGCAAGTCCCCCCTATTTCACGAATAAATAGCCAACATTAAGAGAAATCTGAAGGTCAAATTTGATACGTATGTCTCCATGAAAATTACGACGAATAAAAATGGCTCTGAGTTAACGGTGATTTACTTCAAGGAACAATTTCGTGTTTTTTTTTCTTTTTTGTTCGGGCGAAGGGCTCCACTAAGGAACAAATAACAGGAATCGAGGAGTTACGGAAAATGCAAAAGAAACAAATAATCCGGATAAAAATATAGAAGGGATATGGTGAAACAAGATATATATCATCCTAGTATAGGCGGATGTAAGAAATTATCAATACGATTTTATGTTGCGGAACGTAATGAAACAGCCGTGCATTAAAAGACTAATATAAAATATGGGTTCCTAAAATGGTTCTTGAAAGTGATGAGTATGAAATATACCCGGGGGGCACGGAACTAGTGGAATCCGACAGATCGCACGTATACAACATTAATATTAGAGTACGTATTGCTGTTAAAATGTGCGAAGAAAAAAGTAATTAATGTACGGAGTTTAAAAAGAACAAGCTAAACATACGAGGAGGAGCTTAATAAAGTTCATATAGTTTCATTCGTCATCGAAAGCACCGGTATTATACCCCCCATATATTTTTTTTTTTTTTTTTTTTTTTTAAATGGGCTCGGTGTTAACACTGACCCAACTACATGGACTTAGATCACCTACTCAGATTCTGGGGCGATCGGAGATAAAAAGTATAAAGGAAAGAAGGAGGGGAATAACGGCTGGAGATGGGAAGGAAAGAATAAAGGAAGCATTGAAACATATATATATATATAGCCGTAAATAGTAAATATTATATAGATAATTATTTGGGAAGTGTAAAACTGGGTTCGTCGATCTCATGAAACAGATCAAAAAACAGCGGTCCCATCCATGAAATGGCTACTTCAAAATGAGAAATAATTAATTTGAAAGGGTTCCTGTCTTAGTCACACTCTCTTCAACATCTATACTTCTCAAATTTCCTCTCTTCCATTAAATTCATCGTCTTTATGCTATGCTGATGATATCTTTATTTATTCTTCTTCTCACAATTAAACAGATGCTGTTTTAGAACTAAATAGGTCATTAGCCACTACAGAAAATGTGCTCTCCTCAATATTCATCTTCTCGTCTCCCTTTTTAAATCCGCGGACATGGTTTTTACTTTCCGCTCATACGATCCTTCCTCAATCAATCTAACCTTAAGCCATTATCCTGTCTCTCTTGTGGAGTGATTCTGTGGGTGTGCTCCTTAATGGCCGTTTGTCCTTTCAGGAGCGTATTAGTCGCCTGTATACTTCTGGTCTTAAAAGGATTAATCTTTTAAAATCGCTCTCATCGTACAGGTGGGGTTCTTACATTCTTTCTTTATTGTATAAGTCCCTCATTCTTTAGTTGGACTACTGTTCCTATATATATATACGGCAACTCTTCAAAGTCTGTTAAAGCTTGACCGCATTCTAAATTCCTGTCTTCGTATTTATCTGGGTGCACGTAAATCTACTCCAATTCCTGCGCCATCCTCTCTGAATCAAAATCACTTCCTTTGTTCATCCATAAATCCTATCTAGGCTATCGTTTCTTAATTAAATGTCTTCCTCTTTTTCCTCTATATAGATGCCTACTGCTCTATTTTTCACAATTAGTGTTGTACTCCCAACAGAATTCCAATTTTATCTTTTCTCCCTATGTTTTAAATCTCCGTACTTTTTTCTTAATTATTTCAGTCCTTTACATCCTCCTCACGCCCCTCTTTTCTATACTCTCGGATAAATTTCTTTTAATAGCTGACTAGGAAAGTGTCTTGCAGGGGTTTCGTCCTCCCTTGCCCTCTTTTGAACAACCTTTCGTTCTTCTTATTCGCACGAATTATTTCCGTTCCGTTCTATCCAAATATATCTATTCTGATTTCCTAGTCATGCTGGAATTGAGGGTAATGAGGTGGCTGATTCCTCGGCTCGCTCAGGATCTTCCAATGGACATCCACTTCATAAATTCCCTGCTCACAATATTAATCATATGTCAAGATAGTTCCATATTACATTATGGAATGATATTTATTTTTCCCTTTTCTCCAATCCGAATTCCTTTTATCTTTCCGTCCAGCCTTTCTCTGACCAGTTGGTTTGACAAGTTTCCTTCTCTTTGTCGTTCCCTGATCACTGTCATATGTCGTCTTCGTTTCGGTCATAGCTTTCTCCTTTCGTAATTTTTCGTTTTTCCCTCGTCTCTTCCCTATGATGTTCTCGTCACCCAGAAGATTCCTTTTTTCTGTGTGATGTCAATCATGTCTTCTTCGAATGTTCCTCACTTTCTTCAGCTTCTATTCTCAGCTTTTGGATTTTCCTACTCCGTACAATGACTCTTATGTTCTCCATTTTCCTTCTTTGTCAGTTGTTCTTATTCTAGCTTCTTTCATTCATTCTATCTCGCACCAGATTAAAAGCTGATATGTTATTCTCCTTCTGAGCTATTAACCTTGGTTTATTGGAGGCTATTGATCTTCGTTAGAGTATTCAAAAACAAAAAAAAACAAAACAACTGAAGAATATGAAAATAAATTTAGTCTTCTCGAATGTCCAACAACGGGAAGGTTAAGAAAAAAACACTCAATTCTAAGGAACATAGCTCGCGCCTGATGTAAATTTTTAAATCAGGATTGTGAACAACTCTGGTTCTACAAAAATTGCAAAAAAGAAAAAAAAAAATCAACAAAATGCGCAAAGCCTGTTGTAAGGCCGTTCAAAATTACGCAAAAAGAATGTTTCGTTTTAATGAGTTAGAAAATTGAAAAATCCGAATATAAAGAGAAATTTTATGTCATAAAACCGGAAGTGTTCGAATATTCTTACTTGTATGTTCGGGGGAATGTGTAAAATTTTTTGAATTCCTATAAAAAGAAGTTTTTTTTTCTTTTTTTCTTTTAAATTTGTCGGCTCGCGTTATAACAGTAGTATCGGAGTAAATTTGTTTGATGTTTTAATCGAAATTATAACTGATGTTTTTTGATAGTTTTAATGTTTTAGCTGAAATCGAAATTTTCAACGAAAGAGGAAATCCAAAGAAATTTCTATCGAAAATTAAAAACTTGTATTTCAAAATTTTCCAAAAATGCCGACAAAATCGCTTAAGAAGTGGTGGGATATCCCCCCTTAGTATGTCCAACAGGCGCCTCTGCAACCGCAAGAAGCGTAATGTGTAATTAAAATAAAACGAACGGGTCATTTTAAAGAACAAGGGGGGAAACTGTTTAAATATGTTTAGCTTCGCAGAATGCATACTTTGAAACAGTTTTAGAGGGTGGGTGGCAGGAAAAGTTTTTAAAATGAAAAATAGAAATGGTCGCGGCAGTCTTGTTTAAAAGAAATTCGTAATTTTTCAATCCAACTACTAGGAATAATGTTTAATCTCGATATACATATTTAGCGGCGAATAAAAAATTTGATTTTTCGTTTCAAATATAAGATTTTTTTTTCTTTTTGCAGATTTATTTTTTCAATTTTTAGTGTTAAAAAATCGTTCTGTAATGTAATATTGTCTTTTCTAAATTTATCGCGCGTTCGAAAACTGCATATAGCTTATGGATTTTGTATCGAGATTCTTTAATCAATGTGCACGATAATGAAACAGTATCCACTTTCCGATTAAACAAAAATTATATCCAGTTTAGCTTTGAGTTGGTCACATTGTTACCTGGCTATTATTTAATATCGAATTTATTATACATATCTCTTTAATATCGTTACGCAATTATTTTGTAGCTTTGCGATTTGAAAACTTTATTCGCCTTTTATGCCGATGAAAGATGAAAAAGTGAAAAATCAATCCGTAAGCAGGGCGTTATTTATTCTCCTAGAGAAATACATGTGGCTCAAAATTTAATTGTTTTTTCGTGGCGCATGTCTCAAAATGGCGGTGTATATACAATCTTTGAAACCTTTCCTAGAATGCTGTTAAAATTTTTGTTAGTTTCCAGCTGAAGTTTATCGTCGAGTGCAGACATTAGGACCGAGAGTCTCTCGGGTTCCTGATGTGCGAATTCGTTAACAAAACAGCAGCAAAAAAAATTCTACGTAGGCCGCGATATGCGTAAGAGTGAAAATAGGACGACGAGTGATGCTGAGACATGGAACGAAGTTTATCGAAAAACATACGATGCACGAATAATTTATTGCGATCTGCGGAGGTCACGACACCTGGTTCTATCGCTTAAAGTTCTGCTGCCGTGAATGAATCGAATACTGTTAAATTGCAACGCACGGTTTTTCGTTGTCACGTTACGCCCGCTGCTTGTGGCCCAGATGTTACTTTACAATAATTTCTCGTTAAATTTTTGGCCAGATCTGCTACAATCGGCTACTACAAAATTCGCTCCGAAAATATGTATTTCCTATTGACGATTCGGTGTGACCTAGTTGTATAGAATGCGTGGGGATTGAGTGAAAATTAATTAGAGAATCTATTAGACAACGACCGGTTTTTACTAATTTAAAATGCGCCGGCTGTGTTACAATACATTTTATAGACTATTTCGAGCAGGATTGTTAATTTTTTTAAAAATTTAAACAATTTTTCTGTTATAAATCGAAGCGAAAACCTGATTAAAATCCGGAATAAACAAACTAATGCTAAACTACTTTCTTTGCTTAGTGCGAAAAGGACACCGATCTTTCTGTTCTGAGATAAATTGGCGCACAGTGTACGGTGAAAATAAATTCGGCAGTTTTTAGTACTTTCTAAATCGGTCAAATATAAGGAAAGAGTAACGAAAAGAATTAAATAAATTCGAACGATTATTCCGAAATTTATTTACCCGTAGTACGGCTTAAGATTTTTCAAAATCGAAAAAGTCCCCCTCTCCCGTTTAGATTTTAAAATATTTTCCGTGTAAAACTCTCGTAAATAATATTTTTTTCCGTTTATCATTAAGTACCCAGCCATTGAGGGGCATATTTGGGGTAATGGCGCTCGAGTTGCTGCTTCTTCCGGTCTGTCTTTTTTTTTAATTCCATCTAATCGATATGTAAAAGTTTCTAATGTCAGGTATCAGTCGGACACCTCTTCTTCTTCTTCTTCTTCTTCTTCTTCAAAACAGTTGTTCCTTTTATCTGTCTGTCCAGCGCCTACTCTCCCTATTCATGGTGTAATCCTTCCTTTTATCTGTCTGTCCAGCGCCTACTCTTCCTATTCATGGTGTAATCCTTCCTTTTATCTGTCTGTCCAGCGCCTACTCTCCCTATTCATGGTGTAATCCTTCTCGTCGATGTTCTGATGTTATTTCCGTTAGCCGTACGCGTTCAGGCCATTCTCTGCTGTCTTTCTCCAGATTCCGCTTTTCTCTGATTTCCTTTTCACATTGTCCTCTTTATTCTGATAATGCGGTTATTTGCAACGCCGATCATCTATTCTTCGAGTGTTTAAATCTTTTTGTACGGAGAGTTCTGCTTTGTATTCCTATTTGTTGAGATTTCGGCTACTCCTTATTGTGTTTCTTTTTTCCTTGTCCATTAATTATTTCCCTGCTATTTGTTCCGTTTTTATTAAAGATTTCTGGATTCAAATATAACCGACTTCTTTCCCCTTTCTATGAGTAAAAGTCCCCTTAGTTGACGAGCTGAAAATAGATAAAAAAAAAAAAAAAAAAGATTAAAATTAACAGCTCTCTAGTAGTTAGTCAGGCCCGGATAAAGTCCCGGTTGAGATACTACGAATGTTAGATGATAATGTGACCTACAAATTCTAGTCAAAATTCTTAATGAAATATATCAGAAGGTTTTTTTTTTATCAAAAGATTGGTTGATATCACGATTCATAATGATACCGAAAACGTCAAACCCAAAATATTGCCATGAATTCTGAATGATAAGCATCATGAGTCACACGCTGAAAATACTGTTACGAATTATACACGCAAGAATTGCAAAGAAGTGCGAAGAAAATTTGAGCCAAGAGCAATTCAGTTTTAGACCGGGTACTAGAGACGCGATCTTTTGCACGAATGTACTTATTCAAAGGTGTCTAGAGTTCCAACAACCCCTATTTTTATGCTTTATGGACTTCGAAAAAGCCTTTGATAAGGTCCAGCATCGAAAGCTGTTCGAGATACTGGAGACATATTGGATTGGATTCAGGAGATAGTCGAATAATCAAAAACCTGTATCTTAACCGGAGCGCTATTATTTCATTAAATCAAAATACTACTTCGAATCCAATTAATATTAACCGCGGAGTGAGGCAAGGATGTATCTTGTCGCCAATGCTGTTTAACATCTACGCAGAACAAATCTTCAAGGAAGCTCTGGAAGACAGTATACAATAGGTATCAAAATAGGTGGAAAATATATCAATAATATTCGTTATGCGGATGACGCAGTTTTAATAGCTGCTAGTGCCAAAGAACTGAAATTGATCATTGAAAAAGTAGAGGAGATTAGTCGGAAATATGGAATACATATATCATTAAATGCAAAGATAATGGTCATCGGAAATAACATCAGTCCCCCCAGAATACACATTAATGGAGATAACCTGGAGAAAGTCGAATTATTTAAATACCTAGGTGCGCAGCTGAACATTACGGGAGGATCTGAAGTGGAAATCAAAAGTCAGATTGAGCAGTCAAGAAGTGCATTCAACAAGATGAGGAAAACCTTGACGGCCCCCGATCTTAGCTTAGAATTAAGGGTTCGTCGAATTTTAAAATGTTATACACGGTCCGTTTTATTTTATACGGCTGTGAGACGTGGACTTTGAAGAAAAATACCCTGAATCGATTACAAGCCTTTGAATTGTGGTGCTACCGGAGAATTTTGAGGGTACCCTGGACAGCTAAGAAGACGACCAACCCGGGAGATACTCAGGGTTATGAAAAAAGACCACGAATTGATTAATTTAATAAAAATTCGAAAACTGAAATATTTTGGACACTTTTGCTACAAACCATTTTGATGGGAAAAATTGAAGGTAAAAGAAGAGTTGGTCGGAGGAAACGTACCTGGTTCTGTGCGATCAAGATGCGGACAGGATTAAATACAGAGTGGTTGGTGCACTCCGCGTACGACAGAGAGCGGTACCAGAATATTATTAAGACTTCACTAGATGGTCACCCATGATCGAGATCGGTCGGGACAACAAAAAGAAGAAGAAATAGTTAGCCATTTGGATGGGGATAGTAGTGTTCAATGTCATCGGGAGTTTTGTCGTTTTCGTGATGGAATGAGCTTAATTTAAAAGAAAAAGAAAAAAAACTAAAAAAAGAACACATGAAAATCTCAAATCAATATACATGTGTGTTGTTTTTCGAGTAACATATGTTATTTTCTATATCAAAGTGTACGACGCGTCGACCGTAGAGAGTATAAAATAAATATACCTTTATCGGAATTCGATGATGAGGCGTACAGCGATGAGACTCTAAGTGAAAATTGTTCATCAAACATGAACAGCACAATGGGCATCAGACATCCCTCGATCAGTGCGGTCCACAAAGGAAACGTTTTGTAAGGCCAATTTACCGGTAGGTACTCCGGTACCGCAGTCATTATCATCGTTGAAGCCTGCCGTGTACAAAACCGTTATTTACCATCATGATGATATTACTTTACTGTTATTCTAGATTACAAATAACGCACACACACGGACACACATAACGCGCACATAATAGGCTAAGCGTGTACAGAGGCCCGTCCGGTTCGGCGATCGATTGAGAACGTGTCGTGTATCTTGGCCCCGCGGATTCAGAGCTCTGTTTCACTTTCCGCTACAACGAGGAGAGTATTTACGAAAATGGCCAGTAATTTTCTATCGTCGAACAATAGAGGGCGGATCATATAATAAGATCGTTATTATTACGCCTGCATTAGTTATTTGTCGTTTGTTCGCCCGACAGTCGGAAAAGAAACAACAAACAGCTGGTTAACATTTCGCCGTGCTTGCTGGCCAATTTAAATATAACACTACCTGCGATATTTTTCTTTATTCCTATACTTCGCAAGCTGCGCTGCGTACTCCAAATATTCTTCAAAACGCTAATGCCTAGTTATTATTTTTACATTAGACACTTTGTGCAGATGGTTTGAGCTTTCGTGAATATATTGCAGTGCTTTCCGCATTTCCATCCAGCAGTAGTAATAACGAGGCTCAAGGCGTACCCCCCTCTGACAAAAAAAAAAAAAACCTTCCAATTTTAATTCTAATACTAAAAACCAAGAAAAGGTATTAAAATAAATACAGGGGACTGGTTAATTTCGATTTGTACCCTTATTGACCTTTTTTGTTTTTTTTTTCTACATCGTTACAAAGCGAGTACAATGATCCTTTTGAACGGGCAGGGCATGTTTTACAATTACAACGGTATATTAATTTCACTCGGGTTTAAAGATTTTTACTAAGAATCCAAAATATGTATGTGTGTCTCTAAATCAGTAGCCGTTGTCCCTCCCTATTTTGCAAAACTGGCGTTTTATTCCTAAGAAAATCACCGTTCTCTTACATGTTTCTTTGCGTCTGAGTTCTTCACTTCATATTATTATTATTTTTTTTTTTTTTTGATTTGCCGAAAAACCGGCAGACTTAATTATAAAAGAAAGAAGGAAAATATTAGAACCTAATTCGATCGGATACTATCAAATAAAGGAAGCGTAAGATGGAAAGAAGGCGGAGATTTTTAATTTCAACAGTTCGTAGTGATAAATACGCTGAGGGCTAAATAACATACAAATAGGATGCGATTGAGGAGTCGTCACATACTAAAAGGCAGTAATGTGAGTGTAAGGGACAATAAAAATATGATATTGTAGTAGGAGGGAATCCATACGAAGAGCGGAAGGCAATAAAGAGTTTGTCCAGGACGTAGACGACACAAATAGCGGAAATTACTAAGCGACGAAGAAATGGAAAATTATAAAGCCAAGGATGATTGGTGAATGTGTGGATCCACGAAGTGGGGTTAGAGAAAGATGAAGGGTAACTATTAGACACCGTAATCGCAATGACAAGCAGAAGGGAGTAAGAGCTGAAAACTTTTTCATATCGGACACCATTTGTGTGCAGCGGTTCAAGCGACTAATTCGTTTCCAGCAATATCGGCGTGACTAGGCACCCGCATAAAATCGATTTCTTTTTCCAAATTTTTCTATTCATCAAAAATTTTCCACATCTTTTCTTCCCTTAAATTTCTTCCCGCCATAGTCGTCACGCAGGATTTCCTAATACTGTCCCCATTTCCCTCTCGTAGGATCCCACTTTTATAGATAATTTAAAGGGGCTGCTTCATTTGAAGCCTACTTCATTCTCCCGAATATCAATTTTTGTGTGTATCTCTTCTCCGTTCTTTCTGTACCATCTTTACTGCCGAATTAACATCCTACGTCTTAATTATTTATGTCTCCATTTTTTTTCTAAACAATTTAATTACTTCCGACACTCCATGAACGTCGATCAAACTATTTCCTCCTACATTCTCAGCCAATCCTATGACTTTATTACGTTCCCCCTAATCTATGATGCTCTCGTACTCCGTTTTCTATTCATTTAGGTTCCTAGCCGTACGGCTGGCGATGTAATGGCGAGTTCTTTTTGGCTCGGATTTCTGCATTTCCGTTTAACCCGTTTCTCACTTGTTTCCTCCATGTATAAATTCTTTCCTTTTCCAAAGCAAATTTTCACCTATCCAACCAACCGAGTTCCCTCTTGGTTTCCAATGATTTTCCATCATTTCCGCAGTAGTAATCTCTATTATTCCATTTACACCTTAATCGTATATCTTCATTACTCTTTTAACACCCTCTTCAAACTGCTATCTTCATTCTAATTCTGAGCCTATTTCTAATCCCCTAACCATATTTATTATTTTCTTCGTATGTCCCTCTGTCTATAGACTGAAATTCGGCATCCTAATTTTTGTCATTTTCTTACGCATTCTAATGTTTATTGCGCTTCCTACATCTGATCTTTTTCTTTCGAAATAAATATTATTCTGAAAATAAACACCGTTGCACAAATGAGGATCGTGTTTTAATGCAAAATTCTGATTTCTAACGAGTAGAATTTCAATTTGACCTTAAATATAAAGATTTCTTTCATTATTTTTCGATAAACTAAATAATATCGTGGAATCGTGAAAATACTGAGTTTAAAGTGTCATTAAAAAAAACAAAAAAACAACAACACAAAAACACATAAAAAATAGCTTCACCTATTATTGGAAAAAAAATACAAAGTTTAAATACAAAATAATTTTTGATTTTTTCTTTCTACACCCGTGATTTGAGTAATATATAAAGAAAAACTATATATCCAGAAATACGCTCTTGTAAAAATGCCTATTATATGTTGATAGACAACTACAGACGTACTTTTTTTTCCAATTCAGATTATTTCCATTACGGGTGGATGTTTTAGCGAGTAAAATAGCACACACACACACACACTTGCGAAGTGAATATCTCTCCAGTACACAGTCGTTTCCAAACAGTTTTACGATCACGAAACTATTGTTTTTTTGTGGGTCCCCAGTCATTTCGGAATTGATGGCAACGATGCAGCCGATTCTTTGGCTCGTTCTGCTGGTCGCCTTGATATTCATTCCTCAACCATTTCCCTTCTTCAGATATCCTTTCCTTATCCACCTCCAATCACGCCAGACTTTGGCAGGATATTCATCCCTCCCTATTTTCTAATCGTCATTCTCATTACCGTTTCATTCAGCCAATTCCTCGTTCCCTGTCTTGGTTCCATTCTATTCCTCTCAGTCGTCGCTCTTCTATTGTCTCCCTAATTCGTCTCCGGATCACACATTCTCTCCTCCCTTCCTCTCGCTTTCGATTTGCTCTATCGCCTTCTCCTGATTTTTCTCTCCACGATTGTGATCCTCCTCGTACATGTGATGCTAATCACATTTTCTTTGAGTGTCCTGCTCTTCGTAACGAACGCTCCCTTTTATACAGTCAGCTCCTGTCATTAGGTCTCCCTACTCCCCTATAACTCTTCCTTTATCCTCTCCTTTCCTTCATCTTCTGTGGTGTCCGCACTGCTGTCCTTTGTTGCGTCCATTTCGGACCGCTTAGTTATTTAATTTATTAGCTTAGTTTTCTTGTTGTTGGGTCAATGCCGCTGGCACGCCCAAAAAAAAGACAAAAAAAAACGATCACGAAACTTTTTTATAAAAAATCACTCTTATTTTATGGAACGCGGTCAGCGACAAAAAAAACCTAACTAGTAATTATTAATTAATACGCATAAAGAAAATCTTAGCGTTCTTCTCGTTAATTACTGCTTTTACTATGATCCCGCGTATTCTGTTAAAATATACCGCGGGAAAATAAACATTTTCATTTAAAATTTTTAAAGAAATTAATACGAAGAATGAAATTATTTCTTACTTATAATAATTTTAAAAAATTTGATTTGTTACACGTCCGGAATCAGCATCCTTTCTCTTGAATTTCTTTTTCATATACGCTTGAGCTGAAAAAAGTCTATTTCGCGCGCGGTTGTGGAAGGCAGTAAAGTTAGGCTAACACCTTTTTGTCGTCCATTCCAGGGTATTCACTTTGAATAGTAACGTTTCATTTCATTTGATAATTAACAACCGAGCTTTCACTGTCCTAAGGCTTTGGATTTATTTATCAGTAACTAATATGTATATCAAAAATTATCATCAGAGTTGTTACAACATCATATTTCGAAGCAAAAGTGTTAAGTACTTTAAGTGTGTATCAAACAACCACACGGCGACCGTGAACTTGAATGATTAATAACATAAAAAAAAAAAAGGTGGGGCGGATTTTGAGTACGTCTGCTCTAAGTATGACATTGACGAGTACTTTAGTCCAGAAATTGGGGAAGGAGGAGAGAAATGTTGAAATTTTACGCGATTAAAAAAAAAAAAAAAGGACACAAGAAAACGAAATGAAAGAGATAAATAGAGTAAAAGAATACAAAAAAAAGGTTATAAGAAGTGGGGAGCGATCATGTTTCAAATTGTAAAAGGGGATCTGCTGCGGAAGGAGTGCGGCCAAATTCACGTATACCGTAGGTGGAAGAGATATCAGAGAGAGAAACGAAGAACTGTAATCGAGAAGTGAAGAAGACGGGATAGTTTGGTTAGTATTGGAAAACGAAAAAAAAAACAAAAAAAAAACATCGGAAGGCGCGTGCCACACTTTGGAACTGGCGAATTAGAAAGAGAAAGAAATATTGTAAACTGAAAATACGCTAAAAGGAACGGGCAAACGGAAGTGAACGAATTCCAGCTCATTTTCTGAAAGGGATATTATCTATGTCGACCCTTGAGTTGATATTTAGTGATGGAGACGAGAGATGATTTGAAATCATCGTATTCATGAAGAAATGAACATTTCCCGCCGAATTTAAAGTTTTCCTAGAAATTTCCCCGCGTTGTATTCGGTAATGGTTTTGGCCATTTCGTTTATCATATTCGATGGCACATTAGGAGGATATTGCAAAATTTATGACTTTTTTCCGTGGATAATTTGCGCTTCAAAAGAATCAGCGAACCCGGTCTATTTAATATAACTAAGAAGTTGTATCTGTCATTACGCAAGCAGAATTCCATCGAGCTTTACTCTTTACCATTATTCTGATACCTGATAGAGATATGAGCCCCAAATTACTTGAGCGGACTTATACTTCTACGCGATTTCTACATAAAAATGATTTCAAAATGATCGATGATGTTTTGACATAATCGAGAATCGAGAAAACTATCTGAGATATTTGGATATAATCGGTATCTCGTCTTTCCTTTTTCTGATCTGATCAGCAAAATTTTCCCTATTTCCAACCGGTTTTTATAAAAAGATTTGTTAATTTTTTTTTACCGTTCATTTCTGTAGAAATTCATCTTCAGTGCCGTTGAGAAAAACCTTTTAGACGTTTTCGCGGTATTTTTATCGGAACGGACGAACCGGAAGAGCAGTCTCGTAATTTTTGAATTTACCATGACGAATGTTAGATTGCAATTGTTAAAACGTGCTGTATTAATTTTCGATTAAATTACTTTATTCTCGTTTTTACGCTATAACATGGAAATTATGTCGGAACGACCGAAGATAGTTTTTTTAGCAGAATCAAGAAGCTTTTGTGACACGGATGTGTGCTTAAAATTAAATGAAACGCGTTACAAAAAAAAAAAAAAAAAAGCAAAGATTTGAACTAAAGCGACTTGTGAACATAGTTAAATTATTAGGTGAAGATGAAAGCCGACGATGATGATATATTAAAGAAAGAGTGTTAATTTTTACTACAGCCAAAGGAAAACAAGCTCGGAAGGGTTATAAATTGCTTTTTGCAGATACGTAACGTTTAAAAGTTGTAACAAGCAATTTTAGCAAACTTTATACATATATACTTAGGAAGCGGTTGCAGCGAAACAAGTTTTCTCTTATATTACGGTCGAACTTTGATGCAAACCAAATATAATACTGTGGAAATATTCAGTGCTCCGTTAACAAAAGAAAAAAAAAGTAAAAATCCTATTAACATCTCTATGAGAATTCGAACATCATGTACTAAGTTTCCTTTTACCGCTGTTTCTATAGCATATTAAATCATTCATCTTTGTTTAAGAAAAAAGAAAAGAAACAGCGGTAAAATAGAACTTAGTACATAATGTTCAAATTCTGATATTAATAGAATTTTTATTTATTTTTTTTTTATTTTTTTGTTGCTACTTTATTCGATCGCTCCCAGGTTTAGCTAACTTGAAATTGAATTGGATACCAGAGAAATCTGGGAAAGTAAAGGCGGATAATCTAAAAATAAAAAGGAACTAGCTCCCAATATTCTAATCAGATCCATTAGGTACATCATGAAAAGCTTTTGACTTGACAATTCCCGACGCCCCGCTAAGGATATGGGACTTGCTTTACATTACTTTACTTCAGTCTTTACCAATATTTATTTTCTTTTCCAGTTGAAAATAGAACCATATACCCTCGAAAAACTGTGTCCAGCATGTGTATATCTATATTCGCTTTAAAGGTTTTTTGTTACTCGTGTTCATAATTATTCATTATTTTGTTAAAAATTAAATACGGATCATGTAGCATAAAAGTGATAAAAGAAAATTATCAAAAACACATCATGAGCGAGATTTTACAGTGCCGTAAAGTAGACACGGCATCACTAGATATTTCGCAAATGCGCGGGTTATAAAAAAATATAAGCTACCCGAGATCTTGCGTTTTAACTGATTTTAAGGAATATAAGAAGAGCTTAATAATCGTACATTTCGTAGTTCGAATTTAATCGAAAGCTCGCAAATTAAGGATAGATTATTTAAAAAGTAATAATTAACAATCAGTAATAATATTTATCATCGTCTTTATTAAATTTTATATATTATAATAAGCCCCCCGTTATCATGAAGCAAACGCGTCGGGGTATTTGATAAATTAAATAATTGTTTCAAATTAGTGTTTAAAATTAATTACTGTACAACATAATAGAAACAATGAGTGAAATTAATAACGATAAAATAATATTTCCGTTCACTGATAGATCGAGAAGTCTCAAGTTTTTAAAATTCAGTTTGGAAATAATACTTTGCCTGTCGTAGGGAAACAACGGCATATGTACGAGGGTGGTTCAAATATAAACCGGAATTTTTAAATAAACACGCGAAAAATTTATTATGGAAAAAGTGGTTGCACTGGCAGTTAGACTGGTTTGTTACGAAGCGTGTAGAGCAATTAGAACCGCGTAAGCTCACTTTTTAGTGTAGTTAGAGCCATGAGTGAAAAAGAAGTACCAGTGTCTGTTGCGCAACGCATCATTATTCGTTTTTTAGTCAAAGACGACGTAAAATCCGTGGAAATTTACCGAAAATTACGCGAACAGTTCGGGGATGAGTGTCTCTCCAAAACTCAAGTGTACGAGTGGTGTTCCGCGTTTCGAAAAGGACGTGAAGTAGTGTCAAACATAGCACATGCGCGGCGCCCAAAAAACAGCATTACAGATGAACACGTCAAAGCCATCGAACAACCCATTTTGGCTGACCGACGCGTCCGTATACGCGATATGACCGACGAATTGGGCATCAGCATAGGTAGTATTGAGACAATAATTCATGATCGGCTAGGTTATCGCAAAATTGCAGCCAGATGGGTGCCAAGACTTCTGAATTTTGAACAGAAATTCACCGCTCGGCTCACGATGGAGACATTGGCCGAATTGGGCTGGGAAACACTTGAACATCCTCCTTACAGTCCAGATTTGTCGCCTTGTGATTATTATTTGTTTGGCCCGTTGAAAGAAGCACTTGGTGGACAACGTTTCGACAGCAACGATGAGGTGGAATCGTTCGTGCGCAAATGGCTATGTGACAAGCCGCGAGATTTTTACGAAAAAGGAATAAAAAAATTGCCGGAGAGGTGGAAAAAGTGCGTAGCGTGCGAGGGGGGTTATCTCGAAAAATTGTAAAAAATATGAGCACTGTAAGTATAAAATAAAAATTTTTATGACGAAATTCCGGTTTATATTTGAACCACCCTAGTATGTAGTCTGTCCAACGAAAGAAGCCTGTTCGAGTTTCATTGCGAGCGTTAGTGTTACTCAATGTAACAGGGCGCGTATTTATTAATGACACGCACTTCAATATTAGCAAAAAAAGATAACATGGCCATACTCCTGTTATTCTTTATCCCTTCTCAGGATAGCCTCGTTTTTATTTCATCTCTGTATGTTGTTCGGGCGTTCTTTTTTTCCGACCTGTTTAAATCTGGAACCCTGCTGTTAATGGAACAAGTGTTATATCTGATACGGACACTGTGAAGGTTAAATGGGAGTACGGGAGTTAAATATCAGTGAAGACTTCAGTTTTACAAAATAATAGAAGACGCTGTAACAGCAAGCGAATAATATAAAATTAAGCGACACAAAAAAAAAGTACTTAGATCATGCTATAAAACTGGAAAATAAATATCGGGGATAATAGAGGTATGAAAATAGATGTGGCATGATACACATTTCGACGATATCGATGGCGATGATTTTGATATTTTCAGCGACATAGTTTAGCATCCGATGTAGCTATTGAGGAATTTCAATTGGAAGATGACCTTGAATATATTTTGTAGAAATATTAAATTATAAGTTGTGTAAACATTCGCGTGTATTACAATCTTTCAGATTTTTACGTGTTTTGAATTATTTGAATTATTTTTTCATGGAGTTATTTACCATTCTTGATAGCGTATTGAATGATACCGTTAATATAATAACGCAACGTAAGGAGCAGCCTTGATTCTGTGACGTTGAGTGTTTCGGTTGTTTTACAAGAACGGATTTCTTTCGACAGAAAAAGAAAAAAAACAGACTGCAGGCGATGCTAATTCCCGGACGTTTGTTTACATATGACGTCATTTTTTGAAATTACAATTGGTAGTATTTGACCGGTGAATAACGTCATCTATAACAGTGACCATGATTATGCACGTCAGGTGATTAAGTTTGAAAATTATGCAATATTTACGTCTTGTTCGCTTTTCTTCGTTCGAATCGTAATTTTAACATAATATAAGAACACTACACAATTATGTATAACATTTTTGTAGCTTTTTGCCGCTCGTTACTATCATTTATGGCTATGCAAAACATAATTAGATTTGTGATAACTTTTTTATATAATTTTTAGGTTCATTTTGTATTCTTTTGTATCCGCCTGATGCCGAATAATTTAATAATGAAAATAATCAGCCTTGTTTTCTTTTGATTTTTCTTAACACAATGGCAGAGGGAATAAAGTTAATTTGTAATTTTGATGTTACAATTCAAATTGACCTTTCTGTGTATGTGCGTTTAAGATTTGTATTGAATCACATTTTTTTAATTTTAATAGTGTTTATATTGAAAATTATTCAATATCTTTCAATTTACAGTATGTAAGAACATATTTTCCTTCATTAGGCATTCATGTTGCAAACTAAATGAATGAATCCTTAGTTTGTATAATCTGGTTAAATATTCTTCTTTAGTAGACATTAAATTTTCTGTGAACTTTATTATTATATGTTTACTTCTTTCCAACTATACATTAAATATGGGAAACATAAATCTTAATCTATTTCTCACATTTTTTCTCAATCTATAATTAATAAACTTAATGATTTAGTAATGAACGGAGCAAGGCCGTGTCCACGGGATGGGTTTTGGGGGTTAACCCCCCCACCCACATGAGAACTGAAATATCTTAGGTACTTCATTAATATTTTATGCAAAATTTTTTGTTACGAGTATAATCAATAACATATGTAAGTTTTATTAATGTTTATACAGTAATTCGTTTATTTAAATTATTAATATATAAATCAAAATGATGGAAATTATTAATAGCATGAATATTAGTGAAAAATGTATTTTTATTTATAAAATAAATATGCGAAGAAAATTTTCAAAATCCCCCCCTTCCCGAATTCTGGGCACGGCCCTGGAACGGAGTTAGAATGAGATGTTTCCTTTCTTTTTCTCACTTTAATTAGATACACTTATCTTGATAAATTGTAAAACATAATATATATAAAACAAAATGATATATTTAAATAAAAACAGACTTTCAAAACCCGCCAGCGATTTTTAAATGTATCATTTTACTTTATATGGATTGTTTCATAGTTCATTTATCAAGTTGTAATTCATATGTAAGTTTGTAATTTTAGTTCACTATGAAACGTCAAATTAGTACCGAATATGATAAGCTTAATTGTGACTTCTTCTTAACGTACTGTAGTCATGGGCGTGGCTAGAAAAGGGCAAGGTTGGGCAGTGCCCACCCTAGAAAACTCGTTGCCTCCTCTAAAAGAATCGCCTAAATGTCATACGTAGAAAAATTTGAAAAATGTAAAAGTACAATGTACTTCGAAATTGATACCGTCATCATAATCATTTCATATGTACATGCAGGCCATCTGACGATATGCTTCAAAATAGATTTTCACATATGTCTTTCATGCATATAGAGAATGAAATAGTCAAAAACACAATAACTTCTGAGGCAGTTGTTAAGCGAAAAACAGAAAATTGAAACTTAAAAATCAGTATAGTATATTATAATAAAATGTATCTTATTTTGAAGTAATTTTTGGTACAGATTTGCATAGTATTTGAAAATTAAGTGATCTATAAATAAAGTTTTTTTTTAAAGAAGCTGTTATTTATTTCGATTATATATTTATTAAAGTTATTAACTTTATATCAACTTTTTAATATATATATATATATATATTCAGCTAGTCCCCCCCCCGGGGGGGGGAAATTCCTAGCTACGCCGGGGGGGGGGGGGGTCGTCAACCGGGGACCTCACCCAGAAACAATAGGGAGACGGGTTAACTAATTAAAACCTAATTCGATCGGAAATGGCAGAAATAAAGGAAGCAATGGCAGGAACAACAGACTGAGACGGAATGAACAGGATATAGGAAGCACAGTAGGGAGCAGGAAACCTTAACTTTAAAAGGAGTAAATAAAGGGAAGAGCGTTCCACAGAAAGAGCAGAACACAAAGAAAATGTGATTAGCATCACAGATAAATACTTCATCAGGATGTAGAGGACACAATAAGGAGAGGAAACCAAAGAGAGACGAAAACGGGAAGCATGGCTGTAGTGTTCTTTGCGAAGGTAATCATCAAGTAATTCCGCACGGTTAGTTATAATCACGGCCTAAGTGCATTGGTAACAATGATTTAACTAGAATTTTAAAATGCGTTTTAATTCATTTCATCATTATTTGTTGACAATTTTTGTTTATTTTTTTGTTATTTTTCTTTAAAATGATGTTATTACATTATTCTAAATATTCGACTTTTCGCCTTTTTTTTTGTTTTTCCTTATCCAGAACTTGTTTTAAGGCTGAGATTCACCCTGGATTTTTTAAAACTAGAGTAGTATTCAAAATTTTTTAAGACTACAACAAACAACTAATTTAATAGTTAAGAAGGTGTTTTTAATTCTCCTGAACTTTTTGTAATAAGTTTTTATAGACAGTACGTTATATTATTCCAAAATATTTCACAAACTTCAGTTTGAAAATTTCTTATTTATCTCGGTCTAACCATTTTAAATACCACAAAAAGACAGAGTACATGAATATTAAATTCACTGTTCGAAAACGTAGAACATTAATATTTTGGTACAGGAACGAAAAAATGTTCCCTGTCAAAAATTATGGAAATTGCTGCACACTACAATATATTTTTTGTAATTCTCCAAAAAAATGATTAATATCCATTTTAAAACAAGCAAAAAAAAAAATTTAAAGCAGGACATAAAAACCATAGAACGAAAAACTGAAGGTATTGTATTGAGTACTTTAATCGAGATGACGTCACTAGTATATTTAAGCAATACGATTTTTCAAAATACGTCAAATGTGAACAAACGTCCTGGAATTACCATCGCTACAGACTACAGCTACGTCTAAAAATAAGCAGATTGTACTTTTTGTCATTCGACCGATAAAACGGGCACAATTAAAGAGAGAATTTAGCCGGACAGCTGGAGAAAACGCGCTTAAGACTACTGTGCTCGCGGACTGCAATCTGGGCCGTATCTGAGAAGGGTTTTCCGGGTTCAACACCCCCCAAAATGTCTGCGAAATAATAATTGCTTGAATTAAATAGACCGAAATTCGGAATAAATTTATTTCTTTTCAATTTTTGATAAAAGAAAAGAAAATCATTTGTATGAATTCTATGGAAACGACTGTTTTTTATTTGTTTTTATTGTAGTGTTCAAATATTGCATATACAATAATTGACTACAAGGCTTTAGTCTACCATTTACAAGTAAATATATTTCATGATAACACACGCACACACACATATATATATATATATATTAATTACAACGTAATTCTTAGGCTACCCCCTATTCGAAAAAATGTCCCAAAAAAATGTCCCAAAAAAATGTCCCAGAAAAATGTCCCAATTTTATTTAACGCTAAATGTCCCAATTTTATTTAACGCTAAATGTCCCAATTTTATTTAACGCTAAATGTCCCAATTTTATGTAACGTTTGTTGTATTTTATAGGATTTTTGTTATTGTTATTTAAAAAATGTCACAATTTTATGTAATGAAATATGTAACGAAAAATGTAACTAAAAAATGTCTTAATTTTATATAACGGAAGTTAAATGTTAGAATAGGATTTTTGTGGTTATGTTATTTTTTGTGTGTGTTGATGCCAGTAAGAATTACGTTGTAAATTTTAGTCATTTTATACAAAGTATAGAAGAGAAAGAGACAGAAATGAAAGCAAGAAGGGTCAAGGGGCACAGCCCCTTGCGAGGCCAAAATGGCCGAGTTATATATATATATATATATATATATCATCATCATCATTATATCCTCAACCATTCGGTTGGTGGACAACCTATTCGTACATTTTTTAGATGTACTCATATAGGTTGTATTACTAAGAAATTATTATATATGCAACGCAGGTGTACACACGCAAGACTACCATTCGGAACTGATAGTAGCCGCTTGTTATCGCGCTACCAGTGCAGTCCCGTGTGTGTCTCCTGTGTACTGACCTAGCGCGCATATGATGTTGAACGTGGCTGTTTGTTATTGCCTTCCACGTGATTACTAGCGATTATTTATTTATTTATTTAATTCTTGTAATAAGCTCGTCGTCGCTCGGGATCGAACCCGTAACCTCCATATCGGAAGCCAAGCGCTCTAGCAACTAGGCTATCGCGACAACATATATATATATATATATATATATATATATATATATATATATATATATTTATTTATAAAAATATTTTCGTACCTCCCACCCTACCCGCAACACACACACACACACGCCAATTCGGGTCTAGATATGACTCTGACTGCAATGACATAGAACAGAAATAATCAGGAATCCCTTTTCGAAAATTATACCATACTGCCGTGTTAATTATTCAACTGCGAGATTATTTAATACATTATCAAGTCAAATAAGACATCGCAGGAACGGAAATTTCAATAAAAAAAATTATATTATATGCATTCTAGGATTGTTGGAAAGTTTTTAAATTAAATTATCAGAATGGTATCGTGTCATGAGCCTAAGGGGAGGGAAAATTTTTAAAATTAATAGATTGCATACAAGTATGTTATGTCATCTTTATGTACGGATAAGGAACTGGCCCCCTACTCTCATTAGTGCCGTTGTATATTGTGAACCTTAACTTCAAAATCCATGATACCTTGTCAAGGATATATGAGACTTACTTTACTTTACTTTGCTTTACTTTACATCAGTGGCGAATCCTTCGGTACTTCCCAGTCATGTGGCAAAGTACCAAAGCCAAAATTGAAAAAGAAAGAAATCTGCCGCTACTTTTCTAGCAGCAGAAATTAACCTGGCTAAAGAGACAGTTTTTAGTTTAAAATCCGAGAAGTCGGTGCGAAAAAAAGTTTTCATGTGCCGGACGCCAGTTACTCGTTAGTGTTAGTAGTTGAATCCAATTTGATTTCTTTTTGGGCGCCTCAACTATGGACGGCCATTAACCCGGGGCACAAATGAAATTTTTTTTGGAACTTTCACTATGGTGCAGTAGAGGGATTCGAACCAGTTCCCGACAGAAACACCAGCCTGCCTAATCACACGCCATGGTAGGCTAGCTGAATCGAGTTTGATAATCTGCTCGCTTTTCGTGTAGTTAGCGTGCCACCACTAGAGCGCTTTGAGAAGCTTACACACACTACTACAACATCGTACACAGCCAAATAACGAACCATCGCTACTGTAAGTGAGCTATTTAAATTTATTTTTCTTTTTCAGAAGGTTCGTCAACAATTGGAAAAGGAAATGATTATAGCTTAATACGATCAGATGCAACATTTTTCGCTGCGAAATCGTCATTACAAAATAGTGCTGTTTTATTACAGCAAAATCAACATTCGCACGCGTAATTTAAATGTATATATACATTTGTTAGAAAATCGGTCGCATGTAATAAACAAAAGGCGGTACACGGAAATGGTAGTGCAGCGAATTAACAATTATTAGACTGGTAATTTAGAAACGATTATTAAGCTGAGCAGATGTATCTATTTCTCTTTTAATTTTTTTATGTGCTTTTTAAATAATCTAGTTCATTTTTTTTTTTTTTTTTTTCTATTACAAGACGAAGGCGTTTTATATATTTCGCCGTATAATTTTAAGTCATGTGACTTAGACAGTTGCTGTGGCATAATTAGTTGATTGTATGTCGAGTTAATTCGATTTCTACATTTTTCTGTCTTTTTAGTAGCGGTTAAAAAAAAAGGGTGCGCCACTGATACACACTGACTGATATACATGCATATAGGTAATATCGTTGGAATGGTGTAAAGGATTTGCAAAGATTTTTATCTTGTTTCCGAATTTCAATAATTGTACAAATCGCGATATATTTTGCAGTACTCGCATGTGTACGATGGTTATTAATTATAGGTCTGTTTTAAAAAATCTTTGTGACGTTTCAGTGTTGCTAACGGGGGTGGGGCTCCTAATGCGAGTAGTTTATTGGTTTGTTCCGGTTTTACAACGGTTCCTGTATGGATTTCTTTTTTTTCCATATACCGAGTTAATATGCAGAATGTTCCTTTTTTTTTCTTAGTCAATTTCATTTTAATCAGATACATTAAAATGTCTGCATAAAAGAAAATTTGGGGGGATATTTGACGTTGACTTTATTAATGTGGATGTATTTTGTTTAACTACCCTTGTCCCATAGTGTAAAGATTATGCGACATTTGATATTGAACTATTCATTTGTATGCTCCATTTCCGTTAGTCAGTATTCTCGTTTGGTAGTTTGATTATTTTTCGGTAATAGCCCAGATCTGCAGTAAAAGAATGTCATTTACACGTAAGTCGAAACTGAACATGTTTTTAAACCCAGAACTGTTTTATTTCCTAATAAATGGACTAGATCGATGTGAGCGATTGAAAGCTGTAACACACTTTAGCAGCGAATAATCACTGTCCGGTGAGGGTGAAAACTCTGAAATATGATGATCCAGCAACACATTATTCTTTAGCTTTCTGATTGCTTATTTGATCTTCTTGCTGTCTTTTTAAAGCCGTCTCGTAAGCACTGGGCATCCACTAATTTTCTATTGTTTTTCAGCTGTCGTTTCCCGCTGATTATAATTCGTTTATATTAGCCGCGTAATTATTTATCCTTTTAATGGGCTGTGGCCGTTCCCTTGTAAACAGCTTCATTTAATATACTAGTTAAATATTTAGCAGAACTGTCAATTTCATTGTCATTTTTAATTCTAATTTTTAGGTCAGTATGTGATATAGATATCGATCTTCTGCAACACTCGCAGTCTGTTCTTTTGTTATAGGCCGGTGCGATATTTTGCTTCGTAATAATAATCGATCTTACTATCGTAATGATTAGATGATCAATGGTAACGTGACGTTAACATAATTTTACGACAAACATTAAATAAACATTAAGCGCGAAGAATTGGTACAGGCGAACATTATGAGTACGTACTGTCCAACTGAATAAAATCGAAACCGGTTTAAATTCAGACATCGTGTACATTGCCGTTCGTCTTTACTGATATTTATTTTTACTGAATTATAAATAGACGACAATTCACAGGTATCTTTCAGATATTCATGTAACATGTACTGGCCATTTTAGTGTTTTTCTTCCCTCATTTCGAACTCTAAAGATGTAATTCCCGAATAAAATTAGCGCGTGTTTTATTTGATATTCAGTTTAAATGCTGCTTTGTTTATACGTCAGTAATTATTCATCATTTTTATTAATCAACATAGATGGGAAAATATATCGTTATGCTGATGATGTGGTCTTAGTTGTGTAGGTTCTGGAAATGTATCAATTTTAAAGAAAATGATGCAAAATAACATATCGAAGGTTTATAGCTGGGTTAGGGCGAATAAATTAATTTAAACTTAAATAAATCAAAATGATATGCAGTTTTCTCCCGCAGTCTTATTGGAATAATTTGGAAATCAAGTGGTAAGATGGGATAATTTTATTATTTGGACTGTAAATATTCGTGGTACAAGCATCTAGCCTACACCACATCCAAATTGCGAAATTTAAATTACATGTCTTATTATTTATGACAAAAGGACCCTTCTCCCCCCCCCCCGTTAAGATAGGTGAAATACCCCTATTCCGGAATGTTGAAATTAAATTAGGTTAGTGTTCTTGAAATATTTAAGATAAGGTTTAACCATATTAGTAGCTTCCGCGATGCCTTGGTATAACTTATGTATAACCTAAAAATCATCATTTTAAAAAATAAAAATTTTTTCTCTCTAAAAATAAAAATATTTTTATGAAAAAAATCGGGCTCATATAACATGTTAGAATTATTATTATTATATGTGAATTTTTTAAAGCCATAACAGCAGTTTGTCTACTTTTAAAACTTGTCCAAATTGTTTAAAATACAATGGTTTTTTGTTTATTAAAAAGACTCTAAGTAATGTTTCTTTTTCCTTCAAATTATATATACTTTTTTTATATTCAAAAATCTGGCTAAATTCGAACTCTTTTTCAGTCGTTTGATGACTGGAAAGCCATAAGAAATGAATTTAAAAAGTATCATTCGGGAAAATGTTGAACATGAAACTTATCGGTCAAGACCATTAATAACGTAACGTAAGATAGAATCTCATCATTTGAGAGATTATTGATTATTAAGTAAATATACATAAGCGACATGTAGTTAAATGTAAATAATTTAAAACTAATACAGGCAATTCGAATTAATTGTGCTGCTTCTGGTGCGGAATAGAAATTGTTTTCAGTTTTCACGATTTTCTATAAATCGTTTGCTATTCTAAAGTCTTAGCTTCAATTCAAATTCGTTAATTAAAATATAAATTAATTTTCTGAAATATGAAAAGTAGGTAATATATATATGTATATTATGTTGTGTGATGATCAATTGCCTTTTACACGATCGAGAAAAAAATGCATGAAATACAAATGACTTTCGTGATCTTAAATTTGCATGAAGTACAGAAACGACATAAACCATTATTTCTTTAAAACAACTTAAAGAGTTTGGAAAAACTCGTATTGAGAAATACGCCGAACTAAAACAAATGTTACAATTTTTATATTTAAAATTTTCTCGAACGATATTTTCTTTAAATGCATTTCTTAAGGTTTTCCAGTCCCCCTAAACGATTGAAAACGTGTTTGAGTTCGATTTGAGCCAGATTTTCGAATGTATACTATGAGCTGGGCCGACTTGTCTGAAATTATTTTATCTGATATGTTAGGTCACCGTCAGAAGACATATTTATCAAATTATCAAAGTAAATTAATCAAAAAAAAAATAACAATTCATACTGCCACTGAAATTACAGTTACGATTACTAAAAGATCAGGTACTGTTTCTAAAATAACTAGTTTTGCTACTAAAATAACAAGTAATGCTCTAAAATATAATTTTTGTTTCGAGACTTTGGTTATATTTATATCGCTGGGATAATTTCGCTAAATATTCATGATCATATCAACCATCTATTCGTGTCCGCCTGCAAAAGACTCAACCTCATTAAATCCCTTTCTCATACTGATTGGGCTGGTAATCCTGTGATCCTGCTTATGTTTTAAAAATCTTTTATCCACTCTATTCTTGATTACTGTTCCTACATTTACGGAAATTCTTCTAGATCCCTTCTTTCTAAGCTCGATCGGGTCCAAAATACATGCCTCCGCCTTCGCCTTGGAGCCCGAAAGTCTACTCCTATCCCGGCTCTGCACGCGGAATCTCACATTCCTCCTCTTTTTCTTCGACGTTCCTTCTTGGGTTATCGTTTCCTAATCAAACGGTTGTCGATTTCCTCTTCTCCTCTGATTTCTTCTTATTCCTCCATCTTACGTAGCTGGCGTTTTTCTGTCAACAAAACTGCCATTCTATCTCTTATCGCTGCCCGTCTTGTTCAATTTTCTCCCCGTATATCTACATTCATGATAAACTCCCATATTTCTCCTCCAATTTTTCCTCTTTTCTTCATCCTATTAATTGCTCTTATTCCCCGATTCCTCCTGAACCTGTCATTCATAATGTTGTTAGAGCAGAATTTTTGACAGAATCTAAACTCTTCTTTCCCTAATCATTTTTTTGCTTTTCACCGATGGCTCCAAGGGACCTAATGGTGTTGGTGCAGCTTTTTTCTGTCCTTCTCTAAATTATGTCGAGTCCTTTAAACTTCTCTTCTTTTTCTCTATCTTTTATGCGGAATCCTCCGCTATTCTGCATGCCCTTCATTTTATCGGGTCCTCTCCTGTCTCTCGCAATATCCTTATCCTGTCGGATGCTCAAAGCATGCTGCAGACTATCGCATCTCCTCTCCCTCCTCACTCAGTCGATTACGTTATGCTTCTTATTCGCTTCTTGATTCATGATCTTTTCCTTTCACACTTAATCCACACGGACTTCTATTGGATATCGGGTCATGCCGGAATTCCTCTTCCGGTAGGTTTTTTCTTGGTCTCTCTTCTTCAAATATTACCCTTCTGTCTTCTGCTGCTCATTCGAATCTATGGTTTGACTCCTACGTCTCCACTTTCTCCAACCTGCATTTCTTTTTCTTATCTGTTCAGCCTTCCCTTTCTCGTTTCCCCTGGTTTCTTGACTTTCATTCCATGCGTCGCTCCAACATCTCTGCGATTTGCCACCTGCGCTTTGGGCACAGTTTGCTTCCTTCCTCGCTTTTCCGTTACTCTCTTGTGCCGTCTCCTTTTTGTCCATTGCACTCCTCCACTATTCAATTTGTGTGTGATCCCGATCACATAATTTTCGAGTGTTCATCTCTTGTAACCGATCAAGCTGCTTTCTACTCCTCCCTTTTACAAATTGGTATTTCCACTCCATACAGTGCTTCGTTCATTCTCTCCCTTCCTTCTCCTTCTGTTATTCACGCTTTTGATTCCTTCTTATCGGCTATCTCTGATCGTGTAAAGATCTGAGTTTCTTGTGTCTTTTTTCCTTTGTTCTTGGGCCAATGTCCTTGTAGACGAACCCCCCCAAAAAAACTAAAAAAAAACTTCGCTAAATATTTTATCAGCAGTTTTAGTTTAGAGAATTTTGACTTTATTGATGACAAATATTAGATCTGGAACATAAATTCTACTAATTGTGTTTAATTACTCAATATTAACTATTAATTGTTAAGATTAACATATATATATTTTTTTATAGTACATATACATATCGCGGTTAGAGCGGGGCTGATTTATAAAATTTTCTAAGAAAAGTAGTAACAAAAATATTTCATTACGGCTAATAAAATATCTAATAATTCTCACATTTATCTCCGGTTTGCAGAATTTTTATACTATACCAGTGAGATAAAGTTGCCCAACTTTTTATCAGTACTTTTCAATTTAAAGATTTTTACAAAAAAGGTAATTACTAACTGTTATTGATTTTAAAAAAGGTAAGAATGACGTATCAATGGAAACGAGATAAGCATTATAGATGACTACTAGTACGGAGAGGTTAAAGGCGCTTGGCCCTTGGAGAAATTCAGAGGACCGAATATCTATCTATCTATCTGTCTATATATATATATATATATATGTATATATTCCAGAAAGTTTTTCTTAAAAAAAAGCTTTATCTGGAGTGTGGCGCTATATGGAGCAGAGACATGGGCGATTTTAAAAAGAGAAAACGATAAGCTCCATGCGTTCGAAATGTGGTATTAAAGATACCTTGGATGAATAAAACTACTAATGACGAAGTTTTGCACAAGATAAATGAACAACGCGGAATCTGAAATATGATCAACATGAGAAGAAATGAAATGGTTGGATATCTGATCAGACATTCGGAATGGATGACAACATTAATCCAAGGAATGGTGAGCGGAAGAAGAAGTAAAGGTTAACCAAGACTTAGATATATGGATCAAGTAAAAAACGGTGAAAGTTATGTCACCATAAAAGCATGCGCAGCTCCCGAAGACGGATCTAACATAATCATATTAATACCCACCAACCATAAGGTTGAGGAGAGAAAGAAGAAGATATATATATGTATAAGACAGGTAGATGAAGATTTTTCCAATAATCGCTAAAGCAGTAATCAATTATTACGAGGTATCAAAGGGTAGAGCAAGTTGTCGGACTTTTTTTGAGAATGACAAAGTGTAACCTTTTAAAAAATTTAAAAACCGAAAAATAAATAAATAAATTTGGAAAACGAAAAAAATGTAAAAATCTACCAACCGTTTTTTTTTTTAATTCGTATTTTAATATGCTCGAATAAGAAGATCTCGTAAAGTTTTCTCAGAATAGCCGGAAATTGGTCTGTGCATATTTGCATAATTAGCGTAAAGCTTGACGGAGTTTAGTCGTACCTGAAGATTCTTTTTGTGGTCAAAAGGAGTTACGGGATGTGTTAATATTAATCGCGCACGATAACAACAGATAACAACCGAACCGTGATTTAATGTATGTTTTTGAAGAGGCTTTCGGTAAGGCAAAAATTAAGAAAGAAAAACATTTGCATGTTGTAATCGCCTGGCCAAAAAAGTAATTGCGCGAAGGAAGATAATTGGTTTCGAACAAACGGAACACCCTAGAATGATCGTTGATGGGAGAAACAGAAGAAGGAAATGCGATAAAAACAATGATGCGCTCGCCTACGTATAGTTTTGGGGAGCGGTCGAACCATTTAATCTGAAATTAATTATGAAATAAAAATCGTTTTTTTTTTTCTTCTGGCGTGGCATTACACACCATTTTGGGGAAGAATAAATTAAAGTGGGAAGGACCTGCAATTGATTTCAAACAACAGGCGCTGAAAAAAGAAGATACCGCCATTATTTTTTTAAGCTTATAAAGAATTTATGTACATATTTTTTTATTAGGCTATTTTACTAAACGAGTTTATATCAAGATTAATATTATTAATGTTTAAAAGTCGATATAATTCTAATGTTCCTTTTGAAGTCAGTTAGCTTCTTGATGCAATTTTTTAATCTAAAATGACCATATATGTTCGATACCCACTCTTATTTGTATTTACAATTGACGTCTAAGATCTAATTGTATTAATTTTTAAGTTTTATCGCATGCAAGTGTTTTTGAAATGATAACTAAGATCAGAGTTACCTTAAAGGTTGAAAACAATAAAAGTTTTGTGATATCATCATATGATGCGGATTTTTTTGGTGAGAGCGTAAGTTTAAATTTCAAAATGGATCTATGAACTGATCAGCAAGGCTGTCATCGGAAATTTTTTAGAGAGATGATGGAACCATATTATTTGTTGATGACACGCGGATTGAAACAAAAATAAAATGTTTCAACGAGATATTTAACATGTATTTTTGATATTGCTACGTCGAATAACTTCATAATTGTATAAATGTAAAACATACAAGGGAAAACTTTAAATATTCACGTTGACAGTGGGTGAATGAAATATGCTCTACCGAGAAAAAAAAGAGTATATATATATATATATACACAGTGCGTCCCGTAAGTTTTGAGACTGAGTTTATAAACTATACAAAAAAAAATACCAAAATTTTTTCAACACGATTTTTATTCAAAATAGGCTCCATTAGACTGTATACATTTGTTTGCGCGATCCTCCAACCTTTTCATACCTTTCAAAAACGCGTCGCTTGGAATATCGTTGAGGTTGCTCGTCACAGCTTCTTGAATCTCAGGAATCGATGCAAAATGTTTTCCTGTCAGGGTCATTTTTAGTTTGGGAAACAGGAAATAGTCCGGTGGACTCATATCCGGCGAATAAGGCGGGTGGCGCAACACGGGAACCGATTTTTTTGCCAAAAACTGAACGTTAATCGCTGCGGTGTGTGCTGGAGCGTTGTCGTGTAACAGGAAAAAAGATCGATTTCTCCACAAATTCGGCCTGACGCGCGCAATTCTTTTACAAAGGCGATCTAGAACTTGCTGATAGAATGCAGCATTGACAGTAACACCATGAGGAACAAATTCTTTGTGAACAATTCCTTTTGAATCAAAGAACACGATAAGCATTGTTTTTACTTTGGACTTTTGAAATCGCAATTTTTTGGGTCGCGGGGAATTTTTTCCACACCATTCCGCGCTTTGCCTCTTCGTTTCAGGGTTATACGCAAAACACCAACTTTCGTCACCTGTAATTATGCTTTCAAGAAAATTCGGATCGGCTTCAATCATTTCGAGAAGGTCTCGCGCATGAAAGACGCGTTGTTCTTGTTGCTCAGCTGTCAGAGCATGTGGAACGAAGCGCGCGCAAATCTTCCGTTTCTGTAAATTATTTCGAATAATGCGTTGAACGATGGATTTAGGGATTCCAGTTTCTTCTTCTACCAACCTGTGTACACCCCGCACTTCGATTCTCCTTCAAGAAATCGGCAACACGAGCGATGTTTTCGTCTGTTTTCGTTGTGCATGGTCTCCCACCTCTCTCTTCGTCTTTAATGCACTCGCTACCCGAAGTAAACGAATTAAACCACCGAAATACAGTAGCAAGAGACAAAGTAGACTCAGCGTAAGCCACTTTCATCATTTCGAACGTTTCCGTCGCACTTTTACCCGCTTTCCAACAAAACTTAATCGCTGCGCCTGGTTCGAGATTTGTTTCCATTTTAAAGTTATGACAACACAACCAACAGTAGGTCACGCGCACAGTCACCAAACCGAGACTAATCATCCGATCGACTTGAAACTTGGTATGAAAGGGTAAGAAGGATGTAGTAAGAAGTTCCTAAAATTTCATGAAGATAGTGCTACTTGTTTCGATTCTATACTCGTAGTCTTAAAACTTATGGGACGCACTGTGTATATATATATATATATATATAAACTCGCCCCTTCGGGCCTCGGAATGGGGCAAGCCCCCTTCATCACCAAGTCTAGTTCTTTTATAATTCTTATAGAAGAATAAACTTTTTCATTGGCTATGTCGTTCGACAGAAAAAAATATTTCAGTTCCAATTTTCACCACCAGGGGATGTAGGAGGGCTAATATCGCATTAGAACCATTTTATCAGTTTTCGTGACAGGACACTTTTCCTGATGACCCCTGGCGTAAAAATGGCATAACCATTAATATATATATATATATATATATATATATATATATATATATATATATATGTATGTTATATATATGTGGGTGTGTATATATAAATATGTATGTATCAGTGGTGGATCCACGGGAGGAGCCCCCTCCAAATAACCAAAGACTCCATGATTTTTTTTTCCTGCTATTTACTGCTGCATAGGCCAGAGGCACGGTGAGGATATAGGCTTAAATATTATTTATGAGGTTAGTGATGGAAAGGAAATGAAGGAATATGTATGCGTCTTAGACAAATGATCTTTATTGTTTTGGTCCATGTTCGTAATTGTTAAATTCGTTCGGAATGGATTGTCAGACCACGGAGATAATGCAGGTAGAGGATTGCTGGACATTGACTTGACGTGTTGCATATTGAGGGAGTGTGTGATGTCCTTGGCTTGGTGATATAACATATGTTGTACGTATGGCGATGAAATTTTGATATTTGTTTGTACAGGGTCAGGTAAATTTGAACTGACTGTAAATGCGTGTGGAACTTCATGAGAATATATTTCCAGTGGAAGCTTAATGGCCATATTGACGCTTCGCAGTGTAAGCTCTGTACTGGCCAAGTCCGTAAGACTCCTGTTGCTAGTCTGAGAGCAGTGTTTTGGATTGTGCCAAGAGTTGATCGTGTGTCTGATTTGGCTGATGCGTATATATCGGATAACCATAGTCACATTTTGAGTGTATTAACGCTTGATAAATTTTAATTAGAGAGTGTCGGTCGGCACCGTATGAGGTATGTGCAAGTTTCTTCATTATGTTCAGTTTTCGTGCACAGGATTTCTTAAGATAATTTATATGGTCTCTCCAATTCAGTTTGTCATCACATATGAGTCCCAAGTAACGAACTGTACAAGCAGTTGGAATTAAAGAATTGTTCAATACAATTTGTAGCTCGTGGTTACATTTACGGATCTTACAGAAATGTACAGCAGTGGTTTTAGTCGGTGAAAGTTTTAATCCATTGCGGGTGGACCATTTTTGTACTCGATTTGTGGTTTCTTGCCAGCTGAGAGGGATCATTACAATTTACGAATATAGTGAAGTCGTCAGAAAATAGTGCGAATCTTACTGGAAGGTCGATTACGTTAACTATGCTGTTTCTAGTGATGTTAAAAAGTATTGGGCCAAGTACGGACCATTTCAATTAACACATCAAAAATTTAAAAAAAAAAAAAAAAATACATTTATCTTATTTGCGAAACATGCATTGGTATATTAATTTAAACGATTTATTGTGTCTCACGGCGTCGCCCGTGTATTAATGCCTGTTTAAATCTGTACTTGGAAATTCATAAAAAAATGTTTGTTTTATCTAGAATTGTATTTATGTAAAGATTCTTTCTCCCTTAAGGAAACATGTTTATCGCCGTCCAACAGAAAATAGTCTTCACGTTTCAAGTTTAGCTGAATGTTGTAGCAGAGAAACTTAATTTATGCTATAAAAGATTTGTATAAATGTTACAACATATGGATTTAATTATAACTAATATTTAATACTGTTTTCTAGTAAAACTATTAATGTTACGTTTTTTATTCTGGTTTTAAACGCAACTGTCATAGCGATATTTTGCCTTTCTTATTTATTATTAATTTTTATTTTGTAATTTTAATTAAAAACAGTTCAATAAGAAATATATATATTTTTTTTTTACTTGCTCGCGAACAAAGAATTTGGATCGAATTACTAACAAAAATAATAATACTATCTTTCTTACTATTTCTGAGCTACCATATTTAAGGTATAATTTTATAATTTCGTTTTATTTTTCACCTCTAAAAATGAAACGAAAGTTAAATTAAAAATTGTAATAATTATGTATTTTTAAAACATTTTTAAATCTCTATAGAGGTCTCTATTTTTGATTTTTTTATGAACAACAAGGGGTATTTCTCAAATCTACTGCCTACCGTAAAAGATTTTATGTAATTATATAATTCCCCCCTTCCCCCAAAATGTCCTTCCGGTTCCGCCCCTGATATATATATATATATATACTATATATTTAATATTTCATTATCTTCTACTTTCATTCGAAGGCCACTTGCCTCGCTATTCGCAGTTATTACTCCACTTTTTTTTTCATCTCCTTACTTTCAACTACGCTTATTTTATGACTGCACTTACTATTGATGAATTTACCGAGAAAAAATAGAAAAAAAAAACAATACTAGATAATATATACATGTTGGAACAAGTGGATTTCCTCCCCCTTCGTCTGAGAATAAATCTTTTAGTTGATGGGTTTCTAGCAAACCATTTAACTATTTACATGTAAATTTATTTGATACACCGATGATTAACTGGAGATTCGTTGAGTCTTAAATGTCGCAGCTCTCCAAAAGAGTACTAATATATGTACATGCCGGCTTTTATATACACGAGCTCCTCATTTCCTATTACTCTACGATATTGATCATTTAATATTAGAGGTTAGTATAGAACTGGACAGTCCGTTGAAGGAAGCTGGGGTATCATTAGACAAATTTAACCTGCCGCCGAAAGTATTAATGTACACATTGAGCTATTTTCGTTATCAGAACTTTCGACTAGGTAGTCTAAACGAACTTAATAATAGTCACGATGTACGTGAAAATATATCATTTAGCAGTACAGGAACTGCGTGCGGTGTGTTTAGGATAATAGTCATTCTTCTTAAAAAGCATCAAAAACAAACTATTTGGTAGTTATCAGAGAATACGTATGGTCACGGTAATTATTCAATATTGAATTGAACATAACTCCATGACCTATATTTACACAAACACAACAAACTGCCCTCCGAGTGAGATGAACCGACACTATGCGCATATGCTAGCGGCAAAAGTTTTCATTGTACAAGCTGCTATACCGATTATAAGGCCCTTTTTATGAAATTCCCCGAGAAATATTTCCGGGTCATCTTAGCTTTTTCCAAAAAAAAAAAAAAAAAAACAAAAAAAAAACGAGCTTCCGGATACATCCAGTTTATGTTCTGTTTTCCTACGCTGTAATAAACTGAACAATTGAATATGTAGGAAGAAGAAAATAATACATCGATTAGTTTCACATAATTATGCTGCAGTGTAGCCAGAATTGATTAATACGGGATTTAGTCGTAATTGCTTCTCTAGCATGTGTACTACGTAACGTGTGTATAATTACAAGAACGCACTATGATTATTAGGGCCTATAATCACATAAATTATATACTTTAAAATTTTAAGAAACGATATAAAAAATAATGTTACCGTCTTTTTAAATGATTTTTCGAACAGTTTTTAAAAGTCACAACGCAAGAGGATCTAATTCTTGCTAACTATGGATTAAAAACCGAGCGATGCATTATTAAGTTTCTTGCCTATTCGACTGATTATGTTACTTAGACTACAGTGTGGTGTGTTTTGCTATCATGTTTATCATTATGTCAGCAATTATAGTGAAATTGTTCGGTTGCTTTCATTCTTCCCTTTTCAATAATCTTAAATTACCCATATGAATGACAAAAATTAATATGTTTCATCTAATTAGGTTTATGGGTCACATACTATTCCTACTTTACTTTTTGTATAAATATCAATATAATTACTAAATTTAATTATTCCATAATTTTTTTTTGTATAAATATTTATTATTTTTACGATACTGCAAAGTTATTAAAATTTTTAAATTTAATTGTTACTAATTACTCCACATTACAGTTAAAAATTGTATTCTTACTATTCCTTGCAAAATATGATATACGCAATCTTCAAAATTATCATAATAAGAGCAATCTGATCCTTGGTTCTTTGATTGGGCGACTTCCACGTGTACATCTCTTTGGTAACTGAGAAACCACGTGTTACATACTACAAAAATTGTTCTCCACGTACATCCATAATAGCCTGTCGCCATTTTCGGAGATTCTTTTGACGCAGCGATCTTGGAATTTAAATCTCCGTTAATACCTGTGGCGATAACTTCCCGAAGTATATTGTTCAGTTCCACGTTAAAAGCTTTGATGACCTCTTCCTCTGCGTCCATCTTCGAGCTGTAGACTTGTACTACGCACTAATAGAAAAACGTATTCTATCAAGGAGTACACTACCTTTGGGTGGATTACGAAAGCGATTCTGTTCTCGCGTGTTGCTTCATTTACAAAAAATACAATGAGCTCATCGCTACTCGCGCAGCAATGTCTGGAGAGTCCTTCCAGCGCGATCCGTATGTACCCGAAATATCTATACTACGGCTGTTTTTAACTCATCTGTTATTGATTGTAGCTTACTGACTGCATTTAGTCCCCTCGCGTTCCAAGTAATGGCATCTATCATTATTATCCACCGGTAGTCAGTTTCTCGTTTTCCACGTCTAACCTAGGATTCATTGTCGCGGCCCAGTCATGTATTTGACACTGTCAAACCGGGGGACCTGATAACGCCGGGCGCTGAATATCTCTTTTACTTCTTCAACGGAACTTCCCCGCTGGTGCGAGGTCTGCCTTTCGAATGGAACGCCTCCAGTTGCAGTTGTTTCGATCGAATGCCAGACTCTGGTCAATACCGATAACTCTAAGATCGACAGAAATTGAGTCAGACCATCTCCGCTTCGGTCTATCACTGGCCTTTTTCCAGGCACTTATGTCCCGGCTCTCTTCCAGCTCTGAATGCTCTCTTTGCTACATATTCAAGCACAGTCAGCACCGAATAGCCAACGAAATGATAAAACTGATATTGGCGGGGCTAAATCAAAGAGTGACGTTGTTCCCCTGTGGATTTCGTTTCACGCTAAGATTTTTCTGCAAATGAACTGGCTGATAAAGCGACGAGGGAAGGGCTGTGCTGCCTTTCCCAGATGTTGCAGTTCCGGCATCCGATCGTAAAAAATGCATAAAATCAAGACTTTTTATATTGTGGCAAAGAAAGCGGTAGATGACTTCGCCCAACAACAAGCTTCGGCAAATGAAGCACTCAGTTGAACTTCGCAAAGATCACGTTATCATCAGCAGACTGCGGTTGAACGACTCACGCATACGTGTCTTATCAACAAAACTCCGGCTCTACAGAGTTATCTTCTCCGTCACTCATACTTTCATCGATTGTCTCTTATACTTTTCGCCGAGGACGTCATCCAACCTTCCTCCTCCGCTTCCTCTCGTTCTCAAAGACGACAGCTCTTGTCTGTCTTGGTGTCACTTTCCTTCGTCAATTCGGTCTCTATTAACCTTCTTCTACCGTATCTCCAGCCCAGGTGCTCCCAGATGCTGCACGCGGGAAGTTCATTTAATTTAATTTAATAATAATAGTAATAATAATAATAATAATAATAGTAATAATAATAATAACAGATCGTAACGAATTGTTATTAGACGGGTGTCATAATTGAGACGAAGGCTACCGGGGGTATACCGACTGAGATCGGAGGGTGACCAGGAAACCGGCTACTAGCTTTTGTTCAGTCCGGGCACCAGCATCAAGATCTTGATGCAACAACATCAGGTAACGACTACTAAGAAAAAATTCGCGCGCTGTGTTAATTGGCGCAGAAATACACTCCTACCTATAGGAAAGGTGTTTTCGTCTTTATTACCAGTATTCGGAAGAAAAAACGTCTTTAATATAAAATCTGTATTCATTAATTATGCTACGACAACCATAAATAAGAAAAGTTATAAGCGACAAAAACTCGACGTATAAATTTAATTTTGCCCCGGTCAATGCGAGTTTAACCAAAAACGTATGTATGTGGTTAATAGGTGCAATCACTTTATCGATTCTCGTACGGTGCTGTTAAATCTTACCAACGAGGAACCATCGACGGCAGGAAAACGAAGCCGAAATTCATAATCTGTCCTCTGCTATTGGCTGTACTAGGCACATATCCTTATCCAACCTGTGACGATCAGTCCGCCTCCTCAGATAGACAAGTCTGATCCGGTGGTCGAACAGGCGACAGACTACAGTTAGGCACATTAAGAGTCAGGCCGGAATATCCGAGCGATATTAAAACTTTCGTTGGAACACTGCGAGTTACCGATATATCTTTTACGAAAAAAAGATATCTCCACACCATCCTGATTCGTAAGATTATCCTATTTATGTGAAGCCTCTGTTTGTGGTGAAATTTTTTGATAGCATCGTTGCGTGTTTTGCAATCCTTCTGGGCGCTATCTCGGTAGGTTTTCGATTTTTACCTTTATTGTATCTGAATTAAAGTTTTCATTTGAGCGCCGTCCGAAGAAAAAAAAGAAAAAAAAAACATTTATATATGCGTTTTTGCGTTTCTGTTGTCAGTGTGTACACGGTGTACCACCGAATCAAAGAGGAATTACGGTAGCCGTGCTAATAAGCGGTGTTACGTTACGTTCACGGCTCGAGACGATTAGAGAGAGCATCGGCGGGTCGGTTTTACTCGCTTGGCTGATATTGTATTGTATGCTAACACGCCTATTACGGTAGAGGATGAAAGTATTTAATTTTAAATTTTTCTTAATTAATTAATTATTTAATTTATTTAATTAATTAATAATAATTTCATATTCGTAAAAGACAAAAACGGCGGAAGTTGGAGTCGTATAAATTAGTGACAATCGGAAAATTTCTGGTCCAGTTTCGAGAGCTGATTGGCGGATATTAAAAGAAAGAAAATCACGTCCACCTAGGGAATCTTTATTGTATTTTTTCCTATCATTCTTCATTATTCCTCATTCCACACGTCACTTTTATTAATAGACTCCATGTAGCGCATCCTTTGATCTCACCTTTTTTTCTCCTTCCGTTATACCGATATTCTCGTATCCCAACAGCCATCTTTGAACGTGTAAAGATCTAATTATGTGGTACTTGAACCAATGTCTATGTCGACGAACCCACCCACGCACACAAAATAAGGAAAAGTCGTCTTTACCGCGATGTATTAACGGATAGTATGACTGCATAGATGAATTTGTAAGTGTATCACACGTACGAGTCCGACATGAAAGTGTGTCGAGCCTGTCGTAATTGTTTTTTTCGGAGTCGTTCACAGTAGAATTATCAGCAAAATTTAATTCTTCAAATCCTCTAATATTTACTTCGCTGCAGTTGCCCAGTCACTTAAAGATCGTACGATATGGGGTACACTGGTGCTATTATTATAGGTATATAACTCTCTTCCCGCGGAAACAAAGTACTTAATATTAAATTACAAACGGGCGCCGTGAATATTCTTGATTAGTTAAATTCAGTATTATACTATTAGTTGCGTTGTTTCATCTATTTTACGAGAGCAGCGCTGTAATATTTGTCGATATTTATAAATGGTTGCGTGGATATTTGTAATTGATGTATAATAATGAGTGCTTGAATTTAAGCAAAAGTGTTTTTTCATAAATTTGTATTGTGTAAAAGTGTACATTTCCAGATACCTTTATATTTATTTTTTTTTATTTATTTTTTATTGTTTATTTATTTTTTTATTATTACTTTTTTTATATGAGCGGTGAAAATTTGTTGATTTATAATAAATACTATTTCATTTGTATTGAGTTTTACTTTTGTATTTATAAATTGAGGTTTTCGTTTTTTTTTTTTTAATTCCGATTTTCTTTTTGGTATTTTTTGTGTATTAAATTAAGTCCGAAACTTTTTATTTCGTGTATAATTAAGATAATCATTTAACTTTATTTTCATATTTTTTAATTGAATGCAGTTCGCGCACTGATGCGCACTGTAGACCCAAATTTTATAATAATAGTAATAATAATAATAATAATAATAATAATAATAATAATAATAATAAATACATGATTTGATTTGGGGGTGGGGGGCACGTCAACAGTAGAACTTACCCAACGCAAAGAATCGTACTTTATATAAGGAAAAGATCAGAAATTGAGGAGATAAAGAAGGCCCCAATAAAGGAACTATATTAAGAGAGGGGAATGCAAGAATGGAGTGGACACTATAAGGAGTAGGAAGGCCAAGGCGCAGAAGATTAGAATACAGAGTAGCACGTTGGGAGGAAATAAAGGGACATTCGAACAAGACGTGATTCGCATCGCAGGTATAATTGAGCTCCACAGGGTCACACAAAGGAGATTGAACAATAGAAAAACGGAAAAGAGAAGCCGGAAGAAAACTATGATTGAACCGCAGACGAACTATAGAGGAAATAATCGAACGGCTAAGGTAAAAAGATTAAATAAAGGAAGAAAGGAAGGAAAGGGCTGTACAGAAAGGTAAAAAGATCGAGGATTGGAAAGAATGAAGGATAGAATCCGGTCTAGAAATCGTGGTGGGAACGATAAGAAAGAGTGTAGAGAGTTTGAGCAGGAAATCTACTAATGAATAGACCATTGGTCGCCGCCGAACGAGCCAACGAGTCAACTAACTCGTTGCCAGGAATGCCACAATGGCCAGGAATCCATAGTAGATCAATTACAATAGAATGGGATGCAAATAAATTAGAAATTAAGAAGCGAATTTGGAGAATAATAGGATCAGTGACATGATTTGATTTGATTTAAAACGTTCTCGGAATCTTTGATTCTCTTTTGACAAACGGATTTTTGGTTTAGAAAACGTTAGGGAGTAGAAATTTGTTTTTAATAATACTGTTTTTGCGCCGAATTCAAAAGATTAAAAATGCTGCCATGATAGCGCTCCCCTAAATTCTAAATTATTATTAAATTATTTTGGAAAAAGGTCGAGAAATCTGACGATATAATTGTAATCAAACGAAATAAATGCGAAATAAATAAATTCATACTGACTTTTTCAGAGATAAAATGATTCTAACGAAATCTAGATGGATTGCGAGTCGGTTTCGCGCGAGCAACTGAAATATCTCTTAGTACGCAACTTACTACGTGGCAGCGGTGATATTTTTTACGCTCAAATACTCGCATCTCCGGACACCGCAAACGGTTGCTCCGCTCTTACGTGTAGCGGAGCACCTATTACTACTGCTCGCACACCATTATCCTGAGTTACAAAAGTTAATCTAAGCAACAGCATCGGGTATAATTAGCCGGTACTACCTGAGATTCTACACGATTGCACTAATTCGTCGTTAAAATTGTTAAATTGCCTTTTATAAATCCTACCATCATCGTCGTTAAATACTATTTAAGCAACTCACGCCCGTACTCAGAATTAACTTTAGGGAAAGATCAATTGGCCCGAAGCGAATACTTCAAATAGTTTTCCGCAATAAAAAATAAATTTAAAAAGACAGCTATTCTTTAAATATTGCTACTTGTTTTATTGCTAAATAATTCCGAAGTTTATTAATGAATAGCTTTTTTTACATATATATGTCCCATAAATCTTTGATAAGATATCATAGATTATGAATTTGTCTGTTCAGCCTACTCTTCCTCCCTATTCATGGTTTCTTTTGCACCCCTCTCTTCGCCGTTCTGATGTTGTTTCCGTTGTTTGGATGCGTTTTGGCCATTCTTTGCTGCCTTCCTCTAGCTTTCGCTTTTCCCTGATTTCCTTCCCACACTGTCCCTTCCATCCTGATGATGCAGTTATTTGCGGCGCCGATCATGTGTTCTTCCAATGTTCATCTCTTTCTGTGGAGCATTTTGTATTCCTATTTGTTGTGGCTTGGGCTTCTTGCTCCTTATTGTGCTTCCTATCTCCTGTCTTTTCCTTCTCAAATGAATTATTCTTGCTATTTGTTCCTTTTTAGCAAGGATTTTTGATCGAATTAAAATATAATATTTGTTTCTGGGTGAATGTCCTTGATTGACGAGCCCAAGAAGAAAAAAAAAAAAATAAATAAAATAAAGTTAAATTTTTTATAATGGTACCAAGCCTAATGGATCTGATTAGAATATCGGGGCCAGTTCCTTTTTTACGGGATCCGCCTTTACTTTCCCCCAGATAATTATTTGGTATAACTAATATTCAATTTCAGATTAACTGTAAATTTCAGAGCGACTTACAACTCCCGAAAATCCATGATACCTCTGGTTTGATAGCCAAGTACTTTAACCACTAGGCTACTGCCATACCTGGCATTTTATATAAAAATACAAATCCGCTTTGTACCATTTACAGGAAATAAATAATAAACAAAAATAGACCTAATTTTTAGCAACATTTTGTTGGTGATTCTACGTATGAAATAAATTACTTTTTTGTTTTGTAAAATATTTCGAAAAATTTTCGGAACATCTCTGAACTTTCACTAGAATTTGGATCTTAGAAACATCGACAACATTCATTTCAATATATAGATACATTTTTATATATATATATATAAAAAAATATAATAAAATAATAAAAATATAATTTTTGGTTAAATCTGTGCACTCCACAACTCTGGATACAGAAAAATTTGTAGACATAAGTATTTTTATACATGTGACTGTTATGGTTTCAACTGATGACTGTAGTTTAAATGAAATGTAATAAACGAGATTCATTTGTATCGACACAGATATGAAATGACCGATGAATCCATCGCTCAGCTGATACAATCCGTATAGAAAGAGATTAGTTTACCTAATTTTGGCATAGATATTTACGTGGCTTATAAACAGCGAAGGGATAAGATTCGATTTTTGCCTAGTGCATTTATGTAATTCTCGGAATTGTTCCAATAACAACAATGCTGTACCGGTAACATCTTGTTCAGAATCATATTATTATGGGCTTAAATATAACTTGCAAAAGAGGGTGGTTAAATCGATATGGCCTTTTTTTTTTTTTTTTCAATTAGATTCATTTTGCATGGCGATAACAAGAATTTTTAAAAGACACGGAATGAAAATTTATATTTATCATATAGATAATTCGTAATGAGAAATAAATCACGAGCGCTGTCGTATAATAAAATGTGTTTTACAAAAAATATGAAAAATAATAAAAATGATAAAAATGTACGCAACGCGATACTTGCATGGAATTTATCTGTCTGAGTGCGGATAATATTTCGGGGAGTTGATTTTTTGTTGAGGTCCGGATTATTTTTTGGATTAAGTTCAGCTGGTGCGTATTGTTCTTTGTAAGTTTTATTTCTGAACTGCTTCCTATAGCGTTCTTGTTATTCCTTTCGGTCTATTTCATTCATCGAGAAGTATTCTCTGTTCGATGCCGTTTTCTGTGCCACTTGAAGACTTCGTTATATGCTAAGATCATCGACGTGTACCCAGATTGACTTTCTTTGGATTCCAGGACATGCAGGCATTGATGGAAATGTAGCCGTCGACCTCCTTGCTAAAGCTGCTGTTTCCAATGGGAATTTTATTAGTAGGGTTCCAGCACACAATATTCTTCTTCCAACTAAATCCTGCCATCTTAGACACTCTGTTTATGTTTCTCTTTTCGGTAATCCTAATTCCTTTTATCTCTTGATTAATCCTGTTCCTCCTCCTCGTCCTTGGTTCTATGAGTTTCCCAGTTTGCATCGGTCCATAATTACTAAATTATCTCGCCTCCGTTTCTCGCATAGTCTCCTTCCTTCTTCACTAAATCGCTTTTCTTTGGCTGCATCTCGTAATTATCCATTGGATCCTGAAGGTTCCCCCAGTGTATGTTTGTGATGTGAATCACGTGCTCTTCGAGTGTTAATCTCGCGAGCGTGAGTTACTTTATTGTCATCTTTTAAAGCTTGGTCTTCCTGCTCCTTTCAACGCCTCTTATGTTCTTTCTCTGCCTACTATCTCTGTGGGTTCCTGTCCTAGGGGTGTTCCTTGATTCCATTGTCGACAGAATAAAAATATAATTTCTATTCTATTCCATGTGTCTATTCCTTTTTGCTGGGCTAATGCTCTTTGCTAGCAAACCCAAGGGGGGTAAAAAAAAAAAAAAAAAAAAAGATCACAATGATTTTCTGTTCGCTTTATCGAAATCAGGAGAAACCGGGTATTATTTGTTTTCGCGTAGGATTCGGTGTAGCGCAGAATTGGTGATATCAGCTTATTATGTAGTAAAATGATTGATCGTGAAGATTTATAAATAGGTTATTTAGTTATTTATGGTTTCGACCGTTTTTTTATGTACTCTCACGAGGTCTCCGAGGTTCCAAATAAATGCATCGACGAGTTTTTTTGCTTTTTTTTTGGTTTATTTTGTTTTCTGTTTTAGATGAATTGGGTTATACGAGGATTTTGAAACTTTTAAAGCCGTAATGAGGTTCCTAGGATTTCGATTATCTCGGTTCCGGTCGGGCGGTGACTACGTATTTAAAAATCTAAGATCTAGTCAAAGCTATCCCCCTTGTTCTTTCGTCAGATGCTGGAATTTGATGACGGATATAGATTTTTGTTTTTAGCGTTCTTGACATGTAGGATCGTTGTTTTCTGTGATGACGAGATATTGGTGATATTACTTAATTAAGAACTGGTTTGCGTGTTTTCTTGCGAAATAGTTCACCAATCTGAAGTTTATTTTATGTGTTAATTAAATTATAATAAAAGGTCTCATATACTAGCTACTAACGAAAAATGAACGTGTTACTAATCTGAACGAGAGAAATAAGCAGTTTAACGGAAACGCGTCTAATTATCAACCGGCGAAAAAAGAACGAAACAAAACAGAACGATAAATGAGTTTTTTTAAAGGATGAAAATAATATAACCTTATTTTTTAAAAAGGGTTACCCCTCATTCTTTGACCTTCTAATTTTTATTTTCTTTTTTTCTGATTCTATTTTCTAATATAGAAATTATAAAATATTTCAATATTAATCAAATAGTCCGAAATAATTAAAAAACGTACACTCGAATAGCATTTTTAATAGTTTAATAAATAACGATGTTGCGCGGGTGCGATTGGAGTGAACATGGGGCGAAGCCCCCTAGTAAATCTTAAAAACCGATAAAGACTATTAATAATTTGTTATTTCGTTTTTCAATTTATCGATACATATGTATGTGTATATATGTATACGTATGTATATATGTATACGTATGTATATAGTAATTTCTGCGAAACTGATTAAATCGTAAATGTTATATTTATGAATTTTATTGGTATTTATTCATCTAATTCATTTTTGCATGTAAGACAGGGTTTATTTAAAACAATTTTGTACAGTTATTGCGATTTTTCAATAGTACCATCTCGATGTCTTTAACTTTTACTGAAAAAAAAAAAAAAACCTTTACATGAATTTTTCCCATGTAAATTTTATTGCAAATTAATACTTCATAATATGTATGTACATTTATGATATGTTATTTTTAACAACAATATTTTTAACCGCAGAAGTAACAAATTTAACCAATCCAGAGTACATCAAATTAAAAGCAAAACAACTTGTAACACACTCCCCTTCCTAACGATAAAAATTAATTCTCGTCATTGGCAAAGTCTTTAAACTTGTTTCCTTCTTTTTAGTGCAATAACTTCTTTACGGATGAATGATAACGTCCTCTCTTAAATTCTTTTTTCTTGTTTTATTTTTTTTTCGCCTCCTCCCAACTTCAATCGACTGCGCGAACAATTTTTCGTCGTCACTTCTGATTCATTTGATATTCATCATCCAGGTAATAAAGATCTCTGATTGTTTGCTAGAAATTTATTCGACTCTTCATTTTTTATTTATCGAAACGTACGCGCGAAAAAAATCTTCTTTAGCATCATCATCTTTTTCATCTTGCGACGTGTAAAAATGAGAAAACTATTCCGGGAAAAACAGTTCCGGACAAAGGGAGAAAATCTCGTGTTTCATTGACGACTTTCGATGAAAAGCCGCGAAAGAAGCTTCAAAGGTACGAATGTGTTAACGAAATCGGTGAAAGGTTCGATAATTCTCAAAGCATGTCGTCCTATAAGAAGAAAATTTGCCATTGATGGCGACGGGTCTGAACCACGTGAGCGGTAGAATGGTGTCATCGGAATGCACACATATTGCGTGATTTGCGTTTCCCCTGCGATATGTTCGATCTTGTTCATAGATAGCCATCTAGCGTTCGGAGAGTTATTCAATAGCACCGATCATTAAGGGGAAAATTATTAATTTTGCAATACGCTTTTGTGTCGCGCGATGCCTCTGCTCGTGTGTGCGTGTGTTTGTAACGAACAGATTACCCCTCCGCCCGGTGACCAATTTGTTACGGTACGGAGATCCGCAGTTAACAATAACAGAAGTTGTTGTGTTTCTGTCGCGACTGGAACAAAAAAGATGTGTAGCGTCTGTGATCGGTGACAACGATTATATTCTTACCTTAGAAAGTTGCCCTTACTTTGTTTCGTATCCGTACATACGAACTACAATCTGTACACACACCGCATGCAACATTATCGTCGATTATTATTATTATTATTATTATTATTATTATTATTATTATTATTATTTTTCCTAAATGAGCTACACATATTCAACACGTGACTTGGCGAAAAACGATGCGTGCGAAAACTATTTTAGGTTAGATTGTCGTCGCTACCTCTCATTTTTATCACGCTGTCTCCGTTTTCCTTACGAAGAATTACATTTAACCTCTCGTCCTGTTTAGCCGAACAACGGTAGCACGTTCGCCGAGACGTCGAAGAAGGCTTTTCTATGCGGAAAAATATGTTTTTTGTAACTTTTACAGGAATTTTACCGCTCACACTTTTCCATGCAACATCATACATTTCCTCTTTCGTAAGTGGTTTCAATGGAGGAACACACTAAGTGCGCAACAGCTTCGAAATCGTTTTACCATTACCGCAGAACAGGATTTTGTATGCAAACCGTTAATTTAGTCGCTTTTTGTTAATCATAGTCCTGTTTACTTTTACCTTTACCATTTTCCAAAACACTTAAGTCAAGTCGTTAAGTCAATCCCCTCGCCGGTGGGTCCAAAGAAAAAAAAGCCAAAAAAAGTCAATCATTTTTTTTTTTTACTTTTATTAATCCATTATCGATTGCTTTTCAGTTCTTCCTTCAGATTATCTAACAACTTCACGGTACTCGAGAAACTTTCATATTTTTCTTCATTATCAAAGATTATGAGATACTGCCCGATGGTGTTTGTTTCATCTTCTCTATTAATGTTTACTCTTCACTTATTACTTTTAACATTTGCTTATTTTTTGAACATTCGCTTATTTTTTGTGATTTCATGCTGTTCAGTCCATTTAACTGTCTACGCACCACTCTGAATAGAGGACTAAAGATTGCAGCTGCGCCGTGTATACCAGCATTTTAATAATTATAGATTTTCATTTCGGACAGCCTTTTTTTGGAATTGAAATATTTCCGAATTGAGAGAAACAAGAAATGCCGCAGAAATTCGGACAACAATTAAAAATTCCAAGTAGATGAGATTTTTAGACTCCAGTTCCAAATTCTAATTTAAAAACGTACACACACACACCTCTTCGCTTAAAACAGCAAAAACCGTATAATCGCAGAAATGATTCTGACATAATAATTACTGTCATCAGATTTCCTATCAATCATTTTTCTTTTTGTCTTTTTCCGAAAATTCAATATTAAAGGAAATGAAAAAACAACTTTTTATTCGGAAAATATATTTATTTAAATTTAAAACTAAAATGCCGACATATGTTTCGGGAACACAGTAGTAGTGTGTTGTTCGCGAAACATGTGTAGGCGTTTTAGTTTTAAATCTAAATTAATATATTTTCCGAATAAAAAGTTGTTTTTCTATTTCCTATAATAATAATTACCGATTGCTACGCACGTCATAGATATACATCGGCGTTGCGAAACTGTACACGGAAAAATGAATATTAAAATGTGAAACTATAAATGAATAGGAAAAACTGTTTAAAAACTTTATTTAGTGGATTATGATTATTTTTATCATTATCCGATGCCTGCTGATGAGGTCGCGTTAAATATAGTTTACGTCTGCACTTACTGAATTTTCAGCGACTACGATATTTAAATTTTTTCCTTACGTCTAGACTGTTATTAAAATACAGTACGTTTAATTCGTGTTCTGCGAAGAGCGTAAATGTATGCAAATTTAAAACATAAAAATACACGAATATTATCGAAAACATGGAACAGTAAAATACGATCACGACTAAAGCGAATGATAAAGATGTGTAATAATTTTTAGTAATAATTGACAAAACGGAATCCCTTCTAATAAACATAAAAGATTAAAAAATTTCTACACAAAAATAAAGTGTAAAAAATAAAAATAGTAAATAATAAGCAAAATTACGGTATAATTAATAAAGAAAACCAAGTTTTAAAAGCATGTGATATTTTTTTTTTTTCTATTATTATTAGAAATAAGTTGTGAGTCTCACAGGGCAAACATGCCCGTCGTGTGAGTGCCCAACACTCATATCAGCGTTTATTACAAAAGATACACAAATCACAGAAATTTCAACTAGCTTAACGATATGAAAATTGTCATTAAAAACTGTAAATAAAAATTCATAATCTTAGTACAGCTAATTAATAAATTACGCGAAATTTTGACGATTTTTTTTCAATTAGCATTTTTAGAAAATTTTGGAATAAGTTTCGGTTTCGGTTCTTTTAACATTTGAAAAAAAGTGTCGGTTATAGTTCAGTCTGAAATAAAAACAAAAATTTAAGCGTTACAAACCGTCATAATACGATGTCGGTAAATTAAATAAAAATAAAATTTGTGCCCGGCGTTCATAAATTGTACCAACCCCTAAACCCGTTAAAACCCCTTTGATTAAATGATGTACTATTAAAAATAGATAATTTAGAAAAACTATAAAAAAAAAAGGCAATTATTATGAGACGAAACTATTTCAGCACTATAGATTCTCACTCCAGTTTTCTCGGCGAAATATTTCAATAAAATTTGAAATAACTCCCTCAGACTAGATAGTCTAAAATTACAGTATAAGATAATATTATATTAGATAACTTTGATGAAAATAAACACCGAAGCGTGGACGTAGCTAGATGAGAGCAACGTTGGGCAGTGCCCACCCTAGAAAACTCGTTGCTCCTCTAGAAGAATCGCCTAAATGTCACGCGTAGAAAAATTTGAAAAATGTAAAAGTACAATGTACTTCGAAATTGATACCGTGATTATCACAATCATTTGCTATGCGCATGCAAGCCATCTGACGACATGCTTCAAAATAAATTTTCACATACGCCTTTCCTGCATATAGAAAATGAAATAGTCAAAAACGCAATAACTTCTGAGGCAGTCTTTAATCGGTTCAGCGAAAAACACAAAAAATTGAAACTTATATAAGATAAATCAGTAAAGTATATTATAATAAACTGCATCTTGTTTTGAAGTATTTTGATTCTTTGGTACGGATTCGCACAGTATTTAAAAATTAAGTGATCTGTAAATAAAGCTATTTTTAAATAAGTTGTTAAATATATTGCTTATATATATTTACTCAGTTATTAATTTTATATCAACTTTTAAATATAATACGATTATATGTGCGCACACATATCATATATACATATACATATGTATATATATACACATATATATACATATATATATATATATATATATATATATATATATATGTATATATGTATATGTATGTAGGTATATATGTATATATATTCAGCTGGTCACCTGTCCCCCTCCTTCCCCCTAGGAAAAATTTTTAGCTAAACCCATACATCGGAGTAACATTTATGTAATTTAGAATTATTATTCCTCTGCACATTCATGCGTATTCATATAAAAACTCGGCCATTTTGGCCTCGCAAGGGCCTGTGCCCCTTAACACCTCTGGCTTACATTTCTGTCTCTTTCCCTTCTACACTTTGTATAAAATGATCAAAATTTACAACGCAATTCTAAATCGGTCCATATGATAATATAATAACATAATCACAAAAATCCTATAAAATATAACAAACGTTACATAAAATTGGGACATTTTTTGTAATGGGCGGTGACCTAAGAATTACATTGTAATTAATATATATTTAACAGCTGATGCCAGAGGCTTAGTTCTTAATAAAAGAGAAAATTTTAGCCAGTTTAAGGAGTAAGTGAACGTAAGAAATGGATGGATAATCATTTTGTGGAAAAGAAAATAAATCTTGAACATTTTTTGAGCACTTCCTAATAGAAGATGTGTGTGTGTGTAGAGCGACACTTGGCTTATATTTCAGAGAGAAGGAGGAAAGTCACAAATGTACGACGGAGGGACAGCGGGCTCCGTGAAGAATGAAAATTCCGTATGTAAGTTTAATTGACTCTATGCATTCAGAGAAAATGGAAATTAATTCGAGTTTCCAATTTTGAGGATATATTTTATAGTTCCTTTAAATAAAGGAAATGGTATAATTAGTTGTTTAGCACGTTGTAAATAATTTGGAATAAACAATACTATGATTACGTTCGGAACCCATAAATAAGCTCTCACTTTTTGCAGGGTCCGAAAATTATTTAAAAAATAAATAAAAAAATACGTGCTCAATGGATTTCGTATTGCGACAATACTTATAATAATCTTTTCGTGTCTTCACGATATTTAGAAATAGGCTTACGAAACTGTTAACAAACGTAATTTAATTATTTTCCACGTTTTTTGCAACTCTTTTACGTAGATACATCCCTTTTTACTTTTTTTTTTTTTTTTTTTTTTTAATATGGCATGTGTAATTTTAAAAATCCTTACTACTTACTCAACCTTTTCAAAGCCATGACTTGTACGCGCCGGAAACTGTCCTCAGCAAATAGCTTAATTCAATGTTCTAATCCGCTCAATGTTCAACATTAAAAAACGCATTTTTTCCAATTTATAATAATAATAGTTTGGATAAATTTAAGTAAATCTGAAACACCGTTAACGAAGTAATATTATTCGAAATTTATAAATGCTTCCTTGTTTCGTATATTGTGAACACATTCAGGAAAACATTATTTATTAATTAAACGCGGAGAAAAGCGGTATTTTTCTTTTTTTTTTAGAGTCCTTCAATTACGTTCATAAAGGACCCCGGGCACTTTTTTTTTTTTAAATTTATTTATTTACTTTTTTACATATAAAGCTTTAATGTGGTTACCGGTGGAAACCATCCAATTAAGTTTTTGGAAGGGTCCCGGGGACTTGTTAATTCTAATAGCACGTTGTGCACAATTTTTATGAAATTTTTTTAATCTAATTTATTGTACCTTCATTTTGAATGTTTCAGTTTTTTGGAAAAAGTAACATATTATGAACTTGATCAACATGTTATCGAAATTTAAATACTTAAAATTCGCAGATGGATTTAATGAAACCAAGCGGATGAATCATAAAATTTCGTTATATTTAAACCTGCTATGTTCATGAATTCGTCATTTATACGCGGTATTGTATGTTTCCTATAATTATTACTTACAGTTTCGAGCATTGCATTATTTCACATGGTAAAAATTCGATTATACGAATCAGTCGGTTTTAAATTCGCAATATATTTATTTTTTTTTTACTTTAAAACGATTTTATTTTCAACAAAAAGCTCAATAAGTCTCTAAGTAAGTAAAGTATAAAAATCCTAATCAACACACACACATATGTTAAGTAAGGAGCAAAAAAATACGAACCTCATTTAAAATTGGCCAGTGAATTTTACTTTTTCTCATATCTTTTATTTATAATATATATTGTACCGATTCTTTTTTTTTTTCTTTGTTTTCTATTTAATTGCCTGCCTTGCGGGGCACAGCTTGTTGTAACTAGAGTCAACTTCTCTAATAAGTGTAGTCTCACTCGACCGTCATACGGTGCTAGTCCCACCGACGGAGAAACGAAACAAGAACCACGTGAGTTCTGTACGTCCACGTCGTGCAGGGTGGTAATTTTTGTATTTCGACGAGCTTAGCGTTAATTAGAAAAGCTAAATATCAAAACTCACACAAAATACTTAGCTGATAGGAGAACGGAGGAGGGTTCACTTGCCGAAGGTGTTCCTGCTAATAAATCCCATTGAAGCTTATTACTGCATTAACAACAGCAGACTATCGGCAGCTCGCTCGTGACAAGGTGCCCCAGTCGGATTGGCGAATACCAATCTAGAGCGGGTAGGCGAGTACGAGTTTTTGCGGCTAGGGGAGTTAACCTTAACAGAAAATCACGTGGGAGGCAAGGCGAAACCACCGTGTTCTCTCTCGCAAAAGAAAACCCGATGAGCGCGAAAAATACAAACGGCCCCGAGTCCCGGCGCCCCTTAAATGGGGCAGGGTTGCTAAGAATCGCTGCTCGGCAACGCTCCCGGTACTCGAGAAAGAGGCAGAGTACCCGCGCTTTGGACTGACGGCTTACGAAGTCAATTTGGTCCGGTAGCAACAGCGATTAGCTCAAGACCGGAAACAGTGGAGAGAGCTGGCAGGTCATAGCGATCAGAACTGACTGGAACCGAATGATTTAATTGCTTGTATTAAAAATGCCGGATGTGATTATTCAGAAAATTTAATATTACTTTTTTTTCGTAGTTCACGGCGTACGAAGATTCCACAACGTTTTTAATATGAAACATTTTTATGTTGTTTCCCTTTTTTTTTAAACTAAATACCTTGTCGACGTAGCCATTGTTTTCATGTTTACCAGGTATTTATTTAATTTTGCAAAAATGACATAGACAATTAAAACCGGGAGGGGGGGGGGCTTTTACGAAAATTATAAAAGACTATCATGTGGGGAGAAGAGGGTGCCTAGAGTTTTATATATTATATGTACGTATATTTTTACGTATGTGTGCGCGTGTGTAAAAGGATAATCGTGACATAAGTAACGTAAAACAGAGGAATAACACAAACAGCACGATAAACGATCAAAGAGAAAAAGGGCGATTGCTACATCATCGCGGTATTTGGTGATCACAGGTTTTACGTGTCAGTCCGGTGGGTGGTATTGACTTTCCATCAAGATGTTTTACAAGAATTGGTTCCCATCGACTCTGTGGATTTTGCTTTTACTCAAAGCGGTGGTCGATGGGTATTATCGAACTGAAAAGTAACGGTGTGTTGAGAACTGCCTACACAAGGTAAGCGCTATTATATAGATTCGAAATCTCTGCGTGGTAATTGACCGAGGTAGAAATTTATAGGTTTTATTAGAACGGCTAAGGCGAGCGTTCAATTAATTGTAAGTCGAACAAAAAGGCTTATAGATTATGCGATTGTAATTATAAAAACGGAATTTATCGTGTGAATTCTGCTGTTTACTATCCTTTTTTGTTTTTTGTTATTATTCGGATAATTTGAATGACTAAACTAGGCGACTAATATTGTTAAGGACGCAACGCGGTGAAATCGAATAATAATTATTAATCGTATTACCGAGTACAATAGTAATTATAACGTTCCGTTTAATGTAAAGTCTCATGCTTTTCCCTCGGAAAAACATTGGCCGCATTTAAATAAGGGAAAGTAGTATATTATATATTGTACGTGTTCTATTAATTATATTATAATACGATATTACAATGGACGGTCTTTTTTATACGACCGGCTCTCAATTAATAAATTGAGTTTGCCTAGATTTTCGTATGATGGGCATGTAAATCATATTATATTTCGTGGCCGAGGGTGGGACATGAAACCAGTTGGAAAATCTAGCTGGCATATATGATGAAAATAGATATCTAAAAAATAATAATAAGCTTATGTCACGTGTAAAATAATAATATTTTTTTTTTAAATTCTCACTGGCGAGCGTTATCATCGCTCGCGTACACGATTCTTTCGATTTTAAGATTTATCTTGCCATTGACCGAGGAACTATTAATTGCCGCATGTTGGCGGATCATTCGTTGTTGTAAAACAAGAGGATAGATGCAAATTTGAAGGAAAAACTTATGTTCCAATCGTCATCCGAGCGAAAGAAAATTTAGCCTGAGAGCAACGGCATGCATCGCCGTTTAAAGAAACGTCCGAATTTTATACAAATCGGTGAAGCAATTAAGAATGAATTTCCGAATTTACCGCTAATTTTACTTCTGTAATATAGCAGATTGTTGAATACATCACGAGCGTATAAACACAATCCTATTAAGGTGGTTTAGAAATCGCGTAAAAATGAAAATGGTAATAATTCCGGAACAGTTTGAAATTGCACGCATGGCTACATCACAGTTAAAACACTTTTTAAAGAAGGTGTAACTCTGTGACAACTGATTACTTTGGACTTTGAAAAATTGGTGAAAAAGGGTATCGAGGATATACAGATCCTCGATACCCTTTTTCTCTATATCGAATATGAAGTTTGAAACTATACTTAAAAAATCACCTTTAAAAATTCATGGCTCCCGATTCGGTGTAACCCCTTTCCATTAGCGTGACAATTGAAATATGCATAACAAAATTCGAAAAAATTTCCGTAACATAAAACATTTATGATAAGCAATTATAATTTAATGCTCCATGCCACCGCTTTAGTCAAAAACAATAAAAAAAGTATCGCTTTTCTGTAACCGAAGATATTATCGAATTTAAAAAAAAAAAAAAAGAAGAAAAATGCGCAACTCATTTTAAATATGTGCACACATAAAAGGAAATTTTAGAAAAGGAAATATGATGTAGGCCAATATTGCAACACAAAATTTTTCGGTCCCTAGGCAAATTCAAGTAATTTTTTTGAAAACTTGATTTTTTAACGGAATAATTATTTTGACGCGGGTTCTACTACCGAAGTAATACGTGTGAACATCTCTACTTTCGTTGTTAACATGCCCAAAGGGGAGTTAAAAAAAAATCCAAAAAAACTCCACTTTCTTTTTTTGTATTTTATTTTACGAAAAAATTTTTAAATAACGATTATCTTTATTGAACAGCGGTTTTCGTAGTTTCTAAATTTTGAATTTAAAGAAAAAACTCAATAACGGTACTTTTAAAAATAGTCGAACGATATTCATCGTAACAACCGAGGTAAGGTTCATAGCACCAAGATCAGGTAAGCGTCTTTGCTCTTCGATGATATTACTCTCCGAATTAAGAGGCGATTTTGTGTCTGAACCTGCCACCGGAGTCTCAAATTTAAACGGTTTCGGGAAAAAAGACCTCTCGCGTTTAATTCTTAAAAACAGAAAGTTTCAACGTGCGCTTTTTTTTTTTTTTTTTTTTGAGTGCCGTGTGCAACTACCGGGGCTATTACACGGTGGGATGGCTAAATGATGCGAAACACAAACCCCAGTTGTGTAGAGAAACTGGGTAGTGTCTGCGATATTCAAGGACGAGTTAGCCAGAGATGACTGCAGAGAGACGCCATGCGGAAATTAGAACGCTGAAGGACAAAAGAAGGGCACTCCAGAAGCAGGTGTTTTATTGAGGGAGCAGGAGGGAGGGAAATGACATTCCAGAAGAGGCTCGCAGTTGAGTCAATAAGGATCGTGTGTCAGAGAAATATGTCCGATGCGGAGCCTTGTCAAAGCAACGAAATGGGCTCTAGGAAGATTGGAAGGAGTGAACCAGCGGTCAATACCGTGTTTTATCTCCCTGAGAAAGCAAGCTTGTTGAGAGAACCAATCCTGCTTTCATCGAAATTGCACAAAAATTTTTATAGCCTTTATTATGTCAGAGGATGGAGGAGGAGAACAAGACATTGGGCACAACAGAGCTAACTTAGCAGCAGTGTCAGCTAACAAACTACACATGAGTCCAGTGTGACCCGGCACCCACAGGAAACTGCAACGTGCGCATCTGAAGTATCATCTTCGCTATTTATCATTTCTACTTAATTTTAAATCCTTATAATTTGGATATTCGCATACTTTCTCAAAAAGTGTCTTTCCTTTGATCAAAATGTTTTCGATTTCGTCAACGTTTTTATCAACTAATAATAGGTCAAGTATGTTTCGAACACCGGATAAGGTGTTTAGTAATGTGTACCCTTGACAGCATTACGCTTGAGATGGGGGCGTTTCTTTTTTTTTTTCTTTTTTTTAATGCTACAAAAAGATTTAAAATACGAAGGAATCTCCATTTGCTAACAGAGATGCTAAAAATACACACTAGTTCAATTAATTTTACCAAGTCTAACCGTTTTTTTTGTTTTGTTTTAATCTTTGGACTTCCGTTCAACTGTTCGGTAAATCGACCGCCAACTAATTCTTATTACTACGACGAAGATTATCTGCGTGATTTTTAACTGCGCTCTTAGTAATTGTAAGTTCCGGTTAGCATTTTGTTGCACATACATCAGTGTGATGATGGTAGATATAAATAATGGTCTCTCTTTTTCTTCATAATTCTAAACTCAACAAAACGGTCGAAGCTTTTTTTTTTTTTTTCCGTCACGATCTGTCCAAAGTGGCCATTTAGCGAATTTTTTGACCCTGAACTGACGTGAAGGGAGAAGCACCCACCGGCACTCACCCACAATCTGTAATCCTACAAAAGGTCTAGGGGTTTATAACGCCTTAATCTACGTATATTACAGGTGGTATTCAGCAATTTTACAGCCAGGTTATTTGGGTGACCTTCCAGTATGGACGCGTGTCTCTGAGCACATTGTTTAATAACGTCATTTACGTACGAAATGTACAAGTCTTTGTGCAGAGCATCATTGGTTACATACCATGGTGCATTTGTTAGGGTCCTTAAGAGTTTATTCTGGACTGTTTGAATTACTTTTATATTTGTTGGCTTAGCACAGCCCCAAAGCTGCAGCCCGTACGTCCATATTGGTCTGATGACAGTGGTGTACAGCAAGCGTTTATTTTCCATCGACAACACGCTATTTCTACCTATAAGCCACTTCATTGTCCTAACTCGAATGTTAATTTCCTTTTTCTTCTTATCAATATGTTACCTCCAGGTTAGTCGCCTGTCCAAATGCATACCCAAATATTTCACACTGGTTTGAATTGGTATAGTTGTATTACAGATTTTAACAGATGGAACCGTAACTTTTCTATTGGTAAAGTGGACATTAACCGATTTTTCTTCTTTTATCTTTATTTTCCATTTTCTGAACCAATCTTCCGCTTTGCGAAGCTGAAAATTTTTTCGCAGCGTGACGTCATATGCACATCTGTAATTCTTATCGGAGAAATTTTTTTGTATTTAAGACCACACCAGTGTAACAGAAAAATATACAAAGACACGAAGCATGGGAACAAATTTCGACAGAAATGTCCGAATCCGGTGAGTAATTAAATGTATATTATATAAATTTAATGTAGGTGAATACATGTCTGTTTGTTATAAACTGTATAATAAAAGCCAACTTTAATAACAAACAAAAATAAGGGTAAAAAATAATTTATTGTTATAAATTATTTTTTACCCTTATTTTTGTTTGTTATTAAAGTTGGTTTTTATTATATTATAAATTTATTCAATAATATACGTTTGTTAGTAATAACAAAAATAACTTTCACAGTAAAGTTTTATATTCCGATCCGATTTTATTATGTTTATGATACGCATAACTGGTAATACTTTAAATCCAGAATGATGTTTTTTTTTCTTAAAAAAATATTTTCAAATCTGTACGTCAATCATATTTGAAAAATAAAAAGTTCAAATAATCAGATCACGTATAATTTTTCGTGTATATCATTTTAAATACATACATAGTAGCATTTCTGAATATATAATTACAAAAACTTTAAACCAAAATTATAAATTTATATTTATATATATATAAATAGATACGAAAAGTATTTACCGTTTCCCGTGAAGATTCAATCCTATGCTTTGTTTTTTATATGTTTCAATTACTATATTCGGCATTGGTGTAGTCATGAATACAACAATTTTTCTCCGATAAGAATTACAGAGTGTTTATGACGGCACGTTGTTAGGAATTTTTCAGCTTCGACCGTCTTGTCTAAAATTAATTTTATTTCTCGTTCCAATACAGGCACTTGCACACTTTCTTCGCTAATTTTTAAGTCTACGTGTTTTTGTAGTTTTCTCTTCAAACCGATTTACGAGAGCTACTCGAATTTATTTTTTAGAAAAGGACAGGAGAATATTAAATTACAATGAATTTTCTCGCAACATGCAGGATTAAAAATTACAATAATCATGTACGCCGTATTTAGAATATGTAATAATCACTTTTGAAGGTCGCTGTTGCAAAAAAAAAACAAAAAAAAAACAAAAAAACTCAGACATCGATATTAAATATTTAAAAATTTTCGCATTGATACATCATAAATTGAGAATTCCCTCCGGGGCTACTTTTTGTCGCAATTTAAAAATAAAAAAACTGAAATTCAAAACATATTTAGAATTTTTACGCTTCGCAAATAAAACCGGTAACACAATTTTTTTTTTTTTTTTTGTAGGGTCGATTTAAATTATTACTATGTGTTTTTAAAATAAAGTTATTTCGTAAATATTTGTACATCGCTGTATTCTAATTGCTTTTTGGATTATAATTTTTGCCCATGTCGAGATTATTAAAAAAATACTACATTCTTTTTATTGCGTATATTTTTAAATAAATTTAAGGAATAAAATGCAATCTTTGAAGCAAGTGACCTCGAAAGAATAGAGTATTAGAATATACTTTTAGGGAAATCTAAATTCTATATAATTCTGAAAACAATCTTTAACATCAGATGTGGTCATTATTGATGAACATTTAGATAGTGATAATGAAAAAATAATCTTGACACTATTTGCAGTCTTAAAGTAAAAGCGATGTAAAGAAAAAAAAAATAATGCAGCAGATTCTGCATTGACTTGTCTTTTTTTTTTCTTTTTTTGGTAATATTGTAATTAGCATAGGAGGCGAAAATTAATGGAAAATTATTGAATTAATGCTATTTCATACTATAGCTCAACAAAATATTTTACATACAAAAGGTCAAATTATACTTAAAAAAACAAAAAATAAATGAGAGCAGGATTTCCTGACAATTCAGTGTCGAAATTAATCAAAAATGTGCCGAAACTGAATTAAAAAGACAACTAAACATCACTGATCCGAACTTAGGTTCTAATTAATTAGGAGCTTTTTTTTTGCACTTAGTATATACAGAGAGCTTTCTTCAAAAAAATTATGTAAGATCTGATATAAAATTTTAAAAAAATGACAAGTCTGCACTAATATTAGAACTGTGAAAGATATTTATCTACACAGTTGCAAAAAAAGGTTACATTTTCAGAGAAAATATAACGAATTATAATGACATTAAGTAAGTTGCTTGTATTCTCCAGTGGCGGATCCACGGGGGGGAAATAGGTGACATCCTCCCCAAAAAAATCAAATTCTCGATGAAAATTTTTTTTAAACTTAATTTATACTATGAAAAATTTGTATAAATGTTATATCTATGGATTTTAATAACCAATATTTAATACTGTTTTCTAGTAAAAGTATTACTATTACATTTTTATTATTCTGTTTTAAATGCAACCGTCATCGATCTTTTGCCTTTATTATTTATTTTTAATTTGTAATTTTAATTAAAAATAGTTCAATGAGAAATATATATATTTAAACTTGCTCAAGGACAAACAATTCGAATCGGACTGCTAACAAAAATAAAAAAAAAATTAAAGTGTCTAATAAAAAATACTATCGTTCTATTTTATCTAGTAATTTACTATTCGAATTTTATACTGCCATTTTAGCCACAATTTTATAATTTCGTTTTATTTTTCACCTTTAAATATAAGTCAAAAGTTAAATTAAAAATTGTAATAATTATGTATTTTTAAAACATTTTTAAATTTCTAAAGAGGTCGCTGTTTGATTTTCTTTATGAAACAACGTACTTCTCAAATTTACTGTCTACCGTATAAAATATTACGTAATTATATCCCCTCCCCCACAAATGTCTTGGCCTGATATTCTCTCATTTCTTTCTGCTTCTGTTATTCCTGCCCTTGATTTAGTTTTATTCTTAAACACATAAGAATATAATTTGCTCCTTCTTATTTCTTTTATTTATTATATGGGCGCGCCAGCGGCATTGACCCAACAACAGGAAAAGCTAAGCTATAAATCTAAATAGTTAGGCTGTCAGAAATGGACGCAACAAAGGACAGCAGTGCAGGCACCACAGATGATGAAGGAAAGGAGAGGATAAAGGAAGCGTCGTCATAGGGAGTAGGGAGACCTGATGTCAATAACTGGCCGTATAAAAGGGAGCATTCATTCAGAAGAGTAGGACACTCAAAGATTTCTTAAGTTAATGTCCTCGCTGACAAACCCATAAAAAAAGATAAAAAAAAAACAAGGGAAGTTAAATGTTATTATTCAAAGTTTTCAAAAAGCTTCGTTTCTTCTTAATCTTGTACTACACTATATATATTAATGCGAAAGTATTAATATCTCTGTGTTTAGATAACTCTCTATCAATTTCCATTTAGCACAGTTTAATCGGAACTTCTCTGTGATCGATAACTATCTCGTTTCTGAATGTGCGGGAGCCAGAGCTATTGCTCAACTATATTACCTTTCAAAATTTAACAATTGATTTACTTGCTTTTTCCATGAAACATTTCACGGAAAACTGTTTCTTTACTCATTCGCCGATTTTTTCTTATTCACTCTACAACGATAGTACACAAAATTAGATGATTTTATATAAAGTTTACTCGTCGTCTTCTTCTAAGTCGTTATCTGTTTCAGGTGACCTTATCTAACGGAAATTATAATACGTCGCCGTTTATCTCGTTCATAGGCTAGCTCCATTAATTCCTGTATGTCCAATCCAGATAGCTTTATGATCTGATCTATATAACGGTTCATTAGTCTGCCCTTCCTTCTTTTTCCATTCACCTTCCCTTGCAGAATCCTTTTTTCCAGATCATTTGCACGCATTATATAACCAGAAAAGGCTAGCTTGCATCTTTTAATGGATACTAATAACCGGTCACTAGTTTCAATCTGTGGTTTTTTTAACACGGATTCGTTCGTTTTGCGAGCAGTTCATAGGATCCTTTAACTCGGCTAACATAACATAAAATATGTATATATATATATATATATATATATATATATATATATATATATTATCGAGTATGTTACTTCTGAAAAACCAAACAAGTGTACCGCGAACAATACATTTACATTATCTCTTGAACAACGACTAGAACTCGAAAATAAAAAGCTGAAGCGCAAACTTTGACGAATGCAGAAACAGAGAACAAAACATTCAACATAAAGAGTCTACTCTAATAGGATATTAGAATTGTAGAGAATTATATAATTAGGCTATATAATAGAAAAAGGAAACACTAAGGGGGAAGATGACAGCGCGACAAAGGCAGCAATGTGATTAGTGCATAAGCGAATGATGTAAGCAACAATAGAATGACGAAGAAAATAAAACACCAAGAGAAACGAGGATTAGAAGGAGATTACGTAAAAATGGAAAAATAGAAGTTGTAAGAGAGAAAAATGTCCGATATTTAAATTTAAAATGAAATTTTTTACTGCGATATGTTACCCATCGAAAGTGCACCTACTACAACAAGGGGCTCGCATAGTATGTTTTTCCTTTTAGTTTTTTTCTGTGAACTTATATCCTCCGATATGAAATCCTTCCTGAAATCCCTTATAATTAAATCCCGGAAACGATTATAGAGCTCTAATCAACAAAACCACAATTTCTTTGTTAAACCTCTGACCCTCTATCTTAGATCTCCCTTCCGTTCCGTTCAAGGAAGAAAAATGTTATACTTATCAGACTTAGGATTTCCCACTCCCTCCTGACACATTCTCATCTCCTACAACTCGTCGATCGCCTTCTTTATCGCTTTAACCAAATAACACAGCTTTCCATTTCCCACTTACTAACATCTTGTTATTCTCTTATAGAGCCCAGCATGGCCTCCCCCTTCCTCCTCACAACTTCTAGCTTATTCTTCCTGTCATATTCGCGTGTGCTCTAATTCCTTCATTCCCTTAATTTAGTATCCCTTCCATTTCCCAAGCGCGCATGGCCCGTTTGAGCAGCCGGCGCCTGTATATTATAATGTAATTGTAATAATAATAATAATAATAATAATAATAATAATAATAATAATGAAGAATTTATTTATTTTTCAACACTTCTCTAAAAAAGAAGGAAATTTCAAAAATCTACACATAATTAAAAATGACTAAAATAGAACTAAAAGGCTTTAAATGAAATCCTGGCATTTATTTAATCGTAATCGAGCGTTGATTTTTCACCTTTTTTTTTTTTTTTTTTTTTGACTTGTAAATTACATCGCAATGGTACTAAAATAAAGAATGTGAGTTTACTTTTACAGGGGAACGTGATAAAAGAAATGTTACGCAGAAAGTGATTTCTCTTAGAGATTATATGGGCCAATGAAAAAAATAGTAGATAAATAAAAAAATAAAGCTTAGCTTTGCGCATTTAAATTTCTCATTCGTGTGTTCTTTTAAATTAATCTAAATCAAGTCGTTGCAACAGCAAACAGTTCATTTTCGTCTAAGAGGTATATTTATCTGTTCGTGATTTTAATTTGGATTTCGGTTCACTATTAATAAATTTAAACGTGTACAAGAGGCACTCGGTAAAATACATTCAAATGTAAGTTAGAAGGCTTCGTTTTGATTTATTATTCCATCTAACGTATTAAAAGAAGGCACTCTACACAATGCCTCAGAGAATAACAGTTTGGTAATTTTAAGAACTTTCTTATAAGTTAAAGCGAAAGATAAACAAAATGAATGAATATGAAAAAAAATCATCAGCGTATAAAATGTTGTTTTTTTTTTTCTTTTTCATTTTATAATAAGGGAGAAGGCACTGCTGTATCATTGCCTCAGGGAAATCGTAATTCGTAAGTTGTTCATGTAGGCGTGAACGACCACATATTTACAAAGATTGTCGAGAAAACTGCTGCCGAGTCTGACCAGTTTGAATTACGCTCAACCACGATGACGATGATGATAATGGAAGTAATGATAAGAAATAAATATGTATATAGATAGGTAGATATATATATATATAGATAGATGAAAATATCATCATCTCTATAACCCAGAATAGAACTACCGTTACCGGCTATTCAACCGGTAATGTAGGATATTGACGAGCCCGTTATCGATAATTACCAGATCAAATTATCGATGTACAACGATAGTCGACTTACTCGAGATGTGAACAACGACTAACAATCCGATTTTTACTCGCGCCGACCAGTTCCGCAGGATCGATTATCAGCACCTGAACAAGTTGCTGCATCGATCTGACCAACAACGATTCGAATTAATTCGTTATAGGCCTATACCACCGCAACCAAGTGTTGTGTCAAAGTTCGAACTGCCTTCATTAAAACGGCTATACCGATAAATTATGCCACTGTAATAAAGCGCTTGTTTTTTCATTAAAGATGTGTAGCGTGCCTATGAGATTCAAACGAGTTTTCGAAAATTGCACCGATAGCAAAATGTCCTCATTTATTTTCTAAATGAGCATTGCCAGATACTCACACAAATGCGTATTATTTTCAAACCACTTCATAAACAGTTCGCGTCTATAGCCAGTGTATACATTTTTTTCCCCCTTTATTTTTATATATCTAAAGCAAAATGGAAGGTTTTTTTTCTCCTTTTTTTCTTTTTTTTTTTTTGTTATTACTATTGAAATATTTAATTGTCCATTAAAAAATGTGATGGAAGACATAGGTAATCTTTATTTTTATATAAAATCGAATTTAACTTCCCCCTTATTAGATCATTTATAAATGAAAGATATTTTCGGGTCAAAGATATCTGACGATATAAATCCGAGATCATATTTTGAAGTTTTAGTATGTGTATATGTATTGTTTTAGATTTGCAGACAGTACGGCTATTCTACGTTCGACTTCAGGTAAATTAATAGTTCTAATGTACAAAGCTAGATGTCAAACGGTCGATCTATTTAGCTATTTTGAGATGGTGGAACGCTTGTATTTCATTGATTATTGTAAACATTAGACGGCAATGAGGACAAAAACGGTGAGTCGTTTGTTTTTTTATACGTTTTTACGTTCTGTTAAAGTACTTTTTTTTTTCTTTTTTTTTTTTTTGGTTTTATCAGCAAATTTGCAATAAATGGAGAATTAGTTTACATGAAATAAGAGGTTAAGTATCCAGATGGACATTTGGATTGAAATTCTAACTGATGAACACATTATTCTTCTTCTTTATAGCGCCATACTCACTGAGCGTCGGTGACTACCTGTTTATACACTTTTTAGTTGTACAGATATAGGTAGAGTGTTGTGGCAATTGTTATACACAACGGCACTCGGAACCGATTGTAAATGTTCGATTTATCACGCCACAAATGCAACCCCAAGTGTGTTTGGCTGCATACGGACTAGCGCGCATATGATATGCTATACACGGTGAGATTTGTCATTGTCTTCCACGTGACTATTAGCGATTATTTATTATTATTTCAGATTTGCGCGACGGAAGTCAAATGCTCCAACAACTCTGCTATTGCGACACATTTGAGCACATCCTCAAATTGCACGTAGAAAACGAATGCGGTCGGGGGTGAATATAATAAAAATGTTTTAGAATACTTACGACTGGATACGGATAGGAAACTGTAACCGAAAAAGAAGGGAGCGATGAAAAATCGTAAAAATAAAGATAGTGAAATTCGTGTTAGATACTATGCGAGATGGAAAAAAAAAAAAAAGAGTCGGATGCAAAAACTGTATAAAATTGGAAGCGATTTAAAAGGAATTTTTTTATAGTTCAGAAAAAAAAAAAAAAAAAATGCCGCTTCGAACGTCTTTTTAAGATTTTTAATTTTCAAGTTGGTGCAATCATTTTTGGTTTGAAATTATCGAGAGCATATACTGACTAAATTGAACAATTGAAAATTCAAAAAAAAAAAAAAAAAAATTACAACTATAAGTAGTACAGAAATTCATACTATTCTTTAAAGGGCAGTGTGTTTTGATAGTTCGTATTATGCTGAAGATGGTCTCTGCGGGAAAAAGTTCCTTCTTTATTTTGTGGAATTTTGTTTATTATAAGTAGTTTGCGTGGTTACTGTGTAATTTTAATTATTAACTAGTTTACGGTGTAAAATTATACTACGTTTTCTCTGAAACACGGTAGCGACAGACATTATTGGAAAACTTGGCAGCCTAGATGGAATGCGTTTCTATAGCGTGAGATGAAAATAACAGACGCGACTAGTCCTGATAAATTATAATCTTGTTGCGTTCGTTTTTCTCAACAGCGATTAATTATCGCACATTTTATTTACCGAGGAACATTCCGAATTATTCATAAGCCCGATTTTAATTGAAACTCAGTAGCTGTTGTATTGGAGGCTGATGATAATTCGATTTTCATGTAATTTACTGCGATGACTTAACATAATGCCGAGCGGTCAAGGGAAAAAGACATTCTTTATAGTGTAATTATTTTGAAAATGAAACATGTAGAGCAGAAAAGTAATCGACAACGAAGTGTATCGACTGTAATTCTTACTCGGAACATTAAAAGATACGAATCGGTGAAAAAAAAAATCGAAACCTCCCGTTAACACGTATCTACGGATATTTTATTAGCGTTACGATTATTTGCGATTATTTTTATTTTTATTTTTAGGTATATCGAAATAATGAAAAACGGAAGAAGGAGCGGAAAGAAAAATGAAAAAAAAAAAACAAAACCTTTCTTTAGGGTGATCAAAATTTACCCATTTCGATTGTTTACATTTTTTTCGGTTCCGAATTGACTTTTTCTTCCATATTGAATTTTAGCAGTTTTTATTGTTACGCTACTATTTTTAATAAAAAAATTTAATTTAATTTAAATTAAGCGGGGGGCTACAAATACGAAAGAGTAAACGGATTATAAACCGAAAATTGAATTTGAATAAAATGTCAACTACATTATAATTAAATAGAAATAGTTTAAGAAAATTATTATTTTTTTTTCAAGCGATATTTTAATAAATATGAATGGAAAGTTAATTTTAGCTTTTGGCGCGATTTCTTTCGAGTGAATTTAAATTAATAATAAACACGATGTGGTACTATCATAAACCCCATATAAATTTCGGAAATATTTCGAAACGAAACGGCTTCTCGTTGAAAACATTTTGTATGCTTCTCAATAAAGCAAGAGAGTATCAGAAGTGAAATTAAGACAGGTGTGGTGCTTAGAATTTTAGGAGATTTAGAAGTATTAGTAACTTTTCAAAAACTTGTGCAATAAGAGTGGTACGAGAAAAAGAGGAGGAGCGAAAATTTCTTGAGCAGAATTTTTTGGTTTGTTTTGGGATGTATGTGGAGTTTTGACATTAGCTTAAGGATCAAAAAAAAAAAAAAAAATTGAAAGAATAACAGTAATGAAAGGTAACACAAAGGTAGCGATATTGGTCTAGGAAATCTCGTTGCAGTTGTTATTTTACCACGTGAATAACGTTTTAAAGAACTTTGACTAGGAGAGGGTAGAAAGTAGAAAGAGAAAGACGGATGAAATTGGTAAAGTTATTTTCTAGGAAAAGAGAATTGCAGAGTTTTATGATGCCGATGAGAAAGAGTGGAATCGACAGAACAGCTGAATTTATCCGGAGCTAGTTTTAAAGAAGCACCATTGGGGGGAGGGGGAGAAAAGCTTACAGGCTGGGAGAGAACTATTACATAGTTTATATTGGTAACGATGGCTTCCAAAAGTCTGTTGAAGAGATTCTCCAGGAATAAAATCGGGAGTATCGAGAGAAGAGATGCTAAAGATAAACGGATTTTTGTATAGAGTAAGAGAAAGATGAAGAGGATAATATTACGGCTGCTGGGAATAATGTTTTTGAGAATCGTTCCATTATTGTTTCGACCGGAACAGGGAAAGTGCGCATTTCAATCGTCCGTTATAATGAAGCGAAGGCGGCGATGAGGAAAATTGTTCAGATTAAAATGAAGAGAAAATAGGCGAATGAGAAATAGAAGCATGAACTATGTTAGGATTATGAGAAAAGATTGGCGAGATGAACACAGATTATACACAAAGTTGTAAATAAGTACCATTCCTATCGGGAATGGCGGTACACAAACGTCTCCTCTTCCACATCAAAGCAAACTGAGTACAAATTCTGGAATTTATGAGCCGTGATTTGAAAATTAAAGTAATTCGGATTCGATGTATCGATCATATTGAACAATACTGAGTTTGGAAAGTGCATTGAAGAAAGAAAAGGAGGGAAAGAGACAGAGACAAACAAAAAGTAGAGTTGGAGTGTAAAAATAGGGAAGATTTATAATGCACAAAAAATAATAAAATTAATGACAATCGTTTCCTGGAGTGAAAAGAGGTAGGAAATTTTGCGAAATTCGAAAAGGAAGCAAAGTTGAAGGAAGAAAACGTGTTTATAACCTTTAGATTAGGTTTAAAGACTTTGCTAAAGTATTTAGCAAATACCTCGGCTTGCTCATCATCAGCCTCCATGTACTGTCCGATTTTCTTATGGGAGGAGAATATTGTACCGGCCTATTTTAAACTGCTTTCCACAGACTGTAATCAGTAGACACACTAACTTTCCCCAATAGAGGCTACCTATTGTGTTGGTGAACCTTGATCCTTAGCGCGCGTATTCTTTGCGTTCCAGTCACCGCCTGCAATGTCATCTAAGCTCCGAAAATATTCCCTTAATTTTTGTTCGTCAAGTGTACGGTTTGGTGGACAGTTACTATCTGAGATCGCAATTTTTCCATTTAAATAGTACACTATTATACTAGTAGATGGCACTTCCATACTTGAAATTTTACAAGTTAGATGTGCAATTTATTGGAGCAATTTAAAGAATGAGTAAGATTTATTTAGGTATGTATAGAACGTAATATATATGTGTAACTGATTAAAAAGAAAAAAAAGGACTTTTCTTTTTATAAATATTAAGATAGTGAAATATTTATAAAAAATAGCACACACAAATTTCGAAATGTGAGTATCATTTTTTTTTCATACTTTTGAAATGAGGTTAGATAATAGAGGTTGAAACGCTGTTTATTTTTTAAAAAAAAAATCAATCATTTAAAAACCGCTTTACAACTAAAACCTTATGTAACATGTTCAAATTTTAACGTTCTTTTTTTCGAATTGTACAAAAAAATTTTGTTTGCAATATTAATTTTTTTTTTTTTTTTTATGGCCCGGCTTTAATTAACTATCAAGCCATTTGGCCAAGGATTGTTTATTTTTTTTTTTGCACATTGTTACACAGTTCATCGATATAATATGTAATATTCTCTATCTTCTAATTCATTACGTAACTTTTAAAGGAATCTGAGTAAAAATGAAAAATGGATTCCACTTTCATAATACGCATTAGATAAGGAAAATTATATTACGGTTGAGCCGCGAAAAATTATTAAAGGCGCACTTACCAGCAGTGGAATATGATCGACAAGGTACGTCATCGAAATTATCGCCGATACGGTTGCCAAACAGATATCTTCCGGCATCATTACGCACGGATTAAAATATCTGACGGATCGGCTATTTGATGATGAAGAAGTACCGCAGGAAGATAGGTAAGCGGGCGGCGGAGCGACGTTAGCGTTCAGCGGATACTTGGACGTGTAGATGGAACTGTTATCGGCATTGTCGTACGGTGGTAGGTGAACCGGCGTTAAACCGTCGTTATTGAATTCGGACGTTCGAACGGAATTCGCCCGGGCCACCTTTATCGGATGACCCGGCGGCGGCGGCGGCAGCGGATAGTTGTTGTTATGGTATTGTTGGCCGGCGAAAGATATGCTCGAAGGAGACGTTCTGATATTGTTGTCCGAGCTGACTTCGAGCAGTTTCTCCGCTACCGTCGGAGAATTTTTAAAGGAAATTTTCTGTCGGTCGACTGAGGGCGAGTGTTTGGATTTCGTCGTCGAAATCATCGATATGTCGGACAGCGCGGAAGAAATGTCGGAGGAAGAATTGAGCAAAAGTTGTCTAGAGTTGAAAGCGGTTCCAGTCGAAGAAAGAGTCACGACTTTGCCGTAGTCGACAGTGGTGGCGCTACGACAGACGCAGCTATAGACGAGGGCGAAGAAAGAAGAAAGCATCAACGAAAAGTGCAGCGTCAGATAGAAAATCAGGTAACGTTTGTCTTGATACGGGACGCAAGTGTCGTCTTTGCTTTGAGCGAGAATAGCGGCCACTCCGACCGAGCAACTCAGCAGTAATAAGCAGCCGAAGTGGTAAGCCAAGTGCGATTTGCTCAGTGTTTCGCGGTACTTAGATCGCGGCATGCGAACTCTCAGCAGCACGCTTAACGCTAGTGTGGTGAGGGTGCTGGCTTGCAGCGTATGCGTTCCGGCCAGCAACCATAAGATGGCCGGACACCAGGAAGCCGTTTGCAATGGTTGCAGTAGTATCAAGGACGAGTAGAGGACAGTTGTCACTTGTTTCAAAATGCACTCTAGTAGCAGTAAGAAGACGAGCGTATCCAGCGGCCTCCATTTGTTCTTGTCGTAATAGAGCACAATCGACGCCCAGCATAAGAAAACTGCGACTATGAAGGATGCAGCGGCCGTCACAATCGATTCGGTGGCCCCAAGCGCCGCTGGAATGGGGAACACCTCTGAGAGCATATTCTTCTATGTCATCGTTCTAATATAGCTGCACAATAACAATCAAATGATACTTGAGATTAAGAAGAATCCAAAAAAAAAAGTCACTATATATAAATATAATATGCGCATATTATTGGTTGAAATATAAAAGGGAAGATCAGAGTTTACGGTGTTGTCGCTCTATCAAACATATGGAGTTGCAGGCCATACGACTAATATAATAGGAGCAACAACTATACGACGATTTGTAAGAATGCATTACATTAGCTGTGAATATTTTACAAAAGGACTCACCCACTCACTAGCTGCTTCATATGGGTGTGACTAAAAACCGGCGGCTTTGTCACACGACAAAGATTATGAACGAACTAACATTCTTAATTTTTAATATTTCGAATACAAATATAAAATGATAACTCGAACAAAAGTTTATTTAATAGAACATATTATTAAATAAATGTAAAGTAATACAAAAACAAATTTCTTATACATGATTTTCACTATATACTTATTAGAAAAATAATGTAAATTGCATAATTTCCTGGTATTCATTTAATTTATGTAATTTTTGTAGCATTTTTGAGAATTTTATGTAATCCCAAATGGTTTTAGACGATGTTTATAAAAAATTAATATTTTCTCAATTGTAATTTGTTAAAAAGTATTCCAGGAACATAAAATCTAATACGTAACCTATTACATGCATCATACGCTCGCAAAAGTAAGAGTGGTTCTAAAGAAATCCCGTGATCTAATTCTGTGTTATCTGGAAGATAAGCAGCTTTGTTGACCGCGGAAATTTAACTCACATTTTCCACTATTATTAAAAACTAAGCTATAAATAACACATTCAAGACAGTAAAAAACGAAATGTAATTATTTAGTTCTTTGGATTTCATTGAATCAATTTTAAATTTAGTTCATAAATATACAAATCGATTAGTTCAGAGTTTGAATTCTGTGACGAAGCCACCGGTTTTTAGTCACCGCACCGCTTTATATAGATATTAAGTCCTTAATTACTGTTTTCTGAGAAGTACTATGTAGCATTTTTTTCAAAATCGAAGATCCTTGTTAGCAGGAGAAGAAAGGAAAGGTTTTTTTTTTTTTAGAAGTAAAAGAAGAAAATGAAATGTTGAAGTTATTAGATAGAATCAAGGTTAACGCGGGAGGCAAAGCCGTTGGACGTATTCATGGAATAGGAAAATTGGTCGGGAAGTATTTGTCAGCGAACTGGACCAAGAGCCGGTAAAATTAAATCAGCAAACAATACGAATGAGAAAAAACGAGCCATACGCAGACTGTCTCAAAGCCTGCGACTTTGAAATAGTAAACATATGAGGACGCTGTCGATTTTGTAGTTCCTAGCTTTCTTTTATTTACTTAATAATATTCTCTTCGAACTTTCTTGAAATTTTCATCCATCCTTCTCTTACAGTTTTCACAATCATTCTCTGCCGTTTTCCTCGTCTTATTTTCTTTTCTTCTCGGCCCCCTCCTATTAACCCCTTCGCATTTCCTACCATCTCGATGTTCGCTTGTGGCGCGGTGATTGTCTATCTATTTTTCGAGTTATTGGATCCGACAACAATTACGCGTTCTCCCCTATTTCGTACATATTACGACTGCATTCAACCGAATTAGAATCCAATTAATTCGTCTCTTCTCTTCTTGTTCTGGTGAAGAAATTTCTTCGCGTTTCCCTTCTACAATTGTCCTCCTATAGTCCATTTCTTACGGTGAAACACCATGTCGGTTACAGTAAGTACGTGTAACACTGATCATTGTGAAGCTAAATTAAAATGCAGCCTATTACTCACTAGTTTCGTAACGTTAGAATTGAGGATTTTCAGATGCATAACGAGGTCAGAATTAAGCAAGAGCTTTAAATTTAGTTGATAATATTTTCGTCAGTTTCAAATATGTTTAAAATAAAATAGTTTTTTTTTTTTTTTTTTTTTTGGGAATAATTTGGTTTAATAATTATTTTACGCGATGAAAACTATTTCGCGTAATTATCGTCACCTACGTTTTGCCTAAAACATAAACGTTTAAAGACCGTACGAAAGGAGGCAGTAAACGGGTTGAGTAGGTCGTAAATTACGAAGTGGTGTAATAGTTCACTGAAAATGGTACTGAAGCAAACTGGTGAAGGGTTACCTAACTGAGAGGGAAAGAGGAATAAAATGTTAAAAGACTCAAAACAGTACTGATAGGATCAGTGAGGGATTGCTTCTGTACAACACCTGCCCTAGGGTAGAACAACTGATTTTCACTATACGCAGTAAGCTATTCCGACATTTTCTACTACTAATAAAACATTAATGTTGAATTTAAGATCATTAGTTTTACTTGTAATTTTCTCACCTATATGTAAACGTGGACAAAGACGTGTGCAATTAATAATGAATTACGAGCATGCAGGAAAAGAGCGGGTGGGTCGCCGATCGAAAATAAAATGCAATTTAATAAGGAGAAATTTAAAACCGGGTGAACTGCTTCGTATTTGATTTGTTCGATGCAACATTAATGCGGTTCCATTTTTCTCCGATCCGGATAACTTACTTTTGACACGAATTCTGTGTGTGTGTGTGTGTGTGTTCGGAATCCATGATAAGAGCTTTACGATACACATTACGAAAGAAATATTATAAAATGTTAATTACGGTAGCGAATAAGACGAATATTATACGGCAGTTGTTACCTAGAATGTGTGCGTCTTTATAAAATTTCGGGAAATTCGGATTATCTAAATTACGTTCCGGGTGATAGTGTCAACCGAATTTCCGTTTCAAACGACTTTATATAGGAATGGGTTAAGTAATTCGTTTGCTAGAGCGTCATAGTGCGATTCAATACAAAAGAAGAAAAAAATGATTGAAGAAACAGGGAGACATCACTTGGTGAATTATCAAGAAAAAAAAAAGAACCATAAGGAAAAAGATTCGGTTCACTTTTTTCATTAAAGGGATATACGGATATAAGCATGTATATTATACATTTTTTGTTTGTATTAAATTTTAAACTCTACCTATCGGCAAACTTTGAAAAATTTCATTTTCAATGGTTTTTATCTATAGTTGATGCACTCAAAAATAAAAATAAAACCTATCAGCAATCTATAATGTACCTGTAATATACACAGAAAATGCTTTCCTAAAATATTCAATATCACATGCTCCAAAATGCGCAAGGCGTATATTGATTACATTGCTTCTAAAACCGGAATGAAAGAATTATCTGGTTAATAATTTTTAAAGTAACATATACGTGCATGTATATTAATTTCAAAGTAATTCTTAGGCTACCCCCTATTAGAAAAAATGTTCCAATTTTATGTAACGTTTGTTATATTGTATAGGATTTTTGTGATTATGTTATTATATTCATATGGGCCGATTTAGAATTACGTTGTAAATTTTGATCATTTTATACAAAATATAGAAGAGAAAGAGACAGAAACGTAAGCAAGAGGAGTCAAGAGGCACAGGCCCTTGCGAGGCCAAAATGGCCGAGTTTATATATACATATATATATATATATATATATATATATATATATATATATATATATATATAATAACATATATTTCAGAAGAAATCAAGGCTATCTAATATACTCGTCTAAAATAATAAAAAAAGTTCTATTTTTAAAAAAATATGTGTTTTAAATATACGCTCTGAAAAATTTCTTGTGAAATTTAAAAACTTAAAAAGCTACGACTGTTGCGCGACCTAGTCAAGTAATTCTGTGACGAACGATTAAGTTATAGATTGCGACTTCAATATTTCCGTATCGATTCGATGAAAAAATATTAAATAATGTACGCTGATTTCAAACGTGATCGGACTGATACAAATGAAGCAGTAACTCCAGAAAATATTAAGCAAATTTTGAAAATCGTGATGGATGACCGCAAATTGAAAGTTCGTGAAATTGCTGAAATGGTAAACATATCAACTAGAAGTGCGTCTACAATTTTACACGAAAAATTTCGCATGAAAAAGAGCTTTTCCAAATGAGTGCCACGTTTGCTCAGAATGGATCAAAAGCAACAACGAGTCGACGATTCAGAGAGCTGTTTGTCGCTGTTTACTCGCAATAAACAGGATTTTTTGCGTCGGTATGTGACAATGGACGAAACATGGATCCATCATTTTACTCCGGAGTCGAAGCGGCAGTCAGCTGAGTGGCGTGCAGCCGGTGAAAGCCGTCTGAAGCGCACGAAAACGCAGCAGTCAGCTGGCAAAGTCAGGGCGTCAGTTTTTTGGGATGCGCACGGTATAATTTACATCGACTACCTTGAACAGGGAAAATCATCAACAGAGACGATTACATTGAGTTATTGGTACGTTTGAAGGACGAGATCGCAAAAAAACAACCGCACATGAGGAAGAAAAAAATCATCTTTCATCAAGACAATTCAAACAATGGCCATATTAAACGAGTTGGACTTCAATCTGCTTCCCCATACACCATACTCTCCAGATCTAGCCCCCAGCGACTACTGGCTCTAAAAGATGCTCTAAGGAAAAAGATTTGGCTCGAATGAGGAAGTAATTGCTGCAGCTAAAGCTTATTTTGAAACCAAGGACAAATCGTTTTACAAGCATGGTATCGAAAAGTTAGAAAAGCATTGGAATGATTGTATCGCACTTGAAGCTGATTATGTTGATGAATAAAAATGAATTTTGCGGAACAAATGTTGTTTTCTTAGTTAGTCCCGGGATTTATTTTCGAAATTATAAAAATAATTTCATTTACGGCGAAATTCGAAGTACCGGCAATACAGACTGTGTTGTGTATTATTCTTTACGGAAATGATAAAATCTTTAAATATCGAAACTGCGTCTGGCTCTATATTCGATAAAAATTTTAATAGAAGCATCGAATGTGCACGAAAATCGATTAAACGCGCAATATAAAAAATGAAGGTGCGATCAGTTTTCTCGATCGATGCGGATCGTGTTTTGTAACCTACACATTCTTTCTCGTCTGCGATGAAATTTTTATCGCAATAATTTCCTCGATTTTACATACATTATATTCTCTATAAAGAACATCTTTAAGACTTCTTCGCTTTTAAAAACCGGTGAATCGGTAATGCGATTCGAAAAGTATCGTTTCTATTCATCGACAAATACGTCTTAAGCAAATTCGGCCAGTTTTTACTTTGAATATAAAATTATTTCGCGGAAATGAATTTTTTACACTTTCGATTTGTGATAATACTGAAGTGTAGGCAGTTCTAATGTTTTCTGTGTTCAAATGTTTAATACGGTACGCGCAAATTATTATTAGGGATAGTGGAAATGGTTTGTTGTTCAGATGTGAATTAAACGTCTCAGAAACAGACTCGATAAATTGACGACCCCCAGAATATGCTTCTTTGGGGATCATCATCGTCATCAGAGGGCCATACTTAATTCCTGAGCGTCAGCGATTGCCTTTATTCGCAAATTTCGGTGTCACAACGTTTAAATGAACTTCGAGAATAATCGGAATCAAATCCGTCTTCACGAACGACTCCGATGACCTCAACATTTTTCCGTACCGATTCAAAATGTTTACGTTCTCTACATTCTTGTGAATTTCGAGAATTCCAGCGTTGCTTATTTTTTCCCCCATTTAAACGCCATCCAACGTGTATTGTTTTCGTAATTAGTACTCGGAAATAATTAATCAACTTAGTAGATTTGATCATTTGAAGGACGGACGCGGTTTAGTTAGCAAACTTTTTACCACCTCTTAAAACTTTCTCTTTTTGCCAATTTTCTTTCTTGTACATGACAATCGATATTTTTAGAATTACTTTTTTGATTATTATTTTTATTTATTTTTTCTATCACCAAGCTCATTAGAATAGAAGGCATGAAAAGTACATTAAATTTCTTCGACGCTTCGTAATTCACATATGCGTTAATTATTCTTATAGAATCTTAAAATAAATAAAGAAAGTCGCATAGGAAGTGCAATCGTATACGGTGGTCAAGATTCGCATTAAAAATATTAACAACGCGCATCGATGGAAACTTATCTGCAATATACATATAATAAAAAGCGACACGCTGAAACAGAAAAATACTTCAAGCGAAAGACTTCAAGCGAAACATCGGCGAAAGAAGGTCAATTATTTTCTGACCCATCGATTAACAGTCGGACTTCTACACACAGAACGGATCCCCGAATTTTACTGCACGAAAAACTAAAGCGAATATCAGGCATAGATGGTTTTTGCGGATGGATGTAATTAATAGAAATGAAAACGGGAGAACACTGTCGTGCGATTAGCTGGTTTGGTATAAATATCTGAAAAATGCAATATAGATGTGAAGAATCTTTAGAGCGTTATACATATATCGGGGTTAAGGCACCGCAGTTAAGATTGCTTACTACGAGTTACGTTTAATCGCGACGCACTCGCTACGCGGACGCTGCTTATTTTATTAACTTGGGCTCCATGAAATGAATCTGATGATTATTTGCATTGGAAAGGTTCGAGTAAACTGGCCAGAGTGGTGAAGGTCAAGCCAAAAAAGAAACAACTATAGAATCCTTTTTGCTCCTTTTCTTAACGATTGTTCCGGTTGCTGCTGCTGCTGGTGAGTTCCCTAATTTTTCCTTTCGGCCTTTGACCTTGTCAAGGTGAAGAGGTTCGTTTACTTCATGTTTCCTAAGAAGTTTTGTATCACGGTGAAGGCGCATTTCGTTTTATATTCCTAAAGTTGCCTCGCTATTTTCTTCGGGTTTTATAGTCTTTTTCCGACAACTTTCAGGAGATATGATGTAGTGTAATTTTCGCGCGTGTTTTCCCCAAACTATCCCTTTAAAAAAAACTTTTCTTTCGCGTTAGCGTTATCCGGAATATTTTTCTCACTTTTTCTTACGAAAATATATCGCAGTCTGCGTATCTGTTTCGAGTTAAGGGTGATAAAGAAACTTTTATTAAGTTTATCGTTAATATCTTTATACTTTTTAAACAAACATCCCCCCTCCGCCGCTAAAACAAATTAAAAATAAACTCAAAGTATTCAAAAATATGTTACACCGTGTCACATTTCGTAGAAAAAAAGTTTCAATGTTCACGCATTGATTTTAAACCGTTCCCTTTTTCTTTTAATATTACTTTTTTTTTTTTTTTCTCCTTGCCACCCCGGTCTAACGACCACTATTGGCACGGGGCTGACACAAAGTACATGACTTTCTATGCTGACCATCTTCAGCAAGACAGACGACATCGATAGTTAGTTATAACAATACGTTCTATTCCTTATTTACTACTGTTAAATTTCTTTGAATAAATTATACAATGGTTGCTTATTACATAGAGTTTTCAAGTTATTACGACATAAGCTGGAGCATGATGAAGTATCTGCCATCTCGGCTAGGTAAGGCCCAAAACGTCTCTTGGCTGCTTTCTCTTTAGCCTTATTATGGGATTTCCCGGAAAACTCGGTCTGCGCATTTCGGCCACGCTGATGTTGACATTCCCCTTTCATGCGGTTGAAAAAACGGATATAACGCTACTTATAATATTCCTGAATATACTGGATGTGAAGATCGGTGTGTAGGGTCAGATTGGACACATAGTACGGAGCGTCAGTTATTATACGGAGAATCTTTGACTGCAACTGCTGGATTCGCTTTAGGTTGCTGATCGATGCTGAACCGTTTACCTCGGATACCGTACATCCAGATAGGAGCGAGTATCGTCTGATAAATTAATCTTTTGCAGCGAAGGTTTACTTTAGATTTTTTACCAATTAGAGGCTGCAGTTGATTGGCTCTTCCCATGATCTGCTGTCTTACGTACGCTATATGCAATCGCCATGTGAGTCGGCGGTCCAAAACTAATCCTAAATATTTCACCGAGTTAGACTGAGGAATTGGTTTATTTCCATACCTCATCTGGGGACAGGTACCAGAGTTCAAAGTAAATGTAACATGCTGGCTTTTATTTTGATTAACTTTTAATATTAAAATTGAAATAATTATATTTTATATTTCTGATTTCTATTTATTTCTTTGATCAACTCGGAGAATTTTGGGTTTTTCTATTACACATTCAGCTGAATTCTAGCTATTTTATTTCATTTCAGTTAGGGGGCTGGATTGATTTTCACTATATTGTATATATATATATATATATACATATATATATATTATATGTATATTGTGTATATATATATATATATTATATGTATATTGTATATGTATATATATATATATAGGTATATGTTAATATGTATATGTATTTAGACGATCCGCTAATCAGGTACTATTTATATAACGTATGTGTGTAATTTCTCGAACGACGTTTCGACAATGGAAACCAAAATGCGTTAATCGAACACCCTCTGAAATCATAGCTGGATGTTGTTTTTATTCGGTTCTATTCTCAGCTAAAGACTGGCGGCGAATTTATTTGAATCAAATCGATACTGTTGCGGGATCAAGCGATATGTACACACAAACGCACAGGCGCAGAGAGCACGATTATTGTTTTATGCACATTTTCTGTTTTTCGTGACCCATTGCTACGTCTCGTAAATTCAGTTCAGCTCAATTCGGTTCACAAACCAAACATGGCCGACCGATTGAGAGCGAAGTAGTTCCACTAATACCGTTGCCGTAATAATACTATTTGACACAGTTGGCTGACCTATATTTTTCTACACCGACAGCCACGGTTGCTTATACACAGATTGTGCAGCCGCTACACTACCCCACCTATCGTTTATATTTTACATCTATAATTCTCCTACAGCGTTTTTCGTTTTATTTTTGTTGCTTCCTTTTTTTCATACACGCACCAGTACACACACACACGCGCGTACGAGTTTACACATGTATCTCGACGAATATCCCATCTCAGTCGATACTGTCGATTGCAACAATTATTATCGAGAAGATATTTCGCGTGAAAACAATGCAAACGAGTTGTGTTTGCATGCGACGATAAGACCATGTTCAGCCACCGCCCTCCGTTGCCATGTTAAATGTTGGGCGGCGTAAAGGAAGAAGAGAATTAAATGATTCTCTCCTAGACCACGTACACGCACGCACGAAGTGCACAAACAATTCGTGAAACGAAAGTAAAACGTAACTTTTAGTATTCGCTTTCAAGATTTCCGGGGGCTACCATCTCAACCATTATTAACAGAGAGACACGTAGTCGCTAGAGTCGTTCGAATGAAATCGAATAATTGTCCTGAATTTTTTTTACAATTAACAGTCTGAGCACGCTTCGTATACGGCGAAACTGTCAACATGACTGCAGAATCAGTACCGGCACAGCATATTACACTCGCCTTACTCGTAAAAAACTAACTCGTTTTATTATTCTAATCGTACACTACCGAGAGCTACCCGTTAATAAAAAAAAGTGATTAATAAAAAAAAAGTGATTCGCTTTCGTTAACGTACTCTTTTCGATTTTTTTTTACCACTGTTTTCTTACCTGACTGCTAAAAAAGATTGTGTCTTTTACACCAATTAATTATTCCATCCGCTTCTCGGCCTAGAATAATGTAAAGAATTGTGCTCAGATCCAACTACTATAGTGAAAATATAGAAATTATTTTTATTCGCAATTTTTTAATATGTTTGTATAGCTTTTTCTTCAACACCGTTTAGTATGATTTTAGTTTACACACCGTATTTAATTAAAGTAATCCTACAAATTAGTACACATCTTCTTATAATAGAAAACAAAGGATATATAATGAAATGGCACAGTTTACAAAATGCCCGGAAAGTTACATATTCTATGTAGGAATCGTGAAATGTACAAAATGGCTTTAAATTATATTGTATAATATGTTGTAATTATAGAAATACAAGAATATAAATTACTTTCCGAAAATTATAGTGCGTAATTAATAAGCGAATAAGTGAACGAAATTATTACAAGCTACACGACAACGACAAAATTAATTAATAAATGCCAAAAAAGTCAAAAGTTAGCTGTATATAAGAGCATCACAAGTGGATTTATTTAGAAGATTCCTAAAATCGTGCTAAATAATGATGCGGAATGCTTACATGGTACAGGAGTGTCGCGACCGGATAGAAATAGTCAATGAGTGTTCAGGTACCTGGGGATAACATTTTTGATAACGCGTTAAAGTGAACGCCGGTACTTTATGTAAATTAAATTAGAATAAATCGAGGGTAAGGCTACGACTAGGATGCAAGCGACAACCGATAAGCGTTGCGCGTCAAAAAGGTGTGCCAGTAACTTATATATATATATATATATATATATTTACACGAAATTAAATGGCTATGACTTTTCGGTGGCGACAATGGCGGCGCCGCTCGCCACAGAATCCGGACACATATTTTTTACTTTCGTATAGAATTATTAAATTCAATTTGCATTAAAATAACGAAATAATGATAAAAGAAAGTTAACCCCGATACGGAAACTGAAATACTAATATCAGAATGAGTATAAATAACATTCCCGGTGGTAGCAGATAATAAAAATTCCATTGCAATCTGTGTAAAAAAAGGAATAGAGAACGCTACCTGCTTTTAGACTTCCTGTAATGAGTACGGCAGCTAGACTAGGAAAGTAAGAAAGATTCATTTGCATAAATATTGACATTACACTCGTGACATAGTTATTACTATGTGTATCGGCACGAGTCTTACCACATAACTAAATTAATGAATATAAATAAGACAGCTAGACTAGGAGTAGTGCGATCATGTGTCATGGAGGTGTTTGATGATTCGCAAAAAGTGAAGTGAACGTGGTGTACTCACGCCAGAAATTAATAAAATGTTATCTAGAGTTTATCATTTACCATAGTAATCATTTTTTTCCTAAAATTTTACATGTTTAATTTTGTATTTACTACGGTAATTATTTTATTTAAAATTTTTATAAAAATCATTATTTATTACTTTTTTTTAATCGTCCCATATACATTTCTGTGCCACTCGTCGCATCTCAACTTTCCAACTTTTCCCGTGAATTTTCCTAAAATTTCCTTTCACGCATTCACAATTTCGAACACAATAAAAAAAACAATCAGCCAAATCGAATGATGATCTTTTAATTTTACTTTTTTTCAAAACGATCTGCATGTAATCGAAGTGATGTATTTTTAGAAAGCAATAATAGTTTTAAAACACATCAGAGGACGACGTAATAACAAATTATTTGCTGAAGCTTGGACTTCCTACTACTTATTGTGCTTCCTATATCCTGTCCTTTCCTTCCCCACTAATTATTCCTGTTATTTGTTCCTTTTCAGATAAAATTTCTGATCGGATCGAAATATAACCAAAAAACAAAAATAACCAACTTCTTTTCTTACCTTTTGTTTCTGGGTAAAGGTCCTTGGTTGACGAGCCTCAAAAAAACAACAAACAAATGAGCATTAACTATTTCGTTATAAACATCGTCGCTAATCTGTTAATTACCATTCTACCATGCGCCGCTTATATCGTAGCCCCGCGACCTAAGAGTGTATTTTGAAGCATTAATAATAATGTCCTAGATTAGATAATCTTTTTTTGCCAATCGCTCCTCCTTCTACTTTCTCCTACAGCCTACTCTGGTACCAATTTCTTCCCTTTACTCGGCGCTCGATTATTGTTTCCTTAATCAGACTGAGACTTGGTCATTCCCTCCTTTCCTTTTCTCGTTTTTCTTTTTCTCTTTCACCTTCTCCCTTTTGCCCTCTCCACTCTACTGACCATCTCTTTATATGCGACCTCAACCGTATTCTTTTTGAATGCTCTGCTCTTTTTTCTGAGTGCTCTCATCTATACACCGAACTCTTGGCGTTGGATCTTCCTACCCCTTTCAATGCTTCCTTTATCCTTTCCTTTCCATCTCTAACCGTTATCCCCCCCCCCCCCCTATTTCCTTTATACTCTCTATCTCTGATCGCCTCAGAATCTGAGTAGATGATCTAAGTCCATGTAGTTGAGTCAGTGCTGACACCGAACCCATTTAAAAAAAAAAAAAAAGATAATTGAAATTTTGGGAGAGGCAAAGAAAACAAAAAAAAAAAAAAACGGAGTTAAAATTAGTAAGTTGCAGAAAAATATTTAAAAGTAGTTTTATCGTGAACTGGATAACAGCGAATTTGATAACCATACTACGCCTGGTGCAGTGTAATAATAATTAGGAAATGAATCCAAAAATACTTTTTTATCAAAATAATCTAGTAAAGTTTAGAACCGAAGAAAGAAATTCACCGGGGGACAAGTGAAAAGATTTATGGGACCAGGAATTATGAAAAATTATGTTTTATAAGATCTAAAAGGATTAACAATAGACGCATTAGAAGAGGAAGTTTTGATTCAAATACCGGGTGGTAATAAAGGGAATTAGAGAGACAAAGGAAATTTGCACATATGGAAGAATAAGATAAAAATACGACTGATTGCATTTCTCCGGAAGAGAGAAAGGAGTAGGGGTCAAACTGGAGGAAAGTCGTGGTGGTCCTTACATTTTTCATCATTTCTGTTCTTCAATTCAACGCAATACTTATTAGCGTATGTATAAATGTGGGTACGATGTGTAGGTAGATATGAATGTGCCAGATTAAGGAATTTTAGTATATTACATGTAAAGTAAAATTTAAGCTAAGATTTCCGGGTATGTATGTATAAGGTGAATATAATGTAATAAGATATTGTAATTTATGAATAAACGATATATCATGAATAAACGATATAATTATGAATAAACGATATAGTTATGAATAAACGATATAATTATGTTGGGAATCTACAGACGGGCCAGGACCTTGTGTGGGACCTGCAAATTATTTTAAGCAAAAAAAAAAAAATAATACATAAAATTTAGGAATTTTTCGAAAAGCATTTTAATGAACGTTTAAAAAGCTTTCACGATGATCATTGCTCACATTATAAATAAATTACGGACACGCCTGTTTCGCTTCTACTAATGGTCAGTGTAAACTGTCCGAAACGTCACGCAAATATAATTTCTTCCTACACAGAGTTGTGTTCGTAATTTATGTATGATCAGTAATGATCATCGTGAAAGCTTTTTAAACGTTCATTAAAATATTTTTCGAAAAATTCCTAAATTTTATGTATTATTTTTTTGCTTAAAATAATTTGCAGGTCCAACAGGGAAAACATTCTAGATTCAAAATTTTCTTTCGCACCGCAAATACTACCTGTATTGCAATTTTTATCCCTTTATTTTATAAAAAAAGTTTAGGAATTTTTCGTATTATAGCGATTTTAATTTTAATTAACGCGCGATACGCTAAACCAATTGTTGAAGTTTTATTTTTATTATTTATCAACAAATTCAAATTTTTTCTGACGTCAGCCGTTCTCAGATTCTCAATTTTAATTTATAATTCATTCCTGGCAGCTACGTGTGAAATGTATTCCCATTTATCGGGAATACACAGCAAATCTTTTTTATATTTCATTTTAAATAGATTACGAATTATGATTTCTCTTTATTATATGAATAATATGTGAATGGATGACGGCTGAGCGAGCTATATAAAACCTTTGGATTTTAAAGTTCTGATATTTCTACACAATTCGTGAAATGAGCGAAAAACTATTATGCTCATTTTGTGAAATGTGCGTCTCGTTACCTTCAATTCTTAACCGTCTGAAAAATACTTCATTTGGAATCAGTTTAACCCCTCTAGCTAGTATGTCTCGGAACAAGTTTTTTTTTCGGGTTTAAGGGTATTTTTTTTTCCTCTTTTTTTTTTTTTTGTTATGCATGACTTCACGCACTTGAACGGAGCTTTGAAATACGAACTGTAAACTTAACTTTTTTTCGTTTTTCCGGATCATTAGGATGATATATCTAATTATGAAGATGAAAAATAGATTTTTAAACGAACCTCAAAAAATTTAAGATACACACACATTAAAAAAACTTAGTGCAATTGAAAAAGTTAATAAACTCGTAAAATTCCAAATAATTAGAAAAAATGTTCTAATATACCCTTTCTATCGATATATAACAATGTGCTAAAAATAAAATACATCGGTTGTAACGTAGCTGCCGTAGAAACTATACTTTCTACGAAGGATAGTTGTGAAATCGCGACACAATGAAACCTGCGCACATTTCCTTGATTTATTCATCATTGTTCTAGCGGCGTTTATTACTTTCGGCGTCCGTTTATTATTTATTTCAGTCGCTGCTTATTAGTGTAGTAATTAATGCCGACATCAGATATACGAAAACGGAGACTATGCGATAAAAGTCCAATTAGTCAAAAAGTAATTAATATAATAAAATTAGACAACATTTGACAAAAGTAAAATGTGATTAATCATTAGCGAATATATGAAATAATGTTATCCGTAAAAAATGCACATCGGTTATGCTAATGAAGTACTTAGAATTGCACAATTAACGGGATCTAAAATTATAGAAATATTCAGAGAGTTTATAGAACATGCTGTTGATGAATGTATTTTATTCGAATTGCGTTATTGTTCATTAACTTTTAATACTCAATGTGATCTTAATTCCCCCTGCAACTGTTTATTAAAAGTGGTTATTGCGTCAAACTGCATTGTATATACTCGTATCTCTAAAATCTTGATACATGTAAACTTCATTTAGACATCGAAATGACGTCAGATAGAATGACCATTTCTAGCCAATGAAACAAAAACGAAACGGCGAAAAACATATATATATATATATATATTAATTACAACGTAATTCTTAGGCTACCCCCCATTCGAAAAAATGTTCCAATTTTATGTAACGCTAAATGTCCCAAAAAAATGTCCCAAAAAAATGTCCCAGAAAAATGTCCCAATTTTATGTAACGTTTGTTATATTTTGTAGGATTTTTGTTATTGTTATTTAAAAAATGTCACAATTTTATGTAATGAAATATGTAACGAAGAATGTAACGAAAAAATGTCTTAATTTTATATAACGGAAGTTAAATGTTAGAGTAGGATTTTTGTGGTAATGTTATTTTTTGTATGTGTTGATGCCAGTAAGAATTACGTTGTAAATTTTGATCATTTTATACAAAGTATAGAAGAGAAAGAGACAGAAATGAAAGCAAGAGGGGTCAAGGGGCACAGCCCCTTCCGAGGCCAAAATGGCCGAGTTTATATATATGCTTTTTTTTAAATATATTTCAAATGTTACCTAACCGTAGGTGATGACGATATTACCGATCTATTAAAACTTTATTAGTAGTACCACCGATTATCTAAATGGTTATAGTTAAACTTAGGTAACACGCTTTTGACTCGGCCTCACTGACGCTTGGCGCCTCATAGAATTCCGATTTTATCGCATATACCCGTTTTCTAATTTTTTTCCCTGCGATTCCTCTTATAACAGTCTTCCTTACTTTTCTTTCGATTTTAATAGCATATGGCACCCCATCAATTTCTCCTCCCTCCCGATCCGCGCTAATTCTTCCTCTCACAATGTAGTCAACTTCGAACTCCTTCAGCTACTGGACTCTTCTTTTCCTTCCCATGTCTTAATCTTCACGGATGGCTCCAAGAATGATGGGTACGTGGGTGATGCGTATACGTCTCCTACGTTCCTGCACTCTGAGTCTTTTAGACTTACTTCTTTCTGCTCTATCTTTTCGGCCGAATCGATCTCAATTCTTCGTGCCATTCATTTTATATCCTCTACAAGTGGGATTCACAAATTCCCGATCGTTTCCGATTTCAAAAGCGTTTTTCAAGCCATCTCCTCTCCTCCCTCTCATTCTTCTGACGGTATCATTCTCTCTATTCGATCTCCAATCTCTACCTTACTCTGGTCCCGTTTCATTCTCATAGACTTTCTATGGGTTCCTAGTCATTCCAATATTGAGGGCAATGACCCAGCCGACTCTTTAGCTCGCCCAGCCGCCCACAATGGTCCTTTCCTCGACTCTTTCCCTTCTTCAGACATTCTTTCTCTATCACGCTTTAATCATTTCAAACTTTGGTTGGACATGTATCCATCTTTATTCTCTAATCATCATTCATACTACCGTCTTATTCAACCGGTTTTTCCTGTTTTAGTTTCATTCTATTCCTGTCTGTTGTCGTTCCACGGTTGTTTCCTTAATTAGGTTCAGAATCAATCATTCTCTCCTCCCTTCTTCTCGCTTTCTATTCGTTTTGTCCCCTCTACCTTTCTGCTCTCTTCACGCTTCTGAGCCTACTTGTATTTGTGATTCAAATCATATCCTTTTCGAATGTTCTGCACTCTCTAACGAACGCTCTTTTCTATACGCCTAATTTTCGACTTTGGGTCTTCCTACTCCCTTTAACGCTACCTATATCCTTTCCTTTTCGTTCCCTTCAGTTATTCCGTTGCTACTGTCCTTTGTTTTTTCCATTTCTGACAGCCTGGCTACTTAGTTCTACCTCTTAATTGTTCACGTTTTTGTGGTCAAGGCTGCTGGCGCGCCCAGGGTAGGAAAAAAAAAGAAACTTAACATGGTCAAAAAAAATTGAGATACCTGAAAAATATCTTTTTTTTTTTTTTTCTAAAATTATTTTACGAATACTGCAGAAACGGCATCTGAGAACTTTCAGAACGTTTCTCCTTTGGTCGAGTCCAAAAAACCGCATTACATATATACCAGCTGTTACCCACAGCTAAGCGTCCATACATTAATGCCCCCGTTTATATCTATATAACTAGAAATTATTAAATCATCTGTTATGCCTTATTCATCATTTTCATCATGTCATTCGTTTATTCTAAAAAGCGGATCATTTATTTATTAATTAGCTGTTGTCCCCCAACGTCATCAGCGTATTAATATACCTGTTTCAATGTTAAATTTTTGCTCTTTTTCTTTATTTGCTTAGCTGTACATTTCCACTAAAACAATTTATTTCCTCCATTTGGTTCTTCTTTCTTTTTTTTTTTTGGGAGGGGATATAAGCAATATAATGATTAAAATGAAAACTCTAAGTACATCCCACAACAGTAAACCACAATAATTGGCAAGGGATCTGAATGCGAATAATATTTCCGCTAGCAACTATTAAAACTCCTGTTGCAGGATTATTCTCATTAATTTCTCTGTAATTTTAGTTTCCAATATGTTTAAAAAAACAAATACACTCTTTTTTAATATAACATTACACTAATCCACTGCATAGTTATTAAATTGTGAATTCAAATATTTAAAATAAAATTAAAAGGATATTATTATAAAGAATTTTTTGTAATGCGACAACGTTTGTGCGCAGTTAATACTTGTGACTACGGAAAATGATATTCATTTCTATGTCTATGTTATAAAGTTGCTTTTGTCCGACTTTGCCTGTTCTGCTGAAATACTTATTAGGGTCTGAGCTTCATTTTTAAAAATCACATTGCATTCGTCACTACAATCATCTCTGTTCTTTACTTGACTGTTCCATTTTTGTCAATCATTCACTTATATCTATTTGCTATCTTGGAGTTTAACTATGAATAACGTCCATTTTTTTGCTTCGGTTTTTAATTAATATATTTATGTAAAGATTCATTTTTATCTTTAAGAAACGTATTTTTCGCAACTAACAAAAAACGGTGTTCACGTTCTGCTGAAAATTCTCGATCTTTCCATGATCTGTGTTCCCGTTGTAATCTAACACAAGGAGTTTTGCTCGTTTTAAAAATACATAAGATCAGTAAGTTTCCGTCTCTTTGTCTTACTTCGATCTTACCATGGGGTAATTTCTCATAATGACATTATCATTGTGGTGAACATCTTCTCCACCCACATGTCCGTTTTGTTCTACGTCTTCAGGCCTCTCCGTCGAGTATTTTATGAAAATTAATTTATCACTACAACAGCAAACCGCAGTAGCTGAACACAAGCATTTAAGATTTCAACATAAATAGTATTTCCGCTGGTAACTATTGAAAATTCTGCAGCAGGGTTCTTTATTTCCCTGTAAAAGCTGATAAAGAACTTTTTCCTTTCTTTTTCATATCTCCGACTGTGCACAGCAGCTAGCTTGATATCGTGGCTTGTATAGATCAGTGCTTCTCAAAGTGGACGATAGCGCCCCCTTGTGGTCGCTGAAGCTTCCCCAGGAAGATGGCGTTTGTTTCAGAGAAAATTTGGAGTCGGTAAATAGTCCCCTGCATAAACCGAGCCTAGATGTACATACGCGCAATTATATTTTAAGTACAACTGTAGCCACATAGGCACAATTTAATTTAACATTCGAGCGCCTATAATTCTCTCGTTTAATTTCAATATAAAACGTTACGGCATATAAGGCAAGAAAATTTCAAAAGCAGTCAATCAATTATCTTACCCAGCCATAAGTGTTCGGTTCATGGATGTCTGCGTTTTGAGGTCTCGAAAGAAATTTTTTCGAATTTTACTAAAACGGTACACCCCGCTATTTTCCTCGAAAAATTCTATTTTTTAACGGATCCAAAACATTCTAGTTTATAGTACACGGTGTGTCGGAAAAGTTCCCAAACTTCTTTTCTAGCACGCATACAAGTGACGTGATCTGTTAAACAATGCCCGTGCTGTATTGCTACATCCTTTTAGAGTGTGTGTATAAAATTTCAGCAATTTCCGTTGATTAGTTTTTAGACGTATTTTAGTGAAGGTGTGTTTGGGTCGCATATGCAAATCTGGAAATGGATGAAAAGTACGAAATTCATTCCGCGATTAAATTCTACGTTAGACTAAAAAAAAACGTTTTGGTTTCGGTGAAGGTGTATTATCACGTACGACTGTTTACACATGGTAAAAGCGGTTCAAGGACGGTCTTAGAAAGTACGCCAACAAAAATCAAAGGTGAAAACCATGCTCATCGCTTATTTTGATGCAAAAAGGTCAATTCATCACGAATACCTGTTCCAAATCAAACAGTGAACGCTGCCTACTACGTCGAGGTCCTAAAAGGTCTCAAGCGTTGAATTCAACGTGTACGGCCCAATACAAGGAGCCCGGATCGTAGAGTCAGTTGGATGACAATTCGCTCACGCATTCAGCGAACATTGTCAAACGTTATATTGCTAAAAATCAAACCCCATGGATCAATAACACCCCCTATTCGCCTTATTTGGCAACTGCCGACTTTTTCCTGTTCCCGAAGCTTAAAATGCACCTGAAAGGACAATTTTTTAAAGACATAGTCGCCATTGAAACTTCTTGCACCAAGCGCTTCAATTACTTCAGAGGAGTACCAGAGAAGCTTCGAATCGCTGTACAAGCGCTCAATCTATACTTCGGGAAGGTTGCCATGTTGGAAATTAATTCGAATAAATTACTTTACATCCAATTGTACTTCATTTATTTCAAAAGTTCGGGAACTTTTCCGACACACCGTGTATGTAGAATTAAACATTAAACTAAAGAAGGGCTACCGAGAATTTTGCATGCAGAATCTCGCAACTGTATCCTGGATTATGTTTTTATAATGGCGTTTCCATCGTTTTATTTGTCTATACGTTGTCGCCGGTGCTATTCAATCTGTATTCTGAGGCAATTTTTGCTCAAGCTTTAGATGAACGTAGTGAAGGGATAAAAATTGCAGGCGAAAGAATTTCAGTGATTCGCTTTGCTGACGATACTGCACTACTGGCGGAAAATGTAACAGACCTACAAAGGCTACTAGACATAGTTGCAGTAGAAAGCAAGAAGAAAGGAGTCAGTATAAATACTAAAAAAAACAAAATTCATGGTAGTTGCAAGACAGCCTAATCTAAATGAAAAATTATTTTTAGACAGCGAAGAAATTGAACGAACGGAAAAATATAAATATTTAGGTAGCTGGATAACACAAAGTAATGATTCTGATATGGAAATACGTACTCGTATAGAGATGGCCAGAAACACATTTATGAAATTAAAAAACACCCTTTGCGATAGGAAATTAAGCCTAAGGATCAAGAACAAGATATTGCAATGTTACGTATGGTCAGTGCTACTGTATGGAAGCGAGACATGGACCATAAAGGAAAATATGAGGAAGCGTATATCATCATTTGAAATGTGGTGCTACAGAAGAATGTGGAAAATACCGTGGACCAAAAAGTTAAAAAATGAGAAAGTACTGGAACTAATGGGAACTGACCGAATATTAATGACTATAGTAAAAAGAAGGAAGATAAAATTTTTTGGACACTTCATGAGAGGTGAAAAATACAAATTACTACAAACAATAATAATGGGCATGATAGAAGGAAGAAGAAATCCGGGAAGAAGAAAGACCGCTTGGATAGATAATATAAAAAAATGGACCGGAATTAAGAAAACAGAAGATCTAGTCAGAATAGCAAAAGATCGAAATCAATTCCAGCAGATAATCCAATCCATACATGATGATTAAGCAATACCCGAATCGGGTGGCGCGAGAAGAAGAAGAAGGTTTAACGCTGTTGCAACATTGCCCGGTAATAAAAGAAATTCACTACTTGCAACTGAGAACGCTGCGACTTCTGACTGTTTCAAAGCCCGACATTATTATTATTATTATATATATATTTATTTAATGACGCTCGACTACCTGTGGTCATTTGCGTCCACGATATAGAATGGAAATTATAATAACAATGCAGAAATAACTATTATTACATATTAATATGTCTTAATTATATTAAATTGAGTACATTTGCAATCTTTAAAAAATGTATTAATTTCTGGATTATATCCTCTCTGTCCTGTAATACTTCTTCTGTGCTTAGACCGGCTATTGACGCCTCGTTCCTTTGTCGATTGAATTGTTGGCACTCTGTGATTATATGTCCTATCGTTGTAGCAAAGAGCTGGCAGAAAGGACACAACGCTTGCGTTTCTCCATTGATCAGTGGGCCGTACGTTAGCCTAGCGCGACCGATTCGTATCCTCGCTAGAGCAACTTCCTCTCGTCCATTTGTACGGTACGATGTTGTCCAGGTTCCGATTTGAGGTTTGATCTGACGTAGCTTATTGCCGCTTAGCCTAGCCCAGTGCTCTTGGTTAATCTCTTATGTGATCTGTAATTGCTGTATTAGATATTTATCTCTGCCAGTTTTGACTTTTCGTCATGGCGGACTCGGTAGATTAGGCAAGTTCAGTGTTATGGGAGCTAGATTGAGCTGGCGAATAAGATTCTTGCATCATAGACCAAATGCTTCGTTGTGTTTGGAGTACAACTTTTCCAGATTTGAGTGAAAAGTTTTCTAGTAATTAAGATGTGTCTTGTTCATGCTGAGTTTAAAATAATACTTCAGTGCTAGCATAGTATGAAGGTTTTTTAAACTTTACTATGTTGCTTTCGATGTGTAAGCTTATAACCGAAGCCCGACATTAATAAACTCGTTAGAGTGCATCCAGATTCATCGTTCACATTAATGATAAGATTTAATTTGAAGTTTTCTTTATACAATAATAACAAAAATTCTTCCACATATGATTAATTATGTGGGGCTTAATTGTTTCTACCGAAACGTTTCTTTTTTCAACTCGGAAAAAATTGGATAGTTTAAAATAATGTTTGAAATATCTAGTTTTAAAATGCGTAACAGTTGAAGAATTTTTTGAGGGAGCACTCGAAAATTTTTTATTCTCAAAGTAGGCGGTGGCCGAAATAAGTGTTTGAGAAATTATGGTTTAGATCCTGTTTTAGAGGTTTAATGATTTGTGAGTAACGCAAAAAGAGAAGAGACGGAACATGGTACATCCTTACTTTCGCTAGAAATGAATAAAACGGGTTATCTTGAACCTACATTTATTCAAAAATATTTACGATAATAAACATTTCATTCAGGCTTTTTAAAAATTTTATCGATCGTATTTTACCTTTCTTTTTCTCTTCACTCCATTCACAACCTACTCTGCATATCACACCGGAAACACTTATAAATTATGCACTAAAATCTTTTCCACAAGAATCAGTCTATCCATTAGAGGAAACCGAAACAAAATCGGTAGTTCGTGAGATCAGAGCACTTCGTTTAGGTAATCTTTATATTCATTTTCGTCGAGTATATTTATTCCAAATACAAATATATATATTTATTATGGTATTAACGCCATGATTTTATCGTAGCGTACACCGCCGTGGCAAAAATGCCTCTACGACTGATAACGAACCCATTACCTCAGATAGATGCATCCAATATGGGGGGCGGGGGGCTTTCTTCGGATGAGAAGTAAGCAGGGGAAAAGCACTCCTTATAAATAGAAAAAACACGATAATTTCACAATTGACAAAGTAACCGATTTCAGCCGCTTACTACCAAAATCGATGAAGATATCATCTCAGAAGCAATTCATAATGCCCCTGAAACATCGCTAACGCCTTCATTTGTTTTCCGTCGTTCATGTGCGAACCATAAACAGCAGTTTATCTTAATCAGACGAATACACTAGGTAACAATGTTTAAACACAGTAAATATTACCTACATACGTATATAATGGCTATAAAACAACTCGTGAAATGTTAATTAGCGCTAAAACAAAACTTTATACGTGCACACGCCTGAACAGTTAAAACCTACTAAAAATATTCTCAGATGATTACCAAATAATATGCCGGTAAATGAATCACCTGAGAGAAACTTCTACATCTATACTGATATTGAGCGTTCAACAACTATCCGAATTTATTATTTCTGAAAATAAAGATATTAAAGTTTCATTATCTACATACGCCATCCATTGTAATCCTAATATAGGCCATTATTAAAGTAATATCCTACTGCACTGTTTAATAGGAAAACTATGAAACTCCTAATAAGATTTTACAATGTTTCAAATGTCAAGGCTATAGCGATATATTTCTATTAATCATTATAAGGAACCTCCCGTCGTCTGTTACCGATACAGAGGGCAACATTTCGCAAATTTCAACTGTGTGCATTGTCAAGAGGTGAACTCAACAGCCCCCTGTCTTTATAAAAAAGTTTAATATTGTAAATTTGGCTGAAATTCTATCACTAATACTTTGAATAATTTAATAAATAAAAATATTGCCAATAAGCGTTAAGTAATAAATGTACAAATAACGATGGTAGTAAATACAAAACCTATGCTCAAACAATTAGCGACAGCTCCCCTCCGTAAATAATGCGCCATACCAGTCCGCATCTGACTCCGTAGTGCGAACCTACTTTCTACACCTGGCAAATAGTCTTTACCATCCTAGTACAAATGATTTCGTACGAGCCAAAAATTTCCTACAACTGCTAAACCTGTTCCTCTGTCTGCCTTATAAATTCTAATCGTAATGCCATTTTATTCAGATTAGATTTTAACTGTGAAATCGTTTTTACATATGCCGCATTTTTCAAGAATGTAAACTGGCATGAATTTAGGAAATACATCTTTAACAATATTAACTTACAAGGGCTCACACTATGACTAATAGTAACGTGGATAAAGAGGTAACTAATATTACTGATCTCATTGCGAAAGCGGCCGATGTAAGTGTAAGTAAAAACTAGATTTTCTCATACCTTCAATTAAATTTCTCATAAGGCTATCCTCCTTATTAGATTTAAAAAAATTACGTTAAACGTCGTTGATATGCACATCTGCATCCACATGCCTATTCTAAACGTACTGTCCCTATTCTGATAAAGACAAAAATTAATCTTCTGACCTAAATGTGCTATGATTGAACATTAACAAAATTGACATGTAAATTCTAGATAGCTCAGACAAAAACTTTTTAAAGAAATTCGTTATGCTACTCGAAGTTTTAAAAATAAAAAAAAAGAATCGATAGACTTAGATAATATATTTGAAAAACTTTTCTCAAAAACTTACCACTGAAAGGAATAACTAAAATAGCTTATATATAATAAGAATTCTGTATTACTGTTAGCTTATTTCTCCGTCACTTGGAAGAAGTCAAAAATAATTTCTACTTCAAAAGTCGATAAAAATATCCCCTTGAATTCTAAAAGTCTTCGTTTTATTTAATTAGAATTATATATTCGATAAAAATAAAAATTTCACAGATACGCATAATATTTTAAATAAGCCTAGAATTCGGTTTTAGAAGTAAATTTTCTACACTAGCAGTTAGAATTGCTGATTGCCGACAGTTTCAATAAAAATTGCCGTATCTACTAGAGACTTAGAAAAGGCGTTCAGTACCGTCCGGGGCATCTTAGATTAATTTACAAGCTGAAACAATTACAATTTCCAAATAACATTTTACTTGTATTCTGATTTTAGCAATTTAAGAAATAGAAATCTTACGGTCAGAATAGCTAATTCTATCTCACGAGCTATCTTATGGCTGGAGTTCCTCGAGGAATTGGGCTATATTTATTTTTTGTAATCATTAACGATATTCCAAAAATCGAAGATTTGGAAATGGTTTTGTATGACACAGCTATTTACTGGACATTCTTACGAAACGATACCATACGGAAGAGATTGATTGTATTAATAAATATTCATATGTCAATAGATGGAAAGTTAAAGTTCGTACAACTGAAACCATATTATTCACTAAAAGAAGACCATGCTCTGTGACACCTATAATCGTTAATTGCGTCAACTGGGGGAAAAAAAAAGTAGTGTAAATTATTCGGAAGTGATATTTGACATTAAATTTAGTTTTTTCAAAAAACACATTGAACACATATCGAATAAGACTCATGCTTCTCTCTTTATACTGCCCCCCAATATTAAATAAGTCATGTAAATAAAACAAACAAACTCATTATTTGACAAAGCATTATAAGATCAATAATGCTCTATATGCCTGTTCTGTATGATTCTACACTAATCGCTCTAATATCCGACAAAGATTTCAAAATAAATGCCATAGTTCATATTCAATACCTCCATCTACACGATATAATAGAGCATATGCACAAAATAATGAATCCATCGTATCCAACCGATCCCATAAGGCGGCACATCAAAAAATTTTTCGATTACTGCTAATTTGCATTCAACACAGTCAATAACATAAACGATAACACGCCTACTAGTCAGTAGTTAAAATATGAAAGCTACAAAAACATAACAGAACCGAGCATATAATGATGTTCATTATGATGTGGTTGTTTTAATTTTTAAGTCTATATTAATATTAGAGCTATAAACAATTAAGTGGTTAATTGTTGTATGCAGATTTTGTTCATGGGGTTCTCCTGTGAAATTATTTCTTTCTCTAATACATTTAATTAAAGTTAAGCGGAGTCACGCTGAATGATCTACGATACGCGGATGACAGTTTAATTCTTGCCTCTAGCGAGAAAGAACTACAACGGATGTTGAATAAAATTGTTGATAAAAGCCAAAGTTACGGATTAAAAGTGAACATCTCAAAAACAAAAGTGATTGTTTTTTCAAAAATCAAAAACCAAATCAAATGCAAAATCAAGATAAAGGGAGAAACGATTGAACAAGTTCAGTGCATTAAATATCTAAGAAGTATACTAGAGGAAAACTGTACATCAACTCCGGAAATACGCAGCAGGATTGAGCAAGCTAGAAGAGCTCTCACCAAAATGAAAAACTTATTCACCCATCAAGACCTAAGGCTCGAACTTCGAATCAGACTGCTAAGGTGTTACATCTTCTCTATTTTGCTTTATGGTTGCGAGAGCTGGACCCTGAATGCATCATTGGAAAAAAAGATTACCGCATTTGAAATGTACTGTTATCGGCGCATTCTGAAAATATTATGGGTGAAAAAAGTTACTAATATCGAGGTACTTTAAAGAACGGGAAAGACCCTTGAAGTAATGCAAACCATCAAGAAACGGAAGCTGCAGTAACTCGGACACATCATACGAGGCCCCAAATACGAAATTCTGAAGGTCATTTTAGAAGGAAAGATAAATGGGAAGAGATCGAGAGGAAGACAACAAAATTCATGGATAGACAACCTTATCAACTGGTTCGACTGCCCTTCTATACAACTCCTCCGATCGGTCATTGTAAAAGAAAATTTTCAATCGTGGATCGCCAACCTTCAATTTGGAGACGGCGGATGAAGAAGAAGAAGAATACATTTAACATAATTGTAACTATTTTATTTTTATACGCGATATCGTATGTATAGTTTTCGTATTTTGTATATCGATTTGCCAATACACTTTTCTATGATTTACTTTACTTAGAGCGCACAGACAGGTAGACAAGCAGACAGATTTTTCGACTTTTAGTCATATATGTAATATGAATATGAACTGGTGCCGGCTAGTTGGTCGAAATCCAAAACTATTAGTTGTTTATGAAAAATCATATATTTGGCGCCGGTTAGCTGAATGAGATAGTTACATTTTCCTCTTCGCTCGTTACTTTCGGAAAATTCAGTTATAAAGCAATCGCGATATCTTTGTATCATCGACAGTTAATTTAAGTCGCAAAGGAAATAACATTATTTAGCCTTAAATCACACGGACCACTTTCTCTCGTCAGCTCTAACGGCAGTCGCAACGTGTGGCTCTTTAAACGACCACAAAATTGTGGCTCAAAACTGGTCACGGTTCCAACCACAGTAAAATCCCACAGCACAGTCACAAAATTGTGGTCGAAAAGTGATCCCTGTGAGTTAAACCTTAGTCAGTATCCCGAGCCTCATTAATTCGTATGTTTCTATTTTATGATTTAATCACGACCTGTCTAGGCGAACGACCACCAGAGGCGAATAAATTCATTTGTTAATTTTTTTGCAACAATTACAATTAAATGCGGCGTTTGTTTTACAATTGTTCAATCTCTGCGAACGACACGACGATTGCCTGTATGGTTTCTTTTGATTTTAATGGAAAGCCTAATGCCATGCCAAGAGGAAATCATCAGTTCTTGACATTGCCGCAAATCGAGAATTCTTACATTGACTTCCTAAACAGCGATAACCGATTTATCATATTGACACAACCGGACAGAAATACTTCTTCAAATCAAATATCGTAACAATATATAAATTGTGTATATATAACTCGCCCTTCGGGCCTGGGAATGGGGCAAGCCCCCTTCACCCCCAGGTCTAGTTCTTCTATAATTCTTATAGAAGAGTAAACATTTTCATTGGCTATGCCGTTCGACAGAAAAAAATCTTTCAGTTCCAATTTTCACCACCAAAGGATGCATGAGCGCTAATATCGCATTAAAGTCTTATATATGGGACAAATTTCGTAACAGGACACTTTTCCCGATGACCCCTGGCGTAAAAGTGGCATAGCCATTAATATTATCTGTATATATTTATTATACAGGGTGAAACATGAATTCGTTAACATTTAAATCTAACTTCCCGTGCAAATACATTGTCTGTACAGTATTCTTCCGAAAGGAATTCTCTGAGGTGCGATAAAATTTGATAGGCGTGTTTTTTATTATTATTTTTTTTTAAAGGGGTAAATTTTATCAAATTTTATTGCTTGGTCATTCCAAAAAAAGTCCAGAATTCCAGGTTTTTTCCTTGTTTCGTGTAATATTTTTATTTTCAATCATGAATTCCAGACAAAATGTGGTAAAGTGTCACATTTGTAATAAATTTTTAAGAAAGATAAAAAATACCTTCAAGTTCATCTTGTCGGATGAGAATGTAGCTACTTTTTCTCCTATGGCCGCTACCGGTCCAAAATGGTGAGACCAGCTGAAACTCTTAACCGTCTATTCAACACCGATGAGACACTGAGGTGGTGATCGATTGAAGAAAACAGCAATGAGGATTGATGTTTTCGATTTTATTTTTACACGAGGTATTGAAATAAATAAATTCCTTTCCATATATTAGACTTCTTGCATTCTTACTTGAGAGTAGTAGCGGAACTATTACTATACATGGACTGTGTATGTGCAGGGCCGGATTATAGTCAAAGGCCGCTGTGAGCTCAGTAATTTCTAGTTTATAAATTAAGTAAAAATAATACAAATTATTAAGAAATGCTGTGTTACAAGCAGTGGCGGCTCGTGCATGTGTTCACATTCGCACGTGAACACCCTGGATTCAACTTTAAAAAAGTATAATCCAATATTTTTATTTATATTTATTATTTATATATCACTATTAGTAAAATTAATGTTAAAAATAAATTGATTTTACATTTTTAAAAATGAATTAAATTTTGTCCGGAATTCTTTTAGTGTGAAGGCTACTTGTAGCACGTGCGATCGAAAACCGTGTAAGTACAATGGAGTAGTGTGTCAGGAAGATAAAAATGATGTTGTGTTAGTGCACGTGTTACATAGGCTTGATGGAGCACACTCGAATTGTGAACCAAACGATAGGCGTTGTTCTTGCAAGATTATATTTTATAGGTATACAATAGTTTAATGAAGTGAATTTGATTATAAACAGAATTAATCGGTAAATTTTCATAAAACGATTATATGTTTACATTTTTTTATTGCTTATACTTATATTTGAATTTTGAGGGAAATAAAGTTTGAATGGAGTATATTTATATGTTTATTTTTACTTTTATTTTATAAGAAAAGTGTATTACTGTATCTATATTATATCGGTTGCGTTATTGCGTTGCATACATATACAAGTTAGTACAATATTGTACATTTAAAAACAGTTATGTGTTTAAAATTACTGTGGTTCTATTTGTCAACATTATAATTTCCAAATATTGAAATACAGTAAAAATTGGTTATAATGGCATATCAATTAGTATTTAGCTTTGAAAGATTTATGCAGATGAATTTAACAAAAACATCATCCCCGATCTTTTTCAATGAAGAAATGAAATTTATACAAACAGAACAGATATTATATCGTTATTTTTTGTTCTGCTTATTTTGTTAGTGTGACATGTAAGATGCTTATTATAAATATAACATCGATGGGGAAACCTGTGCTAAGACCATTGCATAAAATAATAGAAAAATACTACTATACTCATTTTGTTATAATAAAAAATGTTTCTTTTCTCTTACTCTTGCTTTATACTGATTTAAGTTTTTTTATTATCATACTTTTATGTACAAAAAACAAAGTGTAATGTTTGTATTTTTGACTAAGAAATATGTGTAGTTATAATTATAAATAAATGATTGCTTATTCAGCGTAATTTATGCCATAAAATATTTCACGTCAGTTTTGTAATGAACTGTTCATTAGTAGTAAATTTTAGACATTAAAAAATTATAATGCTTTATTTGATATGGGATATAGCGATCAGATTATTCACTTCCTTGAATGTTTTTATAACTGATTTCTACTGTATCTTATAATTTGTCATTTTATTATACTCTTTTTAGTGAGACATTCATTATGTAAAACTGATACTGTTCAAGATGTTGGCTGGATATTTTAGCATAAAAATTTAATTGTTTTTCTTTTTAAGCAAATTCAAAATAATTGTAATAATTGATAAATTAAAATAATGATAAAATATAAATACATAGACTTAAAAAACAATAACAAACATTTTGCAAAATTTTAACTTTTGTTTGTTTTTTAATGTACTTAAATAAAAATAAGTAACGAGTTTTCACGGTTCATATTATTAAAATTAAAATTAAAATTTTTGGTAGAAACCACATCACTATTAAAAATACTACTAACGTTTTGAATATGTATACACAGTCGATGATTGGGACCACAGTTTAGTTTTTAATGATGGACCGCATATGTTCATTCAAATATGTTTAATAGTGATGTAGTTTCTACCTAAAATTGTAATTTTACTTAAGGATAAAACGTGCTAATTATATTCTCACTGAGTTTTTCGACACTAAAACGAATTAAAACATTTTTATGTAGCACACTGTGTGAAGACAGGCTAAATGCTTTAGCTATGTTATCTATTGAAAAACAAATGTTCCACAATATTCCTAACTTTCATAAAACTGTCATAGATTTTTTTTCTTTAAAGAAAGATAGAAGAATAGATTTAGTTTACAAGACTTTTAACTGAAAATTATCAATATTATACGCACACAAACACAGACGCATACATACATACATATATACATATATAGTTTTTGATAAATTTTTTTCAATAAATATTTGTGTAATATTTAATATATTTAATTGTGAACCTCCACTTCTGTTACTCACGAGCTGCCACTGGTTACAAGTTACATCTCTCATACAAAATATTATATTATTCTAAGAACTGATGCTGTAGATATGAAATAATATTTTGGAAATTTTAAATATTTTTCAAAATAAAAAATTTTCAATCTCATGCAAATTTGCCGCCCCTCGAATTTTGCCGCTGTAGGCTATAGCCCATTTAAGTCCGTGGTGTAAATCCAAGACTGTGTATGTGCATGAAATAGAGTAACTGTACGACATAACTTTAGTAGCTAATGTTTACAAATTGTAATTGTGTTCTTGATTATAACGCTAGGTTAGTATAAATTAGCAATACCCGTACATGGGCCACATATACATATATGTTCGAATTCGTAAAAATTTAATTAAAAAGTTTTATTAAACACAGATTATGTAGCTCATGTTTACAATCTACAATTTTATTCTTAAACGATAAGATATTTAGATTTTGAAATGTATAAACTTATGAATATGAATCGTTACGACTAAAACTAAGACTATACTCACACAGGTATATCCCTGCAGCTGACATCAGAACTTCAACAATAACGTATAAGCTAAAATTGCGGTAAGTAAAAATATTAATAATAATAATAGTAGTAATTAATAAAGTTATATAAAATAAATGGTACGGTAGTAAAGTAATGAAATTCAAAAGCAAAATTCAAATAATGAAAATATTAATAATAATAATAATGATAATATTAATAGCAATAATAAAAACAGTAATACTACTACTACTACTACTAATAATAATAATAGTAATAAATAATAATATTAACCCGGACAATTAGGAACTTGTGAATTTAAAAAACCGGGATATTTTTATTGAGTTTTTTAGCAGATAATTAGGATTTAAAATGAAATCTCAACACTAAATATAAGTAACGGTAGATTCATTAAACGTAACGAGCTCCAAAATGTAAAGAAGAAAGAAAATATCAATGATTTTTATATTCGTATTTTTTATATGTCTATATATTAGCTGCACGCATATCTTAAAACCGGAATTGTTTCTACTTTCGGTGTTCTAGTAGCACAGATACAAACGTACACAAATAAATATAAACACGCTCGTATACATAAATACAAACACTTACGCAAAAATACACCACTACCATGATGAAGACATTTTGTGTATTCTTTGTTAGTAGTTTCGTCAGTAAATTATGTAACTGTTATTAAAAAAAAGAAGGGGGGGGGCTGGAATACTTACTTTAGTGGTGACCGTGAATATATGAGATCGGAAAATAATTCAAGACGATGCAGACACCGATTGGTGGCGAATGCGGGGTCATTTTAATCACATGCCGGTGGAAGGGAAGTTATTTTTGGAGGACATTTAGATCATCTACTTTTTTAATAGAATAAAGACGATCGATGTATTTCGCACTGTGCATTTATAATAAAACGGCGGGATCACGTAAATATTAATCGCGTCTTTAAGATTTCATTTTTAATTTAAAAACTTTCATTCGGCATAATAAATTTACCCTAGTGTTATTTAAAATTAAGAATTTCTGAGAAATTTTGAATAATTTTACCCGATTAACCGCTTTATATGAATTAATAACGGTATATAAGCAGAGTACTCTATCACTACGGAATAATTTAAAAAACGGAAAAACACAAAATTATCTTTAATTAAAAATACGTTAAGTGCCACAGATAGGTTTTTTCAAAAATGGCAAAAAAAAAAAAAAAAATTGTTACCTCCTTAACAAGTACGTAGTTGGTGTATAATATAATGTGAGCGAATTGAAACGACGCAACGTGTACAGGACATATTGAGATTTTGCATACCTTTTTTTCTCTATTAAAAATAATAATATAAGAATATCGCAAGTTCAACGAAAATGAAAATACGTTTGGCCAATGGCGAATTTTCGTTAGGGTAGCGAAGTAATAGATATGCACGTCTATTAATTATTAGGGAATAAGCTTAAATGCGATGACGGATTTAGTGCGCAGATCTCAGTTACCGGTATTGGAAGAATGTTTATCCCCTCATCTTCCGAATTTTCTTTTGCTCAAATCATCCGATTCGCAGTTGTGAAAATCTGTCGATACTAATCCCCTGCTACGATTGACAGTTTGTCGCTATTGCTCATTCTCAACCCGATTAATGTACAGATAACGTTAAATATCTTAGATACTCTCGTATTGACTAGCTGGACGTATTTAAATTATAATCGCGGAAAACTTAATATTTCCGAGTCTGAAAACCGTATAGTTCGCTAGTGCTGACGAATCACTTTCATTATACTAGGTAGAAAAATTTGCAAATTAAAAATACCAAAGACAGTTTATTAGCAAATAATTTTACATTCGCAATTTCGTGTAAAATAACGTTAAAGAAATCTCTCGAATTTCGTCAAAAATAACTGGACACTTTATGTATTGTGAAAAAAAGAAAAAGAATAAGAAGAAGAAAAACAAAGAAAGAAAGAAAGAAAGAATTTTACGCATAAAAGTCGTATATTTTTTTATGCGATTTCGATCTGTTTTGAGAATTCTTCTTTTTCTACTAATTTAACTTTTATATACATACGTACAAGTTTAGGCGTTTCATCTAGAAAAATTTTCATTTCGAGAACATTATAAAAACAAATTGAAACCACTAAAAACTATTTTTATGCGCCTGGGATAGTAAAAAATATAAGGAGCAATATTGTATGCTTTATAAAATATGAAATTCGAGAATTAGGTTTTACCTACGATAATTCTAATATTAATAATACGGGGTTTTTGAGCTGTATACGTACCGACGCATTCTCCGAATCCCCTGGACCGAGAAGATCACGAACAAAGAGGTACTCAGCAGACTGAAAAAGGAACCAGAAGGACTTAACACAATTAAGGAAAGAAAGCTGAAGTATCTCGGGCATATTCTACGCGGGCCAAAGTATGAGGTTCTAAGTTTAATTTTACAAGGAAAAATCGTCGGAAAACGTTCAATAGGACGTAGACGGAACTCTTGGCTAAAAGACCTCCGCCGCTGGTTCAACGCATCATGAGTCGAGCTGTAATTACAATAGCCATGTGGATCGCCAACCTTCGTAGCGGAGACGGCGTATGAAGAAGAAGGTTTTCTTCTCCATTCGTATAATATGTTTTTTATCTGTATTTTAGCGATTAAAATATTGGTGTAATCGTAGTTTCCCAAAAATCGTTTGCTGTCGGGATAAAATATCAGTCAATAAGCATGTATTGAACATTTATTCGGTCTTCCTTTAATTTTATCCAAAATAAATGACGTGTTTGTTACGCATTTCTTTCATTTCGGTGCAAAAAGGTTTATTTAGAATTGCCTGCAAGGCAGCATAGAAGTTCTTACCTCGATTTGTACTTTACCAAAGCTCTGGTATACGAATATTTCGGGTAGTACTATTTTTTGTAAATGAATGTGCAATGACTGTTAATTCGAACTTTCTAGTAAAAATAAAAAGGAGAATGCGTGTTTTTGTTCAAAAAATTTTGAAATGCCCATCATTTGCGGGCTTAACTTCTGGACATCTCACCATCGATTTATATTCCATATGACAGTTTAATATTAAATAAAGTGAACCCCATATGGTAAGGGATTATGGATTGTGTAGAATAGAAAAAAAAATCGATAGCTTCGAAATGTGGTGCTAGAGATGATTCCTTAGAATTCCATGGACAGCAAAGCGTACAAATGAATCGGTGTCGCAAGAAGTCGGTGTCACAAAAAGTTTTTTAACGATTGTCACAATGAAAGTGCTGAAATTCTTCGGACATATAATAAGAAACCAGGAGGGAATATTACGTTGGTCATGGGAAAGATTAATGGAAAACGACCACCACCGGGACGCACACCTAAGAAATGGACAGATATTACATTACATACAACAGCATTGTCACTCGCACAATGCGTACGCCAATCAGAGGATCGTGACAAATGGCGGAAAATCATCACTGGTGGATTAAATGTTAATACCCCACCTAGGGTGACGACTGTAGATGATGATGAACGTACCGATGGATCTAATGAGGATATTGAAAATCAGTTCCTTTCTCTCAGACGCATGTTTCTTTGGTACGTATTTTAATTTTAGATTAAGCATATATCATTAATAGCAGCCTACGACATTTCCAGTTTTTAATAGCCGAGTAGGAAGAGGCAATTAAAAAATTCTTTAACAAAAAAAAGAATATTAAAATTATTTAGACGAACATAAGGATAAATTGTAGAACGAATTGTAAAGAAAAGAGAATTTAATAACGAGAATAAATCACATAGTACAATCATCACGTATACAGAAAATGAAATTACGATCTATAATGATAGGATTAAAGTATATTTATATATTCATTTCTTATATTTGTGTGCTTTGTGATTTATTCGTTATTAATAAAATTTGTTGTTAGTTCCCAGATTAAAAATTAGAATTATTGAAGGCGGTAAAGGCGATAGCCTAGTTGCTAGAGCGCTTGACTTCCGATATGGCGGTTACGGGTTCAATCCCAAGCGACGACGAACTTATTATTACAAGAATTAAATAAATAAATAATCGCTAATAATCACGTGGAAGGCAATGGCAAACCACCACGTTCAACATCGTATGTGCGCTAGGTCAGTACACAGCAGACCCACACCGGACAGACTGCACTTGTAGCGCGATAACAAGCGGCTACAATCAGTTCCGAATGTAGTCTTGCGTGTGTACAACTGCGTCGCATATAATAATTGCCTGGTACACAACCTATATCGGTACAACTAAAAATATACGAATTGGTTGCGCCAACGCGTTATGTAGCGTACGGCACCTTTTGGGGGGGGGGGGGGGGGGGGTAAAGTTAATTTCGGTAAAAAAAGGCTCATTTTCAATAATTTTTCTTTATGCTCCAGTGAATGCAAATATATTTTATTAAGTGTAATACAATAAAGTAACATTTGAACAATATTTTCTGAAATTTTAAATAAGAAATATTAAAAAATAAGCCGTTAGCAGAAAATCTTCGAAGAAGCCTAAAAAAAAAGTTGTTTTGCGGTGGACACTATATCTCACCACTGGTTATCTGAAATCAAAAAAATCAAAGTGCTACTGATAGTTAAACATTTTCTTGAGGTAACGCTGGGAGGATTTTTTTTTTTTTTGATTTTTTAATTTTTGTTAACACTTGGAATTTCCCTTAATTGTTTCTGGGTGAAGGTCCTCGGCTGACAAGCCCAATTAAAAAAAAAAAAAAAAAAAAAAAAAGTTAAAAACGCGATTTTCGCCATCAAAATCGACAAATTTTTTATTGTGAAATAAGTAATAATTAAAAAAAAAAAAAAAACCCTCCCAGCGTTACCTCGTAATTGATGTGCAGAAACACTGTACAAAATTTCAAAAGAATCGGTGCATTAGTTTTCGAGTTATAGTGTCCACGGACTTTAGAAATGTCAAGTGCGAGAAAAAGGCTTTAAAGTTTTGTGTACAAAAAAATTTGACTTAAAGATCAGTACGCGAGTGTTTCTTCTGATATACTTATTCAGAGTCACCCATAAAGCTCATAAAGCTCACAACTTTCAGCTATAAAATCTAAGGCAGCTTTTTGCTCTTGTCGACGTAGAATTCTGCCTTCTTTACTTTCAAGTGCAGCTTGTTGCTCTACTCTGTTTATGCTCGTTCAATCTACCATGCCTGTCCATTCATGAGAACTTGACCCTGTACTGATGTTTATCTCTTGCATAAATGAGAGCAAAGTAAAACAGCCCTCATTCAACATACATGAAACCACATGAGCTGTGATTTCAACCACAGTTGAGGTACCACTCAGTGATTTTGGGGTAATTTTCCAAATAAGTTGATTCAAACTCTCACTGTTGTTTTGAGTGAATCCTCCAAGATATCGCTGCAGAAGTGCCCCCTTACTCAAGTCTTCATATATCGGTTTAATTCCTTCAGAAACGTCACTTGGAAGTGCAGTGTAACTGTGTTTGAATTACTTCAGGGCATTTGCAGCTGCAGCTTCCTGCCATTCATACCACGAGTCTTGGCCGCTCGGGCATTTGTCGTGCTGCGGTTTCTCGTCCATCGAACAATAATGGTAGTAAGTAGCCAAAATGGCACAAAAGTATTCAGTTTTTTTTTTTTTTGGACGATGTATCTTTTGCTTCGGCATCGCCTGTCTTGCGTTTCTGTGGAGGTATTACTTTTTTTGATTGATTTAATCTGGAACAGGTTCTCTTGCGATCTTCTCTGCTAATTTTCTTCGGCATTTTACTAATAATAAATACACAATCACAGCGAAACTAGAAAATACGAAGTTCAAAAGAGCACGAAACAGCTTCCAGGTAGCCGCGTTACGTAGCTGCCCAGTAGGTGTTCAAACCCGGAGCGGACCACCGCTCACTCAAAACTTTATAGGTCCGTTAGTTTTGTTGCGATCGATTTCAAATTTTTACACAATAATCTTGAAATGTTGTACATTCATATAAGCAAATAAAAAAAAAATGCAAAAAAAAAAGTTTAAAAACTTTCCCCCCCTTAAGAAAAAGAAAGATACACAAGTTAACTTGACAGTACACTTGAGAGGAACAACAGAATAACAAATAAAGCAGGAAAAGCGAGCAATTTGATAAAACGGATTGTGGGGGAATATTCCAGTAATATAGGAAGTGAAATTACTGATTTTTTAAATCCCCCTCTCCCACCATACGTTTAAATAAACCGGAAGCCTAGAAAACTGAAAATGGCATAAATGGGAAAACAAATCACTTCGGGGAGGGCGTAGGGGCTGTGGGCAATTAGGCTATACTCCGTGATGAATCTTGAATAAAAAGAGTAGTGTAACATGAACGAAAATTTAAAGAAAAATAGGGATTGGTGGGTAATAACGACAAGTTACAGACTGATACGAGACGACAAAAATATTCAGGTGTAATTGCTAAAGCCATGCACTGAGGAGTATTATTAAATGTTTTCTAGATCAGCGGTTCTTAACCTCTGAGATTTAAAACAAGTTAAAGGAAATTGTAGTGGAAAAAACATAGAGTTGTATTATTATTATTATTATTATTATTATTATTATTATTATTATTATAATTTTTAAATTTATACGAAATTGTTATATATGAGTTATAGAAAAGCGTATTTGCTTATTTCAGTCCTCAAATTTTCCAGATATTTAGTTAATAATTAGGAAACTTAATTCTAATATAAAAGTAACGTAATAGGAAGGGGTGTGCATCGCAGATAAGAACCACCCCGTTTTAGATTTTGTTATACCCTTTTAGTGATCGATATAAATCGGAAGCCATAACGTTTCTTTATGAGTATGACGTTGTAACTTATCAGCGTCAAATGCACCAAATAAATTACACCTGAATATTTTTGTTACCTCGTGTATCGGTCTCGCCCTTCTTGCCATGCGCCGCTTCCTATTTTCTTAAATTATATTTCGTCTGCGTTACACTACTCCTTATTTAAGGGGCTCGTCGTAGAGTCTAATTGGCAGCCGCTCCCACTGGGATACATTTGTTTTCCCTTTTATGCCAGTTCTCAGGCTTTCTAGTTTTTATTTAACAAAACTGCACCGCTAATCTGTTTTTCTTTGTTTTTCAAATGTTTTTTTTCTTCGACTGAACTTTATCGTTTATATCTTCTGTTCTTTTCGTCTTGCACCTGTACTTCTGCTCATCTAAGCAATGATCTGCACCCCTTCACATTTTGTGCCGGCGTGCAGGTCTTCTTATTATCGAAAAGGTACTAAAAATTGAATACACCATCATTCAGACCTGCAATGAAAATCCGGCTAAGGAACAATAAAGATTTGTAAACAATTAAAAGGAGAGACGTGAGGTTTTTTGCATTTTCTTTCTTTTTCTCATTTTGTATATCTTCAATTGAATCTTAACTAACCAGTAGATGACCTCGAGAAATTTTATTAGTGTATTAATTTAAAATTTGATCTTCCACTCAAAAAATAAAAAAAAAAAAAAACGAAAAAAAAAATTAAAAATGTTTACCTCAAGTCGTTGTTGCGTCAAAGTTGCGCGTATCGTAATGATAACTAGTGAGAATTTTTCGACCAAGATTTTCACCGAGTAATTTCACTGCGTGAAAATTCAAAGTGGTCAATTCTGAAACGTAACAGGTTGATTTTTCTTTTTAATTCACGGTTATAAAATGGAACTATAAAATGGAACCGTTACGTCCTACGATTACACTAGTTTTTAGATAAACATCGTCGGCAGCGATGAAAGAAATACTAAGAAAATATTATAGAATCGGTCGGTTACCGAGCGTCTTCGTTCGTTCCACAGGCGCATCAGGGCGTTGTTGACGGAGAAAATGGTGACCAGCTACGCGGAATTTTAAACATTCGGAAGATATATGGAGAGTGTGGAAACGCGTCGGTTTCATCAACCCACAACGCTTGCCTCGTTAAACCAGCTCCTCCATCCATCACGCACTGATAATACGCAGTTTCACCTTTGTTCATTTTATTAAACGACATAATAAACGTTTTTACGTAAGAAGAAAGTTTCTGTCGCACGCTCATCGCCCAAACAAGCGCTCATCTTGGTCAAAAAGCGCACCAAAACCAAATAAAGACGCCAAATTGTTCTTTCTATTTCAAAAAGAAACACCCCCTCCCCTCACAAAAAATCTTGGGAATGCAATTTTTCTAGGATATTACGACTGAATCTTTTTCGTACGTTTTAAATATTGAAGGAATTCGTGAAAGGTGCATCACTCATTTTACCTATTTCGTAGTCGTGTCGTTGTCAGTTGAAGCGTAAAATTATCGCATATCACCCCGCCATCGCTCGTCGGGTATATTTTTAAAATCGTTTTAAATGATCACGTGACGATAATTTTAGAAATTCGTGGAATTCCGAAAACCTTCAAGCAGTTCGTGCTAGAAATTTACTTCATTTCCACCATTAACAAACAATTATAACAACAATTGCAATGGTTTTTAATTTAGCCTTAACCGTTAGTACGTTACAAATAAATAAATCAATTAAATAATAATTCATCATAGGAATATGTCTGTATAATTCAGACGAAACTGGTCGGACAGTAATTTTTAATTGTGTTTCTTAAGTATTTTAATTGTGTTTTTTAATTGTTTCAATTGTTTTTCAATAATGTTTTAAGTTTTATAAATTTAATGAAGTTTTAGTGAAGTCGATCTATGTTTCCCATAACAAATAATCAATGTTAAATATATATATATATATATATGTATAGTGAATATGAATCCGTATAATGTCAATGTAACATCGAGTAACTGCAACATTGGACTATCATATTTAATTTATTTATTTATTTATTTATTTGTAAGTTATAACAATTATTTACAGTTAACTATAATGCCGAAATGGCTCCCTGTGCGGAATGGATTTTTAAGAATCAGTAAGCGGGGTGACAAATTTTTAAGAAACGGTTATTCGGGGATTTAGATTATTGACCGAGATCATACATTCCCAGTTTGAAGAATATCAAATATTCTACACTGACGGATCATCTCGGAATAAATTCAATGCTGCCTTTTATCGTGCAACACAGTAATCGATCTCGAACATTCTTCCGCTTGCGGTATGCTGGGTATATGTTTGGCATTTATCGACGTTGATTGTCATCGTTTCCATCTTTGGTATAGCGTTCTTTGTTAGATTCCATTCCTTGTGACTCCTAATTGCTGCTATTTACACGTGTTAATGAGTAATCGTTCGTTGCTGACAAGCCCGGACAAAACCCCAAACAAGGGGGGAAAAAAATACTACTACTAATGCAGAATTGTAACTCGGGGAAGACTTAACATAAACGTTTGGTTATGTTAAGACAAAAAAAAAAAAATAAAACAGATAAAACTAAATTATTACGTATTAAAGTAACCGCAACAAATAATATAAACGTAATATGTCATGTTCTGTTTACATGCAAAAAGCATAACTTTTGTCAATCCATTAATATGGTAATGATAAATAATCATAAATGTCTCGGAATAAAAGTATAGGTAAATGTTTTAATTGGAGATACTATATAAAGGACTTATTTGCAGATCTTATTTAGGCTATCGCTTCCTTGCTAAACGTCTTTCACTCTCATCTTCTTCTCTCATTTTTTCCTACCTTTCAATTTCTCGGAATTGGCGCTTCGGAAAATTCCTATCCTGTCCCTTATTTCTCTCCGTCTTAGTTCATTTTGGCCAAATACAATTTCCTTTAATAGTCTGCCTCATTTTTCCTTTAACTTCAGCGATCTCTGCCATCCTCCCAGAGTATTTATTTTGCCTACACTTGCAAAATCTCTCCCTCCAGCTGTAATTAAACAGGAATTCCATAGTACTGTCAATTCTCTGTTTCCTTTTCATGTAAACATTTTCACTGATGGTTCCAAAAGGCCTCTGTTGGTGTTGTTAGTGCTTCTTTTATTCTATAACATCTCTGAATCCTTCTGTCTTTCTTCTTTCTGTTCCATATTTACAGCCGAGCTGATGGCTATTCTACGTTCCATTATTTTTATCTCCTCCAATTGTCTTTCTTCCCAGTTTCTGATCATTTCCGACTCCGTGAGTGCTCTTCAAGCCATCTCTTTTCCTCTCCCCCTAATTATTCCTGTGATTTTACTATTCTCCGCATACGTTTTCTCATTCGGACTCTCTGTTCTCTTCATGTGATCCATATTGACTTGCCATAGGTTCCTGGCCATTCTGGCATCTCTGGTAATGAGATGGCTGATTCTTTGGCTCGGGTTGTTGCTTCTTCAAAAAAATCCCATCTAATCTCTTGCCGTTGTGTAAAGATTTCCATCTAAGATTTTGCTGGGATATGTGCCTTTCCTAATTGTCGCTCCTTTTATCTGTCCGTTCAGCCTAATCTTCCTTCCAATCCTTGGTTCCTTCTGTTTCCTTCACTTCCTCGTTCTGTTGTTGTCGCCATTGTGCGTTTGCGCTTTAACTATTCCTTGCTGCTTTCCTCCCGCTTTCACCTCTCGTTGGCCTTTTCCCCATTTTGTCCTCTCTATTCAAATGATGCGGTTGCTTGTGACGCCTATCACGTGTTCTTTGAGTGCTCTGCTCTTTCGGTGGAGCGTTCGGCTCTGTACTCCCACTTGCTTAGGCGGGGGCTTCCTGCTCCTTTTTGTGCCCGTTATATCCCGTCTTTTCCTTCTACACTTATTATCCCTCCCATTGTTTCCTTCTTATTGACGATATCTGATCGTCTCACTATATAACTTTCGTTTTCCTCTTATTGTTTCCGGATGAACTTGGTTGACGAGCTCGATGTTATTTTCCCTTTTTTTATTCAAAAAAAAAAAAAAAAACAAAAAGTAAAAATCCGGAAAATGTTAACTAAAAAAATATACCTACTTAGGAATATATGCATATCAACTTATAGATAGGCACTATATTAATCTCATTTAAAACACGCAGTAGCAATAGTTTGGGGTAAAGCGAACAAGACTAATGAAACGAACAAAACTACTAAAGCGAACAAAACTAATGCGGAACACATTATATTATATTTAGAAAAAAAATTGTACTTCAACTATTGTGAAAATTAATATGCTGATACCTCATATACAGATGGTAACTTATTAAAAAAGTACCATGTGCTGCACCCGAAACGATATCACTACTATTTATAATTAAACGGGCATGATTAAACGAGAAATGATGATTGGAAAAGAAAAGAATTCGATAAATTTTATTTAGGAAATCCAATAACATAAGAATCAGAATTTAGTAATTTAAACATGATGACAATGTTCAAAAATAAATATACTGCGCAAGTTATTAAACTTGTTACCGGATTACATCGAACAACTCCAGAAAATAAGGAAACAGCTAACGTAGAAATAAAAAACTGGATTATCGAGAAAAACATTAAAATTCGATAAAATATTACGGTTACCACTGGTAAATATATATTATTTATGGTGTATATGCAAAGGTATAAGAGTACATAGGAGAATGTAAAGTAGATTATAGGTTTTTATTTGTAAATAAACGTATGAGATTGGAGTATACGCGTATGTATGTGTATACGTAGTGTGTACTGTGGACTTACATGTACATGTAGGTGTAGATATGGCTGAGTATAACGGTATTATATGCAATATGACACATTGAAAGGTCTAGCATTAGCAAAAAATTAAAAATGAAAAAATTATTCGTAATTTAGTATTTAAATACTTAAAATATATTAGAATATATATATATATATATATATCTATATATATACATGCCCTGAACTAGTTAATTAGAAGTGAATTTTTGTATTTATACTTAAAATAAAAAATGGAAACTTTACTTTAAGGACCCCGGTATCAAGCTGTGCGGTTTCAGGTAGAAAAGGTAACGAACATGTATTACAAAAACAAAAAAAACAAAAAAAAAACCGAGGGAAAATAAAACAGACGACCGTTGATGAAAAAAGAGATCAAAGAAGATTGTTTTTGAAATGGGTCGGTGACCGTCTAAGAGGTATTGAACGATCTATTCGAATGGCTGCGAAGTTGTGTGAATTGCGGTATTTCTTTTTAATACCGCGTAAAATTACGAAATTTCAATAATAAAAAGTACACTCTATAGCTTTTTTATTAATTAATTCATTAATTAATTGATTAATTTCATTCATTTACGGGTTTCAAAGAATTACTGAAAATGAGGTAATTAAAAATTAACATTGCTACACAAGAATACCTCTTCCTTTTTTTTATTGTTTTTTTTTCTTTTTTTCTTTTGGGGGGAGGCGCCAACTGAGGACATTTTAACCGAGCACTGCAATTTAACATACTAGAAGGACCTTTTTATATTAATTTTATTTCTTCTTTCTAATATAATTTTTCTCTACGGTTGTCCAACATTAATGCTATTTAAGAAATGGTACTATATCTATTAGTATTGCGGTTTTTTCCCACTTCTGTTCCATTCGGTCGTTACTTTTTAAAATTAATTCCTTCTTCTCCTACCCCGGCCTTCATGAGATTATTTCGAATTTATCTCAAGCGATATTCTTTAGGTCAGACCTCCTTATCATTAATTATTAATTACTCATCATCGTAGTTCATTAATTCATATCGTCTTCAGTGATTAATAGTGTTCAGTATTGTTTTACATTGCAATGATAACGAATGTACACGATGAGAAATCGGTAGTTCCTTTGAGAAAACAGAAAAAAGAGATGATGTATTTTTAATATTGAATGTAAGTCGGTGTACCAGAATTTCACAAAATACCGGCGCTAAAGGGGTCTTCTTATTGATGCCAGCAGCTTACTGTGGTGAAAAGTAGAGTCCAGGCTAGACGAGGACGGTAGGTAATTTAAGATGTGTGTCTTTCTACGTATTCTAAGTATGTATTTTTTAAAGAAAGTGAAACTAGTGGATGTAAAAGGCGAAAAATTTATTCGCAAATGAAAAAAGTCTTTTCATCTCCTTTCGCCTCAGAATCTAAATGTCTAACATAATTCATTCAAGTGGTCGTACCAAAAAGTGAGCTCCCACCCCAAAAAAAAGAGAAACCAATAGGGAAATTTTTTTGATACTTGGTCTGAATAATTCTGACTGAAAAATAAAATGAAAAATGAGAATGCGCGATTGTTCTCTAGTTTTTACGAAGAGCTTTTAAATATAAAGTACCGGAGGGAATTAATTACCCCGCAACCGACATGGTGGACCGGAAAAGTGGCATTCTTTCCTAACGCCGCTGAACCTGCTAAAAAACATGTTTCTTCGTCGCATTAATTATAATCTAAATGACGTGCGATATATCCTGCTCACCGTGTTATCATGGATAATTATTACATTCGAAACTGGATTGCCCGGCTTCCGTTCTTCCGATCATCAGTCGTCATTCATTGCCCGATCTAAACGTCATTATCGGTGCACACATTTCGAATACACTTTGCGGTGTTCTAGCGGTTATCGGAGAAAAATTAAAATTATAATAACGATACCAAACTATTCATTAAACTAACAGTCAATCATGCCGGAATCGGGACGACAACTCTTACGCACGTCACGATACATTTATCGTCAGGCTCATTCCATTACGCGGAAATTATTTAAATCTGATGTGACGATATAAAAACCATTACGATCATCATCTGTCGCTAAATATCTGCGCTCTATCCGCGTTCCCGTTATGCTATTTCACGAATCGCGAACATATTTCATAACGTATCGTGCGAAGCGAGCAGTTCTGCGCATTCTTCGAACCTCAAATGCAACCGCTTTCGTGCGATTTCCGATTTAACGATATGTCCGTTGCCTTATCTCTATATTCTTCCTCAACCACTTACATAGCCGAATTTTCGAATAATAATAATGTGTTCCTGCGGTAGAAAGTCTATTAACTATAAATTATCGATTATATATTTATTTAAAAGTGTAACGACTACGAACGAAGTATTTTATCGATTTCTTCGAATGTTTCTCGAATTATGCCGGATGAATTTTTATTAAAGTTCCTTTTATTTTATTATCACTTTCTCGTAGCTCCATTTTTCTTCCGCAATTCATGTTTCTCTCTTTCGCTTTTTTCTTCTTCTTGCGGTATTCCGACACAGTTATGTCCCCTACTTATGCTGTCTTACGAAATAATCGATTAAATAAATTTTTCCCTTCTATCTATCGCCGTGCGTACGTCCATTATGTTTTTCACCGGTACTCTGTTTCTGTTCTATGTGCGCTGATGCTCGTAAATCTTCCATAATTTTTTCGATTAAAAAATTTAAATTATTAATGTGTTACATACACGTGAGAATGCATATTGCTATACGAACTTGTTGCAAAGTGAAAAAGGTTAATTACTACTTCTTTTTATCTTCTCTATATTGGTTTATTTAGAAAAAGTTTTACCAAAAAAAATAAGACTTTCATCTACACGGAAATATATAAAATCACATTAATACTCGTATGTTTATGAGTTTAAAAGGCAGAGAGGCAATCTATCCGCATAACTCTATAACGAATACCTACGTATTCCGATCAGCATAATATTTAAAGCCGTCGTATAAAATACATTTCATAACGAAACAATGATCCGTTTTATCTTGGTAAACAAAACGAATTACTCCAGTAGGCCAAAATTACTGATGCAAAAATCGTCAGTTCAAAATTTAGAATGACCCCGCCAAAAAAAATTCTTTTCCTTTTTTCTTTCTTTTTTATTACTCGGCCATACAAAAACTTATTCGTATTAACAAATATTTTTTTTTCAATTTTAAGTAGAGCGGACCTTTTTTCGTCTGATTATTTTTCATTTTATCAACTTGATTACTTAAAAATAGTTACCTATAAATCACACAACCTCATTCAACTTATATCTACACTAGCTGTTACTCACGACTTTGCTCGTACATTAGTATCCGTTTAAATCTGTATCTGGAAACTGATAGAAAAAAAAAAAGAAGGCGATTTTATCTACAAGTTTGTATATTTATTATGGTAAACATTTTTTTTGGAATAATTATTTTTATCGCAATTTCGCAATCTGTAGGGGTCCACCTTTGAAAAATATTTATTAGACCGAATGACATTTCTGGAAGTTTCATAGCTTCCGCCATTGTAATCATCTCGTTTTTTTATTCCGTACTCGCCGTATTCATCATATCATAGTCTATAAATGGCTCATTTACTTCCTCGTTAGCTCCGCGACTTTATCCGGGGCGCATTAATACTTACTTACTCGTAAATCTTTACCCCATTAAGGGTTTGTTTCTTCTATAGAGATTTCCTTTCTTCTGCGAATAGTATTAATATAATAATTAAAATAACTTTTCAAGTACATTCTACAACAGCAAACCACAGTAGTTGGCGAAATATTTAAATTATTTAAATGTAAACATTTCCGGTAGTAACTAATTTGGGAACTTTCTTTATTAATTTCTCTGTAAAATTTAGTTTTCCTTTTTTCATAGAAAATTACTAATACACTGCATAATTAAATTATGTATTCAAACATTAGAAAAAAGAAATTAAAGGATGGAATTATAAAGAATTATTTATAATTTCACATTTTTGTTTAATTAATACTTGTGACTATGCGCCGTAATTCAATACTCGTATATCTACGTTACAAAGCTGCTTCCGGCGACTTCACCTTTTTAGCTGAAATGAGTATCATAATCAACCCTAAGCTTCATTTCAGAAAGTCAGATTGTTTTGATCACTTCAATCATTTGGTTCTTACACTCCTTCTTGGCAATTCCGCTTTCCTTGTACCATTCGCATTATATAAACTCTCTATTTACTTTCCTCCCACTTGTTTCCCCTCAGTTTTTAAATGTGAATATTATTATTTGAGGGTGGTTTTTAATTGAAATATACTTACATGAAGATTTTTTCTTTCTCTAAGAAACATATTTATTACCCTTCAAAAAAAAAAAAACCTCCATAGTCACATCCAGCCGAACGTTCTCGTTATTTCTAAAAACCAGGTGTCTGTCGCGATCTAACAAAAAGTTTCGCTCAACAAAAGATTGCACACAACCATCGTTTTTTTTTAATATATATATATATATATATACATATATATATATATAATGCGGCCATTTTGACCTTGCAAAGGCGCTGTGCCCCTTGACCCCTCTTGCTTTCATTTCTGTCTCTTTCTCTTCTATACTTTGTATAAAATGATCAAAATTTACAACGTAATTCTTACTGGCATCAACATAAAAAAAATAACATAATCACAAAATTTTTATCCTAACATTTAACTTTCATTATATAAAATTAAGATATATTTTCGTTACATATTTCGTTACATAAAATTGTGACATTTTTAAAATAATCACAAAAATCCTATACAATATAACAAACGTTACATAAAATTGGGACATTTTTTTGGGACATTTTGCGTTACATAAAATTGGAACATTTTTTCGAATGGGGGGTAGCCTAAGAATTACGTTGTAATTAATATATGGTCCATGTGCTGTGTGTGTGTAATTGCCGAGATTATTACGGCACATGGATCAGTGCAAAATTAGAAGTATTTTAACAGGTTAGCCGCTCTGATAAAGTCTTGCATATCCTGGATTTGTTTTAGTTTGTTTGGCAACGCAACCGACGGTAAGTTGGAGATGCCTGCAGGCAGGTAATGTTCCAAGACGTGTTCAGCAGTTGATAAAATGGCGGAATTGCATATGGAACAGGCAGATGGAGAAGATGTTCCATAGAGCAAATAGTTGTGGGATATTACTGTGTGCCCTATGCGGAGTCTAGTCAATGCTATAAACTCTCTGCGGGACACATAGATATCGGTGGCCACCAAGGCTCAGTGCTCACCTTAATGGATCGCAGCCATGATGTGTGTACCGACCACATAGTTTCTCATGTCATTGCCTTATGTTGCTGAAAAATGGGTGTCTCATCGGCTGAGGAAGAGAGGCGCCTTCGAGCATTCGGCTATATGTTTCTGCCTTAGCAGCCAAATTTATACGCTCGTTCCCCGGCATGACCCGGGACCCACAAGAACGTTACCTGTGAGCCAGCCCGAAAAAGCACGTTAATGATGCGCTTTATTTCTCGAGACAGTGTGTGTAAAGTTGTTGGTGTCTGGATTAACCTAATCGATTGCAAGAAATCTGTGATTAGCCATCGTTTTAAAAATACCTTAATCCAATGATACATATTGTCAAATGCACATAGAATACTGTATTAAAAAATCGGTTGCTAGTTTGTCCACGGTAATCTCTCATAATTACATATTATAATCTGCACCGATATGCCCGTTTTATTCTGTCTGTTCCAACCTCTCCAACGAGCATTTTATAAAAATTAATTGATTATACCACAACAGCATGAACAAGGATTTAAAATTTCAATATAAACAATATCTCCCCGATTTGGCTACTACTAAAAATTTTGTTACAGGATTCTTTCTTTATTTCTCTTCTGTAAGAACTAATAAAAACTATTTTTTTATATGAAAATATCTCATAGCTGCTGGTCGCGATCTAAATTTTTTTGCCGTAACAAAGAAAGCATCCACTGAGAAACGTCACGAAATCTATTTAAATTTTATCTGTTAAGGAAAGTTGTGAAGAAGAAATTGTGACGAAGAAATGTTACAGAATTTTACGATGTTCTCGTAAACCACTTGATGAAACCTTCGAATTCTACCTACAATTAGCAATTGCTACGCTACGCATAAAGTAACCAACAACTTATAAATAATAACACATTTCGTTATTTACTCGACAGAAATGTATTTCTCGATAATCATTTATGATTACAGAAAACAATGAGTTTGTATTTTGCTGTTAGTGTTTATTTTAATATTATTTCTATATTTTTATTATTTTCTTTTTCTGTATATAAATCTTCATTCGAGCAATAAATGAATGCAGAAATTAAGTGCATACGATGAAGTTGTTCGAGGAAAACTGTATTGTTTTTAATAAAAAGTACAATAATCGAATCTGGAGAGGGCAGTTGATTTATACGGCGTGTAAGAAGAATACTAGCATGTCCCTGGGCCATTTTCTGAAAAAGGTAGTGTTTTTGGGAAGAACATAAGCGGAAATGTATAATTTACGTGACTGCCATATAGCCGTTCAGTAATAATTAGCCGAGGTTTGAAAATAAATTAATCAATGTAGGAGCGAGAAATTTTGATTAGACAACGAGATAATGAGTTTTCTAAAGAAAAATAGAAATTTATTTATTTGGATAAATTAGCGTCGGAGGAATAGACGGAAAGAGTGCGAGAAGAAATACGTAGAGGACTAAGGAAATAAACATTTGGCTAAAAGCAAAACCTCTAGCAAGATGTGTTTTTATTTTTTTTTTGTAATTTCATTTAACCGAAACACAGTCTCGTTGTAAAGATGGAAACGAGTTAACAGATCATCGGACGAGGAGTGATCTTCGGAGCATCCTAGATGATTTTTAACGTGTGTAACGTTTTCCTTGTCAGCTTTTCCCGAGATTAGCTATTATCAGGGGGGCTGTCAATCTTATTCGTGCGCTTTCAAAGTACTTATTAAAAATTGATGCGATGAACAGGAGAAGTGTAATAATTAAAATGATTACTACGAAAGTAAAACAACAGCAGCTGTTTATAATTAAAGTTAAGCGGCTACCGCTAATAAACGGACATATATTTCGGTAGAAGCGTGCCCGTCCTGTTACGATTCTGTGAAATAGGTTAAATGGAAACAATGAACCACGCTACCTTCATTCACCCTGCGAAAGCGAAACAATGCGTGTTTCGTGGAAATGTTATACGTTTAAACAATAAATAGGCGCTCGATGTATATAGTTTCTAAAGTGTTTCCTTCTCACTAACTTAACCAGCTATCTTCGGATCCGATTAATTCTCTTTACATATTCCGGCAATTACCGGATTAGAGGGGACAACTGCAATCAGACTAAAAGAACAACTACAAATTATAGGGTACGCGAATAAGCGAATAAACAATGTACAGCTCTGGTCACGAAACAACTAAAAAAGTTGCAAATTCGGAAACCGACTGAAGATAATTTGAAACTAGCAGTTCAACACCTAAAAGAGAACGACTCTGACACAAAATCCCTGAACTGAAGAAAGTGGACGTTATAAATACAGCAAAAAACATAATTTTACCTTACTGTTTGCTCTGGGATAGCCAAAGAGAAAATATGAGACTCATTAAATAAGAAAGAGGCTCCCCCCCCAAAAAAAAAAAAAAAAAAAACAAGAGAGAGGAAGGAACATTAATCATTTACTGTGCCCACTACATTCTTGCTCTTCCTTCTCTTTCTGTTGTTCCTATATTGGCTATCTTTATTTCTTCTGTTTCTAATCGCTTCCTGATTTAACTTTCAAGTCCCTACGTTTCATTATTTGTTAGTCCTTTGTGCTGGGTAAATGTCCTGAGTTGACGTGCCCAAAGAAAAAAAAAAAAAAAAAAAGAATATTAATCATTAAAAAGTAACGTCTTCTCAAATTTATCGCACATAACAAACTTCCATCTTTAGCCTAATGTCAACGTGTTTCTTTTTTTTGTTCTTTTTTCTTTATTTTATTAGGCTTGTCAACGATGGTCGATTGTTGCTGCGTCGAATATATGTATTTGTCCACGTCGGTTAAAGAAGGTAAAAAAAAACAACATTTTTCTTTCTTTCTTTTTTTGTGGGCGCGCCAGCAGCATTGACCCAATAATAAGAAAACTAAGTGTTAAAAAACTAAATAACTAGGCGGTTCGAAATGGACGCAACAAAGGGCAACAGTGCGGACACCACAGAAGATGAAGGAAAGGAGAGGATAAAGGAAGAGTTATAGGAAGTAGGGAGACTAACTGTATAAAAGGGAAAAAAATAATTCAAGTGATCTTACCAAAATAATAACTTTGCGGGAGTTTATTCGTTGAAAAGTAAATTTTGTTCATTGTCTAACTGAGCAGTTATTTCTTTTATCGATTCTCGATATAGAGACCTTACCGATAAGATTGATTTAAGTTTCACATATAAAAGAGATGAAATAGCAAATTCTAGGACGAGATTTTTATCGATAATTCGTAATTATTCGGATTATTGCAATTTTTTTTTTGTACCAATTTTCGTGAGCTAATTTCACTGAAAAAGATTTTGCGAATATGCATATCCATAAACAAAACATTTGGAAATAATTATGCCCGCATTTTTATTACCTTTACCTATTACAACTGATCTTTTTCCATGTCAGTTAACAGATTTATTTTAACTATAATTACACATTGTAAGTATTGTCGGTCTAGGCTCTAATTTCATTACATTTATCAGAGTCGATTGTTCTCTTTTTTTTTTTTAAATCTTTTGAACTCGTCAACCAAGGACCTTCATCCAGAAGTCGATTTTTCACTCGTAAGAGTTTTGTCGCATCGATGGTTGGTTAAATTGTTTTTTTTTTTTTTTTTTTTTTAATTTTAACGTATAAAGTGAATATTTTGTAAATACCAAAAAAAGTATTCTGCTGTTTGTAGTAAAAATAGAAACTGCTGCATGTTACAGTTTTTTCCCTTAACCTACCATTTTACCAAAATAAAGGAAGAAAATCAGCTATCTCAGTTTAGCTGGTAAGACAGTTCGTTTGTTTATCCCGCTGTCACAGATTAAAACTAACAAACATTTCACTTGAGCTAGGTTAATGTCCACAGTTGTCGCGCCAAAAAAAAAAAAAAATACTAGTATAATAAAAAATACATACATGCGTAAGTACAGATATATGTAAATAAATATATGTGTGTCGTTTGTTTGTCGTAATATTCTTTCGTCCGGATATAACAGCTAGCTCAAAATTAGAGAATTTACTATATTTTTACATTTTAAAATAAATAAAACACCGGTAAATTTTACTTTAAACGGTAGATTCTATTTTGTTAGTTGTTCTCACTGTTGATAAAAAAAAAAACAAGGTTTTCATCAATTCATGGCTCATCTTTCACTTTTTAGCCATCTTTATCCGACCTTTTTATTTTATATATTTTATATATTTATATATATATATATATATATATATATATACATATCTTTTATTATTTTTTGCAAACTACTTGTATATTTGCATCCTACTGCCAAAATGTATTTATCGCGCAGAGCAGAAGTAATTTTCACGCAAAAAGCATATTGGAAAGTACTAAAAATATAGAGAATACAAAGATATTAATTCTAATTTAACCAACAGATGAAATAAGTTGTAGAAAATTGATCATGTAATATCTTAAATATGATTAGTAAAATTCGAAAAAATAATAGTGCATTTTAAATATGGATTCCCGGTCGTAATAGGGGCAAAGCATATGGCCGATGATAGTAATTAATAACTATAAAAATCTCATTTGCCGAATACATATTCAATAGGGAGGAGAGGGGTAATGAAAGACAATTTAACTATTAAAAAAAAACCAGCAAAAATTACGTGAAAAAATCCTGCTTTGAAATGCAAAAACAAATACGTAGTAGACGTTGGTATCCAAATGAAACGCGATATATGTTATATACTATGTTGAATAAGAGAACAGACTAGGTTATAACGCCCGAAATATTCTTTCAATTGAAAATTATGAGAATGGAAAGAGATCGGATCAGTTGGTGCAATTTAACGGTGTGAGATTTTTTAATAAATTAATTTCCTACCGCTTGTCGATCGTAACACTATAGATCGTAGGGGAACTGGAACAAAAGTTTAGAATGCTTATTATACCAGAAATTTATTTAAAACAAAAATAAATCATTTAAAAGTAAATAGAGAAAAATTTTTTGGAAATTAAAATGGTTTAAGGGGGTATTCTGGTCTAGAGGCATATATTTTAAACGTTTTGTCGTGCTCGATAAAAAAAAAAAAAAAAAAAAAAAAATATTTTTACCATTCACTTTTTTGCAACATGTTTATTTGATGTATTAAAAATATGCAGAAAAATTTGGAAAAAAAATTTATAAGTTGGTAAAGTTTGGGGTAAAAAAAAAGGAAGTGTTCTGGTTGATACGATTACAGCCCGTCTTCTGGGCATCTAAAATAAAATTCAAAAAACGGTTCTTAATTAGTAAGAGCGTTATAGCCTCTGCCTAAGAGAAAACGGAATGTTTTTTTTTCTTGCAAAATGGCGACTTTCTGAAAAAAATACATTTTTCGATTTTTTTTATAATTTTTAATTTTTTAAAGTAGTAAAAAAAAAAGAATTTTGACATAAAAGTGGTAGGGGCGATAGAAAAATATATATTAAAGATTGGTACAAAATTTGAAGTAAATTGTTTAAATAGAACTTGAGATATCGTGTCAACCATGTTAAAAAAAAAGTCACATTTAAAGTTTTGAGCAAGTTTCAGGCAGCCGCAGATTATGTTAATCGGCGATTCTATAGAAAGTGTTTTCTTCGACTTCAAAATAGACATTTTCGAAAGCTCATTCTGATTTACGAGCAGTTCTAGCTTCCTTAGAAGCATCAGAGAAGTTTATTGCTGGTAGCACACTATTGTCCCCCGTTTAGTAGCGAACGCACAAGCTTTTCGGGACCAATAGTAATTCCCATGGCATTGATAATTTTTTGAAATTGGTAAAAAGCCTTCATTGAAAAGGCAAACAGCTGTATAATTTGCAATTTCAATTGTCCATGTTCCCGCTTTATCTCATTTTAGCGGGATTTTTACAATCTTCCCTCGACTCGATGTTACTCGATACACAGTACGGATGCGCTCAGGCACATGTTACTGTCTTAACTTTCGACTACTACCACTTAGATACTAACGCAGTATCTACCCGATTCGACTGTTTTTATAAACGTGCATGGGGATTTTTGGTTTTGGTCGAGTGTCAACATCCTTGATGGAACCATATAGTAACGACAAGTTAGAATGATACGTGAGAGATGATGAATTAATGAAATATCAGGGAATATCTTCTAGCTCGAACACCGTCAAAAGATAACGCTACAAGTACCGAATTCGTCTCACATTTTACACATAAAAATTGAAATTAACGCTCAAAATGACTTTTTTTTTTTTTTTTTTTTTTTTTTTGGGCACGTCAACAGTGGAACTTACTCAACGCAAAGAATTGTACATTATATAAGGAAAAGATTATTAATGAGGTAAAGAAGGCCAACAAAGGAACTATATATTGAGAGAGGGGAATGCAAGAATGGAGTGGACACTATAAGGAGTAGGTAAAGGTGCAGAATACTAGAATACAGAGTTGAACGTTCGAAGGAAATAAATGGGCATTCGAACAAAATGATTTATTTTCTAATTATGAGCAACGTACGCATATTTACGTTTTTTAAAGATTGAAGCTAAATTGAGCTAAACTGAATACTGAACACGAAAAGGTTTTCTTCAAAAAAAAATACGTTGATCTTCGGTTAATCGATTTTGAAGTGTTCTATATTATAAATTTTGTATAATGTCATCATACCAAAAACCGTCAACTTCGGCGTGATGGGCTTGGTTCCTGCGTCACTAAAATAGCTATAACTCGGTAAATTATTGAAATTTTAAAATTTTCTATCGAGGGTATATTGTTAAAGGTTTAAACTTCAAGAATATGCAAAACAAAAAATTGATTTTTTCAAAATTCTAGACCAGAATACTTCCTTAAGCGACCAGGTGGCGGAAACTTAAGCGAGAAAAAGAAAGAAAAAGCGTACCAATTATTGAAATGGATATAGACAGAGGAAATAAATCACTGCAATAAGACTCGCGAAAACTTTTCGTTTTTTATTGTACTTCCCATACTGCTATTGTAGTGTTATACTTCTGTACTGCGAAGGAATTATCCTCGACGTTTTAGAATAATCAAGGTGGAATGGAATAATGCTCCATTCTTACTGCGAAAGTATCATATTAATCTGTCTCGGTGGATTTTTAATAATACATTACGGTAGACTTGTTTATATAAATTACTTTGAATATTCCTCAGTGTGTGCTTTGCCGCTTTTTCGTCTGATATTTTTGTTTTCTATTTCAATCTTTAAGTGATTCCTTTCTGATAAATTCGATGTATTCCGCGTTATCCATACAATTTTAGAAATGTACTTACCACATGCACAATATAGCGCTGTTCATGGTTTTCACGCCAAAAATAAAACAACAATAATACTTAAGTTTTAAAATTATTGCGTCAAACCAGTCGCTCGTATTGCTTTTAATAGTTCCCCTTATGTCTAGTATCATCGATCTTTTACTTCTATGTGAAAATATTTAAAATCTTCCTAAGCCGCTTTATATTTCTTCAATATTTTTCTTCAAATTATTATCTAATCTTATTACAAATAAATAAATAATAGTATAACGTTGCAGTTACTCGATGTTATTATTACGTAATACAAATTTATATTCACTACTCACACATATAATAATTTTAATTGTTTTTTTAAATGGCTAAGTTTTATAATTATAGCAAAAGTTTTAGTGAAGTCAATTTATGTTTCTAATTAAAAAATAAGCAATGTTTATATATATATATATATATATATATATATGTGTGTGTGTGTGTGTGTATGGATAGTGAATATAAATTCATATAACATCGAATAATTGCAACGTTGGACTTTTATTTATTTATTTGTAATATATTAGCAGTTTACGATGAGTAAAAACAATTACATTGTTTAATCTTTTTTAAAATTTTAACAATTCCTCAGCTTAACTTGGATTCCGCGAAATCCTATCCATTCTATCCAGATAAGCAAAAATATGCATCGTGTCAGCTACCCTTCCAACTCAATTTTCAAGTAAATATCTTTTTGAAACTTATCTGCTATACCGCTGAATTTGAATATCCTAAAATGCTTATAACTTACGAGTAATCGATCATGACTAACGGAAAGGCGATCTTTCTTTGTAAATTATATTGATTTAAATAATTATAACGTGTATTCCAATGTAAAAAAAAAAAAAAGAAAAAGGGAGGAACTAAACTATTCAACTTAAACGGTTATAATTTAATTTCGCTGCATAGAGAAACCAGTAAAGGGAGTGGTATAGCAATATACATTAAGAACAACATATATTGTGAGGAAATCGGCATACGATGGATCGAAACAATCACCCTAAAATTAAATATAAATAAAAACTTCACGATAGCGTTAGTAGCTATTCACAAACCCTCAAATAACATCAAAGCACTATTTATTAGTGAACTAAAAATAATATAACAAATTTCCTTGGAAAAGGAGACTGTATAATATGTGGTGACATAAATATAGATACACTAAAGTGTTAAACCTTCAATTACGTGTAAGACTAATACGATGCTTTGTCTGGATGGAAAGTTGGATCCTCACTAAAGTCCTAGAGAAGAAATTAACCCGGAAGTTCTCAATGGCATGGCCAAAGAAACCGAACTGCCATAAAGTTATACAAGCCCGAAAACTCGAATATTTTGGCCATATCTCTAGGCATCCGGAAAAATACCATCTTCTGCAGTTAGTACGAGAAGACTAGGTAGATGAAAAATGTTCTGGCTAGCAGATATGAGGGGGTGGTATGGACGTACCACAGCCGAACTACAAGAGGCAATCAAAATCAACAATAGCCACGATGATCGCCCAACTTCAGGCGGAGAAGGCGGAATGAAAAATAAGACACTAAAAACAAATAACAATTCTATTAAGTATAGGAATGTACCAGCTGGCGAAGGATACAAAAAAAAAAAATAAATAAATAAATAAGGCCACGAGAGCTGAAATACAGGTAGGAGAGTTAACAGAATCTTGCTTAGATCACATTTTTACTAGATATAAAAAAGAAAGTGCAGAGTTATAACAAAATTTCCGATCACTACCTAATATTCTATAAAATGCAGGTAGATGTAGGGATCATAAAAAATAATGAAAATAGATATACGAAAATAAGCGTTACAATGAAAACGGTTAAAAGAAACGTTACTGAGTTATGATTGGGGAAATATAGAAAATTCTGATTATATTAAAATTAGAAATAAATTTCAAGAGATATAACAACTCGGAAAAACTTAACATAAATAAAAAAGACAACAGAAAATCAACTCCGATAAAAATGTTGATTAAAAAAAGGTATCTTGAACCTAATAAATGAAAGAGATAAACATAAACCAGGATGAATATAGAGAACAATATAAAGAAAAATTAGGAATAAGGTTACCAAAACCATTAAAATAAATAAACGACAACTACTGTAGAACGATAATAAAAAAAACATCTAGGGGAGATCAGAAGAAAATGAAGAAAAAAATCAATGAGGTAATAGGTAAATATAAAAACAATTCAATTGACGCGACAATTTTAAAACATTTTAAAGATTTGAACCTCCAGTTAATAAGCAATAATTTTATAAATTATTTTAATAATACAGTGTGCAAGAACCTACACACACGTGTAATAATAAGCTATCCAAAGGAAATATTGAGAACATAACGCAAAACTTCAATCTTCTTAAAGCTACTAATGAACAGATAGAAAATATAATAGATAAATTAAATGCCAAGAAAGGGCAGAGTTTGGATAGGATAAGGATAAAAGATATGAAACTTATAAAACTTAAGATAGCTCATTAAACATTACCGAAATAGTTAACGACTCCATTCGTACACTTAAAATAACTGAAATAAGACCCGTATATAAAAAAGGTAAATTCACGGATTACAGAATTACAGACCGATAGCTAAACGACCAATAACAGAGAAAATCATGGAAAGAAACACATTGCAAATCACTTACAAAAATACATTACAATAAATAATATTGTACCAGAGAGCATCGGTACGGGTTTCAAAAGGATAAAAATACCTCAACACTGTTAGGTGACTTCACGGATTTCATTTATACCAACTTATCGGCACGAAATCATTGTTTAGCGTTGTTCATTGACTTATCAAAATCTTTAAACACTATACTCTATTAAATGAACTGAGAAATATAGGGATTGTAGGAAAGGAACTAAATTTTGGTTTGCAGATTACCTGAATAACAGAAGTGTTACAGTTAGGATAGGCAATACATACAGCAAAACCGTCACAATGAAATGTGGCGTACCGCAAGCTACTATCTTAGCCCCAATATTGTTCTTAATCTACATCAGGAACATACAAAAACCCGTGAAACATGAAAAAATCTTTGCGTATGCGGATGACATAGCACTAATAACGACAGATAAATGTATATCGCTAAAGCAGAAATACAACTCCAAGAACAAATAACCTCGGATAAAAATAAACTATTATGGATAAAACCAAGTAACCACTTTTTCAACTATAATTTAAATATAAGAAGCCATATTCAATAACCTGTCTTCACGCAAAAAATAGTAACCTTTGTAGGTGTACCCTGCTCTTTTTCCTGAGTGCTCTCATCTATACGCCGAACTTTTGGCGTTGGATCTTCCTACCCCTTTCAATGCTTCCTTTATCCTTTCCTTCCCATTTCCAGCCGTTATTCCCTTCCTTATTTCCTTTATACTTTCTATCTCCGATTGCCTCAGAATCTGAGTAGGTGATCTAAGTCCATGTAGTTGGGTCAGTGTTAAAAGCAAGCCCATTTAAAAAAAAAAAAAAAAAAATAGGTGTAACACTATTCAAACTGTAGACAGTTATTAAGTATTTAGGAATTAAAGTTGATAACTATCTAAGTTGGAGGGGCCATATAAACGACCTAAACATAAAATTACGCAAAATAGTTCCACTGCTATACTAAACTAAAAACATATATGTTTCATCCGATACAACAAAATTAATGACATGCTCTTTGCATTGCACACTTAAACTATGCTGCGATGGGGAAAAGCGAACAAAACTAATTATAAACATATGACGTATTTGCAAAAAAAAAAAAAAAAAAAAAAGTCTAAAAATCATTATAGGGAATAATGCAGTTAACCGGACTCATGAGGGAAACATATTAAAAAAAAAAAAGTATCATATTTTAAACCCGAAACAGTATCTTTATTACACCTAATTATAATGAACTGGCTAGGCAAAAAAATTAAAGTAAAAAAAAAAGAAAGGTGCAACAAGCTCGGAAATGTCACATTTATAAAAACCAGGAATTCAGCAATTTAAACAAGCATGATGAAAATATACAAAGAAATCTGCTACACAAATTACTAATTATATTACCAGAATTTTTTAAGAAACTGACACTCAACAAGGAAGCAACCAAAATAGAAGCAAAAAAATGGATCATGGACAACAATGTTAACATAAGATAATCGAATCTACGCGAGTATGTGTGTAGATATGAATGCGTATGGAATACTTGGAAGATGGGTGTATGAGTAATTTTATAAGTAATAATATAAAATAAGAATAAAATCAGGTACAGAATACATAAATAAATTAAGGTCGTAAACGTTTTATCGATAACTGCATTCGTGTTTCTGTTATAGTAATTTTTTAGTAACTTTGTATGATATCTATGAAATAAAAGATGGAGACATGTGTAATTTTTTGGACCCTGTCGACAAGCCTTACGCTTGGCGGGATCCTCAAACGCAATACACATGTTTACAAAAAAAAAAAAAACAATAATAAATGTCTCGGTGTTGGATTAGTTTTAAAAAAAGACTGATTTTGACTAAACACGGGGATCATACAATCCCAATTTAAGAATTTTCTAATTCTACCCTCAATGAATAATCGAATCTATTAGGTTATCCGAAACTAGTCAGCATTTTTAATGATAGCCTGAATGCGCATATTTAGTGTTGATTTTATTTATTTAGGTGATGGCGGTATAATTTTCCTCTTCAATATAATTCATTATGGAACATTGAATTAAATATTAAACGGATCTTCATGCACTATTCAAAAACTCTATCCGAACAGGAGATCAGCAGAATTATGTTGCGTCGTTAAATTAATCAGAAAAGCATACTTCAATGAAAAACACCTGAGTTTCACTTACCTAGGTATTTTATTATATGATTCATTTTTCGCATAAAAATTAGTTTATGTACATTATGCTCATTTGTTCGTTTATTTTTACTCCGGTTGCGATGGAAACGATTATTTCTTGTTTATATTTTAATTTCCGTTAGACTACTGAGGTCATCTCACTATTAATAGATTAAATTTCGAAAAAAATAATAAAATGAACGCGACAGAAAAAGAGATTAGCCAAATTTTAATCTTATCAGATGAAACGATCAATATATATATATATATATATATATATATAGCCATGATGACGGACAGAAAAAGAAAAGAAACGAATAAGAAGGAGGAGACTTACTCAGTAATTGAGAATACAGAGTAAAACCTCTAAAACAGAGAGTAAACATAAAGCACATGATAAGTGTCGTAGTCAACTGCATCATTCAAAGAAAACTATGAGGGGAGGAAGGCAACAAAAAGAGGAACATGAAAGGAAAGTAGTAGACGAATAATTAAAATGTAGACGAATAATGGAGAGGAAACCATCTTAAGGAATCTTCGAAGGAAGATTAGGCAAAATAAGCAGATGAAATTAATTATTACAAAACGAAAGAAAAGGCGAAGAATCGGCAATGGCAAAGTTCACGCGACAATAAAAAATTGCAGCATTGGATTTTTCGAAACATCAAGCGAGAAGAAATAACAAGCCGAGTGATAAAGTCACAGGAGCTTTAAGAACCAGAATCCCATAGTCAGTCTTCTATGTAGTAGTAGAAACGGTGTAACTTAACAATCGAAGGAACTTACTTTGGCGAAAGTGCTTTTTTAAAATTTGCCCCATCTTCTTCATAACCCCGTCTATGATAAAATTGTAAATTCCACAACCTACACCGCACTTTATGTAGCTTAAGAGTAGTAGTACGTTTGACCTGTTAGGCGTACATTACAGATTGCTCTGCGGAAATCTTCGTATCGCAGAGGCTCATACATGGAAATCCACCTATGCCCCCAGTATAAAACCAGCATTAAAACATATCGCTGCTATAAATTATATGAAATCGTAAAGCTGTCGTGTGGCAGTCCGAATGGGAACAGCGATTTTAACAAACTATATACAATAAAATAGTAATATTGACCCGCTCTTAAGATTCAGGCATAAGTCAGTTCACGCATACATCTTCAAAGAGGACGAACGACTAACACGTGTACTGGATGCCAATGTCAACTATCCGTAACCCATATTATATTGACCGAATACCGGAAGTATACTACAGAATGACAAATAAATGTTGTTTTGAGAATGTTACTTAGGACATTCTTTTAAATAAAGATATTAATAATGTTAACTGATTTATTCACTTGAAGCTTGGACTTTCTATTCCTTATTGTGCTTCCTATATCCTGTCCTTTCCTTCCCCACTAATTATTCCTGCTATTTGTTCCTTTTTAGATAAAATTTCTGATCGGATCAAAATATAATCGACTTCTTTCCTTACCTATTGTTTCTGGGTAAAGGTCCCCTTGGTTGACGAGCCCAAAAAAAAAAAAAAAAAAAAAAAAAAATATTTACTTTCCTCCAAATTAATCAAACTGTACAATGCTCTATAATAATTAGCATATGCAATTACATAAAAGACGCGAATGAAGATGCAGTCGAGCGTCTTTAAATAAAGAAAATAATAATAAAAAAAAAAAAAAAAACAACTGTAAGACGGCAAAAACAAATGGAAAATGCCAGAGATTCAACAGTAAACGGAAATTTAAATTATGTTACCGGGAAAGGCTATTATCTTTTTCTAAGAAGACAAGTTACCACTGGAACTTGATAGAAAGTAAAATTTTAGCCCAAGCCGAATAATTAGTCACCTCAACGATAGAAACAGAAATTAATGATCATTACACTATGTAGAGAATAGCTGATATTTTCCGTACTAATGGAAATGGATCGAAAAGTACTTTCTTTGTAACTTCTTAGTACCTCAGACTGGTAAACGTGCGCGAGTGTTAGCGTAGACCACCGGTTGACCGAGTTGTAGCGAAAATCGGGGGGGGGGGCACTAAATTACTGCGGTCAAATACATAATAAAATAGCTGAAATGGATAATAGAAAACTTAGAACAATATTGGAAACGAGAAGATCGAGCGGATATACATAGGAGGTGAATAGTTATTAAAAGAATAATAATTTTTATTAGGACGATAGTTTAGCTTTTTCACGAAAATTCGCTCGCGACATTTTTATTAATTCTTTTAATATTCATCGCTAAGAGCAAAACTGTTAAAAAGTTTAAAATTTAGCTTATGAGAAGGTTCTAGGCATTCTGAGAACGCGCGCTGTATAGAGTTCTCTCTATTGACAACGATATTCGCTAGAGCAGGAAGTAGACGATGACGTTATTAGAACATGAGAAGCGGGTTATTAAGAAGTTATCACGTGGTAACAACATATTTCCGCTACTTCGAATAGTTTCTCAGATTGAATTAATCGGTAAATTTTGCCGGTTATGTTGAGAAAGGAGTTTTTCATTTTAACGACGGCTCCGACGGAATTCCATAATAAAAAAAAGAATGTCGCGTATTATTTAGCCGAAATAAAGATTGAAGATAGGAAATGGAAGCGCCTCGAATAAACATAAATTTGGCGGGAATCCGGTTTTCCAAAAGTGGTCTCTACCGAGCGCCTTGACAGATATTCGCGATCACTTTTACGCATATATGCTGGAATACAATCGGTGGCACGCTGCATTCGCCATCGTTTCGGATGATTGGCACACTTTTTTGGCTCTTTTTTTTCTTCATCATGTCGTGATTAGTTGTTTTGACAGTTACTTCTTGTGCACATTCATATATATATTTGGATTATCTTCATAATAAATAAAATAGGCAATATTAAATAATTTACAGAATATAAATTTGGAATTTTTTACCTAAGGAAAAAAAAAATAGAAACAGAAAACAACAAACTTAAAAATTTTCTCAATTAATTCTGATCCCGACAGTATTTTAATTGAGCTTGTCTAGAAGTAAATATTACTACCGCGCTTTAATTAATTATGACGACCGCGTCAATGATTAGTAAGTTAATGCGTCTTCGTCGGATTACTAAATACTTTATTCGCGGCTTACAACTATTTAATTTCGACTGGGGAATATTTTCTGTTCCGCATCAATTACGTAGACAATGTAACTTCAGTCACCTGATTTCTTATTGATGCTCGATTTCGTTTTTTTTTTGTCTTTCTCCGGTTTCCCGCGATATGTCTTGCAGTTTAAGATTTCCAAGATATTACGAAAGCTCCGCGAATTTCTTCGTAGCAGTGTTGGCTGGCCTATTATAAGGATACACACGAACACCTAGATCCCCCAATAGTATACATATTTCGTTTAATGAAAAAAAAAAAAAAAGTATATGTTAAACTTTTTTTCAAACCGAATTGCATAAAAAGTAAGTTTAATTTTATATTTTTATTAGATAGCCTATGCGTAGAAATGTTGTATTGAAAATTATTTAATGTTAACAGACACTACGTATATATATATATATATATATATATATGTGTGTCTAAACTCGGCCATTTTTGATTCGCAAGGGGCTGTGCCCCTTGACACCTCTTGCTTACATTTCTGTCTCTTTCTCTTCTATACTTTGTATAAAGTGATCAAAATTTACAACGTAATTCTTCGACCGGCTCCCATTAGATTTTATAACGAAAAAATGTCCCAATTTTATAAAATAAAAGAAAAAAATACAACTAATAATTTATACCATCAATTTTATTAAAAATTTATCAAAACCTGTGTGTTACAGAAAAATTGTAGTTTAAAAATATCAAAATAAAGCCGACATGTATTTCTGAGATCGGTAAAAATTAAAATATAACAAACGTTGCATAAAATTGGGACATTTTTTTTAATGGCGGGGGCCTAAGAATTACGTTGCAATTAATATACATATACCAATAAATATTTTTATGCTTGAGGTAATAAGCGAATCCCATAATGCTAACCCCGCTATGTTTTTACGTTCCGAACGTTATAATAGAAATTAAACCGATTATTGGTTTCGAAAATTTGAAAAAAAAAAAAAAAAAACTTTATAAAGAATAACACAGTTAATTGAAACCGACACTTTTTTGTAAGAATTGCTAACATCTAAGGATTTAGCCCCCCCCCCCCCCGGCGAGGTATGAAATACATATAAGTGATTCCGATACGTTTAGCGATAGCGTACACGAATACACTAGCTCGGAAATCGTCAGAATATTTTTTAAGGGAATCCATCTATCTTCCTTGTGAAGCGTAAAAATTTTGTGTTTCGATATGTAGTACACATTACACATGATTTGTCAGTTTTATTTTTTCTTTCATAGCATGCCGTGATATTTTTTTTTGCATTTTATTCCCAAAAAAGTCTTTTGCGTTATACTATCTATAACCCTAATACATAGATGATTATTATGCTTTACATATTTCTGTAAAATTTTTCAATGTCAATAACGTAGTGTATTTTATATACATATATATTTTTTTTTTCAAACAAAGAGAGTAATTCTTTTCACGATGGCGATCAAAAATAATTTATCAGTTAATACGAGTATGGAAAAATGAAATAAATATAATTTTTCTTTTATTATACCAAACAAGATTACGACGGTATTTGAAGAAGGTAATCGCGGACGAGAATTTCTTAAGAAACTAATTTATACCGGAAACACCTTACGTTAGAAAAGATGTGTGTGTAGAATGATCCACTTTTAACAGATCGAAAAACGATTAAACCTATCTGAAATATTTCACTATTTTCATCGGCGTCGCGGGGCTTCTATCTTGTGTGTGTTGGTACAAGTTCCTCAGACTGAAAATGGACATGATTCCGCTTTCGCTCGTTGTCCCACGGTGAACCAATTTGATTTTTTTGCGTCAGCAATTCCCATTTTCCAATATTCTCATACACAGTGTAAATGGGGTTATTTCTTTTAGTAAGTAATCGCATGTTGTCCGACCACTTCGCGGAGGGCAGTAACATACTACACGCGTCGTGTACTAGGTTATATAATAATACGGACAAAATTTTTCAACGTGCGTTTCACATTAAACACAGGCTCGGTGTAATTTTCCTCAAGTTTCAATCAAATTTAACGTAAAATTTTAGTTTACTCGTAATTAAAAGAAGTCGAAACACTATCAAATTTGAAACCAAATTTTACATTGAAACTGGTATTTAAACGTAATTGTTTTAATGTTCAACCTTAAGCACACTACCAGAAATTACCACCGGGTTTTTCCCCTTCGCGACGGTTTATTAATAAATATAGTCGATCACACCGTGGGAAGAAATTTTTTGCGTTAAAACCAGCTCGGAAAATAATAATTTAAAAAAAAGAGCAAGTAAATTTCGACTAAAAAGTATATATTTACAGAATATCGACAAATTTTAGTAGTCGGTTTTATTTTACTTTCGATTAAATTTAACATTTTTTTCAACATTTTATCGTTACACACAAGCCAGATTCTGCCCTGAATTTGTTGATTCTTATACGACGGCTACGTACGTAACATCGGTGTTAAAGAGATAATTATCGAATTGAGCGGTTCACTTGCTCCGGGGAATTCATAGCAACAATTATTACCGGCTAATACATTTTCACCTCAAAATATTAATAAAATAAAATTAAAATAAACAAACGAAAATCATCGGCATCTCCTATGAAAATATTAAAACTGTAAATGAGTATTAAGCGAACATATCGCAAGTGTCTCTCGGGCAGCTGTAAGACGTAGGCAGTGATGTTTTGTTCAAGCAGAATCCCGCTACCCGGTGCGAATTAAAAATACCTCTGAATTAATGCGCATAGCAGGTGAGTCGAAAAAGGTCAAAAAAACTGAACTGTGTCTTTTTGAACGTTTTTTACACTCCCACTCCATTCCTTTAATTCCTCTGTTTACTTTCTATGATCATTGGTGAGATTATCTCGTCTTTAAATTAGTACCCGCCGGCGCTCGATCGGCAGCGCCCTCCCCCACAGAAATTGTTAACGTGTTCATTCATAAGGTAAGCATAGAAATTTTGCGTAAAAACTTACCAATTATCGTAAAAATGGCAGACATCGATATTTAAAACGGCCGCAAACGAACATCGAACTAAGTTGAAAATTAATAACGAAAAAAAAAGAACACGGAAATATTTCAAATTTACCGATCAAACTTAAAAACCAGCCGTCCACTAAATCCGCTTTTATTTTCTTTATTTAGGCTTAGCGGAACAACCGAAAAATTTCGACCCACGTGGTATTCTTATTTATTTATTTATTTTTGTTTATTATCGTCACTATCGCGTAGAAGAGGAATGTTATTAGTCGGAGTTGCGATATTTTTCATGCGATCGGACACTGTCCTACTTGGATATTAAATTGCGGTACAACCGATAGACGAGACACGCGATATTTGAACTATAGCGGAATCTAAAGAAAACCGAACATAGAACTAAACAAGCCAGACAGCGAGGTAATGGGTGTGCTAGAGCAACACAAACTAAACGCACTGGTACAGCCACTTCGTTTGCTGGCTACGTTTTCGATGTCTGGAGCAGATCTGGTCTTATCTATGCAGCGCTTGCTATTTCTGAATGTGCACACCTATATATATATATATATATATATATATATATAATTATATCTACCTTCCGATCTCTACCTTATATATGAATATATATATATATATATATATATATATATATATATGCGTTTGTGTGTATGTACGTATATATATATATATATATATATATATATATATATATATATATATATATATAGCGAGAGAGAGACAGAGAGAGAAAGGTATATTTGGGCGTGCGCTCTGTTAGAGGATATCATCCTTCGATTCATATCGTTTCTTCCAGCCAAGCTGTCTTTCTCCAGCAGCCAACAGCGGCTGAATCGGATATGAGAAGAAAGCGACTAGCGTAGAGTAGCACACATCGAATTATAGCATAAATAGAACAATGAAGAGAAAAGTTTATACATATCAAAGAAGAAGTAGAAGAAGAGTAGTTCAAGGGGAAGGAGCCGTATCATAAAGTCTGCGCTGTGCCAGTGTTCGTGCGTTTAATGTCAAGTGGTTTATTATTATTATGACCTGGTATCGTACTATTATTATTGGAATAATCGAACGAAGAAGTAAATTGCATACACGCAGAGGTGTCGGCGTCAAATATTGGTTTAGTGCATGTCATATCAGCTCCTTCCAAGTTCATTAGAAATATTGCGGATCATCTAATTAACGAGATCGAGAAAATGTTTCCTTTTATATTACTAAGCTTCGGATAAATGCATCTAACGAAAGTTATCACTTTTTTTTTTTTTAATCATATCTGTTATTGTATAATAACCAGCGTGTTCGCTAAAGAACAATAAGCGTCTATAATTTTTATTTTGCTAGAATACATACATATACACGTATATTATATATATATTGATCCCACGAAAGATCAAGTTTTACATTTTTCTTTTAAATTGTATGCTGAAAAATACCTCTGTGAAAGAGTACATAATTGGCAAAACTATATATACCATTTGTCAAAAAACATAACACTCATCTCTTATGCAGTCTGACTGACTCTGCTGCCCCTGAGACTTCAAAGGAGCATGCCGCTTCCTTCTAGTCTGTTTGCCCTCTCTTATCAAATTCATAGATGTGCAATGCTGCAGCTTCCGCACAAATCTTTTCTGACCACCCCTTTGGATCCCTTCTCCTCTTCCTGAAGTCAAATAGTCTGTTCCTCCAAATTTAAATCGCAAAACTTCATGTACCTCTCTGGCTTAGGTGGCGGTACACGGCACATAGTAAACAAGAAAGTAAGTATTGTTTTTAGCTATGTTCTATTGTTAGAAAAAAAAACTATTTCTTCGTGTTTTTTTTTTTTGGCATCGCATTTATCCATTTCCTCAGTTCCTTCCAAATATACTCTTTAACTACTTCAATATAATTTGCACACACATTTTTGGTAAAAAATCGCATTATGTACTTTTTTAGAGCAACATTAAACAATTTTTTAAAGTAACATTTTAAAATTCTCAAATGCCCTATATCCGTATCATTCAACCATCCTATAAACGCTCAAAATATCCTTCAAAAATCCATAGAAAATTTACAGAAGTGGTTCAATGATAACGATTTTCTCATTAGCAAAAACAATATGTCTTGATTTCCACAGGGGACGCCAAAACACACTTCCCAACGTATTCCTGAGTTTAAATAGTTTTCCTATCCCAAATCGTCTGTCAGTCAAGTTCCTTGGCCTAATATTCGATAAAAAACTTTCCTGGTGCGCTCGCATAGCTGAGCTCAAAACCAAATGCTTAAAATCCTTGTCTATCCTGAAATATCTATCAAATTACAAATAAAATATAAACCCAAAATTACTCCTTACAATATACAGATCAATTATCCTTTTGCGAATCAATTACGGGTGCAGGCGTACTCTTCAGCCGCTAAAAGTGTGCCAAGATGCTGCGGCCCTCCGGTCTATCCTTTCTGCTCATCCCTCCTCTCCGGTTGTAAGTTTGTGTGCACTGGCAGGTTGTCTTCTGCTGACTTTTTATAATATAACTTTAAAGAATTGAGCACCCTCCTTAGTAGTACTAAAACCACGACACTCGAGCTGGCTACTGTATCTAAATATACGCGATGGTTTTTCGCATCTAACACTATAGCAACCCCCAGTCCCAAAAGACCCTAATCATAACTGACTCTCTGAACTCCTTTCAACTCACCTCAGAGATTAAATCCACCCTTTGATAAGGAAGATTACCTATTATACAGGTTATCACATCTAAACTGTGAAATGTCTTTCTTATGGGTGCCGGTTCATATTAAGATTTCAGGCAATGAGCGTATCAATCGAGCAGCTCAGGCGACGTTATTCTCTCCAATGTCATACAACCAGGGGTTCCCCCTACATTAGCTCATTTGTTTATGCAGCAAACTGGAGAAGAATGGCAACAGGAATGGAGATCATCAAGTACGTTTCTCCGAAACATAAAAAAAAAACACGGAGCCTTGGTGGCCCACAGACGGAGTTCCGCCCGCAGAGATTTTTCTGTTCTGAATCGTCTACGAATAGGGCATACAGCTCTCTCGCACAGTTACATATTCACGAGCTAGGTACCCTCAAATGTCTGCCCCTTTTATGGTCAACCGAGCACCCCATCCACCTTTCACCTGCTTCTCGAATGTTCCTTCTTTGCAGTACCACGATCCATTCACTTCACCACCTCCTCTAGTACTAAGATACTATCAAATGATCCGTCCGCGGTCGCAGCTGTATTATAGCTTCCATGCTGAGCAGCGGTCTGTACTATCGCGTTCAATCCCCCTAAGTAGGCTCCATGTTCCGTAACAGACCCAGTAGTTAAACACGGTACATGGAAACCCTCATACACACCTTTAGTTTAATAAAAAAAAAAAAAAAATCGACGCCGAAAATTCTTTAAACTGCACAATTGCAACACTTATGACTTTCTTTAATTGACAGTAAAAAAAAAGTTTCAGGTCGACAAAAACGGGGCTGAGATATTTTAAAAATGAAAAATCACGTAAGTGAGCGTACAGAGCAGCCCCTTACGGAGTATGAAGTCTAAAAATCCGAGGAAAGACTTTTATCATCATGCTCTATAAAGAGGTATTTTTTTCGAATTGGACATGTTATCCTTAACATCTGACAGAATGTTTGCAGTTCTTCACATGCCTTCATTCAGTCGGCGCAGTTTTTAAGTTAGGCACCGTGCGTCATCGTAAGGCCGGATCGAATATTTTAGATGGACTTTAAATAAATAAATTATTATTAAAGTAACCCCGCGTTTAAATATTTATCGATAAGGTCTTGCGATGTGGGGGGAGGTTGTATTTTGTACTGAAAGTTAACATAACTATCACGAAACACGGTTTTTATGCCGAAAATTTGGAAAAGCCTCACTTTTTTGTTAAGTGTAATCATTTCTAAATTTACATACTCGTATATAATTTAATGAGTTTTTAATGGAGTTTTATTTAGTAGGAGAAAATTCAGCATATTGATATAATTTTCAGCTTGAAAACACAAAGTTTTAATTTATTTTTTTAAAGTGTACTACCTATTGTGAAATTTTTAGTGCATATAAATCAAAACTATATGCACACATCAAGTGACTAAGATTCGTTAATCTTTCCAGCTTTCTTCACAAACGTAACAGTTTTTGACATCGGATGTAACGAAAACTTACGAAATTTATCGATTAAATTAAAAATGAAGATTTACTTTCGGCTAAAAAGTTGCAAATTTGGCAATTTGAAATTCAGCAAAAATTACTAAAATCAATTTTATATAACGCTATCTTAGAAACGATAGCATATGATGTTATGCGAAATTAGGCATTTCTAAATTTTAATATAAAAAAGCTTAATTGTTTACCTAAAAAAAAAAAAAAAAAAATGTTAGAAAAATAATTTAAACTATATTTCTCTTATTGTTTTAAATAACTGGAAAATAAAAATTTAATTTGTATCTTTTCTTTTAAAAACCTTTAGAATATTACAATAACAGCAGTTTTTGAAATTTTGCCATGTTTTTTCTTTATGTGGAAACTTTTTTTTTTTTTTTTTTTTGACATCGATAATTTCACTCACCGTCAATGCGTTATACATATATGTAGCGTAGCTAATACTAGACAGTAATATTGCACCGAACTGTATAATTAAATAATAACACTTGTATATTGCAACACTACCGGTGGCCAAGATAGAGTTGACACTACATGGAAGAGCGATCTGAATGTATACTATTAAATCGTTGAAATTAATTCTTTCGACCGTGTACAGATTACATTCAAAGATGAGTCAGTCGGCATCCACTACTTTATTTGAGTCCAGTGAATGTTGGAAATAGCGAGACGAGACCAGTCCCATGTTATACTTAGAGATACGGGGAGGCGGTTTACACCTAACCTGGAGGCGGCATTGTAACGATGAACGCGACCTGGTATTCGTAGAAACGGACGAAATATAACTAAACCAAGTAACGTTAGGGATATTAGGTTGAACAGTTCTACACTGTTGTTGGGGTAAAGGGATTTGATTATGTCGCTCCCCAATTTTCTTTGTGGGTATATTTAATAAGGTCAAGAAAATCTCTGGTGAGGAAGTATGAAACTAATCAGCCATTAGTCCATGCGTCTTTGGTAGCCGCATCGGTCCCCTCATGCAATGGATATCTGTATGCCCTGGAATACAAACAAAGTTCACGGTTATGCCAGCTTCAACCAGGAACACTTCTAAGCTTCTGATTTTGTAATTATATTCAATGCTGAAGGGGATACGTATCATTTATCTTTTTAGCAAACTTTGCCTTAAATGGAAGATAGTAATTTGAACAATTTTTCAATTGATTTTAAAATTTGCAGAACTCCAGTACCCCTACGACTGGAGCCCAACCATCACCTTAGGAAATATCTCTTTTTTTTCCCCCTAAATGTGAGCGAGATATGGATGGATCTCAAATATATATTAGCTGGAACTGCAATGGTGTTTATACGCATTTAAAAGATCTCAAATTAATCCAGTCTATTTACGACCCAACTATAATATGTCTGCAGGAAACACATCTTAAGAATAACCAAACCTTATATCTTCCGAACTACAATATCATATCTTCAAACTGCTCTTCGAACTGGGCATCCGGAGGAGTAAGTTTAGCCGTTAAAAACTACCTCAATTTCAACCAGCTTCAATTACAGACAACCATACAGGCTGTTGCAGCAACCATATATCTTTCATCACCACTCACTATCTGCTCAATATATTTACGTCCAAGAGATATTACTCGACAAGACATCAGTGAACTCATTTTGGCCCTTCCAAGACCTTTTCTTATCTGCGGAGATCTAAATGTCCATTCTCCATTCTGGGGCGGATCATGTTACAACTCTAGAGGAAGAATCGTTGAAGAACTTATTTCCAGCTACAATCTCGCTCTGCTACATCCCGAGGATCCAACGCACTATAACTTTTCTCACAAAACATGGTCAATGTTGAACTTAATTATTACTACCCCAGCCATTCTTAACGCAGTTGAAGTCTTCAACCATGATGACTTCGCTGGAAGCGATCATACTCCCGTAATTCTTCACCACAAGCATAGCAAAACTGTATCCCCATCTCAAGACATAAAATACAACTATCGCCACACAAACTGGAAAATATATGGCTCAACCTTTCCACCACTTACCAGCTTCGAAGCCAAAACTTCAGACACCAAACGAATGCTTATTTATTATTCATTAAGTACGTTAAAGGACTCATTCATTGTTTTTAACATAATAAATTAGATTTATCGTAGAAAATTTATATAAAAATATTCGTTTTATGTAGCATATAGTTTATTGGAAGAAAGGAAGAACGTTTTATAGAGAAAAAGTATATAATTTTATAAATGAACTCATGAATATTGGTTTTTTTTGGTTTTTTTTGTATATAAAAATAACTGAATTCTCTTTGGGATAAAAAATGCAAATTCAAAATCTCGCATTTTTACCGCATTGAGTATTTTGGTAAAAGAAACTTAAATTTTTGCACGAGGAAAATTAAATTTTTTTCTAATCAAAAGGCTCGCTGGAGGCTGGGACTTGGTGCTGTGCCCCATTTAGCCACCCCTTAGATCCAGCCTTGGTAATTACATAATACCAAAGTCTTGTACATAAATCTTCATGGACAGAACTACATAAAGTTAATAAAATAAATTTAGAATACTCACCTGCTGGACAAATATACTATGCGGTAACCAAAATTATTATTTCACCCCTTTTCCGCTCGCACTGAATTATATCTAAATTTCATACGATAAATATTTCTACCATCGCTAATTAATCTTTCGTTGGTCGCGCACATCTTCGCAAACGTCATTGGTCGCTCGGTGAGGGAATCAATCCTCGCAATATAAAATTTACTGCGACGTTGCCACGTCAAGTTTAAAGTTTACACGCGGAATTTTGAAACAGGCATAACTTTTTAAAAGATAGTTGGATAAGAAGGATAACTCAAAAATCAGAGTTATGTGTTATTCAATTAAAATTTCTTTATTTAACGAGATTTTATATTGATCATTTTTAAACTAGATAAATTACGTTCGAAAGTTTATAATAAATAGGTGAATTTTTTGAAAATTTTCATTCAATAAGTAACTTCTTTATAAAAACAAAAAAATAATATTAATTTTCGATATCACTTTATAATTTTCATATTTATAGTTTACTTTATAATAAATTATTCTGTACTTTTAATTAATTCAACAAAATAATAATTAATTATAATCAAAACATTTTATAATTGATATTGTTTTATTGAAAACAGTGTTTAGCCTTTAATACCATACGTACCTGTGTTAGTATCTATATATTAATTTTTTTCTCTTGGATTTAGTGTTTATGCATTTATAAGTTAAACAATATCGCTCTTCTTACAATTAATTTTTGAATTAAATTATCAAGTTTTAGGCTGCATTTTCTTAAATTAAATAAATAACATTGAGAGCAAGAGAAATAAAAATGTTATTTGTTTACAGTGCAACGCCATATTATTTTACTCGTCTCAACAGCCGGAAGAATTTTTCTACATACTTGGCAACGTTGCAAACTAAATTTTACCTACGACTGTGATCGCACAGTGAGGGAATCCCCGCGATTTCACAGTTTACTCGCAATAAAAAATTATTATAAAAAAGAACTAAACTAGTTACAACTAATGAAATATTTTAGATCGACTTCAAATATTTCAGTACACGAAAAGCTAAACACTATTTTATGTAAATTAAAAATAGTTTGTTAAATATTTACATTAAAAAAAAAAAAAAAGGTGAAATTCCCTCATAGCGCGACTAACGGAAGATTAAATTCACCCCCTTCCCTATTTTTACTATTCGTTAATTATTTTTTTGCTGACTCCAATATTGTAAATATGTTAAGGGACAAAAAAGGACGAGATGTAAAATGAATACTAAAGGTATCATAGTTGGGGTTTGTACGTTTAGATTGGTTGTAAAAATGGTATGATAAAAACTTTATTAAAAAACCATATATAATTTATGCAGAGAATTACATCCTGATTTAGATTTGTACTGGAAAGTGAAGACTGATGGTAAGTTTTTTTTTATTTATAAACGCTATCCGTATTTAATTGTTAGCGTTATTATAGTAACAACCGCACAGTAAGTCGGGAATTGAAAGGATAACATCTTAGCTACAGAAAAGACAACTCTTAGAGGGGGAGGGGGGGGTTACTCTCGGAAAAATAAAATTACGCGACAAGGATATGTGTGACCCTAAAGAAGTCTCTACGGAAAATGCCTTTTTCTGGCCCCCATTGTTCAATTAAGAGTTTGATTAACCTTAAGGAATTCTGGCACGAGAACCAATGTGCTTTCCACGAGGACGTGAGATTATTGAAAATTATGTTTTTTGATACATATATGTATAAGACGGTTGAGAGGAATTATTAGGCAAGGAGCAATATAATGTTGCTCGAGCGGACGTATCGAACGTTCATTTCCAGGAATCCCAGCATAGCCGAGTGTCCATAAAAAGGAAATGGGGCACTCCCTTTCAATAAATTCATATAATACTTGCTGGGTTCAAATCGCTAAAGGGTTGAAGTAAATAAAATAGAAAACATACACTAACAACACAATGATATAAATAAGAAAATATAAAACATCGACTAGTTTCGGATACTACAATCCATCTTCATGGTTTGTATAAACAATTAAAATTAAAACAACAATAATAAATCCGTCAACAATGAAAATATTTAGTCCTATTTTCATTGTTGACGGATTTATTATTGTTGTTTTAATTTTAATTGTTTATGCACACACACACACACACACCATGAAGATGGATTGTAGTATCCAAAACTAGTCGGTGTTTTATATTTTTTAAATTATATCATTGTGTTGTTAGTGTATGTTCTCTATTTTATTTATATCAATCAAATGTAACACGATAGTATGGATTACAACCGTATTTGTTAAAGGGTGTTTGGTGAGAAGAATAGAGATCGTTAATAAAGCCGTGGATGAATCAGATACTAACAGGACTTTCTGCGATAGAGGCTCCGCAGGAAGGAAATATTCGAAACAAAAAAATAATCCGTATATTTCAACATCTAAAATCGAATATTTATCATTCGGTCGTACATTTTTTATCATACCTCAAGCTTTAATGGAACAGGCAGTTAGGGATAGCTTCCGAGCTTCGGCGGCATCTGTGAAGAAAATCGAATGGTCAGGATATCGGTGATGAATAAAGTATAAGACACAGGTGTACGTTTGAATGTGTCCCACATGATGACTGAAAATTTTATCGACGCAGGTAGAAATTCTAATCGCTAAAATACCGGGATCGTTTACTCAGAATTCACATAATTCTTGAACATAACTTGGTGGTACCTCCCGTAGACTTGAAATATTGAATCCACCAGTAGTAACTTTGTAATTTAAATTCACTAATAAAAACAGTCTTAACTAAAAAAACCTGTTTTTTTTTTGAAGTTTTAACTTAGTCGTACCTGTTAATCACTTTAGACCGTTTTATATCGAATTTACGTATAATTATTAAGTATTCCAAACAGCTTTATAAGCTTCCAGATCGTCCGCGGTGTGTCGTCATGTCGTCACTATATACCTTTAGCTACTCGTTGTTCCTGAATGCCTAAAACGTCTACTATTCAATTAGATGCAGTGCTCTTTATAGCCACCTGATGCCGCTGTAATATAGTCATGATCATGTTTTTGCGCAATTCACTTTAAATGCGCGACAAATATTTCTTAAAACTCGTAAATTCCAAAACTGAATAGAACATTTCCTGCAGAATTTTCAAATAACTCTACATAGCACACTGTTCAAGCGGTACCCGAATACGAATATTTTATTTTTATTTACGGTCGCTATATGACATCTTGGCCTTCAGCGACCTCGAAATTTACATTCGATTCTTAAAGATTACGTATAATACATCGTTTACATTTACAAAAGTTATTTCAGTATTACTTAACAAGCAAAGAAAAGAAAAGAATAGAAAAAAAGAAGGAAAACGAAAAGAAAAGAAAAAAAAAGGAAAAGGAAAAGAAAAGAAAACAAAAGGTCACGCGATGTGTGACAAGCGTAGTTGTACATGAAAATTTAAATTAATTTAAAAAGTGAAACGTTTTTTTTAAAAAATCGATTACTTTTTTACACATATTGTCGTCCAAACGACGCATTTGTTAAATTGCCTGAAAAGTATAAAAATCCGTTTTTTATCTCTATCCAGTATTTGTTGCTTCTCGTTGTATTAATGAAACAGTAGAACAAGTAAGTAGATAAGAAAAAAAAAAACAAAAGAACTTCGTTCATGACAATTTTAAGATGTTTTGCATTTATATCGCGAGTTACTTCAACTTCATCTGTGCTCTTTAAAGATTGCTTTAATACGTTTCAATGACAGATTTATCCGTTTTTTCATTCGGTGCTTGACTCACCAATGAAAGATAGAAAGTTCTGAACGATTGTGTGACGACCATATCTTATGAGAATGATATTTTTTCAAAGTAATCAGTGTATTTATTGATTTAAACTTAATAAGAAAAAAATTAGGGTATTTTGGACATTCGCATGCCCTACTACCCTTCTCCTATTATACATATTTTGTTTACTTTTTAAGCGCTTCTCGAATAAACTTAAGAGAAACTTGCTTCACGAATAAATTCAACGTATCCGCCGTGGATTGATCCACGTTAGTAGCGAAATTGATCGGCTCAAAATCTACCAAATGAAAATCATAAGGCCGGATGTATGAAAGATCTGCATCCGAAAAATCAACATTTATATCCCCGGTGGACGTTAATTTTGCTTTGAAAACTAACGTTATAGAATTTACTTGATACGTTTCCGCCTCGTAATGAATAATCGCTTTCGAATCGTTATAAGTAGCTTTCCCTCTCATGATTATGTCCGCAAAAGGCGACATCCATCTGGTAACTGCTGGAGCTTCTAACCGAAATTTATCAATATTTATAAACGTAATCGGTTTACCACTGATATCGCTAGTTACTATGGTAGAATTGTTTTTTTCGATCGCCATCTTTTTCAAATATAGTTTTAGTAAATTTACTGAATTCGGTATGATTTTCATTTGGTACGCTTTAATCAACTTCATGTACCAATTCCTAAAACCAAACTGCTTAGCAAATCGTATCTTGTTCAGGCCAGTAATTTTACTTAAACTCGTCAGCAGTAAGTTAGACTTCGTAAAGGCTTCCAAATGTAATTTGCGCATCAGTAGATCATCTTTCGTTTCTGCACCCGACGAAAATGTAACGTTTCCATCACTAATCTTATCGTATCTGAGTGATTCTTCAATTTTGAACAAGTACGACAGTCTATTCAATAATTCAGATTGTCGAATTGAAAAAACCACACCGAATATGTCGTAACTAAAGCTACCAGCGAACGGCTTCCCGTCGATTTGCAAACTGTGTTTACCGCTTACGGTTAAAACGTCTGGAGTATACCGCGACTGCTCCTGAAAATCAATAGACATAAATGAAAGGTTATGTACGCTGCGGAGTACTTTCGTATGTCTGTATAAACTACTTTACCAAACAGAAAGTTGAGACATGCAAAACGGAAGTGAAGAATGAAAGAAATTTAATTGATTGAAAGAAATGGATATAGAAGATAAAGGAGATGTAAACTATTTTAAAATTATCATTGTCAAGTGTACAGAGAAAACGCTCAATTACAATGGGCAAAGATGAGAGCTATTCAATCGTAAACACTATTTTTATCTGAGACAAGGCGACGCAACAAAAAGGATATAAAAATGTTCTACGATAATTACACAATTGGCAACTCTATCGACAAATAGGATAACTTATCATCGTGTATTTACTTTTTAATATGTAATTTTTTTTATGTTCAATTTCAGTCATAAACTCGATAAGTTTTTATTAAATGATAAATTAAAAAACGATTCCGATTAAGTTTAATTGCTTAAATGTACTACTTCAATAATTAAAAATACTTCATTTTTAAACAGAGAAATGAAAATGAAATTTAAAAAGAATAATTTTTGTTCTTATTTGATGAAAATGTCGAATAAGAACGCTTTTTTGAAAATTCGAACTTTAAAGTGTGAAAAGAGGTTAAAAATCGCTTTCCAAAAAATACAAAAATCGTTATAATTTTGGTGGAAATGGGTTCACCGGAATGTAATTTCGCATGAAGATATTTTTCATATAGTGTACTGAACGTGTGAAAAATTGTTTTCCATCCGCAAAATTTTACAGAATACCATTTTTGAGAAAACCAAGAATCACGCTGCAGTCTAAAAATGTATATACTGCTGATGTCAAGTAAGAACGCTTCTTTAAAATTTTGAATTTAAAGACGTGAAAAAGGATAAAAAAACATTTTCCAAAAAATACATGAACCTTTAAAATTTTCGATAGAAATGAGTTATCAAATTATAGTTTTGTCTTAATATTCTCTATATGGCATAGCAAAAGTGTACACGATTTGCTTCAAGTGCCCTAAAGTTTAATTGTATCGAAGGCTTCACCCCGTTTTTGGCATTAAACAATGATTATGCCTCAGCCGAAACCATTTTTACTAGTTACCAGAAAGCTGATTTGAACATACCATATGAAAGATTTTTTGAAAAATTGAACTTTATGTTGCGAATAGTGGGTGAAAACTGTTTTTTTCAAAAAATAACTGAAGTGTTATATGTTCGTAATAAATAGGTTTACCATATTATAATATTTACGAAGGTTGTTCTATATTTTTTGTATTTTCGAAATTTTAAGAGTGAAGAAGGGTTATATAATCTATTTTTAGGAAAACTTAATATCACACAATAACTAGAAAGAAGTGTGCTTTACGTATTTAGCTTGGTTTCGGATTAAAGTGGTTTAGAAACTGCAATTGTTTAAAATTCAATCGGACAATTATTAGGAGGAGATAGAAATACTTCTGTCGAACAGATTTTATTGTATCGAAAAAGAGTAAGGTAACATACTTCTGTCATAGTGTTAAGTTGTGTTATGATTATTTGTTTATTTCAAAAGGAGAGAGAATGGTGGTTTCATTTGATTCCGGTGTTTTTTTCATGAGCGATTCAACATGTTCTCTTTCCGATTTAGTTTCTTTTTTTTTTTTTTTTGGTTCATTTAGTATTTTAGTACCTGGGCGACCAAAGTTCGGTACTTTTTTTTGTAAAATCATGTTTTTTCGGAAAATATACTTAGATACGAATCACATACTTCTTAACTTTATTTTAATCTTATACATATTCGCAAAACATAAAATATTTTAAAACTAATTTATGAACACATTTATGAATTTAAAGCCTCTTTCCGTACAACTTTGCATTTCAATACTGAACGCAACAAAAATGTAGAGGTCGTTCGAATTCGCTTTCCGGATGGTTGAAAAATGTTTTCATTGATTACACACGTTGATTGTTATGAATATATATTTCTATGCGTTTTTTATTAAGAGGGTCGCCAGCTTTATCTCTATCGGGGTTTATTCGTTATAAAAACAAATAAAAGGCGTCTTGTAATTAAACCTATGATCAGCTGTTTTCCAACCAATTTGAAAAAATTTCCGACTAAATCACTGCGAAATATAATAATAAGGGCATACTGCACATAAGGGATTTCTTAACAGGTGCACAACATATTCTCAGTAATTCACTTTCACAAATAAATATATAAATATGCAAAACATTTAACATCTGCATATAAATAGGCAAAGCCCTCGTTTGTTTATTAACAGATTTTCTTTTTCTTTTTTTGTTTAGTAGCTATTAAAAAACAGTTTTTTTTTCTTATTTAAATATAAAATTAATGCAAAAAAAATAAAAAATGAACTGTTCGTTACGATATTTTCGATTCGTTTATGTTTTTGTTTTTTATTATATATATAATTTTCGAACCGCCATTATGTGACTGCCCGTTGATCAGCTGAGAACCAAGACCGATGCCTTTTTTTTGTCTATTCGTTCCTCGCCGTTTCCAGGTATCTGGAATTACCTGCTCACATGTTTTGCCTACTATATGTTTTATTGCTTTGCACTACCGGTATTGACGACCTCGTACATAAAGACACTACCAGAGCCGATAATCGACGACGTTCGAAAATCAAAAATAGGTAGAAAGATCGCGCCACCAACCCTGATTCGTATCATACTAAAAATATTGAAAATCATTTAAAATTCGCGAAACCGAATTTTTCCATGGATTAGACCTCGCCAGATCGATTTATTGGTCCAAAATACACCTAGAGTGCAAATTTCATCCAAATCGTTAGAGCCGATTCCGAGATACGCGAAATAAATTTTTATATATATATATATGTATACGGGGGCGGATCCAGAGAGACATTTCGGGGGAGGGGGGGATTTTTTTTTTGATTAAGAACTGCATTTCAATAGCGCTTTTTTTTACAATACGAATTTGCGTACAAAGGCGCCAAGTCAAGCACCGCCATTAGACTTTTAATGTTGACCTAGAATCTTTTTAAAATAAAACTTAAGTAATAAACTTTAATTTTTTTTTTATATCGGGTATTTTTTGGGTTTTCTTTAAATGGTTTCGGTGCCAGCATTGACTCAACTACATGAGCTTAGATCACCAACTCAGATTCTGAAGCGATCGGAGGTAGAGAGTATAAAGGAGACTAGGAGGGGAATAACGGCTAGAGATGGGAAGGAAAGGATAAAGGAAGCATTGAAAGGGGTAGAAAGATCCAACGCCAAGAGTTCGGCGTATAGATGAGAGCACTCGGGAAAAAGAGCAGGACATTCAAAAAGGATATGGTTGGGGTCGCATATAAAGGGACGATCAGTAGAGTGGAGAGAACAAAAGGGAGAGGGTGAAAGAGAAAAGGAAAAACGAGAAGAGGGAAGGAGAGAATGACCAAGTCTTAGTCTGATTAAGGAAACAATAGCCGGCTTGAGAAACTTAATGCTACATGATCTGGTGGGTTATGTATCGTGTACTTATTTAACAGACAATAGTGTTTTTTTAAATTTTTTTTTCTGAAAGACGCAAGTGTGACTGACTTCCGTTTGAGTTACCATTTAAGCTAGATTGTCTTGTCCCCGGGTATTAATATTGAAAATTACGTGTACGTTAATAAGTAGATTTTATGTGTAATGTTTTTTATTCAATTGAGTAAATCACTGTAGGATGTTATTTTTGTCAGTAAATTTTGCTTTTAAAACTAAGAAAGTGAATTTTAGAAATTTAGCTGGCAAAGGTAAATTGCTCAAATTGAAGTTTCCTATATTGAAGTGTCTGATGTCGTCATACTTACTGCAGTGAAAAATTACATGATTGGCGTTTTCAATTTCCCCACATCCACATTTGTCATCTTCAGTAATTTTGTATTATTTTTTTAAGTAAGCTCCGAAATGTCTGCGGTCAGTGAGGAGTTGGGTAATGTAAAAGTCAGATGTTAACTGTAAGCCTGTGGGATTAGCCTGTGAGTATACCGACCTGCTGTATCTCTTTCCCAGGAGTTTTGCCATATGGACATGAAATAATTTTTAATGTGTCTTTTAAGTTGTTTTAGCGATATTTTTATATGAAAATCATGGTGGATTAGCATGTAGGAATTGTTCTGAAGAGGATTTATTGGAAGCAAAAAATTCATTATTTGACAGACATGATCGTTAATATATTCAAAATTTATTGTAGTATTTTCATTAGTGTACCGGTGTCGCGTAAACAATTTATAGTGAAAGAATTTCTTTTTCTTCTTATAAATTATATTCACCGTCTAAAAGAAATTTATCAGACAATCTACTACTGAAAAATTACCACTTCAAAATTTACTGATGAAAAATAAAATATTTATGCTTACCATAATAGTTAAGTAAATTTTAAATAAATCCATCTCGTTCAGGTCAATGTCGTAAAAATCGGCTGTGATCGGTGAAGATGAGTATTCCCTATTATAAAACGTTTCAGACTTGTTGGCGATGGGCTCTTCTAATGCTATAGTTCTATTTCTTTCAGAAGCAGAAAGTTTTTCCATTTCTGTCATCAATTTTTTGAGGTTTAACAAGAGGGATTGCAGAGTTTGCACACTCTCTTTGAGATATTCAATCAATGTATCCGTCGAAATAACTGTTAAAATGGCCTCTTCATCCTGAAAATATTCGTCGGCGAATGGATCGTTGAAACCCAAGTTAAATCTGGGAGCTTTAAGGTAAGTTGTTCGTACATATTCGATTGGCGTGAATTCGGTTTCGTTCAAGACAACGAAATCTAGTTTTAAAACATTTTCAGATATATTTCAAATTCCGAATTGCGTGACTAATATATATTATTTTCTATTAATTAAAAAATGCAATTCCACATGCGTGCGCGCGCCGATAGCTTTTTATGTCATATATTGAAAAAATGTAATAAAACATCGGCGATACATTTCATAATTTATGGCTTAAGCGAGCAATAAATAAATAAAAAAATAAGGAATACGTAAAAATTTATCAGTTAAATTACGATGATTTTGCTAATATTACTAACATTGTATTCCATTTTTGTAAAATAATTAAACACAAATAATTTAATCGTCACAATATAAAAATAAATAAATAATTATATATATATATATATATATATATATATATATTGTATATATATTTATATATATGTATTAAAAACAGGTATAGCGCGTTTCAGAAAAATAATCTCGAATTAAAATTAAAAATTTTCCAGTTTTCAAGCCAATTTTAATTATATCATCAATATGAAGTCCGTTATTACGAAATATGGTAAATTTGTTTTAATAGGTAATACATATTTTGCTGTCGTGATTAGAATTTTCCGTAATTAATTTAATCATTAACGGAACGAGAATATAACGTAAAACCGTTATATATATAAAAAAAAAGAAATTATCCATTTACCAGAATCCGGAAAAGCGTTTTCCACTAACAATAAAAACCAAAGGTACAAAATACACTTTAGCATCATTTTGAAAATAATAAGGAAGGTAATTTGAAATAACTGAAAAGAACAACTACGTTAAAATGTGTGCGATTTTTTAATTGATACTACATTTATAACTTCGCTAAACTTTCTCTACAAGTAATACAATGATTAATAGTCAGTTAATACGGATGAAGTAAAAAGTTGCTTGAATTACGTACGTTACACATTTATATGCAGCATAATCAGTGAAAATAATCCAATTAGTCAGTTATCAGGATCAAAATGTTTTCCGTTTCATATGATAACCGAAAGTGACTCTAATCATACATTCTGAGATCAATTTGACCGTGTAATTAAGTTTACGAGAAATTTATAACTTTCCTCTGATAACTCATTGAATGTGAAATTAGATTATATAACGGAAGTAAAAAAAAAACTATTCATAAATATATAAAAATTAAAATTCTTTCAAAGTTTACCAAAATAATAAAAAAACTTCAAACAGCCCGCCTTTCACTTTGCGACGAGAAACTTACAGATAGGATAATCAAGGAAATATTCATTGGTAAATTTTCAACTTCAAAATTTGCTTTTTCGGAAAGGCACAAACTTCAAAATTCGCCTTTTCCCATTTATATTGTGTGTCGATGGAAAATTTGCTATTTGAAAATTGCGAAAAGTTTAACTGGTTCATTTATAGATTTTTGCTGATTTCAATTGGTATCGTAACTAAATGTCGAATTTTCATCTACTCGTTAGAAAACGAAAAAGATATCGTACAATATTTTTTTTTCTTGCTCCAACTTCCGTTGTTTATTTTAATTTTCAGAATATGTAATTTTGCGTTTTTAATTAATTATATTACTGTTCTTGATAAATTCATATAAGAAATACACTTATTTTGCTCTGGTTCCCTAACGCTCTGCCAGTATTGTAATCGGAGAAGTGAAATAGTTGGGAATTAATTCATTGACAATGTTGTTACGTTCGGTTTTTAAATAGTTTTACCTTTGAAAATAAAATGTGTTACATTTATGATTAAAGTGATAAGTGTTATCGACAAAAATCTCGTAGATAAGGGTTAATGTATCGCGTTCCTCGATGCGCGATCTCGGCTCGTTTGAATTATTATTATTCGTATTTCTAAGCCGGGACTTGTTTTCCTCGTTCTCATATTTCATTTTAGCGTATTTCTTGTCCTTTTATGCTTGAGCTTTGTTCATTTATTCCTTTCTTACTTTCATTCCACACAACTAGTTTACTTCTCGTTTTCCAAATACTCTCGATTTTTTGAAATGTAAGATCACATGCAAGTAAGAAAATATGTTCCTTTTAAATTGTACATTAGATATAGTTCAAAATTCTTGCTTTCGACTCTGTCTTGGCTTCCTTCAATCCTCTCCGATTCTTGCAATCCTGGTTGAATCCAATACACTACCCTTGTCTCTCCGCAGATCTTATCTAGGCTATCGGGTTCTCATGAAACGTCTTTCACTCACAGCCTCCACTCTTATCTCTTCGTTCTTTTCCATTCATAGAAACTAGCATTTCACACCAAGAAAGATTCCTACTTTAGCTCATGTATTAGTTCGCCTTAATCTATTTTGGCCCTATAGAGTTTCCAATAACAATCTCTTTTTTTTTTTCCTTTCCTTTTATTACCAATCTCTATCACCCTCTCAAGCTACTTCTTTTACCCTCATTTTCCAAACTATTTCCCCAGCTCGTAATTAAACAGCAATTCTACAACACAATAAGTTCACTCTTTTCCTTACATGTAACCCCATTTTTACGGATGGCTCTAGGGGGCTTAATGGTGTTGGGGCTTCTTTTATCCTTCCACATTTTAACCTTTCAGAATCATTTCACCTTCCTTTTTTCTGTTCCATCTTTATAGCCGAATTAATAACTATCATCCGCCCTATTCTTTTCATTTCGCCTAATCGCTTCTCCTCCAACTATTTAATTATTTCTAACTCCATGAATGCTCTTCTAGCGATTTGGTTTCCCATTCCGGCTCATTCTTGCGATTTTATCATTCTACGCATACAATGATTCTCATCCATATTCTTTCTTCGCGTCACTCCATCCGGGTTGATTTGTTGTGGGTTCGCAACCATGTAGGTATTGAGGTCCATTTCAACAGCTCCCCCCGCATTTTAATATATTTTTTTATATATATAGCGCAATCGTTTGTGCAGAAATGTGTACAAAGTTTCATCGCTTGCGCACATTCCTATCCTGCGATATTAGAGAAAAACGGGAAGGTGAGGATTGATGTTAAAACGTTATCCCCCACTCGCACATTAATATCTTTTTTGTAAAATATGGTGGAAATGTGCGTGATTCGTTCTTTGCAGAAATGTACCCAAACTTCCATCATTTAGGCACATTCCAATCCCACAATATTGAAGAAAAATAGTTTGGGGGTTTATTAACAAAAAGTGATTAATGAAGTTGCTGGTGTATATTAGTTCATTGCTAAGTAATCGTTTAATACAGAAATCGAAACAAACATCATTTAGAAAGCTGATGATTATTTACGTTTTTAAAGTACCATATTTTAATTTTGCAAAATTTCAATAAGACGTATTATAAACGTTAAATTCAATTTATAAAATAAAAAATTTAAACACTAATGTTGGTAGTTTTAGTTTGTTGAGGAATTTATTTGGTTGGAATTAATTAAATTTTTGAAAAACAGCATTAAGTATTTTTTTTTTTCTTTTTTAGCAGCCTGAAAGAAAATTCAGCTGGGCCATTTGGATTTTAAGGAGACAAATAAGGTCTATTACAAAAATACCAAAACGAACTAGACAAGATAACTGATAACCTATTTATTTGCTAAACCGTTGTTTTTATAGAGCAGGTAACGTTTTACGATGAGTAATAAATGCTGTTTGTTGCTAATTAATGGGTGATACGTGTTAAAAGTGATCTAATTTAGTTACGCTTAACTTATGTCGTCAATAATGCGTAAATAGTACATGAAACGTGATAGGACCGCTAGAAACTCTTTTTAATACAGCCTTGTAAAAAATGTTCTGAACATTTTTTTTTATTTCCTTACCGGATGTTTTTCAGAACTAGTCAAAAAAAAAGCTACCGCTGGTTATTTCCTGTTTAATAGAGTGTGTTTTTGCTCTGTCAGCAGAGATCGTTTTCATTTACTGACGCGTTTGAGTTGTTTTCGCTACAGCGAGTAGCGGTCCTAGCAAAATTTTTAGGTGGTGCAAGATCTCAAAATGGCGCCCTTCCAAATATAAAACTTAGCGTTCTATCGATGCAATTTCTTATCCGTGATTATGCTCTGCATAGTTTACATTGAGACGAACGGGAGTGTAATTTTTTATATATAAACGGTATCAGACCGACCAAACACCTATAGGCATATCTGAATGTCAACGTGTCAAATGAGAAATAATAACAACTAATATTTTGTTTGACAATTTTTATTTCGAACTGTTATCTTGTAGACAGTAATATCAGTCTTAAAAGTAAAAACCTAAATGGCCACCTTCCTAGCTTTTGCGCTTGCAAGTTTATTTATGAAGTCCGAATAATTTAACTTCTGGACAATAGCATTTTCTATAGGCAAAATCTGATAGTCTCTTTCCTGACACATAGGAAATCGTAAGTAAGCTTTTATAAGCTTTAATTTACTGAAACTTCGTCCTCCTTTAATAACAATTACAAGTACAGTCAACAAGATACGAAGCGCTGTCCACCCACACATTCGGAAAAATATCCTGCCAATCATTTTGTTTTATAAGTCGGAAGAACTTTTAATGGCTCTTCTGATTGATAATCTTTTAATAATGGATTCAGGTTCGTAAGTTCCTTAACCAATTCACATCCAGACACATCATATTTTTCCCCACCGGTTAATTTACAAATCAGCATAGGCTTTTCCAATACGGATTTTTCAGGAATTATTTTGATGTTGTATAAAACATGACCGTGTATCGTTGAATTTTGACAGTTGGCTAAATCGACCGACCATTGGCATTCTCAATTGTCTCAATCATCGGGGAAAAAACGTACATTTTAAATAATTCTTCCGGATCAGTTGGTGTCTCATCTACGGCTTCGTATTGAAATAACGATTTATGCAGTTTTTCAGCAATTGCGAGCGTTTGGTAAATCCATAGTTTCAGACTGTATAGCCTTTACTTACAATGTTCACTTGAAACAGTATATCATATTTACCAAAACACCATAGTAATTGTAAACTCAAATTGCTCTATGTTCTGTAACAGGCTTCTGATGCTGCAGCTAAATCATTTGTTTCTTCATCTGGATTTAGAAGGGCATCACGAACTGAAGAGTAGTGAAAGCGAACCGTAGTAGCAAGGCTAGAAACTCTACTCTCCAAGCGAGTTTCGCGAACTTCTTTCAGGGATAATACTTCTGTGTGCTTGGCAACATGAACATTTTAAGCGTAAATCAAGCCATTTAAATATCGGTTAGAAACATTCTAACTGGGAGGCATTGGTGTGTGTACGAGGTCATACTTTGGTTCTGTTACAAGCGAAAATTCAATTCGTAACTAATACATTTTAAGAGGTATATAGCAGCTCATATGCTGTTATATGACTGAAGATTTTTTCGGTAACTTATTAACTAAAACTCATAATTTTTTGTTAATTCGATAAAAAAAAAATTAAACCAGCAATAACGGTGGCGCGCTATGTTCTAACGTGCGATTTTCCGAATCACTTGTTTATGTCATGGATAAAAAAAAGTGAACTATCTGAATTGCTTATACAATATGATAATAGAAAGCAACAATAAATTTCAGAGAAATTTCTTTCGTCCTGACAATTTCTCGATCGTTTTTAATAGTTGCAGAAAATTATACATCGTTTTTTTTGTTGTTTTTTTTTTTTGGAAATCATACATCGTTGCCCTATATCTATTTTTTTATTCAAATCATAAGCACAAATATTATGCATAATTTTTCTTTTCAGGTTTATTTAGTATATTTGCGAAACTACAGCGTTCTCAGTTTGTCCCAAAAGAAAACATTTTTATTATATTTTCATCCATCTATTTCTGTAAAATGTTATTTATTTCCTTTATGACGGTACGTGCCCCCTTTTTTAATTCGTTCTTATTTAGTCCTAATATTATTATTGCTCCTGCAGTATCTGCATCACTGCTAATTTACCTTTTTAGTTAATTCATTCATTTCAATCGATAATTTTTTTATCTGACCATCGATTTCTAATGATGCAAAAATTAACAATATTACACGTATTTGTAAAATTGACCTACCATACTCCTTAATATTTTAATGGACTGCATTTATTCGGAGAATGTTTTATATAAATTGAATCATTTTCCGTTACCAGATAAAAAATACGCACAAATTATATAAACTCATATTTATGTCATTATACATTTTGTACGCGTACATTAGAGATTGCACAGAATGTAAATAAATAAAATAAAATATAAAATTACGGAAAACGTGGTAAGAGCGAAAATGTGGTGTGAGGTTTTGTTGATTTTCTTTAATTAATTTAATTACATTATTTTGAATTCGCTAATTAACATATAATTATTAATGTAAACAAAACTAAATATCATATAGATAGATAATGGGTAGAATTTTCGATAACAAAAAAAAAAAAAATATATATATATAATTTACAACAATGAATTTTTCAGCAAATTTTAACTAAAGATTTGCATAAAAGGATAGTGTGTGTGCATGTATTGCGCGTGTACTCACGCACACACATTCATATAGACATTTCCTAAAAACGTAGATTCCGACTTGTTATACCTTAAAACAAGTTTCTGGTACATTTTTACGAAACTCGAAATTTTACTATTACAAAGTTTCCTCCTCTAGGAGGAAATAAAAATGGATTCAAAATTATTAACAAATAAATGCATTAAAAAATGCACTGGCTCCTGTAAAGTTAATTCTATTTATTTAAAAAAAAAAAAGCTGGTGGATATGACAAATGATACGATTAATTTTTTATTACATGTCGGAAATGGGTGTCTCTTGGTAGCCCCTTTAGATGGCGGAGCCCGGGGCTGCAGCCCCCCTAGACCCCCCTAAATCCAGGCCTGCCGCAGATCAGTTTTTGCAATCAAAATAAACTCCCAATTGTTTTATTTTATACGCTCTATCTATGAACAAATTATTCTTCCACCGTATCTTTAAATCATTCCATTTAGCCTGAGGAAGATGGCTGTATATCAAGTACTTCGTTTTAGAAATATTTAGCCCTCGTAATAATAATAATAATTTAATAATTTAATAATCTAGTTTTACGTCCACGGTATTTGAGAAACCACGGTGACATCCCTGGGGGCGTAACTAGATAATACCGTTTCGATTTAAAAATATTAAGTGTAATGGGGTACGTATTAGTTTTAGAAGCACCGTCGAACGAATAACGACCGTAGTTCTCAAGAGTATCATTTTCATTCATTTCTTTTATAAATTTTAAACGAGAAAAAAAGTGTTATACATGATCAATAATACGTTCAAAAATTAGTATGCATTGTTCAAATGTGCGCACATAACGCTTTCCCCGCCGTTCGTAAGAATATCGTATATTATATATAATTAGTTTCGAACTTTAATTCTGGTATGTACTATGCAGCATGTATCATATATGCCATCTGTTTTCCTGTACGAGGAAGTTGAAAGCACCGAAACGTAAACCTCCTTAGAAAACGCAAAATGTTGATTAACCGGAATTTTATTATATAATCTGTCGCAGCCATAGTAACCAGCTTTTTTTGTATCCCAGTCCGGGGTATAAAATATGCACAACCTGGAAATCTTAAAATTTTCGTTTTAAACTAAGAAATTTAGATGAAATTACATAATTCAAAGTTCGAGGATACCTACCAGAGATCATATGACAAACAAACAATATGAGGTGTTGCAAGTATGTTCTTTTGATTGATTGTTTAAATGTTATTTTGAAGTTTTGTGAAAATGTCACTTTTTGAAACCGGATAAAGATGCTAAAAAACCCGGGGAAAACCAGTACTACGAATAAAAACCAGTTGAAAAAATGAGCTACGGGACCGATTGCATCAACTTTGGTGGCAATTTTTTTCTTTCTTTTCTTTCTCTTTTTTTTTTGTATAAATGTTTATTGCGCCGAAATCTATAGACTTTATATAGTCTTGGTTTAGCCTTTAGCAGCGCCCTCTGCAGTACACTTTCTAAACACCTAGTTTCTAAAGCTTATCCATCAGATAGCGCTAGTGAATTTTTAAATTAATTGACAAGAAAGTTAATACATTTTATTAATCAATTCCAGCGCAACATGCTGTAGTAAATGTGTACTGTGTTAAACCTAAACTTTAGTGAGTAACCACTCAACCCCTTATAAGGAGTTGTATTTCTGTTTTTTCATCAAACATGATGAAGCGAGACGACTTTGAAAAATTTACTAATACGACAAAACTTGACCACAATTTCCGCTTTGTGCCTGACTTTCCTTAACCGGTGACAACCAATGTCCGTGCTTTCCGTCGGCACGCCTACCGAACTTCGAGATCATAAATTTGCTCGCCTGGCTGTACTCGCAGATCGCTGATAGCCGCATCATTTTCGCGACCTTGGCTCGGTCACTCTTCTGCCCAATTCACTATTCTGCCTTGTAAGCACCTTATTCTATTCGCGCAGAGCGGCAATCACACTGAAAGCACCCCCCATTTGCGATCTTTCCAAATTTTTGCATTTCTCGTATGAACTTTAGATTGTTTTCGCTAAAAACAACAAAGTTCGGTCAATGCGCACCTCGGTAAAATTCAGTGCATAAAGTTTCAAACGTAAACATTAAAATCAACATAACAGGACTGCCGAGACAAAATAAAATTTCGTATGTCGAATCTACTTTTATATAGAACGACGATAACTCTTAAATTGCGGCACGGTTAATATAGTTAATATATTTACCGAGCCTTCATTGTAACCATTGATATTTTCAAATAACTCATAAAATTTCCAAATTACCTTACATTACGCACTGCGTTTCGCTGTTAAACGAGACCTAAATACGAATTAAAACGACTAAATTTTGTTTAGATGTCCCTTCAAAAAAGAAAAAAGAAAAAAAAAACATCAAAAGAGAAAAGAAAAAATATTTTCTATCTCTACCTGGTTCTGGTCGATTTTCGTTTATATTAATGAAATATGATAAAAAAAAAAAAAAAAATAGTAAAAAAGGAGACAAAAATATAATAAATATTTAGAAGAGCTTTTTGCACTTATATCGGAAAATATGCAATTCTTCAACTCATATCCAATCTACTCTCATCCCGCTCTATTACTATTGACCCTTTGTGGGTTCCTAGCCATTCTGGCATCGAGGGCAACGAGTTAGCGGATTTTTTAGCCCATTTGGTCGTCCGCGATGGTTCTTTATCCTGTAATTTTCCTACCTTGGACATCCTCCTTCTTTCCTCAGCTAATCATTCTCGACTACTGTCGGACATCTATCCTTCTTTATTTTCTAATTCCGCCGGTTTCCTGTTCTCAGCTGTAGTTTCAATCCTCTTCTTATCAACGCGTCGCGATCGTTTCCTTAATCAGACTGGGTTTTAATCACTTCCTACTACCCTCTTCACGTTTTCGTTTTTCCCTGTCCTCCGTTCCCGACTGTCCCCTTCATTGTTCCATCTCTACTCCGCTATATATTGCAAATTACATCTTCTTTGAATTTCCGGCCCTTGATTGACTCCAAAAACTTAACACTGAGTCTTCCTACTTCTTATAATTCTTCCGTTGTCCTTTTCTTTCCATTTCCAGATATAATTCCTGTACTCCAATCTTTCCTAAGCTCTATTTCTAATCGTCTCTCTAATTAACCCCTTTCCATAATTTCTGTAGTTATTAGGGCAAAGCTGCTGGCGCGCCCAAAAGGTAATATATAAAATAATATTATTATTGTATGTAGGTGAATACATGCCTGTTTATTAAAACTGTATAATAAAAACCGACCATAATAACAAACAAATATAAGGGTAAAAAATAATTTAAAAAACCTTATTTAGTAACGTTTTCGGGTATAACCCATCATCAGCTAAAACTAACTTAATCAAAGCACGTGTTTTGTGTTTTGATTAAGTTAGTTTTAGCTGATGATGGGTTATACCCGAAAACGTTACCAAATAAGGTTTTTTAAATTATTTTTTACCCTTATATTTGTTTGTTATTATAGTCGGTTTTTATTATAATATTATTATTTTATATTTGAAAAAAAAAACTTTATCGATTTTTTGAAGTATCTTTTAATTCTTGCTAAATTTATTTCATTCGGCATTAAATTCAGTGGTACAATATAAAATGCGTCGACTGACTCTGCAGTCTGAAAGCTCTATATTACGGTAGAAATTGATCTGTTTATTTATTTCAACTTTAAAAATTAAAAAAAGAAATATACATATTTTGACTATCGCGTTTTCTACATCTTCTGTTAGATGTCATTGGATTCTTCAAGCGCTTCGCGAATAAACTTCAAACAAACTTTTTCCACGAACGAAATCAACACATCCTTCACGGATCGACCCATGTCAATATTAGCGAAGTCAATGGGATCAATCAACACGGGAGTGAAGTGATTTACGGGGTAGAAAGGAAGAGTTTTGGTCGCAGGATCGATATATACATCGCCGGTGGACGTCAAACAGAAAGCTAATATTATCGAATTCACTTGGTACGTTTTCGATTCGTAATGAATAATCGTTTTCGAATCGCTATACACAGCTTTCGCGTGCAGGGTTAAAATCCCATTATTACCTAAACGAGATTCGCCGGAGAATAAAAAATCTGCCGAAAATTTATCGATATTCTCGAATCTAATCAGCTTACCATTAACGTTGTTATCAGTTACTATGGCGGTATCGCTTTTTTTCGATCATTATCTTTTTCAAGTATAATTTTAATAAATTTACCAAGCTCGGTACAACTTCCTTTTCGTACGTGCCAATAACCCTTTTGTACCAATTCAATAAAACCTGCTTTTTAACGGCCTGCTTGTTCCAATCAGCAATTGTGATTAGACTCGTCAACGATAAGTTCGACTTCAGGAAGGCTTCCGAATGTAATTTGCGCAGTAGTAGATCATCTTTCGTTTTCGCGACAGACACAAATGCGACGTTTTTGTTACCGACCTTGCCGTACTTGAGTATTTCTTCGACTTCAAATATGTACGACTCCCGGTATACCGAGGCAGGTGATCGAACTGAAATATTTGCACCGACTAATTCGTAATCAAAGCTACCCACGAACGTCTGTCTGTCTATTTTCAAATCGTGTTTACCGCTCACGTGTATAGCGCTCGGAGTAAATGGCACAGAATCCTATAAATCGAAAAAATGCTTATCAGTTTACTGCGATACGAATAACAATGAATACAGAAATACATTTAAATGTGCGTAAATTGTTCTACCGAATAAAGATAAATCAGATAGGCGATAAAGAAATGAAAAATGAGATGAAATTGAAGGAAGTAGATGTAAGAAATAATGAGAGGTGTAAAGCATGTAATAGCTAAAATAAATATAGTTTTAATTTACATAAACGAAAATGAAATAATTATGCACGAACGAATAATAATATAAACCAAAACAACCCGTTTAGAAGATAAAAGTAATTATTATTCAAAATGAAACAATCTAAAACGCTGATAAGGCCGAATACGACTATAGATAACGAAGAGGAACAGCTTTTCACGAATGATTAACGCGTGTAATCAATAAAAAAATATAAATCAACAGTAGCGGTACAGCTTCGGCTTCGTCTTTAGAGCAACAGTGCCGATAAAAGTTTGCCGCTCATAGTGTAACAAAAAAAGAAAACACCCGTGTTTTTTGTTTTTTTTTATTTATTTATTTTATGGGCATGTCAGCACAGGACATTCACCCAACACAAAAGATTAGGAGAATAGAAAGACTTACGGAGTGACAGGTTATATCAAGAAACGATTAGAGAGAGAAGAAATGAAGGCGGCTAACAAAGGAACAACAGAAGGAGATGGAAAAGCGAGAATGTAGAGGGCACTGTAAGGAGTAGGGAGACCGAGGCTAAAAGCAAATTGGAATAAAAGATCGCGCGTTCTGAGGAAATGAAGGAGCATTGGAATAGTACTTGCGTCACAGGTGACATTTAAGGTAGGAGGATGAAAGGGACACAAAAGAGATTGAACAAGAGCAAAGCGGAAACAAGAAGCCGGAAGCAGACTATGATTAAAACGAAGGCGAACTATGGAAGAAGTCACAGAACGGCTGATTCTGGGAAAATCGTTAAACCAAGGAGAAGAGGATTTAGGCTTTAAGGCAAGGTAAAAGGAGTCAGAGTTGGAGAAAAAGGACAGATAGAGATCAGTCCAAAAGTCACAGTAAGAACGAAAAGAGAGAGAGTAAAGACTTTGCGAAGGAAATCTGCCTGCGAAACGACCATTTACTGCGGCCGAGCATGCTAATGAATCAGCAAGATCGTTACCGGCGAAATCACACTCGTCTCGCCGATTATAATTATAACTTATATAAATAATTCCAGAAAGTTACTTGCAAGGAGAGCTCATGACATGGGGGTCACCGGTTTTAATGAAATTTTGCACATCGTAGAAGACCTTGATGAGTATATGAATCGTGCAAAATATTAGAATGCACCTTATCGATTTACGAGAGAAATTAAAATTTTTAGAAGCCGCATATAACGAATAATATACATATATAGCCGTTTAGACAAAAATATGCGATAAACTCCAGATTATGTTTATTTACCAATATTTCATATAACTGATTATTCTCAAAAATAAAGTATATTAAATGAAAATGATTACTAAAAAACCAATAAATTAATTACAAAGAAATCAATTTTAAATTTAATAAAAATTTAAACACGTCATTTATTACATTTATACAGTATAAAAACCAGATTACACCCAGTATATTTCATGATGTAGTGGCAAAAGTGACAATAATTTGTACAACAGAAACAAATAATGTGGGTCCGAATATACCAGTGTCGTGTAAAATTTAAGATCTTACGTTTTTTTATATTAATTCTTATTATCTAATTACTGTAATTCGTTATGCGTAACTATATAAATATGTAGGTTGCTGGAGTCAACACATACGGCTTATTACGAAATAAATTTATTAAAACGAAACAAACAACAAAAACTTTCGTAGTTGCAGACACGTAAAAACTAAATATTTACCGATGACTCAGCATTTTCGTGTCTTGGTTAATTCAATGTCGCACGACCGCATGTATCAGGGTAAAACTGAACTAAGCTAAGATTATCCTTCCTTTATTTATATTAATTCGGAGAGAATAATCTAGAACAGAAAATTCCAGCAAAATTATTACCCCGTTAATATATAAAAAATTATTTTTTTGGGCGTTACGTTATCGTCTTCAATTCGCTTCTCGCCATCCGTTGTTGAATTATTCATTCATTTTTTTTTCTTCGTTTTATGCTATGTCGCCACATCGCCCCCCCCCCCCATGACGTAGTCACGATAATCCTGCTTGGAAGCGATCAGGAAAACGCACTTTCCTACTAGAACGCCTGATTATTGTCATAAATTTTTGGTTTGTTGTCTTGAACAACTAGTCGTTTCACGACAATCTCTGGTTTCTTCTCTTCGCGTTCCACAAAGATGTATGCTGGCTTGAGGCGGTCTAGCGATATCGGTACGTGCCTGTTGCGGATCTGTACAATGTAATGCCGTGAGTGCCGAGACACGATACGAAAATGTCCCTTATACGGTGGCTGTGGCGGTCCTTTTGGTGAATTTTGGGTATACGAAGACAAGAGAACAGTTTTTGAGGTCCTTGTATACAAAGATCGACTGATTCGTATGTCTTGATGCTGACGTGAGCTGTAGTTCGGCTAAATCAAGAATATAACGTGAAGTGCTGGATCGTGGAGCCTGCCTTTGGATAAACCATTCTCCAGGCAATCGCATCGGCTTTCATGCAGTCGATTATTAATAAACCAGTCTTAATTCATACTCAGTATTCAATATTAATTTCACTCGAGACTCCCCTGCCTTTTCCTTTCTTCGCATTCGCCTGATACTGACGAATGGTTCTAACAACTTATCTTTCGAACACCAATTTGAAACAAGAACACAAAATTTACCCGAATAATAGCTCCGTAGAAAATTGTAAAAGTTCTTATTGATCAGTCGTAATACCCACAAAGTAGCGAATTACGCTTTCGTATATCGACACTGATCTACTTCAAACTCAAATATATCGGCAATTAGAGAATCGCATATTTCTTTTCCGCGTCTTACATCGGATTTCTTATGATATCCGAATCGGTGAATGCCGACTACATCGGAAAAAAGCCCAACCGTAATATACATACGGGATAAATCAAACGACAATTAAGTAAATATATATTCTTCAGAGGTAAACATGATTACCGAATACGCTGATCATGCATAATCCGCCGCACGCCGCTAAAAAGCGGAATGACGTATATGGTGGTTCCACTCTAAGATCGGCCAAAAAATAACTCCAAAATCCTCTATTTAGAGAAATAGTCGAACAAAACTAATAGTTTCAGATTTAAACAGATCGCGCTACAGGTACGATTCGAATTAATATACAAATGCAAGCAAAGCAATCGAAAACCAAACACCAACCCCTTTTTGGACATACAATAGTTAACACTGTTCATATTTCGTTGATTAGGAATATTTTAAATGTTTAGCATTCATCGTACAGCTTCTAGCCATTATTATTCCGTCATCATCAGTCTTCCTGTTATTTTATATATAAACTGATATTTCCCTATACTTTTACACATTAATTTTCATCCAACCCCGGGGGAGGGTTAATAAATTATTCTCATTAGTTATCTATTATCGATATTTTGTTTACACGTACTATTATTTTTCTACTGTGGTTTAGATTTCTTTGGGACTCCGGTTGTACATGTTGCGTTCATCTTTTTGTTTTTGTTTTTTTTTTACCTAGAGAAAAACGAATTAGGTCTTTTACTGATCCCGCCAATGTGTGCTACATTTACCTTTATTAATTTATTTCTATGTTTCCTTTTGTAGTTGAAGATGACATATTCCCAACAATGTTTCTAGAATATCTGTTTCTGGTTATTTAATGTTTGTTACTGTACTTATAATTTTCATTATTTTTATTTCTAAAAAATTACCTACTTCAAGACATTATTAGTGACAAATAATAATTATATGCTTACCACAATACTGCTCTTAGCGTTCCAGAAGACCACTTCGTATAAGTTAATGTCGTAGAAATCAACCGTGATTGGTGAAGATGAATATGATTTATTATAGAGCGTTTCAGTCTTGTTGGCGATGGGATGTGTCGTTTTTCCATAGTTCTTGTGATTAGTATAATCTAGCTTATTTAATTCTATATTGATTTTTTCAGTCTTGTTGGCGATGGGATGTGCTGATTTTGCTATGACCTCGTAAACAGTAACTTCTATGTTATGTAATTCTATATTGATTTTTTGAAGGAGGATCATGAACGGTCGCAAAGTTTGCACGCCCTCCTTGATCTGTCTGATGAACGCATCTGTTGAGGTAACTTTTAAAATCTTCTCCGCATCCTGAAAATATTCGTCAGTGAATCTATCTTTAAATTCCGAATTAAATCTGGGAGCCTGATAAAGAGTTGCTCGTACGCATTCCTCGTCTTTGATGCGTCTAAATTCGGGTTCGTTCAAGATCGCGAAATCTAATTTTAAAACATTTTCAAATACATTTCGAATTTCAGAATTCGTGATTTATTAATATTACTCTCCTAGTAAATTAATAACAAAATATAATTCTACCAAAAAAATATATATTTTTAATTCGCTGCTTTCTGTTCCATAAATGATATGTATAATTATATAGGTATTATGATTGTCGTTCTTACATCAGCGACATATGAATGTTTCGGTTTTTGTGTACATAATAGATATTGCGGCGCAAATCGTAAGTTTCATTGTTGTTTAAGCATAATTTAATCAACTGAAATTCTATAAGTATTATAAAAGAATTCTCATCTAAAGATCCAGGGGACCACTTCATGACAAGGTCCGAAAGATGGAGTTATATGCATATATATATATACATATATATATATATATATATATATATATATATATATATATATATATATAATATAATCCTTCGAATCTCGCTACGGGACAGCCTCTGAACTCCCCAGTAATAAATTTTATAATATTTAAGAAAGAAACGGCTTAATTGACTATATCATATTTTAATTTATAGTTTGCGAAGCAATTTCACAGAACCGTTCAATTAAAACACTTTTGTTACATAAAAAAATTATATTTAGTTTGTACAAAATATTACATAATTTTCCCTATTCCTCTGACACAAAAATAACATATGAACTTATACATCTCTCTGCATATACATCTGTCTGTCTGTCTATATATACACATGTTTATGATTTATATCAATTTTAAACCGGGGTGATATGTAAAATCATGTAAAATTCGTATGCGACGAAAGTATTTCGTGAAAACTATTATCGAAAGGCATAAGTGTGGTATAAAGCGTTTCCACAAACGACAATTAAAAATTAATAAGATAATCTGTAAATTAAAACCAACTCTTCTGTAATAATAATAGATGAACATCGTCGGTTCTGTATCGCTGTCGCAGATTTCGATGAAATACTGAGAGAGCAATAACAAAGCTCTATCCGAAACAAAGGATGACATATTGGCTACTGCATTTAGGCGACTCCTAAACTCCTATACAGCCGCGATATTCTAGTACCAACCAGTTAGATTAATAACAAACATTTAGCTTTAGATCAGGTGCATAGAATTACTCATGTAATTGAAAAAGTACTGGAGAAGAAAAAAGTTTACTCGGCGGTCTTTCTAGACGTGGCGCAAGCTTTCGACAAAGTATGGCACGATGGACTGTTCAGTAAACTAGATCGATTACTACCATCAAATTACAGCGAAATACTAAAATTCTTTCCTAAAGATTTTTCCGTGTCATATTTGAAGACTATTATTCGAGTATTAAAGAAATAAAAGCTGGTGTCCTCCAGGATAGTGTACTGGGTCCAGTCTTGTACTTAATTTACACCAGCGACATACCATGTTCGGCTAATGCGATAACGGCAACTTTCGAAGACGATACGTTAGTTATGTGTCTAGGCAATTGGAAAGTTACAAAAATCTATAAATAATATATTTGAATGGCCCAAGCATTACCAGATAGTATTAAATGAAACAAAATCAACTCATGTAAACTTCACAAACAAAAACGAAATGTATATCCCAGGAACAATCGATGATTAGTACATTATAGCAACACAGCAAAATATTCAGGCATGACAGTAGACGTTATATTACGTTGGAAGGAACACGTGAAAAAAAAGTGGAAGCAGCTCGAACTAAAATACAGCAAAATGTATTGGCTACTTGGCAGAAGTTCAAGGCTTACATTTCATAATAAACTGCTGTTTTTCAAACAAATACTGCAGCCAGTATCGAATTACGGTTTGCAAACTATAGGATTGCACCAGATCAACAAATATCGATATCAGAAATTTCAGAACAATGCACCTTGGTACATCCGTAATACAGATCTTCATAGAGATTTTCATGTACTTTATGTCCACAAAGTGATCCAGAAGGTTGCACTAAAATCTATTCATCGTCGTGTAATATAAATATGCGTTAAAGTTATTGTTACGGTCTTATCCGTGATAAGTAGTGAAAGCAATACCGAACGAAACTCGGATAAAATAAATATTTTATATTAGTAAACGGTAGTATATATAATGCCGAAAAGTAAGAAAACAGTGGCGCCACTAACAATAAAATTAAACGATGGAAAAAGGCAGTACAGCGAGAGCAGTAGTAGCTGCATAAATGTACCAAAAAAAACAAAGAAATAAAAGGATGGATGAGGCTGAAACTGATACATTCCGTTTAGATTTTTCGGAATTGTGGTACAAATTAGAACTTCAATTATTGACAATTTTTCGCTTTCATAAGATATTCTTCAAAACACACAGTTCAAAGATAAAATTTGCAATCTTGCCTTTCACGATCAATAAGTAAGTATATATTCTGACAAAATCAAAAAGCTGGACTGTTTTTTTTTGTTGTTTAAATAATATACTACAGAAGGCCATCATCCAACAACAGACTTGCACAAAAAATAAGAAACCATAACTTTTCTTAAATGCTGTTTTTTCTGTGGAGAAAATTATGATTTTAAATGTAATACTTGCTTTCTGAACTTTGTGCCAATTTTAAATATACAATTGCGGGCGAACGAGTGTACGCGTGGTTTTCTTTATATCATCATCTAGCTCACTCGAAATTCCGAGTATGAGTTATCTTTTAATTCTGAGGAGAATTAGAGGATAGGTGACGCGCAGTTGGAATCACGTAAGTAGGAGCGCAACGCCTAGCTTTCGTGCTGCCGACAACGTGAGAAAGGTACCAATGGCGAGGCGAAGCCAAGACGACTGGCCTTTACTCACGTTGATGCGATTGTTCGCCGGCTGAGTGTTTCTATGCGACGCTAGCGCGCACTCGCACGACTACAATTGGAAACTGACTATAGTCGCTTGTTATCGCGCTACAGATGCAGTCCAAATGTGTCTATACTGCTGTGTACTAAACTAGCGCTGCATAATTTTTGTCGTCGCCCGGTATCGAACCCGAGACCGCCGGATCGGAAGTCAAGCGCTCTAGCCACTAGGCCAAACGCGAATATGCACTATTAAATTAATATATTTCAAAAAACTACAGCCCCTTTTTTTTGTTTTTATTACATACATTTAATGTGCTATATATATATATATAGCAACTAGGCTAGAGGCATGACGAACAGTTTTATTACAATAAGGTTACGACATCTGTCGCTTTGAGAATCCGAAAAGTCGAGAGATTATTGTTTCATCGTCGTTGAGAAGCTCAGAAAGTGATAAAGGAAGTGAATATTTTCAGCGCATCGTTTTACACTCCAGGCAGTCAATGAGGAGGCACTGAATGGCCACACTGGATCATCGTAACAAACACAATAAGGTGGTAAGTCATTGTTCAAAATTACGAATGAGTAATTAAAGTAATGCGGACACGGCAAAGATCAATTTCCTCCCTACGGTTTGATCTTACTGAGATCGACAGTGACTCTGAAAATTGGTTAATTTCTTTTAAATTACACCCTTAAAACACCTACATACGAAATATCGAAGCGCTGGCTTCAAACAAGGAAATATGCATTATTAGCAAAATCTAAACCCTATTCGTGACCTGTAAAACTAAATACAACTTTTTTCTGTAACAGCAGATTCCCAAATGGTACATCGAACACAAAATTATACAGTTCCGTATTTCACTCATGACGTAAGCATTGCATGTATCTGGACAAAACCGCAATTCCTCAGAAGGGATTGAGTCAATGTTTCGGTAAAACTCGCTAGCTCTATTCTAATGGAGAGAAACCCAACCAGATTTCAGCTTGGCTTTGAAAAACTTCTATTCAAGGAAAATATGGAAGTATTTGAGAGATAGTGAATTACGAGTATTAGAAAAGGATACGAATTTCAGGAAAAACTGATCCGTTAACTGTTAGCTCCTTAACTGGATGGGAGGAATGTCAGCTTCTGGCGATGAGGAAAAGGCTCTCCAAGTATCCGGCGCAGATAAAAGTTTTAAATACCCACCAATTTTGTAAGACCAAATGACGATCCGTTACTGAAAAGTGAGAAACCATGCTCAATCCACGTTCTTACAAGAGCCGTATGTAATATTCTCAAAACAGATGAATCTCCCAGCCCCCCGTGTATTTCTTAACACCTTGAGAATGCTGGTAGCCTAAAATACCTTCGCACAGGGTTGTTCCGTGTGTTTCTTCCAAAGTAATTTCTGATCCGGTATTATACCAAGAAAGTCATTATTCAAATTGTTATCGTAACTGCCATACGCTTATAAGTAGAGACTACCACGCGACTTTTAGCGGTCGACATCGCCAAATTCGACTCACTCGTCCAAACGTTGAGGTTTCCAACACAAAAATAAAACAAAGAAGTGGTTATTAAAGATTCTGAATCTACTTAATGATTCTTTCGACTGCAGTGTGCAACTATCGAATGACTCGCTTTATTATTGTTCGATTATAAAAGAAACTGTTCTAAATCATCCTTGTCAAAGTTTCCTATATACATATATTGTAATGTGTACATTACAGGGGAATGTTAAATAAAAAAATAAAAAAATAATAATATAAAAATAAATAATAAATAGATAAAAATTTTATCGAAAAATAATAAAGTTCGAGCGGAGTGTAAAAGTGCTTGCGTGTGTGAATGGGAACCATTTAGGTTAAGGGATGTACACGATGATTGTTCATCAAACGGCACTGATTGGCACATCAAACTCGGAGGAGACCTAGCAGAAGAAAAACGGATTTAGAAACATCGAAAAGGATGATGCGAGCCTTGAGCAGGTAGTCAATCAAATCTCTCCAGTCAAGAAAAAGGTCTCAGGTCAGCATCGAGTTTGTGAAGTTGGCGGCCAGTCGTAGAAAGTATTGACCGCCTCGTTGGTTATCTAAATAAAATAAATATAAACGATATACCACTATTAACAAGATGATAAAAAATGGAAGAATAAAAAATCTAGTACTAAATATAAAAGTAGATATGTTAAGTTCAGAAATTGTGTTGAAAAAGAAATTAGAAAGGTGAAAGGTAAGTATTATAAATCACTTATTTTACATAATTCTACGCACAGCAAGACAACGTGGAGGGTAATAAATTCTGTTATTAAAGGTTTTTATAATAATTCAATCGATGACATGATTAATAAACATTTTGGTAAAGAGCAAGATAAATTTCTAAGCCAGTATATAACGAATTCTGTTAAATTCTGCCACAGATGTAATTTAATAACAAATGCGGTACAAGCTGATTATTTTAAAATAAGGTGACCATTTTTTTATTCCGAAAATTAGTGATAATGAGATTAGCGAGGCAATAAATAAACTGAAAGACAATAAAGCACCGGGATACGATAGGATTAGAATTGTGATGTTAAGCGGTATATATTGGATTCATAGGACCTATATTAGTGAATTTAATAAATCAGTCAGTAAAAATAGGGAAAGTGCCGGAATTACTCAAAGTAGGCATAGTACGACCAATCTACAAGAAAGGAAACCACGGTAATGATTGCAGGCCAATTACTATCACTTCGGTAATTGAAAAAATAGTGGAACACTATACTGCCAGCCGTTTAGAAGATTACCTAGCGAGGAATGAAATACTGTACCCACTGCGATTTGTCTTCTGAAGAAAGAAATCAACAGCAGAGTTGCTAAAAATTTTTGTTAACAATATATATGAAAGTCTGGCCAAAGGAAATCAATTTCTAGTTATTTTTATTGATTTAAATAAAGCTTTTTATACGGTGAGTCATGATAAATTAATAAGGAAACTCTGGAAAATCGGTATTGTTAACAGTCAAAACAAGTGGTTTGCGGACTACTTAAAAAATCGGAAGTAAGAGTAAAAATAAATGATAGTCTCAGTACTAAGGGAGATTTAACTGCAGGTGTTAAGGTACAATATTAGCACCTTTATTATTTCTGATATATACAAATACACTCTATACAGATATATCAAATACGCGAAAGTATTTGCTTTTGCTGATGATATTGCGTTGGTGATTGAAAATTCGGATATACATAAAGCGGAGGACTTACTGCAAAAAGATTTAAACTCTTTTGTAATTTGGACGCATAGTCAAGGTTTTTCCATTAATACTGCTAAATCTAAAATGATACACATAAAAACACCGAGCCGTTACGAGACTTTTATCGCAAAATTTCTAATCAAATGTCATAATTGTATTCATGCGAATAACTCTAATTATTGCAGTGATGATTGCGTATGATGATACAAAATGTGCAGAAAATGAAATACTTAAGAGTTACAATTGATAGTACGGTAAGCTAGAAATATCATATTTTGGAACTGATAAAAAGATCAGGCAATCATTTCTGGTGATTTATAGACTTAAGCCATTGTTACTTCTTCAAAATTTTAAAACAATACTGTAATGCCCTGATATTATCGAGAATATCTGGGGAAGAGCTAATAAATCTGAACATCAAAAAATAAACGCTATTCATAAAAAAAAGTTAAAAACTCTGAGCAAAAAAGGATTTAAGTCAACGGAGGGGTAATCTTAATTGGTTGAAGGAAATGGAAGAATTACCAGCTAAACCGAGGTATTATCTATTTATTTTATATGATTATAAGCTGCATCCTTCCGGCCTTAAGACCAGGAATATAGTGAAGATAACCAGAGCTCCATCCAAAGTTGCATATATTAAGCCTAAGGGTATACACAATTTTATTAATAAAACAAATATGACTCTGTACTGACTGACTTGTTAGGGAAAATTCCGATGGATGTCATGAAAAAAAATTGCTTGCTAGAAATTAAAAATTGGCTGCTGAGCAACTTAAATGACTACAATTGAAAAGAGAAGTGAAAGCATTATGTGAGTAATTGTTTTTTTTTTTTTTGCTTGTTTTGTTTATTTTTTGATTATGCGTTCTTCGGTTATTTTTAGTGGGGAGTTATATTATGTTTTTTTTGTTGTTTTATTTTTGTGTTAAGAATTGTGACACATTTGTTGTACGTTTCTAGATTGTTAAAAATATTTAGAATAAGAACCGTACTGTTAACGGGATGATAGCCTATTTTTCGCAAACTCTTAAGGAGGTCTTTCTAAGCAATTCCAAATAGCAAACGTTCCATCGATATGATAAGACATTTTGGAAGTCACTGAAAGAGCGACTTCTACTCATTTTATTCCTTCGTCGATTTTATAAAATTAAAGTATTTTTTTAAAAAGCGGTGCGCAATTCGAGTTCTCAGCGGGCGGGCTATTTGCGGTTGGTGCGCAATTCGAGTTCGACTTGTCACTGTGTGAAGTGTTGGTGCGCAATTCGGTTGTCCCCATTGTATACACACATGTGTCGCACAAACTTTTGCCCACACCGGAAATACGTTATAACCGTATTTTAATTTTTTTTTTTTTAAATTAAAACCTATATTCATTTACATCATTGACGAGACTTATTAGCTCATGTTTAAATCCATACCATGGTTAATTTTTATTTAGTTTTTATAAAATAACTATATTATGTTTTTTTTTCTCTTAAATTATACAAAAACTCTCGAACCAAATTTGTTTACTCACTATATTCCAAATCTATGCTTCGAATGACATAAACCGGAAAAAAGTCGTATCATTACGTGCATACGGATATTTGTTTAAAAAGTGTTTTTCTTCTTTTTCTTTTTTTTTGGAATCCCCGTATTCGAAAACATAAATACGTTATAAAATTTGGATTTCAATTCTCGCAGCAACTAGCTTCCAACTTCTTAAAGCTAAAAAGATTCATTGAATACAGATTGTAATAGTATACTTCTTAAATAAATACACGAAAAAAAAGTACACTTATCAAACAGTTCTTTCCACACTATTTTATATTTACTTTTATTATAAAATGTACAAGAATAGAATAATTTTAAATTGAACGAAATTTAGAGATAGAACTAAAAAACAAAAAACTGTAAAATATTTTGAACTAGCAGGGCAATAAATTGCGTAAAAGGAATGTATGAAATATAATAATTTTAAAAGCATGTGAAGCAACAGAAAAAATAATAAGCGAAATGAAACAGATCATCGAATAAAAGTGAACGCCATAACAAAATAGTTACAACAATAAAAAGCTAATTAATTACCTTCGCGGATTCGTTTTTAAAATTAAGCGATAAAATTGATGTGCCCCTTTTAATGCACACGATGATGAAAATAGAATTTAGCGAAATTGTATCGTGAAAATCAAAAAATATTTACTCCGTGGCCTAATAAAAACGATAAGGAAAATAAAAATGAACCCGAAAGTAGAAAATAGTCGGATAGAAAAATTGCATTAAAATAAGAAACTCCTGAAAAGAATGTGACAACTAACTACAGGTAACAAATTATCACGGAAGGAGGTAATAAAGAAAATACATATTTAGTAGCATCGCTCATCTACTGGATGAACTGAAAGTCGAAATGAAGATAATCGGATAAGCTGTTGAAATTAAATTGATTCGAAATGGCAACTTTATGAGAAAGTCAAGGAATACACAACGATCAATGTAACCTGTTAAAAATCAGAACCCTTATTAAGGGGCACTGTAAAGTCTAAAATGACCTGTTAGAGTTATAGTAAAAACATTTAATACAAAATATTTACCGTGCATATTTGGAAAAAATGTAATAAAACATCAATAATGTGCACTTAATGATTTGTGGCTTAAGGAAAAAGTAAATACAAAAAAAAAAGAAGCAAGAAATATATAAATATTTATTAGTTAAATTTTAATAAAGTAATTGCTATTATTGATATTATACGCCATTTCTGTAAAATTCTAAAACCGCCTTAAAAATAGGTTTATAGGGGAAGATGGGGGAATGGCGGTCACCTAAGCCAAAAATGCCATAAATATTTTTAGAGTAAACGTATCTTCCTGATATTGTTCTAATTATGTATCTTAGTTATTTAGGTTACTTAAGGATAGTTCAATTCTCCCGATGTAATTAATTATCCTAAAATAATTAGAAAATAAATGCAAATGGTCATTGACCGGTTTTACGCCTTACTGCGGGTAATACCAATCATTAGAGAGGGTAATACCGGTCACTTTTTTAAAGTATCAGAAAATCTGAAATAAATCTGCGAATGAAGTAAAAACTTGTTTTTAATCAGTTTTTAATATACATACATATTATATTAAATGTCCAAATCACCGCAACAAAATTTATGTATGGATATTTCACAGAAAATGAAGAAATACATAGACATTCCACTGACCCCTGTATTGTCACATAAATCGCACAGTAGCTGCACTTTCATGCTCCTGAAGTACTAGAGAAGGATAGTTCTTATTTGTTTTTTTATTCGAAACTTTCACTAAAACATAATCGCCTACACTTATATTTTCTGATCTTAATAACATCGAAAATTTTTCTGACGCAATGTTAACATAATTTGTTTCACTGTCATCTGTTCCCATTAATTCGCTTTCTCTAGATTTTTTACACAATTCATCGTCATCTGGAGAATTTATTTCTGAATCAGATGATTCAAATATTCTGATCTTTGGTTTTTTAACTGCTTTCTTTGTTATTAACCAGTTGTCGATTTTTTTCGGTAACAACCACGTCCATATTTTTTTCTTCGGTTGACGTTTCGAATAGTAGTGCTCTATTCATCATCAGAACCATAAATGAAACGACCAAGGAGGAAACCAGTCCTTAAATAGATAAGCCAACATCACATCCGACCTTCTGATTGGCTAATGTTATTTCCACTTTTTATTAGGCCGATAACTGTCTTTGTTGTTTCTTTTGTCTTTCGATTCTGGCTTATGAACTGAAATATTGGTGTTCCGTTTCAAAAAACCTTCTAACCAATCTTTACCAGATAATTTCTTAGTTTTATCAAATCTATGTGGAATTTTTAAAATTTCCGCACACTCAAAAACAAGTTTTCTTAATTGCAGTGGGGTTACACCATAAAACATTTTTGTCAACTGCATTGAATGCTCAGCTATGTCAGATTGTTGTTCTTTAGTGAAAACAGATTTTCTTCCTAGACGAGGCGCACTCATTTTCATATTTTTCAGCCTTTCTTGCAGTGTGCTGAATGGTAAATTGCGATTCTTGGCAGCTTTTCTTATAGATCTCTCATTTTTGACATCGCTAATAGCAGCTTTTAAGTCATCTGCAGTCCACTGAGCTCGTTCCGATGTCCTTTTATAATTTCTAGGCATCTATTATATTAAAGTCAAACATTTCGTCTTAATAACTGAAAAAAATTAGATAAATTCCAACAAAACTTATAAAAATGTATTATACCAAATTATTTTAATAATTTTCCGACATGTAATAATTTTCTGTATCATATAAAATTGTTATATAAAATTTTTATTGAATAAATGTTAAAAATTGTATGAAAAAATAATTAAAATAAAAAATTTGGTATGTCGGTCATAATTGGGAAATACCGGTCATTTTGACCGCCATTACCCTAACGTATTCAAATTTAATTTTACATACTCATTTTTTGTTTTATGAATTTTTATTTATACAATGATTAATGCATGTAAACTAAAGACTCTCACCTTCACTGTAATGAAACAACTCTTGAATATGATGAAAAATGAAAAATCTGGAGCTTATTTTTGTTGCAGAAAAAATTACTTACAAAACACGTGTTACAAACATTACCTCACTACACAATAAAGAAACACATTATGTCGCCAATAATAATTGCTGGATTATTTGCTGGTCTAGTAGTAAGACAGCAGCACATGTTGGGTGTTCTACATTAATAAATACGTGCGATATTTACATGACCGGCATTACCCGCTGACCGGTATTCCCCCATTCTCCCCTACATATTGAAAATAAATTTAACAAGCATATTTCAAACTTAAGTACTGTATATTTATGAATAATTAAAATCAAAATTTTTCTAATTTTCAAATTAATTTTAATCATATCATAAATTCACCATTCTGAAAAATATTGCTTTCATTTGTTTTTTATATATATATATATATATATATATATATATATATATATATGTGTATGTGTGTGTGTGTGCATATGTACTTTTTTATAAGTAAATAATTTAATAATTAATAAAACAAGAATATAACGCAAAATCTTTACTAAAAAATAATAATGCAGATTTATCGAGTTACCAGAATCTGAAAAAACTTTCTCTACGAACAAGGAAAAGCTAAGAAAGAGTGCATACTTAATCAACATTTTAAAAACACTGAGATATGGAATTTTGAACTAAACTGAAAAAAACATATCTGTTCGATCTTTTGATTAATTCCGCATTTATAACTTTGCTAATTCTTTCGACCGTCATAATACAATGTTAACAACCGTTAAACTCTGTTTTCATTGCACACCAATGCACTGATAAGCAGCATAATCGATATTATTAGTCTAATTAGTTATCAGACTTGAAACATTTTTACCTTCAAGCGGAAATCAAAGGTCCGATATTATGAGATAAGATGTAATTTTGTATTATGAATAAGATGTCTGACAGCGTTAATAGGTGATAATATTTATACACCAATTTAAATATCGAAAGAATTCTATTCCAATTATCCATTTATTTTCCTTATTGAGAGGTAATTTTCTGTTTCGTTAAATTATTTTCCTTTCCAAGACAAAATAACTGGTTCGATATATCCTTCAGACCCATTTTTTCTTCCAGCCATACAAGCCACGATCTCAATAATGCAATAAGACACCTACTATCCAACTAAGTTATGGTTTCTCTTTTACTCCGTTTTACAATACTTATTAATATTATTGTTACAAAATGTTATTGAATATATTTTAATACTGTATTTTCGTTGTTCTAATTCTTTTTTGTAAAATAATTAAATAATTTTTTTAAGAAACTTAATTGGAAGAGTGCCACTGATTATAATATCATTATTTTGTAAAAATTTACAACTTTTTAATAATTTTAAATTTGCAGTTATCCGATTTTATAATAAAATTGAATGATCAATTAGAAAGAAGTCTACTGGGAAGATACTATTATTGATATATGCAGCAGTTTTGTATAGGTGATGTATTTAAAATAAATTATCTCTGATACTTGTTGACTTTGTTTAGAGTTTTCCTATTCAGGTAAACACATGTACCATATTCAAAAATCGGTTGTATCAACCCTTTATGAAGAATTAATATTCTTTGTGATTGTTTGCATATTTCATTACATTTATCATTAGAAGATTTTAGGTAGGAAGTAAACTCTAGTCGACGATTAAACACAGTCCTAAGATATTTAATTCTGTCATTTATTTGAACTGGTTTCCCAGGAATAATGTTTAATTGCTCAATATCTTGTTTTAATTTTTAATCAGAAAATATAATGGAACAGCATTTTTCTGCAGCACGGATCAATCCTAGCTCTGCAAGTATGCCATCTAGTTTTTCACATGTTAATTCAATTTTTTTTAGATTAATGTATTTTGTTATCTGGAACACGATACAAAGATCATCAGCGTAGGAAATGAAGATAGATTCAATATTAATTATTTTGCAAAATAGTCATTCTAGATTATGATGAACTTTGGAATATAAGATATACATATATATATATATATATATATGTATGCGTGTGTGTGTGTTATAATTGTAAACAACTCCATATTCGTGGTATAATTAAAGGTAAAATAAAAATTTGAAAAAATTTTATTTCAGTTGTTCATGAATATTGGGATGTTAAATTTGCTTTTAATACACTTCCTTTTGAGTGGCAGTTAAATTATTTTTGTTTAATAAATTTACAGGATTAGCATTTAATATTAATGAGATGCTATTTTTTTATTTCATTTTGATTTAACTAATTCATTACATACATTTTTATTTTTTTATTCATTATTGTTATTTTTATTAATATTTTTTGTTCAAATTATAAATAATCAAGTGTAACATTGATGTTTTATCATATTTTTCATGAATGGAGTTAATATGTTTTATATATGTTTAATGCAGTATATGTATGTGTGTATAGCATAATTGTATGCAAACGATGTACTGCTACTGTTAATGATAATCTTAATGATAATATATGTATATATAAAGATTCCAATAAATGCTAATTAATGTTTTGCATGAAGTTGAAGTATTAAGAAATTAACTTGGTTTGTGTATAATAAGACATGCTAATTAATTCATTAAGTAGTAATCAATACTTTGTTTAATAATGTGTATGTATGTTTATGCTTATGCACATTGTCCATAATGAAGCAATAACTGGGTAAATTTAAAAATCTTCATATCTGTTACAGTTGTTGTAATATTTTGCAAACTAAATTAACAACAATCAAGCTGTTTGTATAAATTTAAACGATGAAGGTGCTGGTGCGGTGTACTTGTCTCCTAGTCCGCAGTTTAACCATGAAAGAACTAATTTTACCTACTCACTACAAATACTATATATTTCTCAAAAATAACACGAATCCTCCGATAATCAAATAGAGATAATAAAAAATATTTAAAGATTATATACTCTTAAATCTAATAAAATAAAAAATTAAAAACAATTGTTCGTATAAAAAGTTATTATACAGTACCAGATACACAATAATGCATAATTATGTATGATCATGCAATACATACATTCTTATCTAAAAGTAAGTCCCATATTCTCGATAAGGTATCATGGATTGTGAAGTTAAGGCTCACAATGAACTAAGCCCAACGGCATTAATGAGAGTAGGGGGGCCAGTTCCTTTCTCTCGACCGCCTTTACTTTCCCAGATTTCTCTGGTATCCAATTATTTCAGGCTTGGTAAACCTGGGAGCGATTCGGATCTGGAACGAGACAAGTCTCGAACTATTAATCTAAAACAATGTCAAGTTTTTTATGAAACTTATCAATAGAGAGAAAACAAGTTTTCTGGGACCTCTGGTGTCACACAGCAAAAAGCATTAAGCCCCCTTTGTATCTCTAACTATATGTATTCAGTAATTTGACTAAATTTTTAAAATTAGCCTAAGTGTCCAGTCCCATTTGATTTAACTCTCTAGCAAACATAAGTGACAATTTACCATTTCAAAAATTATCTACAGCCCTCTCCCTAGTTATTTGTTAATGTGACCAAATTTTCAAAGTAGTCTAAGTATGTTACCCTAGTTCCAAGAATTATCTTTAGATTCATTTTCCCCTGCAGGTACACAAGTTCAAATTTGAGTCTAAGGATTTAAGTTTCACTCAAGTATACTGTTCTATCGTTTAAAATGAACCGCTGATTGGCCTCCGCATATACATGCTCACACATTCCTTCATGTGTTTCTAAACATATAAAATCATTGCAATTGCTGATGCCATTATGCATAGTATAATTTATAATTTTCATTTTTTTAATGTTGAAAATCCGGATGTTCCTAACGAGAGAAATATACGGAAATGTGCATATTTTTAATCTTGTTCAAAATTTTTAGCCATAATACTTGCGCCGCTAAAGGGGGGACACGTCATTTTTCGCACTTTTTGAACTTTTCACCAACTTCGAAAGTTCCATTAAAGAAATAAAATACGATTTCGTTGCCGGCAAATAGTGATTTTTCCAACAATATATCACATGCTAAGAAAAAAAGTGGTTTTTTAAAAAAATTGTAGCTTTCGGTGCCCCCAGGACCCCAATATAAAGTTCTAAACTCGACTATCTTTTTCTTATAAAACGGTCATTTATGCATATGTTTGAGTTACGTTTTGGTTTCCTCAACGTTTTTACTTGGCTATGACACTTAAGTGACATTCCTTTTTTTTTGCTGTTAAGGAGGGGAGGGGGTTAAATAACTTTTTAACGATAATTCTTCGATTTTATGAAAGGACTTCTGCATTTTGTTTTATATATATATGTTGAATTTCATCTTTAAAGGGTTATCTGGCGATGAATTATGAATTTTTAAATGATTTTTTAGCTTGTTTTAAATTCCATATTATATATTCTTGACAGTTTTTTTCCGGCCAGGATAAGCGGTTAGCTTTATGTTATATATTTTCTTAAAGAGAATTTTGATGGTAATTTAAGATCCAATTTTGAAATTTATAAGTTAAACCGTCAGTGAGTTATTTATTTTTATTTGATATTTTTGTTGCTTATGAACAGTCTTATTAGGATTCCGTACATTATATGCGTACAGAATCCTTAAAACGGTATGAAATAAAGATTTAAACAAGTTCAGTCAAACATGATGTTTCATGCGCTGAGGATTCCGTATGTTAAGTTAAAAATAACCATAATTTATATTTACATAATACTAAATTCAAAACAATGAAATCTGATTCTTCGCGCCGCAAAGAGGGAGAGACACTTTGTTTTTCGTGTTTTTATTGAACTTCTCGCTAATTTTGAAAGTTTCATTAAGGAAATGAAATACGGTTTCGTTCCCGATAAAAATATGTCACATACCCGGGAAAAAAGAAACCGCATTTATTTATTTAGCATTTGGTAATTTATTATTCATAAAAAATTAAAATAAAGTAATAGAAATAATTATTATTATTTTACATGAAAATGAAACAAAAGAAACATATAATTTTTTTAATAAAATTACGACGTTCATAAAATCCGCAGTACCCTTTTTTCAATAAAAAATGTTATTACTAAATAAAATGTTAAAATTAATACCACAAAAATGCAAATAAATTAAAAATCGTAAATTTAAGATTCAAAGGATATGGCTATTACAATAACGCATTCAATTTCGTTGATCGATTAAACAATTAGTCCGCAACAATACTAAATATGAACAAAATCGGAGCGGATGTAAAATTACAGAGCGCGAAGTCTCGAACAGAAGTAAGCAAACATGGTACGTATGTACATCGCGCTAGAATACTAATAGAACAAATTTTACATACAATTTGGAAATAAAATGCTTGACGTATTCGAACTATTCAATGAGGGACATACATTGCAGTGAAAATTACTAGTAGTACCATAATCACCGGAAATAATATTATTTTTAAAACCCTTTCATGTAAATCATAAATTAATTGTGATTAACTATAAACGCATATTATGCTAACATTTTTCGCACATACATTTCAATTTTGTGATCAAGTACTATTCTAATACCAGTGGTGGATCCACGAGTGAGGGGACTAGAGAACATCCCCTTTATCAATGAATCAAAGCCTGTATGAAAGAAGATTTTTATAACAGAGAAACTTAATTTATAATACTGGCATAAAAGATTTGTATAAATGTTACACCTATGGATTTTAATAATTAATATTTAATACTGTTTTCTAGTAAAACTATTAATGTCACATTATTATTTTATTTTAAACGCAACTGTCATCACATTTTGCCTTCCTTATTTATTTTAAATTTTGATTTTGTAATTTTAATTAAAAATACGAGTTCAATGAGAAACATTTAAACTTGCTCACGAACAAAGAGAATTCGGTGATCGGATTACTAAGAAAAATAAAAAAGAAGTAAAGTGTCTAATAAGAAATACCGATCTTTCTTACTATTTCTTAAATACCACATATTTAAGGTATAATTTTATAATTTCGTTTTATTTTTCACCCCTAAATATAAAACAAAAGTTAAATTAAAAATTGTAATAATTACACGTATTTTTAAAACATTGTTCAATTTCTAAATAGATGGTCGCTGTTTGATTTTCTTTAGAAAATATTACGTAATTATATAATTTTCTCCCACCAAAATGTCTCTCTGGATCCGCTCCTTCTAATATTAATAATTCTGACAAAACGAAATCTGTAATAGAATCGATGTAAACGATAGTGACACTGTGGACACTATACCGAAGACACGATTATTGTTTATATTTAACATGCGCAAAAATAAATTTCTACTTCCACGTTCTACTTTCACTATTGTAACCTCAACCTAATAAACATTAAATAACGTTGCATCAGGCCCGTGCCCAGAATTTTCGAAAGGGCGGGGGGGGGGGTTGAAAATTTTCTTTGCATATTTATTTTATAATACATTTTGCACTAATACTTACTATTAATAATTTCCATATCATTCTGATTTATATTTATTAATAATTTACATAAATTAATTACCCCCCGTATATGAACATTAATAAAAATTACACATATGTGTTATTAATTATACTCGTAATAGAAAGGTTTTTCCTTAAGATATTAATCAAGTATACCTAAAAGTATGGAGCATATTTTTTCTTTTTTCTTTTAAAAGTAGGTAAAAACACGCTAAAAAATCATCAATATTTATTTTAAATTTGTGATTTTTTTCAGATTTTTTTGTATTTATAATAACTATTTCAGTTCTCATGGGGGGGTAACCCCCAAACCCCGCCCGTGGACACGGCCTTGCGTTGCATAAATACTTTCAGGCACGTAGATTTAATTAATTTATAAAGGAGGTTCGATACTTTTTTTTTCTTGAAATTAAATTCTATTACAATCTTAAGAATAATCTCTCAAGTGTTTTAAAAATAAATAAATCACTCGTTGAAGACACATAGCCGGCTAGTACGCTCCTAAATGGTGCTATGGATGTTTCAGTTTTCTTTGTTTGAACCTATATTTATCCATTATTTTAATTTTTTGCCTTATTAAAAATTAGTTATTTTCCAACTTACATTTCTATGGCAAACTAATAATATTTAAACCAATCGCGTTTATTATATTTTTGATACGGATTCGGTACACTAGCGCTATCTCTTGACGACGTTTGAGTTTGAAATTATTCTCTGGTTGTTCATCTATTCACGATCTCTCAAACGTCGATGTATTTTACATCGCCGCTGTCGTGTCAAGAGTGCTTAATCGGCCAAAATCAAAAATCTCCTTGTTCAGTTGTAAGTCCGCTTATTTGAATGGTCGCATCGGGAGTAGAGAGGTAGAGACGCGTTAGTGTCTATAATGGTCGAGAGCTGAGACAGTGACTTGTGCTTGCGGCGAAAGCGCGGGAGACTGTGTGTGTCGAATAACCTTGAGCTGCAGGAAAAATCCCGCTAAAATCAGGCAGGGGGGTATGTGCGGTGATCTAGGCAGAAATGTTCTTCTTAAAGCCAGTGCGTAGCCTTTGTTACCGTCGCACTAAGCACTGTGTTCGAACTGTTGCTTTGCAGTGCGGGTCGTTGTCGTCATCGCGGATGCAACATTTATCTAGTCTGGTGGTACCGTTTTGTGCACCGTAAATCGCCATGCTGCGAATATAACCTTTTTATTTTTTGTTTAAAATTTTGTTCCTGTGTATTATTTCGTACGTGCCATCATAGTCAATTTTCAATCCGGTTTTATCTATGTTGTTTTGTTGAATATATAGGTTTTTTTGATACAAAGTGTAGTTCGTTGGACACGTGGTGTGAAGTGATATCTCTCCAACGTGGAGAGATCGGCCGCCGCTGTTCTAACATTTTCGGTATATTTTTTAGGAAAAAGCCTAGTGGCCCGCGAGAGGCTTGTCCTAGTGCAACACCACGAGTGTTGCTGGCACCCGTTATTTTTTTTTTTATGATTATATTAGCATCATCTGTTAGAGACTAGTGAGTTTCTAACAAATCTCGTCAAGAAACAGGAACACCAAAAAAGTGAGTTCCTAACATTACTAAAAACTATTTTTGCACATTATTTGATAACTATTGAGCATCTGTGTTCATTAATACCTACGGGATATACATAGTTACATGGCATTGTCATTGACACTGGTTCACTTCCGAATGAACAAAGAATGATTAAATCGGTCCTCATGTGCACCAATTATGTACGAACAAACATGTTGGAAGTCAGTAACAACCAAAAATTCATTACTGCTACTATTTCGGTTCTTTCCAATCCTATTTCATTGTTTCGCCAGAACCCTATAGTACTTAAATTAACAAAATTTATTTACGCTTTAGTTAAGTACAAAGATCGAGTTTTTGTTTAAAAATTGGTAATGTATAACTACATGAACCCAAAATTCTTGCTAATTAATTCGTACCTAAAAAAAAGTAAAAATTCGACATTTAAGGATTAATTCCTCAAAAGGGTCACATCGGACACTATGACCGCAACTGGCATACAGTACCCACAATGCCAAAGGCTTGCGCGGAATCCCATAGGCACTAAGATAAAATCGTAATTATGTGCCGATAAAATGTTAATATCAGTCGTCATTACAATACACTACGCCGGGTCATCGTATGCCTGCAATGATGTCATCGACAGGAAATGTTCCAATTTTGTTCGTCTCCAAAATTCGTAGAACTTAAAAATAATAATATAGATACACAAGTAAAGCAAAATAAACAAAATACATAGTAAATAATCTGCTACATAAATAAATAAATCGAATTAAATGAATACACCAGCTGATGTCATCGGTAGGACACGTTGTCTGGCAGCTACCGTTCGCTGAATCGCCGCAATTTCATCGAAAATGTTACGAAAAGCTAAACAAAACGACGTTGCTAATTTTCCAAATGACGCCGATGATAGAAATTCTCCATTGCAGAGAGTATATGGGATAAAATAGCTTGGAGTTCATTTTGACTGTAAATTGTTTTGGGATAAAAATCCAATTTATCTTGCAGCCCAAGTTAGAAAATTAAATTATATGTTATTATTCTAGTACATTTTTAAATGAAACACATCTACATAAACTGTATACTGCATTGTATCAACCCAAATTAAGCTATGGAATTATTCGCCGAGCTAAAGCTACGGGTTACCATCTAAAACCGTTAAAACTACTACAAAAAAAAGTACTGTTAGGCTATTTCACAGATATGTCAGTATTGATATAATCAATAATATGATACCTTTAACACAGTTGTGTGAATTGCAATTGCTCATGTTTGAGAATAAAACAAGATTGAACCAGGGGATCACCAGAACGGCTGGAGATGAAAATTTTGACGATTACTAAAAATGTCTTGTACATAATCAATCTATTTACATGGCTCCTTTGCTCGTTAATTCCTTACCACCATTATTAAAACAGAGCTGGAATAATTACGAGAATCGCCGAAAAATTCTTATCATACCTGTCAACTCAACCGCGTTGACAGATAAAGAAGTTAGACATAATTTCATCAACGCTTATTCATTTACTTATTTATTTATTTGTCCTGTATTCTAATCTTTATCTAATGTTTTCGTACTACTTAACGTAAAGCAAATGAAAAAACTTATGGATAAATTTTATATAAATAAATTTCAAGAAATATGGAATAATTATAATAGAACAACGTATCAGTTTTTCCCAAGTATAAGATTTAAAAATAATCAATACACGCCAAATTTTTGTAATGTCCAACTTATAACAGGGCACGGTTTATTTAAGGTATATTTACACAAATTTAAGAATTCTGGTTCTGAAAACTGTGTAATATGTAATTTTAGAGATAATGTTTTTCATATACTGCAAAAATACAATTATTGTAATAATAATAGACTTTGTAATTATGATATAAAGCAAATTCTACAAAATTATTTTCATGCAATTGAAGAAATAAAATTCCGAAAAAATAATGTACATTTATATTAAGTAAATAGTAAAAATATAGTATATACTGTAAAAAACAGTAAAATCGAAATTAATATAATACCAAATATTTAATTGGATGGGTTATATTAATTTCATTATTATAATAAAGCAATATTTTAGTAAATAAATGTACCCTACCCGACGTTTCGGAAATAGGGGAAACAAAAAAAGATAGCTATAGATATTCACAGATTTGATGGAATTCAAATAGAATAACGTTCAGGCCAATAAAAAAAAAAAAAAAAACAAAAAAAAAACAGGCTAGTTGCACTAAAAAGAGAAGCTCTGCGTGTATTTGATAAAGACCTTACTGTGCAGAACTATATGAAATGTAAGAAACAGCAGGCACTAAAAAGAGCCTTGAAGGGGGCAAAAATGAATGAGTAGCGAAAATACTGTAGCTAAATTGGGCCTGGGTTAAGTCCGCGGAGATATTGCAACGAACTAAAATTGTTCAAAAGTCTACCTTCTAATATGAAATACTACACAAATAAGAATTCGTTAAGCAATTTAAGAGTCCAGTGAAACCTCTAATTTATCGGTAGTATTAGATCATAATAGTCGTAGTACTAGTGACATAATTAATAGGGGTACCACTACGAGAGCTAAATTGTAGTTTCAAGTTCAATAAAAATACAAAAGTGTTGATATCCCTATGGAGCGACAAGAAATTTACGTTCAGAATATGTATTAAATTTTTTCTATTCGGCCCCGAACTCTGGATTTTCTCTCCTTAATAATGGAAGGAATACTGTATTTGCCTAATTATCAAACCGGGGAAAGATCCAGATCTAGCTGGTTTTGTAGACCTATTTCTCTGTTATTATGTATAGGAAACACTCTTTAGAGAAAATTGTAAAGGAAATGTTAGTCAGATGACTTACAAAAAATAAAAAATTTCCGAAAATCCAGTCCGAATTTGGTAAGAGTTCGGGAACCAGAGAGGTCTTGACTGTTTTTTCCTAAAACATTTATAATAGTTTATACAAAAATTGATACACAATTTCGGTTTCTGTAGATATATAAGCGGCATATGATGGTATAAATCTATCTGGGTTAATTCTTTCGTTAAAAAAAATATGCGTAGTACCAGATAAATTAGTGTGCTAGATCTAATAACAATATAATTCAGTATAACAAAAAAAAAATGATAGATAGGTTGTGACGGGGAAAGGTTTACCAAGAGCAGTATACTTAGTCGTCTTCTATTCATTATGTGCACTCAGAAATTGGAAAATTTACAAAGTAAACAAGTACGAGTGATGCAATAGTGCTGATGACTCGGTGATATATGCCCCTGCAGCAGCGTTAAACACAGCGTTAGATTACGAAAAAAAACAGGAGAATTAATGATTATACTTAATAAACTCGACTTAGAAGTTAATACAGAAAAAACTCAGGGTTTAATATTTACATGAAGACAAAATCTAACACCGCCGCGTATACAAATTGAAAATAAATCTGTATATCACACAAATATTTAGGAATGGTATTCGACGCAAAAATGAGCTAGCGTCATGAACTAAGCAATATTTGGAGAAAACGTAAAAAGGGGATTAATGTAATTCGAGCACAGCGGGAATTAGGTGGAGAGCGCAGCCGGAATCTTTGATTATTATTTCTAAAGTATTAATAAGATCGCACACAGACTATATTATTCCACTTACAAAATGTAGTCAAAATAGAATGAAGAAGTCGCAGGCAATTTAAAATAAATCTCTACGAATGTTTATAAAAGCTTTAATATTTATTTTATTTATTTATTGTATTTACAAGTCGCTTTTGGACTACAAGGTCATTAACGACTACGGTTTTACAGATAATTATAACATTTTATATTGAATATTTGAAAATGCGCGAAACAAAAAATAATCAAAAAAGTCAGCTGAAGGCTTGAGGAAGGCTACGATTTTTTTACACTTCTCGGCGTCCGAAAACATCTCTGGAAGGCCGTTGGTAATACCCGCTTGTTGTCTGGCCTGCTGGTAGTGATTACACTCGATCAAAAGATGCCTCACCGATATAGGCATGTTGCAGCGTTGACACAGGTTGGGCGGTTTTTTAGATATGAGGAACGAATGAGTCAAGTTTGTGTGTCCAATGCGGATACGAGTTAGGACACACTGCTCGTGCCTACTGAGAGTTGGCATGTTTTCGTAGGTATCTTTTCTAAACTCGTGGAGTTTGCTCGGCGTTTGGAGCCAAAGGGTGTTCCAGTAGTTTTTGACTGTGTTGCTTATCACCATTTTAGCTTCATGAGGTGTGTCATAAGTACTTCAGGCGGCCAATCTTGTGTCGTCGCGGTTCTTGCAGCTTGGTCCGCCAATTCATTTCCTTGGATTCCTGTATGCGCTGCTGTCCACACAAGGCTGACCTGTATATGCTGTGATTGGAGCTGGTCCAATTTTAGGTGGATGCGTTGTATGATAGGGTTTTCGGTAAACTGATTTTGGATGGCTCTTAAGCAGGACAACGAGTCAGTAAATATGGTACAGTTTGTTGCGTCTTGGCGCAGTAGGATTAGTTCTAGAGTATGGAGAATCGCCTTAGCCTCACAGGTGAAGATTGAATTATTGTCGTGCGTTCGTTGTGCTGCTAACGTGATAGAGTCAGAGAGACTATAGCGTAACCTGTTTTGCCGTTGAGAATTGAACCGTCTGTATAGTATTCCGTGCATGGCTGAAATTTTTCGCGTATTTCGAGGAAAAGTAATCTAAATGTCTCTGAGCTTGTGGTTACTTTCTCGTGCTCACTTAGATCAACATTTATTGACAGATTTGGTTGGCACCGCGGGGGTAGGAACCCCAGCGATCGTTCATAAACCGTTGGTAGTATTATTTCGAGTTCTGCTGTGTATCTGGCTATCCGCGATCTGAGTGGTTCTGCTGCCGAATAGTCGGGGTCGATATTGTGCACAGGGACCTTGAAGATACTGTCATAAGCTGGATTGTCCGGTGTCGAGGAGATTGTCACCGCATATTTTAAGCAGATCTCTTTTTTTCTGATAACCAGTGGCGGTTCGTTGGGTTCTGCGAGCAAACTATTGACTGGACTCGTTCTGAACGCTCCTAAGCAGATACGGCATGCGGAATTGACAACCGGTTGCAGAGTGTCCAAGAGTGATTTCTTGGCTGCATCACATATAATGGCACCGTAATCGAGCACGGATTAGATAAGACTGCGGTAGACTTTTAATAGCGCTTTCGTGCTACTTCCCCACTGTTTGTTGGCGAGAATTTTGAGTATACGCAATCGGTCAAGGCAATTCTTCTTTAGCGCTTTGATGTGAGTTTTCCACGAGAGCTTTCGGTCGATCTCGAGGCCCAGGATTTTTATTGAGTCCTTTTTTTTTTTAAGACTTGGTCATTTAGATACAGTTGGCAGTTCCTCGCTTCGGCTTGTTTCTGGCTGCCTATTATCATGTACTCCGACTTGGTGGCCGAGAACTTTAGACCGCATTTGGCGGCCCATGTTTGGAGGTCTACAAGAGCTTTTTGAACGATGTGGAAGGTGAATTCAATATTTTTCCCCCAGCATGATATCGTGAGGTCGTCAACGAAGAGTCGTCCCCGCAACGGAGATCTTAAGATTCTAAGCGCATGATTAATTGTCACAATGAACAGGACGACACTTAGCACAGATCCCTGGGGAAGCCCATTGATGAAGACCAATTTGGACAGGATTCCCTGGATCCGGACTCTCATGCATCGGCGATTGAGGAAGTTGTTCATAAAGGCGATGATGTTGCCAGTAAAATTCAGTGGCCGCATAATACTGATTACTTCAGGAATCGAGGTTGTTTCGTAGGCCTTTTCGATATCCAACGATACCAATAGGAGGTGCGCTTGGTCCGCCGAGGGGTCGCACATATCAGCTTCGATGCTTGTGCTAGGTAGTCAGTCGTTGATCTAAAGTTGCGGGAACCAAACTGATGTGGTGCAAGCAGTTCTTCTTTTTCCAGACGCCATCTTAGACGACGACATACCATCTTTTCCCAAACTTTACAGAGGTTGCATGTAAGTGAAATCGGTCTGTAGTTGGAGGTATGGGAGCGATCTTTGCTCGGCTTGTGTATTGATATAATAGTTGCTTCCTTCCATTGATCGGGGAAAGTCTGCGTAAACCAGAGGTAATTAAAAACTGCCAAAAGGTATTCCAGGTAGTCGTGGGGAAGATTCTTGATCATCGCGTTCGGGATGCCATCCGGTCCAGGGCTGGAATTTTGGGTCTTCGCGATGGCGTGTAACAGTTCGGCAAGAGAGAACGGATTATTGATAGGATCCGGCTCAGGAGGTGCGTGCTGATGTTGAGGAGCTGTACTTATTATGTCATCGCTTAAGTTTTGGTTAGGGCTACTTGCATTTGCGGCAAATGTGTCTGCAAAGATATCGGCTACAACTTGGGTATTATCAATAAGATTACCAGCATGGTCAGAAATGGTAGGTGAATGGAGAGGCGGCCGTTTCCCAGATACGGATCTGATTTTATTCCAAACGACGGCAGCTGGCATTCTATCGTCGATTGATGAAGTGAAGTTGTTCCAGCAGACTTTTTTGCTTTGTTTCAAGGTACGGCGGGCTAAGGCTCTGTTTTTTTTTTAAATCAATCATATTCTCCTCAGTGGGATTTTTCTCTTACTTGCGGAAGGCTTTTTTGGAGTTCTTTATAGCTGCGTTGCAGTTGGGAGTCCACCATGGCACAGATTTACGTAGCACTGCTCCAGTAGATTTGGGTATTGAGTCGTTGGCCGCAGCAGTAATAACGCCGGTCAGTGATTCGATGATATCATTCGCCGTCATATTCCCTAGAGACGGGAGGGAAGGGAGAAGTTGTTTATGCTTTGCGAGGGAATCTTGATACTTTTTCCGGTCAGCCTTGTTCAAAATCAATTGTTGCGGGTAATTTGGCATGTCGCTAGTGGTTATACGGGCGTTGATGAGAATCGGATAGTGGTCACTAGTAGAATTGTCGTCTGCCACAGTCCACTCGAGGTCATCTGCAATGGTGGCTGATGCAAACGTAAGGTATATTGCGCTCTGGTGTCCTGTTTTGACATCGAAATGGGTACTTGAGCCATTATTGAGAAGAATGGTTTGGTCGAGCCTGTTATACAGAGCTTCTACCGTTTTTTATATCGTACAAATTTTATATTAAGCTTAATAAACAGACACATGAAGCGATCAACTATTCGTTTAAACAATATGCTTCATAATAGTTATAGAAAAAATAAAACGGGTTGTCCTTTAATCACAAGTTACCAAAAATTATCTCAGCTAAAGATTATTTCGTACATAAAATCTCCTACAAATTACTCAAGTTTGTAAAAACATTAAATGTCGTTCTCAACAGAGATAGAAGATAATAATGCTCATATAGTAAATAATCAAATAAATAACATTCAACCTGAAGAACTATTGAGAAACTGTTATTTAGGTTACGAATATTTTTATACTTATGGATAATGGATACGATAAGAAATATGTGTACTGCGGCTTCTAGTACAATAACTTTCAGGCGTCTAGGATATATAAAACTTCTATATGATTCTGTTGGCTCTGGAATGTATTGGAAATAAAGTAGAAAGATTTTAATTCTGTCAGATTCGCAGGCTTTTCCATTAAAATTGAAAAGTACAAATCTAAAAAAAAGCTTATAATACTGAAATAAAAGTTTGGAAATTAGTGACTATATAAACAACGTAACATTGTTATACTTAAAATGGATTCGTGAGACAACTTGGGCAGAACGGATGGATATAAAAATATAGATATTAAACTAAAGTGGGAGGAACTCATACGTCATATAAAAGAAAATGCTAGTTAAAATTTTGGAACGCAGAGTGTAAGTGCATTAGTGAAGTCAAAGGAAAAATATATTATTTCAACTAACGTTTCGAATAGGATTACTCTATTCATCATCAAAGCCAAAGAAACACACTGAGGCAAAAAGGAAAAATCCAGACTATAAATACATCGAAACCCAACCAGAGACTACTTCCAAACATATGATTTTAGTTTTTTCCACCACTCTCCATGCAAACATGACCAATTACAAGTCTCCAGTTCGAATTCATTTCAAAAACCGTCTTTTCGATTAAAATTTTTAAATTTTCCTCTTTCAATCGCCTGTCTTATTACTCGGGTTCTTCCGTTTTCGATTCTAACTAATATTTTAGTGTCACTAAATTTAATTTCGTGATTATTATTTTTTTTTGTGTGTGTTCGGATACAGTTGACTTTTCTATATGTTTGTAATCCGCTTCGTGTTAATTCGTACGTGTATCATCCGGTCTTCCAGCTTGTCCGATGTAACTTTAACCACATGAACCCAGGATTCTATGTACCCCAGCAACATGTAATTTTGCCAACTCATCTTTGTTATTTTTTAAGAAATTTTTAATTCTAATGTGAGCTCCAAAACTTGTCCTAATTTTATTCTTTCTTAAAATGTGTCCAATTTTATCAGTTACCTTTCCCGTATACAGCAAAATGATAGTCTTGTTGAATTTTTCCTTGTTTTCAATTTCCTTTTTATCTTTCCTAAATCTTTTTGTCAGTCTTATTGCTTCTGAATTATCGTATCCCCGTTTTAGATCATTGCGTTTTTTATATTATCTATTTCCTCTTCGATTTTAAGATTATCGAAGATTTTTTCTGCTCTTCTGATCGATGTTCTAAAGAACCCTAATCTTTTACTTGGACAAAGATACGAATCTTTATGTAGATATTTATTCGTGTAAATTGGTTTCCGAAACACTGAAGTACTTATGCTTCCCGTTTCTTCTCTTTCTATTAAAACATCTAAAAGGCCAATGCGCCATCTTTTTTGTTCTTCTACTGTGAATTTAATATTTCGGCGAAAGCTATTCAAATTGGAAAGAACTCGACGATTGTTTCTTCACCATGTTGCCACAATAAGGTATGACATTATGGTTTTTAACTTAAACTCAAAAAGAGCTTAACAGATGAAACATGCGCACTTTATGCATCGCTGTACATCGATTTTATTGGCTAATCAGTCGTGGTATTGTTCAAATTATTATAAAACGTTGTACGAGTATATGCATTCGTTCTGGGTTAGACTGATGTTCGATTCTGTGATGTACGTATGTCTTCCGTTCGTCGCGATCTATTCTCTGTTCTCACGTCGAACATAGTATATATAGATTTTGTGTTCGTTGGCATTTTAATATATGCGCGGTTTTCGTTTTACATTCTTCATAATAAAAATATAAGAATAATACAAGCAAAAAGGAAAGAGGAACGTTCACTGTATGTGGCATAGGTAGTCTTTTCGGTTTTTCGCACCTGTCGTTACCGGTTTAATTATTGTTCCAAATACCTACAGGTGTGAATTTGTGACTGTGAGTGAGAATGAAATTATCTAGCCGTCATTAAATGTTCCGAAGATAATTACTGCTAGTATTCGCTATGTTTCCTTATTTATTTAAGTACGTTGTTTGTTAATTTATTTCATGGCTAATAGTGAATATAACGACTAATTTCCGCAGTCGGGTTTGTGTTCTCTTAAATAATTGTTTTTATTTGCGAAGGACTCATTTAGAGACCAACGGTGTACAATAGTTCTGTCACTGAGGAAAAGTACCTCAGTAAAACACATGTGTATTCCCAGAATGTTCTTTGTTGTGCCTGATTTGTGAGCGTGTTTATTTTGTGCACTGTTTGGAGTTTGGTTTTGAAAGACAGACTGTCGTTAATATCTTTATAATCATTAATTTGATTGCAAATGTTTATCGTTAATCTAGAAACAAAGTGGCAATATCATAATAATCAGTTAAAATTAATAATGGTCTTGTTTCTAATTATAGTTGGTAGACGTCCGATACAACTGTGGTTCTAGCGTATTTATTTATTGTACTGGTACGTTAATGATTATTAGCCTAGAGATGTTCGCGTGGGTATAGGGCACGTACCGCTATGGTTATTAAGAAACTTTATAGTTCTTGGCGTACCAGAGCGTATGTAATATTATTTATTCTCTTTTAATCGTAAATGTCAGAATGTCAATCGAATAGATATCTATTTAATACGAAAAAAAAAAAAATCTGGTTGTGTCTTTATAACAGTCATTTATTATATTATAGCTTAATGTTAATAAAATATCTCTTTATCTAAATTAGTTACATAATACATTTTGATTATTTCATTTAAATTTGATGCATGTACCGTCTCAAGACCGATTCCCACTAACTAATTATTTTTATCATATAATTTTTAGGATGGCGTATAAAAAATCAAATTTGTTTCGTTGTAATTTTCTATTATACAAATACTATTTAACTGGTAATGCAAATATTTTAATTTTAGCTGTTTCCCAATTAACTTGAATTTTCTTGTGGAATAGAGATATAACTTTCTTCCAAGAGTGACTTGTAACGTGCACACTTCAAGTATCGTTGTAAATTGATCTACAAGGTCAACCGTTTCCTCTCAGTGGGTTTAATAGAGTCGTAATTAAGCTGAATATCCCATGCTCACTTCGAGAACCTATCGCATTCAAGGAAGATAATGTTGAATGAAGGATATACCTGGTTTCAATACAAAAAGTAAGAAGGTTCATCAATGACGCTTAAGATATAGTTGTAAGATAACCTTGTGTTTAAACGATTTACCGAACAATAGTTAGATCAAGTCTTTAATGGAGACCACTATAGATCGATGGGCTTTGACTATGTACAGAATGGAAAATGTAGAAGTCCCGACGACAATCTTCTTCTTCATCCGCCATCTCCATCACGAAGGTTGGCAATCAACACAGCTATGTCACCTCTTGACATGGCGGCCCGGAAAATGGCAGTAAGCGAGTAATAAATCCATCCCCAAAACTATTGTCGTGCATGAGATTTTTAGCATGCGTGTCTATATGTACATAACTCGAAAGCCTCAATACATTTCTCCAAGGCAGCATTCAACGTCTAGCATTCACTGACGTAAAAGTAGATGGAAAAGGAGTAGCAGTGTAAAACTCTTGTGCATAATTCGAGGCTTAGTTTTCCTCTTGTAAAAACGTTCTTCATTTTCATAAGCACTGCTCTCGACTGTTCTATTCAGAAGCGAATCTCTTTTCGCGTAGTGCAATTGTCATCAAGAATAGTGCCAAGGTATTTTAAGGGGTGTACCTGTTCTAGTTTCTTTCCATATACGACTGTTTGGCATTGTGTGCTGATTTTTTTTGCGAAAACTATCATTGTTATTTTGTTGCTGTTAATTATGAGACCAAAAGCTTAACACTATAGACCGTAAGTTTGTTTACAAATCTTTGCAGTTCTCTCTGACTATTAGCGATAATTAGCCAATCACCCGCGTGTCGTAGGCTGCTTGGTAAATAACAATGAAATATTCGACACTTGCAGTAGACCTGACGGCAAGGCCGCACTTGGACTCAATATTAACCAGAATCGGCCGCAAAACCAACCTTTCCATTAATTTTAAATACTGCTATGTTGTTGGTTAGGCAGCGGTGTTCATCCAGGTCGGCTTTGTTTCGAATACCTCATAAAATACAGTAAAATTTCATATGCGCAGAGTTAATATCCGCAGTTTATGAACCCAAAGTAAAAATTAAAAAGAACAATACAAAGTTTTAGCCATATTATTGATAATAGTGTTAATTTTTTTTTTTTCATAATTACAATAATAACGTCAACGCTGACGCAAGAAAACTAATGTTTTTACTTAACAATTATCTGCGATCTAAAATCAATATTCCTACAATGACGTTATCGTGATGTTTCAGCACATCATATAGAAATTCTAATCAAATGAAATATTTGGACGCCCTTGATTAAATTTAAAATCACTTGCAAGATTCATAAAATTATATTTTAATGGCGAATATAATATTTTTTCGAGGCAACCATTGTATTTATTGGTTTAAACTTAATGGAAGAGAAAAAGGGGGTACTTTTGCCATCCGCAAAAACCCTACGCTTCTCCTATTATATTTTGTTAATTACATTAAGCGCTTCTCGAATAAACTTAAGAAAAACTTGCTTCACGAATAAATTCAACGTATCCGCCGTCGATTTATCCGCCGTCGATTTATCCGCGTCCGACTTGGAATATTTCCTTTCAATTTCATTTAACTGGACGTACGAAAGATCTAGGTTCGAAAAATCCACATTTATATCCCCGGTGAACGTCATGTTCGTTTCGAAATCTAACGTTATAGAATTTACTTGGTATTGATTCCACTTGTAATCAATAATCGCTTTCGAATCGTTATAAGTCGCTTTCACTTTTATGATTATGTGCATAGGCGGAAGGCGATACACTAATTGTGGTTGTTCTAACCGAAAGTTATCAATATTCATAAACGTAATCGGTTTACCATTGATATCGCTAATTATTAGGGTAGAATTGGATTTTTTGATCGCCATCTTTTTCAAATATAGTTTTAGTAAATTTGCTAAATTCGGTATGATTTTCTTTTTGTACGTTGTAATCGCCTTCGTGTGCCAAATACGAAAACCCAACTGCCTAACATATTGTAGCTTGCTCAGGTCAGTAATTTTACTTAAGCTCGTCAATAGTAAGTTTGCCTTCATAAACGCTTCCAAATGTAATTTGCGCATCAGTAGATCATCTTTCGTTTTTGCACCCGGCAAAAATGTGACGTTTCCATTACTAATTTTATCGTATTTGAGTGATTCTTCAATTTTAAACATGTACGACAGTCCTCTGTTCGTTGATTCACGATATCGAATTGAAAAAATCGCACCGATTATGTCGTAACTGAAGTTACCCGCCAACGACTGACCGTCAATTTGAAAATTGTGTTTACCGTTTACGGTTAAAACGCCTGGAGTATACTGCAACAACCTCTGAAAATCAACAGACACACATGAAAGGTTATGTACGCTGTGAGAATAACTGACTACTTTTATATGTGTGTAAACCACTTTACCAAACAAAGAGAGTAGATATGCCACACAGGAAGAAAGAATGAAAGAAATTTAATTGATTAAAAAAATTGGATCTAAAATATAATAAGACGTAAACCATTTAAAATTATCCTTTTCGAGCGTACAGAGAAAATGCTCGATTACAATGGAGAAAGATGAGAGCTACTCAAAGGTAAACGATATTTTTCTCTGTGACAAGGCGGTATAATAAAAAGGATATAAAAAAATTCCTCGACAAATGTACAATTGGCAACTCTATCGACGAACAGGAAAACTTTTCATCGTGCATTTACTTTTTAATATGTAATTTTTTTTTTGTTCAGTTTCAGTATTAAACTCGATAAGTTTTTATTAAATGATAATTTAAAAAACGATTCTGATTCATTTTAATTGCCTAAATGTACTACTTCAATAATTTAAATACTTCATTTTTAAACAGAGAATTTTTTTTTTTTTTTTTTTTTTATATACAAATTACAACTGGCCAGAAGGCCATCCAACAATTGGACTGTAACGCGAAAATAACTTGTTAGGGGTTAGCATCTAGCGATGGACCCCACTGAAATTTTAGCAACATAAAACTAGGCCAGATCAAACGGTCGACTACGTTTTAACCTTCGAACATCAAGACTATTATCAAGAAGATTGATCGCCAAAACGTTTGTGTGAGACTCCAAGCGGCCTATGTATCGCTTAGCAGCTCGATTGATCTCGTCTTTCACATATGGGATATTTAAGTTTTGATGTAGAGTATGGTTAGATACGTACCAGGGCGGTGAGACTATCAGCCTTATAGCCTTGTTCTGGAACCGTTGTATCTTGTTTATGTGTGTATCTTTTGCACAACCCCACAACATTAAACCGTATGCCCAAACGGGCTTTATAATTATTTTGTACACTAAGAGTTTATTTTCCAATGATAAACTAGAGTACCTGCCAAGAAGCCAATTTAATTCTTGCAATCTTATATCTAGATGTGTTCTTTTTTGTATAATATGCTTTTGCCATGTTAATTTGCGATCCAAATGAATGCCTAAGTATTTTACATCTTTATCCTGGTTGATAACCACCCCATTTATTTTCGACGGCTGATACGTAAAATTTCGCAACGTGAAGTCTACTTGCGTACATTTACTTTCGTTTAATCTAATACGCCAACGACTCCGCCAGTTTTTCACTTCCGATAAAGTTTTTTTCAATTTATTCGAAGTTTCACTATTGTCTTTACCGGTAGCTAATAGTGCTGTATCGTCTGCAAACGTAGCTGTTATCACGCTATTATCAACTGGAAAATCGGCAGAGTAGACTAAGTAAAGCACCGGACCCAAGACACTTCCTTGTGGCACGCCAGCAGATACAGGATAGATTTCAGAATATTGATTTAGAATTTTAACCTGGCATGTGCGACCTTCAAGGTAGGATTTTAAAAAAAGGTACAAAGGATGCAGCATTAATTTTTTAAGCTTATAAAGCAGAAAGGCTTGTTTGACATCTAGGAACACACCCGTGCATATTTGCTTAGTTTCAAGACTTTCTTGAATAGTATGCACAATTCGGTGTACCTGTTCAATGGTCGAATGTCTTTTTCTGAATCCAAATTGATGTTCAGGAACAATATGTTCCGCATTTAAAATAGGATTCAACCGCTTTAAAATTATTTTTTCAAGGAGTTTTGAAAGGATCGGGAGCAAGGAAATAGGTCTATAGGATGAAACCTCATCCGGTGCCTTATCGGGCTTTGGTACAACTACTATTTGCGCCAATTTCCAGGATAATGGAAAATACTGCAGACGAAGAACAGCGTTAAAAATATTTATGAGCAATAATATACCTTTTTTTGGTAGCTCAGATAACAATTTATTGGTAATTAAATCAAAACCCGGACTTTTTTTATTATTAAGTTTAGTAATTGCGTATTTGATTTCGCTGGGAGACGTTGGCGCAATAGGAGGGCTTAACTGTAAAGGTACACTTAAAAAATCATGTATATCGGTTTCGTCGTTTAATTGTAAATTTGGCTTAAAAACATCAGGAAAATATTTGGCAAATTCCTCGACTTTTTCTTCATCAGTTCTAGCCCATGTACCATCGGGTTTGCGAATTGGGGAAAGGGGTTGAGTGGGTTTATTTCGGCTTTTGATCACTTTCCAGAGGCTGTAATTTGTCGCCTCCGTGGGTGAGAGTTCCTGCAGGCAGCGTTGGAAGGATTCATTTTTGGTATTTTTAAGTAAAATTTTTAGCTCTTTCGATTTTTTATTTAACAGAGTTTTATAATAGGGATTTTGAGAAGATTGCCATTTCCTTCGGATGATTCTTTTTCTTTTACCAGGTCTAGTATATGGCGCGGTATATTATGTATTTCTTTTATTTTGTTTATATTTGGAGTACATTTCCATGCAATACTCTGTACAGCTTCTGTAAAGTACTGAACCGCTGCATCTACATCTGATTCCGTTTTTAATGATAAATTTAATTTTAGTGTAGAATTTACAGATGCTCGAAAATCTACCCAATTTGTATATTTATTATGTAAGTTTGGAGATTTATCTTGGTTTATTAATCCTGTACTTACAGTTAATATTACAGCACTGTGATCTGAGCATAAATCAAAATTTGGATCAGCTTTTACGTTCAACATTGAAATTCCATTAGTAACAAAAAAATCCAAAACATCAGGACGTTTGTTTAAGTCAGTAGGCCAATGTGTCGGTACGCCTGTTGCCACACAACCAAAATTTCTATTTAGCATTATTTTGTTTAAAAGTTTTCCCCTGGTGTTAGAAAATCGTGACCCTCATCTTATGTTTTTGGCGTTCCAGTCACCGCCAGAGATGAATCTACAACCCAAATTACTAAAATATTTGCTTAGCTTACGTTCATTAAATCTGTGGTTTGGAGGGCAATACACTGCAGAAACTACAATTTTACCATTCAATGTATACGCCATTATATTTGTTGCTTGAATTTCTTTAGTAGATATATTTTGAAGTTCATAGTGTTTTATTGTACTTTTAATCACTACAGCGCTACCGCCATGTGCCTTATGGTCCGGTCTTGTAGTTACGTAGACATTATAATTTTTAATTCTAAATTGTGTTTTCTCTGTAAAATGAGTTTCCGACAATAATAAAATGTCGATTTGCTCAAGCTTAAGGAACATCTCGATTTCTAGTTTATTTTGAACTGCACCATTGGCATTCCACGTAGCTATGCGTAACGATGCCATAATTATTTAATTAATTTATTTGTTAATGCTGTAAGCAGGTTTAGCATGACTGAATTTTGCTGCATAAGCTGATTAAACATTGACTTGAAGTCGTCTAGAAAAGCTGTTATGATGCTTTTAAAATCAGAGTTATTATTTTGATTATTATTATGGGAATTACTCACATTTTTATTGACATTAGTACTTGACATAAGTTCATTGTTATTGGTAAGAGAGTTAATTGCGCTTGTTTTGCTTGCTGTCATTTCTGCATACGAAACTTTTGGATTGACCAAGGTTTGGTTATATCTATTCCCTAATAATTTTATGGCACTGTTTCCGGGCTTGTATTTTTGTTCATGCAGTTTTTGGTACACCATACAACCCTTGTAACTTGAAGGATGATCACCTTCACATAAGGCACACTTCGGGGCAGTACTCTGCTCTTTTTTGCATTCCGTGGAATTATGAGGACCTCCACACTTTACGCACCTATACGGCCGGTTGCAAAAAGATTTAGTGTGCCCCCAAGACTGGCAGCGCATGCATTGGGGAATTGTCTTCTTGGGATGGGGATCTTCGACCTTTATTTTAGAGTAAAGTAAGTAAGTTAGATTAAATATTTCTTTAACATTATCTAAGGGCTTAAGGTCTACAAAGTGCAATGGCAGAGGTTCATTTGTAATTTTATGCCTAACGTTTATTATATTTCGAACACTAAAACCATGCTCTTTAAGAGCTTCCATAATTTGTTCGTCCGTAAAGGAGTGGTGGAGATTTCTAATTACATCTCTATATGATCTTTCCTGCTTTAACTGATACGTATGATAGTTGACATCTTCTTCTTTGCATGTTGAAACGAGTTTCCGGTAATCGTCAGGAGTTTGGACGTTGACTTTTACTGTGCTCTGTTTTAGGGTCTTAGCAACAAAATCCTGCTTGCCCAGTACTGTGGCAATTTTTTTAATCATAGACGCGAAATTTATAACATCGTGTACAAAAAGTGGGGCTGGTGGAGGCATTTTCGATTTCGGATCGGCAATATCGTTATTTTCTGTACAGTCATCATTAAAGTTACTCAAGCAACTAAATCGATTTCTGTTTCTGGAGTTGTTTCCCACATGGGATTGCAAATAAGATCGCTTTTTGGCCTTCCTCTTCGGTTCTTGCCATTCGTTGTTTAGATTACTCTCACTCGATGTGTCGCTGTCATTGATATCGGCTACTGCAACATCGCCGATGGAGCTCGCCGGTTGGCTCGGGGTAGTAATATTACCTAAAATAGGAAACTGTTGATTGTAATCAGCTGGCGTCGCTGAAGACGGCTGAGATAGATAATAATAAGGTTGCGCGGTAGAAGAATAGACGCCGCTACGTGGCCGGCTGCACAATGTGAGAATGATGATTTGCCGCTGCTGCGTCACATGTTGGTGAGTGTATGTGTGTTTGGGCGTATGTCGACTGCTGTGTAGGATACGTAACGGACGTAGATATCGCCGCCGTCGTCACGACAACGGCGAACGACGTACCGTCCCTTGCGAGTGCGTGTTAAGCGCGTGTGAGTACACCAACACCGGAATTACGTATAAACTGGTTTAATCTCACCGAATTGATGCTAATACAATGCTGACGATGTTTCTAAAAAAGTATTTACGGTAATCGGACGAAATAATAGAAAGCAATTAATACGTGAACGCGACAACGCGGCGACACAACACAAAACCACTACTTAAAGAGAACAGTTTTCGTTTTTATTTGATAAAAACGTGTTTTTTTTTTTGGTTTTTTTTGGGGGGGATCGCCAGTCGAGGGCATTACCCAACATTAGGTTGTGTTAGTGAGAGAGAGGGACAAACGAATCAGAATTGAATATTACTGGAGATAGAAGCGATGAAGTACGCTATAATAGGAATGATTGCCGGGGATGGAAGAGAAAAAATAAACGAAGCACTGTATGGAGTAGGCAAACCGAGTTTTAGGAATTGTTGATAGAAGTGAGAGCGTTCTATAGATATAAACGCGCATTAGAAGAAGATGTGATTTGTGTCGTAAAGTAAATCAGAATCATCCGGATCAAAGGAACAAAAGGGAGAAGAGAACATAGAAAAGCGAAAAGAGGATGCCGAAGGTAGACCATGATCCAGACGAAGCCTGCAAAAGAAGAGATAAGAAAGCGCAAGAGATGAGAGAAGTCATAGTACCAAGGGTACGGAGGAGGATGGTTTTGGATATCAGCATAAATGGATTCAGGATTTAAGAATAAAAGGGGATAAATATTGTGCCATCGCCTACGATGGCAATTCTTGGAAAGAACGTTAAGATTACAAGAAGAAAATTTGGATATAAATTGACCAGTCTGAACAGCAGATCGAGCTAATGAATCAACACGAATTCATTGTCCTCTATGCCAACATGACTGGGGGACCATAAGAAATCGATTTGAATGGAACGCACGCTATACAATCTAGTGACAAGAAAAACTATCAATATGTGTTATTTCTTCCTGTAATCGTTTCTTTCAATGATATGATAAGTTATATATTTTAAAACCTTAATTTACGTTACAAAAGTTATAGTTTTATATATTACACGGACACAAAGTACCTTTTAATTCGTTAAAACATATAACATTTATTTATATTAACTTATTACTTAAAATAAAAGTTTACAAACATTATTATTCACAAATTATATATAAACTATTCGTCCTACCGGTTTCGTCTACTATGTCAAGTAGACGAAACCGGTAGGACGAATAGTTTATATATAATTTGTGAATAATAATGTTTGTAAACTTTTATTTTAAGTAATAAGTTAATATAAATAAATGTTATATGTTTTAACGAATTAAAAGGTACTTTGTGTCCGTGTAATATATAAAACTATAACTTTTGTAACGTAAATTAAGGTTTTAAAATATATAACTTATCATATCATTAAAACTATCAGTAATTTAATTAAATACCATTAGTGGAAGTAATGTATTAGATATAGCACGAAGTATAGCTGAGGACCCCGCGGTAAATATGGAGCAGAAGGAAGGCGGTTTATGAGATTCAAAATAGTTGAGTGATAGGACCAAAAAGACAGCTCCTGTGCCGTCCACTGTTCTGGAACCATCAGTAAAACAGTGTGGAAAGGAAATAAGGATTGCATGACATGTTTATATTCCTGTCGGACTACATGAGCCGGCAGGTTCTTGTGAAAGACGGAAACAGAGTATATCTTAGGCGGATACAGGAAATTGGAGTAATTAAACGTGAAGTAAGAGAGTTTGTTATAAGAGAAAACGTAAGGAGTGAATTGATTAAGTCGTTTAGATATATGAAAAAGAGTAGGGATTTTCCTAGGAAAGAAACGCCAGTTATGTAATATGAAAATATAAGAGTTAATGAGATTGGACGAGGAAATAGGGAGTCGCTTGATCAAGATAAGACCGACAAATATATAGAGGAACTATATTGGTACCTGAAAGAACTGCAGAAACGGGAGACGACTTGAAGGCTCCAAGGCATCGGCGGAGACAAAAGTTCTGTACACGATCCAGTTTGGAAAGAGTTGTATAGGAGGCACTACCATATAAGAAGGAACAATAATCTAACTTCGAACGGATAATAGATTTATACAGGATAATAAGAATACAAGGATCTCTCCCCCAACGGCACCGGGAAAGAGCGTTGAGGAGGTTTAGCCTTTTAGAAACGGATTTCAATAAGTATTTTATATGTTCCTGAAAAGTAAGACAACTGTTAAGAAAGATGCCTGGGTAGCAAAATGATGAGTTAAGAGGGATAGCACAGTTATTGACGGACATGATTATTGAAGATGGATTATAAGGACGCAAAGTATATAACATTTGTAACGTAATTTAAGGGTTTTTAAAATATAATATTTATAACTTATCATATTATTGAGACAAGCGATTACAGGAAGAAATAACACATAATAAAAACAACACATGAAGACTTGGCCGGAGAGATAGAAAGATCAATATTGGAAAGGGCGGCTTCTAAAGAAATCAAAGAGTCGTTGAGGTCAACATTAGCTTTTGGAATGGACCTAGAAGTGGAATATAGAACAATATCGTCTGCGAAATATAGGGAAGATGATTTAAGGGCAAGGCGAGCTATGCTGAAGATAAAAATATTAAAAAGGGTAGGGCTAAGGCAGAAGCCCTGCGGTAGACCCTGAAATACTTTCCGTGAAGTGGAGTAGACGGGAATAGATAGGTGCCCGGTTCTATTTTGAAAAAGTTTAACAATAAGTGAGGTAAACTGGAGAGGAATATTAATGGAGAGCATTTTGTGTCTTGCAGCGTAGAAAGGTGTACGTTATTGAACGCATTGGATACATCAACGAAGAAGGCAATAGTATAATTTTTGCTCATGAAAAATTTATAGATATCGGTAAGAAGATGACTAATGAAAACGGGAGGACCCAACCTCAAACGAAAGCGAAACATGTTATTAGGAAGCAGATTGTTGCGCCCCAGCTACCAAACAAATCGCCTGTTCAGCATACTCTCGAAGAGTTTCCTTAAACAAGGGGCAAGGAAAATGGCTCGGAAGGCGGAGGAATTCCTCTTGGGAATAGGAATAATGATAAAGGAATTCCAGGATTCTCGGACATAACTTGAATACGTAAAGAAGTTAAAGATATTGAGAAGGATGTTGAGGGAAGAATCGGAATGGTTTTTAAGGATTAGGAAAGGGATACGATCAATACTAGGAGCAGAGTTCGCCATAATTATTATTAATTTTTCATTGCTTCATAGTGGTGAAGAAAGTCATTGAACTTTCGGATAACTCTTTACGGCACGCTAAGCGCTATGTTCTATATAGCTTTGGTGCTTGATGGCTCTAACTGATTTTTAAACATCCCGTGTTTCTTCTTTCTTAATTATTTGTAGGCTGATTCCTTTATCCGTTTGTACTGTGGGTTCTGTAATTTCAGATGTGGCCATGGTGTGGAACAGCTAACTCTTTTTGTTCTTACCTTCGGCAATGTCATTCCTTCTCTTTTCAGGATGCATATGTTTGACATTTTTCGACATTGATTGTCATTGTTTTTCCATTATTGGTATAGCGTTCTTTGTCAAATTACATTCCTTGTGACTCCTAATTGCTGTTGTTCACACGTGTTGATAGGTAATCCTCCGTTGCTAACAAGCTCAGTGAAAAAACCAAACAAGAAAAAAAAAAAGAAAACAGGAGCAGAGTTGGAGTTGGAGGATTTGTTTAAAGAATCGCGAAGCTCGCTAATGTTAGAGGCGGAAGTTAGAAAGTGAGGACCAGTAGTGTATGCAGTAAGGATGGATAAGACTTCGTTAAAATTCGAGACATAGGACGGAACAATAGAGTCAATAAACGAGACAAGTTGGTCTTTAGAGAGATTGGGGCGAAATGAGCAATTGTAATGTGGGTCCCTGAACGATTTAGCCATTTCCCAGTCCTTAAGCAAAAGAAGTGGTTCGCGAAAAGGATGAACAAAATTTCCTCCAGGAATTTTTCTTGGCAGTTTTGTAAATATACCTGGCTCTCGCGTTGGTCCTTTTATGAGCAAAAAAATTAGACAAAGAGGGACAAGAGCGAAAGATTTTATGCGATGCAGTACATTGGTCATGAGCTATTTCACAGTCGTTATTCCACAATAAGGAAGAGGTATTGCAATGCTTCTTTCTCGGAAAAGTATGAACTGGAGGAGATGACAGAGGAAGTGCTGAAAGAATAGCATTAGAAAATTAATTGTATTGATGGAATGGACTTGAATTGGATTAAATGTGTGTTATAGAATAATCAACTAGAGAGCGAAATTTAGCCCATGGAAGGCACCATGAAGGAGCATATATAAAGGTCTGAAGGATTGTTGATGGAAATAATTATAGGTACATGATCGCTCCCAAAGGTGCCACTTTGAGTTTCCCAGGAGTAGCGAAGACTAATATTAGCAGAAATATAAGATAAGTCAAGAGAACTGGCTATTGATCGACTTTTAAAATATGTTGGAGAGCCGTCGTTAAGGAGAATGAGATTGTTATGTGAGATTAGGTCCTTGAGAATTGCTCCATTTGGGTTATGTCTGATACCCCCCCCCCCTCCATAGAGGAGAATGAGAATTCCAATCGCCATCGATTGTGAATGGGTTTAAAATAGAATTGAAAAAAGCAGAGAAGGGGAAATTCTTAAGATCAAAATTTGGTAGAACATAAATAGATACTAGCTTTATAGGATGAGGAAGTAAGCTAGGAATGGAAATTATGACTAAATTCGGTTCACGTGTATTAGCGGACATAGGAAGAGCAAAACTATGGGTGAGAAAAGCAATGTCGTTTCTAATTAGGAAAGCGGCTCCTTTATATCCGTCTTCGCGATCTGACCGGACAATATTATAACCTCTGATTTTAAAATTGATATTATTTTTAAGACAGGTTTCTGAAATTAACGTCACTCTAATTTTGTGTTGCTGCAATAGATTCTCAAGGGCGTTTTTATTATAGCCCTGATGCTTCGACAATTCCATTGTAAGATTTTACATTTAGGAAGCGTTATACCAACAATAAAAAATGAAAGAGAATGAACAATAAACCGTCATGGAGAAGATGAGAAAGGAAGTAGTTTTGAAGGAAAACAACTAGCATGGAGAAAATTAAAGTGAATAGAATTGCGGGGCACAGATTGTTGTAACTAGAGTCAACGTCTCCAGTAAGTAGTCACTCGACCGTCATATGGTACTAGTCCCACCGACGGAGAGACGAAACAACAACTCCGTTTTCCTATCAGCTATGTGTTTTGTGAATTCTGGTTTAGCTTTTCTAATCCAGGCTTAGCGTGGATTAAAAAAGCTAAACCAGAATTCACAAAACACATAGCTGATAGGAAAACAGAGGAGGGTTCACTTGCCGAAGGTGTTCCTTCTAATAAATACCGTTAAGCTCTTTACTGCATTAACAACATCAGACTATCAGTAGCTCGCCCATGACAAGATGCCCCATACCAATCTAGAGCGAATAGGCGAGTACTCGGCGCTTTAAAGCGGAGTTCTTCGGCTGAGGGAGTTAACCTTAACAGAAAATCACATGGAAGGCAAGGCGATACCACCATGTTCTCTTTCGCAAAAGAAAACCTGATGAGCGCGAAAAATACAAACGGCCCCGAGTCCCGGCGCCCATTAAATGGGGCAGGTGTGCTAAGAATCACCGTTCGCGCAACCCAGGATACCTGTATAAAGACTAAAACGAAGATAAAAGAATCGATAAAGTTTGCAACGTGGAATGTTCGCGGATTACAACAATGCGGTAAACTGGCCATCCTGGAACAGGAAATAGAAAGACTAAATATACATATTACGGGGATAAGTGAGACACACTGGAACAGGAGCGGTCATTTCAAAACATCGATAGGAAACAGCGTTTTTATGGCCAGCAGTGAAGCTGTAAGGCGCAAATTGTGTCAAAACAATATGAACATGCTGTGATGAGAACAAGAGCGATAAGTGATCGGATTGTAATCTTAAGGATGAATGTTAAACCAACCCCGATAGATATCATACAAATATATGTACCTACGAGTGCAGCAAACGATGAAGAAATTGAAAAATATTACTGCGACCTTGAAAATCTGGTTAACTCTACTGCTAAGAATGAAGTAACGTTGATAGCGGGAGATTTTAATGCTAACGTCGGATGCTGCAATGCGAATGATGAGTTTCATGGAGTTGTGGGCTGTTTTGGACTAGGCACCTGCAACAGAATAGGAGAAAACCTATTGCAATTTTGTGCAGAACAGGTTTTAGTCGCGACGAACACATTGTTTAAACAGCACAAAAGGAGGTTGTACACATGGCATGCACCTGAAGGAGTTACAAGAAATCAGATAGATTATCTCCTAATTCATCGGCGTTGGAAATCGTCAATACTTGGAGTTAAGACCTACCCAGGTGCAGATGTAGAATCCGATTACCAACTATTATGTGCCAAATTTAGACTTAGGATAAGAATACGCAATGTCAGCCAAAAGGTCAATAAACGAATTTACCTTACGGATCTTCTTCTTCTTCATCCGCCGTCTCCAAATTGAAGGTTGGCAATCCACGATTGAAAATTTTCTTTTACAATGGCCGATCGGAGGAGTTGTATAGAAGGGCAGTCGAACCAGTTGATAAGGTTGTCCATCCATGAATTTTGTCGTCTTCCTCTCGATCTCTTCCCATTTATCTTTCCTTCCAAAATGACCTCCAGAATTTCGTATTTGGGGCCTCGTATGATGTGTCCGAGGTACTGCAGCTTCCATTTCTTGATGGTTTGCATTACTTCAAGGGTCTTTCCCGTTCTTTGAAGTACCTCGATATTAGTAACTTTTTTTACCCATGATATTTTCAGAATGCGCCGATAACAGTACATTTCAAATGTGGTAATCTTTTTTTCCAATGATGCATTCAGGGTCCAGCTCTCGCAACCATAAAGCAAAATAGAGAAGATGTAACACCTTAGCAGTCTGATTCGAAGTTCGAGCCTTAGGTCTTGATGGGTGAATAAGTTTTTCATTTTGGTGAGAGCTCTTCTAGCTTGCTCAATCCTGCTGCGTATTTCCGGAGTTGATGTACAGTTTTCCTCTAGTATACTTCTTAGATATTTAATGCACTGAACTTGTTCAATCGTTTCTCCCTTTATCTTGATTTTGCATTTGATTTGGTTTTTGATTTTTGAAAAAACAATCACTTTTGTTTTTGAGATGTTCACTTTTAATCCGTAACTTTGGCTTTTATCAACAATTTTATTCAACATCCGTTGTAGTTCTTTCTCGCTAGAGGCAAGAATTAAACTGTCATCCGCATATCGTAGATCATTCAGCGTGACTCCATTTCCTTTAAGATTTCCCATATTATCGTTTAGTGCTTCTTGAAATATTTCCTCCGCATATTTTTTTTTTTTTTTTTTTTTTTTAAATAACTGTAAAGGGTCCCACGAGGCTAATGCCTATATTGTGGGTGCCCAAACACTTATTATCGTTTATTGTATAAATATAACGTACAATATAATATCAACGTCCGACTATAAACTAAGCAATTACTAATAAAATAAAACAACAATCTTCTTAAATGAAGCAAATATCTTATCCTCTTAACAAAACGTATACACTTCCGATCTGGAAATTTATAACTAATAATATTATTACACAGTATCACCGCAAACATATTCCAACCCATACTACGTTGAAAAGTAAGGGAGACATGACACAGCCCTGACGCACTCCTTTTTGGATCACTACTTTCTCTGACATGGTATTTTTAACGCGAATTTCGGCAGTTTGATTCTAGTATAGGTGACTTATTATTCTCAGATCATTCCTATCAATAGGAATACTTTTCAAAATTTCGAACATTTTTTCGTGGTTTACGCACTCAAATGCTTTTTGATAATCGATGGCGCATGCGTAAACATCAACATTCATGTCACGACAGCGTTGAGTTAGTATTCGAATTGCAAACAAGGCCTCGCGGATGCCAAAACCGTTTCTGAAGCCGAACTGGGTATTGCTCAATTGTTCCTCGCAGCGCTTATAAATTCTTGTATGTATAACGCAAAGAAAGATTTTTAAGGCGTGGGACATCCAGCTAATTAAACGATATTCATCACAGAAATTAGCATTACTCTTTTTTTCGATTGGTACAAATGTTGATTTGACCCATTCTTCAGGTAGACAGCCGGAGGTGTAGATTTGATTAAAGGCCCTGGTCATTTTCAGCAGCCCTTTTTCGCTATATTCAGCTATAACTTTTAGTATTTCAGCGTGTACGTTATCTAGCCCAACTGCTCTACCATTCTTCTGTCTCATGATTGCATATCGTACTTCTTCTTAAGCGATTGGTGGTCCTTCATCGATGAATTCGAGATACTCTTCTGAGGCAGTAGTACTCCTTGTATCATTGAACAGAAGCTCGATGTAATTTTTGCATACAGTTAACTTGTTCGCTGTTCCAATGACTGGTTTTGAGTTTTCATCGCGCAGAAAACCCATACCCTGTTTTCGATAGGTACCTGTAACTGCTTTCACTAATCTATGAACGTTGAACAGATCGTGATTCCTCTCGTGCTCTTCAATTTCAGCACATTTTTCACTCCAGTACCATTCCTTTGCTTCTCTACATAATTTTTGGATGAGTTTGTTCAAGTTTTTATACTGGGGAGGGGGTTGTTTTTTGTCTTTCTTCGTTTTTCCATTAAGTCCAGAATCCCATCCGTCATCCAATTCTGTTTTTTGACATTCTTCATCAAACCGATTTCTTTTTGCACCTCTAAAATAGCTCTTTTTACTTCGTCCCATTCGCCTTTACTCGACTCTTGCAAGATTTCAATCTTTTCGTTAATAGCGTGTTCAATTTCAGATTTAAATGATTGATTTTTCAACTTTCCTACATCCGTTTTCCCCTTGAAATCCTTTTTCTATTTAATAAATTGGCGTCCATTTTGAGTTTCATAACAACAGGACTGTGGTCAGAGTTAATGTCTGTACCAGGATAGGTTTTGACCGATTGAACAAATTTCCTGAATGGGCAATTTAAGAGTATGAAATCAATTTGATTGCGAACAATATTATCTTCACTATCAGCTGGAGATTTCCAGGTATACAATCTTCTTGGATGATGTTTCATGAAGGTGTTTGCTACCATAAGCTGTGTATCGGTGCAGAATTGCGATAGTCGATCTTCTCTTTCATTTCTGGTGCCAAGCCCATGTCTGCCAATAAGATCTCCTTCCTCACTTTTTCCAATCTTTGCATTGAAATCGTCTATTACAATTGTAATTTCCCCAGGCTTTGTAATATCGATAGCTTCTTGAAGGTGGTCATAGAACTTATCAGTTTCATCATCTGACTTATCTGCAGTCGGAGCGTAAACTTGGATAATGTTCATACGACGATAAAATGTTGCTAAAATAAGTATTGCAATGCGGTTGTTCAGTGGTATGAAGTCGATAACAGAAGGTGCTAATTTATCCGGAACAATAATTGCAACTCCATTTTTATTTGTGCCATCAGTACTGCCAGAAAAATACATATGGACTCCTTCAACTTTTAGGACTCCAGTCTCCGGCCAGCTAATTTCGCTCAGGTCAAGAACTTTGATGTTTAGTCGATTCATTTCTTTGACTGCATTTGCAAATTTTCCCACTTACAATAGACTCCGAACATTCCATGTTGTAATTTTAATTGAATCGTTAAAAACATTTATTCTTTCTTGATTTACAATGGTAAGCAACGGGGATATTCTTCACACTCCCGCCCCACTGAAGGGATGCCCCGGACTAGGGGCCATTGTTTTATTCTTGTTTTCCATCGTAAATGTTCGAGAAGTATACAGCGGTGGTTTCTCCTTGCCTTCCGCCGGCCAATTCCAGTTTTAAGGCACTGGATACTCGCCTACTCACTCCAAGTACTAATACTTGCCTGGGGCCCAAGGTTATGAGTGAGTTGCTGGTGGTCTACTGTTCTTCTTGCAGATGACATCGAAGGGTGGCATTTAATGAGATCTGTACTTGACACGTACAGTCCCACCACCAACCCACTAGTTGGAAAGTCTTGCTTTAGCTTCTCCATCAGTACCAAGCCTACCGAAAAAAGAATTACCACCCCGCACGACGTGGACGTACAAGACTCTCTTGGTTGTTCCAATTCGTATACTACCTTCTAATGGGGGCTGGCCGGAAGATAGTATTGACTACTGACTAGAGTACTAGCTCTAGCAGGAACAACCATTTGCCCCGCGGGGCCCTTACGGATCAAGAATGTCAAAAAGTAGTTTCCACGGTCACTACAAATAAGAATGTGATAAATAATGAAATAGATAATGGAAACCCCATTGCTGAGTGGAACTGGATAAGAGACACCATAATCAAAAATAAAAAATAAATAGCTATACAAAAACCAAAACTAATGAAGAGGCATCAACTGTGGATAACTGATCATACTTTGGCCCTAATTGTCTGGCGAAGACAAGCGAAATCATCTGGAAAGTTTTTTTTTGTAATATTTTTAATTTCCAAGTACATATGCTACCGCATACACTATACCATATCTTATTAGGGAGTTTTCAAAATTAATCTGAACATATTTTTTTTATTTTCTATAGTTCTAAAGTTTTCCCTTTCCCTCCCAAAATCAAATCTCTCGTATTACTTTTTTTTATTTACCCCCCCCCCCCCCCAAAGTATGCCGTAGTCCTATCCACCATGAAAATGTATGTCCGTACACCTATGCGCACACTATACATATACATATCCTATTATAAACCTTAAAAAATTAATAACTACATTTTATTTTTCGATCTCCAAATTTTGTTGGAATATTAGATCTATTCGCCTTTCTAAATTTTCCCCCTTTGTCATTTCTCATCACAAGCTTCCATTCTTTTCTTACGTCTATTCCAAATTGTTAAAGCCACTAAATATCATCTTCATGCCATGCTTCCTTAAATCCGCTCCCTCTCATATCGTCAGTGTGGAATTTAATAATACAATAAATTCTCTATTCAGCGATCCCTCTTTAATTTTTACTGACGGATCGAAGAGCCGGAGCGGAGTTGGGGCGTCATTCTTGTGCCCTCAGTTCAGTCATTCTCAGTCCTTTAGACTTCCGCCCTTTTGTTCTATCTTTACTGGGGAATCTGTTGCCATCTTACAAACCATTATTTATATTTCCTCTTCTGCAAGTCCTTCCAAATTATTTATTGTTTCTTACTCTTTAAGTGCCCTGCGGGGCACAGGTTGTTGTAACTAGAGTTACCTTCTCTAGTAAGCAGTCACTCGACCGTCAAATGGTGCTAGTCCCGCCGACGGAGAAACGAAACAACAACCATGTGAGTTCTGTACGTCCACGTCGTGCAGGGTGGTAATTTTCTGTTCGGCGGGCTAAGCGCTGATCAGGAAAGCTAAATCAGAACTCACATTATACTGCTGATGGGAAAACGGAGGGAGGTTCACTTGCCGAAGGTTTGCCTGCCAATAAATACCGTTAAGCTTTTTACTGCAATTATAACAGCAGACTATCAGCAACTCGCTCGAGACGTATGTGCCCCAGTCGGATTGGTGAACATCAATCTAGAGCGAGTAGGCGAGCATCCCGCGCCCTAAAACGGGGTCTTTTCGGCTAGGGGAGTAAACCCCGACAGAAAATCCTGCAGAAGGCAACGGGAAACCACTGCAGTATCATCCCAAGAAATATCATCATGAAAGTAAAAAAGGAAAGGATATATATGCCATACGGTCCGGCTGGCGCCCGGCGTTATCAAGTTTCCAGGCTTGGTAATGGGAAATATGCGACTGGCCATGCTATGATGGATCCCAGGTCTAGTGTGGAAATTGAGAGACTGGACAATAACACAAGTGGAATAACAGCACACGAAAGAAAAAATCTCCGACAGTTTTGCGATAAGACGTCTGAACAGAGGAATGGGACATTAAGATTCCGGGAAGGCAAAACAATGGGGCGAAGAAATACAAATCATACAAAGGAAACTATTATGGGTACATGGAATGTGCGCACATTATACGAACCGGGGAAATTATCAAATGTGATTCTGGAAATGAAAAGACTAAAATTGAATATACTTGGCCTCAGCGAGGTAAGATGGCCTGGAAATGGAAAGATTGCAACAGGGAATATGGCAGTGTATTATTCAGGTGACAAAAATGGAAATCATCATAGAGGAGTTGCTATAATAATTGATAAAGAATGGGATAAAAACGTTATATCTTGTGTTCCTTACAATGATCGAATAATAGCACTCAAGATAAAAGCACAGCCAGTGAACATAAACATTATACAAATATATGCACCTACAATTGAAGCAACTATGGAAGAGCTTGAAGAATTTTACGTGGATATTGAAACAGTACTAAAAAGCTGTAAGAAACAAGAAGCCACATACATCATAGGAGATTTCAACGCCAAAGTGGGAAATGCAATTACAAAAGAGATAACGGGACCATTTGGATTGGGAGTCAGAAACGACATAGGGGATCTCTTAGTACAGTTTTGCCAACAAAATGACTTAACTATTATGAACACATACTTCAAGTTACCCACGAGAAGGCTATATACATGGAAATCTCCAGCCGATACACCTGGAACAACAATCCGAAATCAGATTGATTTTATAATTGCCAATAAGCGTTTTAGAAATAGTGTATTATCTGTAAAGACTATGCCAAGTGCTGATGCGAATACAGACCACAACCTGCTACAAGCAAAGATACCCATAAGAGTAAAGAAAATCCAAAAAACTAAGAAAATAGGATTAGATCTACAAATTCCACAGAACCATGAAATACGGGAAAAAATAAAAGAGCAGGTGAATGATCAAATACGAAATATGAGAGACACTGGAAATATTGAAGAAGACTGGAGACAAATAAAATCTGCAATTAATACGATAACAAAAGAGCAACTTACAGGGAAACAAAACAGAAAACACAAGAACTGGATGACCAGCGAAATATTAGACCTAATGGAGTATAGAAGAAAGTGGAAAAATAACCCGCTTAAATATAAAGAAATTAACAAAAGCATCAGAAAAAAGATCATACAAGCAAAGGAAGAATGGTTGAATGAACAGTGTAAAGAGATTGAGCAATTACATAGCAAACATGATGAATTTAACATACATAGGAAGATTAGAGAAACGACGCATACATATAAAAAAAGACATATAACTTTTCTAAGGAAGGAGAACGGAGATATCATAACGGATACTGATAAAAAGGTAAAAACATGGGAGCAGTATGTGAAAACGCTGTTTGATGATCAAAAAGAAAGGATGCCACAGGAAGAAGGGGATACGTTGCCAATCTTGGAATCTGAGGTGGAGATGGCAATCAAGCAAGCTAAAGTACGGAAGGCGGTAGGACCTGATGAGGTGCCAATAGAGATATTAAAAATGTTAGGTCCTATGGAAATCAAGAAAGTTACTGGCTTTTTCAATGTAATCTATAAAAATGGGAAAATACCGGAAGATTGGCTAGAATCAAGGTTCATTACCATACCAAAAACAACAAATGCATATAGATGTGATGAATATAGATTAATTAGTCTAATGAGCCACGTTCTAAAAATATTTCTGCGGGTAATTCATCGACGCATAATTAAAATATGCGAAGAAAACATGAAATGGAACCAGTTCGGTTTCCGGAACGGAATGGGTACAAGAGAAGCGTTATTTTGTATGAAAACACTAATCCAAAGACAACTAGAGTTCGGAAAATCAGTATATATTTGTTTTATAGACTATTACAAAGCTTTCGACAAGGTACGGCACACGGAACTAATAAAAACATTAAAAGATATAGGTATTTGCCAGTCGGATATTAAGATTATACAAACGCTTTATGAAAAACAACATGCAAGAATATTAATAGATGAACAATTAACAGATCAAATACCAATAAAACGAGGGGTTAGGCAAGGATGCGTATTGTCGCCGGTACTATTCAATCTGTATTCTGAGGCAATTTTTGCTCAAGCTTTAGATGAACGTAGTGAAGGGATAAAAATTACAGGCGAAAGAATTTCAGTGATTCGCTTTGCTGACGATACTGCACTACTGGCGGAAAATGTAACAGACCTACAAGGCTACTAGACATAGTTGCAGTAGAAAGCAAGAAGAAAGGAGTCAATATAAATACTAAAAAAACAAAATTCATGGTAGTTGCAAGACAGCCTAATCTAAATGAAAAATTATTTTTAGACAGCGAAGAAATTGAACGAACGGAAAAATATAAATATTTAGGTAGCTGGATAACACAAAGTAATGATTCTGATATGGAAATACGTACTCGTATAGAGATGTCCAGAAACACATTTATGAAATTAAAAAATACCCTTTGCGATAGGAAATTAAGCCTAAGGATCAAGAACAAGATATTACAATGTTACGTATGGTCAGTGCTACTGTATGGAAGCGAGACATGGACCATAAAGGAAAATATGAGGAAGCGTATATCATCATTTGAAATGTGGTGCTACAGAAGAATGTGGAAAATACCGTGGACCAAAAAGTTAAAAAATGAGAAAGTACTGGAACTAATGGGAACTGACCGAATATTAATGACTATAGTAAAAAGAAGGAAGATAAAATTTTTTGGACACTTCATGAGAGGTGAAAAATACAAATTACTACAAACAATAATAATGGGCATGATAGAAGGAAGAAGAAATCCGGGAAGAAGAAAGACCGCTTGGATAGATAATATAAAAAAATGGACCGGAATTAAGAAAACAGAAGATCTAGTCAGAATAGCAAAAGATCGAAATCAATTCCAGCAGATAATCCAATCCATACATGATGATTAAGCAATACCCGAATCGGGTGGCACGAGAAGAAGAAGACTCTTTAAGTGTTCTTCTGGCGCTATCTCCACCTTCCCTTTCTCCTTCTACTGATGATATTATCCGTTCTATTCGTTCTCCTCTCCGTGATCTATCCTCATCGACGTCTACCCAGATTGACTTTCTTTGGATTCCCGGACATTCAGGCATTGATGGAAATGTAGCCGTCGATCTCCTTGCTAAAGCTGCTGCTCCAATGGAAATTTTATTAGTAGGGTTCCAGCACACAATATTCTTCTTCCAACTAAATCCTGCCATCTTAAGCACTCTGTTTATGTTTCTATTTCGCTAATCCTAATTCCTTTTATCTCTTGATTAATCCTGTTCCTCCTTCTCGTCCTTGGTTCTATGATTTTCCCAGTTTGCGTCGGTCCATAATTATTAAATTATTTCGACTCCGTCTCTCGCATAGTCTTCTTCCTTCTTCTCTAAATCACTTTTCCTTGGCTACATCTCCTTTTTGTTCATTAGATCCTGAAGGTTTTCAGTATGTTTGTAATGCGAATCACGTGCTCTTCGAGTGTTCTGGCTTATCTCGCGAGCGTGAGTTACTTTATTATCATCTTTTAAAGCTTGGTGTTCCTGCTCCTTTTAACGCCAATGGAAAAATGATAGAAGAAGTCGAAGAGTACAGATATCTTGGCAGCTACATCACAAACATGTTAGATCCAAATGTGGAAGTAAAGAGAAGGCGTAGATATGCTAAAACAGCTTTTGGAACAATGCGGAAATTGCTCACAGATTCATGATTAAGCCTCAGTACAAGACAAAAGTTTATAAAGTTTATAAAGTGTTGCATCGAGCCGATTTTATTGTGGGATAAACAGGAGAAGCATGAAGATATCATGGACAAGGAAGATCACGAATGACGAAGTGCTACAAATAGCAAACACAGAGAGACAAATCTGTGATGAAATAAAACGAAGAAAATCCAGCTACTTCGGTCACGTTATCAGAGGGAAGCAATACGAATTATTACGCCTAATTATACAAGGAAAGATTATGAGAAAAAGAGGGCGAGGAAAAAGAAAGACGATGTGGAACGACAACATACGAACATGGACCGATAAGATAACAATGAGAGGCTTGGTGGACGGAGCGGCCAAGCATGAGATACGATATTTCGCCAACAAGTGATCGTTAACGCGCACATATCTAGGTATGACACGAGAAGAGGAGGTCTGTATACAAGTCTTCGATGCCAGCTAGTATCGAAAGTTTTAGTCACATCAAAGAGTACTAACCCAGAATGTTTATTTCAAATAAAATTGTCCGCGACAAATTCGGTTATTCTAGCAACTTGCTGAGTAGTAGAGTGACGAGGTTGGAACCCAAATTGACTTATTGGGATTAAATTATTAATATTCGAGTGTTCCCTTAATCTCTTGAAGTACTTTTTTAGAAATTTTACTCATATTACACAAGAGACTAATGGGTCTAATGTTAATAATATTTTATTGAAAAGTAAATAAATACACTTTAAACCACAAATTGTTATTTAATTATTTAAAATAAAAATAAAATACCGACTAGTTTCGGATAGTATTATCCATCCTCATGGGGAATCGGGCGCGTTCACAAGTTGCGGATAATGGAATGGCCTGCAGATATGTAGGTTAGCTACGAATAACCAATAAGCAGTCGCGGACTAAAAGCGGCAATGAAAGAGGGTGTATAAGGCAAGGAATAGTAAAACTTGTCTATACTAAAACCATACATATACCCGAGAACATCATTGTGACATGGCGAGTCGTGCCGCCATTAAATAAGCACATACTCTGAAAGAGGGCAGCAGCTTTTTCAGTATCAACTGCAGGTGGAAATCAAGTAGATTGGAACAACTGTAGATTGAAAACTGCATGGCAACAATAGAAACCATGCGGACAACGAAGGCAACGGGAAACCACGGTGTATTACATTTCCCCAGGACACTCCCAAGTGTTTCTACCCTTTACTATCTTCATTAGGTCGAGAAATCAAAAAGCCATGGCCCTCAGCCCGGGGCAGGTGTTAAATCATCAGAGGGTGCTAAGAATCTCCCTGCTCGATAAGAAGAGATGCAAAGGAATTAGGAGTTGAACATGGAACGTTCGTAGCCTATTAGAGGCTGGAAAGATACATAATATAGTTGAATAAATGAAAAGACTAGACGTTGATATATTAGTAATTAGTGAACACAGATGGCCAAATAGTGGAACTATTGAATACGATGAAGCACGTTTTATTTATTCTGGACCAGTAAGAAGTGGAAGAAGTGGTGTAGCAGTTATAATTGGAGAGGAGTACAAGAAATGTCAAACTAATGTCATAGTTGTGTCCGACAGAATAATATTAGTACAGCTGAAAGGCCTGATGCAAAATATTAACATTGTCCAGGTTTATACACCAACAGCCGATAAATCTGATGAAGAAATGGAATATTTTTATGATGGGTTGTAAATTAAGAATCTGAAAAAACAGGACTTGAAACTTCAATGCCAAAGTTGGAAGCGAAGAGGTAACTGGTGTAACTGGAAAATATGGTCTAGGACAGAGAAATGAACGAAGATCTACACTCATTGAATTCTGTCAACAAGAAGGCTTTACGATCAAAAACACCTTTTATAAACTCCCACTAAGACGCCTATATACCTGGAAATCACCACAGGATAATAAGAACAATATTATAAGAAACCAAATATAGATTATATTCTAGTTAACAAACGTTTCCAAAATAGTATAACTCAAGTGAAAACATACCCGGGAGCAGACATTAATTCCGACCATAATCCAGTAGTTGAAAATGTCAGAATTGAGTTTCATACACTGAAGAAAGGAAATGAGAAAGTTAGATGTAGAGAAGCTTAAAAACGTTGATATTAGAAACAAACTAATTGGAGAGCTAGAAGCTAAAATACCATCAGTCACAGAGATTGAAATGGAAGACATCGAAAATGTTTGGAAGAAAAGAAAAGATAATACCATCAAAGCTGCTGAGGAAGTTACAGGAAAAAGTAAATATCAAAAAGGTAAACCGTGGATGAAAGATGAAATATTGGAATTAATGGAAAAAAAAAGATCTGCAAAAGTTAAAGGAGATATGGGGAACTACTTAAGTATACACAAGATTCGCAGGTATTTATAATAGTTCTGTCAAGTGCGTCCTATATTAATTGAATTCAACCACAAGATATGATCATCGCCAACCACGAAGATATGGTGCAATTTGTACCATCTTAATCTAACGAGCAAAATATTATGGCTGTTCAGTTGAGTCTGGAATTTCAAGTTCCCGGGTACTGACCAGAACAGTCAGGTTATTATATAAATGATTCCAGGCAGACAGGCTGTGGGTAATGTTAATTCATTTACGGCCATAGTTGTCCGGAAATTCAAAAAAAATATATTTATCTTGCTCAGTTGGTCCGGATAGATGGCTGGTGAATTGTCCTTGTCATTAGATTTTCATTTGCTCATTTTTCCAATACGTTTTTCTTTATTCATATAAAAAAAAAAGAGAAAAAAAAGAAAAGAAAAAAAAAGAGAGAAAAAGAAGAGGAGAAGAGAAGGGAAGTGGAATAATTTAAACTTATTTTGATATGGAAGTGGTCAAATGGTAAGCTACTTAGCCGCCAGGCCATAAAAAAAAAAAAAAAAAAAAAAAAATCCGAAAGGAAGTCAGAAAGGCGAAGTTGGAATGGGTACGAAACAATTCGAAGAAGCTGAAGAACTTCTGAAGTTACATGATAACTTCAACTTCCATAAGAAAATTAAACAAATAACAGGAACCATAAAAAAGGCTTAGCTAATTGCTATTAGAAACCAAAAAAGTGAAGTAATTGTAGACCAAGAAAAACTGGTAGAAACGTGGAAACAATATGTAAAGGACCTATTCAGTGATCAACGACCAGTACTCCAAACAAATATAGTAAATAGCGAAGACCAAGGCCCAGAAATACTACAGTGCGAAGTGGAACGAGCTATCAAATGTATGAAAAATAGGAAGGCTACAGGATGCGATAAAATTCCAGCAGAAGTTTTAAAATATATTGGGATACCAACAATAACAGCGCTTTTCAACAAGATATATACTGCAGGTGTTATCCCTCAAGAATGGTTGAAGTCAACTTTTATGCCAATCACCAAAAAATCAAATGCCAAATCGTGCTCAGATTTTAGATTAATATCCCTTATGAGTCATATGTTGAAAACATTTCTTAGAGTACTACACAAAAGAATTTATAGGAAATGTGAATTACATTTTGGGGATACTCATTTAGAAAAGGCTTTGGAACACGCAAGGCTCTTTTTTGTATGAAACAACTACTGCAACAATGTTATGATCACTGCCAAGATGTCTACATACGTTTCATTAATTATGAAGAAGCCTTTGACACAGTAAAACACGATCCGCTTATCGAAATTCTGATAGAAACTGGACTTGATAGAAAAGACATCCGAATAATACAGAATCTGTATTGGCAGCAAGAGGCTGAGGTAAAAGTAAATCAAGATCTGAAGACTGAAACCCTAAAGATCATGAAAGATGTAAGACAGGGTTGTATACTCGCACCCCTCTTGTTTAATATATACATGGAGAAGATTTTCCAACTAGGACTACAGAATGAAAAATTCGGAGTAAAAGTAAATGGGAAAAGAATTAGTAACCTCAGATATGCAGATGATTCAGTAATTATCGCGGGAAGTCTCCAGGAGTTACAATATATGTTAGACCAACTATCTCATCATCATCAATGAGTCATGAATCCCTCATGGAGATATCGTGATTATGATCTGTCCATCTGATGTATAAGATGTCGCCATTGATCTCTGTTGTGGGCCAGTCGAACACATTCTACGAAATTTTTTCCTACAACTGTCTGGATCATGTCTGACTATCTAGTCGGAACGCGATCACGTCTTCTTTTTTCTTCTACTTTTCCTTCCAGAATTCTCGTCTCAAATTCATTTGCTCTTATTATATGACTAAAGTATTTTAATATTCTTCTAATTACTTCCGACGATAATCTTTTCGTTACGTCTATTTCTTGTAACACCGAGCTGTTTGTTTTTTTTTTCCGTCCACGGGATTCGTAGCATTCGTCTCCAACAGTACATTTCTAACGCATCTATCTTTTGTCGATCGGATTTACGTAGAGTCCATGTTTCTGTTCCGTATAGAAATACTGAGAATACCAGACTATTCACTAGTCTTATTTTTACTTTCTTTAATACCGCGGGATCAACCCATATACGTTTTAGCCGACACATAACACTTTTAGTTATGTTTGTTCTGTGTCTAATTTCCGCTTCAGATCAGACCAACTGTCTACTGTAGGTCAAAAACACGGTATTCGAATTAATGCATCAAAGACTAAATTTATGGTTGTTAAAAGAGGTGATCAAAATGTTATGGGTAATCTAATCGTAAGCAATAATTTAATTGAAAGAGTTGCCAGTTTCACATATCTCGGATCAATAATAAACGAGAAATTAGATAATGACGAAGAAATAATAACAAGACGTAAAATAGCGAAGGAAACCTTCAGAAAAATTAAAAACGCTATGCTAGCTAGTGATCTGCCACTCCAGCTAAGACTGAAAGTTATAGACTGTTGCGTTATCCCAGTACTTTTGTACGAAGTTGAAACGTGGACCTTAAAAGCCAGCTCTATTAGACGTTTAGAAGCTACAGAGATGTGACTTCTTAGAAGGCTATTAAGAATTTCATGGACCAAAAAAGTCTCAAATATTAATGTACTGAAAAGAGCTGACGTAGAAAGAAAGTTCATAAAAAAAATTGTAAAAAGGCAAATGGCATATCTCGGTCATATGCTAAGAGGAGAAAAGTATGACATTCCGCGCCTAATACTCCAAGGAAGAATTGATGGTAAAAGACCAGTTGGTAGAAGAAAACACTCGTGGATAAAAGACATCAAGGAGTGGAGTAACATCAACGGTATCGGGTTTTTCTTGAAGACGGCAAGGGAATAAAATTATTATTGGGAATAGCCTACGCACTGCATAATGTACGGTATCAAAAGAAGAAGAAGACGTGTTGGAACATCAGTTGTAGGTAGAGTGAATATTCAGCGAAAATAGTAGATATTTAAAAGAAAATATCATGCGAAGAAGATATGTGTTCTTCATTGAATAATGACTGTAATTTGCCTCCGAGTGATTTGGAAAAGTGTTAGGATGCATTGAGAAAAACAGGGTTGTTCTGGAAGCTAAGCCAACTCGTTCATTTCCCAGTGCCCTCGGTATTTATTAGAAGAGTATTCTAACTTGCAGCCTAATGGGAATAAATATTTAGAATATTTTAGTTAAAACTATCCATGTACACGTGCGAGTACGCAGTTAATAGAACTTTATTTTGTTGATGGCCCCTATTATGGAATTTTTTGAGTTAAAATGTTGGATTTGTGAACTTTCAGCAAGACTAAGTCAGATGCGATCGTTTCCACAGGTTAACAAAATACTGAATGTGAAAATTATTTTACGAAAGGAACAACTGTATAATTTTCCGTAAATTATTTTTGTTTTCCACCCACTTTTTAAGGAAGTTTTGATATATTTACAGTATTCGTTTTCACAAACCCGTTTGCGTTATTTAAACGTAAAAGTTAAATAAATGCTACCTTAAAAAGAAAAAAAACTTATCTACAGGTAGAATTTATAAAAAAAAAGGAGGTGGGTTAAACACTCGCTGAATTATTTTCAGAATTACAACCACCCCGTTGTACTTCCTGAATCTAAAATAATTTTAATTTTTTGTATTTTTTTCGTCGCCAAAGTTATTGTTTTCATGTGGTGTAAAAAATTTATACTGAAAAAATTTCTTTTTTACATAAATTATGTTTACCGTCTAAAATAAATTCATCAAACGATCGACTACTAAAAAATGACCACCTCAAAACGTTACTGATGAAAAATAAAGTATTAATGCTTACCATAAAACTTGATTCAGCTTTAGATAAATTCATTCCGCTCAGGTTTATGTCATAGAAATCGGCTGTGATCGGTGAAGATGAGTATTCCCTATTATATAACATTTCGGACTTGTTGGCGATGGGATCTTCTAATTCGAAGGTATATTCTCTTGCAAAAACAACCATTTTTTCCATTTCTGCTTTTTTGAGGTATATTAAGAGGGGTTGCAGAGTTTGCACACCCTCTTTGATATATTCAGTCAATGTATCTGCCGAAGTAATTTCTAAAATGTACTCTTCATTCGGAAATAATTCGTCGGGAAATGGATAGTTGAATCCCCAATTAAATCCGGCAGCTTTAATGTAAGTTGCTCGTACATATTCGACTGGCGTGAATTCGGTTTCGTCCAAGACAAGGATATCTAGTTTTAAAACATTTTCAGATATATTTCAAATTTCAACTTGCGTGACTATTATATATTATTTTCTATTAGTTAAAAAATATTATTTCACGTGCGTGCGCGCGCCGATACATTTTTACACCATATATGGAAAAAATGTAATAAAACATCGGCGATACATTTCATAATTTATAGCTTAAGCGAGCAATAAATAAATAAAAAAATAAGGAATACGTAAAAATTTATCAGCTAAATTACGATGATTTTGATAATATTACTGACATTGTATTCCTTTTTTTTTTTCTTTTTTTTTTTTTGGGTTCATCAACCAAAGACCTGTACCCAGAAACAAAAGATAAAGAAAGAAGTCGGTTATATTTTAATCCGATCAGAAATTTTATCTAAAAAGAAACAAATAGCAGGAATAATAATTAGTGGGAAAGGAAAGGACAGGATATAGGAAGCACAATAAGGGGTAGGAAGTCCAAGCTTAAGCAAATAAGAATATAAGGCAGAACGCTCTACAGAAAAAGATAATCACTGTGGAAGAACACATGATCGGCGTCGCAAATAACTGCGTCATCCGGATGATGGAGAGGACAGCGTGGAGAAGAAATCAAGGAAAAACGAAATTTAGATAATGGCAGCAAAGAATGGCCAAAGCGCATACGAACAATGGAAACAACATCAGAATATCGAAGAAGAGAAGGATGCAAAAGAAACCATGAATATGCAGGAAGAGTAGGCTGAACTGACAGGTAAAAGGAGCAAAGTGTTGGAAAAAGAGGAAACATAGGTGTCCGGCCAAAATCGGAAATGAAAGCTTTTACAAATTGATAAGAAGTTATCGGATGGTTTTTTTTTTTTTAAAAAAAAGACGAGAAGAAGTAGCAGCAGCCCGAGCCAAGGAATCAGCCGCCTCATTACCCAAATATGTCCGAGTGGCTAGGTACCCACAGCAAATCCAATATTGATTGAACGGAAATAGGAAAGATTGTGAATGAGTGAACGTATACGCAGGATAACAAAATCATACGAATGATCAGGAAGGGGAGAGGATATGGCCTGAAGGGCGCTCAAAGAGTCAGAGATAATTAAAAATTTAGAGGAAAAATGATTCGAGGAAATGAGAATAATAGAACGTAGGATAGTCAATAATTCTTTTATGAATATGGAAAAAAAATAAGGAAGACAAAAAGATTCTGATAGGTTAAAATCAGGAAGGATGAAGGAAGCACCAACACCACCAGGCCCCCTCAAACCATCCGTGTAAATGGTAACATGAAAGGAAATACGGAATTGATAGTGCTGTAGAATACCTGTTTAATTACGGCTTGGGGGAGATTTTTAGGAAATGAGGGAAGGATAAATATCGTAGGAGGATGACAGATATCAGTGAAGTCGAAGGAGAAATAAGGGAGATTATTGAAAGAGATAATATACGACCAAAATGATCTGAGACGATGTGAAATAAAAGCAAGAATAGGGGTTTTGCTGGGAGTGACGCGCCAGCCGTTATAAATCGAAAGGAAAGACTGAACAAGAGTAGAAGATGCGAGAGGAAGACGTTTAACAAGAAAACGATAGCCTAAATAAAATATACGAATAAATAGGGGTGACGAATTGGATTCAGAAATAATAGCAGGGGTTGGAGAAGAAGAGCGCCAAGACAGAGACATTGTATTCCATTTTGGTAAAGTAATTAAACACAAATAATTTAATCGTCACATCTTCTTCTCTTATATCAAAAATGAGTTGCCTTATCATGTGAGTCTCGCTTTTCCTCCGAAACGGCTGAACCTATTTGAATAATTCTTTTTTTGTTGTATTCGTAGTTCTTAGGAGAAGGTTTGCAAGAGAAAAAAAAAAAAAAAGAAAAACTGCACGGAAATTACACAATTCACAAGAATCATGTAGCTCAAGAACGGCTCAACCAATTTTGCTGATTTTTTTTCTAAAATATCGGCTAAGGTTCAAATTAGGTCCCTGCAAAAAAAAAAAATTTGAAAAAGTTGCACGGAAATTATAAAATTCGCCTCTAATACGTTAATGTTTTCAGTATGATAAGAATCAGAGTTGGTAGCGCGATCTTTCGACGACGATCTAATAGATAATTTGTTCTGCCTTTAGTATTACTTTTTGATTTTCGTTCGTCGATTTCTGGTAGGATCTTCGTGTATGGGACGGTGGCGTCAATACCGGCAGTGCAAAGCAATAAAACAGATGGTAGGCAAAACATGCGAGCAGGTAATTCCGGATACCTGGAAACGGCGAGGAATGAATAAGCAAAGAAAGGCATCGGTCTTGGCTCTCAGCCGATCAGCGGGCAGTCGGATAATGGCGATTCAAAAATCATGCGTTATGCATGCAGTAAAAATATATATATAACAAAAAAAAACAAAACATAAATCAATCGAAAATATTGTAACAAACAGTTGTTTTTTGTTTTTTTTTGTATTAATTTTATATTTAAGTAGGAAAAAAAACTGCTTTTTAACAGCTACTAAACATGAAGAGGAAAAGAAAATCGGTTAACAAACAAAGGAAGACTTTGCTTATTTATATGCAGATATTAAATGTTTTGCGTATTTATATATTTGTTTTTGTGAAAGTGAATTACGGAGAATATGTTGTGCATATTTTAAAACCCCCCTTATGTGCAGTATACCCTTATTATTATATTTCGCAGTGATTTAGTCGGAAATTTGTTCAAATTGGTTATGTCACAGATGTGCTGACATCTAACATTTGTGAATTGTAGCGGACCACATTTACCGTCGTTAAATGGTCGCAACGCTAAACTGAATCTATATATATATGTATATATATATATATAAAAATGAATGTATGTTTGCATGTTCTCTATGGACTCCGAAACTATCCATCCGATTTTTATGAAATTTGGACAGTTTATTTATCGGGTTAGGCGGGACAGTGTAGGCTACTTAAAAGTCAAAACAAATAAATCAATAAATTACAAAATAAATAAAAATCGATCGAAAGTGTGGCCACCTAGTCAAAACACTGATTACCGACATTCTCAACAAATGGCGCCACAGTAAAGAAATTATTCCGGTATGCGTTATTTAGATTGCAGTCTTGAATTCTGTCGTTCGTCAGGTTTCGACGGACTCATTTAATAGTGTGTGTATAAATATAAATTGCACATGTATAAAAGATCATAACTTGAGAACGGCTCGACCGATTTGGTTGTTTTTTTTTGTTTTTTGTTGTGTTCGTAATTGTCAGGACAAGATTTGTATGAAAGAAAATTTTAGAAAAATCTATCGAAGAAGTCGGAACATTAAAAAAAAAATGGCAAAAATGGCGTCACGACGTGACGTTTAGTTTGTAGTTCTGCTGCCATATGATTTTATAACAACAACAAATTCCGCATTGAATATTGATATTTTTTTGCGAAAAAGAATTAAATTGAAAGCGATAGTTCAGTATCTTATCATCGGTGCTGAGCATATCTTTAGTGCATTCAAAATCGTAAAATTCATCAATTAAAATTTAAACAAAATGATTACTGCGATAAATGATAAACTCAAAATAACATATTAATTTCTGGCGTAAGTGTAATAAACAATTTATGTTCCGATACTTCTCTTTTTGCGTTACTGAAAACGTCAAAGCTCCAAGACATGATCTAAACAAACAAGTCGCACTCTTAGCCTAATTACTGTACTCATTGCAGAGAGTTTAAAAAAAAGGCAGCGTTTCCTATTCGCTTTTTACAGAGAAATAAAAAATCCTGCAACGGAATTTTTTTAATATTTGCCACCCCCGGGGGGAATGTTATTCACACTCAAATTCGAAATCCTTACGCAACTGCAGTAATGCGGCGGTGCGCTACAATTGATTAAAACGGATCCGGTACTAATGGATACAATTAGAAAACGAAAAACAAATTTTTTTGCACATTTTATGAGAAGACCAACATTTCACCTTCTCTAAACAATAATGATAAAAGTGGTAAAATGAAAAAGAGGGCGAAGAAGAAGGATTTTTTGACTCCAAAATATTAAGACATGAACTGGAGTTACAAAAGTAGGAGAATTATTCCAGGTCGCAAGAAGTCGAGACAAATTTCGTCAAACGGGTGGAGTCCATGAAAAGTGGTTAAATTACATCCGAATCGGGTTGCATGATGAAGAAGACGAAATGTATCTTTACATATACCGCCATCGAAAACAAACCGTTTTCTCTTATTTTGTGAGCCAGGATATTTCATTATTCGATTTTTAATGCCTTCGAATAGTTTTCGTTGTTCCCCTATTCTTGCTATCACTGGCGCCTTTATTACATGATCGGTCCTTGATATTTAGAGTAGTCTCCGGATAACACCAGAGCTACTCTTCTTTCGTAATCTGCACTCATGGTCCGCGCTTTCTTTTTTTATAGTCCGTCCGTTACTCGCGTATTTTCGTATTCGTGGTTTAATGTATGCTCGGTATTGTCGTAACGTGTGGATATGTTCTCATAAAATATTTAAAAGAGAAAAAAAAGGCGAATCGCGTAATTTAATTTCTGAGGGCGGCATGATTTTGTGAGCCGAGCAACTGCTCGGTACGCCGGGCACTTACAATTAAATAACACTACGCGTGATTCGGTTAGTCAATGATGTTTCGTCCGATGAAACATTCGCTGCTGCAGTTAAAAGTGTAAACAAAAACGATTGTGCGTGCGGTGACTTCCCATTTCGCCTAAATTTAAGGTTTCGGTTACTGAGGTAATAAAAATAATATCAGACGAACATACGAATGATTTCGTGTTGGCAACAACGCGTCATCATTGTCGAATTTTAAACAGACTAAACGCATCATTTTTTTTGCTATTTGATTGCGCTGTTAATGTTTTCTTTCCGAAAAGCAACAAAAAGGTTTGTATGAAAATCAGAAGTGAAAAAACACCGCTAAAAACGTATTAAATGTAAATACACGCGAAACGACGACTCCGATTAATATTTCCGAGTTATTCCATTCCAAGTCCAGTGCTCTATAAATCCCACCCGCCTTATCAGTCAGTATATAGGAAGCCCCTTATTGATATTTAGTGTGACATGAAAAATTAAGGTTTTCGGAGTTGCAGAAAAAAAGAAAAAAAAATACTTCAGGATAAAGAGTTGTCAATGGATAAATGCTTTATTACAAATTGAAAACAATGCACATTTATGCTAGTTTTATCTAAGTTCCTCGTTAAAAAACAAACAGAATAATTTTCATCTTTTTCTTAATTTTTTCGTTTTCGACAGAAATTAGTTTCTAATATTCTCTTTTTAAATCTTAAGGAAGAGGCTAAAAGTGTATTTATTTGTTTATTTGTTTTTTCTTTATTGCGTTGGACTTGTCAGCAGCGGACGATTACCCATCAAAAAGAAGCTGGATTTAAAAAGCTAATAAACGAAAAGTAAAGTTAATATTAAACAAAAGTGACTTATTAATCTAATAGTATACTTTAAATTTTTTATAAGTCAATAAACTTGTCTTTAATTTTTAATTTTTTCCGACTTACAAATAGAAGGGGGTTATGTGTTCGTCGCGTATGTTTTTTTTTTTTTTTTTTTTTTTTTTTTTTGTTTGTTCGCGCATAACTCATATTCATATGGATCGACCATTTTACTGATTTAGACGCCATTTTTCGGCAAATCCAAAAGAAGATAAAGAAAAAAAAAACCTTCTATTTTACTATTTAAAATGTCTTAATTCAATAAATTGCCAAAAGGTTACGATTTAACATTACAAAAAGGAAAAAGAAAAAGAATATAAAAAGACGCTATTCAATTAACCAAATATTTTATAACGTACTTCTGACGTACAAAACAAAAATTTATAGCAATTTAGAGAAAATAATTCTTTAATGGATGACAATTTCTGTTATTCTCTGTTGCCGAATCTAATCGACGACCATTTCATTTAAAACATAATTTGCACTAAATATTTAAATTTACAAATATTATATATATGTATTATTTACCTGCTCGATTTGTTTTTGTAAATGATACATCCATTACTACATATATTAGTTTTGTTTTATTCACAAGCAACAACTTATAATATTCAAGATAGTTTCCTTCAGAATACGCATAACACCCAAGCCAGAACAAATTGCACTTCAAAGCGTAAAGCAGTCAGTATGCGGTGATTTTTCGTATATTGAGACGGATTCGGCATTTCTTACGACTTTTAATGACGCTGTCCGAGCTAGCAAAATAATAAAATTTGGCTAACAATCATTCAAGTTCTCGGATGATCTCGGTCGCCAAACGCGGCATTGTTTGTCAAAGACGCTTTCTCGGTTAAAAAATCGACGCTGCGCCAGGCTAATCTTTTTTTCTTCCGACCAAACGTGACCCTGTTGCCAAGTTGATTTTTTCGGTGGACAATAAATACACCTACGCTGCGGTAGGCGAATATTTAAACTCCGCCTATTTGTACTTCTTCGTTGGTTTTAATGTTGTTACGTCATTATACAATGTAAATATAATAACTCGAGAATAAACAATAGTATTTTTACGTTTTATCAAATAAAATATTTTATTACAAGCCTGTTTAGTGTTATAATTTTATAATTTCTAGACAATGTATAAATTTATTTCTTTACAAAATTTGTAATATTATAAAATCGTAAATTACACATTTCCAGTACCATTATGTTTATATTCATTATATGTGTGTTCACATTTATAAAAATAATTATAATTAACTAAAACATTACTAATGTTGTACATTTTCTTGATCAACTTTTGAATAGCGAAGTTTTCCGAGAGCTAGATTAAAATGGTGTTCCGTATTGTGTTATTATTTGGATAAAATCGTTTGTTAATTCGGCACGGAAAATTTTCATCCTGAAACCAACTATTTTTGTTTGAATTGAGAAATTCATTCAAATATCTCTTTATTTTTATTGTGCTATCTACTCCATTATTAACCAGTTCATAAATTCTATTTTTTAAACGTTTGTCTAACCTTTGTACACGATCTTCCGTAATTTTGGAATCATGATTATGATTTGTTATTTGCGGTCAACAAACATTATACACTGTTTTTCAGTTAAAATCGAATCTGGAGATTCTTTCAACTTACTTCTTATTTGTAGAGATGTTCTTTTTTTAATATGCGCCTTGAATTTATCTGCTTTAAATGTTGGAAAACGAATGATCTCGCGTAATATTTTAGCTGTGCAATCTTGCTTTTGTAATATAACTTACTGTTTTGATTTAGTCTCTTACGTTTCATTACTTTAGAAAAATACTGGGTATTAGTTGAAATTTGGAATTGCTCAATAAGTTCCTTTGTAGTTTCATATGATGTTGTAAAACCAAAAAACGGATTCATAATACCACAAAAAAAAATTTTATCCAATCTGCTGTAATATATTGATTTTATTATAAACAATATTAGAATATTAAACATGTACGCTAATTTTCAGTACAGGTATTAATCTTTCATTTCATATTTTCTAGTTTCTTATTATTTTTCCACGTTAATATATTAGCTGCTATTATTATAGTTTATTGCTTAATGTAATCGTCAACACGATTGTGTGTCATTTTTATAAATAAAATTTATCAGCTATTAATCTTTGTGATTTCTATATTTACGAACAGTAAAAAGGATTGTATTTAATAAGTTAGAGCGATTTTGTTTATTTAATTTGGATTCGTCCTATATAATAATTAAAAACAAATTTACGTTTAACGTTAGGTCTACAGCACCACATAGGAGGATCTATAATAAAATTAAAATTTAAAATGTATATTATAATAGAGAAATTCAATTAGTCGACGATACTGCAATATAAGCGAATAAAAGTTTGTTTTATGAAACAAAGAATTCAAAATACAGAACTGTATACGGGAATTTAAAGAAAAAATGAATTCAATTTATCTGGATCGACAATACTGCAACAGTACAAAATAGTGAGCAAATAGATAGTATTTCTATATTTTGACATTCGTTTAAATTTTTAAATTAAAATCTTTAGTTACCTTACTTTAAATTTAGAAAATTGTATCTTTGCTGTATAGTTTTAATTCGTTTTCTTCGATATTTTTCTCCGCTTTTATGAACTACTTAATGACTAACTTCCTTACTCCACCCATCGCAAAAAAAAAAAAAAAAAAACAAAAAAAAATAAGAAAAATATAAAAATAAAATTTTACAAAAGTGGAATGACACCTCTGGATAATAATAAACCAAATAAAGGTTTATTAGTATTATATAGGAAATCATGTTATTACTTATTTAATAAATTCTTTAGTAGGCGTAAAATTTGCTGGATGATCCGCAACGTCTAAATAATGTTACCAGCAATTGTAATATGAACTTAGTTAATATCAAATTTTTCTTTTTCCTAATAACTATAGATGATCAAATTCATTATTACTAAAATATGTACAGATTCGATCAAAAATCAATGCAGAAATTCAAATTAATGTTTTTCAGATGATTATATAGTTTCATATCGATTTTATATGCATTTTCTAACTATTTGCTTTTATTTTTAAATTAAAAGATAATATGGCTAATATGAATATATAATGTGAAAATGTTTATAGTTATTAAGAGGAAATGAGGCATTTGAACATTTTTAAAATTTCAAATATATGACGTCATGAATTCTACGATCATTGTACAAACGGAAAAGTACAAGTGGGCGGAGTTTAAGTATTCGCCTACCGCAGGGTAGGTGTATTTATTGTCCACCGATTTTTTCAAATTATTATTATTATTTTTTTATGGGTCATTCCATTTTTAGGCGAAATGGTACCAGACCATGCGCGCTATATTAATGCCTCGATAGCTGACGAACCCAAAAATAAATAAATAAGTAAAAACAAAGGGTAGTTTTCGAGGGAGGTAATTATTTCTATCTAACGATGATCAGTTTATCATATTTAATTGTAGCGTACCACACTTAGTAAAAAAAAAAAACAAAAAAAAAACAAAACAGAAAGAAAATCTCCACCATGAACCGAAAAAGAAAACAGGTATAGCGGTATGAGTTAGAGGTCGTTCTAACTTTTGTGAATTGTAGCGGACCAAATTTACTGTAAATACATAATAAAAAAATGTAGGAGAACAATGTAGGCAAATGATTGTTTAGCGAGTACGGTGCAAACCGGTCTGCATTTAAACACGGTTCACCGTAAATCGGGAAAAAGAAAAGAAAATAATAAACGACCCAGTACCGCGAGAACTATCACGAAAAGTGAAACATTCACACGTATCGACAATCAGGTCACGAAAGAAATTTGAGGAGCACAAAAGGATTGTCCAAAAACAATGAGACATTTAGAACAACTAAAAGGTCCTTGATCCGAAAAATTAACGACCGGCGGGAAATCGAAAGATCGATTGCGAATATTGCAATACTAAGTGCATCAACCATTTTTTGTGTTTTTCGTGTACCAAGTAATTCAGACCTATTCGTATTTTCGCGTTCGGTAAATTTGATCCATCGTTCGCTACTCGCATATTATCCGCGTGTATTCGTTTTTAAATTGTGTTCGGTATTTTCGCAAGTTTTGGTAATATTGTATGAGTATATTTACATTTGTGCGATGAGTTACTACTCTATATTTCAGTCGTAAAAATATTGCGATTTATTATTTATCTTAGCAAGAAACAAAAATTTAGAAAATTTTATAAAAAGGCTATATATATAAAATGCTTTTTTACAAAAAATAAATACCGACTTCAAGGTTTATTATAAAAATTTAAAAATGCACTAAAAAGTAAAAAATAATTACTCCCGATAAAATATATATATCAGAGTGATATAACTTAAGGTGATATCGTACTTCTTATACAACATTAATTTTTTGGAGTTGGCATCAAATTCATATTAAAAGAATAATTAAAAACTGCATTAAATGTTGATTAAATTGTTCCTAACATGAATTTAATTCCAACTCCAAAAAATTAATGTTGTATAAGAATTACGATATCACCTTAAGTTATATCACTCTGATATATATATTTTATCGGGAGTAATTATTTTTTACTTTTTAGTGCATTTTTAAATTTTTATAATAAACCTTGAAGTCGGTATTTATTTTTTGTAAAAAAGCATTTTATTTTTTACTTTTTAGTGCATTTTTATTCAATTAAATTAAAACATTTATTTCCACGGTAAAAACACCAAAAGCTACATTTCCATGGTAATTTGGCAAATTTATAGTATTTTAAGTCAAAAATCTAATCCGACGGTGAAAACAATCATGAATGAAAAGCATCCAAAAAGCTTCAATCTCCCGCATTATTAAGGATAACTCAAAAACTATCGGTCGGACCTTGATCAAATTTAAATGGGACCACATGACAAACGCCACCTTTCAAATAAAAGAAGAATCATCAAAATCGGTTCATCTAGAAGAAAGTTCTGTGGTAACACACATAAAAAAAAAAAAAAAAAAAAAAAAAAAAAAAAAAAAAATACAGTCGAATTGAATACCTCCTCCTTTTTTGAAGTCGGTTAAAAAAAGACGCCTGTCACATCGACTGCTAAATGCCCGTTGCGTTTCAGACCTAAATAAACAATGGAACTTATAAGCGAATATAGAAAACAACAGAGTATTGTTTTAGGTTTATCCGTAGATACTCAAAAAAAACAACTTATCTCATAAAGCTTCAAGAAAAAAAATTGTACAGCCCGTTCTATAGAAGCTAGAGTGAGTTAATTATATTTTTTTTAATCGGACGTATTTTCTTCGTGAAATCATAAAAAAATTATAAAACCCTCAAAATTTTAAAACCAAATGGTCCAAATTTTAAAAAAATGTAAAAATCGCTTTAAAAAAAAAAAAAATGTTTATAAAATTCTACAGCCAGTTCTGTATAAATTATGGTATTGATTTAATTTTTAACCGACGCCCGAAGTTCTCTAGAATACGGGGAAAACGTAAATTTCGAAAAATGTTGATATTTAGGGACCGAAATTTGGAAAAATATACGCTTAAAGTGGAAAGACTGGAAATTAAACAAAAGTCCACAGCTCTTTCCATGGTAGCTAGAAGGTCGATCTTTTTTTTTTTTAATATGACGTATTTCCATCACTGAAATGTAGGAAAAATACGATATTCACAAAATTTTAAAATTAAAGAGCTCGAATTTTGAAAAATTTTAAAATTAAGTTTTAAAAAAAAAGTTCTTAAATAATTTCGAAACTGGTTCTATATGAGTTGCGCTACTGATTTTCTATTTAAACTGAATACTAAGGTCTCCCCAGAATACGGGGAAAATACAAAAATCGAAAAATTTTGATATTTAGAGACCGAAATTTGGAAAAATACACGCTTAAAGCGGAAAGACTCGAAACTAAAAAAAAAAAGGATTTCACAGGTCTTTCCATCGTGGCTAGGGGTCACTGTTTTTTTTTTTAAATTACGTATTTCAATCGCTAGAATATAGGAAAAATACGAGACCCCCAAAGTTTTAAAATTAAAAGGGCCAAATTTTGAAAAATAATTTAATCGTACAAATTCTGAAATATTTAGAGTGATGGTCAACATTAATTTAATATATCATTACTTATATTCTGATAAAAAAAAAAGAACAAATTTCATCATTGCATTTTAAAAAATAAATATTGCTAATATCTTATTTTAAAAATAATTAAATTTAACATATTCCTGTCATATCTCTTGCAGCGGTTTCAGGTTTTCAGATATTTTAATCTAAATTTCACTCTTTTTCATTGATGTGTTCGTTTCCTTTTTTTTTTTTAAATAAATACATGTGAACGCTGCAGTCGTTATGAAAATTTAAAAAGTGAAATAATTTGAAGTGCGAAAGAACAGGCCGCGAAACGCAAGTGAGAATAAAGAAAAACTAAACAATTTTTGTTAGGATAGAATGAAATTAGATTTTGTAACGAAATAATACAAAATTGTATTTGTATTTTATCATAACAAGTGTCCTTGAATTTCCTTTCCTCTAAGATCGCAGAATTTTACTAACAATAAACATTACAGTATTAACTAAGCGATATCTCCGTTATTATTTTTGTGCTTTCACATCATCTCTAACTAACGATGATCAGTTTATCATATTTAATTTAGGGTTGTAACGCACCACCATAATTAGCAAAAAAAAAAAAAAAAAAATTTCCGCCATTTGTTACTATCATTTAATTGTTATTATATGGCACTCATTCAAATTTAAGCTGCGTAGGCCCTTATTTTACGATTTCATTAAATTTGTGGAAAAAATTTTAAGTTTCATAAGAATTGAACGGTGCAAGATAACGAGAAATTGCACTTATTTTTTGGACTTTGCTTTAGGCAACAGTAGAAAATTAGAATGTCGAAAAAACGTTTCCTCAATCCGCTAATAGCAGACAAGCCAACGTTCAGGCAGGACAACGTCTGCCGGGTCCGCTAGTATATATATAAATAAATAAATATATATATATATATATATGTATTAAAAACAGATTAGCGCTTTCGGAAAAATAATCTCGAATTAAATTAAAAATTTTTGCAGTTTTCAAGTCAATTTTAATTATATCGTGAATTTGAAGTTCATTATTACGAAATACGGTAAATTTGTTTTAACAAGAAATATTTATTTTGCTATCGTGATTAGAATTTTCTTTAATTAATTTAATGATTAACAAAACGAGAATATAACGTAAAACCGTTAAAAAAAAAAAAAAAATTATCGATTTACCAGAATCCGAAAAAGCTATTCCCATTAACAACGAAAAGCAAAGATACAAAACACACTTCAGCGTCATTTTGAGAACACTATGGAAGGTTATTCGAATTAAACTGAAAAGAACAATTACGTTAGGATGTGTGCGGTCTTCTAATTGATCCTACATTTATAATTTCGCTAAAATTCCTCTAGTAGTAATACAATGATTAATAATCAGTTAATACGGATGAAGTAATGAATTGCTTGAATTTAGCACGTTGCACATTTATATGCTGCATAATCAGCGAAAATAATCCAATTAGTCAGTTATCAGGCTCAAAATGTTTTCTGTTTCATATGATAACCGAAAGTGACTCTAATCATACATTCTGAGATAAATTTGGCGGTGTAATTAAGTTTATGAAAAATTCATAACTTCCCTCTGATAACTCATTTCGCCGTGCAATTAGACTATAATCACGTAAGTAAAAAACTATTCGTAAATCTAAAAAATTAAGATTCTTTCAAAGTTTACCGAAAATGCAAAAAAACTTAAAACTTTGCGGCGCGCAACTTATAAATAGGAATAATCAAGAAAATATCTCGTGCAAATCATTGGTAAATTTTCAACTTCAAAAATGGTTTTTCAGAAAGGCACATCCCTTTTTCCCAATTATGTAGTGTATGTCGATGGAAAATTCGCTATTTGAAAATTTGCGAAAAGTTCAACTGGTTCATTTATAGATTTCCTGATTTCAATTGGTATAATTGCCGTAGCTAAATGTCGAATTTTCATCTACTCGTTAAAAAACGAAAAAGATATGGTACAATATTTTTTTTTCTTGCTCCAACTTCCGTTCTTTATTTTAATTTTCAGAATATGTAATTTTTCGTTTTTAATTACTTATATTACTGTTCTTAATAAACTTATATAAGAAATACACTTTTTTTCCTCCTGTTTCCTAACGCTTTGCCAGTATTGTAATTGGAAAAGTAGAATAGTAGGGAATTAATTCATTGACAATGTTTAATTAGTTTTACCTTTGCAAATAAAATCGGTTATATTTAAAAATAAGGGATAAGTGTTATCGAGAAATCTCGTAGATAAGGGTTAATTTAGCGTTCCTCGATACGCGATCTCGGCAGGTTTGAATTATTATTATTCCGTATTTCTTTCTCGTTCTTGTGTAGTATTTTAGCGTATTTCTTGTCCTTTTATGCTTGAGCTTTGTTCATTTAGTCCTTTCGTATTTTCCCCACTCAGCCGTTCCCTCATTCCACACACACACACACAACTAGTTTACTTCTCGTTTTCCAAATACTCTCGATTTTTTGAAATGTAAGATCACACGTAAGTAAGAATATATACATATATATATATGTATATATATATATTCCTTTTATTGTATACAACTGTTCGTAATTTACTTTCTCCCTCGACATCGCAGTTGCCAATGAAGCTCTTAATTCCTCACTCCTTGCACTGGGTAACTCCCTGTCCTCAATTCACCTTTCTATCTCTCTAAGTCTGCTTCAATTGTTTTTACTCTTCATCTTTTCTTGATTAATTTATCTTTAAACACTGTGGTATAGCTGGGGTAACGATCTTGCTGACTCGTTAGCTTGCTCGGCCGCAGTAAATGGTCGTTTCATAGGCAGATTTCCTTCCCAAAGTCTTTACTCTCTCTCTTTTCGTTCTCACCGTGACTTTTGGACTGATCTCTATCCGTCCTGTTTCTCCAACCCTGACTCCTTTTACCTTGCTTTACAGCCTTCTCCATCCGTTTCTCCCTGGTTTAATAATTTTCCCAGTATCAGCCGTTCTGTCATTTCTTCCATAGTTCGCCTTCGTTTTAATCACAGTCTGCTCCCGGCTTCTCGTTTCCGCTTTGCTCTGGTTCAATCTCCTTTGTGTCCCTTTCATCCTCCTACCTTAAATGTCACCTGTGACGCAAGTACTATTCCAATGCTCCTTCATTTCCTCAGAACGCGCGATCTTTTATTCCAATTTGCTTTTAGCCTCGGTCTCCCTACTCCTTACAGTGCCCTCTACATTCTCACTTTTCCATCTCCTTCTGTTATTCCCTTGTTAGCCGCCTTCATTTTCTCTATCTCTAATCGTTTCTTGATATAACTTGTCGCTCCATATGTCCTTCTATTCTTTTAATCTTTTGTGCTGGCGTGCCCATTTAAATATAATAAAAAAAAAAAAAAAAAAAATCTTTAAACAATACGTCTCTGCCTTCTGTTAATCGTTTTCTTTTTCTTGGAGTTTTCCTTAACAGTCGTTAGACATTTTTGAACCCTTCTTCTTTTTTTTTTGTAGGCGCAACACCCTGTGCCGTGTTTAACTGATGTGGCTATTACAAGTACGACGATGCGCGGTTTATTCTTATACTAATTCTGATAAACTGTGTCACCGATGAAATTTCATGGGGAGAATTTTCAAGTATGTTAGTGACTGTTTTGTTATTTATAAAAGGGGGCTGATAGGGTGAGAGTGCTAGACAGTCACACAGTATGTGGGGAGTTGAGGGAGCAACACCTTAGCAACAGAAAGAACAATTCGTAGGAGGTGGAGTTCTTTGCAACATAAATGTTGATAAGTGTAATTAAAGAGTGTTCATTGTTGTCGCGTTACTTTATTATCCCTTATCAGCGTGTGAACGAAAGATTAAATTCAGAGGCAAGTAAGATACCTTATTTATAGCAATAGTTCAATACCTAGTATTTTAAATACCCATTGTTCGCATTGTAAATTATTTATCTTCAAGTTGCACAATAAACGATGCCAACAAAGAAAAATAGCAAGCAGAATATTAAAAGGCAACTGAGCTATAAGAGCGACGAGGATGCGAAAAAAATCAGAGCAGATAGGTTGTCACATCAAGTTGATTTTGAAAAGGATGAAGCTGGAAGTACATCGATTTCGTCGGCAGTTAACGTAATAAAACGTGAAGTCAATGAAATGAAGAAATGCATCGAATTTGTCTCGGATAAGTACGATGCTCTGCAACGCAATAACCAGGATCTGTTAACTGAAGTAAAGGCGTTACGCCAGCAAGTAGAGAATTTAACGAGTCAACTCCTAAAAAAGGACCAGCAGATCCATGAGTTTTCAATTACAGTTCATGAGCTGAAACAGTACCGGTCGCCGGGAAAATGTAGAGCTACATGGAATATCTGAAGTTCAGGATGAGAACTTGCAGGAAATGATTGTACAAGTTTGTTACAAAATTGGTGTTGACCTTAAGGAAGACGATATTTTTTGCCCGCTAATTTCCGACGAGTTGTCTTTAATATTATTGGTTTCGGAAATCTTGCATTCCTGGAAGGTTATCCAGGAATGTAAGATTTCCGAAATCAATAATATTAAAGACAACTCGTCGGAAACTAGCCGGCAAAATATTGAAAGAAAACGAGGGAACATCGAATATTGAATAAAACAATTGCAGTAGCGAGCGGCAAGTTTATATTAAGGAAAATCTGTCCAGATTTTATAAGGACCTACTATGGAAGGCGAAGCAAAAAGCGAGATTACTTAACTTCCGATTTGTCTGGTCAAAAAGGGGGGAAATTTACGTGAGCAAGGATTAACAAGATCGCGTACTGCAAAATGGATCTTAAAAAATTAGTATAAATGGTACAGGTTACCTGGTAATTTTTGGGAATATTTTGTTAATTAGTAGGTGCTATTTTATATATTTACGGGTGGTATATGTGCGTCGCGTTGTAATACGTCACCGGTTGGACCGGAACGAGTTGTCGCAGTGGGAGATGATTATGAGAGGAGGTGGTAATAAGAGGTGATGGTAAAAGGAGCATTTTGATGTGTGCGAGAGAGGCTGTCGGCGTTTTTTTGAGGCTACATCAGTTGAGTAGAACGGCGCAACGGTGGTTGTTTGCTAGTGATGTATATGAAGAAGATGCTGATGGTGTGATAATGTGTGTGTGTGTATATTGGCAATTAGTCGCGTAGTTTACCGTGCAGGAAGAAGGAACGGACGTAGGAGCGGAATGATATAGAAGAGAGAGAGAAACATAAGCGTGCTTTTGCAACAAGTGCATCAGCCCGGCCGGAGACGAATTTTTATTTTAAGGGATTTCTGGTGGTGGCTGGTGAGTGCTTGATAATCGTTATTTCGTTCACTTTTCTCGATGTAGATATACTACGTCGTGATAAACTAAACTTCGCGTTATATACTGTCTACAAGACAGTCGACTGTAAGCGTGAGTATGCGGAATTGTGCATATGTACATAAAATGCGGGTGTGCCGAGGAGGTGGTTTCATGTCGGTATCTATGTGTAGATATATATGGATGTATAGTAATGTATATAGACCGTTATGTATATCTGATAAGCACGGCGATTAATGGTGTAACGTCGATAACCGTGTTCTGAATACAATTGATCAATTCACTCCTTCTCGACTAAAGGCAGTTAGGGATAGCTTCCGAGCTTCGGCGGCATCTGTGAAGAAAATCGAATGGTCAGGGAATTGGTGATGAATAAAGTATAAGAAACAGGTGTACGTTTGAATGTGTCCCACATGATGACTGAAAATTTTATCGACGCAGGTAGAACTTCTAATCGCTAAAATACCGGGATCGTTTACTCAGAATTCACATAATTCTGGAACATAACTTGGTGGTACCTCCCGTAGACTTGAAATATTGAATCCACCAGTAGTAACTTTGTAATTTAAATTCACTAATAAAAACAGTCTTAACTAAAAAAACCTGTTTTTTTAGAAGTTTTAACTTAGTCGTACCTGTTAATCACTTTAGACCGTTTTATATCGAATTTACGTATAATTGTTAAGTATTCCAAACAGCTTTATAAGCTTCCAGATCGTCCGTGGTGTGTCGTCATGTCGTCACTATATACCTTTAGCTACTCGTTGTTCCTGAATGCCTAAAACGTCTACTATTCAATTAGATGCAGTGCTCTTTATAGCCACCTGATGCCGCTGTAATATAGTCATGATCTTGTTTTTGCGCAATTCACTTTAAATGCACGACAAATATTTCTCAAAACTCGTAAATTCCAAAACTGAATAGAACATTTCCTGCAAAATTTTCAAATTACTTTATACGGCGCACTGCATCTCCACTTCACGCGGTATCAGAATACGAATAAAAAGACACATTTGTTAAATTGTCTGAAAAAAATTAAAAACCGTTTTTTATCTCTATCCGGTATTTGTTGTTTCTCGTTGTATTAATGAAAAATATGGAACAAGTAACAGCGGAGGGGAAAAAAACGAAAGAACTTCGTTCGCGACAATTTGAAGATGTTTTGCATTTATATCGCCAGTTACTTCAACGTCATCTGCGCTTTTAATAGGGTTCAATGATAAACTTATCCGTTTTCTCATTCGGTACTTGACTCAGCAGTGAAAGATAGAAAGCTCTGGACGATTGAGTGACGACCATACCTTATGAGAATAATATTTTTTCAAGGCAACCAGCGTATTTATTGATTTAAACTTAATACGATAAAAAAGTAGGGTATTTTGGACATTCGAATACCCTACCCTTCTCCTATTATACATGTTTTGTTTACTTTTTAAGCGCTTCTCGAATAAACTTAAGAGAAACTTGCTTCACGAATGAATTCAACGTATCCGCCGTGGATTTATCCACGTCAGTAGTAACAAAATCGATCGGTTCAAAATATTCCAATTTAAAATTACTAAACTGGTCGTACGAAAAATCTATGTCCGAAAAATCAAAATTTATATCCCCCGCGGACGTTATGTTTGCCTGCAAAACTAACGTTATAGAATTTACTTGATATGTTTTCCACTCGTAATGAATGATCGCTTTTGAGTCGTTATAAGTCGCTTTCCCTCGTATCATTATGTCCGCAGTAGGCGAATACAATTCGGTAACTGCTGGAGCTTCTAACCGAAATTTATCAATATTTATAAACGTAATCGGTTTACCATCGATATCGCTAGTTACTATGGTAGAATTGTTTTTTTCGATCGCCATCTTTTTCAAATATAGTTTTATTAAATTTACTGAATTCGGTATGATTTTCATTTGGTACGCTTTAATCAACCTCATGTACTAATTCTTAAAACCAAGCTGCTTAGCACATCGTATCTTGCTCAGGTCAGTAATTTTACTTAAACTCGTCAGCAGTAAGTTTGACTTCGTAAAGGCTTCCAAATGTAATTTGCGCATCAGTAGATCATCTTTCGTTTCTGCACCCGACGAAAATGTAACGTTTCCATCACTAATCTTATCGTACCTGAGTGATTCTTCAATTTTGAACAAGTACGACAGTCTATTCAATAATTCAGATTGTCGAATTGAAAAAACCACACCGAATATGTCGTAACTAAAGCTACCAGCGAACGACTTCCCGTCGATTTGCAAACTGTGTTTACCGCTTTTTTTCTTTTTTTTTTTTTTTTTTTTTTTATGGAAATAAGTTTTGGGTCTCACTGAGCAAGTATGCCCGTTATGTGAGTGCCCAACCTCTTATTATCGTTTATTTGACATACAAAATTTACATGTTATCATTCTTACATCTAAATACATCTAAAAACTAAGCTATTTTGCTAAGTACGTCTTATACAAAGTTGCACACATACCTAATGCCACATTTGTGCTGATTATCACCTACATCCGCGAATATGCGAGAAAGGAATAGAATCGGATGATAATATAGTTAAACAGACCCCACTTATCCCGAGAAGGGGAATAAGCGGGACTTCTCAAGTATCGCACCATTCCATCAACCACTTCGCTACTTCCTTCTTCCAAATACCAATTTTAGTTTCGTTAATTATATGTTTGGGAATCTTACACATCAACCTGATAAGCACCGCCTCATCGGTATTATCGATTCGTAAATTGACCCCTCTAGGGTGAACATAATAAACATCATTTGGGTTCCTAGTTATCCTGTTTTTAGGTCTGGTGGGTAACTCTACGTTATTGAGTTTATATTCTAAAAGTCTTGAATAATAAAACTGCATCTTAGGAGACATCTCATTATTAACCTTCCACCAGCTCGATGTCGCGTCACCTCGCTTCCAATGAGGCTGTATTATTTTCAGACATCTTTTCAGAATTTTACCTATCTTAATGATTTCCGTTTTTTTCGCCTCACCCCATATTTGTATCCCATATAATACACTGGACATTACTATTGCATTAAAGTATAACCGTAATGTTTCATACGAGAGTACCAGCTTCAGTTTATATAATGCACGGATAGATTGTCTTATTTTCGAATTCGTGTTTTTTCTGTGATTATTCCATTTCAGCGAGTTATCAATAAGTATTCCTAGATATTTATACACTGTTACATTCTCTAGGTAAGGACATGAGCATAAGAAATCACTATATTAAATCCATATCTTTCGTGTAAGCATTCATTGTTATGTATACGAATTCGCCGGAGTTGACTCCTATCTTTTATGACATTTCGAATATGCAGTAGTTTCGATTTACTCCTGTTTATACAAAGCTTCCTATCATGCGCCCATTTACTGAGATTATCATTGCTGCAGTAACTCTTCTGTCATTTCTAAGTTTTTATGCTCAATTAATAATACGATATCGTCGGCATATACATACACCTTTGCATTTTTGACATACGAGGATAATGAGTTCGTGTAAATAAGAAATAGAATCGCGGGGCTAATATTGTGCCCTGTCCCCTACTTCACAACGATTCATCTTTCCCTTACTTGTATTACCTGCAATTTTTACTGTGCTCCTTCTGTTTTTCAAATAATCTTTAAAGCACCATAATTGTTTATTTACTATGCCCAATTCTTTTAGGTCTTTAATAAGTAGGTTGTGATCGACTAGATCAAAAACGCTTTAGTCAGGTCAATAAAGGCAATTAAGAACTGATTTCCCCTCGATAGTCCTATATTTATCTCATTTACGAACGCTCTTAATAACGTTAGTGTCGATCTTTTTTCTCTAAATCCATATTGGTTTTCATAAAGCAGGCCGTTTTTTCCACATAATTTCTTAGGTGCTTCCCGATGTATTGTTCAAGTATTTTGGCTAACACTGGCATTATTGTTATTGGACGATAGTTCTCAATTTGACTTTGATTAAACGCCTGCAGTATACCGCGACTGCTCCTGAAAATCAATAGACACAACGATTTACTATAATGCAAAATGAACGCGCAAGAATAACAGAGTATCTTTTAATGAGTGTAAACCACTTGGCAAACAGAAAGATGAGACATGCGAAACAGAAATAAAGAATGAAAGAAATTTAGTTGATTCAAAGAAATGGATATGGAAGATAATGAAGCGAAAACTATTTTAAAATTTTCCGTTGCAGTTTAAAGAGAAAACGCTCAATCACAATGGAGAGAGATTAGAAGAATTCAAAGACGGACGCTATTTTTGACTAGGACAAGGCGGTATAACAAAAAGAATATAAAAAAGTACTACGACACATGCACAATTGGCAACTCTATCGACGAATAGGAAAACATTCCTTCATTTATTTACTTTTTAATATGTAATTTTTTTTATGTTCAATATTCAGTAGTGTTTTTTCTATTTTTGTTTAGATGTAGAGTCGGTGTCAAATATTGCTAGAATAAAATAACTGAGGATAAGAACAACGGAGATCGACGGAAACGATAAGATATAAGAAGCGCAATAGGGATTAGGGAGTTTAAGTGATAACAGATCGGAGCGCAAAGAAGTGCGTTAGTTCACGAAGAATGGACATTCAAAGAAGATATGGTCAGGATCACAGACGGCTTCGTCGTCAGGATGAAGAGGGCAACAAGCAAATAGAACGAGATGAAAACGAAAACGTGAGGAAGGAAGAAGAGTATGATTGAGACGTAAACGGATAATAGGGATAATAACGGAGCGGCGAAGCAAAGGGAAATCGTAAAACCAAGGGGCCGCGTGAGAAGATTAGGTTGGATGAAAAAATTTAAGAGGAAGGTTGATTAGAAAAGGAAGAAACGTAAAAATCTGACCAAAATCTAACATGAAACTTTTTATACAATGGAAGTAAATTAGAAGCCGGAATTTTAGTGAAATAAAAGAGGGAAGATACAGAGCAATCTGAGTCAAGGAATCTGCCATTTCGTTACCCTCTATCCGAATTATAACTGGGGACCAGCCAGAGCATATCAGTGCGGATAGAATGAAGTGAGAAAAGAGTGTGAATGAGAGAGCGAATACGAAAGATAAAAAAGGCAGATGAGTGAGAGGGAAAAGTGAGGAAAAAGCTTTAAGAGCACACATGGAGTCAGAGATAATTAAATATTTAGAAGAAGAATGATGGGAGGAAATACGAAATTATGGAACATAGAATTTTCATTATAGCTCTGCCGTAAAGATAGTACAAAAAGAAGGGAGACGGAAAGATTCAGAGAAATTAATACTCGGAAGGATGAAAGAAGCTCCAATTCCATTCTTCGAACCATCCGTAAAAATAGTTATATGGAAAGGAAAACGTGATTCCATAAAACTATAGAATTCCTGTATAAAACTTGTAACGGTATACTTGTTTCTTAGGCGTTATATTTTAATTCTTCGCCAGGGATGCCAAATGAAGTATGGTATACCGTTTGCTTATGCCGACAGGGATACCAACCACGAGGTTTTATTCTCGTGGATTTTATTTATTTAGATTTTATTTTTATTTTATTGTTTGTGACGATGATAATGATTATAATAATTTATCTGTTTGGAATTTTAACTAATATATTTTAAAAATCTGTTGTACTTTCGGTACCGGTCGACAATATAATAATTATTTCTGAAAATCACGGTTAAAAATAATACAAATCAATGTATAAAAATAAAACAAAACGCTACCTATCACTATTGTCGGTGGTGATCCAGGATCCGTAGGTTGACGGTTCAGCGGTCGGTCGCTCGGTACGGAGAAACCGGACTCGATGTTATTTATCTTTACGATTTTCGATAATTTACGAATTTGCTATCGAATACATTCGACGACGACAGATCGCGAAATCTAATTTATTATTTTTCTGAACTATATAAAGAAAATCAAAACTGTTCTTCTGAGTTTGATGGAAACGTGTCAATAACTTAAGAGAAAACGAGTAATTATTATTGGCGAAGGTAGAGAATGATTCTTTTCCTGACCAACTGAGTTTCTGTTCTTTCTAAATTTCTCCCGCCTTTCCGCCCGTGACCGCTGAAGCTGACCGAATCAGGTAGATCCTTTTTTCCTTGATGGTCTGTGATTGGCTGACCCAACCGACAACAGTTTCAGGCACGCGCGCATTTGCACTCGCACCATTTACTCTAAATTATGTTTTTTGTTTTATTTTTAGATTATTTTATTTTTTATTTTATTTTTCTCCGAATTTTATTTGTCCCGTGTAATGGACACATTACAAATTGCAGCACAGGAATTGAAGGGAAAAGAAAAGTAGAATACATTGGGAGGATGGAAGAGATCTGCAAAATTGAAAGAAAAGTAAGGGAGATTGTTATAAGAAATTGTACAGGATAAAAAAGAATTCAGCCGCAAAGCAATGTGGGTTAGGATAGGAATTTTCTTAGGAATAAAACGCCAGTTTCGCACAATAGAAAGGTATGAAGAAATAAGTCTAGTAGATGATAACGGTAAGCGTTTACACATCAGAAACGATATCCTAAATAGGATCTGCGGATGAAAAGGGGAGGCGAGTTTTGGATTATATCCAGCTTGGAAAGAAGTGAGCCGTAAATAAAGAGGCAGTAGTTGAATTTTGAACTGATAATCGATTTGTACAAAGAAATGAGGAAAAAAGGATCGCCTTCCTATTTTGTTGTGGAAAGAGCTTTCAGTAAGTTTCGTCTTTTAAGGGCAGAAGAGGAAAGGAAATTAATATGTTCATAAAAGGACAGACGACTGTTACGGAATACACCGAGATAGCAAAAGCAATCCCTACGAAGGATAAGTTTGGAGTTTAAGGATACAGAGACTAAAGCGGGATTAAAAGGACTCAATAAGTTTTTATTAAAAAGAAGGTTCTAGGGATGAATCGTACCTCGTGTATAAAAACAAGTTCAGTCAAGCATGATGTTTCATGAGCTGAGGGTTACTTCGTATGTAAGTTAACGATAACCATAATATTTAAAATTTACATAATACTAAATTCAAAACAATCGAATTTGATTTTCCTGCCGTGAAGAGGAAGAGGAACGTACGTATTTGCGATTTTTTGAAATTATCGCCATCTTGAAAATTTCGTTAACAAAATGAAATACGATTTCGTTCCCGACAACTGTAAAATCCAATTAATATAAATGAAAACTTTTTCATGTAATTAAACAGCTACAGCTATGCATAACGATGGAAAGTTAAAGATTATACATCCATTTAACTTTTATTTCTTAATACCATTACTAGATTTAAGATCTTTAGTTAGTTTAGTTTTATTTCGGTTAATGGAGTCGCTGGCTTTTTGATAATCATACCATTTTTGTTTAAAACTCATTTGGATAAACCAAGTTTGTCTATGACGACGTTGGTAACCATACTATTTCAGTATTTGTTATTCTGCCGCCTTTTGAAATTAACTTCTCAATGACCGGTGTTTTTTCTAGAAGTAAATTTCCCCGCTCATAGACAGTAAGTTGTCGTCGTTTTATTGCTCATTATACCCAATAGGCGGCGGATTTATAATCATTTTTAATGGAGAAAATCTCAACCGTGTTGGAATAATATAAACTTTCTTGTCGGTGCATTGGAGAAACTTCCACGTCAGCTCTTTCTGATAACTGAAGTTCTGAGCATAGCCATTAGCTCCGTAATAGAAGACCTTTTGCTTTTAGGACAGAAAGTAACTGAAAATCGATGTTACTTACCACAAAAATTTCAATGAAGTTACAACTGATAAATGAAGTCTAATGTTAACGCATTTATTCGTTCATCGCTGATAAAGAAACAAGTAAGAACGTTCTTTATTATCTGTTTAATTGTTATCTCTAATAACTCAGTCTTTACAATGCCTAAAGCGAAAACATTAAAGGTATTACAAAATGCAGCGAAGGATTTTAAAAGGCAACACAGTGATTTTAGTTCATCAAATACGGAGCCTACTGTTAAAAAGGTAAATAAAAAATCTTCATACGACTCAAAGGAAAATGAATTAGAGGATGAGATTAACCAATGTTCCGCACAAGAACTTAAGAGAGAGTTCCAAGAAATAAAAAAATGTTTTGAGTTTATATCCGAAAAATACGATGACCTCATTCAAATACATAGCTCCCTGGTAAATGAAGTTAAGGCGCTGAGAGAACAAGTTAATATCTTAACAGCGGAAACGAAGAAGAAAAACCAAGAAATCGCCGAATTAAAAACGACTGTTAACGAATTGGTTCAATACGGAAGAAGAGAGAATATCGAAGTACATGGAGTCTCCGAAAGGCCAAAAGAAAACATAGAAGAGATAATCTCATTAAGGTGGTCCATAAATTAAATATTGATTTAAAAAAGGAGGACATTTTGGCATGCCACAGGGTGCCAAGCAGAAATTTAAAATTACCTAAGCCGATCATTGCTAAGCCAGGCAGACGAATAGCCGATTTATTTTTTGAAAATAAAAAAAAAGGTAAAAATTTTCGACAAAGACATTTCGGGCAATGAAGCAAGTGATTTGCAGGTATATGTCAATGAAAATTTGACTACGTATTATAAAAACTTATTGTGGCAAACTAACAATAAAGCCAGGGCTCTCAACTATATAAATTCGTATGGACGAGGAGCGGAAAGATCTTTGCTAGAAAAGGTGAACAAGATCGTATTCTACATATTCGAAAAGAAGAAGATTTGGATAAACTGTTGTTATAATTGTAGTAAATAGCGCGAACTTACGATTTTATATACATTTCCGTCGTTAATATTGATTAGTTACTAATTTTTGGTATGTGTGTGTTTTCGTTTGCGTGAGTTACGCAGGCGGTACGGTGGAGAGAAGGAACGGGGTAATGTTCGTATTAAGGAAGGAAGCGTGTATATCAGTGCTAAATGAAACAGTGTTTACTGAGAGGATGTCATGGATAAGAGTTTACTTGATGGGTAGCATATGTTTGAGAAGGGGGGGGGGGGTAAGGAACTGGTTATGTAAGCTCCAGGTAGGTAGTAGTGTTACAAGAAAAGGTAAAAAGGGAAGAAAGGTAGAAGTTGCGTTAAGTGATAATAAGAACTCGATAGTGTTTTGCAAGATGTTAGACAGTTCGTGTCTGTGTAGGTTTATATTGCAAGTGCACGAGAATAGTCAGTTCGGAATGAAGATGTATGAGAGGGGCACATGGCGCTGCTACGATATGCCTGCAATACCGTTTGCGTAAATTAGTTACAAGGGCGTTAGCGATTAGAGAATGAAACGGTGGTGTGAGGAAATTCATGAGAGACAATACATTTACATTTAATTTAATTTAATTTAATTTAATTTTTTTTTTTTGTTTTTTCTTCCTTATTTTCTTTTCTTTCGCTAGGTCATATTATTTGGTTGCAGTTGTGACGCGCGACGGCGTAATGTTTAGATGTGTAAGGTATGGGTATGCGTGTATTTAGATATATATGTGTGAATATACGTGTTTCATCGGCAGCTAGTCTATGTGAGCGATTAAATACTTATTATAACCAATTTATTAACATCTTGATAAGTAAGACGTTTTTGAAAGATATATATATATATGAATTTGCGTCATAGATAAATCCTGGTTTCTCAATACTTTATTAATGTCTTGTCCTAAAAACTGAAATTTAAATCAAATAAGGAAATATTTTCACATCCAAATGACATCCTTATTGCAGTTCTGTCATAAAATAGTGTGTAATGAATACGTAAATATTAAAAAGTGGAATTCGAATATAATATGTCATTTTAATAGGAAAGGGGAAATCAATAAGAATATTATTAATATAATCCATTTGAATATCAGAAGCATTAGGTGTAATTGGGATGAATTGTTAATACAAATTCATAGGCAGGAGGTCAGTGTGATTGTACTTACTGAAATAAATATAAAAGGGTATGAGACTGAATATTTCAACATAGAGGGATATGGGAAATGCGTAATTGAGAAACCATCAAACCGTAATGGTGGAATTATGATTTTAGTGACAAAGGATTTCAGTTTTAAAGTGGTATCTGCAGGTAACTCGGCTGCTGACAGCATTACTGTTGAAATAACCGTAAGGAAGAATCAAAAAATCCATTTAACGTTGATCACTTTCTACAGGAATTTGATGAAAATCTGAAGAGTCTAGATCGGAATACAAAATTTTTTTTTTTTTTTTTTTTTAATGGGTTCGTCGACATGGACATTGGCCCAAGAACAGTGGAATAGAGAGAAAAGAGAGACTCAGATCCTTACACGATCAGAGATAGCTGACAGAAAAGAATCGAGAGCTAGAATAACCGAAGGAGAAGGAAGGGAGAGAATGAATGAAGCACAGTATGGAGCGGGAATGTCGTTTTGTAAGAGGAAGGAATAAAAAGAAGCCTGTTCAGTTGATAATTACGAACAACCGAACATTATATGATCGGGATCAGAAATAAATTGATTGCTGCGAGGGTGCAATGGACAATAAGGGGAGAAGGCATGAGAGAATAACGGAATAATGAGGAAGGGAGCAAACTATGTCCAAAACGCAAGCAGCAAATCGCAGAGAGATTAGAACTGCGCATAGAAGGAAAGTTAATAAACCATGGAAAACGTGGAAGGGAAGGTTGAACAGACAAGAAAAGGGAGTTCGAGCTGGAGAATGAGGAGACGTAGGAGTCAGACCACAGTTTGGAATGAGCAGCTGCAGACAGAAGGGAAATATTAGAAGCTGAGAAGGCAGGAAGAAACCTACCAGAAGAGGAAGATAATCGAGCGAATGAGTCAACCAACTCATTTCCCTCGATTCCGGAATGACCAGGAATCCAAAGGAAATCCGTTTGGATAAAGTGGGAAAGGAAAAGATCGTGAATTAAGGAACGAATAAGGAGAATGATGCAGTCGGTTGAGTGAGAAGGGAGAGGAGATGTGATAGACTGCAGCACGCTTTGAGCGTCCGACAGGATAAGGAGATTGCTAGAAGCCGGAGAAGTTTTGATAAAAAGGAGGGCACGCAGAATAGCCGAAGACTCAGCATAAAAGATTGAACAAAAGGAGGGAAGTTTAAAGGACTCGAAGTAATTGAGATAAGGACAGAAGAAGGCTGCACCAACACCATTGGGTCCCTTGCAGCCATCAGTGAAGATCAAAAAATGGTTGGGGAAAAAAGAGCGAAGATTCTGTTGGAATTCTGATCTAACAACGTGATAAAGAAGAGGTTTGGGAGGAACAGGTGAATAAAAGCAGTTAATAGGATGAAGCAGAGAGGAAAAATTGAAGGAGAAATAAGGGAGTTTGTCGTAAGAGTAGATATACGGAAAAAACTGTATAAGGCGGCCAGCGATAAGAAATAGAATAGGAGTCTTGTTAGCAGAAAAGCGCCCCAGGAACGCAATATGTAGGAATAAGAAGGAATGAGAGAGCAAGAGGAAATAGGCAACCGTTTGATGAGGAAACGATAACCCAAGAGGGAGCGTCTAAGGAAAAGGGGAGGAATGTGACACTCTGCGTGCAGAGCTGGGATAGGAGTAGACTTCCGGGCTCCAAGGCAGAGGCGGAGACATGTATTTTGGACCCGGTCGAGCTTAGACAGAAGGGATCTAGAAGAATTAGCATAAATATAAGAACAGTAATCAAGAGCAGAGCGGATAAAAGATTTGTAAAACATGAGTAGGATCACAGGATCACCTCCCCAGACAGTGTGCGAAAGGGATTTAATGAGGTTGAGCCTTTTGAAGGAAGATACGAATAAACGGTTGATATGGACATGGAAGGAAAGTCGGCTATCCAGGAAAACACCTAAATAACGGAAGGAGGAAGTAAGAGGAATCGGGCCATTAGTTAAGACGAGGACGACTGAGGAAGGAATAAACGGGCGCAGTGTAAAGACGACAGTAGAAGACTTAGAAGAAGAGATGAAAAGATGGATGTTGGATAAGGCATTTTCCAATGCAATTAAGGAGATTTGAAGATGGGAGTTGGCCTGCGAGATGTTGCGATGAGAGGAATAAATGAGGATATCATCAGCAAAGAAAAGAGAACAGGAATTCAAAGATAGGGACGCAATTTTGATAAAATAAATATTAAATAAAGTGGGGCTAAGGCAGGAACCCTGCGGTAGTCCACGATAGACTAGTCTAGTGGCATCCTGAATATGAACAGAAGGAGTGACCGTTCGGCAGAGGAAAAGATTAATAATCAGGGTAGAAAAATGAGCCGGAATGTTTAAGGAAAGCATTAAATTAAAAAGAGTTGGAAGATGGACATTGTCGAAGGCTGCCGAAATATCAAGAAAGGAAGCAATAAGAAATTTTTTGTCGATGAATGACTTGTAAACATCTGCTAGGAAAGCGCTAATACAATCAGGAGGGCCGCGACCAGGGCGAAAACCAAACATATTGTTAGGCAATAAGTTGTGGTGTTCTAGCCACCAAACAAGGCGTCTGTTGATTACGTTTTCGAAAAGCTTCCTGACACAAGAAGCAAGAGAAATTGGACGAAGTGAAGAAGAGTTCGGTTTAGGGATAGGGATAATGATGAAGGTATTCCAAGATAAAGGAGTACAACCAGAGTGGAGAAAAGAGTTAAACAAGTTTAAGAGAAACCGAAGAGAAGAGTCCGAAAGATTTTTGAGAACAGAAAAGGAAATACCGTCTACTCCGGGAGCAGAATCTGAAGAATTGCGTAAGGACGTTTCTAATTCCGTAAGGGTAAACGGAGTGACCAGAAAATGGGAGGAGTTGGAAGAAGACGAAATGCGACGAGATTCATTAAGGTTAGGAACGTAACAAGGGGCGATGGAGTCAATGAAAGAGATTAACTCATCATTCGAGAGATTACAGGAAAGAGGATGACGGGAAAGAGGGAATTTGAAAGCCTTAGCCATTTTCCAAACCTGAGAAATAGGAGTAGAGCGTGAGAAGGAGGAACAGAAGCTTTTCCACGCGTTTTTTTTTGCTGATTTGAGGATGAATCTGGCTCTAGCATTGGCTCTTTTATGAGAAAGATAGTTGCTGAGTGTAGGGCTGCAGCGATAAGATCTGAAAGTGGTTAAACTGAGATCGAAAGCAGCCTTACAATCCTGATTCCACCACAAAGCGGAGGACGATTTCACTTTCTTATGAGATGAACGACGGACAGGAGGAGAAGAACAAGTTAAGGCAGAAGAGATAGAATCAATGAAGAATTTATATTGGGAAAAACAATTCAAAGAAGCAGGGATGGAAGATAGTGAGGAATCAACGGAGGAACGGAATAGAGACCAATCAACTTTAGAGAGAACCCAATTTGGAGAATTAGGAGGAGTAAAGGAAGGAGAGGATGAGACTTCATTCACTGAAATAATAATAGGAACACGGTCACTTCCAAAGGTACCGTCTAAAGTATACCATGAACAACTGAGACCAAGATTAGGAGAGGTAAGGGATAGATCAATAGAGCTAAGCGAGGAGTGACTTCTGATGCACGTAGGAGAACCATCATTTAGAAGGAATAAATCATTTTGAAGGATGAAATTCTCTAAGATCGTGCCATTACTATTGTAGTTGGAACAACCCCACAAGGGTGAGTGGGCGTTCCAATCACCACCTATGAGGAAGGGAGAAGAAAGGGAGTTGATTAAAGATAGGAACGGAAAATCACGCAAATCGAAAGTCGGAGGAATGTAGGCGGAAATTAAATGAAAGGGCCTGGAAGAATAGTTAGGAATAGAGATGTGCACTAAGCTGGGATAAGGAGGATTAGGAGGAAACAAGGGTTGGGAAGCATGGACTAAAAACCGGACATCATTTCTTACTAAAATAGCTGAACCACCGTAGCCATCGCTGCGGTTGGAACAGATCAGAGAGAATCCATTAAAACTGATGTCAGAAGCGCTTGTTAACCACGTTTCAGAAAGAAGCGCGATGTTAACGTCATATTCATCCAACAGCCGTTCAAAGGAGTTCCTGTTGGCCTTAATGCTGCGACAGTTCCATTGTAGAACCTTAAGACGACAAGACATAATGAATACTTAGATAGGTGGTAGTTGGAGGAAGAAGTAGAACAAGGGAAGGAGAAAATATGAAATAGGCCAGAGAAGGAGGGAAGGTGAAAAGGAAGAAGAGAAAATAACCAATATTCCATTTCCATAAACCAACGAAATCGTTAAAATTTCGAGAAAAGAGGAAAAGATAAAAAAGAACAAGATAAGGAAAAATGCAAAACAATAACGCACCCTCCGCTCAGATAAATCATTGCGCGAGGGTTGAGGTATGCTATCAACTAACCTAGTTAAAGGCAGCAAGCAACACCATCGCGCTGTAAGAAGGACGGTACAGAGATAGGAAAAGAAACAATGAGAAAGAAAAAATAAATAAGGTATAAATATGGAAAATTTATAATTACGTTTTAAAATATATTTAAATTTAGTTCCGTTTTTTTTTTTACTTTTTTTAACAGTTTGTAAGCTTATAACTAAGTTCCTGTTACATTCCTGATCACTAGGATCCTGTAACGTAACGTTCCGAATTGAAACTTTTCCTATCATTATTTTCGATCGACTAGAACAGTGTGTGACGTGACAATGTTACAAACACTATGCAGAAGTTTCTCGTACAGCACTTCTGCATAGATGCACTAGATGTCCTGTCTGATTTTGGCGGGATTTTTACAATCTTCCCTCAACTCAATGTTACTCGACAGCTGCGCTTTCGCCGCAGGCATACATATCACTGTCTTAGCTTTCAACCATTATTAGTCAGCCAGCATCGCTGTCTCTAGCCGGATGCGATCATATGTGCGACCGTGAGCAGGGATTTTGGTTTTGGCCGAGTAAGCATCCTTCGTGAGACAATGCGGCGACGCAAATTAGGACGATGTTCCAGAGATTGTGAATCAATACACCACCAGGGAATATTATCGAACTCAAACATCGCCAAAAGATAGCGCTGCATGTACCGAAACCATCTCAATATGTAACAAATATGTATCGTCAGTGGCCTACACGTATTTTAAATTTTAATTCACCTCTTTTCTGGAATCAAAACTTCTACACTATTGTAAAATAATGAATCGAATCTAATAAATAATTTCTCTAGTAGTATTGAAAGAAACAGTCCTTAAGATGCTTATTACATAATTCTAACACGTTTGGAATATTTAGGTCTCATGATCACAGAATATATATTCAAATAATGCTCAGTGGAAATATTATAGTCGCCAATATTGCTGAATTTCGCTATGAAAAATTAGTCATTTTCGCACCTTTTCCGGTATTATTTATTTAATAAAATTCCTTAGCTTCGTAGAATACAATTAATAAATTAAATATATGCAAACTATTTTCGGTTATTACCATAATTACGGCAACTTGTCTTCCCACGGTAGTATAAATTAGCTTAACACTCCACATTCAAGGATACGATTAATTTCTTTTCAGTAATTCTGGTAACATACAAAAACTTTTTTCTAAAGAATCTGCATAGTAACACGTATATTGTATTGCACTAACTCGTTAGTTTTTAAGAACGATAACGTTTCGGTTAACATTCAGAAACTTGTGAGGAGCAGAGGAATGGCAAAGTGAATAAAATAAAGCAGTGTTGGAACATCAGTTGTGGGCAGAGTGCATATTCAGCGAAAATAGTAGATATTTAAAAGAAAATATTATGCAAAAAAGATATGTGTTCTTCGGTTAATAACGGTGGTGCTGCAATTTGGCTCCGAATGATTTGGAAAAACGTTAGAATGAATTGAAAACAACACGGTTGTGTCCTGGAAGCTAAGCCAACTCGTTTGTTTCCCGGTGCCCACAATATGTATTATAAGAGTATTCTAACTTACAGCCTAATGGGAATAATTATTTCAAATACTTCAGTTAAAAGTGTCCATGTACAAGTGCGAGTATGCAGTTAATAGAACTTTATTTTGCTGATGGCCAATTTTCTAAGTTAAATTGTTGGACTTATGGACTTTCAGTAAGGCTAAGTCAAGCTCGATCGTTTTTCCAGGATAACAAAATACTAAGATTATTTTACGAAAGGAAGAACTATAGAATTTACCGTAAATTATTTACGTTTGTCACCTACTTTTATGGGGAAGTTCTGATATATTTACACGATTTGTTTTCACAAACCCGTTAGAAGGTAAATAAATGCTACTTCAGAAAGAAAAAAAACTCATCTACAGGTAGAATTTATAACCAAGGGGGGGGGGGTAAACACTCGTTAAATTATTTAGAATTATAACCACTCTGTTGTACTTCCTGAAACTAAAATAATTTAATTTTTTTTGTATTTTTCCTGGCTAAAGTTATTGTTGTATTTTCATTAATGTACCGGTGTCGCGTAAAAAAATTATACTGAACAAATTTATTTTTTACATAAATTACGTTCACCATCTAAAAGAAGAATTCATCATACAATCGACTATGGAAAAATTACCACTTCAAAACGTTACTGATGAAAAATAAAAATATTAATGCTTACCATAATACCGACGAAAACTTCAATTAAATCCACTCCGTTCAGATTAATGTCGCAGAAATCGACTGTGATTGGTGAAGATGAGTATTCCTTATTATGTAACGTTTCAGACTTGTTGGCGATGGGCTTTCCTGATTCTAAGGTTCTATTTCTTCCAGAAGCAAAAATTTTTTCCATTTTTTTGAGGCGTAACACGAGGGGTTGCAGAGTTTGCACGCCCTCTTTGAAATATTCAATCAATGTATCCGTCGAAATAACTCTTAAAATGTCCTCTTCATCTTGAAAATATTCATCGGTGAATGGATCGTTGTATCCCGAGTTAAATCTGGTAGCTTTAAAGTAACTTGTTCGTACATATTCGATTCGCGTGAATTCGGCTTCGTTCAGCACAACGAAATCTAGTTTTAAAACATTTTCAGATATATTTCAAATTCCAACTTGCGTGACCAATATATATTCATACTTTTTTAAATTTAAAAAAAAAAGTACATATATAAATTGTATAACTTAAAGTTAAAGTTAAACAAAACGATCGCAAATATTTATTTCAACAAACAATGTGTTAAATCTAATATATTATTTTTTATTAATTAGAAAATGTAATTCCACTAAATAAAAAAAAAAATGTTTTACAGTTCGTCATTTGCTGTATTACGCAATATACATATGTGTATATATATATATATATATATATATATATATATATATATATATATATATATATATGTATGTGTGTGCATGCTTGTGCGAGCGCGCGCCGATGCATTTTTACGCCATATATTGAAAAAATGTAATAAAACATCGTTGGTACATTTTATGATTTATGGCTTAAGCGAGCGATAAATAAATTAAATAATGAGAAATACGTAAAAATTTATCAACTAAATTACGATGACTTTGCTAATATTAGTGACATTGTATTCCATTTTCGTAAAGTAATTAAACACAAATAATTCAATCGCCACAAATAAATATACAAATATATATATATATACATGTATTAAAAACAGGTTAGAGCGTTTCAAAAAAATAATCTCGAATGTATTAAAATTAAAATTTTTCCAGTTTTCAAGTCAATTTTAATTATATCATGAATATGAAGTCCGTTATTACGAAATATGGTAAATTTTCTTTAACTGGTAATATATATTTCACTATCGTGATTAGAATTTTACGTAATTAATTTAAACAGAACGAAAATATAACGTAAAACCTCTGTAAAAGAAATAAAAAAAATATCGAATTACCAGAATCCGAAAAAGCTTTTTCCACTAACAATAAAAACCAAAGGTACAAAATACACTTTAGCATCATTTTGAGAACACTAAAGAAGGTAATTTGAAATAACTGAAACGAACAACTACGTTAGAATGTGTGCGATTTTTTAATTGATCCCACATTTATAACTTCGCTAAACTTCCTCTACCAGTAATACAATGATTAATAGTCAGTTAATATGGATGAAGTAATGTAAATTACGTACGTTACACATTTATATGCAGCATAATCAGTGAAAATAATCCAATTAGTCAGTTATCAGGCTCAAAATGTTTTCCTTTTCATATGATAACCGAAAGTGACTCTAATCATACATTCTGAGATCAATTTAACTGTGTAATTAAGTTTATGGGAAATTTAAAAATTCCCTCTGATAACTCATTTGGTCGTGCAATTAGATTATATAACGGAAGCAAAAAAAAAAACGCTATTCGTAAATTCAAAAAATTAAGATTCTTTCAAAGTTTACCAAAATAATAAAAAAACTTCAAACAGTCCGACTTCCACTTTGTGGCGCGCAACTTAAAAATAGGAATAATCAAGGAAATATTCATTGGTAAATTTTCAATTTCAAAATTGGTTTTTCAGAAATGCACGAACTTCAAAATTCGCCTTTTCCCAATTATGTGGTGTATGTCGATGGAAAATTTGCGAAAAGTTTAACTGGTTCATTTATAGATTTTCTGATTTCAATTGATATCGTAACTAAATGTCGAATTTTCATCTACTCGTTAGAAAACGAAAAAGATATCGTACAATATTTTTTTTTCTTGCTCCAACTTCCGTTGTTTATTTTAATTTTCAGAATATGTAATTTTGCGTTTTTAATTAATTATATTACTGTTCTTGATAAATTCATATAAGAAATACACTTATTTTGCTCTGGTTCCCTAACGCTCTGCCAGTATTGTAATCGGAGAAGTGGAATAGTTGGGAATTAATTCATTGACAATGTTGTTACGTTCGGTTTTTAAATAGTTTTACCTTTGAAAATAAAATGTGTTACATTTATGAATAAGGGATAAGTGTTATCGAGAAATCTCGTAGATAAGGGTTAATGTATCGCGTTCCCCGATGCGCGATCTCGGCTGGTTTGAATTATTATTATTCGTATTTCTAAGCCGGGACTTGTTTTCCTCGTTCTCATATTTTATTTTAGCGTATTTCTTGTCCTTTTATGCTTGAGCTTTATTCGTTTATTCCTTTCTTATTTTTTCCACTCAGCCGTTCCTTCATTCCACAACTAGTTTACTCCTCGTTTTCCAAATACTCTGGAATTTTTTGAAATGCAAGATCACACGCAAGTAAGAAAATATGTTCCTTTTAAATTGTACATTAGATATAATTCAAAATTCTTGCCTTCGGCTCTGTCTTGGCGTCTTTCAATCCTCTCCGATTCTTGCAATCCTGGTTGAATCCAATACACTACCCTTGTCTCTCCGCAGATCTTATCTAGGCTATCGGGTTCTCATGAAACGTCTTTCACTCACAGCCTCCACTTTTATCTCTTCGTTCTTTTCCATTCATAGAAACTAGCATTTCACACCAAGAAAGATTCCTACCTTAGCTCATGTATTAGTTCGCCTTAATCTATTTTGGCCCTATAGAGTTTCCAATAACAATCTCTCTTTTTTTTCCTTTCCTTTTATTACCAATCTCTATCACCCTCCCAAGCTGCTTCTTTTACCCTCATTTTCCAAACTATTTCCCCAGCTCGTAATTAAACAGCAATTCAACAACACAATAAGTTCACTCTTTTCCTTACATGTAACCCCCCTAATGGTGTTGGAGCTTCTTTAATCCTTCCACATTTTAACCTTCCAGAATCATTTCGCCTTCCTTTTTTCTGTTCCATCTTTATAGCCGAATTAATAACTATCCTCCGCCCTATTCTTTTCATGTCGTCTAACCGCTTCTCCTCCAACTATTTAATTATTTCTAACACCATGAATGCCCTTCTGGCGATTTGATTTCCCATTCTGGCTCATTCTTGCAATTTTATCATTCTACGCATACAATGATTCATCCATATTCTATCCGGGTTGATTTGTTGTGAGTGCCCAACCATGTAGGTAGCTCCCCCCACACTTTAATATATTTTTTTATATATATATAGCAGTGGCGGATCCACGGGATAAGGGAAGGATGTCTGAAGATGGGAAATAGTTGAGAAATGAATCAAGGCGAGCAGCGGAGCGAGCCAAAGAATCAGCTGCTTCATTGCCGTCAATTCCGGAATGACTGGGGATCCATAAAAAATCAATAAGAATAGAGCGGGGTGACTACAGAGTGGAGGTAAAAGAACGAATTGAGAGAATAATACTATCAGAGGAATGTGAGGAGAGGATATGGCTTGAAGGACGCCTTTAAAGTCCGAAATTATGAGAACTTGGGAAAGCCCGCTTAACGAGGAAATAAAAGAGATAGCCTGAAGAACGGCGATCGACTCGGCAGAAAAAATAGTGTGATATCTGTACCGGATATAGTTGCCGAATAATAAGTGGCTTCAGGAATGGAGCTCCCTTCTTAATAATAGAAGTGAAAATGGATTTTTGAAGCGAAACCAGTGATTTTGAGTGATAGATTTCGCTTTTCCTTAATTTCCTCCCCACACTGACCCTTCCATCCTGATGATGCTATTATTTGCGACACCGATCATGTGTTCTCCCACTGTTCATCTCTTTCTGTGCAGCGTTCAGCTTTGTAACCTTATTTGAGAAAAATTTATAAATTATTAAGAAGTATCGATGTGTTTTACATATTTTAATTATCATGTCCCAAATTCAACTTTATCAATTTTATTATTGACTTTAACCATTATTTTATTTTTGTATTTAAATTTTAACTTTAACATATAATTCACCATGAATATGGATCTTGTTTCACTCCAAAGCATGTTCGTATTTTTTAATTATTTATAAGTTTTTGTATAATTCATGTGCTTTACCATCTCCTTTTTAGTTTTGTTAAATATTTCTTTCATATCCAGAAGAGAAGAACTCTAACTGGATATTCTTTTTACATTTATCGGGCTTAGTACATCGTGAGAACTTAATTTCTCAATCAGTATTGCCCTGATACGGGAGTGGGATACGTTTTAATTTTATTTTAATTTCCCCTCTAGTTGTTTGCGATAACGATTTTTTTTTTTGTTTCATTCTGTTTACATTCTACCAAGTTGTTATTGTTTGACATTTATTAAAGAAGTCAACCTATACCTTTTTGAGACTGGAGAAATTAACGGACATACAAATACTTAAAGTATTTGAATAAAAATAATGTTGATATTTATGAAATGTAATGCTCGATGCGGTTTTCAAGCCTACCGAGAGTATTTATTCTGCGTGGATGCAATTTGCCCTTAATCACAACGTTCCGTTGTATTATTTAGCAATGAAAAATGCTCCGTAGATTACTAGAGTGGACTGCGATTGCTTAGTTTAACTGGTACTTTCCATTTGTTCTATAGTAGAACTATGCTTATAGTTGGCAGGCAGAACACCGCCTATGTTCAAATTTAGCAGGATCTCTGATACTTTTGAAGCACTTATTTTTTCTGCCTCTTCCCACGCACTTAACGCAACCATTAGTAAATTAATATAATTTCTATAAAGCCGAATAATAGGCAACGTTTACATTGCTTCGAGCGAAAAATTTTGTTTGGTATTTCAAAATTTAAAACAGTACTAAGCAGTTTATTTCGTTCCGAAAACAAATTCATTACTGTTTAATAATGATAAATATGGTGAAGGGCGGTTTGGTTTTACGTTTCAGGATATTAACAATTCTTTAGACCCCAAATTTCGTTTCCTGTATAATAAAACATTTTATATCAGTAGCGTTTGCGGTCCTATATAAATTCCTTAATACAAATCTAAATAGTTTGTAGTATGATAGTAAAGATGCGCAAAAAAACAATCATTATTTTCTAGTGATTTAACAATAGACTGGTAAATAAATAGATTTGAATTAATGAGTCTTAATAGTTGAAGAAAATTCGATATCAGCCATATTTAGCGAAAATTTCCTAATTATTGTAAAACTGGATATATACTACGTAACATTATTGTGAACGTCTATAAAAAATATAGTTTTGTTCATCCAAACACTTAATTGTACTGAATTAGGAATTTTTATTTCTCACTTACATTTAGTTATTATAATCACCATCATTGTCATCGTCTTCAACGGTAAGAAATTGAAAAATATTATTCTAATTTCATTTTTTACCGTGTTATGGATTGATTATGAAATCTCTTGATTACTACATTTTTTATTATATATTGGTTGTAAACTAATATTCCCGGTTCTTGGCCCACATATGCCGTTGGATTTTCAAAATTTACTATATCTTTAAATTTTGAGTGTGAACTTTTCTGATGTTTAAATTGATGTTTTTTAATCTATAAAAATGCTACGTTCTTCAAGATTTACATTGGCTTTTGATTAAAGGTTACACTCATACGTTATATTTCTTTTCTCGAACTAACACTCTGATTTCCTTGCAAGAGACACCTTCTCTCTGCAACAGCGTTGATATTTCTTTGACACGCAATATCGAACTCCTATACAGCCGCGATATTCTGGTGCCAACCAGTTAGGTTAATAACAAACATTTAGCTTTAGATCAGGTGCATAGAATTACTCATGTAATTGAAAAAGTACTGGAGAAGAAAAAAGTTTGCTCGGCGGTCTTTCTAGACGTGGCGCAAGCTTTCGACAAAGTATGGCACGATGGACTGTTCAACAAACCAGATCGATTACTACCATCAAATTACAGCGAAATACTAAAATCCTTTCGGAAAGATTTTTTCGTATCAAATTTGAAGACTGTTATTCGAGTACCAAAGAAACAGAAGCGGGTGTCCTGCAGGATAGTGTACTGGGTCCAGTCTTGTACACCAGCGACATACCATGTTCGGCTAATGCGATAACGGCAACTTTCGCGGACGATACGTCGATTACGTGTGTAGGCAATTGGAAAGTTGCAAAAATCCATAAATAATATATTTGAATGGCCCAAGCATTACCAGATAGTATTAAATGAAACAAAATCAACTCATGTAAACTTCACAAACAAAAAATAAATGTATATCCCTTAGTAATAATCGATGATTAATACATTATAACAACACAGAAAAAAATTTAGGCATGACAGTAGACGTTAAATTACGTTGGAAGGAACATGTGAAAAAAAAAGCGGAAGCAGCTCGAACTAAAATACAGCAAAATGTATTGGCTACTTGGCAGAAGTTCAAGGCTTACATTTCATAATAAACTGCTGTTGTGCAAACAAATACTGCAGCCAGTAAAGACTTACGGTTTGCAACTATGGGATTGTACCAGATCAACAAATATCGATATCAGAAATTTCAGAACAAAGTGCTACGTTCCAATGTTTAATGCACCTTGACAAATCCGTAATACAAATCTTCATAGAAATCTTCCTGTACCTTATGAGCACAAAGTGATCCAGAAGATTGTGCTAAAACCATAAAAAAAGATTACTCCTGCACTCAAATCCTGAAATGTCCCAGCTTCTGGTGACGGACAACCAAAGTCGGAGACTAAAACGGAAACAACCTTTTGAGCTCTGCAACTAATGTTTCTCGTACGTGAGATAGTAGAAGCAGTTACGATACCGATTGATCCAATAAGGGAATATAGTTTAATTCTTATTTTTGTTTTTTAATTTGACTTTTTATTCTTAAATTTCACTTCATGAAGTGAAATTAAATAGCTAATTAGTATTTATATTTTATACCAGATACTATGTAAATAAAAATAAAAAAAGAGATAGGGTAATGAAAACTGACTCCAAACTAATCGTCGCAACAAAAATATCTCCTTGTAGAACACGATAAAAGAAGCGTTTAATCCCATAGGGGATTACTATTCGCCTACTTACGTGATTTTCGGCTTTGTAAAGATATCTCAGTCCTGTTTTTACCGATCTTTAGCATTTTTTTTTTTTTTTTAAATTACACTACAGGTGTGAAGTTTTTCAGAATTTCTGACGTTAATTTGAAATTTCAACGGGAATTCGTAAATTTCAAAACGATGATGAAAAAAATTGTTTAACGCTACTTCACGTAAAAAATACGTAACGTGAAATTTTAATCTGAAGCTGTCTCTATGCATTCCTTTTAGATTTTTCGGAATTACATTACACGGTTGAAAACAAATTAGAACTTTAATTATTGACAATTTTGTGCTTTCATATGATATTCTTCAAAGCACACAGTTCAAAAGTAAAATTTGCAATCTCACCTTTCACGATCAATAGGTATATATTCTGACAAAGCAAAAAGTTGTACTGTTTTTTTCTATTGTTTAAATAACATACTACAAAAGCGTACCATCCAACAACAGACTTGCACAAAAAATGAAAAATGATAACTTTTCTTAAATGCTGTTTTTACTGTAGAGAAAATTATGATTTTAAATGTAACATTTGCTCTCTGAACTTTGTGACAATTTTAAATATACACTTTTTTAAATGATGTTACAAACATTTTTTAAATTTCGTAATGAGTGGTTCTCATCCGCCGCTTTCTTGCGTAGCCATTGCCTATAGGCAATATACCACTATTGAAAAGATGATAAATAATGGAAGAATCAAAAATCGAATACTAAATATAGAACTAGGTATGTTAAATTCAGGAATTATGTTAAAAAAGAAATTAGAGAGGCCAAAGGTAACTATTATAAGTCACTTATTTTACACGATTCTACGGACACCAAGAGAACATGGAATGTAATCTAGTTATTTTTATTGATCTAAATAAAACTTTTGATACGGTGAGCCACGATAAATTAATAAGGGAACTGTGGAACATCGGTATTGTTAACAATCAAAACAAGTGATTTTGAGGACTACATAAAAAATCGAAAGTTTCTGAGTAAAAATAAATGATGGTCTCAGTACTGACGGAGATTTAACTGCGGGTGTTAAGGTACAATATTAGCACCTTTATTATTTCTGATGTATACAAATACACTCTATACAGATATATCAAATAAGCGAAAGTATTTGCTTTTGTTGATGATATTGCGGCTGATTGAAAATTCCAGAACTTCCTTGCAAAAAGATTTAAACACTTTTGTAATTTGGGCGCATAGTCAAGACTTTTCCGTTAATACGAATAAATCCAGAATGATGTACATCAGAACACCGAACCGTTACAGGACTTTTATCTTAAAAGTTCTAATCAAATGTCATATCTAATTATTGCAGTGATGATTGTGTATGATGACACAAATTGTGCAAAATATTAAATACTTAGGGATACGATTGATAGTACGGTAAGCTAGAAATATATCATATTTTGGAATTAATAGAAATGATCAGGCAATCTTTACTGGTGATTTATAGACACTTAGACCATTGTTACCTCCTAAAATTTTAAGACAATACTACAATACTCTGATATCATCGAGGATATCTTACGCTATAGAAGCACGGGGAGGAGCTAATAAATCTGAACATCAAAAAAATAAACGCTATTCATAAAAAAAGCTTAAAGCTCATAACAAAAAAGGATTTAAGTCAAAGGAGGAGTAATCTTAATTGGTGGATGGAAATAGAGGAATTACCGGCTAAACTGAGGTGTTATCTATTTCTATTTTACATGATTCCGACCTTAAGACCAGGAATATATAGTGAAGTTAACTAGAGCTTCGTCTAAAGTTGCCTATATTAAGAAGCCTAAGGGTATAAATAATTTTAGTAATAAAATGAAGCATTCCGTACTGATTAACTTATTAGGGAAAATTCCGATGGTAATCATGAAAAAAAAATGCTTGCCAGAAATTAAAAATTGTCTACTGCCAGCTACAATGACTGCAATTGAAAAGAGAAGTGGAAGGATTATATGAGTAAGTGCTTTTTTTCTTGTGGTTTTTTATATGAATTGCTATTTTGGAAGATGTAGGGAATTGCTTTTTTTTTTGCTTTGTTTTGTTTATCTTTTGATTATGCGTTCTTCGGTTATTTTGAATGTAGATTTATATTATGTTTGTTTCTTTTTGTTTTTTTTTCTAACAGTTCAGAAGATTAAAAACCGCTGTTCGCGAATTATCAAAAAATTAGGCACGTTGGCACCAGAAGGTGAATGCACACCAGAAGACGACTAGTTCCAACAACCACTTAAACTAAACACCAGAAAAGTATTAAAACAAATCACATCGCTCCGGTCATTTAAACTCTAGTAATTGCCGTATGCCGTAATGACCTATACAGTTATACAAGGATCGTGGTATGGGGAGAAAAAAAAACAGCATATTGAACAACAGAAAAAATAATAAGCGAAATGAAACAGACCATCGAAGAAAAGTGAACCACATAACAAAATAGTTACAACGATAAAAAGACCTTCGCGGATTCGTTTTTAAAATTAAGCGATAAAATTTATGTGCACCTTTTAATGCACACGATGACGAAAATGGAATTTAGCGAAATCGCATCGTGTAAATTCAAGGGCGTCGCCAGCCGATGGGCCAGGGGGGGCAAGATGATAGAAAAAGGATATGAGTTATAGAAAAAATAAAATTTATAAGTCGTAAAGGCTTAATATTTTATTAAACAAGAATAAAATCTTAATTAAAACATAATTTTCGTGAGTTGCTGGCAAATTATTCATGATTACGCGCTTATGAATGCTCATTATGGCCAGTTGATTAAAAAGTTCCAAGGCTCCAGGGGGGGCAGCTGCCCCCCTGCCCCCCGCTGGCGACGCCCATGTGTAAATTAAAAATATTTACTCCGTAGCCTAATAAAAACGAGTCTCGCATTAAAAACGACAAGGAAAATAAAAATGAACCCGAAAGTAGAAAATAGTCGGATAGAAAAATTACATTAAAATAAGAAATTCCCGAAACGAATGTGACAAATAACCACAGGTAACAAATTATCACGGAAGAAGGTAATAAGGAAAATGCATATTTAGTAGCACCGTCTATCTACTGGATGAACTGAAAGTCGAAATGAAGATAATTGGATAAACTGTTGAAATTAAATTGATTCGAAATAGCAACTTTATGAGAAAGTCATGGAATGTATATAACGATCAATGTAACCTGTTCAAAATCAGAACCGCTATTAAGGGGTTTCCGTATCACAAATTACTCTAATCGGGACAACACTTTATGCTTGCTGCATGCTTGATGTGTGAATCGAATCAAATACGATCACTTACATAAAGAAGAAACTGTAAGGTCTAAAATGATCTGCTAAAGTTATAGTAAAAAACAATTAATATGTAATACTTATCCCGCCACAATTGGAAAAAATGTAATAAGACATCAATAATGCACTTAATGTGATTTGTGGCTTAAGGGGAAAAAAATACAAAAAAAAAAAAAAGAAGCAAGAAATACATAAATATTTATTAGTTAAATTTTAATAAAGTAATTCATGTTATTGATATTAACGCCATTTCTGTAAAAATTTTAATCGTCTGAAAAATATATACATATTGAAAATAAATTTAACAAGCATATTCCAAACTTTCGAACTTGCATATTCGTGAACAATTAAAATTAAAATTTTTCTAATTTTCAAATTAATTTTAATTATATCATGAATACGGAGTTAACCATTCTGAAAAATATTGCTTACATTTGTTTTTAATATATATATATATATGTGTGTGTGTGTGCGTGTGTGCGTGTGCGCGCGCGTGTGTGTGTGTGTGTGTGTGTGTGTGTACATATGTACTTTTTTAATGATGTAGTTAAGTTTACGTAAATAATTTAATAATTAATAAAACGAAAATATAAGGCAAAATCTTTACTAAAAAATAAAAATCCAGATATATCGAGTTACCAGAATCCGAAAAAACTTTCTCTACGAACAAGGAAAAGCTAAGAAAGAGTGCACACTTAATCAACATTTTAAAAAACTAAGATATGGAATTTTGAACTAAACTGAAAAAAACATATCTGTTCAATCTTTTAATTAATTACACATTTACAACTTTGCTAATTCTTTCTACCGTAATGCAATGTAAACAATCAGCTTCTTTTCATTTCATACCCAATGCTCTTGATAAGCAGCATAATCGATGTTATTAGTCTAATTAATTATCAGACTCGAAACATCTTCACTTTCAAGCGGAAATCAATGGTCCGATATTGTGAGATAAGATGTAATTTTGTATTATGAATAAGATGTCTGATAGCGTTAATAGATGATTATATTTATACACCAATTTAAATACCGAAAGAATTTTTTCCAATTATCCATTTATTTTCCTTATTGAAAGGTTATTTATTATTTTTTTTTTTACATCACACCGGTCCTAAGACCATAATTGACGAGGCTACTCAGTTACCCAGCAGCATCATAAAGTCGATCGAAAACTGATTACTATAGAGCTAGAGTTCATTCATTTCACATTCGAGATATTAACGACGTAGTTATCTTCTGCTTCTGATATCTAATACTGTTTGTTATAAAGCTGGATTTTGTTCGATCGACAGCTGAGGTATTAACGACGATGCTATCCATCGCATCTGGCGCCTAGGGCGTCACCGGCCCATATTCTCTTGAGCCTCCTTGGCTGATCCCAGCGACTGATGTTCGATATCTCTGGAGTTTGATTGAGTTGAAGTGCCTCATAAAAGTATTTGTATTGCTTCAAGTATAAATCGTTTACGTATGGAACATCTAAGTCTGTATGTAGAGTGTGATTCGATACATAGTATCCTTATTAAAAGGTAATTTTCTGTTTTGTCAATATTTTTTTTTTTCAAGAAAAAAGAACTAGTTCGATATATCCTTCAGATCCTTTTTTTTTACCAGCCACACAAGCCACGATCTCATTAATGCAGTAAGACACCAACTATCCAACTAAGTTTTGGTTTCTCTTTTACTCCGTTTTACAATACTTACTAATATTATTGTTACAAAGTGTTATTGAACATATTTTAATACTGTATTTTCGTTGTTCTAATTCTTTTTTTGTAAAATAATTAAATCAATTTTTTAAGTAACTTAGTCGGAGGAGTGCAACCAAAATTGGTTATAATATCATTATTTTGTAAGAATTTAAAACGTTTTACTAATTTTAGATTTACAGTAATCCGCTATTCTAATACAATTGAATGACCAATTATAAATAAGTCTTTTAGGATGATACCAATATTGATATATGCAGCAGATGAAAGAGCAGTTCTGTATAGATGATGTATTTAGAATAAATTTTCTCTGATGCTTGTTGACTTTGTTTTGAATTTTCCTATTCAGGTAAACACATACACCATAAGCAAAAATCGGTTGTATCAACCCTTTTTATAGATAATTAATATTCTTTGTAATTTTTTGCATATTTTATTACATTTATGCGGGAAGTAAACTCTAGTTGACGATTAAACACAATCCAAAGATATTTAATTCTGTCATTTATTTGAACTGGTTTCCCAGAAATAATGTTTAATTGCCCAATTTCTTGTTTTAATTTTTGTATTTTTCTACATTAAGGACCAATCCTAGCTCTGCAAGTATGCCCTCTAGCTTTTCACATGTTAGTTCAATTTTTTTTTAGATTAATGTATTTTGTTATCTTAAACATAATACAAAAGATCATCAGCGTAGGAAATTAGAGTAGATTCAATATTAATTATTTTGCAAAATAGTAATTCTAGATCATGATGAACTTTGGAATATAAAATATTCCACAGTGTTGGTCCAGGAACCGACGCCCCTGCAGAATTCCCCACAATATCTATTTGCTATCATAGTAGTTGTTTGTCGACTGAAATTTTAAAGTAACTTGTTTATAATTTTTAAAAAAAAACATGAAAAGATAATCGGAAAAACAAACAAGTTTATGGAAATACCCTTTATTAGATTTACTACGACACCTGCACTATTAAAAACATGTATGTATATATAACGAATAGAAGTTTCGGCGGATAATTTTACATACGAACTAATATAATAAGACTTCAGCGAATATTAAAATATATATAATAAAACAGTAAACACACTACAAATAGAATCTTTGTCATTTTCACTTTTTTATTCAGAGAAAATAATTTCCTTACAGGGGGCCTCGCAGGCTCAAGTGCCTAAGGGACTCGATAATCGTTAATCCGACTCTGGTAGCGAATATGTGCGGGGTTATTGATATATAAAAATAAACGTTTGCCAGTGATGTTCATTTTTTAGTAGTTTTATTTCAACAGGTTATATATACTTAGATCTCTTCTATTGCGCATAAAATTGAAATGTTCCTTCCGCAACAGATAATGATTTTTATCAGTCAGGAACTAGTAAACGTACGAGTACATAAATTCTGATTTATTTAAGTGTAATCGTTATAAAAAGTTATAGGTTATTATTTTTATTCGTATTAAAATTAATGGAAATAAAAGGTTTTACGATGTATAAGTGTAATAAAGTAATAGATTTTAATTGTGTCGCATAAAATCAAAATAATATTATCAAAGTTATAAATTAAAATCGTGACAAAATAAAAGAGTGTTTAGATTAGAAAGACATAATTGTTTTGTTTGATTTTTTGTTATTTCAAAGGTTAAAAGAGATACACGAATGGTATAAATATGAAATTTGTTTTAGAAAGTGTTATTTTTACAATTAAGAAATATGAAAAGACTCGTGCTAATGACATAACTCGCTGCCTTTTTTTTTTAAATAACATTTATCGTTCTATTTTGTTTTTCAGTAAAAATTCAAGCTTCATTCGCTACAATTAAAATTACCGATGATAAAAAACGATGTTTTCCTATTTAATAAAATTGCCACAATGCAGAAGTTTAAATCAGATTTTTTATTTCCTGCGTGCGGAGTATTTTTCGAAAAAATAACGTTAATTTATTTATTTCCACAAAAATAGCCTAATATAAAGTAGAAATTCTTATTATACAATTATGATTTAAGGATACCCGTGCTCAGTGAGAAAAAGTAAAAGGATCGTTTCTTCTGAATTTAAAAACTAGAGATTTTGCTACAACAAATTGTAAGAATTTTATAACATGATAAAATGACTTGCAAACTGATAAATCAAGAAAATTTAAGGCTACAAAATAATTAAAGAAAGTATTCACTTAGTGTGGTGTATGGGGTCGTGTGTGTGTGTGGGTGCGGGAAGGGGCAAAAACAGAAACTACCTCAACACACAAAGAAGCATATATACATGCAGACACGCACTCGCGTACTTAAAGAGCGGTAGTTACCTTAATTTTTAACCTTAGCCTACATCCCTAGCGATATTTGTTACGAAGAAATTTATTATGAAATATATTTAAATATAAATAAAAGACAAATAACAAATTTCGTATTGTAAGAAATTTTTCAAATGAAAAAACATTTAGGAGTAAAGATTAAAAATAAAAAAATAGCGATTATCGAGCTTAAAATAAATTAGCTTTTTTAAATAACATTTAATTTTTACTCTCCAATTATTATTAATAATGCAACATTTAAATACGAACATCTAAAATGCACGCCCGCAATTAACAAGTGGCACTTTATTTCCAGAATGTGTAGTATGCAATGATATGTATGTTGTAATTGTAATAGTACTTTCAATACTGGGTATTTTAATTTAATCATTATCAAAACAAAAAGGAGAGGTATATGTCGAATGTGGCCTCTTTCTCTGCATTTTCAGTGGTAAAACTAAATTAAATCTAAAGTTGATGCACATGAAGCAGCACTTGTAGGAGTTGATCTTTGCTAAGTCATTGCGGTTCATAGATTAGTTTTCCTGCTTCGAAGGATTTTGTTACTTTATTATTTGAGTAAGTTATGCAATCGCAGAAAGCAAATGGGTAAGCAATTTGAAATCGAATATAGTTAATATATTATCCAAACGAATAGTACAATCACAAACGAATGTATATATGATGGGCAATCGAAATGTAATACAAATGTGCATGATAACGAACAACTTTTTTTTTTTTATAATTAAATTATGTTACAATCTTAAATAAGTAATAAGGATAAGTGTTTGTGTGTACACCTGCGTTGCATATAATAATTGCCTAGTACACTACCTATATCTGTACAGCTGAGATGTACGAATAGGTAGTCGCCGAAGTTCAATAATTAAGTATGGCACTATAAAGAAGAAGAAGTTTTTTTTAAAACAAATTACTCGTTGAAGAGACGTGGCCCACTGGTACGCTCTATTAAATTATTTAGTTTCCATAATTATAAAATTAATAAATCACATGATGGCTTTAAACGCTTAAGCCTACGTTTTAGTAGTGTAGTATTCAGCAACTGCTGCGCTTCTGTATTTCCATGGACCTGCAGACGCTGTTCATGCATAAGTGCAGATTCATTTATTGGCGTTGTTCAAGTTCTTCAGCTGCAAGTTCCGATGTAAATCGTCGTTGCGCTGAAACCATCTCGCTCTAGTTATCAACTGTATGGTTTTTATTCTGCGACTTTTGGATAATAGCACGGTTGGATGGTGCAGAACATCCCCACAGCTACAAACCATGATGGTCAGATAAATGAGCCTCTTATGGTATAGACTCAACTTTGAATATCGTCCTAGTAACCAGTACAGCTGACGAATTCTGGCGTTAATCTGGTCTCGCTTAGCTTTAATATGTGTCTGCCAAGTTAATCTTGCATCTAAGTGCATTCCTAAATATTTAGCTGATGCAGATATTGGCACTTGCTTTTATTGTTGATGTAGACACCAAAGTGCATGTCTGTTGAACGCAAGCCATACGTAACGTGAACTGATTTTGTTTCGTTAAGTTTGATTTTCCAGTTCTTCATCTGCATGACGTTGCAAGATGAGGTTTGCGTGTTACCGACAGCAAGAATTTCCGTATCTCGAGTGGTATATTTATTGTTAAATTATCAAAATCTCGTTTCGACATGATGGGACAGCGCTACCGGAATCAAATTCAAATTTTGCTGGCTTAATATTTAACTTAAGAAAGATTTTTTTATCATTGTTTAATCGTTCATCATTTATTTTAATTTCGAAAATCTTATTAATACTATCAACGTCAGAATAAACACTACTTTTATCTATATTATTACTCTGTTGTTCTCCGTGATATGTTTTGATAAACATACTTTCTCAATATGCTCAGATTTTTTTTTTGCAAGCTATGCATGTTAAATGTTGCTTACTTCGGCATTCCTACAAGTTGTTAAATTTTCCACAGTGTAAACACATTTTGTCAAAACCTAATTCTTGAAGTACATTTTGTTTAGAATTATGTTTCATAAGATTTTGAAAAGATTTAAAATTTTTTTTCTGATTACTGTCTCCGCCACATATTCGAGAAAATGATGGAGATTTATTAAATCTACAGCTTTTTCAAAAGTTATGTCATCACCTTGTTATAAGATTTTTTTTCGTATTTCAACATCTTTTAATCCACATATAAATTGTGCTTCTAAAATTGAGACAGTGCTTCCTTGACAATTTTCTTTTTGACACAACCATTTGCATGTTTTCGACAATTTTTTTAGTTCACTTACATATATTGTAATTGATTCATCTAGTAATTGCACTCGCGATAGGAATTTATAATTTATTATATACGACTTGTCATCATCATCATCATGTGACAGCCGCCTGGCTGATTCGCCCCAGCACTATTTGCCTCCACTTGATACGGTCCATTGCTGTCCTCTTCAATTCCGTGTAGTTCCGATCAAACTTTAATTCTGATATGTAATATACAGCATTTATCATATACGCCATCTGTTTTTCTGTACTAGGAAGCTGAAAGTATCGAAACGTAAACCTCCTTAGAAGAACGCAAAATGTTGATTAACCGGAATTTTATTATATAATCTGCCACAGCCATAGTAACCAGGGTTTTTATATCCAAGTCCGAAATATAAAATATGCACAACCTGGAAATCTTAAAATTTTCATTTTAAACAAGAAATTGAGACGAAATTACATAATTCGAAGTTCACAGTACCCGCCAGGGGTCATATGGCCGACTCTGTATCAGGTGTTGTGTGTATGTTTGATTTTTTAAATTTCGTTTTGTAAAAATGACACATTTTGAAACCAGACAAAGATGCTAAAAAACCTGGCAAAATCCAGTACTACAAATAAAAATCAGTTGAATAAATGAGCTACAATTTCAGTCACAATGTTTTTCTTACTTTTCTTTTTTTTTTTTTTTTTTGCACAAATGTTTTATTGCGCCGAAATCTATAGACTTTACATGTCCCTGGTTTAGCCTTTAGCAGCGCCCTCTGTAGTACACATTCTAAATACCTAGTTCTTAAAGCTTGTCGATCAGATAGCGCTAGTGAATTTTTAAATTAATTGACGAGAAAGTTAATAAATTTAACTTCTAAATTCCAGCACAACGTCCTGTAGTCAACCCCTTATGAGGAGTTGTATTTTTGTCTGATGAAACATGATCAAGCGAAACGACTTTGAAAAATTTACTAATTAATGACCGGCGGAAGAAGGTGGAAGCCGTAGCAGATGAAGTATTAACTGAAATACCTTCATTAAAAACGTCACTGAAACGGAGGATAGAAAAAAATTGCATTTCAATTGTCGCGATATTTAAAACCAAACGAAGGACCAAGAAAAAAAAAGAAACGATGCGAACTACAGCACTCCTAGCTTCGTACGATTTTAAAGAGATTTCATAGAAATAATATAATAATCATAAAGCGAAAAAAAAAAAAGAACGCAATTTCGTATGACCGTATTTATATGTAAAAGCACATTATTCGGTTTGTAACTAGAATCGGTTATTTTAGTCCAACGCGGCAATTTCAATGTATTCGAAATAGTAGCTATTTCTGAATCAAATTTAATTTCGGTAAATATAAGGACAGAAGTTAGAATAAGCTGTCCTTTTTCACCATATCTATTCAATATACGTACCGAAGAACCAATCAAAACGATAAAAACGACTATAAAAAAGTTAAAAGCAGTAAAAGCAAATGGGAAACAAATCATCTGCATACGTTCTACGCATGACATTGCTCTGTTAGCAAAATCAGAAAAGAATATGAATGCTCAAAGTTTCCTATCAGAAGAATTAACTCTAAATAGAAAATAAATATTAATAAAAAGAAAACAAAAGTGATAAGAATTAGTAAAAGTATGAAAAATAAAAGGGCAAACTTTAATAATAGTCTATAATACTAATTTAGATCGAATATAGAAAGCTGTTGCCCAGGAATTGTGATGGCAGATGATAAAGGAAGTAAAGAAAAGAAATAACGACTAAAAGGAAAGATGAAAAAGAAGTTTAATAAATCACTTTTTATAAAATATTTAAATATATTATTTTATAAAATATTTAAATATATTATTTTATAAAAAGTGTCTGTTTATATTTAATTTGAAAATAATTTTGAAATAATGTGTGCAACAAATTTTAATATTATTAAATCACGTTGAAAAACGTAAATAATACCGCTAGGACATAATAAGATGCAATAATTTCATCAAAAATATTACGGAGAGAAAACTGAAGGCAAAGAGGTGATCTATAATGAAATGTATAGGACCAGTTGGTTAAATGTAAATATCAGGAATTTCGGTAGACGGCTACAACAGAACACAATAGTGCAATGACAGTTGCCTTCAGTGATGGACGGGTCAAGTTAATCTGACGATAAATGAAGGAAACAAATATCGTCTTAACCGCTTCCGTTAGCACATGGTAATTACTGCTGAGAGGATATTCTTCATGAGCTCAATAATTATTCACATTAATTTCAATTCGATTCAATTTATTATCATCATCGTCGCTACAAACCCACAAATGCAAAATCGCTAATAGTAAATTAAATTATAATAAGTAATTTAATTACCCGATATATATACTATAAACGATGTTAGACAATACAAGACAATATGGGGTTAACTGTAAATAAAAAAACAACCATTTCGGTTTATAAATAAATGGTACAAAATAATCCGATTTAAGATACAAATAAAAGAAATAATATCCGACTGAAATAAGATAAATCTGATTTAATGTGTAAATTTCGTAAAACAAACAAAAACCGCTATAAATGACTTAATTAAATTATAACTGAAACAAAATAAATTAATATGATGGGTAATATACAAATTTGGTTTTCTAATTAAAAACATCTGTTTTATTATCATTTTTGTGTGCGGGAGTTATGATAATTTTAAAAAATCAGTAAATTTACTGGGTACGTTGCGGTTTCGTAAAAACAATTATATTACCTTTTACCAGCATTATTGAAATTCCATCTGATTTAAATGATGCTTTATTTGGTAATGAGAGAATTGCTTTTTTATAAAAAAAAAAAACAAAACAAAAAAGGCGAATAATTTCGAGGTGTGCGTTAATTCGAATCGTTTATTTTTAAGATCACATTCATTTGAAAATGACTTCTCTAGTAAGGTATCGATTGAATTTATAAAGTAATTATTAAAGTAATTTGCAATTAAGCTTTCATTATTACTTACGTTAAATTCGCCATTCATAATTTCAATTTCATCTTTTGTATCGTATTTTTTATTTAATACACTTCATTTACTTACGTCCGATACTTTTTTTGGTCACTGACAAATTTCTCCAGTAAATCTGTATTAAATGTCCTTTGGGTTTTTCTAACACCTTTTTGCACTGCTCTCGAAAGCGCTTTTTATTTACCTGTTACTAGTATTTGTGCTGAGCGTTTATATATTAAGTTTATGCAATGACTGTTTTCCTCTCGTGTTAAGAATATAAATTTTTCATTTATTCATTCAATTCTCTCACGGTTTGATTTATTGGAATGTTTTAAATATTTGCAGCTGTTTATAACATCCCTAATTGTCACCATTCAAATTTTTTATCAATATCGTCCTCTACTGTTATAGAAGTATGTCTGCTGTGTCGCTACATATTGCTTAAAAAGTTGATACTCAAAGTCACACACAACGCCTGTGATCAGAAAAACTTATTTTTATAATTTTGTGTTTGATATTTATTTGATCTTGCTAAATATCTCGAGGATACATATATTATAAAGGCAAGATAAATAACTTCATATTTTATAAAAATCGATTCATTTACAATATTTATGAAACCATTAGAATACAACCCCCGATCTTTTACCTTCTCAGTATTGAGATCTCATCCTAAAACCATGAATATTATATCTAGTAATTTCACCGATATATCGTCGGGTGTAAATCAAAATTAGGATGTCGTATTCTACTGTCTGCTCCGTCAAGACTACTAAAAATTCGGTAGATATTTTACACAAACTCAGTGGCGTAGCTTGCCTTAGACGGGCCCTGTATCAAAATTTATTGGGAGGCCCTAATAAAGTGTAAAGATTTTTCAAACAAAAATGCTCGCATTAAATTAAAATAATTATTTATTGATTAGAAATTATTACTTACAATAAGTGCTCCTGGGAGCTAAAATTCAATCCAAACAATTCCACTTCAATCAAATATACACTTTTCTCGCCTTTTTTTCGGCAAACTTATTTATTAAATCATTCATAGATGAAGACGATTTCAGCTTTTCTAGACTTCCTGCCTCTACGGAGTCCAAATAAAGACAAGTCTGAAAGTCATACTACATTTTTACGAATTTTTGCTCACACACGTTCGGGGCCCCGTATCATTGATACGGCTGATACAGCGATAGCTACGCCTCTGCGCAAACTACTAATATCTGAGACTTAATAAATGTAGTTGAGAATTATTGTTTTGCGTTATTAAATGAAGTCATTGCTTTTACACATATAATTAAAATGAGTACATTTAAATTGGTATTTATCAAAGGTTGATTTTGATTTCACTAACTATGCCTAATTGTTTAAGCGTACAGGATTAAGAAATAAAACAGTAACAAACTTAAAATTAATTAGTTACGATAATGGTATAACGATCGGGAAGGGATCTAGAGCTGAACAACCTGAAACACTATAATGCAACATCACTAATTTTTGAAGAAGTAAAAATGACATAGACGAAAGATGTTACTTATAATGTTAATAGGAGAAAAGAAGAGAGATAGAGTTAATAAGGGCAATTAGAAGCAACTTAAAAAGCATATAACAACCAACATGGTACAAATAAGCCGATACATTAAGCAAAAGGTTCCAACCAAAGCCCTCTTACGATGCATTTAAAGAAAAGAAAGAGCCAGTAACTGCCGAAAAATGTATTAGTATTATTAGTCGCGGTCAGTGTAAACAGGTGCTAAATATAAGAAAAGAATAATAACGATTTGACGTTTTGAGCCTGACTTTTCTTAACCGGTGACAACTAATGTCCGGGCTTTCTATCAGCACGCCTACCGAACTTCGAGATTATAAATTTGCTTGCCCGGCTGTACTCGCAGATCGCTGATAGCCGCATTATTTTCGCGACCTTAGCTCGGTCACTCTTCTGTCCAATTAACAATTCTACTCTTGTAAGCACTTTATTCTCTGATATTTTCAAATAAATACTTTTAATAATTCTTGTATACCGCAAATATATTTTAGATCCATGGAATTACTAAACTATAATTTCCTAGACATTTAAATTTCGGAACTGATTGCAAACTTTCTCATAAAATTTTCAAATTACCTTACATTACGCATTGCATTTCGCTGTTACAGGATACCCAAATACAAATTAAAGCGATAAAATTTTGTTTAGATGCCCCTCCAAAAAGAAAAATAAAAAAGTATCAAAAGAGAAAAGAAAAAAATATTTTTTATCTCTACTCGGTTCTGGTCGATTCTCCTTTATATTAATGAAATATGATAAAAATAAAAGAAGAATTGTAGTAAAAAAGGAGAAAAAAATATAATAAACATTTAAAAGAGCCTTTTGCACTTTATCGGAAATTATGCAATTTTTCAACTTTATCGGAAATTATGCAATTTTTCAACTTTATCGATTATTTGACGTATCTTTTAATGTGCCTCCTCCGTGCGAAATTTATGGGCTTTTCCATTCGGCATTAAATTCAGTGATAGAATATAAAAAGCTTCGACTGATTCCGCAGCATGAAAACTCTATAGTACGGTAGAAATTGATCTGTTTATTTATTTCACCTTATATAATCAATGAAACCAGTATACTTATATTGACTATCTAATTCTTTAGCCCTCCTGTAAATGTAGCTGGTTTTTTTAAGCGCTTCACGAATAAACTTCAGAGAAACTTCTTTCACGAACGAATTCAACACATCCTTCACGGATTGATCCACGTCAGTATTAGCGAAGTCAATGGGGTCAAACTTCTCCTTAGCGTAGTAATGTAAGCGGTGTAAAGTATCTTTGTCGGCAAAATCGATATTTACATCATCGATGGACGTCAAATTTGCTTGGAAAGCTAATTTTATCGAATTCACTTGGTACGTTTTCGATTCGTAATGAATAATCGCTTTCGAATCGCTATAAACAGCTTTCGGGTGCAAGATTAAACTCCTATTATATAAACCGGATTCGCCGAAGAATGTAAAATTTGCCGAAAATTTATCGATATTTTCGAATCTAATCGGCTTACCGTTGACGTCGCTGTTAATTTCTATGACGGTATCGTTTTTTTCGATCATTATCTTTTTCAAGTATAATTTTAACAAATTAAACAAGCTCGGTACAATTTTCTTTTCGTACGTGCTAACAACAATGTTGTTCCAATTGACTAAAACCTTACTTTTAACGTGCAGCTTGTTCAAGTCAGCAATTGCGACCAGACTCGTCAACGGTAAGTTCGACTTCAGGAAGGCTTCCAAATGTAACTTGCGCAGTAGTAGATCATCTTTCGTTTTCGCGTCAGACACAAATGTGACGTTTTCGTTACCGATCTTACCGTACTTGAGTATTTCTTCGACTTCAAATATGTACGACTTCCAGTTTACCGAATTAGATGATCGAAGTGAAATATTTGCACCGACCAATTCGTAATCAAAACTACCCTCGAACGACTGTCCGTCGATTTTCAAATCGTGTTTACCGCTCACGTGTATAGCGCTCGGAGTAAACGGCAAAGAATCCTATAAATCGAAAAAATGCTTATCAATTTACTGCGTTACGAATAACAAAGAATACAGAAATACATTTAAATGTGCGTAAATCGTTCTATCGAATAAAAAGAAATCAGATAGGCGATAAAGAAATGAAAAATGAGAAGAAATTGAAGGAAGTAGATATTAAAGCATGTAAAATTATGCTTCTCGAGCAAAGCGACAAAACGCTGAAACATAACTGAAAAAGATAAGAATTATCTGAAGAAGCGCGACATTTTTAATTAACAAAGTGTCGTCGTCAACATAGATAATTGAAGGAAAAAATAAATAAAAAAGTAAATAGATAATATTAATAAATAAGAAAGGATAGTAAAAGTAAAACGAAAACAAATCGAAGGTAAGAGCCGAGTACCAGCTAAAATAAATATAGTTTTAATTTACATAAGCGAAAATTAAATAATTACGTACGAACGAATAATGATATAGACCAAAACAACCCGTTTAGAAGATAAAAGTAATTATTATTTAAAGTGAACAATCTGAAACGCTGATAAGCCCGAATACTGTTATAGATAACGAGGAGAAACAGCGTATCACGAATGATTAACGCGCGTAATCAATAAAAAAATATAAATCAACAGCGGCGGTACAGCTTCAGCTTTAGCGCAACAGTACCGATAAAAGTTTGACGCTCGTAGTGTAAAGAAAGCCATACAACTTCAAAAAAGGAAAACACTCGTCTCGCCGATTATAATTTTAACTCATGTAAATGTATAAGTAATTCCAGAAAGTTACTTGCAGGGAGAGCTCATGACATGGGGGTCACCGGTTTTGATGAAATTTTGCACATCGTAGAAGATCTTGATGAGTATATGAATCGTGCAAAATATTAGAATGCACCTTATCGATTTACGAGAGAAATTAAAATTTTTAGAAGCCGCATATAACGAATAATATACATATATAGCCGTTTAGACAAAAATATGCGATAAACTCCAGATTATGTTTATTTACCAATATTTCAGAAAACTGATTATTCTCAAAAATAAAGTATATTAAACGAAAATGATTACTAAAAAACAATAAATTAATTACAAAGAAATCAATTTTAAATTTAATAAAAATTTAGACACATCGCTTATTACATGTATACGGGAAAAAAAACATATGGTGTAGTGGCAAAAGTGACACTAATTTGTACAACAGAAACAAATAATGTTGTGGGTCCGAATATACCAGTGTCGTGTAAAATTTATGATTTTACGTTTTTTTATATTAATTCTTATTATCTAATTACTGTAATTCTCTATATGTAACTGTATAAATATGTAGGTTGCTGGGGTCAACACACACGGCTTACTGCGAAATAAATTTATTAAAACGAAACGAACAACAAAAACTTTCGTAGTCGCGGACACGTAAAAACTAAATATTTACCCCGATGACTCGATGGTTTTGCGTCTTGATCAATTCGATGTCGCTCGACCGCGTGTATCAGCGCAAAACTGAACTAAGCAAACATTATCCTACCTTTATTTATATTAATTCGGAGAGAATAATCTGGAACAGAAAATTCGAGAACCCCGTTGATTTATAAAAAAATGTTTTTTCTTTCAATAGCCAAATTTCCAATAATTCTTTTTTTGTGCGTTGCGTCATCGTATTCAATTTGCTTCTCGCCATCCGTTGTTGAATTATTCATTCTTTTTTTGTTTTATGCTGTGTCGCCACATCACCCACACGCCTGATTATTATCGTCGATTTTTGATTTGTTGTCTTGAACTGATCGTCTCACGATAATCCCTGGTTTCTTCTCTTCGCGTTCCACAAAGATGTACGCTGGCTCGAGGCTGTCAGCGATATCGGTACGTGCCTATTGCGGATCTGTACAATGTAATGTCGCGATGGTCGAGACACGATAGGAAAAGGTCCCTCATAAGGTGGCTGTAGCGGTCCTTTTGCTGCATGCCGGTATACGAAGACAAGAGAACAGTCTTTGAGGTCCTTGTATACAATGATCGACTGTTTCGTATGTCTTGATGCTGACGTGGGCTGCAGTTCGGCTAAATGTCGTTTCAAGCGTGTAACGTTAAGTGCTGGATCGTCGGGCTTGCCTTTGGATCTCGGAACTGTTCTCCAGGCAATCACATCGTCTCTCCGAAAATTAACTCTGCCGAAGTTGCTGCTAAATCGTCTTTGCATGCCACTCGCACGTCCATGAGTACCGTTGGCAGACGCTCCATCCAATTTTCGATTTCGTGGCACTATATTTCAGCTTTTAATCGTTCTATGATACCGTTTGCTTCCGGGTGTCTAGCTGTTGTATGGAGGTGACGCGATCCGATGAGAATCGAAAGTGCACGACAAATTTCGCTTTCAAATTGCCGTCCTTGGTCGCTCGTTATTCTCAGTGGAACACCGTAGCGAGTTATCTAGCCGCTGTAGATAGTTTTCGCCGTGGTGTCAGCTGTCATGACCTCCATGGGAATGATTTCATTTTGTGTCCTTTTTGTGTTGCGAGGACCACTTGCATATTTTTTGGTAGACGCCCAATCCAAATAGTGCGTAACATAGTGCCATTAACTGCGCTACCTCCTAACTCTTTTAGGTATCGCAAGAATTGCGACGGTTTCCTATCACCAAGTTATTCACGTTCTAAGAGTCGGTTGGTTTTTTCTTCTTGCGAAGCTGACGGGCGCTGAATAAGTTCGTTTTTGATTTTCGTATACGGATTTTTTTTAGACGGACTAATCAGAATGTCTTTTACCTCTGAGGCGTGTTTAGAATCCAGCGCGCTTGCGACGTAGTCGAATTGCGTATTCTCTGTCGCAATTTTAGACAGCGAAAAGTTTCTCTCGATCGGGGAAAACCAAAGCTCAGGATCGTTGGCGTTGAACGGTGGAATCTTCATAACGGTTGATGATGTAGATCTTGTCGTCTCGCTTGTCATCTTGTGGACTATGGGAGAAATTTTGCACTCGTGGGTGACACTGAAATAGTGCTTGTTCACTCGTCGGGGTCACCAATTTGTGGGTTGCTTGAATCAACACACACGGTTTAGTACGAAATAAATTTATTAAAAAGAAACGAACAGCAAAAGCACAAGTTAAAAACACGAAAAAGTAATTTTCGTAGTCGCGGACACGTACAAACTGTAGATTTACCGATGACTCACTGTTTTCGCGTCTTCCTTAAATTGCATGTCGCACGACCGCGTGTATCAGCGCAAAACTGAACTAAGCTAACATTATCCTACCTTTATTTATATTAATTCGGAGAGAATAATCTGGAACAGAAAATTCGAGAACCCCGTTGATTTATAAAAAAATGATTTCTTCTTTCGATAACCAAATTTCCAATAATTCTTTTTTGTGCGTTGAGTTATCGTCTTCAATTCGCTTCTCGCCTACCGTTGTTAAATTATTCATTCATTTTTTTTTTGTTTTATGCTGTGTCGCCATGGATATAAAAAAAAATTTAATTTTTTACTAATTATTTACACTTCTATAAACGATAGACATATTTTATTAATAATAAAAATGGAATTACAAATATCTCTATTCCGTTGTCACGTTACTTATAAATTAATATAATTAATATTAAAACTGATCTTAAAAATTATTTTTCTCCCCGTATATATAAATATAAATAAACATATATAAATAAATAAACATATACATATATAAATAGTTATATTCATGTACATATAAAATAAGAGCATCGATGAATATTAATTGTAAAGTTCTACAAATTTAATTTATACTTGGATCATGAGAACTGTTTAGTCAACGTGCCTAAGGTCTAAGGGATTAATTCATTCAATGCATTTTAACCTGTTTTTTTCTTGAGAAAAGGACTTTTGTAGAACTTCCGGCTCGCTAAAACATTGTTTATATTATTTCCGAACATTCAAACTACAATCTACTAAATGAAGCGAACAGTTACTTTATAATATTAAACTCGTTAAACGAAGAAATAAAACGAATATCTGTTGATTCGTAGAGTCTATTTAAGAATTACTTTGGAAAAATGTATGTAAAAACTACAACTATGCCGCTGTCTGAGGATTATGCAATTTCCAGTCAACTGAATGAACTTTCGTAGAAATTTATTGTTTTAAAAATATGTTGCGTTCGATAAATTATTAGGGTGCGTTAGAAAAAAGCATTATTTTCCTAGCAGCTGTGTGAGGCCAATTGGTTTATTTCCAGATACCGTAATATAAACGGAATCTTAATTAGAACACGTTGTTAAATATATACTAAAAATGACACAATTTTTATTATAACGGTTTTAGTCCTCTTTATGAGATGCACAACAATACGACGGCTACGACACGAATATGAAGTTGCATTAAAGAACCTCATCCCGTCCATCGCTTCCACATAGGTCATATTCCTAAACGCCACATAATCAGAAAACTTTTTAAAAGTGTAAAGGACGTAATAAAACTTTAAAGCGTAATAATAATTAATTAATATCATTATTTTTATTAATTTAAAATATTTCATTACTTCTTACAATTTAATTTTGTGTTAGATTTATTAATCGAAAGAATTAACATTTTCGTTATTTATAGTCTGTGGCTGCCGTTATTTAACAGACAACGTATTATGATCGAAGATAGCTGCTTTCGTTTACCCATTATTATTCTTAGCTTGTTCGTTGAATACACGCATATCGGTATCACGTTAGATGGAATATCACTTTATTAATTATTTTACCGTTAATTTTATTTCCTGGTCTTCATCCGAATTTCTCGATAGTACTATTTCTATTTTATTCTATCATTTTATCCTTCCTTTTATTTTTGTTTAATCAAAATTTCAAACAGTCCTTTTCAGGGCTTCCATGTAGCTGATTATTAATAAACCAGTCTTAATTCATACTCAGTATTCAATATTAATTTCACTCGAGACTCTCCTGCCTTTTCCTTTCTTCGCATTCACCTGATACTGACGAATGGTTCTAACAACTTATCTTTCGAACACCAATTTGAAATAAGAACACAAAATTTACCCGAATAATAGCTCCGTGGAAAATTATAAAATTTCTTATTGATCAGTCGTAACACCCACAACGTAACGATCTACTTCAAACTCAAATATATCGGCCTAGTCGTACGTACTCTTTACAGCAGTTAGAGAATCGCATATTTCTTTTCCGCGTCATACATCGAATTTCTTGTGATATCCGAATCGGCGAATGCCGACTATATGGGAAAAAAGCCCATCCGTAATATATTATACATACGGCATAAATCAAACGACAATTAAGTAAATATAAATTCTTCAGAGGTAAACATGATTACCGAATACGCTGATCATGTATAATCCGCCGCATGCCGCTAAAAAGCAGAATGACGTATATGGTGGTTCCACAGTAAGATCGGCCAAGAAATAACTCCAAAATCCTCTGTTTAGAGAAATAGTCAAACAAAACTAATAGTTTCAGATTTAAACGTCTTCTACTAATTCCGATAATGTGTGCTACATTTACCTTTATTAATTTGTTTCTATGTTTCCTTTTGTAGTTGAAGATGACATATTACCAACAATGTTTCTAGAATATCCGTTTCTGGTTATTTAATGTTCGTTACTGTACTTATTATATTCATTATTCGTATTTCTAAAAAATTACCTACTTCAAGTCATTATTAGTGACAAATAATAGTTATAAGCTTACCACAATACCGATATCAGCTTTCGAGAATTCCACTCCGTGTAAGTTAATGTCGTAAAAATCAACTGTGATTGGTGAAGATGAATATGATGTATTATACAGCGTTTCAGTTTTGTTGGCGATGGGATGTGCTGCTTTTTCCGTGTACTTGTAACTAATAGTATCTGAAATTTTATTTGATTCTATATTGATTTTTTTAAGGAGGGACATGAACGATTGCAAAGTTTGCACGCCCTCCTTGATATGTCTGATGAACTCATCTGCTGAGGTAACTTTTAAAATCTTCTCCGCATCCTGAAAATATTCTTCAGTGAATATATCTTTAAATTCCGAATTAAATCTGGAAGCCCGATAGACGGTTGCTCGTACGTATTCGTCGTCTTTGGTGCGCTTAAATTCGGTTTCGTTCAAGGTAGCGAAATCTAATTTTAAAACATTTTCAAATACATTTCGAATTTCAGAACTTGTGACTTATTAATATTTATATTATTCTTTTAGTAAATAAATGACAAACTATAATTCTACTAAAAAAATTTATATAGGAATATTTATGACTGTCATTCTTACACCAGCGACATATGAAAATCCTGTTACGATTTTTGTGTACGTAACAGAAAGTGCGGCGCAAATCGTAAGTTTCATTTTTGTTTAAGCATAATTTAATCAACTGAAATTCTATAAGTATTATAAAAGAATTCTCATCTAAAGATCCAGGGGACCACTTCATGACAAAGTCTGAAAGATGGAGTTATATGCATATATATATATATATATATATAATATAATATAATCCTTCGAATCTCGCAACGGGACAGCCTCTGAACTCCCCAGTAATAAATTTTATAATATTTAAGAAAAAAACGGCTTAATTGACTATATCATTTTTTAATTTATAGTTTGCGAAGCAATTTCACAGAACACTTCAATTAAAACACTTTTGTTACATAAAAAAATTATATTTAATTTGTACAAATATTATAATTTCTCATATTCCTCCGACACAAAAATAACATATGAACTTATACATCTCTCTGTATATACACCTGTTTATGATTTGTATCAATTTTAAACCGGGGTGATATGTAAAATCATGTAAAATTCGTATGCGACGAAAGTGTTTCGTGAAAACTGTTATCGAAAGGCATAAGTGTGGCATAAAGCGTTTCCACAAACGACAATTAAAAATTAATAAGAAAATCGTAAATTAAAACCAACTCTTCTGTAATAATTATAGATGAAAATCATCGGTTCTGTATCGCTGTCGCAGATTTCGATGAAATATTGAGAGAGCAATAGCGAAGCTCCATGCGGAACAAAGGTTGACATATTGGCTACTGCATTTAGGTGACTCCTAAACTCCTATACAGCCGCGATATTCTAGTACCAACCAGTTAGATTAATAACAAACATTTAGCTTTAGATCAGGTGCATAGAATTACTCATGTAATTGAAAACGTACTGGAGAAGAAAAAAGTTTGCTCGGCGGTCTTTCTAGAAGTGGCGCAAGCTTTCGACAAAGTATGGCACGATGGACTGTTCAGTAAACTAGATCGATTACTACCATCAAATTACAGCGAAATACTAAAATTCTTTCCTAAAGATTTTTCCGTGTCAAATTTGAAGACTATTATTCGGGTATTAAAGAAACAAAAGCTGGTGTCCTGCAGGATAGTGTACTGGGTCCAGACTTGTACACCAGCAACATATCATGTTCGGCTAATGCGATAATGGCAACTTTCGCGGACGATACGTTGGTTCGATGTCTAGGCAATTGGAAGGTTGCAAAAATCCATAAATAATATATTTGAATGGCCCAAGCATTACCAGATAGTATTAAATGAAACAAAATCAACTCATGTAAACTTCACAAACAAAAAAGGAATATATATCCCACAAACAATCGATAATTAATACATTATAACAACACAGAAAAATATTTAGGCATGACATTAGACGTTAAATTACGTTGGAAGAAACATATGAAAAAAAGCGGAAGCAGCTCGAACTAAAATGCAGAAAAATGTATTGGCTAATTGGCAGCAGTTCAGGGCTTACGATTCATAATAAACTGCTGTTGTGCAAACAAATACTGCAGCCAGTATCGAATTACGGTTTGCAAACTATAAGATTGTACCAGATCAACAAATATCGATATCAGAAATTATAGAACATAGTGCTGCGTTCCAATGTTTAATGTACCTTGACAAATCCGTAATACAGATCTTCATAGAGATCTTCGTGTACCTTATGAGCACAAAGTGATCCAGAAGGTTGTGCTAAAATCATAAAAAAAGATTACTCCTGCACTCAAATCCGGAAATGTCCCAGCTTCTGGTGACGGACAACCAAAGTCGGAAACTTAAACGGAAACAACCTTTTGAGCTCTGCAACTAATGTTTCTCGTACATGAGATAGTAGAAGCAGTTACGATACTGATTGATCCAATAAGGGAATATAGTTTAATTCTTATTTTTGTTTTTTAATTTGGCTTTTTATTCTTAAATTTCACTTCATGAAGTGAAATTAAATAGCTAATTAGTATTTATATTTTATACCAGATACTATGTAAATAAAAATAAAAAAAGGGATAGGGTAATGAAAAATGACTTCAAACTAAACGTCGCAACAAATATATCTTCTTGTAGAACAGAATTCCCTTCTTTTCCATGTTCTGTTATTGTCCCTATTATTCGCCTACGCTTCAATCACACTTTTTTATAATTTGGGCGTATAGTTAAAACTTTTCCATCGATACTGATAAATCTAAAATGATGTACTTAAGAACACCGACCCGTTACAGGCCTTTTATCCCAAAAGTTCTAATCAAATGTCATAATTGTATTCATGCGAATAATTCTAATTATTGCAGTGATGATTGTATGATGGTACAAAATGTGCAGAAAATGAAATACTTAAGAGTTACGATTAATAGTACTGTAAGCTGGAAATACCATGTTTTAGAACTGATAAAAAAGATCGAGCAATCTTTATCGACGGTTTATAAACTTAGGACATTGTAACCTCCTAAAATTTTAAGACAATACTACAATACTCTGATATTATCGAGGATATCTTACGCTATAGAAGCATGGGGAGGAGCTAATAAATCTGAACATCAAAAAATAAACGCTATTCATAAAAAAAAGTTTAAAACTCAGAGTAAAAAAAGATTTAAGTCAAGGGAGAGGTAATCTTTATTGGTGGAAGGAAATGGAAAAATTACCGGCTAAACTGGGATTTATGTTATATGATTATAAGCTGCATCCTCCCCACCTTAAGACCAGGAATATAGTGAGCTTCGTCCAAAGTTGCATATATTAAGCCTAAGGGTATAAATAATTTTATTAATGAAACAAAGGACTCCGAACTGATTAACTTGTTACAAAAATTCCAATGGATACCATGAACTTTAAGAATAAAAAAAAATTGCGTGCTAGAAATTAAAAATTGTTTGCTGCCTAGCTACAGTGACTACAATTGAAAAGATAAGTGGAAGGATTATGTGAGTAAGTGTTTTTATTTCTTGTAGTTTTTTATATGAATTGCTGTTTTGGATAGTGTAGGAAATTTTTGTTTTGCTTTGTTTTGTTTATTTTTTGACTATGCGTTCTTCGGTTACTTTCAGTGGAGAGTTATATTACGTTTTTTTTTGGTTTTTTCTTTTTGTGTTAAGAAAAGTGACGCATTTGTTATTTACAGCAGTTAATTGTATATGATCGATTGTAGTCTTATTACAAATAAACGTTAAAGCTGTGTTGAGAACCTACAGACGGGCAGTTGCCTTGTAGTTTCTCCATATGTTATTTAAATTTTAAAAAAAATGCTACGTATAAATTACAAAGTACAAAAAATATAATATGTTAAAAAATATACCGCTTTCCAACTTTCATTTTGAACTGCTGTCAGTTTGTTTAATTATGAGTACTTCAGTTAGATTATACTACTCGAAATGTACTAATCCTAATATTAATAACTAACGAACTCAAATTACAAGATAATGCGGATTAATTAATAAGTGAATGTACCGTGATCAGCGAAGGCCACATTAATAACTCTCCCCTACTGTATATACACATGTGTCGCACAAACTTTTGCCCACACCGGAAATAGGTTATAACCGTAGTTTAATTTTTTTTTAAAATTAAAACCTATATTCATTTACATCATTGACGAGACTCATTAGATCTCATGTTGAAATCCATACCATGGTTAATTTTTATTTAGTTTTTATGAAATAACTATATTATGTTTTTTTTTTCTCTTAAATTATACAAAAACTCTCGAATCAAATTTGTTTACTCACTATATTCCAAATCTATGCTTCGAATGACATAAACCGGAAAAAAATCGTATCATTTGTTCAAACGCAATCGTATTATAAAATTCTGTCTACTGCTTACAAGAATATATGCACACATACTATGTATACTATACGTACATACGGATATTTGTTTTTCTTCTTTTTCTTTTTTTTTGGAATCCCCGTATTCGAAAATATAAATACGTTATAAAATTTGGATTTCAATTCTCGCAGCAACTAGCTTCCAACTTCTTAAAGCTAAAAAGATTCATTGAATACAGATTGTAAAAGTGTACTTCTCAAATAAATACACGAAAAAAAAAAAATTACCCTTATCAAATAGTTCTTTCCACGCGAGTTTATATTTACTTTTATTATGAGATGTACAAGAAAAGAATAATTTTAAATTGAACGAAATCTAGGGATAGAACTAAAAAACAAAAAACTGTAAAATATTTTGAACTAGCAGGGTTATAAATTGCGTATAAAGAATGTATGAAATATAATAATTTTTAGGAGCATGTGAAGGAACAGAAAAAATAATAAGCGAAATGAAACAGATCATCGAATAAAAGTGAACGCCATAACAAAATAGTTACAACGATAAAAAGCTAATTAATTACCTTCGCGGATTCGTTTTTAAAATTAAGCAATAAAATTGATGTGCCCCTTTTAATGCACACAATGTTGAAAATAGAATTTAGCGAAATTGTATCGTGGAAATTAAAAATATCTATTCCGTAGCTTAATAAAAACGAGTCTCGCATTAAAAACGACAAGGAATCAGGTAACAAATTATCACAGAAGAAGGTAATAAGGAAAATACATATTTAGTAGCACCGTCCATCTGCTGGGTGAACTGAAAGTCGAAACGAAGATAATCGGATAAGCTGCTGAAATTAAATCAATTCGAAATGGCAACGTTATGAAAAAGTCATGGAATATATATAACGATCAACGAAACCTGTTCAAAATCAGAACCGCTATTAAGGGGTTTCCGTATCACAAGTTACTCTAATTGAGGCAACACTTTATGCTTGCTGCATATAGTAAATAACAATTAGTACATAATATTTACCGTGCCACATTTGGAAAAAATGTAATAAAACATCAATAATGCACTTAATGTGATTTGTGGCTTAAGGGGAAAAAAATACAAAAAAAAAAAAAGAAGCAAGAAATACATAAATATTTATTAGTTAAATTTTAATAAAGTAATTCATATTATTGATATTATATACCATTTTGTAAAATTCTAATCAAAAAGAGGTTTAACCGCCTTAAAAATATATACTTATTGAAAATAAATTTAACAAGCACATTCCAAACTTTCGAACTTGCATATTCATGAACAATTTAAAAGCAAAATTATTCTGATTTTCAAATTAATTTTAATCATATCATGAATACGGAGTTTACAATTCTGAAAAATATCTCTTACATTTGTTTTTAATATATATATATATATGTGTGTGTGCGTGTACATATGTACTTTTTTAACGATGTAGTGAAATTTACGTAAATAATTTAATAATTAATAAAACGAGAATATAACGCAAAATCTTTACTAAAAAATAAAAATGCAGATATATCGAATTACCAGAATCCGAAAAAACTTTCTCTACGAACAAGGAAAAGCTAAGAAAGAGCGCACATTTAATCAACATTTTAAAAACACTAAGATACGGAATTTTGAACCAAACTGAAAAAAACACCTGTGCTAGTATTTGTTCGATCTTTTGATTAATTACACATTTATAACTTTGCTAATTCTTTCTACCGTAATGCAATGTTAACAATCAACCAAACTTTGTTTTCATTACATACCCAATGTACTGATAAGCAGCATAATCGGTGTTATTAGTCTAATTAGTCAGTTATCAGACTCGAAACATTTTTACCTTCAAGCGGACATCAAAGGTCCAATATTATCAGATAAGATGTAATTTTGTATTATGAATAAGATATCTGATAGCGTTAATAGATGATTATAGTTATACATCAATTTAAATATCGGAAGCAATTTTTTCCAAATTTTCCATTTATTTTCCTTATTGAAAGGTAATTTTTTGTTTTGTCAATATTTTTTTTTCAAGAAAAAAGAACTGGTTCGATATGTATCCTTCAGACCCTTTTTTTTCCAGCCACACAAGCCACGATCTCATTAATGCAGTAAGACACCGATTATCCAACTAAGTTTCGGTTTCTCTTTTACTCCGTTTTTCAATACCCATTAATATTATTGTTATAAAATGTTATTTAACATATTTTAATACTGTGTTTTCGTTGTTCTAATTCCTTTTTTTGTAAAATAATTAAATCAATTTCTTAAGTAACTTAGTCGGAGGAGTGCAACCGAAATTGGTTATAATATCATTATTTTGTAAGAATTTAAAACGTTTTACTAATTTTAGATTTAGCAGTAATCCGCTATTCTACTACAACTGAATGACCAATTATAAATAAGTCTTTTAGGATGATACCAATATTGATATATGCAGCAGATGAAGGGGCAGTTCTGTATAGATGATGTATTTAGAATAAATTTTCTCTGATGCTTGTTGACTTTGTTTTGAATTTTCCTATTCAGGTAAACACATACACCATAAGCAAAAATCGGTTGTACCAACCCTTTATGCTAATGAGGAGCTTAATAACTCCCTTGCTGTTTTAGAAAATTCTTTATCCCCTCTTCACCTTTCTATTTCTCCTGAGAAATCTGCCTGTATCGTTTTTACATTTCGTTCTTTTGATCGTTCATTGGTTAACCTTTTCATGTGCTTACTTCTTGCTCCTACCTCGGCGTAATTCTAGTCTATTCTTTTATGATCATATTAACTATCTCTACGCGTCTGCTCTCAAAAGAGTCAATTTTTTGAAGACGTTGTCTTCCTCCAAATGGGGTGGTGATACATATATTCTTCCCATATGCTGTATAAATCCATTATTCTTTCTGAATTTGATTATTATTCTTTTCTTTATGCCAGTGCTCCCGTTTCCCTTCTGGTCAAACTTGATCGCATCTAAAACTCTTACCTTCATCTCTGTATTGGTGCTCTAAATTCTTCTCCAATTCTAGCTCTTCTGGCCGAAACTGGCTTTCTTCCTTTTTGTATTCGAAGACTTCATCTTGGTGAAAGGTTCATGATTAGACGTCTGCAGATCTCTCCTTCCAAACTCGTGAATTCTTATCAATATATCCGGGTCAACTGGCGTTTTTCTCCTCGTAAGATTCCATATTTCTCTCATCTCTTTTCGACTCGTTCCACTTTCTCACTTCGTTCTCTCCTAGAACAAATCTCCATACTTTACCTATAACTTCTCTAAACTGTCTCATCCCTCTAAGCTATTCTCTCTTTACCTTCTAACATTAAGGCTTTTCCTCGTCCTGCTATTCACGAAAAATTTAACCACACTCTTTCCTCAATATTTCCTACTCACATCACGTTTTGACGGACGGCTCGAAATCCGCTTCGAGGGTTGGAGCCGTTTTTATTCTTCCTGCCCTTAACTATTCTGAGTCATTTCAGGTTCCCTCCTTTTCTTTTGTCTTCCTAGCTGAATCCATGGCTATTTGGCTTGCGGTCCTTTTTATATCTTCAATTTACAATTTAGTGTGAATTTCCTTCTATGCTTCGACTCGAAAAGCGTTTTATTAGCTATGCTATTCTTTATATTCGTTCCTTGATTTACAATTTATTGGCTTCCCGTTCTATCCGTATTGACCTGCTTTGGATTCCTGGCCACTGCGGTATAGCCGGTAACGATCCTGCTGACTCATTAGCATGCTTGGCCGCAGTAAATTGTCGTTTCATAGGCAGATTTCCTTCCCAAAGTCTTTACTCTCTCTCTTTTCGTTCTCACTGTGACTTTTGGACTGATCTCTATCCGTCCTTTTTCTCCAACTCTGACTCCTTTTACCTTGCCTTAAAGCCTAAATCCTCTTATCCTTGGTTTAACGATTTTCCCAGAATCAGCCGTTCTGTGACTTCTTCCATAGTTCGCCTTTGTTTTAATCATAGTCTGCTTCCGGCTTCTTGTTTCCGCTTTGCTCTTGTTCAATCTCCTTTGTGTCCCTTTCATCCTCCTACCTTAAATGTCACCTGTGACGCAAGTACTATTCCAATACTCCTTCATTTCCTCAGAACGCGCGATCTTTTATTCCAATTTGCTTTTAGCCTCGGTTTCTCTACTCCTTACAGTGCCCTCTACATTCTCGCTTTTCCATCTCCTTCTGTTGTTCTTTCGTTAGCCGCCTTCATTTCTTCTCTCTCTAATCGTTTCTCGATATAACCTGTCGCTCCATATGTCTTTTAATTCTTCTAATCTTTTGTGTTAGATGAACGTCCTGTGCTGACGTGCCCATAAAATAATAATTAAAAGAAAAGAAAAAAAAAACCATCATAAAGAATTAATATTCTTTGTAATTTTTTGCATATTTTATTACATTTATCATTAGTAGCTTTTAGGTGGGAAGTAAACTCTAGTTGATGATCAAACACAGTTCCAACATATTTAATTCTGCCATTTATTTGAACTAGTTTCTTCCCGGAAATAATGTTTAATTGCCCAATTTCTCCTTTTGATTTTTGATCAGCAAATATAATGGAACAGCATTTTTCTACAGCAAGGACCAATCCCAGCTCTGCAAGTATGACATCTAGTTTTTTACACATTAATTCAATTTTTTTTTAGATTAATGTATTTTGTTATCTTAAACATAATACGAAAAATCATCAGCGTAGGAAATTAGAGTTGATTCAATATTAATTATTTTGCAAAATAGTCATTCTAGATTATGATGAACTTTGGAATATAAAATATACATATATATGTATGCGTGTGTGTGTGTGTGTGTTATAATTGTAAACAACTCCATCTTCGTGGTATAATTAAAGGTAAAATTAAAATTTGAAAAAATTTTATTTCAGTTTTTCATGAATATTAGGATGTTAAATTTACTATTAGTACATGTCCTTTTGAGTGGCACTTAAATTGTTTTTGTTTAATAAATTTACAGAATTAGCATTTAATATTGAGATGTTTTTTTTTTTTATTTCATTTTGATTCAACTAATTCATTACATACATTTCTATTTTTTTTTTCATTAATATTGTTTTTATTAATATTTTTTGTTAAAATTATAAATAATCAAGTGTAACATTGATATTTTATTATATTTTTTTGTGAATGGAGTTAATATGTTTTATATATGTTTAATGCAGTATATGTAAGTGTGTATAGCATAATTGTATGCAAACGATGTGCTGCTGCTGTTAATGATAATCTTAATGATAATATATATATATATATATATATATATACAAAGTTACCAATATGCATAAAAATTTTCCTAATCTATTTTTTACATTATTTCCTCAATGCTGGAAAGTAGCAAATATAAAGTTGCTCTCTAAGTCGGGGAAAGACCTCTCACTAGTCACTAGCTACCATTCAATATCTCTTCTGAACTCGACCGGCAAAGTGTTCGAGAAGGTCGTCCACAGAGACTGCTTTTGATTGCGGTGTCCTCGAAAAACCTGCTGCATTCTAGCCAATTTGGTTTCCGTTCCGGATTCTCTTCAGAGGGTGCAGTACTTAATCTAGTTTCTAAAATTAAATCCTCCGTTGTTAAAGGTAGGTCTGCAGTGGTCGTCTCTTACGATATTCGTGGAGCATTCGACAACTGCAGATGGTCAGCGATAGTTGATATACTGAAGGAAAATAATTTCAATCCATACTTAATTAATTTAATTATTTGTTATTTCACTGATAGATTCGCCAGTCTCCAACTAAGCACCTCATTTTTCTCGAGGAAGGCTACATGTGGTGTCTAACAAGGATTCATTTTAGGTCCCACTCTATGGAACTTGCTCTACTCCATAGTGCACCGTAGAGTTGAGGGATTCTGGAACTGTTATAACAATGAATACCATTTAATATCGTACGTAGATAATCACATCATACTTATCCTTATAAGCAAATAGAAATTATTTCAAAATACCTGGAGGGAATTATGGGTGAATTTGGTTTGGAATTCTCTGCTCCCTAATGCAACTTTTCTGTATTTGGTGATCGTGGAGTTGTTGGCCGGGGTTCCAATCGATCACTAGTGTCCGGAAATTCAGTACTTCATAACCCCCTTTTAAAATATCTCGGAATAATAGTAGATGAAAATCTCACTTTTATTCCTCACTATAACATGATCAGTTATAAATGTGACTACCTTTACACAAAACTCGCCAAAGTTCTGCCCAATGCTCGGGGATTGGCATTTAGGGAGCGGTGCGTACTTTACAAAGGGCTGACTCAGACCTTGTACGGGTACGGCGCCGCTGTCTACTAGTCGAGTTTTACGTCGAGTAAATAAGCAACAGAGGAAATTCCTGTTGCCTATAGCATCTTTATATAAGACTTCCCCCACCTCGGAAACTTGTGTGATCTGGGACGTCCTAACGAATCGTGATTATCAATGTGAATACAATGTATGTACTGATGATGTCAAGTAAGAACGCTTCTTTAAAATTTTGAACTTAAAGACATGAAAAAGGATAAAAAAGCGTTTTCCAAAAAATACATGAACCTTTATATTTTCGATAGAAATGAGTTATCAAATTATAGTTTTGTCTTATTATTCTTTATATGGCATACCAAAAGTGTACATGATTTGCTTTAAGTACCCTAAAGTTTAATTGTATTAAATGCCGTTTTTGACATTAAACAATGATTATGCCTCAGCCGAAACCATTTGCATTGGTTACCAGAAAGCCCATTTAAACATACCATATATCGAAAAAATCAAATGAGAAAGATTTTTTGAAAAATTGAACTTTATGTTGTGAATAGTGGTTGAAAACTGTTTTTCAAAAAATAACTAAAGTGTTATATATTCATAATAAATAGGTTTACCATATTATAATATTTACGAAGGTTGTTCTATTTTTTTTTTTATATCTTCGGAATTTTAAGAGTGAAGAAGGGTTATAATCTATTTTTAGGAACACTTAATATCACACAATAACCAGAAGGAAGTGTACTTGACATATTTAGTGTGGTTTCGGATTAAAGTGGTTTAGAAACTGCAATTGTTTAAAGTTCAGATAGCCAATTATTAGAAGGAGATAGAAATATTTCTGTCGACAGTTTTTATTGTATCGAAAAAGAGTAAAAAAACATACTTCTGTCATCAAGGCCGTGTCCACGGGTGGGGGTTAACCCCCCACCCATGAGAACTGAAATAGTTATTATAAATACACAAAAATCTGAAAAAAATCAAAAATTTAAAATAAATATTGGTGATTTTTTAGGGTGTTTTTATCTTTAAAAGAAAAAAGAAAAAATATGCTTCATATTTTTAGGTACTTCATTAATATCTTAAGAAAAAACTTTTTATTACGAGTATAATCAATGACATATGTGTAATTTTTATTAATGCTCATATACGGGGTAATTCATTTATGTAAATTATTAATATATAAATCAAAATTATGGAAATTATTAATAGTATGAATATTAGTGAAAAATGTATTGTTATTTATAAAATAAATATGTAAAGAAAATTTTCAAAATCCCCTCCCTTTTCAAAATTCTGGACACGGACCTGTCTGTCACACTATTAAGTTGTGTTGTGATTATTTGTTTATTTCAAAAGGAGAGAATGGTGGTTTCATTTGATTCCAATATTTTTTTTCTCTTGAGCAATTCTGTTCTCTTTCCAATTTAGTTTCTATTTTTTTGTTCGTTTAGTATTTTATAACAGCGTAAACAATAAGGGGTTTATTCTGAACAGGGACAGTGTATATTGCTAGGGAAAATTAAACTGTTTTTATTATACCAATCAATTCGTTTCTGTACTGTCCGCGTTCGTTTCAAATTTGTTTCGATCTGCATGGTGTTTTGCATTAAATGTAGTTAAAGTGAAGGTAAAAATATTAATTAGTTTCCATTTTAAATTAGTCATCATCATTCTTTGTTGTGTGTTTAATAATACATTTATGTCGTTTTTTTATGGTTTATTAAACATATCTTGACTTACTCCGGCGATAAGTTATAATACGCTGGACTCATATAAAATGCTCGGTTTCCTATGTGCCATTTGTTTACCTTGTGTATCGAGGCTCCCTCGACATCGGTAACTTTTATGGTTCCTAATTTAACTGAGATACCAAATATTTCTTTATTTTACATACAAAACCTAATAGTTAAATTGTTGAAAATTCAGTAAAGTATGATTATTTTTGTTGCTGTTGTGTAATATGGTGCCAAAAATTCTCCTTTACAGAGATTGTTTTGCCCCAATGTATGATCCTGTAGGAAACAAATTGGTCGATATAGTGAAGGATATAACTTTTGAACGTGAAAGTAGGAGAAAAATTGTTTTAGATGATAATTCAGTTTTCTCACTTTTATTATAACATACAAAAGGTGTCTTACTTTAAATTCGTGGTCCAAGTAAATTCCTAAATACTTTAAGTTCAGTAACTTTTTCTATCCCTTCATTTTTGACCGGTATTTTAAAGTTTGGCCAACTTTGCTGTCAATATGTACAATACATATTTCATTTTAGCTATATTTAGTATTAACCGATTTTTATAAACCCACTCTGCTATCTTATATCGTTCTGTATAAGATTTTGCAAAATACTAGAAAAACGAGAATGAACTACTAATACCGTATTGTCATAGTAACGGATGATCCCTACCTGAGATTTTCATATTTAACAAGTCGTTGATACATATTAAAAAAAAAAAAAAGGAAGGTTCAAGGATATTGCCTTGAGACACTCTAAAATTTTAAGCTAAACTATTACCCCAACTCCCATTTATTTTGTTATATATTTTCTGTTAGTAAGATATAACTTAAACTAGTTATGTATAATTCCTCAAAAATGCCATATTCACACAATGCTGAGCGTTGATATATTAAGTTTATATAATGTTTGTTTTTCTCTCATATTAAAGATATAATTTATTCATTTATTCATTCAGTTTAATTTATTGGAAAATTTGAAATATTTGCAGCTGTTCATAACATCCATAATTGTCACCATTCAAATTTTTTATCAATATCATCTCTACTGTTATAGAGGTATGTCTGCTGTGGCTAAATATTGCTTAAAGAGTTTTTTGTCGAGATACCTTTGGGTTTGCTTGTGAAGGAAAATTGTAGTTGATACTCAAAGTCACATTATACCTGCACAATGATCAGAAAAACATATTTTTATAATTTTGTGTTTGATATTTATTTGATCTTGCTAAATACCTCGAGAATACATATATTAACCGGTGACAACCAACGTCCGTGCTTTCTGTCGGCACGCCTACCGAACTTCGAGATCATAAATTTATTCGCTGGTTGTACTCACAGATCGCTGATAGCGCATTATTTTCGCGACCTTAACTCAGTCATTCTTCTGTCCAATTCACTATTCTGCCTTGTAAGCACTTTATTCTCTTCGCGCAGAGTGGCAATCACACTGAAAGCACCCCATATGCTATCTTTCCAAATTTTTGTATTTCTTGTATGAACTTCAGATTGCTTTCGTTAAAAACAACGGAGTTCAATCAATGCGCCCCTTGGTAAAATTCAGTACATAAAGTTTCAAACGTAAACGTTAATCAATATAACAGGACTGTCGAGGCAGAATAAAATTTCGTATGTCGAATCTGCTTTTGTAAAGAATGAGAATAACTCTTGAATTGAGGCACGGTTAATATAGTTAATATAAATAATCCCTTATCAGATGGTCTACCGAGCCTTCATTGTAACTATTGACATTTTCAAATAAACACTTTTAACCCGCCAGTACTCGCTGCGTGAGATTTTCTCTCACATGTCTGGATAAAACGATGTTACCTAAGGTACACGAAGACGGGAAAGTTGGGGCCTTCTATAGCTGGAAGCGAAGGGCACCTCTAGCCAAAGGACATCCTACAGTTAAAGTCCGTCACCTCTACGCTTCGGAAGGAGGTATTTGTTTTCGTCAGTGCTGAGTTGTGAGAAAAACTCTCACACGCGAGTGCTCCAGATTCAATTTTTTCAGTGTCTATGAAACTTTTTCATGGGCATGTGGAGTATCATTTTCCATGTACTTTTGAGCACTGAATCGATTGATATGGGCCGCACAGCCGTGCGAGTACATGCGGGTGACTATGGGCGAAAAATGGGTGTAAGAGTTCGGTTTTTCGATGTTTTTCAGAATATAGGCATGTGGGGTATCGTTTTCTATGTTATTTTGGACACTGAATCGATTGCAATTTATTATAATTTTTATGATTTTGTTAAATTAACGTGATAAAATAAAAATCAGAAGTGTAATAAGTTGATTATTTTAAAATTAAAAAATTAATGTTGTATGCGGATTGACATATTTTAATAAAGATTCTTCGAAGAAAAAGCTGAATAAAAGTCAAATCGTTAAGGTGTACCGTTCCAAACGATAAAAACCAAAAGACGTCAATATATATACTCGTATATCGCTCTTCGATTGTCGGAGAATAGAGTAGCGAATTTCTCAAGATATTAGATAGTTTTTCAAACGCTTCAAAGTATTAATGTGAACGGGAGATAATAAAATTTTTATTAATATATGTAAATAAATGTTATTTTAGTTTTGTCGTTTTTTAAGTCAATTTATTTTTGAAGAATAGAGGAATATTTCACGACTCAGCCGTATTAATTATTCTCATACGACGGATCCAAAATAGACTATTGCGTTTCTAAGTATACCTAAAGGTACCAATTGAAAAAATTAACCAAAAAATGGTCTTCAGAGCCTTCATTTTTGGAAGTTGGAGTGTAAAAGTATAGTGAGAAAGTAAAAAAAGAGTATGATGAATGAACAGACAATTATTTTCAGCCAGACTGTTCAAAAACTGGGTAGAGTTTACACAGAAATCCCATGTGAGAGAAAATCTCTCACGCGAGTACTGGCGTCCTGCTATGCCTAGCGAGTACTGGCGGGTTAATAATTCTGATATACCGTAAAATTTCGTATATTTTAGATCCATGGAATTACTAAACTATAATTTCCGAAAACATTTAAATTTCGGAACTGATTGCAAAATTTCTCATAAAATTTTCAAATTACCTTACGTTACGCACTGCATTTCGCTGTTAAACGATACCCAAATACGAATTAAATCGATAAAATTTTATTTAGATGCCCCTCCAAAAAGAAAAATAAAAAAGTATCAAAAGAGAAAAGAAAAAAATATTTTTTATCTCTACCCGGTTCTGGTCGATTCTCCTTTATATTAATGAAATATAATAAAAAGAAAAGAAGAATTGTAGTTAAATAGGAGAAAAAAATATAATAAACATTTAGAAGAGCTTTTTGCACTGATATCGGAAATTATGAAATTTTTCAACTTCATCAAATTTTTTAAGTATTTTTTAATATGCGTCCTCCGTGCGAAATTTATGGGCTTCTTCGTTCGCCATTAAATTCAGTAGTAAAATATAAAAAGCTTCGACTGACTCAGCAGTATAGAAACTTTATATTATGGTAGAAATTGATCCGTTTATTATTTCAACTTAAAAAAATTAAAAAAAAAAAAAAAAAACATATTTCGACTATCGCGTTTTCTACATCTTCTGTTAGATGTCGTTGGATTTTTTAATCGCTTCACGAATAAACTTCAGAGAAACTTCTTTCACAAACGAATTCAACACATCCTTCACGGATTGATCCACGTCAGTATTAGCGAAGTCAATGGGGTCAAACTTCTCCTTAGCGTAGTAATATAAGCGGTGTAAAGTATCTTTGTCGGCAAAATCGATATTTACATCACCGGTGGGCGTCAAATTTGCTTGGAAAGCTAATTTTATCGAATTCACTTGGTACGTTTTCGATTCGTAATGAATAATCGCTTTCGAATCGCTATAAACAGCTTTCGGATGTAGGATTAAATTCCTATTATATAAACCGGATTCGCCGAAGAATGTAAAATCTGCCGAAAATTTATCGATATTCTCGAATCTAATCAGCTTACCATTAACGTCGCTATCAGTTACTATGGCGGTATCGTTTTTTTCGAACATTATCTTTTTCAAGTATAATTTTAACAAATTTACCAAGCTAGGTATAACTTTCTTTTCGTACGTGTTAATAACAATGTTGTCCCAATTGACTAAAACCTTATTTTTAACGCGTAGCTTGTTCAAGTCAGCAATTGTGATCAGACTCGTCAACGGTAAGTTCGACTTCAGGAAGGCTTCCAAATGTAACTTGCGCAATAGTAGATCATCTTTCGTTTTCGCGTCGGACACAAATGTGACGTTTTCGTTACCGATCTTACCGTACTTGAGTATTTCTTCGACTTCAAATATATACGACTCCCTCTTTACCGAGTTAGATGATCGAAGTGAAATATTTGCACCGACCAATTCGTAATCAAAGCTACCCACGATCGACTGTCCGTCGATTTTCAAATCGTGTTTACCGCTCACGTGTATAGCGTTCGGAGTAAACGGCTCAGAATTCTAGAAATCGAAAAAATGCTTATCAATTTACTGCGATACGAATAACAATGAATACAGAAATACATTTAAATGTGCGTAAATCGTTCTACCGAATAAAAAGAAATCAGACAGACGAAATAGGAACGAAAAATGAGAAGAAATTGAAGGAAGTAGATATTAAAGCATGTAAAATTATGCTTCTTGAGCAAAGCGACAAAATGCTGAAACATAACTGAAAAAGATAAAAATTATCTGAAGAAGTACAACATTTTTAATTCACAAATTGTTGTCGTCAACACAGGTAATTAAAGGAAAAAATAAATAAAAAAGTAAATAGATAATATTAATAAATAAGAAAGGATAGTAAAAGTAAAACGAAAACAAATCGAAGGTAAGAGCCGAGTACCAGCTAAAATAAATATAGTTTTAATTTACATAAACGAAAATTAAATAATTACGCACGAACGAATAATGATATAGACCAGAACAATCTGTTTAGAAGATAAAAGTAATTATTATTTAAAGTGAAACAATCTAAAACGCTGATGAGGTTGAATACTGTTATAGATAACGAGGAGAAACAGCTTATCACGAATGATTAACGCGTGTAATCAATAAAAAAATATAACAGTACCGATAAAAGTTTGGCGCTCATAGTGTAAAAAAAGCCATTTCAAAAAAAGAAAACACTCGTCTCGCCAAATATAATTTTAATTCATGTAATAATAATAATAATAATAATTCCTCACCCAGAAACGCCGGTAAGCGAGGGTGAGTATACCTTTTTTCCTCCATCACTCCCGTCATTTAAAATTACTACTAAAAATTTAGTAAGCGCAAATTAAATTAAAACGAATAATATAGAAAGTAATAAAAATAAAACACAAAGTTTATATAGCTACTCTGAATGTAAGGTCACACTTAAAAGCCCAGAAAGCCTAATTGAATTAGAGGAGGCATTTCAGAAATCTAATATTAAAATTTTGGGATTGTCCGAAGTAAGAAGACCTGGAGAGAAAATTATACACACACAAAAGGGGAACCTATTTTATTATATAGCTAATAACTCAGGACAAAAAGAAGTCGGTTTTATTATTAAAAATGAATATATAAGTAATGTAGTGGAGACAAAGGGGATTAACGACAGAATAGAAATCTTAAAAATAAAAATTAATAAAGTTATACTCTAATATGTATTTAAGTTTATGCTCCGACTACAGCTGCAGAAGATTGGGAAATAGAAAATTTCTACGAAAATTTAAGAAACATTTTGAATTTCCAATTTAAAATAAAGAAGAACAACTTAATAATTATGGGAGACTGCAATAACCAGATAGGGCAAAGAGAGAAAAGTGAAAAACAAACAATGGTTTCGTACGGTTATGGGAAACGCAACGAAAGGGGTTGGATGCTCATAAGATTCTGTCAAGAATTCAATTTAAAAATAGTAAATAGTCTGTTTAAAAAAAGAATAGAAAATAGATGGTCATGGATATCGCCAAATCAACAGTATAAATATCATTAATAGACTATATACTAGTACCTAGCATCAATCAGTCAATTATAAATTTCGAAATAAAAGGTTTGAATAAATTCTTTTTTTTTTTTTTTTTTTAATATTTACTATGGGTTCGTCAGCGAGGACATTAGCCCAAGAAATGGGAATAGAGAAAAAATCAGATTTTTATGCGGCGTGAAACATTCAACAAGAATGTATCAAGCACCTGGATGACAGAAGGAGAAGGAAGGGAAAGAATAAATGAAGCACAATAGGGAGTAGGAACATTGTTTGATAAGAGAGAGGAGTAAAAGGAAGATTGTTCAGATGAAAGTGATGAACATTCGAACATTATGTGATCAGGATCACATACATGTTGACTGTTAGGAGGATGTAAAGGACAATACGGAGATGCCGCGAGAGAGAATCGGAAAAGCGACGAGGGAAGCCAGCTGTGCCCAAAGCGGAGGCGACATATTGCCGAGATGCTGGAGCGACGCATAAAAGGGAAGTCAAGAAACCAGGAACAGAAAGGAAGAGAAGGCTGGATGGACAAGTAAAAGGAATCCGGGTTTGAGAATGAGGAGTAGTAGGAGTTAAACCATAATTGGTTGTGCGCTGCAGAGGACAGAAGATTAATATTGACGGATGGAAAAGTAGTAAGGAACCTGCCGGAAGAAGAAGCTCGCCGAGATAATAAGTCAACTGACTCATTTGCTTCTATTCCGGAATGGCTAGGGATCCAAAGGAAATTAACCTGGATTGCACAAAAACGAAAGAGGTCATGGATCAAGGAACGTATAAAAAGGATTACATGATCAGTAGAGTGGGGAGGCAGAGGAGATGCAACAGCCTGTAGCACGCTTTGAAAGTCTGATAGAATAAGGAAATTATGAGAGACCTTCGAAGATCTGATGAAGAAAAGTGCATGGAGGATAGCAATAGACTCGGCACAGAAAGTTGAACAGAAGGAAGGAAGTTTAAAGGACTCAGAGTGATTTAATGAAGGACAAAGAAAGGCTGCACCAACTCCACTTGGGCTCTTGGAACCGTCCGTGTAGATTGTAACGTGGTTAGAATAGTGGGAGTTTAAGGTATGTAAAAATTCCGATCTAACGGCGTGATGCAGAACGGCTGTAGGGGGAGCAGAAGAGTAAAAGCAATTAATTGGATGAAGAAAGGAAGAAAAGTTAAAAGAAAAATATGGGAGCTTATCGCAAGTGTGAATGTATGGTAAAAATTGAAGGAGTCGAGTAGAAATAAGAGACAGAATTGGTGTTTTATTGGCACTAAATCGCCAATCCTGTAGAATGGGGGAATCAGAAGGAATAAGTGAGGAAAAGGAGATAGGAAGACGTTTAATAAGGAAGCGGTAGCCCAAATAGGAACGCCGAATAAAGAGTGGAGGAATGTGGGTTTCCGCTTGAATAGCAGGGATAGGAGAAGATTTCTGAGCTCCAAGACAGAGGCGGAGGCAAGTATTTTGGACGCGATCGAGCTTGGAGAGGAAAGACCTGGAAGAGTTACCATAAATAAAACAGCAGTAATCTAGAATAGAACGGATACAGGATTTGTAGAACATGAGCAAAATGCACGGATCACCTCCCCAGTTCGTATGTGAAAGGGACTTAATAAGGTTGAGCCTTTTTAGTGATGACACGTATATATATATAGTTAATATGCTTGTGGAACGAAAGACGGCTATCCAAAAATACTCCTAAGTAACGGAAATGGTTAGCCAGGGAGATCGGATTACTATTTAAGGAAAGACTAACTAAGTAGGGGTCAAAAGGACGAAGAGTAAAGACAACAGCAGAGGATTTCGTTGGAGATATAGACAGATGAATATTAGATAAAGCGCTTTCCAAAATCGTTAAGTAATGTTGCAGCTGGGAATTAGCGGTGGAAATACTACGATGGGTGGAGTAAATGAGGATGTCGTCAGCAAAAAAAAGGGAAGAGGAGATTGTTGACAGAGAAGCAGTTTTTATAAGGTAAATGTTAAAAAGGGTTGGACTTGGACAAGAGCCCTGCGGTAGTCCACGAAAGACCAGTCTAGAAATAGGTTCGAGCGGAGAAGAGAGAAAGATAGTCCTAGATTGGAAAAGGCTAATGACAAGAGCAGAGAAGAAGGGTGGAATATTCAAGGAGAGCATGGAATCGAATAGGGTGGGAAGGTGGACATTATCGAAGGCAGCAGAGACATCGACGAAGGAAGCAATGAGGAATTTTTTGTTGATAAAAGATAAATACACATCTGACAAGAAAGTACTGATACAATCGGGAGGGCCGCGTCCAGGGCGAAATCCAAACATATTATTTGGCAATACTTTATTGTGCTCAAGCCACCAAATTAGCCGTCTATTAATTATACTTTCAAACAGCTTTCTGGCACAGGGAGCAAGTGAGATTGGTCGAAGAGAGGAGGAGTTAGGTTTTGGGATCGGGACAACAATGAAAATATTCCAAACAGATGGAGTAGAACCAGACGAGAGAAATGAATTGAATAAATTTGAGAAATTCAGCTTCTATACAGATCATAGACTGCTAATTATAACAATTGCAATTGATAAGGAAAAATACTATACGAGAGTCATAAAAAATTTGAATACAGAATTAGACTATGAAAAGTACGAAAACATAATTAGTGAAGAGTTAGGAAAGATAAACTTAAATAGAGATCAAGAGATTGACGAACTATATAACGCCATATCCCAAATAATAACGTCAACATTCACAAACGCATCCAAGAAAAAAAGTGGAAATATCCCACAGATAGGCGAAATAGACGAAAAGAAGAATGGAAATTTTAAAAATCATTACCAGGGCTCCAAAAGAAAAGATTGAATTAAATTTAGTGTCAAGAGCTATAAGAAATAAAATAAGAGAAAGGGACCGAGCTCAAAAAAATGAAATTATTAATAACATTTTAGAAGGAAGTAAAAATATAAAACTGCTAAAAAAGAAACTCAGTATAGGTACACAATGGGCAACTCATTTTATGAACTTGAAAGGGGAGAAAATATGCGACAGAAAAGAAATAAATAACTTCATAACTGAATATTATAAAAATTTGTATAATGACATAGATAACGATCACGGTATAAGCAGTTCTGTTGAAACTAGTTCTACAGTAGAACCAGAATTTCTGAATGAAGAAGTAGAGGAGATAGTAAAAAGATTGAGACGCAACAAAAGCCCAGGCAGTGACAAAATAATGAACGAACACATAAAATTGGGAGGTTTACAATTAATAAAAATCTTAACGATCCTATTTAATAGAATTTTAAAAACAGGCATTATTCCCTGTAAGTGGAAGTACTCTGATATAATATTGTTGTTTAAAAAGGGGGATCGACACAAAATTGAAAACTATCGTCCAATATCTTTAAGTTTGACTATTTCAAAAATGTTTTCAAAGTTGTTAGAAAATAGAATACAGCCTATTATAAGAGTCGAACAACCTGTAGAACAAGCTGGTTTCAGAAGGTCGTTCGCTACAATAGATCACCTACATGTCATGAACCAAATCATTGAGAAATGTATAGAATATCAAATTGAAATATATATGGCTCTAATTGACTATAATAAAGCTTTCGACTCTTTAAAACATCAGTACTTATTTGCATCACTTAAAAGTCAAGGTGTTCCAGAAAATTACATAATATTAATAAAAAATATGTATTAGGACCTCAGAGCCAGAATATTAACAGATGTAGAGGGTCGGTACTTTGATATTAAGAAAGGGATTAAACAGGGAGACCCATTATCACCGGTTTTGTTTAACTGTGCTTTGGAAGAATTTTTAGGAATTTGCACTGGGATAACAAAGGTTTAAACATAAATGGAAAAATAATTTCCAATTTAAGATTTGCGGATGACGTGGTTCTCTTGTCAAATTCCTTGGAAGAACTAAAAACTATGATAACAGAATTAGACGATGTGGGAAAAAAAGCCGGGCTTTCCATAAATATCGGAAAAACGAAAATATTTACAAAAAACCGAAACGCTAAAATAGTACAAGTAAACGGAATGGTTATAGAAATAGTAAATCAAGTAACGTACCTAGGTCAGTAATTATCTTTTGAAAATCGTACTGAAAAAGAAGTAAATACTAGAATAACGAAAGCTTGTCCCAAGTATTGGGCGCTAAAATATATTTTTAAAGGTCCTTTTAACAATTACCACAAGAGTATAATTTTCAACGCGACTATTATACCTAGTTTAACATACGGAAGTCAAACCTGGTGTCTGACTTCAAAAATTATTAATAAAATAAAGGTAACACAAAATACAATTGAACGGTCTATTTTAAATATTAAGAAAAAAGATAAAGTACCACTCAAACTGATAAAACAAAAATTAAAAAATAATATTGATGCAATCAGATATGCTGGAAGACAAAAATGGGCTTGGGCCGGTCATGTAGTGAGAATGAAGGATGACAGATGGACATATAGAGCCACTTTCTAGTTTCTTGCACATTATAAAAGAAGAAGGGGGCATCAGTTGACAAAGTGGAGGGACGATTTTAGTAATTTTTTATTGAACAAAAATTTTCAAAGAGTAGCCATAGATAGAATTGAATGGGATAGATTACAGGAAACCTTTGCTCATCATGGGTCGAGGAAATTTAATATTTAGTTTTTTCTATATCAAATTTATACTATTCATGTTTGTTATATATTTTAAGAATTTTCTCGCTACTCTTCGAAAATTTTTGTTCAATAAAAAATTACTAAAATCGTCCCTCCTTTTTTTTGCCGTGGAATAAAAATAAAAGTCGTTCGGAGCCAAATCCAGGTTGTAACGGAGGTGCGGCACTGTTTCGACCTGTTTTTGAGCCAAGAATTCGAGCACTGCATTCACGATATGCGATCTCGCGTTATCTTGATGCAACTTCCAAAGCCCAACGAGATGTGGGCGCTTCTTAGGTATGTGACTTTCATCAGTTGTTTTAAAACTGGCGATGTAATAGACTGCAGTAATTATCTGATCTTAAGAAACCGTATGGGTGTCCATCATACCTCGATAAAAATCGAAGAAAGTAATCACCAACGCCTTAGTTGCAGATTTTTGTGCTCGCGTTTTTCTAGCGGGGAACTAGCTTTTTCCACCCATTCCGAACTTTGCTGCTTAGTTTTGGGATCATAGTAATATATCCAGCTTTCGTTGACCGTAATTATGTTTTTCCACCAGAAATCACTTTGTTTTGCGATGCAATCGAGTAAATATTTGCAAACGGAGACGCCGTTATGGTTTTGATCTGCCGTCAATAAATGGGGAATCCTTCGTGCACAGACACCAGACATGTGCAGGTGTTTCTTTAATAATAGTGTATGTGTGCTTCAGATTGATATATGGAGGTGTGAAGAGAGTTCCCCGAGTGTCAGGCGAGGATCAGTGCGGATCATTACTGTTCCAGTGTTAATGTTCTCTTCGGTGAGCGAGGTGACGGGAGCGCCGTCTCCGACTTGCGGCTTTTTCGATACCAGCAATGCCACCACAAACACGTTCTTCGGGCCATAGTTTCATCACCGAATGCTTTATTCAGCATTTTGTAGGTTTAAACCGGCGTTTTCTTTAAGCGAACACAACATTTTATTGCACAACGCTGCTCACGATAATCAGTGTCATGCTTACTTTAGAGGCAAAATATAACTACACTTCACTCAATTGAGCATAAAAACTGATCAAATCCTTCGTTTTTTGCACTTAATAAATCGGAAGGAAACTGCGATTCCATAACCGAGTGACTCGTTGCATAGCACACTTTCTTGACCGATAGGAGCGCTAGTGTCAGCCTTTATTGAATAGAGACTCCAGATTATGTTTATTTACAAATGTTTCAGAAAACTGATTATTCCGAAAAATGAAGTATATTAAACAAAAAACTTACTAAAAACAATAAATTAATGCAAAAAAATCAATTTTAAATTTAATAAAAATTTAAACACGTCATTTATTACATTTATACAGTATAAAAACACATTGAGTATATTTCGTGACAGTGATGAATTCAGGAATATGTTTTTTTTGGGGGGGGGGCAATTTATGTTCTTGGGTAGGCAGAGATTTATTTTTATATTTTTACTAGGAACATTTTTTTGGGATATTCCTCAATAAAACCAGATATGTAAAACATGATTTATTATGTAAGTTAAAATAATGAAAAAGCAAGTGTGAACGATAAATTCTGAAGTAAAATAACCCCGATTATGAACAACAATGTTTTCTCAATTGATTTTGAAATGATTAATTCTAATTGTAGCATTAGAGAACATATTATAAAAAACCATTTTAATAGGTTCATTATCTTTTTATAATAAACGAATACGCCATGGTGTTCCAGCTATTTTAAATGGACTTTTCTTGGAAATAAAAAATAAGAAAAAAGCAACAGAGACACAGAAATGAAGTTGTCTATAGATCATGTCGCTTTAAAAAAAGGGGGGGGGGGAATAAATGAAAACTGAAAAAAAAAATTTAAACAGTTTATTGATATTAATGATAAACGGATCATCGACGTGAAACGTGATAGTTCCCCTTTTAAGGCTGACAAAAAATACCAACTGCAGCGAATAATTTTTTCAGCTCGCGAGTATTTACCATCTTTCGCACATTCGCAATGAAAGCATAAACAAGCAGTCGTCAAAGTCAAATTTTAAAAGATCATTTTTTTTTTTTTATTGTTATTTTATGAAATTTCATTTTTCCCCGTCAAAAATAAATCTCCTATTTTCGAAATGTAAAAATATACGACTAATTAAACCATTTCAAAATGTTTTGGCAACAACTTTGGACATAACTGTAAACAAAGTCAATAAAAGAATTTTCTTAAACAGCTTGTATTATTAAGTTCTTTTAGGGGAGATTTTAGAGTTCTGGGGGGCATTGCCCCCCCAAAACCCCCACTGGATTCATCCCTGGTTTCGTGGTGTAGTGGCAAAAGTGACAATAAGTTGTACGACAGAAACAAATAACGTACGTCCGAATACACCAGTGTCGTGTAAAATTTTGTGACCTTACCTTGTGAGGGAAACGACTGAGATCGAGAAGTGGCCTAATTTTAATAGGGAAGATGAGCTGCATATTCTAACGGTGTGAAAACTATTTGACGAAACTGCGGTGATTTGGTGTTTTTTCTTCTTTATCTTTCTCTTGTTTTCTTACTTTCTTTTAGTTTTATTTTTTTTTCCTCTCCTTTGTGCCCTTGCTTTGCTGTTTTTCCAGGTGAACTTCGGCTGAACTTCAGCTGAAAGTCTGCTAGTGAACTGCTCGAGAATTTCGGGTAATCTTCCGGTGCATTCTGGTGCATTTCCAGGTTTATTTTCAGATTAATCTACTGGTTACTTTTTGGTCCATTTCAGATCCACTGCTGGGTCTGTGTCTTGGTAGGTTATCAGATAATATTTAGGTATCCTTTTTTTCTTTGTGTTATTTTTGGTTCTTGCTAGATCCATTTCAGATCCACTCCAGGTCTGTTTTCAGGTATATCTCGGTTTGTTCGGTTAATTTTTGATTTTTTGCCCCCATTTGGAGGAATTTTCTTTGCGGTGGTGTTTTTGTTATTTTTGGTGTTTTTATGTTTGACATTTTTTCTCTTGGTATTCATTCGGGCGTTGCGTTCTGTATTTTAGAATTTTTTATTTTCTATCTTTTTTTTTTGTATCTTACTCATTTTTTGTAAACCTTGTTTCGATATTTTTTTGTTTTTTTGTTTATGTCCTTTTTTTTTTTTTTTTTATTTTGATTCGGCAGTTATTCCTATTTTTTTTTAGGGTTTTAACTGTTGTGTTTTCCCTATAACCCCTTTTTATTTTTAGGTTTTGGAATTTTTTGTTATTTGTTCTTTTTTGTATCGTGTGTTTTGTTTTTTGTTTCAAAATTTTATTGCTTTTTTTTTTTTTATTTTTGGTTTAACTATTGTTCCGCCAGTTATTCGTATTTTTTTTTGTTAAATTTTTGCCCGTATGCACTTTTCGCAGTCGGTTCGCCGCGTTGCTGTGTTTACGTAAATAATTGTCTTTACTACTTCATTCGATTATCGTAATTATTTCATTAGAAACACTATTCGTACTGTACGAGCATCAGATCGGTAAGATTAAACCAATTTATACGTACTATGTTTCGGTGTTGGTGTAAACACATACGCTTATCACATTCACACGAGGCGATACGTCGCTCGTCGTTTTCATGACGACCATTATATACGCTGCGCAACCGCCGTCATTCGCACAAACACACAGATGCAATCACCAACGTTTAATGCAACAGCAGCAACTCATCACGAGCACATTGTACAATTAGCTTTCTTAATAGCGGACTACACACCTGTTATCACTAGCGGCACTTATTCCTCTACCGCGCAACCATTTCATTATCTGAACCGTTTTCAGCGATGCAAGCTGATTATATGCAACAGTTTCCTATTTTAAGTAGTATTACTAGCCCGAACCAACCTCCGAGCTGCATCGGTGATATCACTGAAGCCGATAATTAAGCGAGAGTAATCTAAACGATGAATGGCAAGAACCCGAAAAGGAAGGCCAAAAACAATCTCATTTGCAAACCCATATAGGAAACAACTGCAAAAATAGTAATCGATTTAGCTGCTTGAGCAACCTCAATAATGACTGCACAGAAGATAGAGATACTACCGATCCGAAACCAAAAATACCCCCACCTCCCCCGCGTTTCGTATACGGAGTTACAAATTCCGCGTCCATGATTAAAAAAATCGCTACAATACTAGGTAAACAAGATTTTGTTGCTAAAACCTTAAAGCGAAACACAGTAAAGGTCAACGTCCAATCTTCTCACGATTACCGGAAACTCGTCTCCACATTCAAAAAAGGAGGATATAAGAGTTATCACACATACCAACTAAAACAGGAAATATCCAACAAACTTGTAATAAGACACCTCCGCCGCTCTATCCAGAACGAGGAAATAAAGCAGGCTCTTTAGGAAAAAGGGTTCGTTGTTCGAAATGTATTAGTTAGATATAAGGTAACTAAAGAGCCTCTGCCCTTATACTTCGTTGACCTTGAACCCACGGACAACGTTAAAGAAATTTTTAATCTAATCTATTTACTGTACACGAAGACAAAAGGTCAAAGCTCCTCAGCCCAAAAAAAAAAAAACAATTTCACAGTGTCTGCGTTGTCAGTCCTGGAGACACACCGGAACTTTTTGTAACCGACCATACAGGTATGTTAAGTGTGGTGGTCACCACAAGTTCACAGAGTATAAAAAGGATCAAAACTTTGCGCCAAAGTGCGCGTTGTGTGAAAGGGACCATCCATCCAACTACAAGGGATGTACAGTCTACTAAAAATTATATAAACTTAAATATAAAACTGGAAATAGCAATGTAAATAGGTTCGGATTTAAGTGTAACCAGCAACAGTATGGAAATTAACAGATGATGTATGGTTCGATTTTTTCATAGCTAGGGGAATATCAATACTTAACTGTAAGACTAACACATTTTTTGACTTATTTTCTGACCATAGTGCCTTAATCCTTACGATAAGTACAGGTTTAATAACAAAAGAAAAACCTCCTTCGGATTAGGACAACTTTCGAGAAGAGGAGTGGATAAAATGCTGAATTTAAACATTCCATTAAAAAATGAACGAAACATAGACATAGCAGTTCAGTACCTAACTGAAACTATCCAAACCATGACATGGAAATCTTCCCCTCCTACTAAGTCTCCAGCTACAATATCTAATCTACCTACAAACTCGAACGATATAACGGAGTTTTTAAATTCCCCGCTACAGCTTCTTAGGATCTCCATTATGCCAACATCCCCAAAGGAAATTCAATATATGATTCAAAAACTAATCAACACAAAAAAATGTCCTAGTCACGATCTGATCACCAAAAAGAAGTGTTGCTAGAACTGCCACGCAAAGCTATTTTGCTTATTACTAATATATTTAATGCTGTCCTCCGCCTGCAATACTTCTCGCTGTCTTGGAAGCTCACACAAATAGTGGTAATTCCTAAACCTGGAAAGTCACCAGAAGATGTTACTTCCTACAGACCAATATCCTTATTACCTATAAAACTTATGTTAAAAAGTCTACACCTCTTATTGTGGAGGAGAATATTATACCTGACCACTAGTTCGGATTTCGAGAAAAACACTCGACTATTGAACACAGATACATCGAATCCAACGTATCATCCAAGATATAGCTTTGAAGCTAAGGAAATATGTGTAGGTATATTCCTGGATATAAAACAAGCCTTTGATAATGTTTGACATCGTGGTCTGTTATATAAAATTAAGAAAAATCTTCCTCATCCTTATTATCTTTTTCTAAAGTCTTTCCTTGAGGACCGAACATATTTAAATTCCAGAATGAACTATCTAACATCTATCCTGTAACCTATGGTGTGCCTCAGGGTAGTGTATTGGGTCCGGTGCTCTACCAAATGTACACTGCAGACTTCCCTGACAGCAAGGACGTGTATCTATTGCTACATTTGCAAATGATACTGCTCTTATTGCGGCATGCTGGAATGGCGACAAATAAATTACAGCTGGCGCTAGCAAAATCTGAAAGGTGGTTAGATCGATGGCGGATTAAATTTAATGAGAAAAAGTGTACGCGAGTTACATTCACACTACGAAATGGAGCCTACCTGCCAACTAAAATGAATGGCGAAACAATTCCGATTAGGAATGAAGTAAAATACCCCTTGGGGGTTGCACTTGGATAGTAAATTAAGGTGAAATAAGCACGTCTCACAAAAACGGAAGCATTTCGATGTAAAGCTGGGCAAACTCTACTGGTTTCTTGGTAAGCATTCCAGGTTGTCGATGGAAAACAAATTATTAATATATATGAAATAATATTAAAACCAGTATGGGCATATTGATTTTATGGGGTTGTGCTAAAAATACACATATCAATAAGATACAACGTTTTCAAAATAAGGCGATTAGACTTATTATGTCACCTCCTTGGTAGGTCTCCGTGGACACACTCCATAGGGACTTTAACATACCTTACGTAAAGGAAGAAATAAAACTTGCCGCCCAGCGGTATACTAGTCGCTTAAAAACCAATCCCACAATCCCACCTCGTTGGCTATCAACCTGCTTGACAACGGCCAAGAAATTCGACTGCTGAAGCGCTCTAGAGTCGTTGACTTTATTTAAAACTTGAATGGGTGTTCCCTTGGGAACCCTGATAGTGGTGGACCCTTACGCATTAATTTGCATTCCAGTATAATTGCTTGATGGTCTATGGAAACCAGTTGTAATTAATATAAAGATTAAAAAAAAAAAAAAAATTGTTAGCGGTTTTTGTTTGGTTTTTTTTGTTTAGGTACTTCGGGTTTCCGGGATATATGTTCGAGTTTTATATCCATTTATGTTGCTATTGTGGACCATTGTTTGCGTTCTGGTGTTTTGGTTCGCTTTTGATGATGGTCAGTATAATCTGACCGAAACGTTAAGCAATGTATTTTTGAATTAAATACATTTTATTTTCTGAACGCAATTGTCCGTAAATTATTTACATTATGATCTTACATGTTTTATTAATCACTATAATTCTTTATTCGTAACTATATAAATATGCGAGTTGTTTGAGTCAACATATACGGTTTACTACGAAATAAATTTATTAAAACGAAACGAATAACTTCGAGAACTCCGTTGATATATAAAAAAATGTTTTTTCTTTCGATAGCCAAATTTCCAATAATTCTTTTTTCGTACGTTGCGTTATCGTCTTCAATTTGCTTCTCGCCTACCGTTGTTAAATTATTCATTCTTTTTTTTTTTTTTGTTTTATGCTGTGTCACCATGGATACATAAAAAAATTTTAATTTCTTACTAATTATTTACACTTCCATAAACGATAAACACATTTTATTAATATTAAAAATGGAATTACAAATATCTCTATTCCGTTATCACGTTACTTACAATTTAATATAATTAATATTAAAACTGATCTTAAAAATTATTTTTCTCCCTGTATATATAAATATAAATAAAAATAAATAAATAAAAAAAAATATATATATAAATAGTTATATTCATGTACATATAAAATAAGAGCATCGATGAATATTAATTGTACAGTTCTACAAATTTAATCTATATTTGAATCATGAGAACTGTTTAGTCAACGTGCCTAAGGTCTAAGGGATTAATTCGTTCAATGCGTTTTAACCTGTTTTTTTCTTGAGAAAAGGACTTTTGTAGAACTTCCGGCTCGCTAAAACATTGTTTATATTATTTCCGAACATTCAAACTACAATCTACTAAATTAAGTGAACAGTTACTTTATAATATTAAACTCGTTAAACAAAAGAATAAAACGAATATCTGTTGATTCGTAGAGTCTATTTAAGAATTACTTTGGAGAAATGTATGTAAAAACTACAACTATGCGGTTGTCTGAGGATTATGCAATTTCCAGTCAACTGAATGAACTTTAGCAGAAATTTATTGTTTTAAAAATATGTTGCGTTCGATGAATTATTAGAGTGCATTAGAAAAAGCATTATTTTCCTAGCAACTGTGAGAGGCCAATTGGTTTATTTCCAGATACCGTAATATAAACGAGATCTTAATTAGAACACGTTGTTAAATATATACTAATAAAAGAAATAACAAAACCTTTTTAAAAATAGCCTTTTATTTATGCACTAAAAGGAAGTACAAAATAACTTTATTAGTGTGCGACTACCAGATACGCATCTCAACATTAAAATCTGAAACTACAAAATACTATTCTGAAAAATAAGAGCGGCGGCCACAGATTAATAAATTTTATTCTTTCATTTTATTCTTCCTTTTATTTTTGTTTAATCAAAATTTCAAACAGTCCTTTTCATGGCTTCCATGTAGCCGATTATTAATAAACCAGTCTTAATTCATACTCAGTATTCAATATTAATTTCACTCGAGACTCTCCTGCCTTTTCCTTTCTTCGCATTCGCCTGATACTGACGAATGGTTCTAACAACTTATCTTTCGAACACCAATTTGAAACAAGAACACAAAATTTACCCGAATAATAGCTCCGTGAAAAATTATAAAATTTCTTATTGATCAGTCGTAACACCCACAACGTAACGATCTACTTCAAACTCAAATATATCGGCCTAGTCGTACGTACTCTTTACAGCAATTAGAGAATCGCAGATTTCTTTTCCGCGTCTTACATCGGATTTCTTATGATATCCGAATCGGCGAATGCCGACTACATCGGAAAAATGCCCATCCGTAATATATTATACATACGGCATAAATCAAACGACAATTAAGTAAATATAAATTCTTCAGAGGTAAACATGATTACCGAATACGCTGATCATACATAATCCGCCGCACGCCGCTAAAAAGCAGAATGACGTATATGGTGGTTCCACAGTAAGATCGGCCAAGAAATAACTCCAAAATCCTCTGTTTAGAGAAATAGTCAAACATAGTTAATGGTTTCAGATTTAAATAGATCGCACTGCAGTTACGATTCGAATTTATACAAATGCAAGCAAAGCGATCAAAAACCAAACACCAATCCCATTTTAGACATACAATTTTTAATACTATTCACAATTCTTGATTAGGAAAATTTTATCTGTTTGGCATTCCTCGTACAGCTTCTAGCCTTATAATTCTGCCATCATCAATCTTCCTGTTATTTTATGTGCAGATTAATGTTTCCCTATACTTTTTACACATTCTTTCATTTTAATTATCATCCTACCTCTTCATTAATTTATTAACGGTTCCCCGGCTTAATAAATAATTCTCATCAGTTATCTGTCATCGATATTTCGTTTATACGTACTATTATTTTTCTAGTGTAGTTTAGATTTCTTTGGGACTTCTGTTGTACATGTTGCGTTCATTTTTTGGTTTGTTTTTTTTACCTAGAGAAAAACGAATTAGGTCTTCTACTGATTCCGACAATGTGTACTACATTTACCTTTTCTAATTTGTTTCTCTGTTTCCTTTTGTAGCCGAAGATGACATGCTCCCAACAATGTTTCTAAAATATCCATTTCTGGTTATTTAACGTTTGTTACTGTACTTATAATTTTCATTATTTTTATTTCTAAAAAATTACCTACTTCAAGACATTATTAGTGACAAATAAAATTATCTTGTTGTTGGGTCAAGGCCGCTGGCACCCCCATGGTAGGGAGAAAAAAAAAGTGACAAATAATAGTTATATGCTTACCACAATACTGATAATAGCTTTCGTGAGTTCCACTCCGTATAAGTTAATGTCGTAGAAATCAACCACGATTGGTGAAGATGAATATGATGTATTATAGAGCGTTTCAGTCTTGTTGGCGATGGGATGTGCTGCTTGTGCTAAGTACTTGTAACTAATAGCATCTGAAATTTTATTTGATTCTATATTGATTTTTTTAAGGAGGGACAGAAACGTTTTCAAAGTTTGCACACCCTCCTTAATCTCTCTGATGAACGCATCTGTTGAGGTAACTTTTAAAATCTTCTCCGCATCCTGAAAATATTCGTCAGTGAATCTATCTTTAAATTCCGAATTAAATCTAGGAGCCTGATAAAGAGTTGCTCGTACGCATTCCTCGTCTTTGATGCGTCTAAATTCGGGTTCGTTCAAGATCGCGAAATCTAATTTTAAAACATTTTCAAATACATTTCGAATATCAGAATGCGTGACATTAATATTTATATTATTCTCCTAGTAAATAAATGACAAAATATAATGCTACCAAAAAAACAAATTTATTTAATTCGTTGCTTTCTGTTCCATAAATGTGTATACGTATATACATATAGGTATATAATATATATAGGTATGTGTACATATAGGTGTATTTATGATTTTCATTCTTATACCAGCGACATATGAAAATCCTGTTACGGTTTTTGTGTACGTAATAGAAATTGCGGTGCAAATCGTAAATTTCATTTTTGTTTAAGCATAATTTAATCAACTGAAATTCTATAAGTATTATAGAAAAATTCTCATCTAGAGATCCAGTGGACCACCTCATGACAAGGTCCGAAAGATGGAGTTGTATGCATATATGTATACATATATATATATATAATATGATCCTTCAAATTTCGCTATGGGACAGCCTCTGAACTCCCCAGTAATAAATTTTATAATACTTAAGAAAGAAACGGCTTAATTGACTATATCATTTTTTAATTTATAGTTTGCGAAGCAATTTCACAGAACACTTCAATTAAAACACTTTTGTTACATAAAAAAATTATATTTAATTTGTACAAATATTATAATTTCTCATATTCCTCCGACACAAAAATAACATATGAACTTATACATCTCTCTGCATATACATCTGTCTGTCTGTCTATATATACACATGTTTATGATTTGTATCAGTTTTAAACCGGGGTGATATGTAAAATCATGTAAAATTCGTATGCGACGAAAGTGTTTCGTGAAAACTATTATCGAAAGGCATAAGTGTGGTATAAAGCGTTTCCACAAACGACAATTAAAAATTAATAAGATAATCTGTAACTTAAAACCAACTCTTCTGTAATAATTATAGATGAACATCATCGGTTCTGTATCGCTGTCGCAGATTTCGATGAAATATTGAGAGAGCAATAGCGAAGCTCCATGCGGAACAAAGGTTGACATATTGGCTACTGCATTAGGTGACTCCTAAACTCCTATACAGCCGCGATATTCTAGTACCAACCAGTTAGGTTAATAACAAACATTTAGCTTTAGATCAGGTGCATAGAATTACTCATGTAATTGAAAAAGTACTGGAGAAGAAAAACGTTTGCTCGGCGGTCTTTCTAGACGTGGCGCAAGCTTTCGACAAAGTATGGCACGATGGACTGTTCAACAAACCAGATCGATTACTACCATCAAATTACAGCGAAATACTAAAATCCTTTCGGAAAGATTTTTTCGTATCAAATTTGAAGACTGTTATTCGAGTACCAAAGAAACAGAAGCGGGTGTCCTGCAGGATAGTGTACTGGGTCCAGTCTTGTACACCAGCGACATACCATGTTCGGCTAATGCGATAACGGCAACTTTCGCGGACGATACGTCGATTACGTGTGTAGGCAATTGGAAAGTTGCAAAAATCCATAAATAATATATTTGAATGGCCCAAACATTGCCAGATAGTATTAAATGAAACAAAATCAACTCATATAAACTTCACAAACAAAAAATAAATGTATATCCCTTAGTAATAATCGATGATTAATACATTATAACAACACAGAAAAAAATTTAGGCATGACAGTAGACGTTAAATTACGTTGGAAGGAACATGTGAAAAAAAAAGCGGAAGCAGCTCGAACTAAAATACAGCAAAATGTATTGGCTACTTGGCAGAAGTTCAAGGCTTACATTTCATAATAAACTGCTGTTGTGCAAACAAATACTGCAGCCAGTAAAGACTTACGGTTTGCAACTATGGGATTGTACCAGATCAACAAATATCGATATCAGAAATTTCAGAACAAAGTGCTACATTCCAATGTTTAATGCACCTTGACAAATCCGTAATACAAATCTTCATAGAAATCTTCCTGTACCTTATGAGCACAAAGTGATCCAGAAGGTTGTGCTAAAACCATAAAAAAAGATTACTCCTGCACTCAAATCCTGAAATGTCCCAGCTTCTGGTGACGGACAACCAAAGTCGGAGACTTAAACGGAAACAACCTTTTGAGCTCTGCAACTAATGCTCCTCGTATGTGAGATCGCAGAATCAGTTACGATACCGATTGATCCAATGGGGGAATATAGTTTAATTCTTTTTTTAATTTGGCTTTTATCTTTAAATTTTACTTCATGAAGTCAAATTAAATAGCTAATTAGTATTTATATTTTATACTAGATGCTATGTAAATAAAAATAAAATAAAATATAGGGTAATCAAACTAATCGTCGCAACAAATATATCTTCTTGTAGAACACGATAAAAGAAGCCTTTCCAGTATAGTCCTAATCCCATAGCGGATTACTATACGCCTACTTACGTGATTTTCCGATTTTAAAGATATCTCAGTCCTGTTTTTACCGATCCTCAGCATTTTTTTTTTTTTTTTTTTTAATTAAAAGGAACACACTTCAATTGTGAAATTTTTCAAAATTTTTACAGGAATTCGATAATTCCAAAAAAAATGATGAAAAAACTTGTTTAACGGTACTTCACGTAAAAAATACGTAATGTGAAATTTTTATCTGAAGTGATCTGTACATTCCTTTTAGATTTTTCGGAATTATGGTACAAATTAGAACTTCAATTTTGATCTTACTGAGATTGACAGTGACTCTGAAAATTAATTAATTTCTTTTAAATTACAACCCTTAAAACACCTACATACGAAATATCGAAGCGCTGGCTTCAAACAAGGAAATATGCATTATTTGCAAAATCTAAACTCTATTCATGACCTGTAAAATTAAATACAACTTTTTTCTGTAACAGCAGTCCCCCAAATTGTACATCTTACACAAATTTATACTGTGAGTCCGATGTTTACGGGATTCCGTGTCACCCACTATATCGGGTCTGGAAATTTTTCGAAAAAGGTAAATTTGCAAGAACTTAACAATTATTACGGATTTATAGGGGAAAAACCTTTTAGCAGAACGGGAAAGTAAAGGGCAAGAGTTATTGGCAAAATCTCTAGTCAAGGAAAGTATGCAAGTATTTGAGGGATAGTGAATTACGAGTATTAGAAGGGGATACAAATTGCAGGAAAAACTGATCCGCTAACTGTTGGCTCCTTTACTGGACGGGAGGAATGCCAGCTTATGCGCATAAGCCAATTTCTGATGGTGAGGGAAAGGCTCTCCAGGTATCCAGTGCAGATAGAAGTTTTGAATACGTACCAATTATATAAGACCAAAGACGATGCGTTACTGAAAAGTAGGATACCGTACTCAATCCACGTTCTTACAAGAGCCATATGTAATATTCTCAAAACAGATGGATCGTCCTCCCCCCTCCCTCCGTGTATTTCTTAACACCTTGAGAATTGCCTTCGTACAGAGTTGTTCCGTGTGTTTCTTCCAAAGTAATTTCTGGTCTAGTATTATACCAAGAAATTTAACAGACCCGGATTTCGTAGTGAAGTCATTGTTCAAACTGTTTTTTGAAACTGTCATACGCTAATAAGTAGAGACTACCACACGACTTTTAACGACCGATATCACCAAATGCGATTCACCCATCCAAACATTGACTTTTCCAGCACAACAATAAAACAAAGAGGTCGTTATTAAAGATTCTGAATCTACATAATTCGTTCGATCGCAATGTGCAACGATCGAATTACTCGCTTTATTATCGTTCGATTATAGAAGAAACTGTTCTAAATCTTCCTTGTCGAAGTTTCCCTATATACATATATATATATAATTGTTTCACTAAGTTTATCCTGAAGTGTAGCGAAAAGCGGACCTAAATCGTTTATTAATTGTAAGCCTGCAAACAAATGCGTACCCACCTTCCCCGAAGGTGGAATGATAACGATAAAACAATAAGATGCTTATGTAGTATGTATTTATAACGTGCATATGGAATTATAAGAACTCTAACATTAATGCCTATACTTTTATAAATTGTATTCTATGTTAAAATATTATTTTAAAAAATATTAAAAATAATATTATTCTTTTTTAAATTATGTTACAAATATTTTTTAAATGTCGTAATAAGTGGTTCCCATCTTCTCTCTATTGCGTAGCCATTGCCTATAGACAATATACCACTATTGAAAAAAACACTACATGTAAATTACAAAACACAAAAAATATAATATGTTAAAAAATACACAGCTTTCCAGCATTCGGTTTGTTTATAATCATTAGTACTTCAGTTAGATTAAACTACTCGAAATATACTAATCGAACTCAAATTACAAGATAATGCGGATGAATTAATAAGTGAATGCACCGTGATCAGCGAAGGCCACATTAATAACTCTCCCCTACTGTATATACACATGTGTCGCACAAACTTTTGCCCACACCGGAAATAAGTTATAACCGTATTTTAATTTTTTTTTTAAATTAAAACCTATATTCATTTACATCATTGACGAGTCTCATTAGCTCATGTTCAAATCCATACCATGGTTCATTTTTATTTAGTTTCTATGAAATATAAAAACTCTCGAACCAAATTTGTTTACTCACTATTATGCTTTGAATGACATAAACCGGAAAAAAGTAGTATCATTTGTTCAAACGCAAACGCGTAATAAAATTCTGCCTACGTCTTAAAAGCATACATGCACGCATACTGTTTTTTTGAATCCTCGTATTCGAAAACGTAAATACGTTATGAAATTTGGATCTCAATTCAACTTTCAACTTCTTAAAGCTAAAAAGATTCATTGAATACAGATTGTAAAAGTGTACTTCTCAAATAAATACACGAAAAAAAAAAAATTACCCTTATCAAACAGTCCTTTCCACGCGAGTTTATATTTACTTTTATTATGAGATATACAGGAATAGAATAATTTTAAATTGAACGAATTCTAGAGATAAAACTAAAAAACAAAAAACCATAAAATATTTTGAACTAGCAGGGTTATAAATTGCATATAAAGAATGTATGAAATATAATAATTTTTAGGAGCATATGGAGCAACGGAAAAAATAATAAGCGTAATGAAACAGACCATCGAATAAAAGTGAACGACATAACAAAATAGTTACAACGATAAAAAGCTAATTACCTTCGCGGATTTGTTTTTAAAATTAAGCGATAAAATTTATGTGCACCTCTTAATGCACACGCTGATGAAAATCGAATTTACCGAAATCGCATCGTGGAAATTAAAAATATTTACTCCGTAGCCTAATAAAAACGACTTTCGCATTAAAAACGACAAGGAAAATAAAAATGAACCCGAAAGCAGAAAATAGTCGGATAGAAAAATTGCATTAAAATAAGAAATTCCTGAAACGAATGTGACAATGGCCCCGGTGTATTTTTTTCCTTAATCCGGCCCTGACTATAGGTAATAAATTATCACAGAAGAAGGTAATAAGGAAATGCATATTTAGTAGCACCGTCCATCTACTGGGTGAACTGAAAGTCAAAATGAAGATAATTGGATAAGCTGTTGAAATTAAATTGATTCGAAATGGCAACTTTATGAGAACGTCATGAAATACATAACGATCAACGTAACCTGTTCAAAATCAGAACCCTTATTAAAGGGCACTGTAAAGTCTAAAATGACCTGCTAAAGTTATAGTAAAAAACAGATAATACAAAATATTTACCGAGCAAATTTGGAAAATTGTAATAAAACATCAATAATGCACTTAATGATTTGTGGCTTAAGGAAAAAATAAATACAAAAAAAAGAAGCAAGAAATACATAAATATCTATTAGTTAAATTTTAATAAAGTAATTGCTATTATTGATATTATACGCCATTTCTGTACAATTCTAATCAAAAAGAGGTTTAACCGCCTTAAAAATATATACATATTAAAAATAAATTTAACGAGCATATTCCAAACTTAAAAACTGTACATTGATAAACAATAAAAATCAAAATTTTTCGAATTTTGAAATTAATTTTAATCATATCATGAATATCGAGTTCACCATTCTGAAAAATATTGCTTACATTTGTTTTTAATGTATATATATATATATATTGTGTGTGTGTGTGTGTGTACAAATGTACTTTTTTAATGATGTAGTTAAGTTTACGTAAATAATTTAATAATTAATAAAACGAGAATATAACGTAAAATCTTCACTAAAAAATAAAAATGCATATTTATCGAGTTACCAGAATCCGAAAAAACTTTCTCTACGAACAAGGAAAAGCTAAGAAAGAGCGCACATTTAATCAACATTTTAAAAACACTAAGATACGGAATTTTGAACTAAACTGAAAAAAACACCTGTGCTAGTATCTGTTCGATCTTTTGATTAATTACACATTTATAACTTTGCTAATTCTTTCTACCGTCGTAATACAATGTTAACAATCCGCTAAACTCCGTTTTCATTGCATATCCAATGCACTGATAAGCACCATAATCGGTGTCATTAGTCTAATTAGTCAGTTATCAGACTCGAAACATGTTCACTTTCAAGTGGAAATCAAAGGTCCGATATTACGAGATAAGATGTAATTTTGTATGCAAAAGTAGATTTAATGCAACAGTATTAATAATATGTCTGACAGCGTTAATAGGTGATTATATTTATAAACCAATTTAAATATCGGAAGCAATTTTTTCCACTTATCACATTTATTTTTCTTATTGAAGGGTAATTTTCTATTTTGTCAAATTTTTTTCTTTTCCAACGTAAACGAACCAGTTCGATATATCCTTCAGACCCATTTTTTTTCCAGCCACACAAGCCAGATTTCATTAATGCTGTAAGACACCGATTATCCAACTAAGTTCTGGTTTTTATTTTACTCCGTTTTACAATACTTGTTAATATTATCGTTACAAAATGTTATTCAGCATATTTTAATACTGTGTTTTCGTTATTCTAATTCTTTTTTTGTAAAATAATTGAATCAATTTTTTAAGTAACTTAGTCGGAGAAATGCAACCAAAATTGATTATAATATCATTATTTTGTAAGAATTTAAAACTTTTTACTAATTTTAGATTTTCAGTAATGTGATATTCTAATAAAATTGAATGACCAATTAGAAATAAATGGAAAGATACCATTAAAATGATATATGCAACAGCTGAAGAGGCAGTTTTGTAGAGATGATATATTTAGAATAAATTTTCTCTGATACTTGTTGATTTTGTTTTGAATTTTCCTATTTAAGTATACACATGCCCCATATCAAAAAATCGGTTGTATTAATCCTTTACGAAGATTTTTTTTTTTTTATTATTTGTAAATTTACAAATATAAATCTAGACCTTGTGTATAACTATCTGGGCTATTACGGCACCTAGACTCACTGGAAATTACAGAAGATGATGCAATCTGTTCGATGCTGCAAAATTTAACATTGCCTAAACACAATCCGGATGGTTCGACAACAGACAATGAAGTAAGGTACAACTAGAAGTACAGGAAGTATGTCGGCACAATTTCAGCAGATGCTCTACGGTTGGCAAGGCCATGAACCCGCAAAGAGGACAGGTGGACGGAGGGGAGCTCCTTCAAAGACGTAATTATGTGACAGTGCAGTGTGCCCCAGGTGCAGTCTCGACAGGATCGAGAAATCCCTACGTGAGACGGGGAACGGCGGCCACCATGGGTCGGTGTTCGACTTTGTGGACCTGAGCCAGGCCGTTTCTTCTGACCATAGTTTGCTCCACTCTTCAGCAAAGTGCATCAGAAAGACTGATGACTCTAATCGAGGCAGTACAACGTTGAACGGCATCGGGCTAGATAGAGTTGCCTTAGCAGCCAAAATAATTAATCTTTTCATGTTTAATATTCTTTGTAATTTTTTGCATATTTTATAGCATTTATCATCAGTAGCTTTTAGGTGAGAAGTAAACTCTAATTGGCGATCAAACACAGTGCAAAGATATTTAATTCCGTCATTTATTTGAACTGGTTTCCCAGAAATAATGTTTAATTGTCCAATTTCTTGTTTTAATTTTTGATTAGCAAATATAATGGAACAGCATTTTCTACAGCGAGGACCAATCCTAGCTCTGCAAGTGTGCCCTTCTGCACTCTCTAACGAACGCTCCTTTCTTTACGCCCAACTTTTAGTTTTGGGTCTTCCTACTCCCTTTAACGCTACCTATATTCTTTCCTTCCCATTGCCTTCAGTTATTCCGTTGCTGCTGTCCTTTGTCTTTTCAATTTCTGACCGCCTGGCTATTTAGTTATATCTCTTAATTTTTCATGTTGTTGGGTCAAGGCCGATGGCGCGCCCAGGGTAGAAGAAAAAAAAAAGTGTGTCCTCTAGTTTTCCACACGTTAATTCCATTTTTTTTAGATTAATGTATTTTGTTATCTTGAACACGATACAAAGATCATCGGCGTAGGAAATTAGAGTAGATTCAATATTAATTATTTTGCAAAATAGTAATTCTAGATCATGATGAACTTTGGAATATAAAGTATTCCACAATTCGCTTATATCTGTTATTAAGATAGTTGTTGTCGACTGACATTTTAAAATAAATTATTTATAATTAAAAAAAAAAACACGAAAAGATCTAGTCGGAAAAACAAACAAGTTTATGGAAATCCCCTTTATTATATTTATTACTACAAATGCACTATTAAAAATATATATAGAACGAGTAGAAGTTTCGGCGGATAATTTTATATACAAACTAATATAACACGACTTCGACGAATATTTTTTTTTTTTTATGGGCGCGCCAGCGGCATTCACCCAACAACAGGAAAAACTAAGCTAAAGAATAAAGAACTAAATAGCTAGGTGGTCCGAAATGGACGCAACAAAAGACAGCAGTGCAGACACCATAGAAGATGAAGGAAAGGAGAGGATAAAGGAAGGGTTATAGGGAGGAGGGAGACCTAATGACAAGAGCTGACTGCATAAAAGGGAGCGTTCATTAAGAAGAGCAGGACACTCGAAGAAAATGTGATCAGCATCACCATATACGAGAAGGATCACAATCATGAAGAGAATAATAAGGAGAAGGCGACAGAGCAAATCAAAAGCGAGAGGAAGGGAGGAGAGATTAATTGATCCGGAGACGAATTAGGGAGATAATAGAAGAGCGACGACCAACAGGAATAGAATGGAACCAAGACAGGGAACGAGGAATCGGCTGAATAAAATGGTAATGCGAATGACGATTAGAAAATAGGGAGGGATAAATATCCTGCCAAAGTCTGGCCTAATTGGAGGTGGATAAGGAAAGGATATCCGAAGAAGGAAAATGGTTGAGGAATGAATCAAGGTGATCAGCAGAACGAGCCAAAAATCAATAAGAATAGAGCGGGATGACTGCAGAATGGAGGTAAAAGAACGAATTGAGGGAATAATACTATCAGAGGAATGTGAAGGAGGAGAGGATAGGGCTTGAAGGACGCCTTTAGAGTCGGAAATAATGAGGAATTGGGAAAGATCGCTTAAAGAGGAAATAAAAGAGATAGCCTGAAGGATGGCGATCGACTCGACAGAAACAATAGTGCAGAAGGAACGAAGCCGGAAGGACTCAGAATGCCGAAGCGACAGGACAGTAAACGCACCATCTACACCGTCCTCGCTCCTGGAACCATCAGTAAAGATCAATACATGAGCAGGAAAAGAGAAATTCAATAAGTGAAGAAATTCATTGTTAACTGCACCGTGAGAGGAGGAATTGACTCGAAGTGGAAGAGAAGAAAATTTGATAGGCTGCCATAGGCTATTGAAAACATGAGAGAAATAAGGGAACGTGTTGTAGGAAAGGACAATAGGAGAAAAATTAAAAAGACGGGTAGCAATGAGCGACATGATTGGGATTTTATGAGGAGAAAAGCGTGGGCGGTTTTTGATATAATGCACAAACGGAGGCAAGAGTTCTGGATCGCGTCAAGTTTAGAGAGGAGAGACTTAGAGGAATTACCGTATATAAAGGAACAATAGTCGAGAATATTAAAATATATATAAAATGATAGGCGCGCTTTATATATGTACACTTTTAAAAGGAACTCGTTTCCCAACCGCAAAACACACTAAATGACCCACGCCAATGTTCGACACACGCAACATTTTTAATTATATCCGATGCAGAATGCAGACAGCCATGTTGTTTTTAAACAAAAACCGACGCCATCCGTTAAAAAAATGGCTACCTTTTATATATTGGTGCTAGCGTACGAATTAATTTACTAAAAATAGTATAAATATTGCGGCTTGAACTTCATTTAATTTTAATAATCGAATATGGAAGTAAATAAAAAGAATAATTTAAAACAAACGAATGGACACAGGGAAACGAAATGGATAAATAAGATAAGAGATCAGTGTGAAAAAAAATTGACGATGTTGTTCATTCATTTTTCCAGTTCACATGTCTAGGCTCATTTTGTAATTAATAATAAAACTGCATAATTTTTACTTTAATTATAAATACAAAAGTGAAGATTTTGAATAATGAAAATATCAAACAATCACTTATTTTATTATTATTTCATTTACACGTTCAATTAAATTAGACATGATGATAATTGTATTTGAATATTAATCGTGTAATGTCAACATTATTTTTATCATTTTTCAGTATTTTTATTCGTTAATTTGAGAATAATTGGAAATAAACAGTATTCGTTTTAGTGATTACACTTATATTTAAGGTTTATTAAGAAGTAAATAAATTAAGTTTATTTACCATAGTAAGAAACAAATTGAAAACAAGTGAAGTTAAAATAAATTTACAATTTACATGAGGATTTGAACATTACACCAATTAAAATACACGGGTTATTATGAAATTTGATCAAAAGATACTTTATGAATTTTAAATATAGTTTTATTTTGTGTGACATAAAAATATTTCAATATAGAAAAATAGCGTCATGTTTGCTAATTTAACTTCCATATTTTACATACATATTGCTCTATTTTAAAATGTTTGTGATATATATTAATACTTAAACTGATTTGGAAATTTAAAATAAATCAGAAGCATTATCAGGTACTAGAATATTTGATTTTTATATTATTATTTAAAAATTAACTATGAAAAACTGAATACACGTTAACTGCTATGTTTTCACTGAAATGGTCTAGTCTGATAATTAATTTTTCTCGTTCTTATATTTTTTACGGTAGTCTAAAAATTAGTTTATTTTCCAATCCATCAATATCTTTTTTAACATTATAAATGCTTTTTATTGCTATTCCACATGCAGCAGCGGCGTTTTTTTGTACTTGTTTAAAATTAAAGTTTTTAACAATATTTGGGTTGTTGTCGGCCGAAATTTTAAACTAACGTATTTTACAAAAAATAAACAAAACACAACAGATGGTCGAAGAAAATAAAAAGAACAAACAAATCTACTAAATTCTACTCTTTATTAATTCTGCACAAACTCGACTTTTACGAACGACGAAAATATATAAAAACGATACACACGCTTTTCGGTTTCGTACACTTAAAAAAAAAGACACGTTTTCCCGCGAAACAAAACACACACTGGCCCACGCCACTCCGCTACACACACGTTTCTAACCCTCACGACACTGCCTGAGGCCGACCGCGGCAGCCATGCGGTCCTTACAAAAAAATACCGACGCTATCCTTAAATATGGCGACCTTTTAACTCTATGCGCTAGCATGCAATTAACAAATAAAAAATAAAATATAAACACTGCGGCAAAATAAAATAGAAATAATTATTAAATATAAACGGGCCTCGTTACACAAAATTAAAAATAAAATACGGGGGAAAAATAAAAAAAAGAATAAAAGGTATTTAAAAGAGTAAAAAAACAGCTACAAGGAAGTAAAAGCGAAAAGCGGAAAGAGATAGCTAAGTCGGAACAAGATGGGAATAAAAAAAAATGACGACAACATTCTCGGCCCATTCTGACGGATGTCTGCCCTCAGACATCAACCAGAGGTCGATTTCGGGAAGGAAACTTTAATCTAGGCGAGCATGCATCATAGACACTAGAAATGAACGCAACTGAAAGAAAATAAAACAAAATTCTATACACACAAAAAAAAAACCCTGAAAACATCCTGCTGCAGTTATGTGACGAAGTCTCCATGTCGTTGTGGAAATCCCCGAGTTTGCTCGCGTCTTTGGATGTAAGCCTCTTTGATTAGTTCTTTGTCCTCCTTGTTTGATCTTCGTTCTTTGCCAACGACCATGTTAGCAGTAATGTCGAAGATACTGATGTCCGTTTGTTCCAGAAACGGATAAATCGAGTCCTGATCGCTGATCACCGGATTATCAACCGCTAACAGCTTCCTTTTCCCTTTCTTTAATTCGAAATCCGATTCTGTTTCAACTGCATCGACTGAACCGTTGATGACTTCGTTTCCCTTAAAATTGCATTCTGATATTTTGTTGTAAAGCACTGACCGGTAAAGATCGTCGACGCTCACGGAATTTAACTTGTCACTTAGTAAATTCGGTTCCATTCCTCGTCCGCTAGGCAATTCGGGTTCGATAGACGATGTATCAGAGTCAGCTAGTATTCGAAATTTCAGGTCGTTATCGTTACATTCGGTAATTGGGTCTTCGGCATTAATTTGCGAACAATCGTGTTTGTACGGCATCTCAACGTCAAAGTCACTCACGAGCGGTTCTTGCGGATCTTCGTCAAAATCAAGTTTATGATGAGCCGGAGTGTGATGATCGCGGTACCGTTCACTGTCGTCTTCTTTTTGATTATCACTACCTCCTTTGTATATGACAGATTCTAGGGACGCGTCCATTGTTGATTCGACTAAATTACGATGCGAGTTTTCGAAGTTGATCTTTACCATTTCAAACTCACCAATTTTCAACAACGCCAGATGATCCACTTCTTTCGCGTATTTATTGACGTTTTCCGCGATCTTTTCCATCTTCCCGTTGAATTTAGCTTCCTCGGCTAGCGCGTTATTATTCTCGATCAGATGTGTCACTCGATTTTTGTCGGACTCGTCGAAGCTGTGAAAACTATCGATCTCGTTGACGGCAACTGCAGTTCGGTGCTCGTTTGCGGCCGTTACTATTTTATCAGATAAGTGTAAAATCGAATCACCAATGTTCAAATTGCTCCGGACGATAGGTTGAAATAAGGGTTGACTCGGGTCAATCAAACTAAACATTACAGATTGTTGCGGTTCCTCTTCTCCATAAGCACGTCGCTTCTGCTTCTCCGATGGATCATCGATCTCGAAGTCGGCAATTGATCCGGTGGGTGGCAGGATTGCTCTACTGTCGTCTTGAGCGGGCGAGTTTCGATTAATGCGAATTGGCTCCGCCGATTCGTGTCCACGTCGGTTGACTATGTTCACAATTTTCGGTCTGCATTGACCGAATCGTTTCTGTTCGGGCATCGGACAGTCTCTAATAAAATGCCCTGTCCTACCGCAACGAAAACATCCACCTGATGCCGATGGAATAGGTTTGGTACTAACTTGTCTACTGTTTCGCCCTGAAACCTCGTCCCGTCTTATTTTATTCTCTCGAAGTCGTAAAGTTGAATCGGATCTCGTGCCCACAACACGCTCACGATATCGAACGACATCCAGAAGATCGGTTAGTGTTCGTGGTCGGCTAAGTGCAATATACTCGGATAATTGGATCGGACGAATACTAATGATGGTTTGCTCAGTACTTTCCCGAGATGACAAACCACATTCCACACACAAACGATATTTTTCCATGACGTATGAAGTAATATCCTCGTTTTCGCGCCGTATTCTTTGTCGCATTCTATCGATTTTTTTCATTACCGAAGGTTCCGGATCAAATATATCTCTCAATCCAACAGTGAAATCAGTCCAAGTTGTCAAATCTTTGCAGTAGATCAGCCACCAATCTTTCGCTGCTCCTCGTAATTTTACTTTGGCGACTTCTAACTTTTGACTGTCCGTCCATTTATATTCGCCGGCGAGCTGCTCTATCGAGGCGATCCATTCCTCGGCCTCTCGGGCAGGGTCGACACCGGTGAACTCCTCAATATCTCTCGCAACATTATGAATATCGACTTTCGGAGCGCTCACTCGTAACAGTAATTCTCCGAGTACTGTTGTGAGGTCCGACAAATCCACTACGGGCGACCTCACGTCATTCGTTGATTGTGAATTATTCATCACGACTTTATAGTTTTACGAAAACGGCGACACACACAAAAATAAAAGAAAAAAAAAATCGGCATAATTAACTAAATGGAAAATAAAAAAAAAGTAAAACACATCCGACGAAAAAAAAGGAAAAAAAAATGTTACAATTTGACGATTGTACTTACGGCGAACTTTATGATTCGAAATCCTACTTGGCGAACTTTGTGGTTCTAAATAATATTTCGCGAATTTTCTGGTTCTCAATCCCACTTCTGAATTGTTGTCGGCCGAAATTTTAAACTAACGTATTTTACAAAAAATAAACAAAACACAACAGATGGTCGAAGAAAATAAAAAGAACAAACAAATCTACTAAATTCTACTCTTTATTAATTCTGCACAAACTCGACTTTTACGAACGACGAAAATATATAAAAACGATACACACGCTTTTCGGTTTCGTACACTTAAAAAAAAAGACACGTTTTCCCGCGAAACAAAACACACACTGGCCCACGCCACTCCGCTACACACACGTTTCTAACCCTCACGACACTGCCTGAGGCCGACCGCGGCAGCCATGCGGTCCTTACAAAAAAATACCGACGCTATCCTTAAATATGGCGACCTTTTAACTCTATGCGCTAGCATGCAATTAACAAATAAAAAATAAAATATAAACACTGCGGCAAAATAAAATAGAAATAATTATTAAATATAAACGGGCCTCGTTACACAAAATTAAAAATAAAATACGGGGGAAAAATAAAAAAAAGAATAAAAGGTATTTAAAAGAGTAAAAAAACAGCTACAAGGAAGTAAAAGCGAAAAGCGGAAAGAGATAGCTAAGTCGGAACAAGATGGGAATAAAAAAAAATGACGACAACATGGGTTATCAGCTAAATTCTAGAAAAACTTTTAAACATTTGCAATTATCATTTTGCTTTACTTACGAAAGTATTTCATATCTGTTTTTGATTCTAAATTTCCAGAGGATGATCAATTCTTCGTTATTACTAACGGTCTTTCTTTTTTTTTTTTCTTAGATGTTAAAAAAGTAGAACAAGGTGGAATCTATTACTAGTATAAACAAAAGTCCTGAGAAGGACTATTTCTAGAAAAATGAAACAAAGATATCCCGCAAGAGAAAGAAAAGGATAAAGTAATTTAAGATAAAATTGGAAATATACAAAAATAAAGAAATCAGAACTAGTGAAAGTATTTTGAAAAAAATTAAAAGTACTAACGAACAAGTAAATCAAAACTACAAAAATAAACATAATATTACATATAAACTAAGAACAAAAAAAAAAACGGGAATTATTATTACGGAATTACAATTGTATTCATCCCTGTAATAATTGTAATTTATTAACTAAGCAGAATTTGGTTACGAATAACATATTTTTGAAAAATGAAATTAGTAATATAGAAACTTTATGAAAATTTATAAATGTTGTGGTATTCATTTTTCGTGTTTTAATTTATTTCATTATTTCAATTACTCATAATTAATCTGAATCTTGTTATTGTCATTTATAAAAATTTTAAGCAAAAACTAATCAAATTAAAATAAACGTTAATGTCACAATTTAATTTTAATTAATTCTTTGATTGAAAATGATATTAATTAAATTAACTAAAAGTACAAAAAATAAACTTCCTAGGATTTAAATGAACATTTAATTTTGACTTAAAATTATAATTACTATTGGCAACAGCTCAGCACTTTTAGTTGGTGTGGGTTAAATAGACAATAAATATCGATCTTTATCGACATTTTTCCATCGGCACGTTTTCGTTGAACGGATTATAGTATCAAAATTAATGGAAATAAAAGGTTTTACGATGTATAAGTGTTATAAAGTAATAGATTTTAATAGTGTTTCATAAAATCAAAATAATGTTATCAAAGTTATAAATTGAAATCGTGACAAAATAAAAGAGTGTTTAGATAGGAAAGACTTGATTGTTTTTTTTTTTACTCTTTGTTATTTCAAAGGTTTTTTTTTTTTTTTGGCCTGGAGGCTAAGTAGCTTACCATTTAACCAGAGGTTTTTTTTTTTTTTTTTTATTTTATTATTATTTATTTATTTACTCCGCTGTACCTTGCGGTTTTTCAGCCAGAGTTTCTGATTGTTACTGTTATTATTTGTTGTTGATGTGTTTTGTTTTGTTATTCATTACATGGTTGACAAAGCTGATCAAATTAAAAAAGTTTTTTTTATGTATTTCGGTTATTGGTTTTTTTATTATTTTCCGTTTTTCTCTTTCGTTTTTAAACTTATTGCATTCGAAAATCGAATGAAAGCAATCGTCTGTTTTCTCTTTACAGTCTATACAGATGTCTGTTTCAGCAATTTTAAGCCGTTTCATATAGACACCATTATTTCCATGTCCGGTTAAAAATTGAGTGAAGTTATAATCGGTATAAAAATGTTTCATTTGTAGTCTTTCTTCTAAGTTTGGAACTATTTTCCATGTTACTTTGCCAGTATTTGATTTACGAGGGTGGTTCAAATATAAACCGGAATTTTGTCAAAAATTTTTATTTTATATTTACAGTGCTCATATTTTTTACAATTTTTCGAGATAACCCCCCTCGCACGCTACGCACTTTTTCCACTTCTCCGGCAATTTTTTTATTCCTTTTTCGTAAAAATCTCGCGGCTTGTCACATAGCCATTTGCACACGAACGATTCCACCTCATCGTTGCTGTCGAAACGTTGTCCACCAAGTGCTTCTTTCAACGGGCCAAACAAATAATAATCACAAGGCGACAAATCTGGACTGTAAGGAGGATGTTCAAGTGTTTCCCAGCCCAATTCGGCCAATGTCTCCATCGTGAGCCGAGCGGTATGTGGCCTGGCGTTGTCTTGAAGCAGTATCGCACTACGGATCGGAATTTCGCGCCTTTTTGTTCGATAGGCCGGTTTGACTGTGTTTTTAGGAGGTTACTGTAATACTGCGCCGTCACAGTACGTTGTTCAGTTAGGAAATCGACTGCGATCACTCCCTTCATGTCCCAAAACACGGTACACAACACCTTCCCAGCTGACTGTGTAACCTTCGCTTTGACTGGCGCTCCCTCTTTTTTCTTCCGCCACTCCATAGACGAGCGTTTACTCTCCGGCGTATAGTAGTGTACCCAAGTTTCGTCCGTGGTGAATATTCGCCGCAATAAATTCTCTCCTTCCTCTTCATACCGCTGCAGGAGACGCGTACAAACTTCCCAACGAGTGAATTTCTGTTCAAAATTCAGAAGTCTTGGCACCCATCTGGCTGCAATTTTGCGATAACCTAGCCGATCATGAATTATTGTCTCAATACTACCTATGCTGATGCCCAATTCGTCGGTCATATCGCGTACACGGACGCGTCCGTCAGCCAAAATGAGTTGTTCGATGGCTTTGACGTGTTCATCTGTAATGCTGGTTTTTGGGCGCCGCGCATGTGGTATGTTTGACACCACTTCACGTCCTTTTCGAAACGCGGAACACCACTCGTACACTTGAGTTTTGGAGAGACACTCATGCCCGAACTGTTCGCGTAATTTTCGGTAAATTTCCACGGATTTTACGTCGTCTTTGACTAAAAAACGAATAATGATGCGTTGCACAACAGACACTGGTACTTCTTTTTCACTCATGGCTCTAACTACACTAAAAAGTGAGCTTACGCGGTTCTAATTGCTCTACACGCTTCGTAACAAACCGGTCTAACTGCCAGTGCAACCACTTTTTCCACAATAAATTTTTCGCGCGTTTATTTAAAAATTCCGGTTTATATTTGAACCACCCTCGTATCACATCTGAGTTGCCAAAGTCGTATACTACTTAAATTAATTTTGTTGATTTGTTTTCGTAACTTTTTTTTGTCTAAAATTTTTTCTTCTTGTTTCAATGTTTTGATTTGGTTTACAGTTTCTAACTTTAAGTCTATAGGTATTATTATTGCTGCTATGATGTTGACTGAAGTATACGATATTGTGCGATAACCAGAGATTGTTCCTATTAATATTTTCCTTTGTAATTTTAACAGCTTATTCTTGTCTTTTTCTCGTAAAACTGGAAAATATACTGTAGAGCAGTATTCTGTTATTGATCCAAAAATGGCTTTGTAGAGTACTATTCTATCTTTATATTTGAAACCGAACATATTTGAATATAGTGATCTTAATTTGAAATAATTTTTTTTAATCTTGTCTATTATGAATTCGATGTGTTTTCCAAAATTTCAATTTTTGTCTATGATTATTCCCAAGTATTTTATTTCTTTTACTATTTTTATTTTGTCGTTATTTATGCATAAGTGCTGTTCAATGCAATGTACCATTTCTTCCCTGTCTTGTTTTCTACTTATTAGTAGTGCTTGGGTTTTATTTATGTTGAATTGTAAGCCTAAGTTTTGAATGTTTTTACTCAATTTTTTTTATTGTTTCATTTATATTGTAAACTTCGTCTTTTTTATTAATCCCTGCTACTAACATTATATCGTCTGCGTAGCTTATCATGTTGCAGTGTTGACTGAAATGCAAATTATGAACTTCGCTCATTGCTATGTTGAAGAGTACTCTAAAAGAGATACGAATGGTATAAATATGAATTTTGTTTTAGAAAGTGTTATTTTTACAATTAAGAAATATGAAAATACTCGTGCTAATGACATAACTCGCTGCCTTTTTTTTTTAAATAACATTTATCATTCTATTTTGTTTTTCAGTAATAATTCAAAGCTTCAGTCGCCTCAATTAAAATTACCAATGATAAAAAACGATGTTTTCCTATTTAATAAAATTGCCACAATGCAGAAGTTTAAATCAGATTTTTTATTTCCTGCGTGCGGAGTATTTTTCGAAAAAATAACGTTAATTTATTTATTTCCACAAAAATAGCCTAATATAAAGTAGAAATTCTTATTATACAATTATGATTTAAGGACACCTGTGCTCAGTGAGAAAAAGTAAAAGGATCGTTTCTTCTGATTTTAAAAACTAAAGATTTTGCTACAACAAATTGTAAGAATTTTATAACATGATAAAATGACTTGCAAACTGATAAATCAAGAAAATTTAAGGCTAGAAAATAATTAAAGAAAGTATTCACTTAGTGTGGTGTACGTATTGTCGTGTGTGTGGGTGCGGGTAGGGGCAAAAACAGAAACTACCTCAACACACAAAGAAGCATATATACATGCAGACACGCACTCGCGTACTTAAAGAGCGGTAGTTACCTTAATTTTTTACTTTAGCCTACATCCCTAGCGATATTTGTTACATATAAATTTATTATGAAATATATTTAAATATAAATAAAAGACAAATAACAAATTTCGTATTGTAAGAAATTTTTCAAATGAAAAAACATTTAGGAGTAAAGATTAAAAATAAAAAAATAGCGATTGCCGAGCTTAAAATAAATTAGCTTTTTTAAATAACATTTAATTTTTACTCTCCAATTATTATTAATAATGTAACATTTAAATACGAACATCTAAAATGCACGCCCGCAATTAACAAGTGGCACTTTATTTCCAGAATGTGTAGTATGCAATGATATGTATGTTGTAATTGTAGTAGTATTTTCAGTACTGGGTATTTTAATTTAATCATTATCAAAACAAAAAGGAGAGGTATATGTCGAATGCGGCCTCTTTCTCTGCATTTTCAGAGGTAAAACTAAATTAAATCTAAAGTTGATGCACATGAAACAGCGCTTGTACGAATTCATCTTTGCTAAGTCATTGGGGGGTCTTAGATTAGTTTTCCTACTTCGAAGGAACTACATGATTTTTCTGAAAAAGTTTTTGCCGATCGTGCTGTAATAGAAACACTACCTAGTTTTACTACCTTTACTAAAAAACACAAGATAGTTTCCAATCCACTCCTTAGCCTTGTTATCATACTTGAAACAGTTTTACTTTCCCTCTTTCTATTCCGTCCTTACAGCCAAATTCGTTGTTATTCTATATTCCATTATTTTAATTCCTCTAATCGCCTCTTTTATAATCGTTCAATTTCTTTTTGATTCCATGAGTGCCCTTTCACGATTGTTATTGCCTATAAATTTTACGTTTTCAATTTTTGTACATGAAAATTTAGTCAATGTGATGTTAAAGTTTATTTGTTATACATTGAACGATGTTGGTATTTAACGAAGTGTAAAACGATTTTTGATAAACGCGAGCTGCGCACGGTATAGCGATGTATATACGTTTTTATATGAACGAACTAAATAGTTCTAACAGGTTAAGAGCGAAGCACGATTCAACCATGCGCAGGTAAATAAGTGAAAATACGATACTTTAAATTTCCTGTCTCAAACGTTACTTCACTAATTGTTTTTCTTTCTGTCTCTTAAAATTTTTTGTGAAAGTTGATGTTTACAGCAATTAACGTTTGTTTTTTTTTTTGTTATTGTGCAACGTATCGTTATTTTTTGTAAGAAAGTTATTATTTTTTTGAAAAAAATAGAGTTTAACGAGATGAAAATAAAAACAGTAACAAACGAAAATTATAAAAGCTGGAGCATGAGAATGAGAAGCATTCTAACGGTTAAAGGTTTATCAAAACCTTATATAACTGAGGCCGATTTTGACCTAGACAGCAGCAAAGAAGACCAGAAAAGTGGCGAGAAATGCAAAGCGACACTAATATTGAACGTGGATAATGGAAATTTAGAACTAGTAGACGAATGCGCAACAGCTAAGCAAATGTGAGAAAAACTGGAAACGCGATACACAAAGTTAGACAGTTTTCGTGTAATACGACTATTGAGAAAGAATGTCACTGAAACAAAAAATCTAGAAGAAAAAATAAACAAGTACATAAATAACAAATGTGACATTTGGGAACGATTGAACAAATTTGGGTTAAATATAGATAAAAAAATAAACGTTGGAGTGATGATAATTGGTTTACCGAGCCAGTAACAATAAATTTAGATGATGAAAATTCGGAAATCGAAAACAAAATCACGTCTAGTAGAGGAAGAACATTTAGTCGATGAACGGAAAATAATAGATACAAGTGCAACAACAGTTTATGTGACAGCTAAAAATGGAACTGGTTATATAAGATTTATAATATAGAACCTGAAAGGAATAATAATACAAGTAGTGTACGAGATTGGACGTACACAGTTTTAAATAGAGAAAAAAGTCTTAGCAATAAAATGATGAGCGACCAACATAAATGCTTCAGGTACAACAGGATTAGGCACATAAGAAGGTATGTATTGTCCTAAATTTGAAGATCGTGCAGAAAGTAATGCACAAATGACCACAGAACAAACAAGGGCAATAGCAAGCCTATGTATTGCAAACACAGCAGTAAAATTTCAAATTTCCGCGTTATTCGCAGAAGTATCAGTACATATATATGTCTTTGAGATTTAATATATTAAAAAAAATAGCTAGCGTGTAGAATTATTGTTTTTGTAAGTAAAAAAGAATAAATCTCAAAACGTACCGTTAATTTTTAAATTTTATTTTTATTTTGTATTATCTATCATCATTTACAACATTCGAATTAACAGAACTGTAAGTTATAGATAATAATGGCCGATGGCTGCTGAAGTATGCTATATATTCACATGTTTCGAGATGATCGATTACAGCATCAATTATTTTTCTGCTTCGTGAAGTAGATATGGCGAGGTCGTTGTTTAGTTGTAATCCTAACTCGGTGTGCATAAATCCAATAAATTTCGGTCCGTGCGGTCCTCTTAAATCCAAATTAAAGTCTCCACTAACAAGCATCGGTATATCGTGATAATTATGTTTTTCAGGTACCTTCAGTTTAGGACTGTACGCCGTAAGATTTAAGACGATGAATTGCTGAATTTTCTCAAACGATCTATTCGGTGAGATATAAACTAATGCGAGTATAGTTCTTTTAGCATTGATTGTTGTCTCGACCGAGCAAAAGTCGCCAACACCGTCATGATATGTCGCGATTTGATCCACGCTCATATTATTTTGATCAAACTTCCGCAAATCGTTTTTGATATTGTTAGACTGCAATGCGTTGGAAACAGTTATGTTTTCGCAAATGGCGACACCACCAGAACGAATCATATTCTTTTTAAATTGAGTGCGAAATCCTAGTATTTCAATAGAACAATCGTTTTCAATCCACGTTTCAGACAAGGTAAGAAATTTACATCGTGGATTAATCGCTAGTTAAATCGAGCAGGGTACACAACGAGAGCGACATGGAATCCGTCTGCGCAGAGCGATCGAGAAAATCCCGGCACTGATCGTCTACCGTTTGTAAATGATGCCGTTCGAGACGAGTAAACTCGTTCCTTTAAGGATCTCGATTCAGTTCTCCGCGATGGTGATAAAATGTGTGATCACACCATCGTAATTCGTTAGGAATAGTCCAGCGAAGAGACGCGAGAAAGGGCTATACATAAACGAGCTGCTGTCCAGGACACTTACTGTACTTGTAAATGATCGAGTGTAGCGCCTTATGATTTGTGTATAGTAACTGCACAGGCTTCAATAAGGGGGAACTTTTACAAGTAATGCAAGTACGTTGAGTTATCGGTGTTCACGAATGATCGATGTTCGGATTTGCAAGTACGTGTGCCTGCGCTTTTGAGCGCAGTAAACGGCCGATTTTTGAATGGTCGAAAGACAGCCAGAATCGTTTTATCGCACTTGTTTCGATGTAGCGTAAAGTGCCGATTGCACCGTTGACGAGACCATCTAGCACGTCAATATTCGCTCTGATCATATAAGGTTTACCAATTTGAAGGCGAACGATCTTGCGTTTATGTGATTCCTGCGGCGAATCGGCCATTGATTTTGGTTCCACATTGCGAACTTTTTGTTTTTTATTCATTTGCCGTTGTCGCCACTCACGGCTTCGTTCGCACCACTCTTCGAAGCCAGTTTATTCGAATCAATGAATCGAAGAAACGCTTCAAACTTCTCATTTTCGGTAGTTTTGAAACCGAAAGGTGTTTCGTTCATGAACTGAAGGAATTCATGGTTGTTCTGAAATTCCTCGTCCCTCTTGCGTTTACATGATTCCTGCGTCGAATCGGCCATTGCTTTTGGTTTTCTATTATTATTTTTTATTTTTACAAGTCACGAAGTTGAATATAATTTACATATAAATTAAATCGAGTAAACAGGCAATTACGTGAAAATTACGTATCGAATTACCTAGCAAAAATTAAATCGCCACGTACCATTCCAAGTGCTGGGTTTTTAATTCTAAATTTCGAGAATTGTCGCGCAAAACCTTCACACAGCAAGAAAAAAGTTTTACAAAATTATCTGCGGAATGTTAAAATGTTTTACAAAATTAGAAAGAGAACGTTACGTTTCGTTGCGTTTTGCGTTGCGTTGTGTTGCGTTGCGTTACACGATTTTAGGTTGACCCCCAGCCCAAAGACATATATATGTCAAAAATGACAATGATATTTAGATGGATAATTGATAGCAGTGTGACCAACTATATGGTCAATAAACATAGAATGATAAATTACATTGAACAAGTAACCAACATAGCGTGTGCAAGAGAAACCAAAAAAATAAAAAGTGTACGAAAAGGTGACATTGTAACAATGTGGTCCACAGAAAAGAGACAAAAAGTTTTGTATGTGACAGAATTATATGCAAATTTATTGTCTGCTAGTGCAATTGTAGACGATGGTTTCAAGGAAAAAATTTGAAATGACAAGGCTGTAGTGTTTAGTGAAAATAATGTAGTACTTATTGGACATCGACAGAACAACCCATACACATAGCGGCAGCAGTCTAGCACATGTGATGAAAGGAGAGTCAACAGATTTGTGGCACATGCGCCTAGGGCACCCCATAAGGAGAAGATGAAACGAATGGAACAAATTCATAGAATCAAAACAAATATTAAAAACTGCAATACATGCCGTGTGTGTAAAATAAAAAGGAAGAAATACCCACAGAAATCAACATCCAAGAGAAGTAAATGTCTAAGTTTGATGCATACTGGCACATTGGGACTAATTGTACCAACGTCCAGAGGTGGAAATCGGTATATACTAACAATAACAGATGATTTCAGCAGATATAATCATGTCTGCTTTATGAGAAGTAAATATAAAACATCTGACAAATTTCTAGAGTATAAAACAGAAGTAGAGAAACTGCATGGAACTGAAATTTGGAGATAACAAGGTGTCTAATAGAGGAAGCTAGTGCAGATGGAGATCTATGGGGTGAAGCATTACGAACGGCAAATTACATCAAGGAGAGAAAGGACAACTAACGATGGCGCATAGTCGAAAGGCAAACTTGAAACATCTAAGAACATTTGGATGTAAATGTTGGTATTATGACAAACAACGAAGAGAAAAATGGAAACCTAGGGGTATTGAAGGTATTTTCACTGGTTATGATGAAAGAGGTAAAGCTTATAGAATTTGGGATCTACGAATAGGCCAGACAATCATAAATAGAAATGTGAACTTTGATGTAGAACAGATGCCGATAAAAAAATCAGATGATTCAGTGAGTACTACACAGAAAGTAATCTGGTATAGAACTGTGAACTATGAAATTAATGGCAGCAAAAGTGATGATGAAGAAATACAAGATACGACACAGAATTACCAGTAGCGGGAGATGCGAAGGAAAATGATCTGGTAATCAAAGAAAATAGATCGGACATATCCACTGAAGGGTATGGATCAACGCATGATGAAGAAAACGATATGGAACAGGTTAGAACAATAAAACTCCTCTAGAAATAATTGAAAATCTACAAGAAAAGACATTAACAAAACGCAAAATGACCAAAAGATTGAGTGGAAACGATGATGAACCAACACACAAGGCACGTCTAATGCCCTTGGGTAATTACGAAGTAAAGAGCTACGATTATACTTTAATATACACACCAGTAATTTCACACAAATCATTAAGAACAGCCATAAATTGATTGGGAAATAGAACATGTTGATGTTAGTGGAGCATACTTAAACAGACAAAGTGTGATGTATACATAGAAATACCAGATGGAACAAATTATAAATTATTAAGGGAGTATATGTATGTAAGCTCAATAAAGGACTATATGGGCTGCACGAGTTAGGCAGGATTTGAAATCTGCGAGTAAATAAGTTCATGAAAAATCATGAAATGATCCAAAGCAAGGCAGAGCCATGCTTGTATTTTAACAACAAGCAAAAAGTAGATCAAATGAAGTCACTTATGAAACAAGAATTCAAGATTAATGAATAGGGGAAGATCAAGCAAGTACTGTCTGTAAATATAACAGAATCAGAAGGCAGTATAAAATTAGACCAGTCAGATTATATACAGGAAATACTGACTGAATATGGAATGAACCATTGCAATAAAACTAAGATACCAATGGGATAAAACTGACAAAGAATGATGGAAATTTAAGTGAAAAAATGATGTTCGATTACCAAAGAAAAATCGGCAAACTACTGTACCTTTCAACCAACACAAGACCAGACATAGCATTTGCTGTGAGCTTCTTTCTGCTTAAATCCATCAAAACAGCACTTGAAAGCAACAAAACAGGCATTAAGACATCTACAAGGGGCAATAAATGATGAACTAGTATACTAGAAGGATACACCACTGGGCACTGAAATATTTATAGACGCAGTTGGGGCAGTGATGTAAATGATTGCAAATCTTTCAGTAGATACTCCATAAAAATGTCAAGCGGGACAGTAGTATGGAGATGTCAAAAGTAAAAATCAGTGGCACTGGGTACAGCAGAAGCCGAATTGATTACCAAAGGAGACGATCTAGATAAAAAATGTATTGAGGGAGCTCAAAAAACAGAACCGTGCAAAATAAAAATTGACAATACAGCGGCGATTATCATGGTGGAAAGCGATATGATGAGCGATCGGACTAAACACATTGAGTTACGATTATTTAAGATAAGATATGATGTACAAAATAGAATAGTAGCATTGGAACATTTAAGTGGCGAAAGTAACATCGCAGATGTGTTGACCAAGGCAGTAAGCACATATGGACTATGAAAATGAAAATGGGAATTGAACATATAGTTTAATGTACAATTCAGGAGGAAGAGTATAAATGTTTATTTTATTAAGTATTATCGATATATATGTATATAAGTTTTTATTGTTCAAATTGACGTGTACATATATTTTCATGACTAGTGTGCGGCTACACCGCTTTTATTGTTTTTTTGAATTTTTCACATTTGTTATTGCCTATAAAAATGTATGCAATGTGGAGTTAAAGTTTATTTTTCTTACTCTAAACCAGAGTTTCCCAACTTTTTTTTCATTGAGCCTCCCCAAATTATAAATAACATTTTTATGCCCCCCTTAATTTTTTCATTAAAGAAAAAAAAAAAACGCACATTGTTTTAATGACATTTATTTTAATTCTAAGTTGTAGAAAATAAACTTTAACCAAAAAAATAATTTATTATAATTAAAGTACTAATGAGATACTTGAGCTTGCATGTTCTGCACCAGTTGGTTGATTCTAGGTTCAGTTTCTGCCAGAGCTATCGTCAGATCGCTATCAATGGCAAGGCGATTTCGCTGCTTAGTTTTAATTAAAACCAGAGCTGAAACCCCTGTCTCACATAAGTAAGTCGAAGAAAAAGGAACAAGCATTCACAAAGCAAGAGAGGCAACTTTGGAATTAACAAGAAATCGTTTGATTCAAAATTTCTCGAATGTCAAGAGATGAAAGTCATCTTTCGTTGTCGAATCAACCTTCATTTCTAGAAATTCTTTCTGAACTTGTTCTGGTAATTATAAGACATCAACAACAAATGAGTTTCTGGTCATGTGGCATATTGGTGACTCCGAATTAACGTCTCGATAGTATCGGTGAAATTCGTTTTCCGGCGCTTGCAAATGAGTTTATATTTCAATTTTGAAATTCTTCGTCCAGTTTTTTATTTTTAATTGCTTTGAATAGTCGAGAAAAATATATTATTACATTTTCAGCAGATATCTTTTGATTCCAAAGTTGAAGCTTAGATATGAACCCTTGAATATGATCATAGTTACTTATTACAGTGCCGTTTCTGCCTTGAAGCTTCAAATTTAGCTGATTAAAGGCATCAAATATATCAGTTAAATAGGTCAACCTCCATTGAAATTGTTCATTGTTAAATATTTGCAAAAAATCTTTTTTTTTTCTTTGAACTTAAGAAAGAGGATGACCTCTTCTTTCAATTCATAAAGGCGAGCCAACATATTGCCCTTAGACAACCAGCGTACTTCTGTGTGAAATAGAAGGACTCTGTGATCAGAATCAAGATCCTCGCAAAGTGAACTAAATAATCGACTGTTAAAAGCGCTACTCTTGATGTAGTTTACGAAAGTCCAATGAGTTTATTCCAATCCAAATCATTTTATTTGATGAAATCAGATATTGATTAAATATATCTTCAGATTTAGTACCTGCTGTCAAAGACTGGGAGTACAAAATCTCTTCTTCAATGTAATCTTCACTGACGTAGCGAACAAAAACTATTAACTGTGCACAATTAACGATGTCCGTGGATTCATCGCAACTAATACAAATAATTGTGATAATTTTACTTTGTTGATTATTTGTGAAAATTTTTAGATGCCTAAAAGGTCATTTTCGAAGGCATGTCACATTATTTATTGAACACCCCTCGTCCGATGTTTAATTTACGCGCTAAATTAATTTTTCTTTCACGCCTCCCTTGACATTTCTCTATGCCCCCCTGGTTGGGAACTCCTGCTCTAAACGATGTTGGTATTTAACGAAGTGTAAAACGTTTTTTGATAAACGCGAGCTACACATGGTGTAGCGATGTATATATGTTTTTATACAAACGAACTAAATAATTCTACCACTAAAAACGTTGACTACTATTAAAAAGTAGTCCTGATTTTATAAAAAAAAAAAACAAAAGTCAAAAAGAAAATGAAGTTCCAAAAGTACTCCTGAAACATTTGTCTTATAAATTAACTCATATGTATTTCATTCGCACTTGTACCTATAATACAAACATAGAACTAACTCCTATAAAAACTGAAGTGGATAACAAACTGTAATTGCACTCGTTGCTTCAAGTAGGTACACATTCTCAAACATTATGCACTGGATCAACATGTGTGTAGATAATAATACCTCCATAAATTCATCAACAATCATATTACTTATTCCAAATCTCGGCACACAAGTGTGACTACGGATTACTAACAAAAAATTCATATGCAAAAAATAATTGTAACAAAAAATTCAAAAGCTTTAAGAACATATTAAAAAATAATAGAGCTTTGCCGATTCAAAATGAACGCCGCCTTTGGACAATAGTCCAGCCCCCCTCTCAAAGCTGGTACTGTACACAATATTTGCCCTTTCAGTCGAATATTGCGTTTTATATTCTTATGTGCCAAAACCTGAGCTTCATACTCCTATTGTGCATTTTATATCTTATCTCTCCTTTTCTAGGTATCGCCCCAGTTATTGATTTCTTTATACTGTAAATACACCGTTTGTCCGAAAAGTAAGGGGATTGATTTTTTTCTGAAGAAACGAGTGGCGCTATTTGTGGGAACCTATTGCAGTGACGTAGTACTATGTTTTGACATAGCGTATGATTTTTTATTGGCCAGTAGTGCGATTATTTCTTGGTGAGATACGGTCTTGTAATTTGTGTGTTCTTTCAACGTGCCACTTTTTTCGTAATGGAACAACGATCGGTAATTAAATTTTACTTTAAACTCGGTAAAACTGCTACTCAAACGTTTAACGATTTAAAAAAAGTGTATGGTGATGAATGTCTAGCCCGTTCGAAGGTATCCGAGTGGTGTAAACAATTTAAGGAGGTGAGAGAGTCGGTGCAAGATGAGCCAAGAAGTGGGCGACCGTCGACGACGAGTACCGATGATAACGCCGACAAAATCCGAACCCTTCTCGCCGCAGACCGCCACCTATCATGCCGAATGCTTGAAGATGAGTCGGGAATACCCGAATCAACCGTTCACGAGCTGATTCGAAACGTTTTACACAAGCGGAAGATCTGTGCTAAATTCGTTCCTCATTCTTTAACGCCGGAGCAAAAAGAACAACGCCTGAACTCGCCGCAGAATTTCATTGATTTGATCAATGAAGACACTTCGCTGCTCGATAAAATTATTACCGATGATGAGTCATGGGTTTATCAGTATGACCCTACCACCAAGAAGTAATCGAGTGAATGGGTGAGCAGTGGAGAGCCACGGCCGACGAAGGTTCGCGCGACAAAATCGAAAACCAAGACCATGCTCATCACATTTTTCGATTCTCAAGGTATCGTACATAAGGAATTCGTGCTTCCAGGCACCACCGTGACTGCCAACTACTATTTGGGAACCCTGGATCGCCTTTGCAAACGGATTTAACGCGTACAACCAGAAAGATGGGAGTCCCGAGATTTTTTCCTGCTCCATGACAACGCGCCAGCTCATACCGCCGGATCAGTGATCCAGTTTTTGACCAAAAAATGTATCCCAGTGTTGCACCACCCGCCCTACTCACCGGACCTGGCCCCGTGTGACTTCTTCCTGTTCCCTAAATTGAAATCTGCCATGAAAGGAATCCGTTTTGACGACATTCCTTCGATTCAAACAGCTGTGACACGTGAATTGGGAAGGATTCCAAAAGAAGCGTTCTCCAGAAGCTTCCAATGGTTGTACGAACGATCTGAAAGGTGCATTGTGGTGGGGGGGGGGATTATGTAGAAACTAGCCGAAAATAAATTTTTCTATCTGAATTTGTCGATTTTTTATAGCATTAGTCCTCTTACTTTTCGGAAAAAACGGTGTATGTCATCAAATTAAAATTCAACTAACAGAGCTTTTCTTTATTTTTATTTTGGTATGTACGTCCATAGCTGACGCCTCTCTTTCCAAAATTCATGATTGCAGTGTAAGCCAAAATAAAAAATATTTTTCATCGATCTTTTTGTATTTATATTGCAAGAAAAATTTAAATATAGAAATAAGACAAACGGTTTAAGCTGTGACTAATATTCAGTTTAAATTCCTAAAAATACTTCGAAAAAAACACCTGAATGTGCAGTACCCTACTTAGCTTAAATTTCCAGCACCACTGTTTAAGTAAAATAATTTTTTACTCTTACAACAACGATATAATATTTAATATGGATGAAAAATTGAATTTTAATTATTTGAACTATCTTCTATTTCTATTAATTTTGGTCATTCGTTTAACTTACCTGGATTTTCATTAAATAGCTGTTTTAATTTTTTTAATGGGCTATCATCCCCTTAGTTTTCATCTGAGAGGGTGACTACCACTGCTGCCCCCGCTTGACACACCACTGTATTCACTATTTTTTAATTGTTCAAAATTCATGTACATTCTTCTTCATTTTTTTCTTCAAAAATTAAATTTAAGAAAAGAATGCAGGAATGCGGAGAAACCTGTATTGAGCAGTATGTTTAATAATCCTAAATTTTTATTAAGTAAAAACATAAGGTAATTTTTAAAAAATAGAAATTATAAGAATGAGATTTACTACGTATTAGCATGTCATCTCTATCACAGCTCAAGGAAATGAAAACGTTTGAAATAGAATTTTCTTCTTTCCTATCGATTTCCCGGTGCGGAGTAGCACTTTCTTCTCCATTTTCTACAGTCCTCGGCGCCCTCTATCCCAACACTGACTTCCACAATGTCGTTGTTGACAGAGTCTATCCACCGTCTTCTCGGTTTCCCTCGTGGTCTATTTCCTCCAATTATAACAATCCATTAACATCCTCACAGGGCTATTGTCTGTTTTTCTCATGATGTGACCGTACCATCGGAGTCTCGCTTCCCATAATTTTAAACATTCATGTGCAACTCCTATATGCTCCCTTATATCCTCGTTTTTGATATGGTAAAGGAGTGTGTGCCCAAGAGACCAGCGTAACATTTTCATTTCAGCTACATAAAGGTTTTGTTCCATTTCTATGGTTGTCGCCCAGCATTCAGCTCCATGATAATCGTCTTGTAAATGCTCCCTTTGAGATGTATCGGTATTCTCTTGTCACATAATACTCCAGTTAGCTGCCATTGGACGTGGGAATCTATGTCACATTGTGTATCCCCATCTGAGGTAATATTTGAGTTCAGGTATTTGAACTGAACGGTCTTCTTTAACACTGTGTTATTTATTTTAACAGACTTATCTGTAGGTGCTCCACATTCCAAGTATTCAGTTTTCCTGATGTTAAGCTGAAGTCCATTTTTCTGTAATATTTCTAAATTGTCTTTAAAATAGAATAATGTAGATAAAAATGACTTGGAACAATAAGTATTGCCGAAAAAATGTAAAATGTTAAACAGTCCTTTTGTTAAACATGGTTTTTACCGATAATAACATTTATTTACAAAAGAAAAAAAAAAAATCGACAAAATATAACTAAAATGTAAAAAACGAACTAACAATAACCTTTTCATACGCAACAAAATAATTTAGATGATTTAAGAATATGATGGAAATTTGGGATAGAATTATTCGTATTTCCAACCCTTGCTCAAAAGCAGGTATTTTATAATAGCAACAGATTACAAGCCAATAATTTTTGTGTTCAAAACATCAAATTAGCATCCAGTCTTTGCAGAAAACATCAAATTACATTTATTTTTGAATTCACTATTAACATCCAATGCATTTCAAGAGAAACTAACATTGTCGAGTCTAACCATGAACATACTTTATATACATATATATACATTTTTTTGTTTGTTTTTTTTTATTGCTCCAATTCACTTTTATTCTTTCCATTTTACATCTCTGTTAATATTTTTTGTTCTTTTCACTTTCTTTTCTTGTTTTTGTACATCCTTTATTGAATCTCAGATCTTTAGGAGCTCTTCTATACTTGTTGTTTGTGTCGCGGAACGCCGAGCGACACTAAACGTCGCGTTCCCTAAATACATTAGGAGCCATGGCTGTTTTTATGCAAACGCCCGCGACAAATTTACTGACACGTTTTGAAAATGGTGTCACTCTATTCTTCAGAATACCGAGCGTCAGCCGTTCTGAAAATACATTAGATTATACAGGAAACATGTATTTCCTCTTATGCAAAAGCTGTATTGCGGCGTTAACACCATTACAAACTGATAATACTGATATAAATAACTTCTGTGATAATATTCAAAATATTTCGTAACGCATTAACAGGTGTTTTTATCGCCGCAACACTTTTTGTAACGTGACGTTTAGTGTCGCTCTGCACCCCACGACACAAACGCCGTGCATAAAAAAGCTCTAAGGGTTGTTGATCGATTCCCTTGGAAGATTTTTCTTTGTTTGAATATAATTGTGACATTCGATGTTAATGTAATGTGAAAAAGAATCGCCTAGGATTTTTGTTAAATACTTTACATTAAAATTATGAAGAAAAATGCAGTATACTAAATATTTTGTAGAAATTATGAAATAATCGTTTATTTTTTAAAATATAAGAAATACGAAACGAACTTAAAATATATTTAAATTAATTTTGATAAAACATCAAAAGTTAAAATTAGTAATTTAATAATGTTAATTAAAATAAATAAATGGAAAACGCTATAAAAATAAATTTTTTAATTTTTATAATAAAATTAAAATAATAAATATATGTATGTCGATCAAATTATTCTATGACATTTGAAACTTTTGCGCCGTTTGTCGAGAAAGTAAATTTTGGCGCCACAGAAAAGTCATTTTCTAGCTAGGTTACGTGTCGAATTTTATTTTAAAAAACATAACATAATACTAAAGATGTTTATATTAGTCGTAGTTTTCGATCCTTAACGAAATTATATATTGTTCATATTCGAATACTCGAAAAATCCTACATATTTAATTTATCAGACTCTGGCGAAACAGAAAATATCGTAATTTGGTAAGTTTTCAGTTTACAGTTACAGTTTTGTTTTATAATGTAAGTAACTTTGTTATTAACAAGTAGAAATATGTGAGTTTTTGTTAATTGTTGAATATAGAAGGCAAATTAAAAATTCGTTTTTGAATAAAAAAAAATGTGAAATCTCTCAAATAAGCGATGTATTTTTTAACAGGTTTTTTTTTTTTTTTTGGTACAGAATGTAAGTTACGCGTTGAATGAAATTATTTAAAAGTATGCAATAAACTATAAATATTCTAATAAAATGCATTTTATAATAAACCTAAGTGAACTGTTGTATAATTAATTTACATTAAAAATACTTTACCGATACGTTTGAGTAAATTTGCTTAGGGTTAAAAGATACTTGAAAACATTTTTTTTAACTTAATGAATATGAAACAATGATGAAATCATGGGTAGTTTAAATTTCTTTTATGCTGATCGGTTTTTTTTTGAAAATAATTATCAATAAGTTTATCTGATTCAATTTAGGAAGTAAAAATTAAATTTTTATTAACAAAGGATTAAACTTATAAAAATGTTTTTTACCGTAATAAAGATATTTCAACTCGATTAACTATAAAAAAAAATTAATGTTCTAGTAAACACTGATAACACTGACCACAGTTCATTTTTGGCCATCATTTTAGTTCAATCATTTTTACCGTTATTCATAGTTTATTTTCATTCATTGTAAACAGTTTTCGATTTTATATTATTTTAAATAAAATTCACTAACAGAAGTCAACCAAAATTTCAACTCGGCCATTTTAAATTGTAAAATATTTTAAACAGTTTTAAACTGATTATAAGTACTTGCAATTTTATTGGTAGATATTCGTACGTCATAATGTGAGCTATAGAAGCCAGGACTTTACCACCATATTTTGATTTTGTCATTTATTTATTTATTTATTTATATAAGTTCCAAAAAATTTTTCAAAATAAAACATTAGCTTAAAAATTACAAAACATACATCATACTTTATATAAAATTAATGGGTTTTATTAAAAACCTCTTTTACATTTGAAATTTCACATTTGCTTCATAAATAATATAAATCCAGAAACTAAATAATATTTGTAATACGGTGTTAATAAATATACGTATATACATTTTAATAATTTTCATAATTTAAACGAAACAAGCACTTTTTTTTCTATTTTCTTCATTACTTTTGCCGTAAGTACTTTTTATTTTATATTTATAAAATAATTTAAAATTGTCGTAATCCTTTGCAAATTCAACGGATTTTAAGATTGATATATAAATAAAATATTAAGCTAGAAATAAAACAAAATATATCATTATTAAGTAATAATCGAAAGTTTTAGAATTACTCAAAGCACAATTATAATGGAGAATTATTAAAAATTCTTTGTTGAAAAACGAAAAAGAATATATTCCTAACATATTTTTAATTTATGGAATATCACGCTTCAGGGCGTAGATGTTCTAATATAAGGGACTGAAAAGATTCAGGACCTGCAAGAGCTTTTCGTTGGTTTTCTTTGCTGTATTTCTGTAAAAAAAAAAAAACATGTTTAGCATTTAATATACCAAATTTTATCTAATTTTTCCATAAAACAAAACAAATATATAGTCTAATACTATTGCAGTTGTATTTTCTGATGCCTAATATCATTTTAATATGAATTAACATCGTTCATTTTTATACATTTTTTAATTAAATGAAAATTGATTAAAATGGAATAAATACAAAAACGCAAATTAATGATATAAATACACGGTGTTTTAATAATGTCGCAAAGTTTAATAAATAAATTTTTTGTTTTCGCAAATTTTTTATACGAGTATATTACATTTTTCGTTTATTTTTCCTGTGACTACGAGATATCTTATTCTCGTAAATTCTTCTTCGGAAGATTTGAAAATAAAAGAACAATAATTACTGCTTTGCTATTTCCAAATGAATTTGTAATGATTATAATTTTTTTTTCTAAAGTATAGAGATTAGAAATTAGTTTCTGAAAAGTAAAAAAAAAAGACAATAAAACACGTTCACTTACTCCGTTAATTGTTATTGTTGGAATAAATGTGGGACCTCCTGCATTTAATTCAGTATCTTTGCCGTGTGTCACCATTAATTTTCTTCCTATAGGCCCTGTTACGCAACTTAGAACGTCATTCCAGTCTACTCCTTTATATTTTACACACTGGAAATATTATATAAAGAATTAATTTTTTTTATTAACATATTATACTGTATAACTTCCGATCAGTATATATTATTTACATTTACGTGCAAGTTTAACCATACGTTATGAACGTTACTGTTAATAATTAATTACAGTAATATAAATGTATATTAAAGAAAATTGTTGCGCAATACCTTTATGGCAATATAATTTTTTGACAAATAATTTTATGAATTTTACAAATGATGGTTTTATATATTTATTATCAGTTTAATTAACTGCCTGATAAAATTGTCACTTAAAAAGGAATGCCAATTTAAAAACAAATGCATGGTATATATAGTTAATTTATATTTTTTTCCTTAATAAATTTGTTAAGACGAAAACATTTTGAATCACGTTAGCTCGCCTCACACCTGCTCCAGTTTCATTCGGTACGGTTTCTATTTGGTTCGCTTTCGGTTGCCGCCTAATCTCTTTATACCCACGCGGTTTCTACCAGGTTTGTATTCGGCGATCCGAGATCCGACATCCAAAACCAGACGCGTTTTACTGCTATGGAGAGAAGTCAAGTTTTGGTTAAGTGGTTTCTCTGTAGGAGAATTAAAAAAAGGAAGAAGAAGGGTTAATCGTTTTCATTGGGAGCACCCGATTATAACCGAAAGGTTGAAATTTGAAGCATTTTACGGCATTTTTATGGAGTTAAGGAAGAACGAAGACAAATTTTCGAACTACTTCAGGATGTCAACGAAATCATTTGATTAATTACATGTGAAAGGATCATCTTCAACATCGAAATGCATTAATGAAAAATTGTATTGATAAATAAAGGTTTTCATGCTTCCTGCGTTTTAAATTTGTCCTTGTATTTTTCTGCAGCAATAGCCGAACGAGCAGGATATAAAGCGGGAAAGTGTGGTCGTTGATGCGACATCACCAGCCATTGTAAAGTCGAGCTAGACAGGGACATTGCCCAGCTCCCGGAATCACCTGTTGCTATGAGATGGAAGTCGACACCATTTGCCTTGTCTTCAGACCCTCATTACAGAGTAAAGATCGATACAAAAACCGGCGTTGTGACATTTGGAAATATGCCTTTCCACCTTAGTGAAGATGGAGCTGAAATACATCTAGGAAAGGGTAAACATGCATCGTTTTTCCCACTTACAGCCTATACCATTTATTGACTCAGCTAGATGTTGATGATAAACTGTACAGCTCAAAGACTTGGCAGTATTTAAACAACTGCTGCAGCTGACGATGCAGCATTTTTGTACGGATAAAATTCTAAAAGGAACCGATACCGATAAGAACCGCAAAGTAATTAGATCACTATTTCGACCTGGATCCGTTAGCGCTGAGGCTATTGGATGATGTGGGGGTATTGTGTAAGTTGATTTATATCATCAGCGCCGCGATTAGAATATTGGGACAACATTAACGAATTTGTACAGCGCTTACAATTGTTGCATGTCAGCAAGAACAATGGCAATACTGGTGTGGATAATGAAATATTGTCAATCGAAAAAGAATTAGTTGGTATGTTTAGTGGGCGAAAGGTGCCGTCTGTAGGCAGCTTCCAGCGACATATAGCGAACGAATTATATAGACCTGCAAGTAAACGATATTGTACGCAATATGTGCACGTTATAACTTTATTTTGACTGTAGTAAACGTTTTCAGTAAATATGCATGGACCGCCCCAGTAAAGAATAAGAGCGGAAACTTCAATGCTGCGACCCTGCAACGGATACTATCAGAACCCAAAGCTGTAGCCCCACAACACTTACAAACAGATTGTGCTAAAAAATTCTATAACTCTTAATTGAGAGCTATTCTCGATCAATATGACATTCATCTGTATAGTACAAATACTCCTCTAAAAGCGTCCATTGTGGAATGGTTTAATAGAACCTTGAAGGGATGCAAGTGGAAGAAGTTTACCATTTATGAGAGCAGACGATGGCTGATTATATTGCCTGAACTTACGCACGCCTATAATGCAGCTAAACATAGAACAATAAAATTTGCCCCCATTGATGATGTCATGTGTGAAGAAGGAGATTTGTAATAAGGCTAACCCCCTACCATTAAGCATGTGCTGTTCAAAATTGGATATGTTGTTCACGTATTAGCAAAGTCAAAATGGAAAAGGACTATACTGCCAACTGGAGTGGCGAGCTATTTACTATAAATAGCGTGTGTAACACTTTCCCCACGACGTATACTCTACAGCAGGGTTTCACAACCTTTTTTTCGTCGAGCCTCCCCGGATTATAAATAACATTTCCATGCCCCCTTTAATTTTTGCATTAAAACAAAAAAAAACGCATATTATTTTAACGACATTTATTTATTTTAATTCTAAGTTATAGAAAATAAATTTTAATCAAATTTAAAACGTTTTTTATCGAAATAATTTACTATAATTAGAGTAATCTTGAGCTCGCACGCTCTGCACCAGCTGGTTGATTCTAGGTTCAGTTTTTGCCAGAGCTATCCTCGGGTCGCTATCGACGGCAAGACGACTTTGCTGCTTAGTTTTAATTAAAACCAGAGTTGAAAACCCTGTCTCATATAAGTAAGTCGAAGAAGAAAAAGGAATAAGTGTTTCCAAAGCAAGAGAGGGGACTTTCGAATTACCAAGGAATCGTTTGATCCAAAATTTCTACAAAAGTCATCGTTTGTAGTTAAATCGGCCCATATGAACTTCTTGTGGTAATTGTAAGACATCGACAACAAATGGGTTTCTGGTCATGTGCCATATTGGTGACTTTGAATTAATGTCTCGATAGTATTGGTGAAATTCATCTTCCAGCGCTTATAAATGAGTTTGTATTTCAGCTTTCAAATCTTCGTACAATTTTTTATTTTTAAAAGTGCGGATAATAAAAGGTCGACCAGATCCGTCAAAAGCTAAAACTGAAAGTTTTTACGCAATCGTCTTCTGGGACCGTACAGACTCCTACTGTTGTAATTTCATAAGCAGAAGGATGCGATAACAGAGTACACTTACCATGACACTCATGTGACACTTCATCGAGTGATCAATCGGAAGAGACATGGCTGCAGTCTGGAGAGCAGTGCTTTTGCATAATAATGCGCGACCACACATGTCTGTTCTCGTTTGCACATGAATTAAAAATGAAAATTGGGACGAATTTTCACGTCTACTCTACTCGCCTGATATGGCACCTTCAGATTTTCACGCTTATCCCTATTTTAAACGCGACCTGGATAGAAAACGTTTCATAACGAACGAGCAGGCTATGGAGGCAGTAACAATATTTTTTGCTAAATGTACCACCCATATTACCACGATGGTATCGATAAACTTGTGATCCAGTATGATAAATGCCTTAATGTTTTCAGAAATGATGTTGAAAAATGAAGGGTATTTCTTCTAGTTTCTTTGGTATTTTTTTCATAATTTTTGGATGCCTGGAAGGCCATTTTCGAAGGTATGTCGCGTTATTTACTGAAAGCGCATCGTACAATATTTAATTTATACGTTAGATTAATTTTTTTTTTCGAAAATGCAAACGTACTCCGCCCCTCTTGATATCTTTCTACGCCCTCCTGGTTGGGAATTCCTGCTCTACAGGATCATAGTGGTAAGCCGATAGTTGTTTACAAAAAGAAATTTTGTAAAAAACTGCGTACCCGGGTGTGTACTTGGTCGGGTAAGTTGTTCGATGGAAAGGATCACAGTCCTTAGTGAAGTGGTTCAGGTTCCCTAGTTTGGAGAATTCTTGGATCAATAATGTAAAACTTGCTCACATATAACAACTATAAAAAAGAAGAAGAACATTCCGTTACATAAGAGTGAGAAGTACTTATCAGAAGCCAGTATGTCTGGAATTCTGTGAAACCTACTGGCCCCACATTGTTTGAGATGGATTCCAATGGTAATTTCAACTATAGGAGAAAACGATTTACTACATATAGGCTCCACACCATCCGCGACTGAGGCGCTGGATAGTGAGGTGGTAACTGGAAAACGACTGTAAGATGCACTCTCTACTGAGAACTTGAAAAGTCATGTTAAAGAGCCGTTGAAAGATAACGTTAATATTCAGTCGAGCTTTTTTTTTTTTTAAAGCTATATAAGCTTGCTGGGTAAACGTCTAGTAAATGTGTCAGATGCTGTTACGAAGAGACAGTTTAACGGTTTCACGGGAGATTTATGTAAGGATTTGGAGAGTCGCACAATTACTGACAAAAACGTGCTCGATACATGAATAAAAGTGTTGGAAGAAGCACATCAGATCACCAAGCCGAATACTGGTACCGTCGCTGTGCAGAGTGCGCTGAGGGCGGAATTTGATAAGATCATGGTACAGATCAATACACTGGGCCAACGCAAAGTTGTAACAGAAGAAGCGTTCCAGCGGTGGAAAAACCTAGAGGTGCATGACTGCAAGAAGCGTGTGTACAATACACTTCAAACTATTAACGTTAACTTGGAAGGTATAGGCGGAAAAGTGGTACTGTCGCTGCGTGCCTCTGGAGCTTCTGAAAAGGATATCGGTAATCCAGTTTTTGGTACGAACGTAACTCTGCTGTTAATTCACTTGTCGAGAGCCACAGCTCGCGCATAATATTCGCTTCGCAATAAGTCAGCTACAGCGATGAAGAACAACTGGGTGACCTCGCGCAGATCATAAATTACTGCGATCATGCACCCATCTCGTCACATGACTAATTAACGACTTTGTTTACACCTCCGCGGCGAAGTAAAACAGGCACCCCACCGTCATGGACTACAGCCAGTCAGTCTTTAGTCGGTTGTGCACAACGTTAGTCCACGGTTTGTGTTGCATTCACGTTTACATTGTGTTTGAGTTTTTTTCGGCAGCGATGGAGCGGCAGTGGAAGCACAGGTTTCGGCGGTGCGGACGGATGACGCTCGGGTCGGTCGCACACTTGCGCGGTGGACCATGGCCGGCGGAGGAAGTGAGGGTCATGATGTCATCAGAAACGGACACCAACGTTCTTGGGCTGCAGTCTACCGTTCCAGGGCTGTAGGACGGGGGTGGGAGAGCTCCAGCCTGAAGGGTGCCTCCAAGCCTGAAGTTGAAGTGACGTCAGACGGCCTTGAAGTGTCCCAGTTCCTGTAGACTTACAATACTTAGTGAAATCAATAAAAGGTCGCGAGAGCCAAATATATTGTCAGCAATTATGTTATTACTCTTTAACTGTCAAACATGTCGTTTATTTGACGTATTTTCCAAAAACTTTTGTAAACGATATTTTGAAAGTAAATAACCGTAATATGTAAATTAACGTAGTGAGACGTCTGAAGACCTAATTGTTTTCAAACTACCTAGCGTAAAACACAACTAGTACCTCAAATCGGCATGTTTGTCGAACTGATTTATAATTGTATTTGAAACTCGATCAGTTCGAATAAAGCGTCCGAATTAGCTATAGATTCCAAAATTGATTGAAAAATTAAAGAAAAATAGCCGATAACTTTTTTTTTTTTACATCTTTCCAGTCAGAAAAAATATGAATCTGATCGACTGCTATTTCTGATTCTTCTTGTTGAACAACTACCATTAACATAACCAAAAATACTTAACAAAAAATGTAACATCAAAGGAAAGTGCCAACTACGCGACTGATTATTTCCGATTTTTCTATTTTTTTTTTTTTTTTCTATCAGATGAAAAATATCAATATAAAGCAAAGGAAAAAAAGTAAAAGTGCAGCCTTGTGTTTATCGTAACCGATGTTTCTAAATATATTTTCGGATAATTGTTATTATTTTAGGTGTAATTATTAAATCACCGTAATTATGTTTTTATTACATGTAGAAACTAATGAAATATAATAAGATATGTATAAATTACGTCTTTTTGTCCTTGAATAGAGACGTTATTCATTGCGCAGACAACGTATAATAGTCTGTCTTCATCAGTGGTCATCCACTCAAGGGAACAAGCCTGTACTCTGTTCCGCAAACATTCCGGTTGCTTATGCTGACATTCAAATTCTATTCCATTTTCGTCAATCTGAAATTATATAACATTGCAGTATCATATTTAATTTCGTCGTCTTTTCATGGTTTGTTCACATAAAATCGAAAATTTTAAATTCAACAATTTACGAAAAAGTTTAATTTTTAATTTTTCTATTACAGTAAAACTTCCTTTAACCGTCACTGTAAAAACTGCTAAATTGTAATTTTTTAAGAAAATTACTGATTTTTCTAAGACGAAAACAATCTGACATAGAGACATTTTACCTGGGTATGGCCTGTACTATATTGTACTATACCTACCGTAAAAAAATTGTAAATAAAAATACCCCGTACATTCTAAATGTTACTCAATTAAACATTTTTTTTCTCATTTCTTTCCCAAATTATTTAAAATCTAGTATAGTACTATATATGTAATTGTGCACGTTTGTATTGGAATTTCTGTTATGCGTCTATTCAATTATCCGTCATAGACCAGGTCCCGAAGGTGACGGATAAAAGAAGTTCTACTGTATTTCATATTTTTTTTTTTATCAAAATGTTTATTACAATAACGCTAATCAGGAGGATTGCAAAAGTTTACAGTTGTGTTTACCTCATAACTTTCCCCACTGTGAAACATTCTTGATTACGACCTCTTATGCATATACAGAGTCCACGTTAGTGACGTCTAAACAGAAATCTAGCATAAGAGACTGTGTTCCATTATCGCAAAAACATCATATTCTAAAACTTACTGGTCAGTTGTTTTTATTATTATTTTTTTTTTTTAATTCAAAAATTTGCTTCCTTGGCTAACGCTTTTATGCTGTTTTCACAATTAAAAGAATTTCCAATGTTCTTTTAAGCCTACCACAAATGTTTTTTTGATTGACATTTTTTTTTTGTTCATTACGTCTGGTTTTTTATAAAATAGGTGGAACGTTATTTTTATTTCCACGTGTTAATCTTTCCTGGTTTTAAAAAGAAAAACGTTACACTTAAAATGTACTTTATGCTAATTTTTTTCGAGTGCATCTAATGAGAGTTCCAAAATGGTACCACGTAAAACTTAATTTTTTCAATGTTAAATCAATAAAATACTACTTTATAAATGGAGAGAAAAAGCGTTTTTATAGTACAAAATCGATTTTAATTGTGTAAATTTAATATTAAATACCGAGGTGACGGCTCTATAGAGGCACGAGGCCCCCAGTCATAATAAAAAAAGATGTATCATATAATGACACAGAAAACTTTCGAACGATACAAAATTGTTTTTAATTTTAGAACTATTTTGTTTTTTAGACATAAACATGTGTCTTCCAACTAGAAGTCGGTTTGAAAATTTTCGACAGATTTTCTTGTCATTTTCTGTTTTCTCATTACCTATTTACATATTACTAAGATAGAAATCTCATCTATATATTACCTTCATTACGCGTTCTCCATAATATTTATTTATTTTTTCATAATGTAAGACTAACCGTAAAAAAAGGAATAGCGGGCAATTGACACAATTTTTAATTGATACTTCGTGTACATCTAAAGTTACCGATAAAAATAAATAGCAAATTTTCTTGAATACTAAAACCGAGAATGTTCGTGCTCCGCAGCACCACAACTATGAACCGACACGTGTCGATGAAATTTTAGATTTTGTAAATTATAACTTATTTTAAATTAATAATTATATGTTCATTTAGCGATTATATTTTTCCTATTTTTACTTAATCACGCAGAAATAGTCGTTATTAATGTAATTCGTTCGTCTTAGTAATATGATACGTTCGTAATGTAAAAATTGAAAGCAGATCATTTTAATTTTTCATTATAAAAATATTTACTATTAAAAATTTTAAAAAGTTTATTTTTTAATGCAGTTCGCATTCTAAAAATTAATTAAGGAAGTTTGATAATTAGTTAAATAGAATATTTAGTCGGCACAGAACGGTGATTTCGAAAATAATTTTATCAAAAAATATTTTTCGGAATAAATCGTAATTTTTTTTCGGGAGGTAACATAGGTTCCGTTTGAACCATAATCAGTCATATACGAAGCGTGCAATTATTGAGCAGTACTACAATTTCTTCATCGCAGGTTCTCCATTCATCGATTCCGATGTTTTATTTACCAACCCGTAAACAATTTGATCTTCAACTTTAAAAAGCGGCGTGAAATTTTTTTCGAATATTTATTATTTTCGTATGCCCACCCTCCTGTGTCTTCTTAATATTCTGTTTAACTAATTATTGAACTTCTTCAATCGGTTTTTAAAATATACCGAATTGTGTCACCAATGGCGTGCCAACGTTTCGCAACCAGAGGGAGGGGACAAAAACATAAATCACCCCTATACATAGAAAGGCCTATATAGATTAATAAAAAAAAATGTATTTTTTTTTTTTGTCGCTGCAGATAATACATATTTCTTATAAATAAAAAGAGTTTCACTTGTTCAAAATTAGTTCGTTAGCTTGTTCTGGCTCCTAATATTCAATGCGTCGTATAGTCATAATATATAGTAGCTACACTTCTTAATTTCCACTATGTTGTTAATAGGACAACAGGGGAACTAGTAAAAAACTATTGTAATATTATTTATAAATTATTCGCTTTGAAATACGCGATGTTTTTTTTATTCTTTTTGTTATTGTGTAGTCATTGCCAGTTACTAAATTAATGAAATGAAATACACTATTTGAACTTACTGTTGCTTTACCAAATGGTATAAAACGGAGATTCATAATTTCTGGATTAAATGATTTCGCTAAATTATTCGTAATAAATGCTTGACTGTCTGGACATAAACTTTCATAATAAATGTCTACTTTCACCTAAATAAACAAAAAATACATTAACTACTAAAAAATAAATATACTGTAAGGAATATTTGGTTTGTAAATATTTCGAATTCGTGTATACATTAACAAAGTGACCACAAATCTGTTAACATTATTTATTAGTTTCGGTTACTTATCAGGTAGTGGTTTTTTAAGCGTCGTTATTCATTTTAAAAAAAAAACACTGCAGGCTGTATATCAGAATTTGTATCTGTCCCTTCTCCTGTGGCAGATGTTACATTAATCAATCATATTAAAGGAAGCGACGGAAAACAACTAATTCGTTTAATTGACAGTTGAAGACATTCGGGAATAGTGAATAATTATCTGATAAAACTAATCGGAAATTAGCCACCTATATCGCAGCGTAGATGGTTGAATAGCGGTGTTTCGTTAAGGTAAAACTCAGTTCGAATCCCTACATTGAAAATATAAACAGTTAACATTGCGCCGGGTTAATATCTATAATTAACGAAACCAAATTAAGAAAAACGAATTTTGTGTTACCATGTCGGCGGTAGATGTTCAAAAAATTTAATATGCGCCTTAAAAATGCACTTTATAATATTATGGTAAAACGTCAAAATATCGGAAAAAGAACCATGCTAATTTGTAGAATATTTTTTTAATTTTGATAATTTTTGCTATCTTTACTTCGAAACTATTTCTATTCCCTTAAATAATTTTCAAAAAAACGCATAAAAAAATGAAAAAATAAAAAAAATATCACGTCTTAGTGTAAATTCTTGTACAAGTATTGCGCAAATGGCAAAGTTCTACGATGTGTATAATGTATACGAGATTAAACTTGAAATTGAAAATGATTATTTCATCGTTACACAACGTGCAATGCGAGTACATATGTTTCTTCACTGATTCATGCGCATATGTTAGTATGCGCAGTAGTTTTACATTGCCTTCTACGTGATTATTAATGATTATTTCGTTTTTAATAAATTTCGCTTATTGCTATAAGATCTCGAACCTGGGAACCTGATGTCGGATAGTTCGGCCGTTTCAGCTATTGACACGGTGAAACTACTGTATAGGGGACATACATTAATTACGTAGCTGTTTTTCTTTTAATTTAAAGTGTCCATTATAAATTGATGTTGATTTTTTTTTTTAATATATATATATATACATATATATATATCATAAAATTAATTTATTCATTAATTTATTTTTATTATTTTGATATTCTTTAATTTTATAATAATTTTATGGAGTAAGAAAAATGGAAAATGTATTGACAAGGATGAATAAAGGAAATACGAAGGAGGACGACAAGAGTAACTTGTCAATTACATACCAGATATTTTTAGGCTATAGAACTTAGCTGTGTAATTTTTTTATAAGTTTTTCTTTAGGAATATAAATAGATAATATATATATATTTATTACAATAGCTTGCTTAAAAAGAAGCAGTTACATTGTTTTTCTGTTCAATTTATGTCGGTAAAATATATGTTTCAGCAGGCAGCTTCTTATCACGTATGCGTATTTATTTTTACAAATTTTTCTGCCTGTATTTTATAATTTATCGTATATTTGCGTGTCGAAGAATGATCGTGAATTAATATGCACAGTAAACATGTTGAAAAATTTTTTCAGTTTAATTTTGTCCTATTGATTTTTTCCGTCGGATTCCTACAAGGTAATGATGATCGCAATTATGTTTCAATTGTTTATCGTCGAAACTTTCATCGTTAGTAAGCAGCTTGAAACGCTGTATAAAATCCGACAACTGTTAACGAATGGTGTTACACAACTTTCTACAATGATAAAGTGTTTACATTATTTCCATGTATTTTGAATAGTTTAAACCGATGATACACAACCGTGTTCCTATTTTCACTCTGATGATGCATAATAAAACTTTCTTAACTGTTCTGCGAACACAATGCGCACCGTTATGGGCGTATAAAACTAAAAATAAAAGTCACTGTAAAAGAGTAATTGTTCTGTAATTGTTAAAATACTATCAACTATTTGGAAAAATTTTAAATTATAGCCGTTAATGCATTAATTTTGAAAATTGCACAGTTGTAGACAATGAAAGTGCGGAAGCAAAAATAACGATTTTTTTAAAACTTTTTATGTCATCTGGCTTTAATGATGCGACTCGGTAGCTAGAATATACATAGATTATTGTTTAATGCGGGTAAAACAGACGCCGACCAAGTGTGTGCTATTCACTTTGATACTAATTACGGGATATCGATTTGTTTCTGTCGTTTTTTATGTTCACCGTTTAGTAGTTTTCTCTTATTATTACGACAGTTCAGAAATCGATAATAAAGAAAATCATCGAAAGTAGTGAAATTCAAATTCTCAAGGTTCGCAACTGCCGTCGACGCATGGCCAAACAAAATAGGAACTTTATGCATTTAAAATTTCGAAAGAGAGACCAATGAGGAGGTAAATCTAAAAAACTTGCAGTTCATCTCTTCTTGGTGCAGATCATTGAACACACTTAGAAATAAATAGAGAGTAACGAATGTCACAGTAAAATTGAAATGTTAAGGGCGATTACCGGTACTAGATATACAACACAGTAAATGAAAATGTAAGGGAAAAGAAAATTTGACATTATAGAAAAAGATGTACGAAACCCGATTAAGCAACGGTTCGCATGTTTCTTATACAGACGATACCATCGCAAAAATAATTTATTGAATAAAAGTTGACAAAAAATGTCTAAAAGGGATGAGCAGACTGCGGGAGCAGCGAATGTTTCGATCAGAGTAAGGCCTCAAGTGCCGGAATTAACGATGTTCATTGATGATTAAGGTCCGAAAGTCAATTTGGCTACTTTCTATTATTCCAGGTGAAGTGAAATCCCTTAAAGTTGCTCTGTGCTATATCGCTACTTCTTTTTTTTTTTGGTCACGTCAACAGTTAACCTTTGCTTTGCAATGACAAGAAAGGAGAGGGTCAGTAGAAGTTTCCAGAATTACAGAACCGATAACTAGAATAATGAAATGAGAAGGAAATGACAGGATGTATCAAAAGACTAAGGGACAACATATTAGAATAACGAATGACATGTTCGGTCGAGAGGAATGGACATTCGAAGAAGATATGGTTTGCATCACAAGCAGCTTAGTAATTAGGATGAAAGTGACAGTTAGGAGAGGGCGTTAAATGAATAATAGAGATTACAACAGAATTTCGTAGAATAGAAAAATCATAAAGCCAAGCGTGGATAGGAAGATTCGGCTGGATGGACAGATATAGGAAGAAAGATTGTTACGAAAAGGAAAAGCCTAAATATCTGACCGGAATATGGATTTTTAACCCTAGCGGAAGCAGGTTGCAATCGAGAATTTTATTGAAATGGAGGTAGCAGAAGGAAACAAATCAGCCATCTCATTCTGTGTCTCTAGTTGAAAGAAAAATACATCGGGAATATATACGAAAGAACGGAAAAGCTGAAGGCTTTGTAAAATAGAGAGATAGAAAGGAATAAGTCTAGAGGACGTCAATGATAGATGTTTAGAAAAGAATCGGTAGTCTAAATAGAACCTGCGAATGAGAAGGGAAGCCGTTTTAGATTCAGTAAGGACTGTGCAGGTATTGAGGAAGACTTAAGAGAATCAAAGAAAAGAAGAAGACAGGAATTTAAAGATGATATTCAGTTTTGTAAAGAAGAGATTTATAGGCTTAGTCATAAAGAACAATGATCAAGTTTAGAACGAATAATGGATTTGTAAAGGAAATGAAGGAGGAGAGTTTCCCTTCCATCTAGTGGGCGAAAGAACTAAGTTCATTCCCTTAGGGGGGGATAACGGGTCTAAAAAAAGCACTTTTTTGGGAGTATTTTTTTGAAGAGACCGTTACAGTTATTTCATTAAAGTTTTTTGTACATAGTTATATGACACTTCAAGAATAGTCAGTAATTTTTTCGTCAAAAAATATTCATAAATAAGCCAGTGAGAGCGAATTTACAGAGGCCATTTAAAAAAAATACGTTTTGCGGTGCCCCCGATAACTCGTTACAGTCTGTAACTTTTCCAGTGTAATATCCGATTAATGAAGAAACACCATATAACAAAGAAAAACTTCGCTTTTGCCAGGTGCCATCACCGGCTAGGCCCTTTGGAAGAGAAGGAAGCAGCTGCTCCAATTACCTGCCTGCCGGGAAAATATATCTAAGAATTTGTACTTTTATATGAAAATTTCTCAGAAGAACGGATTTTTCAAAGTGGTTTTCCCATACCTCTCCCCCTTAAGAGCAGAAGAGAACACACCCATTAACAGCATAAATGGCCGCATGTAAACTCGAATTAAAATATCCATTAGGTGGCGCACTATAAACGACCATTCCGAGATCTGGTATGTTCGGCTTCAATCTTTGTACATATAACGACTTGCCCCAGTTTTGGTATTACTTTATTTCGATATCTTCAGAATTTCGTTATTATTCCACGCGTACCAAACGCGCTATGTAATTTAAACGTTATTACGCAATCAGACCACGCTTTAAAAGCGTATAATAGGTTTTTTTTACAAATTTATTTTAAAAAAAAACAACATAAACTCCAATTTCATTTTTAATAATAAGTCGTTTATTATACATATTATTATTTTATATATTTTCTTTTGGGCGCGCTAGCGACTTTGACCCGACACGTGCAGAAATTATAGAAGGGGTTAAATAGAGAGACGATTAGAAATAGAGCTTAGGAAAGATTGAAATACAGGAATTACAGCTGGAGATGGGAAAAAAAGGACAAAGGAAGAATTATAAGGAGCAGGAGGACCCAGTGCTAAAATTTTGAAGTACTATGCAAGGTCTGGTACCATTTCGCCTAATTCCCAATTCGCCTAATTCCCATTTCGCCTAATTCCCAATTCGCCTAATTCCCAATTCGCCTAAATTTAGGGTCGGGTTATTCAGGTAATAAAAAAAAGGTCAGACAAACATACGAATGATTTCGTGTTGGCAACAACGCGTCATCATTATCGAATTTTAAGCAGACTAAACTCATCATTTTTTTTCCTGTTTGATTCCACTGTTAAGGTTTTTTTTTCTTTCCGAAATACAACAAAAAGGTTTATATGAAAATCAGAAGTGAAAAAATACCGCTAAAAATGTTTGATGTAAATATACGCGAAACGACCACTCCGATTAATATTTGCGAGTTATTTTATTGGATGTCCAGGGCTGTATAAATCCCACCCGCCTTATCAGTCAGTATATAAAAGCCTTATTGATATTTAGTGTGACATGAACATTAAGGTTCGGAGTTGCAGAAAAAATAATAAAAAAGCTAAAATATAATTAGGTGTAGTTTCGAAGTGGTCGCGTTTATGTAAGAAAAAAGGAATAAAAATCGAATAGAATTAACAATAATGTCATGACATTGAATGATTATTACAGCGGTAATTTTATTATTGATTATTAAAATTACAATTATAAGTATATACAAAAAGTAAATGTTAAAATTAGGAAAACCTAAATAAAGCTCCATTTAGTTCACCCTGCCTTTTTGCCTTTTCTAGGCTTTTTATCAAAATAACTTCTTCCGGCTCAACGTAGCTCGGTACGCATTTCAAACGCCTATACTGTCAGCAAGTGCTCTATTTCCGCTTCTCGGCCACGCGCAACGAAACTAGTTCGCTACCCCTGCGTAGCGGTCAGATCCTTCGATTTTTTAACCGAGAATGCGTCTTTGACAAACAATGCCGCGTTTGTCCGCTGCCGAAACCTTCCGAGAAATTGAATGATTATTACCAAAATTTTAATAATTTCAAAGATCGTAAGAAATGCCAAATCCATCTCAATATGCGGAAAATCACCTCATACTGACTGTTTTACGCTATGAGGTCATAATTTGTTCTGGGTTGAGTGTTATGTGTATCAACGTTCTGAAGGAAACTATTCTTCTATCTTGAATATTTAAATTTTCGCTTGTGAATAAAACAAAAATTTAAAGTCAGGCTAATATATGTTGTAATGGATATATCATTTATAAAAACAAATCGAGCAGGTAAATAATATATATATATCTAATATTTGTATATTGAACTATTTATTGCAATTTACACTTTAATTGAAATGGTATTCAATTAGATTTTGACAACAGAGAATAAAAAAAATTATCATCCATTAAAAAATTATTTTCGCTTAATTGCTATAAATTTTTATTTTGTACGTCAAAAGTGTATGATAAAATATTTGGTTAATTGAATAGCGTCTTTTTATATTCTCTTTCTTTTTCCTTTTTGTAATGTTAAATCGTAATCTTTTGGCAATTTATTGAATGAAGAATTTTAAATAGTAAGATAGAAGGTTTTTTTTCTTTGCCTTTTTTTGGATTTGCCAAAAAATCTGGCTGACTTAACAGATTATAAAAGAAAGAAGAAAAATATTATAATCTAATTCGATTGGACACTGGGGAAATAGAAGAAACAAGAGTAAGGAGGACAGTGCCCCTTTATTTCAATCTTCTGCGCTTTGGCCTCCCCACTCCTTACAGTGCCAAAGCCATTCTTGCTTTCTCCTCTCTCAATATAGTTCTTTTGTTAGCTTTCTTTATCTCCTCAATTTAATCTTTTCCTTATATAATGTACAGTTCTCTGCGTTGGGCAAGTTCTACTGTTTACGTGCCCAAAAAATTGAAAAAAAAAAAAATTTTTTTACTTTGTCAGAAACTCTAAAAACAACATTTTTTGCGTTTTATTTATTTTCTTCATTCCAATTATTGAAATTACTTGAAAAACATCGTCATTATAATAAACGTGACTAATTTGAAGAGGAATTTTTCAAAGTCCAACAGCAACCATTTAGGCTTCTGGAGAAGTTATTTATACCTTAAAATTCGATTTTAGAAGTACTTTTAACAACATACGCCAAGTTTTACCGTTTCATCTTGTAGAATGGGGAAAAAAATCATGACGGTATCTTCTAAATTTTTTTTTATACCGTGCGACACATTTAAAAATTTAATAACCCCTTATTACAACCAATTTTTCGCCATTTTTTAATCAATTGTCATTATTTTCACTGCTTTCTACAACTAAAAATCTATTGTTAAAGATTATTAAATATAACAAATATACTCGATAGATATAAGAATATTTAAAATATACATTTTTTTGATATGGTGCTTTTAAATCTATGCTCATTTATTAATCCCATAAAAGCCATGAACTGACCCCATATAACAGGGTCTTCACCTTGTTTATTCCTTGCTTACTCCTCTTTTTCTGCTGTACACAGAGTTTAATAGTAAATCTAGTAATTTTTCTCGTCCTAATATCCAAATTTTGAAAAATCTCTTGTAATCGTATACGTTACTGTTGATTATTTATTCAAATCCGAAGCAGTATTTAATTTTTAAATTCTTTCGATTTGCAATTCACTTTTTTTGAATTAAAGAAAAATGAAATTAGAATCAGGAACTTTTGTTAAAAAAAAAGAAACAACTGTTTTCCTAATTTTAACATTTACTTTTTGTATGTACTTATAATTGTAATTTTAATAATCAATAATAAAATTACCGCTGTAATAATCATTCGATGTCATGTCATTATAGTTAATTCTATTCGATTTTTATTCCTTTTTTCTTACATAAACGCGACCATTTCGAAACTACACCTAATTATAATTTAGCTTTTTTATTATTTTTTCTGCAACTCCGAACCTTAATGTTCTTGTCACACTAAATATCAATAAGGCTTTTACATACTGACTGATAAGGCGGGTGGGATTTATACAGCACTGGACATCCAATAAAATAACTCGCAAATATTAATCGGAGTGGTCGTTTCGCGTATATTTACATCAAACATTTTTAGCGGTATTTTTTCACTTCTGATTTTCATATAAACCTTTTTGTTGTATTTCGGAAAGAAAAAAAAACCTTAACAGTGGAATCAAACAGGAAAAAAAATGATGCGTTTAGTCTGCTTAAAATTCGATAACGATGACGCGCTGTTGCCAACACGAAATCATTCGTATGTTTGTCTGACCTTTTTTTTATTACCTGATTAACCCGACCCTAAATTTAGGCGAAATGGGAATTCACCCTAAGCAAAGCGTTCAGAATCAAAGGCGGGGCATTCAAAGAAGATGTGATTTGCAATATATAGTGGAGTAGAGATAAAACTATGAAGTATTGAGGAGGACAAGGAAAAACGAAAACATGAAAAGGGTAGAAGAGAGTGATTAAAACGCAGTCTGATTAAGGAAACGATCGCGGAACGTCGATAAGAAAAGAATTGAAACCACGGCTGAGAACAGGAGAGGCGGGATTAGAAAATAATGAAGGATAAATGTCCGAGTATAGTCGGGAAAAATGGTTAGCTGAAGAAAGAAGGTCCGAGGCAAGAAAATTATAGAGTAAAGGACCATCACGAGCGGCCGAACAGGCTAGAAAATCCGCTAACTCATTGCTCTCGATGCCAGAATGACTAGGAACCCAAAAAAGATCAATAGTAATAGAGCGGGATGAGAGTAGATTGGATTTGAAAGAACGAATTTTGTCAGTTACCGGAGATGTTTTTTAGACACAATTTACAGTACGAATCGTGCATGTCTTGTCGCCAGCTATTATCAGAGAGATGGCTTTTTCTATACGGTGATTATAAATTTCGAAATAAAAACGGAGGAAAATTTACCAAAAATTAAGCGAAAAAAATGTTTAAGTGGGGATCTCTGATTTTTGAGATTTAAATTTTGCTAAAAATATCGAATTCAATGGGTCGGAAAAGTTATTAGGTTGATTAAAACGAAGTTACGGATTTTGCGTCCTACATAGTTGCCGAAAAATTTCTTCGCAAAAAAATGATTACTTCCCCAAATGTTTATATATCATTTGAACGCTTGAATTTCTCCTATATCGTAAATATTCTATTAAAATTTGCAAAAAGTAATTTGCGTTCTTATATTAATGTTATACAATTACAAACGAATAATCACGATTGTCGAACTATTTTCTTCTATTCACAGCAACCCGAAATGACGACTCAGTACTTGTTGAAAAAATTTAAAACTGAAGTGAAACGATTCTCGAAACGGAAAAGTGAGAACGACCGGAACCTGCAGTCGACGACGAACAGTTGTAAGCGTTAGTGAAAAAACAACAGTTTAGGAACTAGCGGAAGAACTGGGGATCCCAGTTGAAACAATTTCGAAACGCCTTATTGGCAAATGGAAAAAAAACTTGACAAATGATTTGCCACGCTAATTGAATGAAAAACAAACATATCGTCGTTTTGAGGTATCGTCTGCTCTTTTCCCGCGTAACAAAAGCGACCCGTTTATCTGACAATAACGGACAACGGAAAGTGGATTCTTTGAACTAACCGAGACCAACGACATTGCGCTCAGTCTTTAAATCGCGAGCTGAAGCTCCGCGGTACTTCCTAAAGCCAAAATTGCCTCAAAAAAAAAAGATAACGGTGACTGTTTGATGGTTTGCGGCTGATATCTATCGCAACTAACTGAACCCGGACAAAATGATTGCAGAGGAGGAGAAGTACGCCCATCAAATCGACGAAATACATCAAAAATATCGTATTTGGCATTGGTCAACAGAAAGATACGAATTCGCTTCTTCATTAGAACGCTGAACCACGCGTTACACAACCAACTCTGCGGAAGTTAAGAATGATTTGAGTTATAAAACTGTCTCATCCACCATATACGGGCCAGATGCTTTGCCCACCGACTGCCACTTTTTCGAACATCTCCGCAACTTTCTCGAGAAGAAATACTTTAAAAATCAAGTGAATGCTGAAACGGACTTTAACGACTTCATCGCGTTCAGAACTTCAAAACTTTATGCTAACAGAATAAATTAACTTATTCTTGCTAATGATTCTCGTTTATTCTAAGGATATTTACATTTAAAGATAATAATAAGAACTTAATCGTTTAACGAACTGGTTAAATTTTTATGTTTCTTTCAAATAGTGTTCTTAGAACGGCATTGTTTACTTCTCCGGTTGGGTTTCGTATTCAGACGGAATCTTGGTTATTTATATACCGCGTTCGTGCGGAACCCGCGCATTTAGATCAGACCATCGCTATACAGTTTCTCATCTATTCAAAGAGGGTGCCCAGTGGGAGACGTTGAATAATCAGATCAGCCGATTCCGAATGATTGATTTCCATCAGTTGCGGAACGTGTTAATTGACTATAATCGGTTCGCGTTGCTTCGCGCCACTGGTTATTTCGGTCGCTCACTTCTGTGAATCTTAACGCCGTTACCAATTCTTCGTATGGTACGTCTTCCGTCAGTTCTTTAATACCTCGTATGTTCGTGATTTTTGCATTCATTTCGTGAAATTAGTAAGTTGCAACTTTCTCCCCCCCCCCCCAAAAAAAAAAAAAATTACGAGACAATTTTTTTTTTTTGTTTACATTCGGTGATCTGTATTCTTCCTAACTTCTTCTTTGTGTTTTACTTCTGGCGGACAAGGGTTCAGCAAAACTTCTGTGTATGTAAGACGTAAATAACGAAATAGAGCACTGCCGATGACGAAACAAAAATTAACCCGTTGAAAAAAATTGAAGTAAAAAGGAGAAATACATGGACGATCAATGAAACCATGGGAAGGAAGATCGCAGCTTTCGAAATGGAAGGGTATCGAAAAATCTTAAGAATCCCATGGACGGCCCATAGAACAAACGAGTACGTGTTAAAAGAGCTCAAGATCGAAACCAACCGACGGCTATTAACATCCATCAGAAAACGTATGCTAGGCTTTTTCGATCATATAGTAAGAGCGAATGGGCTGGAGAAAACGATTTTGATGGGAGAGGTCGAGGGGAAAAGGAAGAAAGGCAGACCAAAGAACCGCTACATCGACTAGATCAAGAAAATATGCAGATTAAATCTACAACATACCATAGATTTAGCACACGATCGGTATAAATGGCGACGTGTTGTATCTTGCATCAAATAAAGTCACGACATCCGACTCGGATAACGAAATGAAAAAAAAAACAAAAAAACTACGGCATTCAGTGTATACTTACGGATGCGTTCATTGATGTAACTAAACAAAATTATGCAGCAGCTTTTTAAGAAATCGATAGAACATTTAACATCAATTTATACCGCAGGAATGGTAGCGAGGCATAAAACCTTATTGCCCATAAAATTAGAACTAAAAACCAAAAATCCCTATTTCTTGTCATTATCCCTTTTTGGAGCCTAAAAACGATCCATAATAAAAAAGATAAACGGGATAACGTACTTTGGAATACAATAGACATTTATGTCTAATTAAAGGATAACACTAGCCAGCTACCGTGGAGTAGTTAGTTAGTTAATTGTGTTTCGTTTATTAGGACCGGGTTCAATTCCCGATGCCGCACATTGACACTTTTAAAAAATTTCACTTGCGCCGGGTTAATGTACTAGTTGACGTGTCCAAAACTAAAAAAAAAAAAAAAAAAAAAAAGGATAACGGTAATGCTGCGCAACAATGGGTAAAATGTCCTGGGATGTAGGGATGTAGTAATATTGTTGGAAATTGTCGCACGAAAACAATTCCACTTCATAGTCAACTATCAAGTATGCTTGGATGAAATTTAAGTCAACGGCAAGAATTTTAAAGTGCTCAAACACAATGGGAGGATAAATTTAAAGAAATCAGTGATAGTTGCGGAAAATTTCATTAAATCTGCATAATAATGCTGCCGCGAATACTTGGTTTTTAAGCAGTATAACAAGGAACTTATTGTTTAAAACTTTCGCAGTGATTATTCATTATTATAAATAATTTGCGGACAACTGTCAGTTATTAACACAAGTTATCTACAATATTCGTGTTTTAATTAGGTGAAGAACGGAGAATTGTCTGAAGCCGATGAAAAAACACTGTAGGGTCCGATTTGTGTATTTTTGCGGGGAGCTGGGTTCTATTGAATATACGGTGGTCTAGAGGTAACAAACTATACTACGAAAAATTGTGTAGAGTATACAAGCATTACCCCTGCGAGTGTTGCTTAAATAGTCTCCGACTTGGCGAACGAAAAAGATGTAGCTGCCCATTATTATATACATAGCTACTAAAAATGATTAAGCCTCTTACGACGGTAGATTCTGATTTCTGGAAAGTAATAGTTATATTTTGTTTTATATTTCAATTTAAAGATCAACCGACATTAATTATCCGAAACGATCCGAAGTAAACTGGTTAAATGAAAAAGAAAAGAAAAAAAAAAAACGAGTTTTCGTTCAAATGTGTGTTGTTAATAATTTATTAACGAGCAATTTTTTAATTGCAAGGTAATTTTAAAAAGTTGAGATTTAGTTTAGGGATGCATTTGTTTTTCTGTTGTTTTTTTTATTTTTATTTTGTGGCGCGTAATAATTTGGCTTTTAATTTCGTTTACAAAGTATATTACGAAATGACCAATTGATTCACACATACCGTTTAGTGACAAGCCAGTAGCTTAGTTTAGTTATTTCACGCGAAAGTTTGATCGTAGTTAACTTACATACGGGACGTTATCATGATAATTGTAATTATTGTATAATAATCGGTTATATCGTGACTTTGAGAATAGTCAACTTTTCTTTGGCGTGTTGCCGAGTTGCTGTCGTTGCTTTGATTAACTAGCGGCGGCAAATTAAAATAATTAAAAACATAAATAATCGTTAATAGTCGCGTAAAAGTCAATAGCAAACATGCATATTTCATCGTGAGCATACGGATGACACACAAACAAATAAGCTTTTCGATTAAATTTATTTTAAAAATCTTGCAATACGAGTCTCGCAAGTGTGTGTCTGGCATATGCATAGTCGTATTGAACATAGAATATTATCGCGAGCACTACATGTGCACAACAGGAATACACTAGTAAGTGTAGTAACAGCACGGCTTCGGGATTAAATTAAATATCGCCGTCATACAGTAAGTTCACTTTAATCTTGGCTCGATGTAAAGAGAGAGGTTCAGATTAATCTGCTGCGGAGAACTTGCAACTTGTACGAGAGTGCTTTTTCAAATGGATTAATTCATTTTTCAAAATAAGTTTTTACGAAGTAGTATTCTGTTGAAAGAGCTGTGTACTTGGATTATCTGTTATTTCGCTCTAGTTAATAAAGGAATCCGGCGTGAAAATTGTCAGTTTGACGATTTGTTTTTCAAATAAAAAGTACAAAAAATAAAAAAAAAACAAAAACATTCAGATACTTGTAAAGAAAATCGCATTTTCATTGGTTTTAAAAGAAAAGCTACCTCGTTACTGTGTAATTAACTGTTCTTCACTGAACCGCGCGGATAATTGAATACTTTTTGGCCTTTTTTCGTGTTTGACGTGGTTACTGAGAAAATCAGGCTGGCGAATGTCTTTAGTCTCGACTGATCCAATAGCAACTCGCATGACGTCATCAAAATTATGCTGATCGTTACTAGTAACGATATTGCACTTTTTTAGTTTTGAGTTTTTTAACTAAAAATGTTTACTTATTGAATGAAGACAGAACATTATTTGCAAACAACTTATGCACTATTTACAATTTAGCATGAGAGACACATCTTGTGCGTATTCACAAGATAAATATAGAAAAGGCTATCTTGCCAAACAGTTTTAATGATATTAATTTCATGTTTTATTATTTAAACATCAGAAATGTTTTTTATTTTTTAGAGAACAGAAATATTTTAGTTTTCATTTATTTTTAACCAGGTACAGTTTTGTACATTTGTAAAACACATTTTAAATAGCTGCATCATTCATAAACGAATGACATCAAAATATTGAATTTATACCCGTGGCCTGTAGGTAAAATTTACAGATCAGCTTAGCAACTAAATTTTAACTTATATGTTTATTACAACCAACTTTAGATTTTTCGTATTAGTGGTATTTTACATATAGTTTAATCTGCATTTGCTACATACATATATATATAAAATCTAAGCACTTTATAAAATGCCTAGGTAATATGTGTAAAAATAAGGAATTTTTTCTGTGATAATATCGTTAAATTACTTTCAGCTTACGATGTCTTTTGGTCCTAAATACAGCCACGGACGTAGCGAAATATTTCATAAAGAGGGGGTTCAGAATAAAAATAAAAAAAAAAAAATCTTTTCAAAGAAAATAATTTATAAAATAAATGAGTTATTTATTAAAAAATTAAAATAATTTTTTAAATGTAAGTTATGATTTAATTATTTATTAAATTAAATATTTTAATAAATACATTTTAAATATTTTATGTTGATTTTAAATTATTAAGATAAATTCATCATTTATTGGTTTTTATTAAATTTTATTAATATTAATTGTATGTGGCCGCATAGGAAGGCCACAATTTGCCACAAACTTCAGTACCAAGATAGTACCGAAGGAAAATTTATCCTTAAATCATGCAAAGAATACAATACCATGCAAAGAAAACCAAGCCCAAAGAAACCCAAAAAAGGAGACCTCCTTTGGAATGAAACCCGAAAATATATTACAAAAACTTCAGCTTATTAGACCACTTGATCGATTGTCTGCTTTTCAATGGCACGATTGCCAGCACTCGTCAGCAATCATCATCAAATGCTGCTTCATAAATAATTCTTTGCCTCATTAATTCAGCTCTTAAAACAATGAGCCTTATCAGTCTTAAAAAACTGTAAATAGTGCATCGCAAAACCATATACGAAGAAAAGAGCAAAGGGTGCTGTTATCCGGAGACTGGGAAAATAATCTTTCAACAACAATAATCTGTCTTAGTATTATCTGCGAATGAATATACTGCAGGATTTTATAATACGTGTTTTTTCCGTTCTTTTCGGCGGAGGAGGGAAAGGTTTAGGTTTGAAGTTATTATTGGTCAATATAAATAAGTGATATCCAGAGATTTAAAGGGCAATTCTTTGAATTTGGAAAAATTAAAAATAAAAATTAGTGCGTTCCTTATAGCCAGATTTTTGTCTCTCTGTGGCAATTAAGAGGTGGGGGGTGCTATCTTCAACAATTAAAGAACATCGTTTACCGACAAAAGCAAATATAAAATCTATTTTTAATAAATATTGTTTATTTATTTACTTTTTTTATTTTTTTAATGTACATATACAGCTTTACTGATCCATGTTTCGAAATTAAGAAAGGAAAACGTCTTATTAAAAATTTTATGTTTATCGTTTTTCAGAAAAATAAGGTTGTTTTTCGTTTCAATTGTTATCCGTTACAACTAAACTAATTTCCGCTTTCTGGAAAATCGGGAGACCAAATAACCGAGTTAATTGAGGAATTTGTCGAAAGTCATCAAACGAACGCAACTTAAAATAAAACCATAAAAAGTTATCATAAATCGAAACTAATATTACAGAGAATTACATCATTGCCTCGGAGAACCTAGTTTCTAGTTCAGCTTCGCTGTGCAGCCACACTGTCTGTAGCAGTCGGAGCTTAAATATTCCGTTTATTAATTTAAATAATCATTTATCGACCCGAACTAGGAAAACAGCGACAGAATTCTTGTTTCCTGCGACAAGGTTTTTTTCTTTCTTTTAGCATGCAGCATACTTGTTATTTTGACGATCCGTGCATTCCGCTAAAACTGGTTAATCTTTTTATCTCTAATAAAATTTTAGCTATATTCGACTGTATGATTTATAATACATCCAGAGCGGTCATCCCGGCTATTCTGCTTTTTGTATCATTAATCGATGCTTACATATTCGACATTCTCGTTGCTCGTTGACCGTTAATGAATGTTTTTCGACCGTGACATTAGCCATCTCTGTGATTTTTTACTTGAGAGGTATTCGTTTTTTTCCCCCTTTTTCATAGTAAGTGTATCCATGTTCCAGCTGGTTTATTGCTGTTGCAAACTGTTTTTTCTTTTTTCATACTTCTCTTCTTTAGATCGAAAACCTTTGCAATTCTACGAGTTCATTAATACTTGTAGAGTAGTTCTAAAAACTGACCTTTTTTTTTTTTAATATGAAATTCGAATTAACCTTAATTCTTGCTTTTCACTGTAGAATGAGTAGCATGCCCTTGACAGAGAATCGAAAATTATGAAATTAATTTTCACAGTTTATAAAGCTAAAAGCGATGAACGGGGAACTATTTCTGAGTTCACGGCCTTAGCTGTGGCAAGTCCCTTCCATAAAAACAAAAAAATTTACGATATATTTTTTATTTTTGTTTTCTTTGTTGTTTTTTTTTTTATGTTAAAATAATATTAAATACAATTTTCCTGATTCGAATATTATTTATGACTTAATCAAATTCTACTTAGCTTACGATATAGGAAAATTTTTATGACGGTTCCCTTAAAATTCATGGTTAAACTACTGTTTGCACTAGTGGAAGCTTTGTAAAATCAGTTATTAAAGACATTTAATACCAGAAACACGAAATAATATATTTCAAAGAATATTCCAATTATACTTATAATTAACGTTGAATGTAATAAACATTTCTTTCGAATTGCGCCGTTTATCGAAATTATCTTCACCTCCTTTCCATAAAATATTTCGACAACTCATTCAACACTATTTAATTTACTTTTAATGAATATGTAATAACAGTTTTCATATTTGTAACAGTTGCTATTACTCGTATAAATATTACTATACAAAAAAATTAAACTCCTTATTTGTAAGTCGATTTCAAACACAGAGATCTCCACACAATCGAAATGTAGTTCTAATCAGTTTTAGGGATAATCAACATAGGTAGACAGAGAAAATTTTTTTTGAAACAACGGATTACGCCTTACTATATACTAAACCTTAGCCAAAAGGTTCCGTGCCAGGTCAAAAAAAGAAAAAAAAGTGCAAAAAATTATCCTTCATCTATAAATTTGGCAATAATCGACGCATTTTAAAATTACCAGTTTTATCACACAAAAACTGCTTTATTGTGGCCACAGTTTTAGTTTGAAAAAATGTAAATTTCTTTGATGACAGGTAGAACGTTAGTAAAGATTACATGAAGAATATTATTTTTAATATTTTTAAAAATATAAAAAAGAAAAATATTAGCGTGTGCTTGTTTCCGTATCCAGAAATACGCAGTAAAAAAATAATATCGACCTGTGAGTGAAATTTTCTTTGTTTTTTCGAAATATTTGCTTCCTTTTGTTTAACAATGCAATTTGTATTTTTTAATTTTCTTTTTACCAAACAACAATATCAGGTTTTTATTTTCGTAAATATTTCGATAATATACGAATTTCTACCGCGATATATTTATATTTCACTTAAAGAACAGAATCTCGCAGTACTGCTATGCGTATATAGATTAAAAACGAATTTATTTTATTTTATTGATAAAAATTGATCATTTATTAATATAAATTTTAATTTCATATTCACCGGTGTGAGAGAACACTTGACCAACCTCGCCGATGCTTGAAATAATAATTAACGTAACCGATGAATGTGTATGCAAGACTACTGATTAATACCATTTTGCAAAAAATAAATAATTGCGTGTAATAAGAAAAATGTAAAGGTCTGAAAAGAAATAGTAGGCGTATGTAATAAGCGTTAGACTGTGAGTATTTTATAACTTATTATAAAATCATTGAAAATTACTCTAAAAGCCTTCTAACTTTTATCGGCTGCTTTTTTTGATTAGTTTACCTTATTATGTCACTGTAGGCAAATTAGATTATTATAACCATATTCAAAAAGGGTCAAGGTAAAAATAGGATAGTAGTCGGCCTTCGAAAACTACAGTGTATATTATTCGTTTCTTTTAAAATTTCATTAACCCGGATAAAACTAATCATTTCACAAGCGGCGATAGTACGGTGAATTTAATTTAAATCGAATGTAAAATTTTTTACGTTTAACAAACGTAGAATTATTTCTGTAAAACCTGATTTTGTCTAAAAAAGTAAAAAAAAATCACCTCATTAATAACCGCGATTACATGTTCTCATATTTCAGATTCGCTTTAATTAAATTGCGTGTGTGTTCATGTACTGAATTGAAGATGCCATCCCTTCACGGCTTAATAAAAAAAATGGCATTTTTTTATTTTTAATATATATTTTTAAAAAATTGTATCGACAGTAAGAAATTTTATAAGCAATGTTACACAAAATTTAAGACGTATAACCCTTGAATAGTTTTTAAACGAAAAAACTTGTAGAATTTAAATTAAAAAGATTTTAACAAAAATTGAATTATTTTTTAGCAACTTCAAAAAGAGGAGATTATATGTTCGCCGCGGGTGTTTTTTTTTAAATATTTATTAACGCATAACTCGTTTCCCTGTGGATGATTTTAATGATTTTTAGTTCATTCGAAAGTGTACCAAACAAATATGGTAATACTATGCAAGAACCGCTGAATATCGATGAGAAGATATTCAGTAGTCATCAAAAAACGTGAAAAAAGGATATCAGTTAAATTAGGAAAAAACTAATATTTTACACAGCCTGCCAAAAAATTACAATATATAATTCGAAAAGAGAAGATTTAAACCAAAACTTGTTATTGACGAAAATATTACATTTTTTTTTTTTCTTTTTATATTATTGCATATAGAACTTTTGAACATTTGGACTAATTCCAGTAATATTGTTTGGTTTTTAGAAATTATATATAAGTGCCGATGAGAATCGGCAAGTACTGACACCTAGTAGTCACTAAATAACGTTAAAAAAAGGAAGATCCCTCTTAGAGATATACTTTCTTTACTTAAAATAGTTGGACAAAAATTAGCTGAAGATTTTTCATTAACATGTGTATGTACACTTGAAATAATGATAATCGATCAAGGAAGTAAGACCAAAAGCAAATTATGCGGATTCGAGGTCGTGGATAATTTTATGTATCTTGGTTCAATATTAACAAAGAACGGAAATTGTCGACCAGACATAAAGCACAGACTAACGCTAGCACACAGTGCTGTAACTAGATTGTCAAGGATATGGAAGGATAAACCATTGTCATTAAACACGAAGATAAATTTACTAAATAGTCCAGTTTTTCCTATTGCCATTTATGCCTGCCAAATTCCTCACCGCTGAATGCATCAGCAGAATTGACGGGTTCGAAACCTGGACATACAGAAGACTATTAAGAATATCGTGGTTAGATCGAAAACCCAAAGAATATGTCTTCTCAATAAATTGAATGTACAAATGCGTGCATCCAGCAGGATTAGGAAAAGATTTCTGGGCTTTTTTGGATATGTGGCGCGAGATACCAATTCATTAGAACACCTAGTAATAACCGGAAAAGTAAATGGTAGAAGGAAAAAAGGAAGACCCAGAACACGATGGGCTGATCAACTAAAATCGTTAATCGGTTTAAGTCTGCACGAGGCGCGTTGATGACTGCTCAAGATAGGTCAGTCTGAAGGATGGTGACGAACGCGGCTGTTTCATAATACCACTACGCCCTCTCGAGAGTTTAAGGAAGAAGAAGAAGACACTTGAAAAGCAAAGTAAGTTCCATAACCTTGATAAGGTATCATGGATTGTGAAGTTAAGCTTTTCATAATGGTACTAAACGTAACGTATCTGATTAGAATAGTGGGAGTCAGTTCTTTTCTACTTGGGATCCGCCTTTACTTTCCCAGATTTCTCTGGTATAACCAATATTCAATTTCAGATCAGATATAAACCTGGGAGCGACTTGAATCCGGAAAGAAACAAATGCCGAACCCGGGACCTCTGATATGATAGCCAAGCGCACATTAACCACTAGGCTACCGCGCTGCCATCGTGTAAAAATTTTAAAATTAAGGAAGCGATAAACGCGAGTAAGCTGAAGCATTACAACTTAGTTTTCTATGAAAATGTAGATTCGATTAAAAATAGTGAACATTTACACGCGGAACTGAAGCACATTACTGCTGAACCATCATACCCAGCTGTACACAATAGCGAAGGTGGTTTAACATCATATGATGGTCTATACATATTATTACTTAAAAATACTTACACTAAAAATTGTGAAATAAAATTGTTTGAAAAAAAACTGACTTCTACATTTATTTTAAAAATTTAATAAAAATCCTTTAAAAAAGAAAAAAACAATTGCTTGATACAAAAAATAATTTATTTCGGAGTAATTATTATACCTTTTAAGGAGATGTGATAATTCTTGAATTGCGTTAATATCTTAATTAGGGTTTCGGTACACCGAATTCAGGTTCCAACAATAATTAAGAACCACATTAAATATTTCTAATGTTCCTGATACTTAGCTTATCGAAAACGAGTGACTGTGTTGTGTTATACTCGTTTAATACGGTTTCTAAATATTATTTTAATTTTCAAAAATTGAATGTTGTCTAAGAACAATCGTAATTTCCTCATGCATGTTATTTTGAAATATGTGTATGATTCTTTTTGTGGGATAATTTTTATCTTTTTTACTTTTCAGTAGTGTATTTTTATTCAAATTTTACAATGAATCTTAAAATTGCTACTTTTTTTAAAACAAAAAAAAAAGTATTTTATTACACTATTTTGACATTATCAGCGATGCGCTAATAAAATGACGTTACTAGGCAATAAATTACATTTGTAAAGAAGTGCGTGTATATGCGTTTTGTACGGAGTAATAAAACAATAAATCGCTTGTTACTTCGGATAAGGCTTTTATGCAATATGATTTCAAATATAACGTTTACGCTGCAGCGAGTCAGTTAAATATCACAACAAGAAAAATTAGATGCACACAGTATTATTAGGTTATAACGGCATTGAGCATAATTGAAGAAATTAGTTAATTTGCGACCAAAAATGTAAAATTCGAAAAGAGGTTTCGTCGGTTGGTAATTTGTTTTAATTAAAAATAGTGAATTTAATTTTTAGAAAGAATTTTTTAAATTATTCTTAGACGTTGAACTAATTCTCATAACCGGCATCAGCAGTCACCATGTTGGGACGCGGAGAGCATTGAACGTCATGATACATCAAAAACGATTTTGCGAGGTTTAAAAAAGAAAGGAGGCTAAATAAAATGGTAACTCTAAAAATATTTGTCTATTTGAATAAAATGTAAAACTTTTATTCATCCTGTTAGTTTTAATAAATTAATATTATTCACTCTATTTATACGACCGATTTTAAGATTTTGTGTATTCACTACGTTCATTTATTTTTATAAAATCAAAAAATTGCAAATTCAAGTAATTTTTTGTAATTTTTTTTTTTTTGGCGTATATTTTTTTTCTTTCTAAAATACTTCGAAAAATTTTCCGAACCTTCTTAATATCCTCCCTTAAGGTATGTACGGCTACGGGTTTCGTCGAAGAGTAGCATTATTCTCGAAATTAAAAGAAGTATTTCATTCACCATTATTTTTCTTTGTTTAATATTTTTTACATATGAGACGTCCCCAGAAAAAAAAAAAAAAAAAAAAAAAAAAAAAATTACAAAAAAAGTGTTTTGTAAAAGGTAGAAGAAAACTTGTTATTAAATAAGATTTCAACTTAAAAATGTACGGAATTTAAAACCACCTCACATTTCAGAAAATGCGCAATAGTTTCTTACTTAAGTATAAGTAGTTTTTCCTTTTTTTTTTCTTCATTCTAAACGATCGCTGAATGTTTTTTTTTGGTTTTTTTTTTTTTGTTTTTTTTCGATTGTTAAAGTAACCCATAAATGTGCATTTTTGGCCGAAATCACATATAAAGAATCCCCATTTAACGCCAACATTTCGATTTTCATTGTACAGACCGTCGTAGGTAGTTTTTTTTATTCTTTTTTTGAATTATTTTCAAAAAAGATCCTAAATTAACAATATGCAAAACCTTCTACTAGTTTATAAACATATAACCTCGAATAGTGTACTATTTCGCAAATATACGGTGGTCCGTATGTTTCGATATTTTAAATAGTACCGCGCATTTCTTTAATAAACTTTTATCAGAATAATAATATAACTTTAAACAAACGAGACATTGAAAAATCGATTGTCGCGTTCGAACGTTTGCTATTAAAAACAAAAGGACTTTACTGAGAACAGCTCAGACGCAGATTGAAAAAGTTTAAAAATGTATTAGTTGCTTTTGTTAGACTCTCTGAAAGGGATGACGTCGGAAATTTTAAAATATAGGAAGAAATTCAGGAACACGCTCGTTCTTAAAATTAAGTAGTGCTAATACGCGGTTAACCTGTGTAAAACTTCATTTTTATATTACTTACCTTATTAGCTCCTTTAACATATTTAATTTGAGCATCGCTAGCTGATGGTAAAAGAATTACGATAAATATCTGGATTAGCAATAATAGTTCTCGTTGAAGTAATCGGAGGATCCAGTTGCACCGAACCGGTTTTCCTGGAAGAGCAGCGAACATTTTTCTATATCGATCGATATCGTTTCTGCACAACTGGTCCGAATCGTACCTGGCTGAAGATAATTAGCCTGACGCTGAGCGCGAATTACGCCAGATAACGCGTCTTACCCTGACTCGGCTCAGTTTCAATGTAAGGTCTTGGCCGTCAGTGTGGCTGGCCCGTCACGTCACTCTTTCCGTATCAGTCTCCGCCAATTGCCGGATGATCGTCAACAGACATGAACAAGAAATCGCAGTCGGTATGCACAGATACATCGATTTACAGATGTTCTGACGCAGTTTCAATCATTTCCAGATATGCTCGGATGATTAGTTGCGAACTATTTAAACAGGACGGAGAATGTTTTTTTTTCCGTTTTAAATATCGTACCGTAACTTGTATCGAGCGTGCGGACCACCTTTTCATTCAAAATGTTGTAAGTGTGCGTGTGAGTAATTAAAAATATGGTAATTAATCAACTGAAATGTAAAGAAACACCTGCTGTAATTTTTTTAGGTTGCCCTTTTTTTTTACCTTCATTAACGGATTGAAAAAAGAAATCAAAACACAGTCGAATTTAATAAAGTTACGATGTTCTTTGTTATTAAATGTTCCTTTTTTTTTTTTTTTTAATTTTCAAGTATCATTCACAATACTTTTTTATTCGTTGAAATAACTTCGATTAAATAAATTCCCGTTTAATATTTTTAACCTATTTCAAAAATAATAAGGAGACTTTCTTAGTTTAACCGAAATGTTACATTTTTTTTTTTCACGTTCTCCGGGGCAGCTTTAATTTTATTTTTATGTGTTGTTTTTGTTTTTCACCGAAAAATACATGTACCTTAAATGTATCATATTTAAATAGGAATAATATAGTTTTCGGCGATCCAAAAAGAAGAAAAAAGTTATTAAAAATGAAACAAATACGCATGGTAACTATATTGATTTGAGAAAAAATATATTCAGCTTACAGTAATAATTTAAACTGGTAGTTTAGTCGTTTGACTGTCAAAACAGAGGTCACGGATTCTCGCCTCATTCCCCGCATTCATTTCCAGCGTGAAATAATTAGATACCATATAAATCCAGGAAGTAAAGACGCCGAAAGAAAGGAACCGCTTGAATACTCAGATCTTTTAGACCCTTATGTACATTATAAAAAGTTTAATTTCACATTTCTTTATTTTATATATATATATATATATATTATTTTATTTTTACATATAAAAATTTAATGTAGTCATCGGTGGAAACCATCCAATTAAGTTTTTTGGATTCCTCCACTACGTATTGTACAATAATTAATCTTGTCTTAAATATTAATATAAATTGATATTAGACTTTCGATATTCCAATTCCTTCTTTTTTTTTTTCTCAGTATAAAATAATAATAAATATTATTTTATATATTATCTTTTGGGCACGCCAGCGACTTTGACCCAACAACGACAGAAATTATGGAAAGGGTTAAATAGAGAGACGATTAGATATAGAACTTAGGAAATATTGAAATACAAGAATTATATCTGGAGATGGAAAGGAAAGGACAAAGGAAGAATTATAACGAGCAGGAAGGCCCGCTGTTAAGATTTTGGAGTACAAAACAGAGCGTTCAGAATCAAGGGCAGGACATTCAAAAAAAATGTGGCTTGCATCACACATAGGAGGAGAGATGGAACTATGAAGGGGACAAATTTATTGAAAACATTCATTTTTTCCCGTACCAATTCACCACAGTTTTCCGCTCTCTCTATATTTAGAATGTTGCATCCATTCCGGATATGTGCTGTATCGCTGCATCTAATGCAATTTTCAGTCTCCGCTATATTAGAACTTTTGAGATAGATTTTGAAATTTCCATGTCCTGATATGAATTGTACGTTGTAAATATTCGGAGTATATTTCGTCTTGTTAAATATCTTTCTTTAATTGTTGGAAAACAACTTTTCGTTATTCCCCGTCATGACCTATCCGCGTCCTTTCCAACTTTTCCATACATTGTTCGCTGATATATTTTTTGAATTGTCTAGCTGTTCAAATTTTATTCTCTTCTATATAATATCTTTTATTTGTATATATGATATTTTCGAAAGTTTGTGTTCTGCCATTAATTTATTTTTAATTGCAAAAATATTGACATATGTTTTTCTATTTCTAAGTATGAATATTCTAGCTATAACTAATACTTTTGTATAATTTATTGCTTTGTAAACTTTCATTAGTTTGATTGCTATGCTATTCATAGTCGCTAAAAATTGTTAGGATTTATTGTAGTTTAGCATATCCGCTTGTAAATAATACTACAATATAATACACAATTTCTGACACACCCTACCAGGGTTATGCGACTCTCTTTACTTTTCAGTATCTAGATTATTTAGTTGTATAGTTCAGTCCTAACGTTAATAATTTTCGGTCTTCTCTGTTTGCCGATTGGTTGCGGTCAAGTACTGTGCGGTTTTGACTCGATCGGAGTTTTCTTCTCTCCTGTGTTTTCTTTTTCCACTTGAGTAAGCAAAGTTAGTTAATTCCTTTATGGATATTTTTCGGAGTTAACTAAACATGTTTTACGCAGTATCTACTGTTTCTTAACTAGTATTTTATAGTAAGAGCTTTCTCGTAGCTTCGTCAAATTAGCCATGATGGAATTTCAAAATCAAATTTAACTAAACAAACTGCGCTTCTATTATGCCTATTCGCGCTGATAATAAACAAATTTGAGAAAAGTGACAAAGTTTCTAAAAAGATCTTCATGTCTAATTCGAGTAAGAAATCTAATTTATCAGCATATGAAAATTCTGCGCCATGTTGCTTTTTGCAAAAATATAATTTGATTTCCACAGTGTACGGTGTATTGACATACAAGTACGTATGGTTTCCCAATTAGTAACGCAAATAGCTAAATTAAAATACATGAAAGATCGATTAGAAGAGTAGAATGTCATAAGATTTATTGAGTAACTTCGTGTTAATATGTACAGCATTTGCGGCGACTATATTATAGATCTGTTGTCAACAAAATTAGAATTGTTAACAAATAACCTATTATTATAAGTTTACCTGGTCATAATTTTTAATTTTTTTAAATGTTTTATACAGTGCTGATCTGTAAAAAATCTAACGTCAAGATTACATTCGTTTTAGAGTTGGAATTTTTTATCATAACTATTTTGACTGTTGCTTTTGTATAACATTAGTTTTGAAATTAATGAAGTTCCAAGGTACAGTTACGAACTGATTTTTCGAAATTTTAAGTTACTGTTTGTGTTCGTGCTCATCGAGTATACATTTTTAATCTAAAATTATTACCCTTTTTTGTTTTAACTAAAAGAAATTAAAGGCGCATTTTGGGAGGAAAGATGGGGACGGAGAGGTGATTTATGTTCCGTTCGTCGCTGTACACGGTAAATGCTGTGGTGTTCATACGATCGTAATCGGTTCATAAAACGATGATTAAGTAACCGGCAATAAACCCGCACATTCAGTAAATGGAATAGTGAAATAAAAGGTGATTATGTGATTTTATATTTACATTTTAGCTGGAGCCCTATCGAAACAACATCCCAGTGTTAAACCAAACAAATTAGTAATCACATTTTCGCATTGAAACAGTAGGAAAAAATTTAATTTTATTTGTCCCGACTTATTATAGTAACTAAATTTCCTTTTTTAATCAAAGTTAAACATAATAAACAAAGTACACCGCAATGTTTTTATATAAATTTCAAGAATGAAAACATTTCTTAATGAGATAATGTGATATAAATAATACGCTTATTTTTAAATATTTTTCTAATTTTATGCTCTGTAAAAAATGTTCATATAAATTACACACAGTACCTTTATGTACAGTTGCCGTAATCCGAATTAAATTGCATTTTCCCAATTTTCACTGTTTAAGTACAAAATTTTATTCGGGCGCAGATTGAGAGTTATAGTTTGGTGGAGGTCAAAGACTGAAATTTTTCAAAGACTCTACGCTGAACGTTTTTTTTTTTTTTTTTTTTTTTTATAGGGGAGGTTTTCCTATTTTGGATATAACCAGTGGGGCAAGAATATTTGATATAATCCGTGTATAATCGGTTATAGTGTACTTATGAAAATATATGTTAATTAAAAAATCTTTGTGTGCAAGTGTGGTGGATGCTTAGCAATAAACACAGATTTTTCTATTTATATGATACATAGGTTGTGAGAGAATGTAATGGTGATGTTGGTACATAGCCACCGTTACATTATATTTACTTTAATTAACTTAATTAATAAATTAACTAAAATAATATATTAAAAAATAAATAAATGTAATGAAAACAAAAGTTAATAGAGAACTTTAAATAATCAATTGTTAATTATTTCAATAATTGCTAAACATGATTTTTTTATTCAGTTGATAATTGAAGTAATTTTCTTTAGATATTTATTTTTATTCTGAATAAAAAAATAATATCATTCAAAATTATGTTGAATAATTAATTGAACTTACATTAAATGAACCATGATTATCAATAACCAATTGAAGAATATTTGCGTTACTTATTGCCAATATATTTTCAGAAGTAACAAATTACACAAAACTCTGATTCACAACATTCTTTCATCTCAGTGTAAGATTTCAGTCAGAAGCAAAGTTATAATTTCAAAAAAAAAATTACTCTCACTTTCGGGAGGGCATGACCCCTCTGACCTCGCACCTAGATCCGCGCTTGATTCTATTATTAATTTTGTATTATTCAACACGGATGTTGTTTTATGAGGCTCCTAAACTAGAATATAAATATAAAATCGTATAAAAACATCTTTTGTTTATATGGTTATTTAATTTATTATTTTTACAGTTCGATATAATAGGATAATAAAAATATATTTACAAATATGAAATAATTCCTTATATTTCCTGATAGTTGATGTTATAATTTTATTATGATAAAAACTGACTTGTATTTAATTTTCTGACATGGCCAGGGGGTAGCGTATTGAATTCGGAAACGTTTTGAAAGTTGATTTGGTGAATAAATTACATGATTTATCTAAATACGAAGAAATTGAAAACTGAGAAAGTCAAAATAAGAAAACGGTCTCCGTATTTAGAAAAAAATTCAAAATGGCCACATACTGATATGGACCGGATATGCAACGGGACACCAATTATAATAACAAAAATACAACTTAGTGGAATTAAAACCAATTGCAAAAATCGTCATTAACTAACACATGTGGTTTCGACATTTTAATTCATTTGTTATGTTGCACCTATATTGACATTCAATTCGCTGGGTCTATTCAGATTGAATAATAATAAATAAGATATGTAATGTAATCCGACAAAAATAGTTCAATAAATAGGAAAAAACATATTTTACAAGTGATTTTTTTTTTTTAATCAATTAGTATATATAATAATATTATGTAGATTAATTCGCAATATATTATCGAATCACTGAGGCGTAAATTTTGTTTTTGGAAAAATTGGATTATAGAAATATTATACACTTAGGAACTGTACGGATTCTTGTTATGTTAAGAATGTAAAATATGTACCATCATATCAATAATGATATATGTAGATAAATTGAATAATTTTAATAACCGTTGTATACTAAAAACGCGTTCTATGGTGCAACATGTTTAGTAAAGGAAAAATTAAATATTTATTTGCTGAATTTCTGCACATGCCGCAAACGAAATTAAGTGATGCAGCGAAAAATATATCAATTAATGATAATGGACATATGTTATCAGATGTTATTAGTTTTGTGGAGGAGGCTGACTATGCAGAAAAGAAAATGCTGAGCCATTTTATACTGGTTGACTAAATAATCGGTACGATATAACGATTTATTAACAAAGAAAAAAAAATGTAACCGTAATTGTTCTGTTTCAGTGTTAATTTTTTTAAACTATCAGGACATTAATGTACATAATTTTATTACTTACTGTTTCTCCATGGGCGTCGCCAGCGGGGGGCAGGGGGGGCAGCTGCCCCCCCTGGAGCCTTGAAACTTTTTAATCAACTGGCCATAGTGAGCATTCATAAGCGCGTAATCATGAATAATTTGCCAGAAACCCACGAAAATTATGTTTTAATTAAGATTTTATTCTTGTTTAATAAAATATTAAGCCTTTACAACTTATAAATTTTATTTTTTCTATAACTCATATTCTTTTTCTATCATCTTGCCCCCCCCCCTGGCGGCTGGCAACTCATTTTGCCCTCCCTTGGCCCATCGGCTGGCGACGCCCTTGTGTTTCTCTATAAATAAATTCTTCTGATGTTCGATGCTGCCAAATTCTCGGATTTTAATTATTTCCAGCTACTTGATTATAGTAATGTAAATTATTGCACGATTTGCATAATTGTCAGTTGACGTCGCTAAGGCACGACTTGATTAATATTGAAATAATTTTCAAATTTTTAAACGCATCAAAAATTTATTTCTAATATTGAAAAATTGTAAACTTTTTTTATTATCGACGTCAAAAAAAACGGAAGCTGTGTTTTTGTCGCGTACGTTTTTTTTCTTTCAAGTTTGTTCACGCATAAGTTGTACTCGTGTGGGGACCGATTCCAATATAATACTCTTTGTTCATTCGAAAGTTTACCAGTCAACAGTGGTACCGTGTGAGTATACCATTGAGCATCAACGAACACAGGCCCCCTTAGCAGTTATCAAAAAACGTGAAAATATATAGTTCATTTAGATAACATTTTCTTATTAATAGAACAGGCGCGATTGACTTAAAATACTCTATGGCTTGGTGAAATTGTCAGTATGAAATCAGCTTCAGACGTAGAATTTGCGGTCAAAAAATTTACCAGTGATATTCATGCTGCTAAAATGGCAACACCACCTCGTATAATGTCAAGCAAATGTCGGAAGCATATGTATATCCCATATAAATTAGAAATTTAGTTCGACAGAAAAGGAAAGCAAGGAAATTATGGTACAAAACATGGAACCCGGCAGATAAGTCGAAATGGAACCCCATTAGCAAGATACTCCATGGAAAAATTAAAGAGGTTAAAAATAAAACCTTCCATCTTTCTGTTTTACATGATTCTGATTATTCTCTATGAAGGGTTGCTGCAAGAAGAATGAAGCGACTACACATACAGATTCCACCTATTCGGAAGGCAAACAGTACTTGAACACACAGCAAAGCAGATAAAGCAGAAGCATACGCCGATCATCTTGAACAGGCTTTCCAACCAAACGATATCATATCACACACTTAGGCATTAATCGTTCATTCGAAAAAGCAAACGTAAATATTAAACACTTTTCCGTTGTGGAAGTAGTTAATGAAATCGATAAGAACCTGAGTAACAAAATAGTACCTGGATAAGACGAGATCAGTCCCCAAATAATTAAGAAACTACTAAGAAATGCTATTATTTTTTTTACATCTATGTAAAATGCAATTTTACGTGTAAAGAACGTTTCTATTCAGTGGAAAAGAGCACAGGTAATAATGCTGCCGAAACCGGAAAAACCATCAGGTTTACCTTCATCGTATCGACACCTATACCTCATCTATTTGAAAAACTTGTATTAAAGCGGCTTAAGTAAATAATTGAAATAAAACTGCTGATTCTAGATCACCAGTTTGGATTCCGTAGCAAGCCCAATGCCATTGATCAGGTACATCGCGTGTCTAAAATGCGATACATAAATCTCTGGAAGAGAAGAAATATTGCAGCGGAGTATTCCTCAATGTAGCTTAAGCTTTTAATGAAGTTTGGCATGGTATTTATTTATTAAATTACGCGGAAAGCTTCCATATCCGTGGTATCTTATTTTGGAGAATCATACCTGACCGACCGGTAGTTCACAATTAGTTGTGGAAGGAAGCGATATCTGATTGTAGAAATGTATCAACAGGAATACCACAAGACAGTGTTTTAGGACCTAACTTCCTTTATCTCATTTATCTCCTTTATACGACCGATGTTCCAACGGAAAATTACACAGTTATTGCTGTTTGCTGATGACAGCAATTCTGGTTGCAAATAAGATTCAGCAAAATTCTGCCGAACGTTTACAATCAGCGATAAACCAATCAAGTGCTTGGATGAAACGATAGAAAATAAAAGTCAACAGCGAGAAGTCGGTGCACATAAACTTCACTTTACGGAAAACTGAGAACATTTCAATAACACTAAATCAACAGTTAATCCCACAAAAAGATTAGTCCAGCAGCTAGGGTTCCACCTAGATTCGCGTTTAAATTGGAAACGTCCAGGCCCGGATTAAGTGTATGATGGGCCCGGGGCTGCGGAAATATTAGGGGCCCTTTTCGGAAGTGACAAAATTATCAGTTTTATAGAATAACTAAATTTTCTTTAATTTAATTTAATTATATTAATTTAAATTCACGAATCAACATATAATTATTAATGTAAACAAAACTAAATATTATATAGACAATGGGTAGAATTTTCGATGACAAACTATATATATTGGTGTGTGTGCGTGTGTGTGTGTGTGTATATATATATATATATATGTATGTATGTATGTATGTATATTTTTAACAATGAATTTTTTTCTTGTTTTTTTCTGCAAATTCTGGTATAATATCGTTAAAATCTACTGATCGGAGAAAATCTGTTTCGATCGTTAATCTCGATAATGCCGATAATCTATCATCTAGCATGGTTATCTGTACATCTTCCCGCCCCACAATTTGTAATCGGTATAGTTACAGATATTCTATATGCAATGTAAATGTTATTATTGCACGTTTAACCATCTATTTCAGATATGGCTCTTTGAGGCCCCTTTATAAGTCCATACTCGGGGCTGCAGCCCCTATCCTCCCTCTAAATCCAGGCCTAGAAAAGTCACATTTGACAAAAATGTTTGAAAATAAAGGCAAAAATTAGAAATCTTTATTAATTGTGAGGCAAAAACTCAGCGTTATCCATTGAAAACAAACGACTTTTGTATATTGCTATCATTAAACTTATACGGATCTATGGAATACAACTGTGGGGTTATGAAAATTCACATCAATCCGGGGACATATTCAGAATAGATGGAAGAACTGTTCTGAGAACATACAAGTTTAAATATCTGCAATCGCTGATGATGGCAGACTAGCAAGAAATACGAATTACAGAATTAAGATGACCTTGTAAAGAACAGGGGTGAAGAATAAATTTAAAGATTTATCATATGGCCCTTGACGACCTGTTCCAGCATGCAACACGGCCAGTTGCAGCCGAAATACAATTAGTTGTGATGTAGATAAGGAAATGTTTACACAACTAGATTGTGGATTGTGTTTCAATTAATCAGTAGTATCGATTTTGTACCAATGCAGAAGTAAAAGCTGTCTTTTCCGATAATTTGACCATGTATTGATGCGACTGTAAAAAAAAAAGACGCACGCTAGCGAGCACTAAATATCTAGAGCATAGCTTAGGCTCAGTGATATTTTTTTTATTTTTTCATTTGGCCTGGCGAGAAACTATTTGGTCACTGACGAAATTCTATGAATAAGTAAAAGCTGGATAATACATATATACGAGTATATAAATGAAAATTGGATCTGTCAAGAAATTTTATGTATTTCCAATATAGTTCTAACAAACATGGTCGTGATACTTAAATACGAATGCCGAAAGAGAATGAGTAGAAAATTAAAAACTGACCCCATATCCCAAGTGCAGCAGACACTGGAGTGCGACAACAGCAAAAGTTAAGAAAGTGAATAAAGCCAAGAAAATAAAAAGGAAAAAAATTAAAAGGAAACAATTCAACTGTTCCAACCCAGTCGGAGAGGCAAATCTATTTTTGGGAAGTTACATATGTATCAACTAAATAAGTAAACGGTTCATTCAGATAAAAAAATATAAAATGCATTCTATACTTTATATGTTGGTTTAATAGTAAATTCAACATAGAATCACTTGGTAAATTTTACCGCTAAATAGTCAATTATACTTGCATGTATAGTTGAGAAAAATTTAATTACATGATAATTCGTTATAAAATAATTTTGTTTTTAGTATGTGCTTTTAAGTATTTTCAAAGAACACTATGAACTACACAATAAATCAACCAGTTGGCGGCCAAATGGCTTAATAGTTAATTGATGCCGGGCAAAAAGAAAAAAAAACAAAAAAACGACACAATAAATAATGTACAAAGGCTATTTGCAAAATGTATAATATATTAAATGAAATATCGAAATTGTATTTTATGTATAAATATTATAGATAAAGTTATTTCGTTGATTACAGAATAATGCGGAATTAAAAATACGTTTTTTTCTTTTTTGCTCTGAAGTGAGAATTTGCGAGTAATCTATAAGATTTTCGTTTGATAGCGATTTTTACGCTTAGTTATAAAAAGCTGAGTTTTTTTGCGAATTCAGAAATAAGAAGTGTTTATCACATACTCGCGTAAGTTGTAAAAGCGTTATAAAGAAAAATTTAAAACTGAATACACGTTCGTTTTAATTTATGTCGTAACGATAACGACCAGGAGAACAGAATAAATTAAACAGTTTAATTCTGTAGAAGAAATTTGGGAAAGCAGCTTAAATAAAGAGCTTTTGCCGTAGAAAGCGACGAGATTTTTTCGAGAAGCGAAAGTATACACAGTTAATAGAAGGATAGGAGATTTTAATATAGAATCCTTTAACGTATTGTTAAAATATAAAAATATATTAAACTGTAATACAAGTATAACAAACAAATCTAAATGTATAAACGATTATACTAACTTAGAAACGCTTTTTTTCGGGCATAGTTGATCAGCTGAAGTTTATATACTCGTAACAATACAAAGTATGTGATTAGAAGAAATTCTAAATCACACTTTCTAAGTACGAGGGTGGTTCAAATATAAACCGGAATTTTAAAATAAACGCGCGAAAAATTTATTGTGGAAAAAGTGGTTACACTGGCAGTTAGACCGGTTTGTTATGTAGAGCAATTAGAACGGCGTAAGCTCACTTTTTAGTGTAGTTAGAGCCATGAGTGAAAAAGAAGTACCAGTGTCTGTTGCGCAACGCATCATTATTCGTTTTTTAGTCAAAGACGACGTAAAATCCGTGGAAATTTACCGAAAATTACGCGAACAGTTCGGGGATGAGTGTCTCTCCAAAACTCAAGTGTACGAGTGGTGTTCCGCGTTTCGAAAAGGACGTGAAGTGGTGTCAAACATACCACATGCGCGGCGCCCAAAAACCAGCATTACAGATGAACACGTCAAAGCCATCGAACAACTCATTTTGGCTGACGGACGCGTCCGTGTACGCGATATGACCGACGAATTGGGCATCAGCATAGGTAGTATTGAGACAATAATTCATGATCGGCTAGGTTATCGCAAAATTGCAGCCAGATGGGTGCCAAGACTTCTGAATTTTGAACAGAAATTCACTCGTTGGGAAGTTTGTACGCGTCTCCTGCAGCGGTATGAAGAGGAAGGAGAGAATTTATTGCGGCGAATATTCACCACGGACGAAACTTGGGTACACTACTATACGCCGGAGAGTAAACGCTCGTCTATGGAGTGGCGGAAGAAAAAAGAGGGAGCGCCAGTCAAAGCGAAGGTTACACAGTCAGCTGGGAAGGTGTTGTGTACCGTGTTTTGGGACATGAAGGGAGTGATCGCAGTCGATTTCCTAACTGAACAACGTACTGTGACGGCGCAGTATTACAGTAACCTCCTAAAAAACACAGTCAAACCGGCCTATTGAACAAAAAGGCGCGAAATTCCGATCCGTAGTGCGATACTGCTTCAAGACAACGTCAGGCCACATACCGCTCGGCTCACGATGGAGACATTGGCCGAATTGGGCTGGGAAACACTTGAACATCCTCCTTACAGTCCAGATTTGTCGCCTTGTGATTATTATTTGTTTGGCCCGTTGAAAGAAGCACTTGGTGGACAACGTTTCGACAGCAACGATGAGGTGGAATCGTTCGTGCGCGCAAATGGCTATGTGACAAGCCGCGAGATTTTTACGAAAAAGGAATAAAAAAATTGCCGGAGAGGTGGAAAAAGTGCGTAGCGTGCGAGGGGGGTTATCTCGAAAAATTGTAAAAAATATGAGCACTGTAAGTATGTATAAAATAAAAATTTTTATGACGAAATTCCGGTTTATATTTGAACCACCCTCGTAGTATGTATAATCATTTATACATTTAAATTGTTTTGTTATACTTTTATTGGTTATAATCTAATATATTTTTATGCGAGATTTTATTCAGGAAAGGGGAAAATCCGTAAATGATTCGCACGCAGATAAGAAATTCCGTTCTATTATTTCAGGGGAGAAGATTACTGAGACGTATTTTCTTCGATCATCTCAATTTGTTTAACAAATGAAATCGAATCAGAGGTTTGGAAATTTCGCTTTTTCGAATTTATTCGACACGGAGAAAGAAAATGTTGTCTTCTTCGTGGCATCTTCTTCTGTTTTAATCATTAAGTAAATTATTTTAATTTAATTAAGTATGCGCACTGCGAAAGGTCACGATTGCCAGTACCGGAACGATTAGGTTTATTACAAAACACGTACGTATGATTTTTTACTTATTACAAAAAAAATCCGTGTCTTCATTTCGGCTCATCAGCTAAACAAAACTTTTTCCGATTTGTATTTGAAAACAATCTGTTTCATCGCTTCAACGTTTGCTAGAGCCTGTTGATCTTTCCATTGGTATTTCTACAAAAAATAAATCATGTTCTGTTACGAATGTATAATTAATAATTTTTTTTTTTGTTTTTCTTATGTTCTGAATGGAAGCGGTAGTTGAATTACTTTAATTGAAAGTATAACAATCGATTAATAAAACAAAACAAAACAAAAAAAAATAACAGTGTTAAAATATTTGACATTTTAACAAAAAGAGTCATCGATTGACATCATTGCAATTGCATCAGTGTTCGTCAGGATAACATGCCAATGAAACTTGGGTTATTAATTTTTTTCCAGAAATTATACATGAAAGTAAACAGTGCCTGTTTCGCTGCTTGATGCAACTTTCATTAATAATCGACTTCATTTACATAAAACACAATATAATATTGTTTTTTTTTTTTTTGGTACGACAGCGTAATAACTTCAACCATTGCTAAAGAATTTCATTTAGAATCAATTTAACCCAAAATGTTTTAGTACAATAATGACGTTTTTCGATATTTTAAGTTATGACACGTGATTTTTATAAAATACCAAATGAAAACTTTCATTATTAACTTCTTTTTTTTTTCTGAATCTTCGGGATGACATTTAGAGTTATAGGGATGAAAAATACTAGTTCCAAACGATATTCAAAAAATTTAACATACAAATTAAAATAGTAAAAATATAAACTTTTGAGAGATATTTAAGCAAAAAAATCGCCGAGAGCTTATAAAATTTCAAATAATCAGAAAAATTTCTATATCCCATACTATTTCTATCGATATATGTATGACAACGTAATATTTGTATTGCGATATTAAAGAAACATTACTCAAAAATGAAATATACAGATCGAATAATTTCAGTGCAGCTGCATACCTTTCTTCATGGATGATTGCGGAATTGTGAACCTTATGATTTATACGCTGCGCTTTTGTAAAAATTAAGGTAAAATTACGAACATTTCAAAATTTGAAAAGAACTATTGTGCCGAGACGTATTAGATTAAATTGATTCTAAATGAAATACCAATAGTTAAAATTCTTTTACATGTATAAACAGTTCCTCAGTTAAATGGGAAAAAAAGAAGAAAGAGTATCAGTAACGTACTTCATTGAAAATGACAGTAGGCACCTGTTGTATTCCATTTAAAGTATTTTGTGTATCATTTCCGTGTATAAGCATAATTCGTTTCCCATCACGACCAAAGACACAGTTCATTGTGTTTTTCAGCGTCTGTCCGACGAGACCTAAACACTATCAACAATTTTTATTACATAAGCATCCGGCATTTAAAGTGTTTCGTAAAAAATTCTGTTTCCACTTATCCGTTTTTCCTTCCGTTTTGAAATAAAAAATCACAGATACTCGTCAATACTAGCTTATTACCGGACCAGAAGGATATTACGAAATATAAAAGAGTAACAGTTTATCGGTTGTTGCACTATCTAGCGTGTTCAGGACCTGAAGTCACAGCCATAGATGAAAGAACATTAGTCAAACTTTGAACGAATAATGGAAAGAAATAAGAATACAGGGATCCTATTTAGTTGACGACAGGACTTTCTTCAGGAAGCTTAACCTTTCGATCGACGAATAGGAAAGATACTTGATATATCTAACAACTATCCAGGAAGATAACAAAAATAATTACAACGAGAAAGAAACGGATTATTTAAGGAAATATCGATGGAAGCAAGATTGTGTAAAGTCGACTTTTTTTACCTTATCTTGTTTTTTATCAAAAAAAGTTTTTACTTTCACGTTGTAGAGTAAATATATTTTAACTGGATAATATTAGTCAAACTGATAATTATTTGTTTACGTAATCCTTTTTTTTTAAAATTACCATTGTTGCCGCGAAGTGCCATAAAATTATTCCAGCTGGTAGTTTTCAAATTTGCTTTTACATACCGGAAGATATTATATATCATCGAGAATTGCAATGAATTTCGCGCGTGATCAGAACGCGATACAATTTCTATGGTATACGTGTATATTCGGAATTTATGGCGTTGCTATCTTGTAATGATGTCAAGCTAGAAATTATTCTTCGGATAAAATCATTTAATTTTCGATCTCTCGACATCATCCTACCGTAGAATGCGATCCGGGACGTTTACACGGCCGGGAACTTAATTTCCGATTTTCTGTCGAAATTTCGACACGTGTCGCGTTGAGGCTGTATAAGTGTGTCTTGATGCGTGTGTGTGTGTCCTGCGACAACAGGGTAGCGTCTTTCCAGCAGTGGAGTCGTTAGTATGAGAATTGTAGCGAGTGTGTATGTGTGTGCTATTATGTGATGGTCAATAGGCATAGCCTACCGAATTAATTGATTTCGGCGATTTTACCGTTAATTATACAGTTAGTTTACCGTTCTGCGAGGTACATTAGTCGCCGATTATCGTCGGTGGAGTTACCGTTTTAAAATCTAGTGCAACGCAACGTCACCTGTTGTGTTTAGTGTCTAGTCGTTGTAATAAACTTCATACGTCATAGTGTTCAAAACTACTTGCCCTACGATTTTTTGAATTTTCTCATGCTTTGTTCTGTTATCAAAATTAATTTGCGGATAAGAAATATACGCATTTTGCAGTATGAAATAAGATCTGGTCAATTTGGCCTCTATATCTGTTTATTTCACTCATTGTTTCTTTTATGTTGTACAGTAATTAATTTTAAACACCAATTTGAAACAATTATTTCATTTTTGATCAAATACCCCGACGCGTTTCGACGACAAAGCTTCTGATGATGTCCAGTGTAATAAGCTGGTCGAAACGTTAAGCGAATAAATATCTTTTAAAACACAGAACTGTTTCCGAAAATTATTTATTATGAGTAATCACTGTGAAAGCTTTAAATATTTCATAACGGGAGTTATTATACTTCGTCTTCAAAACGCGTCGGGGTATTTGATCAAAAATTAAATAATTGTTTTAAATTGGTGTTTAGAATTAATTACTGTACAATTTGGCCTCTATTCTAACAGTCGTTCGTGATCGCAATGAGTTTTTCACCGATGGAAGCGGAGAAGTTTCGATTTTTTTGTTGTTTTTCTTTTTTTATAAAAGCTTAATAATCTATAGGAAATAAATCTTCGGAGTGTATCACCGAATCGACGAGTCACTGGCACCCGTTATATCAGAATTAATTGATTTTTTCTATTAATCGAGTATTTTATGTTGTCCGTTTTTCTGAGCCACTATCTCCTAAAACGATTCGAAATTATATCCGTTTGTCCAGTGGCGGCCAACGAAGGGGGGGGGGCAACAGGGACAGTCCCCCCAGAGAAAAAACTGCAGAGGGCGACGCCCCCTTAGAAAAATATATATTACATCGGTATGTATAACAGTTATTTAATAAAAATCCAAGAAGATTAAACGAAAAACTAAATACATATGAAGAGAAATCGTTTGAATTAATAAAATTCAATTTTTTTTAATCATATTAAATATTATATCGCCGTTGCAGAAATAAAACAAGGTGGCCACCGAACCGAGAAAACAAAAACCAGAAATTCCGGATACTTGGAAAAAATAAAAATTCGATGAGGAGAAAATAAAGCGTTTTTAGCGTATTTTACTTCATAATTAAAGCCTCTTTTTATTTATATAAAATATAATTATTAATGGCAAAAAAAACTACATTCTTTTTTTACCGACTTCCAAAAAGGAGGAGATTATACGTTCGTCGCGTATGTTTTTTTTTTTTTTTTTGTTTGTTCGCGCATAACTCATGTTCATATGGACCGATTTGACTGATTCTTTATTCATTAGAAAGAGTACCATTCAACTTAGGTGTCATGTGATAGCCGAGCTTACAACTTTATATATTTAGACCCTAGGAGTGCCGAAAGCTCGAAAATTACGAAAAAAATATTTTTTTTTCCCGGGCGTGTGATATATCGATGGAAAGATTGCTATTTATCGTGTACAAAACCGTATTTAATTTCCTTAACGAAACTTTCAAAGTTGGCGAAAAGTTCAAAAAAGCGCGAAAAATGAAGTGTCCCCCACACACTTTGCGGCACGAGTATTATGGCTATAAATTTTGAACAAGGTTAAAAATATGCGCATCCCCGTATATATCTCTGGTTTCGAACATCTGGGTTTGCTACTTTAAAATCAGCCCTTCGGGGTGCTGAAAGCTCAATATTTCTGAAAAAAAATATTTTTTTATCCGGGCATATGATATATCGTTGGAAAGAAAACTGTTTGTCAGGAACAAAAGCGCATTTCATTTCTTTATGACGTATCTCTCCTTCTTTATGCTACAAAAAATCAGATTTATTTATTTTGAATTTAGTATATTATGTAAACATAAATTATAGTCTTACACACGGAATCCTCAGCGCGTGAAACATCATGCTTGAGTGAACTTGTTTTTTTTTAAGCATAACATATGTAGAATAATGTGACAAAAAGTTGATTTTTAGCGAGAAAAGAATTAAATTATAATGCTAAAATTTGTAAAATAAAATGAAAAAAAAAAAAAAAAAAAATACCGACTTTAAAATATATTATAAAAATTTAATAAAAACGCCTAAAAAGTAAAAAATAATTATTTAATAAAGATGCACTAAAAAGTAAAAAACAATTGCTCCCGATTGGAAAGTATATATCAGAGTGGTGTATATATTAAGGTGATATTACTGGTAATTTTTATACAACAACAATACCTTAATTAAAGTCGGCATCAAATTCATATTAAAATATCTAGGAACAATTTAATGAATATTTAATGCAGTTTTAAATTATTATTTTAATATGAATTTGATGTTGATTCTAATTAAGGTATTGTTGTTGTATAAAAATTACCGTAATATCACCTTAATATATACACCACTCTGATATATACTTTACAATCGGGAGTAATTGTTTTTTACTTTTTAGTGCATCTTGATTAAATAATTATTTTTTACTTTTTAGGCGTTTTTATTAAATTTTTATAATACATTTTAAAGTTGGTATATTTTTTTAAAAGAAACATTTTATTATTAATTTGCCTTTCGCTTTTTATTTTTATTTTTAAATGCTTTTTCATTATACATCATTTTTTACAATATAAAATTTGTACATATAATATTTATTGTAACAGATATCGTAAATTATGTAGATTTGGACGAAGCACTCCTAATAACTATCGCTTTTCAAACATGTAGTGCACGTGCGAATACATATAGGGGCCTCTCTACGTCAAGGGCCGATTTATATTTTTGTTCTCCCTGGTTGTGGACCGTTGGCACGCCACTGCGTCTGCCGGTTCAAATTCATCGTAGGTGGAGTCTAGCGATTGGTAACGTAATCAATTCACGTTGTAGCCTCGACAAATACAAATATTAAGAATATCAAGAAATCTATTTTTAAGTTTTCTAGGGACATCGGCGAAAGAATAGAAAACGATTTGCATTACATTACTTGTTGCCTAATCTTTCGAAAATTAAGATTTGTATTTAAAAACTAAAATTACATGGTAAATTTCCACCGCGATTAATTATTATCGCCAAGTAAGTTTAATATAAACTGAAATTATAAATAACAGGCGTAGAGAAATATAAATATGACTTGGAAAATTTTCGACCATCCCACAGAACCCTCATATTATGCTTATTCATCTGACACTTAGTGTAAGCAGTTTTATAACTGTGTGTTCCTGGTAAAAATTCTTTTAAAGTTAGCATCAAATTAAAGGGTACAAAGAAGGAAAAAGAAATTATATACATATACATATATACATTTTGATTTCAAGTTAGTTCGAACTTACAACTCATAAAATCAGTATCGGAACGCAGAAATAAAGTTACATTATCATGTACTGTTACTGTATAAAGATCGAGTCATTAGTCGAAAGTGAATTACCTTAAAATAACCGTATTTTTTTAATCATATTTTTTCTAAACTTACATGCTTCTGTCCTTTCATGGTCGGCTTTGTTATCGCGCAGGCCGTATAAGCTAATCTGTTTTCGTCAGTATGTAACGTTTCTAAAGCGCAAGCCTGTATAATATTGTAGAAGCATTCTATTTCGCCGTGTTGACATTTGAAATACATACCGTCCAGTTTTATCTGAAATTTTTCGGAAATCAAAACTAGCATTAAATAGATACCATATCTTCAAAACCAATGTTATACATGCGACCGCACGAGTACTTTAGCACTACACCGTGACGCATTGAATTTGAAATTGGTTATCAAAATTTTGTTGACAAGCATATGTTTGACGAAAATTATATTTAAAATCGTAACATACATATATCATCATCATCATCATTTATCTCCCTCGTTTACGAGTATGAGTTTTATCCGTAAGGATAAAATAACAGCTCTTTTTTGAGTAGCACAGAAACCGAAGCGCAACTTAGCTCCATGTTGCCAACCAACATGAGAAAGGTTATCAGTGGCGAGGCGAAGCCAAGACGACTGGCCTTACTCACATTGATGCGATTATGTTCATACAACGCTATATATATATATATATTTTTTATACGAAATATTGTAAATTATATTAAATAAAATCGAGAAATCAAATAGACTACATCATGGTAAGTAAGCGATATAAGAACACAGTAAAAACACTGATGCAGATTGCGGTACGGACCATTTGCTGTTAGGAATATCGATTAACTTTAAAAAAGACAGTACATGATTTAGAATAATATACAGATAGAAAAACTGAAAGAATACTGGATGCGGAAAAAATTTCATACAGAATTAGAGAAAAAGGCAATGCTAAACGCAAATAAAACGGATGGACACGATACTGCGAAAGATACTAAGTAGATACAAAGAACTATTACAACGGCAAAAAACTCAATTCCCGTTGAAGAAAAGCGAAACTGAAATCTATGGATAACGTAGGGGATCATAATGTTTTTATGGGTGAAAGAAAGTAAGTGAAAAACAAAAACCAGAATAAAAAAGCATAAATATTAGAAAAAAATATAAGTTAAAAAACCAAGGAGTACGAAAATAAATGCCGGAAAATAGAAGAATTACAAACGAAACACAGTGAAAGGGAACAATAAAAAAACTGAAGAACATACACAGAACAAAGGGAAACAGAATGATGAACATAAAGTAAAAAAAAAAAGTATAGTACTGCGTAGACAACAGGCAAGTGAAGGAAGTGTAGATAAAATATATAGAAGAAAATTATACAAGGATGAAATACGACTATGATATGAAGAAATACAAGTAATAGGAATGATACCAAGAATAGAACTATGGGAACTGAAAAGCACCATTCAAAAAGCAAAAAGTCATGAGCAATGGAAGAGCCTACCAGCTGACATGATATAACAATTAACGCCAAAATGTAAGAAAGAGTTATTAAAAATTTTTAACGAATATGAAAAAGAAGTTATTTCCGAAAACTTCCAGGTTGTCAATTTCGTGGTCATGCCTAAAAAAAAAAAGATAACGCATTTACGTTCCGAATGCAGAACTATTGCACTAATAAGTCATACGCTGAAAATTCTATTATCAATCATAAATTCTAGAATAGAAAGAAAGCTAGAAACAAATCTATACGAGACCCAATTTGGATTTGTAACAATAAAAGATACGAGTGAAGCAATAGTACTGCTTAAGATGATAACACAAAGAACTTTAAATGGAATTATAGATCATGAAAAGCGTTCGATCGCGTGGATCACAAAAGGCCAATTACGATACTACAGAAATATAACATAATTCGTAAGGATGTAAGTAAAACAGATACACCAGAATCAATAAGGAAACTTAAGAAAAGAATAATTCGTTGCTACGTGTGGTCAATACTGCAATATACACCTGAAACATAGATTATAAGTGCAAATAGTAAAAAAAGAATAAATTCTTTTGAAATGTGGTGTTATCGCAGATTGTTAAAAATTTCCTGGACAGACTTCGTCAGTAATAAAATTGTTCCAACTAGAGTAGACGAAGGAAACCTGTAATAGTCGACGGTATTCGGAGAAGGAAAGCGAAATAAATGACTCATAAAATACGAAAAAACGGGAAAATACAAGGGAAATCTTGTAAATAGAAAAGAAGACTGGAAATGATAACATCGGATCTAATCACCAAAACATTTCGGAAAACAGTAATGGATGCCAGAAATTGGATCATATGAGTTGCACACTATCTCTTGTTCCAGGAGCTGCGACAACGATATTAAGATGTCTTCTTTATTCGTTTTACTGCTAATTCTCGTCAACTTCACCATCTATTTCTTCTTTCCATTCAACAATGTTCCATTTATTGTCTGCCGCAAAACCAACACCGAAAGTCCTCTCTTTATGTAAACGAGAAAAGAACTATGCAGCTTTTCGTTGATTTATCTTACATTGTAAACCGTGATATTTTTTATGCAGCTGAACAACTTTCATCGGTTTCAAACCCTCTTACACACTCATGCAGTTGAACTAATCTTCTTATAATTGCAAAAAAAAAAAGACCTCTTACTTAATAACTGAACGGTACCTAACTACAGAACAATGAGTTGCTGTTGGAAAGAATAGTGATCACCCATAATTAATACCTTTTGCACAGTCTGGTATGTAACGATTGCCGACCTGATAGCACCTATTTAAATAGTACTAATTAAAATATGTAGCACCGATGTTTTCTAACTTGTTTTTTCTTATTTTTCACTGCAAAAGGCTGTAATTCGGTATTTTTGTAATATATTCACCTTTTCACCCCAAAAGTCATTTATTATAAATCTGATTTTTTTAATAATTAAAAAATTTAAATAGTTAATCTGCTCATTTTTCTAGAGCTCTCTACTCTCACATATTCGTTTTTTTTCTTTTTTTTTTAATAGTTTTATTTCATAATTTGTTTTTATATTTCATTACATAAAAATGCAAAGTACTCGATTCTCTACTATAATTTTCAAGTACCTGTACGTATGGGTACTTTTAAAAATCCGTAAAATTTACCTCGCTGTTTCCAAATGGAATAAACCGAAGGTTCATTTTATCGGTGCTGTATACTTTCGTTAAAACATCTGAAATGAATGCACGACTGTGTGGGCATAAGCTCTCGTAATAAATGGCGAGTTTTAGCTACAACATAAGGAAATATTTACAACGATAAAGTAATGTTTTATTCAAATCTTTCACGTAATTATGTAATACTCACTTTATAATAACAAATGAGAATATATATATATAAAGTAAAGTAAAGCAAGTTCCATATCCTTTATAAGGTATCATGAGTTGTGAAGTTAAGGTTCACAATGTACTAAGCCCAACAGCACCAATGAGAGTAGGGGGGGAGCAGTTTCTTTCTACTTGGGATCCGCCTTTACTTTCCCAGATTTCTCTGGTACCCAATTATTTCAGGCTGAGTAAACCTGGGAGCGATTTGGATCCGGAACGAGACAAGTCTCGAACCCGTGACCTCTGATTTGGTAGCCAAGCACCTTAACCACTAAGCTACCGCGCTGCCTGAGAATATATATATATAATAATTAATTTTAATATATATATATATATATATATATATATATATATATATATATATATATATATATATATATATATATATAATAATTAATTTTAATATATATATATAGGTGCGTGTGTGGAAGGAGAGGAAGTATAGAAATTAATAGAAATCCATTAGTTCCTTAATCTTCGATACCTTTTTTTCGTGGTGCGTTTGATTTTATTGTAATATACACTGAAAGCCAAGAATTTCCTTTGAAGCAATTGTTCTGGGCGGTATTTCTTATTCAGTTTTATCTAATCCAGGAGATAACCGTCGTTCGTCAACGTTTGTAAATATTAATCAATTCATTTTCATGATGGAATTATCCCTGTGCATCGAACATGCTTTTTAATAATTTCAATGCAAAAGGCCAGCAAGTCTCAATTGTAAGTGAAGACACCTATTTCACTGGCATTGCGCCCCTTAGAAGAGCGTTAGAGATTACATTTAACAAAAGATTGGTGTGTTGCCCACTCGAGAATGAGTAAAATAGGCTATATTGCTCATTTTATTAATGTATACTCTTATCCTTTATTGATGATGGAATATTTATCGGCGACTTTTTTGAATGTCAAAGGAGCGTTTGATAATATTCATTTTCCATTTCTTCTTGATCAGTTAAGAAAATATTGCAACTCGATTATGTGAATTCATCTATAATTGTTTACAATAGGAATTTTATAATTTTCACACCAGATTTCTAATTTCGCTACGAAAATACTTCCATATAGAGGTTTAGCTCATCAGGGCTCCATTTTAAGTCATTTACTATTCAATGTGTATAATATTTTCCTTTATTTAATTTAACATATTGTTTTAAAGTTAAAGTGCAAAATTAGTCAGTTGTTGCTGCACTGTTATCTGTGGGAGTTTATTATAATTGAAACTCGGCCTGTATCGTCAATTTTCACTGCCGAGCTGGTAACAAAAGATAAGGTATTAGGCCGAGAAGGATTGGAAAAAATGGTCATACAGGGAATAATAGAAGGTAAAAGGAATAGAGGACGACCTCCGACCAGGTTCATTGATTATATTAGAAACACAACAGGTCTATCAACACAACAGCTGGTGGAAGCAGCTCAAAATCGAGAGAAATGGAGAAAAATTGTTGAAATATGCTCATGATTGGTCACGACGTCTGAACACAGACAACGACATAGAAGAAGAAGAAGAAGAAGATTAGAGATTATACCGGACATAAGTAAATCAAACCAAAAGTATTTATTATGTATCGACGGCACAGTTAAGTTCACTTATAACTTTGCATAACAATAATTTTTCAAATACAAATACGTTAATATTGTCGTGAAGAAATAAGTTCCTGCTGAGTACCTAATCATTGCGGTACTGGTAAGAATGAAACTTGCTGCGATGGAGAGAGCTGCTTTGGACGGTGAATTGTCACTGTTTATTTCCTTCGCCAGAACTCTCTTCTAACGTTAATGTTGATAGTAGTGCAAAGTGAATCAACTTTAAAAAGTAGTCAGAACCCAGGCAAATATTACGTATGGTTCCCTCCACTCCTCGACATTATTCTATTCTAGAATCTATTCCTGACCGACGCACCCGTAAAAATGCAGTTATTATTTGCGGACGGTTGCATATAGGTCATTCTCGAGTAAATTTGAACTTTTCAAGCCAGAGTTAAAGAGTACAATACAATAATCATTGCACGTTAAACATCTTGGAAGGTATTAACTGCTTAACTGAAATAAATATGAACATTACCGAAGTACGTTGTCCCTTCTGATCTTTCCTTCTTATACTATTTATAGGCTTCTGTGTGATGATCACATTAGGTTCTTGTTACTTTAATTTTATTATAAATTAATTTTCTTTGATCAATCTACTATTCTAAAAAAAACTCTTGATTGATAGATATATATTCCCAACTTTTACCGCTCAGCCGTGTTTGCTTATGCACCTCAGATTCAGGGGAAGGGGGCAGGTTTCTTTTCCTAATGATTTTGTACAGATACTCCTGGGTTATGTTAAAACTTTTTTGGTCGTGTTTATTTTTGATATACTCGTATTTATTGTACTATAATTTCAAATCGAATATATTACGTTTCCTTCCTTAGACAAATCATTCGCATATGCACTTGATAATAGCCAAAACTTTAAAGTCGATACATTTTTTTTTTTTTTTTGGCATGAATATTTCTTATGGCTGGTGGTTATTTCAAAAATTTGTCCGTCCCACAATATGTCACACGAAATGATCCATAAAATTTTACCATAAAATGTTACTACGGAAACGCAAAGAAATTATTATCTATACATACATCGGATCCACTATACTCGCCGTCATTCGTATCAAGAACCCGCAAAAGATGATGGGCCTCCAAGTAGAAGTGCTGAATATGTTTCGCACAGCGTTCGCATTGTTTTCGTCAACGAGTGAAGTATGATCGAATCCGTTCTTCTCGAACAGAAATTTTTAACTTGAACACGTTACGCATGATCATGGGCGTCCATTCGTGGGTACGGACATGGGGTTTACCGGAATGCTCGGTCAACTACCGCCCGTTTGCCAGACACAGATTTACAAGCGATCGAGTAAGAAGTTCTGCTGTGAAATTATCTCGTGCCGCTACATTATTACCCGCTCGTACAAGTGATGCGACAAACTGATGTCGCCTTCTCATCAGTACTAACCAAGATTGGTGACAGTCAAACCTTATTCCCAGAGGAGAAAACAATGATCGAGGCCCGTTTCAAAGTTTCCTCGGGCTATACGTCTCTTCTTCCGCAACATAACGTCGATCAGTTTGATTCCGTAGAAGGCGTTGAATTGAAATGGTCGAAGTTCCCGATGGTGATCTTAACTTGGATTTTCAAGGATCGCACAGCCCTACACATTCATAGAATTTATGTACGTAGAATTCGGACTCAAACTGAAGAATGAACTAATTATTTCCACCTCACGCAATTTCACGTGCATTGACGCCGTCTTTTCGCGACTCGTCGACGTACTTGGAACTCGCCACTTTATCTCCTACTTTAGTACGCATCGTCCTCTCCTCTCAATAACATACCTCCAATGTTAATGTTGTAAATGGTGTAAATAGCGTAATTTTTATCGATGATATAAATAATGTAAACGATATTAATAATGTTATAAATGCTGTCAACGATGTAAATGTAAATATACCGTATCTGTCTCTAAAGAATTGCTTTCTGTACAATAAAAATCATAAACAGGTCGGCTTTCGCACTCGTTGCTGCCCATAACCAGTGGCGTAGCGTGAATTTCAGAACTGAGGAAGCGCCAAAATCGAATATTTTTTTTTTACATAAAAATAAACATGTGTAAAATTCAGTTAAATCCGAATAGAAATGAAAATTAATTAAGAGGAACAAAATGTCTCATTTTTTTTTGTAAATTAATTCGATTTTCCAGTTCTTGTTTACGAAAGTGTCTTAATTACATCATCACGAGAAGATGGTCGCTTCCCCTAATGTTTGATAATAATTCATTTTCAATACTAAAAATAGCTAATGAAGATAGTCACTCCGGATCTTGTGTATTTCTTAAATACGTTTTATTTGTTTCACTGCTGAGAACGATCTTTCTGCAGATGGAGTGATTGCCAGAATTGTGGTTATTAAATAAGAAAGCGTGTATACACTTCTCGAAAAACATCTGTTAGATCTGAAGCAGTCAAGTATAAAAGCGGGTGCATCGGAGTGTCTTTATATATGTTAGAATCTTTAAAGTACATTTTTTAAACTTGCAAGATCGAAAAAGTTTCCGTAATTCAGTTTTAAATTTAAGAAGTCTTCTTCCAGAAAATTTTATTGAGAATTTACAACATTTTTTATATTTAAGAGATTTAAAAAATTTAATTTTGCTACATCGTTAAACCCCTATTATTAGACATATTTGTTTGCATAATATCGATAATTTTTAAAAATATCCTTTTCCATCATAGCTTCCTGTCTTCCCCAAAAACAATCAAATCAAAGCCATTTGTATTTCGTACTTTTTTTTTCTTACTTAAATAGAGGGCAAGCCTAATAGAACAATTTTTTTTATCTTCTCACAACCGCATAACCATAGCAATGTTGTGTATAAATTTGTTTGAAAATGTCGGTTAAATACAATTTTACATACATAGAGAAGTTTGATAAATTATAGAAGAGAATATTTTACATACCTTGTGATTTTGTAATCGAATTTTCTAAACTAGACGTTGGTTTATCATTTTGAATAATATCAATTTTTTCTTCAAAACCGAATAAACTAAAACTAATCAGTGAACGTTTTTTAATAATACAAATGTATGTAGCCCCAATTTCGAAAGTGTTAGCATTTCAACAGACTGAAACATTGGTATTTGTTGGCAGGAATAAGATAAACGGGCCAGTATAACTTTTACTGTAGACTAAAAAGCGCGACCATTGACCATCGCTTCCATTTCCGCTGTTAGTAAACGACAGCATATAAAAAACCATCCAAAGAAAATGTACTGCAAATACCTCACTACCCGTGGTCGTAGACACATACACTGGCATGCATAAAAATCGCGAAGTTGATCAGTGGACGTGACTGTAAAACAATTTGACTCGGCGCTTCCAAACTGTACATGCGCGCGCATTTTTTCTTCACTCTTGGTACACATTACTCTGGAATCGCACGGATCAAAATCTACGCAAATGATGCGATCTTGAAGCAACACAACCTGGCGCATTCGAATATGCGTGCGCAACCTTTTTGTGAAATAATAAACGTGGAATTATTTCTGTTACTCGCGTTTGCCGAAGCTTTTTCATTTTGCCCTCCTTTTTGCTAGTAATTTTTAATTTTGGCATTTAAATTCAGCAAGTTAATTTTCATCTTATTTCTGGGGCTGGTATTCCCCTTTTCGCAAATACTAAAAAACAATTTCGTACTTATTTGTTGGGGAAGCGGCGCTTCCATCGCTTCCATTGACGCTACGCCCCTGCCCATAACATATAAAGCCAGCCTAATGACGGTTCAAAGAAACAACCTAGAAAAAATTCTTATGTCGAGTGAAAGAACAAGGAAAGCCGAAGCTGCCCTTAAGATATGTTCATGTATTATAATGTACCTGCGTGAACTGTAAACTCTCGTTAAATTTTCTTCTATCCACTTATCTTAGTTTTTTTCTAAAACCTACATTTCACAATTTTTGAGTAATAATATACACCGGTACTGTGCTCTATAAAGTTTGGTTTTATTTTAAAATAATAAAGATCAATCATAATATAAATAACGCTCTGTAAGGGCTTCAGATTCATTTCCTTCATTCAGATCTACATTGTGTGGTAATTAGCATTAATAATATTTTAAGTCTACTCATAAGTCTGTTTAATTTCAAATTTTTGACTGTTTGGTTTTAAAATTACGATGTTTTGAATTTTTTCTATATTTTAATGGCAAAAACTGAAAAAGTCAATTCTCTAGTTACCATAGGAGTTGTTTGCCTACATTAAAAATTAGTTTTCTTTTTTCGAATCTACGTTTAAATAACACTGATAATGTTTGAAGTAAATTTCCGTGGTTAATTAAAATTGATGATATTTTAAGACAAATGCGTCTGTTACATTATATGTAATAAAAAGTAGTCCCCTAAAGAGACTACTTTGTTTCACCTTACCTGATGTGACCAAACTTAGTCTGTACTTATCAGTACCCATCAGTACACTTATATGAGATCCCCTCTGACTGGTAGTACACACTTTCATGAACAAAGAATTATTAAAATCGGTTTGCGCGGTCAAAAGTTACATTCATGAAGAAATACAAAAAAATATAATAACAAAAAGAAAACTTTAATATATAAAGCTAACCGCATCATGAGTAAGTAAGGACCGACTAGTATATTCTTCAAAACTAATAAATATGTTACAAGCAAATTTGTAGAAAACGGTGAGGTTAATAAAACTAGGAACGCAAATAATCAAAACCCACCGCATAAGAAGCCCAGCCAACAAACTCCAACTACCCTAACGTCCTGCCTAGTGTTCCGAATTTCAACTTTCCCATTAAAATTATTAATACCAATATCCATTCTGTGCGTCGATCCATCTAATGATGAATTCGGACATATCATCGGCTGGCGTATACTGTTGTTATCGTTTGTTGGTTGTTTGCTATTTAAAAATGATATTATTATTTTTTTTTAAGTTTTAATTTTAATTTTAATTATATACGTAGACTTTAAATTTTTAAATTATTTGTAGATCCGAAATATTGTTATTTTTGAAATAATAGTATGCAGTCAGTATTTAATACATTGACTTCTTTTTACACAACAGTCGAACAGACTAGAATAACATAATCATAAAATATCTTAATCGCGTGTAGCCGACTTAAAAAATAACATATTCCGCAATTTTTAGACTTCCTAATGTACTATTGTACGAATTAATCAATAATTTGTATTTCCAGCTGCACGTTATATTGAGACAAGGTTCACTTTGTTAAATGAAATAATCCATTGGCTTTCAGATTAACTGCGATGCAACTTTGTACAATGTAACAAAAAAGTAAATCATTCAACATCATACGACTCGGAATTGATTTAAAATAATATTACTAATATCGAATGAAAAATACATCACTCCGGCACCAAATGAATCGAGAATCGGCTTTAACTACCTGAATAGACGGGGAACTTCAGGTGCCTAGTAGTAATTGCCGTTTTTTTATTAGTACTTTTGCAGTCATCTAATTAACCGCACACTTCCATTAAGCAGAAATATTCTCTAAACTGACTTCTTAAAAAAATTTTGTTTCGCGTACTCTTCTCGCATACGAATCAGCCTGTAAGAGTCGTAAGATGATTTGTGGCATAGAACCTAAACACAAATAGACGCCGACATTGGTTACTGAGCATGCAAGATTGTCAAGCAAATAATTTTTTTTCGCTCAATTTACTGAAAAATTCCTTTATTTTCTCAATGAATATGGTATTCACTTTTTTTTTTTACTAACGATAGATTAATATTTTTAATTTTACGTGTACGTGCCGCAGTCTACTACATCCAAAAAATCAATTTTCAAAAAGTACGCTCTTTTCGCTGAAATAACATGTAGATTTCGAGATTTAATGTTACTTTTCAAATTTATTTTAAAGAGGAACATGAAAACTTAAAAAAGCATAAAATTATAAAATTTTATTTTTTACAATAAATTCTTCTTCTTACAGATCTGTTTGTTTTTGTTGTTTTTTTTTTTTGAATTGTAACTTTAGGTCTGGTTTAGCATTCTCGCACTTTCTTTTTCTTATTATCAACTTCTCCTTAGAGAATCTCCGTTTTGGTTTTCTTCGGATTTAGCGTTTTTTTTCATTTCTTTTGGCTGATGCAACTTTTTTTTACTATTATTATTTTTTTTATTTATCGAGCATCTTTGATTTTTTTAAATTAGTCCAGACTCCTTAAGAAAGGATAGAAGGGATATGATAATTGCAGGATCGTTTTGCAGTTGAAATTTAAGGTTAGGAGGTAGTTTGTGCTTGAGCCGCAGGCTTTGCAGAAATTGTTGTATGAAGAGCAAAGCGAAGCGCAGAGTCCAGACAAAGTGTGAATATCTTGTGTGCCCGATGCGAAGCCGACACAGAGCGGTCTTGTCTTTGATAAGGTGAAGGTGTGTTGGTCTGGAGTTAGTCCACTTGTCTCACCACAGGATCCAGAAAAATTTTTTGATCGAATATTTAACGTCTGATAGTATGAAGTTCTTATACTCGGAGCAGGCTGCATCAGTACTGCTTCTTTTGCTGCTCTGTCAGCAATTGCGTGTTCTCTAGAATGCATGAGTTTCCCGGAATCCATATATAAGTAACGGTATAAGAGATCGTGGTTTTTTGAGGGAGAACCTCGTAGATTTATGAGCTCGCGCTTTTAGTTTTCTATATTTTTTATAGCGAGCATTTAGTTACAATAACTATGCCTGTCCGATGCATATCTCGTCAAAGCTAAGAATATACTGTGTACCATTCTGAAGACAAAACGGAAGAAGAGGATGGTAAAGGGGAACCTAGATATGATTGTGCTTTTGCATACCAAAGCAAATCCTGCTGAGCTTTTCGAACTGCATCCATCAGTGTAATAAACTATGTTTTCTCTAAATGACAATAGCTTTTACAAACTTGCGTCCCTTTTGATGTAGCAGTGAATAATCAAATAAAGCTGTTTTGTTCGTCCACAGAGATAAATCATCCGAATAGATGCAGATTGTCCGCTCCCCCCCCCCCCCGAAAGTTCAGGGTTTCTAGGGACTTATATTTAATAAATCGTACGGATAAACCGAAAGACAGGATGCGGAATTTAGGATCTGCTTGGTTCGAAGAAATAGGCGAAGATTGTGTTTTGGATAATTTTTGTAACGCAATTTTTGTTTTATTCTCCGATCCTGATTCATTAAAATTTTAGTCCTTTTTCGTTTTTAAAACCAACTTTTCTTTTAGGCATGGAGTTCATCGTCGGCTTTTGTGATGTCACAAACTACACGGTGTGTTGGAAAAGTTCCCGAACCTTTGAAATAAGTGAAGTACAATCGGATGTAAAGTAATTTATTTCAATTAACTTTCAACATAGGCACCTCCCGAAGTATTCACGTATTTGAGCGCTTGTACAGCGATTCGAAGCTTCTCTGATACTCCTTTGAAGTAATGGTTCTGAGACGCTCGGTGTAAGAAGTTTCAATGGCGGCTACAAAAATCGCCCCCTTTCAGGTGCATTTTAAGCTTCGGGAACAGGAAAAAGTCGGCAAGTGCCTAATCAGGCGAATGGGGAGCGTAATTGATCCGTGCGATTGGATTTTTAGCGAGATAACGCTTGACAATGTTCGCCGGATGCGCGGGGCATTATAATCCAACAGACTCCGCGATCTGGACTCCTAGAACACACCCTCCTTCGGTACATTTTTTCTTTCAAAATCGGTTCTACGCTATATTCAGTTGGTTAGCTAACATTCGGAGAGACATGTAACGATCTTTCATCGACAGCGCGCGCACTCGAGCCCTGTTTTCATATTGGTAACAGCTATCGACGGCCGACCCGTTCTGTCATCGTCTTCTAACGACTGCCTACCGTTCTTGAACCGCTTATACCATGTGTCGTACGTGATATAATACCTTCACCGAAACCATCGTCGATAATTTTTGCGTTTCCGAAAACATTTTTTTAAGTCCAACGCGCAAAATTTAATCGCGGAACGAATTTCGCACTTATCATCCATTTTCAGATTTGCACATCCAACCCAAACACACCTTCACTAAAATAACCAATCAGCGGAAATTGCTGAAATTTTATACACACACTCTGGAAGGATGTAGCAATACAGTACTGGTGTTGTTTAATAGATCACGCCATTTGTATGCGTGCCAGAAAAGAAGTTCGGGAACTTTTCCGACACACCGTGTAAATCTGGAATGTTATTAAACAAATATCACTGCTCTTTAATTGATAAACCTGCTGGAGTTATAATTTTTGACATGAGGGGAGATTTACAGGTTGTAGTAAAAGTTAAAATTTGGTCGTTTCGTCGCTGTCCGCGAATTGCTTCGCTTCTACAGAATCGGAGGAAGTTGTGAAATGAGGAAACTCGTTCTCCAACTAACGTACGAGTATGCCGTTACCGATTTATTTTAACCGCTGTTTTCTCGAAGACTTGTTTTCTCACGACAGGTTCCTGATCGAGTCGCATCTACGCATACATAATAAATAAATAAATATTGTAAATAAATATAGTTATACACACATACTTACTGTAATTTAACATTTTATTTCACAACTTTGTTTAGATTAATCTGTAGACAAGTCAAATTACATATTCTCAATTTTAATATACCTGCATTCGAAATCTTAATTTTTGTAGTTTATACGTAGGTCTTATATTTCACGTTGCCATTTTACAATGGTTTTTCGCACACCATACCAGAAGCTGATTTTAGTTTAACGTTTGATGCACTTACTGGAAGAACTTCAAGAATCACCGTTGTTTTAGTTTAAATCTATTTTATATTGAAATTTTTCATTTGTTTTTGCTTATCATTATTTTCTCGCCAGTTAAATCTTAATTATATGTTACAATTAATCTTAACATTCAATTAATCGTACGAATAATCGTAATTGTCAACGCAATTTCTTTTATCTGTCGTTGAGTTTCTTCCGAAGACGTGTTAAGAAAAAATGACTACTTTTCGAAAGATATGAAAATAAAAAATATATGTATACCCGATTGGCTCCTTGAACATATCTGGTTTGCGCATCCACTAATGATGAAACAAATAAAAATAGCACGTTAGCATAAACAAAATATATCCGACAATTAGCTAGAAACATAATAGTGTACTCGTTAAAAAGAAATTACCAATTAAACTTTCGCTGTGTATTATGCGGTTTGAAAAGTCTCCGAGTCCGTTATATAGGATAGCATATTTTTCCGTCCGCTACTATCGATTACACGTGAGTGCTGTTATGTAAAGTGTGTGTCTCGGTATTCCGCAATTGTTTACCGTTACGATTGAATTGAAAGTGATGTCTGCTGTGTAGGTGTTTAGAAATATTATTACAAAGATGTGTAATTAAGAAGAGAACGTAAGAATTTCCTGTACACGTGCTTTTGTCATTTAACAATTAGTTCATCTGAAAACGGTATTGAATATTTACGTTCAAATTGGCAGATACTGCGAAATTGTTCAGGCAAAGTTTGTAATCATTGTAATATATTTCGAAAGCAGATGTTGCTTCAATTACCCCATTTTGTCTACTCGTATTATGAAAGCGCCCCTTGATTTTTCTTTTCGCTTTTTTCTCCTTTTGAATTCAAATTTTCATTCGTTCGCAATGGCGCAGTTGCACTATCAGCCCCCGGATGAGATATTGTAATTAACATTTAATCAACTAAATTATCCAATCGATGTGCACATTTCCCGATCGATATAAACCCATCGTGTCGAGGCACGATGATCGCTTTCTATCAGCCATTTCCATTTACCATTATGAATTCCATTCCTCTCTATTTTCTCATTTTATAGGCCAAAAAACCCATTTTTATTTCATTTGAGAATACACTGCGGGTTAATGGTTTTTCTGTTAATCAAAAACTCTCCCACCACTCTGGATCACAATAGTATTTTTGTCTTTTTACTCTATATATGCATATTCCGTATGCGTGTAGACCGATAATTGTGATGTACATCATTTTATGCAAAACTCTTATCAATTTCGTTATCACTACTCTATGGTGTAAATATTCACGGCACAAGAATATGGAATAGCACGGCTAAATGATAGAGTACCTAGTATGTATTGGTAGGTAATCCTGTGCACTGATGTTGCAGTGCTACTAACATCAACATATGTAGAATGATAACTTTTTTTGTTTTTGCTATATTTTGGTTTTCATGTAAATTTGGTGATCTAATTTTTAAAATTATTTATTTTTTAAATGAATATCTTTAAAATAATTAAAATTTCTTTGTACTGTAAATTTCGTACAAATTTCATTATAAGTATGATAGCTAATGAGTCATTATTTGGTTAGTCTATGCGCTTTAAAGATATTAGACACCTGTTTTCACGCATTCATGTTTTTATTCATTTTTAATTAATTTTAGTCACTTTGTAGCAGGTGCCATAGTATAAGAGGTGTTGTCAGTGATTCATTTGTTGATTTTTCTGTGCATTTGAACTGATTATACGGGTTTTTCCTGCGTGCAAGTTTTATTCATCATTAATTTGTCATTGTTTTAATATTATTGATAACACAAAAAAAAACCTTCGACATTTACGTAATGCGGCATTTCTATTCAAATTGTTAGCAAGTGTTATCGTAACCGTTTAGCTACATGTCGCATGAGTAAATAATAATATTCATCAATTGGTCATTCCAAATTACTTGTCAATTATTATTTCTGCAGTGGTCAAGATAATTAAAAGAAAAATCTGCGTTAGACTTGGAAAGATACGCACTATGGGTTTTTACTTTGCAACTAGTGCACAATTACGTGTGCATTGTGACAACATTGTTACATGCTAGAAGGAAGATCGTAGGAAAATAATTAGTCTCGCTGATAAATACAAACATGCATCAAAATACGACTAATCAATAAAGAGAGTGCAATGTTTGTAAATTCGTTTCAGTCATCAAAACGTTTCGATCCGTACGTCATATGTTCCACTTGCTAAATCAACTGCCGTAAAAAAGCCTATTGAAAAACGCAGACCAGAAATGCTTCAAGTATGCAATGCTTACAAAATATGCCTTAAGAGAGCATTGTTAAATAAATACAACTGGAGCTATGTATCTATTTTACATCTCTGGAAGATGTATACATATTTGAAAAGAACAATCCTAACACATCAGTAAATGTCTCTGGATTAGATTAAAAAAACCAGAGGAAAATTTAATAGGAAAAATAAATCTTTAATATGAATCTTAAAAGGGAAAAAAATGAAAATGTATGGAACTAATAAAATGTTTTGGTTTTCACGGGTGAATAACAGACTGATTCCTGAGGAAGATTTTAGTGCAATTTACAGCCGATCGACGAGGACTTTTGTCAATAAAACGGGAGAAAATGAGGGATGAACAACACTAAATAAATTTTTTTTTTTTAAATTACCAATTTGTAGGTAAAAATTTGCAAATCCGTGAACGACAACTAATACATATATATATATATATATATATATGTATGTATGTATGTATGTATGTATGTATCTGCGGCGAATCCTGATTTTTCCCCTGGGAAAGTTGTATAAAACCGGGTAGGCGGGTCAAACCGGGTACCACATCATTTCCATAACTACAGGCGACATTAACGGATTTTATAGTGAATTACGTAGCTCCTAACACAATGACAATCTGTAACAGGTTTACTGCGCGCATCGTGTGTTTTTGTGTCTTGGAATGATTTTTATTGAAAATCGGTGAAATATTATCGATTTTTCTATTGATTTTAAGTACAGTGAATCACATTTGACTTTACACAACATATAGTGATGAGTATTTCATTGATTATGCATAGTATAAAGAACATTTCTAAGGTTTATCCAATTGTTTATGTTGAGTCATCGCCGAGTGACTCCATTTTGTTTAATTATGGTCTGCTCGGGGTAAAATCGGATACCAAGATGTGGGGCAGTGCCGTGTAGTACCCGGTTTTACCTCTTAATATTTTTTTAAAGTTATAATATTAATTTAGATGTTGACGTTACTGAATGATTTTTTAAAATGGCTGGTAAAGATTGGATATACGGATTTCTTCAGAGGCACAAGAACATTTCGTTGAGAAATCCGAAAAAAACTTCACATGCACGAGCAAAAGGATTCAACCGCCATGTTATCCAACAATTTTTTGACTTATTGGAATCTCTTTTGACTGCACATCAAATACCTGCTACAGATATTTATAACGTTGATGAAACCGGCATTACAACAGTGCCCACAAAACCATCAAAAGTTTTGGCGTTAAGAGGAAAAAAACCGGTAGGAGCATTATATCGTCAGCTGAAAGAGGAACTCTGGTGACGCTGCGGGAAATTTCATGCCACCGATACTTTAAAAACCATGCTAACTGGAGACCGTAATAGGCCCATTCTTATTCACGCTTTTTCTATCTGACTTTTCCAAAAAACTACAAAACACTAGAATTTCCATGTATGCGAATGATACAGCTTTGTTCACCCGCTCACATAGACCATCACCACTAATAGATTGCAGAGTAGTATAATTTGTACATTACGGCATTTCAAAAAGTGGTACATAAATATTAATCCATCCAAAATCGAAACTATTTTATTTACTAGGCGAAGACCCTCACTACCCAACAACTAAATTGTTAACAACACCGTTATTCAGTGAAACCTTAAGTGTAGTACTAGATAGTGTCTAACGTTTAATAAGCATACTGAACATGTAAGCGTAAAAACTAATAAAACTGTATCAGCTTTATACTCGCTATTAAATCATAAATCATACCTTAGCAATAATAATAAATTAATTATCTATAAAGTGCTAATAAGACCTGCCATTACTTATGCATGCCCTGTATGGTCATCAGTTTCAAATGCCACTTATATGAAACTACAAGTGCTTCGAAATAAATGTCTAAGATATGTATTATGTGCAAATAGATATATAAAAATATCTGAGTTAGACAGTTGCACAGAAGTACCACGTTTAAAGAATTTTGTACTTAATATTACAAGTAAGTTCTGCAAAAATTGCGAAGAACACAGTAATGAAATAATTAGAACAACTGGGAAGTATGACTCCAGGCGATTAGAGTAAATGTATACTAAACACGAACACCGCAGGTTTAAACACAATCAATTGAGGTAAATCAATAAGTCGCAAATACAGTGAGAGTGTCTGACTGTATATCTCAGCGTGTGCATGCATGTGTGTTTAGAACTATATATTTAAGCTAATATTAAGCTAAAGTAATAACTGCATTATAACATATGTTAAAAGCGTCGGTTTTTTTCCTCAGTTTTTCCTGCAGTCGAATTAGCTTTCTAATTATAATTCTGTATGTATTTACAGATAGTATTATTGTATTGCGGTGGGGCTATTATGCAACGTCTAAATAATGCGTTACTGGCAATTGTAATGAACTTAGTTAATAATAAAATTTTTCTTTCTTTTTTTTTTCTTTTTCTTTCATTAGCAAACTTTTTTGAACTGCCTATCTAATTTCTCTGATCCGCTGTACTACAGTTTTTGTATCGGTTTTCGTTTGTCATAATCGGTAGATTTTTGCTAGAGGAATAATTCGCTTAGCCTATTTATAAATGAGACGTGTGAATGCTATTTTTCCATGATAAATTAGCGATAGTGTGGTCAAAAATGTGCAATGTACTAGTAGCTCATTCAAAATGTAGAAGTACCTGGTTCCTTAAACGGTCGATATGACTAACTATTTACGCTGTGTGTCCGCTTCTCAAGACATTCTTAGTAACTCGCCAATGTTGGAGAAGTAATTAAATATTCATAACGAACTTGACACAAATTTGAGCACGCAATCAAACTGGAATTCAACTATTTCTCGAAACCAATAGAGCAACTATCATTTTGCGTATTGAGCACCCCGACCACCACCATCACTTTTTTTGTCCCAAAACGTTACATATATTATATACATATAAGAAAACAAGGTATCGACAAAATGGATTCTTGAAAAACTGTCACGAAAATTTGTCACGACATGCTGTATATAAATAGATTACTAGGAAATGACAATTTCATTCTTATATAAGAAGACAAAGTAGAAAATGAATTGCCTGACGTTGTCAATTTTTCTCGTTCTATACGAAGTATAGAAGTGACCGAGTGGGGAATCCGGGGGTGTCTTCAGGCGGGATCAAGGGGCGGACCCCCTTACGAGGCACGAAAGGTCGACTTTTTATATATATATATATATATATATATATAACTCGGCCATTTTGGCCTCGCGAGGGGCTGTGCCCCTTGACCCCTCTTGCTTTCATTTCTGTCTCTTTCTCTTCTATACTTTGTATGAAATGATCAAAATTTACAACGTAATTCTTACTGGCATCAACACAAAAAAAATAACATAATCACAAAAATCCTATTCTAACATTTAACTTTCATTATATGAAATTAAGAAATTTTTTCGTTACATTATTCGTTACATATTTCGTTACATAAAATTGTGATATTTTTTAAATAACAATAACAAAAATCCTACAAAATATAACAAACGTTACATAAAATTGGGACATTTTTTGTAATTGGGGGGGGGGGAGTAGCCTAAGAATTACGTTGTAATTATGTATGCATGTATAATCGAAAAAAATTACCGGTATACAGCTTTTACTAGTCGCGGTCGATTGCTAGTTTATTATGTATAATAAACAACTGATGTAATTATGTTAGTTCATTAAGGTAAACCCTCCCATGTTTGTTCAAAACAAGCAGAACTTCACTTCCCTTTTCTTTTTTTAATAAAATATTTACATTTATTTTTTATTATAAGATACCATATTTTTGGTAGGCATTAATCTCATTTCTATATGCTTGATACAAGTTACTTCGACGTATCCGATTTGCATAAAACAGAGTGCATTTTAAATCTATATTCCATAGACGTTATCACCAAACTTTTCCGAAATATACAAGCAGGCAGAAATCATAAATTATGTAAATTAATATCCTTGCGGATATCGAGAAAGAAAAAAACGATTGTGTATAGAGACAAACACTACAACTCAATTATTGCGCGCATATATGTATGTTACGAATGAATTTAAGTGCAGGTGTGTAGTATTTCATAATACGCACAATGAAGAGTGAAATTATGAAATAAAAATGTAGTAAGGAATACGAAGTGAGCATATTTTGTAATAGCGTAAGCGGTGTTACTGCTAAAATGGCATATAAGTATCGGTTTGCGATTACAAATCAAATGTATCATTGTCCACGGTATAATTATAAATAATTTAAATGTATGAGCGTCATCCGGAAAGTAGTATCCGTTTGCGCCGTGCGAAACGCTGGTGAATGGAATAGCCGCCGGACAAAACACGTTCGGTTGTCTTTCAGCTGTCTGTGTGCAAAGTTACATTTCACTGGCATTAACTGTGTTATTTCCATGAGTGTTTATAATGTTCAAGAAAATAGAGAACGCCGCCAGTTGTAAAGTTACGGCTATGATTAGATTTCTCAACGCAAGAAATGTACCACCTTGCGACATTCATCGTCAATTTAAGGAGGTGTATGGAGACATTGTTATGGATGAATCAAAGGCGAGGTTTGTTGTCTAGTGGCGTCATTCTTCTCCACGGCAATGTCCGACCTCATATGATTTGGATAATACAACAATTTAAATGGGAAACTTTCAACCATCCGCCCTATAATCCAGACTCGGCTCCTTCAGATTACCATCTGTTTACAAAACTCAAGAACTTTTTGGCAGGAAAGAAGTTTGAAAGTGATAAAAAACTAAAAGAAGCTGTGACTCCGTGTACACTGACGATGGAGGAATATGAAGCTAGAATATAAAAACTCGTCACACGTTACGACAAAAATGATTAAATTTGTGAAGTGATTATGTAGAGAAGTGGTTTAAGGTATGTTCTTTACAAATGAAACGTTAATATTTGTTAATGTGTGCTATATTTTTTTATATTTCAAAACGGGTACTACTTTCCGGATAACCCTCGTAATTCAACCAGCTCTGAACTTTATAAACCCGTTCGACACTAATTTGAAGAAGAAATGAATCTAATTTAGTCGTAAACAAGCCCCGGATTTTATTGTTTCGTGTCTAGAATGTACCACTGAAATCAACTCTGGAAAATGTTACCACCTCGCGCGACCGTTATTACGATTAATTTAAAAGCTGTCGCACTTCTCAGTGTGTTGTGTATTTTCCTGGATTACTTTATATTCTAAAATTAGTTCAATAGCAAGTGCTTGTCAACTTTTCGATATATTTAAAAAATTTTATTTTAAGCAATTTGCTCTTTTTCGTCACTATTCATTGCACAATTTTAACACAGAGATGTCACGACATGCAAATTCCGATCACATCCTATATTCTCGAAGTAGCGCGTAAATCAAACAACTTTATAGCATATCAAGTATATCGAATAATATTGGTAAATTCTCGACTTCTATAACTGAATTTTCCAATAAATATCCTTCGATTCCCCTCGCATCGTGAAAGAAAATGATGGAAATACGGAGTTGTTATTGGAAAAAATTCAATATTCACAGTACACGTGGAACATCTGTGCTGATCTAACGATTGTGGCAATGTTAACTGGATTGCAAGGAGGATACACTGAATTTTGTTGTTTATTATGTGAGTGGGTCAGTCGCGCAAGAGATAAGCACTACGTAGTGAAAAATTGGCCAAAAAGAGCGAGTTTTTGATGCCTGGAGTCAAGAATGTAAAAGAAGAACCTTTAGTTCAAAGTGCACCACTGCATATAAAGCTGGGTCTTATGAAAAATGTTGTAAAAGCCATGAACAGAGATGGTGAAGGCTTTCAATACCTCAAAACCAAATTTCCTCGAATCAGCGACGCGAAATTGAAAAAAGGAATCTTCGTAAGTCCCCAAAATACGAGACCAATTTTATAAGTACTACGAATAAAGCCGGAAAAAGAGCATAGAAGTGTGTCATAATTTTCTTGGAAACAAAAAAAAAACATGAAAACTACCAAGAAATCATCCAAGAACTTCTTTCTGCATATAAAGATCTGAAATGCAACATGGCCCTTAAAATTCATTTTTTAGACTCTCTCACTTAGATTTCTTCCCCGCAAATCTTGGAGCAGTATCAGATGAACACGGTGAAAAGTTTCATCAAGACATAGTGCACATAGAGAGACGCTCTACAACCGGAAATGGTCAGAAGCAAATTGTTGGTCGATTCGTCGCGAAACTCCAATAGAAAATATGAAAAAGAAGAAAACTACAAAGTGAAATACTATTAACAGCAAGTAATTCGATTATCTAATGATTTTCGATGTTTTGTAACAAATTTTATCTAATATTGTCTATCAATTATAAAATATATAATTTAAATTTGAAGCAAAAAAAGAAAGAGTTTTATTGAAAAATTTCATTAAAGAAAAATTTGTACAGAAATATTAAATTTGTGATAATTATGCATAATTATCAGGAGAGAAATTTTTCTTCTTTTTTGCACACCAGTGTTATCGAAAGCCCAATGCTGAAAAATATCTCTCACAGAGATAGATAGTTGAGAACGGTGTAAAAGTTTGCAAAGCCTTATTTGCAAGCCCAAAAGCCAGCTTGGTTTTGAATACAGTTTGAAGTATTCCATTGGCAACCAAATGAAATCTCCTCACTCACCTTCTGATGACACAACTAGAGAGAATAGAAATCGCAATATTAGCTCCGGTGATTTGCTATTTTACGATAAGCACGACCGTAATCATATTATTTGCCAACGTAAAAAAATGTTTCCTGATAGAAATCTTTCGTTCCGGTCACAAATAAATGAAAGTGAACTACTTCCCGAAATATTTACAATGTAATAATAAACAAAAGGAGTGCGGAGAAATTAAGAAAATACAAACCGGATGTTTCTATATGAAACGGTTTTTTTCATTCATTTAATATATAATGGATTAACAAAATGATTTAAAACGTAAATACAGTCTCAGTATATTAAAACATGAACTAATTTAAATTCGCATGATTAGTATTGTTAGACCTAAACCTCCACATTAATAACGATCAGTTAAAATATAACGTATTATTCCATAAAGGAACTAAATTCAACGTAGAAACCAGATCAAACTTTTTTTTTTTCTGGCACATATGACAAAATATATGACTCTAAAAGAACTTTTTACGCTGAATTCAAATATGTAATTAGTTTTTTCCCCATCACCCACCGTTTGTTTTTTGTTTTTTTTTCTTGTGACATACAGGTAAAATTTGAAAGAAAAACTACAAAAATTTAAAAGAATGTATGGCATTTCAGCTTACCTAAAAAGTGGAAATTAATGATTTTCTTCTGTATTTGGCATCTGGAACATGTCTCTTTAGCGTCCAACAGTACTCTCCAAGCATACCTGCGCTCCACTGTCGCTGGTACCTATTTTCAATTACTGCTGTTTGCTGATGGAAGCGTTCCCCATGCTCATCACTGGCGGAGATTGTCGTCCGGAAAGAAATCCAAATGTGAATCCAAAAAATGAATTTTCGCGGTCATATTAAACCCCATTCGTTTGTACGATTTCAATAATTCACACCTACAAGTCTTCTTCTTCTTCAGGTGCCGTACGCTACATAGCGCATTGGCGCAACCTATTCGTACATTTTTAGCTGTACCGATATAGGCTAGTGTTCATAGCAATTATTATATGCGACGCAGGTGTACACACGCAAGACTACATTCGGAACTGATTGTAGCCGTTTGATTTATCGATATACAAGTGCAGTCTGTCCGGTGTGGGTCTGCTGTGTACTGACCTAGCGCACATACGATGTTGAACATGGTGGTTTGCCATTGCCTTCCACGTGATTATTAGCGATTATTTATTTATTTAATTCTTGTAATAAGTTCGTCGTCGCTCGGGATCGAATCCGTGACCGCCATATCGGAAGTCAAGCGCTCTAGCAACTAGGCTATCGCGACGACTAGGGGGATAATTTGGGGATTTATTATTTCCGAAAAAGTTTTCTACAACGTTTGTCCCACGCTGACTTCTCCCCACTTGGGTCAATACTTTACAGAACTGTTCATCTTTAATCAAAGTTTTTATTTTGAGGCCCCGCAAAAAATGCCTTCCTTGATTTTATCGTTACTAATACTAGAGGAAATTAGTATTTCAAATAACGGAAGCCACACCATCCTTATCCATCGCTTTAACAATGTTTTTAAATAGCCCTAATTTGATATGAAATGGAGGCAAAAGAATATTTTCCTTGTTAATCAGTGGAACATTACACGCATGTTTCTGTCCAGACAAAAGTGGTTCACTCTTAGGCCATTCCTTCTTTAAATAATGATTTTCCTTGTCACTGCTGTTCCACTCACATAAAAAACAACAAAATTTTCTGTAGCCTAGTTGCAAACCCGTTAATAACGCCACAACCTTTAAATCGCAATATATTTTCCAACGGTACCGATTGTTATACTCAATTTTTTCTAACAATATTTTTAAAATTTCCATATGTTTCGTTCTTATCTGTTGCATAATGGCGCAGAAAAAAATTTATTATCATTATGTAACAGAAAAGCCTTTAAGCTAGTTTTTGACGAATCGATAAACAGTTTCCCACTCAGTCTCAGTAGGGTTATGTTCATGATTAAGCGCATCCATAACAACGCAAATGTTGTTACAGTACATTAAACTATTTTCATCGGAATAAAAATCTTTGAACTCTGTTCCTGACGATTGCGAAAGAAACATATTTTAGTATCAGCATGGAGTAGATTCCAGTCTTTCATTCTAGAACCCAAGAGCTCAGCTTGTTTCTTTGAAAGGAATTTAAATCTCGCACCGGGCCGTTCAGTTCGCCTTGAATTACCAGATGAGACTCACGGGAAGTAAAATCAGTGCTATAAGTCGGATTATATTGCTCATGTTGTGCAACAGTAGTTATGCCATATTCCGGTTCATCTTCTATTATTGTCACATGTGCTGGTGGTTGCAGTACAGGTAAGTCATCACAATGAGGCACTGGCCTTATAGCAGACAGTAAATTCAGCTAATGCACTATGTGTTTACATTTAGTACTAATTCCTTTTATCTTAGCTAAACAGAAATAACAGTCTGACAAATGGTTTTGAGGTTCACGCCAAACCGTAGATATGGCAAAACTCACGTGATGCTTACCCTTAGCCCAGTCTGCCAGACGTTTAACACGGGTTGAACAGAAAATATGATAAAACCAGTTCTTATCTTGATCCCCGACTTTACAACCGAAATAACCCAAAGGAAATAATAAATCTAATGTTTTTTATAAAGGGTCTCATGATGTCCATAAGATCCAACATTTGTGTATAGCGCCACATCCATTGCTTCAATACCAATGTTGCAGTGGTGTTTTCGCGTGTTAATTTAAACCTTTTCTTTCAAATAATCCACATTGTTTAGCTATTTTTTCCTTATAATTCTACAACTGGGTCGCACCGTTGTCCCGTACAGATCAACACAATTAAAAACCGGTGCTCTACATTGATATCAGCGCGATCTTTCGATTGTTCTTATAGTATAGCACTGCGCGCGCATATGTTATCGGATTGAAAATAAATACAATGCACAACTTTTATATAATACCTGTAATCACTGCGTGCATATACTATGTATGCATCGTCCTCAATAATAGCTGCTGTTCGCAGTTTTTAGGGGCTGTCGATAAAATTACCAAAAACGCGATATACAGTTTGAGAATAAAGTTTTTATATGCCTCTGCGTGCGCTGGTCTGAACATTTATGAGTGGCCAATGAATTTTTCAAGTGTTAAACAGATTGGTACGGTTCTATTGGTTGATCGGTAAGGACATATAATTTCCCCCGCACACAGAACTGGCCATTCTAATATTCTTCCGGTAATTTCGGAAATTAATGTTCGGTCAGCTTTGTTCCTGGAACGCAGCCGTTTTTTGGCATTGCCGTTAATTTCTCATTTTACCGTCTTGTTCTGCTTCATTCTAGCGACCTAATCACCGTGTCATATAAAATGTCGCCTAGTCGCCGTCTCTAACATTGTGGATAGCAAAAATATTTTTCTTCATTTACAAGAATATGCAGCAGATTTCGATTCTGTATGAAATTCTTTTTTACACTCAGGCTCCGTGTGCTACGTACTTGCGATACGTAGCGATTGCTCGCAACCCACGGTGAACGACATTGTGGTAAACAGCAATCCTTAATCTCCATTCACCAATTTATATTAAAGGCCTAATGTTCTAATGGATACTCCTAAAGTATGTGAAAACTCATTTTTCAGTGCCATAATGTAGTTAATGATTTTTCCGGAAATACATCGCCGTCAAATGATCCACAAAATGAGATTATTTTTTTATTCCGGTCTCATCAGCATTGAACATTCTCCCCGGTGCAACTGTTTTAATTTTGGTATTTGCAGTGTGTGCTATAGCAAGACTTAAACCAAACTGTACGCAGACAAAACACCGCTTCCTGCTTGGAATATTAATTTTACAAATAAATAAGAACACCGTTTTATTTGTAAATATAATATATTTAAAAAATAATGCGACAACGTACGAAATTACCAGAAGTGCTTTATAAAGCACTGACGGTAACGCGTTTAATCTTCAGTGCAGTTTGTTCTCTGGCCCATTGTTCCCTAAATTGTTTTCTGTGTAACCAGAAGTTATAGATAGCCTGTAAATAACTTTTAATTATTATTTTAATTTCGACAAAATACACTGTTCGATGTTTATTTTAATTCTCTGACTTGTTCGCTACACTTTAATAGTTAATCTGCTTAAAGAAGTAAATCGCCTTTTTCTAGAATTGTATTTATGGAACGTGTGAAAACAATTTCTACATATACACCGCAAACATTTCATATGTTTGGTCACAGCCAGGCTAGCCGCGAAGAGTGGAACAAAAAATGTTAGAAGATGTAACTTTTAAAAACTGGTGTGTGTGTGTATACAGTAGAATTATGTGTATTTATTTAATAAATGTTAAATAATAATAAAATACTGTAATTTATAACAACTATCAAAATATAACAAATTTAAGAATAAAATGAATGCTTACTTAGAAACGTTTTCGGGTACAACCCCTATCATCAGCTAAGAACACAACTCACTATGTGTGATCAGAAGCAAATTCTAAATCACACTTAGGTCGGAAATGAAACGGTTTATATAGTATAAATCAACAATTTAAAGTCGATATATCATAATTGTTAGAATAAGATAATGTACATAAACTACAATAAATATCTAAGGATTATATTAAACATTTAAATAATATAAATATTAAGAGATATCATTTTTTAAAGTTTTATATTAAAAAGTGGATTATTATTATTTGGTATTTGGTCTCGTTTCATATATTAATTTTGTGTTTATTTATATAATAATTTTCAGCTATGTTCATGATGTTATCTTTGTTATATGTAGCTAAGACAGTGACCGTTTTTTCTAATGAATTTGGTGTATGTTTATTTCTTATTAAATGTTCAGCATAAGCGGATGTTTCTATTTCATTATTTTTAAATGATTTAATATAATAAAAAAATTTAAAAAATAATAATAAAAAAACATAAAAAAAAACAATAAAAATAATAAAAATAATAAAGAAATAATGAAATAAAAAAATCTACTTATGCTGAACATTTAATAAGAAATAAACATACACCAAATTCATTAGAAAAAACGGTCACTGTCTTAGCTACATATAACAAAGGTAACATCATGAACATAGCTGAAAATTATTATATAAATAAACACAAAATTAATATATGAAACGAGACCAAATACCAAATAATAATAATCCACTTTTTAATATAAAACTTTAAAAAATGATATCTCTTAATATTTATATTATTTAAATGTTTAATATAATCCTTAGATATTTATTGTAGTTTATGTACATCATGTTGGGTCTGGTACGGCAGTGATAGCATATATACTGTCCACTTGTTGTTCGACCGGCAATATGTAGTAGTAATAATAATAATAATAATAATGTACATCATCTTATTCTAACAATTATTCTGAATACTGAATTTGATGGATAAACACACTGACAGCGAAAATAATATATTACGAATAAATGCTATACACTGGCAAAATGGTTATTTTTAGAAATGTGAATGATATACATAATAATATAAAGAATATATACAAGGACGTCGCCAGCCGATGAGCCAGGGGGTCTAGATGATAGAAAGAAGATATGAGTTATAGGAAAAATAAAATTTATAAGTTGTAAAGGACTTTATTTAATTTGTAATCATTCAACAAACCGATGGGTTGAATTTTCGACGCCCAAAAAAAAAAAAAAAAAGTAAAAAGAAAAAGTACAAACTCAATATAACTGCAAAAACCAACTCTTACATTACTAAAAAAACACAATAACAATAACAGAGGCGGATTCAGAAAGACATTTTGGGGAGGGAAATTATATAATTACATAACATCTTATACGATAGTCAGTAAATTTGAGAAATACCTTGTGTTTCATAAAGAAAATCAAATAACGACCTTTACAGAAATTCATAAAAATGTGTTTTAAAAATACATAATTATTACAATTTTTAATTTAACTTTTGTCTTATAATTAGGAGTGAAAAATAAAACGAAATTATAAAATTATACCTTAAATATGGTAGTTAAGAAATAGTAAGATAGTATTTCTTATTAGACACTTTACTTCTTTTTTATTTTTCTTAGTAATCCGATCCGAATTATCTTTGTCCGTGAGCAAGTTTAAATACATATATTTCTCATTGAACTCTATTTTTAATTAAAATTGCAAAATAAAAATTAAAAATAAATAAAAAAGGCAAAAGATCGACGATAGTTGCATTTAAAATAGAACAAAAACTTAACATTAATACTTTTACTAGGAAAAACGGTATTAAATATTAGTTATTAAAATCCATAGCTATAACATTTATACACATTTTTTATGGTATATAAATTAAGTTCCTCTGTTGTAAACAATTTTTTCATCGAGGATTTTGTTCTTTTGGAGAATGTCCCCTATCCCCTTCCCCGTGAATCCGCCACTGACAATAATGTAATAACAGGATCGGAAAAACACAAAGAATGATTAGCGCTTAATAAAATTTATCACCCATCGGTTAATCCGTACATAAAATTTAGTGCGGTATTTTTAAATAAAAATTCAACTTTAATCTCAACATCATCATTATTATTATTATTATTATTATTATTATTATTATTATTATTATTATTATTATTATTATTAATTATTATTATTATTATTATTATTATTATTATTATTATTATTAAATTGTGTTGAACAGTCGTGTTTGCTTTGCTCTCGAAAAACGTTTCAGAATCGGCTGGTGTTTTGTTCATTAGTTTTTTAAATTAGTATATTATAATAGTATTTTCTGTGCTGATCATAACACCGTTTTCAGAATTTATTTCTGTCGAGCTGTTCGCAAAATAAGGTAAGCGAAAAATTTGATTTATTCCGCGTTGAATATTATTTTCTCCGATTCTCGAGTAGATAACGAAATCTTAGAAGTATGTCGCAGTGCCGAAAATGTGACGCTGAAGTGCCGGTAAATGGAGATTACGCGGCTTGCTCAGTGTGTTATCAGCCGTTACATTTCGCGTGCTCCGGTTTATCGGGGGATACCTGGGCAAAGATGAGCACGGTCAATAGAGCCAAGTGGCGCTGTCCAGACTGCCGCGCAGTTACGCGCGGGACGCAGGCCACGGCGGCATTAGCAACAGTAACTGCTGGCACTGCCATGCAAAACGATCAGATATCGCTACGTGCCGATATATGCGCGATGCGAGCCGAGATCATGCTATCGTTTAACGAGATGCGTGATTCACTGACTGACAACGCGGCCAAGTTAAACAGTGCGCTGGCACTAATCGCGTCACTGCGCGAAGAGAATAGTGCGCTCAGAGAGCAAAATAATCAGCTGAGCAGTCGACTAGCTGTTCTAGAACAATATACGCGGCGCAACAACGCCATCATTAACGGCGTACCAGTGCAGCCTGACGAGAACATTGAAAGCGTGGTGGCAAAAATCGGGGCAGCAGTAGGAGTGACGATTGATGCCGCTGACATCGATTGCTGCCATCGGCTGCGTCCGCCGCAAACTAAAACGCAGAAATGTCCGGCTATTGTAGTGAAGTTCTGCCGTAGATCTCTGAAGGCGGATTTTATTAAAAACAGCCGAGTAAAACGGCCGACCCTTAAGGCTCTCGGGTCGTCCGATACAACAGCCGGTTCCCCAATATACGTTAACGAACATCTCTCGCCGACAAATTCACATTTGTTCTCCATGGCACGTCAACTGCGTTCGAAAGGATGGCTATTTGTCTGGACTAGAGACTCAAAAATATTTGCCAAGAAAAATGAGGACGTCCCAGCAATCAGGATTATTTCAGAAGATCAGATAGCCGGCCTCATGCGAAGCACCCCATGACTAGTATTTCCCATAAATGTAGATTATTTCATTGTATTTACCTATATCATGTACAACTTAAATATTTCAAATTCTTTCGTTTTTTTTTGTTGTTTTTTTTTTTGGTTTGAATGGAGCCCTCAACTTCGCTGTAACTTATTTAATATTTTTACTTCGGCGTTTATATACTTACGTAGTTCTACATTATTTTATAACATCGATTAAGCATGAGCTCGGAAATTAAATTATTTACGCTTAATATTAATAGTGTCCGCTCAAAATTTGATGAACTTTTAATTTTTTTGGCTAGTAATAATGTTCAGTATGATATAATAATTCTCACAGAAACCTGGCTGTACGAAGAGGAACTAAACCAATATGTCATTTCTGGTTATACGTCCATAGGACAATGTAGAGGTAATAAAAGATCAGGTGGTGTTATAATGTATATTAACAACAGTATTTTATTTCAAAAAATTGACATCTCTATCATCTCCGCAAACATAGTTGGAGCGAAATTGTTTTTTGATGACAACATCCACGTAACTGTTTTTGGTATCTATCGTTTCTGCAGCCATAATCATGAGGATTTTTTATCTGATCTGCAGCGCATAATAAATTTATCTTCAGCAACTTCAATCCTATCAGGTGATATTAACATAAATCTTTTGGACAAAGCGAAATCTTCCGATTACTTGAATTTACTATATTCATGGGGATTCACTAGTGTGGTTAATACACCGACTTTTATACAAGAACATTCAGGTTATTCATCTTGCTTAGATCATTTATTTGTTAGAGATTTTAATGATATACTATTTAAATCAAACATAATACACAAAATAATTAAAATAAGTTTTTCCGATCATTGTGCTATAAATGCATCAATTACATTTCATTCCAACCCTAAGTCCATTAAATCCAACTGTGTATACTATTTTGATAAAATTAAGTTCAAACATTATTTAGCAACTATCGACTGTGAAAAAATATATAGTTTGCAATTAACCATTGACGAGAAATTTGAGGAGTTTGTATCTATAATAAAAAATGGTATGGAGAAATCAAAATGTAAACGACGGACAAGAAAAGTCCATAAAAGATCGCCTTGGATTACAGATGAATTAGTCAAGCTTTCTCGTGAAAAAAATCTAGCATACATACTAACTAAACGTTATCCTACTGACCCCTATTTAAAATTACAATTTAAAGAAACTTCAAAAAATCTGCAGCGACTATCTAGAAAGGCAAAAAAAAATTATTATAATAAATTATTAGAAAAGTGTGAAAATAATCAAAAAAAGTATTGGGCGGTTATTAAAAAAACCTTAGGAAATAATCCACGAATATTACATAATATATCTATTAATGGCATCAAAACGAATGTGTGTGGTAATGAAAAATTAACCGCAGATTACTTCAATAACTATTTCAGTAATGTGGTGAAAGATATGATAAATAGTACAGAAACTTTTAACTACATCCCAACGAAAGAACCCACTACCCTCAACTCCTTTGGATTTATCGATTTTTCTTTCGATGAAGTTAGGCTTGGAATAATGTCAATGCCTAACAAGTCCTCTTTCGGGTTTGATGGAATTTCGATCTCATTAATAAAAGAAAATTTACACTTTTTTGTTAAACATCTAACCTATTTATTTAATACATCCATTCAAGTCGGAAGATTTCCATCAGTCTTAAAATTTGGTATAATTACGCCTGTTTTTAAAAATGGTGATTGTTCTAATATTTCCAATTACCGACCTATATGCATTCTGTCCACCACAGCCAAAATATTTGAGAAATGTCTTAAGCGTAGAATGTTAAATTACTTACTGAATAATAACTTTTTTAGCAAAAATCAGTATGGTTTCCTGCCTGAACTTTGCACAGATGACGCACTTTTTAATCATATTTCCTTCATTGCATCCAAATTGGAAATGGGCAGTTCGGTTGCAGCAGTTTATTTAGACTTAAAAAAAGCATTTGACGTGGTTAATCATAACATCTTGCTAAGGAAATTATTTAATTGTGGCTTCCGTGGGATTATGCATGATTGGCTTAAATCTTATTTAACGAACAGACTGCAGTGCACTAAAATTAATAATATAAAAAGTGATTATGTAAAGCAAGTTTACGGTGTACCTCAGGGAAGCATATTGGGGCCTCTCCTATTTTTAATTTATATTAATGATTTATGTAATCTAGACGTTTATGGGAAAATATTTTGTTACGCAGACGATACCGTGCTAATGGTAAACTCCCGCAAACAAGATATTCTTCAGAGTCTTTTACAGGATGACTTGTATAAAATCAAAAACTGGTTGCACCATAATCAACTATTTATTAATCTAAATAAAACTAAATTAATTATTTATAGTCACATACCACAATTTAAATTTAATGATTTCAAAATTTTTTGGGAAAATAATGCTCCCCTGTATAGAGTGTATGAGATAAAATATTTAGGCGTTCAACTAGACTGTAAACTGTTTTGGGATAAACATCCAATTTATCTTGCACCGAAAATTAGAAAATTAAATTATATATTTTACTATCTAAGCAAATTTTTCAATACTATACATCTCCGTAAACTATATATTGCTTTATACCAACCCTTATTAAGCTACGGAATCATGCACTGGGGCAAAGCTGCTGACCACCATTTAAAACATTTGATTCAACTCCAAAAAAATGTTGTAAATCTACTTGGCAGAGATCTGGACACAGTTGTAGATTATAATATTATAAATCTTTCAAAACTCTATGAATTACAACTACTTATGTTCGTTCTTAAAAATAAAACAAAATTTAATATTTCGGTTATGCAAAGTATTACTAGATCAGCGGGCGAAGAATTAGCAGTATTACCGAATATTAACAAATACCACATCCGAAATCAATCTATATATATGGGTCCTAAACTTTTCAATTCTTTACCTTCCACTTTAAAAATACAACTAAAAAACTACAAAAAGCGTCGAAAAATTCTTTTATCATACTTACTACCTTAACAATAGCACAGATAAGGAAAAATAAAATTAGAAACGAGAGTAGAGCTAAGGAAAGAAAGAAACAGATAAGACATGAAGAGGGAAAAGGAAAGGGAAAAACAAAAAAAAAAAAGCTCACCAAATTTTAACTTATTTAATTTTCAACTTACTACTTCTGTAATAGTAAGTACAGTTTTTGTATATACGTATTTAATTAGAGTGCACATATGTATAAGAATGTCTAAATGTATAAATGCATCTGATTGTATGTATGAGTGTGCATGTTACATATAATTGCAGTTTTTAATATTACTTTGTTTAAGAAACTTTTATTTTAGTTCAAAATTTTTTATTGTTTACATATTTTGTTTAAAAAACTTTTATTTTGGTTCAAAATTTTTTTTTATTGTTTACATATTTTGTTTAAAAAACTTTCATTTTATTTTGTTCCAAAATTTTTTATTTTTTTGGTTGTTTTCAATAGCCATCGCTCGCGCAAACTTGCGCATAGATGGATTATATATAATAATAATAATAATAAAAACTTGAATTGAATTGAATTGAATTATTATTATTATTATTACTATTATTATTATTATTATTATTATTATTATTATTAAATTTTACATGCCATGTGCAGCAACTATGGCTAGAGACACGGGAGGAGAAGGAGGTTTAGATCAGTGAGTCGAGCCCGGACTTATGAAGGAAAAGGATTAAACTGGATAGTGAAGAGGGGTTGTCTTTAAGGATGAGGGGAAGAGAAGAAGGTAGGTTGAAAAATTTCTTTTCAAAGGAATATGAAGGGCATTCGGTGAGGATATGGTGAATGGTGAGGGAAACACTGCACATGGTACACTGAGGAGCCTCAGTTCCATTTAGTAAGTATTCGTGGGTGAGGCGTGTGTGACCCAATCGGAGAATCTCAACATCTATTTATACAACTGGATATGTTTCTGTGGCATTTCATGATTTCATGAATATGACGGCAATGAATCATGTCGAGTTGTATAAATAAATATTAATGTATTTTCAATAAAACAGCGTTTTATTATTATTTAACGTTTATTACATAGTCTACGGAAATTCATATAATAAATAATAGGAATCGACTTATTCAAAAAATTAATTATGCTGTAATTTTCGCACTGCTTTACGATACATTATACTAAATTTAATACAAATGGGGGATATCACTACGGCAGCTATACTTCTTTAAAACATGTTTCGCATTAATTTTATTATTCTTATTTTTTTCTTTTTTAATAACAATAATAACCCGCGAGAATGGAAAATTCGCTCTTCGGTTTTGTCGTTACTTTAATTAACCACCCTCTAGTGACTCATATTGCTTCTATTAATAGTTTTTAAAACCTCATATAACAATTTGTTAAAATTCTTTGTAAAAATTTCGAAACCGAAGAGTAAATAATTTCCATGCGATTATACGAAGTTAAAAGCTGTATATTATAAAAATTTGTAACAAACGCCGGTAGTATACATATTACCTTCGGATCTGTGTTTGCCCAGAATTTCTGTGTTCCGTTGCTTGTGCACTCATCAGGGAAATCTCTCATTCCTCCAACTGATACTCCAATTTGTATGTAAAACTAAAAAAAAAAAGCGTTTTTTCATAAGAAAATTTCACCGACATACAATAAAATCAATAATTACAAAATACCGAGTTAGTTCATTAATATATGAAAAAATAAAGTAAGTAATATCGAAACAGTGGTAGAATCATTAAGGATTACGCTAAATACCTGCTGAATGTTTAAACAAATTTTAAACTTTTTTAAATGCTACACATTGTTTTAAAATATATTTAAAAAAAAACAACAAAAAACACATCCTAATATAACGTTTTTATCCGTGCGTATGTAAATATTTTTTTATTTTTTATTTTTTATTTTACTCCTCGTTTAGGCTTTTCTGTATAGGTCGCATGCGAAATATCATGACGATATTCTCAGGCCAGATTGTTCACGTAATGTACAACCTTGTTTTCCGTCGTACTCTTTACCTTTGCGTTGACTGTCGTTGTCCTTCCAATGTATTAGTTACCTTTTTCTGCTCGTTGCTACTTTACCCCGTTATATTTCACTTTCGGCTATAACGTCGCAGTTTTAGGGCAATTGTTATTGCAATTTAGTGCCAGCAAACAGTTATCTTTTCGGTGTGGCCGATGCCCTAATGAATTAATTGAACGTATCGTTATAAATTCGATTCTTCTTCGTTTGTTATAAAGCCACCCTCCATTTCTTGTCTGGAATGTTGCTTGAATGTTCTCTCGTGCGGTTTGACTTCAAATTTGTTTTCACAATTGACCCCGTATTTCTTCCCTGTAAGTAATAGTACTGTCTTATATATAATAGGTATCTTCGTTGTTACCGATAGATTCTTCCTATCGGGAAGAATGCTCGTGTGTCGTCAACAGTAGTTGTAAATCTTTCAAACCGCGTTTTTAATTATGCACACAATTTCGTCAAATTGACTTCTCCCTACAAAAATCTATTTCAGTTTTTCGCCTTGTAGGAAGAAACAATAATACATATGTTGCTGTTCGTTTACAACTCTTATCCGAGTTTCTTACTAATCCATAGCGTGGATTAAGTCGGTCATCGCAATTTGAAATTTATGTGACATCTACACTGATTAGTAGTGCACAGTCATCTGCGTGTACTGTCAGCTTTAAAATTCTTGGTTACTTTTTAGGGTTTGAATTTTGCCAGTTTATAAAATCCGGCATTTAGTCGTAATTTCATCGTGAGAAGATAGAAGTTAAAACGAATCAACGCGATATTCTTGTTTGTTCCAGAAATGTTACGTCGAACGGCTCCATTTTACTTGTGTATAGCACTTGACGATTTCCCCCCGCCTACCGTTATGTAGAGGTTTTACAGTAAACGTAACATCTTTGGAGCAGTCAGTTGGGAAAATTTCAAACCTATCCGTAGTAGTAGCCGAAATCAAATGCCTTTCTGACATCAATCAAATCCATGTACAACTCTGTCCTTTATTCCGTCGACTTTTGTTACTACCAGCTACCGTAAGGAAAAAATTATATTAATGATGTGTAATAGCGCTTATAATCTTCTTAGACTCTTCTAAGAATTATTTTTTACTACAATTTATCAACGCTGCATCTTTTTCAGGTGAAGATATAGTACAAGTGTGTTAGTACTGGAAGACCGAATAAAGATGTCTCATTGGCCGTTCGTAAAATCAAATTTAAATGCTCCGTTTTTTTTTTTGCTTGTTATGAAAAGGAATATCTCCAAACGTCTCGTCTTCTTATCCGACGTGAACTATTTATTCTTCGCTGTTGCGAATGCGTCCGAGCACCTTTCTGAAACGAGGTTGTTCGCAACGTTCTAAAGGCAAGAGTTACTACAATAACACCTAAAACTGAAAATTTTACGATATATTTATTTCGGTATGATGAATAGAAAAAAAAAAAAAAACACTCTTTTTAAAGTATATGTATGTAGGCTGTAAAGTGAAACGTCTGCGAAACGATTTCGCCTAAACAAATGGTGATATTTATTTCTGGTTGTTCATCTCATTCGATTTTGCAGTTGTTTTAGTGTCCGATATGCAGCGGGAATACCGATCGTCCGACGGTAATAAACGAAAAAAGCGAATCAGGATGATATCGCGTTTATTTACGTAAAAAGGTGCCACGATCGATTTCGCGGTAGTAAAAGATATAGAGATAACGTTAGCCTGCGAATACACGATTAGCGCTGCACGAGCGGCGAAAAACTAATCGAACAGACCTGTTCTATTTTATAATACGATACCGCGGAGATTTAATTCCGGCAAAGGTCTAATACCAGAGCCAAACTAAATCTGAAGAAGCCATCGAAAAACGGGCATGTCTATATATATCGGACTGGTCGAACGACCACCTGATTAAAATTGCGTCATTCGTAACAAGAGCGTGAATAAAAAAAAACGAAGAAGGCTTAACGAATTTAACGGTGTCAACGAATAAAACTTATTGAATCGCACCGTTAGTCGAAACGTTAAACAGCGATGTCTTCGTCATAAAACGGGATTTTGGTTCCAACACCGCGCGATTATTGCGCGGTGTCAGCGAATGATATCTTAGCGAAGCGCTACTAAACTCGCCTAATGTAATCGAGCCTTAAGTCCCATGGATATCCTTGATAAAGTATCATGAATTGTGAAGTTAAGCTTTCCATAATGGTACTAAGCCCAACGGCAGTAATGAGAGTAGAGAAAAGAAAAAAACGTGTATCATTAAGATCGCTTCTTCCATACATAGCGATTAAAAGGGAAAAAGTCACACCCTTTTTTTTCTTACTTACTTCGTTTAACGTGCCGTATACTCTCGGCTAGAGACACGACAGGAACAAAAGAATTGGTTAATTTCGGCAGAAATAAAACTGATTTTCTTTCGGAAGGATATTGCAGAAAAATTAAGAGAGTAGGGGGGGGGGGCAAGTTAATTAAAAATGAGAAACCGTAAATGAAACGAAGCGGTGTGAGCAAATGGGAGGAAGTTGATTCTTGAGTAGGATCACTGTGCGTGGTACTAGTGTGGCCCAGGCGTAAAATTCCTCTCTCGGATAGAATAAAAGGATGTGTTATTATCCATGGTTGCGACGCCTCGCGGATCAACCGAAATTCGTTTGACATATCGAACCGCTGAGTCTAAACGGAATTTAAATCGTATGAAGCTCTTCACATCAAAGATTTAGCTGCTACGTCTGTCAATGGATTGCCTGGAATACCAGTAAAGGAACGGTTCCATATACGAACATGGTACTGTACGAATAATCTCTTTTGCAACTACTCGACGTTGTTTTGAATTACGAAAGGAGAGTAAACATATCGTGGTATTTAACAAGGAAACGAACTTGTTAAATAGATCGATCGCATATGTATGTGATTATGTATAAATTTTATTTAATATTAGGCGATTATTCCGTCCTTTTTTTTTTTTTTTGTTTTCTAACTATACTATACTAAGTATAATTTTAGACCATTAACACAACCGAAATTAGTATTAAAGTTACCTCTTGGTCGAATGGACTCAATTTACTAATGGTTCCGTTATGTTGCAGATTAAGTTCACTGGAAACTGTACTTTCTGCGTTTTCTAGTACAGACATCATTAGTTCTCCATCGACAAGAAATGACATATTATCTGTAACAGATGAATCGTGATTATAAGTGTATGATAAAAACTAATAAAAAACGTTTTTGAACTATTCGTACTAGTGTCGATAATGACGATATATCGACCGCGAATTGAATGAAATGTTTATTTACGGCGAATAGTTTGTAATTACAAGCAGAATGTGATGAGGTACAGTTTTCGCATTAGAATTTGATAACTAATTTGAAATCGACGCATCGACTTAATTAGAACCTCGAGTATTTCACTGTTTATTTTTTTGTTCACATGTAGGTGGAGCTTATTCCATCGAAAACAAAATCCAGTCCTTCAACCTTCCGTCCATGCTGTCAGTGTCCTTTCGACTGAGCTAGTGGCTATTCTTCAGTGTCTACTCCAGATCGCTGATCTTCCGCCTAACCACTATGTAATTTGCTCAGACTCATCGTCGGCTTTAAACTCCAAAGTAGCAGTTGTTAACCATATCTTGTTTTCCATACTGTAGTTATATAAACTTAACACGAAAATTACCTTTGTTCGGATTCAAAACCGTCGAAATATCTCTTCCCATGAGGCTGTTCATCGTGCGGCTCGATGGCCATCGCAGACTTAAGCTAGTGGAGTCGATCATTCCATGCGCGACCAAGTATTCTGGGAAACACCAAAAAAGACCACTCAGCGTGACTCATTGTCAAAGTCTGCTTACCAAATTCGGAAACAGCTGTAAATAGAGTATATCTTGGACATACTCTTACCACGCACTCGTACTTACTTAACAATCAGCTAGCACCAGTATGCGACGTATGTTAAGCTCTGCTAACAGTCTATCATATTGTCACAGTTTGTCAAAAATGCGTTCAACGTCGTTCCAAGGAGACAAATGCGGCTATCCCAGATGTTTACAACCTGAAAGGCCTTACAGACTTTCTTATTAAAATTAACGATTATTAGTAGTATTTAGTAATTAGTATTCAATTCCTTCTTGTTAAAATTAAGGGTCATTAATAATATTTAGTAATTAGTGTTTAATTAAGCATCGAGTAATAGCCACAAGGCATTAAATACTCGTTAAAAAAAAAAAAAAATAACGAAAGTAAACAAAAACCGGTGTATAATTTCTCTTCTTTAAAATATTTTCTTAATTTCTTAATAATGACTAATTAATATTTTTAATCGAATAAAAAGGCGAATTAATTAAAACTCAAAACGCTTCGCGAAATTTTTTATCATGTAAAAAAAAAAAAAGGGCAGTTTAGCTGGTATAAAATACGCAAACGTTTTTAGACATTTTTTTTTCTTTTTGTTTTTTGTATGTGTTAACCTGAATGCAAATTTCGACTGAGAACGTTTTTTATTATTCGTTTTGAGAAATTTTTACTTTGTTGCAACTCCTCCGTATTATTATTATCTCATGTACTTCAACAAACAACGTGAATTTTTATTTTGTATTTAAATTAATAAAAATCAACCAATTCTGGCATGTGTAGATGAATAAAGCATTATTTCGCATTTTCAGTTATTACTGATTAAACTGATTTATTTCGAAAAGCGTAAAAGCTGGCAAAAAACAAATAAAACAGAAACGTTCAATGCATAGCCCTAGTCATAAAGCAGCATTCTTTGACAATGCAGAAAATCTATGGCTGAAACATGTTTTATTTTTTGATCCAACCACTTGAATGTATATTTAGATTCTGAAGCGATAGGAAATGAAAAGAACAAAAGATCGAAGTAAGAGAATTATTGATGGTGAGTGGGAAGGAAGGGATGAAGAAAGCACTGTAAGGAACCGAAAAATCTAGAGCCAAGATTTTCGAATTCAAAAGAGAACGTCGGTTAACAAGAGCCGAGGCTAAAACATGTTACCGCTTAAAGCAATTTTTATTTTCACAAACGAAAATCGGTAGAAACGTCTAATACAATTCCATTGATTTTAGAGTGACTAATAAATGACAAAGTTTTAAACAAGAACTTGAAAATAATCTAATCATACATAAATAGTTTTTTTTTTTTTCATATGTACCCGGCGACCATATTAGTGTAAAAGCGTGATAATCTTCTGCCCACGAACTGTTCCTTGTTGATCCGTAATATTTTTTTTCTACTGTAAGATCTTTTCCGACTGTTATACCTCCTTCCAGAAATCTATTTCCCATTATTTTTCCTTCGCAGATTAATTCTTTATTACCCCGAGCCATACCAAGTGCTATTCTGCCAAAGCGATAGTTCACATTTCTTTGTCCATTTAATTTCGGTAACAACCAAAGCTCTGAAAAATGATTGTTTCTAAAGTTTCCAAAATCGAAAAACTATGTAATTTTATACATTACTGTTGTATCGATATTATTTACCGAAATGATCCGGCTGTTAATTTATTAATATATTAATTATCTTACAAAATATATTTTTTAATCGATACTAACTGTTACAAAGAAAATAAAAATTTGCGCGGACTAATGTAAAATAATAATTCGCTGAAACACATGAAATTATAACACATTCTCAAATTTTGAACTACGTCATAAGTAGTTCTTGTATTGATGTTTCGCATTGAAGGGTACTTCCCCTAATGGCGCCGATTAATTTGTCCCTTTACGTTAACTTTAACGAAGCTTTTCTAAATGGAAAAATCTGTGACAAATTTTCCAGTAGGACTATTATTCCAGCTTTCATAGTTCTTTAGTATTTAATTAATTAAAACACTAGCGGAGAATTTATAAATTAATATGGAACAACAATTTATGATGTGGTTTTGTATTCTGCAAACGTCTATTAAATACAAATAACAGTAACGTTGAAAATCGTTCGTTTAATAATATAACCTAGAATGTTTTTAGGTGAGAGGTACCTGGTTGAGGAGCCAAAAAAAAAAAAAAAAAAAAAAACAAAAAAAAACCTAGAATGTTTTCATTTGCCAATGTTTTTTTCTTTTTTTCTTTTGACATTATTTGTTGCGAACTCCACATTTCACATTCTGCTTTTCACTTGGCACCATTTGTTTTTTTATTAATTTTGTTCCCTCTTAGTGGTAATATTTGATTTGTTTTATATTTATACGTTAGCCGTTTTGTTAGATAAAATTATACTTGTTTTGTTTCAGAATACTAAAATTTATGTTGCGGTCTTTTTATAATCTAAATAAATTCAAAAAAGACATAATTGATTAAATAAATTCAAAATAGACATAATTGATTAAATAAATTCAAAAAAGACATAATTGATTAAATAAATTCAAAATAGACATAATTGATTAAATAAATTCAAAAAAGACATAATTGATCATTCGGTGTGAATGTGGTTCGGCAGATTTTAGTTTTTTTGAATAGTAGTGTGTTTTTTTCGGAATATGTAAGTTTGTGCGATTTAATTGTTATTTGTTCGTTTGTGATAGTCCAGCGTCTGGCGTTTACGAGGACTGCTGAAGTTATTATTAATCTTTTAAATATACAGCCAGCGCGTAAGAATTACCCAACTTCGGAAAAGTTGAGCAACACGCTGTGTTAAATGGTAACTTTGAAAATATACATGTGTATAGTGTCGTTATTTCGAGAATGAGTAGTTTTATTTATTTTGTTTCAATTATTAACCTTACCTACGAATGCGAGTCAACTAATAAAGACTAAAACATCATTAAAAACCAAAAAGAAGAAACATACGCGGCCGCAACATTTCGCTTTTTTCATTACTACCACTTTACCGAGTACATTAATCAATATCACTGTTATTACTATAATCACTGTTATTACTACAATCACTGTAATATTACGCACCTGTTAATTAAAATCTTTTTGCGAATCAAAATCATATACTTTAAATTTTAATTGTGCGTGTTTAATCCTATAACTACGCAGCACCAGATATATTTCAGTCTAAATGATTATAGAGTACCGTGGTAGACAAATTAACAAATTTGAGATATCTACAAAACGATTGCGATTAAAGAAAGAATTACACATTCTCGCCATAAAATTTTTCGCAAATGTAAGCGTGCGTAGAGAGAAATTTAGCGTTGTAAAAAAAGTACAGTTTCGTCTAGTACCTGATAATTATAGTACACACTACTCACCAATAGTTTGGTTATGGGGTGATGAAAATTGTGTTGCTTTACATCGCACTAATAAAACAGCTTCAGAAATATTTATGTTGCTTAGGAAAAGTCGAAATTTACCGGTATTTTACTATTATACTTTTTAGGAGAACTGGTCTTGTTGATCGACTACGAAACGGTAGTCCGCGCACTGCGCACCCCCCCCCCCCGCGTCACCACATTTCCGAGAATCATCCCATGCACACAAAATTTTATCGAAATTCTTTACGCAATTAGAAGATTTTAGCGAGAAAAACAAAAGTCTCGAACGGCAAAGGTTATATATAATTAGTTGCATTTTGGAATGAGTTACCGCGAGAAATTCGCAAAGAATGATTCGAAAATCAGAAAGATTTTATTTGCCGATAAAAAACTTTTCACAATGAAAGAGAAATTTAACATGCAAAATGACGGAATTTATACCAGGAATTCTTATATGACGCTAAAAAAAAAATGTCCTCAAGTCCAGAGAGGCCATCACACAACATTCGTAATGGTGTGTCAAAGCGTGGAATTTCTGTAAAACGTGTGTGAAGATAGACACCGTAATCTATGCACTTTTCAATTACACTCTTTTCATTAGTAAAGATTTAGTTTTCCAGCGTGGTTTGGCATTTTTACAAAGCCAAGCGCGTACAACAATCAGAGACAAAGCTATTTTTTTTTACAATAGACAAAACGACGCTTTTGAGAGACATCTAAAATTAATAAATGTCCATATCGACAATTCAGACGCGTTTTACCAACACAACGGCCCAAATTTCGTTTCAGCAATGATTTTCACAATTTTATAATTTACGGTCTCATTTATAAAGAATTCGCGCGCGTAAACCATTCAGTTACTTTCATATTTTACGTCAACGAAGAGTCATGACTTATAAGAACGGAATAATGAATATGCTAAAAAAGAAGAAGAATGACACATTACTTAGTCGCAAATATTGAATAAACATAAATATAAAAATAAAATTTTTGCGCGTATAAAATACCATGCTGAGCTAGTGGCTTTTCATCTGTTCCATATATTTGTAAATAATTTTCTCATTCTATGTGGCTCTTTTAGCTTTTTGACATTTTTTCGAAACCTCTTTCCTAATAACCCCCTAGTCCAACAGATCCTACTTATTCATAACTTCCTACAAACGTCCCAAGTCCACGTTTATTCACAGTCATTCCAGTATTTCGGAAACTCTTCTTTCAAATACAAGTATTTTTTTTATTTGTTTTTTATTTTTTGTGCCGAATCAAACTACTCTCTCGTATGACTTGAGATCATTCTTCGCCAACAGGCGGCATTACTAAGGACCCAAACTGCTAATAATTTACTTATGAAATCAAAAAAGTCTTTCGTTCATATTCTTCTCAATTATTATTTACCCTCGTTTTTTCCTAACTCCACCTTAATAAGTCAATGATTAATGATTTCACCAATTTGTATTTAATATTTCAGTTGCTGCTACGTTTGTTTTGAAAATCGCGCTACAATTCCTCCGAGTACATTCCCAACTACTCCTGCTACAACGATATTTATACTTGTAATTACGATGTAATAAAAATGTATACTCCCTCTGCTGCTATTAAAATAATATTTAAATCCATTTAATTTATTTAATTAAACTAATAATATATAATAATACGTTTTTCTATAACATTAACAAAATACAAATACGATATATTTACAACTAATCAGAATGAACAGATCTTTGTGACTGTACACCGTGAAATTTTACGCCGGTAATTATGAAAAAGATGATACATAATAATTTTATTTCAAGTGGAATATGTCAAGTGAATCACTATGTAAAATTATTATGTTACTTGCGATACGTTCTCCTTTGAGTTTTTTGTAAGCCAAACAGTCATTTCATAAATTATTTTTTCTACAAGCCAAGAGTGATAAGACGCGTTGTTGCCATTTTTTTCTTTTCTTCGAGGGTGACGCGTGAACACTATGGACTTAACCCAGCGCAAGTGAAATTTTTGGGAGTTATAATGTACAGCCACAACATATTCTACAAAAACGAAACACCATTTTTTTTTTTTTTTTTTTTTTTTTTTTTTGTCTTGGCCTCGTTTCAACCAAGGACCTTTACTCACAAACAAATAGAAAGGAAAGAAGTCGCTTATATTTTAATCCGATCAGAAGTCTTTGTTGAAAAGGAACAAATAGCAGGAATAATTAATTTGGGAAGGAAAACGAAACGCATTTAACTAATTAACTACGTCACGGTAGTTAGCTGCGTTGTTGCCAAAGAACAGTTTATTTTTATTCATAAAATCGAATGTCTTTCTTTTTCGTCTTCTTTTTAAAAAAGCGGTGTGCCCGTGAAAAATGTTCCTTCGTTCATCGTAGCATGTGATTGGCTGCCTACGAGTCTACAAACCTTAATGTTGCAGTGGCATGCCTGCGGCCGATAACATAGTTTCATTGAGTAATTAAAGAAAAATATCATGAAAGTCGCCTTAAAAATACTTTTTGATACCTTGCGTGCAGCAACTGATGAGGGGTCATCCTCTTTTCAGCGTGGATCGTTTCGGCGCTAGCGAATCAGGCTTTTACTCAGATCTTTCTACGAATTACCTGCGGTTTTTCGAGATATCATCAGCTAAACATTATCATTTGTGTGTTAGTAAGAAACATTTATTTCTACGTCACCATAAAACATCGATTCACTCCTACTAGAAATTTTGTGCAAAAAGTAGTACCGTTCCTCGTTTACAATTTAGTTTTTGTACGCATTTAGTGGAAACCCAAAGCAAGAGATAATTGAAACACCATTGCCTAATCAATTGCAATACCTCAGATGATTAATTAATTTTTGTAAAAACCGTAATAAAGACAATATCGGATTTCGAACTCTGCACTTGCTTCGTCCAACAAATTTATTGCTTAGTCAACTACGAGTATGTTACGCTTGCTACCAATTAATAACATTGCGAACAATATTATCACAAAGTTAAACCTAAAACCGATCTTTCCATTACATCGCATTCCGGGAAAATAAATTATTTTTTCAAAATTCGGAGCTACCGATGATGCTCTGAGGGTCTAAGTATGAACTTGTAAGTTCAGTTCTATATTTTTCCTCCGCGGCATTCTTTTATGTTTATGTTTGAAATATATTTTGTCTTCTTCATGAATTCTCCTGGTCACTTGGGCATTGAGGGCAGTGGGGTAACGGAATCTTTACGTCGTTCTTCCATTTTCAGCACGTTTCCAGTTCGTAATATTATTCTGCTTTCCTCAGTAGCTCATTCCAAATTATGGCTTAACTCCTATTCTTCTTTATTTTCTAATCCCACCCATTTTTACCCTTCTATTCAGCCATCTCTTCCTCCCCATCCATAGTTTTCTAGATATTGCCTTCTCTTAAACGCTCCACAATCTCGGATATTTGTCACCTTCGTGTTAATCATAGTCTCCTTCCTGCATCATTTTCTCGGTTTCCATTTTCTTCTGCTTCATTCTGCATCCCTCTTCCACATACATTCCTTGTGATTTCAACCATATTTTATTTGAATGTTCAACCTTCTGAACATCTACTCTACTAAAACTCGCTATCCCTACTTCTTACAGTACTTCTTATATTCTCTTATTTCCTTCTACTTCTTTCCCTATCCTTAAATGTTTAAGAATACAACTTAATTTTCTCTATCTCACCGTTTTTTGTTTTTTTTTTTTTTTTTTTTTTTTATGGCCCGGCTTTAGTTAACTATCAAGCCATTTAGCCACCAATCATTTAATATGAGAATACTGACAACTAATGAAGGATACATAAAAACTTTTTCACCCGGGCTGTTACATGAACATGTACATTTTTTACTGTTTTTGCCCAAAACGGGAGATTTAAATAATTTTTTATAGGAATTTTTTTATTCGCGAAAGCGTTTCTGCTTTTTATTTTACGATTTGAGTTTCACTTCTAAATGGTTATCTCTGATGATAAGTTATTAATTTTTAAGTGATTTTTAATGTTATCTTAAATTCCGTATTATATATTCTTGACGGATTTTCGCGTTTTTTACCATCCAAGGTAATCAATTACCCTGAAGTTATAGATGTCTTTAAATAAATTTTTAATTGTGATTTATCTTCCGATTTTGAAGTTTATACGTTATGCCGTTCCCGATGTACTGAATTTTATTTGATATTTTTGTCGTTTTTAAACCATCTTATTATGATTTCGTATATTATAATTGTACGAAATCCTAAAAATGAAAATAGATATAAAGTATTTGAGAAAAATAAATAATCTAATAAAACTATGTAAAATATGTGTTATTTGTGATTATATATACTATTAACGCAGAAAAACTAAACGGTTACCGAGGAACGGTATTTTTTGCACGAAATTACTCATTAACATTAATGATACGAATAAATTTGGTAATACGGATTTCTTATTGTCGCAAACGATAACATTTAGCGTTGAAATTCAAAAAACACCGCAGATAAACCCTGGCTCACTACTGCCAAAACGAATCATACCAAAAAGAGATTGTCAACAAATCACTCCCGCCAAAAGTGACTGTTACCACTGATAAATTTTGAAATTATGCACGGAAATTAATGTGACAATTTTGAATATATTTCATGTCATTTTAAAGTTCATTTTGTGTATTTTTTTAACGATGAAGTTTTTATTCTCGATTTATTTGATAATAAAGGTGTGACGGAATTTATGGCGAACTGCGTGTATTGCAGCGCACAAGTGTTGGTTATAATAATTTAAAAAGTTTTTGTCAGTTAATTACGAAACGACACCTGTGTAAATCAACCATTAAAATAAATACAAACAAGACTGATTGTGAGCTGATTAATAGAAAATATCGATTCAAAAATTTAGTACTTCTTTTACTTTCGGAAGTACTCATTCATAAATTGTTTACTTGAGCTAAATTCTGCGCGGCGGTTTTTATTATCAGTATTAACGGATTAGTATAACTCTGGTGTCACTAGGCGTATAGTTATGTTAAAATGTGTTTGTGCTTTTAACGTTATTTGTGTAATGAAAAAAATTATTCAATAATATTTAGAACCGTTTCAGTTACAACCGATTAATTATTTGCCTACTTTTATCGTTTCATTATTATTACTATTATAAATAGTATTCAGCTTAAAAAGTATAAACTTTCTCTTAATGTACATATATGAATTTTAAAAGTGTCCATGGCCCCGCAATCTTCTTTTCTTCACTTTTTTAAAATTGTCGTGATCTGTAAGACTTTAAAAAGTATCTACTCTGTTAATGCTCTAAAACAGTAAGCAATCATTTTTTTTGAAAAATTATTAGCGTCAAATTTGAGTTTTTTAAAGAAAAAAAAAAAAAAACAGATTACTTCGATTCATTTAAATCTCAAAGAATATAACATAAAAACTATATTAGGAAAGGTAGCATCTTTTTTTAGTCATTCAAACCAATTAACAGCGACGGCAGCATAAGTTGCTTTGGGTAGTAGGATTTTTACTTCTTAATTTTTACCACTCATCTTCCAGCCAAAGCAAATTAATGCAAAATAAGCAACCATATAGTCTTTAATGCTTTTTTGTTCTCTTTTTAATTCTTAAAGTATTATGTATCAAGTCCGTATTAAAAAAAGAGAGTACGGAACTTCGGTGGGGAAGATATGTCATATATCCCCCCAAGACTCATCATTACCATTTACTTGTAATCTTAAAAAAAGCATAAAACACAAATTGTTACATGATCTTCCAAATCAAAATTTGTTTGAACTAAAAAAATAGGGATCTTCGCTTAACCATATACAGTTTCATATGAATAAAAGATTTCATTAAAAGAAAAAAAATAATTTGGAATATTTTCCTTTTCGATTTCAATTTTTAAATTTAGATTACCGCCTAGATTAAATTTAAGGAAATAATAAAATCTGTTATAACACCCTGTTTACATTGTGGGTACATGGTATACGCATTAAAAAATTTTTATCGGACATAGTTTAAACAGTTCAGCAAAATATTACCTGTGCAAGCCTTATATACCTGGTAAGATCCAATCACCTACTGGTAGTTTAGCTTCAATTGTTACAATGCCGTATTTAAAAGAAAAACTGTTAATCGTAGTTAATTTTGCTGACTTGACTGAAGGAATAAAGGTAGGGCCAAACTCTTTCATTACACATTCGTGAGTATTTGGTTGTCCTGTACATCTGGAATTAAAATCAGTATACTCACAAACGTATTTTTTAACTCCATTACCTTAAGAATTTTACAAATACGTTTCAAAAACTAAAATACCAATCGACCTTAATAGCTTAAATATTACTAGTATAATTACATGGAGGAGATCGCGGAGTCTCCGAATATTCTTTCATGGTAAAAAAGCCTTAGAAACGGTAAACCTGCAAATACCTACCATAGCTACCGAATTTCCGAAATGTTACGGAGAGGGACTCAGCTTAAATTTTAGACTAATTATAGGTTTATCAGTGAATATGTATTTTTTCATATTTGCAAACAACACGTGTATAAGCTAATAGTTAAAAAATGTGCGAAGTTGAAGATAATAAAAATAAATAAACAAATAAAAAATTATCCTCATTTTAACTTTTATATATTAAAAAATTAACTAATAAGTAATATTTAAAACGTTAACAGTTTTGTATTTAAATAAACTATAACACAAAGAATGAGCTCAATGTGATGGTATGTATTTGGACGAGGGAATGCAAAACTCTTAAGATCATTTATTTGAATAGTATATACCATTAGAAGATTATAAAATGTAACATTTAGCTATAACTTAATCCAGTGACGGACCCGGGGGGAGGGGGATATAGGACACCCCCCAAAAAAAAACAAATCCTCGATAGAAAAATTTTTACAACAGAGAAAATTAATTTATACTAAAAGAAATTTGTATAAATGTTATACCTATGGATTTAATTATAACTAATATTTAATACTGTTTTCTAGTGAAAGTATTAACATGTTAAGTTTTCATTCTGTTTTAAATGCAACTGTCGTCGATCTTTTGCCTTTTTTACTTATTTTTAATTTTAATTTTGCAATTTTAATTAAAAATAGAGTTCAATGAGAAATATATATATATATTTAAACTTGCTCATGGACAAAGAATTTGGATCAGATTACTAACAAAAATTTAAAAAAAAAATTAAAGTCTCATAAAAAATACTATCGTTCTATTTTTTCTAGTAATTTACTAATCAAATTTTAAACTACCATTTTAGCCACAATTTTATAATTTCGTTTTATTTTTCACCCCTAAAAGTAAAACAGAAGTTAAATTAAAAATTGTAATAATTACGTATTTGTAAAACATTATTAAATTTCTAAAAAGGTGGCCGCTATTTGATTTACGTTATGAAACAAGGTACTTCTCAAATCTACTGTCTACCACATAAGAGATATTATGTAATTATATAATTCCACCCCCCACCCAAAATGTCTCTCTGGATGTACCCCTGCTTAATCCATATATATCTTTTACGTTATCAATTAAACCTTCCTTATGAAAAACTATTTAGGAAAGGATTATAACCCACATAATTTTTTCCTTAGAATAAATGATACTTTTAATTATTATAAATATAACAATCAAAATATAATTTGAAATACGATGGCAAACAATTAGTGGCCACTTTAAATGTGTTCCTAATAACAATTTATTACATAAAAAGCAAATAATAAAAAAAATGTATATTTAAAATCGATGCAAATTTCTTCTCCTTAAAAAACAACAGTTTATTTTATTCACACTTGGCAAAAAAGTATTTCTTTTTTTGAAAAATATGTATTTATTATTTTTTATATACAAAACTTTCGTCAAGCTAAAACGCTTGTCGACGAATTATCCTATTGAACACTTTACCATCTTAAATTAACTTATACATAATCGTGTAATATTTACTCTAGTCTTAAACTATCTATTTTACTTATCAATAATTAATAATCTATTTCTATCTTTTATATTCAAAGTTTTTTTTTCTAGTTTTTTTGTTGCGCTTTGTCATTTTATTTTATGTTTATTATTTCTTTTATATTTTCTTCTTCCTGAAACCATTCCTTTATTTTCCTTTTTCTTTCCCCCATTGTACAGTAAAAATATTGTATATATTTTTGCTATTTTATTAATATTTAATTCGCGCCAACCCGGCTTTATTTCGGTATTTATAATGGCAATTTTTTATTTGCATTCTTTTGATTACTGATATGAAGTAAGTTTTTCACTTATGATGGGAACATACTACGTTAAATACATGTGAAATCAATTTTGCCCATTCTGGAAGCTACCTTCAGTATTCAATTTATTTCTAATTCAGCTATATCGTGACGTCAGTATTAGAATAGAATATATATTTGTACAAATTATGATATAACGTTAACAATGCATAAAGAAATTAGCGTATCGACGAATCGTCTTAAGGGGTAACACAACAGTGTGAAAAAAAATAAAAAAACGAATTTCTTTTTTTTTTGCTTTAATCGATAGTTTAGAACCTCAAAAATGTTATACTGAGCCCCCGAATACTTATTTGGCTCGGAAGTATTCGAAATCAGCGCCAAACTCTGACGCTTCCGAAGCGCTCTTAAGCATAGCGCGCACCATTATGAATGCGCTCAATTTACCGCCTTTTTCTTCGTTGTTGATGCCGGAAATTCATACCCACGTGACTTGGGCAAGGTCAGGGATGGTACATGTATGTGTACTTGGGCGCGTGTGTATTAATATAGTCAATTATAAGCCATAACCAGTCGAGAAGCAAACAAAACGGAGTGTACCTAGGTATTTCTCAGTTTGTCGAGTGCACGTGTAATTCAAAAAATGGATCGCAAGAGACACGTGCCAGGTAAAACAGTAAATCGGGAAAACAGAAAAAGAATTGTACCTCTGAAGAATCGTTACAATATGGAAAAAGAAGAAGTAAATCTAAGTATGTCCTCATCGAAACTGAGTACATTTGGTGAGACTCAGATTGAGTTAAATGAAAGTGTTTCCTATCGTTTAATTAATCATGAGGCAGCATTGCCGAAGCAAGTTGCAGAGGCAATCAAACCAATTTATATGGACTTCAGCCGTGATGATCTTCTTGAAAGATGCCTGGGAGTGTTCAATCAAAATGGCAACGAGAGTTTGAATTTAGTAATTTGGAAGTTTGCTCCGAAAAGTAGTTTCAGCGGCTCTAAAATCGTCGAAACAGCAGCTAATTTGGCGACTATCATTTTTAACAACGGTCACGTGGCTCTTTTACATGTTGTAGAACGCTCGGGAATCCCCATAGGTCAAAAACTATACGATTACTGCCATCAAATCGACTAACACAGAATAAAGCATGCCAATCACATCTCAGCTGCCAACACACATGAAGGACGTTTGAAGGCTGGAAAATAATCTGAAAACAAAGGGTTGGCATCAAAAGACGTGGATAAGCTTCTGTATGGCCCAGGGATAGCAGACTAAAAGATAAAAACAAGTTCGATATCGATATTTTGATTATATCAGTCAATTTACTGCTTCCAAAACTTTAAACGCGTTTTTCTCGAAATCATGTTGTTTTTTTTTTGACCTGGTTGACAGCATAACTAAAATTCTCTTTATCCGATCGACCTAATTCAAAATAATGAATATTTTTAATTTAATTATTTTTGTAATAAGTTCTGTCGTCGCCCGGGATCGAACCCGTGACCTCCGTAACGGAAGTCAGGCGCTCTAGCAATTAGGCTACCGCGCGGATGAGAATGGTATATTTGCCCTGGAGAACTATCGGGTTGGTATTTGCGTGGTAAGTGGCTAGCACCAAGGAACATCCGTGACAGAAGTTTCAGATCCCTAACACCCTTAATTTTTGAGAAACTCACTTTTTGCTGAAATGCAGTTAACTTTTTTTCTTCTCAAGATGTAAGTTAACTGATTTTTAAAATTTTTCAGTATGTTGTAGACACATAGGAAGGACATTTTAGAAAAAATTAACAATCCCCTCCCATCATATTTGACTCTCCAAATGATACTTTCTAACATTTGTTTTTTTTAGCAATGAAAATACATGAATACGGGTATTGAAATAAATAAATTCCTTTCCATACAGGCATATAACAGACTTCTTGCATTTTCACTTTAGATCTGCTTAAGGATAGTGTACATTTGTTTTACCTCGTATTGGCTAAATTTTAAGGGATTGGCTACAAGGGTCCATAAGAGGGCACAGGGAAGTTGGTGCTTCTTGTCCATGGCCTTGTATTGAAATTAGCAGCATATAGGTGAAATATAAATATTGTAGCTTCATTTTCAATAGAATTTTCACTTACCCTACATTTTTGCTAATTTTAACTATGATTCACCAAAAAAAAAATTTCGTCCAAAATATGTTATTCAGGGGTCTAAAATACATCTAAAAATGCCAGTTTCATTTCTATGTTCATGTATTTTCATTGGTAAAAAACATGAACAATGTTAGAAAGTGTCATTTGGAGGGTGAAATATGATGGGAGAGATTGTTTTAATTTTTTTTTTAGGATGCCCTTCTCATGTGTCTACAACATACTGAAAAATTTTTAAAATCGGTCAACTTGCACCTTTAGAAAAAAAAATTAACTGCATTTCGGCAAAAAGTGAGTTTCTCAAAAACTAGGGGTCTGAAGGATCTTAAACTTCTGTCACGAATTTTCCTTGGCGGTATCCACTTACCATCCAAATATCAACCCGATGATAGCTATCTAGAGCAAATTTACCATTCTTATTCACCTACGGCCTTATCGCATGTTTTATGACTAAGTTTGCAGTCGACTTTTTAAATTTTAATCGGGCATTGTGACGAATTCCACTCCGAATTGAAAAATTCCCATTCTCATCCTTAATTCGTTAATTATTCTGTTCATGAAATTTTTTATGAAGCATTCTTAAGAAGAAAACAACTGGACTACATCTACAACCATTTCTTCGGGCGTATATTTATTTAGATACTTTGCATGACTTACTAGATTCCACGCCATAAATACTTGTTAAACTCATGTCTCTTAATCTTGCCTCGGTTTTGTTCAGGCCTTTCAATTCCGCACCATTTTAAATTTCTTTCTTTACTTTATCTATATTCCTTTTAGAAATTTATCCTACGCAATTAAACACAAAAAGAAACGGAAATTAAAACCCAAAACTGATTGTTTCTAACTTTGTTTCGAGCTTATACACAGTCTATTTTAAAGTTCTTTACGATTCTTCATTACTTCTTCAATATTTTTAATAATGGTGTACACAGCGACTTTATTTATTTATAAATAGCACACACCTAAGCCTTGTGGCCAATTATTGCGTAAACAAAATTTAAACAAACTACGTTAAAAAAAAAGAAAAGAAAGCATAAAAAATTAACCGGCGATTTAGCATGCAGAAATGTGTAACTTTAAATTATAAAAACATTCTTCAATTACTTGTATTTTAATAAATTATTAATATTGCATCGCAGTGGCACAAGTAAAAAAGTTTCTAACACGATTTTCTTCATGTTTTTTTTTTTCATTTTTTGGAACGAAGTTCTTTTACGCGGCTTGTCGATAGGAGAAAACCGGCAGAAATCGTCAGGGTCACGAAAAAGCGTTATGCGTCCTCCAGGCGACTTTCGCTCTCTTTCCCTTTCACTCTGTCCCTTTCTGTTATCTGTGTGTGTGTGTGTGTGTACGTGCGTGCGTGCGCGCGAGTATGGAGATTATCAGGTCAGTTCTAAACAGGTGTAAATTTTATTGAATTTGAAAACTGGCGCGGTTTTTTTGTGCGACGTTACCATACTTCAGCCAATCTGATGATTTATTTATTGTTTTTGTTTTAATTAATTCATACGGGATTCGTATTTTTTGTTTTTGTTGATTTTGTTCTAATTCATACGGGATTTATATATTGTGTGTAATTTTTTATCGTATACTTCTTATGAATGACTTTATATTTGCATATCTACCAAAAAGTGAAAGGAACTTCGTTAAATTCTACCTATTGTATGTATGATATTTAGTTTTGTTTACATTAATAATTATATGTTAATTCGCGAATTCAAAATAATATAATTTGTTTAAATTAAAGAAAATTTAGTTATTCTATAAAACTGATCATTTTGTCACTTCCGAAAAGGACCCCTAATATTTCCGTATACACTTAATCCGGGCCTGATCACGTTCCTTATACCAGTAAGCTGAAAGAAACTTATACATATAAGATGGTCAGTATCGCGAACAGAAAGTTACGACAGTCTAAACTCGGCGATTATTCAAAAATAACTAGAGAATGAACGATTGAGTAAAACTTTTATTCTCACAAATTATATATCGATGGTCAGTTTAGTGGAAAGTTACAAAATTCCTCACTGCTCGGCCGCGGTACTAACAAAATATCGAACTACTACACTATATGTCCAGCAGATGCGTGAGCCTATCCAAAACTTGAATGTATCATCGGTTGTGGCATTCATTTACCAGAACATAGACGTGTACCTGTAATTTCCACTTTCGGATCGTAAATCGAACAAAGTGTGGGATTTACCGGTCATCGATACATTTCAACATTTGCCTAAAAGAAATTCATATGCGATACATTTGGTAAATCGGTGAAGAATAATACCAATTAAATATGTTCATAAACATAAATGTACGACCACCTGATAACGCACCGGTAAATAAGCAGGATATACGCATCTATCGCCTGTACTTTAAATCGCCCAAAAGATAATAGCCAGAATTCAAGTAATAATAATAATTTTAAATTCCTTTTTTTTTTCTTTTTTTTAAACACTATCTACTCGCTTGCCGCGTATAACTGCCTGGGTCATTACAACACGACAAGCATAGGAGTTATTATAGTTTACCTAAAAGGTTATTTATGTTGAGCAAAGATAGCACTGTTTGAACCTGTTCTAGGCGATTGCACAAAAGAATGTGTAGCGGTTCGTCCTTATTTCTTCTTAAACGTTTACATTGTTTCAGGATGTGCTCGACAAAAGGTACCACTGCTGCATTGCAAAATGGACAAGAAATTAGCGGAGGGTTTCCCTGAAGGATATGATTATGGGATACGGATGTGTATCCCAGTCTCAACCTAGTAAGAACACAGAATTATTTTTTGAACATTTGGATCGGTGACCACCAAGATTCAGTGTTTGGTTTTATATTCCTTAGAAAGGTTACTTGTTGGGACCAGGATGATATCCAACATTCTTTCATACTTCTACGTGGGAGGAAAACTATTTCTGGAGATGGAGCATTAAATAGCATAGGGGCAGACAACGTTGCCTTGACAACGCGGTCTATACATTCGTTTCCGAGTATCCCAACATGTGCCGGCACCCAAAGGAACCCTACTTGCATCCCCTCTTGAGTAAGGCGATGCGCCGCAGTTCTTATATGGTAAGTGGCCGAATAGCTTGAAGGAAAGCCGGAGAATCTGTAATAATTATATATTGTTTGCTATTGGACTGGCACCTCTCATATGCTTCCAATCCAAAGAGGATTCCACATAGTTCAGCTTGCAATGCGAAGCAGTAATCATGAAGCCTCACTGCTTGAACTTCACCTGAAATTAGGTAGGCGCATGCTTTGGGTTCTTAAATATCTTCATCGGTAATATCCTTACTTCAATCGTTTTTGCTTTACAAACGCCCTCGAAACTGTCATTTCTATTTTCACAGGTGGATTGATCCGTTTTTTAAGGTTTTTAAAATGAAGAGGTTTTTTACGGTAGAAAATATTATATACCAGTTTAAATAACTAGAGAGCTTCTAATGAATAAAAGAAATAATTAATAATAATGATTCAATTTAGATATTAAATTTAAAGAATTTATTCGCTTTCTTAGAAACAAAATGTCCATTTCTCAGTCCTTACAAGAAATATTTGACTTTCGTATAATTCAAATTTTTCAATAGCTTCTTTCCAGTTATCCAGCTAAGAAAGAACAGCGATTTTAATGATGCAGAATCTTTTTCACCTCCTTTAACAAAATTCAAACACAGAATAATTATTGTGTTTACCTCGGAACTACTTATGATTCTAAAATCGTGGAAAAGGTGATATTTTATCTTACAATTAAATATGAACTGTTTTTTTTTCTAAACTTGACAATGCTGCGGCTTTTTTTAGACCGCACAGCTGCGCATTTATAAGCATAATTATTATTCAGCTTAAAGACTCTAGAGTCTGGTGTAACACGTGTGTCCGTGAAACGGTGTGTAAAAGTAGATGCAAAAATGTTTTTTTATTCATTAAGTTGCTTTTACGTTTATTTTTTCATTTTTTTTATAACCACAAATATTGGATAACTAAATTGCTTTATAAATATTTGTACCATCGACGCTTCTACCTGAAAGCGCATCGTTATTAATTTATTTTCTGTATAATGTGTGAACTATTTAAACTTTTTATTATACATATATTTTTTAATTAACCATAAAATTTTATAAATATTCACGCAGTCACAGTTATTATTTTAAAAACGGAGAAATAGTAAGGTATCTTTTGCAACGAAAAGAATTTTATCGTAATAAAATTGTTTTATTTTTTTTTCCTACCCTGGGCGCGCCAACGGCCTTAACCCAACAACATGAAAAATTAAGAGTTATAACTAAATAGCCAGGCGATCAGAAATGGAAAAGACAAAGGACAGCAGCAACGGAATAACTGAAAGCAATGGGAAGGAAAGAATATAGGTAGCGTTAAAGGGAGTAGGAAGACCCAAAACTAAAAGTTGGGCGCAAAGAAAGGAGCGTTCGTTAGAGAGTGCAGAACATTCGAATGGGATGTGATTTGAACCACGAATACAAGAATGCTCAGAAGCGTGAAGAGAGCAGAAAGGAGAAGGGGACAAAGCGAATCGAAAGCGGGAAGAGGGGAGTAGAGAATGATTGATTCTAAGCCTAATTAAGGAAACAACAGTGGAACGACGACAGGTAGGAATAGATTGAAACCAAGGCAGGAAACTAGGAACAGGCTGAATAAGGCGGTACTATGAAAAGTGATTTAAGAATAAATATGGATACATGTCGGACCAAAGTCTAGAATGATTAGAGCGTGATCGAGAAAGGATGTCTGAGGAATGGAAAGAGTCGAGGAAAGGACCAATGCGAGCGGCTGAGCGTGCTAAAGAGTCAGCTGAGTCATTGCCCTCAATATTGGAATGACTGGGGACCCATAGAAAGTCTATGAGAATGGAGCGGAACGAGAACAAAGAGGAGACAAGAGATCGAATAGAGAGGATGATACCGTCAGAAGTATTAGAAGGAGGAGAGGAGATAGCTTGAAGAACGCCTTTGGAATCAGAAACAATCAGGAATTTGTGAACCCCACTCGTAGAGGATATGAAATGAATTGCACGAAGAATTGAGATCGACTCGGCCGAGAAGATAGAGCAGAAAGAAGGAAGTCTGAAAGACTCAGAGTGCAAGAACGTAGGAGACGTATACGCACCACCTACGCCCCCATCACTCTTGGAGCCATCCGAGAAGATTAAGGCATGGGAAGGAAATCACGTAAGGTTGTCAATAAAAACGTTTCGTTCTAGTATTTTTCTCTGCAATCGAATCAGTTCTTCTTTGTACTTCTTTTCATGCATGTTTTGTTTTGAATTTTGCCCTACTACGGAATTCGAGCTTATTTATCAAAAGAATAAATAATAAAATAAACAAAAAATAAAGAGAAGTGGTGTCTAGGGGGAACACCCGGTAGGAACGAAGTCCCTTTCACTTTTTGGTAGATATACAAGTACAAAGTCATTCATAAAGTATACGATAAAAAATGACGCAATATATAAATCCCTTATAAATTAAAACAAAAACAACAAAAATAAAAAATAACGAAATCAACAAAAAATAAAAAAACATGAAGCAAATCGTGTTGAAACTTTTTTGCTTGTGCCACTGCGATGCAATATTAATAGCTTATTAAAATACAAGTGTAATTAAAAAATGTTTTTATAATTTAAAGTTACATGTTTTTGCATACTTAATCGCCAGTTAATTTTCTTTTATTTTTATTGTTTGTTCAATTTTTTTTTTATGCAATAATTGGCCACGAGACTTATATTTATAAATAAATAAATTTTGTAGTAACATATACGTATATGTATATAAAAATGTTTTTGTATATCCCTCCTCAGCGATTTTTTGTCTAGATACGCTGTATATATGTAGCAATGTCATTGTTCTTAAACTCATGTTTACATCTGTACACTGTAAATATTCTGTCAAAAAATGATAAGGATAAAAGAACATTAACATATATTAGGAACTTACTCTGTTAAATTTAATCTAGTTACTCTTAAATTAGGGGCATCAGGTTTTAAATATAGCTCACTGTTGTTAACGTAACTACAACTTTTATCGGGAACATAAATACAGAATTCATAGTCCTGCAAACAAATAACAGAACATATTTTCCAATAACTTACATATAACTATGATGGTCAGTGTGAGCCAGGGCCGTATCTAGACCAAAATTTCAGGGGGGTTACGAAAATATTTTTATAATTATATATATATATGTGCGTGTGTTGTATTATCATGAAATATATTTATTTATAAATGATACACTAAAGCCTTTAGTCAATTATCGTATATGTAATATTTAAACAATATAATAAAAACAAATAAAAAATAGTCGCTTCTATAGAATTCATAAAAATTTTAATTTTCATTTCTTTTGTCAAAAATTGAAAGGAAATAAATTTATTCTGTATTTCGATCCATTTAATTCAAGCAGCTATTATTTCGTAGACATTTCGGGGTGGACCCCCCCCCCCCCAGATACGACCTTGGTGTGAGCTACCCGAAACGTTTAATAAAAGTATTTTAAGAACACGGTATATAATTATCAAAAATAGTTTTATTAGTTTCAAATTATTCATTTAAAAAATTACATTTAAAGGACACCGTATCACGAAAAATAAATTCAGTGCTACAAACACTTTATAAATTCAAGTATTATTTCAATTTTCAATAAATATTAAATTGTTAACCAGTTTGTCAATTAATAAATTGTCTATTTGTAAAATCTGAAAAAATATTCTAATACCCATTTAGATACAGAATTTAAACCTAATCAGTCAAGGCAGAGAAAATAAAAAAGATCGAAAAGAGACAAATTCTAAATGTAAGAAAACCCAGCGCGACAAAGGGAAAGAATATTTCATCGTTTGACATCCTGTAAATGGCTTCAGTATTCATTTTAGTATAAAGTTTTTCTCATTTCTATAGGAATGTAGTAAGCCAAATATAATTGCAGAACAATAAAAACTAATTGTGTAATAGAGAAGAATTCCACTTCTGATCTGTACTGGATAAAACGGTCAAGTGGGAAAATGAATGACCTAGACACCGGAACATTGAAGGCTATACAGACATTTACATTCCCCCACCTTGTTCATTTCTTAATTGCAGATAAAAACCAGAATTTCTCGTACACTTCGTTGCGGTTCACGCGTTGTTCAATCAACATGCTTATTATGCAGGTATTCCAAGTTAAAGCAGCTTGTTCATTATTTATATTTATCTGATACAAATACAGTCACGTTTCAAATAAAGTCGAGCTTTTAATTTTTTTTAATAGAGACGTATAGTCTATGAGATCTTAGGACACACGTCAGTAATAAGCTTATTTTTCATTGTTTAGGATTGAAATATCTCTAACGGTGCCATCATATAACATCATAATCAGGAACGTATCCAATGTTTTCAAACACTGTTCATTTGTAAATTAATGCTGGAGAAATTGTAACCATAACATTTTTCTTAATTAATAATATTCTTAAAATGTCATTAATTGCTTTAGATCAACCGATTAGCTCACAAACAATAAAAACCCACTTTATTAATTCCTGTTTGAACAAGAAAAAAAATAAAATAATAGAACTAATCCAAATATAAAAATATATTATAAAGTAAGATTTTTTTTTACTTTTCGTAAAATTTTTTATAAAAAAATCCATATGGCTAACAGAAAACTGTGCAAACTTAATGAAAGATTTTGCTTTTCCAATATATTATTTTTAAAATCAGATAATGTTTTTCAAAATTATGTAAGATCTTTTTAACATCTGCGGAATTTTTTTTAACGCTTAAATTTAACACACATTTCAAAAAGCAGCTTTTTAAAGTCTACCATAATAGAAAAATACCGCTTCAAAAAATTAAAAACGGATCTAGTTTTTATAGATTAAATTTAGATACTTTGTAAAAAAACGTGTAAAAACTCGCTAAAATATAAATAACTTGTTTTTTTTTAACCCCCCTTTGGGCATGTCAACAAAGGATCTTCGCCCAGAAACGACACACGAGGGAAAAGGGTCAGTTAGATATGTAGAGTCGGTATCAAGTATTAATAGAATAAAAGAACTGAGGATAAGAACAACGGAGATAGACGGAAACAATAAGATATACGAAGCGCAATAAGGGGATTAGGGAGTTTGAGTGATAACAGATCGGAGTACGAAGAAATGCGTTCGTTCACGAGGGATGGATATTCAAAGAAGATATGGTCGGGATCACAGACGGCTTCGTCGTCAGAGTGAAGAGGGCGATAAAGCGAGATGAAAACGATAACGTGAGGAAGGAAGAAGAGTATGATTGAGACGTAAACGGATAATGGGGACAATAACGGAGCGGCGAAGCGAAGGAAAATCGTAAAACTAAGGGGCCGCGTGAGAAGATTAGGTTAGATAAAAAAATTTAAGAGGAAGATTGATTAGAAAAGGAAGAAACGTAAAAATCTGACCAAAATCTAACATGAAGCTTTTTACACAATGGGAGTAAATTGGAAGCGGGAATTTTAGAGAAAAAAAACGGAAGGATACAGCAATCTGAGCCAACGAATCTGCCATTTCGTTACTCTCCATCCCCATATGACTGAGGACCCGAAGCATATCAATGCGGATAGCATGAAGTAAGAAAAGAGTGTGAATGAGAGAGCGAATACGGAGGATAAAAAGGTCAGAGGAGTGAGAGGCGAAATGTGAAGAAATAGCTTTAGAACACACATGGAGTCGCAGATAATTAAATATTTAGAAGAAGAACGATGGGAGGAAATACGAAATTATGGAACGTAGAATGGCCATTAACTCGGCCGTAAAGTGCACATTTATGTTGTCAGTAGTCGTTTATTGAGAGATCTGGACGTTCCGCTAATCCGAACCCCAATTCCTGTCCCGGAGGCGAAAATTCACCCCAGACCGGTGATCCGAACACAAAATTCACCCCAAATCGTGTCCAGGTGTTCAAAATTCACCCAAGTTTCCCCCAATTCCTCCGAGTTTCCCCCTGACGGTTCCCGTGCATATCCGATAAACCGAACATCCAAACAGTGTCCAGAGGTCAATAAACTGTCCAAAGTGTTATTCGGGGGTGCAAGTAACCCCAATTAGTGTCCAGGTGCTGAAAGTTCCCCCAAGTTCCCCAAATTTCTCAGAAATTCCTCCGTACGTGTCCCGCTCGTTTCCGATAAACCGAACCGATTATTAATTAACATAAGTATATTAATTAATGTCCGAAAGTAACCCAAGTCTCCGCTGGCCCCTCCCGTCGCTCCGTTACCGCAATTTTTTTCAAAATTCAGGACCTAAGTAAGAAAATTCCAAAATTTAACCCCAATATATTATTTAAAGCGTAAATCTAACCTATAACTCCAGTTCACACCTCTCACACGTATATTTCGTTCTCGCGCACGCTCCGGTCGCCGACGCGAAAGCGCACGTGCCGATCTCACGCATATTCCGATGTCCACCGCGATATCACACCCACACACACATACACACACACACACGAACGCTCCGTCTCCAAAATTCCCTCGTACGCGTCCTGCTCGTTTCTGATAAACAGAACCGATTATTAATTAACATAAGTATATTAATTAATGTCCGAAAGTAACCCAAGTCCCCGCTCGCCCCGCCCGCACACTGCTACGTTATCACAATTTTTTCAAAATTCAGGATCTAAGTAAGAAAATTCCAAAATTTAACCCCGATATATTATTTAAAGCGTAAATCTAACCTATAACTCCAGTTCACACCTTACACAGGTATATTTCGTTCCCGCGCACGCTTCGGTCGCCGTCGCGAAAGCGCACGCGCCGATCCCACGCATACCCCGATCTCCGCCGCGATATCCCTGCGCACACATGCGCTCCCTTTCCGATACCGTGATTATTTCTTTAATATTTCAAAGTCTAAGTATACATAATATAAAATTAGTCGAAGCATATTTTTTTATTTTCCTGATTATCCGATCTTACTACCATATGCTAAAGCGCACGTCACGACCCCGCGCATATATCTAACATAGCGTGCTCCGCCGTGAAAGCGCACACGCCGACCCCCCGCACGTGTCAACCGTGTACACTGCTCCATTTTTTTTTTTAATTATTATTTTTTTCACATAATAACCCAATCCCTGCTCTGTTGTCTAAACCTAACCGGTTATCCAAAACATTTATAAAATAACAAATCAATTATTTCTATAGTCTAAAATAGCCTTAGTCTCCTTTACCCCTTCCACCCTCTTTTCCGATCGATTCCGTTATTTTAATATCGAATATATCGCATTCTATTTACTTTTACTACGACCATTAAAACCCCGATCGATGCTCCCGACGCCACCGTCATTTCATATTGAGAAGTAATTATTTTTTTATGTGACCGCTATGAATGCACACCGTCCATTCCCGCACACCCATCTGCTGTCGTTAGTTCCCATACCGTTCATAATAACTTTTATTCAACTCCAAGTATTATGGAATTATTACAATTATATATTTTCTTCACTTCCGATCATTTCTTCTGACCGTTCATAATATTTTTATTTTCCTCCGGTTCTAAAAATAAATCCTACAATGTCTTCAACGCGATGAATGCGCACACATCTTCTGCAGTTAGTTCCCATACCGCTCATGATAACTTTTATTCAACTCCAAGTATTATGGAATTATTCCAATTATATATTTTCTTCACTTCCGATCATTTCTTCTGACCGTTCATAATATTTTTATTTTTCTCCGATTCTAAAAATAAATCCTACAATGTCTTCAACGCGATGAATGCGCACACATCTTCTACAGTTAGTTTCCATATCGATCTTAATAATTTTTTCGAGTCTAACTATTATGGAATTATCCTAATTATATTTTTTTGCTTCCGATCTTTCCTTCCGACGGTGTATTATTTTTATTTTTCTCCGATTCTAAAAATAAATCCTATAATGTCTTCACTGATATGAAGGCTTACACATCCTCTGCAGTTAGTCTACATATCGTTCATAATATCCTTTATGCAACTCCAAGTATTATGGAATTATTCCAATTATATTTTTCACGTTTCCGATCATTTCTCACGACAGTACATTATTTTTATTTTTCTTATAATCTAAAAATAAATCCTTCGATACCTTTACTGTATGAATGCATACACATCAGCCGTCGTTAGTTCCCATACCGTTCATAATAACTTTTTTCAACTCCAAGTATTATGGAATTATTCCAATTATATTTTTCACGTTTCCGATCATTTCTCCCGACAGTACATTATTTTTATTTTTCTCATAATCTAAAAATAAATCCTTCGATACCTTTACTGTATGAATGCATACACATCCTCTGCAATTAGTTTCCATATCGTTCTTAATAATTTTTTCATGTCTATGTATTATGGAATTACTCTAAAATATTTTTTTCCCCCCTCCAAAGATTTTTTCCAAAAGTAAGTATTTGTAAATTTATGTCGAGTAGAGTTTTATTTAACACGATTTCAACCACCCCTCCCTCTCCTTTACACCCTACACAAATTACAAATCTTTCATATTATTTTTCACGAGGACATCCACCCGAATGTGAATCCGCGCCACCCATTCCTGCACACACATATGCTAGAGATGGTTTCCCAATCATTCATATTAATTTTTTTCCAAGTCTATTAGTTTAAGAATATTTTATTTATTTCAAACTCCAAATATTTTTCAAGATCTTTTCATATTATATTTTATTTTCTGTTTAAGACCCCATCAAACCCTCGACTGTCGCGAAAGCATCCCGACACTTCTCACACACGTTCTCCATTATACATTATCAAAATGAATCGAAATTTATAATCAACGAAGACAATTTACTGATGCTATATACTTTTTATATTTTTTCCCCGTACTCCTCGACCGCCAGATCCGTCACAAAAGCGTACAAGTCGTTCCCACACATATATACATTGTCACGACTACACAACACTATATCTGTGCATGTTATACATTCCTATTATGTATTTTCAAAATCGAACCGACTCTCAATATTTTTCACTTTACAAGGATCTAAAAATTTCTTCTTCTCTCCTTTTATTACCCCTGGACTAAATTAACAACCATACATAATGTTATTTTTATTTATTTATTCTCAAATACTTATACACGCATACACATCCGTTAGCACTATTTACCAAATCATTCATATTAATGTATTACAGATTTTTAAGCTTCCAATCATTTCACCGTTCATAAGTTTTTTTATTTTTATGCAAAACAGTCGTCGTGAATCTCAAACATCCGTTCTGCACACATGTTTCTACGCATTCGTCACTGTACCCGTCCGTTATTCCACTTTCATTTATTTTATTCATTTGTTATTTTTTCTATCAAAAGCCTGAATCTAACCTTGAACCTCTTTACCGTTCTTCATTCTTTGTATGTAATACTTTTCTGAGCTTAGTTACCGTAGAATTTAATTAATCGATATATTTTATTTTTCAATCGACAAAATTTTTTAAAATCTTTCATAATCATATTTTTATACAAATACAAGTATGGTTTTAATATTTTTTTAAATTTCGTAAATTATTTTTCCGCGATATACATGAGTTTGTCTATGAGGTGTTGGTGGTCAATTGTATAGAGCGACAGATAGAAAAAACCTGTTAGTTTACGAACCACAGCATGTTCGAAGAAAAAACACGGTAGCACGACCAGATCAGGGTTGCAATGTGCGAGTGAGAGAGTGTATGTGAGTGAAATAGAAGGTTATATTCTCGAGGGCAACAGCCTGATTGTAAAAATACGTTAAAGATACCTGCATCTATCCCTGAACAGTCATCATATCGAACACAAAAAGGTCGCCTAAAAGAATATTGTTTTCTTTTTCAGGTAACGAACAGTAACATTTTTTTCTCGGTGTTATAAAATTAGCCCGAGTATATTTTTTATTCTTTCATTACGCTAAAATTTTTTCAAATCTTTTTTGTAATATGCTGTGCAGACAAATGTACGCCGCAGACATTTCTCGCTTCATTACTGCTGATATATCTGTACGTTCATTGACACTATTCTTATCGTAATATAGTTTTTTCAGGAAATCGTAGAAAATGGTTCTTCGCTCCATTCATACTATGTAATCTATTTCCAAAATTCAAATCGTGCATAATTACTTTAAAATCAACTTAAATATATTTCATCATTTCCAAAATTAGCAATCTCCTTACAGATCATTATCTCATTTTCCGATTGTCAATAATATTTTTTTTTTTAATCTATCGTACATATATTATTTTTTTATCGTTTAAATTTTTCTTCAATTCGCAAAGGGCCTAACCTATAGAAAACATATTCTTGTAAACATTCATGACGAATTCACTCCTTCTACTTACATTATGAGTTAATTTTTCTGTAATTATTTTTAACATCTTGAAATTATAGTAGTTTTTTTTTTAATTTTTTTATTTTCCATACATGACAAAAATATTGAAATCACTACATCTATAAATGCATTCACCGTAAGACTCCACTAAACTATCATGAATTTTTAAAATTAGCCCAAACATACTATTTTTCACTACAAATTACATTCGCCTATAATTTTTTCTATATAATCACTAACCTACGAAAACACTTCGTTCGTTTTACTCATGTCGAAGCAATCACTCCTTTTCCCTCTTGCTATCTATGTTCAAAGTCTAATAATGTAATACGAAATTATTCTAAATAAATGTTCATGCTAGCAAAATTATTACATCACCCCTTTTTCTACACAATTGTATGCATGTTTCCGAAAAATCTCACTATATATTTTCAAAATTAACTCCAGCCCCACGTATTATTTTTACATTTCATTCATTTATATTTGTTTAATCATATCTGCTGCAAGACCGTATAAAAGAATACAAGCAGTTCCCGCACACATAATTATTGTTCAGAGGTGTTGTTGGCGTACTTTATCATATACTTTTGTAAGCTCATACAGAACGGCTTCATTACCTTTTATCATTCATTTAGATGCGGAGTCACACAACTTTTAGCGGAGCAATAAATTCTTTGCAAAACTATTGATTGAAAGCATCCCCCCCATCCCCCCAAAAAAAACGTGGAATAGCGAGGATTTTTTTTTTACACACCCAAAATAAATGAGATAATTATTTCTCTATATTTATCACATTACCAAGATTGTATATATCACTCGATCGCCTCTTTCACTCATTCGTCGATTTCAAATGTGAAGGAAATTTTCGTACCATGCTTTATTCATACATTTTATTTCTGAATAGAATGTTATATGGCTGGGATGGCAGTAAAGATTTCAATTTTATATATGAAGAAAGGATGAAGCAATCCAGAGACTGTTGTAAATGTATAAGTCTTATTATTTGAAATATAAAATTTGAAGGAAATTTATATATCTTGCTTCGTTTTAAGATGTTTTATTTTTACATTTTTTTTTAGTCTCCCTCTTACTATTATTTTTGAAACGGATGTTGATAACTATGAATAGTATTTGTGATTATAGAGAGAGAGGTAAACGTTTTCCTTACTTTTGACTAATTATGTACAATTTTCAATCATTTTTTACAATTTTTCGCACATTTTACTACTTTTACGTTGTTTTAAGCAATTTTTGCTATTTCGCATCATTTTCCAGTCTTTTTTTTGTACTTTTTACACAATTTTCATCGATCTTTCAACAACTTTGTAAGGGTTTTTTTTCTTTCTTACATCTCATTACAATATCGTTAGTCATCAATGATAACAGTACATATTTATGCTTTCACATCACCTTTCGCTTCATCTGTGCACATCTACAACTTAACAAGCGCAGAACCAGTTGAATGTTGTAGGCCCGCAATCACGATCTCCATTTGATTATTGGATTTACCAGTCACATCTTTGAACGTTTGATTTAATGAATTGACAGGGACTTTGTATTTTGCTCGCCCGCTCGATATCTTCAACAGACTATCATGCTAACGTTTAATAAGAGCAGCCATAAAGCTCCAGACGTTTACTGAATGTTTTCTCAACACATTCACAGCCCATACCCCATACACTAAGGAAATCTTTAAACACCTCTATAACCATTCCTTTTAAGCTGGAGGGAGCAAGGGACTCCTATAATCGTTTTGACAATCAACACTTCGTCGTCCATCGCCCTAGCTTTACTTGTCGTTGCACAGACATGTAGTAAACGTTTTCTTCTTTTACAATTTTTTTATATTTCAACACTATTAACAAATTTTCCCACCATACTAACTAATTATAAACAGTTTTCCATTATTTCTTATCATGTTCTTATGTTTTAGAGTCTTTTTACGCTATTTTTTTTCAACAATGTATGATATTTCTTTTCATTTTCTTGCGTTTTAATGTCTTTCATACAATTTTACTCAATTTTTCGTCATATTCGTCAGTTTTTATTTATCTCTTACATTATATATCTGAATGTGTCGAATATCCGCTTTTAACTATATTTTATAATTTGATACGATCATAGATAATAACAAAAGATTTAATTCAATATTGTTCACAATTTATTCAATAATTTTTATGACATTCATTATAATCAATAAAAATAATCATTGCTTCATTGTTTCAATGTTAAATTCTAATATATCATTATCAGCCATTAATATTTTACAACATAAAATATCTAATTTAACTGAATATATCCTTCTTCAGCCAACTTTTCTTCAATCATCCGAATTTCAGTATCTAAACCATTATTTCCCGATTGTTTAGATCTGTGTAGTATCAATAATCGCTCAACCAATTCATTAGGATCGTCAGAATAATTGAAATGAGAGTCTTCAAGATTTACTTTGTGAACAGTCCTATATGCACGTTTCTTTTTCGTTTTACCCTGATAAACTTTTACATTCTTTATGGTAGATTGAAATAGAGGACGTATTATTTTTCTGTATTTAGGAAGTGGAGTACCCTTTAATACACCAGTAACACGTACATGAGCTCCAGTAAATTCCAGTATTTGTTTATATAAAGCTAAATCATTATTTGTATATTTATTCTCATCAACATTTGCTTCCATCAGTAAATGAATCAGTCCTGGTGTGTAAGGAAATTTAGTTAGTGTTCTTCCTTTTCCTAAATAAATTTCACCACATTTCCGATTCCATGAAATTGGTGTTGAACCCATCATATACTCATGTGTGTTCGCATTATATTGTATTCCATATACAGGATCATTTGGTAGAGGTTCATCATAATCTATTTGAAATGGAGCCGTTTCATATATATTAAGGGCCTTATTATCACGATTTTCATATTCTTCTTCATTTTCAATAGCAGTCTCATAATCACGTTTCCTACTGTCATTAGAAAGTTTGTGTCGTTTTACCATTGATATATCATCACTTATTCCATCAGAACCATTTTTCATCCTTTTAGGTATTTGTAATGATTCCCGAATATCCAATATCTGTTTTGTAACAGGTTCAAGCATTGCAGCTGAAGTATTTGTAATAGATTTAGTCGCATACTTTAACGCATTATATTTTTTCATTATATCGCTGCGTATCCTTTCCAGTTCGCTTTTAAGAATTGCTTCTTTATTTATTCCGTTATTACCAACATTAACCATCACTTTACTCGTTGATACCATTATTACAGGTAATTAAAAATTCATCAAAACTTACATGTAAATCTTCTCTATATATACATTTCACAATCTATTTTGAACACAGAGAGTTAATGCTAATTCATCAGCAATAATTTATAGAATGTTTTTAAAGGCTTAAAGGATGCTTATTATATACATATTGTATTTCAAACTGTTCCCTAAAAACACTATTCATGAAACAAAATCTTTATAAATAAAAAAAAACAACAAAATTGGAACAGAAATTTTAATGGAATTTAAGAATCAGTATTTATTTTTCAATATACTAATATCTCAAAATAAGTGATAACATCTAACCTTTTACTAATGATATTACAAAATCTGGAGCAGTGTAATTCACATGCAGGATATATACATATATATCAACATATACACATATATATCTACATATATATACATATATATCTACATATATACATATATATCTACATATATACATATATATCTACATACATACATATATATCTACATATATACATATATATCTACATATATACATATATATCTACATATATACATATATATCTACATATATACATATATATCTACATATATACACATATATATCTACATATATACACATATATATCTACATATATATACATATATATCTACATATATACATATATATCTACATATATATATATATACATATATATCTACATATATACATATATATCTACATATATGCTTATATATCTACATATATACATATATATCTACATATATACATATATATCTACATATATACATATATATCTACATATATATACATATATATCTACATATATACATATATATCTACATATATACATACATATCTACATATATACATATATATATCTACATATATACACATATATATCTACATATATACATATGTATCTACATATATATATATATATATCTACATATATACATATATATCTACATATATACATATATATCTACATATATACATATATATCTACATATATACACATATATATCTACATATATACACATATATATCTACATATATATACATATATATCTACATATATACATATATATCTACATATATATACATATATATCTACATATATACATATATATCTACATATATACATATATATCTACATATATACATATATATCTACATATATATACATATATATCTACATATATACATATATATCTACATATATATACATATATATCTACATATATACATATATATCTACATATATACATATATATCTACATATATATACATATATATCTACATATATACATATATATCTACATATATACATACATATCTACATATATACATATATATATCTACATATATACACATATATATCTACATATATACATATGTATCTACATATATACATATATATCTACATATATACATATATATCTACATATATACACATATATATCTACATATATACACATATATATCTACATATATACATATATATCTAAATATATACACATATATATCTACATATGATGTGCTATACTTTATGAGATGGGTATGTTATAAAATTCAATTTAAATCTAACAATCTTGTTACACAGATGTAATTCGTAAAATGATATAAATTTCTCAAATGGCACTAAAGTTACATGTTTTTCTTTTTAGGCTTTCTACTCAAAATTAGTTAACAACACTGCACTTTAATATTGTTTAAAAAAAATTATAAATTTTTTATATTATCTATTATTTTTTATTATTTAAATTATACTTCGTGTTATATAAGTTATACAAATGCATTATAACAAGCTGGTATAGGTTTGTTCATAATGTAACATCAGCCTGAGCAGTTGATGGAATAAAAGTAAATTTGTCATTTTTTCTGGTTTTGAGTGTATTCTGCAACCTCTAAACAATGAATCATGTGATAATGGTGTTAAAAAGAAAGAATTTATTAGTGTTAGTGATGATGATAATATAGAAATTACAGTGGACGCCTGAGGATTTTGGGGAACTATGATGTTTCATATTGCTGTTTGGGGATAGTACTAAACAATTTTTGGAGCTGGTTATAATGAATTTGTATAACTTATATAACGCGAAGTATAATTTAAATAATAAAAAATAATAGATAATATAAAAAATTTATAATTTTTTTTAAACAATATTAAAGTGCAGTGTTGTTAACTAATTTTGAGTAGAAAGCCTAAAAAGAAAAACATGTAACTTTAGTGCCATTTGAGAAATTTATATCATTTTACGAATTACATCTGTGTAACAAGATTGTTAGATTTAAATTGAATTTTATAACATACCCATCTCATAAAGTATAGCACATCATATGTAGATATATATGTGTATATATTTAGATATATATGTATATATGTAGATATATATGTGTATATATGTAGATATATATGTGTATATATGTAGATATATATGTATATATGTAGATATATATGTATATATGTAGATACATATGTATATATGTAGATATATATGTGTATATATGTAGATATATATATGTATATATGTAGATATGTATGTATATATGTAGATATATATGTATATATGTAGATATATATGTATATATATGTAGATATATATGTATATATGTAGATATATATGTATATATGTAGATATATATGTATATATATGTAGATATATATGTATATATGTAGATATATATGTATATATATGTAGATATATATGTATATATGTAGATATATATGTATATATGTAGATATATATGTATATATGTAGATATATATGTATATATATGTAGATATATATGTATATATGTAGATATATATGTATATATATGTAGATATATATGTGTATATATGTAGATATATATGTGTATATATGTAGATATATATGTATATATGTAGATATATATGTATATATGTAGATATATATGTATATATGTAGATATATATGTATATATGTAGATACATATGTATATATGTAGATATATATGTGTATATATGTAGATATATATATGTATATATGTAGATATGTATGTATATATGTAGATATATATGTATATATGTAGATATATATGTATATATATGTAGATATATATGTATATATGTAGATATATATGTATATATGTAGATATATATGTATATATGTAGATATATAAGCATATATGTAGATATATATGTATATATGTAGATATATATGTATATATATATATATATGTAGATATATATGTATATATGTAGATATATATGTATATATATGTAGATATATATGTGTATATATGTAGATATATATGTGTATATATGTAGATATATATGTATATATGTAGATATATATGTATATATGTAGATATATATGTATATATGTAGATATATATGTATATATGTAGATATATATGTATGTATGTAGATATATATGTATATATGTAGATATATATGTATATATGTAGATATATATGTATATATATGTAGATATATATGTGTATATGTTGATATATATGTATATATCCTGCATGTGAATTACACTGCTCCAGATTTTGTAATATCATTAGTAAAAGGTTAGATGTTATCACTTATTTTGAGATATTAGTATATTGAAAAATAAATACTGATTCTTAAATTCCATTAAAATTTCTGTTCCAATTTTGTTGTTTTTTTTTATTTATAAAGATTTTGTTTCATGAATAGTGTTTTTAGGGAACAGTTTGAAATACAATATGTATATAATAAGCATCCTTTAAGCCTTTAAAAACATTCTATAAATTATTGCTGATGAATTAGCATTAACTCTCTGTGTTCAAAATAGATTGTGAAATGTATATATAGAGAAGATTTACATGTAAGTTTTGATGAATTTTTAATTACCTGTAATAATGGTATCAACGAGTAAAGTGATGGTTAATGTTGGTAATAACGGAATAAATAAAGAAGCAATTCTTAAAAGCGAACTGGAAAGGATACGCAGCGATATAATGAAAAAATATAATGCGTTAAAGTATGCGACTAAATCTATTACAAATACTTCAGCTGCAATGCTTGAACCTGTTACAAAACAGATATTGGATATTCGGGAATCATTACAAATACCTAAAAGGATGAAAAATGGTTCTGATGGAATAAGTGATGATATATCAATGGTAAAACGACACAAACTTTCTAATGACAGTAGGAAACGTGATTATGAGACTGCTATTGAAAATGAAGAAGAATATGAAAATCGTGATAATAAGGCCCTTAATATATATGAAACGGCTCCATTTCAAATAGATTATGATGAACCTCTACCAAATGATCCTGTATATGGAATACAATATAATGCGAACACACATGAGTATATGATGGGTTCAACACCAATTTCATGGAATCGGAAATGTGGTGAAATTTATTTAGGAAAAGGAAGAACACTAACTAAATTTCCTTACACACCAGGACTGATTCATTTACTGATGGAAGCAAATGTTGATGAGAATAAATATACAAATAATGATTTAGCTTTATATAAACAAATACTGGAATTTACTGGAGCTCATGTACGTGTTACTGGTGTATTAAAGGGTACTCCACTTCCTAAATACAGAAAAATAATACGTCCTCTATTTCAATCTACCATAAAGAATGTAAAAGTTTATCAGGGTAAAACGAAAAAGAAACGTGCATATAGGACTGTTCACAAAGTAAATCTTGAAGACTCTCATTTCAATTATTCTGACGATCCTAATGAATTGGTTGAGCGATTATTGATACTACACAGATCTAAACAATCGGGAAATAATGGTTTAGATACTGAAATTCGGATGATTGAAGAAAAGTTGGCTGAAGAAGGATATATTCAGTTAAATTAGATATTTTATGTTGTAAAATATTAATGGCTGATAATGATATATTAGAATTTAACATTGAAACAATGAAGCAATGATTATTTTTATTGATTATAATGAATGTCATAAAAATTATTGAATAAATTGTGAACAATATTGAATTAAATCTTTTGTTATTATCTATGATCGTATCAAATTATAAAATATAGTTAAAAGCGGATATTCGACACATTCAGATATATAATGTAAGAGATAAATAAAAACTGACGAATATGACGAAAAATTGAGTAAAATTGTATGAAAGACATTAAAACGCAAGAAAATGAAAAGAAATATCATACATTGTTGAAAAAAAATAGCGTAAAAAGACTCTAAAACATAAGAACATGATAAGAAATAATGGAAAACTGTTTATAATTAGTTAGTATGGTGGGAAAATTTGTTAATAGTGTTGAAATATAAAAAAATTGTAAAAGAAGAAAACGTTTACTACATGTCTGTGCAACGACAAGTAAAGCTAGGGCGATGGACGACGAAGTGTTGATTGTCAAAACGATTATAGGAGTCCCTTGCTCCCTCCAGCTTAAAAGGAATGGTTATAGAGGTGTTTAAAGATTTCCTTAGTGTATGGGGTATGGGCTGTGAATGTGTTGAGAAAACATTCAGTAAACGTCTGGAGCTTTATGGCTGCTCTTATTAAACGTTAGCATGATAGTCTGTTGAAGATATCGAGCGGGCGAGCAAAATACAAAGTCCCTGTCAATTCATTAAATCAAACGTTCAAAGATGTGACTGGTAAATCCAATAATCAAATGGAGATCGTGATTGCGGGCCTACAACATTCAACTGGTTCTGCGCTTGTTAAGTTGTAGATGTGCACAGATGAAGCGAAAGGTGATGTGAAAGCATAAATATGTACTGTTATCATTGATGACTAACGATATTGTAATGAGATGTAAGAAAGAAAAAAAACCCTTACAAAGTTGTTGAAAGATCGATGAAAATTGTGTAAAAAGTACAAAAAAAAGACTGGAAAATGATGCGAAATAGCAAAAATTGCTTAAAACAACGTAAAAGTAGTAAAATGTGCGAAAAATTGTAAAAAATGATTGAAAATTGTACATAATTAGTCAAAAGTAAGGAAAACGTTTACCTCTCTCTCTATAATCACAAATACTATTCATAGTTATCAACATCCGTTTCAAAAATAATAGTAAGAGGGAGACTAAAAAAAAATGTAAAAATAAAACATCTTAAAACGAAGCAAGATATATAAATTTCCTTCAAATTTTATATTTCAAATAATAAGACTTATACATTTACAACAGTCTCTGGATTGCTTCATCCTTTCTTCATATATAAAATTGAAATCTTTACTGCCATCCCAGCCATATAACATTCTATTCAGAAATAAAATGTATGAATAAAGCATGGTACGAAAATTTCCTTCACATTTGAAATCGACGAATGAGTGAAAGAGGCGATCGAGTGATATATACAATCTTGGTAATGTGATAAATATAGAGAAATAATTATCTCATTTATTTTGGGTGTGTAAAAAAAAAATCCTCGCTATTCCACGTTTTTTTTGGGGGGATGGGGGGGATGCTTTCAATCAATAGTTTTGCAAAGAATTTATTGCTCCGCTAAAAGTTGTGTGACTCCGCATCTAAATGAATGATAAAAGGTAATGAAGCCGTTCTGTATGAGCTTACAAAAGTATATGATAAAGTACGCCAACAACACCTCTGAACAATAATTATGTGTGCGGGAACTGCTTGTATTCTTTTATACGGTCTTGCAGCAGATATGATTAAACAAATATAAATGAATGAAATGTAAAAATAATACGTGGGGCTGGAGTTAATTTTGAAAATATATAGTGAGATTTTTCGGAAACATGCATACAATTGTGTAGAAAAAGGGGTGATGTAATAATTTTGCTAGCATGAACATTTATTTAGAATAATTTCGTATTACATTATTAGACTTTGAACATAGATAGCAAGAGGGAAAAGGAGTGATTGCTTCGACATGAGTAAAACGAACGAAGTGTTTTCGTAGGTTAGTGATTATATAGAAAAAATTATAGGCGAATGTAATTTGTAGTGAAAAATAGTATGTTTGGGCTAATTTTAAAAATTCATGATAGTTTAGTGGAGTCTTACGGTGAATGCATTTATAGATGTAGTGATTTCAATATTTTTGTCATGTATGGAAAATAAAAAAATTAAAAAAAAAACTACTATAATTTCAAGATGTTAAAAATAATTACAGAAAAATTAACTCATAATGTAAGTAGAAGGAGTGAATTCGTCATGAATGTTTACAAGAATATGTTTTCTATAGGTTAGGCCCTTTGCGAATTGAAGAAAAATTTAAACGATAAAAAAATAATATATGTACGATAGATTAAAAAAAAAAATATTATTGACAATCGGAAAATGAGATAATGATCTGTAAGGAGATTGCTAATTTTGGAAATGATGAAATATATTTAAGTTGATTTTAAAGTAATTATGCACGATTTGAATTTTGGAAATAGATTACATAGTATGAATGGAGCGAAGAACCATTTTCTACGATTTCCTGAAAAAACTATATTACGATAAGAATAGTGTCAATGAACGTACAGATATATCAGCAGTAATGAAGCGAGAAATGTCTGCGGCGTACATTTGTCTGCACAGCATATTACAAAAAAGATTTGAAAAAATTTTAGCGTAATGAAAGAATAAAAAATATACTCGGGCTAATTTTATAACACCGAGAAAAAAATGTTACTGTTCGTTACCTGAAAAAGAAAACAATATTCTTTTAGGCGACCTTTTTGTGTTCGATATGATGACTGTTCAGGGATAGATGCAGGTATCTTTAACGTATTTTTACAATCAGGCTGTTGCCCTCGAGAATATAACCTTCTATTTCACTCACATACACTCTCTCACTCGCACATTGCAACCCTGATCTGGTCGTGCTACCGTGTTTTTTCTTCGAACATGCTGTGGTTCGTAAACTAACAGGTTTTTTCTATCTGTCGCTCTATACAATTGACCACCAACACCTCATAGACAAACTCATGTATATCGCGGAAAAATAATTTACGAAATTTAAAAAAATATTAAAACCATACTTGTATTTGTATAAAAATATGATTATGAAAGATTTTAAAAAATTTTGTCGATTGAAAAATAAAATATATCGATTAATTAAATTCTACGGTAACTAAGCTCAGAAAAGTATTACATACAAAGAATGAAGAACGGTAAAGAGGTTCAAGGTTAGATTCAGGCTTTTGATAGAAAAAATAACAAATGAATAAAATAAATGAAAGTGGAATAACGGACGGGTACAGTGACGAATGCGTAGAAACATGTGTGCAGAACGGATGTTTGAGATTCACGACGACTGTTTTGCATAAAAATAAAAAAACTTATGAACGGTGAAATGATTGGAAGCTTAAAAATCTGTAATACATTAATATGAATGATTTGGTAAATAGTGCTAACGGATGTGTATGCGTGTATAAGTATTTGAGAATAAATAAATAAAAATAACATTATGTATGGTTGTTAATTTAGTCCAGGGGTAATAAAAGGAGAGAAGAAGAAATTTTTAGATCCTTGTAAAGTGAAAAATATTGAGAGTCGGTTCGATTTTGAAAATACATAATAGGAATGTATAACATGCACAGATATAGTGTTGTGTAGTCGTGACAATGTATATATGTGTGGGAACGACTTGTACGCTTTTGTGACGGATCTGGCGGTCGAGGAGTACGGGGAAAAAATATAAAAAGTATATAGCATCAGTAAATTGTCTTCGTTGATTATAAATTTCGATTCATTTTGATAATGTATAATGGAGAACGTGTGTGAGAAGTGTCGGGATGCTTTCGCGACAGTCGAGGGTTTGATGGGGTCTTAAACAGAAAATAAAATATAATATGAAAAGATCTTGAAAAATATTTGGAGTTTGAAATAAATAAAATATTCTTAAACTAATAGACTTGGAAAAAAATTAATATGAATGATTGGGAAACCATCTCTAGCATATGTGTGTGCAGGAATGGGTGGCGCGGATTCACATTCGGGTGGATGTCCTCGTGAAAAATAATATGAAAGATTTGTAATTTGTGTAGGGTGTAAAGGAGAGGGAGGGGTGGTTGAAATCGTGTTAAATAAAACTCTACTCGACATAAATTTACAAATACTTACTTTTGGAAAAAATCTTTGGAGGGGGGAAAAAAATATTTTAGAGTAATTCCATAATACATAGACATGAAAAAATTATTAAGAACGATATGGAAACTAATTGCAGAGGATGTGTATGCATTCATACAGTAAAGGTATCGAAGGATTTATTTTTAGATTATGAGAAAAATAAAAATAATGTACTGTCGGGAGAAATGATCGGAAACGTGAAAAATATAATTGGAATAATTCCATAATACTTGGAGTTGAAAAAAGTTATTATGAACGGTATGGGAACTAACGACGGCTGATGTGTATGCATTCATACAGTAAAGGTATCGAAGGATTTATTTTTAGATTATAAGAAAAATAAAAATAATGTACTGTCGTGAGAAATGATCGGAAACGTGAAAAATATAATTGGAATAATTCCATAATACTTGGAGTTGCATAAAGGATATTATGAACGATATGTAGACTAACTGCAGAGGATGTGTAAGCCTTCATATCAGTGAAGACATTATAGGATTTATTTTTAGAATCGGAGAAAAATAAAAATAATACACCGTCGGAAGGAAAGATCGGAAGCAAAAAAATATAATTAGGATAATTCCATAATAGTTAGACTCGAAAAAATTATTAAGATCGATATGGAAACTAACTGTAGAAGATGTGTGCGCATTCATCGCGTTGAAGACATTGTAGGATTTATTTTTAGAATCGGAGAAAAATAAAAATATTATGAACGGTCAGAAGAAATGATCGGAAGTGAAGAAAATATATAATTGGAATAATTCCATAATACTTGGAGTTGAATAAAAGTTATCATGAGCGGTATGGGAACTAACTGCAGAAGATGTGTGCGCATTCATCGCGTTGAAGACATTGTAGGATTTATTTTTAGAACCGGAGGAAAATAAAAATATTATGAACGGTCAGAAGAAATGATCGGAAGTGAAGAAAATATATAATTGTAATAATTCCATAATACTTGGAGTTGAATAAAAGTTATTATGAACGGTATGGGAACTAACGACAGCAGATGGGTGTGCGGGAATGGACGGTGTGCATTCATAGCGGTCACATAAAAAAATAATTACTTCTCAATATGAAATGACGGTGGCGTCGGGAGCATCGATCGGGGTTTTAATGGTCGTAGTAAAAGTAAATAGAATGCGATATATTCGATATTAAAATAACGGAATCGATCGGAAAAGAGGGTGGAAGGGGTAAAGGAGACTAAGGCTATTTTAGACTATAGAAATAATTGATTTGTTATTTTATAAATGTTTTGGATAACCGGTTAGGTTTAGACAACAGAGCAGGGATTGGGTTATTATGTGAAAAAAATAATAATTAAAAAAAAAAATGGAGCAGTGTACACGGTTGACACGTGCGGGGGGTCGGCGTGTGCGCTTTCACGGCGGAGCACGCTATGTTAGATATATGCGCGGGGTCGTGACGTGCGCTTTAGCATATGGTAGTAAGATCGGATAATCAGGAAAATAAAAAAATATGCTTCGACTAATTTTATATTATGTATACTTAGACTTTGAAATATTAAAGAAATAATCACGGTATCGGAAAGGGAGCGCATGTGTGCGCAGGGATATCGCGGCGGAGATCGGGGTATGCGTGGGATCGGCGCGTGCGCTTTCGCGACGGCGACCGAAGCGTGCGCGGGAACGAAATATACCTGTGTAAGGTGTGAACTGGAGTTATAGGTTAGATTTACGCTTTAAATAATATATCGGGGTTAAATTTTGGAATTTTCTTACTTAGATCCTGAATTTTGAAAAAATTGTGATAACGTAGCAGTGTGCGGGCGGGGCGAGCGGGGACTTGGGTTACTTTCGGACATTAATTAATATACTTATGTTAATTAATAATCGGTTCTGTTTATCAGAAACGAGCAGGACGCGTACGAGGGAATTTTGGAGACGGAGCGTTCGTGTGTGTGTGTGTATGTGTGTGTGGGTGTGATATCGCGGTGGACATCGGAATATGCGTGAGATCGGTACGTGCGCTTTCGCGTCGGCGACCGGAGCGTGCGCGAGAACGAAATATACGTGTGAGAGGTGTGAACTGGAGTTATAGGTTAGATTTACGCTTTAAATAATATATTGGGGTTAAATTTTGGAATTTTCTTACTTAGGTCCTGAATTTTGAAAAAAATTGCGGTAACGGAGCGACGGGAGGGGCCAGCGGAGACTTGGGTTACTTTCGGACATTAATTAATATACTTATGTTAATTAATAATCGGTTCGGTTTATCGGAAACGAGCGGGACACGTACGGAGGAATTTCTGAGAAATTTGGGGAACTTGGGGGAACTTTCAGCACCTGGACACTAATTGGGGTTACTTGCACCCCCGAATAACACTTTGGACAGTTTATTGACCTCTGGACACTGTTTGGATGTTCGGTTTATCGGATATGCACGGGAACCGTCAGGGGGAAACTCGGAGGAATTGGGGGAAACTTGGGTGAATTTTGAACACCTGGACACGATTTGGGGTGAATTTTGTGTTCGGATCACCGGTCTGGGGTGAATTTTCGCCTCCGGGACAGGAATTGGGGTTCGGATTAGCGGAACGTCCAGATCTCTCAATAAACGACTACTGTTGTCACTGTCATTTTTATATATTTCGTATTCTCTTATTTTTCTCAATTATTTCGCAAATGGTCAGTCGAAAAATAATTACAATTTGGTTGCGTTAAAAGAAAGACCCCTAATTAAAAAACTCGATCTACATACAATTCAAGGGTATGATGAGATAAATGTGAAGAATTTGAAGTCGTACTCACGAATATTTGCCCCTTTATTACTTTATTAGTAAAAATGATTATGATCTACTGCTTTTAAAAGTTATTATTCAAGAAAGAGCTAAAAACGGGCGTAATAAGACCAATTTACAAAATTGGTGATACAAAACAGTGTGGAAATTATAGACCAATTATATTAATATCAGTTTTAGCAAAAGTTATTGAGATTTATGTATGCAAGCATTTGACAAATTATTTGAAAGCTAATCATTTATTAAACGAGTATCAATTTAATCGACTACAGGACTTCTTAGGTCACTTACACTTTAGCGTCGGGTAAACAATTTCTGTTAGTTTCTTTTTTGGATCTTACAAAAACCTTTGATTTAGTATACTTCAGTAATTCAAGGAATAGACAAAACTGGAATAAAAAGAAAGTATTTAAATTAGTTTAGGAGTTATTTAAGTGAAAGGACATTTTTCGTAAAAATTGGAAGTGAATATAGTAATAAAGGAACGATGAATTATGAAGCGGGACGAGAAACGATTTTAGCCCCGATATTATTTTTAATTTACACAAATTCACTACACAAATATGTTAAGCATTCCAAGTATTATACACATGATACATATGCAGGTGATATTGCATTGGTGGTTAAACATTCTAATGTGGAAATCACAGATAGATTGCTGCAAAAAGATCTGAATTATGTATGTAAATGGGCACATGATAGGAAATTACTGATCAACGTAAAAAAAAAACAAAAGTAATGTATATAAAAACTTCAAAACCGGTTCAGAACATTCATTCCTAAAATTTTTTTGCATAACATATTATGCCTATATCAAGAAGTATGTTTGTTGTAATTTTCCTAAAAATGTTAACGAATTTAAATATCTCGGTTTAACTTTTGATAAAGCGTTAACGTGAAACAACCACATTGACAATATTGCAGCGAAAATTAAGTTATACCGACGCTATACAAATTAAAACAAGTTATGACGCACAAAATTTTAAGACTAATTGTCCCTGGTGTGGAGACAACGGTTGAAACATTTAAAGCACTTTCAGTTTCTTTTAAATATTCTTTCTCCGTATGAGCATACGGTCGAGAGAAAGGAACTGGCCCCGTTACTCTCATTAGTGTCGTTGTTGGGCTTAGTACACTATGAACAGCTTAATTACACAATCCATGATACCTTATCAAGAATATATGGGACTTACTTTACTTACTTTATACGAGCATACGACAAAAATGTAAACATATTTAAAAACCTTATACCTTGTATAAACAATATACCATAAATTAATTTAGAAAATAATAATAAGTTGTTGGCAGTAAAAAAATAAAATAAGAAAATTGTTCCAATTGTTTCCAGTCTCGCCTAATTAGGATAAGTTTCTGATTCTTTCTTCGCGGCACCTTGATTAATTGTCTTCTTTGCTTATGGTTTCTCACGTGCATACGCGGATTGAATTTCCATAATTTATTTATATATATATATGTATATATATAACTGGGACAGTCTCGCAAGGGGGTATGCCCCCTTATGACCCGCAAGCTTTTTTCTTCTAAACTGCTTTTAGAAGAATCGTTTTCAATTGACTACGTCAATTTTAGCCATCTTAAATAAAAAAATCTTTATTTTTCAACCACATTTTACATGTATATAAACCATTGTGACGGACATTGTAACGGGACACTTTTTTTAGTGTACCCCGAGCTAAGAGAATGATATGGTCATCCACAAATATATAAGAAACGCGGTAGCTTAGTAAAGGTGTTCGGCTACCAAACCGGAGGTAACGGATTTGAGACTTGTTTCGTTCCGAATCCAAGTCGTTCCCAGGTTTACGCAGCGCAAAAATTAATCGAGTACAAGAGAAATCTAGGAAAATAAAGACAGTTTTCTTTTTGAAGAATGACGTAATCAGTTAAACTTTTTCCTTTTATAAAAATTACAGAGAACCTTTTAATTGGCGGTTCAGGGGTTTTCTTCTTGACGAAGTCTAAACGATCGATTTTTGTACATATAAGCATTGACGATTACGTAATTTTTACACCAAGGATAATATGAAAAATCATATAACGTTTCTTATATTACGGAAGTATTTCGTGAAAGCTGTTAATAAAATACATGAGCTGTAAGCATAGACAACAGACGATAATTAGAAACTGTTACGAAAACCATAAATTAAAAAATGTCAGCCAGTCAAAACCAACTCTTCTATACAAATTCGGAGAGTCCAACGAGTGTCCCCACGACGAGATCCGAAGAATAGAGTTTTATATATCAAGGCCGTGTCCACGGCGAAGTTAATCCCATCACCCCTATTAGAACTGAAATAATTATTATAAATACACAGAAATTTGAAGAAAAAAAACAAAAATTTAAAATAAATATTGATGATTTTTTTAAGTGTTCTTACATTTAAAAAAAAAAGAAAAAAGAAAAAATACGCTCCATATTTTTTGGTGCTTTATTAATATTTTACGCGAAATTCTTATTAATGTTCATATACGGGGGGTAATTCATTTATGTAAATTATTAATACACATATAAATAAATGGAAATTATTAATGGTATGCGGATATTAGTGTCTATCGTTATTTATAAAATAAATATGCGAAGAAAATGTTCGAAACCTCCCCCTTTTCAAAATTCTGGGCACGGCCCTGGTATATGTGTATATGTATATATATATATATATATATATATATATATATATATATATATATATATATATATATATATTATGTATCAAAATTTCACGGTTTCAAATTGAAATAAACAATAAGTACTTAACTTGGGAAAAACGTATAAAAAATTGATTGGTAAATTTTTAAATGAAATATAAAGTACAAGAGATGCGAATATAATACCATTAAGAGTACTCGCTTATAGTTTCCTCACTATCATAAACTAACTATAAATAAATTTGAGTCGTTAATAGTGTGGCTTTAGTTATATAATCTACGCATATGATGAAATGATCACTTTTTGAATTCGAATTAACTAAACTGTTTACTTGCCGGTTCTTGTGGTATTTTGATTACATGTTGCCAAACTGATCTGTTCAATGTTTGAAAATTTTCAGTGAATACGGTTTCTTCTTGACATACCGCTTGTCCTTGAACCGTCGTTAATGATAAGGTACAATTTTGTTTTGTTTCATTCAAAGCACCAGTAACTTGACAGATATTAAGAAAATAGGAGAAAAAAAAAGCGAAGAAAAAAAATTATTAAAGTAAAACACAATTACAAAAGGCTCAGAACGTTTTAACTACACGTTACTTACGGAAATAATGAAATAGTATAAATTACTTAACTCGAAACGAATGTTTAATATTTACCATTTAAAACGATGCAGGTAATTACAACAAAATATTTCGAAGCGTTCATGATTTTTCAAAACTTATCTAACCGAGAATAGAAGACATGAAGGAGTAATATGCGTCTTTGAGGAAAAGTACAAGGAGTTATCAGCTAAACTAGAACTAATTTAGATAACAACATGTTTAATCTCTGATGGAATAGTCCGCTAAGAAAAAAAATTCTTCTTTTTAAACTGTTTGGGGAAAAACAAATAACACCCGCTATCGAATACGCATAAAAAAATGATTTCACAAATTAAAACGAGATTAATTTTAAAGTGATTGAAGTAACATGTCTGCAAATTGCAGAGATAAACGCGAGTTGTTGTTACAGTCGTCGACCTGTTGTAGAGACGAACGATTTCTGACGAATACTCTAAAAGATAATAGAAAAAATTGAACCGTTTTATTCTGTGTCGCACGATATTCCAGTAGTTAAACGAAATAAACAAAATAGTAAATTAAAACAAATACAAATATAACAAATTTAAATGTATAAACGATGTATACTGCTTAGTGACCTTTTTATCGGGCATAGATCATCAACTAAAAACTAATAAACATAAGATACGCGATCCGCGAATTGTCCTTCATAATAACGATTGCCTTCTGAAGCTACATGTAAATAACAATACTCATTTATTTTTTTGTCCACAAATGGTTTTAAATATCTAGGTGTATATATATATATATATATATATATATATATATATATATATATACAAGGGCGTCGCCAGCCGATGAGCCAGGGAGGGGCAAGATGGGTTGCCAGCCGCCAGGGGGGCATGATGATAGAAAGAGGATATGAGTTATAGGAAAAATAAAATTTATAAGTTGTAAAGGCTTAATATTTTATTAAACAAGAATAAAATCTTAATTAAAACATAATTTTCGTGGGTTTCTGGCAAATTGTTCATGATTACGCTTCTATGAATACTCATCAATGCATGTTGATTAAAAAGGTACAAGGCTCCGGGGGGGGGGGCAGCTGCCCCTCCCTGCCCCCCGCTGGCGACGCCCATGTATATATATATATATAATAATTACAACGTAATTCCTAGGCTACCCCCCATTCGAAAAAATGTCCCAATTTTATGTAACGCAAAATGTCCCAATTTTATGTAACGTTTGTTATATTTTATAGGATTTTTGTTATTGTTATTTAAAGAATGTCACAATTTTATGTAATGAAATATGTAACGAAAAATGTAACGAAAAAATGTCTTAATTTTATATAATGAAAGTTAAATGTTAGAATTGGATTTTTGTGGTTATGTTATTTTTTCCTCTTTGTGTTGATGCCAGTAAGAATTACATTGTAAATTTTGATCATTTTATACAAAGTATAGAAGAGAAAGAGACAGAAATGAAAGCAAGAGGGGTCAAGAAGCACAGCCCCTTGCGAGGCCAAAATGGCCGAGTTATATATATATATATATATCCTTGAACTGAAAAAAACACATCCAAAGTTTAAACTCGAAAATAAGACAGTCAATTCCAGCTTTATATAAAATAAGGCAGGTATTATCGAACACTACGTATATACTATAATTCGATAATAATATATAGAATATTATATGGAATTCAAATATATTATGTGAGGCTAAGAAAACGGAAATAAATAAAATACAGAAGAGGTGTTTGGAACTTTATATTACCCCACTGGAAGCAAAACGACTCTGGATCAATTATGTATGGAAGGAAAACGATGAAATGCCCCCAAGATGTATTTTTTCTATTATAGATTACTAGAATTTAATAGAAAAAATGTAAAATTACCATTGAGGAAAAAAATTCGGTTAACAAGATTACCAAAGTAATACATATTACATTTATCCCCGCGGTGCAAATCTACGAATTGATAACACTGATGAGACTCAGTTTTAATTAATTTAAATAAGTACAATCTTTAATCATATACTGGAGGGGAAAAAATTGGTGTGTGGAAAAAGGAGGTGCAAAAATGGTTGAAGGAATGGTGCAAAGACTGAAGATTAAGTTGCGTCCTTTATCTCGCTACTCTTTAATGGTTCTTTTTCTTTTTACGGTTTGTTGGGTTTGACTCTGTCGTGTCCTTCCTGGATTTTAAGTTCTTTCAGATCATGTTTTTTTTTTTTTTCGATTTTAAATATTAAGCTCTCTGCATGTACTGGTGTACAGATATGCGTATTACGAGGCATGTTATGTATTGTCATATGTATATATCACGATATCACGATATGCCCATGTCAACCCCCACCGCTGGGGGTAGGCAATCCCCGGCGGGATAATTTGGCCTAATCACCCGTGCTGGTCAGGCAAATTAGGAGATGCATTTTATACCTGCTGCCGGCTTTTCATGGTAATAGTTAATATGCGACGCTAATGAAGACGAGATATAGTGTAGAAGCAAGACTACACTTGAAACTGATCGCAATCGCTTGTTATCAATGCAGTCCCGCATGTGTCTTGCTTACTCTATTCATCAACTAATGCGCATAGTGTGGTGTATACGTGATGCTTACCTTTGTCTTCCATATGATTCTATTAGCGGTTATTTAATTTTAATTTCTCGTAATAACTTCTGTCGTCGTCCGGGATCGAACGCAAGACCTCCCCGTAACGGAAGCCAAACACTCTAGCAACTGGACCATCGCGACGACGCATATGTATACATACTTTTACTTAAGTGTAATGCTAGGTTTATGAGTATTATTATTTAGGGCATAAATTAAGATAATTGAAATTTTTGTACTTTGTATCTGATAGTTTTGGGGACTCACACAACGGGCATATTTGCCCTGTGAGACCCGCAACTTATTTAAAAAAAAAAAAGAAAACATTGAAAGTGTATGATCAGAATCTAAAAAGACGCTCTTACAGTTCGTTCCGATCACATACTTCGTGTGGTTTTATTAATTTTTAGGTGATCATCTGTGCCCGATAAAAAAACTAATTTTAATATATACTGTGTATACATTGTAACGGTATCGTTAGTTATTTAGCTAATAATTTTTGTTTAACCAGAGATGCCAACCACGAGGTTTCTGTCTGTACCGGTCGACCGCTGAAAAGAAATATTACTTTATGAATACGACGACAACTGTTATATACGAAATTATTACGGTTAATAACAAAATTCTACGTATCACTGTTGTCGGTTCGTTGATTCTGGATCCGTAGGTTGGCGGTTCGTCGATTGTTTGCTACGTAGAGCTCGGACTAGCGATTAATCGAGCGTGCAGGTTGATGTTCCGCGACTTATTAATTCTTACTGGACTTCTAAAGTTCGATTTTTTCACCATTTAGGAGAACTACTACGAACGGTAACGAATAGTTTGTCCACCGATAGACCGCGAGACACTTTTTACAACTTTTCTGGAAAGACCAGGCGATTGCTCTGCCCCGAAACTGAACGTTAATTTTCGATGCCTCGAGAGAAGACCTTTAACTCACCACAGGTAGGACGTAAATTGATATTCTCTAAAAATCTTCTCTCCGCTTTTTTTTCTTCAAATTTCGACCAACTTCCCGTTCGTGACCGCTGGACTTGGCCGAATCAGGGAGATCCTTTTGTTTTTTGTTGGACGGTGATTTGCCGCCCCAACTGACAACAGTTTCATGCACGCGCACATTCGCACCCGCACCTCCCATTCCAAATTATTTTTATTATTATTTTGTTTGGTTTATATTATTTTATATTTTATTTGTCTTAAAATTTTTCAGTTAATTTTTATCGATCCATGTAATGGTCACATTACAACATTTAAATTCGTTATATGTTCTAATTTACTATACATTTTTGTGTTTAACAAACTGTATGTTAAATGTTTCAACAAAATAATCATGATTCTGTAGTGCTCACTGTTAACTTAGTTTTAAACAACTTGATCCCCGTCCGCTAAATCACATTCATATCACTACCGATTTAACGTTTCTTTTTACCCTCCTATTCCTAATTCAGGAGACTGCTCTGTAAATTAACTTCCTGTTTTCATGCGAATTATACTAGAATCGCCAGCATTCCTGATAACTGCACGTTCTAAGTTCTCTACGAAGCAGACACAAGAAATTCGATAGAATCCTACACTCATTCCTTTCCATCTCTCTATCGATACTTTCATTATTAATGCTGCTGCTAATATCTCATTGCGCAACTGCACCATTGTTATACCGACGAAAAAAAAAAATGTGAAAACTTGTCACCGGCAGCGAAAGCGTAGGTAATCGGAAGATATAAAGATGTCTGCATCCCTGTAATCCCTATTTGTGAAACAAAGAATAGGTAATTCTGGTATACGTCTTTTATCCCTCAGTAGTTTTTAACTGCACGCCAAATTCCAAAATAAAATTAATAATTTTCTCTCGATCTACAACCGCATCCTTACTTTTGCAACCAGAATTCCCTCGATCAAACTGTTCACGCTTACTCGCTCGAGTCTTCGCATCCTTGATTACAAAGAAAGCGTTTTCCCTTTTTTTTTTTGTTTTTTTGCTTTTTTGCTTTTTTTCTTACAATTTCTCTCTCTGACTAAAAATTATATTCTATTTCATCTACTTTTAAAAGCAAAAAAACTGAGCAATAAATGAAAGTGCCCATGTACAGTCAGAATAGCTTCGAAAAATGTGGCATATTGAACTTTACTAAAAATGTAGACCTACTGGAAGTGCTAAAAGAAAAATATTTTAACCATATAAGCACACATTTTCCTACTTTCCTCGTGCTTTATACCATTACCACTCGATATGTCATTCTTCTGAGAACAAAAAAAAGAGATCTGTTTTAATACATTTATTCCGCAGGTTTTAATTGTCTCCTTGTAATTGCATATTTTAAAACTTATTTTTTGCTATTTAGCGTGTAGCAGTTCTTAACAGTGTTGGGTAACCGATATTTAGTCCACAAACAAATATCACTGAAAAAAAAGAGTCCTTTGCTTCATCTTTGACCTATTAAAGCATTGAAAGGGCTAGACAATTCAGCGACTTAACAAAATTGGAACAAATAGGAAAATATTAATAAATCATTTCGACCGTATCAAGATATAATTGATTCATTCCTATTCTAATTGTTCCTGGGTAAAGGTCCCCGGTTAAAAAAAAAAAAAAAAAAAAAAAAATCTTTACAGGTTTTAAACTTTTTTTATTTCAAAACTCATTTCATTCAGCTGCATTCTCAAATATTCGGAGCGTGATTTTTATTAATTTTTTTATTCATCAATTTAAAATGTGTCGCATATAATTTTAGTAATCAAATTACACGAGTTGCAAACATCGATATCGCAATTAAGTAAAAGTAGATAAGCTGATACAGTCCGAATAAATCGAAAAGCCTGAGCCCGGTTTAGCGCCTTTTAAAATGATATTTATCTATCCTTTTCTATGTAGTGCAATTTTATTAGAATCTCTGCCATCTAGTAATCAAAGGTGAAACTAATAAATTTTAATTTTTAAATTAGATCGCTGGATGGCGTAATTCTCATTTAAAAAAGGAACGCTAAAATATAGAGGTATATTATTAAATTCCGGATTAAGGTCGATTCACACACATTCGTGACGTGACAGTGACGTGTCCGTAACGAGATTGTCGCCGGCGGAAAACTACATTTCTCGTTGCGAAGTTAGATAGCGCTATTCACACACGTTCGGTGCGAGACCGGGACGGCGCCGACAAGTACTCTCGTCGTGAAACGTGACGTGATCTCACAGTGATTCGCGACGATATTTTTACGTTTTCACGACGTGATGACGACGGCATTTCTTGTGTTTTCTATTGCGGAACGAGTTGGTTCTTAATAGTGAATGACGAACAATTTATCGTAATTATACTGTGCTTTATGATCAATCTGATGGACGGTATATGGACACAGAGTATGAAAATTTGTTCGGCGTCAAGGTGGCGATCGGGTTCGTAGTGTGTTGAATGATGTGTGAAAATATGCCGATTTGGTGTTGTATGCGCGGGTGGTGCAGGCAAGCTATGTCGAGGCGTGAGAAATTGTAAAAAAAAAACGGAAAAATGGTATAACGTTATCAGTTCGCGGAGAGAGAGTCGGTTGTGTTATAAAATAATTTACTTTTTTTTTTATTTCTATTCTTGTCGAGAATCCCTCGGTCTTCCGGAAATTATTTTTACTCACTCACAAAAAAATATCTATTGAACAAAACTTTCTTATATATCTATATCTCTGAATTATACACGACAACGATTTAAAATGAAGCAGCTGCATAAAAAAACGTACACTGATTAACAAAACATGATTATACATACACATCTAAATTCGGGTTTTTTTGTTGTTTTTTTTATTGGCCTGAACAAATACAGTTCATTTGGCCAGTTTCGGTTTTTTCAATCATTTACACTACTATACTCACAAATTATTACAAAAAAACAAATATAAATTTATATATATTTTCAACATAATTCTCTCGCCTGTATTTTAAACTATTTCATCATTTATTATTTACAATAAATTTTATTTTCTCGTCGACCCTATCGTGGCTGGAACGCCATAACCGATAGGCAGGACAAACACCGCCCTAAATAGTTTAGAATTGTGAGAATGTATGAGAAGATTGTTTGAATGATATGTTATGAAATTAATTTTCATATTTTTTTTTTGGTTTAAACTCCTTGCGCGAATTTTCTTATATATATTTTTTTTTAATTCTAAAAAGCCTAATTGCTCTGCACGGTAGAGTTATTCCGGTCGTGGTATGCCGTGATGTGCCATTGGCGCCCGTTACATTGAATAAAAATTTTCAGTAAATACACAATATTCAACGGAAAAGCAGCGGAATAATTGTGTCTCTTACATTATCAGCAGCTTTTTTAAAAAAATATAGAATTATAAAATCTAGTAAAAATCGGTTCAAAACTTGAGGGGATCTAATTAACTTATGTTGAGTATCTACATCATAATTATTGCGAACTCTTACCGCAAGAAGTCTTTCTCTAGGGGAGATAGCTCTTCTCCAGTGTGTATCTTCTTTTTTAAAGTAATCTTGCTAATTTACTCAACAATAAATTGAATGAATTTTCCGTCATTCGAAAATATTCGTGAAATTTTGATCCATCTTCTGCCCCAACTCTTTATACAGAATTACGAATTCCCCTTCAATCCCCCTCTTTTTCCATGCTTCATGAACCCCCATTTTCTTCTTTTACGTTTAACTTGCTCTTCTTCTTCAACCAAAATTAAAGCAATCATAATAAGTTCGTCATCTGAAAAATTTGCCATTCTATGTAACACGATCACTGCACGAATAGAACACGTTCCAGTGTGAATTAAAATCACTTGTGGTTCACGTTGGCCGACGTACGTCCCAGCCACGTCCCGTGTACATTACTGTCACGTCACGAATGTGTGTGAATCAACCTTTAGACGGCATATTTTTCTTCACTAATTCTATATGAAAAGACATTACCAATACAGTCGGTAGTAAAAATAATTCAGTTTCTGAAAATTATGCTTTTTCAGTGCTTTTTAATTTTTCGATTTAATCAAACATTCTTTAAAAACCATGATTAATACAGATTCTGAAATAATGTTCTTCGATTAAAGTTAAAGAAACTAACCTGTTAATATTTTTTTTCTTATATATATACATTAAATCACATATGGAGAACACACAAGGCAACGCCCGTCTGTAGGTTCTCAACACAGCTATAACGTTTATTTGTAATCGATCATATACAATTAACCGCTATAAATAATAAATGTGTCACGGTTCTTAACACAAAAAAAAAACATAATATAACTCTGCACTAAAAAATAACTGAAGAACGCATAATCAAAAAATAAATAAAACAAAGCAAAAAAAAAATAAACTACAAGAAAAAAAAAGTGAAAAAAAAACACTTACTCACATCATTCCTCCATTTCTTTTTTCAACTGCAATCGCTGTAGTTGCCCAGCAGCCAATTTTTCAATTTCTAACAAGCAAATTTTTTTATTCTTAATGTTCACGATATCCATCGAAATTTTCCCTAATAAGTCAATCAGTACGGAGTCCTTTGTTTTATTGATGAAATTATTTATACCCTTAGGCTTAATATATGCAACTTTGAACGAAGCTCTAGTTATCTTCACTATATTCCTGGTCTTAAGGTCGGAGGAGGATGCAGCTTATAATTGTATAAAATAAATAGATAATACCTCAGTTTAGCCGGTAATTCTTCCAGTTCCTTCCACTAATTAAGATTAACCCTCCCTCGACTTAAATATTTTTTTGCTATGAGTTTTCATTTTTTTTTTTTTTTTTTTTTATGAATAGCGTTTATTTTTTGATTTTCAGATTTATTAGCTCTTTCCCATGCTTGTATAACGTAAGGTATCCTCGATGATATCAGAGCATTATAGTATTGTCTTAAAATTTTAGAAGGTAAAAGTAGCCTAAATGTCTATAAATCGTCGGTAAAGATTGTTCGATCATTTTTATTAGTTCCGAAATATGGTATTTCCAGCTTACACTACTACCAATCGTTGCCCCTAAGTATTTAATTTTCTAATTTTCTGCACATTTTGTATGATCATACAATCATCACTGCAATAATTAGAGTTATTCGTATGAATACAATTATGACATTTGAAATATTAATGGAAAAGCTTTAACTATACGCCCAAATTACCAAAAAATTTAAATTTTTTTGCACTAATTCCTCCGCTTTATGTATGTCAGAATTTTCAATCACCAACGCAATATCATCCGCAAAAGCAAATATTTTCGTATATTTGATATATCTATAGAATCTATTTGTATACATCAGAAATAATAAAAGTGCTAGTATTGTACCTTACCCTACTCCGCAGTTACATCTGAGTACTGAGACTATCATTTATTTTTATCCTTAACTTCCGATTTTTTAAGTAGTCCACAAACCACTTGTATTGATTGTTAACAAGACCGATGTTCCACAGTCCCTTATTAATTTAGCATGGCTCACCGTATCAAAAGCATTGTTTAGATCAGTAAAAATAACTAGAAATTGACTCCCTTCGGTCAAACCTTCACGTATATTGTTAACAAAAATTTTTAGCAACTCTGCTATTGATTTTTTTTCCTGAAGCTAAATTGTCGTGGGTATAATATTCCATTGTTTTCTAGGTAATCTCTACTATTTTTGCAATTACCGAAATGATAGTAATTGGCCTATAATTGGAGCAATCAATACGATTCCATGTCTTGTAGATTGGCCGTACTACGCCTACTTTGAGACAAGCACTTTCCCTCTTGTTACTGATTGATTTATTAAATTCACTAATAAAGGTCCTATCAATCTAATATATGCCATTTAACATCCACAATTCTAATCCCATCGTATCCCGGTGCTTTATTGTCTTTTATTTTCTTTACCACTTCGCTAACCTCGTTATCACTAATTTTCAGAATAAAAAAATGGTCACCTTATTTTAAAATAATCAGCTTGTATCTCATTTGTTACTGAATTACATCTGCGGCAGCATTTAACAGAATTCGATATATACTGGGTTAGAAATTTATCGGAAATGTCGTGCGCTTTACCAACATGTTTATTAATCATGTCATCGATTGAATTATTATTAAAACCTTTTAGTAACAAAATTTATTACCCTTCGTGTCATCTTTTGGTGTTCGTAGAATCGTGTAAGATAAGCGACTTATCGTTTCTCTAATTTTTTTTTTTAACATAATTCCTGAATTTAACATGATTTTAATTGTAATTAAAAATGAATAACTGCTGATGTAAACAATCCCCTGTATATAATCCGTTAACAATGAACATGGTAAATGTGTTACTTTATAGTTAATCAGATTAGCGTTTATTCGCAAATCCGTATTAAAATATGATTTGCTTATTTTTTTTTTAGAATTTTTTTATTGTACGCAAAATGTAAACTTTTATTTTGTTTGAAGTGAAACAAGAAAAGAATATGTAAAAAGTGTTGTACCTACGGTTAAAAGCAATAAAAAACTTATTATAAGAAATAAATAATCCAGAATTGTGGAGTTGTTTTGAAAATAATAAATATATACGTGCATAATTTGCCTATCGTTTCTGTTTTTGAATTCTGTATAATAAATGCTGTGTAATTAAAATATAATTATTATTGACTTTCTTATAAACTTTTCTTCTTTAGATTGAAAATTAAAATTCGAAAAACAAAATTAATTATTTTATTTTAATTTTTCGTTTTAATCTGTAAAATATTCGTATACAACTAATATTATTATGAAACAAGTTCAGTCAAGCATGATGTTTCATGCGCTGAGGATTCCGTATGTAAAGACATTATGCAGGCGCGGATCCAGAAGGACATTTTGAGAGAAAAATTATATAATTACGTAAAATTTTCTACGGTAGGCAGTAGATATGAGAAATACCCCTTGTGTTTCATAAAGAAAATTAAATAACGACCTTTACAGAAATTTAAAAATGTTTTAAAAATACATAATTATTACAATTTTTAATTTAACTTTTGTCTTATATTTAGGGGGTGAAAAATAAAACGAAATTATAAAATTATACCTTAAATATGGTAGTTTAGAAATAGTAAGAAAGATAGTATTTCTTATTAGACACTTTACTTCTTTTTTATTTTTGTTAGTAATCCGATCCGAATTCTTTGTTCGTGAGCAAGTTTAAATATATATATTTCTCATTGAACTATTTTCATTTACATTACAAAATAAAAATTAAAAATAAATAATAATGGCAAAGTTCGATGACAGTTGGGTTTAAAATAAAATAAAAACGTAACATTAATAGTTTTACTAGAAAGTAGTATTAAATATTAATTATTAAAATCCGTAAATAAAATTCATACAAATCTTTTATAGCACAAATTAAGTTTCTCTGTTATTACAAATTTTTTTATAGAAGCTTTGGTCCTTTGGAGGGGGAAATGTCCCCTATCACCGTGAATCCCTCACTGCTTTATGTTTACATAATCTTCTTCTTCTTCTTCTTCTGGTGTCATACACAGGCATCTGCGCGTGGACGATCACCAATTGGCTAGATTTCCCGGTTGTTCGCTGCTTCAATTAGGCTTTTTATTTTGGTTTTTCCGATGGTCCACTGTTTTATATTCTTGGACCACGATGTTTTTCTTCTTCCTCGTGCTCTTTTTCCATTAATTTTCCCTTCTATAATTATTTGCAATATTTTGTATTTCCTAATACTAAATTCAAAACAAAGAAATATGATTTTTCACGCCATAAAGAAGGAGGAATACGTAATTTTTCGCGCTTTTTGAACCATTCGCCAATATCGAACAACGAAATACGGTTTCGTTTTCAACAAATAGTGATCATTCCAACAATATATCACATGCCCGGAAGAAAAAAAAATGTTTTTTTTATAAATTTCGAACTTCTGGCGCCCTGTAATTTTAAAGTTGGAAACTCGGATGTGCCAAACTAGAGAAATATACGGAGATGCGCATATTTTTAACTTTGTTCAAAATTTTTAGCTACTGTACTCGCGCCGTTAGGGGGGACTCAACGTCATTTTTCGAGGCTTTTTTGAACTTTTCGCAAACTCCAAAAGTTTCGTTAAGGAAATGAAATACGGATTCGTTCCCAACAAACAACGATCTTTCCATCGATGTATCAACACGACCGGAAAAAAAGTATTTTTTTCATAACTTTCGAGCTTTCGGCGTCCCAGGGGTCTAAATATAAAGTTATAAGTTCAGCTATATTTTTCCTATAAACCGGTCCTTTGTGCATGATACGTTTTGGTTTCTTCAAATTTTTTACTCGGATAATTGCTTACATAAATATCCTTAAATTTGTAAAGATATGCCTTATTGACATATATTCGGTATGTCTTATCATAAATGTAATTCTTGTTATTTTCCTTTTCTACAATGTTATTGAACTATGTTTAAAAGTTTTTTTGTTTTTTTTTTCAACAGTTTAAAGTTTTTCAACGCCTACTTACACCTTTCGTATAATGTAACGGTAATAAAACTAATAAATTCGTTTTGTTAATTATCTTCAAAGACTACCTGTGTAAACAATAAATATACATTAGAGAAACAAACGAGCGATTTTATTTGATTTTGCTAATTTTCTTTTCGAAATTTTTGTGCAAAAAGTTACTAATAGTTTTTATCAGATAAATTTCCAGATAACTGTGATGCAAAATTTCTTATTTTCAGATGTGAAATATCAGTACATATGTCAGATAAAGCGAAAATGTTATCACCATTAATAGGGAAATGTATAATTAGATTTAGATAAGAACAAATACCGCGTCTGAATTTCAAGTTCTCCATTGACTCTCTACGTTCATGTGTGTTTAATTAACAACTGTGTTTATCGTAATCCGATATGAATTTCCATTCTTATTATATTTTATTATTTTATACATTATGGGCGTACGTTAGTAAGTTTTATTCTTTAACATATAATTTTCCTTTTTCTTAATCATACACATTATTCTACATATTAAAACCGTTGTTCGCTTTTGACGGGCAAACGTGTGAACCGATTATCGGAAGAAACATTAGCTAAAATTTAAAATAAATTAAAAACCTCCTATTTCCCATAAACTAGAATACTCTTATTTGTTGTTCTCAGATTTAAAAAAAAAAAATGACTCCGCTAATGCGGCAACATTCGTTAACAATTGTACATTTAAAAGTTCTCAATCTAAAGCAAAAGCGGCAAACGATAAAAGACGACGTTAAGCAGTTTCGCGCGTTCTATTTGTGAGCGAGTCAGGATGTAATTTCGCATTAATTTATTACTATTTCGTATCGAATTTACATATCTCAAAAAATAATTAATAATTAGCGTGCAAAATAGAAGAGCAAAAGTATGCTTAACAAGGACGTCGCCAGCCGATGAGCCAATGAGAGGCAAGATGATGTGAGTTATAGGAAAAATAAAATGTATAATTCGTAGAGGCTTAACATTTTATTAAAGAAGAATAAAATCTTAATTAAAACATAATTTGCGTGGGTTTCTGGCAAATTGTTCTACTACTTTAATATAAAAGTCTTCCAAATTGTCCATGATTACACACACGCCTATGAATACTAAAGTTTCAAGGCTCCACAACGGCCTTCCCCTGCCTGCCCATGGTGTTTAATATTTTCCGAAAAAGTTTTATATTAACCTGGAAAAAAAAAACAAAAAAAAAAACGACATAAACAAGAAACAAATTATTATTGATATTATAAAATACTTCTTAGTTAATTTATCGGCCTTCATTTTAAAAAACGCCTATGATCAAACATTTCAAAAGCTTTCCTCATGTAATATATTAACTGGGGTCAATATTGTTGCCATATCGCGAAATATTGAGTTCAAATTATCATAATATATATGTTTTCGTGTTTTTATCTTTAATGTACTTACTATAATTATAATTTATAAATTTACGGTATGACTTGCTGGTGATTAAATGTATAGATTGTTTTTCAGTTATATAATCAAGTATTAAAAAATACATAAAGCACATTTCAACGAATAAGTTTGTTTGGGACTTATTTTAGAAAACTTTTTTTAACAATATTGTTATGAAACGTACGCTTTTCACTTCTTTTTTTTTTTATATCAAATTGTGAAAAACGATAGAAGATATTAGGAAATACGAGTTTTCCTTAAAGACGAATAGACAAACGATGACCGAGATCGATATATGTATAACACCGATCATCGAATTCACGCCATGAAAAAAAAATGGCGGAGTTATTACGAAATCTGCCCTTTAGGACATCGCGTTAGGCTTTCTTTTTTTTTTTTTTTTTGAATAATTAAAAAGAAAATAATAATCGATTCACAACGAACTTTATTTTTAATACGATGGTAATTTGCGGCCGATGAAATCAATTCTATGATACACGAAATAATATAAGAAAATAAACTTATCTGCAAAAACGCACTTTCGTGAAATAAGATAAGGCGGTTGCAAGTGCCAGACTAGACTAACCTATTTAGACGGCACACAGCATCACTGAACGCAACGGTCCGCTCGGACCCGCACGAGCCCGTGGGGTATTACCCAGGCACTGTTCACACGTGTGCCCGGGCACATCAGCCACTACACCTCTGAGGCAACGACGTAAAAGCTGTGGGCAACATACCCACACATATACACTCAGACACCCTAGTTGCAGAACTGCCAAATTAATAAAATTCCCCAAGTAGCCAGAGCCGAAGCTCTTTGATATACATTCATCACTACAAACTTTGACGGTTATTTAAAACCCCCAATTCGTTTCAATATTTATGATTTCTGTCACAGAAACCGATACTCATCTTGCTGGCTAATATATTTTGTTTATTTCTTCAATGCACCCTTTCTTCGTACTAACTATTCATTCGAATGTGTAGTTTGAGATGTTTAATTTTTGACGAAATAAGAGGGGGGAATGGAGATACATTACAGTTCATAATTACAGTGATGATTAATGAATCGGCATAATGAAGAACGCGCTCGTTCACGCTTGCTTTGATATATTTATTTAATCAAATCAAACTGTGCAGAGCCGTATCTGAGGCCCCCCCCCCAGAAATGTCTGCGAAATCATAACTGCTTGAATTAAATGGACCGAAATACAGAATAAATTTATTTCCTTTCAATTTTTGACAAAAGAAATGAAAATTAAAATTTTTATGAATTCTATAGAAGCGACTATTTTTTATTTGTTTTTATTATATTGTTTAAATATTACATATACGATAATTGACTACAAGGCTTTAGTGTACTATTTATAAATAAATATATTTTATGATAACACGTACACACACACACACACACACACACATGTATATGTATAATTATAAAAATATTTTTATACCCCCCCCCCCCGAAATTTTGGTCTAGTTACGGCCCTGAAACTGCGAATTAAATGTGAATAAAGAATTTACCTAAATAAATGTAATTACTTATTTCATAGAGTATAATTTTTGAACAGTTTTCGGAAATACGAATATCATTAATATATAATTTACAACCATGTTTAAGATTGTTCTGGAGAACTTACAACGGCTAAACTTTTGGGATGTTATGAAGATCAAGCGTATCACAGACTATTCGATAACTTCCATCTGAATTCTGGTGCAGTAACAGCTTGCGATGAACTTTGTTTGGTAAAGGGTTATCAATATGCTGGTATAGAAAATGGGTAAGACAAAAGTATCGGTGTTTTACAAAGTATTATAATAAAAATGTTCTGAAATATTTGAAATGCGCCTTCGTGATATTCAAATAAGAAACTGAAAAATTTCAAAGTTCTTTTATTGTTTATAAGTATCTCTATAAATTGTGAAAAATTCTAACTTATCGGATAATATAAAACAGAAATTTTATTATTTTAAAACTTAATACCAACCAACTCTAAACACTATTAGCTGTAATTATTTTATAATGTACATTACGTTGTGATTAAAATTGTAATATTTAAAATTAATTGGTATTTTTTTTTTATTAAATAATAAATGAATAAAGTTTCATGTTCTGTATCTCTTAATAAGTTTACATTTTTTTACTATATTGCAAGTTGGTACTGATTTAAAAAAATTTGAATTACTATATCTGTTCTAATTATACGCATCAAACACACTCTCTTAAAAGAATACGAACCTGAACAACCCCCCACTCAGGCAAAGTCTGTAAATTAGTTTGCCAAACTAAATACCAAACACATACCTAATAATACCCAATACGGGTTGGAAATTTATTATAGCTGATGAGATATACTGTAATACCTACACCCACATTAAGTATACATGCGCGTTAAGTATAAAATATGTTGGCACAAGAAGTCGATGGTTAATAATCGATTAGTGGTTCTCATTCATTACACAAAACTCACGTATAAATGAACAGTTAATCCATTACTAAGCGATAATTAACACCGGCTAGCCTTTGTACAATTTAGATGGACATAATAGTAAAGGAAGTGATTGATCTATGTACTAGAATACCTATTTTATGTACTAATAATATTAGATCAATAAAAATCAAAAACAGTGTTAAATATAGCCAACTACTGTAGCGTAGTTCGTTAGGCGCTAGTATTTCGTTCAGATAGGGCCCGATTCGAATCTCACACCGCACATTAAAAATATTCACTCGCGCTAGGTTAGTGTCCATAGTTAATGAGCTCAAAAATAAAAAGTGAGAAAAAAAAACAAACTTTCGTAATTAGTTTTTATTCTCAATTTTTTTCCCAATTTTTGATAACAGATTAAGTAGTATCATCTGTACCGGATAACTAAAAGCATTGCCCTTGACAACTGTACAATTTTCATAATTTCCTTTTTTACGCTATGTAGATTGATTTAGTTCATTTTTCTCGATACGATTTAGCAGTTAAAATTTTATTACAAATATATGGTGTAATCACGGACGTACTTTTCAATAAAAGAGAGGGGGGGTTAAATCTTAAATTTTCATTTTTTTTTTTTTAAGCTGTAGGTTGTTCGACGTTATTATATTATATTATTATTTATTATATTAAATAATACAATCTTATTTCATTTTTTGCTTATATGATGGTTATACAATAATATTATTATAATAATATATTAAGAATATAATTTAAAATTTAAAATTGAGTCGTTTACGTCTTATTGCCAACTTATTTACAGTTTCTTTAGAATTACCGCCGGGTCACGGTGAATGCTCATAAGAGTAAGATCAATGCTTTTTCGTCACCCATTCGATTCCTAATATATGTTCTTAATATTGTAGAAACATCTTTTTGCGATTACATTGGACACTGGAAGTGTGGCTAATATAATAAGAAGCTTTTTTATCAAAGGAAAAAACTGTTCATCCCAGTGATCAATAGCTTCTACTGCAGTGGTAGGTTTTCGCGTAGCAGATTTCCAGTGATTGTGCGGTATCTCATATTCACTTAGAAATATCGTGCTTTCATTTTTACCGAGAAATGTTTGTGTTATTTTTTTCGGTTATTCATACGTAGTAGAGTCATTACTCGTCTTCTCATGTAAAAACATTTGAATTCCTTCGATAGTTTCTTCATGTGGTTTAAAGCGGATATCGAGTTCTGCAATGTCATGATCAACAATGGGGTTAAATACATTTCGGCAGTTTCTCCTGGTATATTACTATGCTGGGTTTGCTATCTGTTCATTTTCGGAACAACTATGTAATTTGAACTCATCTACTTTACTCGCTCAAAAAGAACTGAGAATTGACTTTCATTCCAAATATTTTGTAATGTTGTTTTTATGGTTTCTGCATAACTGTAAGTGTTGGTCAAATCGATATTAACTTTTTTCATTGCTTTATTTAAGCTTGCAGTAGAGAATTTTTCTCAACATAACCAGCGACACAGCAAACTGGTTATTTTCTATGACGGTTTGCAGTTGGTGTGCTTGAGTGGCGACATCCCTACCAGCAGCAACTTCTCGCAGTGCTTCAAGTGTTGTGCATATTACAGAAAACATTTGTGCAGACCGTTCTACAGCCGCATGAGAGAGATAAACGTTGAATGAGATTAATTAATTCGATCAGCAATTTTCTTCATAAGGTTGTCCCAAAGTGAAGATTGTCGAAAAAAGTTTATTGCACTTTTTATAATCCCTATACAGTTGCGAATCATAGGTATCCTACATGAATGCGCTGGAACTAAGTTGAACCACACGGTGTACGACTTGTGGTCTTGGGTATTTCCCTACGATTATTGTTCTCACGCCTCGTAATCGGCCGCTTAGTACTGCTACGCTATCAAAGCCTTGTCCAATGAATTTATCTATATCCAAGTTATACGATAAGAGATATAGTTGTCGTTGCCAATGTTTTGGAGCTGAAACATCTTCTACGCAGATAAATTCAAGAAAATCCTCCCGGATAATTGACTTTTCAAATGAGCAGTCTACATATCGTAAACATAATGCTAGTTGTTCTCGCCGGGATATGTCTTGCGTTTTGTTTGCCAATACAGTAAAAATGCCACCCTCTTTGACCCTTCTTTTAAGTACTTGCGCTGCAATAGTATTAGCGCATAGTTCAATCACTTTATTCTAAATTCCTGATGAAGAATACATAGCTCTACTGCGCACGCCCCAAAACCCTCCGCCTACATACGTCAATGGTTGTAGTAGGGGAAATAAATTGCCCAGTTGTAAAAATTAGCTACCTAATTGATAATTAAAATCGGATAATCTGTAACATTTTTACAAAAAAGTCAACATTAACAGATGTATGTAATAAAACATTGTTAAATAATAAACAAATTAAATCGTATATATTGTAAAGGAAAAAAGAAAAAAATCCATTGAGTAAAATATATTTTGCTTTATCTGTCGAATATTCTCTTTTAAGAGTTAATAACCTTTTGAATAATTTATATTTATCCAATTTTGTTTTATTTTAAAAACTAAATAAAATTTTAATTAATTACAGGAATTCGTGTTACTGTGGTAATCAGTTTCCATCGAGAAATGTTAAAATTAGTAATGAAAGTTGCAGTTCAGTAAACTTCTCTGTGACGGCGGTGTCAGCTTATCAGACGAAAATTTTTAGTAAAATATTTTTTTAACTTTTAATGTTATAAGAATAATTATGGTGTTTTGAAAAAAAAAATCTATAATAACATAAATTCTTATATATTTTTATTGTTTCAAACATAAACATAATTGTTATGTTTACTATTATTGTAACATTAAATTGACAAAAAAATTACATTTTATTAATTAACTTCTACTTGCAAATAAATTGTTTAATGAACAACACGTAAACAGACTCTCAAAATAAAAAAAGAAAATTCTCATTTCGATGGTTGGCACTTTCCATTTGATTTACTTCAATAATTATTATGTCTACGGTATCCTTTAATGGAGTGAGAAAATTTTTCTCTAAGAAGAAATAACCTAACTTATCTTTAACTATTTCTCCAAACATTTTTTCTTTTTGGATACTCTGTATAATTTCCGACTTGACCCCGTTCCAATAAGTTCTACTATTTGTTTAATAATTTTTAAATTTCTCATTTCTAACTTTGTTTCAGGTTTACATTGTCTTTTTTTAAGTTCTTTAAAAGCCTTCGTTACTTCAGTATATTTTATAATGATGTGTACAACTTTAGACTTAGCCGACCGTCTAGTCAGGCTCACTCCTTAGAATATTTTTTCATAATTTCCTATCGTTGTAGTGAAAATACGAAAAATGTATAAAATTTCTGAATCATTCAGAATACGTTAGATGTTTTAGCCAAAACGAACGATGTGTGGAATTCAATTTAATTCATCAACATAACAATATGTGAAACATACAGCTGAAGTGGATTGGTTTTTAAAAATCTAGGTTATACGTAATTGTCGTACTTTGCATCCATATTTAATCGATTGTGTCAAAAGACTGACCACGGATTAATATCTCTAATTCATCTTTTTTTTAATATACCGCTATAGTTGGTTAAACAGCAGTATCTCCTCCTTCAAGTAGGACCTGGTTCGAATTCCGCTGCCGCACACCGAATTTCCCATTAAAAACTTCACTTGTGCCGGGTTAATGAAAAAAGTCTGCGTCAAATACCATCTTCAATTATTTCATTTTGTATTGTCTTAAAGACGCAGAAAATTTGTTCTTTAAATTTTTCAGAGTATATTTCAGTATTGCATTATGCCTAGACAATAATATAGTTAAATTTAGGAAGTTTCCCCATGTTCTTTCTATACAAACTTCCAAATCAGTTTAGTCTGACCTTTTATTGTTCCTCTTAGTGTTTCCACTTATCCCCGCTAATAACGGTATTATTATTCATTAAGGCTTTCCTTATGCAATTTTTAATCTTCATGCTTACGCAAGTTACCGTGACACTTTTTTCACCTCGAAAGCTCAACATGAAAAATTAAATCATAAAGTCTGTAAAAATTTACACAATAAACTTACCTTTAATATTTTAATATTTTACTTCCTAAGATTTCTCCAATGATTTTTTTTTTTTATAAAACAACAACTATTCGTGAACTGTTAATTTTTTGTCTTGCGCAAAGAAATAACTTTTTTGTTTTCTGTATTATAAAAATTCATGTTCTTAATAAAACGCACAAAACGATGTAGATTAGTTTGATTCTCACTAAAAACAAAATTAAACAACACACGTTCAATTTTTTGTTTTAAATCAACTTTATTAGATGTTATATTTTATATTATTATATTTTATATTATTATATTTTATATTATTATATTTTACATTTAGTAAATAGGGTGTGTTAGTGTGGTGTGGGCTTTTCTTTTGTTTTTGTTTTCAGGAGAATGTGGCAAGACAATAAAGATATTATTATTATTACGGTTTTAGAATATGCATTTTACTTCCGCGTATTTTTAGTTTATCGAATTTAGATTCAGAATTCTTATAATCGCGAATCAGTTGGGTAATGAAATAAACGCCGTTTATTTATTCTGTACTTTCTTTTGAATCCGCCCTGATTAGCGTCATAAAGATACAACAGCGGCGACGAGGATGGGATGCCGGTGATTAAGTTACCCGGAGAATTTAAAATTTTGATAATACTCCGGTAAGTCGTATACTTACAATTTTACAAAGCAATTTTCGAATTACTATTTAAAATGAGCGTATCTGTGGAACAGTTGGTTTCGGCTCTTACTACTGCAATACAAAGCATGACTACACAACCGACATCAATTGTACAATCTGTTGTTATTGAAAATTACAATGAAAGTATCGAAACATTTTCGAATTATTTACAACGCTTGGAAAATTTTCCTTAAAGGGAATAGACGATACTAAAGATAGTTTATGTGTACAGTTATTTATAAATTATCTTGGTGCCAAATACTATAAACTTCTTTCCGATTTAGCATTACCCGATTTACCGAATACAAAAACCTACAACGAATTGAACCCGTTAATTTCATATTTAGACAAAGCGCCTAATGAAATAATTGAACAAAATAGGTTCAATTTACATACACAACATGAAAACGAAAATATTTGTCAATTTATGGCCGACTTAAAAAATTTAAGTACGTATTGCAATTTCAAATGTCAACACTGTAATAAAAATACAGCAGATATGCATTTACAATTACAATTTATTCGTGGTGTTAAAGAGACTGAAATTCGTGAGAAACTGTTACAGCAAGGTTCAGATTTAACATTTACTAAAGCGGTTGAATTAGCTGTATCTATCGAAACGGCTAAGGCCGGAAGTAAACAACTGAAAGACTCAGGTCTTACACGTCAGGTGAATTATATCAAAAATGAAACTAAGTTTAAAACAAGGAAATCATCTGATTTCTCATCTGATGCCAAATCACAACCCAGATTGTACAATTGATGTTTCCGATGCGACGAAAAATCACACAAAGCGAATACTTGCAAATACATACATACCATATGTAATTTTTGTAAAATTAAAGAACATTTGTTTTCCGTTTGTACCAAGCGTTATAATAATAATTTTCTGAAGATGGATGACAAGCATGAGCGTAATATAAATCGTAGTAAATTAAAACGAACCTTATGTTAAAAATAAACCAAACGATTCTAATTTAAATAATGCTACATCTGAGAATCAAATTAATGCGGATGAGTATTCCAATATAAACGATCTTGAATTGTATCCTGTAAATAATTTACAACTTAGTACTATAAATCCTATTCAGATGTATTACTTAACGATGCGCTTTTTTTGATGGAATTAAACACTGGTGCGGCAGTATCCACTATGGATTATAAAATGTATTCAAAAAAATGTAATATTAAATATGAAGCTACAACTGTCAAATTAAAAACATATACCAATGAAATAATTAAACCCGTGAGCATAGTACTTTTCCCAGTTACTTACAATAATATAACAAGAAATTTGCGTTTATTTTTACCTGATGGACATTGCAGCCTCATTTTTAGACGAGAATGGATATCAGCGTTTAATATAACTGTACAAAATGCAGTATCTATGCCGGTCAACACTACAAATATTTGTGAAAATAATTACAAATCAATTATTGAAAATTTACTTCGTGAATTTAAAGAATTGTTTTTGGTTAAAATTGGCAAAATTTCAAATTACAACGCTAAGTTGAAATTAAAGGAAGGAACCAATCCTATATATTGTAAGCCCAGATAAGTACTATAAGAGCCCAAGTAGAAAATGAATTGGAACGATTAGAGAAATTAGATATTATCGAGAGAACAAACTATACTACTTGGGGAACACCCATAGTACCTGTCATAGGTAAGAAAGGAAACGTCCGTTTATGTGCTGATTATAAGATAATCAATAAATTCCTAGAAGATGATAAGTACCCAATTCCTTGTATCGATGAAATTTTTACCAAATTAGCCGGAGGAAAATATTTTTGTTCTTTGGACATTAACAAAGCATATTTGAATATGTGTATGGATGAAGAAAGTACAAAATTACAAAGTATAAGCACACAAAGAAGTTTTCCTGGGTCTCATGTTTGGAGTCAAAACAGCACCAAGCTTATGACAGCGTTTTATGGATTCAATACTTAATAGCTTAGATGGAACATGTTTTTTTGACGATATTACAATTCAAGCAAAAACTTTACCTGAGTTAATAGATCGTTTACGCACTGTATTCACTAAATTAAAAACACATAACTTATATATAAACAGGGACAAGTCCCATTTCTTTAAAAGTTCAATCAACTACTGAGGATTTACAATTGATGCAAATGGAATATATAAATCTACGGATAAAATTGAAACAATTTTAAAATCAAATCTACCGGAAAACAGCTCACAATTACATAGTTTCCTAGGTTTTATCAATTGTTACAATATGTTTTTACCAAATTTATCCACATCAGTTCAACCACTAAATAAATTATTATGTAGAGGGCAATTGTTTAAATGGTCAAAGGAATGCCAATAGGCATTTAACACTTTAAAATCTGAAGTAACTAGTGAACGAGTTTTAATGCCCTATGATCCAAATTTACCTTTGGTTCTTGCTACAGATGCTTCACCTCATGGATTGGGAGCTTGCCTCTCTCACAAACTAAAGACAGGCTATTGCATTTGCTTCCAGATCTCTTACAAAAGTTGAAAAAGGATACAGTCAGATTGACAAAGAAGCTACAGCTACAGCTATTTACTGGGCTGTAAAAAAAATTTTCAATTATTTATATGGCAGGAAGTTTATGTTACATTGCAACTAAAAAACACTTACTTCAATATTCAATCCTGATAAAGAGTTACCCTCAATAATAGCATCAAGCACAATTCCTTAGTGGTTGTGATTACACAATCCATTACAAAAATACTGTGAAACATGGAAATGCTGATTTTCCTTCTAGGTTCCCAGTTAGAAGTAATAATTATATTATTGATAATGATGATATAGACATTTTTCAATTACAACAATTAGAGGTGCTGCCAGTTACACATAAAGAAATAACTAAAGAAACCATAAAAGATCCAAAATTACGAATTATTTACAATGCTTTACAAACAAATCGAGGATTACAGGGCACTGTATTCCAAGGAAGAGATACAAAATTCAGTATTACAAATAACTGTATTTACTATGGTATAAAAGTAGTGATTCCAAAATCGCTGAGATCAGCAATCCTACAGCATTGTGCTCACCTTGGAATTACAAAGATGAAAAATTTAATATGATCATATTACTACTGGAGAGAGATTGATCGAGACATTGAAGATATAGCTAAAGCATACATGGCTTGTGCACGGAATCGTAATAATCCTTCAGCTTTTACAGATCACCCATAGTGCTATCCACAGACATCATGACACAGATTACACCTGGATTTCACTGGAAAATTCTTGTATAGCTACTTTCTGCTATTAGTCGACACGCACAGCAAGAGGCTAGAAGTAGTACCAATACCAAATATCACATCTTAAACAATGGTCAAGGTCCTGCGGAACACATTTGCTTGGTTTGGACTTCCAGTTACATTAGTAACTGATAATGGGGCACTGCTAACAAGTAAGGAGTTTGAAGATTTTTTGAGATCCAATGGTATCCAACACAAAGTTTCTGCAGTATACTATCCAACCACTAATGGACAAGTCGAACGTTATGTTCTAGAAGTTAAAAAAAAATTAAGAGCAATGGAACGAGAACCCGGATCACTAGATTTCAAACTGGTTACCTTTTTGATGCTGCATAGAAAAACTAAGCATACAATAACAGGGCTGAGCCAGCAGAAATACTACTAAAGGCTAGTTATCGTACACGGTTAGATCCTTTAAAATATGATTATGTCGCAAAAACACGAAGTAAATCAGAAAATAAGAAACAGTTGATTCCTCGGGTATTCCAAGCAGGAGATAGCATTTTGTACAAAGGCTACTCTGACCCTGATAAGTGGATTAAAGGTACTATAGTGGAACCACTTGGTTCATTACATTACCAAATACAAACCAATGAAGGAAACCAAATAAAAAAGCATGTGGACCAAATCATCAGGTCATCTACTAGAATCGGGCCAGGAAAAGATGACATAGTTTTACTAGTCATAGATTCTACTATCCATACTACACCAGGTCCCGTTCAAGAAGAACCAATACCCAACAATGGCAAGCTGGGCTCGCCTCCCGCGTTGGTTCCACCATTGCTGCAAAGATCAGAAAGAATCAGGAGACCGCCAAATCGTTTGGATTTGTAGTTTAAAGATAAGTGTGGGAGACTGTTATATTTTATATTTAGTAAATAGGGTGTGTTAGTGTGGTGTGGGCTTTTCTTTTGTTTTTGTTTTCAAGAGAATGTGACAAAATAATAAAGATATTATTATTATTATGGTTTTAGATTATGCATTTTACTTCCGCATATTTTTAGTTTATCGAATTTAGATTCAGAATTGTTGTAATCGCGAACCAGTTGAGTAATGAAATAAGTGCCATTTATTTATTCTATACTTTCTTTTGAATCGGCGCTGATTAGCATACAACATTAGGTATTTATTACTAAATCATAAAATGGAAATATCATTGATTTTGTATTTTCAATGCGCTACTAAAAAAATTTTTTAAAAAGTTAATTTTTTATTTCTTTGACCATAATTAAAGATTAATAAAATTAATATAATCAATTTTTCTTAGAAAATAAAAAATTACCACAGTTTTATTAAACTTAATATTGTAGACAATTGATTGTAAGGAACACAGAGGTGGGGAATAATCCCATTCGTGTATTATTAAAACACCGCTTGATTATATTTATTTTAACGAATTACAATATATAATTTATATAATAGATTTATTTTGTTGTTTTTTTTTTAATGTTTTATTTATTTTTGACCCAGATGACCATTATAATAGACCTCGAAGTAAGTTTCTCGGTTGTTATAAAGATAGCAAAGTATATGCTGATGAAAAGGAAAATTCACTTTTAAAAGGCTATTGGAAAGAATTCAAGCATCTGGCACCGGTTTTATGCGATGAAGTGTGCTATCAGAAAGGATTTCTTTACTTTGGCTTAACCTACGGGTAAATGAGACAGCGAATATAATAAATAATCTATTTTCCGTGAAGTGTAAAAATGTATATTAAAGGATTTTTAAGAGTTTTACATAATTTCGGGATACTATTATGTTTAGAAAATTTTTAGCTATAATAAAAATCCGCTACATTAAATACTCGCTCGAAGCATTTTTTAAGATTACTAATTGTTTATTTATTAGATTTGGAGCGTTTTTAGATATTTTGAAAATTTTAAAATTGGATAAACATTATTAATTTCTAAGCAGGAGCATTTTTAGCGTCCAATATATTAACAGTAATACAACAACATTAAAAAGCACTAAAACATCAAATCAAAGCATTTAAAATACTTTTAAATTCACATATTCGGATTAAGATTTTTGTACAGCATTATTTGTTAGTCCTGTTTAAAACCACATCCATAATTTACACATTACATTTAAAGGTTAAGTTTATGCGTATGCATCATGTGATAGCTTCACATCGCTAGTATCATTTTGAGGAAGTAAAGTGTAGTTCTAGTTTCTGTAAATTCGGCGTTATATTTTTGAAACTTAAGTGCATTGGGGCTTGGGTCGCCGCTATTACACCAGTAAATATGATAGATGCAAATGAATTTAACAATTCGAAATTTGTGTGCTGTTGTTTACTTGTTGTCACATCTCACGAAACGTTACGCGACTTTTTGTCACAAAATAATACGAAGAATTCCTAAGTTTTAACACGCTGTAATTCTAATTTTTCTTCAAATTTTTCTTTTAGTTTAATTCAGCTACTAATTGTAATCACGGTTGGGTTCATAAAATTGTTACCTATACCTTTTTAGCTGTATTGCTCAATTTATATGTAACTGTATTATTAGTAATTTTAATTATTGCATGCCATTATAGTTTTTAATTAACTTCTTTTAGTCTAATCTATGCAATACTTAACAATTGATGTCTCTGTTTAACAATTAATTCTATATTTCTTAGCTATACCAAAATCTACAGTATAAATTGTAGCAATTATCTATACTTGATTATGTAATTTTCTTCTATACTTTTCTTTTAGTTTGTTTTTTTTTAGATTTACCTTAATTTCATCTTAGCTTTACCCAATATGTTACTATTTCGGTTTGGCCACTGAACTCGTTAATTCGTATTGTAATTATCTATTTCATTTGAGTTATTATAAATATTTAAGGGGAGAAAAAATGGATTAAAAAAAAAAAAAAAAGCTTACACTCTACCTTATATACGTTTCTCTTATATTTCCACTAACCGCAGCTTCACGGGCGCACATTCGGCGTGTCGGAATGTCATTTCAACTGTACCTACGTATTTGTTTACAACGCTATGTAAGGTAAATAAAAATTTGATTTGATTTGATAAATAATTTATGCGTTCAACCGTAGCGTGAGGGAATGTAAAAATAATAAAATTACTCGAAAGTAATTTATAAATAAGCAAATATTCCGATGACACATAGTGTTTCTTGGTGAAGGCATAATGGAATTAGAGGAAATAATACGAGAACTTAATATAAAAAACAATGAAATAAGCCTGAAAATCAATACAGCAAAAATCTTCTTTCTGCAAAACGGATTTTCAAAAAAAAAGTAATATTACGATAGACCAGACTGCGGTACAAGAAGTGACATCATTTAACTATTTAGGGCGGTTTATAAAAGGGGACAACAGTTTACAGGAGGAAATAGCAAGAAGAATATAAATGACTGCCGTAACATAAACTGAGAGATATCTTGCAAAACAAAAAAAAAAAATCCTCTATGTCTAAAAAGAAATCATTTAATCAGTATGTATTACCGGTAATAACCTATAGATGCGAAATATGAAACAATATAACAGCAGTAATGGCGGAATTGATTCAGCCGATTCCTCGTTCCCTGTCTTGGTTCCATTCTATTCCTTGCGGTCGTCGCTCCTCTATTGTCTCCCTAATTCTTCTCCGGATCAATCATTCTGTCCTCCCCTCTGCTGACTTTCGATTTACTCTGCCGCCGTCTCCTTATTGTTCTCTTTACGATTGTGATACCCCTCATATATGTGATGCTGATCACATTTTCTTCGAGTGTTCTGCTCTTCTTAACCAACGCTCCCTTTTATACGGCCGGCTCTTGACATTAAGTCTCTTTACTCCCTATAGCACTTCCTTTATCCCCTCCTTTCCTTCATCTTCTGTGGTGCCTGCACTGCTTGCATCCATTTCTGACCACCTAACTATTCAGATTTATAGCTTAGCCTTTCCTGTTATTGGGTCAATGCCGTTAGCGCGCCCATACAATAAATAAAAAAAAAAAAAAATGGCGGAAAAGCTAAGAGTATCACAAAGGCGGATTGAAAAGAGAATGATTGGTATAACCCCGACGGATAAAAAAGAAAACAAATGGATCAGAGGAAACCGCAAGTATAAACGGCGTAGTACTTAAAGAAGTCCACATGGAAGAGGGCTGGTCATCTCGCGAGACATCCGGAACACCTTGCAAATATAATTACAGCTTGCGTACTAAGCGGAACGCGCAAACGAGTCAGACCACCAACACGCTGGATGGGCAATATAAATAAGTTTCAAAAGGATTGGATGAACAAAACCACAGAATGGAAAAAGCTTCGAGAGGGTTACGTCCAACAATGAACTGAAAATAGCTGATAAAGAAGAAGAAGAAATAAACAATGGTTATTATGAAATGGAGTAAGGTACTCCGAAACATGTCGGCACATTTTAATTTTTAATTTTAAAAATAATTTCTGTTAAATAAAGGTTTTATATTGTTTAATAAAGAAATAGTTATGTTTCCCTCAAAGTTCAGTAATTAGTTAAACTTTGTGAAGCTTAACTAATCAACTGTTTTGACAAATTTTGATATTTTTAAAAACTGCAAAATCCTCCGAATTATTTTTCATGACCGGAAACAAATGTGAAATGCAATACTTTGTTAATTACCAATGAATTTCCAAACGAACCCAACAGAAACAATAAATTTAAAAATTACGTTGTAATTAATATATATATATATATATATTTCTTTATGTATTAAAATAGTTCTGATTTTTTTCATGTCACATTTCTATTCGCGATGTGATTGGTCTAGAAGTTAAAAATTATTAACAGCTAGAAATAATTAAAAATTAAGAACATTCGAATAATGAAAAAAATTAAGAATAAATGTGTCAATGAACAGAGAAGCATATGAAACCATGTATTTAAAGAACCGATGCTTGTCCAGGTTTAATGAATAACTGTCGGGGGGGGGGGGGAGAGCAAAGCGAGCATGAAGCAAAGCCCTCTAGTAATATACATTTATCTATTATGAATGAACTTTAAAAATTTCCAGAACTATATGCCACTGTGGAGATCAACAGCCACCTAGAACTGGTTTATTAAGTAACGAAAAATGTTATATACCGTGTCCAGGTGATTCACAAAAGCAGTGTGGAGGGAGTTGGGAACTCAGCATATATTCAACTGGAATATCAGGTACTTGTGTGCTTTTAATTATTTCTTTTACGAAATTTATAAATAAAAATATTAATAAAATCTTTCAATTGTCACTTAAATTTTCGTATTAGTAACAATAATTTCGCTAAATTTTTATTTTTCATTATATTTACAGTACATCAGAAAAACGGCTTTTTCCTCAGACTTTCATATTTGACTATTAAGCGGTATAACTAATTTAGATAGGAATATAAGTACCGTAATAGGGCAAAACAAAGAAACGTCCTTAATTGGGTCAAAATGAGCAGATTTATCTATTTGTAAAAAAAAGAATGAACCAGTTTAATTTTTAGGATTCCGTACGCATATAATGTACGGAATCCTAATAAGATGGTTCGGAAACGACAAAAATATTCAATTAAAATATGCAATATCTCACGAAAACGGTTTGACTTATAAACTTCAAATTTGGAATATAAATTACAATTGAAATTCTCTTTAAAATGATCTACAACTATAAGATAATGGATTACATAAGGCGGAAAAAAACCGAAAAAACCGTTAAGAACGACCACCAAAATCACTTAAAAATTCATAACTCATCACCAGATAAACCTTTAAAGGTGAAATTCAAAATATAAAATAAAATTCAGAGGTAAAAAATGATTTACCTCCCCCCAACCGTGCTTGTGGGCCAAAAACAACAACAAAAAAAAATTGCGTAATAGCTCGAATGAAAATGTTGGCAAAACCAAAACGTATTTTAAACATATGCATGAAGGACCGCTTCGTAGGAAAAATATAGCCAAGCTTACAACTTTATGCTTAGACCCTTGGGGCGCCGAAAACTCAAAAATTTTGAAAAAAATATTTTTTTTTTCAGGCATGTGATGTATTGTTGGAAAGATTGCCATTTGACGGAAACAAAACCATAAGTTATTTCCTTATCGAAACATCCGAAGTTGATGGGTTAAAAAAATGTGCATTCCCGTATATTTCTCTATTTCAGAACATCCGGGTTTCCAACTTTAAAATTAAAACCTCGGGACGCCCAAAGATCGAAAATTTTGAGAAAACAATTTTTTTTTTTTTTCGAGCATGTGATATATTGTTGGAAAGATCGCTTTTTGCCGGAAACGAACCTGTATTTTATTTTCTTAACGAAATTTTCGAGACGGCGATAATTACAAAAAATCGCAAAAAATTACGTGCCTCTTCCAATTTGCAGCGGGAAAAATCAAATTCCTTTTTTTTTTTTTTTTTTTTTTTTTTTTTTAGTATTATATAAATGCCGTGAAGTGTATACATCCGACCAAAATCTGAGATGGAAATTTTAGAAGATGAGGTTTTTTTTTGAAGAAGAAAGAAAAATAGTAGCAGCCCGAGGCAAAAAATCGGCCGTCTCATTACCGGAGATATCAGAATGGCCAAGAACCCACAGCAAGTCAATATGGCTCCCATGGAGAGCAGAAAGAGTCCGAATGAGGGAACGTATCCGGAGAACAATAAAGTCGCAGGAATGATCAGATAGAGGAGAGGAGATGGCCTGAAGAGCAATTATGGAGTCGGAAATTATCAGAAATTGGGAAGAAAAACGATTAGAGAAGATAAAAATAATGGAACGTAAGATAGGAAATAGAAAAAAGAAAGACAAAAAGATTCAGAGAAGTTATAATACTGGAAGAATGAAAGAAGCACAAACACCATCAGGCTCTCTAGAACCATCAGTGAAAATGTTTACATGAGAAGGAACGAGGGAATTGACAATGCTGTAGAATTCCTGTTTTATTACTTCTGGAGAGGAGATTTTAAAAGTGCAGGCAAAATAAATACTCTAGGAGGATGACAGAGATCACTGAAGTTAAAGGAGAAATAGGGGAGACTATTAAAGTAAATTGTGTACGGCTAAAATGAACTAAGACGGAGAGAAATAAGAGATAAGATAGAAATTTTCCTAGGTATCCAAAACGCCAATTCCGAATAATTGAAAGGTAAGAGAAAATAAGAGTAAAGGATGAGAATGAAAGACGTTTAGCAAAGAAACGATAACCTAAATAAAATCTGCGGATAGACAGGCGTGATGTATTCAATTCAGCAAGCAGCGCTGGAATAGGAGAAGATTTAAGAACACCAAGATAGAGTCGAAGGCAAGAGTTTTGTATTACATCTAGTTTAGAGAGTCGAGACTTGGAGGCGGCAGGCATAAATGAACGAACAGTAGTCTAGATGAGTTTCCTTTCTGTTGCTTTTTTGGCCTGTAAGAAGGTGAAAAGTTAAATAACTTTTTATCCGTAATGTTTTAATTGTACGAAAAAGCTTCTGCGTTTTGTTTTATATTTTGAATTTCACTTTTAAAGCGTTATCTGGTAGTGAGTTATGAGTTTTTTAAGGATAATTTTTGTGGTCGTTTTAAATTCCATATTAAGTATTGACGGTTTTTTACGTTGTTTTTTTCCGCCTAATGTAATCCACTATCGTATAGTTGCAGATCGTTTTAAAGAGAATTTTAATCGTAATTTATGATCCAATTTTTAAGTTTATAAATCAAACCGTTTTCGTGAGATATTGCATATTTTAATTGAATATTTTTGTCGTTTCTGTGAACCATCTTATCAGGATTTCCCGTATATTATATCAGTGCGGAATCCTAAAAATAAGAATGGAACCAGAAAATAACAAGCGAATGATTTTCTAGAAATTTCTCTTGGGCCATTTAAAGATGGTATTAACACGAATAAAAGATTCTAAAAGAAGCAACGCCGTCATCAGTAGCATTTTTTTAGAGTCATCTTTCTTGCACAGTAACGAAGCTAAATAATATGTTTACAATGTAAAGGAAAGGTAACGAGAGAAAGAAAAGCAGTAAAGAAGTTGAAATTGAATTGTGAAGAAATTGTAGTGTAAAATATGATCTACACCGAGATGAGTAGAGTCGGTAAAAGAACAAAGTTTGTCCCAATCAGTTTTAGATAAACATCACTTAGAAGCATAGAAAAACCTGAAATATGAGGATGCAGGAAGAAAAGAATTACAAGTTATAATAATGAGAATATAATCAGTGTCGCCAAGAGTTTTTCGAGAACGATTAAAATTAAGATCAAAAGGATTAAAGGAAAAATCCACTAAAAATGGGGAAGCGAGGTAAAGAGGGTTCCGTAGCCCTGATAGAGCATCAGGGGTTGTAAAGTTAAGGTTTAAATGTAGTAAAACCTAACAGCACTTTACAACAACAACCGATTATATTCCAGTAATGCGTGCACCTGAGCGAGAACATGGAAAACAAAAATTACTAGCCATTAAATTAATTAAATCATATAAAACGGGGTAAGTTATTTAGCGTCAGTGGTTACAGCTAGGGAATTCTGCCACTACAGTTTGAAATTAGTAAACACATAAATTTATTTTGCATTAAAAATAATATTACCACCTGCTCGCTTAACTTCAATAATGCCTATTACGAAAATGGTAAATTTACTCATGAGAATTTAACGTAAAGCAGTTTAAAAGATTATTACATGACTATTACCTAACACGCGATATCAGACCATGTGGGGTAATTGTAACAATATTAAGTTATACTTTCTTCCGTAACATATTTAATGGAATGAACAAGATCAAAATTACATACCAAATTTTTTTAACGTACAATTCCTCACTGGTCGCGGAAATTTTAAAGATATCTACACCGATTTAAAATTGCTCATTAGCCTAATTGTATTAAATGTAACTTTCCCCATACTATCTTAGCTAGATGTAATAGCACTGCTTTCAATTTTTAGAGCTCAGCAAAAGACTTAGTAACTAAGAATTTTCAAATGTTTTTAATGATTTTACCGTTACAGAAATTAATTTCCGTAAGCGACATATACACTTGTATGAATTTACCGAAATCAATATGTAAGGTGAAGATGATCTGACACCAAAAACTTTATTGGATGGATTTCAAGCTCACCATCATAAAATTTGTACTACACTAATGCATAATACATTGGCCTCATCGGTAATATCCGAAGTGAGGACCCAAAAAAAAAAAAAAAAAAAAAAAAAAAAAAAATATATATATATATATATATATATATATGTATATATATATATACATAACATGGAAAACACCAGGCAGCCTAGATATTATATGTAAGGCGAAATTGAAATATCGTGACTAATGAATTTTCTATAAACATTCTGTTTGTAGATCTTCGATCAATTGGAAAAGCTTCAAACTGCCTTAAAATAAAGGGGAAAAAATACAGTATCAAACTAAGACAAAATTTCACGTTAACTAATTCGCCCAGGAGATGTATAAATATTTGTAGTCAATACGAAATCAATTACATCGCAGTTATAAACGAGTAAATATGCACCTTTCAAAGATTACTTTGCTATTCATTCGTTTTATTTATGTATTAAATTTATTTACGAGATAGTTTTGAAGAATTTTTTATTCAAATGTTATATCAAAAATTTCTTTATAAGATAATTTTCTAAAAAGCACCTGTAAAATCATTATTAAAAAGTAGTGAAACTTTTCTGGACTCAATCTACTATGAGATGAAAATTTTTAATCCACACATAAACATGAAAATGTCACCTCTTTTTCCTATATGGCTTGCTAATGAAAGAAATGTTTTAATTTACATCTCCAAAATGATTACGAAATAATAAAAAAGTGGTCTGAACTTAAACCGGAACTTTATTTGTAATTTCAAAATCGATAGAAAGTCTAATACGTTTTTGTTGGTAAAGAGTTTTCCATTATAACTTTATTTAAGATACATTCACATTTCATTTATAAAAATAATACAAAAAATATCTTTTAAAAAGTAATAGCCGCAATAATTTAACGACAATATATTCTATAATAGATTATAATATTGCTAAGAAAATTTTTTTTAAATTTTCCTTAATTAATTAATGATTAATCCAAAATATCTGTTTATGTATCTTATTTTTCAGAACAGAATGTGCTTGTATTCAACTATTCGATGAGGCTAAAACCGACGGTAAAGAAGAATGCGAGGGTAGCTTCAATTGTTCGGACGACTTTGACAAAATCTGTGATAATAAACACGTAAAACTATTTCAAATTTTAAAACTTAACGGTAAATAACATTTCGCATAAATTTTACTAGAAACAAAAGCTACTCTTATATTTAGTTTGGCAGTATAATTACAAGGGCGCTGTTGAACGCCTTCTCGCTCGTAGCGCGCATAATTTTAATTATTCGAAGAAGAAAAAATAAATGATCATTGGAAAGAGAATTTTGTTGCGATAACATATTAAACTTCAACACAGTCGCTGTTTAACGCGATGCAACGAATCCAACGGCCAACCTCAGTTTTCGGATGCCGGTCTTGAAGAAATCGACCGGCTGTAAACGTAGCCACGATGACACAACGGTCTGTAATTCCTCGTAAAAGGCATAATAGCGAGTAGTTCCATTCAAATGTTTTTTTGAAGTGACGACAGAGGTAACAATCACCTGGCGCCAAATTAGGGTTTTTTGGAGGGTGCGGAAGAACGTCGTAGTCGAGAGACGAAATCACGTTTGCGTCAGCAACTTCGAAACCCATTTGGCGCACATTGTACGGCACCCTAATTCTTTTACGAATTTGTTTACTGTCCCAAGAGCTACTCTTGTCTCCAATTCCCTTTCGGGTGACATTCCGATTTTGTCGCCAATCATGTTCTTTGCCTCATCTGACCTGCGCAGTTTTGGACGGCCTGAACGCGCTTATAGTTTTAACGAGGCGAGCCCAGTTTCGAATTTTACTCACATCAAGTGTATCCGCACTAAACACCGTTTGGAGACGTCGAAAAATCACAATAAGGGCACATTTTCTCGAGTTAAAAATATAATAATTTCTTCCTGCTTGCACAGTTACCCGGAAGTACGTTTCACGTTTTCACTCATCCCGAGTGTAGTTTTTTTTTTTTTTTTTTTAACTATGTTTCCTAAAAATCTAAAACTTTTCCAGGTAATAACATTATTTATTTTTCCTGTGATAACATTTTTTCTTTAAACAACCCGTAAAGTTTGCATAATTATTAGCAATCTTAAATAAGTAATAACTATAACTAAATTGTGTAAATGACATGACATAAAAGCGTTGCCCAACGGCCAGTTAATTATGATTGTAACTATAATAAATACATATATAGTAGGTACGTGTAACTTTTTGCGTAAAGTTTACATATACCACTTTTGCTTTCCTTTATTTTTTAAAAAAATGTTGCAAATTAGTAAAAATCAGCCTGAGTTGTTTAAAAACGAAAAATCGCTAAAAATTTGAGAAAATACTTCTTTAATCATTAAGCCGATATCTTTTTTTTTTTTTTTAAGAATTAGCTTGAGGACAGTTTTCACCAGCAGATCTTTTTGAGCTGGACTTGTTACCTTCAGTATCTAGCAGATTATTTGCAGTTCATCACATGCCTCGTTTAATCCTGCTTTAAGAATCAAATTAAATATGGAGCTTCACTGTAATACAGAATGGAATTTATTACGAATGATACAACGAAAACTTTAGACGGAGTATTAAATGAAAACGAAATATACCTTCTAGTCTATCTGAAATGACCGCGTATTTAAATATTACGGTTATGTCTTGCGATATCGGGGGGTGGTCGTATTCTATACTAAAAACCGCTATAACAAATACAAAACATAATTTTCATGATGGAATTTTGAAGAAAGTCCTTTTTATTAAATGTAACAATTTTTAGATTCAGATTTATAATTTAATGCTTTTTTAATATAAATTTATTTAATAGGAGAAAATTCTGTAGTTGACATTTTGAGGTGAGAAACACAAAAATTTATTTTATTTATTTAGTGCAAAATTTTGAATACATATTATCATTCATATTTGTAGTACATATTGAGACATGTTTGGTATTTATGACACTATCTGTTACCTAACGCAAAACGTTTAAAACACTATACCAGCTTTTGGGATAGGAACCTCAAGAATAAGGCAAAACGTTATAATATGAATCTGAAATCATTACCGTTACAACAAGTGACATTCCACTCCTATATTTCTGCAAGATGTTCGCTGTGTTTAATTCGGTAGTATAAAACCTACTTGATTTCTAAATCAATTCTTAGAATATTTCATTTAATTTTCTAATACGATGTTTAACCGCTGTTCTGTTATGCTTAATTAATTGTTTGTTGCAAACTGAAATAATCTTTCGTCCCGCCCTGTTCAACTTTCTGTAATAACATTTCAAACGCACTAATCAAGAACCTACCACTTTCTTACCTTGAGTACCTCCTGTCTATTTACAACCACTTTTGGCACACCCATACCTTTCCGGACCAATGGAGAGAAGCGATTGTTATCCCGATACACAAACCGGGCAAAGATCGCTCAAAAACCTCAAGCTACAGGCCCATATCGCTCACAATTTATGTAAGATATGGGAAAAAATAATATGTCGGCGTCTTAGATGGCAACTGGAGAAAAATGAATTGCTTTCCCCATACCAGTTCGGATCTCGCAACTTCAGATCTACCAGTGACTACCTAGTAAGTCTTGAAGATGACATGTGTAACGCGCTGGCAGATAATGCGCACCTCCTCATGGTCTCCCTAGATATTGAGAAGGCATACGAAAAAACCAGGATCCATAAAGTTATTGAGGTAATGGTGAATCTAAAGCTCGCGGGGATCTTATGGCCTTCGTGATCAACTTCTTAACGCAGCGCACCATGAAAGTTCGTGTAAAAGGAATCCTGTCTGAGCCAGTTACCACCAATGGACTTCCACAAGGATCGGTGCTTAGCGTAATCTTATTCACTGCAACAATTAATCATGCTCTACATATTGTTAAATCCCCTCTCCGAGGAGGGTCACCCTCTTTCGGGCGCAGCCTCTTTCGGGCGCAGGCGAACTCAGAACTTTTTACAGACCACCTACGGTGATTTTCAGGTATCATCCCATTATCATCTGTGTTAGTGAGAAACACGAGTTACCAAATACTGCAATTCGAAATTCCGTTCAAAAAATACCGTTCTTCGTTAACGATTTAGTTTTTCCGCGCATATGGCATGTTGTATATGCATATATAATCACAAAACACATATTTTACATGATTTTATTTGGTATTCGCTTTTTTTAAATATCTTCTGTTTGTTTTTGAAATAACGACTTCAGCGTGAAATACTCATAAACAGACTTTCGCGATGTAAATTTAAGAGTTCTGTTAGCAATAGTGATACGAAACGGACGAAAATTATTAATAATCGGTCAAATGAATTGTCGGTTTTCTTCATTTTTTTTTTTTTTTTTGCTAACGTATGGTCAACCATATTTAAAAAATTACAAACTATCAACTCTACGACATTTAAAGTGTAACATACCTGGATTGAATTTTGTTTCTGATACATATTCCTTATATTATCTTTCTCTTTTATTCGTATCTAGCAAGTTTATTTGAGAATACGTTTACTGAAGTTTTTTCTATTATCTACTATTTTAATTATATATTTAATTCATTGACGAATCAACCCTGATTTCAAAAAAATATCGAAAAAGACAAACAAAGGCGCAAAAATGTTTAAACATAAACACATTTATGTTAATACTGGGCGAGAAATATATACGATATTTCAAATTAAAAATTAAATATCTTTGTTTTGAATTTAACATTATGTAAATGTAAATTATGGTAATCTTTAAATTAACTCACAGAATGTTTAGTATATGAAACATCCTACCCGGCTAACCTCTTTTTTTTTCTTTAGAAAAATTTTAAATCTTCAAAACACTGGACTAATATTATTTTCGTAAAAATTTTAATAAAGCCAATAAGGAAGAAGCTTTTCTTGTTTTGTTTAATAATGAAGCGAGCGGCTCATAAAAAAATTATAATAATTAGAAAAATCAACTCGACATACTTGATGCGTGTTTTGTAGGGAAAAAGAAAAAGTAAAGAAGTAAGTTGAGAAACAGAAGCGATTAATTAATTTTCTACTGTGAAATAGTTTTTAATAAAAAAAGGAAAAGAACCGTCAATGGCTACAACCACTTTGTAATTAACATGTTTGTTAGTTACAAAACGCGTTTTAACCGAATTTTTTTTTCTAGAATTTCGCTACACTAAATTGCAATAATACTTTCTAAATATTGTCAGTTCAGCTGGGTTGAATTTGAGTAACACAAAGCTTTAAAAGGAATAATTTGCAGGTATTCGTTATTTGAATCATCGTTCTATCGATTTACATTAAATATGTATAATAGTAACTTATTTTACTTCTGTTTCTCATCATATCGGCTTTCTTTACTAAAGGTTTTTTGGTTTCATTTCGAAAAAAAAAAAAATTCTTTAGTGACGGTAGTGAATAATATGAAAGAAGCTATATTTAGTTCTCTATATCTGCTTATTGGTAATGACTGCAAAACCTAAATGAGAATTACGTTTTTCGACCTCAGTCTTATTTATTTATTTGGGCACGTCAATCAAGGTCTTTTACTCGGTTTGTATTTCGGTACTTATGATATGTTGTTGCAAATACTAAATTATCCGTACGCTTGCTTGTTTTCTTTTGCTATTTGATGAACAGAAAAGTCCCGTTGAGGCAAAATGTGATCAAACAATAAATGAGTAATTGTTAAAATGAGCATGATCGCCTACTTGTTTTTATATAGTTATTTCATTAATTTATTCAGAATGATTTGTCAGTTAGCCTTAGTATGTTTGTTTTTATTTTTGTTCGATTCCTTTAGGTTGCTTTTTCAGATTTAACCTCATTTGGCCTAAAGGTAAAACGCACAGAAAGAAAAAAATGTTTAATATCTATGAAAAAATTAACTTGCTTCTGCGTGTATGTTTTGTAGTAAACGAAAACATAAAATGTCGCATGAAGTAAACATGAAAGAGAGAAGAGGATAAATTCTGAACATATTTATACGAAAAATAATATTCTAGTACGTCGTTTTTTTTTTGTTTCTTTTTTTCACATACGGCTTAAACACAACTGTGCCGATATCAAGCTGAGCCTGTTAAATTAGTTTACAGCATACTATACAAATTACAATATTTGGTCGTTTAGTAATAACTGAAATTTTCAAAAACCACAAAAATTGGAACAATATCCTCATTATTCTTCGATAAGGAATCAGTCTTTCTTATATGAAATGGATACAGTTTTATTTAATAAATAGGTATTTTCTGTAACACGCATAAACAATATTTAAGTTACCAACAATTTGAAACCTATAGTATGTATTGCGATAAAACTGTCGCAAAAAAATTATCCCCCCTTCCACAGGAATTGTAATTTCTCAAACCATATATACGTACAAGGTACAACGAGTGTTCATACAGCTAGTCGAATTAGAAATTATGTTTTTCCTCTTTCACGTTTTCCCAACAAAATAAGAGTTTACAATTATAATATAATAATAATAGCATTAATTACAAATATAGAAATAAACGATTTCGAAATCTTACATATAAGTAATAATAATAATACCTATAATACATGCAAACACTAAAGTTAACTAATTACATTATGCGCTACACCACGAAGATAATCTTCAAGCTGAAGCTGATTATAATTTGTTGCGACTTTCAACAAACGTTTGTCGCAATCGACATATTTCTTTTTTTTACTCAGTTACTTTTATCAATAAGACTATGTTTTCTTTATTTTGTTGATACTATATCACGTTCATAGACGAATGACAGAAACCATTATGTGTCAACATCCTTTGCGGCATTCTTTTTTTTTTTTTTCGGAACAGAAAAGTAAAAATAACAATAATGGCAAGTTTTACACGCATTCATTGTACATTTTGTTATGTTCTTCTGTTAAGAAAATTAACCATTTTCTTAGAAATTAAAAATCGAATAGCCAATCGTACGGGTTATGAACAATGCAGGTAAATAAATTTCACCTCTTATGAAGCTATTCAGGATTTGGTCAAATGAACAAACTAAAGCAGTACACTTATTTACAGAAAACAGTTTCATTCGTTAATTCTCCGTACTACGGTCATTATTAAGAATAGCCTATTCGAAAAATATTCTAGTAATTCTTCTTCCGCCGAAATAATAACTGCTTTACAATAAACCTATAGTCAATTCCAAGAAAAATATACGATTTTTTCCATGACGATTTTATCACTTTTTGTTCTTCTTTTAGTCCTACAGATTCGCATATTGTAAAATATTCGAAGTCCTATTCATTACCTCTTTTCAATCACTCGCAGGAAATCCCCCAAGGTGAGAACCGAACCGACAAAAAAAAACTGACGCCCGTTTGAGAAACATGAGTAGTTTACAATATATCCATAAAATTATTTTCGGCATATATGTTTTTAGTGCTGTTGTATTTTTTCGGAATACTCACTGGCGATCAATATTTTCTAAAATAATTACATATAACGGTTATAAAACAAATATATACTTTTAAGAATGTCAAATAGTTGTTTAAAAATCGGAAAATTTTTGTTGCTTAATTATGTTAATTTTATTACTAAATGAGCCGTTTTATTGATGTTTTTGCATGGTTTAAAAATGGATTCTGGTTTATGTAGGTCATATTTCACAGTAATAAGAAAAAATGATTCCAAGTAATTAATCCGTGTTACACAACGTGCAGAATTAAATGTCGAGCTCTAAAATATTTATTTTGCAGGTAACTAGATTTTAGAAAAAATAAATAAATAAAAAAAAAATATAATATAATTTTATCGCAAATACAGCAAAGTAGTTGAACATAATGTGTCAACCGCCAAGGATATAATATGATAAGTATGAATTATCGTAATTTCAATTTACATAATACTAAATTAAAAATAGGTCCAGTCGATTTGGCTCAAACGAATGGGTTCCGTTAAAAATAAACATAAGAATAGAAGAAGAATTTCTTAAAAGTAATAAACGATTTTTTTTAGTAGTTTTTCATAATTATTAAAGTTAATTTTATTTTATTTTTTTGCGAATGTAAAAAATTTATTATAAAGCACATGGATTTCCTTTGAAAGCAGAAAATCTGTCACAGAGGGAAATTATTCCTATGATCTACTAATTCTTTCTGAAATTTTTTATTGAAATTACCCGCTAAACGAATACATAATCAGAACTTCAAGTCTTTATAACCGAAAATAATTCTTTTTGCGATATACGAATGCAAAAGAAGCATTGAAAACAGCTGGTTTATTTTCTAAACAAATTAATTACTAATTTCACGGGTGTTTTTTTGATTCATTACGCCTTAAATATGATAATTATAGAAGAAAAAAAAATTAAAAACTCACTAAGGCTAAACTAGGTCTACTTGGAAAAAAGACGAATTCGAAATGTAACGAGACGAATCGTGTTGCGGCCGAAACGAAATGACTCTTCAGGTAGGTATAAAAAGATCATAAAAAAATGTGATTACTCCTACACCCGGCATAAACATGTAGGTTACTAATTAAGACTTAGTAGCTGGAAAATAAAAAAAAAAAATCGCGATACTGCATTTTTAATTTTGTGAAAACTATCCGCCAAGGTACGCCAGTTTATTAATTAATAAATATTCTAAAAACTTTCAATTATTATATGTATAAAAATTTTCACTGAATGCTTTTACTTGGACTTGGGACGTTAATGTTCACCACATTAATATATTCAAGTTAATTCTAAAAACGAGGAATATGTCAATTTATATATTCTTGCTTGTACGCAATTTCAGGTAAATACGAAAAGATTATAAAAACTGATTTTAATTCGTCATTTAATTTGATGAGTCCATGCTATTCAGTAGAAGTGTTATTCTGGGATAATTAAATCATTTTGCAATGTAGATATATCTTATATATTTACAGTTTGCCACTTCAGTCACGTGTTTATAAATACTAGCGTTCCCCCAATGGTCCAAACTCGACCATAATTATGATTAAAAATTGAAAAAAAACATATATGAATTTGTATATTTCCAAAGTTTTTTTCCCATTCTTATACATTCGTTCATTATATATCTGAGAATATATACTTTTATATGTACTTTCAATACAAAAATTAAATGACACCTTAAGATTTAGTACCTTTAAAAAAGCCAATAATGATGATTATTAAGAAAAATTAAAACATTTCAATAAGAACAGATTTACTGGTTGCAGCGATTTCCTACTTCAATTTTTGTATTACTTTTTTATTTAAATACAAAAAAAAAAGGTATAATTGTTTCCAAAATTTGATGTACTGATAGCTCTAAAAATAATCAATAGTTACTAAACAGAAAAAAAAAAGCAAGAAAATCGGTTAATAAAAAGTGGAGAAGAAGGTACTGAACTGTTTTGTCTTTGCCTATTTATATACAGAAGAAAATTATCCATTATTTTTAAAATAGAATTTCCCGCAGTGCATTTATCGGGAATATTTAAACAAATTCAAGATTTGAAAGCTTCTTCCTTATTGGCTTTATTAAAATTTTTACGAAAATAATATTAGTCCAGTGTTTTGAAGATTTAAAATTTTTCTAAAGAAAAAAAAAGAGGTTAGCCGGGTAGGATGTTTCATATACTAAACATTCTGTGAGTTAATTTAAAGATTACCATAATTTACATTTACATAATGTTAAATTCAAAACAAAGATATTTAATTTTTAATTTGAAATATCGTATATATTTCTCGCCCAGTATTAACATAAATGTGTTTATGTTTAAAAATTTTTGCGCCTTTGTTTGTCTTTTTCGATATTTTTTTGAAATCAGGGTTGATTCGTCAATAAATTAAATATATAATTAAAATAGTAGATAATAGAAAAAACTTCAGTAAACGTATTCTCAAATAAACTTGCTAGATACGAATAAAAGAGAAAGATAATATAAGGAATATGTATCAGAAACAAAATTCAATCCAGGTATGTTACACTTTAAATGTCGTAGAGTTGATAGTTTGTAATTTTTTAAATATGGTTGACCATACGTTAGCAAAAAAAAAAAAAAAAATGAAGAAAACCGACAATTCATTTGACCGATTATTAATATTAATAATTTTCGTCCGTTTCGTATCACTATTGCTAACAGAACTCTTAAATTTACATCGCGAAAGTCTGTTTATGAGTATTTCACGCTGAAGTCGTTATTTCAAAAACAAACAGAAGATATTTAAAAAAAGCGAATACCAAATAAAATCATGTAAAATATGTGTTTTGTGATTATATATGCATATACAACATGCCATATGCGCGGAAAAACTAAATCGTTAACGAAGAACGGTATTTTTTGAACGGAATTTCGAATTGCAGTATTTAGTAATTTGTGTTTCTCACTAACACAGATGATAACGTTTAACGGATGATACTTGAAAATCACCGTAGGTGGTCTGTAAAAAGGTTTGAGTTCGCCTGCGCCCGATAGAGTCGCGCCCGAAAGAACGGTCCCCCTCCGAGGACGCCTATTCGTTGACGATTACTCGATCACCTGTTGGGGGAAAAACATCGAGTTTACGTTTCACATCGTCCAAGAGGCCCTCAATAATATCTAAGCCTGGGCTGATAACTGCGGTTTCCAATTCTCAGCAGCCAAGTCGCAGTTCATGATTATCTCGCGTTAAAATCACTATAAAAATCAGAACTTACAACTGTCTATCAATGAACAACCACTACAAAAGAGAGAAGAAATCAAAATCCTTGGGCTCACAATCGACCGGAAACTAACCTGGAAAACTCACATCAAGTTACTGAAAAAAGATTGCCAGAACCGGTTAAACCTCCTGAAGGTTCTAGCTGGAAAGCAGTAGGGTAGCAGTACAACGGCGTTATTAAGGATCTATCGTAGTCTCATAAGATCAAAACTTGATTACGGTGCTATCTTGTATGACTCAGCTAAATATTCGCTCTTGAACTCTCTCCAAACGATTGCTAACTCTGCATGTCGCATTTGCCTAGGCGCGTTTAGAACAAGCCCTGTTAATAGCCTGCTGGTAGAGGCTGGTGAACTACCCCTCACCATCCGACGCAAAGAGCTCGCTCTCAAATACGCCGCAGCTATCGCCTCAACAACCAACAATCCGGCGGACCTGTGTATATACAAAAATCCATCTCTCGACCGGCACCGTGAACTAAACTCGCCGAACCCATTGAAGATTCGGGTACTCTATTATGCTGCACAGCTAGGGATCACGCTTCCCAAGATCTATGAGCGATCGCTCGGTTATTATCCTCCATGACATTCACTGAACTTGACGATTGATCTGCAGCTTAACGACCAAGACTGTCGAACCACGCCTCCTGAAATCCTTAGACTGCGGTTCCACGAACTACGGGATAAGTATCTCTCTCAAGTATCGAGTATTACACCGATGGCTCGGCAGTCAACAATAAAACCGGATATGCAGTAATCTCTGACACCAACACGCTGGCGGCCCGACGGACACATGACCAAAACTCCGTCTTCACATGTGAAGCCAGGGCGATCCTCCACACTCTGGAATTAATAAATAACAGACAAGATAACATGAACAGCACCATTTACTCAAACTCTATGTCCTGCCTAAATGTCATCGGAAATCGTTTCACTGCGAATCCTATCATCCAAAGTGTTCACAAAATCCTAGAACAGCTAAGGACTTCCAATAAAACCGTCAAATTCGTCTGGATACCAGCCCATATTGGTATCGAAGGAAACGAATTAGCTGACCAAGCGGCCAAATCTGCAACCACGGCCGAATTCTCACCAGACAATAGGCTAATACTTACTGAAGCTTCCGAGATGATCCGTAAGGCGTCAATCAGCTACTGGAACTCTATTTGGCTGCAAACACCCAATAAGCTTCACAACGTGAGAAATACTGCATCTGACATAGTACATCTGTCGCTCTACAGCAGGTGGGAACAACAAGTGATCACTCGAATACGTATTGGACATACGCACCTCACTCACTCCTATCTAATTTCCAAGGAACCGCAAACTTTGTGTCAACGGTGTGACAACCCAGTGATGATCAAACATCTCCTGTTCGATTGTAACGCCTACCAGCCAGACAGAGTCCGAGCTGGACTCAATAATATTCATCCAGGTTTGGCAATGGACGACAATGTGTGTAAAAAAGTAATAGATTTTTTAAAAAACGTTTCATTTTTTAAATTGATTTAAATTTTCATGTACAACTACGCTTGCCACACATCGCGTGACCTTTTTGTTTTGTTTTCTTTCCCTTTTTTTTTTTTTCTTTTCTTTGCTTGTTAAGTAATAACGAAATAACTTTTGTAAATGTAAAAGATGTATTATACGTAATCTTTAAGAACCGAATGTAAATTTCGAGGTCGCTGAAGGCCAAGATGTCATGTAGCGACCATAAATAAAAAAATATAATAAAATATAGGGATGAATTCAGGAATCTGTTTCCGGGGAGGCAATTTATATTCTTGAGGAAGCAGAGATTTTTTTTATATTTTTACTGAGAAAATTTTTTTGGGATATTCCCGAATAAAACCGAATATGTAAAAAATTATTTATTATGCAATTTAAAATAATGAAAAAGTAAGTGTGAACAATAATTTTCAAATAAAATAACCGATTATAAACAGCAATGCTTTCTTGGTTTTAAAATTATTAATTTTAATTGCTGCATTAAAGAACATATTGTAAAAACATTCTAACGGGTTCATTATCTTTTTATAATAAACGAATACGCCGTGGTTTCAGCTATTTTAAATGGACTTTTCTTGGAAATAAAAAATAATAAAAAAGCAACAAACACCGAAATGAAGTTATCTATAGATCATGTTGCTTTAAAAAAAAAAAAAAAAGAATAAATGAAAGCCGAAAAGAAACCTTTAAAAACGATTTATTGATATTAATGATAAATGGATTGACGTGAAATAGTACCCGTTTACGCTGACAAAAAATGCTAACTGAGGCTAATATTTTTTTCAGCTCGTCAGAATTTTAGATCTTTTGCACATTTGCAGTAAAAGCATATCAGTTTTTTCATAGAATAACAAGCAAATGTCAAAGTCAAATTTTAAAAGATCATTATTTTTTATCCCTATTTTATGAAGTTTCATTTTTTCGTCAAAAATAAATCTCGTAATTTTGATAAAAATATACGACTAATTGAACCATTTCAAAATGTTTTGGTAGCAAATTTTGACATAACTGTAAACAAAGCGAATAAAAAGAATTTTATTTCCTGTTAAATTGCTGCATTCGTTAACAGCTTGTATTAAATTCTGGAGGGGTAATTTTAGATTTCTTGAAGGGCATCCCCCCAAACCCCCACCGGATTTATCACTGCTGTAATAAAACCCCTTTTTTAATTCATAATCACAGGTCTTATCGATTTTTACAAATCTCCCCGGTGTTATAACTATCATTTCTCTGCTATAGCAATACCGTTAATAATTCATTATAACTGCGATAAATTACCGTATACATAGAACGTGTTTTTAATAATACGAAATCGTGCAAAATTTCAAAGTTTTCAATTACATTGATGTGTGATTTACATAAACTGTAATCGATAATTATACGCCAGAATTTTTTTCGAACTATTTTTAAATAATTCGAAACTGTACGCTGTTTTACGATAGATATGAACCTGAAAGCAAAATATTTAGGCTGCTATGTAGATTCGTACAAACACCGTGTACTAAGTGGAAATTTTATTTCATTTCAAAGTACTCAGTTACCGATATCATGCGTCGTTATTTGTTTTAACAGAGGTTATCCATTCGCTGGATTGGAAAACGGGTAAGTGCGAATATTTTTAATTTTATCATTTTTTTTTTTTTTTATATTTGTGATTATAAATTTCGAACGAATTATTTTTAAACGGGTTGTCTACGTTGCCAAACTAAATACGGCAAAGCCAGCTACTCGAATATCGGAATAAAGCATTGTTAATAATACTTCGATCAGTAACTTTGTAGAAAAATTTAATTAAAGGTTGTTAGAAGCATATGGCAAATATTAAGTGATCGAAAAATGCAATAGAAAATGATGATGAGTAATCATAAATTTAAAAAAAAACCTACTAACTACGATGGAATAATATGTCGACTGATTAAGCATCAAAAATAACTTAAAAATTTGAGTTCAATAAAACTGTGAAAAAAAATACGCCAAACCAAATAGCGGCTAACTACAAGACACATTAAATTAACAGTAAAATTAAAGTTCACTTAACTCAAAGAGATATTTCGAATTCGAATTCGTTGCCCATATCACATACTTCTGGGTAACAATAACAAAACCGGGCGTTTGTGTCCCACAGATTATGTAAGCCATGCTTCATCGGTAAAAAATTTACTCTGGTGGCCTTTATCGGCGTTACGCAACTTTCAACAACATACATATTCGTGCTTTAAAATATGTTATCCATTAATATCCCGATTCCCTTTGTCTATCTTATCGCAAACATGATGATGCTAAATTATTCTATATTTCTTTCTTCTTTAACCTAATCTGCTGAATGAAAAATGTTGCAAGACCTTTCTCAGGGCTCGTGTTTCAGTCCCACTCTCTTTAATATTTACACTCTCCAGAGCTGCTACCTTCCCCATCATTATTCTTTGCGGATGATATTCTTTTCTATTCAGCAGATGCAAACACTTTAATTTAATTGTTCACTAACCAAATTAGAACAAGCTTTTTTTTCCTTACGCATCTCTTAAATGATTTTGAATGTTATTAAATTTTCTTTTTTTTGTTATTTTTATATTTAATTTTCTTTCTTTTTTTTTTGTATATTGTTGTAAATTATGTTTCTTTCACTTAAAGAAAAAAAGGAGTTGTAATATACACTAATTCATTTAGTGACTGAATGATTCATTTAAGGTGAATCATTTCAGTTTTCTTCTTGTTCACTTGTTCTAATTGTAATGCCGGGATATATGTTTACATTGCGTTATGTTCACGATTATTGTACTTTGAATGAATAAAGTTATGTATAAAATACGCAATTATTACAAAATAGATTATTACAAGTTATATGTTTATCTTTACAATGGTAGAAGTTACTGTAATCACCATGAAAAAATAACTGAATATTTAATTATATTTGTGTGTTTTCGAATATGTAGAACGCAATGGAAAGTTTATTAAAAAAATTTGAATTATTTATTTCCGAATAGTGAAAATTCTGATCATTTGACACATTAAATTTGAAAATTTATGGTTATATTATACAGTAGAAATTCAGAAAAAGATTTAGAAAATAATTATGTATGTTTAATGTGGTTGTTATAAATATGTATATACAAAGTAAAAATAATTTTTTGATAAATGTGTACGTAAGTGAATAGGTATTATGGCCCTACAAGTTATAGTGCTACTAACTTATTCAAAAGTGCAATCTTAACTTTTATCTAAACAAATTTCATTATAAATTTATACAAAGTAATGTCTAAGCTAGTGTGCAAAAAAATGTATATTTTTTGGCTATAATATTTTATTGATACTTATGTAATGATTTTATTAAATATATATATATATGAAACTATACTTTTCAAAAATTTAAATGGAATAGTTTTATTTTTCTGAAAGTTACTGCCATATGTACACAAAGATACAAAAAAATGAAAAAAAAATCTACCTTTATAATATGCGTTTGTTCTTATAATAAAAGAAATTCCTATTAATTTCATGGCTCTAATGAAATTTTCATAATTTTCGTTATCCTTTATATAGCCATTATAAAAACTGTCATCAAATTTTAAATCATATTTATGAAATAAATCCTTCAATATATTCATATTATATTTATAATCTGTATACTTTAAAACAATAAAAGACGGAAAAATTGAAGCTTTCAGCTCTTTACTTTAACAATTTTGATGCGCTCCTAGTTGCAGTTTACGCAAGCACGCCAACCAATGTACAAACTGTCTTACCCAAAATAACCGGTCACCATTAGGGATGTGAAAAAATAATCGATTTTCATATCAATCGATTATTGTTTTCTAATAATCAATTTTCTTAATAATAACAATCGATTTTTAATAAACCGATTATATAAATTACTTGAAAATTTATGGCAATATTTCTTTTAGTTTTCTTATTATTTAAAGTCAAAGTTTAAAGAGGGATTTGTTTTATTTTTTAGTTTTGAGACCAGACGATTGTCGTTTTGTTTATTTTTTATATTTATTATTTTATTTTATTTTTATTCTAATAAATTGTTAATATTAGTCTCTTAGTTTTATTATTATATAGAAAAGTATGCAGTTTTTCAAATGATAAAAAAAAAAAATCAAATTTTCCGCAAAAATCTATTATTTTTTCTGAAATCGATTTTTTACAAATCAATTTATATTGAAAAGAGAAAAATCGATTATTAGTTAATCGATTTTTTTCACTAAATGTCACAAACCTAGTCACCATTGAGAATCACCGTTAGTTTGAAATTACTGTAATCGGTTTACCTGTTACTCGAAAATAACCGTTAAGCTCATCGTTAGAATATAGTATAAACCTCTTTCTTTAAAAACAACGCAATTATTAAAAAATTATACAAAATTAAAATTTACGACGATTTCGCTAAAAACAAAAACAAATATACATATCTCAGTTGTCGGTAGACGGTGGTTCGGTATCCGTAAGTTGGTGTTTGATGAATGGTTGGAATCTGCTTATAATCGGAGAGGGTAAACCGTAGTGTATAAATTTACGAAATTTATTTCGCGACAATGATTTTTTAATACGACTAAACTTCCATGAAAGTAATAAAATTATAAACAATAATTTTAAAAAGGTAACACATCTACCAAAGAGAAAACGAAAAAAAAAACAAAACGCATAAGGGACTTTCGTTTTAATTTATTTAATAAATGAGATTCTTAAAATGAAAAATAAGTTTTTAATCTGAACGTAAAGTTAGTTACAAATTTAGTACGGATTTTTTTTATTCTAGAATTCTTTTATTACACATGCATACAGAAAAACGTGTTCGTGCGGAAATGAATTTCCATCCACAAAAACCAGAACGCTTCAAGAAGAATGCGACAATAATATCTGTATACGTAATGGAAATGAAACGTGCGATAATTTTCTTAGAACAGTTGTTTACGAAACTGGAATATCAAGTAAATATTTAAACGTAAATTATTTTCGTTTTTTACCATTCAAATTTTAATCGAATCTGTCTTAAAAATTAAATAAAAAAACTTTTAATGGAATTACAATATAGCAAAAGTTAATTCAATTCGTATAGTATTCCTGGAATAAAAATTTAAAAAAAAAATAATAGATTATTTTTAAAATTTTTATGCATTAATATATTTTAAAATTTCTGCAACTTACAGTTTTCAAACTTAATTTAAAAGTTTAAAATCGGAAAAAATATAGTGCGAAGTGTTTTAAAAAATACACTATCAATCAAGACAAAGAAAAAAGAAGCAATACAGACTCTAAAACGAATCAATGATTCCAAAGTAGTCTTCTTACAAGTTCATGCTGTATAGGGTGCTTTTTAACGAGTAATAACTGTGTAAAAAATACTTTATTTATTCTGCTCTGGTTTTTGCTTTTTTTTGTTTTTTTCTACTAAAATATAAAATAAGGAGCACTTAGTAAATATTAAGGTTTATGATTAAGGCTGGCTAAGTGGTTCGATCCGTCCTAAAAAAATAATGATAGTAATCATATGTGAAAACGAAACTAAAATTCTAACTTTTTATTTTTACTACTGAAATCCAGAGATATTTTTGAAAATTCATGAAACGTTAAAAACGTAATCGCATCTGATTACGTTATTAATCACATCCAGTAAACAGAAACTAACGATAACATTAGAAGATGCAATAAAGTTCTAAACCGGTGAAAGAAGCTCACAATTACATATTTAATATTAAAAAAAATACAATAAACACGTGTTACTACAGAATCGCTGAATACAATCTTGACTTGATAAAAAGGAATTTTATTAGTGATCAAAAAATTAAAAATTTTTCTTTTTAAAAAAGTGATTACTTATATTGATAAAAAGTAACAAACCAAAAAGAAGAAGCTATTTCACGAAAAATAGCCAATTGTATAATGAAAAAGAAGAGAATTAAATTGTTATTCTCTTTCATAAAAAATTATATTTCCACATTTAGAAAAAACCATACCAGTTAAAATTTTTTATAAAAATTATTAATACAAGCGTTTAAGAAAAACTTATTAAAAACCCATCAAACGATAAGAGTAAATTTTCGAAAATAAAGGAAAAATTTGAAAACTATAATTAATTTGATGTAGAAATGAACAGTAAAATCTGTTTTGAAACGTTAGATATGAATTTTTTTGACAGGTGTCCACCGAAAATAGCCGTATAGATGACTTTTGCTAGATAATGCCTTCGGCTGGCGATCCCAAAAAAAAAAAAAAAAAAAAAAACGATCACGAAAACCATTCTTTGTTTAGCATTGAAAAGATTCAAAGAACCGCGGTAGCTACAACTTTAATTGGGAGCTGGTTTGTATAAATAAGAGGGAAGTGTAAATACATAAAATTTATTAGACCATTTTGAAAAACCTCAAGTATGTGCATTATCTGTTGTATAAATAATATAACAATACAAATAAGATTACAAAACATCATAATTTTTTGTAACATATTGATACACGGATTGCAATCCGTCCTTACCGACTGTTGTTTTATTTATAAAAATTCTTTTAGGTTTCTTCTATCCAAGCTCGATCGTGTCAAAAATGCATGTCTCAACCTCTGCCTTGGGACCCGAAAATTTACTTCGATCCCTGCTCTACATGCGGAATCTCACATTCCTCGTCTTTTCGCTGAAAGGTCTTGCCGTCTAATTTTGCTCCTTCTTACTCCTGTATATCATCATCCAGTATTGTTCTTTCTTACTCCTGTATCTACGATAATTGGCAATTTATTGGTAATAAAACTCCAATACTATCTCTCATCTTTCTCCAGTCCTTGGTATTCATTTATAAAGATCTTAACAATCGTATTTAGAATTTTCCTCACAGTACAACTAACGTCTAGTTTGTATTTTAAACACTGAAAATGATTTATGAATTTTTGTTCCTGTTCCAGGAGCCACTGAAAAGATTTCTTTCATTTTACGAAAAATTTTTCTGATTTCTTCGGGGTGTTATTTCGGATGAACTAAGCGATTTTAACTAGATTGCTGTTTAAGATGGTTTTCGTGATCAATGAACTTAGAGATTACTTTTTTTTTAACCGGCGAGTATTAGACTTTTTTGTAGAACTTAAAAATTGAGCAAAAGAAAAGAAATTAAAACTGTGTGGTACAAACCACAGTGTTCTTCGCAAAAGCTTCTATCCTGCGTTCAATGTCCAACACTTGTCACGAACTACTAGCGAACGGAGTACGGAACGGAAAAAATTAGTTTCTTAAACGACATTTTCCTTGTTATTCAAAAAGAATATATAAAACCAAATGAACAAATTCATGCGGATACTAAAAATGAAAGAACTATACACGGCGACTAGAAAAATAATAACCCGGCACAGCGATTCGAATACAGTTAACTACTGCGAAAATTATAAGGCTGCGCGGATAAACGAACGACAATAATAGTTAGTACCGAACGATTAAGTGCCGACTAACAATAAGTTGAAAAGACTAAATTCTAACAGTCATGCCGGAGGTACCTACGTAATTTTTACCGTACGGACAGGTATATATGTATATAGAAGATTAGTGTTTAATGATTTAGTTCAATTCTACTTAGTATACTTATTTATTCCAAAAAAGCTCGCGGTACCAACATTTTCAACAACTGCAATAGTTTTAATATTTAAAAAGTATAAAAATATGTAAAAATAAATTACACAATAATTAGTTTAAACGTAACATATACAATTTTTAAATTTTCCTCAAATAGAGCTCAGAGTATCCTAATTTTTCATGTGAATATGTTTTATTACCAAAAAAGCTTCTAGCAAAACTGCTATTATGAAAAATCGATATAGCTTGAGTTGTTTATAATAATTATTAGCGTCTCGTTGTTTTATCATATAGTTTAACTGACGAACCTGTTATTTCATAGTATATGCTTAATATTAAAATTTTTAGAAATCCAATACTATCCATAAAAGACTTCTATTTATTTACTTGTTCAAAATAACTTGAAGAACGGTTGTTCTTTTTTCAGAAATTAATGCCCGCCCACGAAGTACCTACGTAGGTTGTTTTAAAGACAGTAAATTTCATTACGAACAGCGCGATAATTCTATTCTAAAAGGATATTGGCGAAAATATGAACATTTGAAACCAGTACTTTGTGACGAAATATGTTACAGCAAAGGATTCCTTTATTTCGGCTTATCAGATGGGTGAGTAATTTATCAGCTTTTACGTATCGCCTTATCAAGTATGTTTTATTTCATTCGTTATGTTTAATCATTATTTTTTATTGTAGTCATGTTCAGTTAGTATCAGGCACGATTTTAGTCAGTCTTCGCTATTCCTCTCGATCTTCTGCTGTATATATTGATACGAAAGTTGAGTCCTCAGTTTGAGGGCCATTTAATACAAAAGTCTCTATATGTGTCAGAGATCGATTTAATACGAAACTCTATCGATGATATTATTTAATGTGAATCCTTATCGACCGTGCGAAACGCTTTATTTAATACGAAACTTATTGAAGATTAATTATTTGTCCTCTTTGCGGGCGCCTTATGATCCGAATGGCTGTAAAAGCCCGATCTATATCGAAGGTGTCTCTCTCGCGACTTTCAGTTTTACTTCGACCTTAGGTTCCTGTTCAGCTCGCTATCATTCCGTTACGCTAATAGAAATGCCCAGGCGCAAGAACTAATGTGATGGCTCAATGATATTTTTTCTCTTTAAAAAACCGAATGTATTTCTCCGTGAGAAATTCACGAAAAACGAATTATTTGCATCGTTTATTTTTTCTTAAACACTTAACAATTATAGTACACGAAATATAAGTATTTATCTAAAAATCCGATCAATAACACACAAAGAAAAAATATATCATAAGCTGTTCATTAAGTAACGCTTCCTCGCTCATAGCGCGCATGATTTTAATTATTCAAAGAAAAAAAGGTGGTCATTGGAAAAAGAATTTTATTGCGAGTTTAATGATATATTAAACTTCGACATAGTCACCGTTTAACGCGTCAGATGCCGGTTTCGAAGAAGTCTACCGGCTGTAAACGTAGTCACGATGACACAGCGGTCTGTAATTCCTCGTCAAAGGCATAATAGCGAGTTCCTTTCAGATGTTTTTTGAGGTGACGGGGAATAGGTAATAATCACTTGACGCCTAATCGGAGATGTATGGAGAGTGCGTAAGAACGCTGAAGCCGAGAGGCGAAATCACCTCTGCTGTGCACGCGTTTGCGTCAGCAACTTCGGAACCTATTCTGCAGTACCCTATTTTTTTTACGAATTTGTTTACTGTTTCAAAAGCTACTCTAGTCTCCACGGCTAATTCTCTTTTAGGTGACATCTCGATTATGTCTGATGTGCGCGTCAATCATGTTCTTTATGTCATCTGACCTGCGCAGGTTTGGACAGCCTGAACAAGGTTCATAAAATGGTCTTATGGTACCAGCATGAGCCAGACGAGCCTAGTATCGCACCTTACTCACATCAGTTTGTAGACGTCGAAAAATCATGATAAGCGGCACATTTTCTCGAATTAGAAATGTAATAATTGCTTTCTGCTTGCACGGTTGCTCGGAAGCGCATTTCAGGTGTTCACTCATCACGACAAAACACAGTCATCTACCGCGAAACAAAGTATACTACTGACGAGCCTTTCGGGAACACACTTGTGCAAGTACAATAATACTCATTAGAGTGATAACGATACATAGCAAAGTATTTAAGAAGAATCGGAATTGGAATTGAATCGAAATAATTTTTCCTAGATATTTTGTTCATACATCGAATAACTGAATTACCCGATGCGTTATGCTATGGGAGCCAAAAAAAGGGGAAAAGCTGCATTAATTTATGCAGACATTTAATTTTTCAATTACTTAACGTTTTTGTTGTATTTTGATGATTATTATTGTTCAGCTGCGCATATTTTACTATTTTTATTTATTCATTAGCTATATTATCTTCTATTATTGTTTATTTTTGTATTCTATTTATATTTCGTGATTTCTATTTGGTAATTTTTGTTCATTAGTAGTTTATTTTTTTATTTTTGATTTAGTGCTCTTTGATTCAAAACATAATGTACAATAGACAAACAGACAGATAAACATAAATTTTGAAAAATATGGTTTTACATTTTAAGTTAATTGTAAATAGTGGTACTAAATGCCGCGGTTTTTTTTGCTTTAAATAATTATTTTTTATTCAGCTTTTATTTACTAAAACTATATAGACAGGTAATGCTCGTTGAAAATAATAGTATAACTATGAATGTATAATGTAAATTTTTAAGGAGGCCTTAATAAGTTTCGGTTCTGAATTGTTAAGAACAAGTTGTAATGTGAAGTAGCTCACAGTATCAGCCAAATCGCACTTGCAGAGCTTTTGCAACAACTAAAGTGTACCTTCAATTAAGTTCAATGAGGCAGCAAATAAAGCTTGGTATAACAGAACTTAAGTAAATTTAAACTATAACAAATAAAATGATATATTCTTATGATGGCTAATTAAATTATAATTTCAGTATTAGTGCATATTATTTCGAGAACGTATTTACTTGAAAAATAAGAAAAAGCTTCGCAAAATTGTCATTTAAAGTAATGTTTAATTTAATTGTTCTAATTGCATGCTATTAGTAAAATGTGAAATACACTATAACGATCTGATCCTTTATTTAATGACTGAAATGAAGTCTTCAATAAGAGAAAATTTCTATATAATGTTGAGTCATTTATAATCAAAAGGGATTCGACAATTTGTGAAATAATATTTTAATTTATAGTTCAATAATTGAATTAACAGTTTGAATAGGTAATAATATGCAATTGGAGAAAAAACAGATTTCTTTCGTATATTGTTGAAAACTTTTGTGTTATGTGAAATACTTAACTAATAGTAGTATATATTCAGTATATTCCAAAAAACTAATAAAACAAATATAATTTGAATGTTAATAATTGTAGACAGTAATAGCGAAAACCACTTTTATTACTGTAAAACAATAAACTTTTTTTAGTTCGTAGATTTCTTATTTACATCTAGTTTAGGTAAGTGAACTTTATTTAATATTTTTTTAATGTTGCTATAATCAAAAATATTTACAATGTTACATACAGTTACGAAATTTTATTTATTATGTTTTACAATGTTATGAAACGAAATTGTTTTGTTACTTTATTTCTAAAGTTCAGTTTAATAAATTTCCTGCATTTTAACAGAAAAATATCTTAATAAAATTGTTAAAAACTTCCTTTATTTACTTAAATTAAAAATCTGGAAGAAAAAATTACATGTACTTTGATTTGAAATAAACTAAAAGTTAAAAAGTATAGTGCATAAAATGTAAATAAACAACAAAAAAATGATTTATTATTAAAAAATTAATAAGAAAAAAAGATTGTGTATTTTTTATTAAGAAAAGTAAAGTAATCATTAATTTTTCAGTAAAATTGAAATTTAAAGCGATGAATACTACACGATGCTTTTTGAGTATTTTTGTACTTGCACAAGTGTGTTCCCGAAAGGCTCGTATACTACTGCCACTTTTTTCTTTCTAACCAGTATAGATATAATTTTGCACGTTGCCTACAGAGCGTGCTAGGAGCGAAGAGGCGTTACTTAATGAACAGCCTTTGTAAATATCAGAATTAATATTTTTACATATATACTACGTTACGTGTCGTGAAATGTACCGATCAATGTATTACGCTCTATATCTTTCAAAAATTGCTAGCAATATTAAAATTAAAATCTCAATACAGCATAAGAATCGACGTATATTTCATCCACTCTCGTTCGCTAACTATTCTTTGTCGACATTGTTGGATCGTAAATCGCGATGAGCCGAACTTTCCGCTACTTATGCCAGCATCGAGCGATATTATGTATTTATTACAATTAAAAACAATACGGTATATAATAAAAGATACCAGCATACACCCTAATTCGTATCAATATCTACATTGTTCCTAATGTCCTTTTTATTTCATAATTTCACCTCTGGTTTGTTTTTCTTTTTGGACCTTTGATTTTTCTCGGGTACCAGTTAATAACTCCTGTAATCCACCTATCATTTGTTGTCTGCATTATATGATCTGCTCAATTCCATTTTAATGATCTTATTCCATCTATATGATATCTATAATTTTTGTTTTGTCCTGTATCCGTTTTATCTTTATACTACTTGTAATTTATTTAAATTCTTCTTTGCAAGATCCATGTATTTCATACGTATTATGTCACGAGAAGAATACATTGATAAAAAACTTTCATATTCATCGATATGCTTGATTTAAAAATGATTGATTTTTTTCTGTCCGCTATCTATCCTAGTTTTATTCTGTATTTTATTTCTGAAACTGTGAATCGTACGAGTATATATATATGTCTAGTTTCCTACATGGTTCGTTAATTATTGCTATTACTTCACATTCTAGAATAATATCCCTTCTTTTTTTATAACACATTAAACATTGTTTTATTTATACTAATTTTTAAACCTGCAATTTTTCTAACATCCGATATGTTCACTTATCCAATTGTTGAGATCTTGTGTATTGTTTTCTATTAAAACAATGTCATCCGAAAATTTAAGGTTATTCAGATTTTCACCATTTATTTTTAGACTCAGTGAATGTGTTTTCTAATGCTGCTGTAAATAGTTTAGAAATAATATGTCTCCCCGTCTTATTCACTTTTTTTATATCAAACTCTTGTTCATATTCATTTAATCTGATGACTGTAGTGGTATTTATATGAATGTTAACTAATATTTCTACGTATGGTTTACTGATATTTTAGTCTTCCAGTACTTTTAGTACTATAGATAACTAAATTTCATAATTTATCAATGGATAACCTTAAAAGTTATTCATATTATTTATTTATTATAATTCCTTTTCTCCAGCTTTGTCGTATATTTTTATTTTTCAAAACATTTGAATACATGTTTTTTGTTTTTTTTAATTAATGCGGTTTAGGGGGACCATTCAGTTAAGTTTTAAATTCCTCCCCTCCGCGTTGTACAATCTTTAATATTTATCAGATTTGTTTTGCTCATATTAAACTTAGATTATATATTTCTAGAAGGCTTTTTATATAATTGTATATTATTGCAATTTTCTTTTCCAAATTTTCTGTATATCTATCTGCTATTATAATTGCTAAATCATCTATGAAAGTTTATAATCTTTTATAGTCTAGTAATTCTAACTGATATATTTATGCAAACAGTATATTCAAAAGATACAAAATTAATACCGCTCCTTGTAATATTCTTGTATCCATGAGTACATTTTTTTTTTTTTTTGTAATCATTTATGTTGATTTCTGTGTATCTTTGGTTAAAAAATTGATTTAGAACTTCTAATAAGTTTATTGTCAAGTTTTAGTTTTTCCACTAGTTTTATCACTTGATTTAAATCTATGCTGTGTCAAAAGTTTTTATTATGTTTCTTGTTAATGTTACTGTTTTTTTATGATTTATTTCTGTATTCTTTAATTTCAAATTTTTAACTCTGTTGATTTCCCTTCCAATGCATGGTAGTAATTTTTATTTATAATATTTAGGATGTTGGAAAATTTTATGATTTTACTTAGTATCTATTTTTTATAAATTTTACTGAAATTTAATAATAGATTAATTTCTCTAGATAATGTAAATTTTTCTTTCGATTTATAGGACTTTTGTATTATTGCTGCTCTTAAATATTTTCCATATATTAGGAAAATGGCTTTTTTCAAATAATTTATTTATGCATTTTGTTATGAATCCTGGATCATTTTTGTTAAATATGTTTAAGAATACATTGAACATGTTTTCTGGTCCGACTGCTGTTTTGTTTTTTATACTTTTAATTGTTTTATTAATTTCCTCTTATGCAAGTTTTGTTTTAAAAAATATGATATATATTTCAGATAATCGTTATCAAATTTCTGTTCCAGCATAATTAATCATATACGCTGAAATCAAACTAGTATTGAGCGTAAAAATTCTTTTCGGCTGAATTAAATTTTATTTGTTACGGTTAACCAATCGTATGTTCATCTTTATACTGAATCAAACATGAAAATTTTGTTCTTATAAATCATATAAAAGTCACATATAAAAAATTAAGCAGAATCAATATTAGTGCAAGATAATGTTTCTCTGCAGGAGATTTTAAGTGACAACAATTTTATTTAATTTTTTTATTTTTCTATTAAAAAAATTATTAACACTTTAGTATAAATTAAATAAAACTTATCTAAATTAAAAAGTGCATTATCACAGTTACAAAACTAAGGCAGAAATTGGTGGAAACTGAAATTTGTTCAATATTGTAAAAAAATTTACACAAAACAGAAATTTAAAGAAAACTTATTATTTCCTGCGGTCATTTATTTCGAGCGACGATAAGATAACAAATATTTGTCGTTTTAAAAAAAAAATAAACGTAATCTGAAAAAAGTCTTTTTTTTTCTTTTTTTTTTTTTTTTTTGAATTTTTTGTAAAATAAAAAACTGAAGTCTTGATTTTTGATGGGAATAAAATTATTCACAGCCGTTTTCGCGTGAATTATAATACTATTAATACAATTTTTATTATTTTCATTATAAATTATGTATAAAATTTCTTTAAAAATTGAAATCTTAAATTAATTAAGACTTATTTGTTGATTTTAATCTAGTAGTGAAGTATTTTTATAGCCAAAATATCTTTTTTAATCTTGCCCCCTTGAGAAAAACCTTATGAATACTCAAGTTCAATATAAAAAAAAAAAAAAAAAAAAAAAAAAAAGTAGGTAATTGCTTTCTTTTCTTTTTATTTTTGATAATAGCATTTTCCTGAACAAAATTACTATATAATTTGAAGAAAAATTTATCAACAAAAGAACGCTGTAGTTAATATTGATTTTACAATGCTGAATACATTGATTCCTGTTTTGTTAAAATTTAAAAAGTTTAAACAACCCAGTATTTCAGTGTACGAGTGTTCAGGAAAACTTTTTAAATTTTAGCCGCACTCTTTTTTTTTTTAATGAACTGGACCATCGAGTTAAGTTTAGGGCCCCGTTTCAAATTTTATTTTACAACTAACTTCACGCAAGCATCTTATTTATAATGTCACTGTATTTTTTATTTAATTCTTGTCATTTAATTAAATGTGCGTGAATTTTTCTCTATAATTAATGTCCCGAACAATGTCTTGTGAATGCTGTTATACCCTTGCAAGACATGGCCCACGACATACCTGAAATTACATACAATACAGTTATCAGATTCGAAAATTTTTTATTTGTTTACATATACCTTAAAAGTATCATGTGCACAAATTATATATTAAAAAGATTTGTTACTAATTCTGTCATATATTTTAGAAAAAAATTTATGAGTGATACCACATTCATTCATCCCGCACTGCTTAATATTCATCATCATCATTAGCTCACTCGGCATCGAGTTTGGGGTATTAATTATGTGTCCTGAGGTGGCTGCCAAGTTAAATTTTGGCGTTACATCGTTTACCACACTTATTACAAAAGTAAACATCGTGCGAGTTGCATTTTCCTATAGTGTCATGCAAACGTTTTTGACTCTTCTTTTCCGCCGCTCTTTTTATATTTGTTCCACAATTATAAGACCAACTCCCACCGGACATTTCCAAACCGAATGATCTTGAGCCGTCTCTTCTCAGCTGTCAAGCTGTATATCGCATTCGATGAACATGAACCGTATAAAATCTCTATATCCCCAACAAGGACGTCCAATTTATTTTTTTCCTGGCACCATTTGACTAAAAAGCATTTGTTTGGACAGCCTGGTGTTGCCCATCCCTGCTACATTCCATCTCAAATCATTTTTGTAAAACAACAGCTGAATCGACGAAATGTTAGCTTGTTGCAGCATTGTTCTATTCGACATTTGCAAAATTCTATGTAAAGTCCTTTAATGTAAATGTTCCAATGTCGGTGTCTGTCTCTTGTATAGTGCCCCTACGTTTCTGAACCATACAATAACATCGGTAATATTGTGAATCTATAGACGATTAACATGGTGTCTATGAGGATGTTCTTATTTCTAAACATTCTGCGAAAGCTGCTTGTTTTGCTAAATGTACAGTTCTTTCTGGCGTATTGTCACTTTTTAAGGTTCTTATGTTCTATACCCAAGTCTTAAGTTTATTTTATTTTTACTGTTCTTACTACCGCTCATCAGAGTACCGCCAGTTACGGCTTGCTGCTACAGAGTAACCGACGTTTAGAGCTAGCCCCTTCCGCATTCACGGTAGGCAACGGAAATCCTAAAGAGGTCTGCTTAATCGCACACCCAACTGCCGAATCCAACTACTACTCCAATCCAGGTGAAAACGACCATATAAGCTTCCAGCCTGCCAAGTCTGCTACCACCACCACACTCTTATCGCCGTATGGACTTTTAATTCAAGGAAAGAAAAGCAGAAATAAAGATACAAAAATGAAGATGGATATGCGTGTGTAAAACGGTGAATTTGCGCATGTAGAAGCAACATCTTGTGTACCGTCTGTGCGACTACCGCATGCAAACCAATGGCTACCAAGACAACTGGCACATAATAGCTGATACATTGTTGCAGGGATAAGAATAAAATAAAAGAGTTTGTAAGAAGTAAGTAGAGACACCCTAGTCTTTGGATAAAAATCCTAATCATGAGGCAGCGGTTTATTACTAAGATGGTAACGATTGAGGCATTTTTAGCGGCCTTTACTCGCCAAGGGTGAGACATCATTGAGTTTTATAGAGTTCTATTAGACAGTATCCTACGCTGTCACTCCACGCCCCATATCTCATTGCTCTGCTAGTACTGGAATCGTCTGCCCGAGATTTTCAGCCAGTAATTGCTCTTGGTTGACAGCTACTTATTTTTATTTATAGCTGGCCTGCATATCTGCAAGACCTGTGGACGTGCCTCATTCCAATTAGAGGATCCAGAAGGTACAAAATACCTCCCCATGAGGAGGGGGATCAATTAATACTTTTTTAATCGTTTAACATTTTTTTTTTTTTTGATTATTGTAAATGAAATTTGGTTTTTATTATGTTACTGAATTCATGCGCAAAGTTAATATTTTTATGTCACCTGATTGAAACTATATTTTTATTAAATTCTGTTTTATAATTTCTGTAAGATTAAATACTGGACATATCCAACAGCTGGAAAGTAAAAGTATTTCAAAATTAAATAAAGTTATTCAAATAAATTTATTAACATTTACAGCTCAACATTAGATTTTATTCCACAAAGTCGTTACAATATTAATTCGTTTCTAAAATTTCAAAATCTTGGTTTCTTTTACAATAGATCACTTAAACTGATATGTTTTTATTTTGCATGTAAAAATTCTTTCAAAAATATACAGGCGCATACATGTGGGTACGTGTATGTGCAAAGGCGCACTCAGGAGTTTTTTTTGGTCGGGGCTAGAATTTAGAAGATGAATTAGGGGGTGGTAACTCGGTACCTCGACTAAGTACCTATCTATTTCCGTGGTCTGTAAATTAAAATTAAAAAAAAAAAAAATACAAAATTAACGAATATTATTTTTAAAAAAATTACAAAACTGACGAATTTTATTTTAAAAAAAAGTAATAATAGCAATAGAAACGTAACATTATATTTGTAATATAAGCAAAAAGTAAATGTGTATGTTTTTTAAAAAAAAAAAAAAAAAGTAAAATAAAACATTACAAAACGAAATTAAGATTTCAAAGATTTTTAAGGGGGAGCAATGGCCCCGTGGCACCCCCCTTGAGTGCGCCAATGTGTATGTGTGCGTGCTTTTAGTGAACAGATTTTCAAAATTTGTCTATATTATCTATTAGACTGACTAGCTTGTTGTAATTACCCGCCACCACCCGACGTGCTCATCGTTCGGTAAAAGTTCACACGTCTTGCATCGCTCTGGAACTATATGGCTCCCTATGACCTTCTTCGTCCCGCTAACCGCTGGGACTGATTGCAGGATATGCTCCGGCACTGGAGAGAACGCAGGCAAGAGTACCGAGGAAAAGTCGGTAAAGGGCCAGACTATATGAAATACTACCCAGGCCCGTGCCCAGAATTTGGGGGGGGGGTGAAAATTTTCTTCGCATATTTATTTTATAAATAAACATACATTTTTCACTAATATTCATGTTATTAATAATTTCCATCATTTTGATTTATATATTAATAATTTAAATAAACGAATTACTGTATAAACAATAAAAATTACATATGTTATTGATTATACTCGTAACAAAAAATTTTGCATAAAATATTAATGAAGTACCTAAGCTATTTCAATTCTCATGGGGGGTTTTAACCCCCAAAACCCACCCTGTGGTCACGGCCTTGATACTACCTGCTGAAGGTGTTGCAAAAAAATTAGATTATACAAGCAAAACAAGTCGAAAAAATGCGATGAATTTATAAACCAAAATATTTACGACATTCAACACAGAAACAAATGTAGCAACTAAATTTAACCACATAAAAGGTTTATTTTATGGCAAACTGTTCTTTTTTTATTACTTTTTCCGTTCTTTTCTTCTGTCTGTCGGGAATGTCTTTCTCTTTGCCGTATCTTCCTCCGGAAATGTTCTAACTGCAGAATGTCTGTGAAATCTTTCTGCTGCACGAAATACGTGATCACAGTCTGTAATGCAACGCAGTTTTACAGCTTAGTCGCTGTTCTGCTATTTCGACTTCTTCTTCATTTCCCGATTCAAAATCCGCATTGATTTCATTTGAAATTTCTTCATTAGTAAAAATACACTAACCAGGATCAATTTGTTTTCTATCCACTCCTTCATATTTTCATCATCGACATGTTCAAATTCCTTCCCATCATAATTTGGAACCTTTTTTACAGGAAGCAAGCAAGTTTAAAGAGATGCACGGTTAATCCGCCAACCGGCTAAAACACACACGGATAATCGCGGTTTTACTGTATTTATTTTTAATATAAACTTTGCTATTTTTTAGAATGAAAATGGGAGAGAAGTTAGTTATTACTGCTTTCTTATTAAAATGAAGGAATTTTTAGCATTACTTTTTCATTCTCTTGATTTAATGTTAATTAAATTTAAAATAAAGGTTATAAGTAATCATTAATTATTTGCCAATTGCCTACTGAGAAAGAAGACAACATGTTAAATGATATTATCTTTTTTTTATAGTTTAGCAATGCTAATAGTAAATAAATTTGGCTGATGGTTAAATAATAATAAAAATAAATTTAAAAAATCATGTTTGAAGACGCTAATCAGTTTTTATGCGCCTTACTTTCGTTAGAAATCTTTGCTATTGCGGTGACCAACAACCTCATCATGACAAAATTCTTACCGATGATAAATGTTATCAACCATGTTCTGCTGAACCCCACCAACGATGCGGTGGTAGTTGGGAATTTAATATATATGCGACAGGAATATCAGGTAGTTATGATAACAACTTTCATACTATACAATATTGTTGATAATAAATATTATTAGTGTACCTTTACATTACTTAAGTTTAGATGTTAATATTGTTATAATTTTCGCATGCTGGCCTTTTATAAACAAAGGTATGTCTATTAATTTACATTAATTCTTTGGCCATTTTTTGAAGTTTTCCAATTTCCATCACGTATTTTTAATAACCTTTCTACGTTAGCCTTTCTCATTTATTTTAAGTACCTCTAGGGGGATGCTGTTATATGCAACGGCTTTATTCTCTTTTAAATAGTTGACATCACGGCTTCTTTAACTTCTTATTTCAAAATGGATAGCTCTAATTGTTCCATTGAATTAAGTATCTCTACGGTTTCTTCACTCGTTCTTCCACTCTGTTCTTGGCGATATCGTCTCCAGATTTTTACTATTTTGTTCTTATTCATCGTTATGCTTCCTCCTTTACCCTGGATAGTCAGGTTCCGCATTTGGAAATTTCTCGTTACAATTCTGATGTTTTATATAAGTATCGAGCTTTCAATACGTGTTTAGCCTTCTTTTAATAGCACAAGAAGAAAGATATTCAATCTGTTCAGAAAATGCCAGTCGATTGTAAAGGAAAACTCCGAAATAGTAGAAGCAGCTAACATGACAAAGAGATGTATTCTTTTAAGGATAGGTTAATCAACGCACAAAAAAACAATAGAAGAAGAATTGATACAAAAAATCGAAAAGTGAATTGAGGAAAGAGAATGATTCAGTGCATTAAAAAAAGGAATTATAAGCTTCATTGTCAATCATAACATTGGAGAAAAAAGAAAAAATCAGGATATTATCAGCAAGAATACAAAAAGGAGGAATTCAGAGGAAGAACAGCAATGCTGATAGTGTAGATATTGAAAATAGTAGGGCTAAGAGCTTTGGCGAAGACCACGAAAAAAAATATCTTGTAACATAGAGAAAAGGAAAAAAGAGATGGATAGAATGATTCGTCGTAAGATTAATAATAAGAAAAGAAAATTTAACTGGAATATTAATTGCTGACATTCTTTCTCTTAGAGTTGGAAATGCACATTATCAAAATCACAGGGGAAACATCGATAAAGGAAGCTAAGGTGTAGTGTTTTTGAATTTAGGATATATACTCATTAGAAACAAAAAAAAAAAAAAAAAAAAATCTAATACGATCAGGATAGCCGATACCAGATCGAAAACCAAACATATGGTATTACTGAGAAAAATATCGTTACGTTCCAGCCATCGAACAAGACGTCTGTCCACATACCTTCAAATAGTCTTCTGATACAGGATGCTAAGGAAATCGGACCTAATAAAGAACATTTTTTAAGAATAGTAATGAAGGTAAAAGAGTTCCAGTAGAAAAAAGGAATGCCACTGGGGAAAGGAAGACTTAACAAAATTTGAGGAAAATATCGACAGATTGTTCAGACGGGTTTTTAAGAACAAGATAAAATATACCCATCGAGACCTGAAGTAGAACTGCAAAATTCTGAAAGAACAGTCTTTAATTCGTTAATATTGATGGCAGAAGTTAGGAAGTGAGGAAGGAAATTTTGTAAAAAAGGGGCAGAATACAATTCGTCAAAACTAAGAATGTAAGCATAAGCAACAGAATCAAAAAATGTAATAGGCTATCAACAGGAATGCTCGAATTAGTAGAGCGCTTAGAGGATGAAATTTAAAAGCCTTATCCATCCCCCAGTCATGCGAAAGGAGGTAATTTTGAAGAAAGAAGAACAGAAATTTTTCCAAGAGGCTTCTTTGGGGCTTTTAGTATGTACCGAGCTCTTTCATTCGCCCATTTGTAAGGGAAAAAACTTTCGACGGGAAGGTTTGAACAAACGGTTTTAAACGTTGCTCGACTATGATCAAATGCAGCGTTGCAATTTTTGTTCCACCATAACGCTGAATGGAGGATGTACAGTGGCGGGATGAAGAGGAAGCGCTAAGAACAGACGTGCTACATTATCAGAACTAGGTTGAGTATTAGGAAGCGAAGAATTTACAAGAGAACGGGACAGAGTCCATTTTGTTTTAGATAAATTCCGTGAAACAGAATGAAGAGGCCTAAAATAAGTAGAAGAAGGAAAATTCAAAAGAGTCATATTAAAATAAAACATGATCACTACTGTGAGAACCCATAAAGATTCTCCAATTATAGTGAAAAGCAGCAGTAGAAGAAAAGAAAGAGCTAGCGTAACCAAAGAAACATTACCCGCGCAGTACTATCAAATTCGCATTTGGCAGTTAAAGGTCCTTATAAGTTTTCGCGGGGCCAGTGGCGTACACAGATACATTTAAGAGCTACCAGAAATCAGACTCCCTCGCCCGATGCCGTTATAGTCATTGTAGCTGAACACGGCACAAGGTAGGATGAGGGAATTTATATAGGAAAAATTTAAGATGGACTCTTGTAATAAGTAGAAGAAAGATCATTAAGGATAACAAAATTATCGGAAAGGATAAAATTCTCAAGGATAGTGCCGCGTATATTACATATACTCTGCAATTCCACGATAGAGGATGAGCATTCCAATCACCGGCCACGATAAAATCATATGATGCGATATTAACGAAAACATGTCTAAGCTAAGTGTTTACCAAAATTCCTCGGTTGTGTATAGTTATTAAATTTTATATAAATTTATGCCTCTACGATTTGTCATTTAATCTGTAGCTCTTAAACGCAATAAAGTTGCAAAGTTCCGATTTAAATTAATATAAATGTGAAAAATGTGAAGCCACTACTATCTTTTTTAAAGATAATAAAATTTAATATTTTTTTGCTTGCAAAAAAATAATGCTTAATTCTAATGTCTTCTAAAGCGCTTGAAATAATAAAAATATTCTTTGCATTACAGACACTGCCTTAAACGGAAACAATTTTAAGTGCGTGAATACTACTTCTATATTAATAAATACAGAAAAAAGGAAACACCTGGAATTCACTAATTCGCCTAAAAGATGTTCCGATATTTGTGGACAATTACAATACAACTATGCTGGAGTTACAAATAAGTATGTTTTAACAATTTTAGACATGTGAACATTATTGCCTATTTCTGTAGAAACGGCTACGATAACTGTATATTTTCACAACATCAATTATACACTTACCGTGATATTTTTAACACTGAACATTTTTTACAACTACCAAAAAATCGATTACCCACAATTAGAGTATATCGTTAAGTCATTGAATTTAAATAATTACTGGAATTCTTTTAATTTTCTTTACAATATTCAGCGCATTACTTTTTACAACGAAGTAATAAGTTGCCGGTTTTTTATATTTTTATATTTCTTTAATTTTTTTTTTTTTCAATTTTGCAACCAACTCTGTGCTATCTAGCAATTTTATTAACATAATATGGATAATTTGTGGAACTGCTTATCCAGCGACAAGGATTTCCGCTACCTGTAATTTAATACTTTTTAATTATCACTGTTCATTTATAATAAATCTGTCGGCTTTTTTAATCGTCTGATTTCTGCCGAATTGTCTAGTAAACCAATGGCTAAGATATTTTTGTGATGATCTAGTTTAATGCCATATTCTCGAGCTATTTCTTGTATTTGTTCTTTGACAGCTTTAACCGCCAAATTCGTGTGCAGTGTAAGATTGTTTACATACCATGGGGCGTCTGCAATTGTTCTTAGTGCTTTACTTTGGAAACGCTGTATTATCGCTATATTACTCTGTTTAGCATAGCCCCATAGTGGACTTCCATAAGCCCATATATGTAGTAGGGGTTTTAGAATTTGATTATACAATAGTAATTTATTCTCCAGCGATAGTTCGGATTTTCTTCCTACAAGCCATAACATATTCCTATACTTTATGTTCAATTCGTTCCGTTTTTTTAACTATAATATGGCTTTTCCATGTTAGTTGTTTGTCCAAATGGATTCCGAGATATTTTGTTGATTCCTTAGCCGGAATTATCTGATTGTTAATAGGAATATTTTTAACATTGCAGATTTTTTTATTTGTAATTTTTTTCGTTGATTACTATTCGACTTCTTTAAGTTTTCGTTATTTATTTTTGAAGACTCCGAGCCAATGTTTGTCAATGAGATCGTAATAACACGCATCCCCAATATTTACTAAAATAAAAGATATTAGCCCTTAATTATATTACTCAAATTCTAATTGTATGTTTTATTTTCAAAATAATATTCTATATTTTATATTTAAACAATAGCATATATTAAAAGGTTAGCTTTATTATTGCTATATAATTTTGATGCAAAAAAGTAAACTAATGAGTAGGGAAATAGTATTAGAATATACCATAATTTTTATTTTTTTTTGAGGCGGATTAGAGCGATTGACAATTTCAGCTTTACATCACTCAGTCGCGCAGTTTTGTTTAATGAAACTATTTTTAAACCTAGACATACAACGATTGGCCTCGAGCTGTGGAATTTTGCGGCCTAGGCCGTTTTTGGTTCGTTGTATCAGCTCTGTTCTTATCGTTGGTGAAAGTGTACGACAGTTCTAATTCCGTTGTTTCTTACGACGTTGTTACGACTAGTGCTAACGCGCGCGCGTTTATTGAACAGTGCGTCTTTGACATGGCTTTTGTTTCAACCTTTAGTTTACCTGTTCCTAATATCTAATAAAATCGCTACGTTTTTGTTGGTAGTGTAGCAAAATTTACAATTGATATTTTATTCCTAATTTTTATACAAATTAATTAAATTGGTGTAATCTACTTTTAATAATTATTTACAATCGCGTTACATCAACAGGAATTTATATATTTTTTTTCAATTATGCTGTACCGGAGTTACTAATTAATTATGTTATTTATTGATTTTTACAAATAAAGTGTACACTACTTTTCCGTTTAGAAGTTTTCAACCGAAACAGCTGTGATAATTTTGAAATATGATGGCCACTTTCACGGCAGCATATTTTAAACAATGTATTGATTGATAAGCGAACATAGAACAGCAGGAAATATGCTACTTGAATACATTTTTATAATTACAAAACTAAATGATATTTACACATATAACATAAATGCCATTAAATTTTAACTAAATTTTTAATTTAAAATTCATAGATGTCCCGTCTCTTTCGGACGTTATACACAAAATTATTAGACAACACGTAAAAATTTATTTACAATATTTAATGATTTGATTTTAAATCGCGAATTTTACATACTGTCAGTAACGTAATCCAAATTTTTTTTTTTTTATTACAGTGCCTAAACCCACCCAGTGTTAAATAAAATGCCGAAGCAGGACCGTATCTGAGGGGGGTCAGGGTTCAACCGGCCCAAAATGTCTACGAAATAATAACTACTTAAATTAAATGGGCCGAAATCCAGAATAATTTTTTTTTTTTTTTAATTTTTGACAAAAGAAAAGGAAATTGAAATTTGTTATGAATTCTATGGAAACTACTGTTCTTTATTTGTTTTTATTATGATGTTCAAATATTGCATATACAATAATTGACTACAAGGATTTAGTGTGTACTATTTATAAGTAAATATATTTCATGATAACACACACACACACACCGTAACCCCTTCTGAAATTTTGGTCTAGATACGGCCCTGTGCCGAAGTGTTATGTAAATATTATATTATGAATTAAAAATGGTTACTTAGTATTAGATATTGCACAATTTAGATTGTCTTCCTAATAGGTGTACTATGGTTAATTGGCATACATCGAATATTACAAAATTGACCGCTTGCTTTACACAACGTAAATAAAAGTATCGCTTTCAAGAGAAAATAGAACATTGGAGGCATTGAAAAAAGGAGGAAGACTGAACTTTAAAAGTTGAGGATAAAGTAACTATTTCTTACCATGGCCGAAAAATCAATAAGTAATAATTTAAATATGAATTTTCGTCAGCTGCCGTTAAGAAAAAAATTAGAATAAAAAAATTAGTTAGACTGACAGCAAAATTAAATAGTGTACATATACTATAAAGTGTGTAAAAATGATCATAATCGATATTTTAATTCAAATATAATCAGTTTTCTCGGATTGCCAACTGAATTTTATTCGTAAATTTTGTTTTTTCTAGTACTACATCCGAAAAAATTCGTCTAAATGATGTTTTTTTTTTATTTAAAACATTTACACTAGAGAACAAAAAGAGTATTTAACTCCCAACAATTTATATAAACTGTTCCACTAAGTTACTAGTAATAGGCTTAAAATGCATTAAAGTTAATTAGATAACGTTTAGAAGGAAACAACATTGAGACGCAATAAAAGTTAATCAGAAAAGATGTATTTAAACAAAAAATGAAATAATGATTTAGAAAATTTCGCCGGAAATTGTAATTAACATTATGAGAGGACATGACGAAAGAGATAATTTCTAAAACAGCGGATTTTTTCACTTGATTTTACGTCCGGATTGGATATAATTTTAAAATAACGTTAGGACATCAAATACAATTCAAAATGAGATTTTATGTTTTTTTCTTTTTTCCATGTTAAGAAGAAATTAAAAAACAAAAATTTAACGAAAGTTAATTTTTAGTAATTCATTGTGACAAAAAAAAAAAAAAAAAAAAAAAAAAAGGAATGTATTGAATTATTGTCAAATTGTTCGGCAATGCAGGTCACCGTTACATCAGTCATTTTTAATTACTGTCAATTTTAAAAATCGTACTTGTAATGAAAGTTGACATGGGAATGTATGTGTAAGACGGCAGTTGATGCCAGCGGCGGATCCATGGGGTTGAGAGGAGGCGGTAGGGTACATCCTCCCAAAGAACCAAAACCTCGATGAAAAAATTTGTTGCAACAGAGAAACTTAATTTATACTATAAAAAATTCGTATAAATGTTATACCTATGGATTTAATTATAACTAATATTTAATACAGTTTTCTAGTAAAAGTATTAATGTTACGTTTTTATTCTGTTTTAAACGCAACTGTCGCGAACTTTTGTCTTTTTTATTTATTTTGCCATGTAAATGAAAATAGTTCAATGAGAAATATATATATATATATGTATATCTGTTTTACTTGCTCACGGACAAACAATTCGGATCGGATTACTAACAAAAATAAAAAAGAATTAAAGTCTAATAAAAATACTGTATCGGTTCTATATATTTCTAGTAATTTACTATTCAAATTCTAAACTACCACTTCAGCTATCTATTTTATAATTTTTTTTATTTTTCACCTAAAAGTAAAACAAAATGTAAATTAAATTGGTAATGTTTTAAAATATTTATAAATCTCTGAAGAAGCCGCTATTTGGTTTTCTTTATAAAACGAGGTATTTCTCAAATCTACCGCTTACCGTATAGGACATTACGTAATTATATAATTTTTCTTCCTAAAATGTCTGTCTGAATCCGCCCCTGATTGATATGCTACCGAAATTGGCATTGGGGCTGTTTTTTGGTTAAGGTGTTTTAATAATGGTTTGTTATATTTAAATTTTTTTTTCTTTTTTAATTTTCAAAATAGTTTTAATCGGTCTAAGGATTTTTTTGAGTATGCGAAAAATTAATTGCGCCGTTTTTTTGAAATACGACTCGTTAATATTCATTGATCAGAATTCGACGCTCTTTTGTTTGAATATATTTTTCTTCCTTAATATTTATTTATTTTTTATATATATATATATATATTTAATTTCGGCAACAAATAATTTTAACTTCTTTTACATAAAATTTAAGAAATTTTGCAATTTTTCCATTTTATACACTTCTGAAATTTACTGTATAATTTAGTTAATTTAAGATTTATTGTTATTTGACATTTTAAAAGCATGGTATATTAGTCATAAACTGCTATTGCTTCTAAATTCGCTGTCTACTAACGCGATGAAAATACAACGAACATTTCCTTTTTAATTAAAATGAAAAACCGAAAGTTTAATTATAAAAGAAGGTCACAATTCATAAACTGTATTTTTTATCATAAAAATGTAATCTAAATGTTATTTATTTATTTTTTTTTTCAGAACCGAATGTTATTGTATGAATAATAATTCATTAAGTTCTCTCAATATTGTCGCTTGCGATGTTCTGACATGTCCTGGGGATGTGACTTCAAAGTGTGGTGACGAAGAAACCATTAAAATATATTCATTAGGTAAACAATTTTTATAAGTCTGCTAAGACAAAAGTAAAATAAGTACATCAAAATTATATATTTTAGTCGTATAACAGATATGTCTTAACGTTTTTTCCCATCATAGAATCCTTCAAAGAAAACTGTTTTTCTTCTCAAAACAAGCTGAACTCATTTTATTTGTAACAACCTCTTACAAATTTCGATTGAATGAGCAATTATAAAACATGAGGTTGCTTTAAAGTAAATGCGCCGGTGTTGATATTGCCAACATTCCAGCGTGTATATGGAAGTCGACCCAGAAGTTTCACGGAGCACTGTTTAAGAAACGATGTAGCAGAAAATTCGGAGGAAATGAAAAGAGCTTTGTACTATACTCAAAATCGAATAATGGCCAAAAATTTCACCATGTCTTCACCCTGTAATTTTTTCTTTTAAACAAACTTATGTAAATAATTAAACGATAACCCGCTCGTATATCAAATTGATTTGTTTCAAGGATTATTCTATTATTTATTTTGTGTTTCTTAACGTCTTTTATTTATTTTTGATTTGTCAATTTAAAAAAAAAAAAAAAGACTTAATGGGCGAAATATAAAAATACACAATTCTGTCGATAAATTTGAATAAAATTTTATACGAAAAAGAAAGAACTATTCGTACTGATTGTTATGGATGTTTGTGAAACTAAAATGAAAACTCTCAAAGATAAAACTCATCGCATAAAAGGTCACCAGTAATATTAATTAATTACTTGTTTACCATCTATTTAGTATTAACCTTGAAAAACAATCGAAAGAATCCTTTTTGATTCTATTTTTGAATAAATAAAATGAATAATAATTTACACTAATTTACCATTATCGATAAAATCACGATTATACGAAAAACATTTCCGAAAATAACAAAATTTACCCCCAAATTCTTTGGCAGAAACACTTATTGAAAATTAAATTTATTCCTTAATGTTAGAAAGCCTCTGAAAATACCGCGTCCAATACACGCGCGTGCATTTACAGCTTCCATTTTAAAAAGTCGATGAAATTAATCAAAAGGTATTTTTTGGTGTCAAGGGAGGGGAGGATGATAAACAGATTAAGGCCCGTTGCCCATCTCAACGAGAAATGTAAAATGTTTTTTTTTTTTCGACTGCTCGTTCTAGCAAGTTTGCACGGCGAGAAAATTGTAGTTTGTCGTTAAATTATTGAATTGTTTTTTATTATTTTTTCATCGTTTAATATTTTAATTAATTATTAATGCCAAATTTTTATTTTTTTTTCCACTGCACTGATATAAAATGTTCGAAGCAACGTGTTCTTTTTATTATACAAAAATTTGTAATTTCTAACGACTTCAGTCTATTTCCTTCAATAGCGATAAGTTAAATCAAATAAATAACTCTAATAATACGAATTAAAACAAACGAAAAATAATTAATAGCAAGTTGGAATAAAAAATAAATTTAAATGACATAAGTGAATATTTCAACTTTAAAACATTTAACAAAAAACAGTAAAATACGCGAAATGTATTTTAAAAACTCGCTCAGCTGATAATCCGAACGGGGAAATATTTTTCCTTGCTCGACTCTTTCAACTATTTTTCGCTCTAGTAGGTAACGTTTTGTATGTAGGGTAATCGATTTTAAAAAGACATTACACGTCTTACACGCCACGCTGCAATGGGTAACGGGCCAAGATCAGCCGTCTCGATGTGACTCGGCAATAAAATAATGCGGACATACTGAATTTGATGTAAATATTAGAAAGCAAATGGTCATACTTAAGTAATTACAAAATTAATAAACTGAGCGAAGTCTGGAATCAAATTTTAAAAAATAATTAAATATTTGATTCCTCTGCATATGAGTTACTGGGAAAAGGTAAATTCATTATTTATAAACAAAAAAAAAAAAAAAAAGGACAGATCTTATTTTGTTTAATATGTAGTATGTAGTCTTTCTCGAACTAATTTCCTTTTTATGTTCTTAAAACACGCTCCGAATGAATAATAGCAGTTTGAAATAACGTAATTATAGCTAGTGCAGTATCGTTAATCACTTTTAAATTATTTTTACCGCGTCTATGTAAACGGTACTTTTGAAATATTTTCGTCGTTCAAAAAATTGTTCTAAATTAATACAGTAATTATGAAGATATTGCTAACGGCGATATGTTAGACTTCTGCTTGAATGTTTAATAATGTTTTTTTGTATTTCGTTTATGTATAGTAATGACAGTTTTATAGTAATTTCGGAACAATTTATCGTTAATATATTTTTTTCTTTATTATCTCACAGTAATAATTTTTCTAATTCGATTTTGGAACGTTGTTTCAATTCATTTTCTTTGTAATAATTTATCAAATTAATTAAACTGCTACTGTTCTTCGGCAGTACACAAGTTAACATAATGTGATCATCGGTTTTTAATTTAGGTGAGAACAAAGAAATTTGGATAGAATAAAGCACAATTTATGCAGAGAATCTATAATAATTTTCCCAAAGTGCGCTATTATTAAGTTCACCCTATTCCATTTAGACAGCTCATATTTACGATGAAGGAAGTGTCAGTTATTCGAAAAAAATTAATTGAAGAATATATAAAAATAAATTCTAGTAATCAATTTTCATTATGTGATTATACATTTCGTGTATGCGTGCGCGCGTATGTTCCTACAAATATAATACAATTGAAACAAATAAAAATATTACAATCTAAATCTTTTCTAATTTTTCAACCTCTTCGAAAGAAAAATTTTACATCCGCTACTATTTATATCGTGCTAAATTATTTTGTAAAAAGTAATCATTTTAATATGTTTTACTTCACATATAATGATTTAAATAACACACATTTGTTGTATATGTATATATATATTTTTTTTTTTAAAACCCCCTTTAGGCATGTCAGCAACGGATTTTCGTCCAGAAACGACACACGAGGGAAAAGGGTCAGTTAGATGTAGAGTCGGTGTCAAATATTGATAGAATAAAAGAACTGAGGATAGGAACAACGGAGATAGACGGAAACAATAAGATATACGAAGTGCAATAAGGCGATTAGGGAGTTTGAGTGATAACAGATCGGAGTACAAAGAAATGCGTTCGTTCACGAGGGATGGACATTCAAAGAAAATATGGTCAGTATCACAGACGGTTTCGTCGTCAGGATGAAGAGGGCGATAAAGCGAGATGAAAACGATAACGTGAGGAAGGAAGAAGAGTATGATTGAGACGTAAACGGATAATAGGGACAATAACGGAGCGGCGAAGCGAAGGAAAATCGTAAAACCAAGGGGCCGCGTGAGAAGATTAGGTTGGATGAAAAAATTTAAGAGGAAGGTTGATTAGAAAAGGAAGAAACGTAGAAATCTGACCAAAATCTAACATGAAACTTTTTACACAATAGGAGTAAGTTCGAAGCGGGAATTTTAGTGAAAAAAAAGCGGAAGGATACAGCAATCTGAGCCAACGAATCTGCCATTTCGTTACCCTCTATCCGAATTATAACTGGGGACCCGGAGCATAACAATGCGGATAGCATGAAGTGAGAAAAGAGTGTGAATGAGAGAGTGAATACGGAGGATAAAAAGGTCAGAAGAGTGAGAAGGGAAATGTGAGGAAATAGCTTTAAGAGCACACATGGAGTCAGAGATAATTAAATATTTAGAGGAAATACGAAATTACGGAACGTAGAATGGCCATTAGCTCTGCCGTAAAGATAGTACAGAAAGAAGAGAGCCGAAAAGATTGAGAGAAATTAATGCTCGGAAGGATGAAAGAAGCTCAAACTACATTAGGCCCCTTCGAACCATCCGTAAAAATAGCCATATGGGAAGGAAAACGGGATTCGATATAACTATGGAATTCCTGTATAACTGTTGCATAGGAAACAGATTTGAAGGTAAAAGTAAATTAGAATACATTGGGAGGATTGGAACAGATCTGTAAAATTGAAAGAAAAGTTATGTGTATATTTATAAATATATATATATATATATATGTAATTATTACCAATCAAATATTCTTTAATTTTTATTCATGTTTTTAAACTGGAATCCCATAGGAATGAATACTGCATTAGATACTGCAACTGAAAAATGTGAAATGTCGCAAACGATTGTAAAAGGAAAAAACGTTTGCACGGGGGTGGACATTTTTAAAGAAGATTTTTCTTCGTCTCAGTTAGATTCATGGGCACATGTAATACAAATTGCCACATGGCCAGTAAGTGAATCATGTTCTAGAACTAACACATAATTTAAACGAATCTCGTCAGTTTATATTTCTGCAAAGCATAATCATACATAAAAGCCTTTTTCTTTATTTTTTTTTTTTCTATTTTATTTCTTTATAATTTGACTTATTCACATTTTAGTTAAATCTTTTCTCGTATATATAAAACAAAACTTTAACAAATTTATAAGTTCCCGCCATTACTAAATTACGAAATCAGTTAACACGGAGATGTTAAATAATAATAATGGATTTTTAAAAGCTCGGTTTTTGAAAAATTATTTAAAATTTTGAAATCTCCACCTTCAACTTATGAATTTTATATAGAATAAATAATATCAGACAAATTACTCATATTATCAGAGAAAGAAAAAATAAGTAAGTTACCTATCGCTTTATGTGCCATATACACTGCTTCCTAGGCCGGAGGCACGTATTTTTGGAAAAGGGTTTAGATTTTTGGCAACAAGTTAGTTGTTTTAAGGAATATTAGAAGATTTTGAACGTTACTTTGGAAATCAGAAAGAATATTATGGAGGGTGAGAGGAAGACCGAGTATATTTCTGTGGGACTCGAAACATGAGCAGGTTGTATGTGTTCGACGGGGATGGGTACGTTACAAGTTGAACATATTGGTGATTAAGAAGATGAATGTGAACAATTTTATTGTGGCCTAGGTGCAAAACGGGTATAAATGACCTCTTTTCGGTGGTATTCAGATGTAGAAATTCTCCGGGTACGTATTGATCTTCATATTAATCACAATTGATTGGAATCTGGCGCTGCCGACCGCCAACCATTATTGAATGTCCCATGCTTTGATTGTTGATAATTTTATGAATTTCTATCGGCGTTGGAAGGTCTGGGCAGGGTTAAATGCGAGCACCATCGTTAGCTGCATCGTCAGCAAGAGAATTTCCGTTAATGCCGATTTTTGGCCGGCACCCACGCGATCACAATTTGGACGTTGTTTGAAGATAGAACGCGCACTATTTCCATAGCAATAGGATGTTGACGGCGGGGACTATGGGTTTGGTTTATACAGTGGAATCAGCGCACAGGAGGTAAGGAGAAAACATGTCATTACATAATATATGCGAATCGGCCGATTTAATAGCGAAAAGCTCTGCTAAGAGGACTGATAAATGTGACGGAAGAGAGGAATTAAGAATGACTCTGATAGGAAGGAAGAAATACCGCATCCCGTTCCAATAGTATTCTTTGATCCGTTTGTAAATACTTTTATATACCTGTATAAGGAGTACCGGGATAGTATTTTCGAATATTCATGAAGTAGTTGATGTGCATTAGTTTTTTGAGGTAAGGGTGGAAATCAGTGGAAGTGTTGAGTTTAGAGCAGGGAGGCACAGCCGCTGAACAGAATGGACAAGGCGGAGGTAAGTTTATTCGCATGGAAGAAAGGATTTTTGTGCTTGATGATGAAAAGATGAATTTGAAGGAGAACATGTAAAAGAGCTTGTTAAAGCGTAAGAAGGTAAATGAGGATTCGCTATTATACGAAGGAGAGAAGAAAGTAAGGAGCGATGTCTTTATAACTTTAACGCTAATTCGTTAGCCTCACAAAGAATGCTGAAAATTGGAGAAGTTAAACAAGCTCCGGTTATAAGTCAGATAAGTGCATGGTGGATTGAGTTTAACGATTCCAGTAGTGCGCGATTAACAGAACTGTACGTAGCCATGCCGTAATCTATTTTTTATTTTATCAATACGTGGTATATTTTAAATAGCGATGACCGGTTGGAACCATGAGTAGTGTGTAACAGCTTTTTGATACGTGCAGTTTAACTTTTGTTTCCATTATAGTTTTTCGTCGAAAATTAAGCCTAGATATTTCACTTCGTTTGACGAATGAATAGGAAAGTTGTTCATTGAAAGTTTTATGTTATGCTGATATCCTGGGATATTGCAAAAATGAATCGCGGTTAATTTGGTATCTGAAAGCTGAAACCCGTTTTTAGTAGACCAGTCGCAAAGCTTATTGATAGTGTTCTGTAGAATCTCTTCTACCATGGATATTTGTGAACAACAGATGAATATTGTTCAGTCATCAGCAAATAATGCACTCTTGTTGCTGGGAGGCTAATATTTGGTTTACAATTCCATTGGTAGCAATAGTAAATAATGCGGGGCTTACACTGAGCCTTGCGGTACTCCATTTATAAGATTCCTTAATGAGGAAAAAGTATTACCGACTCGAACGTGGAATTTTGATAGGAGTTGATTGGATTCTGCTATCTATAGCAAACGGTTATTTATTATTCTTGTAGGATCTTGCAGATAACTGAGGTAAGGAATTTACGTTTGGTTTGGATGTGGGCATGACTTCGGTGGTTTTCCATTTTACAGGAAAAGTATCAGAGATCTCTAAATCTGGTTGAAAACAGATAACGAGTGAGTAATTGCAAGATCTGGTGCTTTTTGAAGCATGAGTGCGTGTATTTTATCAGGATCGGGACATACAAATTTAATGTTATGTATTGCGCTTATGAGTTCATTCATAGTAATAGGTACGTTATATGGTCCCTCATTCAGTGAAGCAAAGTCCAAGTAAAATCCATTCTCAGCAATGTTCACACATCTTTGCGAGGCTGTAAGGTGATCATCACTGAATCGAAATGCTAAGAGATCAGCAAAGAAGTAATGTCTGTTGTGATAGAATCGTTGATATGCTCGTGGGTATTTAGGGGGACGATTTTCTGTTTATAACTCGGATTTTTTTCCATATTATGCTAAGTGATGTGTTAATGTTGATGGATTTTACAAATTCGAGTCAGGGCATCTTTTTCGATTGCTTTAAAACATAGCGCGCTCGGGGGCGAAGTTTCTGATAGTTTACGTGATTTTCAAGTGAAGGAGAATATTTTAATTGTTTTAACACTTTTCGATGATTCCGTATTGTGACTGAACAATCAGAGATCCACCATATAATAGAGTTATTTCGAGCTTAAATTTGTGGAGAATGAAGGTTTACGAAAGACATCAAAATTTCAGTAAACCATTCGACGTTGTCGTCAATGCACAAGCATTTAAGGAGTCTCAAGATTTTAGAGCTCCCGCGAGAGAATTGCAGAAGGCCGGCCAATTGTTTTATGGTAGTGTTAGGCGATCACTTGCACGTAAATATTTGCGTTAAATGCTATTACAATACTTATCCATTTCATAGGAAAGTGCGATAAGGGCCGTCACTTCTCCAGCTACTTCCAAGGCGATCATATGTTGAAATTAATCCCATGCTCTACCTAAAACTGTCTAAAGCCATTTGTTCATCTATTGTGTTACGTCTGCATCGTTTACATTTTTCTTCTTTTGGTGTGTACATATACGTATCATCTCCTAGTCGATTATTCATTTTGGTATGTTACGTCCTAACATCTGCATTTGTTATTCTAAAGATGTCGGTAACACTCTTACTGGTCATTATATGTTTCATTTTGATATTTCTTATGTTTATTTCATTTACGCCTACTAAGCTTCGCTGTACTTCATGTTGTTTTCATTCAAGCTTACTCCTGAGCTTACTTCCTGAGTCGGGTGTTTAGTTTCATATCTGCAGTCGTTTAGCGAACATGACATTAATACCGATGCAAATTTTTCTCTTTTTGTGATTATAAGCAACTAAGTTTTGAAAATCATTGGAAGTTTAAAAATTAAAAATAAAATTACACAATATTTATGCGCTAATTAAAACCTTAAGAGTACTTAGATCTGCTCCTAGCGGTGGATGTATACACTTGTAAATCAATTCTTTTAAGGCTAATTTAAATATTTTCATCGAATTATTTTGCAGGATTTCGAATTTGTTACTTACGGATCGTCTCCAAAAAATATATACATTCGTGATGGGAAATTATTTATTAAACCCACATTGCGAGATGAAAAAGAAGTTGTAGATGGATCGTTGTCGTTAAAAGAGTAATTAAAAATTATTGCCTTTCCTTTTTAATAAATAGTAATTTTATATTTAGAAATATCGTTTAATAGCAGCTATTTATTTGCATAAAGTTCTCAGGCGTTTCGTTAGCGAGAAAAATCGTGAATTATTTAAAATAAAAATAATCGGATACCATAATTATAAAACTAGTCTAATCAGACTAACAAAATTAAACTATCTGCCAAGTTATAATATTAGTGTGATCAGCTCTTTAGCAATAATTTCAGTAATTTTAAAAATTTTAGATATATTTCGTTATTAAATTTTCAGCAATGAAAAAAAAAAAAAAGAAAAAAAAAGAAATACGTTTATTTTCTAATAACTTTGGTTTTTAATTAAAAAATTATGAACCAATATTCCTCAGCTTTTATTTGTTAATGCAGTCAACCCCATATTTTACTCGCCATTATATTTCTAAATGAAATGTTATTCATACGAATGAACGTTAACACTTTTTAATTTCTCTATTACTGTATATTATAAAATTGTTTTCGATAACCGGCCTTTGTTTTTATAGCTAAAAAACAAATCGCCCCAGCGTAGTCAACAAGGCGTTGTTGTGGAGGAGGGACTTTTGCCTCTTATCCTTTTCAACGTGAGAAACTCCCTAGACCGATTTTAGTAGAAGTTTCATATTTGCACGTGTACGTCTAAAGTTGAACGCGTCGCATTTCTCATTTTACAAGAATAACGGAACGCGTCGACCAAAGAATTTGCATCAAATTTCGCTTTTATCTTGGCCGTACAGTAACGGAAACAATAGTAATGATTAAAAAAATGTTTTGGAGACCAAGCCATGGGTAAAACACAAATAAGAGAATAAACTTTAATCGATAGTTTGGAGTCGATCGAAATTGATTCTTGTCCTGGAAGGCGGTTAACTGTTTTTTTCGACTGTGAAGGTGTCGTGCACCGTGAATATGCTTCATGAAGTCAAAATATCAATAAACAATATTATCTCGCAGTTCTGAAATGGTTACGAGACGCTGTGAGAAGACCACAACCGGAATTTCGGAAAAGCGGTAACTGAGCTGCTGCGTCATGATGGCGCACCGATTGACTCGTTGCATCTTGTTCAAGATTATTTGACTAAACACGGCAACGTACGAGTTAGGCAGGCACTCTACGACCCAGAGACTGCTTCGTGCTAAGCTTAAAATTCCGTTGAAAGAAAAAGGATTCGACGATGTGAAAGAGGTAAATGCAACAAGTGAACCGATGTCTATGTCGAAAAATGTGTTCAAAGGGTGTTTCCAAAAAATAATAAAATAGCTGGTAACGGGTTTTAGACTCTCAAGGCAAGTATTCTGAAGACAAGATACTCACCCGAAGGCATCAACCAATTCAAACTCCTAATTATAAATAAAGATCGGATACTTTCCGGACAGATCTCGTATATATATATATATATATATATTTACGTGTATACTACGAAATTCGGTGTGTTTAATGAAAACTGCTTTGCGTAGAATACGTTTTTTAAAATCGATTTTACTTTTGACCTTTCATTTTTGATAATGCAGCTGTACCGGAAAATACGGCACTGCAGAATGTCAGAAGACTGCTATTAGTTTCAGTATACTACCGCCGATTGAATCAGGAAAAATAACGACTAAGAATATTTTTTCATTTCGCTATGGCACCATATCAATAAGAGCCAAAGTACCCTTCGGCGATTGGATAATACCTGGTATACCTTTATTATTATATCGTCGCCTAATCTAATATATTTTCGCACGTCGTATTTGCCTGTGAAAAATTCAGTAACACCCTATTGTTGTCTTTAATCATAACAAATTAGTTTCCATGTCCTTCACAGATATATCGCTGGTATTCCTGGGAGAAAATAATTCTGCACTAAATAGGATAAAATTAGCGTCTGTCAGAGGCAACGAACGGCTTCAGTGTGGCGATGAAGAACTAGGCTCTAGTTTACTCGAAAGTGGCTTGTACATTTCGGATACAAGAACAACCTGGAAAAATACATTCACAAAAAGATACAATACAAGCTGGTCCGCCGCATTCCACACATACACTACTATCTGGGCACCCGGTAATAGAAACTACTTTGTTGTTCACTCGCTGTAAAAAATAGCCTTAATTTATAATCGAAAATAATCTGTAACGTCGATTTGTACAATTTTTTCAGACTCAATCATATTCTCCATCGACAACGAACTAGTTGATGCTATCGACAGGAACCAACCTGATTTGCGAAATTTCGACAGCGTTTGGAATCCCGAAAGAAACAACGAGGTATCGTTATACTATTAACAGTGTAAAATCTGAAATAGTACCGCGGTAGATACTACAAAATAAAGCAACACTGAAAAAAATGAAGTACCAAAAAATGATTAATAATTTTAAAAGTATTAATTTTTCTCGAGTCTCATTAAATATTCCGCAAGGAAACGAAACAGTAAACTAACTTTAAAAAACTAGATAACTTATTAAAATTATGAAATTAAAAATTTAAATCCAACTCAAGAACACACTGCAAAATATACGTAAATTTGATTACACATATGTACATTATATAATAACGTCTGCGAATTAAAAACCTTAAATGCTAGTTGACTAAATACAATCCTAGATTTAAAAAGCAAAATACGACATTCGAAATTAATAATATAAAATTTAAAATCGACGCGGATAAACATCACTCTGACAAAAAATATATAGATTGAAGAAGTACTGCAAATGAACAGTTAACTCCAAAACACATATTTACACTTTTACTACAAAAGGATGAATTTAAAAGACTATAAAAATGTCACTAATACTGCTACTGTGTGTTAACTTCTAGAAATTATAATCTTATCCAAGTTTTATTGTTTACAACGATTTCTTTGCTATAATGCTCTAGACTTATACTTAGATCATAAAAATTTAATTTAAATGAAATGAAAATTTTTACTTGTAAATTTTGGATTAAATTTGAACTCACACAAATCTACAACAATTCGTATTCAAACTAAAACTGATATTTTAATTTAATTTTAATATTATCAATGGATGCGTTCAAAATTTCTTCTTACATGTTAATTCCTTTTCTAGATTAAGTACGAAATCGATCATTCTGATGAACAATCAAAAAAATTTCTTTATAATTATATATTACCACATAATACATATGTGTACATTTTATAAAAGTAGACAAATATCTTTCACCTGACATGCGCTCTCAGCTAAAATAGTTTGAGCTTAATTTTACATCTTTCACACTCAAACATGATCGTAAATTATATTTCTCTGGGGATAAATAATTCTAATAATGTGGTATATTGAAAAGTTTATTAAAAAACCAGCACCCCCTATATTTGAAATATTAAAATTCTTCGAATAACGTAAAATAAAAAAATGATTTTCACCCATTTTCTCGCGAGTAAAGAAAATATTCAGTTAAGATGACAATAGTGGGGGAAAAAGAACTAAATTGATCTCATTCGGCTATTTATTTTAAACAGTCTTTACGTATAAAAAATATAATCGTAAAATATTAAAATTATGATATAATTCATAACTGTGTTATTATTTTTGGTAAAACCACCCATGTCAGATATATTTCTAACGTTTCGAACAGATAAGCACTGTTGTCCATCTTCAGATCATGGATTGTAGCTGTGAAGATACAATGAAAAATATTAACACGGTTATTTAAATTTTACAATTTCTGTTTACTAAAACCTAGAAAGATAAAAATATATTAATTCTATATAGCAACAGTTTAAATATCATTATATTTATCTTAATAGTTATTTTTTTAGGCACAGCCCATTTTCAACTAGAAAACCCAAAGGACATGGAAAAATAATGATAGACTGAGGACCCTGTGTAACAGAAAAAATCTGAAAACACACTATTCTTGAAAACCTCATCCTAAACTATACTTCTTTTTTTTCTTAACAGTCATTCCTACCTTGTTCGAAAATCCATTTTTTCCCAATTCAGTTAATTTCTCATTTACTTCTCCTAATCTTGTCCTTAATTGCTCCTCAAAAACCCTTGATGACACTTTTGGCAGTGATCATACATACTCCCATTCTTTTAACCCTTAACAATATCTCTCCTCCCACTCAATTTGAGCCCCTCCACTCTCCCCTAAAACTGATAGGGTTAAATTTCAATCTTTGGTTGATTCCTCTCTTTCTCCTATTCAGGGTAATCCTGATCCTTTATTTCAATGTGATCTATTCACGCAATCTCTCTATTTTATTCTATCTTTATCTTTTCGCGTAGCAAACCCTCTTACGCCTCCTTATTGTGATGTAATGAAGAGTGCCAATCAGTTTTTAGAAAAAGCATCGCCACTTTCAAATCCTTATGGTCTCTTTCTTCAATGTCTATCTTTCTAGCCCATAAAGAAACCACAAAAAATCTCGATGTGTCTTAAAAACTGCCAAAAGGAATTCTTGGAAATCATTTTGTTCTTCATTCTCTAGGGATACTCGCTTCTTTCTAATTCAAAAAATGGCTAGAGCCTTTAAATCACTCCTTTCGGGACGCTCCCTTCATGTTAATACCTCAGCTCCTCAACATTCCTCTTTTTTGGATTCTGTCGCTCCCGCCTACGTTCCTTCTCTTAAAAAAACTATCTTCCCTTGTCTTCCTTTAAATTCTGAGCCTCAGTGTCTGTCATCGTTTTATTGCAATGAGCTATTATATTCTCAATCCTTAGAAATCTTTCCTCGTCTTCATTACACTTATTGCTGAGTATTTTTAACTGCTTTCTTCTCGCCGGTTGTACTCCAAAAACCTGGAATGACTTTATTATTATTTATATTTCTAAAAAAAAATAACAATCTTCTTTCCGACCGATCTTCTTTGCCTTTTGCTTACGAAAACTTTTTGAAGGCATAATAAACATTCGTTTCATCTGGTGGTTAGAACACAACAATATATTCCTTCCTAATATATTCGGTTTTCACGCTGGTATTGACCCGATTGACGTCATCAGTCTTTTTTACTCAGATGTCCATAAATCCTTCCTAAAAAAGAAGATCACTATTCTACCTTCATTGATGTCGTTTCTGCGTTCGACAATGTACAGCTCTCTTCATTATGTGACAACTCCTTTCTCCTAACATTCCTTCTACACTTATTACTCTTATTCTCAATCTTTTCCGAAATAGAAGTTGTTTTCTCTCCATTCCTTCTCCTCTCTTCTCGTTTTTAATTTGCTCTATCGCCATCTCCTTACTGTCCTCTTCACAAGACTGATTATTTTCTGATATGTGACTTCGATCACATTTTCTTTGAATGCCTATACGCCCAGCTGTTGGGGAAAAAAAACTTGTATTTTTTCCTTTGTACAATAAGCAATTTCTAGCTCGGTCCATAAATGCCCCTCCCCTCCCATAAAAAACCAAAGACGCGCCTAAAATACTCCTAAACAAAACGAGAAAAATGTAGATTATATCTGACAAAATTTATCTTATGGACCAAATAAAATTACAAATAATTAAATAATAATTTCAGCATGATCGTAACCTTTTCCACTAATACAATTATTTACCCTAAAAGCAATAAAAGAATTAATGATCATGTTCGTCTGCTCTCTCTATAAAATAATCCCAACGACCACTTCATATCAAAAACATCAATCTACTTCTATAAATTATGCGTATGTATATTTCATGGTAATATATAACTATAAAGGAATTTTGATTTTTTAACAGAATGATTCATATTCGATTAAAATTTGCAAAGAAATTTTTGCAGACATCCCTTGTTAATATTAAAATTTTGTCGTGGTTAATCTCTTTATATTGCTCCCTTTCACGATGTTTGAAAATCACGGTATATACATAACGCAGTAGTATATTTCATATTGAACCTGACTAAGCTGGATTCAAAAATAATAAAATTTTCGAATGAAAAAAGCTCCAAAAAGAAGAGAAATAAACTTTATATCTCTATATATATATATATATATATATATATATATATATATAAGAAAGTGGGATTACAGCTGGACCGATTTTGATAATCTTCCATTTGTTGGATTTGTCTCCGCTCCGAATAGCAGAATACGAAATTTAAAACAAAATTTATGAAGAAAATACATTTTTTTTTCTTTTCTGTTTTTGGCCCAAAACGGGGTTTACACAGTTTTTTAACCGTAATTTTTGGATTTTATAAAAGGGCACCTGTGTTTTGTTTTATATTTTGAATTTCGCGTTTAAAGGGTTATCTGGTGGTGAGTTATGAATTTTTTAAGGGTGATTTTTCAGGTCGTTCTAAATTCATATTATATATTCTAGACAGCTTCTTGCCGTCCAGGGTAATCGCTCAGCTTAAAGTTGTAAATTGTCATAGATAGAAGTTTAATTGTAATTTATGATCCAATTCTGATAAGTCAAACCGTTTCCGAGCTCTATTGTATAATTGAATATTTTTGTCGTTTGTGAACCATCTTATTGAGTTATACTGATCTTTATTATTAAGACGAATAATGCCTTGCTGCCACGTGTAATTAAAATACTTTTCATTTTGATTTTTGTTCATTTATTGAACTTAATTCATTTTGAATATTAATTTTATCTTAATAAAAAACTGAATTCAATTCAGCTAATAAGTTAACATAACGTTTATTATCTAAGGCGGTACGAAGTACGCCGGGTTAGCTAGTTAAAAATAAAGACTAGTTTGAATTTTGTTTTTATACGGTTTCGTAAATTTCTGTAACTGTTGTAAATCAATAAAATAATTTAAGAAAACAAGTTAATTTTTATTAATTTAACTTATAAATTACGAAATTTAACTATCAGTACTACAAGGAGAGTTTGATAAGTACGTCACACGGCTTATTTTGCCCCCGCTGTTTGGTGAAACTGTGTGAAATTTGTGTGCGAAATAGAGGAAGGAAATACGAACAGAACGTCGTTTGCCACGTTCTCATCTGATCAGTAGAACTTCTGTATGCACGTGTGAAACATGTCAGTGAACGTTTCTAACCCGGTGAGCTGCGAGATACACGCAGTCATCAAATTTCTAACAGCCAAAGAAGTTGCAAGTGCAAAAATTGATCGAGACTGTGCGCAGTATACGTAAAAATGACGTTATGACGCGTAAGTGTGACCCAGAGTCGAAGGGAGCAAGTAAAGCGTAGATAAAACGAAAGGTCAAACAGGTCCGCCAAAAGCTAAAACTGAATGCTACAACCGTTATCTGGAACCGGCACAGATTCCTACTGTTGCAATTTCATACACAGAAGGATGCGATAGTGGAGAATACTTACCGTGACACTCATGTGACACTTCATCGAGCAATTGATCGGAGAGACATGGCTGCAGTCTAGAGAGCAGTACTTTTGCGAGATAATGCGCGTCACGAAGGCAGTAACGAAATTTTTCGCTAAATGCACCGCCCAGTTTTATCATGACTATCGATAAATTCGTGACCCGATACGATAAATGCCTTAATGTTTTTGGAAATAATGTCGAGAAATAAAGGGTATTTCTTCTAGTTTCTTTGGTATTTTTTTCGTAATTTCTAGATACGGGGAAGGTTATTTGCGAAGCCATGTCACGTTATTTATCGAACGCCCCTTGTATTTGTTCACTTTTCACAAAAAAATTAACAGTTTAGATTATCAAACTTTCTTACGGTCCAAGAAAACTTTAATTTCATCCCTAAATGATTGAAATAACAAAAATTTTAATTAAAATTTTAATTAATTTTTGTTATTTCAGTCGCTTAGGGATGAAAATAGGAGCGTTAATATCACATTGAAAAATTTTATGGGTTTTGAGAGGATTTATATTCATTTGTGAATCGATTTATTTTTTTTTCAAAATATTTTCATAACAAAAACTTCATTCAATTTTTATGAAAAAAACTCAAGTTTATTGTTATTTTCTTGCCTGAACTGCTTTATTTTTGAATTCGACGTATTTTTAAACAAGTCGGTGTTGTTTTGTACTTTTATTTACATTTATTTTAAAGCTGCATTCGGGCATGTATTTCCGTGGAAATAATTTACGGTGTTGGGAAAGCATAGACTTTTTCAGATGTTTTACTGAAAATTTTATTTTTGAGGAAAATTTTAAATAAAATTGAATATGTATAAAACAATTTATTATATAATTTAAAATAATGATAAAAAAAAACAAAAAACTATACTATGCAACTAAAACAACCGATTATATACAAAAAAAATTTCTGATTATATTTTAAAATTAGGAATTCTAGACGTCGTCGCAATAGCCTAGTTGCTAGAGCGCTTGACTTCCGATATGGCGGTCACGGGCTCAATCCCGAGCGACGGCGAACTTATTACAAGAATTAAATAAATAAATAATCGCTAATAATCACGTGGAAGGCAATGGCTACCACCACGTACAACATCATATGCGCGCTAGGTCAGTACACAGCAGACCCACACCGAACGGACTGCACTGGTATATCGATAAATCAAACGATTACTAATCAGTTCCGAATGTAGTCTTGCGTGTGTACACTTGCGTTGCATATAATAATTGCCTAGTACACTACCTATATCGGTACAGCTAAAAATGTACGAATAGGTTGCGCCAACGCGCTATGTAGCGTACGGCACCTTAAGAAGAAGAATATCAACATTAAAGTATATATACTTTAAATAAGCATTCTAATGTCTCCATTGTTTTCTTTTTTATACTTTTACTACTTTAAAAAATTGTCATTCTGTAAATTTCAATATAAACATCAAGCATTAATCAGCACTACACTAAACCAATAATTATGTATTTAAGGTGAATTTATAGATTTCCTTTTATTTTTTTGCGAAATATTAATACATTAAAAAATTTTGAAACTATTACTTTCTATTTTTCTGAATATGCTAGCCAAAGACCTACACCCAGAAACAAAAGGAAAGGAAAATCATCAACTAAATTTAGATTCAGTTAGATATTTACACTATAAAGGAACCAATAGCTGGAATAAGAGAAGGAAAGGACAGAATATAAAATACGCAATAAGAAATAGGGAACTTAAGTTTTAACAGCAATCTATAATTCTTTCCTGTACATTTCTACAACTCCACCGCTTTAGAATTCTTTTATTATTATTCCTATTCCGAAAAAGAAGCCTAACTCCTTCCGTCCAATCTCTCTAGCCTTGTTTTTAAAAAAACTTTTTGAACACATGATTAATAAACGCCTGATCTGGTGGCTAAAATATAATAATGTACTTCCTAATAATATGTTTGGTTTCCGTTCTGGCCCTGGTGCCACCGACTGCATATCCATTTTTCTTTCCGATATCTATAAATTTCTCATTCACAGGAAATTACCACCGCCGCGTTTGTTGATGCCACTTCTGCCTTTGATAATGTTCACCTACCTTCTCTACAGAATAAAATGCTTTCCATTAACATTCCCCTCTTCAGTTTACTTTCTTAGTTATCAATCTTTTCCAGACTAGAACAATTTGTTTTTCTACTCCTGTTTTTCGAGGTCTTCTGGCAGCATCGTGCTTGAGTTCTACACTCTTCAACATTTACTTTCACAGTCTAGCTACTCTTAACATTCCTTCCAAGTCTTTATTCTTCGCTGACAATATTCTCGTCTATTCCGCCTCTAATAATCTTTCTTCTGCCAACGAGAAACTTAATTTCTCCCTTGCTATTTTGGAACCTCTCTTCGTCCTTCTATTTCCCCTGAGAAGTCTGCCTCTGTAGTTTTTACATTCCGTCCTTTTAACCATTCCTTAGTTAACCTTTTCCTGTGTCAAATCCCTATTCCTCTAGTTAACTCTTTCTCCTACCTTGGTGTCATTCTCAATAGTAATTTATCTTTTTGCGATCATATCAGCTATCTACGTACATCTGCTCACAAGAAATTAAATTTCCTAAAAGCGTTGTCTCCCCGGAAATGGAGTGGCCATCCGTATATTCTTCTCATGCTTTATAGATCCATTATTCTTTCTAAATTGGACTATTGTTCTTTTCTTTATGCTAATGCTCCCAAACCCTCCTTACCAAACTTGATCACATCCAAAACTCTTGTCTTCGTCTCTGTATTGGTGCTCTGAATTCCTCTCCAATTCCAGCTCTCCTGGCCAAAACTGGCTTCCTTCCTTTATGTATTCGAATACTTCATCTTGATGAAAGATTTATGATTAAACGTCTTCATGTCCCTCATTCGAAACTCATGAATTCCCTATCAATATATTCTGGACAATTGGCGTTTCTCTCTACGAAAAATTCCAATTCTTTCATGCATCTCTTCTCGACTTGCCCTATTTTCTCACTTCATACTCTCCTATAACAAATCTCCGTACTTCACTTACAACTTCTTAGAACTTTCGTTTTCTCCTAAGCTATTCTCTCTTCCCTCTAACATTAAATCTCTTCCACTTCCTGTCCTGTAAACATAATGGATTTAACCATACTCTACCCTCACTCTTTCCAGCTCACAGCACGATTGTTACGGATGGGTCAAAATCTTATTCAGGTGTCGGAGCTGCTTTTATTCTTCCTGGACTCAACTATTCCGAGTCGTTTCAACCCCCTTTCTTTTCTTCTATCTTTTTAGCCGAATCCATGGCTATTTTACATGCTATTCTTTTTATATCCTCAACATCCAATTTATCGAAATTCCTCTTATGCTCTGACTCGAAAAAAGCTTTATTAGCCATCTCTCGCCCTTCCCTAAATCCTCGTCAGATCCTATTATTTTTTTATATTCGTTCCTTAATTTATAATTTATTAAAATCCCGTTCTATCCTAATTAACCTGCTCTGGATTCCGGGTCACTGAGTCATCGTTGGTAACGATCTTACCGATATCGTTTTCACCATTAATTTTGGACCGATCTTTATCCGTCTCTTTTCTGCAATCCTAACTCATTTTACCTTTCTATACAATCCTTTTCACACCCTTTTTTTCTTGGATTAATCATTTTCCCTGCATCAGCCGTTCTGTTCCTTCTTCCATAGTTCGCCTTCGATTGCTTCCTGCCTCTCTCTTTCGTTTTAACATTATTCAGTCTCCCTTGTTTTCATCCTCCTATCTTAAATTTGACCTGTGATGCAAATCACGTTCTATTCCAATGCTTTTGTATTTCTCCTCGGAACGCGCAGTCCTTTATTTCAATTTGCTTGGCCTTGGCCTCCCGACTCCTTACTGTGCCCACTACATTCTTGCTCTTCCATCTCCTTCTGATATAACCTACAAATTCCTACGTTTCATCATTCTGCTAGTCCTTTGCGTTGGGTAAATGCCCTTTATTGACGCGTCCATTAAAAAATGAGGATATAGAACAACGTTCAACAAAAAAGGATGAATATTCAAAGAAAATGTAATTAGCGTCACAAACCACTGCTTCATTCAGGTAAAAAACGCAATTTGGAGAAAAAAAAAAGAAAAGTGAAATCGAAAAGAAGGCAGAAGAAAATAATTAAAACGCAAGCAAATAATACAAATAGCAACAGAATGGTGAAACGAAGGAAACTCAATGAATCAGGAAACAGAAGGAAGATTAGATTGACAGATAGATAAAAGGAACGTTCGTCACGAAGGGAGAAAGAGTAAATATTTGACAATTTTTTTTGCGCTGGATGCATTAAATAATTGCAGTAGTATAAACTGTAATTTTTTATTCGTATAAATCAATATTTTTAAATGAACCAAAAAACAAAAATAATCATTAAAGTATAATTTTAGAAATTTTATAATTGTTATATTTGAAATACATGTAAGTTTTTATTAAAGTTTTTCAAAATATTGAGTGATTCTTACAACGACGAGTACCGATCCAAAATTTATATAATGTTATAATTCTGATCCTTCTTTTCCTTCCCCTAAATGGTAAAGCATAATTAAAATCAATAATAGACAAATCTACATTTTCCATAGAAATTTAAAAAGATTTAATTACCGTGTTTATAGGTTTATATAAGCATAGGAGTATCTGTAGGTGGAGTAACAGGTTTTCCTGATAACTGTTACAGCAATGGAAAACTAAAGCCGTGGACCAACGATGCAGCGAAGGTATTTGTAAATGAAATTTTTTAAAACATTTATTCGAATACATAGTTTTTAAATACGGGCAACGTCTAAAACATACTATAACGTTAAGTTTCGGTAACGGGTGCATAGTTCCCCAATATTGTTATAAAATCAATGCAAATTTTTATGTTGGGTAAAATAAAATCGATTACTTATAAAAATCAATTTTAGTAAAAAAATATTTAGCGGCTTATTTAAAAATAAAGGAATTTATTCTCCATATTTTTGAAAAACACTGTATTCTCCCATATTACACTGAAAACAAAATAAACCAAAAAAAAAAAAAAAAGAAGAATTCAGGAGAAAATAATTTAATAATTCGAAATATCGAAAGATTTATTTATTAATTAATCAGAACTTCTTAAAATTACACATTGAAAATATATAATAGTGGGCTGCAGCTCTTTGAAATTCAAAAAAAAAAAAAAAAAAACCTTTACGAATAATTAAAACTGCAAATTACATTTATTAACATTCGTTTACTTCTTTTTTTCTCTTATTTTTACCAATTTAACATCTAATTCTATTTAAAGAACCTTCTGTTCTTCAGAATTGTATCCTTTTTTCAATATTAATCATCCATAGGTCTTTAGGACGAAAAATGCAATTATCCCCTTTACATAAAAACGTAAAATTTTGGCTACGTTCATGATACGAATGCAATATTGTCCCTATGATGACATCTTACAGAATTATAATTAATATCTCTAGTTCTTAAGCAAAGGACTGGAACATAATAACTTAAAATTATTAAATCTAATTGAAATTATTTACTTCTACTATTGAAAATTATAAACAAAAAAAAATCGCATCATTTACTGCATCTGCGGTATAAAAAGCGAGTATTAAAGCGAAGAAAAAAAATATATATATTACTGATTAAGAACATTAAGGATATATAAATATCATACCCTTCTTTGTTTAGACACCTTAAAATTTACAAAATAGTAATGAATTGTATACGCTAAATTACTTTAAAACTTTTGCAATGAAATAAATTAAATTTTATACCGATGTCTTTAAAGTATTTTTGCTTTAAACAGGCGATATTAAGATTCTGGACTGACAGATCTACTTGGCAACAAACATGGCATGATGAAAAAGCTGCTTTACAAGTGGAAGAAATAGTTGTTCAATCTTTATGAAAAAATGTTTTACAAAGGTTAAGGTGTGTTCAATAATTAAATTATTTAAAATTATTCAATTATTATTTAAAAAATTGCGTAACTTCTATATCTTCATGTTGCATTTAAATTTACGCATCTGTTCATAACCATAACGTAATCATAAAGTACTACATCTGTTTATTTCACTCATTGTTTCTATTATGTTGTACAGTAATTAATTTTAAACGCTAATTTGAAACAATTATTTAATTTATCAAATATCCCGACGCGTTTCGAAGACAAAACTTCATGATCCCGGGAGCTATATTATAATATATAAAAATTTAATAAAGACGATGTCAAAATATAAACAATAAAAAATAACGGTTATTTTGGCATCGTCTTTATTAAATTTTTATATATTATAATATAGCTCCCGGGATCATGAAGTTTTGTCTTCGAAACGCTTCGGGGTATTTGATAAATTAAATAATTGTTTCAAATCAGCGTTTAAAATTAATTACCGTACAACATAAAAGAATTGGCAAAATGGGTTAATTACATTTGAAAATGATCTTTCTAAAATTTCTTGATACTAAATATTGAAGTGAAATTGTCTCAATGTATTCCAGTTATATCGAACGATGTCCTTTGTAACAAATTATTCCATAATTTTTTTTAAAAAATGTTTACTTATTAAATGTAATTTTAAACTTTCGTTGTTCATCGGTACAACCGTGTTAATATTCTCGGTAAAACCCACGTCAGACATATTACGTGTTAACGTTTCGAACAGATAAACACTGTCCATCTTTAGAACAACAATGAAATGAAGGATAATTGAAAACTATACATATGTATATACAATTTTTTTTATCAGGTAACTGTACACGCTCGCTTCTAATTGGTTGACACTGTTCTGTCCTTCCATTCGCCGTTTTAAATTTTAATTGCATTACTAACGTCGTCTACGTCTCACTTAATTTGAATCCGCCGTCGTGGTTAAAATTTTTACGTTTTTCAATTTCGATCGCTTCTCTTACCGATCGAACTCTAACTTATCCAATTTTACTAAAATAACTGTGTTATCCAAATTAATTATATGATTCGTGTTTTCTTGATGCTGTGCAACTACAGAATTTTCTGCGCGTTTGTAACGACAATCGGCTTTATCTTCTTTTATTCTTACCTTAACTGCTCAACCTGTCTGCCCCATATAATTTTAACCATGAAATCTTGTAGACACCCGGCGCTAGCAAATGAGATACGCTATCTTTATTTTTATCGTCCGTCAATAAAAACGGTTCATGACCAAGTGAAGATCCTCTGTGTTTCTACAACTTGTGTCTGCCGCAATCTAACAAAAAGTTTCGCTCAGCTAAAGATCACAGACACAGCCATTATTTTAGAAATATATAAAACCAACAAGTAACACATTTTCTCCTCCCTATCTTACATGAACATAATACTCAAATATAAATCGATTGTAAGTTAGACGCAAAGTAATCTCACAGAATTATATATGTATTTAAGAAAACCTGCATACCAGATTTGTTTTGCGCCTTTCAACCTCTCTGTCGAGCATTTTATAAAAATTATTTATTATAATTAATGCTTTTGGTAGCAATTGTAAAAAATTACATTCCAGAATTCTTTATTTCCCTATAACAAAACTAATAGAAAATACTTTATTTTTTTTAAATCTTCGCGCTGTATACAGAGCTAAGTTAGAAGGGCGACTTGTATATTCACATCCTATTATAGATATTTTTTAATTTGAATAACGCTGGAAGAGGAGAAGAGAAAGGCAGGTTGTGCCAGAAATTAATGAAACGATGGCGTATATTTATTTTTACCGTAGTAATCACTTTATTTAAATTTGTACGTTTAATTCATATTTAATATATTAAATATTTTATCTAATGCTTTTTTTTTATTTTGTGAACTATATTTTATATTTATATTTCCCACGCTTCATTGACGAAAACTCCCGTAGCTCGGCTAAATAACACCAGAAACTTATAAAGTATGCACCAAAACCTTCTCCATGAAATAACATTTAGATGTGACAACCTTCGTGGTGATCGGTCAAAAGATGTCAGAATTTATCAATCTCATATGTACCAACATCCATTTATATATACATTGTAGCGCATACGACGTACGCGCAAAACTATAAATGAACAATAAATTGTAAAAAAAAAATATTTATATTTTTTATATATATATATAAATCAATAATTTCCTTGTATTAACAACTGTACATGAAAAATATTTACTTACACGATACGACTATTTTTGATTAGCGGGGCCCCTCACTCTCACACGTTCACACATATGAATAGACGAATACATGGACTCATATCGCTCATTAAATACAATAACGTCATAACTCAAAAAACGGTATTTCGCAAGAAACGCAAATTAACATTTACATTTACTATCATTTGAACGGTATTCCAAGAGCAATGCTTATTTTGTCGAGTTTCTTATTTACAAATATGGCGTTTTAACCTCTAATGGTACTCATAAAATGCATTCCAACTATACACATGACTGAAATTCCCCATTTTTTGAGTTATAACGTTATTGTATTTAATGAGCGATATATAGAATTATCCCCGGAATGAAAATTCAGGCTTCTGATTTGTCGTTTCGGCGAATATTAGTACATTCACAAATATTATACGATATATAATAAGAATGATAAAATGCTTTTATAAAAAAAAAAAATAAATAAATACCGACTTAAAGGTTTATTTTAAAAATGCACTAAAAAATAAAAAACAATTACTTCCGATAAAAAATATATATCAGAGTGATATAACTTAAGGTGATATTGTAATTTTTATACAACATTAACTTTTTGGAATTGGCATCAAATTCATATTAAAATAATAAATAAAAACTGCATTAAATGTTCATTAAATTGTTCCTATATATAGTAACATGAATTTAATTCCAACTCCAAAAAGTTATTGTTGTATAAGAATAACGATATCACCTTAAGTTGTATCACTCTGATATATATTTTTTATCGGGAGTAATTATTTTTTACTTTTGGTGCATTTTTAAATTTTTATAATAAACCTTCAAGTATCGGTATTTATTTTTTGTAAAAAAGCATTTTATTTTTTACTTTTTAGTGCATTTTTATTCAATTAAATTAAAACATTTTTATAAGAGCAGATATTTCCACGGTAAAAACATCAAAAGCTACATTTCCATGGTAATTTGGCAAATTTATAGTATTTTAAGTCAATAAATCTAACCCGACCGTGAAAACAATCATGAATGAAAAGCATCCAAAAAGCTTCAATCTCCCGCATTATTAAGGATAACTCAAAAACTACCCGTCAGATCTTGATCAAATTTTAATGAGACCACATGCGAAACGCCACCTTTCAAATTAAAAGAAGAATCATCAAAATCGGTTCATCTGGAAGAAAGTTCTGAGGTAACACACATAAAAAAAAAAAAAAAAAAATACAGTCGAATTGAATACCTCCTTCTTTTTTGAAGTCGGTTAAAAAAATTCAATAACATGTGCAAGGTCTAGTCCATTTAAATTGTATTGCTATGCGCCGGCTGCCAAAATTCAATTCTGCCGATCGTCCCGGTAGATTCTACGTATTTATTTCTGATTTCAAGAATGTGTAACGTGAATATCGTGCTGTACGCGTTCATTTCGTCTCAGAGGTAATTATTATTTAATTACGCTGATTCTTTATTGTGTCTTTGTTTCTATCGAATTTCTAAATCGGCTATTCGTATCGGACGGCCGATATAAGGCTACGATTTCTGCACGGTGTGTGTGCACAAGGGGAACAGCATGTTCTGCCGCACACCACCTCCACCTCTAATTATCGATAATCAGGATTCGTCGGCTGCTGCTCATCGACATGAGCAAACAAATATCACGGAGGATTTATCTCTGTCTAGCTGCTCTAGCGGTGCGGAGGAATTAGATTCCGATTTCGTTCCTGCCGCTAACACCAACACTAACCATTCCACTACAGAAGCTCATCAGTCATCTAGCTGGACGGTAGCGGAACGACGCAAAGGCGGAAGCTCTACCAAACGACTGAGAACTTCACCATCTACAATAGCTACGAGTAATCGCTTCGCCCCGCTGCGAGCTGAAGAAAACATCATCAAGCAGACGTTATTCGGCGAAGATTCTAATAACAAAGTCGGTAAATACCCTCCGATCACTATTGTACACGATAATAATAATATCGATGTAAAATCGCTAATTTATACACTTAAAAGCACTGTTAGCATAGAGTTTAATATTCGGAGTTTTAGGAATATCAGTGGTTAAATCCTCGAGTAATTTCGATAACGTAATTATTTTTTTGAAAAATAACAAAGTTCCCTTTTTTACACACTTGCCACGCGAGCGAAAGCAGCTAAAAATGGTACTAAAAGGACTTCCTCTTTCATTCTCAGTAGCTGAGATTGAGAGCGAATTAAAAACAATTTGCAATCTCGAGTCTATTAGACAATTTACCAAGAAACAAAACCTATCTAATCAGCCTACCTTACTACCGATCTTCTTAGTTACCTTTCCTCCTGCTACCAAAATTGCCGATGTATTAAAAATTAAACACTTATTTCACTGCGTAGTTCACTGGGATAAATATGTCCGTAAAAGTGTCTTAGTACAATGTTATAATTGTCAAAAATTTGGACATGTATCTCAAAATTGTAACCTTCCACCAAGATGTGTTTCATGTGGCCTGTAACACCCTAATGAACCTTGTAAAAATCTAAATATGCCTAAATGCGCCAACTGCGAGGGGTCTCATGCCGCTAATTCCAGTGATTGCTCAGTCTACAAACGACTGCTTCAGCTACGTCCGAGCAGAAAATTATCTGATACTAGATATAGTTCACCCTTGCTGACGCATAACCTTACTACTGATTTACCTAAAAATCGGAAGCAGAATCACATTACTTATGCTCAGGTGGCTGGTGGTGTTCATAATACCTCCCCTAAAATTAATACCACGTCAGATAATTCTTCCCTTTTTTCTATGCTTTCATTCTTAAAAGAATTCAATCTGCCCAAGATTTTAAAAGTTATTCAAATAATCAGTAATAAACTTAAAATTAATGTAAATAACGATGTTATGTCTAAGCTAATTATTATTTTTGAAACATGTATTGAACTATTGTTATGAATAACTTAAATATAGTTGCCTGGAATTGTTGTTCTATAGCAGACAAACATAACGAGCTCCACAATTTCTTAATTTCGAACAAAATACACGTAGATGCCCTATCAGAGACCAGACTGGATATTACCTGTAAAACTGTATTTCCTGGTTATTATATTTACAGGAATGACATTTCTCGTAGGAGCGGAGGAGTCGCTATACTAATTGATAAAAGAATAAAGCATAATACCGTTTACTTACCACCGTTAGGTTGTTTACAAGCTGTTGGAGTTCAAGTCTATAATAGCGCATCACAAAATTATAACGCTCGAAGTAGCGTATTTATTTATGCTGTTTACAAACCGCCTAGATCAATGCATAATTTCTGTAATGATATCCTTTCACTAACCAGATCTAATAATCACGTGCTTCTAATCGGTGATCTCAATTGTAAAAACAAAATCTGGAACTGTTTTTCCAACAATGCAGCTGGTAATATGTTATATCAATTATCTATACGTGAAAACCTACAAATTCTTGCTCCTAGAGAACCAACATATTTCCCATCGATACTCCGGTTAAGGCCAAGCGTCTTAGACATTGCTGTCGTAAAAAACTTAAGCATGATTTCTCCAATCTCTCTAAACTGTCTATCTTCAGACCACAATCCCATCTACACTGCTATTACTGATAATCTACAGTATATATCGAATGTATCCTATTTTAACTATAGTAGGGCTAATTGGGATTACTTCAAACAGTATATTTCAGATAACGTTAACCTAAACGATCCTATAGTCGATTCTTCTAACGTAGAGTCTCGACTTGCATCTTTTACAAAATTAATCAATGATGCTACTACTCTTTCTGTTCCAACTAATACTCGTACCCATTCTGAAAAAACACCTCTACCCACTACTATCTTAACGGCTATAAAATTTAAAAATTACGTCAGAAGATTTCTCAATAATAATAGATCACATAGCAATGCTAAACATATTAGAACTCTATATAACTTTACATCTAAACTAGTGCGCTATATGCTCCGCAATCACAAAAATAATTGCTTTAAACAGGTCCTTTCTAGTCTTAACATAAAAGATAAGAGTTTGTGGAAAGTATGTAAACAGTATAATAGACAGCCTTGCTCCATTCCTCCGCTGCTCGACTTGAACTCCAACTGCTACGTGTATCAAGACCGAAATAAAGCTGAATTGCTTTCAGCGCATTACTTTTCAGTACATGGTCAAAATTCTCATCTTGCAACTAATTACCAACGAAATAAAATCAGAGATCATGTCGCTCGTTTTTTAGAGAATGCTAGTATTAGCCTAACCCAGGTGAAACTTTCTACGCCCAAAGAAATTCGTAATTATATCAAAAAACTTAATTCCAGCATGTCCGTCGGGAACGATAATATTCCCAACATTGTTTTAAAAAATATTCCAAATAAAGGTATCGTAGAGTTAAATAATATAATAAATGGTACCCTAAAAACTGGATACTTTCCTCAAGCATGGAAAATTGCAAAAGTAGTTCCAATATCCAAGCTTGGTAAAGATGCATCAAATATTGCTAATATTAGACCCATTAGTCTTTTGTGCAATATGAGTAAAATTGCTGAAAGAGTATTGCTCAAGAGATTAAGGGAACACTCGAATATTAATAATTTAATCCCAAAAAGTCAATTTGGGTTCCAACCTCGTCACTCTACTACTCAGCAAGTTGCCAGAATAACCGAATTCATCACGGACAATTTTAATCGAAATAAACATTCTGGGTTAGTACTCTTTGATGTGGCTAAAGCTTTCGATACTAGCTGGCATCGAGGACTTATATACAAACTAATAAATTCTAAATTTCCTGCTTACTTAATTAAAATAATTATAAACTACCTTAACAACCGACTGTTCTACGTAACTCTTAATAACTATCAATCCACAAGTAAAACTGTCCTTGCAGGCGTACCGCAAGGTAGTGTTCTCGGGCCCTTCCTCTTTATATTGTTTCTCAGCGACTTTCCTAAAATTTCTAACACTGAGGTCGCTTTATATGCTGACGATGTTGCCCTCTATTGTAGTTCATATAGACCTAGTACCATAAGTAACAGACTTCAGAGAGCCTCGACACGCGTTCTAAAATACTTTACCCGATGGCAGATTAATATTAATCCATCAAAGACCCAAGCGATATTCTTCACCCGCCGGCGACCCCAATTGCCAAGAAAACTAATCATTTCTGGAAATGACATTGCCTGGTCTAATCACATCAAATATCTTGGCTTAATATTAGACAGCAAATTAACTTACAGAAAACATATTGAGTACATCTCGGTTAAAGCAAACAGAGCTATCTCGCTAGTATATCCCTTGCTCAATCGCAAATCCTATTTAAGTGCAAATAACAAATTTGTCATCTACAAATCACTTATAAGGCCTATTATCACATATTCTTGTCCAGTGTGGTCTTCTGTTAGTAGGGCACATTATAACAAGCTACAGGTAATCCAAAATCGATGCTTAAGATGTATTCTTGGAGCAAATAGATACACAAGAGTAGCATATATGCGTAACATTTTAGAGTTACCGCAAATCAGAGATTATGTTTTGAGTGCAGCTACTAAGTTCTGTGATAAATGTATAGGGCACGAGAACTTACTTATCAGCTCTATTGGTAACTATGATTCCAGGCAACTACGCACTATGTATACTAAGTACAAACATCGTAGACTTAAGCATAATATATTATTCTGAATTATTTAACGTTAGTACTAGTATTGAGTTTTAGTTTTATTTTAAAATTATTCTATTTGATAATCACTGTATAAATATCTATGTAATGTGGCACTAGCCACCTAGTCCTCCCCTCCTGTAATACGTTTATGGTTCTTTTCCTACTAACTTAAACGTCGCATATCATGTCTTATTTATAGGTATACTCATTAATTTCGTTATGTGGTAAGACTCGTGTCGGTACACATATTAATAACTATATCATGCAATGTTATTGTTTATGCAAATAAATCTTTCTTTCTTTCTTTCTATTTCTGATTTAACAAATAATTCTTCCGCGAGAGTGTCTAAATGAATTCTCCGATTGAAATTATCACCGCAACTTCGCTGTACAATAATACGTCTTTTACGTTCGCACCAAGGCCGTGTCCATGGGGGGTTAACCCCCCCCCCCATGAAAACTGAAATAGTTATTATAAATATAAAAAAATCTGAAAAAAATCACAAATTTAAAATAAATATTGATGATTTTTTAGGGTGTTCTTACCTACTTTTGAAAGAAAAAAAAAAAAATATGCTCCATATTTTTAGGTACTTCATTAATATTTTATGCAAAAATTTTTTTATTACGAGTATAATTAATAACATATGTAATTTTTATTAATGTTCATATACGGGGTAATTCATTTACATAAATTATTAATATATAAATCAAAATGATGGAAATTATTAATAGTACGAATATTAGTAAAAAATGTATTATAAAATAAATATGCAAAGAAAATTTGATAACAAAATAATTTAATACTCGCGATCTTTTATTTATTTTTTTTTTTTAATAATTCTTCTATAGTTTTATCAGAGAATTTGTTAATTTAATACATATGCTTGTCAATAATACATAATAAATGATAAATGTGAAAAATATTTTTAGAAGTAATGGACAGAAGAGTATACTTTTTTAAAGTAAAGAATCAAAGATTGAGCACATGAAGCAATATTATGCGTTAAAGTCACTGAAAATGGAAATCATAGATTCTATTATATATTTTCTTCTCCTCTTCAATCTACCCAAATATTACCTTTCACTCTTCTCGCACATAATCAATTTTTATATATAGTACTCTCCAGTTTCTCTGTTTACATAATTCCTATAATTTTCTATAGATGCGAAGATTACATTATTTTAATTATTGTATTAATCATGGTTATCTCATAGTATATCATCATATTCGTAAACGAATATTCTGATATAATTTTAGTTCTTAATTAACTAAATTATTACTATTAATTTAAACGCACTATACATCAATTTTTAAAATTTAATCATCTTCCTCTCTCTTTTTTATCCTAAATGCAATAAAATTTTCTCAGAAACACAATTTTAATTTGTACTGGGCTGAATATACTCAATCTCATATTATTTCTATTCATTTTATGCCTTTAAAGCAGGAATTCTCTTCTCATGCTTCTCAATAATGCATAGATCTGTCAGTATGCAAGCTGGGTTGAGAATTTAAAATATAATGGATAATAACAGATTTTTGTATCATAGTGCTGCTTGAAAAAGCTCCTAATACTTTTTGTTTTCTACAAACTATGGCTAAATCAGGTTCATGTTAGTTTTTCATTTAAATATAGATTTTTTTTTTTCTAAAATATCATGAATTTTTAAGATTAACGTCATTGCAAATAATTAAATAATTCTTCTTCTTCTTCTTTTTGATTTGTAACCGTGCCGTATCCTGCTACTTAGGCCAGAGGCACGGGAGGAAAGGTATTATATTAGATTAATGGTAGGATGTTTGTATTATTGAGGAAGAGGAGGAGTTTAGTTTCGGCGGAGGAGGTGCGCCGCAGTATGTTAGGAAGATTATTAGGAAGGTCAGCGAGTTGGCGTTGGAAAGTATAAGTTGTGCAGGAAGTTAGGATGTGGGCGATGGTAAGGAGAGTATTACATGCAGGACAGGTCGGCCGTTCTTCTTTTGCAAACAGGAACTGATGCGTAAGACGTGTATGTCCGGACCGAACGCGGCAGAGGACTACCTCATTCCGCCTGGACGTCGACATTACCGGATCTGTGACGCTGGAGTCGAAGTGAGGAAGAATAGCGAATCGTTCCGTTGCTTTTGCCTTTAGCTTACTCCGAATATGAATCAGGATATCTTTACTCGGCGTTGATATGAGTGGAATTGGTGTTATATTACATGATTCTGCTGCCGCTGTGTCAGCCTCGTCATTAGCTCCAGGACTGCTGTGCCCTGGTATCCATGCGAGTACAATTTGGCCCGAATAAGTAAGCGCTTTTTCCGATATAGTTTTGTCGAAGGGATGTTGATGTTTGTGCCTGTTCTGTATACATCTGATGGAACTAAGGGAATCTGTGCAAATTAATATATCATGGTTTAACTCCGATTTTGCAGCATCAATTGCGCAAGAAATTGCATATAGCTCTGTCGACAGCACGGAGAACGTTGATGGAAGTGGACATCGAATTGTCCCATGTTTATAAACGACGGCACAACCACAGGAATTTCCTTTTTTTGCTCCATCCGTGTATAGTATTTCATAACCATTATACATATTCAGAAGATTCTGGAACGAGTCCTGAATAGTGAATTGTGGTGATGAGCGAAGATTTAGGAGTGATGTGTCGCATATTATGGGAATGGATATCGAAGGGGGAGTAGACAGTTGGCTAGTTTTGCAGAGAGGAGGCAGGTTAATGTCAAGGTTTTGGAAGATGTTTGTAATCTTGTTGTGAAAGAATAAATTTGAATAAGGAATAGATTGGTAGTTGTGATAAAACATTGTAGAGTCAGGCAGATCAGGAGTTGTGAGTGAGTGAATGTGGAATTTAAGAAGGATGTAAGAATAATGAAGATCAGCGGGAAGCTCTCCAGAGTCGTAAAGAAGATAGTTTATTGGTGTTGATCTCAATGCACCAAGTGCAAGGCGTAAGGCAGTATGGCGGACTGAGTTTAATCGATTCAAAGTTGTTGGTGTAGCAGACGCGTAAGCAGGAAAACCGTAGTCACATTTTGATTTTATCAAGGCTCTGTATATTCTGAGGAGAAATTTTGTCCGCACCATAGGTAGTATGTGACAACTTTTTCATCAGATTTAGCCTTTTCGTGCAAGCAGCTCTGAGATAATTTATATGATCCATCCATGACAGCCTTCTGTCGAAAATCAGGCCAAGGTATGTAATCCGAGGAACAGTTTCTATGGCATCTGAACCTAAAGTAATAGCCATTTGCTGCCGACAATGATGAATTCTACAGAAGTGCACCGCTTTAGTTTTAGTAGGTGAGAAGGAAAGACCACTGTTTGTGGACCATTCAGTAAGCTTCTGTGTAGCTTCCTGGAGCATAGTCTCGCCAAGTTTATGATCATGACAACGGACGAAAATCACCAGGTCATCTGCAAATAGTACACTTCGGATCATTGGATTTATCTCCGCCATCATCGAATTTATAGCAATAATGAAGAGCGTCGGGCTTAAGACTGAACCCTGTGGTACACCATTTTTTAATTCAAGAGATTTTGAGCTGACGTCGCCAAGAGTCACCTGGAACCGACGTTGATCCAAAAATCCCCTAATGAATGCTAATAATCGACCATCGATATTCCATTGGTGTAACTGTTCGAGGATCTTGTGATGTAAAACCGTGTCAAAAGCCTTGGTGAATAATTTCTCTAACAATAATGAGATATTTCCTCTTTATTTTATTCATTCATCTTAACATTATGCCATTAAATTATTTTACATTTCTTTACACAGATTATTATTCACTTCTTTAAATTATTTATTTGCCTATATACATTACCAATAGTATCCTCAGAAATTTCTTTTTTCAATTCATATTGCCATTTTTCCATTTAACTCAATCATTATATGTTAGGATACTTTGATCCGTCAACCTTTTACATTTATTTATTTTTTTTAGTTTGCTTAAATATTAATGTAAAAGATAACTCAATAATGTATTTAATTTTGAATTCCGCCCACGTTTGGGTACTCAAAATTGTTTAGCATCGTTTTTAGGGGATGTTTATTCTATTTTTCAAGACAAACGTTTTTTGGTGGCAACATTCCTTGATATTCAGGGGCATTCGATAATGTTTCCATCCCAATCCTTTTCAAACAATTAATGACAGTTAACATTCCTTTTCCCATGGCTAAAATTTTGTGGTTTATTTTTATGTAGATCACTTCATATTCTTAACCCTGTATTCAAACAGATTGAAGTTCGTACAACTTATAAAGGTCTTGCACAAGGTTCCGTTTTGAGTCCGTTTCTTTTTAATTTATATATATATATATTACCTCTCTTTAATACTCAACTACCAAATTGTTCACGAATTTTGTCATACGCAGACGACTTCTCAATATATTCTAAACATAACTGCCTCACTAAATGTCTTCAGGCAAATCAAACATCTATTGATATTTGTTTTAATTCCTTTGAGAGAATACATTTTGAAGTATCTCATACCAAATTCTCGGTATCCGTATTTACACTCGGGCCATTTGACTATCAACAAATACAGGTTCTAATTCAAAACCAACTCATTAAGTTCACTAGGCATGTTAGGTATTTAGGATTGTTTTTAGATCCTAAACTAACATGGACTTTTCACATTCAGAAACTAGTCGAACTTGTAATTAAATCGTGTAGCCCCTTAAAAGCTATAAGTAATTCATGGTGGGGAGGTGACCCGGTCATCTTAAGTCAGCTATACAAAAGCTTCCTTAGATCGAAATTGGATTATGGAGCGATTTTTTATGGAGCAGCATCGAAGTCCCAACTTAGGAAGTTAGATTCATTACAAAATCTTGGCTTAAGATTAATTATGGGAAACGTCAGGTCGTCCCCTACCATCGGTCTCCAGATGGAGACCAAAATTTCTCCTCTGCACATTAGAAGAAATTATTTAACCGATAAATTCGTATTTAAGTATTGTAATTATAAATATCCGCAGTTCATTAGCAAGATAATGCATTTAAGTAGTGATTGGAGATTTGTTCCACAGAAAATACCGCTCTTGCTTAAAAGAACTAGAATGTATCATAGTTACAGTACAGCTCTTGTGCCATCTTCTCTCTCCAACTATTTTAATTTAAGATATTACCTTAATCTTATCGAATTAGACATTAATATTAACACCTTTAAAAGCCAGAATTTGCATCTACTGCGTGGTAATATCGTGAACTCTGTTTTTCTAGGTATCGTGAAATAATTATACCCCGGTTATCGGTTGATCTTTACCAATGGTGCCAAATTCCGTAGATTGAATGAAGGCGTAAGGGCAGGGTTTATTATAGAAGATATCACTGAGCAGAAATTTAAATTACCTCTGGAGACTTCAATTTTTACGGCCGAGCTTCTTGCAATTGAAAAAGCATTAGAGTTTGTGGAAAATGTGTTGCAGTCCAAGGCGGAGTTTGTGGTATTTTCGGACAACCTTAGTTCTTTCTTGTCGCTTCAGAGCAGTAACTTTAAATATGATTTCCATCCACATATTTATGGAATTAAGGAAGGGTATTTTAATATTTCAGAACTGGGAGGAGTCATTAAATTTTGCCGGATTATTTTAGAGAAGACATTAACGACCTGCTATTTAATTGCGCCTAAAATTGGGCAACAAGAGACTTGTATTGTCTAAAGACCTCATGTCCTGCGGTATTTATCCTCCATTGTGTATTTTTTATCTTCTTTGTTCTAGTGATAAGATTTTATTATTTCTTTTTAGGTTTATTGAAGGAAATAGGATTGTTATTTAATTTTTTTTTTTTCCTTCCTTATTCATTAGAGTTTATTTTTTTATGTAAGGAGCTAGTTTTATTTTATTTTATTTTTTATCCATTTACTAGTTATTATATAATTTTTTCAGGTTTTCATTATATGTTATTCGGGTGTTGTTGATTGTGGGGAATTATTGGCCAGAAGGACGTTGTAATTTGGTCTGGGCCAAAAAAAAAAAAAAAAAAAAAAAAAATGTATTTAATTTATTCAATAATTTTTAATATATTCATCATGGCTGGTAAATATAAACATTATTTCATTTTTTAAATTTTAATATACAGGGTGATTATAATTAAAGTTAAAGTTTCAAAACGCTATAAAAAAAGAACCGCTGATCAGAATGACGTCAAATTTGAACGGAATATTCTTGAAGGGAAAAAGCGGATGGCATAAAAAAAATAGTTCCATTTTTTTTTTTGCCCTGCATCTAATTCTAGCAACAGATTGCGCTACCAGTATTGCTTCATTCCGCAAAGGTTACTATGTAGTGCGGTTTTACAGCATCATTTATCATACGGCCATATTTTTTCTAGGAGACGGGTGCTTTCTCGGTCTTGTTACCTGTACCGTCACTGGTAAGTGCTATGTCTTTTACGCAACCACATCATTCCAGCTCTTCAACAGCGTGTATGTATGAATGGGATCATTTTTATGCAAAATGGCGCTCCTTCGTACGTTGCAAATCCAGTGAAGCAGCATTTCGGAAATGCTAGAATGATCAGCCGTCATTTCCCTACAGCCTGGCCGTCCCGATCGCCTAATCTCAATCCATGTAAATTCTGGCTGTGGGGCTATCTGTTGCGTTCAGTGCTTCAATTGCAAACTTAGCTGAATTGAAAGCACACATTGCGCAACACATTCTGAACGTGACCCCGGAGACACTTTGATCAGTTGTCGAACATGCTGTTTCTCGATTTCAACTTGTTGCAGAAAACGGTGGGCAGCATATTGAACATGTTTTGCGCCAGTCTCGCGAAATTTAAAACCCGATTTGATGGATTCCTTTATGCGGTTTTTGGCCTCAGGACAATTAAAAACCGATATCTTGCATAAAAATTATCCCATCTACACATAGCACTTACCAGTGACGGTACAGGTAACAAGGCCGAGAAAGCACCCGTCTCCTGGAAAAAATATGGCCGTATGATAAATGATGCTGTAAAATCGAACTATACAGTAACCTTTGCAGAATGAAGCGGTACTGGTAGCGCAATCTGCTGTTAAAATTAGATGCTGGGGGGGAAAAAAATGGAACTATTTTTTTTCTTATGTTATTCGGTTTCCTCCTTCTTCAATAATATTCCGTTCAATTTTGACGTCATTCTGATTAATGGTTCTTTTTTTTTTACAGCGTTTTGAAACTTTAACTTCAATTATAATCACCCTGTATTATCTATTAATAAAATTTAATAGAGAGTTAAGCTAATTGAATACATCCTTTTCTTCTATCATCTAAATGTTATTATCTACGCAAATATTACCAGATTGTTTAGACTTGTGTAACAGTTACAATTGATCAATCAATTCATTACAATCATTTAAATAATCAATATGTGTATCTTCCAGACATAATCCTCTATCGGTACCATATGTATATTTCTTCACTACTTCATCATGATAACATTTTAAACTCTAGATGTTAAATTGGAACAAAGGTCACATTATTTTTCTGTATTTAGGAAGCCTAGTACCCCTTAATACACCAGTGACACATAAATGAGCTCCAGTAAATTCCAGTATTTGTTTATATAGAGCTAAATCGTTATTTGTATATTCATTCTCATTAGCATTTGTTTCCATTAGCGAATGAATCTTTCTTTTCCTAAATAAATTTCACCGCATTTACTATTCCAAGAAATAGGTGTTTATCTCATCATATACTTATTAGTGTTAGCATTATATTGTATTCCATATAGTTAATCTTTTGGTACAGGTTCATAATCTATGCCAAATGGATCCATTTCACCTACATTAAACTCCAAATTCAACATCATCTCTCCTAATAGCACTAAAAAGTTGTTGTTTTACCATTGTGACATCGGCTATTGTATCAACAGTCATTTTCAATTCCTCTGGTTTTTGTAATAGTTTTTGAATATCTATTAATGATTTTGTAATCAGTTCGAGCATTGTGGCTGAAACACTTGTGATAGATTTGTACTCAGCTTTTGATGTGCTATATTTATCAATAATGTTTCTACATGATTTTTCAAGTTCACTTTTAAAATTTGTTTATTCATTTATTCTATTATTACTATTGTTAATTATTATTTTACCCTTTGAAATCATCATTATAAATAATTACAATTCATCAAACTCACGTGTAAATCTTCCTTTATATGCATGTCAGCGTTTTTGTCAATCATCTCAAGAATTTATGCTTACTCTTCACCCATAATTTACAAATTATTTAAAGGCTTAAATAAAGACATACCTACCACTAACATGTTCATCGTATACAATTGTCTGGAAATTTTAAAAAAATTTAAGAAAAACGTTATCTATTATCAAATACACATTTCAAAATATATGGAAACATCTCATTACTACATACATACATAATTAATTAATATATGCAAAATTGAAAAATAACAAACAACAGACTAAAAATAACTATTGTTTTACATGTTTGTCAATGCTGCTTTATAACATACTAGCTTTTAATCCGTGACGTTGTCCGCGGAGAATTATTATTTCAAGTAAGCTGTTTCGACGTGAAAACAAATATAAATGAAAGAGATTTTATTATTAAATTATAACTATAGGTTTTTTTTTTTTATTTTGTTTTTTTTTATTAGGTATTTACTTCTATATATTTTTTTTTTATTTACTTTTATGTAATTATTTTTGTTTATTTACAATTACAGTAGTAAAATTTTAATTCAACACATTTTTGTAAACAACGTTTTTCAGACGTTGTCCTGCCAGTGTATATTCATTTACTATTAAATATATATATATCTCAAATGGATGGCCTTTATATTACAATGAAAAGCTTTGTCGTAAAAAAATCAGTTAAGCGGTTTAAGCGTGAAAAGGTAACAGACAGACAGACAGACAGACACACAGAGTTACTTTCGCATTTATAATCTCGGCAGCCCTTTGAGAGGCGTGACACTCAGCGTCTAAAGCTTGCCGTGCCTGAGTCTGTTCTAAGATCTCTGAAACCTTTTGAGAGGAGTGACGCTCGGCATCTAAAATCTGTCTGGTCTGTGTCTGCTCTTGAGATTCCTCAGTTCTAGCTACTTTCGCAGCTCGAGCTCTGTTCGAGTTACGCGCTAGATCAGATTTACGCCTGCGAGGCATATTGACAGTAAAAACAATAAGAATTTTTTTTTTTTAAATCAAAATATAATACGTTTATGTAAATGTTTTAAGGAAATCTCCGGCCCACTCACTAAGTACCTATATAACTATTTATGATTTAATAATAAAAAACCTTTTTCATTTATATTTATATTGACATCGAAACAGCTTACTTGAAATAATAATTTTCTGCGGACAATGTCGCGGGTAAAAGCTAGGAACGGACGAACGAATGGCGACTATCGAAGATGAACAACACGTTTTAAGCTAGGAACGGACGAACGAATGGCAACTATCGAAGATGAACAACACACTAATAATAAAAGCTAGCTAGTAATTTTGTTTACATAACGAAACCGATTTCTGACGTTCTGATGTTTCTTAGAATTTCCGAACAAAAACATCTGGCTGAATAAAATAACATACACTAACGAACGAATACGTAAGAAATAATAAAATGAATATAATATTTCCAGAATAAAAACTATCCTATGTTCTTTCCTTGACCTTAAACTATCTCCACACAAAATTTCATCTAAATCGGTTCAGCGGTTTAAGCGTGAAAAGGTAACAGACAGAGAGACAGATAGACAGACAGACAGAGTTACTTTCGCATTTATAATATTAGTAAGGATACACATATACATGTTGTGATAGCCTAGTTGTTAGAGTTCTTGACTTTCATTTTGGAACCCACGTGATGACAGAATATATGAGCTCCTCAGTATACAGCAGTAGACACATTTGGGCTGCATTTAAAGCGCGGATAGCAAAGCGACTATAATCAGTTCCAAATTAGTCATGCGTGTGCGCTAGTGCCGCATAAATGTTCAGCCAGTGAACAATCGCATCAACGTGAATAGGTCAGTCGTCTTGGTTCACCTCGCCATTGTTACCCTTTCTTATGTTTTGGTCAGCAGCACAGAAGCTAGATTTCACTCCAGTTTACATTCTTCCAAATTGCGCTGCTATCTATCTTCTAATTCTCCTATGAATTAGAAGATAATCTCATACTCTTAATTAAGTAAGAACAGCAGTAGATTTTTATTTATTCCATAATACTCTGTCAAGGGTGTGAGCTTTACTCACTTTATACATACATACATGTATCTGTCAATTGTTGGTGCAATGTAGTTACCAGTGTTAAGTTAGATAACATGTGTTAAAAAGAGAGAAGGAAATTGTAAAACAGCTAATGAAGGAGTATAATCATATAGAGAGTTGTATTTACAGAAAAAACGGTAAAGGTCATTTCTTTCTATTCCAACGTTATCAATTTTCACTTTTCTAGCTGATCTGGCACATTTTTGCTCAGATATTCATTTCATATGAAACGCAGAAAAGGACAGATGGTTTATTCTTCTCTGTTCAAGGTCTATATTTTAGTTTCCATAGCGGAACCGTGTAAATCTGGATCTATATAATATTCATCGATAAAGTTTGTATTTGCTGGGTCCGAGTTTTTTGGATTAGTCGGAGTCACATCATCAACTCTGTTGTGGGATACCGATGCGTGGATGTGCATCCTTCCAGACCTACTCATCGTTAATATATAGTTCGATTTCCCCGTTACATTGATGTATTAATCAACTAATTTATTTTAAAAACAGGAATAAGTAAAGTTCATCAACTGTTTTTTCAAAAACAGTTATATTTTTATTTGTAATTTAAGGTATTAAAAATAAAAATCCGTTTGTTTTAAGTGAACATCTTGAATCTGTGCCTTCTCAACGACATCATTAAACTCCATTCAGGATTTAATAAATTAAAACAATTTAAAGGTATTTTTTTTTTTTTTAATTAACTAAATAAACGCTTCGGACCGAGTTTCGAGATGGACGAAGAAATGGAAAATAAAACTCAACGAGCATAAATCCATTCACGTTACATATGCTCTAAAAAAAGTTAATGCTCAATATGCTGTTTATATCAATAATCAGCGGATTCCGCAGAAGAATTCAGCTAAATATCTAGGACTACATCTCAATGCCCATCTAACATGGAAGCATCACGTGAAGCAGAAAGCGGAACAGATCCGACTCAAAGTTCGTCAAATGTGGTGGCTGTTAGGAAGAAATTCACAACTCGACCTCTACAGCAAACGACTGCTCTACCAGTCAATTATCAAACCTATCATGGGATCCAACTTTGGGGATGTGCAAAACCTGCTAACCGAATGGTCATTCAGCGTAGTCAGAACAAAGTCACTCGTGCAATTACCAGTGCAGAATGGTGTCAAAGAAACGAGAACTTGCATGCAGATTTAAACCTGAAGTGGGTAGACGAGGTCATTTGCGACTTTGCCATCAAGCACGAAAAGCGGCTCCATCAACATGTGAATGTTGAAGCGATCCAGCTACTTGACACATCATCAGATGTTAGACGTCTTAAGCGATTAACGCCGAATGATTTAGTTATGTAAATAATATTTATGTATATAAATAGTAGAAATTGGTTAATGAACTAATATTCTATACATGTTTAAACTAATTAGTCACATATATGGATTATTTAAACAGTAGTTTAAAATCTCAATACACGTTTATTAATAATAAAAAAAAAAATTAACCAAATCCATAAAAACTAACATTATTACTGGAATATGGAAATTAGATTTCAAATTCATTATTAAAATACCTCTATCTAAATGAAGAAGTTAGTTATGTTTACCATTTGTCTACTATTTTCGGTTAAAATTGAGTCACAATGTTTCGGTTGACCTTTCGAATAAAGCTTGACGAGGAAATGTGTAAATATTAATAAATTATATATTTTCAAAAAATAAAAAATAAAAAAAATGCTTTTTCCCGAAAATAATTTACCTAGTAATAAATTACAAAAACCATGAAAATTTAAATGATTTTTTGTTTAATAATATCACTCTCAATTTATTTCTCGGTAAGCACAAAATTTTTCTTTTTTTACAGGCTATTTAAACAAGTTGCAGTAAAAAAAACTGATTGTATTGCAACATGGTAAACACGTAATATTAATAATAAAAATATTAACAGGTATTATGAAAAAAAGTATTTATTACCGGTAAAATATTATAATAATTATTTGTAATGCAAAATAAAAACAACATTTACAAACTATTTACATAATTTTTCTTGTAAAAATTTTGTTATGATATGTCTCAGTTCCAAATTATCACTAATTTTTAATTGTTTTATCATCGGTAAATATGACTTGAAAAATAACATTTCAGGATCATTTTCTTTCTCCGAATTTAACGTAATACGCTTTAGATACTTCAAATACTGCCTGTCTACTTCATCTCTTTCACTGCTTCTTCTTTTTATCCGTCGGTAATCGACGTTATCTGTTTCAATTATCTAAATAAATGAACGTATTTTTTATTTTCTGTCTTTAAAATGAATACGAATTTAATCAATCTACAATCATATTTAAACGAATCATTACCTCAATACGATCATTAGCCAATAACTCATCCTTTTCGTCTTCTTCAAAAGAAAAATGTCCGCTTGTCTTGTTTTCAATAGTGACATTCAGGAAAGTCAGCAATTCAAAATACGGCCATGTTATTTTAGGAAACTCCCCTGAGTCATTGAGGGCATTAACTATTTTCCTTTTTTCTCGCATATAATTGTTCCTCAAATTCGTCCATTTTCTTTTAGCTTCTACGTCTAAAATACATTAAAATAAATGTAATTTTTAAAAATAAATTTATTACATATTACAATTAATATCTAGAAAAACATTGGTTGTTAAATCTACGTTCTATTTCCATTTTATCCTAACAATAAGTAACAAACAAATGACAACCCGAAATGTTTAAAAAAATTAACTCCACATTTTTAAATTACTTTACATAAGAGTTATCTTTTATTCAACTTTTATATATTATGCCGTAACTCTGCCCTTATAATTTCCCTCGCTAAAAATTAAACGTATTTTATAAATAGTATGCGGAATCTATTTTATCTACATTCTTTATATTTTACATTTTCTAAATTAATAATATATGATACTAAAAAAATGCTTCCAAATATAACCGATTAAGTGTATTATACTCCAAAGTTTTAATTTCAAATAGTCATATGTTCAATAAAAACAGAAAACGATAAATAATTATTGTTACCTATCAAACTCTATAAAAAAAATTGTTTAAATTTTTACTTACCGGTACATTCCAGTTCGTTTCCAATTTTTTTCCAAATATTTAAAATATGATCCCTGTTCCTGTGTTTAATGTTTTGAGAATCATAAATTTCTGAATTCTGTTGTACTAAAGAAATTAACTTTTCTAAATCCATTCTGTTATTAAAATAATTTTAATCAAACAACCCTTATATCATTATACTTAAACATAAAAAAATAGACAAGAAAATATAAACAAGATAGTTAACCCCTAACCGCAATACTGGATGCAAAAAGGTATATGATAGACGAAATGATAACAAAATCTGCGTTGCAATTTGAACGAAGAATTATCCTATGATAGCTGCCATTTCAGCGCTATCGGATGATCAGTTTTAAGTTTTAAGTCATTTTTGCTTACATTATAATTCGAATTATATACTTATGTTTTGTTTACGTAAATTTTGTTCATATTTAGTTTATATGTATTTCGATTGTTATGGAAATATATTTATTCGCTAAATATATTTAAGTAAATTTTGGTACGTTACTAATTCAAAAACGATAAATCATGATTTGTTATAATTTTGTTTCGTATACACAGGCATATTTATTTATACATAATTTGTTTATAAATATTTTAAGTACTATTATCTTGAATTTTAATACGTTATTGATTAAGAAAATGATAAATATAATTGTACTATATGTAGGTTTGTAATAGGATGTACACATATATTTTACATGTATTTGTGTACAGATATTTTATTTATAGAAATATACGAGTGTATGCGTTATATAACTTGTTATGTATATTTTGATAGGCTACTAATGAAAGTAATCAATTCATTCTAGTATTAAAGTTTTATGAAATGGAGTTACAAAGTGATCTAAAATATTTACATATATATAGGCAAAGACAAAACAGTTCAATACCTTTTTCTCCTCAATTTATTAACCGTTTTTCTTTTCTTTTTTTTGTTTAGTAGCTATTGATGATATATTAGTGTTATCAGTAAAAAAATGTTGTAAACAGTTATATATATATTTTTTTATTTAAATAAAAAATTAATATAAAAAATGAAAAATTAAATCGCTATAGCGAGTAAATCTATTATTATTAAAATGTTTTACTTTTTCTTAATAATTATCATTATTGACTTCTTTACAATGTACTAAATGTTAAGGTGTTATTTAATAGTAAATGAAGGTTTTTAAATCATGATTTACTGTTATTTTATTGAATTTATTTTTTATTCAATTATAATGGTACCGAACTGTTTTGTATTGTAAGTACATATAAAAGTGTATATTCTCAGACGTACAATGAACGAAAGTATAAGAGTAGCAAAAATAAGTTTTGAAAATATACAAATTCATATACTTCCTCAAATTTTTAAACATAATTATGGTCGAATTTTGGCCAATGGGCGAACACTTGTATACATAGTTCTAAATGTAAACTTTAAAATTAAATAATTTTTTTCGAATAAAATAATTTGTTTTTAAGCAATGGTTTTCGTTAGTATTATATTTACGAAATATCGCCTTCCCTGGAATATCTTCATGGAGAAAAATTACCTTGTGTTGCTCTTTTTGATATTGTAGTAATCTTTTGAATTAACTATTTCACTAGGTTTTAACAGCTCATAATAATGACTACAGGTATTGTCGATTGAATACAAGAAGAAAATTCAAATAGAATCGTAGATTTCATAGCAGAAATATATAATGAAACCATGGGCGCCGCCAGCGGGGGGCGGGGGGGCAGCTGCCCCCCCCTGGAGCCTCGAAACTTTTTAATTAACTGGCCATAATGAGTATTCATAGGCGCGTAATCATGAATAATTTGCCAGAAACCCGCGAAAATTATGTTTTAATTAAGATTTTATTCTTGTTTAATAAAATATTAAGCCTTTACAACCTATAAATTTTATTTTTTCTATAACTCGTATCCTTTTTCTATCATCTTGCCCCCCCCCCTGGCCCATCGGCTGGCGACGCCCTTGAATGAAACATTGATAATGATTGAAGATTTATGCTTAGAAATTGAGAAAAAAGTTCTCAATCAATTGGGAATACCATTACCAAATCGATTTTATGCTGCTTTTTGTAGAATTGTGTCACAAACATAATTCATGACACAGACAGTTTTTTGTTGTATGTGCAGTCAAATATATCTAAACTAATGCTTCAGCAAAAAGGTATTTACAATCAAATAATGCAAACTGTCAATAACAAAGTTGGAGAAATCTTCTTCTTAGATGCACTAGCAGGAACTAGTAAAACATTTTTAATTAGATTAATTCTAGCAGCAGTTCAATCCTAGAATCATATAGCCCTAGTTGTGATATTGCTACTAGTTGGAAGAACTGCTCATTCCATTGTGAAACTGCCATGGAACATGCTATACTTTTGAACTCACACATGCAATATTTCCAAAGTACCTGGTATTAAAAAAATATAGCAGAAATGCAAACTTATTATTTCGGATGAATGCACAATAACACACAGAAAATCGCTTGAAACTCTTAATCAATCATTGCAAGATGCATATAAAAACATCAGACCATTTGGGAAAACATTAATATTGCAGGAAAACATCACCTGTAATTCTTTGATTGATATTAGTAGATGAAATAAATGCTTACCTGAAATGCTCCACTTTGTGGTAATATGTAAAGACATTGAAATTAACTAGAAATGTGTGTGTATGATTGATCAGCTAAGATATTCTTGTATCAATTGCTGGAAATTGGGAACTAGTTCATCTGACCTCAAAACAAATTTCATTACCTCGTCGAAGAAATATTTCCTAATATTCAAACCAATTATAGGGATCACAATTAGTTGAGTGAATGAGCTATTCTCACCATCTAGAACAAAGATGTCTATGAACTTAACAATATCATTCAGTCTGACAATCAAAGAAAGACTATCATATACAAATCTGTCAATACTATTTTTTGTCAGGGACTCCACTGCACATACTGCAATTGAAAATCGGGGTACCTATCATTATGTTGTGAAATATTAACCAGCCAAAGCTTTGCAATAGTGTACAACATGCAGTAAAACAATAAATGAGCAACGTCATTAGAAGCGACAATTGTGACAGGACAATGCAAAAGAGAAGATGCTCTCATTTTATACATTCCTATGATTCCAACAAATATGATATTTCAATTTAAGAGATTACAATTCCCAATTCGATTGGTGTTTGCAATTATCATCAGCAAAGCTCAAGACCAACCTTTAGAATTGTGTGGTTTAGATCTAGACACAGACTGCTTTTCATATAGGCAATTATATGTTGCAAGTACTGGAGTTGTTAAACCAGACAACCTCTATATTTGTATCTATGTAGACAATGGAGCAACAACAAATATTCTATACCCACAAGTATTGTGAAATTAAACATATTAAAAATGTGAACTTTTTATTTATTTTTTTAAACTTAACAAGATTGAGCCATGGTAAGTTGTGGCCGGATACAGCTAGTTTATATATATATGTATGCAATAATAATATATGCAACGAGCTGCTATAGGGCTGTTTAAAAATAAGTACTTTCCCAGACCACTCCAAGATTTTTATTAATGGAAAAAACGAATGAAATGTATCAATTTTTATTCAAAGTCAGTACCAGTAAGTAATTAAATATTGTTTTCGAAATATGCTCTGTTCACTGCTAAGAACACATCCATTCTGTCTTGCCATTTAGACGAGCCTTTCGGGAACACACTTGTGCAAGTACAAAAATACTCAAAAAGCATCGAAAAGTACTTAAGAAGAATCGATTATCGTTTGTAGTATTCATCACTTTAAATTTCAATTTTATTGAAAAATTAATAATTATTTTACTTTTCTTAATAAAAACTACACAATATTTTTTTCTATTAACTTTTTAATAATAATAAATCATTTTTCTGTTGTTTATTTACATTTTATGCACTACAATATTTAACTTTTAGTTTATTTCAAGTCAAAGTACATGTAATTTTTTCTTCCAAATTTTTAATTTAAGTAAATAAAAGGAGAAAAGTTTTTAACAATTTTATTAAGATATTTTTCCGTTAAAATACAGGAAATTTATTAAACTGAACTTCAGAAATATAGTAACAAAACAATTTCATTTAATAACATTGTAAAACATAGTAAATAAAATTTCGTAACTGTATGTAACATTGTATATATTTTGGACTATAGCAACATTAAAAAAATATGAAATAAAGTTCACTTACCTAAACTAGATGTAAATAAGAAGTTCACGAACTAAAAAAAGTTTATTGTTTTACAGTAATAAAAGTGGTTGTCGCTATTACTGTCTATAATTATTAACATTCAAATTATATTTGTTTTATTAGTTTTTAGGAATATACTGAATATATACTACTATTAGTTAATATTTCACATAACACAAAAGTTTTCAACAGTATGCAAAAGAAATCTATTTTTTCTCCGATTGCATATTATTACCTATTCAAACTGCTGATTCAATTATTGAACTATAATTTTAAATATTATTTCACAAATTGTCCGATCTCTTTTGAACATTATAAATGACTCGACATTATACAGAAATTTTCTCTTATTAAAGACTTTATTTCAGTCATTAAATAAAGGATCTGTTGTCGTCATTTTTTGTTATTCCCATCTTGTTCCGACTTAGCTATCTCTTTCCGCTTTTCGCTTTTACTTCCTTGTAGCTGTTATTTTACTCTTTTAAATACCTTTTCTTCTTTTTTTATTTTTCCCCCGTATTTTATTTTTAATTTTGCGTAACGAGGCCCGTTTATATTTAATAAGTATTTCTATTTTATTTTGCCGCAATGTTTATATTTTATCTTTTTCTTTGTTAATTGCATGCTAGCGCCTAGAGTTAAAAGGTCGCCATTTTTTTAAGGATAGCGTCGGTATTTTTTGTAAGGACCGCATGGCTGTCGCGGTCGGCCTCAGGCAGTGTCTTTAGTGTGAGAAACGTGTGTGTAGCGAAGTGGCGTGGGCAGTGTGTGTTTTGTTTCGCGGGAAAACGTGTCTTTTTTTAAGTGTACGAAACCGAAAAGCGTGTGTATCGTTTTTATATATTTTCGTCGTTCGTAAAAGTCGAGTTTGTGCAGAATTAATAAAGAGTAGAATTTAGTAGATTTGTTTGTTCTTTTTATTTTCTTCGACCATCTGTTGTGTTTTGTTTATTTTTTGTAAAATACGTTAGTTTAAAATTTCGGCCGACAACAGGATCGTATCATTATAATGTATTTCACATTTTACTAAAGGCTTTTTCTTATTTTTCAAGTAAATACATTCTCGAAATAATATGTATTAATCCTGAAATTATTATTTAATTAATTATCATAAGAATATATCATTTTATTTGTTATAATTTAGATTTACTTAAATTCTGTTAAATAAAGCTTTATTTGTTGCCTCGTTGAACTTAATTCCAGGTACACTTTAGTTGCTGCAAAAGCTCTGCAAGTGTGATTTGGCTGATACTGTGAGCTACTTCATGTTACAACTTGTTCTTAACAATTCAGAACTGAAATTTTTAAAGGCCTTCTTAAAAATTTACATTATACATTCATAGTTATACTATTATATTCAGCGAGCATTACCTGTCTATATGGTATTAGTAATTAAAAGCTGAATAAAAGATTATTTAAAGCAAAATAAACCGTGGCATTTAGTACCACTGTTCACAATTAACTTAAAACATAAAAGCATGTTTTTCAGAATTTATGTTTATCTGTCTGTTTGTTTATTATACATTATGTTTTAAATCAAAGAGCACTAAATCAGAAATAATAAAAAGTAGGTACAGCTTATATAAATTGACTGATTTTATTTTAATGCTACAGATTATACCAATTACAATTTAAAAATTTTAAATCATTTCGAGTATACAAACCTTAACATTCGCAAGGGATTTTCAAAATTTGTTTGAGAACGTTCAATGTACTTGTTATGATAGGGATGAGACAACAACAAAATAATTTTTTTAACCAACATTATAAGAACTTGAAGTTAATTTTAAAAAAGAATATATGCATAAGATTATATTAATCTGATCGGAAAATAGTAGGCTAACATTTTTTATGCCGCTGTGCAAAAAAATTAAGACATTAATTAAATATTTCATTATATCATTAACAGTAAGTAAACTATGAATTTTAAAGAAGTTCAGAAATCATAAAAATAACAAACATTGTAGTATAAAAGTAAATGGAAAATATATTAATTATAATTCGAAAAACATTGAAATGCAACTGCATAACTTTTGATGTTTTTCAATTGAAAATATAATTATTTATAAAAGTAATTATAGATAGCCCTAGTAAAATATGCGCAACTGAACAATAATAATCATCAAAATATAACAGAAACGTTAAATAATTGAAAAATTAAATGTGAAACCAAAGCAGCGAAAGCCTGTATAAAGGAATTCAGTTTTTTCCCTTTTTTTGGGTTCCATAGCATAACGTATTGGGTAATTCAGTTATGCAATGTATGAACAAAATATCTAGGAAAAATTATTTCGATTCAATTCCAATTCCGATTCTTCTTAAATACTTCGCTACGTATCGTTATCACTTTAATGAGTATTATTGTACTTGCACAAGTGTGCTCCCGAAAGGCTCGTGCCATTTAGTGACCGTTTTTCAGAATTAATTTTTGGGTATTGTTGTGAAAAACATCTGTGCAGCTGTGACAGCTTTTTCATCCATTGTGAAGTTGCAACTGTATAGAATGGCCTTAAGCTGTGGAAAAAGGCAAACATTGCACGGCGCCAGGTTTAAAAAAAAATGAAGTTCTTACCATAATGCTTAATAGTTTGATGTGTAATAAACAAAATGTAATGATTTCAATTAGCTTCTATTAAAGTTAGTTCCATAAGCCGAAAGCTGAAAGCTTAAGCCATAATTCAAATTTTAATAGCGAACAGCCAAAAGCCTAAGCTGTATTTATCAATAACATAAGTCACAGGTCTTGAAAGCCAGCCGAAAGCCAAAAGCTAAAAGCTGAAAGCCAATCATTTTTAGATGTTATAAGCTTAATTCAAACTATATTCAAAATTTAATCAGCTGAAAGACGAAAGCTTAAGCTGTATCTTTAAAAAAGCTAAATTAAGCTCTATATTTGGCCTAAGACTCTCTACAAATAAAATGAATTGAAAAAATTTTAAATTTCTTTATTTTGCATTTTCGACATAATTATTTGCATAAGAAATTATTTTTAAAAACTTTAATTTTTGTGTATAAAGAAAACAACTGAAGTTTCAATAGTAACGCTTAATAGTTTGACACATTGTACTTAGTAAATGATATTAATTAACTTCTATTGAAATTCATTTCGTAAGCCGAAAGCTGAAATCTTAAGCCATATTTTAAATTTATACAGCCAAAAGCCGAAAGCCTAAGTTGTATTTTTCATGGACATAAGCCGTATTAAGTTTAAGCCGTATTGTTATTCATTTTTTAAGGTCCTGTTCACAACTTATCAAAATTTCATTCTAATGTTTAGATATTCCAGGTAAACATGAAGCGCACAAATGGTGTACATGGAGTAATAAATCAGAGATTTAAAAAAAAATTAAATTTGTTTTATCTTCATCAAAGAATAAATGTTTTAACTTTAATATTTTAAAATATATTTTATTTTTAACAGCGGCTACTAATAACAGTAATTAACATTTTCATTGATTTATTCGAATTATTTAGTAAAATTTAAGAAATTGGTGTATAGCAATTTTTTTCTTCTTTATACCATCGCGGGAAATTATTTTTCTACATGCTATTTTATTTTATCAATGCGATGCGCGAAATAATTAATCTACGGTAACGCTGGTGATTAAGTTTGATGTTTGTAAAAAGTTATTTGTATTGAAAGATTTTAGTTTTTGTATAATGTGCGGTTTTTAATGATTAATTCGAATTAGACAATTCGCAATCTAATATTCGGTAAGTAAATTAATTAATTCATTTATATGCTTAATACTGTAACGCTGTTAATACAAATTAACGTTATAATATAGTTGTAAATTGTCTTGTTTAAAAACCATATCGGTTACTTTGCATTTATTATTATTCTGTTGTAATTTTATAATTGATCTACCCAAAACTGTTTTATAATGTATGGGCTCTAACAGTTGTACTTGACACTATCGGCATGTAAATGTTTTCAAGGAACAGAAAACTATACTTACGATGTGATATTCGATATACTTTTTTTGAGTAAATCATTTAAAATTGTATATAATGACTATAAATATATACATACATATATATTTATATGAACCACTTCATTGTAATATAGTTAAACCTACGTTAATTTAACTATTTATTCTTCAAAAATAAAATAATACCGAATTTGTTTCGATTTGTTTTTTATTAATGTGGAATTTTAAACTATTTTTAAAGCAGCATTTTATAATATTAAAGCGAAAATAAAATTTACGGATGATGCATGTTTTTATTTGTAATATGTATAACAGCTTAATTGTTTGTCCCTGATTTTATATGTTTCACAACCGTAAAAGTTTTAATTTTGTTGCAATATTCGAACTTTTTTTTTTTTTTTTTTTGAATATCTTGTGTAAATTTAGTATTTGGGAATTCACCGTGTACCTGGATACGATTTCGTTATTTATAATATTTAATATTGTAATGCACTATTACTTATAGCGATAACTAATTGCGTTTTGGTCTTTAATCGGTAGCGCAGATGTGGTATTCCGATGATATACTAAATGTAGAGTTATACTATAAAATAAATATGTATTAAATCGATATATGGTTCAGTTTCATGTTTATCATCAAAAATAAACGGAGGTGAAAATTACTGTTTTTTTCTCCACATCCGATTGTATTTAATTTTTTTTAACGCATATTAAATAGAAATTTAAAAGTTAAGCTAATGATATATGTACGCGTTTATTTTAATAACTTACATTTGTAAAAATGTTATTTGCCCTCTGCTTTTTCGATTTTTACCGTTTGTCTCCGAATTAATTTTTGCTGAGTAATTTTATCTCGTTGTTAATATTTTGTTAATTGCGCAATTTTTCGATGCGAATTCGAGGAATAAAATTTTTCATTATAAAAATTTTACGACATTTTTCATTCGTAATTAATTACTTTCTGCTGCATGTTCTTTTATTATTCAGTTATGCAAACTGCTCTTAAAAATTAATGCCATATACATTTCTTTTTATATAACTATACGATTTATTTTTAAATTGTAATAGATAAGGTTTAACCATAAGAATGTTTAATTTACTCTAAAATAGATGCAATTTACTTTGTTGTTGCTTATTAGCTTTTTCGCAATTTAAACGATATTTATGTCATTCAGTTGTTTTACACTTAATTGTTAAATTATTAAAGTAACATCATGGTCACGGATGATGTTTGAAATAATTTTCTATTCGTATATTGTTCGGAACGGTTATTACGGGTTAGAAATACGTGATTTTAAACAAAATATATTGATCGCGACGTTCTCATAAATTTTTACGTCTAAAAAATCGTTAACCGTATTAATTTTTTAATAAGTCGTATAAACATTGTTCGAATGATAATAGCGGGTTATTAATTTCGTAGGTATAAAGCCAAGAATAATTGTCCTTTCATTGGTCGATGGAATAATCATGACTGCTCCTACAGAGAGAATACAGACATTAGACGCTATTGAGAAAGACGTAGTGACATGTTTACAAAGTGCTGGAGATACTTTTAAAGAGCTAAGTAAGGAAAAATCAAGTTTGAAACAAATCGAAAGTCACACTCACCAATTTTTGAAAACGTTAAATTCCGTCGAAAGTCGCCTAACGGAACAAATAAATTACTTAACACAAGTTTCCACCGGACAGTCGCATGAAGGTTCCGGGTATGCATCGCAGAAGGTACTTCAGATGGCCTGGCATCGGTTGGAGCATGCCAGAACGCGTTTAAACGAGTTGGAACGCACGAAAAATAAATATCAGCAAGACACGACGTTGAAGCAGTCGCAGTTGCAGCAACAGTCATCGATGACCATTCAGTCGCAACAGCCGTCACAAACGCAACACATTATTCCTGCAACGTTAGGTCAGTCTCAGCAGCAGTCTTCTGTGCAGTCTGTGCCCCAGTCAACTCAACCGTCGATATCACAGCCACAACAGCCAATTACCAGTCAATCATATCACAACTATCCGTAACGATAAAAATATGTCCGGATGACTTTTAATAAAAATTTTAAACAATTTTTCTGTACGTGTATTATAGTTTTGAACAAAAATGAATATTAACTTATTATTCCAACTACCACCCCCTCAGCAGTGAAGAGATTTTACGCTTTCGAATAGATTACAGATTAAAAATTTTTCGTATTATAAGATTTCGAGGCATCTCTATTTCATTTTAATAAAAAACAATGTAGCGAATGCACTTTGATACAGTTCGAACCGGTTTTTGGGGGGAAATTTGTATCGGCTTGAAATTGTAGAAATTATATTTTTTTAAATTCCGGTGAAAAACTGACTGTATTTCGAAAGAATATTCCTTTTTACCGAATAAACGTAATAATCGATCCTAATTAAGTTTTTAAAATCACATTTTTTGTTAAAAAAAAGAACTTATTTCCTTTTCCGCTATATTTTGCTGCCTTTGACGCTGGCGAGTAATAAAAATTCTAGAGTTTAAAGCGTTTTTTTTTTTTATGAAAACCAACTGGCATTGTACGAAAGTGTCCATTAACAACTGTTCTTAATGGAAAAAAAGAGCGACCAGTTATTACTCGTTAAGCGTTTCTAGTAGCAGTAAAATTACCATTATCAGAACAATGATAATTTTTTATCTGAAAAAAACTACTACATATATATATATATATGTGTATATATGTGCTAAATTTTTAAAATACACAAAATAATGTATCAAAATGTCTAGTTTCGGATGGCTTGTTGCATAATAATGGCAATCACCACCGATAGAGATCCCCAAGTCATTCGAAATTAGTCGGATTTTTCTATATTTTGTGTATTTATTTTTATTTAAGAGAGTTTATAAGCACCGATATATTAATAAAGTTCAATATGGGATATTGAATTTTAGTCCTTCGTTCACGCTCAGTTATAATATCTTGTCTTTTTGTGTAAAATTAATTTAAAAACAAAAAAAAAGAAATTGTAAAAGCATTTTCATATGTTGTTTTTTTTACTCCCTTTATAAATATTTCGATATATCTAGAAAAATATATTTATTCACCGATATAGAATTTATGAAACCAAAAGAGATTACATATGGAGAAGAAAAAAAACAACACTACCCTAAGTCTTGATGAAACGATATAATGAGATAATTGATTACACCCGTTTCAGACCGTTTTAGTTGTAGATCGCGTTTTATTTAAAAATATTATAAATGTTTAGAAAAAATACCTCAGTTGATTTTCAGTATATTTTTTCGAATAAAACATAATAATGCTCTTTTCTCGTCCTAGGGTGACTGTAGTCGTCTTTTTGTTTGTAAAATACGAACGACCGGCTGCCAGTTTTACTCTGAGATAGGTTTGATTCTTTCCACGAATATCACTCCGAGATTAATCGTCATTTACGTTAGGCATTTATGCGAAAAAGTACACTTTTTTAATTTATAATGAATTCAGTTCGATTATAATCGGTGTTTTGCAAAGTAATACGTTATAATAATTAAATGTCCAAAATAGATATTATTTATACACGTTATCGATAATATATATATTTTTTTTTTCATTTTTTTTTTTTTTTTTTTTTTCGTTGTAATTTAAAAGAATTGTTGTCAGCGATTATTAGGAGGTATAGTTTCGGTATATTAAAAAATTTGAACGCGTTTGGTAGGTTTTGTTAAATAACAGAGGCGACAGTTGCGTCTCGCGTCCGTGATGGAACGAGCGAATTGGCACGTACTCGATTGCGATGTTGAAGTGTTGACCAAGTTAGTTAAAATTTACGCCGGCGATAATGTTCGCGTCGAAGAATTGTGGGACTTGAATTTGAAGCAGTTCGAGCAGCTGAGTCCGGTGCACGGATTGATCCTGCTGTACAAATGGGAGCCGTTCGGGCAACCGTGCTGTTTTCCATTGCTGACGGATGAAGATCGGTTGAAGGAGATTTTCTTCTTCCAGCAGGTGATCAATGAAGCTTGCGTGACGCAAGCGCTGGTCAGCGTACTGTTGAATTGCGCCCATTCAGACGTCCGTTTAAACGACGCCTTATCCATGTATAAGGACATATACTGGGACTTTGACCCAGTTCTGAAAGGTTTGGCGCTAAGCAACAACGACGACTTGCGATCCGCGCACAACAGTTTGGTCAAGCCGAATTCAGTGGCCGCTCGAAATTCGATAACCGAGGAAAATGTCTACCATTACGCTACCTACGTACCGATCGACGGCCATCTGTACGAGATGAACGCGCAGAAAGGAGCTCCGATCGACTTGGGCCGCGTTAAACCGAACGTCAGTTGGATTAAACTGGCCAAGTCGGTAATCGAAGACCGAATCAAAATTTACCAGGAGCACGATATCCCGTACAACGTGGTGGCCGTTATCAGCGATCAAAAGGTGAAGTATCTGAATCAGATCGAAGAGATAAAAAGTAAAATAAGCGGTCCGAATGCCGGGTCATCCTCTTCGTCCGAGTTGATGGACTCCATGAAATACCTGTGCACGCTGGTCGAGGAAGAAACGAAACTCCGCGAGCGATACAAAACTGAAAATACTCGTCGAAAATTCAACTACCTACCGTTTATAACGGAAATGTTAAAAATCATAGAGCACGAAAAGTTATATTTACAAGTTCCTGGCGAAGAAAATCTTTCAACCTCCTCTTCGGCATCCTCTTCGACTTCTATATCGAAACATAATTAACTCTGTTGATCCTCGTTTATTTCATTCGTTATACTACTGTTTTGTTGGGGTTTTTTTACACTTTTTCTCCTACATTCAGTTTTGTGTTTCGAAGGATGTCGTGCGAATTGTAAAAAAATCGACCAATCACGAAATACCGTAGTTGTGAAGATTAACCGTGTTATGATTTCCTTCTCGGTGCTTTAATAGAAGATTTTCATTCTGGACGGTTCACATAGAAGGTTCAGACATCGATTTCGAATGATAAAAACGATCCTCCTTCATGTCGCATACATGTTTAGACAGTTATACCACTTTGTTTTTTTATTCTCTATTTAATTCGTTGAAAAGTTAAACTGTCAGAAATTTTGCGTTTTCGGAGAATCTTAGAAACACCATTACGGTTCCGAATGAAGTTAGTGATGACGCGATTTAAAATTTCACTGTTTTTATTCCGATGACTCGTTATAATTTTGTTTTTCTTGCTGCACTCCCCATATTGCCATAATATACTTCGATCTGCTGCTTTTTTTTTCGATTTACACATACCCTTGAGCAAATTTTTACTAAAATTTAAATTAATAAGGAATAATTTTCGTTAGCCATTATTAGAATTTTGGTAATAACTCTGTGGTAGTTTTTTTTTTTTTTTTTTTTTTTTTTTGCTAACGATGGACTGTTTTTCCGATTTGAACTTAAAGAATCGCGTTAGTGGTGCGATTTTACAAACGTATATAACTTATAGTGTGTAGTGAGTTGTGCTGTGCTAATTTAAACGTGAGCTATTTTAGCCGGTCACTTACATACATATTTCGCATGTAACGCAGATTATTAATCACCTTTTTTAAAAGCCTTTCAACTACTATTTCAGTGTTACTCTAAATACCAGCGACGGATTTTCAACTAATTCGAATGTATTCGTATAAAATAAGTTTATAACGAACTCAATCTATTAAAATAATACATATATTGAACTTCATTTGGTATTTACTGTTCAGCGATTGTGTTATGTTATGTTGAGCAATTAAGTTCGACAGCATTTTTTTTTTTTTTTTTTTTTATATAGTTTTATTTAAGGCGTGACATATATTTGAGTTTTTAAAGGGTACATCACAGAATTATTAAGGAGTGTATTCATTTACGGTAGTTGCAACCTCGCAGGTATGTGTTTTGTATGTTTCATGTATGACGAAGTTAAACATTCAAGAAGTAATATATGTATATGTATATAGTTTATATTACTCGTTGAGCTGATTGTGACTTCCTTTTCTATGATGAGGCCCGTAGTCGGATCATCTGTAGCATACTGCGACATATACACTGATCTTCTGTTTAGTTTATTTTTCCTTTTTTCCCCCTGTTGGAATAGTCGCGATAGTGTTTTTTCTTTCATAAATATTAATATTTTTTCGTAAAGGGGTTTTATTGCTCTAATTATGATAACTTTAGATCGCAGTAATTTCAAATAACAAAAATTAAAAATAGATAAACTGTGTACAAGGAAAACAAGATGAAATTTTACAGATTGTTTTTTTTTTTTTGAAATTCTAATTTTTGACCTAAAAAGTTGAACCTCTAACTAATAACTATTCGTATGGTCGAGATTTTATTTTACCGTAATTATGGACCGCTGCGATCGTTTTTAAAGACGGTTTTAAATCGTAGATAATTTTAAAAAACTCCTTAAGGCGACAAGTCAAATGATGTTTCAATGTCATATTTTAAATTCGTTGTATAAGTCGTCCCAGCGTACGAGGCAAAATGTTCTAGTGCAATCATAATTTTAGTAAAATGATCAATTTGCGTACATAAGTATCGTGTAGTTGTATTTTAAAAAAGACATTAATTTCGAATATCCGCAGAGTTTTTAACTTCGATTAAATAATATATATATATATATATATATATATATATATATATATATAAACTCGGCCATGTTGGCCTCGCAAGGGGCTGTGCCCCTTGACTTCTCTTGTTTTCATTTCTATCCCTTTCTCTTTTATACTTTGTATAAAATGATCAAAATTTACAACGTGTAATTCTTACTGGCATCAACACAAAAAAATAACATAATCACAAAAATCCTATCCTAACATTTAACTTTCGTTATATAAAATTAAGACATTTTTTTGTTACATTTTTCGTTACATAAAATTAAGACATTTTTTAAATAACAATAACAAAAATCCTATAAAATATAACAAACGTTACATAAAATTGGTACATTTTGCGTTACATAAAATTAGGACTTTTTTTCTAATGGGTGGTAGCCTAAGAATTACGTCGTAATTAATATATATACATATATATGTATATTGAAGGCACGCTTTTAACAGTATTCTCTTTTCACATATAATAATAGCATATATGTAGTATGAAAGGGGTATTCGTTTTATCCACTTGTTGAAGTGTCAGAATCTCGATATTTTAATTAGTAATTTAAACTGAACGTTTTCTATCGAGATTATTTCCAAACGGGCTTTAAAAAAATACCGGAATACCACTGATCATTCAGTATGTCATATTTAGAAGTAAATCGTGATTTTTGAAAAGAATGAAGTAGTCCAACTAGCAAAAGAAAAGTAAAAAGAAGTAAAAACATTTTTCAAATAATCAGTGACTTGTTATGGAAGATTTTTTGTACATATCAAGTTTTTGGAGTTTGTTTTTTTTTTTATTTTTTTTTGGCCCGGCAAGAAACCATTTGGCCAAAACTTTTGGAGTTCTGTAATTTTGATATATCAAAAACACATATGTAGAAAAAATGATCACAGTACACCGTCGGTAATATTTACAAGTACTCTATGAATGCAAGTTTTCAGACGAAATGATGGAAATGTTGTAAACGTTCATCATAAAAATTATTGTTTTAAAGTATAAACATGTTTGTTTTTTTCAGCTTATCTTTAAAAATAATACCGGTTTGAGGGTGACCTTTTTGCTAAATACTATTATTTTCCATGCAATTTATGCGAAAAAAAATTTCAGCTTAATTTACCGTTGTGTTTTGAGCGCTTCCAGATCTCTAGGCTTGTTGATATAAACCTTGGATTTAAGATAGTCCTATCAAAAAATCGAAAAAATGAGACAGCCAATAATAGATGCCTTCTCCTGGCGAAATTAAATGGCTGCCCAACAGCGTTAGAATGTACCGTCATGTTTCGTTCACTATGTGACAGGTCTTGCTAAAATCACGTTTTCGACACGTTCCTCTTACGTTACATAGCTAATCCGGCGAATTGGGAAACATTTCTCTGTACCTTTTCCCGTATATACTGTATCGTTAAATAAGTGTCGTCGGAGACGGGTCACTCCCCAAGCCGCAATTTCCATCCAAAGTGCAGGGTGTTTTATGTGTGGATTGGTGTCGAAGATTTTGCTTGTTAACATCCCCCCGTTTAAAATTTAGCTTCATCGGCGATCAAAACCCAACCCAAGGGAATTTTGTCGCTCTGAACTTTCTTCCTCCCTTACTCGGCTGAACGGCAATCTCGTCGAATACAAATTACTGAGTGCACCAAATTTTGTAAGGATGAAAATTCAAACCCTCTTGAATTATTTGGCGAACTGATCGATCAGACGAGTAGGATTTTTAACGATTCCCGAACAAGTTCTATACTTTGCGAGAAACTCTGGCCGTTCTAAGCGGACTCGGTTTTTTTTTAAATTTATATCTAGATTCTCGAAAGTTTTTCACTCCGGTACGCCATTATTTTTCCGTTGATACCGGGTTTTTAAACGGGATAAAAAAATTTTTATCGAAAATCGCACGCTAAAGACATAAGTAATTAACGGCGGTAAAAAAAGGCTCAACGGTGAATATGTCGCCCGACCGTCTACTCAGTCTTTTGTGCTGAACTACTAAATGTCAAAATAGACCGCTTCGGGCTACCAGGAGACGCCGATATGGTTGCCTTAATTTTTAAGAGAGATGTAATTTTTTTTTTTTTGGAATACGACACACTCTGCTGCCGCACCTTATATAGACTTCTCATCGACGGATCGAGTGCTAAGCGAAGTTTGCTATCTTATTTTTAAATCATTTCCTTCGACGCGCCATAATGAAGACAATGCTTTATTTTATTATGGCATATATTTTTATCGCGTTTCGCTACTATAGATAATGTTCGAAAGCTTCATCTTCTTCGTTGACGTGTACCATATGCGACATATCTCCAGTTACTATGATGGAAGCCAAAAACCTTCACGATGATTCAATTTATTTCTCGTTCTGTATTTTACTTTTTTTTTTTTTTTTTTTTATATCGCGTATATTTAAATTTATATTAATTTCTTAATTTGTTGATTATTTCTGAAATTGATTTTATGATTTTTATTTCGATAATCGTTCAGTGAATTTTTCAGTTTTCTTAAATTCCGTGAATACTTTCTGCTTATGCTTACCTCTTATTTACACCTTTCTACGTCTATAGTGTATATACACAGGACCAACATATCAATAGTTTATTCATTTCTATTTCCCGGTTTTGTCGTTTTTAATTGCTCCGATTTCAGCGGGATTTTACTGAATTTGCAGACAAATAATTTTAATTTGCTATTCTTGGCTTGATGTTGGCTGACTGCCCCGCATTATACGTCAGAACAGCTTTCCTTTCGTCCTTGTTCTTGGTTTTCAGTAAAGTCGTGCATACTCAAATCCCAATATCAACTCCAGACATGAGAGACATGCCTACTTTTACTTCAAACAATCGTTCTCTGTATGCGGTTAATTGCATTTTATGCCTGCTGCTAGGTTTATTTAATTAATGTAAGCTGTTTAATGAACTATTTATTATATTTAAAATATTGTGATCCGGAATTTAGGTTGATTTATGCGCGAACTATTTAAAAATAAGGGGTGTGTTATCCGCCGTTTTCGTTAGAAGCAGTTCTCCGTGGGTTACAAAGTAGAAACACTGAGTATAATTGTTTACGCTCCGGAGTAAGGTCAGTAAGGTGGTACGAAAAAGTTGGGAAGGGCATTTCTCCTCATCAGTCAAATTACCGTTCTAAGGATCGCTTACTTAACACGTCAGCGACATGTTTGATAAATAGAATGACAAAGCAGAATCTCTTAAACGGAAGAATACGCCGAAACTACTTATTATATACGTAGTTATATTACGAGTGTGAAACTAGCTACTCTGTTCAGGTCTGTTAAGTCTGATGCTAGTGAAATAAACTTAAACTGTTCGATAAACCGTAGCGCGGTAGCCTAGCAGTTAAGGTGTTTGACTACCAAATCAGAGGTGTCATAGGTTATCGATACTTGTCTCGTTCCGGATCCAAGTCGCTCCCAGGTTTACTCAGCCTAAAATAATTGAGTACCAGAGAAATCTCGGAAAGTAAAGCCGGTCGAGAGACAGAAATTAGTCCTTCTACTCTCATCAATGCCTGAACTTTAACTTTACAATCCCCAACTCCCTACCACTACGTGCTGTTTGAAAACAAACTCACAGAGACATATACATCATCACGCACAAGTGTTTTTGTTTGTTTTTTTTTTTTTTAATGTATTTAGTTTTGCTCTCCTAGGGACATTAATCAAGTGTAAATAATAATTTTTGATCTAAACCAAACACTACTTAACCAATTACACTAGCCGACTTAATTAATTTTCTTTCCCGTACTTTTTAACATCAACAGAAATACCGTATAATAATAATTTCTAGTAACTAGCAGATTATATTAATAGCAACAGTACAAGCTAAGAGAAGCATGAGAGTATTACGGTGGTTGCCTTCAACGACGGTTGCAACATTTTTTTTTTCGGTTACCTTAAAATTTTAATTATTTGAGAAATACCGTTTTGTAAAATGTTAAAAGGTGAAATGTAATAGCCGAGCAGATATGTCCATTGCGTCTTAATTATTTAATAGTTTATATTTGAATAATACCGAAAAAAGGTAAAAAATATCTGCGACGAATTTTGCATTATATGAAAATATGTAATTTTTTAAGCAGAGTCCGGATCCCCTTAAAATTATAAGCTCGTTATTTTTCTTACAACAGCTACTAATTTTTAGTTCTGGTAAAAAAACATTTTCGACTTTTTTTTTTCCTGATTTTTTCTCACTTACGAATATTAAATTAACATTATAGTTATAAAAAATTCGTGTTTATTGCAAAATTCGTACGAGTAAAAGTATTTCGATAGAAGTGATATTACAACTAATGAATATCAATTCAGTTCATTGACAGTTTTAATTCGGTCAGTAAAGTCTGTTTTACAAGTCAGTGGCCTAGTCAGAAATTTTTCCACAAGGGCTTTTACTAATATGGCAATGTGGAATCACAGCCTACTTTGCACGTGAGATAACTAAAAAAAATTTATTACCAGAACGATATTCATTAAAATCGCGCTTCGTTATTAAAACATAAACTCAGTAATGAAATAAAAATTAAAGAAGGAAAAAAAGGTGTATTTCTTCGTATTTCTGTATAGGCATCGATTTTTCAAAATCTTCGTAATATGTAATAAAATTCATCAGAGCAACAATATGTTGACCATTGAAAACTTGCCTCTTAGATGCGCCGCTGTTGGTCATATATTTCAGATCAAAATCGATTGTTACACAGGTACATTTAGCGAGTGTAAAAACACAATTATCATCCCGAATTTAGCTTAGCCGACACGATCTGTAGTAATCCTAGGCACTTTTTAACGATACAAACTAAAATTATATTCGCGAATTTTAAGCCGAAAGTAATGATTAGTTTTAGGTTGTTATTTTTCTAGAAAGAAAGTATGTAAAAAAAAAGAAAAAAAACCAGAAAACTTCATATTCAACGTGGTTTATTAAATATTACTGATTTTTACTTATAAATCCGTATTATTTTCGTAAATTCTCTTCATTCTACACGTAAATAATGTTCTTAGAGTCAGGTTTTGGAAAGTATTTAACAATACTAGCCTACACTAATCCGCAAGGTTTCCAAATTAGAACATTTGCGACTAGGTAAAAACTGCATAAAGAAATTTCGACGATGTTGTAATTTAAATAATTTTTAACGGCAATTAGTCTGAAAATCGTTAAATAGTTCTATTGTTATTGTTAAATATAAGCAAATTTACTCGTAATTCCTCTGGTAATATTCGATATTTTCAAATTGTTTATATTCTAAATTATGAACCTGCGATATTCGTGCGGCATTAGGAATATAAGTCGTGCAACAATTTTAGTAAAGATGCTAGTGCCCTATTTTTCATTACTTTTGTTATTATTTAGAGAATGCCGTATGGAATTTAAGACCATTCTCATTTATACCATTAACATCATTTACGTAATTCAATATATGCCTCTGTAGTAACATGTAATCCTTGACATGCAACAAAGCCGCCTCCGATAGGTTATCATGAAAAAAAAAACACACACACACACTAGGTCTATTCCTTATTCATCACCGTTTATTATATTTCCCGTTTCACGATTTTATACGGTTTTGTTAGCGGCCCTCGTCGTCGTGCAATTAATATAGATAGAAAAGTCAAATAGAGAAGAGACTCGATGTTACAATACGTTTAAGATGCGTAGTTAATACTGTAAGATATAAATAAAATAAATAAATTCCTTAATAACAAAAAGAATAATAAGTGTAAATTTACTGTAATAAATTTTAAAATGAATACTTCAATTTAAGGAAAATTTTTCGGGCTATATCATCAGCAAAAAATACAGACTAGTATACTCAAAACTAAAAAAGGTATGGTTTTAATTAAGTATACTGTCTATTGTTAGCTGATGAGATATAACCCGAAAAAGTGCCTTTAAATTGAGGTATATTTTAATTTAAAATTTATTAAAGTAAATTTACACTAAAGTAAATTGATTTATACTTATTTTTGTTGCTATTTCTGGAATTTATTTATTTCATATTTATACGTGTTAGTAAACAACGTACGGATTTTTATTTCTTCATTTAATACTGTAAGATGTTACAAATTTATTATAATTTTTTGACTTCCATTCATTCAGCTATCTCAAATAATTTTGAAAAGTGTTTAAACGTCATTTAATAAACCTATAAATATAAATTTAATTATGTTTCTAATTAAACAGAATGCACGCTACATTTGATGTTTACAAGCCAATACGGAAAAATCAAAATTATCATTTTTTCTTTTAATTTTAAATACGTACCTGACTTTCATTTCAAATAACTATTCAACCGTAAATATTGCAGAGAAGAATATTGTCAATGCGATGTCGCTGCTATTGCTTAATTTGGTAGATTGAGCCTTTATTGGACTTGTGCAAGGTTCAAAAAACATTTAATTATCGATATTGAAAAATAAAAAGGATTAAAATTTTAGTTGTAAATTCTTCCTCATATAATTAATTAAATTTAAAAAATAAACTTTTAATTTTAAATTGAACCATCCCGATTGGAGCTTAATACTTTTAGCAAATTTAATTACTATTTAGAACCCTAACTAACTTCTTGTTATTTCTCGTTAAATTCGAGTAAAAACGTAACGATACTTATTTTGGGATATCTAAAAAAAAACCTTAAAAATGTTAGCCGTAACCTTTAAGCGGACGAAAACATTTGACAACACTGAACCATTTTTAAATGCGTATTACTTTTTCTGCTTTACCTGAAACAATTTGTAAATTGAATCTTCTGTTTTTTTGTTTTTTTTTTTTTTTTTTTTTTTAATTGAAAACGAAGAGAAACAAAGAATAAACCGCAGTGAGTTAATGATTCGATAAAAGTCAGTGTACGAGAGATGCTCCAAACGTGATTATCGTAAGAGTGACTGGGCGGTCTCTTCCCAGCCGACGAAAAGTTCAATTATATTCAATAAACGAAAAAAAGTATTTTTTTTGAAAATGTAAAACAAGTTATTTAATTCGGCATATGGTAAAAATAACAATATAAATTATAGATGTTTTCACGTCTACAGTATCTCCTTTCGCTTCTATAGAACGATGAACGTGATTATTTATTTTTTCAAGTGTAATTTACCACCTAAAGGTGCTGTATTTAAGTATGGAAGCTATTACGCGGATATAGTCCAATTCGATTCAGTTCAGTTTAATTTCATTTATAAAAGAAATCTGAACTTAAATAATTAGTTTTGATAGTAGTAATTAATTGAAGGACGAATGTGGTTGCTGTCAAGGAATTAGCAAGGATGCTCTGACGACTGTGTCAAGAGGATCGCGATAAGCTAATGTGCTATTCATTCTCGAAGTTTTTGAAAATTAAAAGAGCGAGATTACTTAACCTTTCGACTCGTTGGTTTTTATTTAATTTTTAATTACTTCTAGCTTTGAGAAGATGACCGTTTTGCTGTTACCGGTGACTCGAGAACAAATAAAAATAGCATATGTGACCTGGTCTATGAAAAGGAGGCTTACGTGTCAAAAAATCATTTTGCACTTTTTTTGCTAATTCGGATAGAGTTTGAGACACTTTTTCACATGGTGAAGAGCAGGAAGTCATAATTTGTTTAAAAAATTAACTAAAAGTTAAGAAAAAGAAGAGTATAATTACAAAAAAAGTAATTTTTTTTTTTAAATCTGCAATAAGGAAAATACATCGATTTATAAGATTTAAAAAACATTATTATATGCCAGAAAAACATATTTTACACAGAAGAAACATATTCTACGTGAAAAAAAAAACTTATCTACGTTTTGAAGTATCGAGTATTTTTCATGTTTTTCGTCGTCGTCGTCGTCGTCGTCGTCGTCTTTCTTGAGACCTTTTTACATGTTGGTTGTAAGGAAGATAGACTTTGATCTGGTTCAAGAATAACCTTCGCCTTTCGTTTCTTTGATGATAACTATTTTTTTGGTAATGGAGCCGTCGTAATATCTGCTTTACTTATATCTGAAACTAAGCTGCAAAGGTTCCGATAAATATACCACTGATGCTCCAAAACTAAAACCAGCAGGCTCTATAATTCCTGCCATTTGACGATCGATAGGTTTTAATAGAAGATGAATCCACGTCCTCACTATCTGCGAATTTCTTCCTTTTTTTACACAGTCGGTACAGATTATAAAGTGATGAAATTACGTTATGTCGACCAGTGTCTTATAGAATGGTTTAAGATAGCTGCCTCATTCATACCAAACAACTTTCTCGGTCGATACAGCTTTATTATAACTATGAGGTGATGATTCCACAATTCACTTCAGTAAATCTTCATAAGTGTCGATGTTCGTAACGCTTCTTTCCACATGCATGTACAAAAAGGAAAAACGAACGACACAAACAGGTGTTCATTGTAGAAGGTAAACTCGATCTTATGCCTCCTAACTTCTCTATTCTCTCTTTCTCTCTCTCTGTCCATATTTCTCTTCCGTTGAGCAAGCTTCGAATAAACACTTTTTAACTCTTCATTAAACATCATTCCGGCTTCGATATGACTTAGTATTACTAAATCGAGTTTATTTTTTTAAAACTCGTAAACAGTTAGTTCTCGTATTCTCGATCATTTTTCGTGCTGCTATAATTGTTTAACATTTGTTATTACAACGATCTTTGGAGAGAAATTTGGTTACCAGCTCCTCTTCATCGACAGCAGATAAATCCATCTCAACGAAACTGTTCCATATCATTTTTTGAACGAGACAAATGTAGTTCATCATCATCGCCATTTGAACTAACATCATCATCGAACCCACCATTGTCTTTATCGTTTTCAGGAAAATATTGATTGTAGACGGCACTAAACTCCTCATCAACACTCATTTTTCTTTATTTTGTGATGCAAAAGACCAACAGAAACGAAAAAGATCGCCGCTGTGATAAACATTTGAAAACGCACTTCTTCGGTGTTATTCGTTTAGTAAACTAGCAGCTTACGCGATTAGCTACGATAATATTCTGAGCAGAAACAACACTTGACGTCTTTAAATATAGGTAGACCCCAAGTAAGACGGAGAAAAGGCAACAACTAACGAGAAACTGACGAAACGAATTGTTTAATTTTAACAGCTGTTTTCTAAAAAACCTGTTTTTGCACGTAAGCCCCCCCCCCCTTTTCGTAGACCAGGTAGTCACATATACTGATTACGCTAGAAAAAAAAAATATTTTTAATCAAAAAAATTTCAAATTCAAAAAATATCCTCCCGCTTTGATTCATAATTATCGGCGCCCGGAAGTTGATGACAAGTCGTCATTTTTTGTTTTTGGCATATTTATGACACGATGCTCTAATCCTTAAAACAGTGTAACATATATGTTAAAGGGAAAAAAAGTATACTCAGTTATAATTTTTTTTTCCTACTTTTCATGGTTTCCGACGGTGTATGTGTGCCATTCAGTTTTTTTTAATGGAGTGCATCACTTTTTCTCGAAATTGTATTAGAAATGTCCATTGTTCCTGCTTATACTATTCCTAACGTTGATGAACTGTGTGTCTTTAGCTCCACTTCCACAAAATTCCCTTCCGCACTGAATAACTTCTGTTTCCAATATTGACGAATCGAAATTTGTTCTTTCTAAATCTAGCCCTACTTCGGGTCGTAGTAAGATTTTAATACAAAAATTTCCGGTATTAACGAAGTAGAAAAACGTGTAAATTATTATAACTGTAAAAGTATCTTGAGAGAAATTTAAAGATCTTAGCACACGCCCCCCCCCCTATACGCTCATGATCTAATCAGAGACCTTTCACACACGAGTATACATTTAATAAAACCGTTGAACGGAAATTGTAGATAAAAATTTTATAATTAGAAAACTCAATTTCCTAAGAAAAGTTACCGCGCGAATTCGCCGCGTCCTTTGATTATTTGCGGTGAACTTAGATGAACTAAAATTATGTGAACTGTATTTCCTTCTTGAATGTATGTTTAAGTTAGATTCTTATTTAACATATTTAAATTATATATAAACGTAGTAACCCGGTAAACTTTAGTGTTTTTCCATTATCCAATAATTATAACGTAATTTCAAAATAGGGATGTTGTTATGTGTACTAAGCGCAGAAGGCAACGTTTGCTACAAACACTGCAGGACACCATGGAAAAATATTTCAACTGAGCGATTTTTTCGCTATTAAGCGAGTAGACATGATGAAAAAGAGTGAAGATGGCCTAGAAATGCATATAACGAGTAAAAAATTGGCTGCGTTTATACTTACGAACTTGATATAGTAAATCGGTTTGGTCTAACGGTTTCGTTTGCGAAAAATTCATTTCCTCTATGATCTTACACGTTTGTACGACTGATGTTGTTCAACGTCGTTTTATGGGAATTGATGTTCCCGCGTTTTTTTCATCATCCGTGTTAGGTTCGGCAGAAATTTCAGTGTTCGTTAACACATCGCAGATCGTCTGTTCAGTAGGTTTTCCTGTAACTTGAAGGTTTGCGTCTGAAATGCAGCCTTCATAATTTTCTTTCGAGATATCGACGGAGAGAGTTTTCCGGTAGGAGGCAGTGTTCGTTTTGGATTTCCATTTTGGTGAATCCACCGTGACAAAAAATAATTTTAAACGACATACTTTTGCACGCCTTGCATTATTCCAGGATTCGTTCGTTAAGTGAAAGGCGTCAAAAACATTTATTATTTTTTTTGCCATTTTGCGTGTTTTTGTACACGCCAATGCTTGGTTAGTGTACACGTATTACAAAAACAATTGAAGACCATCTTTCTACTCGACATGTTTATACGGACGTAATTTTATCGCGCATTATTGTAAATATATAATATGGTGGTGACCTTCAATCCTTCGTGTTTCAAATAACAACCGACCTGCATGTTGTTTCCATAAACCGATATTGGTTCTCACTCGTGTAAGCATTTTAGTTCAATATGGCGATTGTATCAGTTATTCCCCCATGATACTAGAAAACATTTGTTTCGATAATATCGAATTTAAAAACAAAAATAAATATTCCAGGAGTAAATTTTATTTCAAATACCAATTCTGATAACGATGTAGTATGTATATATATTTTTGCTATTCTGGAAGACGAATGGTAAGTGCGCTTAAATATAATCGAGGAATTTCTTGAGTGGCATGTTAAACGTATTATAATAATCATCATTAAAAATAAAACTGTGCAGATACAATATAAATTTCACATGCACGAGAGCCTCTGTTAACGGATAAAAATTAATTTTTTTTTAATTGTATAAATGAAACTGTTTGTCTTCTCTTAGACCAGCAAGCGATTAATCATGAACCATATTAATAAAAGAAGCGCGCCTATTCCATTTTTTATTTAATGAAATTACAACCTACAGCTCTAGTCAGTATGTGGTATAATGACGAATTTCTAACGAGGAAAAATCAAAAATAATTCTTCGTAGAATTCTTAATACGCAGGTTATGAAGAAACATACGTACGTTTAAGGCGCTTAAATACGGAAGTAAATATAGATTAATATGTTAATTTATAATAGAAATGTATTTAGGCGAAACTATTTTCTAATTGGAAAGTTGTATAAGTATGTCGGAATGTCCCATACAGTTTATTTCATATTTTACCCCATCTACAATTAACAAAGACTCAATCTGTTATCGGTAGGAAATTCGGCCTACTCCATATTATCTGATTTTGTCATTGTAACGGTAAAGTCACTAGTAGTGTAGAAACATATATATTCTACTCTCTGTCCTCTCCCCACCCTTCCTCTCACAACTTTATAGATGACGCTAATCACATTTTGTTTCAGTGCACCTGTGTCGCTTCCGAACGTTTATTCCTTTTACTCTTCTCTTCTGTCAATTGGTCTTCCAATTGCGTATTATGCATCTTTTGTTCTCTCTTTACCATCACCTTCGGGGTCATTTCAGCACTTGAGTCTTTTCTATCTTCCATATCTAATCGCATAAATATCCGCTTCTTATCCTTTTCCCTCTTTTAGGGACATCTTTTTTGACAAACCCAACGTTTAAAATTAAAAAAACAAAAAAAAAAACACTACATTCTGGTATATTTGCCAATTAGGAGCCAGTATTTCGTCACGTTATCTGACGGCTCTTTTTACAACTAGCCATCAAATAAGAGCTATATCCCTACTATACCACAATTTTTCCTTGTCCTTTGGCCACAGTGACAGTATACGGCACCGAAAAAAAAAAAAATCCTTGTTGCATATACATATTCTCTTAGCGTTGTTAGTTGAGATCGTCTACTTCAATAATCATCGAACTTCCTTGTACCCACCTTCCTTGCATGTTCACGCTCAGAGTTAGTAGCAGTTCTTTAAGTAATAAATTTTAATAATTTTCTAATCCGTACAACTTTGTTTTTAATCATGTTAATACACTTTTTTATAGGATGTTTTTTGTTATATGACTAATTAAGTTTAACGCTTTCCTAACCCGTATTAAAAGCTCTCTTGGCTTTTAAGTATACTTTATTTTTAACTAACCAGTTTCAATAATTTTCTAATCTACACGAAAACATTTGTTCACTTTATGAACGTTATGCGCCCAGTGCGATAATTAAAAAGCTAATATTTTCACATCACAGCGTTTTGTAGATTATTAAACAATTTTATTTCGTTTTTTAATGTTTTATTTAAAATTGCGTACATGTTTTTTCATAAAATTTCCAAAGAAAGGAAATGGAATCTCCTCACCGCTTTCCATTTTACAATCGGCATTTAATATTGCGGTACAGAAATTTTACAAAGAATTTAAAATTTTCCGAACAAAGTTATATATAGCCAAGGTACACAGTATATGAATACGGAATTTACACGGATAAATTTTTGACGTTCCTAAAAATTTTTATTTCAAAAAAAAAAATGTTGCTTTATAAAGCGGGGCTAATATTTTTAATTTTATGACTTCTGTACAAAATGAAATTAATTTTTAATTTTTTAAATTTATTTTATTAAATTCAATTATTGCAATTGGTTATTCCAGACGTCATCCGTTGTTCGATTATTTGCTAACTTCGATAATCGAACGAGAACCAACCGTATTCTGGTAAGATTGTTTTTGTTAATTATGAACCTATATTTATAAATTCCTGTATCCATGTCTATAATGGCTGTTCATTTTATATTCATTTTACATTTCATATTTTCGGAATTATTAAACGTAAATTGTAGTTTGTAATATAACTCCGTTAAATTATTTCATTTAACATTTTCCCTTGAATCAGAGCAAACCTATATAATTTTATTCCTTTACGGTTGTAGCTCAATAATTTATTTTAACTTTAACTTCATTCATGCAACCACAATTATAGAGTGACTGAAACATGTCCCGTTTTTTTTTTAATTTATTAATTTGATGACTTATGTTTGCGAATTATTATATTTCTGTTTCACGTGTTTACGCGCTTAATTTTACTCATGATGATTTTATTTTTTTTTTTTTTTGTAAGTAGTTATTTTAAACTAACCGTTTCGATTATTATCATACGTATTCTTTATTTTTTGAAAATAAAGCAGTTTCTAGGGCAGAAAAATACGAGATCCCCCTATACGTCTTAGATATATTTGTTCATTACAATTAAAATAACAAACAACTATTTACAATGAGAACCTAAAAGGTTGAATACTTCAGCGCCACTACAGCTGTATTTCCTTTCACACAATTGGCTTTATTGCCATTTGAACTATCACATTTTACTTTAAATTTATAATTAAAGCAACGAGTGTAAATCCGCAAGAACTAGTATCATCAGTATTTATTTATAGATCTCTATAATTATTTTAAATTTTCCTTCATTCGATGATCTATGTAAAAATTTGATTATAATATAATAATGCCAATTTTATTAATATGCTAAATGTACAAGTGTGTGGTGTTTGGAGGAAAGATGTTATCTGTCATTCTTACATGAGGATAATAAGAAAATCCTGAAATAAAATAATTCTGCAATGAAATCTGTAACATTTTTGTATCACACGTTTATAAGACATTTATTTTATTTTGTGAAAAGTAATATAATGGTCAGTTGAAACTGACTCTTATAGCAACATTATAGAATACTATCCCTAAAGCAAGCTCCAATGAAATGAATTTTACATATATATATATATATATATATATATATATATATATATTAATTACAACGTAATTCTTACGCTACTCCCTATTAGAAAAAATGTTCCAATTTTATATAACATTTGTTATATTTTATAGGATTTTTGTGATTATGTTATTAAATTCATATGGACCGATTTAGAATTACGTTGTAAATTTTGATCATTCTATACAAAGTATAGAAGAGAAAGAGACAAAAATATAAGCCAGAGGGGTCAAAAAGTACAGCCCCTAGCGAGGCCAAAATGGCTGAGTTATATATATATATATATATATATACATATTTATTTGTCATGTAGTGCTTGCATTATGATAAAATAGGAGCCTAAATTTTTTTTCCTAAACCAAAACGTAATACATTGAGAACTAGACTAATTGAATCAGTGACGGAAATTCTATTTTTACCCTTAATTACTAATAAAGTGTAATTAATTTATGACTTGCGTGATAGAGTGCGCTGTTTTTCGGGCTGTTTTTTCTTTGATTTTCTGAATTCTTGGTTTTCTACTTCACTTCACTGTATATCTTGATCACTGATTCGTGTGTAGAGGTGTGCTTCAATAAATAAAAAAAAAAAAAAACGAACTGTTTTTAAACATAGAATTATTGATAAATTGTATTTTCAGACATTAAAAAAAAAAAAAAAAATGTTAAAAACCAAATATGGTTAGTTACCCTGCGTTAGCGGTTCTGGGTTCGATCCCGAACAATGACAGAAATTATTACAAATAATTAAATAACCGCTAATGGTAACATGGTAGGCAACGGCAAACCACCTCGTAACCATGATATGCACGCGGATTGGTATTGTATTCGTAAATCAATAAATTAAACATTTGCAATCTGTTCTAGGTGTAGTCTTGCGTAACTCCCATCGCATATAAAAATTGCCACTAACACTACCTACACCTGTACAACTGAAGTGGACAAATAGATATATGTTACATATGTAACGTCCACTCATCCTGCGTTAATTTGGCTCAGATTAAAAATGAGTTGAAGGAAAAATTGCAGCAAAAATCTCCCCGTACCTGATTATTACTGCCGCCACTGTCAAATCGTATTAAAAAAATTAATTTAGTAGATCTAACTTTCACATGTTTGTGTAACCTCCTTTGTCCTGTGGTTCGAATGTAGACTGTTCTTTTTAAGTTTATTGTAAAGAGTTCTGTCATTTCTGTTTTTATTGCGCGTTTTAGAGCAAGACTGAAGCAAATAGTAACAACTTTTTCTCACTTTTATTTGTAGTTTGAAAGTTTTTTTAATTTTGTTTTTTTGGAGATCGCTAATTTTGGTATTAAACTCCTGCTTAGTTTTTATTTAATCTAACAGTTTAAAAGTGGCCAAGCAGTTTGTTTACGCGCTGAAAACAAAAAAAAAAGAAAACTATCGTGCAAGCGCGTTCACTGGAAAAGTAATTTTTCATTATTATTGAACTGGCCTTTCTGCATTATTGATGAGGGACAGTGTGTATATTGTTTAAGCTTTTATTCGGTTGTTTTTGTTGAACGATCGCGATTGACGATTAATGACTTTGTTGATAAAAAACTGAACATTGATCTGGAATTGTATACATAGAATATGTAAGAGAATAAATTAATGGACGGAGAAAATTTGATAAATTAAAACGATAAAATACTAATTGAATGCCAAGGAGTGAAGAATGATTAGTAAAGTAAGATCTATCTCACAAATTTTAGGAATTTAATCGTAATGATACATGATTAATAACGGTTTTGCCTATTTTTTGAACACAAAAATAGCAACAAAAACGCGACATGTTGCAAAACTAAAAAAAAAAAAAAAAAAAAAAAAAGATAGTAGTGAATTTATGAACAAAAAGATAAAAATATACCGATTATTATCTATTATGCAATATTATTTCGTTACTGTTTCTTCGTATCATCTGACGGCATAGTAGCCTCTTTTTTAACACTTTCTAAAATAGTGGAATGTCAAGATGGCAATGTTCACCACGGAAAGTTACGCGACTAATTTTTGCAAAACGTTTAAGTAAAAGTTAAAAAGAAAAGTGTTCAGTTTTGTATTTTTCGAATCTAAACTATAAGTGTTTTTTTAATACATTTTGTCTGGCAACTGGTTATTTAGTTATTTAGCGGATTTACTGTGGAACAAGAGTTGTTCTTCATTTGGCCAATGTAACGGCAATTTCAGCTTTTACCGGATATGTTCGACCCTATAGTTTTCCTGTAAACGAATACAATTTTGAAAGTATTTCACATATTTTGGCTTCATCGTTTCCTGATAAAATTAATCTATTCATAGTTCGATGCAATACCATGCCGCATTACAGATTATAAGCGAAAATAGAACGGTGCAATCAGAACTTCTCTCCGTGTGTAATAGGGTAGTGAAGCTGCCCAAGCTCTATCTTAATTTTTATTCGGTCATTAGAACGAATGCGAATACCAATCGCCCGAAATTAAGAAGATAACATTTATTATTCATTCGCTATGGGGGGGGGGCTATTTTAATACCATCTTAGAGACAATTAAGTTTTTCTCGAACAAAATTTTTGTGTAAATTTGAATTTGCTGAGTCGACGAAAGTTACGAGACTACTGAAATTCTAGCGAAATAGCCCAATATATAAACATTGGGTCATTATTTATCAGGGAAAAAAAAGAAATAGTTGTTTTTGGGCCCGTTTATCATCGGATAGACGCACAAATATCTGAAAAAGAGGAAGGAGATTTAAGACAGCGCTGTTAACAAAACGAAAGACGTTTTAAAGTCACTCGCGGCGCTATTTTTGGATAGAATGGGACGTCTACAAACATATTTTTCTAGGGAGAAGAAAAACAATCTTAATGCGAACCATTAATTGCCTTTTATAGTGAAATAATAATCGTATCGTCGCCGATCCTCCGTTCGTTAGGGTCTGGAGGTGGTATTAAATACGTTTCTAATTTGTTGACTGATTCAAAGCCTCTAGAATATTTGTTATAAAAGAATTACGGGACAGTAACGATTTTCTTCGAAGGTAATAAAGAGAAATATTTTTAAATAAATATAAAATAAATGAATTTTCCTTATTAACAAACAGAAAACAAGTATAAATTAATTTACTCTAATAAATTAAAATGAATACCTGAATTTAAAGAAACGTTTTCGGACACATAGCTCATCATCAACTAACAACACAGAGTGCACTAAAATAGAACTAAAAACATACTACATATTATTTTAATTGTTTTAAAGTAAACTTATAAGTATTTTTGTTTTTTTGTTATTAAGGAATTTATTCATTTCATATTTATAAATATTAACAAACAGGTTTGAATTTATGTACAAGAAATATTTTTGATGGGTCCGCACCACGTGAATTGTTTATGCATCAAAATGAACGAATGTTCTATTTTTAACGAGAGACGCCTATATGGGGAATAGTTATTGTCCATTTCGAGATCGTCAAAATAAATCGAATATACGAAATCAGATTTCTTGATGAAACTTACGCTTTTTCGCTACTTTCAAACCGATTCCGAAGTCTATAAATATTATACCCCGGCGCGAGTAAATAACAATATTTCAAGTACCGTCAATCGTAAAAGGTAAAGAAAAATTTAAAATGCAGATTACCGATCGCATATTGCATATCATATTTCATTCCATGTGCAAGGTATAAAAGCGAACGCGTTTTTTGATATTTAAAAAGCATTTTTAATTTTTCGCTAAGGAAATATCGCAGTCAATTAATCGATAAATATTCAAATTGTTTACCGTGCGACACGTACTATAAAGTGTTAATCTGTAATTGAAGGGGCTCTGGGCCTTTTAGTTGCAAACGCTCCTCCAGATAAATGCTAGAATTAAAAAGAGAAATATTTTCTAAAACAAGAGCTGACCGAATAATTCATTTTAAGCGTTCCTAAGAATGAAGCGTGTTTTATTATTGGAAAAACGAATGCGAATGAATCAAGTTCGAGAAATAGTTGACAATTACCGATGGAATTAAAGTGACAAGCTGTGTAAAGTGTAGAAGCTGCGGAAAGAATATAATTGATGGTAGTCTATTACGGATGAATCGGAAAATAAATTAACGTTCTTTTTCAAATCATATTAATTACCTTTTTAAAAAGGGACGGACTAAAATTAATTTTTTTCTCAATTACTTTTCCGGCCAAAGATTATATAGATCTTCTTCGGAAGTGTCGTAAATCAAAAAGTCAAAATCGATCTGTATTTATTTCAATCAAAGGTGCCTTTTATTAATCCCGAATGACGAGACCACGTTATTGCACTACGTTTGACGGTAGAAAAAGAGAGTAAAATTATCAATTATATAAATTAATATTACGTTAGTTACGGAGGTGAAAACGAATAAATAACCGATTGCAAAATGTACTTTATACAGACGTTAAGAATCGCTACGAAATATTTCCGGCCCAAGTGTTACGTAAACTAAATGGAAAAGAACTTACGAGATTTTAATTTATTCTTACTCCTATATACAACTAGTAGTAGCTTAAGAATCGCAGCACTGCGTTTTTGTCCCTGCTCTTGCATCAAGTGAACATTTGCGATTCAGAGCGGTGATCGGAAAAACACTGCTACTGACTCAGAAAGAATTGTTGTCTCTTCTGTTGAATGTTCGCTGTCTCTACTTATAACAGATGGAAACACATAATTAGACAAAATATGCCCCACTGCTGAGAACAGCGTTTTTTGTTTTGTTTTGTTTTGTTTTTTGTTTTTTTTTGTCACACCTTACATATATCTGATAATTTAATTTTTGGGTTGGGTATAATTATAGAGATGTTTAATCGTGTTTTTTTTTTTTTTAGAATTTTGTAATTTGCTGAAAATTTCGCAACACTTTTAAAATTAATATTTCCTCTAGATTGGTTTTTCAATTATTTAATATAGTCGGTGCAAAAAAATTTCCCCGCGAGCGGAACGTAAAAAGTTGGACACGCGGAAGAGAAGGTATATAAAAGCTTTCTTGACAGTGAAATATTTGTCAGTCGGGTAGGATTTTAATGGGAAAAAAGAAAACTGTTTTACTTTCTATACAGATCATGTTTCTTAAGGTGAATTTCTGAGTACTACTGATATCAATGATGACCAGGATGATGAACTATTATTAAATATGTCTAAAGCGGAATTGTTGAAAAGGAATTACACAATTAAAGTCCGTCTAGCGCAGGATATTTTTAAGCGCATTGCTCGAAATTAAAAATAGGCTAATTAAATTAAGGATTAGTCCGGAGATTCTTTATTCGGTATAATTTAAAATTTATACAGAGAACTGGATAAAAATATTCGAAATGTAGGAGTGAAAGATACACGTGTTGGTAGCAAAGTGCATATGTAGCAAGACTTATTCTTAAATTTCAGTGCTGTAATTCAAATTCGAGAGTTTTTCTGATTGACAGTTGGGCACGATGATCCTCACTATCGCTGAATAGATTCAAGTGACCAATGCGAAGGAAGCGCGTGCGATTCAGGTCTCAAGTATATCAATGACACAACATAGTTATAATTTATTATCAGATTGAAACATATCAGTAAGACGTGACTTGCACACGTCATATCTTAAATTACCGAACTTTGTTCGATTTCCATCTGTAAGTAAAGAATCGATGATAAATTTAAGTTTGGGCAAGTTGAAACTTTCTAAGTTACACGTTCGCTGCATTTGTTTCCTTTATAATTTTCAGCAGTCTGTCAGTTTGGTCGCAATCGCTGAAATGTATCAATCTATTGGATCATTGTACCATGTTAGAAACGATGAAAAATCTGTGCGACGAATGATAATACCTCTTGTGTAAATTTTGAACGGAAAATAATTTCACGAGTTTCGTAATGGAGGAATACATACGCCGCTTACGTTTTTGACACAGATTTAATAAAAACTAAAGTAAAATTAATTTTCGCGGAAAATGATTAGGTTTTAAAAATATCAGGTTGCAAAAAAAGCAGCTTCTACTTTAAATTCTCCTCGACCGTAACAACTCTTTGCCCGGTGTAAAATTATATATTGCAAAAAACCATTTCGATAAATACTACTAAATTTTACTGCCTCGACGGTAGTAGCTGATATCTGTTCGTAAATCGGATACGGTCTCTATTCGAATACAGTTTTTAACCTTTACGTCAAATTAAAGTAACATTTTACACTTTCGTTATGTATCTCTTAATAAAAACTTCCTTTTTTTTTTTTTCTTTTATCGTGTGTCAAAGAACCATCTTCGCTTCTCTTATTGATCGTCATACGACAATTTATGAGCTTTTTAAAACTTGCTGATCTATAATATACTGGTACATTTTACATTTGGAAATTTTAAAACAGAATAAAACGTGTATACGTATCAAGAATAGTATTGTATACAAAAATAAACTCCAAATATTAATTAATGTTGCTGTAAAACAATGCATCGCTTCATGTACACGAATAAATAAAATCGCAACGTGAGTTATTTTGGAATCTATAAATAATGTTTCTTTCTGTGTATCTATGTAGATGATCTTACAAAACTAATAAACAACTAATTAATTTAGATACTTCATTTCGCCACGTTTGTCTGAAAATAACCGATTTTCACTTTGAAAAACTGTTATTGAACTCTAATCTGAATCAAATTTGCTATGTAAAATTTTCAATGACAAGAACCTTTGAGGTAATTTTTTGTTTTAATTTTTACGATATTTGAAAAGTGTCATTTTAAAAGTAAATCACTTAAACTTAGAAAACGTCAAGTAATAATATTTAATTAAGTCTTTCACATTCCTTCATTATTTATTTAAATAAATTGGTTAATGCTGAAAAGGAATTTTATGTTTCCATAAATTAAGTTAATAATTAAATTAAAAATAATGATACATTTCATTTCAATGTTTAAAATATACCCGATGATTTTTAGATGAGCATTTATTACGATAAGATTAAGAAAATTTGATTTTTAAAAAGTTTATATTTCGTTAATTTTACGCGTCCTCCATGCCGGGGACGTCCTGTTTAGTATTCGTTAAGGAACTGTTTTACTGGAAAAAACTATAAATTACTATTTTCAGTTTTGTTTTTAAACTTCACCAATTTTACGGTCTGTATCTTCTTCAATTATATTTTCGCGAAGTGGAAGCATTGCGTGTCTAACATTGCAGTTATTAAATGAAAAAAAAAAAAAAAAAAAAAATCCTTTATTTAGAAATGCAGTAACAGTTAATAATACATCTAAAAATAAAGCGAATTTACTTTATTTAAATAATTGCGAAACTGTAAAAATCGGTGAACATTAACTTATTTTACAATATAAATAAATGTCAACACTGAATATATTACGTTTAATTAAAGTTATCATCAACCAGCCATGATTATGGATCGTTGATATCCGAAACTAGTAGGCTATTTTTATAATTTATTATTTATTGTGAATATATTTTGTGTGTAAAAGTGTTTTTTCAATTTATTATTTTAGTATATTATGTTTATCGTATATTTTACTACTATAAACATCTCAGCTGCATTTAAATGCAAACCTAATTATGACTTTTTTTTATATTTTCAGTCTTTAATACAATAAATTTATTGACTGTCTAATTTAGTTATAATTACCCAATACTAATATATATATATATATATATATATAAATCAACTCGGTATCAAAATTTACAACGTAATTCTAAATCGGCCCATATGAATATAATAATGTAATCACAAAAATCCTATCCTAACATTTAACTTTCATTATATAAAATTAGAACATTTTTTCGTTACATAAAATTGGGACATTTTTTCTAATGGGAGGTAGCCTAAGAATTACGTTGTAATTAATATATATATATACATATACATATATATATATGTATATTAGTAGTTTTCACTGATGCGTAATAAAAATAAAAATACATAGATCCGATAAAAAATGAGTTGTAGTTTTCGATTGAAAGATTTAATTTTTTTTAAAATAAATATCTAAATTTAAAATAACTTATTTTATCATACAACATTATTTCAGAAAGTTTAAGAGCATATATCATACATAATATGATTTTTATTCTAATTTCGTTGTTTAACAAGATCATCGATAATATTTACAACAGGTGTTTATAGATAGTAGAAAAAGTGTTTTTATGCGCTCTTTTCGTAGTATTTTTACATATTTATTTTTCGTATTTTAGAAAAAGATTTAACGTTTTACAAATAAGAAAAGTATGTTCTTTTATAATACGTAATTAGATAAAAACAGTATAACTTCTGAGTTATAATATTTTAAAGTTCATTGTTGCCAATTGATAAAATTGTTTTACTGAAATATATATTTATGTTTAGCTAGCGAAAAAAGAACTGTTTCAGAGATATCCATAAATTACTGCGGTTAATTTCTTTAGTGTATATGTGTACCTCTTTCAGTTAATTATAAGCAATTGTTTTTTTGTTTTTTTTATATTATTTATATTAGTAGTTTTAGGTGTTGTATTTTTAAAATAGAATATGTATAATTGTTCAGTTTTATTTATGTTTAGTTTCGTTAAATTTTTGAAATTAACAATATAACTTTGTATACTAATAATTAATGTTATGTTTAAATTATAGTTCAGAGTGGCTACCCAACCGGGAATAAGTTTGAAATTTTATTGTAAAACCGGGAAAAAAGTATAAACCAGGCCTGGATTTAGAGGGGGGCTGCAGCCCTAGGCCCCGCCCAAGAGACTCCCACATCCGACATGGATGGTTAAACGTGCAATAATAAATGTTTTTCAAAACATTTATATTCTGTAATAATATAGAATATTTGTAACTATACCAATTACAAATTGTTAGACGGAATGATCTTTTTCAATGTTAAAAAGGAATAAAAAACATGTACAGATCAACCATGCCAGATGATAGATTATCGGCATTATCTCAAGATAAACGATCGGAACAGATTTTCTCCGTTCAATAGATTTCAGCGATATTATATAAAAATTTGCAGGAAAAAAAAAACAACAAAAAAATTCATTATATAAAATTATATATATATATACATATATATCAGGGTGCGGCAGCATAACTTTCTTTCTTAAAATGCGCCACTTTATTTCTACTAAATTTTGTTAAAGAGAAATAATAGCAGAAAATCGAAATAGTATGTTATTTCGATTTTCTGCTATTATTTCTCTTTAACAAAATTTAGTAGAAAAAAGTGGCGCATTTTAAAAAAGAAAGTTATGTTGCCACACCCTGTATATACATATATGTATATACACATTTTTTTTTTTTTGATATTGAAAATTCTACCCATTGTCTACATGATATTTAGTTTTGTTTACATTAATAATTATATGTTAATTCGTGAATTCAAAATAATATAATTAGTTTAAATTAAAGAAAATTAAGGTTATTTTATGAAACTGATAATTCTGTCACTTCCGAAAAGGGCCCCTAATATTTCCGTAGCCCCGGGCCTGGTATCAATAGCCAAAAAAGATATCTTTAATAAGAAAAAAACATTTAAAACGAAAAATGAATGCAATTCTTTAATACATTTTACTCAAATAAATTACAAAGTTCTATTTTATTCATATAAAATACGTTGCGGCGGTTGAATACTACCAGAGTATTATAGTAACAAAAAAAAATCCACTCTTCTTTTTGTACAGTTCTAGAGTAATCAGGAAATCGGAGGGATTTGACCGAGAATTTAAAAATTATATTTCAGTGGTCACCACATGTACTTGCTCTTTCAATCAAAATGTTGCCAATTAACTACTTTATATACGTTTCAATAAATAAATATGCAGGTGGAATAAAATTTTCACGAAAAATTCATTTATGATTTTAGTAATTAATATAAATAGAGTTTTTTTTTAACGTAATGAAATAATTTATACACGATCAACTTTATTAATCTGGAAAAGTTTTTATAGTAAAAGTATTTATAAACAAGCGAATAAAAATTGTAAACGCGTAATTACGAAGCACAATGTTCAGTTAAAAAACTGGCGTAAAAATTTGAATTTGTTATGATTCTTCTTTTTTATTTATTTTTTTTTCCATTAACGTTAACACGTCTTTAAAAACAAAAATAAAATTAAAAAAAAACAACAAAACTTCACTTTTTTTTCAGTCTTTTCCTGTTTCAGAAACGAGTGTGACTCGCTAACGTTCACGTCGTAATATTTTATTGAAAGTTCGGTAAATTTATTTATAAGCTGGAATTGTTGATTTTTACAGATTCGGAAATGGAAACGATTGTCGACGGGGAGTTAAACAGCTAAAATAATAACCATCGTCCGTCGGGTAAGTTAACCAACACTCTAATCCTGCGTGGCTATATTGTTATTTTGTTTAAATGTAACTTGTACGTCTTCGTTTGTTTACATTGTCTTGTTCATTGCAGCAGCCTGTTAATCGCAGTATATAGAACATGTCGTTTAGTGTGGTACACTCTTCCGTGCATTTTGATTACAAAACAAACTACTGTCGAACCATTGATTTATTTACAAGAACTAAATTAATCGTACTTTTCAACGTTTAATTTCGCATTCGCAACATTTACAGAATGAAAATAGACACATCGGAACACTGACTTAATTTAACGTTTAGATTTCTAATTTGCGAGATTTACTATTAAGCGTGTGAGAAGGAATCCCGTCGAAGAATGTTTCATTTTACATTTCTAGTTTTTGATAAATTGAAGAAAAGTCGGAGGCGACAAAATTAATGGCATTTCTTAATATTGTTCGGTTTTGTTTTTTTTTTATTTTATTTTTAAAAGTAGAAAAACGGGTTTTTGGACATGGAGAAATTTGAACCATGATAATACGAATTTTTAATCGTAAGATCTACGTAGCTCTACGAGCAGTGCAGTTTTTAAATTTTATTAATTATGCAGTACCGAACTAAGAGTAATGTGGCGTATGTTTAACGTTTTAAAAATCGCATCCAGAAATTTTTTATTTGAAACATTCGATCAATTAGTAAAGTTTCAGAAGTGAGTTCAACAAATCAATATCAGAGATGAATCCAGTGGGGTTTTTTGCTTTGGGGGAGGGCAATGCCCCCTAGAACTTAATAATACAAGCTGTTTGAATGCAGCAGTTTAATAGGAAATGAAATTCTTCTTATTCGCTTTGTTTACAGTTATGCCAAAACATTTTGAAATGGTTCAATTAGTGTCGTATATTTTTAAATTTCAAAATTACCAGATTTATTTTTGACACGAAAAAATGAAACTTTCGTAAAATAACAATAAAAAAAAAAAAAGTGATCTTTTAAAATCTGATTTTGGCGTTTGCGTGTGTTATTCTATGAAAAAATTGATATGCTTTCATTGCAAATACGCGAAGGAGATGTAAAATACTCGCTAGCTGAAAAAATTATTCGCTGCAGTTGGTATTTTTTTTTCCGTTAGAATGTTTTTACAATATGATGTTCTTTAATGCTACAATTAGAATTAATCATTTTAAAACCAATTGAGAAAACATTGTTGTTTATAATCGGTTATTTTAATTAGGAATTTATCGTTCACACTTGCTTTTTCATTATTTTAAATTACGTAATAAATCATGTTTTACATATTTGGTTTTATTCAGCAATGTGCCCAAAAAAATTTCTCAGTAAAAATAAAAAAAAAAAAATCTCTGCCCCTTCAAGAACATAAATTGCCCTTCCGGAAACAGATTCCTGAATTCATTACTGAATCGCAATATACTCTTTCGTTAATTCTCATTTTGAGAGTTTTGTTAAATTTTTAAGTGGATATCATAAGCGGTGCTTTGAGAATGTAAAAATCTGCTAAGCGCGTAGTGATAAGAATTTTAAGATTACCGAGGATATCAGCGTTGCCGGTAGAATTGCACTGCAAATCTGATGTTTAAGAGGGGAAAGGTTAGCTTGTAGCGGTCGGTAACGTATTTAATTAAAATTACACTTGCCTTGTTCCGTTATAATCGTGTCTGTTTAATTTGTTAATTTTCTACACAGAAAGGCCGAAGTCAACTTAATTTGCAAACTTGTATAAAGATTATTCTTCGGTAATGAAAAATGTATTAATCACTTATTCGAATCACGTAGTCCCTTTTATAATTTGCACAAAGACAACTGCATTTTTATAATTCATTTTTTGCGCTTAATCGTACTTTTCGATTAATAATAAATTGCGCCAGTAAATCGTGTTTACCATGATTAACTCCTCGTACGTGTAAAAATATTGTTTTCAACTTGATTCAGCGTTGAAATTGTTCTACGGAGCAATTCGTGAAAAATAGTTCACTACCGCTAACAGATGTAATAAAATTCTTCTTATTTAACCTTAACTGCTTATCTCATAAATTTAATAAATTACGCCACAAAATATGATACTGAATTTGTTTTATTGTTCATCTATGGGGAGGGGGAGAACCCCGAAGATAATAAATATTTCTAAAAACGTTAAACCTCTGAAACTTCCATTATGATTAGAAAAATAGTTGGTGAGCTTACCGGAAAAGTAGTAAGAGATAGCTTTGAAGAGGGAAAGAAGGTATTTATAGATCTTACTAAAGCATTTGAACCGGTTGATCGTAAACTACACTCATAAACGCACTAGAAGATATAGGAATTATAGTTTCAAAAAACGCGGTTTCAATGTTATTTTTAATCCAGAGTGTAAATGTTTCAAATGTGCAAAGTGAAAAAGAGGAGATGAATGTAGAAGTACCGCAGGGTAGCAACTTGGTGCCAATACTGTTTATTATATATATATATATATATATATATATATATATACACAAATGGTCTATTATATAGGGAATTAAGTTAATTTCGTTCGCGGCTGATACAGCAATAGTTACGTCGCATAAAGATGTTAAAGAGACAGAAATAAGGATACAAAAGGATTTAATAACAATAAGTAAATGAGCACACGATAAAAATCTAAGAATTATTAATGTAAAAAAACTAAAGGTACTACAGAAAAAAAGAGACAGTTGGGATTTGTATTGTCCAAATATAATATAATGCACTTAAATGAATGTGTACATTCAATGGGGGAAAGACGCGAATGCGAAATGAAAAACTGTCAAAAGTTAGACATAGTAACGCAGTATAAACATTTTTGGACAGTAATAATGGACCAACACTTAAGATGGGGGACGTACATATGGAATATATTGCAAAGAAAATAAGGGCAGTTTTACCGGTTTTATATAAATGAAATATATGCAACGCATGAAACATTAAAAGTAGTTTATTATGCGCTAGTAGATTCGGGGATCAGATATAGAATTCAGGCATAATGATGAGGAAAGTATACTTGAGGAAAATTAATAAACTGCAAATTAAATGCTCGAAATTAATAGGAAACAATCCTTGCAGGGAGAAACTGAAACTGAAATAATTAAAAAAGAAGACGTAATGAGCATAAGAGGAATGTACTTATTACTGAAGAAGATATGGGAATACATAGCAATAGAAAAGATAATCGAATCGCAGGAAAAAATATGGAATACAAGTTGAGGAAAAAACTTACCTACCAATTGTCGTTAACAAGAACATAGATGAGGGGGAGCAAACGAACTAATATATTATAACTCAGATGTTGAATAAAATACCCAAATAAATAATTGAGAAGGAAAAAATAGGGAAAAGGAAATTAAAGGAATGGCTTTTCAGGAAGAAGGAAATGTAAAAAAAAATAATAAACATAAAATAAATGAACAAAAAAAGTAAAGAAAAAATACATCGATTATAAAAGAATAGAATATAGATCATTAGTTATCCTAGATAAATAAAAAGATAGATTAAAATGTAGTAGTTAGTAAATATTACACGAAGTTATATATATATATATATATATATATATATATATGTATAAGTTAAGTTAAAATGTTTAAATGTTTTAAGTATAGGATAATTCATCGACAAGCGTTTTTAGCTTGACGAAATATTTTTCATGTAAAAAATAACAAATACTTATTTCTTAAAAGAAAAGGAAATTAGGGTAAACACTATGTTATACAAAATTCTTTTATTTTAATAACATGGTGTCTACCGTAAATTATTTTTCTATTTCTAAAAACGCTGTTTTGCGCCTAAAGATATTTTTCTTTTAATAATTTTTCTTTTATTATTAATACAATAATAAAATCAAGATATCATTTAATATAGAAATGACTTCAGACAATCGAGTTAATAAATAAATAAGGCTGAAAAATTAAACAATAATTTAAAAAAAAGAAAAAGCAGAAAAAACACCATCTTAATTAACATTTTTTGAACCGTAGAATTAATGGTAATATTTTATAGTATTTTATTTTTACCATTACTTCAGTAAATGAGTATTTCAAATTACACCGATATTAGATTCTGGCTGTTTTTGTATACTTTCTCAGTAAAATTTTACCTTTCAGAGTTTCATTTTGCGTGTTGCAACGTCTAAGACAAAATTGGCTCCGTATTTATGAAAACTAGTATTTGTTATTAATTTAGTATAATTCTTCTAACGGTGCAAGCTTGATCTACACCTGACGTCTGAATTCTATTATCTAATTTAATATGGCAATAATAATAATTATTATTATTATTATAAGATTGAACGGGCGCAGGCTGCACTAACGGTCCATATGCACCCAGGGGCTGGCTAGAGTCTAGATGAGATGTAATAGCTTAAGCGACTGCAAGAACCGGAAAACACTATGGATATGTGAGGAAGATTGAGATAGGAGCTGAGGTAGGGAGGCGGGGAGGCTGTGCTGGGTTCTGAGTGCTGTAAATGCCTGGCAGGATGTTAGAATATGGGGGATAAGGAATTGAGTTGTTAGGCAAAAGGGACAGAGAGGAGGGTCCATGCGTTGTAGAAGGTAAGAGTGGGTAAGATTCGTGTGGGATATGCGGAGTCTGGTAAGAATAATATTATTCTTTCTTGATCGGAACGGAGAGGATATGTGTGATAGAGGATTAGGTTTCACGGGGAGGAGTTGATTTTGATGGTTGGACTTCCATGCACGGACCCAGGATTTGATTATGCGTGATTTTAGGAATTGCTTGGTATCGTTAGAGGAAACAAACCGGGAGGTGAGGAGAGGGAGTGTGGAGGCCTCTTTAGCAGCTCGGTCAATGGCCTTATTGCCAGCAAGCCAACATGGCGGGGGATCCACATAAAAGTTATCGAGACATGGGATTTGCTAAGGAGGTCATGGAGAAGAATTAGAAATTTCAGATATTAAACAATTCTTAGATTGTTTTTTGCCCTTTTTTTTTGTCATCTATTTTTTCGTTATATTTTTTTGTTAATCTTTTCTCAATCAAAATTATCGAAAATTTACTAGTGTTCGTTACGTTTCCCAAATGCCCAACGGATATACATCCTGCGACTAAAAACAATGTCATAAGTTATTTTTATACCCTGACGGTAAAAAAATTCTTCATCAAACCTCAGACACTAAATTGGACATTTGAACGAGATATCAATTTTATAACATAAATGTCCACCGAAGAAGGATTTTTAGAAGTTTGTTTGAGTTTAAAGCCGAAAGGAATTGTAATTTTTTGTAAAAATATAACGGTAATATTTCGGAACTCGTTATCTTTAATCCATTTTTTTTTCTTTAGGTCAGGTGGAGGAAGGATTGACAATTTCGGACATTAACGCAATAGTTAATTTTTATATCTAAAATGTGTGCTGATACCAGTTCCTCTCAAGTAAAATTCCAGTGCCTAATTAGAACCGCGGTTAACATCGAGTTTTTAGTATGTAAACTTCTGTTTAAAATAAACGATTACGTATTTCGTTTAAAACCTGGAAAGGGGCGACCCGCGACGGAACTAAGCGTAGTGTCTGTACAATTGAAACAAATAAATAAAATGCCAACTAGTTAACTAATTAGGCCGCGGCTCAAAAACCAATTAACAACGTGAAGATTAGAAGGTACATTTTTATTATTGATTTAAAAGAGGAAAGGTTTTCGTGGTTGTTGAAGTTATCCACCTATCCATTTTCGGTAGAAATCACGTTGAAAGAATTCAACAACTCGTAACGGTTCGAAACAGATTACACACACTGTTCATCATCGAAGAGAAGGTACATTTTTTTAAAAAATTTTTAACGTTGGCGGTCATTAAAGAAGCATTATTGAAAAACTCAAAGGGCTGAATTGTTGTGCGCATTTCAAAATCCCTACCACATGTACGTTGACATCAAAAAATATTTTATTTCAGGAATTATTGCGTCACCTTGTAAAGGAAAGACACGAGCGTGATAATTTCAGTGATCAGTGCGAAGATGTACGGGCTTTTTAAAAAGTTTTTAGCGGAATTTGAAAACATTTTATTATAAAAGAGATTTCTTTATATTCGGTACATCATTTGTTGTCGTCATTTACATCCGATTAAAAACAAATTGATATAGATAATTTGTTATTTAAGAAAATCACATTCTCAGTTTCTAGATTAACTCTACCCGTTCATTTTAGCTTCATTTATGTAAAATTTATAATCTACGTATTATTTATATTCGTAACAACAGGTTTTTGATGTTGTTCCTAATTTTGTTCTATCAGTCTATTATGTATGTTAATTGTAAATTAAGCTGCTAGCAGATGGGTCTGGAAGTTCGATTTATTTACATTACGGTAATTCTTCGTGTAATATTACTTTAAATCTACGCGAACATAACACTACTGAAAATAGTTAGTCATGTATAAACGCTAGTAAATCACCAGTGTTATATAATTATCATGATTCATAGTGATAGAGGATTGTAAATACTTTTGCTCTGAATAATCTCTTGCCTCGCAAGAAAAATTATTTAATTAAAACGTGTTTTACACATTATTCAGATACTTTAATACGGTAAAGATCACAGTGTTCTGGTTCTCCCGTGCGTTTTTTTAAACTTTTCGTTCTAGATGTTCTTTTTTTAACCCTCAAAAAAAATCTCTTCAATTCCACAAAGCAGCGCAAAGTAGTAGTGGTTCGTTAACGTAATTACAAATTATAACGACGGATTTTATTTTTTTTTTGGGCTTATATGCAAGACATCGGCCGAATTATTCTAATGATTCTTTTACTGACTTACAATTATTTAAATGCAGATGGCGACACAAAATATGTGGAATGCGACCTGCAAACTAATTTTCCTGTTTAAAACATGTTTTTTTTTTCATTTATTTTATTAACTTTGCCATTCGAATTTATAGAAAAATATTGATCGCAACTATGAACTGGAAAATAAAACTTTCGTCGAGATCTGTTTTGTATTTTTTGCAAGCTAGGCACGCGACAAACAAAAACACTGCCACATGTTATTATATTAATGACTATATTAATTTAGAACGGCAGTAATTTGAAAATCCTGTAGCCTTTTATTATCACGCTTTAAAGACATTTAATTTTGTGAAAAATGTCACGATTAATTTATAAGAATTATAGGAGATTATCATCGGAGGGTTCAAAGGGCGTTCTTATGGCGAGATGCAAAGGATTAAGTTTTTATGAATATGAAGGAAAATTAAAACAACTGATCTTAAAATTTAGCGAAGAGGGATTCAATTTTATAGCCATCGTATTCTTCCATATTTCAGGTTAAATTTATTTTTATAGATTTCTTTCTGTTACTTGTTTTTCTCTCAATTAATTTCCCGTTTTTTTTTTTTTTTTAAACAAAGTACGGTTTGTTACATACTCAGGGTTTGCGTTAGTTTGTTAACAATTTCAAAAAATTTAGAATTTAGATACGGATGATGATGGTGTCGCGATGCCAAATGCAAATACTGAAAATTGGTCAAAGTTGGGACACGGTTTTCTCGCTGCAAGATATCTATATTAAATATGTGGATGTTTGTTTTTACGATATGTTTGTAATCCTCGTAAATATTTACTTGCCAAGTTTGGATTGACCAATAGAACAATTACCGACTAGTGGCCTCATAAAAGTTCGACTTCTTCAGAAGGAATGGGTCGAATTGTTCATTTTGATGAAGTTAAATTAGTATGTTTCTTATATTTTTCGCGCCAGTTTCATTTTTGGGCAAAATTTTAATTTGTTCATTTTTGCTCTCGTTCATAGTTTGTGTTAGTTCACACACTCTGAATAAGAGCAAAAATAAATGAACTAAAATTTTAACCAAAAATGAACTCTGATGCAGTCGTTTACCAAAAAAAAAATTAACAGATAATTTTCTGTGTTTGGGGTGTACGAATACGAACAATTTTTCTCAGTTCACTGCGGTTATTCCTACTATAACCGGTTACTAAATTTCGGGGTCTCACAATGGAATTCTATGGGAGGGGTTAATAAAAAAATTTCCTGTAATTTTAAGTTGCTTACTAAATGTATACGTATATAATATAAAAATCAACAAACCAGTTAAATATAATTTAATTTAAAAAAAAATCCCCGTTCTTCAAACATTTCTTCCCGCGGTAAAAACGAAATTTGTTTTCGGTTCCCCCATTCTACAATTCATTTCTATTGAAATCACAAAAAAATGATTATATATATATATATATATATATACATATGTATATATCAGTACTAGAACCCACTTATAGCGTAGAACGTCCAAAACTTGAAATTAATATTCGCTTTGGTAAACATTCTTAACAAAGTGTAATAGAATACATTACTTGCGTGAAAATGATTTGAAAATGATATCACAAGGATGTGGCATGTAATAAATTTCCTCCGGAACTGGTAGATTGGTATGTTTATTTAACGTATGTTTTGCAAAAATTAATTAATTTTAAATGTCATATAATTGCGTCGCAGCATAAACATTAATATGTTTTATATAAACTGATATATAAAGAATTTTCTTCATTTTGTTACTAATGACGAGATTTGTATTCGATTATTTATTTTTTATGACTATCGCTTAACGCGTATTAGATAAACAATTGTCTAAACAAATGTAATTATGTGAAGAATCTTACTGCGATATGTTTCGTATTAAAATTTTGTTACATTCGATTGAAAATATTTTATTCCAGTAAATACTTTTCATTAATGTGCTATCAAAACTCATTTTTACTTTTCTAAAATTAAGCGCATAATGCCTACAACATGAACTTATTATGAAATAAAACGAAAAAAGGCATGAAGATTTAGAATATTTGAATTGCCCGGTTGATATAGTTAACTAAAATTTAACTTAAATTTTTATGGAAATACCGATTAAAATACCTATGAATTGTTCGAAACTTACATGATGAAAAATAAAATATCACAAAACTCCTAAATCAGAATTTATTTTGTTTAAAAGTTTTTATAGCGAATAATTGTTGTAATTAGCAAGCTGTTTTCATTGTGAACTGCCTTTTATATTATAACGTAGGAGTTTTAATGATTTGTCATTCTTATGCCGAGGGTAATATGAAAATTTTGTAACAACAAAATCTGTCACGTTTTTTGAATTCTTTAAACGTACATACATGCAAATAATTGTTTCGTTCTTATCGATACACTGTAACGCTCGGCATTTTGTGCCCAGAGGTTCCATCACAGTTTCGATTTCATCGTGTATGATTCATTATCAATTATTATTATTATTATTATTAGTTTTATTTCGCAGATAACCAATTAGGTTTTTTATGATAAAGAAAAATTTCTTATCCAATTTTCCCAAACGACACAATTAATATTACACCGTGATTAATGTAAATAAAATCAAATTCTGCGTATCACTGTCGACAATGATCCTGAATTCACTGAGTGTTGATGTACTGCTGACTTCCCGAGTACCATAGAGTACATTGGACTTATTTAAAATGACAATAATGTTTAACTTGAAAAACCTAAAACAGTACTTTAACAGGACTCCGTGATCACGCATTTGAAAAATATCAAAATTGTCAAGCAACCAAAAAAATAAATAATTTCTATACAATCGGCAACTCCTTCTTGACTGCGGGTAAACTATTAAAAACTGATGAATGGAAAAAAAATTAGGTATTAATTTGAGGAGAAGTACAGATTTAACTGACTACCTTTTGAACAAAATCCTTCGCCGGAGCCTATTCTTCGATCATATCCCCCCCCCTACAATCTCGGTCGCATTTAAAATAATAGGACGCACTTGTCAGCGTCGATGCGTGATGGTCTATTCAGATATCTCATACACGCATATTTTCTCTCAATTCTTTGTTTATTTTTAAAATCTACTCTTATTGTTTTTTTATTTTATTTTACTTAGGCTGTACACGTTATAGTACCAATGCAGCGGTAACAAAATTGCTTTAAATGCAAGTAGCTTTAGCCGAAGTTATTTTTAATGGGGTTTGTAAAAGAGCAGATCCAGAAGACTAATTAACAAAAAGATGTAGTGTCCCCCAACTGGATATCAAAAAAAAAACAAAAAAAAACAAAACAAAATGACAATAAAAATAAATAGTATAGCCTTGAGAATTTATTAAAAAAAATATGCACGAGTTATATTTTAAACATGGGATGACGAACACAATAAATTATGAAGGAAAGAAATATACACTTGCGGTTTGTCCGATTGTTGCGTAAGTTTACAGATTCAATTACTGCCACTATATATGGATACGGGTTACTTCCTTTTCAGTGTCAAATATAATGAAACTTAACTTGGAATAAATACATTGTTATCATTTTCAGGCAAAATGACCGATAAACGTGTTTTTATTTTTTTTTGTTTTTTTTTTTTTTTATTATTAAAAATTCATACTTATTAATCATTCAGAAATAACCCCAAACTGACGTTGAAATAGGACGCACTTAAAATACCTTCCGTATCAATTTCATATGCAATGCGCGCCTGTGTTGACCCCTGAATTTAAACGGACGGATCGGCGATGTTGCTTTATATAGCTGAGAAAAATATCGATTTATTTATACAGAAGGTCTGAAAACCTAAAATTTACCATTAAATGAGTATCGTGGCTGTTATTAGAGCTTTTTTCGCGTTTTCTACAATTTGAGTGATAAAGTGCACGCTGTAAGCGAATGAAATTCGGGGTAACAACCGGAGAATTTCACCGAATGAAAAGAATCGCTCAGAACTAATGTGCCCATTCTTATTAATACCATATTGGAATATATCTGTTGCGGTTGGAGATCGGTTAAATATTTGCATAAAATTACCAAACGATATAGACTAAATAAATTAATGAATTGTCTTAAGTAAAATACGACTATATATATAGTACAAGGCCGTATCTAGAGCAAAATTTCGGGAGGGGTTACGAAAATATTTTTATAAAATATACACGCACACACGTACATGTGTGTGCGTGTATATTATCATGAAAAAAATATTTATTTATAAATACTAAAGCCTTATAGTCAATTATTTTGCGTATGCAATATTTGAACACTACAATAAAAACAAATAAAAAAATAGCCGTTTCCATAGAATCCATGAAAATTTCAATTTTCTTTTCTTTTGTCAAAAATTGAAAAGAAATCTGAATTTATTCTGAATTTCAGTCCATTTAATATTCAGGCAGTTATTATTTCGCAGACATTTCGGGGTGGGTTTTCAATCCTGAAAACCCCTCCTCTCAGATACTACGGCCCTGATATAGTAAATAAAATGCTAGTTCGTGTACACTACGATACAGAAATTCTTTCGTGTAACACAAAAAAAGCTGTTTACACGACATTCACTGAACGTTTGAATACCATCAGCCTGGAGAATGATGATTTTTAAAGTATATTTAAAATGCCCGATAAAAATTGTTTAGAGGGATTTGTACTAAATACATATGGACGCGCCCAATTTTTTTGTCATCGAGGGAGAAATTTACCCCCCCCCCCATACACGGTTTTTTAAATCCCTTTCGAATCCCATTTGGCATACACTGTTTATATAATAACACTTCGGTCCATTACTAGTATTATCTCTTATGTTATTCAAAAATTATTCACCTTCATCGATCGTCTTCTTCTGTCGGAAGATTTCGTAGTGTTTTTGAATCCAACAACATCTCATTTCTCTCTGCAACTGCTTATTCTAAATTATGAAGTAACTATTATTCATCTTCATTTTCAAATCCTGATATCTTCTTATCTTCCGCCTCATCCTTGGTTTTTCAACTTTCCTTCTGTGCAGCGTTCACCTCTCACACTCCAATCTGTCGCTGTTTGCTTCCCTGGTCGCTTTTCCGTTTCTCACTTACATTTTCTCCGTTTTGTGCATGCTTCCGCTTCTTACTTCATACATGATATAGGTCTGTTTAAATGCTCTCCTACCGCCGTTGAACGTTCCCTGTTTTTACACGTCACTGTTACTAGCAGACCTGCTCTTTATAACGCGTTCTTTATCATTCTCTCTTTTTTCTCTCCTTCTGTTATACCACGGCTCTCATATTCTTTCTATCTGTGATCTTTGATCGCGTAAAGATCTAATTATATTTTCCTTTTTTTCTTCAATTTTCGGGACGATGATATTCATTTTGGCAACGACCCTCTTCTTCCCCATTGCTGTTTTTTTTTTTATTTTTATGAATTAACGTTAAAAAAAAAAGAAAAAAAACGGTAGAAACTTTATTACTCCGATTATATAATGGAAAGCGAAATGTGTGAAACAAATATTTTGAGTACGCAGAGAAGTATTTATATCGTCCTTATTGTGAAATCACGTAAAAAGTCAAGTGTGAATCGTAGTAATCAATCAAGTTCTAGAGTGACAGCCCTCTTGACAGTGTGCGAATTTATTCGTATTGATTCCATCAAGAGAATGTGATTGCTAGAAAAGTATTGTTGATTCCAAAAACCGCTTTATTTCCAGATTTGCTGTTCTTCAAACAACCACTTCATATCGGTATTGTTATTAATTTCAAGCAATTTCTCTGCCAGATATATCCCCCCCCCCCCCCCGATTGTTTCAATTACTGTGTGTAGCTTTAACATTCCTGTTTAAGTATGAGGCATATTTCGGTACTTCAGTTTTACAAAATACTGAAATGAAAGATAAATAACACGTTGGATGTTGGTAAATCATGCAACAAGTATTACACAGTTCGTAGTAAGACCGCGTTTATGGCTCGGAACACAATAAAAAAAGAAGAAGAAAAAAATGCACTATTAAACATTTCAGCGTACCTAGAACTTAGAACATCAATGGTGGTAGTTTTAAAAATGCTCTCATATTAAGAGTATGGCACACAGGAATTCGCATTTCGACGTGTGCATTTTTCAATTTCGATCGTATTTTTAATACACTAGTCAAGAAAGAAAGGTGTGAAGTTAACTCTCTGCCTCCGAAGTATTCCAAGGAGGAATTGAATCGCAGATTATAATAATGTCCCAGTGTTGTTATTGTCAGTACTGCGACAGCATTGACCGTGCGACATTGTTACCATCTAATTGAAATTGTGGCCAAGCTTATCACGTGTTGTTCGGATGTGTATTGCTTTGATAAAAAGTAACTTCTATAAGCAATGATCATCAACAACCCTCGTTTTTTGTTGTTTTTTTTTTTTTCGTTTTTTTTCGTTTTTTTGTTCCGTTCCAATTACAATCACTTTTCCCCTTTTAACTTTGTATTCGATTATTTTCGTTTCGGCAACTTTTTATTCTCCCTCACTCTATCACTCTTCCATTGCTCTTTATCTCGTTCATTCGTTCTTTTATTATTATTATTATTATATATAGTTCGTTTCGCTCGATTCCCCGTCTCTATCTATCTGCCGTTGTGAGACCGTACTTCTCAGCGCAACAGTGATATTTAGACACATTAAGAGACGCGCTATCTCCGTTTGCTCTGTGCACGCATTGCTCCTGTTGGGTTACCCTCTCGCTGTGTTTACAACTTGTCCGTTAAAAACTCGCGATGAGCGACGACCCTTCGAATTTATCGCGATACGATGCTGCGCGATGCGATGCGATACGATGATCCGTTCATTTTTGTGTGTCCGCTAGTTGTCGGTTGCGAGTTCATTGGTGCAAGTTTTAAGTTACTGCGTTCTGCTGGGTACGCGTCGAGTTCAGCTGATTTGTTTGCGTAGTCGACAAGCCGTTTTCGTAATCGTTTTTTTTCCCGTATTTTTTTTCCTTTTTGTCGCCGAGTATTGCGTTAATTTTTAAAGTTCGTTCTTATAATAATCGTGTGATATCTTTAATAGTTTCGCGAACTGTATCAGTTGATCATAAAGGTATTTTTTATATTTCATTTATTGGAATAGGCAAAAAATTCTAATAATAAAATAATAAAATAGCGAGTCTAGTGGACACCGTAGAATTACTCGACATGGTATTTTTTCGTTTCAAATTCGATTAATAAAATATTTCCGTTCGTTTGATTTAAATTTTCTTCGAAGTTTCTCGAAATTTCCGATACAAGTTTGTTTTTTTGTCGGTTTTTTTTCTTCTTTTATTCCTTTTATAAATTATAATTTAATTTTTTTTTTTTTTTTTTTCTGAGTAAATTGTTTTCTAGAGAGAATTAGGGAGATTTAGACATTAATAAAGAGCAGATTGTAGAATATCCAGAGCAAGATGTTATTTCACGACAATTAATCGATGTTTAAATAAACTTTGGTAAATCACAGATTTTGTGATATGTAATCTTTCGAAGTATTAATGTATATATTATTATTTTTTTTCTTAATACACAACACTTTTATAAAGCGTAAAATTAGCTTACCCTAAGTATAGTTTTTGATTTAAGTTTTCGAATATTTCGTTGTTTTTTTTTGTTTTATAACATTACGAGTATGGATCGCTACGGTCGATTTTATGATCGCTTACCGCAGTCAGTTCGAATATTCTGCGATCACCTTTTCTAGTAATTTTTTGAAGTATCGGAATTGCGCCGAATTATATTTACTTATTCGCGTAATATTATTATTACATATTAATAAATTTCTTAAAAAAAAAAAAAACAACTTATAAACACGAATCATGTTCTGGTGCCAACTTGAGATGTATTTCTAACGAAACGATATTGTTTTGTTTTTGTAAAAGTTTCCAGCTTTCGTTTTTTCAGTAAAAGGAAAACATTTCAAAGTTGTGCGTTTTTTCTTCCTTATTCATTTTGATAATTTATTATTTTATTTTTGATCTTTCGGTAAACGTAATAATTTCCTTGCGTGCTTATTCGCTTTAGAACAGAAGACATATTACTCAGAGAAATAATAATACCATTAAAACGTAAAAAATAAATAAATAAATAAATAAATAAATAAATAAATAAATAAATAATGGAAATAAAAATAATGCAGGGGACATTAAAAAGAAAATAAATCGGAAACATCTAAAGTAAAATTACAGTAGAATAAATATTATTGAGAAGATTTTATCCGTGGAACAACGCTATTGTAATTTATTTCAATCCTAAAGTGTACAATGCAAATCCTTCTTTAAACGGAATAATTTCAAATGCTAAAAATTCCTGGAATGGGAGAGGTAAATAATTAAGAAATGAAAAAAAAAAAAATAATCGTCAGGCACATTTTTTTCCCATTATTTATAGAGCATCTGCTTCCTTTGTCAAAATGCGAATTCATCTTTGATCGATTTTTAATCGATATACGTTTAATATGTTCATTTTAATAACCCGGGAGTAATATGAACAGATTTTTTTTTTTTTGTGTAATGTATGACTAACGTAGTGTCCATTGCTTTAATATGTTTCGACATTGAACGAAGTAACTCGAAATTTTATTTCTGTTTTTGTAATATTGAAATTGCGCAGTTTTGACCTTAAATATTTTCTTATATATTCACGGTGATTTAAATATTACTACTTTGTTGTATTGTAATACTTTTTTTTTTTTTTTTTCGTATTTCCATTTTAATTCCTTTAACTTGCAGTGCGGTTGGTCGGTGCGCTTTTCGATAAGACAGTTTTTAGCAGTCTAAAAAGCCATATTGCGATTTAAATATATACATGTACAATATATGTGTATGCTTTTTAAAAATGAAATTATAAAATGACTACATGTATCGGACAAGCTGTTAGTTATGAAGGAGACTTGGATGGCGAAAGATGATCCGGTTGTTGTGAGAGCACATCATCAATGTTTTTGTTGGAGAAACGAAATTCTAATAGTGAACGGAGTAGTGGCTATTTACATTTAAAACGTGTTACTATAACTGTAAATACATATTCGTCCAATAAAGAAATTGATGGAAGACAACACGTGTCGGAGATATACAGTTGATGTTGGGCGGAAATTCATATTAGGTTCTGAATATTTTAATGTGAGCATATCGGATTTACAGAAATCTGCTTGATGTTATAATGAAATACTCAGCTAATCAGTATATGCTAGTGGATAAATGGCGATGGTTACTAATAGTGTTGCTAATAATAATGCTTTCAAGTTCTTTAAGCAACATTTCAATTTGCACAACTACCCCAGCAGAGAAACATTTATAGATTCAACGTTTGCAAATAATAAAAAAAATGAATGTATACCTAATAAAAAAAACAAAATAAAACTATATTATATTACCCTCATCAAAAATCTAACAACTTATTATTTATAAATTGTTCTGTGCTGGGATAATTAGGCTCGGGGTGGCACGTGCAAATTGAAATGTGGTTTAACGAACTCGAATGCATTATTATTAGCAACAACATTAATAATCGTCGACATTTATCCACTAGCATATACTGATTAGCTGAGTATTATAACTCTAAGCAGGTTTCTGCAAATCCGATATGCTCACATTAAAATGAATGCCAACGGAGAACCCTAATATGAATTTCCATCCAACATCAACTGAAAATACCTCTACATCATTCAAAAACGTTATGGTCACGGCGATTAATTAACCGCGTCTACCTGAAAAGACACACATCTCTATGTCACAATCAACTTCTATACAAAAGGAGGTATACCACTGTTTTTTGTTTTTGTTCTTTTATTTTTCCTTTTTAAAAGTTGCAATGAGATCACTCAACTGATATTTTTGCAGTTCTTAAAAATATCAAATTTTTAAAGCATTTGTATTGTGTTTATCGGCAGCGTCTGTATTTTAATGCGTCGTAAAATAAAATGTCGCCGAAAAGGAGCGTACCGTATCTATCTTAAACGATGGGAGGGGACGGGATATTACCAATCGTAATCTCATAAAAAAAGTAATCTTAAAATCTTGATTTTGAAAACTTTCATTCCACGCGTTTAAAACTCAAGCTTGTACTGTATTATATAAATGTTCGATAGTTATTCCAAGCTACTCCGTTTGGTACGTGGCTTTTTTTTTTTTTTTTTTTTTTTTAAATAAAGGTGACATTTTGAAATTAATGCAAAAACATTTCGTTAAAATAAGCTACATTAAAGTAGCAAGCAGTCCCTTATTTGTATTGTAAAGAAAACATCTTTTTTACTTTACCTGTTTCGCGTGAGCTGTATGTAATAGGGGTTATTACGACAAATATTGAGGGGATTAAATGACCGGGACTATGTTACTCGCTTTAATATAAAGGTTTGGGCCATTGTTGATATTGGAAAATATCTTTTATGTAGGAGAGAAAATTAAGATTAAAGCGTGAACGGGCTAAAGATGGAATAGAAAATATGTAATTGACGGCGGATACGTAAAAGAAAAGGAGCAGCTAAGAAAAAGTTGGTTGCATTTCGAGTAGGAAATTTGAGTTATGTTAATATCATGTTTTCGTATGGTGTGTGCGTAGTGTGAATTTCTGAGGTCAATATTCCAGAATTAAACTTATACTCTATACGCCTCTTTTTGAAGATGAAAATAGGGGAATAGTAACTGATTTTTATTTACTTGAAAACTAAATCAGTTGGATTAACAAAAAAAGCAAACAAACAAAAAAGAACGCGCTGTATAAGCGACAATTTTACTTAATTACAATATTCCATTTTGCTTACATTGTTTACTTTCTCGTTCTTCCAGTTTTGGATCAAATGCAGGCGTACTTTTAAAATTTGTATAATTCTTTTAGCACGCCATGAATTATTACGTTTTATTTAACCGTAAACTCTCTACTGTCACTTGGAAATATTTCCATGGCCAACTCTAACTACTTTGGAAATCAAACACGTTTAATTTTATTCGTTGATTTTTTTGTTTTGTTTTTTTACCCTAGTTTATATTATAATAAAGAGGTATTTAATGGAATTAAAATTGGATTCATTAGCAATTATTAGGGTCATTAAAGATGTATAAATTACTATTGTATAAAATTTTACTTTTCCGCGAAATGAAATTTCGAAGCTGATTCATTCATTAAATGTGTGGTCTGTGCGATTTCGAATAATAAAAATAATTATTTACAGAGATGTAGGACGGTACCTTAGTAATTACGCCGATCAAACCCCGGAGGAAGTTATCTCGTTCTGGACTGAACTCACTGTCCCAGTAGTATAATATCTGAAATTGAATATTAAGTAGCAGAGAAATGTGGGTGAAAATAAAGGCGGACCATTTCGAAAGGAAAATGGAACTGGCCTTTGATGTTCCCTCCTCAGATTCGTTAGACTCCCCCCCCCCCCCTTAAGTGTATTACGAACATCTTAATTCCGTAGGTTATACCAAGGGTTCACTCTCTCTTTGCTTTTCCTTACGTGCGCTAGAGGATGGAATTTCTTCCGAATCAATAAAGTTATTTCTTATGATTTCTTCCTAATAAGAACGCTGTTATGTATGGTTATATTCTTATTAGTAGATTACACCATAGCTATCGTAGTGCGATTGAGAGCTTTCGACAATGAAATGATGTATCCTTTCTCGACAGTAGCAAAAAAATAAATAAATTAAAAACACGGGAATAATATTAAAAGTCTTACCAGCACACGGACACATACATTTAAACTCCTATAGTATAATCAGTGTCACACTGGTATTTTAGCTGGATGCAGTAATACTATTTTGCTCTATTTACACAATGGGACATGATCGCAACTTTGCAATATACAATTTAGAATTTTAGATGGTTTTAAATTGTTTTAAATAAAATTCACTATGGAAAAAAAAAACAAGAAAATGTATTGCTCCGAAATTTTAATTTACTCGTTTTAACAAATAATTTATAGAATTGTCTTTCAGAAATATTGCTTCAATGAAAGCAGTTTTAAAACTTACAGCGTGATATTTACACAAAATAACAATTAGTATTAACAGTTTGAATGTGAAGAATAGGGACAGTGTCTAGCTGTGTCACCTAACCTATTTTGAATATATTTTAGACTGTAAAACTATTCAACGATAAAATGAAACTTTTAATGACCGCTGTAACATTCTGCAAGCACTTGCCGATTTTTTTATTTTAGAATTCTATCAGAACTCATTTAATTATCGACGTCAAGGGTTTTTGCTGTTTTTTTTTTTTTTTTTTTGTTTTTCTCCTCTTCTCATAAATGTATTAGGTATATATTATCTACGTATAATATGTATTTTTCTCCATCGAAAAATACATATACATACATATATATATATATACCGTTAGACGAATTATTGTATAATAATTAGTTGTTTTTGTCCCGTCTACGCCGGAATTTGCCTCCAGAACTGCATCCATCCGGCTGGGATATGACCATTGGTCGTCGTCCCATATGCCGATAATTACCGTTCGTAGTTGCACTTTTCCCATACGAAAATATCGCGTATGGAACGTCTGTCGTCCGACTCCGAAACAACCTGTCGCACGTTACGCATTCACTTCGGTATAGGAAAAAGCGAAGGGTGATTATATAGTACTATTATTGTTACTATTATTATCAGTAGTAAGTAAGTAAGAAGGATATGCAGAGAACCGATTATTCAGCTGTCCACTGCCCGCGTCTAACCAACTTCCTTCTAGAAGCTCAAACGCAATGGTACCGAACACTTTTTTCTGTAATGATACACTATAGTTACCGGTGATGCGTTCCTTCTCAGATATTTCCGGCATGTCATGTTTAACAATAGCCATTCTGTCCATTCCGTGCTATCTCATTCAGCGGGGAATAATTTTGCTATATCCGCGCACTAATAACTCTGCGCATATTTTCCACATTTCCTTTCCTCTGCGACTTGCCGTTGTTGTTGTTGTTTTTTGTTCTTTGCATTTTCGTTTTATTGTTTTCTTCATTCTTTTTACGAAAAGTGTATTTTTACGTGCACGCACATGCCAGTAAAGCAACAAATTCAGCTTGAGAATAGATAAAGAATAGAAAAAAAGATCGATTTTTTTCCTATTCTTATGGGTTGTGTCAGCGAGGATTTTTCGTTTTCTGCTGAGGCACTCGCTAGGTAGAACACATAAAATTTCGAATATTCTAATTAAAATAAATACGCTGCTCCACGCCGGTTAGAAGGTTAGTGCGTCACCGGAAACTGCTTGATTTTACATCGGATAAACTGGTTGATTAAATATAAAAACACACAAGTAACCGCATTCTCACGGCTGTCTATATAATGCATGCTTCGAAAAGTCGCGTTTAGACTGATTGGCCGATTTTTTTCCCCTTTCTGTTTTGCTTTTTTAATCGTCACTTCATCAGCCAAAGGCGGCAAAACAATTAAAAAAGGAAAATTAAGAATTAGCTTTGAGAATTAAATTGATGTAAATATGTGAAAGACGTTAAAATGGCAACGAAGACAATACGTAAATAAGCTCGGCGAAACGTTAAGCAAGTATAATTAACACAGTTGTGTCCGCAATTTATTTATTATGAGAGTAAATAGCTCTTTATAAAGAGCAACACCGAAGTAAGGAGACAGAAATAAAAATGTAAACGTTCGGAAAAGACGGTTAGTGTGCGTTAGTGGAATCTACAGGATATCAAAGGACAGAATAAGGATGGAGTAAGAGAGAACCGAAAGCTCCAAGTTGAACAGATATAATGATTAAATATAAGACGAAAATAATGGAGGAAGAAAATGAAATTGAATAAGTTTAACATTTCCGAGTATAAAGAAAACGGAGAGAAAAAAATTCACCCAGTAAACATCTTGCCCAGAGAGAGAGAGAGAGAGCGACCAAGCGACGAGGAAGCAAAGCAAGTGTAGAAAGGCTAATTAGACATCGATGAAGTCGCAATGACTAAGGGCCCAAAGTAGATCTGTCTGAATGGAAGCAGATAAGAAAACGAATGGAAATATTGTTCGAGTGAATAGGGAAGAGATGGCAAGAAGAATACTTTTCGAATCTAGAGTCTTTCCGGCGGAGGGGAAAAGAGAATGGAACGCGGTGGTACAGCGGAGGATTGATGGTGAAGATCGTAAAACTCTCAACTGTATTAAATCGGAAAACAATTTTTGACACAATAATAATCATCATCATCATCATCATTATTGTCATCCTGTCGGTTAAGGAATGTTGGCTAACACACTGGGGTAATCTGTTGGTGGCTTTTTGTTATAATGGTTGGCAATGTTCATGTTGAACCATCCCGTTATTATACTCATCTACGATTTTCTTTCCTTGCAGCTTTTTCCACCTGTGATAAAATCAATAGCAGAAACTTCCTGTTGAACGGCATATTACAAACTATTTCAGTTTACCAACTTTTATAGTTTCTTAAAATTTTCTCATACCCGGCAATATTTGAACATTTCGATTTTTGTTCTGTCCGGTTTATGCAAAGTGATCCACGTCTTGAAGGCGTTCACTATTTAAAGTCCGATTTTCAACGTCGTAGAACAATACATAACATTATAACCGTCCCGTTTTTAAATCTGATATTTCTACTACGGAAAATATTGTTTTTCTCACTTATTCTATACGGATCTCCATTTTTTTTTTATTTCTCTCCTATTTTTCGTTTCGGTTACAGCGCCTAAATATGTAAAATCTGTAATTATCTCTGATTTTTTTCCATAGAAGGAGACATTTTCGGTGGAGATTTTGGTCGCAATAGTATATTTTGTTTTCGATCAAGACCATACGTAACACATCCAGAGTGTTTACAAATTTCTGTAATATCCTTGGAGAGTATCATTAGAACTGTTAAAACCAAATTATTAGCATATCTTATGTTGTTAATTCTGTAACCGTTTAGTTGACGTTATTATATTTTACTTTTTGAATCTTCTTCGTCAGTTCTGATATTTCAGCGGTCATCCGCGGTTTTTTCTCATTGCCTATCTTCGACATCATATATCATACGAGTACTCACTATCTGTCTGAAATCATTATTTCAGTGGCCCGTGATATTCGACTAATCATTTTTTTTTTTTCAATTTTCTTTTGTTGACTTTTTGTAAGATTATACTCCTGTATAAAATTTGTGCGTTTTTTTTTACATGATAAAAAATTATCCTTCGATGATGGGGTACACTTCCATCGCAGGAATTGCTGATGCCGATTTCATTGCATTTTTGCGAGATTAATCATAGTGTAGTGGATTTAATTTTTTTCTATATCGCGTTGTTTGTATTAATCTTCTAGAGATGGTAACTCATGCGTAATGCTCACCACAAAATTCTGCCGAACGGTCTCCTTGTTCGTTGTGATTAACAAGTCTAAAATCTGCTACCGTATTATCTTCTCTTCCTCGACCTACTTTAGCATTGAAGTCATCGAATGTTCTAGTTACGTCTCCGGTTGTCATTGTTCAATTATATTCCTTAATTCTTGCTAAAATTGTTTTATATTTGTTCTTCAATATTTTTTCGGTTGTAAGCGAGAATACACCCTTATCAAAATTTACATCTCTCGGCTTTCAGTGTAGTTGAAGTATTATAATTCTGTCTGACATTATATTTCGCCGCTGAATACTTTGTATTTATTTGTAACGATGAATGCCGCGCTATTTCCGTGATCTATGTTCTATCATCATCGGTATAATGCACTCTATGTGATGGTTCAATTTTACCTTCAGCAAATCCGGACCAGTGTGTTTACTTACATTTAAAATTAGGATTTTTTAATCGTTACATTTATTAAGCGCCATTCAGTTTCCCACCGATAGACCAGTAGAGGTGCGAAGAAATTCGAGAGTCATTCTACACTGCTACGGCTGTTGCCTACTACATGCTTTTAAATGTATCCCACGACTACGGGAGAGGTTCATATAGGTATTCCTGCATTTTACTGCATTTACAATAATAGACAAAACTTGTTCGCGACAACGTGTCCAAATCAGGCAGATGAATATCAGCCTAGAGCAAGTAAACGGATACCGGACGCGCCTTTAAACCAAACCGTTTAGGAAAAGTATTGAGGTGTTCTCCGTTGCCTTCCACTGGATTTTCTATCAAGGTTTACTCCCTTAGCCGAATCGGTTTGGTTTGCGGGTACTCGCCTACTTGCTCTAGATTGACATTCATCAATCTGATTAGGGTACGTTGTCACGGGAAAGTTGCTTATAATCTGCTACTGCAAATGCAGTAAAGTACCTTACAGTGTTTATTAGTTTTCTTTTTTTCTTTTTGGCCGACTTTCGCTCTACGGTCAATTTAATTTTTGAAATTAATATCTACGTCGGTTATAGTTTTTTCTTGGTTTTCCTTGATGAATTTATACAATAATCACATAGGATTCGAAATTCTGTCACTGACAAACTATTCCATCCCTTCAATACCGTCTACTCATGATTAAATTTGCCATCTTTATTGGAATCGCACTGATATATGATCTATTGATCTGTCCAATCCTTATTTGGGATAAGTTTTGTCTGTTACTGTACTTATTTTAACCGAATGAAATGGCCGGTCTGCGGTTTTACCATTATAGTTATATAACTCTTTGTAGGGCGGTGGGGTTAATTTTTAAATTAACCACCACTGATAAGTAATATGCGCGATGGTTAGCTGCATTGACCACTTATATTTTTTTTTGGCTCTTATTGCTGCATAGTAGATAATAAACAATATCATTTCTGCGCCTGAAGATGTATGCTGTAGATGGCGCAAAAACACGTATAAAAAAAAATTAAGTTTTTCTGCCTATTCGGAGCATCAAAAGTAGGGAAACATCTAGAGATAATCCCTATCGAGATGTGTTCCTCTAAATCACGTTGTTTTTGGAACTGACGTTACTAACTTACAATATTGTCTATCTTTAGCTATGTATTAGGAACTCGTTGTTCCACTGTCGGTATATGTCCTCTCTGATCACGGTAACAAAATCCCTCCAGCTTTCATCAGTCATATCATTTCCCTTAACGCCGCAGTAGGAAGGAACCCACTTCGGTAAGAGTTGGCTAGCTCCTACTTGGGGTGCATGTATGCTTATCTCCTTATTAAATATTTGTCTGTCAGCAGTGTATCGTGAGTTCCAATCTAACTTTCCTATTCAGCGCTAAGTCTGTTTTAAACGAGAAATTACCTCCCACCGAACAACGTGGACGTACAGAGTTCACTCGGTTGTTGTTTTAACTAGCTAGCACCAAATGACGGTCAAATTACTGCAATTCTCTTCTATGTATCGCTATAAAAAATTCCCGTGAAATAAAGCAAAAAAATAGGAATGGAAGCAATCGGAAAAAAAGTAAGCTGTGAATTAATGTAATTTCATCCGATGTGTCGAGGAATTTCCCGCATTAATCACACGAGGAGGAGGAGGAGGAGAAAATAATAAAATTGAATTTGTAAAAGGCTTAGATAGAGGAAGGTGGTGGGAGTTGGGTGTAATTTTGATAAACGAAAGTTTGGGAAGTGGAAAATATTCGGTAAGATTGAAAGGAAAGTATAGAAATGAAGAAAACTGCGCGAAGAAAAGGAGGAAACGAGAGAGCAAGGCTAAAAGAGATTTAGAAGAGCGATGTAACAAGACAAAAAAGTAATAGGGGAAAAAGCTTTTTTTTTTTTTTTTTTTTTTTTTTTTTTTTTTTTTTTTTTTTGGGAACGCCAACCAAGGGAAATGACCCATTATCAAAGAATTACGAAAACAGGATTAAATTTTGATATATAAAGAAATAGAGGAAATGAACTCCGCTAAGATTGGAACAACATCTGGTGAAGGAAAGGAAAGTATGTAGGAAGCACAAAAAGGAGTAGGTAGTTTTAGGTGGAGAAACTTAGTGTAGAGGAGGGAACGCTGCTGTGCAAGAAGAGAGCATTCAAAAAAGGATATGATTTGCATCACACAGTCATGATCCGAGGGATGAAAATTACAGTATGGGGAAGAAACAATAGAAAAACGAAAGAGAGACGAAGGAAGACAATTATGGTCGAGACGAAGACGTGTTATGGAGGAAATAACGGAACGACTGAAACCAGGGAAATCAGCAAACCAGGACGTTAGAAATAAATGGATATCTGTAAGAAAACAACTTAAATGGGGGTGTTAAGGTGGAGTGACAAAAATATGAAGAAAATAAGGTGAACGTAAGGCTCGTATTGAGAGAAGATAGTGTACCGTAACTATAAGGACACCGGTGTCAAATGGAAATTAATGCACGTCGTAGCAGAAGAATAAAGATGATAAGCAGTTTAGAACGTGGGGGACTATTGTAACATGCGGAAAAAAAATGCAAAATCGGAATTATAGCACGAAGGATTACGGGGAGTCCTGTCGGATGATGGAAAATCGCGGGATGGTTAACGATGACGGTAATCGAATTTATTGCGAAGGGATAATTTACTAATGTCCAAATAATCGAATTTGGTTTTTCTGGGTAATTCTACTTGTATTTTAATTTATTTATAGGGCGAACAGCGTATCCGACCAGTTTCAGACGCTGTGCTATCTTACGGTACGATTATAAACAGATTAATGAACATTCTTCTAACTTTCTCGTCTGTCTGGCGATTTCTGAGGTAGACATGCTAATTTGCGCCCACTTGAACAGCGAATAAAGGCTTTTTTCATTTTATTTACTTTTCTTCGAACGATTTTAACCTTAATAAATTCGGAAAGCGTGCGAAAAAATTTAACCTTTAACAATTTAAGTATTAGTAATCAGTAGTTTATATGCGGTCCGCGGTATCTGAAGTATTTACCTGAAAGGGATTTAACAATTCTGTTCGCGGATAACCCGCGATTGAAAATGTACTAATAAAATTTGTATTGATCTTGGCTTAGTTTAATAAGTATCCATCTTATCGTAGTTTAATAATTCTCCCATTAGACAGATTATTTAAAATAACTACATGAAATTAAATAATTTTTATGAAATAATTGTGATTATGCTTTTTTCATTAATAAAGAGTTCGCAATTAATAAAAACTTGGCGCATGTTTACGTGATACTTATCTCGAGTAAAAAAAGAATTTCACTCTGTTTGAATAATTTATTTTAATATGACGCGTTAAAATTTCTTTAAAATAATTATTAATAATTTAAACAGATTAGGAGAAAAATTTTAAATATTCAATAATTTTTTAAAAATACCTCAAAAGTTCAGAATTTTGCTGGGATTTTTTATTGTTTTTCAAGAGAACTTAAAACAGTCAGTATTACTTCTGTGGTATTTTAAGGAGTCACGTAGTATAAAAATCTCAGCTTGAAAAAAATATGGTTATAAGATTTATGAATTGCTCCCCGATGATACGTATTATATGTCTTTCTGTTTTATCAAAAAATTTTGTAATTTTTCTTATAACGAATTTAGTTTTAAATAACGTCGTGCTTTTCTAAACTAATAGCCATATATAATAATTGGTTTGACTTTTATTATTTACGAATAAATCTTTTCAAATGTTAAATGTTCTCAAATACCGAATTTTAATTTATTCCTGGATTTATATTTGAAACGTAGCTCATTGCGAATACGGTGCAAAATTGTTTTATTTCATTTTAAATTCCTATAATTATAATAGCATTCAAATTACGATGGTTCTCTGGATGATATGTAAACAATAGTTCATGAGTGTGGCGGTTAGTGAGTGAAGCGAGTAAGGCAAAGCCCCCTCCTAGTGTATATGTGTAAACATACACATGGGTGGATGAGAAGTGTATGTGGTTACTTTACAAAATTCGAAAAATCCATTCAGTTTATTGATAACTTTTAAATTTAATAAAATTTCGTATATATAAAATATAAATAAATGCTCGCGTTGATTTAATGAAAAAGTAGGACACACACATTATACGAGTGATCTAACAGTAATAGAAAACATTCGATTTATTATATTTACATTCAATGACGTGGTCTGATTGTTTTGCGATAGGCACATCGAAACATCACGATAAATTCACATATTTAACGATAAAGCAACATCCGCGTGTGTATATAATCATATTCCTTTTCATCTGTAAATGATAACGATTCTGCCGGCTACGTAGTTGTTGGCTTTATGTTGTTTAAATAAACTGATAACTATTATCAAAAATTGTTTTGTAATGGAAGCTCCCCGTAAATGTATATTTCATACATTTCTAGATTCAGCGTTCCTTTTAATTCGTACGGACGGTATTATTATTGATGTTTCGATTTTTAATCTTGCAAAGATAATATTAATTGCAAATTATAACCTCTCTTTCAATATTGATATTTGTAAAGAACTAATTCTAAATTATCGGGAAATGTTTATTTAAAAAAAAAAAAAGGGAAAAGAAAATAAAAAAGAAAGAAAAAGATAGATTTTTTTCCCCTTCACATCTAGAACTGACTATAAAGTAATCTACTAAATTTTAATGTTAATAAGATCGTGAATTTCAAGATCTGTCCATCAGCCGGTCTCGAATTTATTTATTGAGTAATCACGCTAGGTCAAAGATTTTAAATATTGCACAGGATCATACCGTATAGAATACTCACATTATCTTTAAAAGGGGACATCCGGTAAACTTGATAAAAACGGTATATGTACGCTAGTGACAAAGTGGTAGATTACGACGGAGTATCTTTGTTGATGCAAAAATGAAAACAATACAGACGTGATATTAATGAAGAAAATGAAATTAGTACAAATTCACCATTACGCAATGCGCATTAACTATACTGCTAAAATTGCGACTATACTGAAGACAAGCAACTTGAAACAGATAAAAATAAACAGAATATGAAAACATTACTCGAATCGCAAAACAGTAGCAGCTACTAATAAACAAGCACATGAAAAAACCGAGTTTGAATATGGACTTTAAAAAAAAAAAATTGGAAAAAACCCTGAATAATAATGTTGCGCGAATTAAAATAAATCTTTTGTAATTTATGGGGGAGAAAGCTCGCCAACAAAGGTCATTAACTCATGTGCGACAATTTAAAAAAAAAAAAAATCTAGATTACAAATTATTAAAATAAATTAAAAATAACGACAATTAAAAACGTACCAGGTGGAGGGTAAAGTCAAAAACATTAAGAAACAGTGCTCTATTTTAAATTTTAAAATTACAAAATATTAGTATAATGAAGACTACAGTAGAGGAAAACAGGATAAGATGGCCACTTAATTTCAAGCATTTTTATTTTACCTCTGTAACCGAACAGCATTTTGAAAGAAATTTATATTTTCAACAACGTTAGTCAAACTAGATTATAAAACAGTACAATGAATTCCTTTATTTTTTTTTGATATTGACATTTAAAAAAAAAAAAAAAAAAAACAATTGTCAAAATGTCATTTCGAATACGGAGCAAGATAAAGTTTCCTTTGAGGCAAAATGATGGAATATTTAAAAAATATATAGATTTGACCCGATCATCTAGAATGGAACACTAGAAAAACGAATATTGTTCACACCCTAAATTTCTCTATGAAACAAATATTACTCGCGTAAACAAATATAAAAAAAATTATCAGTCAGAAACTTATAGAAATCAATTTTAACTGAAAAAAAAAAAAAAAAATACAAAGATAAAAAAGTTAATTTTCCCGACAAAACGGTAGAATAAATAACTAAAGAACCACTTACATTTATTCTAAAAACGAAAAATAATCCAGAAAATTATTATTTATTGTTAAATGCGAAAATTTAATATAAAATTAAAACTTAATGTAAAACGAAAGTATTAAAAGAAACAAAAATTCAGTAACAAGTAGTTTCGTTTGCAAATTTGTGAATTTTTTTTTTTTTTTTTTTTTATAGGTAAAAATATAAAATAATTTTTAAGTTAAAACTATATTTAATCCTAAACTTCGGTAAAAAAGATGGAACGAAAACAATTTAATCAAAAAAATCTGATTCACAATGATGACGCATGGCACAATTCCCGGCACACTGTACACTCAGCAATTAATTTTGTTCTCAACGATTTTTTTTTAAGAACACGAATTTCGTTTATTATCTATAAGATAACTTTCTAAGGTATTTTGTGAAACATTAAATTGTTTTGCAGGTTCTTACAGAAACATTTTTCTGTTTAATGACATTCCATTCTTTCACAACTTCAATTTCCTCTGTTAATGCGCTTATCACGCGTTCTCATACTCAACAAATTAAAATTAAAAAGTATGAAATTCGATTAAAACTAACCGACAGGAAAAGACGAGGACGTCATCATCTTATTGTTAGTCGCGCTATTTCATCTTACCCTAAACGTACATTCATGCTTCACATTCAGAACGAATTAAAAAAGTCAATTTAGGAAATATACGTATTTGTACACATCTAAAAATTACATGTATATAACGCTACGCACCTTATCGTCAGAATGTTTGAAAAATGATAAACATATCGAAAAAATACTTTGAAACACAACAGAACACCACCTCGTGGCGGCATACAGTCATTTAAAAAAAAAAGAAATGTTTCCCATACCCTTGGATTGTTTCCATCATACATTCTGTCTTCATCTTATCCCGTTTTCCCTTAAGCTAGCTGGCGATATTTAACGCAATAATTAAAATTATTTATACCATATTTATAAATGATAAATGGAAAAGTTATTTACTTCTCTGCTAATCATAAATTAACTGATTACAACAAATTAAAAATAACTTGTCGTATGGTAATAATAAGCCTCGCGCATAATGAATACAATATTTCAGTAGTTGCAGCATAAAATTTATATAAATTTATATTAATCCGTACACGTATGGAAATATTATAACGGTTTTTAGTAATTATTTGTGTATATATATATATATATATATATATATATTAACGCTTGTAGTAACTTTTTTACTAACTGGAACGTTTCCTATGAAATTAATTATAATGTCGCAATATATTTTGTTAAATTTCAGATAATGAATATAATGAATAAATATAATAAAGAACGTATTAAAATACAGAATTAATGTAAATATAATGATTTCAGTATAATATTTATTACCTTAAAAATGTCGAATTAACATGTTATATTATTTAAAAGCAGTAAAAAACCGGACTATGACCTATTTTTTTGATCGAATATTTCTAGTAAAATTTGTGAAGAATATATATCAAATAGTTCATAAAATATTAATAGCCAATATGTAACGTAATTAACAATCAATACGACGTTTTTCCAAATAAATTATCAAGATTGGCGGTATGCAATATTTTGTAGAGTATATAATTTTAAAATTTTATCTTACACTGCTGGGTCTTGATTTGAACAGAATTGTACTATTGAAAAAAAAAAAAAAAAAAAAAATTTAAACCAAATTTACGATTTATTAAAGATTACTGGCGAATATATCAAGGATAGATGTTTAAAGGTTGTGTAAATTATGTAAAAGGAAATTTTATAAATGAATTATTTTTACCTGTGTAAACACATTCATTTTATGGTGTTGGAATCAAAAATAAACGAATTTAAAGAAAATCTGTGTTCAATAGACACTATATTAAACATTTTTAAACTCTAAAATCGAATATTACGAGACATTCGGTTGTTACGAAATTGATCATCTGACATATGTATTTTTTTTTCTGTCAACGACCGAGTTCGTATAATCTATCGATATAATCGAAATCTCCGCATTCACAGCGATTATCGCAGCGTGATTCCTAGTCGTCTACTTACGCGGCTGATGCACAGCGATTATATAATGCAGAGCCTGCAAAGATCTTAACAGTGCCGAATTAAATAAACAACAGCGAGACATTTAATTTTGATTAATCGGTTAGAAATTGAAAGAAAAATTCCATGTCCATTATAGGCTTCGCTGCCTTCTTTGATCATCCGTAAGATTGGCTTAATTTGACAGATTCGGTTTGAAAAATGTCTTACATATATGTGTCTGCGCGCGCGCGCATATATTTCTCATTTGAATATTCCATCATATTAGAATAGTTTACAAAAAAAACAAAAAAAACGTTTACGTAAAAAAATTTTATTATATTTATTGTATCGATGCGGAAAAGATTCTAAAAAGCCGATAAGCTTTCTATGTTTAGTCAATTTCAGCGCGTCTTAATTAATATATTTTACGACAATTATTTAATATATTTTTTAATAAACTTAATCCGTGTTTTTATCAAACTTGTATCGTTTACTTATAATTTATCAGCGATAGAACGACATTCCAAGTTATTCTCTCGTATTGTTTTTAAAAAGTAAATATCAATCTGAAAAATAAAAATAGAATATCTTAATTTTGTGTTATTATTTTCAATTATTTTTAACGTTCGTTTTTACTACCAGCGTCGAGTAATGAAACCATTCACTGGGAATCTTGCAATCGCATTTTTAGGTATTTTACTTCGTTATTGAAAATGATTTTAATTACCGTATTTTTCAGTTGTGAAGAGGAAAATGCGATAGCGTAGCCCGCTTGAAAATTGTTCGGATTTTTTAAAAATATTTTGCTACGATAATCGTAAACATTTTTCTACATTTACGGATTCTAGAGCGTAGTCGAGAGCTTTTTTCTCATGAGCTAAAATGTAGCTCCGTTCGGAGTTAGTTGACGCGCGTGTTGCACGTTAAATTTCTATACGGAATAGTTTCGAAAAAGGCGAACATTACGTGCTCTTGCTGGAAATTAAGTTGCGTCCCCTTCGAGGACGAAAGCAACATGGTGGAGCGAGGGGACGACGTTTTGTATTTTCCCAGAAAACCATCCTACAGGATACCTAAATTCGTCGATAGCGATTCTTTTCGGTAAGCGTTTGCATTTATAATTTGTCGAGAATTTCGTTCGTAACAAATGTTAATTCGTTTTTAATATTTTTTTTTTTTTAAATTTCATATTGTACATTGCACATTTACACACATACCTTCAGCTCTTCTAAGAAGATAACTTTCGGTTCTAGCGGTATTATTAAATACGCACTGGAAACAATGTGTATGAGAAATATTAGAATTCGACAACCCGCTCAACTTTAACTCAGTATAACGATTATAGAATATTATTTAATATCATAATTTTCGACCGTTTTAAATATCGATTATTTTTCATCCTGAATTCGTTCGCATGTATCATCTAGATTTTTTAAACATATCAACCGGATCTATGTATATAAAGCATAGGTACCCTATGCTCAGCTAATCAACTCGCTGCCGAGAACAATTTGGAATAATTTGTAACGCTCTATAAAATTCTTCCATAATGTTAAAACTGAGAACTTTTGATCTCTGGCCCATTACACGTTACAGGGTGCTCGTTAAGTGGAACGAGTATTTTTCCAGAGAAATATTTACCGTTCGTTGGCGTTTTTTTATTCCAATTCCGTATATAGTTTGATGAATATAAATATATATATATATATATATATATATATAATTCTTCTATGCGTGTGTATGTGACTGAACTCCTCCTAAACGGCTGGACCGATTTTGATGAAATTTTTTGTGTGTGTTCAAGTGGATTTGAGAATGGTTTAGATTCACAATTCGGTCCACTACAAAATGATTTTACGAATTTATGAAGAAAGTTCATTTTTTTCCCCCGCTTTTGGTCCAAAAGAAGGGTTTAAATAATTTTTTAACCGTAATTTTTAAATTTCTATAAAGGGCTACTGTGTTTTGTTTTATATTTTGAATTTTACTTTTAAAGAGTTATCCGGTGATGAATTACGATTTTTTTAAGGGTATTTTTGAGGTCGTTCTAAATTCCATATTATATATTCTAGACGGTTTTTTGCTGCCCGGGGTAATCGCTCAATTTAAAGTTGTAAATTGTCATAGATAGAAGTTTAATTGTAATTTATGATCCAATTGCGATCAGTCAAACCGTTTTCGAACTATTGTAGAAATAAATATTTTTGTCGTTTCCGAACCATCTTATTGGGATTCCGTATTTTATAAAAATCGGTATAAATTTACTTTAAGAAATTAGACATCATTAGAAACACGTTTTTTCGCGTATAGCTCATCATCAACTAACTGCATAGAGTACACACTCTATTTAAGAAAGTATATAAATTGAGTGTGTGCTCTGTGTTGTTAGCTGTTGATATAGCCCGAAAAAACATGTTTCCAAAGTAATTTACTTTAAATTTTTTAAAGTAAATTTATACTGATTTTTATTATTAAGGGGAATGAATAATGCCTTGCTGCCACGTGAATTACATTCATTCCAATGTAATTAAAATACTTTTCATTTTGATTTTTGTATATTTATTGAACTTAATTCATTTTGAGTATTCATTTTTTCTTAATAAAAAACTAAATTTAATTCATCTAATAAGTTAACACAAAATTTATTGTTTCTGTGGCGGTACGAAGTTCACCGGGTCAGCTAATATATATATATATATATATATATATATATATATATATATATATATATATATATATATATAATTACACCTAGCGTGTATGTAAAATCTTACTTTGGAATTGACATTTAAAAGATAATCCAAAAAATTTCTCGTTTTGTTTCGGTGAAATCGCAGAAATTACGGAGGATTTTTTTGACTTTATTGATGCCTAAAATATCATAAAAATCTGGCCGATTATTTATGCGGAGGACTAATCCGGGTCATCTCGATGCAAGAGTTATATGAGAGTTCGAGTGAACATGTGACTTCGACTTTGACGAAAAATTACTAGAGGTTTTTCTCGGTTTTATAGCTAGTACCTCAAACTCGGTGGCCGAAGGTTAGCGAACTTGGGCTATTTACGTAAATTGTGCTGGATTTCAAACCTCCAGTAATCTCTGAATCCTGTGTATTTTATAATGGGCGGGAAAAGCGAATGGTTGGAAGTATGAAAAAGGCGGAATTTTATTTAACACGTTATAGCGCGCGTAATAAACCGCCATCACGATATGGTATTTCAGTAGTAGAACATGCAAAATTGTAACCGTTTTAAAATTTACTGTGTATTTAGCGTGATGTTTAACGAGGTTCAATTCTTAAAAAGTAGATAATAATCTTTCAAGAAACTGCCAATATGCGCTGTGAACGTCTTTTAATCTAGAATGTCTGCTCTTGGCTACTTCGGTGGCACACATATTCTCTTGAATTGAAGAAAGAAAAAAAAAGGGGGAAGGAACATAAGTCAAAGCCATCTTTACGTACCAGATGAACCCATATCGCTCTTTCCGAGCCGGCCTGAAATTTCACGAAATCTCTCAAAACTCGTTATTTCTGTAATTTTGTAATCGGCTAGCCCGTGCGCATTTTGGAATCGTAGGAAGGAGGCTTTATATTAATTAATTGAAGTAAAATCTAAACTGAAGCGAGTATTAATTGCAAATACGGCTTAGCTGTTGCTCTACTGTTGCTGTTGCTGCTTCTTTTTATCCAGAATTACGTGACTTGAATCGAATCCGGTATCGGTTATGAGCCTTTTAAGTGTTCTTTCGTTTCTCGCTACTGGAAAATTGGCGTGTTAATCGTGCGCACACGCACACACGCACAATTGCAATAACGCGATGCTCGGAAAGTTCCTCTGAGGTCAACAATCGCCACTGCCTAGCTACACGATGAACTTTGTCACGCTACACCGTTGAACGCTACGTTTCATATTCGTTGTTCGTGATTTTAGAGTTTGTTTAACTTTACCAAGTCGTCCAAATTATTTGCGATAATTAAACGAAAATAAAAATTGGAAGGAAAAATTACCATACAGTCCCTGGAAGGAAGTCCGTGTCTATCTTTACACGATAATAGGACCTACCTACCGTTTTTGAACTTAAAATTACCGCTTTTTATACGAATCGTAGAATAGCATTAAGTGTACCATTGATCATATCATCTTTTGCAATATTTTTCGATACCGTTTTTCGGTGTTATCTGCGTACTGAAACGAAACTTAACTCTTATCGCAACTAAAAGGACTTCTAACGTGGTGGTCCTCTTTTAAATCTATAATCTCAAGTACAAAAAAAAGATTAATTTATTTAAAATTACCTAAATTAACAATTTCAACATGCTCTTTTTTTTCTTTTTTTTTCTTTTTTTCTTTTTTTTTTGTGTGTATGTATTTAATAATATCAAAAAAAGGTAGTGTTAAATTAGTATACGTAAAACATTAAAAATTGCCATCGCATATAAACGAGAACACTTTGATAAAATTAATTTGCACTTTAAAAAATATTCGCTTCTTTTTTTAACGGCTCTGAAAAATTTCTATTGTTCAAATTTTAACTTACAATTGTGGTTGGCTGCGGCAAAATTTTAATTACCCAATGAAATAGAGAGTTGTTTTACGTAACGGCGCAATTGGAAAAAAGAAAAAAAGAAAAAAAAAACAAGTTCGGTCAAGCATGGTGTTTCATGCGCTGTCGATTTCGTTTATTTAAAGATTTTTGTCGTTTCTGAACCATCTTATTAGGTCTCCGCACGTTATATGTATACGGAATACTAAAAATATTACGACGAAACAGAATCGTTAGACGACAATACTTGCTTTTAATTAATTAAAAATTATTTAACAATTTATTTTATTTTTAATTTTTTTCCCCCCAGAAAAACGAACTACTACTAAAAGTTAAAATTAAAAAACATTCCATTTTTTAACGTGTTATTTTAAGTAGTTGTATCCAATCCCGGACTGTATCCTGTGCGACTGGCATAGTGTGGTGTTGTCCATTATAGCCTATTTGATTGGGCGATTGTAGAGTGTTTCTCCCTTTTTCTTGAAAACTTAATGGAAAAAAAAAAATAAATAAAGAAACATTTGTATATATTTGCTCGGGGAATTCAAGCCGAACGTTCTCTTTTATGTAATCGTGGATCGACGTTCTCGAAACGAATCTTCCGGCCTACGAAATTTCGCACCTGTAAAAATGTATAATAATCTTTTCAGTTTTCGTCATTTTTTAAATAAGAAGGTCGGCAGAACAGCCATCTTGTAATTTTTAAGCCTTTTTAATAATGATGGCTTCTGCTAAAACTAATCCATCAGTATATCTATGAACATTGCATTTGCATTGTGACTTGTTTGTGTATCTATAATTTGTATACGCTTCGCGCGCACATGTATATATATATATATATATATATATATATATGTATACATGTATGCATTTTTAGACATTTATATAAACGCTTTGTCGTTTTCAACGAACAACGTGAGGAGTTTGCACCTTGTTCGCAACAAGACGAAAGTTACGTGTAGGATTAACTGGAGAAGAGGACAACGAAGAGCCCTTTTCACGACCAAGTAATTATTTATTGATATCTGAAAGGGGTTCCTTAATGACTGTTCTAAAAAGACACCGTCATCTTGTCTGCCAGCAACCTCTGCACGTCTAAAAGGTTACGAGAAGCTCAATTGTAGCGAAGTGGCAGAGTTAATTGATTTCAGTTTTGCTTGGCTTTCGGCCAGTTCTTTATTCATTCCACCATTTCGATGGAGCTGCGAGATAAGTTTCGTATGATACGCATGTATCCCCCGCACTACAGAAACGGGTTGTTGTTTTATATAACTGTTCAGCTTGTTTTTTTGTTTTTTTTTTGTTTGTTTACTAGGCCTAAGGCGATAATTTCTAATCTACAGAAAATCTTGTATTTGCTTCAAACAACATTAAAATGTAATTTGATTAACTACAATTTTTCGCTTTCTTTAACACTTTGCACGGAGTAAATGCAATGATTAAAAAGGAAAAAGAGGGAAACGTTGAGCAGTGTTCATTCGACGACTTGTAAAATGTCTCATTTATTGTTTCACGTGTATGAAGTAGAATTTTTCCTCCCTAATTGTATGCTCGCGCTTTTAGAAAGATTATTACGATATACGGAGCAAATGAAATATGGAAAAATTTTTACACCCGGGAAAGTAGGGACTGACGGGGAACCTAGCCTGAGTTGTTGGGCAGGAGTATGTACAAGGGTTACTTCTGGTAAATCGATTGCAACGTTTAAGAATGTACTCCACGCTAGACGTACCTCCTGCATTACAATAGGGAAGTAGGGGTGAAATATAAATTTTGTATAGTGAAAAAAGCGAAACATAAATGAAAACAAGTTTTTGAGAAGTAGATTTAAAAAAAAAAAAAAAAAATTGGGCATATCACACACTTGCAGCCGATAACAAAAAATGGGAGTAGTCAACTAAAAAGAAAATATAAAAGAAGTGTGTTGGAAGAAACTCGGCGATCGATGATAATTAGAAGGATGGGTAAAAGCCCCTAGGATAACCTGTTGTGGCGGTCAACATCTTCCGCTCCGATTGTTTTAGCGCTCAAAAGCCTTTGTCCTAACGATAAAAATGTCCCTTGGCAGATTAAGTATCTGATTTTTTTTTTTTATTTATTATTATTATTATTACGTATTTAAGTGTGTGTGTGTGTGTGTCGATATAACTACGTGGGTCATAAAACCATGAATATAAAGTATTCTATTGTTTTATATATATATATATATATGTATGTAATATAAAAATAATATAAAAAAATAAGGAAGTACACATTTTAAGCTGGCTATGGTGCGGCAATAAAAACAGAAAATATATTTAGAATCATTGACGGATAGTGGCTCCGGTGTAGCTGCAGAAGCCAGTTATCGGACACGAAGTTAATCACATTGGAGTAGGAAGAAACGCGTTGTAACGTATAACGCACGCGATTACGTTAAGCCATTGTGTCGGGAAATGCGTGTTTACGCTTTTGCTGGTCGCATTTCCGAGCTCTATTAAATCGGATTTATATGAAGAAACATTTTATTACGGTGAGCGACGTGGCCGCTAGATGCCGCTGTCATCGCCAATTACCTACAGCTTCGAAATGATCCGCGTTTTAACTGCCCCGATGAAAAGATTTTTTGTAAAACGATCATTAGCGCGGCTTATTAGTTTCTTTTTCTGCTAACGGTTACCAAGAGACGAGGTTTAGGGGTCTGTATAGCGGTCCAGTCTGTGCGGCGGATCTTGTTCGGAGATCGGGTCGAACGATTTCGGCGGCCGTCCGATTTACTTTTATTTTCGAAAATATTTTATCGTGAAAGATAGAAACGATATGTTCAATTAGGAGGTGGAAGCGATATTTCTGTGCCGGGGAAAAAAATAACGCTGTCACGGTGTTAAGTTTTCATTCTATAAAGAGATTATAAATCGGCCAGGTAGACAGAACGTCTGTGCCGATGTATGACGTGGACCGGTTTCCGCTATCTATCTGGACGATGATGAAAGGTTACTTGAAAAGATGAGAAACAGGTTCATCTCGTCGTCCGTGTTATTATAAATCCCTCTCTCGATCGCTGTCTTTTCCGCCCATTATTATCGCACCTTTTACCAGACGATCCTCCGGACGTTTGCCACATTCCATTTTTTCCCCGATGTTGTTACGAAATAATACAATAAAATCTAACCTTTTTCGAAGACGGCGACGACGACTACGAAAATAAAAAAATACAAGAAAACGAAAAATCATCTGTGACCGGATAATGTTCAAAGGGACCACCACCACCACCACCGCCACCACCTTTTTTGTTTTTTAATCACAATTAAAGCGAACTCCCTCCGTTTGCAGCCAGCCAGTTACTGCGTTGGAATTTAAGTACTGTTCATCTGTCAATTACGAATAAAAGAAATTTCGAAAACTATGATACATACGTGTTACTTTTCAAAAATTCATTTCATTTTTGTTTTTTGTCATATTAATTTCCCAATCATTGAAGTCTCTTTTCCCCGAGCGTTTTGTATCTCTTCCTTTTCTTTTTTTTTTCTTTAACTGGAAGTGTCACTGTATGCAGTTGAAAATAATTTCACCTCGCAGTAAAATATATATTATTATTTTTTTAAATTAATTTTCTTAAAAAATAAAAAGAAAATAAAAAGAATACAGGTAAAATATTGAAAAAAAACTTAATCTTCCTTTTGCCGATCCGCTCGCACATAATGATAGTTACGATTTTTGTCGCTTATGCTGAATATTTTATTTAATAAACGTAATTGTTTTATATTAGCGCGTTGTTTATTTTAAAATATACATTTTCTCGCATTGCAATTTAAACAATATATAAATATCTTTAAAATTAAGTTAACTATAATGCTTGTAACACACAAATAATGAAATCGCACATTTCACGAAATAAACAAAAATATTTCACATTTTTCATGAAAATTGCATGACACTGACTATACAACTCGAGAGAAATGTGTATTATGGTTTTCGCTTATTTATATATATATATATATATATATATATATATATATATATATATATATATATATATATGTTTTTTTTTTACGGAAATCCATTAAAAGCCAGCTACCGAGGCTAGTTGGTTAGGCAGTAGTGTTTTGTTCGGGTAGGACTTGATTTACATTGTCAAAAATATTCCATTTACACTGGGTTAATGGCCATGGTTAAAAAAAGATTTAAAAAAAAATGCTTATTTTTATTAAGCCATAGTTTTTAAACATTTTGACTGTTTTATTTATTTATTTTTTTCTTTTGGATTAATTTTATTTCCGAGTGACATTTATTATATACACTTTATACATATGTGTATTCGTGATTTGTTCAGATAATTTTCCTCTGTGAGAAGTTGCAGCGTGCACATTTTATTTTTTGTTTTCGTTTTTAACTAATATTAATCAACTAATTACCTACACGGATGGTTCCGAGTCTGAAGTTGGCGTTGGAGCTGCGTTCATTATCCCCGCGCTTACCTATTCCGAATCCTTTCGGTTGCCCTCCTTTTCCTCTATTTTTCTTGCCGAATCCATGGCTATCCTGCAGGCAGTCCTTTTTATATCCTCGACAAATACATCTCTAGATTCCTCCTATCCTCGGACTATTCGAAAAGTGTTTTATTGGCTATCTCCTCTCCCTTTCCTACTCATGTCACTGATCCCACATTACTCTCCAAATTCGCTTCTTAATTTCTAATTTATTTGCATCCCGTTCTGTTGTAATCGATCTACTATGGATTTCCGGTCATTGCGGCATTCCTGGTAACGAGTTAGTTGACTCGTTGGCACGTTCGGCGGCGGCCAATGGTCTATTCATTAGTAGATTTCATGTGCTCAAACTCTCTACTGTCTCTCTTATCGTTCCCACTACGATTTCTGGACCCGATTCTATTCTTCATTCTTTACCAATCTTTAATCTTTTTACCTTTCTGTATAGCCCTTTCCTTCCTCTCTTCGTTGGTTTAATCTTTTTACCTTAGCCGTTCGATTATTTCCTCTATAGTTCGCCTGCGGTTCAATCATAGTTTGCTTCCGGCTTCCCTTTTCCGTTTTTCTATTGTTCAATCACCTTTGTGTGTCCTTATGATTCTCCAGAGCTCAATTATGCCTACGATGCGAATCACGTCTTGTTCGAATGCCCTTTTATTTCCTCCGAACGTTCTCCTCCGTATTCTAATCTTCTGAGCCTTGGCCTTTCTACTCCTTATAGTGTCCACTCCATTCTTGCATTCCCTTCTCTCAATATAGTTCCTTTGTTAGCCTCCTTTATCTCCTCAATTTCTAATCTCTTTTCCTTATATAATGTACAATTTTCTGCGTTGGGTAAGTTCCACTGTTGACGTGCCCAAAAAAAAAAAAAAAACAAACTAATATTATTGTATGTTTTTTTTTTTGTTTTTTTTTTTTCTATTGATGAGTTCGGGATTTTATAATTCTTTAAAAACAAAAACTAGTTTGGGCGACATTCTTAGTCCATCAACAGAAACGTGAAAACAACTGTTTATATATAATTTCAAAATTTACCGTTGATTGAAGAGATATATATATATGATTTTTTGCTGAAATTTAATTAGGAAAAAAAAGTATTATATATAATTAGGATCACTGTGATAATTATTCAGTTTTTTCTCAGTAATTTTATGTAGATGAAGGGACGACTCGTAATTGATTTTAAACTGCACGATTATATTCAGTTCTTACAACATAAACCTTTTAAGCGTATCTTTCTTCTACAGTTCCAAGAAGCAGCACTCCGTTGCAATTATTTAGGTCGCATTACTTTGTAGCGCGATTATTGCGGTGATAATTATACATTCTGGAATTAATTAAATGGGCTTTTTGTGATATCGGGACACCGCGTATAACAATTAAGCGAATTTATACAACGATCACGGCGGACCGAAACAATTAAATTGAATAAAATGAAATTAAGATAAAACAAAGGAGATAAAAAAAAATATAAAATAAAAATGACTCATATCATCAATTAATGCAAATAGCGCAGTAATAATTGTTGTCGGACGCGGATGGCAATTGTAATTTAAGGTAATTAACCGGCGGAATAGCGTTTCGACGAATTTCGTAACGTCATCTCCCGTTCGAGAACTCGGATCTACGGTACGTTTATTAACGAAGATAATTTTTGTCACGACGAATTTAACACTTTATTCGATTAATCACTTTGTAGATCGAGATATGTTGCAATTGTAACCACCCTCCGTGCTATTTATAGTTCCATAAGTTCAGGCAATCTCGCTTTTAATATTAGCAATTTATGTTGAAACCGCTCGCGTTAGCTGATATCTGCGGAAAGTTGTGATGAAAAAAATGTTTTATTTTAATTGAAGTGAACATCTATGCAGTATAGAAAAAAAAAAAAAAAAAAAAAGAAAAAAAAAATATATATATATATATATGTATATGTGTGTGGTATTATTTATATAATTAAGAATAACTATATAAAGATATCATCCGTTCACGTTATTAGAAATTTTATACAACAAAATTGACTTTTATACATTATACATACAAATAATCAAAAACATTTCAAAATTATAGTTTAGATAAATTTAATGATGATTATGCAAATTACGTAACAAAACCACAAGTCAAAACCAATATTTATGACAGATTGGAAAATTTAAATTTTATTCCAACTTGTATATATGTCAATTTTTAACTAATTGTGGTTTATTTAAACGTTACTTCTATAAAAAAGAATTATGTTTTAATAATTTACATGTTACATAACTGCGGTGAGAACTTCTTTTTAAAGAATACAACTATAAAGAAAAATTGATTACACAGTTAAACGATTCAAACATTTTTGTTATAATGAAATAAAAAAATAGGAAAATCGAGGGAAAAAGTGTTTTTAAAAAAATACCGGTTTCAAAATTTACTTTTTAAAAATTTAATAATTACGGACACTAAAAAGTAAAAAAAAAAAATAAGCATTTGTTAAGAAGTAATATATTTCAGAATGGGGTGGTACACCTTAAGATGATGTGATAATTCTTATATAACATTAACGTTTCGAAGTAGGCGCCAAATTCAAAAACAATTTAATGAATACTTTATGCAGTTTTTAATTATTACTGCATTTCAATTTGGTACCGACTCCAAAAAGTTAATGTTGCGTAAGAATTATCATATCACTTTAAAATATGTTATTTTTTATTGGATAGTTATTTTTTACTTTTTAGTGTGCGTTTTTATTAAATTTCTATAATAAATCTCAAAATCGATTTTTTTTTTTTTAAATATGTTTATTTCTAAATTTTTAGCATAATACTTAAATTTTTTGTCTTGCTAAAAATCAACTTTTTAAAAAAAATGACACAAGCTTTTTAATTAGCGTTATATGACGGTTTCAAATACATTTTCTCTGTTTAAATTTGTATTTATCCGTATTAATTAACACGGATAATAATTTAATTGTTTCCAATTACGTTTCTACGCTTAACGTTGACAATATTATTGATAAATTTAAAAAATTATCTAAAGGGACCATATTTTTTCGCGTTTTCTGCTAACTACTGAGTATTTGTGTTTACCGATAGTCAGCGATATACTCATATGGTGCCACCGCTAAATAGTACACACTTTCGAATGAACAAAGAATCATTAATATCAGCCCGCATGAGTACGAGTTATGCGTTAGCAAGTTAAAAAAGAACATAAGCGACGAATGTATAACCTCCTTCATTTTTGAAGTCGGCAATTTTAAATATAACAATATGGTAGAACAAATAATATATTTAAATAGGATAATTGGAACACTTTTTTCACAAATTTTATAAATGCTTAAAATATAATAATATATATATTAATAATTAATAAAAGTATAACCTTTAAACTTAAATGCGTTATATTAATAAATATAATGAAGCAAAGTAAAGATAATCCCATATATCCTTGACAAGGTTTCATGGATTGCGAAGATAAAGTTCATAATGGTACTAAGCCGAATGGATTTGATTAGAATATTGGGGGCCAGTTCCTTTCTCCCGACTGCCTTTACTTTCTCAGATTTTTCTGGTATCCAATTATTATTTAAGGCTGCGAAAACCTGGGAGCGATTCGGATCTGGAACTAGACAAGTCGCGATAACATATGACACGTTTGGTTTGGTAGCGAAGCGCCTTAACCATTCAGCTACCGCGCTGCCAATAAATATAATAAAATTATATATTTACATTCAAGGTTATTTGTAAATGCAAACTAAAAAAAAAAAAAAGTGTGTTCCACTTCCTTTGCATGTAAGACTGATAATAATAATAATAATAATGAAATAAAAAATAAATTCATCTATATTTTATATTAAGTCAAATAATCTGCGGTGATTTCCGAAAACAATACTAGTTTTGAGCTGTATGTTTTACAGAGGTATTATTATACGGAGAGGATCATTTGCGTATTGGAGTAAATAAAAGGTGTTATTGAGTTACAACGATGAAGGAAGTATTTGATGAAGTTTGCGGACATCGAATTAGAGGAAAATAAACATGTTAAGATAAAAGGAATAAACAAAGTCAAGCATGGCGTTTCATGCGCTAAGGATTTCGCATGTTAATTTAAAGATAACCATAATATTTATATTGCTAAATTCAAAACAAAGAAATCTGATTTTTCGTGATACAGTCCGTCATTTTTTGCGCTTTTTTAAACTTTCCGGTAAACTCCGATAATTTCATTAAGAAAATGAAATACGGGTTCATTCGCGACAAATAGCGATATTTTCATCGGTACATCACATGCCCAGAATAAAAAATATTTTTTTCAAAAATTTCGAATTTTCCGCATCCGAGGGTCTAAAGAAAAAATTATAAACTCGGCTATAACTTTCCTATAAAAATATTCCCTTATAAATATGTTTCGGGATTCGTTTTGGTTTCCTCAACTTTTTTACTCGGGCTATTGAGTATGCATTCTCTTTTTTGTTATTTTTGGCCCAAAAGGGTGGAGGGTTTAAATAATTTTTTAACCGTAATTTTTTTTCCATTTTATGAAAGGGCTTCCGCGTTTTGTTTTATATTTTGAATTTCACTTTCAAAGGGTTATTATCGGGTGATGAGTTATGAATCTTTTTTAAGGGTGATTTTTGAGGTCGTCGTTTTAAATTCCATATTATATATTCTTAACGGTTTTTTTAGATTTTTTGCCGCCCAGGATAATAATCGGTTAGTTTAAAGTTATGGATTTGGTCTTAAAGAGAATTTTAATTGTAATTTATAATCCAATTTTGAAGTTCAGGAGTCAAACCGTTTGTGAGGTACTGCATATTTTAATTGAATATTTTTGTCGTTTCTGAACCATCTTATTTGTAATTCGGCGCATTACATGTGTACAGAATCCTAAAAAACCGGTTAAAACGCCGTCATTTTGAGAGGTGGTTTGCGACCATTGATAGTGCCCGTAATAGCTTACTGGTGATGATGGTCGACGGTCATGTTCAATCCGAGCTTGGACTATTGCGTAAAAATATATATCAAAAATTCTGTCGTTAATTCCGGAAAATCCTAAAATTAGTGAGAGCCTACAGGAAGAAACTTCACAATCTGCATGTTTCAAAAAATACATTTAATTATTCTTTGACTCTTTAGATGACAGCCAAAGGGGAGATTGTACGTCGAATTATTGGGATGGTTGAAAAAATAAGTTACAAACAAACTAAAACAATTAATATTATTATCTTGAAATTAAAATTATCTTTATCCATTTTTGTGTTTTTCCTTAATATATTAACACTTTTAAAATAAACACACACTTATGGGTAAAGGTCCCCGGTTAACAAGCCCCAAAAAAAAAAAAAAAAAAAAAAAAAAAAAGAAAACACACTTATACGCAAAATAATTATACTTCAAAATTAATTAAATATTGCGGACTAGTTTCAGATAACGGAGATTCATAATCACGGCTTTATAAATTGGTAACATAAAGTAAAGAAAATGTATCTCTGTTATAATTAGACGACAATATTTAATTAATATTTGAATTATAATTATTGTGTGACTAAGTGTGGTTTTATTTTTAAAAAAATCCCTGAAGTGATTTAAAATTAAAACACCAGTGTATGTGTATCTCGTCGTAATTAGTGTTTTAAATTTAAATAATATATTTTCCATTTACGTTTTATTTACTGATCGAAGTTGCAATAAAGTACATGTTGTCAATAAGATAGTTTATCCGTAAAAACAAAAAAAAAAAAAAAAAAAAAAATGATTTATTTTGAAAACCAATTGGACTGAAACATTCTTAATATATAAGCGTTAAAAACATGGAATACATTTTAACGGTAATGATTTTGAATGAAGCCCTTCCATCATTGTAAAGAAAGAATTTTCTTTTAAAAAAATAAAAAAAAAAAACAAGGACATGAACTCCGTGGGCCAACTTTAAAATTCCGCTCGTGATTAATTATTTTGTGCGGTGTATAATTTTAAAACGATATGAGATTTCGTAATTTATAACTTAATAGGTGATGCGGCATTATTTTAAGACGAATATGTGCACACGTTTGGGCGGTCTAACGTCTCTAGCAGACCCTTTGTTCATTTATTCACTTACTCTCTTTTGCCCTGTGCTAAACGGCATCAGAACATCTCGGTAATAATTCTCTTTTAAGTTACCTCGTGTTTTTATTGAGAAGTGTAATTTATCAACTGTAAATAGTTTCTTTACAATTCAGTCCGTTTTTTATTTTATACAGTACCAGTCTAACACATCTCTGGAGATCCGTCACTGGAAAAAAACTTCAAAGCTATGTAAATGTTTCAGAACTGGATTCTGTAAGTGTTGAGTGTTGGTGAATTAGCAGGTTGTTTATTTATTATTAATTTAAGTAGGCAGACTAAAAGCATTTTTTGGTATGCTGCACTTTAAATGATCTATCACGTGAAGCACTGCGTCAGAGAATACTCGAGCATCTATGTTTAAATTAGAAAAAATTCAGGAACACGAATTAAACGAATAAATACCGCATAAGGGAAATTATTCTTGGCTCTTCTATTTTACCGATTGTCACTTCTGATTTGTCTGTTTCTTTTATTTCTCGTTTTTCCTTTCTGTACTGACAGAGATATCTTTTCTACCGTTGATTTTTCTTTACTTCTTAATATAATATAGTATTACTCGATCCTTGAACCACGTTCTGAGAGACCCGCTCATGTCTTCTATAATTTTTATAGAAGACTCGATTTCAATTGGTCATTCTGTTCTTCGCAAAATGAAGCAAAAGTGACTTTTACAAGTATGATGCAAAAACGTCACAAATTTGGTAAGAGGATTTTTTTGATTTCATGATTTTTAAAATTTCCACATTACTATCCCGCTGTTTTTAATGTATATGATTATTTTAATGTTCAACTCATTTATTCCTATGTCTTTTCTTCAATCGTTTAGCCCGCTTATTGCACAGCCTTTATGTAAGCAAGCGCATGTTCACACGTTGGGGATGGGATTAGTGTTTCGGTACTACTATTTTGTACATACTTGTAGGGTACAGCACATTTTTAAATTTACTCGATAGTCTATAGGCGAATTATTATTTTGTATTTTTCGTTAGCGAATGTGATGTCTGGCAAACGCTTTCTTGCTGTTGGGGCAGAATTGTGTTAGCGTGCCCGAAAAAGAAAAAAAAAGAAAGGGAGAAAAAATCTTTGAATGATTTTGACGTGTAGAAAACAATTGTTTATCAGTCCACTCGTCGTAAATCGTCCGTTTTAATGTAACGTTTTGTCGGTTTATATTAAACTAGCTGTTGTCCACGGCTTCGCTCGCCGATGTTTGATGTCTGTTTTTAATTTTTTCTCTTTTTATATGCTTTATATTAGCTTCGCCAGTTTGTAATGGAATTTTGGAATCCATTTTTCACCCACTTCTCAATGTCCGAATGATTTGAAATTTTTAATAATTAGTCAGAACCCGATGACAATGCAATATTATGCCGGAAAAAAGCACCTACACCCACAAATAAATTTAAAAAATGTAAATTATAAACGGAATAAATTTTAATTCCGTTTATAAATATTTACATTTTTTTTTTTTACTTTATTTGTGGTGTAGGTGCTTTTTTCGGGCATAATATTGCATTGTCATCATCGGGTTCTGACTAATTATTAAAAATTTCAAATCATTCGAACATCGGGAAGTGGTTGAAAATGGACATTTAGATTGCTGTATTGTATTGTTGAATTTACGGAAAGGGTGAATATGCAATCGAATAGTATAAGTATATAGCTTTGGTTAAACGCAGAAAATTATTATACTCAAATATGATCTCCTTCTGTTACATTTCCTTTAAGACTAAAAAATTAAAAATAAAATTATAATTTAAAAAAAATAAAAACAGATGCTTTATATGTAAGATGCGCTGAAAAGCCTTCATTTAATTTAAACTCTTTTACAATACTAGCCGAAGAGTGAAGAGGAGGACATCAATAATTAATTCACAATGAAAAATTAAGTTCTTTTACAATATTAACATAAGAGTGAAGAAGTGAACATGGATAATTAATTTCAATTCAAAATAAAGTATGGAGTGGTTTTATATCATTTACATTTGTTGAGGGACTGAATTCGACTACTGATAAAATCACCCCATGCTTTATTTTGAATTGAAATTATCCATGTTCACTTTTTCACTCTTATGTTAATATTGTAAAAGCACTTGAATGTTTATTTTGAATTAAAATTAATTCTTAATGCCCACTTCTTCACTCTTATGTTAATATTATAAAAGAAGTTATATTTTATTGTGAACTAAAATTAATTATTAATATTCACCTTTTCACTCTTGGGTTAGTATTGTAAAATAATTTAAATTAAATTAAGGCTTTTTAGAGCATCTTACATATAAAGCATATATTTTTTGTTTTTTAAACTGTAATTTTTTATATAGTGACCTCTACGTTTCCGCTAGAGATCTATCTATTTTCTCTATTCGATTTATTTTTAATACAAATTTGATGGGTTATGTTATCGGAAGTCAAAAAAAATTCAAGTTCGTTTTTTTTTTTTTTTTTATTACTAACATAATAATTTAAAAAAACTTTTCAAAATACAACCTAAAACTGCAATATAGTTGGCAAATATTTAGGATTTGAATGTAAATAATATTTCTGGCATAATAATTATTAAAACTCTTGCGTAGGATTATTTTTAATAATTTCTCTCTAATTCGAGTTTCTGAAGTATTGTAATAAAATATACTTTTTTTTATGGACTCCTGATATATTATTGCTAAATTGTGTATCTGCATGTTTAAAAAAAAAAATTAATAAATGTTGTTATTTGTACTTTGTTGAAAATCTATTTCTCGCAGCTTCGATGGTAATTTTTTATACCTTCTTTGCCGAAATTCTTCTCGGAAAGTCGTTTGAGTATATCGGATTCTTTTCGTCACTACAATCATATGCGTTTTTATTTCATCTTTATTGCATTTTCGACAAATCACTCGCTTATCTTTTATAAACTTCCCCCATATCTACCTCTGTCCGTCCGCTTCCTTGGGGATTTAACGTAAATAGTTTTTTTACTCTTTTTGTTTTTTAATTAATAAACCATTTATATAAAGATTCTCTCTTCCGCTGAGAAACGTATCTGTCACGGTCCAACAGTAATCCTCACGTTAAGCTGAAGATTCCTCGATCACCTCTCTGTGTTACCGCCACGCCAGTGGCAATCTAACATACAGATTCTCTCGCGTTCCTTGTAAGGAATTGGATTCCTTCGCCAAACGAACTTCCTTTGTCGATATTTTAATGTTCCACATTTTACTTAAAGATCAACGAATTAATATTATCGAAATAATACATTTTTTTTTTTTTTGGTCTACGCACATTAATATATAATATATATATATTTTATCTGGAATTTATATTTACTATGGTAAAGATTTTATTTGAATTCTTAAAAATTTCATCAGTTGTATTTTACTCATTTTTTTCCCCTAACTTTATTGACAAAAAACCCTCATACGACTAAGTAATACCGAAAAGTTTTAAATTATGCATTGAAATCTTTTTACTCGTGAATTAATCCACTAAGGTGGTTCCTGAGCTTAGCGCTCATAGTTAGACAGACAGACGCGAAAAATAGCTCTTTATTTTACATACAGAGAGAAATGCGTGCGTACGTATATTGTTTTATTAATTTTTATTCGCGCGACGACTTGGGTTAGTTTTTATGTTAATCTCTAAGAAAAACGAAATATTATAATTAAATGCAAATAATTGTAGCTGCCATTAGATTCATTTCAGTTAAGTATGTTGCTCGAAAAGAAACATTATATGTGGATAGTCTCTGTAACGTATAAAATATCGATTCGGTGACTCATGATGATGTTCGATGCGAACATGTATGATTGCTGCCAGTGAAAATGGTGAATTTCTAGGCGAGGTGCGGCTATTTGTATGCGACTGATAGCGTGTCGCAGTACATGTCTGAAACCTTGATAAGATCCGTTATCAGTTTACAGAGCCAACGTAGTTGTAGTTTTATCCCTTTCGTACTATTGATGTGGAGGTAACGATCGGGTTTGCGGTATCCGTTTGAAATGAGAAAATTGATAACTCCGCTAACATGATTGTTGTGTTATTGTGTTTTATTGATAACACGTGATAAGTACTGTCCAGTCGCAATATTAGAATACGTGTATTTTCAACAGATCACAAATATGCTTCGGTTCCACCGCAGTCTACTTGTATATGTAGCTAGATTCTAATCGTCATGCGGTAAATTTTCAATCACAATCTTCGTTTTTTCTTTGTTTTTTTTTCTAATATTATAAACTCGTGTTCGTAAATTAAACATGTTCCAGCAAAATAGGTAAAATGTATTGGGGTTGGTGACTGCCTCAAAGCGTATTGATTCGAGTTTTACACCGGAAGCGAAATTTTTTATTTTACTCCATTTTAAAAGCCCTGAGTGTGATGATATTTTGAAATTTTGCGGTAACAAACATACGTCGGACAAATATATATATATGCGGAGAGCTAACAGATCAACTGTGTCTTATTTGATTGACATTTGAAACAAGAAACATTCATTGTGTGCAGGGCTGGGTCGTCCCTGGTGTAACTTGGCTACAAACGATCGATGTATAAGAATTACGAAAAAATAATTAACGAATGTACATATATATATATATATATATATTTTCCGTAAATTAAAGAATACCAAAAATGTTTAGTATATCGTAGTAATTATAATAGTTTAATTAACATTTTTGCGAAAAATTTGGTTGAGCTATTAGTCGAAAATTCTGTCTTTTTAAATATTACAGAATTGCGAGAATATTTCCCAGAAAAAAACAATGTTTCTTTTCCATCTTTAATGTAATTAAAGATAGCGAATTATTAACTAATCTATTATTCATGAAACAATACCCCAAAACAAGAACGTTGTCAAAAGAAAATCAATTAGCCAAAAAAGCAGCGAGAAATCTTAAATGTTTTCGAAACTGATTTCCTGGTGTCGTACGCAGACGTATGCGCGTGGACGATCACTATTTGGCTAAATTTCCCGGTTGTTCGCTGCTTTAATTAGATTTTTTATTGTTGTTTTTCCAGTGGTCCCCCGTTTTTTATATTCTTGGACCACGATGTTCTTCTTCGTTCTCTTTTTCCGTTGATTTCCCCGTTCTATAATTATTCGCAATATTCCGTATTTCCTGCATTTAATAACATGGCCCAAATATCTCGACTTCTTTTTCTTAATTATGTCGAATATTTGCCTCTCGGCTTTTGCACTTCGCAATACTTCATCGTTCGTCAGTTTCTGCATCCACGATATTTTCATGGTTCTTCTGTGTAGCCACATTTCACACGCTTCCAAATATTTCAATGTTACGACTCGTGTATGTTACTGCTTCTGCACCGTATAATAATAAAATGCGCTATATGTTTATAAAATCTTGTCTTATACACAAACTTAAAGATGAGTCCGTGAGTAGTTTTCGCATTCTCCCGAAAGCTGTTTTAGCGTAGCCACATCTTAGCCTAACTTCAACAGATGAATCAAGAGTCATTGTGATATAGCTGCCTAAGTATTTTTAAATTCTACAACTTCTGCTACAGTTTTTCCATTGATTATCGATGCTTTTTATGGCTTATTATCATAAACTTCGTTTTCCTTTCATTAATTGTAAGTCCATATTGTTTACCTATCAAATCAATTCTTTCCACTAGTTGATGTAATTCTTTGCAGGAGTTCGCTAACAGAATGATATCATCTGCATATCGGATGATATTGCTAATACGTTTTTCATTTATTTGAATTCTGAACTTTTTGTTCTGTAATGCCTCTTTATAAATCACGTCAGAATATACATTGAATAATAACGGTGACAAAATACACCCCTGTCTTACTCCTCTGCAAATGCGTATTAATTCCGACTCCATACCGTCTATGCGAATTTCAGCACTTTGCTCCCAGTACAGATTTTGTATAGCCCTCAGATCATATTCGTTTATGCCTTTTTTTTTTTTTTTTTTGCTTTAATATCTGTATTAATTTGTTGATATTAAACACGATCAAAAGATTTTTCGTAATCCAAAAAGCAGATAAACACATCACGTCTTTGATCACAGCATTTTTGTAATAGTGTACATTAATTGCGACTAATGCTTTGGAATCTATTCTGTAATCGAAAAATATACGTTTTGCACATAAACCGTTTTCTTCGTTTAAACAATTTTTAAAAATTCTTTTGCAACACTAGTGCTCCGTGGTTTTATTAAATTAAGGTTTTTTTTTTTTTTCTGTTATGGGAAGGTTCCATTTTTTACCGTTGTTACAAATGGCCAGTTAAAGGTAAGAATAAAAATAAAGAATCTTAATGAAAATTTTCGAAAGAATTAATAATGCTTTAAATTCTTTTTCTTTTCATTATTATGAGAAAATCTTACAATACTGTCTCGAATAACTGCCACGGTTATATTAAGTAGTTTTATTGAAAAAAATTTATCATTTTTATTTGTAGCGTGCGTGTTAAGTTATCCGAGACAGTTGTACACGTTTAATAAACTTTCGCTAAATCTCTTCTTTCGAGAGGATGAGAAGAAAGAGTAAATAAAGAACGAAGAATTATTCGAAATGGAAATCACGAATAATTCGTCAGAGGCGAACGAATGTTGGAAGAACAAATGGAATAATGGGAAAGTAAAGGTGTACAATTCGCGACAGTAAGAAAGGATAAACGAAAAGGTTTTACGGCCGCGAAGAAGGAATTTGTGTTGAAATGGACCAATTCGTAAAAAGTGCGTTTAAAGCAATTTTGGATAAGCGAACAAAAACCGGAACATAGCATCACTGAGAACACTGGACACACTGTCCGCGGCGAAGTCAAAAAAGTAGTCAACTCTTTTTTTAGGTTTTCCCATTTGGGCGAAAAATTGTCTCTAAATTCAATTTCAGCACTAACTCTTAAGGTAGGAAAGAGTAGGAACTGAAGATTTCCGCGCTGACTTAAAGTAAGAAAGAACAGGAACTGGGGACACACACTTAATCACAATTCGTCGCTGTCGATAGGTATACAGGTAGGTTTTATTATTTTAATCGTGTTGCGTGCTGCCTATAATAAATATGGTACAGCGCGATAATTAGCGGCAGTGGATATCTCTTTCTGCCGTTCGTGCCTTGTTTTAGCAACGAGCCGGTAGGTTCCGCCGCCGGTGCCAGGAGATCCGAAAAGGGGAGGCGTGGAGTTATGACTCATTCAATTTAGATATTATTATACGGAGAGGAGACAGCTATATCGTCAGGCTGCTGCAGAGGTACCTTAAAAACGCGGGCTAATTTCGCTGTCGGACCGCAACGAAAACTGTCTTAAAATACTGCTAGCAGCAGCAACGTCGATTGACGATCGGGGTAAATAAAATCGCGACAGCCCGCACTCGGAAGCATCTGCAAACTGGCCAGGAACAGAGAACGAGCGGCAGTATTTTATCTTCGTTCACTGATCACGTCAAGGTGAACGAAAAAGGAAAAGAAGGAAGAGGTAAAAAACAAAACAAACGACGAGCCGAGTACGTGAGTGTTGATGTCTCATCCGGCGGCAGTGGTGGAAACCGATGCCATGAAGAGACTGCCGGAGGAGGATACTTCTGAATTATTAAAAACCTATCCTGATTCTCCTGCGAAGTACCGTACGACATGCATCGTGTGCGGTTATCTTCGGCGGCGATGGCTACCAGAACTTCACATCAACAGCTGGCTGATTACCCTTCGCGACTTCATTATATCGGGAACACTTTCGTGTGTCATCTAGCGCGCGAGGGAAGTATTCCGTGTGTATAGGAAAATTTGTCCGGAGTAGGAAATGTGCGGATCTCAAAAGTAAGTTTAAGCGCAGATCGCTTTATTTAAAAAGAGGCTGCGTGATTTTCGTCAAGAAAAAAAAAGGCGAAAGAAGCTGCCGACATTGCCCAAAATACACATGTGCGTTGTGTCCTACGCAGACGGTTAACGTGTGCTATATATTACGAGAGTATTATGTAGCGACATGTGTGTACAGTTGACAAATAAAAGGTAAAAAAGGCATTTGGCTTTTTGTCGTTTTTACGGATGAACCGGAATTACTATTATTATTACAAAGCGGAAGACGCATCCGTCTATTCTCGTAAACATAATTCTGACGTTGAAAAGGCCTGCGTACTAATTGGTGGTTTACTCTGTACCTCTGTGCGCGTTTAAAATTTTATCGAACGCCAGGCGCATTTTTCAGGAGGAATTTCTGAAAAAATATACTCGCGCGGTACATAAAACGCTTGAAAGTATTCAAAATGATCGCAAAGCTATTTGCTTTTACCCGAAAAATTTCGTTAGATCAATATTCGAAACGATGAAATTAAGATGGGGTAAGGAATAGAAGAAATTTGAAGTGATCTGAAATTTTTAGCGACATGGGTGTAAGGCAAAAAAAGAAATTTAGAAAATGTTACGTATTTTTTTTTTTTCTACACGACGGAGTTGTGGACCCATATGGAAGAAAACGTTAAAAAGGTAATAGAAAAATCTGGAAAGTTGGGCAGAGAAACTGGGTTAAAACCTCCTTACGCGTGGATTTTCAATGCCGCCTCAGGAAAGTGATCAAATTCTGTGATCAAATAATGATAGAAAATTTTACAAGACCAAATTAAATTCTCGATGATTTTTGCTTATTTTTCATTCGGCTTTCCTGATTAATTTTAAATAAAAATACTCCCCGAGCGAGCGATTTGCACGCTGCAGTGGTCGTTAATACGGGGAGGAAACGATCAGCATCGGGGGGCCGGATGGAAATTAAATATTTTAACGATTATTCGCGGTGATCGAAATGAAAAAAGAAAAGGAAAGAAGGGCAACCATCAAAAAGATAAGGTGTTAAAACTCTCGGGATGGAGACTATTGTATAGGGAAAAGTATTTCCGATTATCTTGAAAACGAACACTTTTAAAAATATAGGATTACCGTGGAAGAGATTTCAGAAGAGAGATGGCGGCTTTATTTTTTATTTCACAATTCCAAACAACGGGGATACGGAAAGAAAAGACAAATCACATCGGAAGATAGAAGGATACTGGGAAAAAAATGTAACTGGGATCATCATAGATCGGGATGAAAAAAACCTGAAGAGAGTACCGAAAATTCGTAGAAGAAGCAGGATTAGAAAGCGGGCGGGGTTAATAGAGACCGGATAATAGTTAATAATCGTTAATAATAATAGAGGTCTGTAATAAATAAATGAAAATCAATTCGACGTGTTTCGAAGAATCATCAAAATCGGTTCACCTAGAAGTCGAATTGAATACCTCCTCCTTTTTTGAAGTCGATTAAAAAAGAAACATACGCGACGAACTTATAACCTCCTTCTTTTTCGTTACATAAAATTGGGACATTTTCTTGATTACGAAATCTAATGGGGACCGGCCTAAGAATTACGCAGTAATTAATATATATATATATATATATATATATCTGTTCAATAGCGAAGAATTTGCCACATTTATATGTGATACGCTTTTTGGTTCGAAAACGACAAATGTAGAAAAGTTTGAAGCGTTAAAATATAACAAACGTTAAATAAAATTAGTACATTTTCTCTAATAGAGGGGTGGGGGCTAAGAATTATGTTGTAATTAATGTGTAAAGTACAGTGAGTTCCATACCCTTGACAGGGCGTCGGGATTGTGAAGTTAAGGTTCACAATGTACTAATCCCAACGACACTAATGAGAGTAGGGGGGCCAGTTCCTTTCTACTTGGGATCCGCCCTTACTTTCCCAGATTTCTCTGGTACCAATTATTTCAGGCTGGGTAAGCTTGAGAGCGACTTGGATCATATATATATATATATATATATATATATATATATATATATATATATATATATATATATATATTGGTGTTATTTATTTATCGCGATCCAGTCGACTATATACGACAGCTCGTCCAATATTCTATAAATTTTGTTAAAGGTGTTATCAACATGTGGAACGTATTGGAATCAAAAAAGAAATGGACCAAATATGATGATACTTTATTACGGAACTACTAAAATAGTTTACTCGCGGGTGGAAAAAGAATTTTCAATATTAAAACTGCAAATTTATTTTGTTTATTTATTTTTTTTACGCTGGACTTGTTATCCATTTGGCCACAATTATATTTTCAATTTATTTATAATTTATCCTAAGTGGCGCGGGAATTTGAAGTGACTTGTGGATTCGGTCATACTGCTCGGTCCCTTACGAAAAAATCTTACGAAAAAATTTCTTCCACGAGTATTAGTAATTGTTGCAATTGTTTATTTAAAGCATAATTATCGGTGATTTATAAATTTTACTATTCAATCAGTCTGACATGGGAGTAATTTACTGGAAAAACGAATTGGTTAGCGGTATGCACGGGAATATTTTCCTTTTAGTAATTGGCACACTTTACGATTCTGGCGAGAGGCAGATAGTAGGCCTGCGAGAAACAGACGCGATAATTTTATTGTAGAAGGGAACATTTTTTTCGTGCTGTAAGAAAATAACGATTTCTCTATTATAAGCGCAAAGTTAATGATTATATTGTTGAACGCGTTTTAAATGTTACTTCTGACAATATTCCAGTGATCGGAATTATTTAACCTAATTGGTTGACTAATAGTCACCAACGTCACTAGTTTAGATTGATTACAGCGGTAACGGACAAGGTCGCCGCAAAATCTATCGAAGACTGAAAGAACCTGTTTTGTCGGAATTTCGTAATTGCCGTTTGTTTATTTTACCCGATAGTGATTCTGTTGAAATTTCAGGTGTAACTGTTGGAAATATTCGATTTCATCCATTCTAGGTGCAACCGAGGTATCCTTTTTCCCCGGTATATTATTCAGTTCGAAAAGTTACCCCGTGGCTGTTTTGAAAAATTTCTCTCTTCCAGCTCGGAAAATCCTAAACCCGAAGAAATATTGTACAGACGAAATCTGAAGTGTGTAAAAAGTACTCTCTTTGATCATAACAAAATGCTGCGAATTGGTCAGTCGTGTCTTTTTTCGTTATTTCAATGGTGACCTTCCGCTAAAAAAATGGCTATAAATGTAGATTAACATTTTTGAAAATTTATCAGCAGCGTGTTTCTGCTTAAAAGTGGACGCAGCTGTCCACTAGAGTCTTCCATCAGATGTACACAGTGTCCGGGGATGATGGTCCAATAAACGATTCGCATTTACATCACAACTGGCGGTTTGATGAGAAAATTGCTGTACGTGAATTTGGAGAGCGCGATCAATGTGAAATAAGGAATGTTGAAAATAATAAATCGTTTAATTTGCAATGGAAACCAATGTTTTTGTACGGAGCAGTCGATGAACCTTTAAAAAAAAATCAAAATCACTATAATCGACAATGTATAAATTTGTTTTTTTTTTTTTTTTTTTTTTTTTGCGATATTACGGAAATAAAATTTATTCTACAGCCTTCGGTGGTTATACATGCACTTATAAAACGCGTTAAAAAAGGTTAATTAATCTTTATTATCATTATTAGTATTATTTTTAAATCAGTAACTTTGGGTTCAGATATGCAACAATACCGATGGTAAACTACCGACTTTACGAAAGAATATCAATTTTTTTTTGGACGTAACAAGATGCATCTTAAATTTATTAGGTAATTTTTAGAAACGAAATTCCATTTTTTTTTTCTTTTTTTTTTTTTTTTGAAGACAACGCCTTAATAGACCATATATCTTTATATAAATAGATATCTATAACTAATTATAACTTATATGAGATTACTGGATCTGAGGAATTGTTATGGATTGCATGTATTCTGACTAGCTACTCTTGTAACGATGCCGGAGGCCGCTGCTACGATATATGGCATAACTCCGAGACATTCTTGCAGAATGTGTGGTACCAATAGTAACGTACACTGGTTGCAGCAAGAAGTATTATTCAGCAGATGGCTATGCGCGCAAGGCCAATCCTTAGCCCATTAATGACCATCTCTTCCTTTCGTGAAACAGCGATATTGCACATTGAACTATGGTCAGGCACATTGTCGATCCAGTTTTTTTAGTACTGTTTGCCTGATGTTTGTCTCAAATTCTCGTGTGAAATAAACGGATGGAATGAAACTGATGGTTATTTTGCTACTTGATGAACTCTGTTCATAGATGCCCGTGTGAGCCGGGATCCAGATGAACGATATATACCTTAACGCTTTTTATATTTAACTGATGAATTAGGAGAGCTGGATGACGTGAGCAGTGGGCGGGGAGGAAGAGTCTGAAAACATCCTGGTTAATATTGATCTATATCCTCTCGTATGTTGTGCCATATTCTTTAAATAATTTTATTATTGATTACACAATTGCACACATTTGTCGTTGTTGTTTGTTGTCGTAATATCGTGTTTCTAATTTAGCGTTCGCTTATTCCACTTCAATAATAACATTATTAAGCGGTTTCTAGCCGACTCGAGAATAGTAGCTAATTCTGCATTCCCTTTTTTCTAGTTGTTTCTCGGGCGGATATTCCGTTTTATAAACCTTTTCAATCAACCCGCCTGTACTGAACGTATCTTTTTACCGAGACAATTCATTCGTGTTTAATCCATGTCTAGCCTTTTATTGAAATGTGACTATACGAACAATTTCTCTTGAATTATCGCAAACAATAAGTACTAAAACCTGTTCGTAAACAGCTGCAAGTCAAGTTCCATGTGGCAAATCTATAGAATTCTGACTTCTCCGTCAGCTATCGTAAACTTTACTTTCGCAAGAAAATCGATTTTTCCGTGCATATAACGGAGGTAAGTGAACGAGATAACGTCTTGCGTAGTATGTTTTGTAAATACACTATCGAAAATCTTCAGTTAGTAAGCGTTTGATGATATATTGGTTGAAAATTCCGGATTGAACGATTCGTATTTAATGCTGAATTTTAGTTCATTTTCAGCTGTATTCCCGAAGCGGTAGGCGGAATCCTCGAAGTAGAGGGGGTGATCGTGTTGCACGGCGTTATTAAATTTTAGCTGCGGCGAACTAAGTGTTGGTGATTTTCACAAATATGCGCCAAATAAATTAGCTCGATTGTATATCTGACACTTTATTAAGCTTTCTCTATTTATGCGTGCGTGTCCGTGTTTGGTAATAGCAGAACGGATAGTAGGTCTGCCTTTGACTAGTTCTTTATCATCTGTGTACATATAGATGCGGGCCATTTAGTCCATCGATTCAACCAGTTCCAACTCGTTTTCCAGTTTTATACTCGCGCGTCCCTATATCAGAAACCGCAGATGTTTTTTCGAGAACTTAATTATTCCGCCGAACGTTCACAATGTTGATCCGTGAAAAAGAAGAAATCAGAACTAGTTATAAAATGTTATTACCCTTATTACTTTGAATTTACTCAGTCATCATTCGAAACTAACTAATGCTGCCCGTATTTCTACCGAGAACCCTTTGAAGATGATTTTTTCTTTTAATTCGTAAAAGGGCTTTTTGGTTTTTTCTCTCGTGATCTTATTATCACGCTGTTTAATTCGTTGCGTTACAATTTAATTCCTCTTTTTTTTTCTTTTTTTTTCTTTTTGGAGGTTCAATATAGCGTAACAATAATAGTCACCTGGAAAACAACATCTGTTCCCGATGTTATTTTTGTTTTTTTTTTTTTATCATGCCGCCATGGTGTGCCGGTGACCGCTTGATAAAACTGCTCTAATGCATTCAAAAACGACAACTCTAACGGATTACCCTCTGCCGTACGATCGTCACTTAACCACACCGGTATATTTTAATTTTGCTTACTTAGCCAGCTACCTTTAGAGAGACCTATTCACGTACTATGTGTAAAATTATACGTACGCGTGTGAAAAAATGCGATCGCCAGATCGATTTTTAATCAGTTTTTTAATTTTATTAGTATTCCTTTAGAGAGGATTTTTAAATTTTATAACATTCTTTAATCCTGGCAAACAGATTTTGACAAGGTTTCATGAATCGTACCTAATTGTATCGGTTGTCATGCCTTGCTGCTCTATATAATCTCAACTAACATCATTGACCTAGTCCCTCATTGTGCGGATGGGTTAATCCCCCCGAGTTATTGTAATATATTTTCCTAGGTTAGTAACATATAATAAACGTATAGCGAGATAAAGTACTGTTTATGGTTTTACACTGGGGTACAGTAGAAGAAAAAAAAATGGATGCACAAATGCGAAGAACAATTAATCTGGAAAGAATTGTATGAATTTTAAATAAGGCACAATGTCCTTAACGTTTGCAGTATGTAACATACGGCAAAGCCTTCCAATATCGTATAGCACATGGGTAAAGTAGTTTTTAAAATTGTCTTACCCCCCGACTAAAAAGAACTTCCTCTTGGCTTAGTTTAAATGACTGAAAAGAACCGCTCTTTGTTTAGTTCAAATGACTGAAAAGAACCACTCTTGGTTTAGTTCAAATGACTGAAAAGAACTCCCTCTTGGTTCAGTTCAAATGACTGAAAAGAGCAACCTCTTGGCTTAGTTCAAATTTCCTTCATATCTTACGTCTTTCACCTAATATTTTGTCGCGATTTTTTTTATTACTCACCACGAATTTGATGTCTAACACTATTTGCACAGTAACGTAAAAACATTTAATATCAGAAGAAAGCCACATTAAATGTAAATTACAAAAAAAAAATATATATATACTAGAAACCCCATGTTAAAATTGGTGTTTTTACGTTATTCTATGTAATTGCAAATTAATATATATATGTATATATTTAAGAGAAATATGTGTTCAGAAAATTTGGTTGGTTCGTGCATTTCTAGGTTCTGTTTTGTAATGCCAGGGATGTTACTAGAAAATGTATACGACGAATTCTTATGAATTTCTTTGAATTTTGATTATATAAATAAGTCGCTCATGATGTGTGAAAATTTCTGGGATATTTAAATAATGGTAGAATATAAAAGTACTAGGTAAAATTATTACGATTAAAAACATTGCGTTAGAATTATAAACAAATAGCTTCTTCGCTTGAGAGGCAATTTTACGTTCACGAGTTTTTAAATGTAGAGATTTCTAATAGGAAAACCTTGAAAAATTTAATTAATTTCGTGGCAGTTTGGTGAAAAAAACAAGCTCATAACTTCACCTATAATAAAATGAAGCCATTCAGAGTTCTCATTATTATAATATATTGAAATAATCGGTATAAAACTATAGTCAGATAAAATCATTAAATTAGATCACTTGTTAATATCGGATTATTCCCATTTCAAATTGAGTATCTATAAATTTTTTGTTTAAATTTAAAATTTGTACCGTTCGAATGTAGCAAATAAGCTTGTTTCCTCATATTCAAATGATGTGCTATAATTGGAGTTTCCGTATATTCGAGATAGGAAAAGATTTTATATTTAATATTCCTATAATGCAAAGTTAATTTTAAATTATCGAACGTTATATTATTAATCACATAAAAATTGTTATTTCGGTAATATGTATAGCACACAAAACAGAAAAATTATATGTAATAATGTGAACTTTCTCACTTTTGTTTTGAAGTACTTTCGTAACAAAATATTTGCGTTTACACATACATATCGAAAAAAAGTTACGAACATTTTTTGCTGTTTCTGTAAGGAATGATAAATTTCGAAAAACATAAAATTTATAGAGAGGAGCGTGGTGTGAGGTTTAAAAAAGTATTTAAACCTTAAAATTAGTTCAAGATGTTTCTTATTTTATTAGTTCTTTTGAAACATTAAAATATGGGCAGTTGATAACAAAGTCTCCGATGAAGGTGAAATTTCAATGAGACAATCGTAACGACTGATTGTGAGTCGTTCGATTAAAGTTGTACACCGTAAGAGGAGTTAAAATCGATGTGCGAATTGTGAAAATATAATTAAAATGCAAAGAACATTTATACGTTTTTTTTTTTTCATATAAAAACTATTCATTTCTAAATTTTCTAAAAAAAAAAACAAAAAAAAAACGGAAAATTTGATAAACGTATATTATTAGTATTATCTTTAAATAATAAATTTGATACGATGTACTTAAAAAGAGGTAATGATTTAAATTTTTGAATAACTCAAAATCAAAATGAATCACGGCTCATGGCCTTGCGACTACGACACATATAATAGCCTACCTTTGTTCAAAAAACATAAAAAATAAAAACGTTTACTAGAGTAGCCGCCCGCTGCTAAATTACGCTATTTGAGATCGATGATTCATAGTGCACTGCCAGTTAATTGTTCCTCATTTCTGAACCGACGATGACGAATTCAATAAAAAAATACATAAATAGACCGGTCGAAATAATAAAAAGATCATGTCGTGTAGGTAATACTTCGGCATTTAAATTTTAAAATACTTTTACGTGTTTGCATATATGTATATCGGGAAAAGAATAAAGATACAATATCATAATTGTGGCCAAATGAACTGTTCTGTTCGGGCCAAAAAAAAAAAAAAAAAAAAAAAAAAAAAAATATCATAATTTCGAGCAAATTCTGCAACACTGTTCTAGGAAATATTCAATGACACACGAAAATATCTCGACGATAATAGTAATAATAATAATTACCATTTTTATTTTGCAACGGTATTAAAAAATGGTCGCATAAATTTTAAGTTTCGATAACTCACCAAAATGTAGGTCCCGGGAAAATCGACAAACATAATTTTGAACAAAACCATCGATTTCGGTCATCACACTCCTCACGTGACTAAAATACTTTTTCTATCATTTGCGTCCTGCCGCTCTACATTAGAAATGTTCAGGTAACACTTTAATGCCATTGATTCTGTAACAGAAATCATTTATCTCTAGACTGCGCCGTATTTGCGATACCTTTACATGCATATTCTACTTCATCATTTCTGCCGATTGCTCGCACTCACTATCCCACTTTTCTTAAGTAACACCAGTTCTTAATAACGTCGTGTACAACTCTTTCATGGTTTTAATCTTGGCCAGTTTTTTTTTTTTTTTTTTTTTTAAAGAAAACAATAAACTTCTCTTCGTTTAAGAATTTCCAAACATTCTTGAATTAATAAAAATTTTTCCGATTTCCTAATATACTTGAAAGCTGGACAGCCGCGAAGCTTATCTTTTAAACCCCTAATAAACAAACCCGTCCTACATCGTCTCCTTCTTTTTGGTCATTTGATCTCTTTTTTCCGTATTCCTTTCAACGTCTAAAATTGATTTCCTACTCGAGGATCGTCTCGGGTGGAATCTATGGACTTTCTTGATTTACAGCCTCTAATGCTGTTAGAGCGAAATTGCACTACACAGTATAAATCCCTCTGCCTTCAGCTATTTACGCACCGCTTTAATTCTGAAGCCTCTTTTTTCAGTCTTGCTTTCGCAATTCCATAATTACGAAAATATTTCACCTTCGCTTATTATCCCGCAATCTCCTGTCTTCCCTAAACCGTTTTTCCTTGATTACATTTCCTATTTATCCATTGATCCTGGTAAGTCATATCATGTTCGTGACACAGATGACATATTTTTCAACTGTTCTTGTCTATTCTTTGAACGTGATTTATTTATTTTTCAACCCTTCGGTTACTACAGATCTTTCTTTACCTTCCTGTTCTAGAAATTTTCGTCGGTGCGGTCCTTTTTCTGTTTTTTATCCATTACACGTTGCTAAAGCAATCTGTTAACTCGCTTAAAAAAGAAAAAAATACATAATGCAACCTTTTTGTTTAAATTTAAAAAAAATACCGGAATTGTATCGATTTATGAATTACATATTTCCTTACGCACACCCGCTGGCCATTAAAATGTTTCTTTCGCTTGTTTGTATTAAGTTAATAGAGATATATATATATATGTATGTATTTGCTTTTTATTAAATGTAAAGGACGGCGTAATCATTACTTTCGAGGGGGGGGGGGGTGTTCATGCTGTCTAATTACTTCGATGTAATAGTATGAAGTAATTTTATCATCATTCCACGTAATTATTTTTATTCCCGCTCATATTCATTGTAATTATACACGCGTTCGTTACGAATTCTCTGGAGAAAGGTATTTTTATGTGTTCTTACAAAAGCCTCTTACAAACCGAATATCTGCTATCTTCCTTCACCTTCTTCCTATTAGTAAAGAGAAGTCGTAAAGTTGATGGTTGTCGCGAACTTTCACTAAATTCTTCCAGTTTCCAGCAGTTAATGGGTTTTTATTGCGTAATAATTACCTGCTGGCGTTAATTATGACGCTGTATGTCTTTTAAGTTCTATCCGGCAAAGCGTGTTGTTTTTCCTTTTCTAATAAATTCGTCGCTACGTTGCTATTTAAAAATATTTATTTTACTACACAAGAAACAAAAGAGGTTTATTGCGCGTCATCATTGTCCGACCGAAATCGACAATAGATTTATGCTGGAAAAAATTTCAAATTTCCATTTATTAACCGTGCAGATTTTTTATAGCGTTTTGTTTAAAATGTGTTCTCTTTATCCATTCTGCTCGGCTGTGACCAGAATTGAAAATAAAAAATATTAAATCATCGATTCGATTAGGCTTTTTTCGTTGCTATCGCTAGCACATTTCCGTTCTGGGCATTATGTATATATCTCGGCTATATTTTGTTGATTATACTAAAACCAAGCGTAACGGTAACGATATTGTATTTTGCGGACGATAACTGAAACGGGAGCTCTGAAACATTTGATGCATATTTATAATTAAATCGCTGTACGATGGGCGTAATAACAATGTTTCGTACGCATCGACAAGAGAATCTTGTCTCAAATACTCTCTTTAAAATGTCAATGTAGAACACCTGAATAAAATTCAGGACTGGGCGAGTAAATGGAAAATTAAAGTTAATCATTTAAAAAGTCAGCAGGTCACCTTCACGCTGAGTAGAGGGAACTGCCCTTCTTAATACTAAAATGGGCAAGTGCTGGTTAATTGCAACACCGTTAAATACCTAGGATTGGTGCTGGATCGTCGACTTACTCGGGGAGCTCAAGTTGCAAACTGCAGACAAAAAGACATTACCAGAATCAAGGCGCTAGGGTGTATTTTAGATAGAAAGTCTAAGGTCACCCTAAGGTGTAAAGGACTAGTTTACATTGCGGTTGTAGCCCCATGCTGGAGATATGGGCTTGAAGTATACGGAAGTTCAGCAGTGAGCAACATCAGGAGACTACGGCAACTGCAGTCACGAATATTAAGGCATATGGTTAATGCTTCGTATTACGTGTCAAATAAAACCCTCCATGAGGATCTAAACGTTCCTTATGTCAAAGATGTGCACAAAGAACTATATATCAAGTTCTACAATAAGTTGGCAGTTAACGATAACCCGAATATAGGCAGCATGAGGCGGATGAGCCTTCCGGGTTGCACCTACCGGAGACTGAGAAGGACACATGGTGTAGAGACGTTTTGGCAAACGGATGACTAGGGAAAGTTTACAACATACGTCGTCATGTAGCATTTCGCAAAATCGATTAGCGTTACGTATTAATCTATATAAATTTTTCTTATGCGTTTATTTATATAAGACCAGCATTGGTCAATAGTTATTGTATGTTTCGCTATTGTCTCTGATCCGCTAGGGAGAAGAGATAATATTCTTAAATTTCTGTTGTTTTTCTTTTTAGTATTGGGTCGTCAGCAGTGCCAATAGTAGTCATCTTCGACTGAAGTGGCCAAAAAAAAAAAAAAAAAAAATGTCACTGTATGTACACACTCGTATAAACGAAGAAAAAATTGAAATCTTAAGTTTTTCGTTTTTAACTCAATTTTTTTCACTTAACGGAACAAATTGACTTTTTTGATCATCATTAATTATTATTCATCAAAAATCTCTCAATATTTATCATTATTCTAACAATATTATTACAAAAATATCTAAATTTCATAATAAATATAAATTTATTTTCAATTTTTTCTTTGATTTTAATCGTGAATAACTTTTGAAGAAGTAAATTTAGGCAAAAATATTAATTAACCTTTTTTGTAGAACATTAAATTTCCTTCAAGAATCTGTCATGGTGTTTTTTAAATATTCATTGATTCGTTAGTTACAAAATTTCATAGTAATAAAGTCAAATCGAAAAAACATATCGATTTAATATTAAGCTTAATTACTCGGAAACGGCTTTGTCTGACGAAAATTTTCAATCAGACCTTTTTTGTAGGGAATTCAATTTTATATGAAAATAAGCTAAAATGAATTTTTTCATTTTAATGTTTTGGCAGTTCTCAAATCATGAATAAAAATTAAAAATAGCAATGATAGACCTCTTAAAATTAATATTGAAGGCTCAAATTTTCACGAAATTTCTTTTTTGTCATTCTGAATGATATTCCCGATATATCTTTCAAAAAAAAAAAAATCCCATATATATATATATATATATAATGAAAATGCCGGTTTTTTTTTTTGTTTTTTTTATTTATTTATTTATTTATTTACTCCGCGGTACCTTGCGGTTTTTCAGCCAGAGTTTCTGATTGTTACTGTTATTATTTGTTGTTGATGTGTTTTGTTTTGTTATTCATTACATGGTTGACAAAGCTGATCAAATTAAAAAAGTTTTTTTTATGTATTTCGGTTATTGGTTTTTTTATTATTATTTTCCGTTTTTCTCTTTCGTTTTTAAACTTATTGCATTCGAAAATCGAATGTTAATCGTCTGTTTCCTCTTTACAGTCTTTACGGATGTCTGTTTCAGCAATTTTAAATCGTTTCATATAGACACCCCATTATATTTCCATGTCCGGTTAAAAATTGAGTGAAGTTATAATCGGTATAAAAATGTTTCATTTGTAGTCTTTCTTCTAAGTTTGAAACTATTTTCCGTGTTACATTGCCAGTTTTTGATTTATCACACCTGAGTTGCCAAAGTCGTATACTACTTGAATTCATTTTATTGATCTGTTTTCGTAACTTTTAATATTTTCTTCTTGTTTCAATGTTTTGATTTGGTTTACAGTTTTTAACTTTAAGTCTATCGGTATTATTGCTGCTATGATGTTGACTGAAGTATACGATATTGTGCGATAACCAGAGATTGTTCCTATTAATATTTTCCTTTGTAATTTTAACAGCTTATTCTTGTCTTTTTCTCGTAAAACTGGAACATATATACTGTAGAGCAGTATATTCTGTTATTGATTCAAAAATGGCTCTTTATGGAGTACTATTCTATCTTTATATTTGAAACCAAACATATTTGAATATAGTGATCTTAATTTGAAATAATTTTTTTTAATCTTGTCTATTATAAATTCGATGTGTTTTCCAAAATTTAAATTTGTGTCTATGATTATTCCCAAGTATTTTATTTTGCCGGTTAAGGGCAATAATCTAGAAATTTCCGATAATGTTAAAAATGAGAAAAAATTTATATTTTATTTTGGCCACTATATATTTTCGATCGTAATCGTTCTTTCTTTCATTTTCAAAATTTCTAGGTGACCTGCGTGAATATTTTCTGATTTAATACTTCAGATATTATCAGTCGTGTTCCTTTTAACAGTACTCCTTTTACAATTACTAATTCCTCTGCTATGTATGAATATGGCTTTTGCTGACTGCTTACAGTTTTTCTTTTGTATACGAATTTAATCGAACGTCCCCACTGCTAAATATTTAAAATTTCATCCTTCCTCGCTATTTTTATAATATATTTATTAAAGTACTCCGTTACTAATATGTAAACATTTATTTAACTCAACCTGATTCGAAATGTACTACAATAATAGGTATATAAGGGGATATACTAAAAGATCTTGTAAAGATTCGCATCAACTGTCGCATGGTCAGTGTAGTCTTGTCGCTTGCCGTCATTATTGTAAGACTAAATCATTTAAATAATTCGTAAAAATTATAAATACCGTAATAAAAATTAGTTGTGAATAATTTCGTGTAAATTCTCATTGCAGAGACAGAAAATGGGGCTGAATGAAAACTTAAGTATAAAATATCACCGATTTTGTCTATTTAAATATAAATTGATTCCATCGTTAATAATTAATTTTAAAAAACAAAATAAAGAACGGTTTGAAAATAATAACGCTTTATTAACGTATAATTGACTAGCTAACGATGAATTCTGTAAATATTTGTCGATTGGACGCGGTGCTGAACAATGCTCAGAAAGTTTTACTTAAGGAGAAAACAAGACATTTCGTAAAGCTGTGATAATATGTACGATTAAAGTCGTCTAGTAACTATAAATATTTGGCTACATTGTAGTCAGATCGGGACTGGAGTAGCGTGATCGTGCCGACTATGCCGATAATATTAAATCGAATTAGAGTCGCTTCCTCCACTCGCTTGCTTCTATCCTTGCTTTTCCCCTATTTTCTGTTTTAATTTCAATACGTTCATTCCTGTTTTTTATTTATTTATAATATCAAAAAGTAGCGAATTGCAACAGCGGTGATTATTGGACGGTGCCTAATGTGCCACTTCCTCATTTCCTACCTGATCGAACATCCGGCCATCGCACTATTCATTGTCAACGAACGTGTGGTGTTGGTGAAACAGCGTACTCGACAAGAAGCGGACGCAGGATCGGAATGCGAGGTGCAGAGTGATAGAAAAGGAAATAATAATAATAATAATAATAATAATAATAATAATAATAATAATAATAAAAAATAGTAACAACAGATAACGGTGTATAATGGTAATAATATTAAATGATGGTGATGATGATAACAGTGTAATAGGGACAATCATATGATCGTCGGTAGCGCGATGTAACGACATTGTTGGAACAGAAAAATGACCATAATACCACAGCTTGTTGAAATTAAGTCGGCCAGGAAATGTAGTTATGGTTCGTGGCTTCGTCCAGAGTGTTGCTGTTGCGCCGATATTTGCCGAACAACTAGCCGAATTCATTAATCGGACAACGCGTTCCTTATTTGACTTGGAGGGGAGCCTATGCCGTAAAGTCACCATAAGAATTTTGGAAATATGAGCAAATTTTTAAATTGAAGCAGGTCATTCGTAAATTTATCCTAGAAAAAACGATTTTTTTTTTTTTTTTTTTTTTAAATAATTTGCGGGTCCCACGAGGCAATTGCCCGTCTGTGGGTTCCCAGCATAATTATATCGTTTATTCATTATATACATCTTAAGTCTAATACATCATATTCGTCTTATATATAATTACTTAATTGTAACTAGTTCTAACAGATTTTCGCGAAGATGTGAAAAACTGTCAAAATTGAAATGAGAAATTTTCAAAACAGGGAGGAAGACGTATTTAAACTGGAGCCATTGGCCTCTGGTTGGTTATATTTTGTTTGATTGAAATGACATTTAAAATATCTAGAAAATTGTATCATTCGATTAATATTCATGGTTGAGCAGGTGAAATGTAACAAAAAAGGAAAGTAAACAAAGTTTAATCTGATCGACTTTTTTCAGTGTTGCTTTGAGGGCCGGGGAGGCAGTTATATTTCTGAAAAAATTTAGAGACACGAGTCTTTTAGATTTCATTACGAATCACCCTCATAATAAACAATTTATTATATCGCCGAAGATGTGTTCGCCGGTTTTCATTTTTTAAATTGTTTAAATAATATCAATACCGGCAATTGCATGAAACATGCACGCCAAGTAGCATCTCGCAAATTTTTCCCGGATATTCAATCACGTGCCAAAATTCTGAAAAACAGTTTGATCTGTCTGTCGGACGATTGTCGATCGAATAAAATATTAAATTTCCAAGCCGATTAAATAAGGTCTCGCGATTTGGTATCTGAAGGAGTGTGACCTTGCGACGATAGTTATCTTTTAATGCTGCCTATTTGCCGCTATTTCTGTTCAGATTGCTCTTAGCCGATATATCGGAAGCAGCTGCATTATTGGTATCTTAATTTTAATCGAAAAAACGCAGTCGTATTTCGACGGGGATTTTATCGGCTATTATTATCGGTCGTTTTCGTTACACATAATTATCTCTACCGTGGGCTAAGAGTGGTTGTTGTTTTGGCGCTGGCATGGAAACCATTAACGAGATTTTGTCGTTATCTCGGTTTTTATATTTTATCAAATGTCTACCCGGTTATCAGTTCCACTTTCGACGGGTCGAAATTTATCGTAAGTTCCGGAGGCCGCATGACTGACTGCGGCGTAATGTATTGGCTGCGACGCGCCATCTCTCCTATTACGGATAATGCATAACTAAATAGACCTTCGACTGATGCATTGCAGGACCTAAACTTCTCCTCTTCCAACGTCATCTTATCAAACAATATTTGCAGTATTTCCTCAAAAAAAAAAAAATGCAGAGGAAACGTATTTTCAGTTTTGCGACATAAACACTTATCAGGTGCAGAGGTGGAAATTTTAGTTTTGCACAGTCTGTCTGTCAATCTAATAATATGCTCCCTCTACTATCGTGTCTTGGAGGAACATAATAAGCCGGTGTTGCCGGATTTTACCAAGATTCTCCCGGGCCATTCCAGAAGCCTATACAAGACTAAAAAAACCAATCGCTAACTGCTTCTAATAGTGTAATATTAGGCTCCTTTTCTTGACAGACCGGAGCGCTCGAAACTTTCACTAATACTCGTTATAAAATAAATAATTGTAAACATGTAAATGAACAAATTTAATACTAAATAAAATTCGTGCTAATGAGATTTTTGTAAGAGGAATCTTCGGCTAGAAGACTTATTTAATTGGCAAAAACAGGAAATAAAATTATTTGTTCGCGAATCGTGCTTATTACGAAAGAGCGCGCAAAAATACGAATATAAATTGGAAGCCCTCGAAGGAGGGGTTGTTTCAAAAACGAAATTCGGAGAAGAAGCGAACGAAAAGATAATACGGAAAGATAATAGAAAACGAAAAAGCAGGCGGGAGATGTTATGACGAAAAGAAAAGAAAAAAGCGCTAGTAACGAACGAGGCGAATAAAATACCCGGACGCAAGATAGATGTACGAGATGATAAGAAAAGGATAGAACGGCCCCATCTTAAATATCAGAGATATTGATTATGGTTAAAAATAATGCGAGAAGTAGTCGAAAAATTAATTTTAACATTTAAATAATATGCTATAATGTTTTAGTTTCGTTTCCTCTAAATTTCAGCCCTCAGCGATGCCAACCATAAGGAGGTCCTTATGAACTTGTGGATTTAAATACAAATTTATTATTTATGATTGTTGTTATTATTATTAATAATTTTCACGTAATTAGTTTTCTAGAATATATTGATTAAACCTACGTCGATCTTTCTGGAACGGTCGACCGCTACTAGGGTGGTTCAAATATAAACCGGAATTTCGTCATAAAATTTTTTATTTTATACTTACAGTGCTGATATTTTTTACAATTTTTCGAGATAACCCCCCTCGCACGCTACGCACTTTTTCCACCTCTCCGGCAATTTTTTTATTCCTTTTTCGTAAAAATCTCGCGGCTTGTCACATAGCCATTTGCGCACGAACGATTCCACCTCATCGTTGCTGTCGAAACGTTGTCCACCAAGTGCTTCTTTCAACGGGCCAAACAAATAATAGTCACAAGGCGACAAATCTGGACTGTAAGGAGGATGTTCAAGTGTTTCCCAGCCCAATTCGGCCAATATCTCCATCGTGAGCCAAGCGGTGAATTTCTGTTCAAAATTCAGAAGTCTTGGTACCCATCTGGCTGCAATTTTGCGATAACCTAGCCGATCATGAATTATTGTCTCAATACTACCTATGCTGATGCCCAATTCGTCGGTCATATCGCGTACACGGACGCGTCGGTCAGCCAAAATGAGTTGTTCGATGGCTTTGACGTGTTCGTCTGTAATGCTGGTTTTTGGGCGCCGCGCATGTGCTATGTTTGACACCACTTCACGTCCTTTTCGAAACGCGGAACACCACTCGTACACTTGAGTTTTGGAGAGACACTCATCGCCGAACTGTTCGCGTAATTTTCGGTAAATTTCCACGGATTTTACGTCGTCTTTGACTAAAAAACGAATAATGATGCGTTGCGCAACAGACACTGGTACTTCTTTTTCACTCGTGGCTCTAACTACACTAAAAAGTGACGTTACGCGGTTCTAATTGCTCTACATAACAAACCGGTCTAACTGCCAGTGCAACCACGTTTTCCACAATAAATTTTTCGCGCGTTTATTTAAAAATTCCGGTTTATATTTGAACCGCCCTCGTATAAATACAATTATTAATTAACAAACACGTATATACAATTCGAGTAATTTAAAATAATATGATTTCTACGTATCACTGCGACGACTGCGTCCGATGGTCCTTGATGATAGGCAGGCGTGTGTAGGAAATTCCGTCCTGAGTTGGCGGCGAGCGTGGTAAGGAGACGTGATATTCGAAATTATTATACGAATTTTAATTGATCGAACTTTTCCGTGATTTTAAACTATTGCGTTCCGAGAATAACAACGAATTCGATCTTGACCTGAGGCCCTCTTCCTTTACTGGAGATCTATCGTTGACTAACTCAAAACTCGTAATTGATTCTGACTCCAGGATTTCTTTGCGAAATTTCTAATTCTGATTTCTTCTGCTGAGTCTCCTCCTCCGCGTTCGATGTGCCAATCAGTGTCGTTTGATGAGCAATCATCGAGCGCATCTCTTAAAGGCGACATCAATCTCTGTAAACACCCGCAGCCGGCAACTAATCTTTCGATGTCGGTCAACTGCTGAAAAATACAATATTGAATGGAAACAAAATAGCCCATTAAAATTGGACAATATAAATAACTAAGAAGCTGTGTACACGTATCACTTGTTGGCGGGGTGGTATTCGTTGATTAGGTGATCCGGTGATTTTCCGGGTCATCAGGAATACGATGATCGTATAAAGGGGGGATCCTTTAATCTGGAACCGAAATCGTTGCCGACAAATGTTTGCAGTGATTTTAGATAGGGGGTTTCGCTTTTACGTCTTCACGGGTTTTCTTCTATTGAATCGGTTGAACGACTATACTACCGGAGAAAGGCAAAACACTGACTAACTAAAAAAAAAAATCCTCACAGATATTTCTTTCCGCCTATCATCAGGTACGTGCTTCTACTTGCGATGGTCGACGATTGGTTATTTACCCCTCCCCAACCGGCAATAGGATCTCACGCATGCGCAAATTTTCTTTCTCAACATGTTTGCCAAAATTTTCAAATATTACTTATTTTTAATTTTATTTTATTTATGTATGTACAATGTAATGTACACATTACACAATGTGTAGATTAATCCCCATGTCCTCTTTCTAAAAATTTATAGATATAAATTTGATTCTTAGTTTTAATTACGTGTCCTGTGTTGTTCATAGCCCGAAAACGTTTCTTTAAATTAGGGTGTTTAAATTTATTAAAGTGTAAATTTATACTTATTTTTCTTTTTCTTATTAAGGAATTTATTTATGTTATATTTCAACAATAAATATTATCTGAATAATTAAATACCTGCCGAGTTTTATCTTTTCGAATAGATTTCTTTGTTGTTGTTTTTTTTTTTTTTTTGTTTCCTTCAATTCAGAGATATTAGTATGAAATACGGTAATAAGTTATTTCTTATTTTTTAGTGCTAAAGATGGAATTAATCCGCTATTTTATCTCGTCAACTAATTAACAAACAAGGCACACTACGCCGCACGTAAAAAATATTCGGAAATCACATAGTCGTAAACACTGTTTATTAATTAAATATAGCCGTCTTTCGTTCCACAAGCATATTAACTATATATACGTGTCATCACTAAAAAGGCTCAACCTTATTAAGTCCCTTTCACATACGAACTGGGGAGGTGATCCGTGCATTTTGCTCATGTTCTACAAATCCTGTATCCGTTCTATTCTAGATTATTGCTGTTTTATTTATGGTAACTCTTCCAGGTCTTTGCTCTCCAAGCTCGATCGCGTCCAAAATACTTGCCTCCGCCTCTGTCTTGGAGCTCAGAAATCTTCTCCTATCCCTGCTATTCAAGCGGAAACCCACATTCCTCCACTCTTTATTCGGCGTTCCTATTTGGGCTACCGCTTCCTTATTAAACGTCTTCCTATCTCCTCTTCCTCACTTATTCCTTCTTATTCCCTCATTCTACAGGATTGGCGATTTAGTGCCAATAAAACACCAATTCTGTCTCTTATTTCTACTCGACTCCTTCAATTTTTACCATACATTCACACTTGCGATAAGCTCCCATATTTTTCTTTTAACTTTTCCTCCTTTCTTCATCCAATTAATTGCTTTTACTCTTCTGCTCCCCCTACAGCCGTTCTGCATCACGCCGTTAGATCGGAATTTTTACATACCTTAAACTCCCACTATTCTAACCACGTTACAATCTACACGGACGGTTCCAAGAGCCCAAGTGGAGTTGGTGCAGCCTTTCTTTGTCCTTCATTAAATCACTCTGAGTCCTTTAAACTTCCTTCCTTCTGTTCGACTTTCTGTGCCGAGTCTATTGCTATCCTCCATGCACTTTTCTTCATCAGATCTTCGAAGGTCTCTCGTAATTTCCTTATTCTATCAGACTCTCAAAGCGTGCTACAGGCTGTTGCATCTCCTCTGCCTCCCCACTCGACTGATTATGTAATCCTTTTTATACGTTCCTTGATCCATGACCTCTTTCTTTTTTGTGCAATCGAGGTTAATTTCCTTTGGATCCCTAGCCATTCTGGAATAGAAGGAAATGAGTCAGTTGACTTATTAGCTCGGCGAGCTTCTTCTTCCGGCAGGTTCCTTACTACTTTTCCATCCGTCAATATTAATCTTCTGTCCTCTGCAGCGCACAACCAATTATGGTTTAACTCCTACTACTCCTCATTCTCAAACCCGGATTCCTTTTACTTGTCCATCCAGCCTTCTCTTCCTTTCTGTTCCTGGTTTCTTGACTTCCCTTTTATGCGTCGCTCCAGCATCTCGGCAATATGCCGCCTCCGCTTTGGGCACAGCTGGCTTCCCTCGTCGCTTTTCCGATTCTCTCTCGCGGCATCTCCGTATTGTCCATTACATCCTCTTAACAGTCAACATGTATGTGATCCTGATCACATAATGTTCGAATGTTCATCACTTTCATCTGAACAATCTTCCTTTTACTCCTCTCTCTTATCAAACAATGTTCCTACTCCCTATTGTGCTGCATTTATTCTTTCCCTTCCTTCTCCTTCTGTCATCCAGGCGCTTGATACATTCTTGTTGAATGTTTCACGCCTCATAAAAATCTGATTTTTTCTCTATTCCCATTTCTTGGGCTAATGTCCTCGCTGACGAACCCATAGTAAAAAAAAAAAAAAAAAAAAAAAATTTAATTAATCAAGTGGGTCTCCGTAAACCCTCGGCGCTTCGTGAAATTAAGCTCTTTTGATAATGTATTAAGGGGCTGGTCGATCTAACTGAGATTTAGAACGTTGTGTGTGGGCCGGTTCGTTTCTCCTTTTGAGAAGATGACTCACCTTTTTACTTTCATTCAAACTATACCCAGTCGAGATAATTAATAAAAATAATGAAAATTAATTAGTCGAAAGTGGGATTTCTGTTATGTTCATTTGCGTGATTAATTTCATTGCTCTTGGAAATTTCATACGCTCTTACATAAATGCAAACCGCGGAAATTACATTTTACACTCCGATACCGATACGAATTGAGGCTTTGTCGAAAACAATCGAAATGCAAAAAGAAAAAAGATATCCCGTCATCGTACTTTGAATCAAGCTAAGGGGTGAATGATTGCTTTGAAGAATCGGGTAGTCAACTCAAAATTTTAAAAGGTGTTTAAAATCGCTTTTTAAAATGTAAAATTGCACAAAATATTCTCTGCGCTATTTACGCTGTCGATAACTCTTAGCCGTTTATGGTACGACCATGTGCACCGATAATAAATAGACGCGATTGAAAATATCCTTTCCGTGCGACGCTATCGTCGACCGGGGAAGAATATTCAGGCCATGCATACGTGCTGCCGGCACGATTCCTCAGAAGTTGTTTTTGCCACTGTGATCGGAATAAATTGTATTCTGTTTTACGTTCATTCTGACGCTGCATGTGGAGGAAGTTCAAGTTGAATGAAAGTCGTCGTGAATAGCAAGCAGTTCACATCTCTGTAAAACACTTGATCATCAAAGCGCGATGTAATTCCAAACTCTACGATTGGTTCGCGTTTTCGGTATAGTAGTGAACGAATCATTTTAAAAAGCTCTTTAGGGCAGATTTAAAAACCGAACAAATAATAAGCCTAGTTTTAAACAATGGGGACGAAAAGTGTATAATTTCAATTACCGGGGTTCGAATACCGCTCGACTTTCTCTGTGCCAAACAGTATACACTTGGGTGGTCGAGAAACCTAGAAGTTGCTTCAGAGTAAAAGCAATACAATACATTGCATGTTTTTCCAAATTCCTTGCATCCGCGATGATAGTCTAAGTGAAATTTCAGAACTTTACCTATGCTCTAGGTGAAAATGTCGGTTTCTTTTTTATTTTGTGGGTGTTCAAAGGGCTCTCTGTAGTAGGATATTATTTCTGCCGGTGACAGTAACACTAATTTGATAAATAAAAAACGTTTTAAATTACTATTAATAACTCTCTGGAATGTAATTACTTTGCGGGAAACGTAATTTATTTAACCAAAAATCAGCACAATTTAGCTAGGAAATTTCCGTTCGATACTAAAGGTATAGCGGCAGCAGCGGAAAAAGGGGCCAAGATGTTAATCGAATTTACCCTTTTGGAAAAATTGCGAGGTCTCTGTTTGCTTTTCTTGTAACGTCCTTATAATAGAAAAAAAACAAAACAATTATACCTAGTTAAGCTTTAATGGTAACACGGTTATTACCGAAAGAAATATATATATATGTACAGTTATGAAAATGCGCTCTATAGTCGAACGTCATCGAAATCGTACGATGATTTCCAACGTAAATCATTGTTAGGCCGACGTATACATTGATTTAGATTTTGAAAAATCTGTTATTATTATTATTATTATTACTATTACTATTACTATTACTATTACTATTATTATTATTGTTGTTATTTTCTTAATTGAATTTTTTTGAGCTTATAGTCTGTCAAATATTTTTCAATACATCACATTTAACGCGTAATTATAGACATTAGAATATTATTGGCTTCCGGGCATTGTATAGTTTCAGTAAGACGGTAAAATTATAATAAAATGACTCTCGATTATTGAACAGTAACCGAATAAAAAATTTAGCCCACAGATGATGATAGTTGTAACGCATGACTATCTTCTGAAAGCACTTTTACACACACCTTGAGATGAATGATATTGGTCGCGACGAGTGACGCATTTCAAAAAGCGACCGCGGGAGTCCATACCATCGTTCTTCTTAATTCACCGCACGTGCAGACGGTGTAGACACCTGTGCTTAGATTGTTTCTGTAACGCGAAACTTTTCGTACACATTTCACCTATTCTTAAACCGAATTTAATCATTAAAATAACTTCTTTTTTCCGTTTTTTTCGAATGTACACACATTCTCCCGAATTTGTGTGAGATTGCTCTTAAAAGTAATTAGCGCAACAATAATTAGTGTGAAGTAAAAGATCTTAAAAGGGTTGGCAGTTTTTTCTTACGAAATGGTCAGAGAAAATATTTACACATTTGTATAAACGGGGGAAAAAATCAAAATGCCCGCTGCAATTAAACTTACAAAACTCTGGCTATGTATTCCGGTTATTTTTAATATTAATGAATGATTAGTACCCAGAAAATTAAATAAACTATAAAACATTGTTAGATAGTTACTGCAATCGCCTCGAAAAAATTGGAAATTTGACGATATTATAAACATGAACGCATTTCACCGTGCGAGAAGAACTCTTGGACTTTTGCAAAAGTCGGTCTCAACTGATTGTATGTCATTCTTCACAAAATTAAATTTTTGTAAACGCTTAACCAAAAGTCGTTACATATTTTGTACATTTGCACTATAGGCGGAACTTCTTTTTTTTTTTAAAGCAAATGGTTCTCTTGTTTACTTTTATTCCTGCCATTCGATGGTGTCATTGATTATCGGTCCTAATTTAATACAGTGAAAAAAACTGATTTAGTTATTTCATAAAAACTAGTGTCATTTTATGTTAAATAAGATGTCGTCACAGTTGGTGCGTCTTGACACGGAATCGAGTCGCAACATTGAAAACAATCCAGCAATAAGTAAGAGGCATTTGATGAAAAGTTTGTACTAGTGTCGGTAGAGCGTGTTCTATTTGCGACGCATTTTGGCTAACAAATGTGCGCACACGAGTATATACGTATTTATAAAAATCGATCTTTAGTTTACCTCTTCCCGTTTCCTCTTCCGACTTCATCATATACGATCTTTCATTTACAATCATTCTTTCATTACTCTATCCACCTTAATCTGCTGTGGGTTCCTGGTGGTAGAGGCATCGAGAGTAATGAAATCGCGAATGCTTTAGCTCAGGTTGCTGCTCGTTCCAGTTTTTACCTTAAAAAAAATCCCAACTACTAATCTATTATCCTTAAGTAAGAAATTTCACTTTAAATTTTTCTCGGATATGTACCCTTCCTCCTTTATCAATGATCATTTCTATCTCTAAATTCAACCTAATCCTAATTCTTTTGGCTTCCTTTCCTTATTGTCCTCTTCATTCTAATGAAGCAGTTGTCCGCTATGCTAATTACATTTTCTTTGAGTGTTCCACTCTTTCTGCGAATCATTTTCTCCTAAAGTTAAGGCTTCCTGCTCCTTATTGTACTTCCTGTATCCTGTTCATCCCCTCTCATTCTGCTGTCCCTGCTATTGGTTCCTCTATTTCAGCTATTTCCAATCGAATTAAGTTTTAATTAGTTGACTCTTTTTCCTGTTCTTTCTGGGTAGGGGTTTGCCCCCCCCCCCCCAAAAAAAAATGGACTTCCACTTTTGTCAATTTTTTGTAATTTTAGTAAAAGAGTAATTCATTACGTCATTCTTAACAAAACCAAATAAATGCTTACCAATTTTGTTATGAAATTCTCTTATCTATTCCAGCTGTAAACCGTACACGTTACAGATTTTGTATCAAGGATTTTCATTTTAACTCCAATGCGCAGAACAAGTGACATATATTGGTACGGTCTATTATTCTTTTTTTTTTTTTTTAAGTGGAGAGCACCTTACAGAGTCGTCAGAAGTCACTCAAAAAAAAAACACTTAGGTATAGAAAATTTAAAAAAACATGAATTTAATAAAAAAAATTTAAATCGAATCGTGCCGTTTTAGAGCGAGCCAAGCAGTATCGCGATATCAATTGTATACCTACACTACGACAGTGATAGACTGTTTTCCATCATGGCCAATTTACAAGGAACAGAGCCACCACTACAGCCACACTAAGATCGCGGTTTACACGATCTAGTCTTGACAGTCTACCACCCAGGTACTGTCTGAGATAAAACGGATGTACAACATCGTCGAAAAATGTCTGTTTAACTGCAATTTGTAACCGCCAATTTTACCAATTGTCATCATTGCTAAATATTATTTCGGCAATTCAGAACACTGTACATGTATATGTATATATATATATATATATATATTAATTACAACGTAATTCATAGGCTAGCCCCCTTTAGAAAAAATGTCCCAATTTTATGTAACGTTTGTTATATTTTAATTTTTACAGACTTTATATATATATATATATATATATATATATATATATATATATATATATATATATATATTAGTTACAACGTAATTCTTAGGCCACCAAAGTTAAATGTTAGAATAGGATTTTTTGTTATTATATTCATATGGACCGATTTAAAATTACGCTGTAAATTTTGATCATTTTATACAAAGTATAGAAGAGAAAAAGACAGAAATGTAAGCAAGAGGGGTCAAGGAGCACAGCCCCTTCCGAGGCCAAAATGACCGAGTTTATATATATATATATATATATTTATATATATATATATGCATGCATGTACGTATGTATGTATATATGTATGTAGAAAAAACTATAATCTTGGTATGTTACGTTACTTAAACTGTACGTAATAAAATTCGTGTTGAAGTCAGTGGAAACTTCCAGTTCCAATAAAATCTGTCGAACATGACCGAAGGGGTTTCAAAAATAATGAATGGCACACGCGTTATTTACGCGATTTGTTGAAAACAATAAAATCTTAGGTCCATTTCGTGTGCATTTTGATAGAGAAAGTTTTAAAATATAGTTCAGTTGTGCGCAGATTTCAATTAAACAGAATGTAGACGTATTAAACAGTTCGATCATAACTTTCCGCATTACTCGTTAAATATTTAATGGTATTTCGTAACTTGACCCTTGTTACTCCTAGGAAACCTGACCGTTACAAAATGTAGGCATAATGTTATCGATAGATGACCCCTCTCCACCCTTGAGCCTAGAAATTGATTTGGAATTTTTAAACTCACTACGGTAACTGAAGTGCAAATTTGTCGCTATTTTTTTCTCTTTCTTTCAACGTTCTACTCGGGATATTGCCCCGCTGCGTTTCGGGGTGTCTTATATAAATCACGGACAGAGTTCATAGTTAACAAGAGAAACTACACACGCTCGAGTATCTTATTACAAATGAAGAAAAAGTGAAACTTATCGCTTACACGGGCGAATTGACGTAGGCGCTATTTATGCACGATTTTCAGCAGAATTCTTTCACCTGTTGATGGCTTTCCAGACCACCAACCGACCACCATTTCAGAAATTACAGTGACAAAAGAAGAAGGAGGTGTGGGAAAAAGTTCACTCGTTGACGACTGTCCGGATGAAATAGTAGCGAGCTGAAAGGGTTGGCGTAGAATTTATTGCATGCAAACGATGTCGCAAGTAGAAAGATAAATTCTAATCAGTACCACGAAGCAAAATAAAAAGAAGAAACGAATTTATTAACAGTGTCGATAAATAGCGTATTGAGATATTCATAAGAATACAACGTAATTTATACTGAAAATATAATTATAGAGCTGGGTACACTTGTAGCGTCTTTATATATATATATATATATATATATATATATATATATATATATATATAAATATATTTATACACACTCATATATATATATATATATATATATATACCTATGCTACTTTAATATCGAAATATAAATAAGGTTATTCAAGAAAATTTCAAGTTTTCTTTGAATTCTCTTCCATTAAGATGTTAATTACAGAGTCGCTTTTTGATTACCGCTTTCTTAAGATTTTTAAGTTTTGCTCAAATTCCGTTAAAAAGTTTATTACAAAGTTCCGTTCTAATTTACTTTTTTTTTCCAATAAATGTGAGGATTAGCCTGCACCGTAAAAAGCCTATCTACAGATATGCCGAGCGTCGCCAGTTATACTTTACAATATACGTTTTCGTTTTTACCTTTAAGGTTGATTCACACACATTCGTGACGTATCGGTAACGTACACGGGACGTGACCGGGACGTACGTCGGCCAACGTGAACCACGAGTGATTTGAATTCACACCGGAACGTGTTCTACTCGTGCAGTGATCGTGTTACATAGAATGGCAAATTTTTCAGATGACGAACTTATTATGATTGCTTTAATTTTGGTTGAAGAAGAAGAGCAAGTTAAACGTAAAAGAAGAAAATGGGTTCATGAAGCATGGAAAAAGAGGGGGGGGGGTTGAAGGGGAATTCGTAACTCTGTATAAAGAGTTGGGGCAGAAGATGGATCAAAATTTCACGAATATTTTCGAATGACGGAAAGTTCATTCAATTTATTGTTGAGTAAATTAGCAAGATTACTTTAAAAAAGAAGATACACACTGGAGAAGAGCTATCTCCCCTAGAGAAAGACTTCTTGCGGTAAGAGTTCGCAATAATTACGATGTAGATACTCAACATAAGTTAATTAGATCCCCTCAAGTTTTGAACCAATTTTTACTAGATTTTATAATTCTATATTTTTTTAAAAAAGCTGCTGATAATGTAAGAGACACAATAATTATTCCGCTGCTTTTCCGTTGAATATTGTATTTACCGAAAATTTTTATTCAATATAACGGGCGCCAATGGCACATCACGGCATACCACGACCGGAATAACTCTACCGTGCAGAGCAATTAGGCTTTTTAGAATTAAAAAAAAATATATATAAGAAAATTCGCGCAAGGAGTTTAAACCAAAAAAAAAATATGAAAATTAATTTCATAACATATCATTTAAACAATCTTCTCATACATTCTCACAATTCTAAACTATTTAGGGCGGTGTTTGTCCTGCCTATCGGTTATGGCGTTCCAGCCACGATAGGGTCGACGAGAAAATAAAATTTATTGTAAATAATAAATGATGAAATAGTTTAAAATACAGGCGAGAGAATTATGTTGAAAATATATATAAATTTATATTTGTTTTTTTGTAATAATTTGTGAGTATAGTAGTGTAAATGATTGAAAAACCCGAAACTGGCCAAATGAACTGTATTTGTTCAGGCCAATAAAAAAAAACAAAAAAAAAACCCGAATTTAGATGTGTATGTATAATCATGTTTTGTTAATCAGTGTACGTTTTTTATGCAGCTGCTTCATTTTAAATCGTTGTCGTGTATAATTCAGAGATATAGATATGCAAGAAAGTTTTGTTCAATAGATATTTTTTTGTGAGTGAGTAAAAATAATTTCCGGAAGACCGAGGGATTCTCGACAAGAATAGAAATAAAAAAAAAAGTAAATTATTTTATAACACAACCGGCTCTCTCTCCGCGAGCTGATAACGTTATACCATTTTTCCGTTTTTTTTACAATTTCTCAAGCCTCGACATAGCTTGCTTGCACCACCCGCGCATACAACACCAAATCGGCATATTTTTACACATCATTCAACACACTACGAACCCGATCGCCTCCTTGACGCCGAACAAATTTTTATACTCTGTGTCCATATACCGTCCATCAGATTGATCATAAAGCACAGTATAATTACGACCAATTGTTCGTCATTCATCATTAAGAACCAACTCGTTCCGCAATAGAAAACACAAGAAATGCCGTCGTCATCACGTCGTGAAAACGTAAAAATATCGTCGCGAATCACTGTGAGATCACGTCACGTTTCTTCACGACGAGAGTACTTGTCGGCGCCGTCCCGGTCTCGCACCGAACGTGTGTGAATAGCGCTATCTAACTTTGCAACGAGAAATGTAGTTTTCCGCCGGCGACAATCTCGTTACGGACACGTCACTGTCACGTCACGAATGTGTGTGAATCGACCTTTATACAGTTCGAGTAGTATTCTTCGATCTCTGAAATCTATATGTTCGTTTCTTTTAGGCATCGAAACATCATGTCCCATTTGCCATTATCAAATGCCTTCTCTATGTCGATTAAGGCTAAGTACAAGGATCTATTCTTCTCCAACATTATTTCTATTAATATCCTTAGAGCCAAAATAGCTTCTCTTGTTCCCCTATTTCTTCTGAATCTAAATCGATCCTCTGAGAGGTAGGTTCTCTTCTATTTTTCTTTTTATTCGTTCATAAATGATCTTAGTTAGAATTTTCTACATGTGGGGTAGTTATAGTGCGATACTGCTCACACATATATACATATGTATATAATATATATTTAAAATAAATAAATACAATTTTTATAATTTGTGTTTTTTTTTTCGGATTTTGTAATGGAATTAATTTTCGATGAACACGGCTTTGTCAAACATTTGTTGTAACTCAGCCGGCTTTAATAAAAATAACTTTTACGCATTATGTTAATTTTTTGAATTTCTCTCTCCCATCACGACTGAACGTTGTATATGTAAGAATAATAAGCTCTAAAATGTAGCCGCAAAATACAATGGCAAGATTTAAGCGTTGTTATCATTACAGTTGTAAAATATTCAACAGAAATTCTCCAGGAATATTTTACAAACACGTACGAATAATGAGTAAAGAGTACATAATATTATTTTTATTTATTATATTTTAAATTCTAGCTAGAAGTGTAATATATAATATATATTTTGAAAAATTGAAATCGATGATGAAGACCCATCACCTTTTTCGTATATAAACGTAAGTTGGCGTTGCTTTTCAATCTACGATGATATGCACCTTTCATTTAGCATGTAATGATTTTCTCGAGGAAGTTTACTAAATATATCAAACAGGTGTGCCTGCGTCATTACTGTTTATTACTTTGTTCGTAAAAAAAATCGGAGGGGGGGGGGCTATTCATTATGAATGAGCGTATTTTTTGGCTGTATGTTAATGTGCGTGAGCTCGTAAATTTTTACTGGACAGAAGCACGCGCGCGACGTTTTCTTCGTTTCATTCTAAACATTGACCCGCCAGCTAATTCTGATTTTTTTCACTATTTATATTTTTTACTGATTTTTTGGCAGAACTCACGTCGCGTTGGAGATTTGTCAATTTGCAAAGGCGTAACGAAAACTTCGAATGAGTAAACTCCTCTCGCGGCTCCTTACCTTGAAATCTGTGATGTGTCATCGGATGACAATTATTATGGGAAATGAGAGCAACCGTAGTGTGCAGCTAATATACAAAGTTGGTTCGTTACGGACAAAAGATTTTCAAACTTGGTCTTGAGTTTATTTTCGATTAATGACGTTTTCTTCGGGATTCTATCTTTTGTCCGACACTCACGATGGCTTTTTGAATAAATTTCGATAATTACCGATAATTATATCGATAATTACATCGATAAGCCCGCAAAATATTAAAATATTTCTGTACTTTCGAAGGAAAGGCCGGTTTTAATATTTCTGGTTTTTACACGGACAAAATAATTTTCAAAAGTGTTCGCAAATGATAACGGTAGCTTTTGAAAGTACGTGCCATTGCGTTGTTGTATGAGAATTTTCTCGCTGAAAAAAATTCAACGAGATCTTACGCAAGGGCGCTAATCTGCGTCGTTCGGCCTGTTAATAATCTCAGGTTTCTACAAATGTACGGGGCATTGAAACACACATCACCTACTCCTCCGAAAGGGCTCTAGCGATAGTTTTCCTTCTCGGTTTCTCATCAAGTGCTTGTTTCCTTATCTGTGTTCTGATTGCCTCATTAAATATTCTTCTGTACGTCGTCGCAATAAACATCCTTTTAATTATTTAAACTCTTGTTTAAACTTTTATCACGAATGTCCTTGATAGCTAACCATCTCAAATGTAAAACAAAAACAGAAAAAAAGCGGATATTTGAAACAGAAACTTTAAGGTTAATAAAAAAGTAAAGGGACAGACAACTCCAGTTGAAAAGGTTTTCCGATCTGAAAATTTGATAACATTACATGTTTCTTGCAGCTTTTTAATAGTCATGTAAATGTGAATTTTTCTCATTTTGAGCGAACGATGGCCCAATCTCATATAGAAAAGCTCACGCGGTCACTGGAGAAATACCCACCCCATTAGTAAAAAATTGATGGCTATGATGGACGGGGCGAAGAGAAAGGAAAAACTCGAAGAGACTTTTTAGGTCATAGTGAAGAGGTTTTTTTTTTGGAGATAGAGGTTTTCGTGAAGAAGTCGCGTTCTTTTACGGTCAATCGCCTTAAGAAAAAAAAAGACTAACTTTTAGACAAAGCGAAATAGTGAAATCGCTAAGTCGATTCGAAAATTGTAAACGTCGTACAAAAAGAGTTGAAAAAATTGAAACAAAATTTGTCGTAAAGTCATGTTACTTCGATAGAGTTACCATCCGATCGCAGACCTCTATTGTCATTTCCGTGATCATGTTCCACCATCGGCAAACATGCGTACATTATATGTTATATATATATATTTAATTAATCGTTTTGTTAATTTTATAAATTTACAAGATGTAACCGATCGGTCGATAAAGAAAAATTTTATGTAGGAATTTGAGTATTATAAAATTTAAAAAATCAACAAAATTTTTTCCATTTCGTAATTTTATAATATAAATATCGCAATATTACGTCCACTGTAGTAAATAGACCGTGATGGTGTGGCATCTCTGGAATAATATAAAAGTTTATTAAACGTTTCAAACTATAGTTTAATTTCTGAGTTTTCGTTATTTGTTTCATATCGGAACAATTATTATAAACAGTTCTGTGAATATATGTGTGTCCAAATTAAACTTTAAACCTGTTGCTTAAGTTTTCGTATACTACTATTTCAATAACCCACCTTCGATGCTTTTATGCCTTTTTCCCCCCCGTTTCAAACGTGTGATATTTTTACTTTTTTTTTATTTTTTTTGTAAATATTATGTAACGTCTAAAATGTCGTTATAAAAAATAACTACATGCGAACGTCCCATTTAGATGAGTTAAAAAAATCTATAATAATTTGGATTACGCGGTTAAAAACTAAGGTCGTTTAAATAGAACGTTTTTTTTTTTCTTCTTTTTTTTCTTTTTTGGCACACTTCATTAAAGACTCATTTCGTAACATCTTATCATTCTACAGACGCGGCAGATGTTCCAAAATGACGTGACTCTGTACTGTAGTAATAGTTCGGGTAGCCCGAAAGAAAAAAGTCCATTGCCCCTAATACGAAGCTCTCTACCTTTCACGAGGTTGTAATTGTTGATAACGTGTTCCAGATGTGGCTCTGAATGTTTTCCCCTTAATAATTATAACTCGATGAAATGTGAATTATCTAACAAGGTCTGTTGTGCGGCGCCACCGCTATAAGTAATTGTGCATTTCCATGTAAACTTTCTAAATAAACTTAATTCATAATATGTATTTTTATAAGCTCTTTAATGGAACTATGTACTCTTTTTTCTATTAAACAGTGAGAAGTGAGATCATAACCGATTTTAACGTAACGTTTTGATCCACTAAAAACTTAATTAGCCGTGAAAATCGTGTACGGTATTTTCAAGATTAGCCCGGGTACAAATAGTCAGGTAGACTCGCTTTCCGGTCGCTGAAATAAATCGCAGTTAATAACATCACCTTTTGTTGAAATTTTTCTTTCGATCTATATCAAGTTTCTCTTTCGGACATGTTTAATTTTTTGTTGCACCTATTTTATAGTTTCAACGTCTAATATCTTGCTACGATTTTTAATGATTTTTTCCTTTTTAATTTGTCCGAGTTTTTACTGCTAATAATGACAAACAAGTAGAAAATTTTTAATTTTTAACACTTTCTCAACAATATTTCTAGACGTAGCCAACTATCGTGGCGTAGTTGATTAAGCGGTGTTTCGTACGAGTAGAATATGCGGCTGCCGTATATTGACACTTGAAAAATTTTACTTGCGAAAGTGAAAATGTATATATATATATATATATATATATATATATATATATCAACTCGGCCCTCAGTGCCTCGCAAGAGGAAAGTTAACAACGTCATTCATAGCCTAATTCCCAATACTTTTTCTGTTATATATATATATATATATATATATATATATGTATATATACAATATATGTAACGTTTTGGGACAAAAAAAGTGACGGTAGTCAGGCTATGAATGACGTTGTTACTGAATAACATAATTAACCAGGGTAACAATCCATTTTGTCAATACTTTGTCTTCTTATGTATACAACACGCGTAACGTTTTGGGACAAGAAAAGTAATAGTGATCGGCCTAAGAATGACGTTGTTATTAATATATTTCTAGACATTTGTCGTTTCTTTAACATGATTTAATCTTAAAATTGATACGTATAGATGTACTGGGTAGAAATTTCTATGAAGGACATATGTAACAAAGTGGAACAGCAATTAGCGAGATGTGAACATAGAGCATTGCAATAAAAGTATCTGTACACTATGCGCAGAGTACAAGATGGATCGGAGCACAACAATAATAATACTTGTTGTATATGTACACCTATATAGTTCATAAAATAAATACTAAATGGGGTGCGATGGCAGAAATTACTATCCCCATTACATACATCAGATTACATTCCATCATGATACCTCCCAGAAAAAGATGATTTTCATCATTATCGTATGCAGACAGTGGCCCTTCATAGTAATATGGGGGGTCATACTTATCACGAAAAATTTCTAAAAAAGTAAATCTATTAGAAAAAATACCAAACGATTTTTAGAATGGAAAATGAAAGTCAGTAATCAGTTAAGAAAGCTGACAAACCGGAAACGATGAAACTCCGCAACTTGCTAAGCATAGTCCGTTCAAAGGTTTCGAGACTCTAACAAAAGACGTCGCAACAAGTACAAGCAAACTGCTAGTTCGTCCTTGAAACATCCGAACTATGTTGTATTCAGTGTAGAATCATGATAACTTGTCTCAAAAGAACCCGTTAATCTCAGAGAAGAATTTGCAAAACAATTTTTACCAAAGAGTATTATTCAAGCCGATAGATTTCTAACGTCAGTTATTTGGTCCGACCAGAGCAAATATGTTTCCGGCTTCGATTGCGGTCTGGCGGAGGGCTGAAGTTCAAAGCACGCAAAATTCTTCCAACAGTAAAACATTACGGCGAGAGCGTGTTAGTTTTAGGCTGCATTGGTCCTAGAGAAGTTGAAAATTTGTCATTTTATTGACAAGAAAATCGTAATAATGCCTGTGCACCATTATTTGCGTCAATCCACCTGAACCTAAAACTATCATTAGAGTTAAAACAACGACTCGATACGCCCTTCCTTTAAAACACGAGAATAACTGTTATACTTTGTAATGTGTTCATTGAATTGTAATATATGTATGGGCGCGAGTGTGTGCGTGTGTGTAAAAATCTCGAAAAACTTGGTGCGAGCGAGAATGTGTGCGTGCTCGAAATCCTATTTGTCGGTCGAGGGTGAATGCACCGTTACACGGTCACGCGGTTACTGGAGAAATGCTCACCCCATTAGTCGAAAATGGTGGCGATTGGTCGGGGAAAAGACAAAGGAAGAAGGATTCGAAGGCACGACCAACAAAAAGATTGTGAAAGTCAGGCGGTCGCTTTTTTTTAGCGTCCTGAGTCGCTTTCTTACCGTCTTCGTGAGCTAATAGCTTCAACATTTACAACGTAAAATAGTGTAGTGGTCGATCATATCCGTAAATTGTTAAATCAGTACGCGATTATAAATGGTACAAGAAGTTACCAGAAGTTTCACAGTAAAATCGAACTAAAGTCGTTTCGCGTGCCTGCAATAGAAACACCACCCGATTGCAGATAAACACTGCCAACACCCTATTCCTCTACCACCGCCAGCAAACAGTGATGCGTACTAATTTATATTATATATTTAATTAATCGTTTTTTTTTTTTTTTTTTTTTCCTTTTCGGTATAATAATTAATTATATTTTTTAGCAGCCGGCCGTTCAAGAAAGAAAGGTAAAGGGAATTAATAACCTCCAAAAACCCTAAAACTAATTTAATAACAATAATGATAAGAATATAATAAGAAATTAATCAATTTAAATATCCACAAGTTATAACGTAGAAAAATGTTACAACATATAATGTGTACACTTTCACGATCGCCTAATCTAAACTCTACTGAACGCACACTATCTCGAAATAATAGTCCGCGAACGATAAAGCAAGTTAGACGTTGCGAAATGTTTGGAATATAAAATTCCCCCAGAAGACGTGCGACCAACCCGATGAGATTAGAAATTGGAATTCACTTTCTTTCTAGTAAAATTACTTTACTGAGATGCACAGATATTTTTGTTGTGTTCAGTTCTGTTTATTTTTGTATTTAGTTTTTTTAATTGTTCTTTTTTTTTTTTTTTTTCGGAAATATTCTTATGTTGTTTATACGTGTTTTGTGGTGATATTTTTTCTCTTTGCTGTTCCGCAACTACTGTTTTCATGTTTTTATTTTTGTTTTTTTTTGGGGGGGGGGTCAACCAGGGACTTCCACCTAGAAACGATAGGAAGAAGAGCCGACTAATTAAAACTTAGTTCGATCGGAAATAGCGGAAATAAAGGAACCAATGGACAATAGACTGAGAGGAAAAGGACAGGATACAAGAAGCACAATAAGGAGCAGGAAGCCTAACTTTAGGAGCAGTAAGTAGAGAGAAATCGTTCCGCAGAAATAGCAGAACACTCAAAGAAAATGTAATTAGCATAACAGACAACTGCTTCGTTAGAATGAAGAGGATAATGAGGAGAGGAAACCAAAATGTTTTCATGTTGCGCGTACAATATACGTGTGAGTGTGTATATATATGTGTATAGATATAGATATAGATATAGATATAGATATAGATATAGATCAAAGACGAAGGGTGAAAAATTTGTGAAGGGATTAGAACAAGCTAGAGTAATTAAAACATAATTACAACAGTCAATATATGTATTTTAAAATAAGAAAACAAATGTAAATAAATACATCTGCTTTTTCGTGCACTGTGTGCTGTAATGGACGAAGTTAAGTTCGGAATTAGTCGTTTAATTGACATTTTTTATCATTTTATTATATCACCAGATCTATAATTATTTATATATCTATATAATATTAGGAGTTACGTAATTGTACGTAGTTTCTACTCTGTTCATATTACAAATTAGGTTAAATTGTAACACCGTTTCAAAAGCACTGCTAATTTATTTACCGTTAGTAGATTGTACTGAAATATACGTGGAAATAAAAAAAAGTCCTGTAATTATACCTGCGTTTAATTTCAATAGGTTATATTAAATGGATTCTACTTAAAATAATTTTAATTACCAAGGGGAAATATATTAACTTAGTAAAATATTGAAAAAATACAATTTTTACTTAATATAACTCTTACAATTAGTAATAAAATCGCTGCCTTGCCGATTTGCTTTTTTTGCAATTATGCTCTTCTTGGCGTAAATAACGGATATTATAAACGAAAGACTTCGGATTTAAATAAAAATATCTTCCGAGAGAGGAACCTTCTTTGGTTTTGCTATTGAATAAATAAGCAATAATTAAATTAAACGAGGCGATAAAAATAATCGATTGTGACTGACGAATGAGAATACGGAATTATATTTAAATTTAAAATCGAAATAAAGACGGTACGAACACAATTTGAAAACAATGAAAGAACAGACGAACAGTTACTTGAAGCATTTCTAAAATCGAATACAATTCCCCCGGTTTTGCTTTGAGAAAACCGCTTTAGAGACTGGTCGATACATTACTAAACAAGCGCAAATTGTTAATCCAGGGGGGGAAATAAAAATAGTGTGTCTAAATGAGTAAGAGAATTTTTGTCTTCTTTCGTTGGCTGAGTAATTTCGATTCATTCGCAGAAAATCTGCTTCGCGAAAGCTCTTGGGCTGGCTTATATTTCACTGAGAAACAGAGGATCATTTTTTAAAGCGAAAAATGTAGGCATCTAAAAGTGAACGAGAAAAGTTTATTTTCGTCCCCGCTGCCATTAATCGAAAAATGTTTAAAAATGACCTTTCCGATAGTCCGATCGAAAGCTCGCTTTTATTTCGTATTGAAACAGAAAATTTCTCTTAATGAAAAACAAAAAGTTGAATTCGCAAGAGACGCGCGACAATCGAAGAAACATAATTGTGTGCGGGTTCTATTGATCACTTTTATGCTAAAACACTAATCCATTGAACGAACACAGCGACATTATCAAAAAACTTTAATTTTGTAATCGAAAAATTTTATACTAAACAAGTTATCTAATTAGTCCGGGTAAAATACAATTAATTGTCAAGCGCTCCCCATTATATGCCTATTGTGTTTCTTTGCATTTTGCAAATACAAAATAGGTCTCCATTTAGTTAGACCCGACTTCGATCACACTCAAAAAGACAGATAATTCAGAAAAATAAATTTAGATTTATGAACTGCAAAATAAAAACTAATTTTCGAACTAGTTCAATGCAAAAGTCCTAGATTCGAATTTTATCGATGATTTAGTATCGATTTTCCGGGTAACAACACATTCGATATGTTGAACATTTAAAACTTCATTAGAAAAACAATTTACGGTAGTGGACAACGTGTTTAATAAATTAATCTTAAAACTGAACGTTTCACCGGAAACTTATACCACCGTCGGAAACGAATTTTAAGATAAATTTTCTAAACACGTTGTCTACTATCGGGAATTGTTTTCCTAATTCGTTATGTTCTTCAATTAAACTGAAAAATAGAAGAAAAATTAAACGATCGGTTCGTTACTGTTTTGTAAAATAATAGACTATTATTATTCGATTCGCGTAATAATCAAACGTATTTGTTTATAAATTTACAGTCGGTATAGTCGAGGCAAGATTGAAAAAAACTCTGCGGAATACGTTAATCACCTGGACGGAGTTAATCTTCTACGATACGGCGGTGCGTAAAGTATTGCCTATAGCGAATTCGCAGGGAGATATTCTATTGGAAACTTCCTGTCACGTTGGTTTAATGATTAAGCTTTGCGAAAGTAACGAAAAAGCTTAAAGCTTAAAGCTTAAGCGCTGATAGTAAAACGTAGTTTCGGCTTAAAATTTAATATATCAGCTCTACCGAGCGGGAAGTTTATTTGTATTTTTACTCGTTTTGTTCGCGGTATACCCCCTGACGATAAATCATCGAAGGCACAACACCGGTAGGAAGTTCTTTCATGGCTACGCGCTTCTTTTATTGCTTTTCTTAAACACTTCTAGAAGTTTTTATCTTGTACGCGTTAAATTTTTTACGGTCAAAAATTTCTTATTTCCCGGCGAGCATTTCTTTAAAGCTCGCTGTAAAAACAGAAACATTCCTACCTTCATTTATGTAATTAAAAACGAAAAAACTATCAATATTAATATTCTCCCCCCCCCCCCTTTTTTTTTTGTATTATTTTTTTTGCTTAAAGTGGACTCGAACAATAAGAAATTAAAATATCGAGAAATTCGATAATATTTGGAAATATATAGAACAGTGAAATGGAATTACGATTTTAAAAAATGTTATTAATTTTTTTTTTTTCCATATTATAATTGACACAACGCAGTTTCACTCTCTTTTTTTTTTTTTTTTTAATACTCGTTATTAAAGTATACAATAATACCAAATTTTCAAAATATACATATATAAAAAAAAAAACAACAAAAAAAGCCTAATAAAAATAAACGTCAACAGTTTATAATGGAGTAACAAAATATGAATTAACACTTCTATGTGGAATATATCCCCATTAATTTAATAATCCATATCGATATATATATATATATATAACAATGTATGAAATTATGTGTCATACTTATACCGGAAGTAGAAAGAAAATCATGTAACGATAAAACCGCGTTTGTGTAACATTTATAATGCAACAAAAAAAAAATTACATGAGTCAATTGAAACCAACTCTTCTACAAGAATTATAGGAGTATGTGTCATCCGGGGATGGAGGGGCTCTCCTTATGACGAGGTCCGGTCTAAATTGTATATCTAAATTTCGAACCTCCGTCGTATAATTCTTACAGACCAGCTGATTTTAATTGACCATGTCATTTTTAAACGTCGCTAAAAACACCGTTACGTAATTTTCATATTACTTTCGGCGTAAAAATCATACTATCTTTACAGAGAAAGGAAGGAGCGTATTTTTGGCAATTGCTTAAATAAATTTAATGTTAGTAATTCGTGGTACAAAATTACAAATTTGTTAGTAGGAACAATTATTTTACAAAAAAATTCACGTGCGACTGTGCAACGTAATACATTAAATCGAAAGAATGAACACTGTTATTAAACAAATGAGAATGAGAAAAAAAATGCGTTCCATAAAGTTAAAAACATCTTTTAACAAAACGTCGAGGCGCGTTTTTCTTCTTTTTTTTTTTTTTTTTTTTTTTTTTGAATAATTTGCGGGTTCCACAAGGCAATGCCCGTCTGTGGGTTCCCAACATAATTATATCGTTTATTCATCATCTACATCTTAAATCTAATACATCATATTCGTCTTATATCTAACTACTTAATTCAACTTAACTTCTATTTTTACTATTCTACGTCTAATTTTAATTCACAACCCTGAGATCTGTAACAACTCGCTGCAGATTCAAATTTGAAATTTCCATAATCCTGCTGATCCGATGGGTTATGTTGTCGGAGCTCCCTCCCAAAAAAAAAAAAAAAAAGAAATAAGTAAAAAGATTCCTGCTAGAGTTCGAATAATTCGAATTTGTAATTACAAAACTAATTCAAATGTCACACTGTTTGACGCACTTTTGAATAGCAAGATATTTACTTAAATTCGTCAAGGAGATAATTTATCAATTTATAATACATATTTAATTCATTATTTGCTCTGTCGCCTCCTCCTTATTGCGATCCTCCTCGTATATGTGATGCTGATCATATTTTCTTCTTCGAGTGTCCTGCTCTTCGTAATGAACGCTCCCTTTTATACAGTCAGCTCTTGCCATTAGGTCTCTCTACTCCCTATAACTGTTTCTTTATCCTCTCCTTTCCTTCATCTCCTGTAGTGTCTGCACTGCTGTCCTTTGTTGCGTCTATTTCGGACCGCCTAGCTATTTAGTTCTTTAGCTTAGCCTGTTTGTTGGATCAATGCCGCTGGAAAAAACCAAAAAAAAAGAAATCATTTTTTAACCGGCTATTGACCTGTACATAAAGTAAGTAAAAAAAGCAAAGCATATATCCTTGATAAGCATGGATTGTGATGTTTTAAGCCTTTCATAATGGTAGTAAGCCGAACGGATTTTAGGAGAATTCCTTTCTCTCGGCTAAAATCGTTATGCGAGAAACACTTTAGGCAGAGATAATGATAAAACTGAAATAAACAGGGGAGGTTCGGAAAATCGTGTATAAATTTAAAATCACATTCGAACAACAACGAGAGAGATCGAAATCGAAAAAGGCGCGCAAATGTAATTGATTATTAAGAAATAGTTTATTTCGCGGCGATAAATAAAAGCGAAAGATAATACGGGATGAGGATAGTAATAAGAGAAATGCGATAGAAATTTTTTCTTTTTCTGGAATTCGTAAAAGTCCGCTGCTTTATTATCACTTGAATAATTGGCTCTGGTTTCGATAATAATGGCGCGCAGATGTATAGGCGACAGGGCCAGAAAGACCGGACCGCTCTCCCGGTAAATCTGATTTTAGATTAGATAAAATGAAATTCTAATAAAAACGCCAAACTAATTAATGTACAAAAAAGCTGTTCTGCTAATTAAACACTGACCATAGTACCGGGGAAATAACTAAGAATTGGCTATTTCGCCGACAAGCAGGTGCAACTTCTTTATCGCAATTTAGAGTTGTTTATTTTTCCTTTTTTACTTTGTGTTCGTCATTCTCCTCTGTAGGCAGGCGGCTAGAATTATGACGACATTCTCTATAAGATTCCGGGGTCTTGTCGGTTTCAAAGTTTACGATTCTCGATGATATATGTACATGCTAAGTACAATTAGAAGATTTGTCGGTTCGATTTCCAATTCGAAAATTAAAGTGGAACGCACGGAGTCTCAGATTTAACTTCGCGACAGTTCGGAGGTTTGATTAATTATACAGGTGCCGAAAATTTGTAACCTTTAGTTTCTGCAGCGTTCACTTAGGTATTTATTGCTTTTTTCTCGTATTCCACGATGCTTATTTTAATTCTACCTTTTGTTTGTTTTTATTACACGTTGATTTAATTTTTGTCAGTTTAACATTGGTTTACCGCCTACTTTATTATTATCCTTTATTGAAAGTAAAAAACACTTGCCAGAATTACTTTTTCAAGTGTAAAGTGTTTTATTCCTTTCTTTGCATATTCCTACTTAATAATTTTAACCGTGTTGCTGCGAACGCTTCTTGAATATGGAAGAGTGTGCCGTACGAGCGTGTAGTAATATTTCTGAAATTTATAGCACTGCAATAGTGTTGATTGCGTGTGCTTTAACTGTATTTATTATAGGCATGCAGTGTGATATTAAAAGACTGTCGTCGGAATGTATTTAATGAACATTATAGACTGCCTAATTTCTAGGAGAAAAATTTGCGAAAGCCGGTAGAATAGCGGATGAGATGGAAGTACACAATGAGACAACACATGTGTGTGTGTGTGCGCGCGCGCTACAATGAAAAAATAACCTGACAAAATAATCCTCTAACGCATTTAGTGTAAGATTTGTTGATGATATACTCGTAAAAAACAACAACTGAGCAACGGTATGTTATGTTGTATGTTGAATTGCGGTCAGAGAACCTCTTTGAAAATATTTTTAGGAAACGAGTTCGGTTAATAGGCAATTTTTGATGAAAACACAGTGTGTGTCAGTTACAACATTGTCTCGTTATGATGGCCATCTTATCTCTTTTTTTTTTTTTACAATTCTAATGAAATTCTCTCATTAAAGCTACTTCAAATAATTGAAATAACTTCTTATTTACTTTGATTTACCTTAATTATCGATATGAATGTTAATTTATATCGGGCAGAGTAAATTATATTGTTCCTTTTTTTTTTAAATAAATGTAACTTGGAAAAATAGGTTGTAATACGATTATAATATCTCTGCTGTAGAGTAACAAGGCTGTCTTTCGAACGATAAATTCTTGGATAATTACTCAAAAATTTTTTCTCTTTTCGGTTGCGCAATCGTATGCTTATTATTTCTTCCCAAAATTCATGCATCAAAGTTACTCTCTGTCATTTCTAATAATCTCACCATCATAATTAAATGGAAAATTCGTTTTATTATTTCAAACTACATAGGGATAACTCGATTTTATATACGGGGATAAATTAATAATTTTTTAAAAGAAAAAAAAAACAAAAATATTACTGCACCGGTATAGTATAATTAAGGGTACATAGGAAAAATGTATGTTATTATTGTCATCGGCATTCTTGCTGTTAAAAAAAGGAAAAAGAAGTGTGCCTCAGTTTTTGTTATACTGACATACTTAAATCTGAAGAAGTTGCTGGTTAGTTGATGATCCACTTTGGTCATTTACCGAATTTGCATAATTTATAACTTCCGGTTTCATGTTCACCTTTGCGTTTTATTATTCACGCTCGGAATAATGTTTCGGACGTAGTTGTGTGTAACTTTTAGCGTATACCGAGCTTTTACTATGGCCGGGCAACAACGCGGTTGCATTAAATTATAAATTAGACTGAGCTCAACGTTCTCGCTTTGTTACATTCATAGACAATATTATCCATAAACAATGTTAAAAAACTGGGCGATCTTTTGTATAATTTTCGTTATACAAAATAACCACCGGCAGGGGGGGGGCGGTCGTTGATTATGCAAAATAACTAAGACGCATTAATCGATAAATAAATAAACACTTACGCAATTTTATTATTAAATAAATTAATAAAGATCCTTCTGTGTAGTTTCTCGGTTAATTTTGCAATTAAAGTTTACGGGAGGACTGCTGCGCGCAATCTCTTTATTAATTCTCTGTTTAATAATGAAATTGTGATATTAACGTTTATCTATTTATCGAATAATCTATAATTTTAATAAAAAAGTTTGCTTTTCGTTTAATTATTAAATACCCAAAGTGTGTTTCTGGTTGAAATAATTCGAATACCTATCGTATTTTGTCCATAGATTTAAAATAGCGGGGGTTCGAAAAATTACGTAGAATGCAGTTTTTCACAGATTAAGGCTCTTACGATTAACAACGGGGTAATGTAGAATACCCCCTCTGGTTAATGACTTTTATTTTACTGAAAAGTTAATAAATTTATCGCCGAAGAAATTACGAAAGCAATATATTATTAAGTAAACTGTGAAAGGATGATGTGTTAATAATTAAGACATATTATAATGTTTTTTGAAGAGAAAAAAAAAATGCTGAAATAATTATTTTTCTTTTATTTCATTTCCCGATTTTTCGTAGTTCTGGCCTTTTACGACACGTTGGTATAAGAATTCGTATTTTTGTATCCATCCAACCACCAAAGTTCATTGTATGAAAATCTCGGGAGTTTTTCAATCTCTACATATACTTTGTTTTGATTTTAATTTTTTAAAAAAAAAAAAAAAAACTAAAATTAAACAAAAACAAGCATGTATTAAAGTCTTTTTACTTGTGTTTTATAATACTTTTAGTAAAATCTTAATTTCAACCGGCTTTGCACTTGAACAATAATCGGGGTTTTAAACTGCACTATCTTTACTGTAACAAACTTTAAAAGTCCGAGTATTGTCTGAAATTAAGCTTTTTTCGTGAAAGTCCAACGGCGATGAGGTGGAAAAAGAAATTTTACCCTTTAAAATCGTTCTTAGCAACTATCTAAACAGTTGACCTTTACTATAGGCGAAATAATAACGATTAAATAAATCTTCGGATGCAGAGAGGCGTAATAGTAGTCGATTTTTATAATGCTTTGTTCGGTTTTTAAAAGAGAGTATAATAAAAAAAAAGAAACTCGTCAAAGGCCGCCAATGTAATGTAAGCCATTTCTTCGAATTAATCATCGGAGATTAAAATTAATTCTGGAGTTCACCTGATAGAACGCATTTCTTTTTTTTGTTGTGTGAGTATAATAATACCATATTGCTTAACTGTGTTTCGGCAAGGTAGAAAAGGAGATGGAGTGGAAAAGCAGTCTCCGGTACGAGTGAATCATAGTTTTATAATTGAGTGTAGATTTTAGGTGGTACGCGAGTTGAGAGTCCGTGCTTCTGCTCGACACTCCGTCCTTGTTTCATTCGGTTTCTCATCTGCTAGGCGAGCGTGTCTCCGAAAAAAAAAATGTCATTGTTGTTTCATTCAGCGCAAGAGTAGGTCGGTAGGTATCTTCTGACACGGAAAGAGAGAGAAAAATAGGGGATATCGCCGGTAGGTAGATAGCGAGCGTCATGCGCATAGTCAACTTTGCAGACCGATCGGGTTTAGGAGATCCGGCGATCGTTAGAGAGATGGGACGATGCAACGGTGCCGCCTAGCTGTGGAATCGAACGGAATAGCTTCGTCGCGGTCGTCTATTATCTTCAAAGTGGCGTGCTTACACAGCTCTGCGAGCGCAGCAGACGGAAGACAGCGAACCAGCGTGTCCGTTGCTAAGGAACGTGGGAGAACAAGGACAAAACCGTTGGCATTCCGTTTTCTGAGCGATTTTGCTCGCATCTTCTAAGGCGAAATGCAAATTTTTCGTCTTCTTCAAACGATTAAAATCTCTCCTAGACTTCGGTGCCGAGCTGAAGAATTATTGCCCTATCCGGGGACCACTGGCCGTTGCAGTTTTGATTTATCCGGTACCTGAGTGCCGGAGTTGTTCGAGAAACGCGCAATAATAATCATTACCCGCGTACTTTTTATTAGTTCGCCCTGTTAACGTGGAACGTGTTTTTGCATGCACGCTGAAAAGCTGAACACACGAGGCCCAGCACAAAAATCCTTCACTCGCCGTACCCGTACCCGTAGGCAGGAATCCTCTTTCGAGAAAGTGTTGTTCCCGCGAACGATTAACTGTTGCACCAGCTCTGCCGAAGTACGCATTAATAATGTCAGTTATTGTTAATAAATGTTTAGAACCGCCGAACCGCGATTCCACATTTGTCGCCTGTTCGCGGATCTGCCCGAATCGGGCAATGGGCTTCACAGTTTTTGCGTGTAAATTTCGGAAACCTTGTCACAACAATTGATTCTGTCGCTGCGCTACCTAGCATGCCAACAAATGGAAGCTGAATCTCTACGAAAGCACTAGTAGCGCGATGATATATAAAATAAGAAAACTGTATATTCGATGTGAAATATTTTATTGCGTAGTTACCCGCGTCATGCTTTTAAATTGTGATTTTGAAAAGGAAACCATGAATAAATGAAAAATTATTGATTGCCGCGAGCACGAAAGTGGGAACATTTGTGCAGTCGAAAATGAAAATGGACGCTAAAATTTCACCGACAAATTAATATCGTGTCCGGCCCTCCCTTTATTATTTTTAAATCACCGTCTCGGATAAGACATTTCAATGAACCAGATACATCGAGATAGAATTGAACGAGAGTGCGAACGGTTCGGTTTTTCTACTGGACGAATTTGCCAGCGTGTCGTCATTGCAATCATCTCAGATTGAGATTAGAAAACTGAGCTGGCCATTGACGTTATTGCCTGAGAAGAAGTGTTGATTTCGCGAGGTGTCTATCGCTGGTAGTTCAGAAAATCCAGCTAAAGTTTGTCCGCAGCATGGGGAAACTAATATATCGTTCCAGAAATCCGCGTATGAATATTCCGTGATTCCAGTAATTCAGTAAGTAGAGAACCCCCGGATCGTTCCGACTCAAGCCGGTCCAATTACAAAATTACCTCCACCGTTTTAGGCTTAGAACGGTTTTTTTTTGTGTTTTTTTTTTTGAATGCTTCGCCTGTATGACATTAAATGTGTCACCATATGCCATTAGATGTGTCACCATATGCCATTAAATACATTTATCGGTAAAAATTATTTTCATCCGCTGTTCCCCCAGTTGTATTGTACTTCTGCGAATTATTCTAGCCTTCCGGTTTATTTTTGTTTTTTTTTTTTTTTTTTTGTATTTAGGAGAGAGGTCTGGGGCACGCCCTTTTTTAATCCAGATTCGATGATCGATGTCGTACTGTGCGCACCCTAATATCATGCGTGGAAATGTCATAAGCAGCAGCAGAAATATCTTTAGTCGATCTGAAACCATTTTTCTCCGAGAGGCGATAAGTATCAACGGGGGATATTTTTTTGTGTGCGGCGATCTAGAAATCGAGGTCCATTTCGGATATGCTTATACCATTTTTCGCACGGCTTGATGATGAGCTTATTTTAACCGTTTTGCTATTGCCTTTTAATCGGTAAATTTAAAATATGTTTTTACCTGGTTCTATTTTTGCGCATCTAGTGCATATATTCCTTCTGACGGAATCGTATTGCTCTTTCACATCCCTTCGATTATTACCGAGGATCGGATTTTGCGTATAATACGTTCGGCTCGTCGCTACCGTTTTCAATATTAGAAGTGCGTATGAATATACTTATTTTAAGGGTTTGTAAGTGTTTTCAATGATTTCATACAAAGAGAAAATTCTCACGTACTGTGCGCGCAATTAATTATTTGAAGTTGTTAGAAAGGTCAGAGCGAATGTTTCATATGAAATATACATATGTATAAGAGTGCTTTGTCTCTCTTTAAACAGTACTTCAAAGAAATTATAATTTTTTTTATTTTTTGTGCAAGTTTTTTGTTGGACGATTATCGTCTTTTTCAGTCAGTAAACACGACAATAAAAAAAAAAAAAAATAATAATAAACAAAAAAGGCTAGATTTTTTAGGATCCCGTACATATATAATATACGCGGGGAGTTCTAATAAGATGGTTCAGAAACGACAAAGATATTCAATTAAAATATGCGCGGAAACGGTTTCACTTATTAATTTCGAAAATCTAAAACATAAATTACAATAAAAATTCTCCTTAAAACCGTATCTATAATTATAAGATCAAAATGGATTACCCTGAGCGCCAACAAACCCCCTTAAAAAACGTCAAGAATATGTATAATGTATTTTTTTTTTTTTTTTTCCGGACATAGTATCGTTAGAAAGATCGCTATTTGTCCAGAACGAAATCGTACTTTATTTCCTTAACGAAACTTTCGAAGTTGGTGACAAGTTCGAAAAAGCGCGAAAAAGTCCGTATATGTAGCTTTCCTTACAGCCCGAGAATTGTATTTAAAAAATTTTTGAACAAGGTTAAAAATATACACACACACATCTTCGTATATTTCTCTAGTTTTGAACATCCATCCGGGTTTCCAGTCTTAAAATTAGACCTCCGGGAAAGGTCGAAATTTTTGAATTTTTCTTTGACATATCGGTGGAAAGTTGTCAGAAACGAAATCGAATCTCACATTCCTTTCCTGAAGTTACTCTAAATTTCCAAAAGCTCAAAAAATGACGTGTCCAGCACCGCGAGTATTATAGTTGAAAATTTTAAACAAGGTTAAAAATATGCGCATCACCGTATAGAGTTTCCAACTTCGAATTTGGACCCTCGGAGGGCCCCGCCGAATGCTCGAAATTTTTGAAAAATATCATCTTTTTTCCCGGGCTCATACGATGATATGTTGGTGAAAAGATGGCTTTTTGTCGGGAACAAAATCGTATTTCATTTCTTTAGCGAAACTTTCAAAGTTGGCGAAAAGTTCAAAAAAGCATGAAAAAAGCATGAAAAAAGCATGTGTTCTCTGTCTTTGTAGCGGGAAAATTCAGATTCCTTTTTTTTTTTTTTTTGAATTTAGCATATTATGTGAATACAGATATATTATATAGTTATCGTTAACGTTAACATACGGGGGGGGGGTATCCTTAGCGCATGAAACACCATGCTTGACTGAACTTGTTTCATTATAAATAAATAAACGAACGGAAAATATATTATTCAAAGAATGAACTGGATGATCAAGTAATAAATAATTCGAAGCTCAGGTGACAATTGCCGAACATTGCTCGGCAACACACAGCACAGGAATTTTTAGCTGATGAGCATCTCCGATATACCGACAGCCCGCGACTATGACAGATATCATCGCGATTTAACGATTTTATCATATTTTTATGATTCGAACAGCGTCAAAAGATCGCGCTACAGATGCCAAATCCGTTTCAATATATACATATATGTGTGTATATCTGTCAAGTCGATTAAAATCATTATTTTCAATATAGTTAGTTGCAACCTGTTATCTAATTTTATATTATTATTAACGTATGTAATAATAGCGGAAGAAGTGGTCGATATTATTATGTCGTTAATTTTAATTACTGATTTTCATTACGGCGGAGATTAAGAGTAACTTTAGCCATCTACCGTGGCGTAGTTGGTTCGGCAATAGTGTTTAGTTCAGGTAGTACCTGGTTCGAATCTTGCTCTAGTGACATTAAAAGTATATAAATAAAATTCACCTCCTGCGCTGATCCCCACGAGTCTAAAAAAGAAGAAAAATATTAATGTTATTAGTTGTCTAAAGTCTAAAAAGAAAGAGAAAGAAAAAAGCAAAATTCTTGTTAGGTTTTGGTATGTATAATATAATAATTACTAAAAAAAAAAGTATTTATAAACGAGTAATTCTTCTTAAAAAGAAAATGAACGGTGTTCGTTTTAGTGATCACGCTTGTTAAATTTTATTAAAAAATAGTAAATAAAAATTACGCTGATACGTAAACAGTTACGTGATGCTGTCAAATAAAGTGATAACACGGACAAACGTGGCTTTGTTTCGCGATGAAATATGTTCATTTTCAATATTTGTATGCTGATCTTAAATATTACGCTAATTAAAACGCACTGCTCGCTGTGGAATTTTAATATTTCCAGCTTGCGAACTATGATGAAAATGTACGAGAACGAAAGTGCAAACAAATGTTCTTTTTTCGTGCGTTACATTTTTGACATCAACTTGTTACCATCCTCAAAATCGGAGCTTGCATCGGTACTATTTAATAACGAGAACGAATACATCGATTGCATTATTACATTTTTGTCCTTCATTTCATTAGAATACGGCGCAATTGAACGCGCTATTAAAAATGCATTTTGAACAATAACCATCATCAGAGCATTGCAGAAAAGCCAAAATTACCGTGCAATGTCGCTGGTCCATTGAGGATTCAAATCCCGGCGCCGTCGCGTATTGAAATATAAAATTGATTGCAACTCCTCCTTCTCCTCCTCTTACGAATAAATAGTTAACGAGCCGCCCGGAAAATTTCAAAAAAAAAAAAAAAAAATGCAATTACAAAAAAAATTAAAGATCACCAGTGTGTACGAAAGAACGAATGGTTGTTATGGATTCTGTTTTTGTTTGCTTTTTTTTTTTTTTAAAGATTAGTAAGTATTTGTGTAGTGTTACTGACTTTGTTGCAAGTTTTGATGAAATTACAATGACTATTTTCGGCATCGGGTAACCGGGGGTAAATTTTATTCTGACGAACGATAAAAAATTATTGGAAATATTACACCACTTAAGAAACTCTCTTAATACACAGCCCCAAACCCCGATTGAGGATATTGAGCGCCCCGGAGACTTATGTCATCGTTTTATTTCGAAGTAGATTTAGTTCAAAGTTAGTAGGTTTTTAGGAGTTTTTTTGTTTTTTTTTTTTTCAATTGATATCCATTTTAGTTTATGTAAAAAAATTAGATATCAAAATATAATTAATATGAATCCTTTAAAAAAGTTCATCTCGCGAACGTTAACTTCCGCACCATGTTGAGCGCAATATTGTGAAGTTAAGTTTTTCCTAATGCGTTTAAAGGTCTAATATTGATGAAGGTCAGTTGCTTTCTCTGTTTGCCGTGATCCGTTTTTATTTTCATCCAGATAACACTTCTCTGTTACATACTTCAGACGTGGGAGTAACTTGAGTACGGAACTCGAGACAAGTTTCAAGCCTATGACGCATCCAGTTTTTGGCATGCGAATAGCGCACTGAACAACTCTACACATCAGCTTCGCCGCAACTTATGTGAATATTTTACAACAAAAATTTATTTGAATTCGAGAAAAATCGATAACACCTGCCCCGGCTTTTTCAAACTAATTTTACCTTTAAAAATGATTACGGCCCTTGCTGACGAATAAAATCATGCAATTTTTCCCATTTTCTGCGCGGCTACGTATTATTGGGTGTGCTTTTTTTCTTTTTTTTATTTCATACTTTCTTGTAAATAATTTCCGCGTACGTTTGCTTCGATTAAAAGGTACTTTTTATAAGGGCGGAATTGGAGGGAAAACTTCAATGGAGAAATATCCAAATGTCGCCAACTCAGAAGCTTTCCAGCTCAAAAAAGGCTCTCGCTGTCGTCTGTTCCAGTGTGCCGTTGATGTCAAAAGAAGCCTAGAGAAAAGAGGAATTGGCCATGATCAGACCCCCCCTCCCCTATACAGAAATCGTGTGTCAGTGTTTATTTAACCTGCCGTCTCTCTCTATTCCACTATCACATCTGTACTCATTTACGCAATAAACGCACAAATTTGAGGGAATTATTTAACCTTTCACTCGGTTCCAATTTCGTTCTAGGATTTTTTGCGTCTTTTTGCGGACATCGTATCCGATATCATCTGCTCCCGCTGCTGTACGCGCGTTTATTAATAAAAACGTTCCGTCATCGTGCGATTAATAAAAGTACGTAAGGGGGAAAGTCGGGGAAAATTTTTTTTCCTTTTTTTCCGTCGACGATGATGGCGATTATGACGGAAACAAGTTCGCAGACATTAACGAGTGAAAACAGGAAAGCAAAAGCTGATAAAAAAATATTGCAGTTTCGAATAAATAAAACTCTAAAACTACGCTTATCTGTTAAATTATATCGAATTTCACGGTGCGATAAACGAGATAAAAGTCATCTCGTTTGATTTTTTAGACTCTGATAAACATAATAATAATATTAAGAAGTATTCGGTTACAGAACTTTACCGGCTCTAGTCTTTGTTTCTGTTTTTTATTTTTATTATCGTTATTATTATTATTATTATTATTATTATTATTATTAATCTGTCGGCTGTTCAATGAGATGAAGTTGGCATTGCAAATTGTGCATGACGTTATTTTACATGCACGAAAAATATGCGTTAGGCTCGCAATTATTTGCTACGCTAACGACGGTAAAGTGCACATCTGATTAAACCTTACTCCTTCCGGCTAGGAAGAAATGATATTTATTATATTCCTGAAAGTTGAACGATTTCGCTCGAATGCGAAGTTGTTGTTGTTGTTGGCGTCGTATCTTTTTCTTTTCAAATAAAGGACAGGAAGTGTAAAACCACGTTTTTAAGTCGCTCCCATTATTTATATCTGACTCATTCTTTGCCCTTTGATTGGCTGGCTGCGTTAATTTTGCCGCTCAATTAAACAATTTAGTTGTTTCTAAATTATTACGTGACTTTCTTTTCTTTTAAATCACCGCAGTTCGTTGGCTTTGATAGCTGTAAAAACACCATAGAAATGCGCATTGTCGGGAGTTTGTAACAACGCTAACAAAGCTACACACGTACACAAATTGCAAGTTTCGCGAGGTACCACTACCAAAAATCCACAGATAGATTTGCGTTTTACAAGTTTCACAATTCCGATTTGGAAATGTTTTTTGAACGTTGCACGCAATGCTCCATTGCCTCGCGCGGACAATCTTCATAAGCGTCCGATTTCGTAGGAGCGAACTTTTTGTGGTATGAACTTCTAAACCATGGAACATTGCGAGCGATCGTTGTTAACTTCTATGGCAATTCCAACTACACTATATTAAATTTAACACGTTACGAGGTTTTCACTATATTTTCACGCTACCAGATATACGGGGTCTCGTACTTACACCAGCTGTGTAGACTGGTAAATCATAAGGTATAGTAGTAAGCCCAATTCTATACATTCGAAACATAAAGTCGGCAAAGTTGTTTTCTCGCTCGATTTTCGAATAACCACCAGCTCAACTCGTATTCTAGTGGGCGACATGTCGAAATACCGGAAACATAAATTTTTTTTGTATTGTGGGAGATTACTATCAATTTTCCGGGGTTTTTGCCACCGGTCGAATCTAATTTTTAATCGGTAATAATGTTGGCCGATCAAAACTGACGAAATCGCGAATTATAAACTCACCGAGTAAACTATAAAGAATTGATATTTCGCGAATTTTCGTTATCGGTTTAAAAAACAGAAAAACAAATCCAGGTATAACTGTTGTGTACACATGTGTGATCGCTAGCCGTATCTCACCTGCAGGATCGAACTCAGACTGCTCCGCATTCGTTTTCGACAGACTGGTAAAATCTTTTTGTTTCGTAAGGAGAACGGCGCACGGCTTAACCGACGATGCCGGCGAATGTCGAACGTTATCATAATTCTTTGTACAGCTCGGAAAACCGAATTCAATGAAATCGGCTTGGGAATTGTTAAGATAGCGCATAGTGCGCGAAAGGTCTTCACGTTCTTCAAACATCCGGTGCTCTGCGAGAACTTCTGACATGTTCAATAGACAAAGTCCCGCCCTCTTTAAGTAATTTCGAATGCTCGATAAACTCAGACGACTGATATTGCGTTGCTAGAAAGTGTAGAATGAATTCCCCATTCCCCGTCGAGTGTGTACAAAGCAAAAGAAATTTCGCAGTCGAAAGTGGCTGGGCGGTTCGAACATGCCATGAAAGAATAATCATGTTAATAATCACGAAACATCCGTTATACAATTAATTTATTTAAAAACATGTTAGTGAATACGTACAAGTGTTTTTCCTATCCATCTTTTTCCGTATATGTGCACATACCAAAGCAGAATAATATTTGTTTATATATTATATATTATATATATAATATAGTATATACATATATGTATATATATATATATAAACTCGGCCACTTTGGCCTCATAAGAGGCTATGCCCCTTGACCCCTCTTGCTTTCATTTCTGTCTCTTTCTCTTTTATACTTTGTATAAAATGATCAAAATTTACAACGTAATTCTAAATCGGTCCATATGAATATAATAACATAGTCACAGAACTCCTATAAAATATAACAAACGTTACATAAAATTGGGACATTTTTTCTAATGGTGCGTAGCCTAAGAATTACGCTCTAATTAATATATAAACTCAGCCATTTTGGCCTCGCAAGGGGCTGTTCCCCTTGATCCCTCTTGCTTTCATTTCTGTCTCTTTCTCTTTTATACTTTGTATAAAATGATTTACAACGTAATTCTTACCGGCATCAACACAAAAAAAATCCTATAAAATATGACAAACGTTACATAAAATTGAGGCATTTTTTTGGGGACATAAAAATGGAACATTTTTTCATATGGGGGGGGGGGGGGTAGCCTAGGAATTAAGTTGTAATTAATACATAAATAAATAAATTAGACACTCGGATATTGCGGTTTCGGAGTCTGTAACTAAAAGTAAATAAGTAATCGTCTTAATGCTCGTATTTTTTTTACACCAATTTTACCGTTCAGCTTTTTCATCGATTTTTTTTTTTTTTTTTTTTTTTTTGACCTGGCAACTAATAATTAATTTTAATTCCTTAGAATCGATACGCAACTAATCGCCGATTTTAGATATTGTTTTATATTTTGAGAAACTCTAGCCGAACTTTTTTTTTGTAAATTGATTATACTCAGAAATGTATATATAATCTAGTTTATTTATTATTTTTTTTAATGTGTGTCCTTTGATACGTGTGATATTTTAGTGCCTTTCGAGACGCCTACATTCCACTATGACGCTTTACCAAACCCCCTGTCCCCTTCCAGTAATTTCATTTTTTCATTTCTATTCGTTGCTTTATTGTCTTATTATTTAATGTCTAGAATCCGTAAGATATTATTTTTTTGTCTTTCTTTAATTTTTGTTTTTCCCATCCTTTCTTCTGGGTTAATCTCATAAAATTATAAAAAAAAAAAAAAAAAAATTAAACACGTCCATATTTATATACATATTATTAGTTTCATTTCTGTACGCACTCGTATAATAATGTATATAAAACATACTTTACTTATGTTTTATTTGTCCACGCAAACGGATCTGCTCTGGATTTCCAGCTGTCGCGGTATTACAGTCCATCGGCTCGTTGCGATTTAATGGTCGATTAATGCTTCCATAATCTTTGCTCCCGTACCCGATCATTCTCACTTTTATCTTCCGAAACGTATTTGCACCGCATTTCCCAGTTCCCTTTTTCTCATTAGTTGCTAGTTGATCTCACGCCTAATTTAATTTCTTCCCTAATCATCTCCGTTTTATCATTTCTTCCTTAGTTCAATCGGAATTTAATCACGGTTTCCTCCCCCACTTTAGCATCTTCTGTCTTCCTCGGTGCCTACTATTGTGTTCTTTTGATATCATGTACGCTCTAATCACATATTTTTCGAATGTTTCCTACCTCTTCCAACTAACCTTTGAACTTTCTTAATTTAGACTTCCCTATTCCTTATAGTGTTATTTTCTCAATTCCGTGCTATTTTAACTTTTCCCGTATTTTTTCAAAAATGTAGTCTTCTCATTTTTTGATTCCTCTTTCAATTTCTTCGACGACAAATGCCTGCAGTTATGCAAACCTGTACATATGTCATACATTCACATTATTTTTATCAAAACAAACAAAAAAAAAAAAAAAAACCTAAACTTACAGTCCAAATTAATTAACGCCTGGTTTTCACCGGCTAACATCCAAATGATATTCAGCGTCTGTCGAGTACGCTTTATTACATCGAAATTGTTAAATGTTTTAGATGCGAGTGTGTACCGCTCTGCCTAGGCAAATAAAATACTTGCAACATATACATTGATAGATTCATCGTTGGTTCGTGAAAACATCTTTCGGTAGAAAAACATAATGTAAATTCACCTTTTTCGTGCGAATTATTTACACGAATATGTAAAACAAGCGTTTAAATTCTGCGTACAAGTTTATAGCTGCGTTTTTTTAATTTGTAAAATTCCAAATTTTTTCCTGTTTGTAAAAAAAAAATTCGCCTAATTTTCAAACGAAAAATTGCCGATAAACATTTTCGCATTTTAACCATACTCCTCTTGATAGTAGTGTGCATTAGCTAGAAAATGAGTGTATTTTTAAATATATACATATGTGTGTGTGTGTGTGTGTGTGTGTAAACTAACAAAAAGAAACCGAATAGCGTAAAATAGAGCAAAAGTTAAAGTTCATCTTAAGCAGGTGGTAAATTGACGGTACTGAGGTGTCCTTCGAAGCGCGCCTCTCTCTATTCCTTCTCGATTCAGAGTTAATTATGTAATTTAGACTCATAGCGAAATATTACAATGGTATATTTATAGTTATTAATTTACCGATATGTATGTTTTGGCAAATTCCATCCGTATTTGTCGTATTAATCGAGAATTTTATTTGCGCCATTTTTAAGCTTTCTTGTATTATTATTATTATAGGAACTCTTATCAGGAATTATTGCATTTTGAACGGTTCGCCAAAGCTATTTAGTATATAAAATTGTTACACGGCGTTTTAAGATTTCTACAGCGGAGTTCGAAAAGGTGTTCGAGAAGAGTCTCGAATATTTTTTTTTTTTTGAGGATCGCCGGCCGAGGGTATTACTCAGCATTAGATTATGTTAGTGTGAGAGAGAGGGAGGAACGAATTAGAATTGATTACTGCTAGCGATAGAAGCAATGAAAGACGTTATAACAAAAATGATCGACGAGGATGGAAGAGAAAGAAAATTAAACGTGACATAATTTTTAATTATATCAGAGAACAGCGAAAGTTGATTTAAATGGTTTTTTATTTTTTTTTTGTCTTTTTGAAATTAAAAAACTACCTTCTTTTTTTTTCAACTTCACCTAGAAAATTAAAAATAAAGAGGAACGAATTAAAAATTATTTTCTGAGGGTTTTTCACATTCATAATACGTTCTCACTTTTGATTAAAACCGCGTCGTAGCAACTGCCATTTTGAACAGGAAGAGACATTCAAAAAAGAAAACACGTACATTTTCTTCGTTGAATCATAATTTTTTGAATTCGGCTAATTACCGATTGCTATGCAAATAAGTGTCGATGTCGCGAAATTGCCCATGCGGAACTATCCTTTACAATAATAGTCGAACCGGAACGATTCTCAGAGTAAAGCAAATCCATTAGAAAAAAAAAAAAAAAAACAGAAAAAAAAGAGAACTTCCTTCTTATTTTGAACTATCAGATAATAACGGTACTGCCCGATCAGAATGATTTTAATAGTTACAAATGAACTATTCGCATACACTATATATAGCTTTGGATTTGGTAAATATTACATTCGTTTTGGACACTGCGTTATTAGTGTAGTGTATGAGGCAGTAGTGTTTCGTTCGGGAAAGAGACTTGATATTCCGCTACCGTACATAGACGCCTCAAAAATTTAATTTGCGCTAGATTAATGTAGTTCACTCTCTCGTTTCCAAAAAAAAAAAAAAAAAAAAAAAAAAAAGAGTGCATTGTTTTTTTTTTGTTTTTTTTTGAAATGATTAATCAATTTTAATGCAAAAATTAGAATTAAAAGAAAAAAAAAACAATTTAAAGCGATTTAGACGATTAAAATTCAAAGAAGCAGCTTTGTTCGTATTACCTTTAGACCGACATTTTTTTTTTATTATTTATTTTTTTATTTTTATTTTTTTTTTTTGGTGTCTTATGTTTAGACGCGACACTGTTCACTATATATATAGCATACTGTGTTGAAGTGTGTTGTCATTTGTCCCAGATAAACGCGTAACGGTTAGCAATCTTTATCAAGCGAATAATAAATAATACTAGTGATAATGCTACTGATCAATAAAATGAATCATTAGATGGGGGTTGATGGAGTGGCCGCAGGTCCTGCGTTTACTTTATTAAATAATTAGGGCATTAGGTTCCTCAACTGTTTCTGGCACTGCCCGCTTTAATATTCAGTGCCCGAAATTGCCGATCTATTTGCCCCCCACCAGCCGTCTCAGCCGCCACTGCAACCACCTATTGAGATGGTGCTTCGACTACGGTAGAGTACAATAACCTTTCGCTATTATTAACTTTGCCGGGAACGTATTTTGATTTGTGTACGTGCCGGCCGCCTCGAAGGAACGTTATACGTCAGATTCTGGATACGATGATTGATTTATATTGCTGCTGAGCTTGAAATTCCTGTTATCTGATGAATGCCTTATCACAACTATGTCGTTTATATCACCTCAAGCTCGAATTCGGAAAACACATCTTATTAACGTTTAACTTTTTCTATCGCAAAATTAGTTTAGTAGAACAACCGGTATTATATATATATATGTTTTTAATTTTTTTTTTAAATACACTTTTCTATTATTAATATTAGTATTAGTATTAATATTAGTATTAGTATTATTATTATTATTATTATTATTATTATTATTATTATTATTATTATTTTTAAATATTTTGTTACATAACAAGTTTAATTCTGCGGTGAGCTTGATATTGATTAAATTGACCATTGTATTTAAATGTTGAAATTCTACGAAATTTATATTTCGCGTTTATTATTATATAGATAACGAAGAGAATACTACTTCGCGTTGAACAACATTTACTGTCTAATATCAGTTGCGTTCTTTTATTAGAACACTTCAAAACAAGCAAATCCAGCCCTTTTTACTTTATTAATCGTTTATCTAAAAGTTTTATCTATTCCATTATGCTTTATTTTATCCGTTGGACATCTATTAATTTAGTACTATAAGGTACTTAGGCTTCTACCCAGATAAACGTCTTACGTGTGGTCGACATTTTACTGTCAAAATTGGCAAAATAAAAATGCGATATAGACTGCTCTCGCGGTTATACAGGTTTATCAGGATGTATTGTAAGCGCCAAGGCCGTGTCCACGGGGTGGGTTTTGGGGGTTAAACCCCGCCCCCCCATGAGAACTGGAATAGTTTAGGTACTTCATTAATATTTTATGCAAAATTTTTTGTTACGAATATAGTCAATAACATATGTAATTTTTAACCGACTTCAAAAAAGGAGGAGGTATTCAATTCGACTGTATTTTTTTTTTTATGTGTGTTACCACAGAACTTTCTTCTAGATGAACCGATTTTGATGATCCTTCTTTTATTTGAAAGGTGGCGTTTGTCATGTGGTCCCATTTAAATTTGATCAAGATCTGACCGATAGTTTTTGAGTTATCCCCTTAATAGTAATGCGGGAGATTGCAGCTTTTTCGATGTTTTTCATTCATGATTGTTTTCACCGTCGGATTAGATTTTTGACTTAAAATACTATAAATTTGCCAAATTACCATGGAAATGTAGCTTTTGATGTTTTCACATCGTGGAAATATCTGTTCTTATTAAAATGTTTTAATTTAATTGAATAAAAATGCACTAAAAAGTAAAAAATAAAATGCTTTTTTACAAAAAATAAATATCGATACTTGAAGGTTTATTATAAAAATTTTTAAAAAATCCACTAAAAAGTAAAAAATAATTACTCCCGATAAAATATATATATCAGAGTGATATAGCACTTAAATGGTGATATCGTAATTGTTATACAACATTAACTTTTTGGAGTTGGAATTAAATTCATGTTAGAAACAATTTAATCGACATTTAATGCAGTTTTTAATTATTCTTTTAATATGAATTTGATGCCAACTCCAAAAAATTAATGTTGTATAAGAATTACGATATCACCACTTAAGTGTTATATCACCACTCTGATATATATATTTTATCGGGAGTAATTATTTTTTACTTTTTAGTGCATTTTTTAACAATTTTTATAATAAACCTTCAAGTATCGATATTTATTTTTTGTAAAAAAGCATTTTATTATAAATGTTTATATAGTAATTCGTTTATTCAAATTATTAATATATAAATCAAGATGATGGAAATTATTAATAGCATGAATATTAGTGAAAAATATATTTTTATTTATAAAATAAATATGCGAAGAAAATTTTCACCCCCCCCCCCTCCAAAAAAAAAAGAATTCTGGGCACGGTCCTGGTGAGCGCAAATTATAAATATGAACTAGATTTAAATAAATATATATATATCAAAGGGGAAGCGACGGATTTAGATTTAACAATTAGTACGGTTATCCCTATTTCTATTTTTAAGGCGTTTCTATGGCACTTCCGAGTGGTTTAATTTAAATAATGCGATCATTAATCAGATTTATCAATTATGTACTGAAACGGTAGTAATATTATTATGCTGATAGTTTTGTGATAAGAGGAAAAAGCCGAAAAAACACCTTTCCATATGTTATGAATGACAGCGGACCTGAAATTCGGCTAAGCTCCTTTCCGCTGAAACTTGATCAGATATCCCGAGCGCAAATAACCTGTTTCTCTTTCGATTGCATAATTTATTCCAATTGGGAGATTGTTGTTTAACTGTGATCAATTCATACCTTATCGCAATAACACTCGATAAACAAAAGAGTAAAATGAAAATCTCCGTTAATAAATTGCAAAATTTATTTTATCTCTTTTTTGTCAGTTTTTAAAACGTGACTTTTTAAAAAAATATATTTGTACAGTTTTAAACCTTTGAAAATAGTTTCGGTTTCGCGGTCGACCCACCCTTGAACCGAATCTAAGTCGAATGTGACATACATGAATGCTTGAACACAATGTAATCGAGTAAATTTAAAAAGAATTAGTAACAGTTGTGTAAAGTTTGTATCCGCGTTCGGTTACATTAGGAATTAACGCCTGAAATACCGGAAAGATATAATAACACGGTCGCGAAGATTTGTGTACTTTTTCAAAGATGGGTCCTGCTGTGGAACGTATATAGAGTCTACTGTACTGCTCTTTAGTATTAGTTTTCGACCATCTAGCGGAACGAGGTGCAACTACTATTTCATATGGATAAATAAAAATCAATGAAATTATTAACATCTTGTTTGAAATCTTAGTGCTAACTAATGTATTATATAGTCAAAAAGGTTCAAAGCAAACTGAGGCTAAATGGTTGATTCACGCCGAAGAAAAAAAAAGAAAAGAATGGTCCATGATGTGCGAAGAAATAAGTTAGTGGCGTAGCACGCTTTGTAGGATCTTAGGGAAAATTGGTCAAATCTGGACCCTCTGCGGTTAAGTCAGAAAACAAACTAGTACAAAATCATTGTTTTTTTGTTGTTTTTTTTTTTTTTTTTTTTTGAGCTCGCTGACAAAGTGCATTCATGTTCGATAAGAAAGAAAAGTATCGCTGAATTAATTATTTAGATTCGTATACGGTCAGCTATAGTGAAGAATACAAGAAAAGCGACAACAGATACGAGTACATAAATTACTTTATCATTTTAAAAGTGTGCTTTTTGGTCCTGAGAATACACTGGAATTTAAAACGGATTTCCCAAAAAAAAAAAAAAAAAAAAAAAAACGAAAAGTACGAAAAAGAAAAATCAAGAATGACCCACTCAGATCATGTGTTACGTTAGCCACTGTCGCCGTAATTTCCCTGTTAATTTGTTGAAGGATAACCCGGAAATCGATTATGGCTTTTCAGAAGCTCATTTCTTTGGAGCTTCGGGGTATTATCTTAGTAATTTCCGCTTTACCAACAGATCCTGAAAACATCAGCCGTCGACTACAGACAACCACATCGGGAAAGAAGTTACACAGTACCGAAAATAATTTGCTGGGAGGAAATCGATCGGGTCTTACTACTACTGCGGGGCTGCCGTTTTAAATTGAAAGGTCGTATTTAATTTTTTCCTCCGCCCCCAAGTTCATTTCATCCAATATAATAACCGACGTTACTAACTGAAAAGCTGCAAGAACGTTATTTAATGTTTCTATCAGGGCGAAGTAAAAAAAATAATGTATTTAAATTTTTAATTGGTCAAAACTTTTGCTTATTCAGAAATCAAAACTGAATAGCGTGCAGTTTTTGACCATAGTTTGTTAGTAATCGAAAATTGCATTTAAGCACGCAGTAACGTTCCAAAAGTTCTGCGCACAGACGCTGACAAAATAAAAGTATAAATTAAAGATTTTAATAATTGTAAACATAACCTTATTTTACAAGCGAAATTCTATGTAGTCGGTAAATTTTGAAGCCAGTAATGGTTAATTTATAATATATTAAATGTACAAAAACAGTAAAATATACCTTACTTATACGATATCCGCGACCTATTCAGAGGTGAAAAATAATTCATCCATTGACTGCAAGTAACCAGCTTTAAAATCACCAGTGTCATTAAGAAAATTCGTTTTTTTTTGTTTTGCTTCGCAGTTTATTCCTTTATAGGTGCTCAGTTTCGTATATTTTCGGTAAAATACGCAATACTAAAGCCGAAAAATGTGTACATTACGAATTTCCAATTGTATTTAAGATAAATAGCGGATAAATCGACAATAGTAAAAACTTAAAACCCGACGTATGTTATCATTTAAATCGATTTAATGCAATCCTAATGAACGACTAATCGGGTTAAATTTTAAACGTAAAATGGTGTCTGCGAGCGCTGTATAGTCAATCTCGTACTGAGATACGGAATTGAACATTGATTATATTCTTGTGTTCAGCGGTTGATCCCGTTAAATAAGATCTCCTGCCACAGAATCAAATTTAGCTTGAATAAAAACCATTTCCGATGTAAATGATTAACATTATAGCGACGAAAGTGATTACGCTAATTTCATTGTACTTAACTATACACGATGTACACACACGCCCCTAGAATTAATAATTAAGATTAAAATTTCATGAAATATTCCGCAACAAAGTTCGTTACCGGTATATATGATCAGTGTTTCTTTGTGTTTTTATAATTCCGATTATAATGATATATCGAGATCGTTCTTCAATTTAACAAGCTCGCCAATACACACACTACAAAAGATTCAAATGCATCCGCTCTAGGGAAATCGAAACAGATAATTGCTCTATACGCGTATAGCGCAGCAGCCGTTAGGTGTAGAAATGAGTGGTGGGCAGACCCGTACATAATTGGAAGTTAAGTAGGTGATGAGAAATTTGCACGGGAAATGAGCGCACAAACGGAAAGATCCGTTTGATCGGTTAGATGATATTGCCGAACGCGCAGTCAGTTCAACAACTATTATTACCTCAGTAAGTCGTGGTATGGTCTTCAGAAAGTTAAACGGAACTCGATTATGTCACTTTACCGGTCATGTTGATTCAAATGTGCAACATTGAACGAAGGTCGTAGTATTTCCTCGACTCGCCGTCTATGATTCGTAATTACCTTGTTTCGTACCACGCGAAAAAATTGCCAAAAACACTGCCAAAATCGGAGAAAAGTTGATAGCCAGAAAATTCGATCTATTAAAATTGTTTTTTTCGATGCCGCCTTTCAAGGAAATCATCCTCCAAATGGCTAATAATAATAAAAAAAAAAAAAAAAAAAGCATTTTAGAAAGACACTCAGTGAAGGGATTCTCTCTTTCGTACAGTTTGTTGTAATAATTTTCCTATAATTATTCGTTTTTATTTTACCGCCTATTTTTTCTGAACTTGCTCAGGTGTTTTAGTTAATGATACATTTGTTTCCGGCATCTTACGATTAGTTCTGTCTAACGGCAATTGGTACGTCTGTTTCTTCAGTTCGTATTCAATTGTTATTTCTTCCCCTAATTCCATTTCGCGTCGTTCGTTGTCAAATATTCCCCAACTTTATCGTCGAATACATCTTATGTTCGTTTTTTTTTTAAATTATATCACCCGAATTCCTATTAATTTCAAACATTTTAACTGCATTATCATTACTTGCATTCCACCTCTGATCCGTGATTCTAATGAGCGTAATAAACGGTTTTTAAGGTTTTTATCATTCGTACGGTTTGCCGATGCGAATTAACAAAAAAATTCCCACGGTAATCCTTGTAGCACGCATTTTACTGCATTGTATATACTGTGTTAGGGGTACATTATGCACTTGTCAAAAGTTGTTTAATTGTCAAAAAGATTTAAAAACATACCCTAAAAAATAAAAATACTTGATTTACATCAGAATAATTTTTCGTGGTGTGTAAAACGTTTGTCATATTTAAATTTAAATACGAAAATAAGGTCGAACCAATTCAGCCGAACCGGAGATTAGCGTTTTGAACAAACAAAATGACCGATTTATTACGCGTTAATAAGAATGATTCACACAGATCGGTCAGTCAAAAATTGCTGCCATGTTAATGAGACAATTTAAGAAAAGTCTGAATTCACAAACTTGGCGACGAATAATTAAAAAATATGATTCTAATTTAAAAGTTAAAAGCCATATTATACTTGTATAAATGATATAAAGCGGGGTGGGAAAATGTTAAACGTTGCTCCGAAGCTTATTCTAAAATATTGCAGTAGTATTTTACTGATAAAAACAAATTTAATATTTTCAACAACAACGGAGGCTTCAAAGAGTTTGGAGATAGCCGAATCCGTAACAAAAATAATCTACTTAACTCAGTTAAACTGGGTACGACAGTCATGTGGTTCTGGAATGTATGGCAGCTTCTGAAGTTCGAGAACTGTTCTTTTACAAAGGAAAAAGTTACCCCAGGGAATCCGGTTTTTTGGATAAAAATGAACTAAAAGAAATAATTCAAGAAGAATGGGTTTAATAGAATTGTGAATTGTACTACTAAAAAAAAAAAAAAAAAAAAAAGATAGAACCTAAAAATTTAAAAGCAGTAATTAAAAATTAAGTTTTTTTTTGTATTATTGGCCTGAACAAATACAGTTCATTTGGCCAGCAAACTACACTACGAATAGATATGAAAAATTAATAGTAATAGAAAAAAGGAATGAAAAGCAGGGAAGGAAATTTCATTCTACAGTATGGCCGCAAGTAATGCCCACAATGCTCAATGAAATTAACCAAAAAAAAAAACAGAAAAAAAAAACAAAATAAGAAATCAAAATAGGTTATCATTCTACAATCGACAAATTAACTATAAAGACCTATTTTATTAATTTTTTATTGTGTCCAAATGTTAAAATAAAATAAAAAAAAATGGCGATATTGTTTTTTTAATTATTTTGGTTTAATTTTATTCAAAGTTTTACGGCTGCTATATGTAACTAGCTGCGTCCTGTGGTTTCTTCCGCGTGGAATACTCACACGTAGGTGCAATAATTACTGCAGTGTTTTTCGTAGCAGCTGAACGTATTTAACTGGGTGTGGAGTAGAGATAATAGATTCTTCAATATACTTAAACGTTAATAACGAATTCGGCCAGGAAGATAATTAGTGCGCTACGTTAAAGCTCCTACATATACTATGCTTTATACGTTATCAAAGCTTAGGGTTTTAGGAACGGACAGCTTATATATATGTATATATATCATTAATTTAACAATTGGCGCTATTGCAATTTAATCGAGATGTAAATTATTTAAATTTGGTCTAGACGCAATTTGTCTTATTTTATCCGGTCGTCCGAAATTGCTTTTTAGTTGTTTTTGTTTATTGAATGTTCTCACATCAGTTGCGAATAAATTACTACGTGACTGTTTAACTAAGAGTTAAGTATAGTTACTAAATAATATCTGATCGTATCAAGATGTAATTGATTTATTCATTTTTTAGTTGTTTCTGGATATAAAAGTGCCTAGTTAACGAGCTCCTTCCAAAAAATAAATAAAAATAAATAAAAATAAATAAAAATAAATAAAAATAAATAAAAATAAATAAAAATAAAAAGAAGCCCCATATGCAAGACATTATGGGTTGCGTAATTAAACGTTCCATAATGCACCTGAAGTTCTAATGGATCTGAAGAGAATACTAGGACAGAGCCCTTTTCTCGGCTGCCGTACTTTTCTAAATATCTCTGGTACACAATTAATTTTAGGCTGGCTCTTATTGTAAAGTACTCAATTTTATACAATTTTTATGCGTAGCGCGTTAAAATCATTTAACCACAGCAATTAACGCCTTATTAGCTAAAAATTCTTTAATGGCTGCAGTATTATTAGTGCGTTTGTCAAATAAACATTAACGGTTACAGCAAAAAACTTCACTCGAGTATGAAATGTTTCGACCTTTTTTTTACGCTTGCTTTGAACGTGGAAATGTTTACCTTTGTTTCTTTCGCTTCTTTTTCTCTTAGTTTCGGAATTTTACATACCCTGAACAATTTCTTTTACTCCTTATGTTATCGCTTTATAATGATTTCATCTGCTTCGAAAGGCTCTTCTTCTCCGTTCATTCAGCACAAGCATCTTTCCGCAGTCTTGAACCGAAAACTTATTTTTATCGAAATGAAATATTTACTCTGGAAGGATAATGTAGCTTCTTTCTATTGGTGAAAGATTTTTGAGAATCGGTAGTTCCAAAGATTACCGCCTACTTATAAACATACAAAGAAACAAATTTTTTACAATATTATCATAAATTACATTTTAAGACGACGCTGTTTGATTAAAAAAATTACCTATTCTTAATAATTTATTTCCGCCGTCCGATTATTGAAGTAACTCCACAGGACATAAATATTTTTTCGATTCCTCTTTATGTACAGAGGACGATATTTTTTGATCATCTTTTCTTTTGTTCGCAGAGTAGCAAACCAACAATAAAGCCTTTGTCACGAATTGGAGCCGCTCGCGGCTTTTTTTTTTATAAATCTTTGGTTCCTTTCTTTTAAAAATTCGTACCTATATTTTTGTTAGCTTGAAGATTTTTTTTGTTTGGTATACGTAGAAAGTATACCTTTTTCAGATTATACGTTACGTTAGACATTGACATTATGTGTGTGTGTGTGTTGTGTGTAAATATATATATATATATATGTATGTATGTATGTATGTTATGTGTGTATGTATGTTATGTGTGTATGTATGTATGTATGTATGTATGTATGTATGTATGTATATGAATCAATATCGAATGTAGTAGAGGAATGAGAGTGTCAGTAAAAAGTCTGCATTTTTTAACAAATTGAAATTTAACTTTCATTCTCTTATTGCTTATCGGCGAGAGTTCAATACGCTTTGTAAATTTTGATGTTAGGCATTCCTTTAAAGACTGTGTATGTAAACAGCTCTTGTGAGTGCGACACTTTCTTTTGAATATAAAGTTTTAGCTTTTAACGAAAAACATTTTTCAGAGAGAACACCGTTTGAAGTTATGTTACTACGAGTAGTCAACTTTCCGAAAATGCAGACGATCGGCGGCTTGGTTAACCTGCTCCTCCTGTCTATGCGGACACGATAACAATAATCGATGGATTTCATATACAGTTTTGCTATTGAAACTCACCGAAAATTACGCCTAGATCGTTTTCAGCGCATTTCAGTTAATGATATTTCGAAAATCATCTATCTCAGATTGTCGCAATTATTTTTAAGATTACGAACGTTTCTACGTCGCTTTTGTGTGTTTTTGAAAAGGCGTTCGTGCCGGTGAATGTTCAGAAACCGTTCTATCGTGTAAGACGTTTCAAAAAGAAGAATGATTTTGCCCAAAGCGGAACTTGTGAGACAACACGTTGCAGGTGATTCGTAGAGTTCCGTCCTCTGAGTTTAGAGTGTAGTTAGCTCTGAAATATATATATTTCGTACTTACTCGTTTTGGCTGTTAAAAATTTGAGGCTTAATGAAGATCTTATTCTAGAGAAATACGCGTTACAATTTTATAAAACGACGTAAAAGTGACAACAAAAAAAAAAACGAAAAACGAAAAACGAAAAACGAAATGCGTGTAAAAAATTGAAAGAGGCGAAATTCGACGTTTTAAGAAAAAGCAGATGTTAGACTCGAAGATAGATAATATGCGGCTGATAGAGAAGCGTGATAATGATCGTTATCACCACACTCTGAAGATAAACACGTGTTCTGCGTGTCCCTCTTGAACAAGATGTTAACGAACATAAGAAAATATGTCGTTCTACTAGTTTTTCCAAATTACATAATTAGAAGTTGAGCAATTCCCTGCAGAGTGTCTGCTAGTGCGGCAACGGTCCTGCTAAGAGCGGCCGTTATCGGTTAACGCGGTCTACTGGAAAGCAACAAGTTCGCTTCTCGCGTCTCCGCGGGACGATCAGCTGAAGCGCTGCCTAGCCGTTCGCACCCGTGATCCGAATAGAAAAGTTGTATTGAAAATCCGTGATAAAGTCCCTGATCGAAAAAAAAAAAAACAACAAAAAACAAAAAAAACGACTACCCTTACTTTGAGCAATGTCGTCGGTGCATGTGACAATTTCACGGTTCAAGTTTTGGTATGGTTTCCATCAACGTGAGTAGGTATAATGAAATGAAACACAGTTCAGACACATTATTGCCCCAGTGATTACTGATATTTCCAGTTCACATTCTCGCGCCGTTCGTCGGTCATAAACAACATCGTTGCGAACTAATCGCCATCATGTTATTAGCCTCTCTGAACACGTGCTTATAATAATTTATTCTGGCCTATCGTGTTTTTTTTGCGCGGGAAAAAGTAATGAACTGTGTTGCAAAGTATGCTTGTGTTTATTTGCTCGTTTCCTGTGTCATTGCAGCACGCGTGATTCTCTAATAAATAGTAGCTGTGACATGTTTCGCGTGTGCTCTAGTAAACAACGAACAAATAATGAGCGGTGAAATTAGCGATAAAGTAGTAGAATAGCCATCGGAAGAAGATTATTTTGCATTAGTCTCGAATGTAGTTGGGCAATCGTCGCCTGAGCTTCAAATTATTTATTACTTAATTCATTCTTCGAATATTATATTTTTTCCGTTCGTTTATTTATTTATAATGCAACAAGTTCACTTGCATGGTGCTTCATGCGCTGAGGAATCCCCACCTCCGTATGTTAACGTTAACGATAACTGTAAACATTACGCATAATATGCGACCGGTTCCGAAGATGTGCCTAAAAAATTGATTTTCGGATTTCGACGGTTTCCATGTTTCCAAACCTTCCTTTATCCGTTGGTAGAAATTGAAAATAATAATTATAAGCGGCGATATAGTCATTTTTCTTCACCCCTGTGTCGTATACGAAATAGTTGAAAATCCGCTCTTTTTCAATAATTTAGAGAATATTACACAATTAAGAGTTTTTTGAAACCCCTTTTTTTCCCTCACAATGAATTGTTTTTTGATACACGGTGCTGCTGGAACGAAAAATATTTCATAAACAAGAATGAACCCCATACACTACTACCAATATTTATTACAAAAAATACACGAATTATGAAATGTGTGAGAAATACATGACATAAAATTAACACAAGAATTACATGAAAAGTTATCTAATTCTTAATTAAACACTTTCAAGCTGTACAAAGACATCTACTGCTAATTACAAAGTTATTGCATATTTTAATTGCATATTTTAATTTAATATTTTAATTCCATGTTTTAATTCCATATTTTAATTGAATATTTTAATTCCATATTTTAATTCCATACTTTAATTGAATATTTTTGTGTCGTTTCCGAAACATCTTATTATTGATTCCGTACATATGTAATGTTCGGAATCCTGAAAAAAGAAAACGAAAAAGAAAAAAATATAGTCTTTTTACAGTGAACCCCCCCAACGGGGGTATATTCCTAAAATCTTCCGGACAGAAATCAGGTAAATCGCAATTCTCATAACGGGCGCCGGACGAAAGGATAAACAAACACAGAAACATCTCTACAGTTCGTCATGATTTGATTTCATCATCCGGAACGAACGTAGTTAAGAATTAAAACCTCTACCGTAGAGAGATGATAAACAGATTTCCTGTACAAAATGGGTACTTTTCAATGAATTTTAAAAAGCTGGCCAGGTTTTCCGCGTGTTGTTTTACAACTTTGAAATTTATTAATCGGGAAATAGCGGCATAGTTCCGCGATTAGACTGCTCGCCCGAGATTCAGCCTAATACGCATTATCGCTGTCGCTATCTGACTTATTCGGATGTTGAGCACGATTTTTACCCCCGTCGTCGTAATACTTCACGACCTCTTACGAGATCTGTTCTCGATTTTATTCGCGGATGATATAAACTGTCCGTGACGATACCTGTTGCGTTCATTCGAACGCGCGCGCTCCTGCTGTACCTTTTTATTAGCGCTCACTTTTCTACCGTTTTCCAGATCATTTATTCGCGATTTTATTAGTTGTTCGTGCAAGTATTTTTATCAGCGGGGCAGGAAATGCAAATTAGTAGTCGTTATAAATTATTTTCCAGTCAAATACTCTTCGAAATTACACATGCCGCAGGCCGACTGTCCATTATCTTTTTCATTATCATTTGTACTATTTATACTAATGCCGAACGTGTGCTTTTAATTCTTCTCTCGTCCTTCGTTAGCAGTAGTAGTGATAATGCGTGCGATGAGTGTATGTTAAAATTTAACGTGGCCAGCTGATTAAATTTATTGTCGGTTTTTATTAGCCGTTTTTGTTAGCAATATCCACCACTTTTTTTTCTTTAAATTAGAGGGGGAAAAAGTGTCCTACCCATTTAAGGGAGTTTTAAGGAAATTTATGGTACTGGCCTGTTGCGTCTAAACCGATTTCAGTTAGTGAAATATCAATAAATCTATCTTGATTGCCGGTAATAAATAAAATGAATAATTATGCGGCGCGTTCTTTTGCGGGTTAATGTGTATACGCATATAATACGACACAATGATGATGCCAGTCGCCCAGTACTGGTATAGACTTATACATATAAACACGTCTAACGTCGTTTTTAGAAACAACGTAATTAACGAGAATGCCTTACAATTATATAGGTATATTTTTAAAAACTATTCGCGTCATTAATAAAGGACATCAACTGAAATTTCCGAGGTAATTATATTATCCTGAGGTGGTGTGACGTTGCTGGATGTTAATAAAGCAAAAATTACATTATGTGTTATTTCTTCCTGTAATCGTTTGTCTCAATAATATGATAAGTTATATATTTTAAAACCTTAATTTACGTTACAAAAGTTATAGTTTTATATATTACACGGACACAGAGTACCTTTCAATTCATTAAAACATATAACATTTATTTATATTAAATTATTACTTAAATTAAAATACAAGTTTTACAAACATTATTAACTCACAAAATATATATGTATAAAAATTCGTCCTACCGGTTTCGTCTACTTGACATATTCATGGACTGAATTTTGTTGTATTATTTATTTACATGTTTGGTCATTATTAAAGATATAGATCGATATATTATAATTGTTGGTCTATGTAATATAAAATTTTAAATTTAATAAATAATAATGAATTAAATATAAAATAAAGGTAAATATATAGTTACAATTGAATAATATGGAACAATATAATTAAATGATGTGTATGAATTTGTATAAAACTATTAATATTTTATTTTTGGTTTTCATAAAGTTTTATATTATATAAAGTGTTTTGTGGTATTGTTTGCTGTATATTTAATATTTTATCTTTGTATTTATTAATGTAATATTCTTCAGCTATATTTAAGAGTTTATTATCTGTAACTATTTTTAAAATTAGCATGTCTGTTTGTATATTATAAGTTATTGTATGGTTTTGTTGTATTATATGGTCAGCAAATGTTGATTTATCAAGATACTTATATTTAATTGCGTATACATGTTCTTTATATCTAGTTTTGAAATTCCTTTTTGTTTGTCCTATGTAAACTTTATTACAATTATTACATCTTAATAAATATATTCCTGGTTTTTTGTATATGGTATCATTATTATTATTTTCTGATTTTAGAGTTATCAACTTATTTAATAGTTTATTGTTTGTTTTAAATCCAATTTTATTATTTTTGAAAATGTTTGTTAATGTATTTATATTTTGATTAAATAGTTATAGATAATAAACTCTTAAATATAGCTGAAGAATATTACATTAATAAATACAAAGATAAAATATTAAATATACAGCAAACAATACCACAAAACACTTTATATAATATAAAACTTTATGAAAACCAAAAATAAAATATTAATAGTTTTATACAAATTCATACACATCATTTAATTATATTGTTCCATATTATTCAATTGTAACTATATATTTACTTTTATTTTATATTTAATTCATTATTATTTATTAAATTTAAAATTTTATATTACATAGACCAACAATTATAATATATCGATCTATATCTTTAATAATGACCAAACATGTAAATAAATAATACAACAAAATTCAGTCCATGAATATGTCAAGTAGACGAAACCGGTAGGACGAATTTTTATACATATATATTTTGTGAGTTAATAATGTTTGTAAAACTTGTATTTTAATTTAAGTAATAATTTAATATAAATAAATGTTATATGTTTTAATGAATTGAAAGGTACTCTGTGTCCGTGTAATATATAAAACTATAACTTTTGTAACGTAAATTAAGGTTTTAAAATATATAACTTATCATATTATTCAAAAATTACATCTTTAATGGGATATAATTTAAACAACGTTTCTCAACATAAAATAGAAAAAATGCGGAAAATAAATATTTATGTGTATACTCAAAATTAAGATTTTACAGAAAATTTAATTAAGAGCTGTTTATTTTGAAATGTAATTCTCGTAACCGAGAACGATTTAATAAAAATTCCTCAGTTCTGTAAATCAATTTCAACTGATATCCATGATTTGAAGCGATTTTTTCAACAAAATTCTGTTCAGTATTCAGCTAGGTTCTATTTTGAACACCACAGTATTTGCGATATTTCGCGAATGCTGCTTTCACACCAGCAGCAGCTAGGCTTGTGTTCTTATAACATCACAGTCAGTTCTCCTCGGCCTACACCGGATATGACGTGTTTTCGGTAACAAATCTTTTGTATGGTGCCCCGTATCAGTTAATAACACCGTAGTCACCGTTTTAATATCGTAATAGTTTGAACATGTAAAGAAAATAAATAAATAAATAAATTAAATAAAATAGAAAATACATCGACGAATGAGAATAAATTCTAAAATGTCGGAAAATGTGGATGGGGGGAACATGTTGTCGCGGTCAAACTACACCATCACGCGGTATGCGCTGACAAATGAGTGAATTACGAGATTGGCCGTCGAAGAAGAAAAGAAGAAATAATCGATTAGACGGGGAGTTTGAATCTCGGTTAGTTGGTCTCTTCCCCTTTCTCGTCGCTGGTTAAAAATCAGTTTTGCGGCTCTCGGTGAAATAAAGACGATCACATCGATTAACTTTGTCCGGCTAGTTAGTTAAAATTGTTTACTTATCGCAAAGTTAATTGAACATAATCGAAAATTAATTTTAAAACATCGATTTTTATCAGACCATCCCTCGCCTCCGATTAGGAATCTCAGCAACCCGAAAACGGCCAGCGGAACAACGATTAAGCGGATTAAGACGTAGATTAATTTATTTCGTTCTAAATTTTGATCATTTTTCGATCTAGATGTAGGGATAATATTAACGCCTACTTGAACAGTAAACATGTTAATAATAATTATAATAATAATAATAATAATAATGGTAATAATTCGAAATCATCATTTACATTAAAATAAATAAATGAACCCACGAATGTCGAAAGATGTCGTGGTCGGCATCGCTGAAGGCGTACAGAACGGGGATGTCGTTATAATATGAAGAGTAGTTTGGTATATCATTACGCATAACCGCGGTATCGCGATCGTCTCATTAAATGCCATCTCGTTAATCACTATGTCGTAACCAAACTATAACGATTTTACATTTTTCTCTTACCGTATAAAAATTTATTTAGTGAAATTAGATTGTTGTCGGTCTTGTACTAAAATTTTAGCGTACATGGGAAACCCGAAATGACTGCTTCGAGGAATACACTCTGGACTGTAGTGATGGCTGTGAAGGAGGACAACTTTAGTTTGTTTAGAAAAAAGGGATAACGCGAACAGACATAATTGTTTTCGGCGTTAATCACGTTCTACGGCAGGTGGCGGAGCATTTTCACCACAGAAATATCACTTCCTCGTTCCGCTATATTTCACCCTTGTCTATGATGACTCATGATTCATACTCTCGCAGGATAAGTGTCCATTTCATTATTAAATTGTGAACCGATACGAATTCCCATCGACTGTTGTGTTCGCTGAAAAATCGCGTTTACGTGTGAGTTATTTTTAGTGTCCGTTAACGCGAACGAGTTCATTTTTACCGACTTTAAATGGTCGTAATATAAGAACTGTGCGTTAGACGTTCTATCAGAAAGCCGCCCTTGGTGATGTAATAATCCAAGCAAAAATATCAATTTACATCTCTAGCTGAAATGGTACACTTACACACCGGTAAGATGAATAGGACCAGGATTCTTTCGGACGGTTGCAAGACACTGATACCAGAGTAGAACTCTTGTAATAGTTGCTTGTTGGCTTCGAAAAACTACCTAACGGGGATCAATTTGATATTAATTCGAGTAGTTTAAAAACCGTTACTATCTTAGAAATGTTCCAATTCAACAATTACTCGAAACTCGTTTATGTTAAACCTCTTTAAAAACATTTTGTCCCCCCGAGTATGTAAAAATAATCCACTTTGTATTATTACGATTATTATTATAATTATACCGTTATGCATATAACAAAATTTATAATAAACTATGGAAATATTTCTTCCCCAATATTTTCGCTCTTTTAAATATCGGTTATTGGTAGTTTTTTTTCTTGTTTTTTTTTTTTCTTTTTTTTGCATTTAAAAATAATCAAAAATTTTACAATACTGTGTAACGTTTGATTCTTAATGTATGAGATCATTATCCTCACCAGAAATGCCAAATATGTAACGCTTAGTTTGGTTTATTTGGATGCACTACGGTCTTAAAGTGCACAGGTGTGTAGAATATATTAAGTTATAACAAAAATACAAATGTAACAAACTTAGAAACCTTTTTCACGGTGTAACCCATCATCAGTTAAAACTCAATATATGTGATCAGAAACAAATTCTAACATTGAGGTCAAGAATATTTGTTTCTGATCACATATATATTATTGAGTTGTGTTTTTAGTTGATGATTGATGGGGGTTATACCGTGAAAAAGGTTTCTAAGTAAGCAATCATTTTATACTTCGAATTTGTATTTGTTGTAACTCACTATATTCTATAATTAACAAACAGGAGCATGGTAAAAAATTCTTTATTATATGTAAAATTTATTTTATTTCATCTGATATTAGGGTTATTTTTCTACTAAGTATATAAAATAATTTTTTACAAAAAAAAATAATTAAATAATGAATTCGCTGATGGTCTAAAACTGTATCTTCGGTAACGAAAAAGGTGAAATTCGAAATTAATACAATTTAAGAAAATTTGTATAGCTATACACTTGTTCCCGCAAATTTTATTTTATTTATTTCATCTGGCTTTTTTTTTTTTTTTAATGCATTTATTTTCTATGTCTGTTTACAAATTTTTCTTCTTCTTTATAATGTGTAAAGAGAGAGTGCCTGGTCAAGCACCGCTGTTAAGCTTAATCTTGGTCAAGAACTTTATACAAAAGATAATCACTTAAATAATACAGTGACGGGGTCTATTAACGTTATTGTAGTTATAGCTTATACGATGATGTTTTTTTTAGTAGCAAAAGTTATTTATCTAGAGGAAAATGAATTAGAAATACACGGTAACTATAATTTAATGACAAATATCCTTACTCTAACTGATTACAAAATATTAAAAAATATTATTTCTATTCTGTCACATTCTCTCTAGCACGCACTCGGACATATAGAGTTAGAATTACCATTGCATTACTACCGCTATTGTCCTTGAAAACGATTATGTAAAACATCAAATGCGGATGTCTGAAATTTTTTTACAAAAGTTTCATTACTCAGATCAAACTCGCTTTCATTAAAATTTCGTGTGCTAACGTAGTTTTTGCATCTAAATATAATGTGATGGTCGGCTGATTCCTTTTCTATGTAATTGCAAGTACATGCATCACCTAGTCCGAATCTGTGTGGGTAAGCAGCGAATTTTCCGTGCTTTGTCATTAATTGTGTAGTAAAACGGTCCGGTTTTATTTTTAGCTTGCTCCTTTTGTTGTCTACTCGAGCAATTTTATGCAGTCCTTTTTAACCTTTTTTTAACGCGTGCTATTTATCTAAGAAGTAAAATTTTCAATCTCCTATCGCCGCTGACTCTAATTTCCCAGCATAATACATTCAAAAGTGATTGGTTCTAAGCCAAGGGTAAGCCCCCCCCTCAAAAAAAAAAGTAAAATTGAAGCCCATGAGAAAGGAATTAACTCAATGTTCATATATATCGGATTAAAATACGTGGTGAAAATCTTAATTCCACAATTCATGATGCTTCTTAACGTCGAAGCTACTCTTTTTAACTGCTCCCTTTACTCGCGTCAGTTTATACGAATCGGTCAAATTTTCATATTATTATTATTATTATTATAAATTTATATAATCCTATCAGCGAGAATTTTTATAAACCGTCCGTTTCATTTTTAAATGTTCTTACCTACCGATTATATGTTCTCTTCGACGAATATGACTCGCGATGTTCGATATAGAACTATAATGAAATAAATTAAAATAAGTATATTTGTGATCATCTTAAACGACTGGAAATGCGCGGTGTTAAGAAATCCCGTGTTTGAAAAATACCGAAAACGTTTAATGTTTTCAAACACTGACGATTTTCCAAAGTCGTGTTGCTTTCCTAAAGGTGTGTGTGTGTGTGTGTGTGTGTGTGTGTGTGTGTGTGTGTGGGATGAATTTTAGAAGGTTTATGCTTTTTCCTTTTGTTCAATTTTTACCGGCAATTATCTTCCGTTAATATACGGAGACACAATAAACGAGATTAAGATCAAGACAAACAGTAGTTAGAGAAGTTTTATCGGTTGAGTGGGCCAGCTGATCACTAACCTTCAAAGAGATCATCGAGTGACCTACGAGGAGGAGGGAGAATGCGTCTAGTTTTATTTTTGGCAGCGGCTTCCAGTTTTTTCTGGAAATGACGCAGTAGACAGACATTAGCAGAATTTTAATAAATTAAAAGAAGATAAATAATGATTAATGTCTCTTCCTCATTACTACTACCATCATTATTTTTTTCTATTTATTTTACCGCGGCGTAATAATTCGATATTAATGACGGTAATTATTATCAGATTTTTTGAATATTTTCATTTTCACGCCGTATTTAACATTTGGCCAGTCTGTGCAAATCTCTCTGCCTATGACATATACGATAAATGTAGTATAAATGTAAATGTGTGCCTATACATATATATATATATATATATATATATATATATATATACGTACAATGGGTACTACGGGTGTCGTCGAGCCGAGACAAATAAAAAGAAGTATCTACGATAATCCGCAGATGATGTACGTAATGTATTAATTTGCATAGTTGTTGGTTAGAAGATTAATGCATCGACACGTTCTCAATTCGAATAAACGATCGTACGCCCGATAATATATTAATGTATAATATCCTTTTGTGTGTGAGGTTCCATTATTTTAATCCTCCTTGTATCGGTCTCTGTGAACAAAGATTTTATCCCAAGAATAGTATACAAGCGTCGCTTTTCATGAATCTCTGTATACAGCGTGTACAACTGAAGCGTGGGAGTCGAGACTTACAATCGATATGTTATTTACTTATAAATTCGATAAAGATATTATAAATATATCGATATATATATATATATATATGTTATATATGTAAAATTTTATATAAGTATATTGTTTTGCGCGCAGACTTTTTGTTTTATACCGCGTTAGAAAAATTGCTATCTTAAATTAACCCCGAAGATGAAAGATGAAAGTAATAATAAATCATTGTCTCCGATTGTCTGAATTTTAATGACAAAAGTGCGTATTATCATTTTTAGGCTTTTAGTGAAGATGATGAAAAATAGTCAGTAATCGGAAGTTACTCCTGTTGCATTTTTTTTTTTTTAATAGTTTTCTTTGAATAATTACCGGACAAGTATCGATGAAATAAAACGCGATAAAAGATTTATTGATCGATCACTCCTCAAACGTGTAAGAGAAACGGGGTAATGCCAGTCTCCAACAACGGTGAGACAGCACGATAAGATAAAACAGAAGCCAATCGCATATTTCGCTCATATATTTACTTATTTACTTCGATATTTATTTTCTTTGTTCACTATACTGCTGGTTCCTTCTTCGCCCTATTTTTAGAATTACGATATATTTGATATATGTAGTCAGCGCTTGTCTAATTTTTTTTGGTTTTTTGTTTTTTTCATCTAATTTTGAGCACATCATTACGTATACGTGATCGCTAATTTAAGGTTAAATAAATTTTGAGAAGAAATAATCTGGAAACTTTTTTCAAAATATAAAATTTTATTCTCGAGGTACATGGCCTAGTTTGTTTTTTTCTTGTTTTTTATTATATAGTAGGCCAAAAAAAATTCTCTTTTTTCAATATCACATGTGGAAAATTCGGTGGCTCGAAATCGCAAGAGGTAAAGAAAAACTCCCCGGGACTGTTTCAAGAATTAAAATTTTGGCTGAGGAAAGGCTGTACAAAGTTTCATTAAACGCTTTGATAATTTTATAACATTGTCGAGCTTTTTTCAAGTGTAGTGCGATGAATTCGAGGAACATTTTTATTAATAAAAACGCTTAAATTGTTGTTAATTTCTCCAATAGCGTAGCAATTCTTTTAGCGAGAAGGCCAAAAAAAATTTTAACGTGTCGGAACCGATACCAGTTGCAGATTTTTTTCATGTCCCGAAATTGTGACTACGCAGAAATAAACATTGCTAAAAGTTCACAGGTATACTATTCCGCTACGAAATTTCAAATTTCTCAAATAGAAAATATTAAAAATTAAAAAAAAAAAAAATTAAACCCTCCTGACTCCTCCTGACTGGTGCTAAATCTCTTACGATAATATGTTGTTTAGTCTGACTGTCATTCGCAATTATTATTTCATTACGAAGCAAAAGCTCTCCCGATTTGGCATCTCTGTCAAATAATACCGATTGAAAAACAAAAAAAGAAAAAAGAAAATGTGGTCTGCCAGTTTGTGACGAAATGCCACGAGTTCTTTCGAAATGTAGACACTGAAAATTCCGATACTCTGTCTTGTAAACAAGTTGAACACGCGCTGCAGCCTGGTAACTTTTTTCGTAAAGTGGTCATCTTCAGCGGTTCCGGTGATTGGTTCATCTTCATCTCGAACGTCAAGTCTATTTCCAGCCAAAGTTAGGGGAAAAGCTATTTTCGCATTGCGACGATAAAACGACCCTTTTCGATTCCGGCTTTAGTGTAATTTTCGGTTTTGACCGAAATAGGCTCGTCCTGCCTCTCTACCTTCACCCCTTTTTAAGTTCGAATTTTCAGAAAAGCTTTCGTATAATTATGACGGGCAGAGAACCGTATGCCGGTTTGCGCGCAGAATTTTGTAATTCCCGATATCGGTTCTGCAAATTTTTTATTTTTCATTTTTTTTTTTTTTTTTTTTAAAACAGCTCTTATCTAACTCTCCCGAGTTTGAATGTGTTTTTTTTTTCTTTTCTTTTTGTATAATTTGCGGGTCCCACAAGGCAATTGCCCGTCTGGAGGCTCCTAATATAATTATATCGTTTATTCATAAATACACATTTTAAAGCTAATACATCATATTCATCTTACATTAATTACACTTAACTTCTATTTTTACTAAACTACGTCTAATTCCTTAAACAAGTTCATTTATACCCACCACACATCCTAAAACAATATTTACACGTAAGCGGAATGCAGCTAAAGGAAGCAGCCACCATACATTAATACGTAAGAACCAAAAAGACTTTTTTTTTATTTATTTTTTTTATTTATTTTTTTTACATCATTTATAATTATTCACTTTCGCCATCAGTTCCCCGTCTTATCACATTGTTCCTTACCTTCGTCTACTCATTTCTCATTCTTTGCAACCAAATTTTTATTTTGGTTTTCCACGTGTTCAGATTGCATTCGTCTCTAATTTCCTTTGGTATGTTATCCAATATTTGACTCAGAACTTCCTCTTCAACATTATCGATTTTATTGTTAATCCCTTTAGGTCTTCCAAAACATAATTTAGTTCCTAGTCCCATATTTTTTCTTTTTTCTGTGTTATACCTTAATAGCTTACTGTAATAAAAAAAAAAAAAAAAAACATTTCTTTATTATTATCCCACCAAGTGGGATTCGTTACGAGATTCGTACTTTTCCAGCTCGGTAAAAATATTTTTATACATCTTAAAGTTTTCTTATCTCGTATCTCGGACTTACGAAATGTTGATATTCTACTCGTTGCTCATTTCAGCTCAAGCGATAATGTTAATAAAAGAATCATTTCGAAATTTTAAAATAGCTCTGGTAGTAGAAGATCGCATTTAACTATTTTTTTTAACGAGTAATTTTTAAAAGTTACTGGTTTTCAGTGGTGCTTCTTAAATTTCGAAATTTGGTAGGAATTTTCTTATTTCATTGCCTTACGATTTGAATTACTTAAATACGTTTGGCATATATACCCTATATATATATATATATATATATATTAATCTTAACTTCACAGAGGCTATTGGTTGCTTCAGAGAGAATAAGTGAAGTATGATTATGGATTACATTAATCGTTGATTACATGCGAGTACAATATAAAAGTTTAATTACAAGTAATACATGATTATTCGCGTGTTTTATTGAGCGCTATGTATAGCTGAAAAAAGTGTGAATGTTCAGAATATTCCGTGGCTTTAGCCAGTTTACGGTGGTTTTCTTCGATATTTTTTTTTGTTCTCTTATATGTAGCGAGAAATATTCTATCGCTGGATAGATTGTCGACGAATTTCAAAGAGAAGCGCAGGCTAAAATTACTCTAGTAAAGCTAAAAGTGATTTATCCTGTCGGAGAATAAAAATTAAAATTACAGCCGTTATTTTGAATTCTTACGCAAATAAAGTTTTTATGGATGCGATATGTTTCATACGACATGCGGCACAGTGGAATGTGAGAACGTACCTGTGTCTTTTTCTCATACTAACTTAAAGAAGTGTGACGATAAAAAGACGTTTTTTTTTTTTGTTTTTTTTTCATGTTGAAATACTCGTAGGATATGATTTGCATTTAATAGAAGCGAGAAAAAGTTGATTGCAGCTTTTTTATATAAAAGTATGCGTTTCGTAAGTGCTCATTTTAATCAATTTATAAATAAATTAAAAATACAAAATAATAATAATAATAGTAATAATAATGAAATAACAGGTGTTCCATAAATGAGTGATCCTTGTTTCATAGAAAGACCTTCTTCAAACGAATAAGACCGGGCGTAAGCTGTTTGCAATGTTTATTATCCTTTTTTTTATCTGTACTATTCTCAATTGGTCTTCTCTTCCTTTTCATCATTTTTCTTTTCTTTTCTTTTTAATGGGATCCAATATTTCGCCTGTCATTTTTGATGTATGAGATCTACCAAGTTCTGTTTTAGGGCTTTTATCATTCCGATGAATGTCGAGTTTCCGTTAGACTGTATTGACTAAAACGAAAATGGGAAATAAGTCGGAAGAGATGAAAACTGAACTTAAAAAAAATATATATATGTATATAAATAAACAGAATAAATTTTATTATTCAGCGTATTTCCACTTCATTGTCATTATTTATTTATGTATTTTTCATTCTTTTTCTTTAGACGTTAATAATGTTATTGGCATTTCTTTTTTTTTTTTTTTTCGGTATTTCGATATACTTATATTTGTTTTTTTTGATTACAATAGCGTTATATTCGCTTTATCAAGCTCTGGGAGTTGTCACTACGGTCTCTTCATTACCGTGGACGAAAAGGTTAATTGTTTTTATTATTGTTATTAAAAACTGATTATTTAAATTTCCTTTTATATAGATAGTGTATTGATGAAATTAACCCACACCAATCTTTCTGCATCGGTCCTGAACAGCGCAGTATTAAATAAGGACTAAATAAATGAGCAAAAATTGTTAAATATAAATGAATAAATTGTACGTATCACTGTTGTCGACCGTAGTGATCTATGGTCCTTTGGGATTATTGATGTCCCGATGGTTTTCCAGTGATTACAGATGCGCTGATCAAACAGTGGAATCCTTTATGCATCGGGTCTATATGTTTACGTTCCACGGTTTTTTGTATCGAATTGATTTTTACGACTCGACTGCCGGAAGGTAATTTACATGCGACTCTTCTGTCACGATTTTAAAGACCTAAAAATTAACAGTTACTCTAGCGACAGGTAAAAAACGACTGACTAACTAGAAAAATCTCTATCGGATCACTTTTTTTTTTTATTTCTTTCTTCTTTTCCGTCCCTTGATCGCCAGAATTAATCATTATGATCGATGATCGGTTATTTACCCCTGACCGACTACAGGATCTCACACATTCTTTCGCCACATTTTCCAAAATTTTATATATCTTTTTTAATTTTTTTAATATTTTTAATTCTTACATTTGTATTTATTTTTATATTACAACGGTAATGTACCCATTACGATATATATATATATATATATAGTTAATATTTATAATTGGTTTTATTCATTTATTATGGCATTATGTGTGTATTCTTATTTTTCTATGATATTTTATACATTCCCCCCGGTCATGGATGTTTTTTTTGTTTCTATTCATTAACTGAATCGCTAGTAATATATTCCGCATTATTTTTAAAACTTTTAAAAAAGTATCTCGGTATGCACTTGGACCGAACACTTTTAAGCAGCTTCGCATACAAAAAACTGGACTAAAAAGTGAAAAAATTACATTGGCTTATTGAGCGGAGATTGAAGAATGGAGAATATGACACCGTATTAAAAGGAGCTACTACGCTGCTTCGCTGTGAGGATGTAAAAAGAAATCTAACAAGCTAATAATCATGCAACGGTTCCGTAATAAAATCCTTCGAACGATATAGCGCATACCTTGTTACATCACCGATGACCTAGTGCATCGAAAGTTGAAAACCTGCACCGTCGATGAAGACATTGGTAGAGACTAGCTTGAAAATGCATGACATGGTTTCATGAATAAATAGTGGCAGATGATTTCTGGAAAAATCAGTGACCATTGAAGGGAACTAAGAATTTACTTCAATAAATGAAAAGGAATAATACATCAGTAATGGTACACCGATGCGCAATTTGTTCGGTAGCCAATATAGGTACAAATCAGGAAAAGAGGGGAGAAAAAAATTTAAACAAAATTTTTTTTATAAAGACTGCTCATTTAAAGTTGATAGTCTCCGTAATTGTAAATGCGTGCATACCGTGCATACCGTACTAAAATCTTTTTTTATTCTTTTTTTTTCTTTTTTTTGAGGAGGATCACTAGCCGAAGGCATTACCACCCGACATTAGATTATATTAATGAAAGAGAAGGAGAAGCGAATTAGAACTAAATACTACCAGAGATAGAAGAAATGTAAAACATGCTACAATATCGATCACCGAAGATGGAAGTGAAAGAATAAACGAAGCATTATAAGGAGCAGGCAAAGCAAGCTTCAGGAGTGTACTATAAAAGTGAGAGCGTTTTAGTAGACGCGCATTCGAAGAAGGTGTGATTTGTATAGCAGAGTGAATCGTCAGGATGGAAACAACAAAAAGAAGAAGGGTACATATAGAAAAAAAAACGAAAAGAGAATACAGTAAGCTATGATCAAGGCGAAAAGCCTGCAGATAGAAGAGATAAGAAAGCGTGAAAGATGAGAGCAGTCGTATAGTACAAAGGATAAGATGGAAGGCGAGACTGAATTATGATAAAAGAATTCAGGATTGGAGAGTAAAAAGGGATAAATGTCGCGCCATCGCCTGCGAGAAACATTCGGGCAGATAAAAATAAACTTTTTATACATAATCAATTATTGGAGCTTGTTAACTTTTGACACTAATCCGGCGCAACTGTTAATTTTAAATATTTTGTATGCGCGGCAACGACATTCGAACTCGACTACACCGCTGCCTAATCAACTACAAGCTTAGCTGATTACTAATTAATTCGGTATTTTTTTTTAATTTCCTGATAACTTTTTTTTTTTTTTGTTTGTTTCTTTTTGTAATTCAATTAAGAGTATTTAATGCGTTAATTCTGTCGCAATTGAAAAGTTCGTTTTCCGTATTATGTTTTTATAATTTACGATTAAATTCTTTTATTATAGAGGGTGCATAACACGGACCAATATAATAGAGTAACTTTGATGGGCAGAAATTGATAGTACGGGAAAAAAGAATCCTTAAATCAAAAAAAAAAAAAAAAAAAAAAAAAAAAAAGTTTAAAATTTAAAAAAAAACAAAAATTACCAAAAAATCGTATTTAAATCGCCTTTAAAATAAAAAATAAAAGTTACACCCTTACAATAATAACCGTCGTCCCTATGACATCCACCGAGAGATATAATACTGTCGGAAGAATAAAAATGTTTATGAGAAAATTACGAATACCGCTACTTTAAGTACTAGAACATTCAGGAATGAGGAAATTTAATTGCAGATAGAAAACTCTCTAGAGAGAAGACGTGAAACGAGACAACGTAAGGTAGGTTTTAGTACCCCACTTAAAAATAAACTAATGGAAGAACAAAACGACAAAAAAAAATAAAAAAAAATAGGGGTAGAACAGCATTATTAGCAGATGCAAAGAAGAAAAAAAAAAGGACCCCTTTTAAACCATGGTGTACGGAACTCAATATTTTCTAGAGGAATATATAAATACGATTGAAAATCGGGCGATACTAGTCGTCTGGCAAAAATAAAAATAATAATTTTCGACGAATAAGCTTTTTTTTTATATATACAGTATTTAGAGTTGCAGCCTAGGTATATACCGTATGCGAAGATAAATCAAGCACATAATGAAAGCACAGGTATAATAATAAACCTATAAATATATACAGTCAAAACGGTACGGCACCGTCCATCGGAGAAAAAAGGAGCAAACAATTAAATATGAGAATGTGTATCATCGAGAAGAAAACAAAAATATAGAAAAGGAATAAATAGGAACAAAAACACAAAAAGGAAGGGTGACCGACTGAAGTCTAGGCGAGTGAAGTAAGAAAAAAAGATGTTCATAAATTTTACAAGAAAGGTGGACGAATATATAGATAGAGAGCTTTTTATCAGTTCAGTTTTACTTAGTTTCGATAATTGTTTAATCTTTGATTTAGCGATTATCATAATTGTCAGAATAAAAAAATTCATCGATATAATAATTTCGATAATAATATTAATTATATATGAACGAATTAATAGTTTCAAATAAAAAATATAGCAATAATTGTTTAAAGCATAAAATAAGAAAGGTATATTTTTAATGAAACAATAATATAGTTTCTAGAGGGATGAACATTTTTAAGCGAGACTACTCAGTTCGAAAATAAAAAATTGAATTTAAATTTTGCAACTCATTTTCACCGTAAATATTAACATTATATAATTAAATTCGTCGCGTATTGTTAATTTAGTTCGTTTTTGTTAATTTAGTTCGTTTTTGTTTTTTCTTCATTGTATAAAAGAAATATGCCCCCTTCGAATACAATGAAAATTCGGTACTAGCGAAAAAAAAAACCAGATATACTACTAATACTAGATTTGCAAAATATTTAAGTGCTGTACATTTTGAAGCTTTGACAGACGGCATTTTATCTAGGTAAACCTGTAATAAGAATAAAAATTGTGCAAAACCAAATCCAGTTTATTGCGCCATGTGATCATCATCGAGGGAACATTTACCGCATTCACGCCCTATACCACAATCGTGCGTCTAGGAGGTTAATCTCGTTTGAAATTAATTATTCATATGGTCGGTCTGGCAGTAGCGTGTGCGTATGTCTCTCGGTATCATCGGGGTGAAGGCATGCTTTGGGAATCGCACGAGCACAATTGCCGAATGACTCTGTGTGGTGGTCACAAGGAAAACGACGTTGATAGAGTTCGGAGTTGGGTGTTGAGTCGTTCGTCGCAAGTGGGCGCGCAGCTTCGCTCGGGCGCGTACGATAAATCGTGCGATCGCAGTCGCTTACGGTAACTCTCGCCGATTCGATGTCGTCCTATTCGCTACGGTGATTATGCGAAATTGATTCGTTTCACGGCTTTTATGTGCGTGCGCGCGGGTTCGTTAAAGTTTGCGATAACGTGTTATCAGTCCGACGATTTGGAGTTTTCATTTTCGACGCTAATTCTTCGAATGTTGTTTGATGTGCGGTTAATAAAAGTGACTGAACAAGAAATAGAAATTAAATTATTTTCGGCCGTTCTTTGTTTTTTACAAGTTTTATGTGGCGTTTTTTTGTTTTTTTTTTTTTTTTTCAATATATACGCGCATATGTAATTAATTAGTGTGATTAATCGGTACAAACGTTGTCGTGTTTGCTTATTGCCCTTATACAGTGATTCTAATCTTTTCTCTGTATTTTATGTATGCGATGTTAAAACTTTTCATACGATTATCTTATTGAAAACAGTAAAAATTCGCTAAATAGGTAGATAAACAACTTTATTCGTTTTTGGTTGTTTTTTTTTATTAATTTCAATAATTTTATCGTAACAATAATCAATAATAATAACGATAATAAAATAATAATAATACAGACTACTGTTCTCTTAGGTTCCAGTTATAGGGGGAACAACATTTAGGAATACAATTTTAAAGAAATACGAGTCGCACGAAAAGTTAATTATACAAAAATACACCTTTTTCGTGTCACGCGACAACAATAGAGTTTGATAACAAAAATATATAATTATAGAAATTAGAGTAGAATACTATATCATTGCGTGCATGAAGATATAAGAGAGACTTTTGTCAATTTTAAATTAACGAGATGATAAAAAAAAATTAAATTATTTTTTGCCTTTGAATTTTGTTGATTATAGAAAAATTGTTGTTAAATATTTGTATTGTATAGCCAGCAATTCCCCCTCCCCGACCGATACCAAATGCTCTAAACGAAAAAACTATTTGTGTTAAGAAGAAATTTTGAATTAAACGTAGATATTGATATATTTACAAATTTTTTCTTTCTTTTGATAAGACATCTTCTTAAAACTGCTGGGACGTGCACAAATTTTTAAGATACGAAATTTTAGCCGTTTTTCAGCTCTTGCGAAATTAGAAAAAAAGCGTTCGATTTATAAATTTTAACGTCTTCTCGTACATTAATTGTTCGCCCTAACGACGAGTGACCGATATTTCGTATTTCGTTGACAATGATCACGTTCGAGCCAGCGAAGTAAACCTACTTTTTTAGTGCGTAATGTGTGTAAATATTAATAACATCGATAAAAAATATTAAAAAAAAAACAACAAAACAACAACAACAACAACAACAAAGTAAAAAAAAAAAAAAGCCCGGGAAAAACGTCGAGAATCTTTCACGGACTAGTGAAAATGTATAACGCGAGTAACGGTGAAGTGTAGATTGCGCGGCGCAATATGTTCGCCTACGACGACAATAAGAATAACAACAATATCATCCCATTAACAGTCGAAAATCATTTTTTATTCGCGTGACCATCGCCATCTCTATAGCAGCATCGCGATTTTTTCCCATCTTCGCGCCATGTTGGAACTAATCGCTTCTTCCCGGAAATCTTGCTACATAGATGACAAGAAAAGATCGATATCACCGTGCAGCGGCAGCAGCAGCAGCGGCGGTCTCGAAAGAAATTCGATGGACTTCTCGGAGCTAGACGGACAGCCGATTCAGTGGCGAATCAACCAGGCCTATTCGATGAAGAAAAAGCCGCCGTCCCAACAACGTCCTCACAGTTTCCACTCTGTCGGAGTATCGTCTGCTAGCCATGAGGATGTGGCCGGTCAGCAGCAACTGGTAAAGGCGAAAATGGATTTGGTACACGGCAAGTCCGTGGCGCAGCAGTTGACATCGAAAGTACTGCATTCCTTGAATTGCGCGACCAATACAGACCATCTTTACCAGAGTCTTAATGAGCCACCGCCGCACCCGTACCCGCAGTTGCGACCGCAACCACGCCGCACTAACAAACGACTTCGTCCGCCGAAGCCGAATAAGAAAAAAAGTGGCCTGGGAAGTGTTTCGGATACTTGGAGATTTCAGCCTTTCAAAAGGTACTGCTGAATGAATATAGAGAATACTTACGCGCTTCATTTAGCTTTCTTGTGTGTGCAAAATTTCATCGAAATCAATTGAAAACTTTTTCAGATACACCGTTTTGAAAGATACTGCTTTGATTAATTATTATTATACGAAAATAACTTTCATACGCCTGTCAAAACGGCATCCGAAAAAATCTTTTTATCCCTGTGTATTCTTCACGAGTTTTGAACTATGAAAGAAAGCAACAATAAAAAAAAAAGCGACGATTTTCTCGAACCGACATAGACTCTCCGAAGTGTACACTATGAGAAACTGAATTTTACAATATCCATCGTCCGTTTGTAATATGCTCTCACTTTACTTATTAATCGTCGGGTAATATTTTTTTTTTTCACTTTCTAACAACGATAATAAATAGCCTCGTGGCATGCTCGTGTGCGCCCCACTACTATATTGCTCTCGGGAAAAAACAAATACAAAAACATCTAACTACTATCTCTTGACGCGCGTTAGCATTTTTCGCTTGACAGTACTAATTAGTTTTCTGTCTGAAAAGTGATTTTCTCCGATCCGGCTATTATCTCATTCGGCTTTTTCGAAATATCGTTAAGCCCATTTAAAATTAAGCGTTTTATGTGTAAACACTCGCTATGGTGTTCGATAAACACGATCAAAAGATTTAATAAACGAAAACAAATATTATGAGCAGCGAAATGGGAAGATGAATAAATCCTGTCAGAAGTTTCCAAAGTCTACCGCCCAATTTCTTGTAGCGGCAGAGCTTTTATCTTTTTTAAAGAAAAAGGAAATTTCGTCTACGAAACTATCGATTCCTCAGAATGCTTTTCATTCGCTGATTACTTATTATATTTCTTTTCATTGAGAGTTCCGCTATGCAATTTACTAGGAGATTATTGTGCCTCTTATATCCTGTTCGTTTTTGTTTTTTTAAATGGGCTTGGTGAAAACACTGACCCAAATGGACTTAGATCACCTACTCAGATTCTGAGGCAATCGGAGATAGAAAGTATAAAGGAAAGAAGGAGAACGGCTGGATATGAGAAGGAAAGGATAATGGAAGCATTGAAAGGGGTAGGAAGATCGAACGCCAAAAGTTCAGCGTATAGATGAGAGCACTCAGGAAAAAGAGCAGGGCATTCAAAAAGGATATGGTTGGGGTCGCATATAAAGGGAGGATCAGTAGAGTGGAGAGAGCAAAGGGGAGACGGTGAAAGAGAAAAAGAAAAACAAGAAAAGGGAAGGAGGGAATGATTAAGTCTCAGTCTGATAAAAGAAACAATAGCCGAGCGCCGAGAAACGGGAAGAAATTGGTACCAAGGCTGTGAATTGGGAGTAGGCTGTAGGAGGCGGTCGAAGGAAGAGCGATTGGCAAAAAAAGAAGGGTAGATGTCAACCCACAGTCTAGTATGTCCGTTTCTTCTCCATACGTTATTCCCCGCTATTTCTTTCTTCTTAATTAACAATAATTGAGACTCTTTTCTTTTCTGATTGTTTCTGAGTAGAAGCCTAGAAAAAAAAGAAGAAAAAAAAGGCTGACCGCATTCTAAATGAAGGCGTTCAGAACTGAAATTTTTTAATGACATTTTCCAATAATCCTTTTATAAACACACGCCGTTGATATTATGCCGGGGAAACTTAATAACCAAACCAACCACTGTCGTTTTTCCTTTGATCCTTGTTACTTTTTTTTTTACCTCTCAACAAGCCTTTGAAATCAAAGATGGAATAGAGCTGAGCATTGGAGATTTGAAAATAATTGAGAACTGACGAAAATATTACAATATATAACAACAACTAGATGTAGAAAGTAAATCAAAAAGATTAATCTCCTCCGGCGCTCTGCGAAAAAATGGGACTTTACTTTAAAGGTGCTCTGGTCAGCGTTGTCGCGTATATTAATCAGACGGCACAGCCTATGAAAAGTAGCAAGTCGCGATCCTGAATAATATTAAATCCTCCTAGAAAAGAAAGGAATGACGAAATTGCGAACATTCCTTTCTGTCTGCAAAACGGTATGAACCTGAAAAATTAGTAAGCCACTTGCGCCTAGGAATAGAGCGAATAATGAACGTTATTCGACTGTTTTGTTTTGTATTAATAAATGAATAAAGCAACGTTGAGGGGAATCGTGAACGTGTAGCATGAATGGAGTATAAAAATTCCGCAGAATTATTTACAGACAGGCATTTTAGTAGATTAGTTTTTCTCCCATCGCACGCATATCGCTGCGTGAATGTTGACACAGGTAGTATACTATTCGCACGAGTGGTTAGTGGACGTCCTTCGAAAGGGCAGCCTTAAAATGTACACTCCGGCGTGTATTTATATGTAAATGATGTGATATATGATGATAGTTCCATAATTTCATTATCCGATAATAAACGACGCGATAAAATCGATTAGAGCCGTCTTCCGCATTCTGAATAATGTTTTTATCCGTCGTTTGCCGCGAGATATTTTTTGAACTTCAACATAATTTCATTGACATGTTGACATATGCGACAGGCTAGGCTAGGCTATTTATATTAAATTCGGTAGTTTTTTGTTTTTTCTAATGCGTATATTGCGAAGATGCGCCGACTACTATAAAATCAACATTACCCTGTTTTCGTGAATAGCTATCTCAAGAACCTTCTATGAGTATTATAGAACTGATATTCGAGGAATTAATCGAGGGATTTAAAAACCACAGGGAGTAGCGCGGTAACCCAGTGGTTAAAAGGTGTGCTCAGCTACCAAATCCTCTAGGTATTTGTCTCGTTCCGGATCCAAGTCGTCCCCCCCCCCTGGTATGTACCTAATTTGAAATCGAATATTGCCAGAGAAATCTGGGAAAGTAAAAGCAGATGATGACCCTTTGAGAAAGGAGCTGGCCCCAATATTCTAATCGGATAGACCGATTGTGAGTAACCATTATGAAAAGTTTAACTTCATAATCCATGATAGCTTTTATCATGTGACTTTACTTTAAACTACTTACTTGGTGTGCGTTATATTAATAAGACAGTTTTGAAAAAAGAAAGAAAAAAGAAAAACGGTCTATGTAATGTTTTTTTTCTGTTACGAAACAGAAAGAGTGCTACGCAAACCGTAAATTACTTTTTTTTTTTTTTTTTTTTTTTTTTTTTAATGACCTCTATAATATAGTCAATTGAAATTTACTCTTCTATAATAAATTCTATGGAAGAATGATATCCTTGTCTGGGTGTCCTCGAAATTGCGAAATCCGATAAGTTCTTTATATTGTCAACGTCACTTTTTACGCCAGGGAAGATAATGTGGAAAAACCTGTACAAGCGCATTTATTTCACTTTATTACGGCGAAAAAGGTGGCGTTAGTTAAAATCAATCTTTTATAAAAATTATAAAAAATCTGGAGATGATCCAGGAGTGTCGTCCTCATGGTGATGGAATTTTTGTATATATTACATACATATTATATTCGTGTGACTCGCACCAACAGTGGTATACTTCATTTCGTTGAGAGACTTGTAGAGTCGAACTGATTCATTGATTTACAGATTTGACTAAAAATTACGTGTACCGAAACTCATCATTTCCTATCGATATACTTTTTTTCTTGTTCTTTCCCCTATCGGAGGTTACATCGTTCGACCGTATTTCGCATAAATATCGAACGCGTGCAATTTTCCATTGAAACCGAATATTCATTCGTTTTTCCTTTCCTTACTGCTCTGGCAATTAAAATACGGAGAGTGTACTACGCGTTGACCTCACCGAGAAATGTGTGTGATCGCGGGCATAGGTAGACTGCGATATGTGCTCTACTGCGAAAGGAAAATGAGAAGATGATTCGTCAAGTGGCCGATGTGTAGATTTAATTAAAATTAATTCGTGTTAATATATGGCGCATCGTCGGTGGGATGTTGTAAGAAGTCGGTGGCTCATTAATTTCAACGTGTTCTAACAACTAGAGGCGCGCGTTGGCACGAATGTCGTCGAACTGCCGGATTTTTATGTTCTAATTTAATATAATTTATGTTAGTCATCGCGTTTTTCCGCTGTTGAAAATGTTTTGTCGAAAGAGGCCCAGAAAGAGTTGCCGTGAGTGTGCGTGCACGTTTTAGTCCGATCAGCGCGATAGTTTAAAAATAACACACCCCCTAAAGGAGGAAATGTAACGAACATTTTCATTCTGATCCTTGTAACATGATTAATTAACAGAGCCGTTCGGTCGCCACCGCCGCCTCCCGGAGTACCAGGTAAATTTACACTAACCGCTCGGGTAATTGAATTACCGCCGATATTACTCACTCTTTTTACCCCTTACTACACGATTAGCCCATTTTTCGCCGGATGTCTAGGACAAATTCATCTCGATGCCTTCTTCCTAAACAGATTTAAGATTTCAGCGAATTAAAGGCCAAAAACTGCCGAGGTACCGCAACAAAAAAAACATTCGCCGCAGATCCGTCCTTTGTGGCAACTGAGATTTAAAGGAATTACGTAATAATACGAATGAAAAGTCGATTATTCAGCGGATGCAGTTAATCCAAATTCTGATCCACCTTTTTCGAAAAAGATTTTTGAATCTAACATCATCGTCGGAATTAATGGCAATTTTGATTACATGCGGTGGTTTTTGATTTAAAAGTAGAGCCGAATTCTGATAATTACTTTTCTTTGTTTCCGTTTGTAAGATATACATATATATATATATGTATATTTCATTACGCGCTGATATAATGACTTGCCAAAAACGCAGTTCACCAAACTGTCCAAAAATGTTCGGTAACATAAAAAGTATGTTGACATTTTTTTTCGGCGAGATTGTTTTCCTGCTTACATACACTTCCATGATTTTATCGTTCGTTTATTATCTCATACTCTGTTTTGCAAAACTTCGTTCATATTGCCTAATCATTCACGCATCGCGAGGTTGATGAGGGGCAGCTCGGATTGTCGTTTTTCAGAAAAAATATTCTAATCTCCAGCAATCCCAAGTAAAAAACAAGACTCCATCTTAGATTTATCTCGGATATTTATTACACTTCTTCCTTCCGTGTACGGGGATCGCTCTCCTCGTATCTGTTTCTTCCTTTTCAAATTTTTGTCGTTTGTTTTTTGTTTTTTCTTTAGATTTTTTTCCATCTTTTTGCTATCTTCGTCCGAATGAAAAGCCTACGACGATGTCGTTGATCGCATCTTTTGCAAATGTCCTTTCTATCGAACGTCCTATTCCCTGTATATATATATATTTAAACGAAAGCTAACTCCTTTAAATTTGAATTATAAATGTTCGTATCCATTTTCTGTTTTATCACTTCATTAAATATAGATAAAAACACGTATTACAGGAAACTGTATAGTTATAAAAATATATTGTACGTCCTTAAAAGATTTGTTTTTCTATATATTCCTTTACTTCTCATCGATACATCACACTCACCATATACATTTTCCCGGTTAGATTTTTTCTCCTTGTTTTCATTATAATCTCTGGCGTTTGACTCTTAAAACTGTACACTCAGCTATTCGAAGGTGGGCACATAACTAGTCTGCCTGTAGTTTATGCAGCAGCGGAATTCGAATTGATTTACCCTCGAACGAAATAAATCAACCCTGCTGTAGAGTAACTTCTGGCATTTTCTTCATCAAATCTGCCATTAAAAATTTTCGCATCCTCTCGTTATGCGATTAAAATGTTGTCTTTTTTTTCGATTAATTGAACGGGTTTTTAAATTCTAACGGTCGATAACGGTTCCGAATGAGGAAAATATGTAAATTATTATTATTTTTTTTTTCTCTCCTTTCTCTGTGCCTAGCTTTCGCGCCGTCTTGCCATTCAATACAAATTGTGGTTCCCGTGCCGGGACTCGAACCCAGGCCTCCTGGGTGAAGCTAACCACTAGACCACATCTTTCTTTATAGTGCCATACTTAATTCCTGAACGTCGGCGACTACCTATTCGTACATCTCAGCTGTACAGACATAGGCACATAGTGTTCATAGCAATTATTCTATACAGCACGAATGTGTACACATGCAAGACTACATTCGGAACTAATTAGTAATCGTTTGCTTTACATCGTTTTACAAAAGTGCAGTGCTATTTAAGTCTGCTGTGTACTGACCTAGCGCGCATATAATACGTGGTGGTTTGCCATTGCCTTCCACGTGATTATTAGCGATTATTTATTTATTTGTTTAATTCTTCGTAATAAGTTCGTCGTCGCTCTGGATCGAACCCGTGACCCCTGTAACGGAAGTCAAGCGCTCTAGCAACTAGGCTATCGCGACGACACTAGACCGCATGGGTACCCCCCAAATTATTAATAGACGCAATGAAGAGTTTATAAATGAATGTAGCTTAAAATTTGCGCTAAAATTTATACGCGTACAAAGTGCAAACTGTAAGTGAAAATGCTTTGTCATCTCTCTAGTATCTGCTGGAACCGAATAATAATAATAATCTTGAAAAATCGGACGGTAACATGTATTTTTTTTAATCGAATTACTTTAAGAAGTAATAATGTCTCAAACGTATATCAACATTGTGATAATTTATCAAATCTCAATAAATAAATCATCCGACGGCTCTGTTTTCCTTAAAATTATCCCTTAAAATTATCATTATCCGCAGTTATCCTACCGGGCTAAAATCCCTTGATTGGTTTTAGCCCATACACCGAGTTTGTACATAAATTTTACCGGCAACACTTATCCGGATGCTATTGTTTTTCAAAAAGCGAATAATGAATGTTTATGCGGAAAATCGTTCTAATCCCCCCCCCCCTTGCGGCCAACTTGATAATCGCAATACGTTAAATCCTGGTAGATCTTCCGATTAATGGTACACTTAAACGTTCGCATTCTGCAACGGTCGGTGCCCTTATCAACAGGATTACATTTCTCACTACCGAAATAAGCCATACTGAAAGAAAAGGATGCACAGGTGATAAGAAAATCGTAGCCTCCCTCAATTCAACTCACGCGTCAATCGCTAATAAATTCAATTAAGCACAGCCATTAACTAAAATGAAAAAAAAACTTCTACTAAAAGTGAAAAAAAAAAAAACTTTTCTGTTCTACAACGACCTATCAAGCATTGAGGGAAAGTAATTCGCCAAGAGTTTGAATTTTAACAAGACGAAACATTTTCCCTCGACGATAAATTAAAAAAATACTAATGCTGTATGTATAAATAAACAATATTCTAGAACAATTTCAAATTACGATAAAAAAAAAAAAAAAAACTGATTCAAAATCAATATCAAATAATCCATGAACGTGCGATGGAGACGGTTTGCTACTCTCTTCAAGCCATATCAGAACCGTTCCAGTAGTATTGAGGCGAGTTATTTGAAAATTACACGACTAATCTGTAACACGAGATGAGGTCATGTCCGATGACTCACCGACTGATCTTAGATTTCAACAAACTTCGCAGTTTGCCGTTTACTCTTAGAGTACCGCGGTGAGTCTCGACGTGTGTGCAGAGAGACTCACAAGTCCCGAATTAAAACGTCCAATAATAAATTCACCTAAAGAGAAATAACAACCGGCAAATGAAATTCGGTCGCGACAAAAGAGTCCGTGAAGGTATTTTTAGGGGTGGAGGAGAAGTAACTCTATTCGCCTGCGAGATCAAAAAAAAAGATACCAATTCTCTCCTGCAAACAATAAATCTTTTTATCCAATATATATATATTAACACTCTCCACTGACAAGAACCACAGTCGAATTGCAACCACTGTGATATTTCATTTGAAATATCCAAAGCGTATATTTCTCTTTTTTAGCGAAAGAGCGCCCCAGTAGTAGTGTGTTAATTGGGCTACCACACCGCGATATTACAAATGAAGAGCGAACTTTCTTTTGTATCGCGTTAAAAACAACCAAGTGATTGTTGCATGTAAAGTTCCCGTTCCTCCGTGTGATAACGGATAACAACGAAGCCAATCCGAAAGTAAAATAATAATAAAAACATAGGAAAGTGAGTCTCCTATATATACGTGTAGCTTCGGATCGAAGATTAAATATCACAGTAAAAAAAATATCGATAGTCGACGATACTTTTTTAAACCCTGAAAAACTTTCCAAATTCTTTTACATTCAGTTGTTTTAGACCATGCTGGGGAGTGGTTTCGAGTTTGAAATATTGATTCTACCTTTTTTTTTTTCCCCTCTCTTAACCGATATATTCCGTGGCTAGGGTCCTTTTTGTCGAAGCCTTTCTGCTATGCACACAAGGTTATTGTCGCATCTGGCTTTTGGTCGATAGTTTACAAAATCCGAAAAATCTACTTAGGACATTTTATAAAGTGCAGCCTACTCGTTTAAACTGTTCGTTAATCAGTAAATGCTTCACGTTAATGTGTATCGTCACTATACCCATGCCTTCTCTCGTTGTCTCCCTCTGAATTAGAGCTTTTCGCCGACTAGCATTAGGTGAACTTAATTTTATTTCATAAATCAGTGCGATTTCTATTACAAATAAGAGACGTTATTATATAAGCGAGATTGTAATAATTAGCGCGCATTAGAATTTTTCCAAGAAATGACGTCAGAGCCTCCTCAGCGGGACAGAATACTATTATCGGTAAAGTTTACTCACTAAACAAAGTTTAAATTTACATCGTAATTCGGTAAATAATGTAGACAGTTGCTTTAATACTCCGAAAATGCGTTATATGTATTTAATACGATTATCCGTTTCCGTTATTAATAAAAAAGTGCACAAGCGGAAAATGAATTAAAAAACACTAACATGTTTTGTAGTATAGCCAGGACCGTATTTTTTGGCATTTAGAATTCGACTCGCCCCTCCCCCTGAAAGCACATTTCTGTTCGCTCGTGTGTCTGTTAATCGGATTTTACGTATACAGTATTGCGTGATTCGGCTGCAATCAAGAAATTTACTGGCGCGAAGCGTAATAATTTATGTAAGAAGAATGTTCTGAGAGGGAAAAATTTAAAAAAGCACTTTTAAAAATTGCACCATTTTTGAAAAATATACGCGCAAGTTTATATTGAAACAAACCAAAAGAACTGCTGGATGGGAAAAAAATTAGTTTTTGGTTTAAAATATAAACAACCCCGGGTAAGAATTATTAATAGACTCTACTTTTAAGCAATATCGGACTGTCGCTAGTCTAGTAAATACCGCTTCGGTTAATTTTTGTATTATTATTCGAACCGGTGGTGATCCTAGATCCGTGACGTGAACTTTAACTGAATTCGAAAAAGAAAAGAAAAATAAACGAATAAAAGAGAACAAAATCCCCTTGAAGATTTCTTTAAATTCATGGTCTACGGAAAAGACGTAATTTATTCGCTAACTATAGGGGAACCGGAATAGACTACCCAGGGGGATTTTTAAATTCGGTAAAAAGCTTACTCGGATAATGATGACGGGTATATAACTTTTAGGAGATATGTGACGGCCAACTTCGTCTTCCTATCTATGGTATAATCGAACTCTAGCTAGTTAGCCAGCGAATTATTCGTATATCAAAATTGGTTGTCTTAAAATAGGCAACAAAGTACAGTTCGCGGTTGGTTCTTTTAATTTATTAAGAGGTACGCGCGGCGGCGCGGCTTGCATAATAGACGCACGCCCAAGAATTTTTATAGTCACTTTCAGAGAAGCTGACTAAACTCGGCCAAATGTAGGCTGATGATGGTCAATCGAACCGGTTATTGTTTAGTTAATATGCCATAAATGTGTAATCGTCGTTTTATAACTATCCTTTCGAATATTGTTCCTCGCACAGCAGCAGCACGCCTTTTTTAAACCTATATAGTTTATCTTTTTTTTTTTTTTTTTCTTTACTTGTTTCTGGTATTTATATAAACCATCTGCTTTCAAATTTTGCAGAAGATACACGTACAAAATGCTTCGAACTAGTTCATTTTCGCAAAAAGTAGTCCTTTACGAATAAATTTGGAGTGTAGAGCTGTTTTTTTTTTTTTTTTTAATTGCTATTGCAGCTAAATTCTTATATATAACGTCGTTTTTATATCGTGGTTTAAAATTTTTCTAGAAAAAAAAAAAGAAAGGTTTTTTTAATTTATTTTTACACGGAACATTTTTCATTTTGTTAAAAACTTTTGACAAATTATCTCCAATAAAAAATGCTTCTTGACGTTGCAGAGTAAAAAACTGGAGTTTATGTGTGTGTGTGTGTTTTTTTATATATCCTTAAGGTAGAAATGAGTGTTATAGTAAAATCAATTAAAGAAGTTTAGAGTTTTTTTTGCTGTGATTCCCAGCAATTGCGAATTAATCGTATAGCGTGGAAACCCCATTCGTTGCAATTCCTCCACCCTGCCTGCGCGCCCGAATAATTTTTCTGACAACTGCCGTTACATTAGCTAGAAATTATGCCCTCGATGTTAATACCTTAAATGCTTTTATCGCAGAAAAAAAAAAAAAATGAAGAAGAAAGAAAAAAAAGTTCAACATCGCATGAATCAGCTTTAAGTGTGTGTTCATGTTTTAAATTTCTAGCTGTCCGCGACAGGTGTTTTTTCTACAGCGCGTTAAATTTCACATAGCTTTGGCGACTCTTAACTACTCTTCAAACATCCCGTGTTTCTTCATCGTTAATTGTCTGTTTCCTTGGTACTGTGGGCTTTGCAATTTGCAATCGCAGACGTTGGTATTGGATGACAAACTGTTTTTCTCTTCCCTTTAGCACCGTCATTCCTGCTCTTTTCAGTATGCGTATGTTCGGTATTTAACGACTCTGATTGTTATCGTGCCTCCATCCTTTTAGTCAGGTTCCATTCCTTGGGACTCTATTCCCCTAATTGCTACTATTTGCATTAATGAGTGATCGTCCGTTGTTGACAAGCCCAGAGAAAGAGGGGAAAAATCCCTTAATCTGAATTTTTGTTCGAAAGCTGATAGCTAATCAAAAAAGTCTACGACTTACAGAGATTTTAATCGTATCTTTTACTACGCGGCAATACATCGAAACTTAGCTCCTTTGCAAAAGAATACCTTATCAGTTTATTTTAATGCACCTACATTTTTGGCTACGGTAAAATGCAAAAACATACAACATACCTCAGTTATTTCTCCTCCCTAACGGTTTTTTTTTTTTTTTTTATATAATTAAAAACAACAACCCCTCTTCTTTTTACACTAGCTTTGCCGGACGTTTAAAATTTTTATTTGAAAAAATTCTACTCAGTCCATTCCGCCGGTTGCATCATTATAAAGCAAACGCGCCTGCCTACCTTTTGTAACTGCTATTCTCATTATTCATTCACTCTTCCGTTTATTGCAGAACGGTCTTTGCAATAATAGAAAGACATGGTTTAAAAATAAGATTTCAATATTATTATTATTATTATTATTTCAAAACTTTCGATTACAGCTAAATCAACTGTTTATTTTCACTTTTTACTACATACATATATATTTTTACTTCGAGTATTCGCGTAATCGAAATTAATAATAAAATGCGATTTTTTTTTGTTTCTGTGTTCCAGTTATGAAAAATCCAACATCGATGTTTCTAACGGTAACGGTTGCAACGGCAATACCAAAATGATTCCGTCATCGATGTCGTCGTCATCGTCGTCGTCAACTACGCCGCAATCGTCAACGATGACGACTTATTCTATTGTTAAAGATCACAAAGGGCAAAATGCGTCTCCGGCTCACAATACGGAACGAACGTGCACCGTTTACTTGTCGAACGGTTCCACTAACGCTGTTAAATTTAGCGAAAATATCGATGTTAAGGTAATTATCGCAATTTTTAGAAAAATTCTTTTTTTTTTTTTTTTTTTAAATAAAATAATGATGTAGTGACATGTTCGAAATGGAAAGAACCATAAACCGGAAATAATCTTTCAGTTTTTTTTTTTTGCGCCATTTTCTTCATTTTCGGTAATTTCGATGTATAGAGAGATTCGAACAAAATCTCAACATTGCTCTATCTCTTCTCTGTATTATGCTATGAGGGTTCAGACTTTAAAATGCTTTCTTACAGCTGATGCCTAATTGAAAGACTGTTAAGTAGTTGGTAGGGAGCCTGTTTTTTTTGGTTTTTTTTTGTTTTTTTTTTATCTTTTTTTTTATTTTGTATGTATGTATTAATATATTAGACGAAATCCGATGGGGAAAATGAAAAATAAGAACAATACAGTCTTGGCTGCTACGTGTCATAATTTGAAGTTCGCCATTTTCATGCGGTTCTTAACATAAACTTTTCTAAAATGGCTCGGCTCGTTAATGTAGCAAGAAATCGTAACTAAGCTCACATTATGTGACCGAAAAGAACGATTAATCTAAAAATATGTCCCTTTTTTTTAATTCAATTCGGGGTCGTACAAAAGGGTTTTTTTAAACTCTCATGCACGTAGAGAACAGATTCCTTGGCTTCTGTTGACAGATGAGATTTAATTGCGAGCGCATACTTTGACCCCTCGTCTCTCGGGTCTAATAAATATAATTTTTTTCTGAAAATTTAAAATTAAATTTTTCCGACGCGGGAGTTATAAAAGCGCACAGTCCGGCATTTATTTTTAAACGGAATTTATATATAGAGACTTTTTCAGGCTAAATGCAAACTGATGAATTTTTCGAAGAATTCCATTTTGCTTCGTAAGGCAATTTAATTTAAAACTCCTCGTAAACGTAAACAAACCAATTTCAAGCCCGGTCGTACGTAATAAATAATAACGCAAACGTCAGTCTGGCAAATCTCTAAAAAAAATTTCCCTTAAATCGTAATTTTATTTGCAATAATATAAAATCCATTGATGATCTCTGTAATCTTCATTCCTACTTTTAAACTGCCACGTAAAAATTGCAATTATTCTGTCGAAAAAGAGTTACGAAATTTTTGAGTCGAATATTTTATCCGTCTCATGATTGGTCAAATTTATTTTTTCGACGGAAAATTCCGTACTTTTTCTAAACTTCTTCCTAGATTTTGGTCAAATATTTACGATCCCACCATTTTCAGATTATTATTTATTTGATCTGTTCATTCTGATCTCCGATTGTTTTCTCTACTTCGTCGCTTTCTATCCATTCGCCTACTTTATTACCTTCCGCTTATTTTCGTCTTTCTTAGGTTTTCTCCCTCGATATATCGAACCGAGAGCAGTATTTCGTTGCGCTATTTTATTCCAGATGCTCCGTAGAATGTTCTTTACTCTCATTTTCTAGGAAATTTCCTACACCTTATTGTGCACCGTTCCTCTATATGTGACATTAAAATTCGTCCATGTCGCTAATGTGTCTAACCGAATCGGAATTTAACAAAATCGTTTTTTCATACTTTTCCCGGAAAGGAGATACTAACAAATCAGGATTTAAAAAGTTATTGAAATCGAAATTACAGAAATATATTCGTTTTGGCAATAATAATGGCGGCTTTCGTTATGCACTTTTTTTACTTTAATTACGGGAGATGTGATGATCTTTATACTACATACTTTACTGAAGTCACTAATAACGCTGTTACCCCCAAAATCAGAACATGTACATGATAAGCGGTTTTTATCAAAATTTCTACCATTTTCGAATATAGTATATTAACGTTTGATGTCACGAGCCTAAATGGAAAAACTGTTACGATAAGAGAAACTTTACAGTTTCCATATCCGGAAAACTATTAAAACTCTTACCGCTACATGAAATTCCATACAAGTATAATCGTTTCTTTTTTTTTCCATTATAAAGATAGAATAGTACTCTACAAAGCCCATTATTGGATCAAGAACAGAATACTTTCCTTTTTTTTTTTTTTTATGGCCCGGCTTTAATTAACTATCAAGCCATTTAGCCACCAATCATTTAATATAAGAATACTGCCAACTAATGAAGGATACATAATATTTAATTGGGAAAAATGTTATAAACAGACAACCATGGCCGTAAATGTTCAACATTACCCACGGAGGCTGAATAAAATCTTTAGGAAGGAGAAATTGGCCAGACTGAGTCTAAGGTACATTACCTGAACTTGCCTAACCAGAAAATTAATAAAATAGGAATTACAATCATCATACACAATAATTACAACAAACAATCATGGCCACAAATGCTTCAGCATAGTCCACGAATGTCTGCAGCACAAAATCATAACAAAGGAAAAACTGCCCAAGTCGAGTTCGAGAAGCGTTGGGTTTCCGGAACATGACAGGGCAACAAGAATTAGGACAATGCATAACGTATCATCAAGAGTTGCATAGAATAATTAGATAATAAAATAAATAAGTGTATGCTGTTAAATTTGGATGTCGTTTAATAAAATAAATTTAAACAAAATATACAGGACCACCTGGTTGTTTGCTGGTACAGAAGATTATAAATAGTATACGGAGGAAAGAACCCAAGAGACATTAATTGTTCACAAAACGATCTTCGGTAATGTTCGTATTTATTACAATTAAACAGCAAATGGTTAATGCCCTCCAAGAAATTTGATGCGTGATGATCAATGCATAGTACACCGTCACCTTAGTCGGAAAAATTCAGAACTATCCGCGAATGACCCCCATACGTAGTCGGCAAATAGTAACCGCATATTTACGAATGAGTCGATCGGGGACAGATTCCGGAATGGAATAATACCAAGGGCTAGAGGAGAGCTCTGACTGAACCATGTGGTAGTAGTTGCCTTGGTTCTGACTATTAATAAACTCAATCCATTCCGCCCTACTATCAACTTTAACCTTAGAATAAAGGTCTGATGAAGGAATAAATGGTGATAACCCACCCTCTAATGCATTTTCCAGTTTTACGAGAAAAAGACAAGAATAAGCTGTTAAAATTACAAAGGAAAATATTAATAGGAACAATTTCTGGTTATCGCACAATATCATATACTTCAGTCAACATCATAGCACAGGAATAATACCTATAGACTTAAAGTTAGAAACTGTAAACCAAATATCAAAACATGCAAACAAGAAGAAAACATTAAAAGTTACGAAAACAGATCAATAAAATGAATTCAAGTAGTATACGACTTTGGCAACTCAGGTGTGATAAATCAAAAACTGGAAAAGTAACAACACGGGAAATAGTAGTACCAAACTTAGAAGAAAGACTACAGATGAAACATTTTTATACCGATTATAACTTTACTCAATTTTTAACCGGACATGGAAATAATAATGGGGTGTCTATATGAAACGATTTAAAATTGCTGAAACAGACATCTGTATAGACTGTAAAGAGGAAACAGACGATTAACATTCGATTTTCGAATGCAATAAGTTTAAAAACGAAAGAGAAAAAGCGGAAAATAATAAAAAAAAAACAATAACCGAAATACATAAAAAAAAACTTTTTTAATTTGATCAGCTTTGTCAACCATGTAATGAATAACAAAACAAAACACATCAACAACAAATAATAACAGTAACAATCAGAAACTCTGGCTGAAACACCGCAAGGTACAGCGGAGTAAATAAAGAAATAAATAAATAAATAAATAAATAAATAAATAAATAAATTCCAGCAAGCATTGTAGCGCTGTTACCGAACAGGTCTGAAAATACCATGAGCTACAGAGATAAACTTTTGAAATCCTTATTGTCGTGGGAAACTAGAGAGAGGTAATATTTAAGAAGAAGGTGAATATTAATCAACTGTCGTGAGTAATTTTAATTGTGTAATTAGACGTACCATTTGGCTAGAAAACATCATCGAGACGACACTAGTCCAATCCCAAAACTGACGAATTAACCGGATTTCAAAAAATTAGTTCTTTGTAGTGATAATAACTTGTATAATATCGAAAGTGCTTGTATATCAATCGCACCCCATCGTATGAACGAATTTTTTGGTCATAAATTTTTTCTAATTTTCTCAAACCGGGTTGAACATTTAGTGGAAATTACGGGAAAAACAACGTAAAGTATTTTTCCGTCACGTAAATCAGTAATATCTTATCGCAAACCATCCCTTCCTGCTCCCTGTATCGCCAAAAAATAAATACACATAAATTAATGTAAAAGGGTTAAACTGATACCAGTAAAAGTACACCTGATAAATGTACCATACTGATTTTTTTTTCTTTTCCTATTGTTTGAAGGCAACGAAGAAGGAAATTGTTATGAAAGAAATCCAAAACATTCATAGAGGTAATTTTTAAAATTTAAAAAAAATGCAAACAGGGACATTCACAGTTTATACATCAAATATCCCGAAATAATATATACGTAATTAATTAATGTGCTTGATTGGAAAGTTTTTATGTATTTATATTAAAGTGGATAATGTGAATGATAAGCGTTAAACATGAACATTCAAAAAGTAAACAAATAAATCTATTAAACATTTAAAAAATAATAAGTAAAGATTTTTGTCATTTTCTTTTTTGCTTTTTTTCTTTTTTTTGGGGGGGGGGGGGTTCCGTCAGTCGTTCTAAAGTAGAATGTTCGTGTATAAATCCCGATTGAAATATTTGTATTTGAATGATTTTGCGTATAAAAAATAAAATTAACGGACAATTTCAATGTCAATTCAATTTTTTTTAATTTCATAAATAATTTTTACATCGCGAAAATTATAATTAGCTTAATTTGGGTCGACTGAGCGAAACAACCCTTACGCGTTCACTTTTTCGTCCGCATTCAGGTTAGTAATTTACGATAGGACACGGGCTCACTGCTTCTTTCTCACGTATTACAAACACGAGGCGAGAATTTGAGAGGCGCCATAGACTTGTTCAGTTTCGGAACGATAGTTATGCGCTGCAAATGTGCTATTCAAGTAACGTCCCCGGCAACTTTACACCTTCGGAGGGAGAGGGAAGTCGCTTACTAACGCGATCAATAATTTTCAGAGAAACCAGATCGATTATTTCCTAGTGCAAGCGATAAATCGGATGATAATCCGGCAATAGCCGATATCGAAATACTTCGGCTAGTCAAGCACTCGCTAGTGAAAAAAGAGAAGCAATGTAATTAAGGAATGTACCAGCTAAGTTATTGAAAAGCAGCTTGCACACGTTAACGAATCAAACAGGCCAAGATGGAAGAAGATCGAGTGAAACTTAATGGCGAACTGAGTATAAGTCAACAGATATGTGTCCGAGTGTAAAACAATAAAGGCGGAAATTCAAAAAAAAAAAAATACGTAAGGCTAAAGAAAAAAATGCAACACAAAATTAAAACACTCCAGCAGAAACGTGACAGTTTAATATTCAGAAAAAGGCCGAAGAATTCGCAGGCTAGCTTAAAAAACAAGAACGAAAGACTTAACATCATCGTTGAGGTTGAAGCCAAATTAGAATTCTAGAAGAATTAGGTAGGGACTTGTTTCGCGGCAGCAAGATACGGTGACTGGGGTCACTCTCTGGATCAAACATAATGAAGAAAGAAGTGAAGCACGTACTTTTTTATGCTTCAAAAACGGCAACCGGGTCGTTCTTAAACTGATTGTGGAGAAAGATGGCAAGGGCTTGGAGCCGTAACAATGGTCAATAGCATCTATCAGGCTGGCAAGATTGTACAATGATTATAGAATGATCGGCTTAATTTTACTTTTAAATGCGTACTTTTCGAAAATGTAAGGTGAACGAAATGCAATTTACTATTCACAATGATGATGTTGGGATCCATGGAACGATCTTTACACTGAATGTGCTAATCCAGCATAGCAGGCAGAAAAAAATAAATAACAGATATCACGCAATAGCGAGGGAATAGACGGTGTTAACACTCCTACAACATCTTGATTAAATGCTGTACGTTAGCTGATTTTTTCAATACGAATTCAATTATCATGTGATAATTTTCAACGGATATGATAGTCACTTTTTATAACAATCCTCTAAAATGTACCAGATGCGGAGCCGTAAATTTGTTGGGTTTTTATTAGATTCAATCAGGCAGCAGCACATGCTGTTCGTTCCGAAATATCATTACGGATGATATTTCGGAGGGTTTTATTTTAAATTATTTCTTTGTAATCAAAATTAAATATATATTTAACATATGCCATATATGTATTTCTTAAAATAGTTTACATGAAAAATAATTTTTTCTCCAAATATTTCCCTTCAATCATAATCGTTCTACGCACTAATAATTATTTTAAAATACAGTTAAAAACCCGAATTGTTTCCGGGTGAAGGTGCCTCTGGTTGACAAGCTTAATAAAAAAAAAAAAAAAAAAAAAACTTCGCTAAAAAATTTTTATTAGAATGTGAGGAAAATATGAACTCCCGAAATTTTGGAATCAAGAAGACGATGAACACGAGTAACTAAATATATTATCAATGTTAGTTTACGATGGAAATGTAGATTCGAACTTCTTCTTCTTCTTCTTCTTCTTCTTCTTGGTGTCATACTCTTCGAAGAGCATTGACGATCACATATGTTAGCATCAAAAACTTCCATTTCTGGCATCTTGCACGAGTCTTTCTAACGACCATCGTCCATACCCTCCGCCTTCCTCGGTTTCTTTTTCCGTCTATTTTTCCCTAAAGGATTAGTTGCAGGAATTGATATTTCTCTCCTCTAATTGTGTGACTGAAATATTTTATTTTCCTATGTACGATGGATTTTATTAGAATTCTTTCTGTTTTGGCCATCTCTAGAACTTTTTGATTCGATGTTCATCCATGATATTTTCAACATCCTTCTGTGGATCTACATGTCTACAGCTTCTAACCGATTTACCTGCCTTTTATTGAGTGTTGCTGCCTCAATTGCATATAGAGTAAGATTGGGTAAATTTAGCATTGCACGATGTTTTGACGTATATCTAGACGCAAGGATCCATTTCGCAAAGGAGATTTTTCATGCTGGTAAAGACACTCCGAGCATAACTGCATCTCATTTTTATTTCTGTATCTGGCTCCAGATTCTCAGTAATGTAACAGCCTAAGTATTTGAATTTTTCAACTCGTTCAATCTTCTCATTGTTTACCATAACAGAGACTTGATTGAAGTTATTTTCCTTGCGGACTACCATCCACTTTGTTTTCTTCACGTTTATATTCAAATTGTGTATGACTTTCCAACTGCGTTGAGTTCATTGAGAAGATGTTGAAGATCTCTTCCATTTTCTGCAATAATAGCAGTATAATCTGCGTAGCGAATGTTATTAATAATTCTTCCGTTAATCCGAACGCCCAAGGGTAGGTCTGAGATAGCTAATTTGAAAACTTGCTTAGCATACAAATGTTCACATTAGCTCGGATTCTATGGTGAATAATTCTCAAGAAGAGTTTCAGAAGGTGACTCATAAGGCTGATTGTACGATAGTCGCCACATTCCTTAGGATATTCCCTTTTCGGTATGAGTACAAACGACGACTTCAGCCGTTCGGCTGGAATTTCTCCCGATATGTAGATTTTATTGAATAACACGGTCAGTTTTTCGATATTTTCCTTACCGAAAGAGTTTAACTACATATCCGGGTATCCTGTTACCGTAGCCTTCCTACTTGGGATTAATTTAACTGCATGCCTTACTTCCTGATTCTAAAATTTGTGGACTTTATTTTGGGTTACAGGGTATTATGGGGGGTTGTTAGGTCGATGTTCAGAAAATAGCATTTTTAAGTATGTTTTCCATATTTTTTTCTTTTCATCCTGTTCAGTAACAGGAGTACCATGCTCATCTAACAGCCGCATTAAGGGGCTATTGAGCCCTCTCCCAGTAACTGCTTTTATCTGCTTATGCATCTTAAACGGATCGTGTTTTTCGATTAACGCCTTTATTTCTTCGCACTGTTCTTCCAACCACTTGTTCTTGACTTCTTTGATCCATTTTCTTGACTTGTTTATTCAGGCGTTTTTACTCAGCTTCGTTCTTGCCTTTGTGACCTCTCATCCGATTCATCACATCGAGTATTTTTTCGGTCATCCACTTTTTCCTTTTAACATTGTTCATCTTCAAATACTTCTGACAAGTTTCTGTAATAACTGCGTTCACTGCAGTAACATCAAATTCTGTGCTTGTCATTAAGCTGTTCTGAAATTCGGGCTCTTGTTTTTACAGGCTGTAATTTGTTAATGTCCCATTTCTTATGCTCATTTTTGTTTTTTATTATTTTCTTCAATCGTAGTTTTGCTTCAGCAACCAGTAAATTATGATCGGAACTGATATCAGCTCCTGGATATGTTGAGGCTCGTTTGATCATATTCTTATACCTCCGGTGTATTAGAATATAATCGATTTGATTCCTGATTATGCAATCATCTTTATCATTTGGAGCCTTCCACGTATACAGGCGACGCTTAGGTAATTCAGGTATTTGTTCTAACCGAATTATTTTGTTCGCAGAATTCAAACAGCTTATCTCCTCTTTCACTGCTATTGCCGAGTGCAAAACAATCAACTGAACTTCCACGTTTTCCACCTCCTATCTTTGCATTAAAATTACCCATAATTATGCGGATATCCGATCTTTTAAGTTTATCTAATATTATCTGGATTGATTGGTAGAGTTCATCTGCTGCTTGATCATACTGTGGTTCTGCCGTGAGAGCATAAATCTCAATAATATTTATTAGACAGTGGGCGCCTTGTATTTGTAGAAACATACATCTGTCTGATATAGGTGTAAAATTGACTACATTTTGAGCCATCTTCGGCGATACAAAATTAGCCCAACACCATTTCTTGGGCGATTGCTTTGTTCTTTATCATATCTCGAGTAGTAGAAAGTTCCTTCTTCTTGTTGACAAGTTCCTATACCTGGCCATTTATGCTCGCATATACCCACAATATATCTAGTTGTAAACGTTTCATCTCTAGTAGTACATTTTGAATAATGTTCTGACATTCCATGTTCCTATTTTACAGGTTTGGTAATTCACATGAGCAGACGGTGAGATTCTTCGCACCCTGTACCCATTGAAGGGCTGCAACGGACTCAGGGCCATATTCGTTTTATTTACTGTCACCATTTTGTTAACCTGGAGATGAAGGTACAGCGGTGGTTTCCCTTTTGCCTTCCGCCGGATTTGCTGTCAGGGTTCACTCCCTTAACCGAAAGGACCACCCAGGTTTAGGGCCCTGAGTACTCGCCTGCTCGCTCTGAGTTGATAATCAACCCGACTGAGCACTTATGTCACGAGCGAGTTGCCGATAGTCTGCTGTTGGTCTTGCATCAAGAAAAACTTAACGGTATTTATTGGTCAGAGCACCTTTGGCAAGTGCGTCCCCCTCCGTATTCCTATCAGCTTCATGTGTGAATTCCGATTTAGCTTTCCTAATCAACGCTAAGCCTACGGAAAAGAAAATTACCACCCTTTACGACGTGGACGTACGGAATTCACGTGGTTGCTGTTTTGTTTCTCCGTCAGTAGGGCTAGCACCATATGATATCGAGTGACCACTTACTAGAGAAGATAACTCTAGTTACAGCAACTTGTACCTTGCTGGGCAGGTTCGAACTAAGATAACGAATCTAAAACCTCCGTAACGTCGTCATCTACAATCTCATCATATTATGTGTAAACATTGAACCAGTACTCAGTTTTACCAAGTACAAAAGGTAAAAGAATTTTCGATTGGTCTATCATCCGCATTATTACTCGCAAAATTTATAATAAAAAGTGTGTGACATAAAATATATGTATATTTTTTTTTTACAAAAAAAATGCACTAAAAAGAAGTAACATATATAAAGATATTACAATTATTCATAGTAAATATTAATTCTTTTATTCAGATTACTACTATAATCAGAAATAATTTAACGAGTATGTTATAACTAAGCATTTAATATAGAAAATGAGTTATAGTGTTGTATTCATTAAAAATAGTTTCTAATTATTAGTGTTACGATTTAAATTTGATGCCCCGACTTTAAAAAGTATAATGCTGTTTCCTACCGATCATTGTATGGTTTATTGGTGTGAAATCGCGACCGCTGGATCTTGAACAAATTTAGTACCTAGGGGTTTTTGAGTAATTTAAGAAAATATGGAAAAAAATTATCCAGATATGAAATTAAACGTGTGACGTATGCGTTTCATCATGAGTTGGAACCATGGTTCCGGTTGAAAAAATAAATATCGAAAAATTGATTTTCATTTTGAAAAAAAAAAAAAATGCCTTTCAAAAAACCGTTTATAACAATTGAGGCAAGTTACTAGTGCGGCCTTTCCCACATCACATTTAACTCTTTACATAAGAAGAGGCGACGTACTGAAATGGTGTATATAAACAACTATATATATATAAAGAAAAAATATTTTTAAGAAGAAGATGAACAGTTTAAAAAATGCAAAATTATATCATTAACAAAGCAAAAAAATAAAGTAATATAAATGAAAAAAACTTTTGTAAGGTTGGGAAATGAAATTAACAAATTGAAATCAAAATCAAAAATAAAACAAGGAAAAACATACGTGAGAAGATCAATAAAGCGAAACGTAGAAATAAGAAAAATTATATAGAACGAATGATTCGAAGGAAAAAAAAAAAAGAAAAGAAAAAGGAGAAGATTTAAGAAGATAAAATTAGTCATAAGGGGGTCACTTAAAGCAAAGAATTTGGCAAAAAATTCGAAAAAACAAAAAGACAAAAAATATACTCTATGATTTATTGAATTAATGAGTAGTTTTTTTTTTTTTTGTAATCGTCATAGATTAAAAACGAATATTACTGTAAATAATGTTTAACAGGTAAAAACAAAAATTTTAAAAACATTTGCAAAAAAGAGTTGTAGAAATTACGAAAACGCAGTAATCACGGCCTATAAATGAACGATTATAGTAAAAAATGTAATTTGAATTGTTTAGGGGAAAAAAAGTATTTATAGTTATTCAAAAACTTTAAAAGAAATATTTTCACCTTTTTTTTTATCACGAATAAAAATAATTCATCGGGAAACAAAAATGTTTATCTATTTTCAGTTAGCTATTTACTACGAACGTATTACTACGAAGTCGCGAAATTGTCTAATTGTTACGCGAAATTTAGAATCATTCCCAGCCCAAAAACATATTCATGTTAAAATTACAAATAGCTGTTTCTGTTTGTAAATGCATAAATGAAATTTTTTGAATTTATTTCAAATGTTACAAAACTGACGAGGGACGCAAAACATCGCGAATTGGTTGATGATTCATTAGTCCTCCACTTTCCAATACGTTCGTGTTTCCGAAAATCACCTTACACAAATGATCCGAGCGTTCTAGTCGTGCCCTTTTGAAGACTTGAAATTATTCGTAATAATTTGACAAAAATCGCTTATCGAACGGAAAAGGACATGGAATTCTAAAAAATCGTTAAAAAAGTCCCGCTTTTTACAATCGTTGACTTTAATTCGGTGCATAATTCTAACGATATTCAGTTGTAATAGCGGTTGCGTTGATGAGCAAAATGCTAATAAAACATAAAAAGTTACGAAAAATATTGTTAAAATTCCGTTGAGTAATGGATATTCGCTGGTATTTTTACACTGTGCAGGAAATCATATCGTTGGTGATCAGCAGGTTAGACGATACTAGTCCGCGAATTTACCAGAACGTCTATGCAATGCGCATTCATCACCGATTTTCCGAAGAATTTTATTGGCTTCATCAGGATACGAAAATGACGCAGGTAACAAGTGCACGGGTTTGTTTGCATGTGTTTATATATATATATATATATATATATGTGTGTGCGCGTGTGTGTGTGTGTGTGTTTGTGGTTGGGATATTTAAGAAAAAGACCTTAACCATGACATTATTTTAAAGTAAATTGCACTATGTTTGAGCAAAACGCTTTAAAAAATTTGCATAAAATGCAGTCCATGGAGAGGGGAAAACTAGTTTGACAAATATTCCCTGCTGAGTAGATTTTATTGTTTTTTTTTTTTTGGTTTCGTAACTTATAAATATCATTTTAGGATAAGATATTTATTTCCATCTCTTTCTCTCTCGAACTCGAACTCGAATGTGCGAATACAGATTCAGTCGCTAATTGAGAAAATCATTTTCTTCGATTTATGCAACTACTGGGGAAGGAACAAGCAACAGTTTTCTTTAGTGATGAGTTAGGAAGTGATGTAAAAAAGAAAACGGCTAAATACGACATTATTTGTAAAATCTGAAATGCTCACGTTTTAAAATTTTCCTTAGAGACATACCGTCAAATTTGTTAGAAAAAATTTGAAAGATGCTTTTAAAGCTGTTACCTCGAACTTTCGCATGAGTTAGAAAGAAATTGAATGTAAAATCTTCAATGTGTATTACAGAGAAATGATTTATTCCAAGTCGGTGCATTTTAAAAAGTTTTAAATTTTACTTGTTTTTTTTTTTTCTTCTTCTTAGTAAATATTTAAAAATTAGCGGAAATTCCGATGATAAATTTTTAGTGACAGTGTATCATTTGAAACAGCGGCAAAAGAAGGTTTCCTGTTTTTTTTTTATTTTTTTGTTTTTTTTTTTTACCCCGACTTCTTTTACCGTTGTTTCATCTTTTAAATGCAAATGAACTAATTCAAATTATATTAGAACTATTCAAGGATATTAAACAATAAAGGAAAATTAAGATATAATACGAATTGTATCATTGGCTAAAATCTTTTATAAACTTATATAAAAACCAACATTCTTTTCAAGTTGAGTAAGCAGTTATTTGATCTACAAAAATTAGGAAAGTTATCCAGGTTTTCATGCACCTAAAAGTGAAATGCTTGTCCGTGAGTTAAATCTTGGACAGTTGTTGCTCTACGTAACATCGCGTGAATCGTCTTGGATAATTTTTAACTTTTTTAAATGAACTGGAAAACACAATGGTACCTTCTTCTTATGCTACATATTTTTACCGTATACTCTTTCTGTTATGTGTTTATAGTTTAGTTTAACTAAAATTAACGGGATATAATTAATTTCGGCTATTTCATAGTATCATTTTCATTTAATTTTAATTAATAAATACCATTTATGAAGTATTTATTTTATTTACTTGTTATTTTTTTTCCTCTATTTCTTAAATAATTCACGCTAGTTTTATGATTCGAATATTTACAAAAAGAAAAAAAAATGGTAATCTAATAATATCTTTTATATTGAATTTGCCCACAATTTTAATCCGTTTGTTTGTTGCCTTTTTTTTTGGTTTCTGTATTATTCTGTTTAATTTTGTTCTTTATTACCAATCAGTTGTGGTTTTTTTTTTTTTTTTTTTTTTAAATAAATTACTAGGTTGTTAACGGCTAAATGGTTTTACACGGTGTCATACAAAAAAAAAAATAGACACTTGACACTTACTCCCTTACTGTTCTTTATATAAAGCAATTATTTATATTTCATTTTTTTTTTTTTTAACTCTTTTGAATTCACCAAATTCTTCGACAATTATTATTTTATTCAATTTTTCATCCGCTTTAAGGTTTCACTATTTACACTTTTATAGAATGTATGGAAATTGGTATTATCTGTTCTCTTTGATTTCTTTTTTTGTCATTTTGACCGTTTTTTATCGATGCTCTTTGTAGAGGGAGTTCAACATTTACGTTGATAACGTGTAATTCGAACATTTTCATCATAAACCGATTTGATTCGGTTTATTAATTCCATTAGGCGTGTTGATCTCGTTAGTTTGAGTCGCTTTCAATCCGAATTTCGGTTCTGCAATTAATTCTGAACACTCCTATGGATTCAAGGTGACGCTGAATGCCTGGCAGCGTAAAGTTAAATTCGCTGGCTATAGAAGCACTTCCCCCATGCCTGAAAATGTACTTTCTCCGTGAAATGGAAATAATTTCATTTTATCAACGATCACGCAGGGATCACCGGATTATGAGCGGCCAAATGCGTGTCTCGAGCATATACATATAAAGCCGTATATGTTGCTTGGCCGCCCAGAGAATTCTCGGTACCGAACCGATTATGTCTGCGGCGCGCATCCCAGTGCTCACACAATTATTATCTATTTCAGCGAGTTTTACTACTTTCCTGCTCTCTTTTTATTTAATGAATATCAGATATCATGAGAAAATGCCAGCAGCTTTTTCATCGTCAATCTTTGCCAATTAATATACGATGTCTTTCTTAAGAAAAAACAACATAATAGGTTAAAAATTCAAATGCATGTACCCTGATAGTACAGAGATTCGTATACCGCAAATTAAATTTAAAAAAAAAAAACCTTAAGAGAACTGTTGAACTTTGAAAAAATAAAATGCTCTAAACTTTATTTGACAAGTGAAGGAAACTCTACCATTAAACCCGTTTTAAATATTATTCTTAAATTATAAATAAAAAAGGTTTTATAAAGTAATAAAAATTTTAAATCACAAGAAATAGATCTTACAGAATCCAACGGGGTAATCCTAAAACACAGTTTCACGGATACATAAATTTCTCTTTAAATTAACCCTGATTTTATTATTATTATTATTATTATTAATTATAATAATAATAATAATAAAAATAATATTATCATCATCATCGTCGCCGTCATCATTATGATCACCATCATTTTTTTCTCGCTGCTCAATACAGATTAAGATACCAAGCGAGACTAAGAAATACTCTCTATGTTTCTTTAAATAATCTTTAAACGTTAGTAGCATCGATTATATTCTAGACATCGGTTACCAGTTTATCATAGTTTAGGTTCAATTCGACTTTAAGGTTGTTGGTATGACTTGCATCGTAGAAATAACAAATTGCAATAATCGCTTCACTTCCGTGGCTAATTCTATATGAATTTGTTTATTTTCGGAGAACGCCTGTTTTGCATATTTTCCTCCGTATTAACAATATCAGGAATATGCATGTTTATTATCCGTCTTCTCGGCTAAAACGATAACTGGTTGGGTTACTGCAACTGTTTTTTTTATCGGTTCTTGCTTGTCCCAGAATATTTTACATCACTCGTTTCGGCAAATTATTATTATTATTATTATTATTATCATTATTTCTCCGTTGAAATTAGTCGATCGGGCACGTGTGTTTGTATAGAAAATTTGAAAATAACCTTTTTTCGCAGTGCCAAAGAATTAAAAATAATTTAAATATCTGAATAAATTTCGGTCAATAAATCGAAATCGATCCGCATTTACGCATTTTATTATCAGGATTTTTCGAAAAAATGTCGTGAGTAGCATTTAAATTTGAAAGCGTATGAAAAAAAAGGGGGGGATAAGCTGCAACCCCAAAACAGCTCTTTGAATGAATTTCTTTTTGCTATTTTCGATTCAACTTGTCACGTACGTTCTGTAACACTGCGATGCATTTTAAAATATCCATCAACTTCTCTATTTAACGAATCATTCACGCCAAATGCTTTTTTTACCGGCTCGAATAGAAATGATTAAGTGGGCTTCATTTGCAGACTTCAAAATACACTTCGATTGTCTTTTTTTGTATGCGATCTGCGCATTTAAATTTTAATAAAATCATTACGATACGATTATTATATATTTTTTTTTTTTGGGGGGCTTGGCCAACCAAGGGCAGCTACCAGGACAATTGGACCACATTATTAGAGATTAAATTTTAATCCAGTCAGAAATCGATGAAAGAAAAGAGGCAAGAATAGGAACTACCTTTGAAGATGGGGCAAAATTAAGATATAGAAAGCATTATATAGAGTAGGAAAATTCAGCTTTAATAATTAAACGTACAGGATATTACGTTCGGAGGAAAGTCTGGAACATTCAAACAGCACGCGGTCAGGATCACAAACGAAGGAACAGTCATTAAAATGCAAAGGACAATAAGGGGATGGGAAAAATCAAAAAAAAAAAAAAGGGATACCGTGAGGAAGGGAGCAAAGTGTGATTGAACCGCAGACGGCAGATAGCAATATAATGAAAAAACGTTTAAGAGTAGGAAAATAATGGAACCAAGAACAGGTGGCGGGTCTAGGCTGAATAGTAAAATGAGTTAGCATTAGAAAAGGAGCGAGGATACACATCCGACCAAAGTCTGACATGCGTTATGACTAGGAATCTTTATAACAAAATGTGGAGAGTGTAACGCTGAGCGTGCTAAGGAATCCACCGTCTCGTTACCATCAATACCCGCATGACTTGGAACCCAAAGAAGGTCGATGGAAATGGAATGAGAAAGGGAAAGACTATAGATGAGTGAACGTCAACGGAAAATTATAGTGTCGTCAAGAGATTATGAGGGAAACGGAGGGGATATAGCTTGAAGAGCACTTTTGGAGTTCGAAATGATATTAGGTATCTATCAGGGGAACGAATTGAGGAAATAAATATAACGGCTCATAAAGTTCCGCAGAGAAGATGGAGAAAAAAGCCGGCAGCCTGAAGGATTGAGCGGAATTACTGGCTGGGGAAAAATATATTTAGAAAAAAATAATCTAAATGTCATGTCACCTTTCCGAACGCACGTTGCAATAACTGAATCCATATCATTTTTTACACACCATCGTACGGTTTACGGAACAACGAGAGGGCCATTATCATAGTGGATTTCAAAATTCACGTAATTCCGTAAGAAGTTATTGGCTTCGAAACGCATCGAAATATATGTAATAGTTAAATATTATTGTTAAAAAAATACATATATAATTTAGATGAATTTCGTTTGTTAACTTGACCACCGATCGGGGGTTACAATAAAACGCACGTTAACAGTTAAACCCTCTTTTTGACCGGACAGCTGTCCGGGAGTACGATTTGCAAGTTCAATTTTTTTCCTTCTTCATCGACGACACAGTTTTATGAACTATTACATCAAAAACTGTTTGTTTTTTGTAGCTAAAGATAATTCTGAATATTTTTGGACAAACCGAAATATCTAATTGGCAAGCATCGTGGAACACAAAATCCCATAACAAATTATTTCAACGCAAAAAATCCGTACAACCTTGGAAAAACCTCTCCCAACTAAATCGTCAAGAAGAATTAATAATCACCAGACTTAGAATTGGACATACGAAACTCAGCCATAATTATTACCTCTTCCTAAAAATCGATGAACCCCCTTGTCAGTTCTGCAACTCAACCCCCATCACAGTCAAACACCTTCTTTACGAATGCCCTAACATTAATCAAATCCGTCTAGAACTAAAAATCCCCTTAAATAATACAATACAACCAAGACGAAATTAAAAAAATTCTTACCCTGATTAGAAAACTAAACTTAACAACCAGCATTTAAAATGCCTACCTGACACTGGGTGTAATAATCATAGCAATTAAAAACACCCAGTATAATAATTTATAATTAATAATACAAAAAAAAAAAAAAAGTGTTCACACTTTTTTACAGCCAAAAGGGCGCTGACGAGAACTCTATCTAACTCTAACTCCGCATAATCTACAAATACCGATGAATAAAATAACTAAGAAGACCTCCAAAAAAACACGAAACTATTTTTCATACTACAATTACTTTCTTTATTAACTATTATTAATAATGTACAAAATCTGTTTCTCTAGAATAGTTTGTTTTTTTTGTTTTTTTTTCTTAATAAAAACTGACTGACTTAAAAGTTTTAATTTTGCTCGGCGAATAAAATTAATTCAGTCGCATTACATTCTCGTTAATAATGCGCGTTTTTTGTTTTTTTTTATGTGAAAGATGAAATCGTAAAATATGTTCGTACTTTTTGAGGAAACGAAACGTTTTTTAATAATAAACCGAGACTCTAAAATTAAAACGCAGTCCAAATAACGATCAGACTGAAATTCGAGCCGAAATCGTCGCACACTCCTTGTAATGGATGTTGTTTAAACACGTGCATACAAATCAACAATGAAATTGAAAGAAACAATTTTTCGATACGGAATGTAGCTACGGTTTTTTTATTGTCATTTTTTTCACCTGCGGACGATCTAGCTAATTGTTTTTAGCCGCTTAATGTAATAATAAACATTGGTATTCAGCTCTACTACACGGTTTTGATGTGGCCGCTTTCAACAGCTATAAAATCTGAACTAACCGGAATTTTGCTTTAAAATTTTTTAATGGACTATTCTTAAATGATAAATCAATTGAAAATACAATTAAAAAGAAAAACGATGTTTTTTTTTTTTTTATCATTTAACAGTAGAACGCGGCCTCTCATAATACACAAAGATAAATAGGAAATTTTGAAAACGCATAAAAATATATTCGGAAAGACGCTCTTACCTGTAACTAAAACTATAGAACGACGAAGAAGTTTTTGCTGCATATTTTAAAAACAGGTTGGTACAAACTACCGAATAAAATTACGGGCAGCTGATCCGGAAACAAGAACTACACGCTATCCAAATGGGCTGCTCAGCATCAGCATGCTAATCTTTTAATCGAGATCGATTTTAGTTCATCGCTCTAAAATCATGAACTCAGACGGAATGTGTCTTGCCGCGTGTTTTTCAATAAGTATAAAATATTTTTTCAATAATAATAACAATAGTCACGATAGGATAATAAGGCAACGTTGAAATTCATGCAAATAATAATAGTGGTACAACGAAAAGAAATTCGCTTCAGTTATACGGCTACTTTAGCGCGCTGATATATTAGAATTCCGTATACATATAATAACGGGGAATGCTAATAGTAAGATGGTTCAGAAACGACAAAAATTTTCAATTAAAATATGCAATAACTCACGAAAACGGTTTCACTTATTAATTTTGAAAATCTCAAAAAATAAATTACAGTAAAAATTCTATTTAAAATCATATATAAGTTCAAGCTTATTAACTTGGATGACAAAAAAAATTCAAAAAGCCGTTAAAAATATATACATATATATATATATATATATAATATGGAATTCAAAACGACGAACTGAAAAATCACCCTTTAAAACGGGTTCACAACTCATCACTAAATACCTCCTTTAAAAGTGAAATTCAAAATATAAAACAAAACGCAGAAGCTCTTTAAAACCAATCCCTCTTTCGGTCCAAAAACAGCAAAGGAAAAATGAAAGTTCACGTAAGCAAAATAGCCCACGTAAAAAAGATGAGGAAACTAAAACGTGTATCTGAAACATATGCATCAACGCTCCATAGGAAAGCTATAGCCGTGCTTTCAAATTTATATTTAAGCACTCGGGGCGTCGAAAGCTGGAAAGTTTTGATTTTCTTTCTTCCCCAAACATATAATATATCCCCGGTAGAAGAAAGTTGTCGGGAACGAAATCGTATTTCCTTTTCTTAACGAAACTTTCAAAGTTGACGAAAAGTTCCAATAAGGCACAAAAAGAATAACGTGCCTCTCCCTCTTTGCGGCTTCATTATTTTGAATTCAGTATTATGTAAATGTAGATTATAGAGTTATCTTTAACTAAGCGCATGAAATATCGTGCTTGACTGAACACTTGTTTAATTAATTAATAAAATGAAAACGCAAAAAAGTTGTACATTTGAGCAACTGATTCGCATCTTTTTGTATAATATACGACGGTAAAGAACTTTCAGGAGTCCGTATATTTCCTTCATGCTACTTTTCTATAATTGCACTATCGTCGAAATGTCCCACACCATCTCTGAACTGAACTATGTTTACATTATTATTATTTTTATTATTTTTGAGGGAGGGCTACCGAGCGCTTTCACAGTGCGAGAAATCAAGGAAATCATCAGTGGGAGGAAAGAAATTCGATTTTAATACGATTACAAATTGAGGAAAAGAATAGAAGATACAGGAACGGAAGAAATAAAGGAAGCGTTATAAGATCGGGTAGGAAGAGAAAGGCTTAAAAGCCGAAAGCAAAAGCACGAGCGTTCGGCGGAAAGAGCGGAACATTCGGAAAAAATATGATTGGCGTCGCAAATTGAACCGCATGAGTGGAAAGAACAAAATGGAAGGGAAATATAAAGCGGAGACGACAGATGGCAGAAATGAAAGAACGACAGAGATGAGTAAAGTTCGTAGTGTCGAGAGGAAGGCAGGCAGTGTTGCATCGACAGATAAAAAGACTAAGAATTTGTTTTACTCAAACTAGTATCACAAAGTCATGCTTACTGCGCTGACCACATATCAGTTAGCTTTGTTAACTACACTTCAACGAATACAGGCACTATACGGTCTATAATGGTGTTTTTAAAACTTTCCTTTTTTATCGGCATTTTTCTCTGCATCTTTTTCATTCTAGAAGCCGATTTTGCTTCAGTCTTCTTTCTTTACCTTCTCAATTTCTCTCAAACTCACTAGCCCCGGTTCACATCTTTCTATTGTCCAATTTTTACACATCTTTTTTCATTTTTACCTTAGCATTGCCACTTTTTTTTTTTTTTTTAGTATTATTCCTTTTCATCTTACTACTTCGTGTTCTGCTAGCCTTATACTGTTTCTTAAATGTTGCTTCCTTTATTTTATTATTATTATTATTATTATTTTCACTTTTTTTCACATTAGAGTTCTTCTTCGTTCCATTATGCTTGCCGCATTCAGTATATACAATGGAATCGTAATGAAATTTATTATAGGGTTTATCATAAATATCGGTGTAGCTCTAATCTCAGAAACTTAGTTTCCGTCGGACACAAATTTTAGTGTATTAGAAGCTTCAGATCAGATGCAATCGTGATGATGGATACGGTAGTTCTACTGTCCTAGTTGGAAATGGCATTCCCTTTCTCGCTCATGATGTTTCTGTAAACCTTCCTCTCAGGACAACCTAACATTTTTCGCACCTCTATCTCTTGTAACTCTGCTTGTCTTTTTGACTTAATTTCCATTTATGTTCCTATGATCTCCGTCATTACTTCCTTTCTTCCTTTTTCAGTTCCATCCTTGAACCGTTTATCATGAATGGAAATTGGAATGCTCATTCGTCATTATGGGGTTGTAGAGTCTGTAATATTAACGGCACCTCGAGAACTCTATCCTTTCCGATAATTTTATCATCCTTAATAATCTCTTTCCTATCGATTTTAAGAGTCTATCTTTAGCTCTCTCGATTTTTCTTCTACTATTGGTTTTAACTATAATAATCGGAGAACCCTTGCGGTTTCTTGCGATGATGATATTAAAGATTAATTTATTTTGAAACAGTGCTGCAGGGATCATAAAATATTCAGAAGTTGATTATAAAAATGACCTTGAACGGGCGGGATTATAACTAACAAAACCCCTTGAAAAGAATGGTAAAATATATGACCAAATTCTCATCAGAGGATTTTCAAAAAGTGCTTATTTGTTTCATCATAAATCATTCCTAAAATATTCCCAAAACCGATAAGTATCCGAAATGGTGTTTTTTGTAAAAATGATTAACCGGGCAATAGTGATGTAATTTTTTAATTTGTAAATCACCGACAAAACGTCAAAAAGTAAATTAAATTATAGATAACCGCATGAAAAATACGTTACAGGTGATAACGAAATAATATAACTCAAGACGGGTTCTTTTTCTTGTAATATATATATATATATATATATGTTTGCTACTCCAGTCGTAAGGTTACAGTTGAAATTGAGATTTCATTTTTTAAAAAAAATTGGTAAACATGAATAAGATATAAGATTAGAAAAGTAGTAATACCCCCCCCCCCCCCCCAAATAATAATAATAAAAACGAGAAAATTATAAAACCTTCCGGAAGGAAGCACACAAGAAAGTGAACCATAAAACATATATAACGAATAAAGACTAAAAATTACTAAATAAAAGTAAAATATATTAAAATATGTAGGTGAATACATACCTGTTTGTTAAACCTGTATAATAAAACAAACTTTAATAACAAACAATAAGGGTAAAATAATTTATAACAATAAATTTTAAGTTTCCACTAAGTTAGTTTTAGCTGATGATGGGTTATGCCCGAAAACGTTTCTAATTAAGGGGTATTTATCTAATTTATTGTTATAAATTATTTTACCCCCTTATTATATTGTTTGTTATTAAAGTTTGTTTTATTATATATTAAAATATACATAATTACAAAAATATCAAATAGGAAAGGTATATAATAATATAACTTATACGTAGCGAAGTTTTCAAGTCTAGCCTATCATCAGCTGAAAGTGAAAGCCTCCTACCGAGATCTATTAAAGGAAATAACAAGTTGATTATATATCCGGTGCAGATTCAGGAATGTGAGAATAGCTTCAGTAAGCGGAATTTTAAGGGCGAAGACAAATAAGTTTAAAGAAGACCGAGTTAATCAGGAATTTCCGATAGATACTAAAAATGGATAATTTATCCAACATTAATCTCATTTTTACGTTTTGTTTTTTATTATTTAAGAAAGTCAATCTTCATTTGTTATTGTTTATTTAAGCTACAATACCACCCAGGAGTAATTTTAATAGTTTTATTTCGTTTGAAATTAAAAATAAAACTTTACAGGTAAAATTGCCATATCAACGTAATTACGGAAGGTCCTATTAACCTATTATTTGCTAGTGTTATAAAATATTAAAATAAATATATTATTATTTTACTATTTCTGTTTCGTTTGCTACTCTCCTAATTACATTTTAATATAATTTTACTAAACGAGTTCATAAATTTCTGATATGGCAATTTACTTGTAAAGTTTTATTTTGAAATTCGAACTAAATAAAACTATTAACGACTCCTCCTCTTTTATAAAACGAGCACAAAGTCTAGTATTGTTGATTAAGTAAACAATAAAAAAAAAAAAAAAAAAAAAAGAATAACTTTTTTATATAATAAAACTAAAATACTGACGAAAAAAGTAAAAATGATAAAAAATAAAACGTAAAAATTTGATTAATGTGTTAGATAAAAATTATCCATTTTTAAAACTTATTAGAAATTCCTGGCGTGTTTAATTCTGTCTTCTTTGAACTTATTTGTCTTCGTCCCTAATAAAATTCCGTTTACTAAAACATGTATTAGGAATTCCCACGTTTACAAATCTTCAATTTGGTTCTGATTTTATCCATGGAACGCTGTTATAAGCAGCAAAATCATGCACTGATAACACTTAATTGTTCTTCGCGGATTTTCCGGTAGAAACATGCTGGGGACACTTCGAGATATTCTCTCGTTAAGTTCTAATTTATTGAAAAATTTATTGTATACTGTAATTAGTGATAATGCCGAACATGAAGGAGGAACTGTTTGAATCGCCGTTAGACAGTAGTTCTATTTATAATACGAAGTATTGGATGTTGCTGATATGCCTGAATACTTTGAAACTTTGAATTTTATATCCCCCTGCATATTCTTTAATGTGTATAGTTCGAAACCACATCTCCATAACGGTGCTAATTCAGATAAGTAAATCCAAAATTTTTCACGATGAATTTTCTGTCGATGACGTAATTAAATTTTCAATATGGAATAAATCTTTTATATAAGCGACATGGGTTTTCTACTTTAAACGTCAGTCCTGTAATTAAGTATTTAACGTAACCGATAATTTATTTTTGTAGAACAACAGTAAACTTTATACACATAAGCAAGTTATCAGACGATGGGTGGAATTTGAGTTTAAAGTCCAAAAAAAAAAAAAAAAAAAAAAAAAAATGCAAATTACGAGTACGACTAATTTTTTTCTTCCCGATTATCGTTTACAGTAACAGTTTATGTAAAAACAAGGATGATGAATGCGAAATTCAATAAATTGTGTCGTTTAAGGTTAAAAGCTTAATGACAATCATCTGTCAATTTTCTGATTTAATAAACATATATATATATATATAGAACTAGACAAGGCCGTGTCCAACACTCAACACTCCATTAGAACTGAAATAGTATTATAAATACACCAAAATCTGAAGAAAAAAATCAAAAATTTAAAATAAATGTTGATGTTTTTTTAGCGTGTTCCTTATCTTTAAAAAAAAAAGAAGAAAAAATATGCCTTATATTTTTAGATAGTTCATTAATATTTTATTTGAAAATTTTTTTATCACGACTATAATCAATAACATATATAACTTTTATTATACGGTAATTTATTTATGTAAATTATTAATATATAAATCAAAATTATGGAAATTATTAATAGTATGCATATTAGTAAAAATTGTATTATTTATAAAATAAATATGCCAAGAAAATTTTCAAAATTCCGGACACGGCCCTGGAACTAGATGAATACTGGTCAGTTAAAAGAACCGATCAAGCCTGTTTAATTTATTCGCTTGTTGATAAAGTGTGTAGTTTTGCAAAAGAAAATCGCAAATAAAACAAAAAAAAAAAAAAAAAAAAAAAAAATGCTTTTTTACAAAAAATAAATATCGATACTTGAAGGTTTATTATAAAAATTGTTAAAAAATGCACTAAAAAGTAAAAAATAATTACTCCCGATTAAAAAAAATATATATCAGAGTGATATAACACTTAAGTGGTGACATTATCGTAATTCTTATACAACACTGATACCTTAATTAGAGTTGGCATCAAATTCATGTTACAATATCTAAGAAACATTTAACGCAGTTTTTAATTATTATTATAATATGAATTTGATGCCAACTCTAATTAAGGTATCAGTGTTGTATAAGAATTACGATAATGTCACCACTTAAGTGTTATATCACTCTGATATATATTTTTTTTAATCGGGAGTAATTATTTTTTACTTTTTAGTGCATTTTTTAACAATTTTTATAATAAACCTTCAAGTATCGATATTTATTTTTTGTAAAAAAGCATTTTATTTTACAATTTTTAGCGTTATGCTTGAATTTTTTTCTTGTTAAAAATCATTTTTTTTTCACATTATTCTCCATACTTAATACTCAAAAAAATCGATTTCTTTATTTTGAACTGCATTTCCACGGTAAAAACATCAAAAGCTACATTTCCATAGTAATTTAGAAAAATTTATAATATTTTAAGTGTCAATAAATCTAACTTGACGTTGAAACTAATCACGAATGAAAAACATCCAAAAAGCTTCAACTCCCGCATTATTAAGCATAACTCAAAAACTACCGATCAGATCGTGATCAAATTTAAATGGGACCGCATGCGAAGCACCACCATTTAAATAAAAGAAGAATCATCAAATTCGGTTCACCTAGAAGAAAGTTCTGTGGTAACACACATAAAATAAAAAATAAAAAAAAAAAAAACAAAAAAAAAAAACAGTCGAATTGAATACCTCCTCCTTTTTTGAAGTCCGTTAAAATGGTAGAATAGAGTTGCTTAATTTGAAATTTCTAACCTGGCAAACTAATTGTACTATATGTTTTGTTTTTCTTTTCCAGGTTTATGAAAAATTTGATAAAAAACATCCGATTTCGGAATGGAGGTATGAACTTAGAGTGCGATATATTCCAAACGATCTCAGTGATTTGTATGATAAAGATATTGTTACTTTTTATTACTACTACCACCAGGTGAGATTAACACGAGGTTAAAAACCTTGTTAAACTTTTAATTTATTTATATTATTTCAAACGATTAGCATCATTCTTATCTTCTTTATTTCGGGTCTTCACAAAAAAAAAAAAAAAAAAATAAATAAAGACAGTGTTCTGGGCTCTCTGCATCGTTGTTTGTAAATTAATTTATTATACCAAAATATACTTACTTTAACCGCGGTACTTTGCAAATGTAAAATTAGTCTGTTTAAAACGTTATTGTTTTCATATTATCTCTGCTGGCGTAAAGATGATTTTATCATTAATATATTTAATACACAATTACGATAACAACGTAATTAAATGCCTTTCATTTATTTTAAAATAATTAATGTACCAGCGGCTACATAATATTTATTAAAATCCAATTTTTAAGGGAAAAATACTCGTGATTAATTCATTTGCTTGTTTCTAGTAAAAATTCGATTGAAATTTGTTTTAAATATAAAAACACAAAAAAAAAAAAAAAAAAAAAAAAAAAAAGGGTATACTATAAACTGATAAATTTTATTTATTTAGGTACGGAACGATTATCTAAAGAATGAAGAAATAAAAATCGATCTAGATTCCGCGGTACAGCTGTGTTGCTTGAGCATGAGGCATCATTTTAAAGATATGCCGCAAATGGCTTTGGATAAGAAATCTAATTTAGAATTACTCGAAAAAGAGGTAATTCACTGGCAACTTAAAACTGCCATCTGTAAAGTTATTTATATCCGCTCACTAAATTCGTGTGATATTATTATATTTTATATCCTTGTTTTGTCACCTAGAAAACCACCGGGAGAAGCGGTCCCACTAATAGACTTCTTTCTTTACTCTATCATTAATTCCACTCGCACGCAGTAGAAAAAGACAAGTTATTTCTTGGCAAATAATTATCGGAATAACAAAGCGCGTAAAAATAAACATAAAACTGAACTGCGTGGAAATCTTTTAAGATGTTGAGGGTCAGAAGAACAGGCTTCGTTTAAATTGATAATTTTTATTCATTTATACACTTTTTAGTGTTACAAAATTCTAAATATACGTATATATATATATATATATATTAAATAGATATATGTGTGTGTGTGTGTGAATTTGAAATATTACCATCATTTAAAAAAGTGTAATTATCGAAGTAGGTATATTTAAAAATATCGAATTTTTGTAATATTACAGAGAAATATGTAATTAACATTTTAATAAACTACTGCGCTGGTTTTAGGTTGGTTTAAATAAGTTCCTACCGAAATGCATCACTGAAAGTACAAAGCAGAAAACGCTCAGAAAGTCGATTCAACAGCAATTTAAGAAAGTAGCAACAATGAACGACAAAGATTGCTTGATGCAATTTTTCCTATTGCTACAGACCGTATACAGATATGATCGTGAAATTTTTAAATGCGTCCTTTGCGTGAGTAAACGCCATGAACCTAATAATATAATGTAGTTGAAAATGTTGCATTTTTACCTGTAGTAATTACATCGATAGATAACATTTGTAATTGCTAATGATGATTGCAAAATAATTTTTAATCGTAAATATAAAATAAACGAATTCCAGCAATAGCAAACGAAAATAACTATAAAATAATTTATATTTTAATTAAATTCAAATACCTCAATTTAGGCAGACTTTTTCCGGTTATATCATCAGCTAACAATAAACACTACTCTCAATGAAAACTAAAAACGTATAGTTTTAATATCTATATTGTTCGCTGATGTTATAGCCCGAAAACGTTTCCTTAAATTGAACTATTTAAATTTAATTAAAGTATAAATTTGTACTTATTTCTGTTTGTTATTCCTGGAATTTATATTTATAAATTTTAATAAGCAGAGGTTATCGATTTATATATATACATTTAATTTTTAATTACGTTTGTGAATTTTTTTTTTTTCGAGTAATATTACTTTAATATAGTACTACTGTTAATTCGAAGTACTCGCTTGATTAGGTTTTCTTCGTGCATCGGCAAATTCTAATATATTAAAATAACATTACGGTACTAAACATTTAAATAACATATACAAACGATGTATTTATGTGTACTGCGGATATTTGAAAATGGACATTGCTCGCATTATCTTAATAATCCTGATGATGCTACACTTACTTATTTTTTCTTCGCAATTCTCCTTACGGGAATTGGAATTTGTGTGCGTCGCGTTGGCGATATATAGAGATTGTAAATAATGGATCGGTGAGTATAAGAAGAGTAGCATCTGAGAAGAGCTTCCTTTTTAAGCAGAACACAACTCTGTGTATCTTGTGACCCTCTTTTTTCCCCGCGAGATTCGTATTGCTCCATTTATTCCTTAGAACTTTACTTATTCATCGCATTCCCTATTCTAATAATGATTATTTCAATTTCGCGATTTTTTCAACAGAAGCACATGTTATTAATTTAACGGTCGTATGTTCCGTTAAGTTAGTTGATCTATAATAAGCTGATGTTGAATATTGTTAGTTAATATATTTAAATCGAGGAAAATAGTAATTCCCTAATTGAAATATGTTCTAGGCGGCTTGGTCCATTCCTATTGAACTAGTCATTGGACCAGACCTTGGAATTTCGCATAAATCGCTTCAGTCACAAAATGAGTCTGGAAAGGTAAGTTTACAGTTATTTGTTTCTATTTTTGTTTCGTTTTGTTTTTTTAATCGCAATAATAACATAATATAATCGGAAAACGCCTCTTTTATTTGGGTTCGTTGACACGGACACTGGCCCGAGAACTGGCAAAGGAAAGGAAAGTGTAATTAGATCTTCCACGATCAAGGTAAGAGATAGAAAGCGTACAAGAAAAAAGAAAGAGGATGCAGGACGCGCCAAATAGAGTTCGGAAAAATGACGAGTAGAAAGGGAAGAACGTTCGACAGTGATGGAAGAGTATTCAAAAAAGATGTGATCAGCATTACACGTAAAAAGAGAAGTGGAAGGATAAAGCAAAATATAGAGAAGATATAAGCGATGAAGAAAGAAAATTTTTTCAAAAAAGAGATTATTAACGCTGTAAAGAAAAATGTAATATTATGGGATTCAAAAATGCTGATAAATCTCTCGATAGAAGAAGCGAGTAACAAATCTACTATATAAGTCGTGGCCTTCGATCCCAGAGTGTCTAGGTATCCGTAAGAAATCAATTCGAATAGAATGGCAAAGGAAAATGTTATGAATTAGAGAACGTACGAAAAGAATTATATAGCCGCTAGAGTATGAGAGAAGCAAACTTAAAACGGAGATGTCAAATTGTAGAGAAAGGTGGACAAAAAAGAAAATTGAGAAACCAAGAATGAGGAGGGAAGATCCCGTTGATTTTTGATTTCCTTAATACTAAAGTCTTAATGAAACTTTATAAAAAATTTTAACTTGTTTTTGTTTTTGTTTTTTGTTTTTTTGAGTTTTCTTATCAAATTAATAATAGTGCACAACCAAACTGAAACTAATGAATATATCCAAATGAACTAGTCGGACACAGAGTAAATTAGGGATAACTTTTACTTTTCCGAAAAGAAACATTTTAATTAAAACTTTTGCTATTTTTCATAAAGTTTTAAAGCAACTTACAAAGATAAACGAAATATGGAAATTTCATTGTTTAACTTTTTTTTTTTCATAGTTTCTGACCTTCAAACTTAATTCAGTTTTTTTAAAGAATGAAGTTAACGATAACTATACAGTGACTAATCTAAATACCCCGCTATATTTAGATTATCGTTTTTAAATTCGCTTCGTCAGACTTCGTATAATTTTATCCGATTCATTTACACGCTCCGTTTTATTAATGTACTGTAAAAAGTATGAAGAAACACAGGCACAACGGCGAATGAAATAACTCGCGGAGGGAAAGTAGTTAACTTTGCAGTAGCGAATTCGTGCGGTGTAAATAATAGATAGATTGCGAATGCGAATCTTCTATTTTGTCACAATGATACAATTGAATCATGTCTCACAATTCTATACTAGATAACAGAGACTACTAGTCTTCTCAGATGTTAAACACTGTTGCGAAAATGAACGAAAAAGAGATAATTTTTTAATTCACCAAAATCATCACAAATGCCGTACAAATTCAACGTTTAATTTGTAAAAGTCTGTTCTTTTTAATCTAATCGTATTAATCGTTGAAAATAATAAACGGCATCTTTCGAATTCCTAATACATACAGTTTTGCTTTTTTTATGAAATTACTATAATTTCAGTTAATCAAATTAGTAAATAAATTAATTTACATTAAAAAGAATCAAAAACGAAATTGTATGGAAAATTCTGAACTCGCTCTTTTTTTGTTTTTTACATTGCACCGAAAAATATGTGTAGAAGCTGACAAAAAAATATATATTTCTCCCTTTAAATTGTAATTATCACTTCTAAAAAATTAATAGACACAAAGTACTCTTGCTCACTAGACTTTCCTTTCTCTTCTGTTTCCTCCTTTGCTTCTTATAAGTTTCCTTTTGCTCTAGAGTAACTTTCAAGTATCCTCTGTAAACTACTTAAAAGGATTTCTAGCATTGCTCTGGCAATTAGAAAATCCGAAAAAACTGTTAGCTCCCTTAAAGCCTGGATGATTTAAGAAATAAAGGAGTACTCGAGATTTATTAACTAAATTAACATCTGATATATAGGAAAATTTAATCCAGAATAAAAGTCAGCTTTGATTTAGAAAAGGCTTTTGACAAATTATGAAAACATTAGATATATTAACTTTATATATATATATATATATATATATGTATATGTATATATATATATATATATATATATATATATATATATATATATATATGGGAATTTACGAGAAGCCTCTACTCGTATTTATTAAAATTGTTTTTTTTACATAATAGAAAATTCCGTGTAAAATTAAATAACTACATATCAGATGTGTAAACGTTCAAGAAGAAAAAAAAAAAAGGAAGGTTCGGTAATTAGTTCCCCCGCACTTTTCCATAATAGCCATGACACAAATATTAAGCAATTCCATCCCCTTAGTAAATTATTGCATTTACGCAGATTCATAAAATCCGTGGAATTTCAAAATGCCATAAATGATCTAAATCACTATAGAGGCTACAACATCTGAAGACTCTCATCACCTTCTCCACGCCCGAAACTAAACATATCTCATTCAGCACGTAATCTAAATACACCTTTCTTACAGCTTAAGTGAAATAGAAAATACATACATATCCGACGGATACTAAATCTAACATTAGACGGGGAAAAAATGTATAAATAAATTAAAACCAAATTGTACTCAAAAATGAAATACGTCAAAGATTCTAAATCATTCATCCTGCGGATTCAGCAGAAAGACACTGATTATACAAATCCGATATATTAAGTAGATTGGATTATACCAGAATATCATATAATAACGCAACTTGCAGCACCTTAAACAGTTTAACTACATAAAATGCAGTCCTAAAGACGCCATTAAAATCATTCTATAGAAATTCCAGTTTCGCATATGCAGCGCTAATCATATTACTACTCAATGCTAAAATACTAAACTACTTTCTATTTCATCACAATTTAACAAGGACACGCTGCGATTTAGGATAATTCAAACCTTTAACAGAACGCGCACATAATTTATTAACCCTCTTCCCGCCACAATGGCCCATTTATTTATGCACCAAACTGGAGAAGAATGGCAGCAGGAATGGAAATCCGCAAGTACATTCCTCCGAAGCATAAAATCAACCACAGAACCCTGGTGGCCCATAGACGAAATTTCTCGCAGAGATTTTTCTGTCTTGAATCGCCTCCGAACAGGTCACACAACCCTTTCGCACGGGTATATCTTCACGGGACAAGCACCCCCAAATGTCTGCTTCTTCTGTGGTCAACCAAGCGCCCCGTCTACATCTCACCTCCTTCTCGAATGTTTCTCTTTTGCGGCACCAAGATCCACCTATTTCACTACCACCTCTATCTCTAAGATCTTATCGAACGTTCCGTCTGCGGTCGCAGCTATGTTGGCTTTCGTGCGTAGCAGCGGCCTATACCATAGAGAGTTTAACCTTCCTAAATAGGCTCCATGTGCTGTAATAGCCTCAGTAGTTAAACACAGCGCATGGAAATCCTCACTATTATTTTTTATTTTAAAAAAAAAAAAATTATTAAAAAGAACCATCAATACACATTACCAAATATTAACTGTACCGAGATTACTCTCTTGAACAAAAGTAGTTTTACATTTACACTAAACACCGAACTTAACTCTAGCTCATGTTTTAAAAGCAAAAATTCCACGAAACTGTCAGCAAAAAAGGTGCAGAAATCACATTGAAATATACACCAAAGCCTCTAAATCCGTAAATCGAACTATTTCCGCTTATCTCGTAGAGGATAAAACTCGCATGTCCCATCTCCCTGCAATAACATCTGTATGCCGAACACTAATTTAAAATATGTAATATGCACTGGTTGGCTCTACAACCTATTCATAAAAGTACAAACTCTGATATAATTAACATAACATTATCCAAAAGATTACAGCAAAAAATAAGCAGCCCGTGCTGCTTTTGGACTCCATCAGGAATTGCAAGAAACGAAGCTGTGAATGAAGCAGCTAGAACACTTCAGAATAATACGAGTATGTTTATAAACGATTAAATTCGCCCACATAAATCATCTTCGCGCAATCGTAACACAAACGGTGACCGTACTACATCAAAAATGTTGAGAAACTTGCTGCACACATCTTTACTGGATAAAGCCAAAACTGAGGCACTAGGTAATAAAATAAAGCAAGAAAATAAACGAGGGCAAGTAACGCAATAACCCCTGATTATAAGACACGTCTTCCTCCAATCACAGCATATTTATTAAACGAACACCCGTCCACCAAAGGGTTTCCAATATACAATTTTCAAAATAAATCGCATACTATTCGAAATGTAAAAAGTACAAAAATCAATAAAGAATTTGCCAAACTATCAAATAATACACACTAAAAGCTATACGTGATGATAACCCTCAAAAAATAGAAAACTTAAAATTTCTTTAAGGTGCTAGTAGTAAAATTCATGACAGATAGACCAGTTCATAGAGACGCACACCTCTTAGTAATCCAGCATCTATAAATAGAATAAATAAATAAAAAGATTGCGCACAACGCAATAATTTTTTTTCCCCTTATAAACTGTCATAAATTTGCCGAATCTTTGTCCCGGTTGAAGAAGCATAAAAAATCTGACAATCACTTGACTCTGAAAAAAAAAGAAGTATATTTCTTAAAGTATGAATTGATTTAGTTGCTTATAATTTTCTTCCGTAAACTGCGTTCAATATGTAATAATGGAAAAGTGAATTAAATCTCACCGTATATGCAGTTACGTAATGTTTAAATAAACAAACGGAACTGGTGATTGGACTGCAATATTATTTTACGTTTTGTGTTTTATATAATGTAATATTACTATGTGTGATTTCGTGTTTTTCACAGTTAATTAATATTATACGTTGTGAATTTTAAAAGTTATGTATCGGAAATGTAACATTACGTAAATACGGTAATTTTGATTTACTTTGCCATTATTAATTCAGAAGGGGTGATTTTTAAAACCCGGAGAGAAGAATTTTACTCCAAAAAAAGAAAAAGTGTAGTTAGATCTTAAAAATCGGTTCAGATAGTTTTCTATTAGATTGTCTGTAAATATGTATGCAGAATTTTACAACAGCATATTTTTTAAACATCTAGTGGCGGTTCGAGTAAATTAGGTACGAGAATGCTATTATACGCGTACGAGGGAAAATGAAATCATTCGACAACTCTTTTTCGTCGTCGTCCTATAAATTTCATCGTTTATCGTCATATTATAATGAAAATTTATTTTGAAAAACAGACATTGTGACTTTATCAATTTTTTTTTTCGGTACTTACTACCGGATGATATTGTATTTCTTTTTCAATGGTATGTGGGGCGGATAATGACACTCGCCGTTTATGTGTACATCGCAATAATCGATGCAGTTTCACTTTTCTGCCTACGCCTAATTCGGAATATTCCTATTTCTTTCAGCTGGTTAAAATGGCCGATTTCAGTAACATCGAAAAAATTCAGACGAGAATGTCCGATTGCGAAGCCCATCGCAAATCGATGTTAGAATTAAGGGTATCCGGTGCATCGGATGCGTTAATTATAAGTTGCTCCTCGGAAACGGAAACAGAAAGCTTAGCTGATCTCATCGACGGTTATTGTAGATTGAAAAATAACAGCACCGTCTCATTATGGAATAGAACAGGTATTATTATTTTACACGCGACAATGCCTATAATTTTTTCTTTTTCTGACCCCTATAATATAAATAAATAACGATCGCCACAGAAAGAACATTTAGATACATTTTTTTTTTAAATCGAAAAATGTAAAAGTTTTCAACTGAGTTCAAATATTCGACATTTTTTCTAATCCATTAATTTACAAAAAAAAATAAAAATAAATAAAAATAAAATTCGTATTTTTGTGAGAATTTACTTAGATACTTTGGAAAAACACTGTACTTATCCCCGTTCGATTCGTATTTTTCAGCAGGAACAAAAAATTACATAAATTGAAAAATGTTTTCAGTTATATTAACGGTGATTTTTTTTAAAAATATTCTTATACGCCTTTATTATTTATATATTGGGGGACACATGTCTAGTATGTACCGTGTAAGTAAATAAGAAAAGCCGTAATATATTTTGGGGAAAAAAAGAAGTGTAATGCGGTGTTTGTCAATAAATCAGAATTTCCATTGTACGTAAAAGTTTACAAGGGAAATTGTAATGCGAATATAAATAGCACCCCCCCCCGGGGGGGGGGGTCGAAAACGTACTCTGTTTGTAATCATCATTATTTTAATTACGTAATGAAAAATAAGTGGTATATTTAAAAAAAAAAAATGAAAAATTAATTTTCAATTTATTCGAAATAGTGTGAAATAAATAAAGTTTATTTTAAAGAAAATTGCAAGACTTACTAAAAACAATCAATTATGCCGCGTTACAAAAACAAGAAGAATATTACCTACAGTTTCGATTATCTTTTATCGTTTTTCATAATTACTAATGGTGGTGTACCCTGCTGCCACTTTGTTGTATAAACTGTAAAATATTATTGAAAACGATTTGTGCACTTTTGTTGTACTCTGTGGCATTATCTCATTACTTGCATGCTGAAATTACCTTTTAGACTAAATAATATCCAGATATATGTGATATATTAAATAAATTAATGCAATTAATACAATTTTTATTGCAAGCTGCTATATGGAGACGTTTTCCTTGTCCTTGCGGATCTCACGGTTAGTTTGATTTTTGTTCATTTTGATTATTCGACCTAAAAAAAAAAAAAAAATAATAAATGGAAAACAAGAAGAAAACCCCCTCACCGATAGTAACTAAAAATATGATCACTTTTATTTAATGTTATTTTTAGATTCGAAAAGAAAGAGCGGTACTCTGTCAGAAGATTATGCTGAAATAGTGGATGAAGAAGGAGATTACTCAACACCAACCAGTAAGTATCTTGTCTAGTTTTACACCTTTTTGGCCGTTTTGAAAATTTTCCGCATAAAATCTCGTACAATGCTATTAGTACTATACATTTCGTGCGCACATGTTTAGGTCGTGAATATGAATTATCTCGCAGTCAAATAACTCTCGGAAAAATTATCGGTGAAGGTCAATTCGGCGATGTGCACAGAGGAAAATATAAAATAAAACAACGAATACAGAGTTCAGATTCGGTTGAATACAGAGAAATAAACATACCGATTGCAATAAAAACCTGTAAATCCGACGGAGACGCTATGACGGCTGACAAATTCTTAGAAGAAGCTTGTACGTTATATTTTATGCGACGTAATAAAAAAAAAAAAAAAAAAAAAAAAAAAAAAAAAAAAAAAGTATTATATTTTACCTTTTTTTTTTCTTTTGAGTTTTTGAAGGAAAACTTTGTTACGGAAATGTTTATTAACTACTTTAAATATAATCGAAAACATTAAATATAAGTAAGACATCAAATAACGGAGAGATTTTTACTGGCGAAGCTCAAAGAGTATTCCTGGAGAACTTCGGTCCTTACAAACAATACTTTCCCATTCGTAATAAAGCTCCATCTGGCAGAAGCAATCCGGCGTGTAAATATTCTTCTAGGTGAATTTCTATGTTCTCCGATGTATGCATGTAACAAAGTATTTTATTCATTACAAAAAAAAAAAAAAAAAATTCAAGAAAATAAATATTTAAAAATGCAACGGTTACAGTATAAAAAGAAATCGTCTTAATGACAGTTATTTCGATGTCTTTGTTTATCTTTTAAATTATTGTTGAACTTTAATCGTACCGCTGAAGTGTCTGTAAATACATTTAAATACTAGAATCTTGAGGGGGAAAAAATGAAAACAAGATTTATTAAATTGGAATAAGAAAAAAAGAATACGTATGTGTGTAATGTATGTACGTGTGCGTATATATATGCGCGTATAAAAAAAAAAAAAACAAAAAAAAAACAATAAATATTAAAAATTTATAGATATGTCTACAAATTATGGTCTTTCTTTTTTCTTTTTTCTTTTTTTTTACGGTATAAATTTCTGTTCCTCTTATCCTCTCATTTAATATTTAGAATTATTACTTTTTTTTTATTAGTAACGTACATAAATTTTTATCGGGCAATTATTTCTTTGCGATAAGTTTTAATAGGCCTTTAGGCCAAAGAGAAAAAATAACTAGCGTTCCACCTAGTAGTACTAAATAAATACCATAAACTGGAATAAAATCACAAAAAATAAAAACCAATGTGTTTCCGAGTCATTTCCATTATGCGATTCTGAAATATATCGATTATTTCTATTTTTATTTTATTTTGTTTTTTAATATTTTTTTTTTCCCCCCAGTCCTCGTTTTTTGGCCAGTCTACCCAAATCTAAAGAGTTGCTTGTCCTTTCTTATATTTCAACATTAACGGTTTTCAAATATAATGCCTTTCACTCTAAAAATGCAAGCTCATTATATCGGTAACGTGTAAAATTTGTTTAAAATTTCACCAATCCCCTTGTCTGTGATTATTACATCTGTCACACTGCCATACCGCATGCTCCATCGATTCGGTACAGTTATTTTTATTTAATTTTCGTAACCTCGCTGAATGTAGCGATGATGTGGGCCAACCTTATTCGACAGATTGCACTGATATAATCCCGTTCCAAACCCTTTTCTCTAAACCATGCATCCTCTCCTCTATGTTGCTTTTAATGGAGTAGTAATATCTTTTCTTTTATTTAATGAAGGCTCAACTTCTCGTAACATTTTATTTCCCATTTTAAAAAACGTGCAGCCTATGCAACTGCTATTTATTATTAAGAATATTTTTTTCATTTCTTTTTTTTATGAAGCTGAGGCCCCTTATTGATACGATCTATCGTATAGAAAAGGGGTTGATATATCTTAGCTCTGATTGATTTTGATCGAATAATATTTCATATATACTTTGAAAATATTCTTTCAAATCAATATTAAGAGAAATTTAAAAACACGAAAAATTTCAAAATATGTTTTAATATTCCATTGGTTGAATATTTTATAAATCAAATTTTTTTCTAACGGTATATCGCCTTAATTTTTCACACTTTTTTTGTTTTTTTTTTAATGGATATTAAAAGTGTGTAAGGTACGTTAAAAATAACTGATATCTTAAATCACAGATAGACTAGAAACATCTTAGCAGTTGTTACGACCTTAATTTTCGATATTAGGAAAACAATTACTAAAAAAGTAGAATTTCTTGAAAAGCGAAATTTTTATATACACTGATTTATTCGAATTGTCTTGTCTGAATTCTTAAAATTATTCCATTCAACTAAAAGGATACGGTTCAATTTCTAGTTAGTTAAAATTTTCTGCGCGCACTTTTAAAAATTCAGATAACTACTCTTTTTTTACTAACCGAAAGTTCGAATCAAAAATTTAATTTCTAAGGTTCGTATTTTATTCAAAGGTCAAATAACTGTTACAGATATTTAATTATAAGCGATATTCCGCGTTGTTGTCCTAAAGTAAAGGCAAAACGAAATATTTCATTTCACTTAATTGCGATAGAAAACAATCCGTTAAGGAAAAACATCAAATAATCACGGTATGGTTAAAAACGCGTAGATCAGGCTCACGCGCCGTTGTAAATCAACGGACTATTTTCAAAATTATTTTAAATTTTAGCGGTCAGATGATGAATTCGAAAAAATTACTCTGCATTACATAAACTCACGGAAAATATTTAAATAAACTGATCAAATTAAAACAAATAGTAGTATATCACTAGTAATGTTTCCAGTGCTGAACTAAAACCTGCTTTTTTTTATACTTATTTCTTAATTTCCTAGCTCCGATTAATTTTATCTATGTATTATTAATATTTTATTGTTTTCATTTAAATCTTAATCGTGTGTATGTGCAGAAGTTTTTTCAGATGCCGGGTAGGTTGTAAAAATATATATCTGAAGTACAGCTTATATAATAAAAGAGAACGTTGAAATATAACTATTGAACTAGCGCTCCGTATAATTTTTTTTTTTTTTTTTTTCATACCATAACGCACAGGCCTCCTAGTGTAGATAAATAAAATATATCAGTTATAGAGTTATCGATTGAAAGCGAGTATTATATTAGTAAAAAATATTTGCAAATTTAATTAAATGATCACGATCTATATGTTTAGTTATTATGCAGCAGTTTCAACACCCGCATATAATAAAATTAATCGGAGTTGTGTCAAAGAGTCCTATCTGGATAGTTATGGAATTGGCTGAATTAGGTGAACTGCGAGCCTATTTGCAGAACAACAAACACACGCTAGATGTAACAACTCTGATATCATACATACATCAACTGTCAACTGCTTTATCATATTTGGAATCGAAGAAATTTGTTCATAGGTATGTTGTATAATAAGCATTGTAATACTTTGTTTTTTTACTTAATAAGAAAAATCACTGCTAAATGACACCAAGGCCGTGTCCGCCAGTGAGGGTTTTGGGAGTTAAACCGTTCCCATTAGAACTGAAATGGTTATTATGAGTACACAAAAATCTGAAAAAATCGAAAATTTTAAATAAATATTGATGATTTTTTGGGGTATTTTTACATTGAAAGAAAAAAAAGAAAAAAAAAAGGAAAGGAAAGAACAAAATCTACTCCATTTTTTTTAGGTAGTTCATAAATATTTTATGCAAAATTTTTTATTATAATTAATAACATTCATTTATGTAAACTATTAATATACTATATATAATCGAAACGATGAGAATTATTAATAGTATAAATTATTATTTATAGAATACATACGCGGAAAAGAAATTGAACTCCTCCCCCTTCATAATTCTGGGCACGGCCCTGAATGACACTGTTAAAAATTTTTCTTTAGCATTGGAAAGATAAATTCGCGATTAACTGTTAATGAGAAGGAATACCGCAGTATATTATAGGTTTTCGCGGAAATTTAATTCTGCACTTTGTTTTTAAATACATAGTAATTTGTAAAAAGAAAAAAAGTAGAGATATAATTCTCAAAAATGCTATTGTTTCACTATATAAAATATTCTAGACGGCTCTGAAAACATTCAATATTGCGAGAAAAATAGTATGAAACAAAAATTAACCATTACGAAGGAATGAAATAAATCGTGTCTTTTAATTTTAAAGAAAGGTAGAAAAAAATAAACTAAAAAGAAGGACCAATCGAAACTGCTAATAATCAATATGTATCAATATTATGCGTATACTATTAGTAAAAAGGTTTGATGGCCGTTATAAACATAAATATGAGCTACATACAAACGTGGCCTGACTCAACTATAGTGTCTGTTACATTTTGATATTGAAATAGATAAAGCACGCTTCAAATTTTTTGCCGGGATGGTACATATAAAAAGCTTTTTTTTATATATATATATATATCCTTTTTAATTTTCTAAATTCGCTGCAGGCGTGTTTAAATGCTGTGAAACTGCTTCACTGCCAAAAATTTTTAATTCAGAATTTTCAATTTCTGACGGTCAGTTATTTCAAAATTTTGTAAAACTTTTCATGAAAATTTTACTAAGAAAAGACTAAAAGCGAAGGAAAATTTCAGACAAAAAAACAGGAAAAACCTATTTAATACACACATTATATAAAATAGTGGAAGCTGTCAAATTTTTTTTCCCCTGAACTATATTAAATAAAATTAAACGGCCGCGCTCGAATCGCGTACCGCTGTTTACCTGGACCGACAGTTAAAAAAATAATCTCCACACCCGAATTGGGCACCGGACATTTGCAGTTATAAAATATAAAGAAAAAAAAAAAACTAACAAAAACGGTATTCGGACCGTGATATTTGTTGGACACCAAAATTGACGGTCGCTTCATTGTGCTACATTCTTAATATTCAATATAGTTTTCAAAATTTTTACGTATCGTATTTTTAAGATGAATTTTTAATAACGAAAAATACTTTACATCTGTTTATATATTAAAAATATTTCCTGTATAACAACGAAGTGCGCAATTTGAGTTCTCAGCGGGCGGGCTATTTCCGGTCTGTTGCGCAATTCGAATGTTCCCAATTGAACGAACAACAAATTTAAAGAGAGTTGAGAGGACTGTTGTAAGTTGAATTCAACTAACTTACGTACAAGCAGATGCAAAACCGAAATTACTTATAAAAAAAAAAAAAAAAAAAAGTAAAATAATAAATGATAAAAATGATTTCGGATGCCGGCGAAAAAACGAAATAAAAGTAAACGCGTGATCGATGTATTTATGGGATTTAAAATAAATTTCATCTTGTAACCGGATTGTGGCAATAAAAAATGTAGGAAGAACTATAATGAGCACTTTATGGTATTTTCAGGGACATAGCTGCTCGTAACGTGTTGGTATCATCTCCTAAATGTGTTAAATTAGCTGATTTTGGTCTATCAAGGTGGGTGGACGATCAAAGCTATTATAAAGCTTCGAAAGGGAAACTGCCGATTAAATGGATGTCTCCGGAATCGATTAATTTTCGAAAATTTACAACAGCCAGCGATGTTTGGATGTTCGGTATTAATAATTCGAAAAATATCATTATTTTACTTTCACCGTATGATTATTACAATTATTACACGTCACGTTTAAACATTTTTATAATCAAAAGTCACTTTTTTTTTCTTCTTTTATGTATTTTTGAATTTCCCTTAAATTCCCGAAATAAATTTATTCGTTTACTTAGCGTCCTAATAGGAAAATAACGTTACAGGAAAGAGTCAACATGTTCTTCTTTTAAATACGTTAGTATTTGCGTAGCTGATAGAATTCCATTTTTTCCGTAACACGTTAAAATGGTTTTTTTAAAGATTACAAGTAATTTTTTTTCACGTACGCACTGCGAAAATAAGTGTGTATTTATCCATCGATAAAAAAGTACTGTCAAGTTTCTATAAAAAATTCTTGTCATCATCGAATAAGAAATGTAAAATTAAGATAAACGAATCGGAACTGTCAAATTATACCGCAACTATTTTCCGTTAAAAGTTTTAGTGAAAGTTAAAACGAATTGCTTTAATTGCTACCGATGAAGTTTCTCTTGTGCGTGACCGTGAGGTGCTAATAAAACGAATTTATTTAAATTCATCAAATAATGATTCGGTAATTCCCGCGCTGATGCTACTGATTATTTCTCTTTGAAGCTGAAGAATTTTAATAATCTTCGAAGAAACAGGACTCCCAGCACCGCAAATAACAAAAAAATAAAACATGTATTATTTTTAATAGTTGAAGAACTCGCAGAGCTCAGACCATTCGAGCATTTGTATGAAAAAACCTTTGACGTTATTAAAATATTATATTTCCGATGCTAGCGGCAAAATATTCGCATTTCAGTCAAGAAATGAAAAAATGATTTTCGATAGAACTGTTTGTTTTAGTTCGAAAAAATTGATCCCTATGAATTACAAAAATAACGGTGAGTCTGGTAAATTTTTACTTGCCGTATAAAATTACGATAATCAAATAACTTTTGTATGCGTTTCTTCGATAACTTACTGTCAATTAATAGTGATTGTTTATTTGGCGGAGAAAATTAAAAAAAAACTAAATACAATTTCGGCCGTCTCTTGAAAGGAATTACGAGGTAATTTCGCCCTTTCGATTCCATCGACCGACTGTGCAATTACACGCACGCCTAACCTACACACACCCTATTAAGGCCAAGAGAAGTTTGGCCGACCGAATGCTGTTCAACAATGAGACACACATGATGATTTCTGATCGAAATAAATGACCTCCCCCGTTATACTAGAGATGATACATACATACAATCTGCCCGATATTCGACAATTTTCGTTTAATTAACCGAAAGATGGCGACAAATATCATCCTAAAAACCTGATAATTTTAAATTTCGAAATAGTTCATTGTAAATCGTATCAAAAAAGCATAACGCACTGGTGAAATGGTAAAAAATACTCGAAAATAGAGTGATAAATTTTATTTACAGCTTCGTAATAGTTCTCTTTTTGTTATTAATTTTCATTAAACATCTCGTATGGTAATGTTGAAAAGAAAAAAAGTATATCAAAATAATATTTCGTAGCTAAAGTTTCATTTTGTGAAATCGATGGTATTTGGTTTTTTTCAGGTGTCTGCATGTGGGAAATACTTATGCTCGGTGTTAAACCGTTTAAGGATGTGAAAAATAACGACGTTATCGGTAAAATAGAAGACGGAGAACGATTACCTCTTCCCGATAAATGTCCGTCCCGACTTTACAAATTAATGTTGGATTGCTGGACGTACGAGCCGAGGAAAAGGCCGACATTCCAACAGATAAAAGAGCTTATAAGGTACGTGTTACTTTAACATTACGATATGACGCATCGATGGCAAATTGTGAGTATCTCGTTATGTGTACGAGGAGTGAAAAAGTGAAAAGGTAATATTTCGGATAATTACATAGAATAAATGAGAAAATTTCATATAAAGAAGTCGATAATAATTTAACTTTAAAAAGAAAATAAGTAAAAGAATGGAAAAAATACTTCATAAAGAAAGACACAATCACTATCAGCGATAATCACGGCTTATGCGGTAACACAACATAGGTAAACGACAATTAAATAATATTTTATATGTTCATAATTAGTTGTAAGCGCTCGGATCCTCTAATGTAAAATGAACACGCTTACCAATTTGAAAATAAAAGAGAACGCATTTTTAAATGCTTGTTTATTGTTTCGTAAGTAAAAAATGCCGCCATGCAGCCCATAGGCGTAGCCAGCGAGGGCAGCTGGCCCCCCTGGAGCCTTGAAACTTTTTAATCAACTGGCCATGATGAGTATTCTCATAGGCGCGTAATCATGGGCAATTTGGAAGCCTTTTGTAATAAAGTAGTAGAACAATTTGCCAGAAACTCACGAAAATTATCATTTAATTAAGATTTTATTCTCGTTTAATAAAATATTAAGCCTTTACTACAAATTATAAATTTAATTTTTCCTATAACTAATATCCTCTTTCTATCACCCCCCTCCCCGGCTCTTCGGCTGGCGACGCCCTTGATGCAGTCTATACATAAGATTTTTTATATATTTCTGATAGTTTGTTGGTATTTAAATTATAGGCATTCGGCACGCCTAAAAAATAATTTTCTGTTATTTAGTTTTTAATATATCACATTCTTTTTTCCGACTTAAAGCTTTTATTAGAAAGGAGAGAAATAATGAAAACTAATCACACAAATACCGACAACAAAGCAGTCTTTATTATATCCCAAAATTTGTAGAATACATGAAAGTAAGAAGGGGGTATATTTCGCGAGAAATTTTAAAGGCTGTTTTTAGTTTTTCAGTTTTCGGATGAATTCGTTTTTTTTTGTTTTTTTTTTTTTATAATTAAGTCTGTCGCAAAAGTTTTGGTATATTATTGACACTCCTGTACATCAAAATTGATCAAACTTTTGTGTTTTAAGTAAATACGAACAATTACAAATGTGCTTTAGAAAGGAAGGAAAAAAGTCGTTAGCTTTGACAGGTTGCTTACTTAGTGATCTGCTGTGTAGATGAGTCGAAAATCCACACATTCCTTAGGCGTTACGAAAAGGGTCGAAAAGAATTTTGCATGTACATTAGTCGCACGCACAACAGCAGTCAGACCAGTAACGGTGTGTATGTGAATAACGACATATTATAGAACTAGCTATGTGATCGTATATACGTAATTTAATTATTTTGTAGAGAAATTGCGTGTAATGAATAGTTTTTTAAGTAACGATAATAATAAAATTTTAATCATTTTCAGTGAAATATTGATCGAAGAACGTTCCCAGCAGAAAGCTGCAGCGAGAAAAGAAAATCGCAGACAACAAGGATTGTCTTGGAGTAAGTTCTTGCGCCTTTTTTATTAATCAGTAAATATTGCTCGATTAATACCGAAACTAATCAGAGCATTATTATTGAATCAGCGAACGTAAATAGTGGATTAAATAGTATATATGTTTTAAAATCTTCCATCAACGTTTTACATCTCTTGTAGCGTCATTCATATCGCATCTGTCCGTGTCTTGAATGTCTTCCATCTAGCTTCGCTTCTATAATCAAACGCTACATATGGCATTTTGTTTAGCAGAATATGCCTGAAGTACTTCAGTATCCGTGCCATGATTTCATTGGATTTTTAATCTGTTCAGTATTAGTTGTTTTTTTTTTTCTTTTTACTACGCAAATTATTCTTAACATTCTTCTCTATGCCTAAATCTCAAAGCTAACATTACGTTTTCTACCGGTGACTTGTCCACAGATTCCTGACGCATAACTGAACACGGAGAACTACTAGAAGCGCGCTAGCTTCATTTTAATTATGTTCGTAATTAAGTTGTCTCGCCCTGTTTTATTTAACCAACTCACGTCATTACGCGCTAGTTGACTTTTATCTTGTATAAGTGCGTACGTTCATCTCTCGTTATGGTTTCATTTCGCTTAGTCTGCTTTTCATTTTTCATCATGAAGTTCATTCCATCAATGACCGCTAGTTTAATTTGATTTTTATCGAGTTTCAGTTCTAAAGTTTCACTTGTTTTGCCCAATCTGTATAAATCGATTTTCGTTTCTAATCAGATTATTAAACTTTTTGTCTTCAGTAACGAAGCCACTGCGTCTAGTACTTGTCGCATAATGTATTTGCCGTATAAATTAAAGATTAGAAAGGAGCGTTTATGTAAATGTTTTATCGGTATAAACCTGTATAAAAATAAATTCCAAATTAAGTAAATAGACACGTACACACTTTTATAAAATAATCTTTAAAATTAAACACCGACACGTTTCGAAGTTAATAGCTCCTCGTGATTTCCCTCCGCTATTTTTACTTATAAATTTGGCGCACTACGTCTTTCAAAAAAGGAAGATGGAAACAATACTGCTTTCGAATCACCATCAGATGCGAGTGTCCGAACAATTGCCTACAGGCGTGGGCTTCGTAGTTGAAGCGGGAATTAAGCGTGATTTTGCTTTCGTAACATAGCCGGACAAGTCGAGGAGCTATTAAGTAAAACGAGTAAAATCCCATGAAGCTTTATTAAGGGCATACTGAAAATAGGCTTTCCATAGGGTGCCGGATGTCTGTTTTTGGTTTTATTTGGTTCCTCTTTGAACCTACCTTTACCGTGCCCAATTCTTTTAGTCTGGATGTAATGAGAAAAAAACAAGATACAGAACTAGCATAAAGAGCGGTGCGCTGGTGTCTACTGACCTTTGGAGTTAATGCTACATTTCGCGAGCTGTAAATATTAAAAATCGGTAAATTCCGTCACTTTACTGTATTTCGGCGTTGTAACGGATGAGTGTGAAAACAAAATGGCATACGTGCTTTCGGGAAAGAAGACCAAAAAGAAGCCGTTTATCCTTTTACATCATTGTTCACATCTTTTTCAGTAATTGTTTATAACTAATCAATTATGCGAACTTTCATTACTACCACCCGATCGATCTCTGTTATATCGAACGGATTGTAATAAGTAAATCGTTATTTTCGAAACTTGCTCTACTGACATCTTTGTAGACCGTGTGATTGTTTCGTATTTTATTGACAAAAAGAAAACCTCAAATATTATAATAAAAGGATATCTCTATACCGATGTATTTCAGACATAAAATACATCGGTATAAAATCGAACAGTGTTCAATGAAACATTCATCTATTGTTTTATTGTTTGTTTGTTTGTTTTTTTTTTGGTAGGGGGTGTTTTTTTGCACTTTCCTACATTTCATAACCGAATTAAACATTATAGTCTAGTGCGCGGATATTTTCAGCGTAAAAGTGAACTTCTTTTTTTTGGAAAAGAATGAGAGGGAAGAGAAATAAAATTTGTTCGTTAATCGTGTAGAGAACCTTTATTGGAAAACACGATTTAGAAAAAAATGTTTAACGATGATATTTTCTGAATAACGTTGCGGAACGGGAATACTACAATAAGCAAGAAACGCTACGGGGACACTTTGTTTTTCAAACACATAGACTCCGCTGTATTATGTAATTGTTTGAAATTTGCAACCGCGTGAAGCTCTCTAGCCATGATTCTTAATTGTAATTTTTGATGACAGCAGTAAAGCTTTTTTTAAATTGTCGAACTTATTTCTACAGATTCTACCAGTTCCGATGATATGTTACCGCCTCCGAAGCCGTCTCGTTATCCGGGCATGGAATTTTCGGATACGGACAGTAGCGCTATATACGACGCAGATTGCAGCAGTCAGCCGGTATCGACGTACATAGTCGCTCAGAATCCCGAAGTGCTGGTTCATTTGCTACGAGAAAACGAGTCACGAGGACTGAATCCGTCCGTTTACACGACGCCAGCGTCAGCATTCAACACGATAGCGGTAGATTTCAAAGAAAATATCGGTGGTTCTGGTGATAGCGATACTAACATATTCGCAACGGATAAAACAATTTCGGCGGGCAATTCTTTGCAGAGTTTAAATTCCGTCTCTAGCGCTCTCTCTTTTAACGCTTCCACTGTCACGGTCAATAACAAAATTAACAGCATCTCGAACACTTCACTCGTTAACAAATCCTTGCCGAGGAACTTCGGTTCCTGTTCCGGCGGTCAGGCTAACGTCTGCACCATCGATAACAACAGCAGCAGACTGAACTATTATAGTCACAACAGTGCCGCTAATAACCGATTATCCCGTAAGCACAGCGCCACTGTGCTGCTAACCGATTGCGACAGTTCCGGCAAATTTTCCATGTCCGCTAGCGACATTACGTTACCTCGCAATCAAACTCGACGCTCATCGGCCATTAGTCATATCGTTCCGAGAATGAGTAAATCGGTCGATTCATCTTCTACCCTCTCTTGCGATCGCTTCTCGCAAGTGAACGAGGTTTGATCAGTAACCTTTTTATCGATGCCAGTTTGTTGATGCCTGTACGCGCAGTAATTATAGAACACGAATTTTTAGAGCCTTTTTTCTGTGCACAGCTTTTATTTTTTTATTTTTATTTTTTTCCCCATTCAGATTTAACCAAACTTTTTAGTGTTTCTAAATAGCTTGAATACGTATGTCTAGAGTTCACGATGATAGTATATAAGTGTCGGATTCAATTTGAATATTTACTTTTATTTTTCTAAATTTTCAATGTCCATATTAGTTGAATTTTGAAATAATGCTCCGGCTTCCGCATCGCTTCTATTTATCTTTCTGATATTCCCCACATTTTTGACAGCAATTTTTACTAAATTACTACTAAAAAAAAGTTGTTTTTTGAATTTTATGCCTTTTTTATTCTTATTAGTCTTTCCTCAGACTGTAATAATGGACCTGTCTCCAGTTTAACTTCTCTAAGCCCTATATAAAACCGTTGCTGTATATGTCATCTGTACGCAGTTGTCTTTCCTGAGATTTTTACTTCCATTGTCACAAGAAAAAAAAATAAATAAATAAAACGTACAACAAAAAAGTGATGTCTGTTTAAGTGTAAACTTTCATATTTATTTTCTGCATACGCGTAATATTATTCTTTAAATACGCGAACATTATTTCTACCGGTCTGTCCGAAGAAGTTCAAATGTTGCGGTCGAACGAACATCTAATTAACATAAATGAGAAGTTTGATCATGTAGAGGTGTAGCTTAAAAGACTGATCTGGCTTGCTTTAGACTTTATTTAACATACACTTTTTGATTTCTATTAACCTCGCATAAAATAAGGTTTGTATGACGATACTGCCTGATGTTATTTTAAACATCTCGTAGATTTTCATTTTGTTGCATTCGTTGACAGTAGCTTCGCTTTGTTATCATCATCGGTAATATATTTAATATTATATTGATTTCTTATACCCGTTTACATCGATTGTACGCGCCTCCTTCTCAAAGGCTTCGTTAAAAGTTAATTTTAAATGTAAGTTGAAAAGTAAGCTTTCAGATATTTAAAAAAAAAAAAAGAAAAGAAAAACAGAATAACGAACAAATCAAAATGAACAACGATCAGAAGAAAAAACGACAGGGGTCATTCGGTAAAAACTTCAAATAACGTAATAAAGCAAAAATAATGGGGGTTAGTTAGTTACGCACTGAAGCTATATCGAGACGATTCGTTAAGTGCGTGCTGAGAAAGCAGAGACGCAAATGAGCAATTTCAAAAGAAATTTTGAAGATTCTCTTTAAAAGGATTAAATTAAAATAATGAAATAAGAGGAGAAAAAGGGGAACATAGTAAATACGAAAACGATGGAGAATTTCGTGCTGAAATGTGCAAAGAACTCTATACGAAACAGTGATGAAAAAGATACAGTTTAAGGAATACCAAAAAATAAATGAAAATAAGGAGGAAAATCATCGCAAAACCGAACACAAGGAAATTCATGTAACTCATTTTTATTCGTGTAAATGATATAACAAATGTTCAAATTACCATCAGCTTTTCCTATCTAAATTTATGCAATAGTGGTAGATATTATATATTACAAATTTATCTCAAAATAAGTACAGATCTGTCTGCAATTGGCCCTTTTCGATCGCTAAAAGATTCCTACCTCATCGAATAAAGACGGTCAAGTTCTATGAATTTCGCGAACATCGTGGGAAAAATCTGATACCCTCCAGTGCACGTTACCATCACCTCAATGGCTCTTAAGAACCGTGATCTCTCTGATTCTGCGCAATAACAACCGATATTCTCCTTCAGCTACGCTATAAAATCCCTACTGATAACGTTTAACCTGCTTACATTTTCATATCGATATATGAGGGACGTATTCTATTAGAACAAAATATCATCTATAGCGCCTACCTTCCCCATGTATTATAATTCTTTGATAATTAATCATGTCTGCTTATAATTTTTTTTTTTTTTTTTTTTAAATGAGAATACGAAGAAAACGAAATTTAATCGAATAAAATGATAAATTTTCTAGTAACTATTATATACTTGATAAAAAGCAAAATATACACAAATCATAAAAAAACAGTTAACCAATAATTAATACGAATCAATATGCACCGGGGGCATGTATCAGAGTCAAAACAGGTATTCGTTAGGACTACAATTAAAATTAAAACGTAAATAAATAAGCTATCACAAAAAAATAAATCGTGTATATATGTATTCGGCTTTTTATTAACTTTTACGATTGCTTAATTTACATTTTAAATTACAGTCACCGTGAATACAAAGCTATTTTGACAGCGAAACATATCGATGCATATTTCTATATTAATTACACTGGTTAACGGTTTTTTTTTGTGATTTGTGTGTTTTTTTATCGGATGGGTTTAATCGTACAAAGAACTTTCTCATGTCAGCGAAGACCTTAGAGATCTGTTAAAATTACACTAACTTAAGTGGTGAAGTTATATCCTTCCCTTCAGCTTTCTCGAGCTTATACCTGGCGGTAATACGGCACAGCGAATTTATTCGAAGTTGTTATTTCTCTTAATTTCTATTCGAACGCCATCGAGATATCGTAGAGTTCTGTAAATGATTTCTCGCCAAAATTATACGAATCATTTCCATATTTGCTCGCGTTGTATTTCGCTTAACTAAAAAATACGCTAATTTGTATTTTGCATTTATTAACACTTTGCTTTATTTTACACTGCTAGTATTAGTTGCACGCTTAGCACGACAAAAATAATTATATCGTACAGTATCGAAATTTAATGCGCGTACTATATTTGTAACTTTTTTATGTGGTGACATAACGCATTTTTCTAATGATTGGCTTTAAAAATGTAGTGATTTCTTTCACTTTAAAAATTTAAACGTAATTTAAATGTAGTTTCTTCTGCGAAGGAGTGTTTAGATTTTGTTAATCGCGTCGTCATTCGATTTTGGTGGCAAATTGAGACTCTGTTACAAGAAAGAGAAAACACTGTACAAAACAGAAAGAGGTGATAGCGTGTTATAAAGATTTTTTTGTTGTTTTTTTGTTTTTTTTTTTTTTTTTTAATTAATTTTCGTATTATTATTCAATGAAAAGCGGATAATTGTCTGATTTTACCGACAACCGCATCAAACTGCATCTATCGGTGTGACCATTATTATATATCTACCTTTCTGCAAGGAGAGATCGCCGTTGATGCGCTAAGTTTATGAAACATGGAAAATGGTAGATCCAGAGCGATATTTGCTAGAATCGAGTATACTCGGCTAATTGTGTATAGTTTTAATGAAGTTTTACCTCCTACAAAGTGTGAAGATATCGCAGCGTGCGCGACAAGCACCTATGAATCATTTCAGATTTTCTTCCAAACACTGTTAACATCGTTGGTAGTTGTCGTGCCAGCTAATTTCTAGAGATGACAAAGACGCTAATTGCTATTTCGGAAAGAGTATTTTAACGGTTATCCATGAGTTCTCGTACTGTACGCTATTGCTCATTCGTGAGCAATCGATACTCTTTACACGTTGCGTTGTGACATAGTAATCCACGAAAGTATTGTTATATAGTCGAAATTCAACCACGCGCGGATGGTGGAATATTGAAATTGACGTAGACCATCGCATTGTTCTAACCTTTTTTTTTTTTTTTTTTTTTTTTTTATTTTTTATATATTTTTTCTGATTTCTTTGTGCTATTTCCAAAATGAAGTTAGTTAGTTGTTTTTTTTTTTTTATCTTAATTTGAAATTGTTTAAACGGTCGTGGTAAGTTTTTAACCGGTGTTTCGTTAAACATTATTTTAGGGCGAAAGTTCGATTTACGGTGATAACTTGTTAGTAGACGGAAGAAATAAAGATGACGAAATCGATAGCGAAACGGAACTTTTAGAACAAAGATTGAAACAACAGCAGCTTCAATCGGAAGAGGATAGCCGTTGGCTTGCTGAGGAAGAAATAAATCTGGTTAACAAATTATCCTTTCATTCAGAATTAAGTGTTACTAACGATAGAATAACATTAGCGACCTCTTCGTAAATGAAATCTTTAAGAAGAACTATATTTCAATGTCTCTTAGAACTTTTAAATTCAACTTCACCTACCACCTGCTGTTATGTATACGTATCAGTTGCTACAGCAACAATTGCAACAGTGAACTAATTAGAACTGCTTTAAAGTGATGACTTTATTGGAATTCTCTACTGAACGAATTATATGCTGCTGTCGCATAATCTGACGAAAAATTTACGAAATTACAACGCTCAGCTGACTAGACTTCAAAGTAAAATAACGGATAAAAATTTAATTAGGTAGAAATAGCAATACCTGGTATGATGATATGACGCTTTTACAAGCAAGGACGCACAACAAGTAATAAAGATGAGACATTACAGCAGAAGTGATCTAACGGGGAAAGTGTTACTAAAGCGGACCGCAGATGATAATCAAAAAACGCCGTAACATGCAGCGTCCAATCATGCATACTCAAAATTCTGTGTTACCCAGGCGAGGAAACTAAGTATTTTGCGAAAAGTGTACAGCCTTTTGATTCCCCGATATTTTGTATTAATTAATTTTATTTCCGAACGATACTGTGCGTAAATCACTACCGTCCACCATATGCACTTTTGCACATTGACTGCAATTCCATGTACCCGATGATACATTCGCAACCATAGAGCAGCTATTCTTACCGTTGCTACGAAGTGAAATTTATTTAAACCTTCGTGTTACGCTATAGTTAAATTGTTTTAACGATAAAATCAAAAAAACTTTCAGAACAAAAATTATGTTACAACTTTTAAGTTGCGTTACGTTACATGATAAAAAGTAGTAAATTAAATTATTTACTTTCTCGGAAATGATGGCTTTAAAAAAACTGTTAATACAAAACGTTTTGTTACCAACGAATAATAAAGCGTAAATACGTATCTATTAACGACGCGTTAATAATATTCAATTTTCATTAATTCGTTACCTTAGTTACGTTTAATAATTAAACCATATCAACTTATTTAGCATGGTATACATTTTATTTATTTATTTATTTATTTTTATAATGAACACACGCGTGTGGGTATGGATGTTCATATATATATGTATAAAATTTTAACAAATAGTAAAAAAAATTAAAAAGTACTTAAATTAACACTGATATGTATAATTTCAGAAAAAACGCCTGTCAATAGCGGCTAGCTTATCGGATAGTGATTCTGTAGATGGTCGCTCAATCACTCCTCCTCGTTATCGGAATTCCGAATCTTCAGATCGGTCTCGATCGCGATCTCGCACTTCCGAAGACAAAATAGTCATTGTAAAGGTATATATTTACTTTCTAAATAAATTTTTCCGTTTTTTTTTTTTTGGTTTTTTTTCGTGCCAAGCGAATTTTTAGAGTAGTATAAATAAAAGCGTAAAACAAAAATTAACCGCCTCTCGTGAATTGATTTAAAACGCGATGGATAAACGAAAAGTAAAAATCCGGTTACCGAACAATCGAATTCGTTAACAGTAATTTTTGACACATTTGAAATAATAAAAAGACAGCCGATAAATAAACAATACACTGAAGTTGGGTGTGTATCCGATGCGCACTATTTAATCGGCTCGTCACATTTTAAGTAATATTTTTTTATTTGGAACATTCGAGTTCTACTTTTGCCGTATCCGTAGTAGGCACTTAGAACCCTACCTACCATGCAGACGGTAATAACGGAAATTGAGAACACTACATAAAAATCGAAACTTTTTAATATGAATTAAAATCGAACTAACCAATTGATGTCAATTATGTCCCCTTAAATGGAACACTATAGCTACTGTGTCAGCTGTTGCTGCATTACTCGCTTTATCGAGAAATACAATTAGTGCCATTCGAGCATTACTTCATTTTTTTCACAGACGTCGTATTTTTTTTTAGTAAATAACTCGATTTTATAATTTTTAACAATTCCGATATTTTTTTTAAATTTATTTATTTCGGCTTGATCCACAGTAGCTCTTTTGTTTGCGATGTTTTATATAATAAATCGTAAGTTTAAAGCTTATGCAACTCGCAAAATTTCATCCTGAAAAATACAGAAAAAAATATCATAAACGTATTTACATTTATGTGTTCGCAAATTTTGTTATTTGTATGCAGCCGTCCGTGCAATGTTAATTAAACACCTCCGAAGAAATGTCAGCCTCTTCTTCCACCATTTCGGAGGACACTTTCATTTCGCCTCCTACCTTTACAGATTTTCTTAGCTTATTTATCGTTTTCATTAGAATAAAAGTTCGTGTTCTTACGAACGTGTTAATATTATAAAACCAGCAAATTTTGGATGTGCGTCCCCCTTTTTTTTCTATTACGAATAGATTTCTTTTCTTCCTTTTAACACAGCATTCCGCAAACTAGTCGAAAAAAAACTTTGTACATTTTTTAATTTCATTAATTCGCTGTATTTATATGTTTCTGTAAAATTCGCAACTCGTCGTTTTAAAAAATCATCAAACTGATTAAAATGCGATGACGAGCTACACAAATTTAAAACGAATCGGATCATTTACAGAAATATTTTAATCTCGTTTCTTTCTCCTTTGGATGTTTTCTTCTAAACCTCGTTATAATTATTATAACCGTAAACCGGTTTCTTGCGTTTTTTGTTTTCCGGCATGTACATTATATAATGATTTTCTATCTATTCTTGTTTTTCGTTGTTTCCATCAGCTTCAGCACTTATAATTTCGGTAAGTCGATGAAAAGAATTCGCCTTCTATTTCTTTTTACTTCGACTTTTCCTTGTGTTAAACAGTTTTCTCCGATCCATCTCGTCGTACGATATGAACGAAAAATGTTAAATATGTTCTTTTTATTGTTGCCACTAATCTGTCTTCCACCTTTATTTCTAAATCTTTCAATGTGGAAGAATTTGTTCCATGTTTCACGCGTGGAATTCTGAGCATTCGTCTGTAACAAAAAACATTTCAAACGTTCCCAACTTAAATCGATGCTTATTTCAGCGTCCAAAGCCATAACCTTCTGTTGAAAATACTAGACCCCATATTAGTCTCTTTTTCTTCTTATTGAACGGTTTTGCCAAATTTGTATCAGCCTCTCCGAAACGTTTATTTCGATTCATCATTTGATCTCACTTTTAATGTATCTGTTGTTTATGATGTATGCTCCAAAGTCGCATTTTGTTATCAGTGTTTGGTACTGAGATGAATGTCCCTCGTAATGTCCATTCTAATAGTCATTATAGTACATTTGTCTCTGCTTTAATATCAAACTCGCCTTCTGTCTGAAATATTCAACTCGTTTCAAAAACACCAATTCTATTTCATTTGTGTTTAAAATTACTGTGTCACTTTAAGTTATATACGTCGATTTTTATGTATTCGCATAATCCATTTCCTATATATATATATATATATATATATATATATATATATATATATGTATGTATGTGTGTGTGTGTGTGTATGTATATAGGTACATATATAACTCGGCCATTTTGACCTTGTCTCTTTCTCTTCCATACTTTGTATAAAATGATCAAAATTTACAACCTAATTCTTACTAGCATCAACACAAAAAAAAATAACATAATCACAAAAATCCTTTCCTAACATTTAACTTTCATTATATAAAATTAAGACATTTTTTCGTTACATATTTCGTTACATAAAATTGTGACATTTTTTAAATAACAATACCAAAAATCCTGTAAAATATAATAAACATTACATAAAATTGGGATATTTTTTCTAATTAAGAATTACGTTGAATTAATATATATAAAATAAAGTGTCAGTATGCAACCCTGTCTCACTTTTTTTCTTTCTGTATAAATTTTTTATTAAAATTCTGGGGTGTTTAGATATGTATTAAACTCTTGTAATATCAACCAAATTTGTATTTTACTAAACCATATCATTTGTAATAATATAACCCGCGCAACAAACCATAGTAAAAAAAAACGCAAAACGAAATAAATACCGCGATGCACAACTGAATGCGAATAGTTGAAGCTTTTACGAACCGAATTACGTCAGAGGGCAGGGCTTATATCTGCGCATAATACTAGCGCCATCAGTTGATTAGTTTTCAAAGTTGTATAAAGTTTACATTTTATTTGTTTTTTAATAACCCTCACTCTATAATCGAAAAAAATGTAAACTACATTCTTTATTACAGAATTATCCTATGTTTTCTGTTAATCATTGAAATTGTAGTTGATATTTATTATTATCCTATAAAGGAAATGGTATATAGGTTTGCTTACTTGTATTTACGTTTTGTGTAATGTCAGCTTAATTTTGTAATATTAGGTGTATGTTAATTATCATTACGTACTTATTAGGAAATCAATGTAAATTGCGTTAGTATCTAATACTATGTATAAAAGTTTTTGATTCGTTAGATAATGTTTATACGAGCTATAGGCATTTTATACAATATTGACTTTAGACAGCGTAGCAAAAGAATCAACACTTTTTGTTCGATTATGTTACCTTCGCGATTTTAAATCATTTAACACTGTGAAAAAAAATAATAATTTCCATACGTTGTCTAATAATTTTGTGAGACCGACGATCTGTAAATTTTAAATTAATGTTGTAACGTGTGTAAATTTAGTTAAAAGTAAAATTTAGTGACACTCATTTTAGATATATAAGTATCGTCCAATTTTGGCTAATTATGAAGATGTGCCAAAGCAACATATTTTTGCTGTTACTCCGTATCGGCTTATCAGTCAGTGTATTGTTTAAAATAAACCATAATAGTTGATCATTAGGGTCGGTTATATTACATATGTATTCTGTTTTGCTTCTCAATTTGACCGTGTATCACTCGTTCCTTTTCACATCTACCGACACAATGAAATAAAGAATATATATATATATATATATATAGTATATACATTATATATATATATATATATATATATATATATATATATGTTTCACACTTTTACTGCTACAATATTTATGAACATTTTTATGATGATGCAGCAATAGTTTGTTTTACAGATTTTATCACAAAACTTACAACTGTCATCATTTAACGACAGTAAACGCGCAGAACACAAAAATTCTACTGCAGTGTAGGATGTAGTTTAAATTTTGATCAACTGATGGCGCTGTAGTCTGCAGAAACTTTTGTAGTTTTTCCCACAGCGGTCCGCTCCTACTCTATCGTGTATCTTAATTGCCGCTGTCTTAAATAGATGAGGAAACGATGTAGTTCAAATTGTAAAACATAAATTCACGCTTATAACCGTACTTTCAAATATTAAAGATTTTTCAATATGAAAAACGTTGTTCAATTGATGCCGAATTAAACGGTCTTCTAGTCGGCTTTCGTTTTTGTTTGGGGAAAAAAATATTTATTTGTACTTTTTTCTTAATTTAAATTATAAATTAGTATTTCAGCTGGACTAATTTCAAAATATTTCGAAATCTTTATCGAACTATCATTTAAAATCTCGTAATTTTTAACATTTTCACCTATTTCTTCACAATAAACGCTCTCTTTTAATTTTTTTTTTCTTTCTTGAAATTTTCATTTCTTTATGCAAGCCGTTTGCATCGCGTGTAATTGTAAATTCTCTTTCATTGTAGTATAATATTCCGTACAAAATTATATAGTTCATTGGTAAATGCTACAATTTATAATTTAAAAAAAAAAAAAATGGAACCTCCATTTTGTGTATTATTTTTTTAATCGCTTGATAATGTTCATCATCATCACAAATTTGGCAGCCTTAAGGCTGGTTTTATTCCATGATAAGTAATTTCCAGCCCAATCGGTTTACCATAGCTCTTTTTATTTTTCGGAATCCGTTTATGCCCATATATCCTTCAGTAATGTAGCGAAAAATGTGTTTCGCGGCCTGCCTCGTCCTCTTCTTCCGTGAATTTTTCTATTACATCGTGCAGCACACCACCATGTTTGAGAAATGCCCCATACATATTTGCAAATTACAGTTATATATAGGTAACATAGAATAAAGTGTTTACGAAACGTAAACATAAATTTTCATGGAATCATTTCCCATCATTATTTTTGACCATACAGATCGTTTTGGACATGAGGTACTGCGGTACCGTTATTCTCTTTCGGTAAAATTTAAATCATTAATTTCGCCGTCACTTTTTTGTCTCATAGAAAATGGAACCGGGACCCACTGCCGATTTGGATCGCACCAATGACGCAATATATGAATGCACTACGAATGTTGTGAAAGCGGTGATGGCTCTTTCTCAAGGTAAAACAACTTATTGAAACTTCAGCGATTTTCGCATAATTCTGTTTTAATCAATTTTTGAACGTAATAGCCATTAAATAGGATATAATTAACACGGGAGAAGGTTTAATATGTGGGAGATTAATCGTTGTTTTAATTGCAGGAGTGCAGCAGAATCGTATAGCCGAGTATTTGGAATTAGTCACTAAAGTCGGTTACGAGTTACGTGCACTATTGACAAGTGTAGACGGTTGCGTGCCGATGTTCCCTGAAATAGCCTGCCAAGAGGTGTTTGATGATTTTGTTTATATTACATTTCGCAAGCTTCGAATAATAACTACATAGCACGCGATGCGATTGTTAATCTTTGATTACTGGCGCAATTTAAGATTTATTATATGTGTTAACTTTTTTTTTTTTTTTTTGAAATAATTCTTAAAGCCGGTTTTACATTATACAGGTCGAAATGGCGCATAAAGTTTTGAGTAAGGATATGGCAGATTTAGTCACCGCTATGAAACAGGCACACAGTCATGGCAACACTAATCTGGATGCAAAGTATAGGAAGTAAGTGTGAATCGGTGTTTAAAAAAACGTTTCGGTCTTCAAATTCTATACTGATGCCTTTAAGAAAAAAAAACAAATAAACGCGTAATTATCTTAAAGAATGACGTTGCAGAATGTCCATATTATTGTACAGTTACATTTTTGCATTTCATAGGTAATATTTAAACAAAAAAAAAAAAAAAAAATCCCTTTAAAAAGTCTTTTAATTCGATTCATCATATTCTACAATTACACTCTCCGCTCGTAAAATGTAATATATGAACGATCGAATGAGGTCCACAAAACAGATTCTAAGTATATGGAAAATTAGATACATTAATGTCTTTTTCACGGAATGTACATAATTTAGACGCTTAAGTTATTTAAAACACATTTTCAATATATATATATTTTTTTTTTTCTCGTTTTATGTGAAAAATGATGTTGCAATGTTGTTTTTATATGTATCTTATACAATTTCAAATTTTATTTTGAACATTACTGATCTTCTGTAGTTCAGTAATTCGTATAGGTGTTTTAAACACTAAAAACACGAAAAGCTGTACTTTTCTGAAGTAGTCAAAAACAACACAAATTTATTAAAAATTTCGATAAAAATAATGTTAACGAAAGCAGCTATTTATATCGATAAATTAATAATTGTGTAACTGGGGCGCGGTGTACGTCTAGCTTGCAGAAACCGAATTAACGCAAGGCTTTATTATTGCTAGTTCGAACGATGCCCACTTACTAATTTTCCTAATAATGGTAAAGGATTTTTTTCATCCATCTCATCCCACAAGAACTCAACTGAATTAAGATTCCATGGCTGACACGCCTATTAAAATCGCGTAATTCTCTTAATTTTTTTTTATAAAAATAAATAAATAACCGTGTTTTGATCGGCTATATTGCTTTCGAATAAATTCCAAGATTCGATGTTAAGATATTTTTTAAAATTATCCCGAAATATTCCATTATCATTATAGAAAACCAGTTCCCCGTATCATTGCGTAGAACTTCTTCTACACTTAACTGCTCCGAGATGACAATGAAAGTTATTCTCGCACTTCAAAGTTGAATTTATTCGTATTGTTACCTCGTTTCATTTAAGTCCTGAGAATAATTTTATAACAGCCAACTGCCGTACTACGCGTACGTGCGCATAGAAACGCATTTCACTAATATTTACATGGATGTACAGATTCGTAATTTTATACATTTGCTAGAAATTTAATTATATCTGCATCTTTACATTTCGTTATTCTTTAACAAATTCAATAAATCTCTATCCAACGACAATGAAGGTATCATTTTAAGAAGATAACAACAGCCAGTTCAAAAATTTCAATTTCTCGTACACGCAAATTTAGTATATCACGAAATAATGACCTGAAAAAAAAAGAATAGTTCACGTAAAATAGATTTATTTCTATGCATAAAATGTAACAAGGAAAATAATGTATACAATTATGGGTAATGAACGTTTTAAATTAAACTTTCTGTCCTTACATAGAAAATATTGACACGGCAGAATTTTCATTTCTTACGAATCATACCGAATTATGTAAAAATGTTCTTCATTATCCGAAATATCCGCAAACTTATACTTTTTATTCGCGACTAAAATAGATTAAATTATCGCAAGAAAATAACGTAATTCGCGAGGTCACGGTACAATCAGGAATGTAGTAAAATTAGCAAGATCTAAACTCGGAATTCTACGCGCGAACAGTAGTTTTATATATTTTAAACTGAAAATAAATTAATATTCTTCGGTTTAAAGATAGAAATCCCCCCCCCCCCCCCAAGACAATGTCCGAAATACTCAAATTTTTTAAGTGTTTAATTCCTCTTCAGTATGTTATTTCACAGTTGACCTCAGCTAGCCTATTTAATACCTCCGCTTCTTTAGTGGCAGCTCCACGTTAATTCTTTAAAAAATTCATTGAAATAGGTAAAACTGGGTGCCTGCTGAAAACAATTTTAATCGTGGCATTGCCCTTGGATGCTGATGATATGGCGTGGCGCATTTCATCCAAAAGCGCAGGTCCTTGCTGAGAACGAAATATAAGGATGGAAATAAAGGGAGAGCGACGGGTAGAGGAAAAAAATTCAGAGGTCAAAAATTGTTCGTAAAATTAATTAAAGCGTACCCCGCATAAAACTAACTAAAAGTGTATCGTAATAACGCAGGTAAAATGAGATTATCGCTCTTTGATACAATATATTGGCTCCAAGTGCAGAGAGAAGAATCACAAGGAAGGAATGGAAAATTTTACTCGTGTTAATGCCGAAGAAATAAATACGAAAGGAATGACGCAAAAGAAGAAGTATTAAATTATTATTTCCAGTACATATTTCGGAACAGGGAGAGAGAGAGAGAGAGAGAGAGAGAGAGAGGTAAAAGGTACGATCAGGGACGCAAATTAAAGTACTGTGCATTCGGAATAAAAAGGCCGTGTCCGGAAGTATAAAACGGACAGAAGACGAAAAAAGCAAAGTACCATTGAAAAGAGAGAAGAGTGCTTGGAAAATGATGGACGGTGCGCATTCGTACTGGTGGTATTATTTACATAACGGAATGACGGTTCTAAAGAATATCACCAAACTAGAAGAGGTACCGGAAGATTTAGATTATTTCGCGATAAGAACAAACGTGGTGCGCGATATTTTACAATTTATTATCGGTGTTTTTACTATGTAAGAAAAATTATTCTCGTTACATATATGGATTGCTTAATTGCGGGCTAATTTTGTACCTTAAAACGTAGGGATATGTTGAGTGCCGGTCATGTCTTGGCGATGGATGCGAAAAATTTACTAGACGTGATCGATTCGATCAGAATTAAATATCCCGATGTGGACAAAATAATTCGTTCGGATTATTTGACGAGTCAAGATGCGGCAAGCGGTCAACATGAGGACAGCAACGGCGGCGCTGCCTGCTCGTCATCTGACAGACGTAACAGCGTACGGATAAATAGTCCGCCCGCTACTCCGTCCGTTAGTAACGATGATAACGAAAATATCGCCGGTAATAATCCTTCGCATCCGGCTCACATATTGTCCAGTCCGCCGATATCGCCGTCTCATCTTTCCTATGTAATGTCGAACAAACTAACCTCCGGTTCAGCGGTCTAAGTGTGGCGTCATTTTTTTTTTGTCTTTTTTTTTTTTTTTTCGTTCGAGCTAAAGAGTTTCATCGTTATTATTGTTTCTCTCTCTTTCAGCGCTTAATAATTTTAATTATTAATAATTAATTTATTCTAGTCCAAAATGACTTTTTTGTACTTTACCTGAGTTTCATTTTAAAAACAGGTTTTCTCGTATTTGTTCTGTTTTCTAATTTAAATTTATATTATTTAATCATGCGCGCGACATAATTTGTTATTAGAATATGACTCTTTTCAGCCGAAATACTTGAAATATTTTCTTCGGAACAATGATTTTAAATACGTAAAGTTTGATTTCATTTTTAATGGTAACTTTTTTTTTTCCGTTTAGAAGTGAAGTATTATTATTGCTTAAAATTTATTATATAATTTAAATAAATTAAACTTTTTTTATGGGTGTTTTTTCTTTTTTGCTACTTTTAAACAATGTTTATATAATATATATGTTTATATATGAATGCGTGAAATAAGAAAAGTAACTATAGTTTTTGGCGAATTTACATCAAGACAATCTAAACTGCTAACTGAAAATCCTATAATTCATTCTTCTCCGATCTATGTTGTCCGTGATTTATTTCTTCATCCCTGTCCGCCGGTTAAACCAGATTTTCCAAACCCTCGTTGTACGATTATTTCCCCTATTAGCGTCTTCGAATTGGGTACAGTTGACTTTCTGCTTTACTATATCGCTTCTCTATTGTGTCTTCTCTTCTTCGTCGTCCCCTCTGCCACAATAACCTCTTGTGCGATGCTGATCATGTTTTTTTGGATTGCTTCTTCCTATCATCTACTTAGTCCGCTGGTATTCCTTCACCATATTGCGCATTCTCTATTCTAACTATTCACCCTTCAGTAATGATTCGAATTTTACATTTCTTCGATGTTACGTCATATTAGGATTTAGTCTCGTTCTTTAGTTTCTCTTTCTTGTAACACTTCTAATCTTTTACTCCTAGTTGTTGTTCACAATCCTTTCTGCACATTTGTACCACCGTTTTGTGATGTTGCAGTTGCATAACTGCACAACCTATTTCCGTCCTTTTCTCTTGCGTCGACATTTTGAACTCTGTATAGTCATGATGTTAGATGAGAATTCTTCCTTCTTTTCGTGTTGGCATTGTGGGCTCTGCGGTCCTAGAACTCTGTGTGGCTATAGTCCCAGATGGTAAATTACTCATATCCTCATCTGTTAGCATTGTGGGTACTGATGCTGTAGTCATAGTCGCACTGTTTGAAGGTGGTTATTCCCTCTTCTCTAGCTGTTGGCATTGTGGACTCTGCTGTTGCAGTTCATAGATGAACTGGAAAAATATGTACAGCGTGTAAAATAAAAATAAAACACGTTCTCTTTTTCTTACACTTTTTACTATTTCAAAAAAATCCTTACAATGTTTTTTTCCAATTGTATATATTATATGGATATATATACTTTTAATATAATGTATAATAATAATAATAATAATAATAATAATAATAATAATAATAATAATAATAATAATAATAATAATAATAATAATAATACGTTTTGTTTTTTTGCTTACTATACACTCTTCCCCTCAGCAGTTCTGTATCCCGTGTCTCCTTTCCGTGGATAAATCTTACTTCTGTTGTTGATGGGTAATCGTCCACTTTGATTGATCTTGCGCTGAACACATTATAATATTTTCTGTCAGCCAGCGCGTCGAAGATTTTATTTAATGTCGGTCGTACATGTAGTGATACCCGAAACAGTTATTTTAAAAGTGCTGTTCTTATTGTTCCCGTTCATTTTAAAGAACAAATTATTCTTATCAGTTCCAAGCTCTTTTTAAACTCCTGACTCCCGATTCTGTAACAACTGTTTCTTAAACAACTCCGAAACAGATAGTACAACTGCTCTAGTGCAATAGTTCTCATCTCAATATTTCAGCTCTCATTGATTAAAAATAGATATAGCAGTACTGCAATTTACGATAACGTACGCACCTCAATTTTTGTATATGCCGAAAAGAATAGAAGTTATAACAGATATCCGCTTAAAACAATTTGAACCAGCATCTCTTGCCAGTTATTGCTAATAACGTTGTGGTTTCAGTTTAGGTGTTTCTTTTTTTTAGAAAAATCAATTTTAAATTGTTTAAAATTGAAATTTTTGCCGAACTATAGTTCTGTCGATCTGAAATAGCAATGAACTGAATGAATGGTCAAAGTGTAATATTGGCGCCAGACGGAGTTCTCTCATACCATACGCATTGTACCAGAGTAGCAGTGACACATCATTACTATGAATATATACCATTGAGGCATGCACGCGATTGAAGCCCGTACAATACTCTTCGCTTGTTCTACTACAACGAAAATCATTAAACGGGAAACAGAAAGAACTGTTCTCCTTGTTCAACTTACACTGCTATCACTGCCTCTATGCTGCAGTTTTTTTCTACTGATTGAACAGTAAGTTAAAAAAGCTAGGAACTGAAAACTGTTACTATTATTTGTTATCTGTTCATGAAACCAGCTCTTTTTTAAAATCCTGTTCTTTAAGAACGGTTAGCTCCTGAACACAGACCATCACTAAATACATATTTCTTCTTAATCGTCTTTCCTTCCTTCCTTTGTATTACTATTGCGTTATTCAGTCATTCTGATATATAATCAAAAACCACTTTTAGGAAGTATCATCTTACACAATATGTCATTTTAAATGGCTGTAACAGGACCGTGTCCAGACTCCTCATTGACGAGCTTGATTGTTCTAAACTAACAGCGAAGGTACCTTTTGTAATAAAGACGCGCCGTCTAGAATGGACAAGTTGATGACACTTCCTAGCGAAGGGAAATAATAAAATATAAGTAAAAAGAAAGCTTTTACTGAAAAAAAATAAGTAACTTTTTCACCAGCGCTCTGAATATGCAAAATCCTCCGACTTAGGGGTAGTTTACATAGATGAATCCCCTGATAAAGTATCAAAATTATTGCAAAATATATCATACAGTTAGCATCGTTTTGTAATAATTACATTAACTTAATAAATGCAAAAGCTTGACGCAAGCTTGTGTAGAAAAAAAGAAACAGGGACATTACTCTCTAATTACCTTTACACTTATTAAATTTATAATCATCATGTACGCCGCTATCTATACGATATATTTTAAAAAGTAATTTTTCGATATCACCTTCGTTAGAATGCCCCCCCCCCCATGTAAACTACTTAATTCCTCAATGAGTTTTGCATATTCAGAGCTATCATTGTTAAAACGTTACTAGTTTTATTGCTTTTTAGTCATTTTTTTTCAAAATAAAAGCTCATTTGTTTTTTAATTATATTTTAATGCTTTTTTTCCCGTATATGTGGGAATCATCGAATAAAGTGAACAACGTTGCTGGGTTTTTTGCCAAGGCGAATGTTTTTAGCAGAAACCTAAAAAACAAAGACAAAAAAAAAAACAAGTTTTCTTTAAGATAATACACTAAAATTTCTAGTACAACAGTGTAAATAGGTCTAGTAAATATTAGAAATTTTACATTATTAATTTTCCATTAATCAATGTGAACAACGTTTAATGTTTACGAATTCCCAGTTTCAAAATATATTTCTTCAGGATAATTCGTGATTGTAAGTTTGCGCTCTATCGACATCTTAGTACATCTGCTCACAGGCAAGCAATGTCCGCCTTCAGTGCAAATTTTCTTAACAATAGGAAGCTTTTTTCTTTTTTTATTCGTCACCAGAGCTGCCAACTCAGACTGTAATCAGGAAAAACGAAAAAAAAAAAAAAGTTGATTTCGCGTAAACTCGAAAATAAAAAAAAAAGAAGTTTATGGAAATCTTCAAAATCAGACGCCGAACTAACATCTTAATTATCAGGTACGATTAGACATTCTCTTTTTGCTATATTTCGCATTACGACGAAAAAATGAATCTCATTATTTTGTAACTGTAAAATGTCGTGCTAGTCACGAACATTGTGCATCAGTACATACTAAAAACGCGTAATATTAACGCCGATCTTATCTACGCACTCTTTCATTTTTGTCGAGGCGCAGTAGGGATTAATATCAACGTTCGTTTACAGTGCGTTTTTTCTTCTTCAATGTTTACATATTCAGCAAAGATTCAACACACGCAGTTTATTCGTGAAAATTAACGATTTTCTCGGCCCACTTCTGTTTTGGCTCATATGCAGAAGCGAAAAATCCGGGGTGAAATAATTAATAAAATTTTGAATTGCTCCTATTCTATCGCGTGCATTTATATTTAAAAAAAAAAAAAAAAAAGTAATGAATAGATGAATTTTAGGCAAATGTTTCGCTTCTTTTACTACAACGTGATACTTTTTATCGACATTCACAAGCTATATCAAAAAAAAATACGGAGTTATTCACCGTTTTACAACACGCGCAAGACGAAAATCGCCCCGTTCTATTTCAAACGCTCTATTTCATCTTGTTACTTCTTACTTTACTTTTCAGATTTTCAAGAAATTTCTACATCAATTCGTATTTTTCTTCGAAATTTAACACTGTACGCGTCTCTTCCGATCCTGGCTAGGGAATTACAAAACATACTAGATCTCTTTCCAACTATGTATATAGAGTAACTTCATTTTACTACTGAACAACACGGTGTAAACACCGCAGTCGGCGTAAAGTTACTGTTGCAGTAATATCGTCCAAATTTTTATCATCTCCATTATTGTAAATTTTGCAATATTTGAAAGGAATAAGAATAAAGACGAGCGCGCGTGTATTTCTTATCAGTACTTTACTTTTTTTGACGGATACCATATTTGATTTTAGAAAACTGTAATTTCACATTTTCGACCCCCCGAATGGAAAAAAGACCTTCGAAACATGTAGCGTATATAGGTGTATATACAACTACAGAGAGGTCGTTTTCTACACTGAGAGCTACTTTAACGGGAGCATGAAGGAAAATTTTCCTGTTACAAATTTCGGAAAAATCCTTAAGTGTACTGATTTTTTTAAAAAACGGATTTTAAGTATGATATAAAAGAGAAAATTTGTTATGTTTAAAAGAAAATTGAGGTGGTAAATATAATTATTATTTTTTTTTTTGTATACATAATCTATTATGAAATTTTTAGTGCACATAAATCCAAACCCTAGAGTGTCATAAGTGTTGTCCTCCGCTGTTCATCTATGTAATTTCATCGAGAACACTTCTGCGTCTCTCATAAAGCGACCCTGAGCTAATCTTCCCGACGATTACGCACGCAGTATAGCGCCTATGCGGAAAAGCTGCGATAACGGTAATTTTATCGATTTCGAATTAATACACGATTCGTAAGAAATAATCGGAACGTTTTTGTAATAAACACGAAATAACTTATACCGAATGAGCATTCATTCATTAAAAATACAGCACTGTGATTCATATGCGATGACACCTTCCTATTCCCCACTCCGTCAACATTACAAAGGTCCCCGGCATTAAAAATAACAGCGTAGGAGAATATATCCAAATTCATCCTAGTAGAAATCGATAAAGCTATATTTCTAATCATAAAAACGAAATCCACTCTTCCGATGACCGGGGATCGAAAATATTATAAAAAAATATATCTACTAGAGCTATTACTCTACCAAATACGTGAATTAAATTTATTCCGCGCGCGGTACTTGTAAGCGAATACAGTAAAAGAAGAAGAGTATATTCAGGGGCGGATCTAGAGCGACATTTTGGGGTGGTGGGGGGATTATATAATTACGTAATATCTTATATGGTAGACAATTAGATGGCAGATATTTATGAAATAGCTTGTTTCATAAAGAAAATCAAACAGCGACCTCCTCTTTAGCAATTTAAAAACATTTTGAAAATACATAACTATTATAGTTTGTTTTATTTTTAGGTGAAAAATAAAACGAAATTATAAAATTGTGGCTAAAATGGTAGTTTAGAATATGAATAACGAATTACTAGAAACAATAAAACGATATAGTATTTTTTATTAGACGCTTTACTTCTTTTTTATTTTTGTTAGTAATCCGATCCGAATTCTCTTTGTTCGTGAGCAAGTTTAAATATATATACATTTCTCATTGAACTACTATTTTTAATTAAAATTGCAAAATAAAAATTAATAATAAATAAAAAAGACAAAAGATCGATGACGGTTGCATTTAAAACAGAATAATAAAAATGTAACATTAATACTTTTACTAGAAAACAGAGTATTAAATATTAGTTATTAAAATCCATAGGTATAACATTTATAGAAATTTTTTATAGTATAAATTAAGTTTCTCTGTTGTAAACAATTTTTTCATCGGGAATTTGATTCTTTTGGGGTGAGATGTCCCTTATCCCTCCACCCTGTGGATCCGCCACTGGTATATTTATAAGCTTAAGGGTTTACGTGCGCCGATTGCATATATGTTTCTGGCCCAAGTCCAACTATTTCTTTAACTTTTAGAATTGCGGATGCATTGTCATTATTGTCGTGATCAAGCGGGGAAAGTATCGTAGTGCGTATGTTACAGCGAATTGGTTAATGACAGCGCAAAGTGAATGCCTACACTTCAAATGAAAACGAAACGGAATTTTGTCGTATAATTTAAATGCAATCTCAGGACGCGCATCGAGATCTTTAATTGTAGCCACACAGATTTTCTCACTGCCGTACGAAAAATTCCGACATATTCGACAGCGCAGTGAAATCTGTGAATACGTTAGCTGTAAAATACGAAATCGAAATACGGTTATAACTAAGACAACGCATATTTTCAGATTTTGCTATTTTTAACTCCCGAATCACCTCTCAGAAACGGAAATTTAATTTTTTTTTTAATGATGCAATTGTTTTTCCAGAATGCTGAACGAAAAAAAAGAAAAAAAGAAAATAAAATAAATATGTACGTGGTGGCGCAACGCGCTATTATTATTATTATTATCGTGTCTGTAACGCTTAAGAGGACTAGTAATATGCAAAACAAGTATAATGAATAAAATAAAATGAAATTATATCCGTAAATAGAATTTTATAATATGAATTTCCAGTGTTCATGCAATTTCGTTTTAAATAGAATTGAAATCGTTAGATTAAACTTCTTTTTTTTTTTTTTGTTTCAAATAGCATAAAAAAATGTGCAAAAAATGTAAATATAACAACTATTCTCACACGATATAGAATTAAACATAATCACGTCTTCGATCGAATTATCTTCGTGGTCCAATAGTGAAAAAATTGGAGCCATAGTTTGTTTTTTTCTCCTGTAAAAAATAAGAAAACACTTTTAAAAAATGGTTTGACTGTGGACTTATGAGAAGAGATGTATGATATATACTCCAGTCGTAAACTGAATTTTGACAATAAATGCGTCATCGAGAAACTGTTGTTAGTGTGGCCAAAAAAGTGTTCCAAATCCCGCGGCACACATATATATATATAATATATATATGCCTACCTGTCGGTCAAGTTGTAGTTTTAAATGGACTGTGTTTTGAGCATCGGTGATTTTAGCCGAACAAGTGAATCGAATGATCGTCAAAATAAGTGTGTCGAGTCGCGCTGAATTGATGTTGTGTCGTAAAAACCGAAGACTCTTCAGAAAATTCAAAAAAGGCTTAATTCTCTTTTAACCTTTATGAGATATCGAAAAAAAAAAAAAAAAACGATAATTTTCGTTCTTATTCTACAAGTGATATTCAGAAAGATTATGAAGCCCTTACAGAGTATTTCAGCAAAGGTATAATGACGGAAAGCAATTTCTGCCCATTTTCTTTAATGTTCGCATATGATAGAAAATACAAGCTTCCAGGCAAGTCTGATTTTCACTGTTTTGATTAGTTTTCTGTCATGGCGCCTCTGGCGATTTCAATACTCCGTCTTATCTCATTTTCGGAGTCTGATTTATCTAACAAAATTCAGCCTAAGTAGTATACAGAACTTTCAACAGTGTCGTAACCGGTGAGTGTACTTTCATTAGGCGGTATTATATTTTTTCGACATCTATTATCGTTATTTTTGCTTTGCTTTTATTTACGCTTAATTGCGTATTGATTCCAGTCGTAACAGTTTTCCCATTTCATTCACGTTTGCGGGAACACGGGATGAGCCTCCACGCACGCCGCGATTTCAACGTGATACTCAAGTTATAAAACTCAAGCTATAGTGATCCAAAAACGAAGATCAAATGAAAACACCTATGCAGCTGGCGCCCTCTGGAAACGGATTTCATTCAAAGTCCAGCCAATCATCCCACACCCGGTCGGAAAAAAGCCCTATTTTCGGGTTATTTAAACCGACCAGATACGCTATAGTAATAATAATAATAATAATAATTCACGTTTGCAGCTATGACAGTCATATCACCTGTATGTCTGAGATTTGTTGTTATCTTTCGTCCTCCTTATCTATTCGCCGTACAAGTGAGCATGGCCGATTCACAATCATTCTTTAGTTAATTAATTGCTATTCTAATTAATTAATATTTGTTCTCCTTATTATGCTTCGAACATTCCCGCGGTAAAATTCAAGCAGTTTCTCGCTAATAAATACGACTTACAGAGTTATTTTTGTTTAATCACGATGCGAATATTTAATATCAGAAACGTGGCTTACTACTGATAAATACTTCCACATTAATAACGACACAGTTGCTATATCGTGATGACAGAGACACTAGATCTGCTATGGTGGAGTAGCCGCTCTCGTTGACAGCTGACTCAGCGCTTAATTAGTCTAAACCTAACAAGTTCCAACAACAATACGAAATTCAATGCACTTGCTGTCTCTGTTGTATAATGAAAAGTTTTTTCTGAAAAATATTTATTTCTTATTCTATTCCAAAAACCATTCAATAGAATGACGCCGCAACATTCTCGAAGCGTTAGATAACTTGGGGTGAAATTCCCATTATTTCGGACGTTAATACTTTAAATGGATATTAGGGATGTAATAAAGCTGTAATGGATATCATCTTTAATTCTACACTTTGTCAACCACGGGTGCGCGATTAAACTAGAAAATCCGAAATTTTCAAAGTAGACCATTTGTGAGTTCTCCCTCATTCACACTGATTCGTGATCATTTTCCTATCGCTATTAATATTAGCTCAGAATCTTCTGACTCTACCGACTCTCGTCCACCTCGCTTAGATGAGAATATCTTACGATGGTGGAAACTTACAAACTGGTGGTGATTGGATAAAATTTGAATATTAAGCGAACTCTTAAATACAGATAAATCCGTAAAAGCTGTTTGTTAATATTTATAAAATAAAATAAATAAATACCCCTCAATAACAAACGAAATTAGTATTAAATAAATTAAAATTGAAATATCTCAATTTAAGGAAACATTTTCGGGATACATCATCAGCTAAAGTGATACAGGCAGTGTGATTTTAGTTTTATCTGAGTGTGTACTGTCCATTGTAAGCTGATAGATGGGCTATTATGCCCGGAAAACGTTTCCTTTTTTTTTAGATTCCCCCTTTGGGCACGTCAGAAAAGAGCCGTCAGTTAAATTTTGATTCGGTCAGATATGGATAATATAGATGAGAACTAACGGATGAAGTAATGGATGGCGAGGAGAAGGACAAAATATAAGATGCACAATAAGGAGCAGGTTGAGTTTCAGCAGGCAAGAATATAGAATACAACGTTCAACAGAAAGGAATGGACTTTCAAAAAAGATGTAATTGGCGTCGCAAATCGCCGCTTCATTTGGGTGGAAAGGACAATTTGGAGATGAGACAAGGGAAAAGCGAAAATGATAGGAAGGAAGAGCAGAATGGCCAAAACGCAAGTGAATCATAGAAATGACAACAGAACGGGGAAGTTAAAGTAACTCCAAGAACATGAAGTATTAGAAGGAAGATTAGGTTGTACAAACAGATAAAAGGATCGATCGTTACGAAAGGAGGAAGGGTAAATATCTGACCAAAGTTTGAGATGAAACTTAGTGTACATAGGGAATTCAAGTTGGAGGATGAAACATTTTTAAAGAAGGAACGAGAGGAAGCAGCAACTCGAGCCAAGGAATCCACCGCCTTATTACCTTTAATGCCCATATAGCTGGGAATTTTCCTTAAATTCAGGTACTTATTTTAATTCCTATTAAAGTGTAAATTATTTAATACTAATCTCGTTTGTTTTTAAGGTATAATAAATATTTATTTCATTTTCTTAATTCTGTTACCAATGCAATAGATAAATGTAATTTATTTCAATGCGCTATTATGGCGGCTTCACAAAAATCGGCTCCTCAAGCGGCTTTATATAAGGGGAAAACTATCTAAGCCGTGCCAGAATAGTGAGTCTGAATCAAAAATCAGATATCGCAATAAGGCTTTAAGGACATTTCGCCTAGACAATCTTCTATAAAATATAAAACAGTTGCTGCAGAAGCACGTAAACTATTAAATCTCTGCTGAAAAAGCTTGCTAGAAGAATTTTCTTCTGCGGTAAGTTTAATGACCTTAAAAAACATTTCGAAATCAGCTAAACGCTTTAATAATGCTGAATAATAACGTCATATATAATGAGCATTGGTTACAGTGGCTGCTCCGTTGTAGCAGCAGCTAAAGATTTAGTTGAATTTACTTCACAATTACGTACAGTCGTTAATCACTTTTTTTCCTACAATCAGTCTCATACTTTGAACTCTTTGTCCCGACTAGAAGAAAGATTCAGGACACCGCAGAACATTTTCCGTACTAAAAAAAACATGTTCATGACGCCAAAATTATTCTTGTTTACATTTTGATTGCAACAAGGTTTGGTTCTTAAGGTCTGGCGACGAGTTCTTATGTGTCCCATTTTGAAACCCAGAAAACCTCCTTCTCAAACAACTTCTTTCTAATTGCTTCCTGCTTAAAAATAGCAAGCTTGTTATAAATAATCGTTTAGTATGGTGACTTGAGAATAGCAACTTTTTTTCGCATAATATATATGTATATATGTATATGTTTGGATTTCGTTCAGATTTTTAAGCACTTTAAATTGTGTAACTAGGTTTTTAAGTGGGTTTCTTCTGGCCGTCTTTTTGTATATCGCGAGTGAGCGTTTTTGATAATGTTTCTATTCGCGCAACTGAGTAAATAATTCCTAATCTCATAGTAATATTCTGTGTAAGTTGTTCTTAAATATTTCTTATGTCCAATTTCTAAACGGAGACCCGTGCAAATTTTATAATGAGCTATCAGCTTTAAATCATTCAACGTTTTTTTTTTTCTACTCAGCCTATCTTCATCATCAAATAATATTCTATCATATGCTGAAGATTTAGAGTTTTATACGGTGAAAACAATTTTTTTTTTTTTGATCTACTCAAAATAGTTAATTCTTAGTCAACGCTTTTCTCATGATAATTTTCTAAAGATCGGCTTGGATCTATCACCGGATAAGTCATACAAAACATAAAAAACAAAATCCGCAATCGAAAATTCTTACTTCACACAATTAGTGGAGTCGAAATATTCTTCTTTCCTAAAAATATTTGTAGATAACGCTAAATTCACAGACTCATTTAGTAGGGCGGTAGGTGCTGCACTGAGAAATGACTTAATAGTTTTAAGTTTTCTCCTGGAGTCGTTTGTTTTCCCTGCCGAGTTGCTCGCTATTGACAAAGTTTGTCACTTTAAAATACAGCATATGTTAGAAGGAAAACATGCTTAGTCAGTCTAAGCAGTCTTTTGACTTTTAGTAACAGTTACTCTTCAATTATCATGGTTGCCCAGTGATTTTCACAAATTAAAATTCGAAGAAATTCTGGATAAAGGAGATGCAGTAAAGTTTTGATGGATTCCTAATCAGCGCGACATCATTGTTAATGAAGTGTGGTGTAGCAGGCAGCTAAAGATGTACAGACCGAGTGATGTACCGCTGCATTCCATCCGTCGATCTTCTGAGTTAAAAAAATAGCTTAATTGAACGGGAAAATTTTATCAAGACAGTTTAGCTGACGAATTAATTCAGCCGACTCTTCCAGTTAGGCCATGGTATTACAACATGTTGATTATTGCGGATTGTTCGGTTCGAAGACTTGTGATTACTGTTACCTACAGACTTCGCATAGGGCTTGTAACAGAGTACAAGTAAATTTTGTCGAAGGAACTCCTCGACATTCTAACTGCGGTGGACATACGTTAGCGCAGTTTATCATGATTATAATAACCACGTGTTCAGCTGTGAGGCTCTAGCTGTGGACAGATTTTTTCTTTTTGAAGAATTTGAAGTTTTGCGGTTTATTTTCTCCTCCGTATTATGTTTTTCCTTTACTCGGTTCTGCTAATAGTACGTTGATTATACTATTCACGTTTATTTGGAAATGTGGAATTATTTCAAATTCAATTTTTTTTTTTTAAGAATTAGTTGTGGGTCTTACAGGGCAAATATGCCCATTGTGTGAGAGTGCCCAAAACTCTTATCAATGTTTATTATAATAGATATGTGGTACGCAAATTATAACTACTTAACTTATTACGTAACTAACAATAATAATAAACTTAGCATTATGCATATTAAAGTAATAGCATATATGTATGTATATATATGTATGCCAATAAAACAACAATGCCGCGTAATACGCACCTGAACACCAATATATGCAGATAGCTTAATATTTAGCTGCTGCATAGTTACAATTAATAGCTTTAAATGGATTTAGGGCTATAAAATAATAATAATATAAATAATAATGAGAAAAAATATAAATGTCAGTAATGGATTCCGGTTAAGAAATAACATATTGGTATACTACATTTTTCCCAGCCCACGTTTTCCTGATTTTTTCTGTTCAGTAGTGCTCATGTTCCGGTATAACACCTCGATGATCGCGACATGGTCAGTTTAATTTTCTACATTCTGTTTCGGCTTTCGTAGGTCATGATAGATTGTTGACGGCCAGTTTGTTTGGAAAGAAGTATAAACAGCAAGTGTTAGTTGAGTCTTATTAATTGCTAGACGAATTGTATGTAAATAAATAATTATAAAGCCAGAAAGAAGAATGGGCGAAGTAGAAGAGGGAAGAGAATTTAATATAGATTATTACGAGCCAAAAGGTTTTATGCCGGACCAAAAGAAAGAAAACAAAAAAAAAAGTATTTATTTTTTCTTTTTTTTCTTTCTTTTCTTTTTCTGCCATTGATAAAAAGTATGACATTTATTGGTTTATTATAATTTAGAACTATCGCTAAGTACAACATACAATTATGTACAATACATATAAAAAAAAATTCAATTTAAATATAAACGAAGGCTTTAATAATTATTGCGCTAAATAGAATATCTGTAATTTTGCAATTATGTATGTTTTTTGAAACGACATTAAAATATGTATTTTGCGAAAACGCTATCTTTCCTAAATGTTAATGTCAAAGAGTTATTCGCCTTATTTTCACTTTACCTAACCTTGAAAAATACAGAAACCATTTTATTTAACAGACACCATTACTGAACTTCTCACATTGCGGTTATGTTTTTAAAAAAATTAACTACGATTTTTAATTACTTTTTTTTTTTTTTTTTTATAAAATTAACGAAAAATTCTACGCTGTTTGTTTATTTACCTTTGAAAAATCATTTATCTTTCGACGTCCAATAGAATCCCAAACTTATAGAAAAAAAAAAACAGGAATGAAAATTTAAAATTACAAATGTAAAACCATTTTTCTATACACTAAAACCTGAAAAAATTGTTAAAATTCATACCCACCTCCCTACAAATGATATTATTTAAAGTTAACGGAGAATTCATTTTTTGATAAATAGTTAAAAGGTAAATACTAAAGCGTGAAAAAATTAACATGACTGAAGTATAGAAAAAGTAAGTGCACTCTGCTAAATTTTTCTGGTACAACTCTAAGTGTGTCTGCCGGAATTTCATCTTACTTCTTTCATTTTATGATTCTTTCATAAATTTTTCGTCATAAAGTTAGGCGCCCGTGTTTTCAATTTTCTTTTCAACTTCCAACAAACATTAAACATCATCAAACAGCACAGTCAGTATGGCGACACTCCCTTTAACCCATTCGAAATAATCGAAATTTGGAGCGTTGCATCAAAAGTGACACGGTGTAATATATATATATATATATATATATATATATATTATATGTAGTGGCGCTGATGACGCTGAGCAGAAATATTGTCCCGATTTTATCTCTAAAAGGAATAAAAACACATGGACGGAGTTTTTTGCATAGTTAAGCTGTTCGAGTTTTATGTGCATTCGGAAAAAGTATTTTTGTCATCTTTCTCGTTCATGCTGCAGCCGGTAAAAGATATTTTTTTATAAAAACGAAAAAAAATTTTTACCCTAAATTGTGAACTGGCGACAAATGTAATTAGCCCTCAGGAATATATCTTGTAAAATTAACAAAAATACATTTCAGAAATTTTTCAAAAAAATTTCTCGAAATTTAGTTTTCCGATTGTAAAGTGAAATTACAATTTGTATAACTGTATAATTTTTAACGTTTTTTTTTTATAATGAAGTAGCATAATTTGTATTTATAACATTGAAAAACTTTTTCATGCCATTTGTATCAGCAGAGGCGATGCTGGAATGAAACGAAAGATGTACGAGGCATGTCTTTTAATCGGCAACATAATTATGCTTAACGATTTTTTCGGTGAAAACAAGACTTACCGATAACTTGCACGCTGGCAGATTATAAGTGTCCAAATGTAGTCGTCGCATAATGCCATAATAATATATTGTACATGTTAAATGTTGTACATACTGTTGTGGTCGAGTAAGTTAGATAAGCATTAAGCAGTTAAATGTTATCAATTACAAGTTATTAATCTTATCAGTGATACGAGACAAAAGAAATTAATTTTGAAGAGGTAAATATAAATGCTACTATTATCACTACTGTTGAAGGCAGGCAAAATGCAAAAGTTATGTACTAAATGTTCGATTAAAATATAGTAGAATAGAAAAACCTATTCTTTTTGCTCTTCTTGTGATCATTTTAACGAAATGGAAATTAAAAACAAAAATTTGGGTGTGGCTGTGCTGAGGCACAGGGCCGTTGATTTAACGTAAAACGCCTATATCGGTTTAAGTACGTAATTCTTAGGCAACCCCCCCTTAGAATAAATGTCCCAAAAAAATGTCACAATTTCATGGGTTTTTTTTGAATAACAATTTGCGGGTCCCACAAGGCACTAGCCCATCTGTGGGATCCCAACATCATTATATCATTTATTTGTACAATATAACATTAACTTAACTTAATACTTTCTGTTACAGCATAAAAAGTGTTAACTGGTATATTACTATACTGCAAAATCCACACTCTCATTATTTATCTTTTATATTACAATTATACCATCATCTAAAATAATATTTCCTATTACAATAAACTTATACATGATTACTTATATATTACAGTAATACAATATAATTTTTATACAACTACCTCTCTCTCATTAGCAGCTTAAAACTGGAGATAGTAACGAGTCTCATGTCAACGTAATCAATACTTTTTTTTTTTTTTGTTATTATTTCTATTGCTCTTTACGCCGCGCCATCAACCAAATTTTAACCTTGCTTTCCATCTCTCCAGATTTTTTTCATTTTGAATTTCCTTTGGTATCTTCCCCATTAATTTTATTAATACCTCTTCTTCTACATTGTCTATTTTATTGTTAATCCCCCTAGATCGTATATAGCAAGGTTTATTGCAATTTCTAGTCCTGTACGGTCTTGTTCTAGTTGGCAACTCCCTATCTTCGAGTTTAGCACTGAGTAATTTTCTATAATAATATAACATTTTCGAACGCAAAATGTCCCAATTTTATGTAAAGTTTGTTATATTTTATAGGATTTCTGTGATTATGTTATTATATTCATATGGACCGATTTAGAATTACGTTGTAAATTTTGATAATTTTATACAAAGTATAGAAGAGAAAGAGATAGAAATGTGAACAAGAGGGGTCAAGGGACACAGTCCCTTGCGAGACCAAAATGGCCGAGTTATATATATATAAATATATACAGATATATATATACAGATATATATATATAGATATATATATATATATAGATATACATGGGCGTCGCCCCCGAGCCTTGAAACTTTTTAATCAACTACCATGATGAATATACGTAGGCGCGTAATCATGAACAATTTGCCAGAAACCCACGAAAATTATGTTTTAATTAAGATTTTATTCTTGTTTAATAAAATATTAAGCCTTTACAACTTATAAATTTTATTTTTCCTATAACTCATATCCTCTTTCTATCATCACCCCCCCTGGCGATTGGCAACTCATCTTGCTCCCTCTGGCCCATCGGCTGGCGACGTCCTTGTAGATATACATATATAGATATATAGATATATATATAAATACGAATAGTCGTTGCGTTGCGCAATTTCGTTTCACGAGCGATTTTCAAGACGTTTCACGTCAAAAAAGACGAAGAATATTGGCGATGCCAAATATGCGCAAATGAAAAAAAAGACCTCGGAAAGAAACGAACATTTGAGTAACATATAAAAAAGAACTAAGTAAAATTAGTCTAGTATTAAAGGCAGTTGTAAAATTCAAAATAAACTGAAATCAGTTACGTTTATAGCAAAGCTGTATGAACAAATTAAGTTGAAAGTTAAAAAACTGTTTAAAACAAATCCTGGAGCAGACCAAGAATTGAATAATTCGGTAATCAAATGATTTGGAGCAATGTACTATCATGAATCCGTGACGTAAAGGAAAAAGAAGATGAACATGTTAAATGAATGGGTGGACTCAGTTGCTAGAACAAATTTTCTAGTGCGATGTCTTTAAATGTTCCACTCTCTCAACTGAGATTAACAGTGAAAAATCGAATAAACTGCGGTCGGACCAAATAATATGGTTTAGGTCAAAGCCGTGTCCACGGGGGGTTTGGGGGGTTAACCCCCCCCCCCATTAGAACTGAAATAGTTATTATAAATACACAACCCCAAGAAGTGTGACGCAAATACATGATCACCAGAGATCACTGAGCCTCTCCACTTCTACCCCGCACTCGCTTTGACGTGGTGCCCCTGTTATGCTGAGCAACTTGGTCGAAGGTCGTGGTACACAATCCCGGCGGGAAGCCAGGTCAGCTAACCAAAGAGTGTATGGGGGGTTCAGTCGGTGCAAGTACCAGATCCAATCGGGGAAATGGACTGACTGAACCGGATAGGGACAGGGACAGGTTACCTATCCTAGAGACGGCGGCACAACGACTCAGGCAGTCAAGGGGCGACGTCTTCAGCGAAAGTCAGGAGAGCTACTGTCTTACGACTCTGGAAAGCAACGGGAAACTACCAGAGCAAAACATTCCCCAGGACAGTCGCTGTCACCTCTTGTTTACATATGTCAGGAAACCATAAAGCCATGGCCCTCAGTCCGGGGCAGGTGTTAAGTCACCAGAGGGTGCGAAGAAAACCCCCGCTTGACATGAGTAAACACAAACTTAGGGTTGGAACGTGGAACGTCAGAAGTTTGCTTGCTGCGGGAAAACTGGCAAACGCAGTCAAGGAAATTAAGAGGATGAAAATGGACGTGCTTGGCCTCAGCGAAGTAAGATGGCCAGATAGTGGTACTTGCTTTCATGACGGAGCAACGATGTTCTATACTGATGGAAACAGCAAAGATAGACACCCGAACGGCGTTGCAGTGATCGTCAGCGAGCAGGTGAAGAGAGCCGTCCGGAACATCACAGCAATATCCGATCGCATAATTGTAATTCAGATTGCAGGAAGACCAATCAACATGAATCTAATTCAAGTATACGCGCCTACCGCGGATAAATCAGACGAAAAAATCGAGACCTTTTACGATCAACTCCAAACGGTGCTCAAATCGCTCAAAGCTCACGATGTTAATTTGGTATGCGGAGACTTAAATGCTAAAGTTGGAAATATAAAGACCGAACCCGTAACTGGTGCTTTCGGACTAGGAGCAAGGAACGAGCGGGGCGAACTATTAATGGAATTCTGCTCGAGAAACCATCTCGCAGTCAAAAATACGTTCTTTAAGCTGCCTCCACGACCACTGTATACATGGTCATCACCACGTGACAAGAACGAAAATATAATCCGAAATCAAATTGATTATATTATGATTAACTAACGATTCCAGAATTGCATCACAAGAGTAGCAGCATACCCAGGTGCGGACATAGGTTCTGACCATAACCCACTGATAGCTGACTGCTACTTTAAGCCCAAAATTCTGAAAAAAGCGGTATGAGATTCGGAAACTTACTAAAGCAGAAGCAAAAACTGCATTCGTCAAAGGAATGAAAGAAAAATTCGACAAAAATCCAATACCAACAGACGCAAATGCGGAAGAAACGTGGGAGATAATTAGGTCAAACATAAAAGAGATGACGGAGAAGGTGGGTCGGTGAATGCAGAGCTACAGGAGTCAAAGCATGGATTACCGATGAGATCTTGCAGCTGATGGAAAAGAGGAGAACGGCAAAAATAGAGAAAGAAAGCGAAAAATACGCACAATTACAACAGGAAATTCGATGAAAAGTGAGACAGGCAAAGAATAATTGGCTAATGGAGCAGTGTATGGAAGCTGAGGAATTGCACCGAAAACATGACTCTTTCAATTTCCATAAAAAACTGAAACAAATTACCGGTAATTATAGGAAACCGAAGTTAACAACATTTCGCAATGAAAAAGATGAGTTAGTGATCAATGAAATGGAAATACGAGATCTTTGGAGAACATATGCTGAGTCATTGTTTAGCGATGAAAGAGATGAAGCCATAAACGAAGATGATAGCATGGAAGAAATGACGGGTCCAGATATCTTACAGTCCGAAGTGGAAAATGCACTACAGTCAATGAAAAATGGAAAGTCGCCTGGACATGATGAAATATATGCTGAAGCGCTGAGACTCATGGATCCAAAACTGCTCACGGACTTATTCAACAAGATATACAGAACTGGAAAAATACCAAAAGATTGGTTGAAGTCAACGTTTGTGGCAATACCGAAGAAAACTCATGCTACAAGTTGCGGAGATTACAGGTTGATTAGCCTAAACAGTCACGCCTTGAAAATATTCCTAAGAGTCCTGCATAAGCGTTTGTTCCCTAAATGTGAAGAACTGAGCGGCGAGCCACAGTTCGGGTTCAGGAAAGGGCTAGTGTTCTCCATGAAAATATTACTGCAAAAGGCTTATGACTGGAGAAAAGACGTGTTTGTTTGCTTCATAGATTATCAGAAAGCATTTGACACCATACGGCACGATATCATGATAAGCCTTCTCCGAGAAGCAGGAGTTGATAATAAAGATATCAGAATAATTCAGAATCTTTATTGGGGACAAACGGCAGAGGTCCGTATCAGAGGCAATCAAACAACAGATGAATTCTGAGTGCGAAAAGGTGTACGCCAGGGGTGCATATTGTCACCGCTGCTGTTCAACCTATACCTAGAGAACGTGTTCCGTATTGCTTTGGAAAATGTAGAACAGGGAATCAAGGTGAATGGGAAGCCCATTAACAACTTAAGATATGCGGACGATACGGCAATTATCGCAGGCACCATCGAGGACCTACAGAGTTTAATAAATGCGATAAACGAAGTCGGAGTCCAGTATGGTTTGGCCATAAATATAAAGAAAACCAAATTTATGGTCGTCAGCAGAGAAAAATACGAAGACACAACTGTGAAAATAGATGGAAAACAGGTGCAGAGAGTGCCATCGTTCAAATACCTGGGTGCAGTGATAAACGAAAAAGGCGACGACGACGAAGAAGTACGTGCCAGAATAGGACAAGCAAAAAGCACATACGGAAAATTGCGCGCGTATTTAGCATGTAGAGACGTACCATTTAATCTGAAAATAAAAATAGTCTCAAATGCTACATCTGGCCGGTATTGCTATACGGGGCTGAGACTTGGTCGTTGAAAGTCGGGTCTATGAATCGTCTGGAGGCCTGCGAAATATGGTTACTGCGGAGAATGCTGCGTATACCACGGATAGAAAAGGTCTCGAACGTAGAAGTAATGAAACGTGCCGGAGTAGAAAGAGAAATCATGGAGACCATTAAATCCAGGAAAGCTGCCTATCTGGGACATATTTTGCGAGGACAGAAATATGTAATTCCAAAACTAGTGATAACTGGCAGAATGGAAGGAAAACGGGGAATTGGGCGGAAGCGGCACTCATGGCTCAGAAATCTGCGTCAATGGAATGGAATTGAAGACGCGGAGACCATTTTCCGACTGACGGTGACCGGCGAACTACGTGGACAAATGGGACAGTGATCGCCAACGCGCTATGTAGCGTACGGCACCCGAAGAAGAAGAAGAAGAAATACACAAAAATCTAAAAAAAAAATCAAAAATTTAAAATAAATATTAATGATTTTTAAGGGTATTCTTACGTTAAAAAAAAAAAAAAAAAATAGGAAAAATATACTCCATGTTTTATGATAGAAATTATTAATAGTATGAATATTAGTGAAAAATGTATTATTTATAAAATAAATATACGAAAAAAAATTTGCCCCGGGCACGGTCCTGGTTCAGGTCCGTAGAGTCTGACATTAACCCCCGTGGTACCACTCCTAATCTCACGCAGGGAATTATGAATTCTGTCAAAGTGCGGTTAGGACACGCGGCATTATTTCGCGACTAAACCAGTCTACTGACTTTAGATATTGAAGGCGCCTTCGACAATTGTTCACGGCCTATTTTAATTCAAAAAATTAAATTAACCTTGATAACAGAGTTATCTTAGTAATAAGACAATGCTTAAAAACTAAAACTATTCAATTTATTTACAATCATGAAACATACTATATATTCGAAGAGTTATTCCGCGAGGATCGATTCTGGGTCTGATTCTCCGGAATTTGTACATTTCAGGCTTATCATTAATGAAGTTCCCCAGTGCTGTAGTCAGATATTTTTATGCAGACGATCTGACATTTGTGGTCACTTCCAACCACCGTTCTTCAATTTATAAATTGGTCAAAATTACAATTAACAATATTTTAATCCGTATGACTAAAAACCCCTGTTAGAACTAGACGAAAATAAACCTCAATTGTTAATTTTATCGGTAGGAAATGTAAAACAGATTTTACTGTAATTCATTACATTTCTCGATACCAAATTTCAAAATTAATATCGTCCATTCATCGAAGTATCTAGGCATCATAGTGAACTTGAGTAGGTTCAATTGACATTTCAAGTACATGCCAAGTAATGCGGTAGTTGTTTTAAACAGCTGAACGATCTTTCGGGATAAACACCGGTGGCCGCCCATCTTATGGTGTGCAAAATGCTGGTTATTTCCCATTATTGACGTATTGCTTATTTGTTTTTGAAGGGGCTTTAAAAACAGACACTATTGGTGAAAATTCAGCGAAAATTTTTGCTATTTATCGTCCGAGCATCAGGGCGCGCTGCTACATTCCAAACTGCAACATAAAATTATTCCTTGTAAACACAATTACCTGACGACGATGTTGTCACGGATTTAAAAGAATAATTGAAATGCGGAATGACTGAAATTTCAGTTCAACGGGCAAGATTAACTTAAAGTTGTTTCATTTTTAGAACATAATAATCAAACATAAAAAAGTATATTTAAAAATAAAAACAACAAAAACAATCAAGATAAACCACATTTAAAAAATTAAAAAATTATAAGAATATATACACTATTGTGCTTACTCATTATATTATACATACAAAATACTCTAATAAATTTAACAAATAAAAATATTATTTCTAAATCAAAATGTAATTACTTAAAAATTAATGAAAGCTCCGTTAGTGGATAAAATTTATGTACAACCACTTTACACTTTGAACTCAGTGAAAACACACGAGATGTATACATAAAACACTCGTACACATTATGCATGCATACAATTTTAATTACATTATAAGTATAGTAATTTGTGAGGTATCTGCCAAATAAAAATCAAAAAAAAATCAAAAAAAAAAACAAAAAAAAAGTGTCCTGATATTCTTAGATTGTACACATGTAACTCATACAGGCGGGCTTGCAAATTTATCCCAGTACATTGACATATTATTCGTGTTAATTTAATTGGAAAGGTCACCCCGTAATAGAGAATGTATCATAATTCGAGCTCTCTGGTGCCAACCCGTAATGAGATTTTATTTCGGTTAAAACAATCGATTTTACTTCGTCAAAAATAGTCGAATGATAGATTTTCATACGCATGAAATCATCGATAATCGAAAACATATTTTAACAGTAACTAAAACATGTTTTTGTTTTGTTTTTTTTTAATAAATTTAAAAACAATGTATCTGCTCTATGTTTAATTCGATTTTTATATATGTATGTGCGTTTTATTTTTGTTGCTAATTTACACCTAGCCTAATGGACAGTCAATAGTGAATTAATTAAAGCCTGATCACTTGTACAATCCCTATCCACTGACATAATACTTTGCTTTAAATCTAAAGACTTCTTTGCAGTTGATGAAAATTTATCGAATTTTCCCGTAGAGTAAGGTTAATTCGAAATAGTTTACTATTTTTATTGTGGTACCTTTGTTACTTTATTTTGAAGGACTTTACAGTAGCACACACTGCTCTGGCAACAGAATGGGCCACAGATATTCCTACATACATACATATGTATGGGTTTATAAATACCACATAAGCATCTTCAATGTTCATCATTAAAGCGGTCGTTATTACAATTTCTATATATATCGCAATCTTCTTTTATTCCTTAGCGATAGTCAATCGTTTAAAAAATTCGTTACGTGCGCGCAAAACACAAAAGCGTATAGAATATTTCTTTCAGGTAATGAGAGATACTTCTTAATTTGATTTAAATTACCGCCAGTAAACAGCAATATCAAAAGGCTATTTCTAGTTTTACGCATGACTGATGTAACAGGCCGGATTAGAATTTAATCGAATGTGTTTACAAAAGCTCATCAATTAATGCAATTTCTGATAAGAATAGCAGCGTATTTTCACTTTATCTGTCAGGTTGTAAATTCATTTATACCAACACCGACAGATAAGAAAACGCACTGCCGTCTCCTCACACGCGCATTCTATTCACACCTGAATATATAAGAATCTTTATGTTATTGTTGAACACTTAGTAAAATGTCGGTTTTTAACATTCTGTTTGAAAGTTATTTTCGCTGCTTGCGTCATTAATGCGTGTTTTTTTTAATTTTTTCAAATTCATCGATTAATCCAATATGTTTTTTTTTTAAACATTTTACGTTATGTTGCGAGCTCTACTAGAACAACAGTTAGCTAATCTACTACTCCATATTTGCGTTTTATACCGAATGTTCTTTTCTAAACTCTCAACTCTTGACGCTCTAGACTAGTCTAAACCTCCCCGTTTCCTTTCAATGCTTCCTTTATCCTTTCCTTTTCAACTCCAACTGTTCCTTATTACTTTCCTTTGTACTTTCCATTGCTAATCGCATATCGTTTTAACCTTTTAACTAGTTGGTTGTTGCTGTCGAGTTAAAACCGCCGGGAAGATTAAAAACAAAAATAATAATAATAATAAAAAAGTAATTTTTTTTAAATCTATACAATAAGCTTTTTTATGTTTTCTTTTGGGGAGCTATTAGTAGATTTGGTTCGTTATAAATATTTCTTAAGAGTTTCGCACCTCCGAATAATCCCATTTATATTCTGTCATTTCTTTTTTGTTATTTTTCATATTCAACTGAAAAGACAATTTCTTAGTGCGTATCAAAAATGCGCTGCCAATATTTTTTGGTTTCTTGCAACAGTAAATGACTGTTGATTTTCGCTCATTTAAACTGATATATTATTTAACGGCCATTTCGTCGAGTATAGTGTATGTAAAACAGCGAATCAAATAAATTAAATTAATCGCCAAACGTTTCTGTTGACTACTATCTACTTGTACATCAGTTTAGAAACAGTCGACTAAGCCAATACTCCATCGTAGTTAAGAATGGTATCAATCGAATACAACTACTTCAATCGAGAATTTCTCGAACATTACTACTAACAGTTGTAATTTTTCCACTCTAGCAGACCACTGCATTATTTTAATATTATCGACAAAGTAGCATCTCTTCGAAAAACCGAAATGAAAACACTTCGTGTAACGAAAATTTCGAATTAATTGAACACCATAAAAATGAAAAGCCATATCTTTTATTAAATATTTTACTCTAAAACTACACGCAGGCCTGAATTTAGGGGGTGGCGGGGGGGACATTCCCGGTCCCCGCCTTATAAAGGGGCCCCAAAGTCCGACATGGATGGTTTTTTTTTTGTTGTTTTTTTTTCCATTCTACCGACAGCAGTCTGCCATAAACAATGGTGATATAAGAATATAAGGAAGGGGGGGATTGGGGAAAAGTGGAATGAATAGAAAAGGAAAAGGAAACGAATATTAACCTGACAGTTCCAACGAAATGCCCGATTCAGGTCTTAAGAAGAAAATGGTTTATTTATCCTTTTTTTTTTTATTTATTTATTTATTATTATTTTTTTTTTTTATTTTATTAATTTATTTATTTTCACACTACATAACGATTATGCGTAGTGTCTCCGAGAGCAATATAATAGCGCTTAAGTTATCGGATGGTTAAACATGCAATTATAGATGTTTTTCCAAACATTTATATTGCATATAGACTATTTTCAACTATACCGATTACAAATTGTGAGGCGGAAAGATCTTTTTCGATATTTTAAAAAGAATAAAAACATGTACAGATCAACCATGCTAGATGATAGATTATCGGCATTATTAAGGTGAACGGTCGAAACAGATTTTCTCCGTTCAGTAGATTTTAACGATATTATACAAGGATGTGCAGAAAATAAAAAACAAGAAAAAAATCATTGTTTAAAATTATATATATATTTTTTTTTTGCATCGAAAATTCTACCCATTGTCTATATGATGTTTAGTTATGTTTACATTAATATGTTAACTTGTGAATTTGAAATAATATAATTAAATTAAATTAAAGAAAATTTAGTAATTCTATAAAACTGATAATTTTGTTGCTTCCGAAAAGGGCCCCTATTATTTCCGTAGCCCCGGGCCTATTATACACTTAATCCGGGCCTGAGACTACACGTATACTTATTGCAAACTTTTTCCCACTCGACCCAACTAAATTAATTCTAAAATTAACTCTTATTTTCGCACATTTCTTTTTTACTTTTAACATGAATGTTTATACGCATATATACATATATATATTTCTTCTTTTCTATAATAATTCACTTGCGTGTATGCTGAGATAAATTGTAATTATTATTCCCATTAGCAAATTTTGTACCTGTAAAGATGAGTATCAAAATTATAATACTTTAATTTTTCGTATTTTGTAATGAAATACAAAAAAAAAAAAAATATTCACGCTACATAGCTCTAAAGTCAGTTAAGTGGCTCCCCACCATTTAAATTGAACATAAAAATTATTTATTCATAATGCACCCATTATGCACCGTTCATTAGAAATGTTGCAATATTCGTTCCTTACTAGTGGAGGGAGCATCTTAAACCCCGAAGAAACAAATTAACCAATTACGCTGTTGACTGAATCGAATTATTCCTTTTATTTTGCACGATTTTGAATTTAAAATTTTGTTCTGCTACTCCGAAGTTTACCCAGCCTGAAATAATTGGGTACCCGAGAAATTTGGGAAGGTAAAGGCGGAACCCAAATAGAAAAGGAACTAGCCCCCCTACTCTCATTAGTACCGTTGAGCTTTGTATATTGTGAACCTTAACTTTACAATCCCGACGCCCTGTCGGGGGTATAGGACTTATTTTACTTACTGAAAAAATGTCGTGTAACACCGTAATTGATAGATTCATATACTTGGGAACACTGATTACAAAAGATGGTGGCTCAACTGGAGAAATTAAACGCCGAATAGGCGATAGCCAAGCCGGCATTTTATCAATAAAAGTATGGAAGAGCCACGACATAACAATGAGTTCATGAGTCACGTTTCGAAAGGAGAGATTTGGAGGCATTGCCATAAATGAAGGAGCAATAGTCTAGTTTGGACCGAATAATTGATTTGTATAAAATTAAAAGAATGCACGGGTCGTGGAATTAGAAGTGGGAATAGGAATATTATTAAATACACTGATGTTTATAAGAACACGATTAAAGGGGCGGAGAGCAAAAATTATGCAGGAAGACTTGAAAGGGGAAAGAGATAGGTAGAGAGGTGGAGGACAGATCATCTCTAAGGTGGAGTAAACTAAAATGTCATCAGCAAAAAGGAGAGAGAAAGAGGGAATAGGAATAGAAGCATTATAATATCGAAGGAGTAAATATTGAAAAGAGTGAGGCTAAGGCAGGAACCCCGAGGAAGCCCACGATAAACGCATCTGAAGGTAAAAAGAGAAGAAGAAGATAGATATAGTTCTATGTCGAAAAAGGTTGAGTATAAGTGTGATAAAAACCGGAGGGAAATTAAGAGAAAGGAGTTTGGAGCCGAGAGAGGGAAGATGCACATTATCTATTATAGAGCAGACATCGACAAAAGATTTATTTTATAATTTTTAGCATCATACTTGAATTTTTTTCCTAAAAATCAACCTTTTTGTCACGTTAAAAAAAAAATTGCTCTCATTAGTTTAAACTGCTTTTCCATGGACATCAAAAGCTACATTTTTCATGGCAATTTGGCAAACTGATAGTTCTGTTATACTAATAAAAAATATGAAGAAAAAAATGTTATTTTAAGGGGCCAAATTTTTTCACGTTTTTTGACGAATGCTCAGTTTATATTCACCGATTTTCATTAGTACTCACATGGTCTGAGTGGTACACTTTCCAATAGACAAAGAGTCCGTAAAATCGGTGGTCCATATAAATATAAATTATGCACGAACAAACAAAAAAAAAAACAAAACGCGACAATCTACATTTCCATGGTAATTTGGCAAATTGTTAGCTCTGTTATACTAATAAAAAAAAAAAAAAAAAAAAAGAAAAAAAAATTATCCAAAGGGACCACATTTTTTTACGTTTCTTGTCGAATACTCACAATTTATGTTCACCGGTTTTCATCAATACTCACATGGTGGTACCTAAGTTGAATAGTGCTCTTTCTAATGGAAAAAGAATCAGTAAAATCGGCCCATATAAATATGAATTATGCGCGAACAAACATAAAAAAAAAAAAAAATACGCGACGAAGTATATAACCTTCTTTTTTTTGGAAGTCTGTAAAAAGAATTTTATTTTCTCCTTTTTTCTTTCATGCTGTCTCCTTACTATCCATTGCACCCCTCCAATTATTTGTGATCCCGATCGCGTAATGTTCGGTTGTTCGTCGCTTTTAACTGAAGATGCTTCTTTCTATTCCTCCCTTTTATAAATCGGTATTCCTTACTCTCCCTTCCTCTCCTTCTGTTATCCAAGCTCTTGATTCTTTTTTGTCGGCTACCTCTGATCGTGTAAAGATCTAAGTTTCTTGTCCCACTTTTCATTTGTTTGTTTTGTTTTCTTATTTTTTTTTATTCCCCATGGGTTTATCAACGGGACAATAACCGAAGAAATGGGAAGAAGGAGAAAATAGAGTTCTTCTTTTTAAACATTTATAGATACAGCGGATAAAAATAATTCAAGAGCAGGAATAACAGAATTAAAATCAACTGAGAGAATGTAAGGAACACCGATAAGGGAAGTAGAAGTTTTAATAGAAAAGATTAGAAGGGCGATTGCCCATTAGAAAAGGTCAGACATTGAAACAAAAATGATAATCAGAGTCACAAAGAAGGTAACTAGAAGGGTGATGAAAAGGTCATTTGTTCTTGGGCCAATGTTCATGTTGAAAAACCTATATAAAAGGGGAAAAAAAAAGAGAATTTTATTTTCACATTAAAATGTTGATTAAGATATGATTTTTTTTTTTAATGAAAATCGATTTTTCGCAATTTTCTTATACAGTCGACTCGCAATTATTCGAATTGCGTTTATCCGGACTCCATATTATCCGGATCGATTTTTCAAAAAAAAAAAAAAAAAAAAAAAAAAAAAAAAAAAAAAAAAGTAAATAAATAAAAAAAAAGTAAATAAATAAAAAAAAAAAAGAAAAAGCCAAAGCGCTTTTCTAAAATCGGCAGCTATATGCAGTACGTATCTGAATATTTGTTTGCATTCGCTGAAAATGAAGATGCTGTGAAATTTTTAAAACTTGGTTTCACGGAAAGAGTTTGTGCTCACCGTTACGAAACATTTGTCCGACAAACAGTTACCGAGAAAAGCAATCCTTATTCTCGACAATGTTCCAATCCGGCAACTGAAGAGTTACAAGATGGTTATATAAAGGCGCAATGTTTCTTCCAGTAAACGTTACATCGGTTTGTTAACCTATGGATCAAGGAATGCTAGAGGCTTTAAAAAATCTCACAATGAGGACTGCTAGATTGCTTTAAAATCAGTTGATGCTTGATGTTATCACCTGAGAGATGTTAGTGTTCTATAGCATTAGTGCGGTCATGGAAAATATTATTAGATCATAAAGTCAGTAATAAATGAAATGAAACTGACAAACAACGTAATTATTTGGACAGTTCAAAAGACAATGAGGGGAGCTTGTTTCTCTAATAAAAAAGTATTCCAGGATGTGAAAAATACGGATGATGTTACAGAATGGATGGGCAGCGACGAGATCGAAGAAATGGCAGATATCCTGATACTCAGCGAGGATCCAGTTGAAGAAAATACGGATACGAGTCTGTTCAAAGTGTTATACCACACAATGACGGAAAGTAGCGCTGGAGTAACTCAACAGGAAGAAGCGTCACCGGCTGATATCGATTGTTTACGCAAGTGGTATATCGGCAAGGAAGAGAATGCAGCCAAAGCCACCTTAATCACAGACTTCTTTAAAAACTAGTTAATGTACCGCAGTAAGTTAATTTTCATGTTTATTTTTTCATGTAGGACAAGTAAATTTTCATTTTTTCATTTAATTTGCAGTATTTAACCTTGAACTCCGGTGTATCCGGGTTTTTTGCTATCCGGACTGGCTGGCCGCCTAATTAATCTGGATAATCGCGAATGGACTGCATATGTATTGTTATAATTTTTTTTTTGTTATTATTATTATACAAATTACTAAAAAAAACAAAAAACAACTGGATTATAAAAAAGGATTGTAGACAGGTATTCCGGAATTTTTTCAGATTTTTTGAACGTCTTCTTCTTGGAAAAAATATTTGTAGGACACTTTTTCAGCGCACAGTACAACGGAGCCCCAACATTTACACGGGGAGGGTTAAGAATAGACATATAAAAGAAGAAAATTGAATTTATTAATTGTTTTCCTTTTTTTTTTTTTTGAATAAAATATTTCCATAATGAAACGGGGGAAAAATAAATAGCGTTTAACAAATGAAAGTAGGGGAGAAAACCGGAACGCGTTAATGATTGCAATAAATTTGGAACTGTTCGTACGATATCATCTACACTATTCGGTAAGGAGTTTAATTTCGGTAAAAACAAAAAAGTCATAACTCGACTTGAAATAAATATTGTGTGACACGTAAAAAACAAGATGGCGGCGTTGGCGGCTCATATTTCGTCTGGCTATATTCTAGGCATGTGCGTAGTAGTGGTCGGTGTAATGTGACTGAATGAGAGCAGATGCTTCGGAACATGAGCCGGCAGTGCCGTTTTCGAGTCGTAATGACGAAATCGAACGAAAGAGGCTCCTGTGCACTATGAAAAATTGTTTCTTGAAAATACCAAGATGTCCCCTGCACCCGGTTGGTCAGTAATTTCTGATTTTTTAAATGAAAACACGCTACCTACATACATACATATATTCAGCGTGGACATTGGTTTATTTTTTTGTTTTCTCTACGATGCTTTATTTCATTTAAAAGTTTCCGTCTCATTTTTAAAGCCACCACAAATATTTCTTTGAGCACATCATTTGTTCAATTTTGAGAAACATTATGTGTTCTTAAAATACGAATTTTGAATACGATTTCCGTGTTTTAGTCTAAAAGAGTATATGAAACCTTATGATTTTTATAGGTGCGTTGATTTGGAGGCTGCTTGACATAGACATTTTTCCGATTTCGAAAATGTCCAAACTCTGGGGATATATCATTTATTTTTTGCGCATATTATAGACGTATACAGTTTATATGCGTACATATATATTACGAACGTTGGCGTCTGCTGTGATTTATCGTTCTGAAATTACTGAATTATTTTTAATCGAAAATACTAGAACTCCAATCTTAGATAGTCCAGTGTTTTTTTTTTTTTTGTTTTTTTTTTCATGTTAACACGAGAAACCGCCGTATAAATTGAATTTAATAGTCAGTTCTGGGAACTTAATGTGCTTTAAAATTCGGCCTGGACGAAGAATTCCAATATATGTATACGATTTGCTTTTAATTTTACTTTTTCAGCGTTTTACTGTTTTTTCTTTTTGAGTTTTTTAACTTGGCGCATTAATTTTTAAAATAGCCGGAGGATTCCTTAGCCCGCTCTTCCATTTTCAAAGGCACATTTTTGGACACATTTTCAGCCCATAATATTGCTCTTCTCTCTTCAGTCGCTCATTATGGCTCAACCCCTATTCTTCTTCATTTCCTAATCCTACCTCCTTTTACCTCTTTGTTCAACCATCTCTTCAACTTTGTCTATGGTTTTCTTGATACTTACACTCTCTTAAACGCTCTACGATCTCTGCTATTTGTCGCCAACGTTTGAACCACAGTCTTCTTACTGCATCATTTTCTCGGTTTTCATCTGCATCTACTCCATTTTATTCTTTTCAGCCTCTTCCTAATTATTTTCCTTGTGATCCTGATATCATATTTTGTTTGAATATATAGCCTTCTTTGCCGAGCAATCGTCCTTTTATTTTTCGCTGATAAAACTTATTATCCCTACAACCCTTATCATCGGTGCTGCTTGTATTCTCTCATTTCCTTCTGTTTCGGTTATTCCCCAGCCCTTAAAGTAATTTTTTATTCTCTGTCCTTAAACGCATAAGAATATAAATTTATTTCTCTTTCTTTCCACTCCTTATGTTCTTGCAGATAAACCGGGATAAAAAAAAAAACAAAAAAAAAACAAAAAAAAAAACTGACTCAAATGACCCTCGGATGGACAACTTCCAGTACAACACTACTTGTAAAAAGCAACAGTCGATAAATACCGATATTTTGGCAATGTTGCGATCTACTTTATAGAGCCATCAACTTTGAGAACGGTTGAATTATACGCGCCGTTTGATTAAGAAAACACAAATTGTGCAAGTTAAACTATGTAAATATAATTTTAGACGAATTCGATCCGGGGAACGTTGCGTAAGTTTAGAGTGAAAGGTGGGCTAAATCCTAATTAGCATTTTTCTTTAACAGGTAAACAACCGCAGTAAAATGTAGAAATTAGCAGTGTTCGAGGAGGATGCAACCATACTTTTGGTGTAACAAAGGAAAATCTATTTATCGTTGTTTAGAAAAGTTTTTCAATTGATTTAACACACACACACACATAAACATAACACTATATTTTTTATAGATGTTGCTTGTCCGGGTGTGCATACCGGATTACGAAGTGTGCACGATTCTCCACGAACAGTGGGGTAATATAATATAGAACTGCTGCACTACGGTAATTTAACATTATATGTATGTAGGCTACAAGACGAATAGCCCAGTAAATGTTTCAGTTAGATTATTTGCAAATTTAACGACATCGATAGAAATCTGCGACGCATTAGAATATCCTGTCATGATAGAAAATCAAAAAGTAGTTACAAATTTCTTTAAAAAGAAAAAAAAAACTTAACTGTGCCCCAACATATCGACACGTAGTAATTTTTTACTCTTTTTTATTTTTGTTTTGTACTGATTTAGACTTTATTTTTCGCGCATAAAGAAAAAATTCGTGTTTGCATTTTTGAATTCCTTAAAATTTTTTTGGATTGACTATGATTAATATAAATATAAATGATGATTTATTTCATCGATAAAAAAAAAAAAAAAGCTTATTTCGTAAAATATTTTCGACGGAAAAATATGACGAAGTAACTGTGCTCCTCTAGTAGTGACAGCTTGGGTATAAAAAAATGATAACATTTTTTGAACGGATATGTTGTTGTTATTCACTTCGATCGGATTTCGATATTTTTCAACTTCCATTTCATCTACGACATAACAACATTCTTCACTGTTTTTCAAATGAGATGTGCCGGGTTAAACTGATTATCCGAAATATTCTTGTTTTTTACCTGTTTGTAGTATACTTTAAATTTTAGCTTTTAATAAATGTTTAAACGACTTTTTAGGCCGTTTTAAATTCCGTATTTAATGTTGCTCTGTGAATTTTGCCGCTCCAGAATGTCCTATTAAGGCTCTCGGCCGGTAGACTGTTTGTCTTGCGCGGAATTAGCCCATTTCTGATCTTTTATGATCTTTCTACGCACGCGCCAATTTTTTCCGGATACTTCATCCGACCCGCTGTTTTTGGGATAAAATAAAATACGGGGAGGGGGAGGGGGTGCTCCAATTTTAAAGCCTTAAATAATATCAATGGCCGATAACAATGCAAAGCCGGCCCCACCTATTTTACGCGACTATTACGCTGAACTATCTTTTTCTGAAAAAATTTACCGATGAAATTTTAAAATTTAAATTGCGGGGATTGATTATTCCTTTTTTATTGATTGTCGTTAGTATAAGGCCTAATCGTGTACTAAGACCCGCTCTTGATTGAGTGCTTTTCACAAGCTACAGAATTGTGACTGCACACCAGTTGTAGCTTGAACACGGCATACAACGATATGATGGTCGCAATTAACATGCTGGAATGTTGAACAGTTTTAGCATGTTAAAAGTGATCGTGACCTAAGAAAAGTTTTTTTTTTTTTTTTTTTAACCCCCCTTTGGGCATATCAACAAAGGATCTTCGCCCAGAAACGAAAGGAAGGAGAAGGATCAGTTAAATGTAGATTCGGTCAGCTATTGATAAGATAAAGGAACTGAGGGAAAAGTTATTAAAACGGTGTTTCAATTTACAACGGAAGTTTAAAAGTGTTTTTACATATATATATATATGTATATTTTAAAACTTGATAAGCTGCATCTATTTTCTGTTATCAGTTGTTACGTTTTTAAAATTAAAGTTGCTGATAAATTCAATTTAGCAATTCCAGTAGGGTCTTCGTTAATTGCAAATCTCCGATTGCATTTACATCAACTGTAATTGTAAGCAGTTTTATTCGGCAATCGGAAACTTCTAAATCTCTCAGCCTACCACGGAGAGTACAAATTCATGGACAATATCGATTTTGTCTTTTAAAACAGCATTAAGAAAATAAGCTGCACGTATCGAAAATAATCGATTAATTACAAAGCTACAGTTTTGAAGAAATAATTGTTTTTATAAATATCGCAAAAAAAAATTAAATTGAACGTCACGAAAAAAACATGTTTTAAAAAAGGAAAAAAAGAAACTGAAGATGCACCACAGTAGCCAATGAAGATTCAGTAATGGAGGAAAAAGGATCATAATTAATTGTTCAACTTGCAAGGGGAATGGTACTATAGGATATTTGCATCAGACAACAAAGAAGAATTTAAATAAACTATCACAGCTGCGCTCTAGAAGAAAGGAACTAGCTCGCCTACTTTCATCAGTGCCGCTGGACTTTGTATGTTGTGATTCAATCAACCCCCGACGTCCTATCTGGAGGACTTACTTTATCTACAGGACTTTTTCATTTTATTCGATTGCTGAAATAGTTAAAAACAATTTCTTCTATCGATAATTAAAACATTTTTGTACAATTCTTTGTTCGCGCTCACAGTTGATTTTAGTTTTTTTTTCTTTCTTTAAAGATAGGGGAAATTATCGGGAAAAAAAAAAAAAGGAAAAAAATCGTCTTTTTAACTGTAAAAATATCAAATTTTAATATCCTATCCTAAAGTCGGGTCAAGTTTTCGAACATATGAGGTAAAACTCTGTAATTTAGAATAAGTGGCGCCGCCCTTATTATAAGGTGTACAAATAAGTTTCCGCCGTTTGACTAATATGATGGCGCCATCAGTAAGTTATGATGAAATTGTGAGATGTAAAACGTCTTGTCGTAAGTTTAGACATCTGGCAACACCGTCACCAAAAAATATTACCGATTTTTTATCGATCAGTTATTGAAAATGTCGTGTTTCGAGTCGAACAAGCGTCATTTGCGGGAGCTTTTGATTTACTTTTTTAATTTGAAGAAATCTGCAGCTGAGGCGCGTCGATTGCTTGTAGAAGCATACGGTGGGAGGGGGGGGGGCTGTTTTAAGTGAGAGAAGTTGTCGTCAGTGATTTCGGAAGTTTAAAAACGGTGAGTTTGACGTGGAAGACAAAGAACGTAGTGGAAGGCCGAAATTGTACGAAGACACGGAATTGGAAGCATTATTGGAGGAAGAAAATTCGTACCAAACGCAAGAGAAGAACTCCTGCAAAATTACATTAGAAGTAACTCAACAAGCAATTTCACACCGTTTAAAATCGTTAGGAATGATTCAATAACGAGGAAATTACATTATATATGAACTGAAGCCGAGAGACATTGAACGTCGACTTTGCATGTGTGAAATTCTGCTTGCCAGGAAAAAAAAGTAAGGGTTTTCTGCATCGTATAGAGTCGCTGGTGATGAAAAGTGAATCCACTACGATAACCCAAAGAAGAGAAAATCATGGGGACCATCTCTGGCCATGCTTCAATATCGACAGCCAAACCGAATATTCATAGAAAAAAACTGACGCTGTGTATTTCGTGGGATCAGCTTGGTGTCGTGTATTACGAGTGTTTGCTTAAACCGAGCGAAAAAAAATTACTGCAGCTCCTTACCGAACACAATTAATAAGGTTGAACCGAGCACTTCAGGGAAAAACGCATCCATTACGACTCCAGACACGAAAAAAATATTCTTCTATATATGGTAATGCTCATCCGTATGTTGCGGACCGATCAAAACCTACTTGGAAACACTTAATCGGAAAGTTCTACCGCACCCGCCGTATTCACCAGACATTGCCCCATCCGATTATCATTTGTTCCAGTCGATGGCGCATTGTCTACGCAGCGGTTTAAATCTTACGAAGATACTAAAAATTGGGTCGATTCGTGGATAGCTTCAAAAGATGAAGAGTTCTTCCGACGTAGTATCCGAATGCTACCAGAAATACTACGGGAAAAGGTAGTTGACGGACGATACTTTAAATGAAAGGTATAATGTACCGTTCTTTCACAATAAATTCCTAATTTTTGATAAAAAAAAACGGCGGAAACTTATTTGTACACCTTATAGTTTACACCACTTAACATAGTTTTGTTCAGAAAATCCGAGTAGTATTTTTTGTACTTTCTTTCTCACATTCAAATTTCGCCAGAATAACAATGTACTGAAATCCTAGCATGTTATGAATAAAATTTTCTAAGCGCGTCATCAGTAGCCTTGCTTGTTACGTTACGTAACACGGAAAGGCCGTTTTTACAATGCAAGCCTAAAGAACTACACATATTTTGACTGATACAAAACAGAAACAGTGTTTTAAAAAATTCGTAAAAAGTTAAAAAGGAAAAAAAAAAAGTTGCGAATCTTTTTTTTTAATCTAAATTTAAAACTGTAATTATTATTATTGAGAGTAGAAGGTTTAAATTTAAAAAAAAAAAAATCCTTTTTTATTTTTTTAATACACACTACATATTATATAATACTACGTCTCTGTTACAAACGTAAAATTTCGCAGCGCTTATAATAACAACATGGTAAATAAAAAATGTACCCGCGTATAAGTGTACAGCTGAAATGTAATTAATACGTTCCGAAAAAATATCGACTTTTCCATTTAAAATAGTAAATTCCGATTTACAACGGGGTCGTCGTCTATTTGAAAATAAATTTAAAATCTAGGAAAAAATTTTGTTCTCTTTTTCGTTCGACTATGTGTGTCAGCGGGAAAAAAAATAACAAGACCCCTCTATTATTAATAAATTAATATTTTTCGTGACACAATAGCCGGCTGTTACATAGATTATAAATATATGATGAAGGCGGCCGGCGAGCATGCCTTTATCGATTATTTTCGTCGCCGAAGCGCCATCTAGGCGACCGTTTGCGGAACTACCGAGTGCGTCGCAGCTGGTCGGTTTCGGCGGCAAAGTAAATATATTCTATAACTGAATGTTATCGTTCGCGTTGTCGTTGGTGGGAAATCACGTTGCGCCATGTATTTTTAGTCGCTTCTTTCGCTCGGTTATAATTTGCGTTTAGCATCGGCCGTTTTTTTTTTCTTTCGTTTTCTGTTGTTTTCTGTTGTTTTCTGTTGTTTTCTGTTGTTTTTCTGTTTTTTACTTACATATTAGTGTGTAATGTTTATACGATTATTCTGTAAATATTGATTATAATATTCGGGAATGGTTTTATTATAAAAGTGTGTCTTTTGCTTTGGAGAAGTTTATGTTTAAATTCGGCACTAAGAAAATATAGTGATGTGTATGTATTTTCCATATTTATGTATACATTTGTGTACATATGTCCGCGCGGTGTTTTAAACACGTAACTTGTTAAGTAGAAAAATATGCGATCGCTGTAGTTTTCCATCGTCGTATTTTATTAACATGCGGTAGAATGGATTTTGATTCCGATCAAAGTTTGAAAGAATGGGCCAAAGACAAACCGCTGAGTATACTACAGCTGGACCCGGCTGATCGAGCTGTTTTGCGAATTGCCGGTAAGTCTTGTTTTAATGTACGATTTTCAATTTTTTCCTTAAAAATAAAAAACACAGATTGTTCAATGTCGTTCTGATAATAATTCAATAATTCGCTGTTATATTAACCGGTTTTTTTTTTTTCATATACCTCTAAAAATTTTCTATGCCTATATACATATATATATATATATATATATATATATATATATATATATATATATATATATATTTTTTTTTTTGTCGATAGGACTATTTTTTTTTTGCTTGTAAAAATATGCTTTAATTTTTTTTTATTCAGCAATAAAGACATTTTCCTAATGGTCGATTTAGTTATTTTAGCGAGTTGTTTCGATGTGACATTATAGTTTTGCGTTTCATTTTTGGGGAGAGGTGTTTTGTTCGTGTATTAATAATTTAACGCATAAATAAATCGATAATTTAGTTAAATTTTCAACGACATTTCAAGGCATTCGATTTGTTTTAATATAAACGTTTATCGGTAATACTTTTCTCGATTTGATTTACATTATGGAGTACACTTTTTGATCATTGCTGTTCCTCTATTTAGTAATTTATTAATAGATTCACTATTTATTTTGGAAATGCGCATGTTTTCAAACGACGGCAATAGCCAATAGCTCAGCTATAAATATGTACGTCGATCAAGAAGGTTTAATCGCAACTGTTCTGAAAAAAATGCAATACGTTATTTGCGTTGATTTTCTTTTGTACAAAAATTAATTGATTCTGTGATTTTCAAAATATTTTTGCGCCATTTATGTACATAAACAAATATATAGGTAAATATCATCTTAAATATTTACATATTTATTTATGCAAATAAATCTTTCTTTTTCTATTTCTTTAAATTTGCCGTATTGAAATACGCACAGAAAAGTAGTAATGACAAAGTACGAAGAAAAATGAATAGCGTCTTGAATTTCTTTAAGAATGCCATTAATTTTCTTTTAATTAACGTGACGAGCTTTATTTTTTATTGTGATATACTTGTCATACGAAATATTTTTAAAAATGTCTTAATACTATTTTTGTTTGATTTATTTTACTTTGTGTGCGAGCGCGTGTGTGTGACTATGTATGAAACTCGATCTTTCAGACGCGCCGTGGTATCCTTTTTAGACCCCCAGGCGATGTATATATTTTTTTTTATTCTTATAGAAAGGTCGGTTATAATTTACATGATTTTTTGCATCGTAAAAAAAAAAAAACACTTTAGATATTGTTAAATATGATTTTGATATCACCGGTTAAAAGTGATAATTTTTATATATATATATTTATATGTGTGTACGTATATATTAATGACCGCTAATTTTACGCGGATGGATAATGTAAACGTCACAAAATTGTGTAACGGAAGTAATGTCATGTTTTATATGTATATCTATATATATATAAAGAACAAAAATTTCGTCAGGCTGTGGTTTTTCGATAATAATGGTAAAACTTATTCAATTCCTAAAGGTATTAAATTGGAAGTTGCAAATGAAACTAAAGTTGCAGATCAGGTTTCAAATAACGGTTTCGTGTAGATTAGAAATGAAAAGTTATAAAGAATCTGTATCGGACTGATGCAGAGTTGTAGTGAAAAAATGGAAATGCATAATCGTGTAGAGTCTAGAGAACTTCGGATGAAAAGGAACGTTAACTTTTTAGGAGAAAGAATGACACGGACAATTGAAACCGACTTGTTTATAAAGATTATCGAAAACCATTCTCTGCGGGTGGTCCAGGGGATGTTTCTGGAGCGAAATCTGAATTGAGTAGTACAGTAGTGCATCCGCGGGTAGTAGTGCGTTCGAAAATATACCGCGGTAACGTGAAACTGCGGATAATAGCGAACATTGAACGTATCGCGTTAACATACAAATACTGTACCTACGGGTACAGATTTATCAACCGGGAATTTTGTAATAAAACCGGAAAAAAAAAAGTAAAAATAGCCCAAAAAGGATATTTTTAATAAGAAAAAATCATTTGAAGCGAAAAATGAATGCATTTTTTTAATCTACTTTACTTAAAATCAATTAGGAAGTTTTGTATTATTCATATAAAATATTCTTCGGGGGTCAAATATTGTCAGTAATTATTAACCAAAAAATTCCATTTTTCTATTTCTAAAATTCTAGTAATCAGGAAATTTGGACCGAGAAAACCGCGAATTTAAAAATTATATTTGATTAGCCTTCATATTTATGGTACTGTATATAAATACGTAAATTGCGTAGGAGTACACCATGTATAATTTTGAATATTATTACAGTGCACATGGTATTAGTAGCGGATCCACGCGGTTGATGAATAGGGGACCCTTCCCCCAAAAGAACCAAATGTTCGATGAAAAAGTTTGTTATAACAGAGAAACTTAATTTATACTATAAAAAATTTCTATAAATGTTATACCTATGGATTTTAATAACTAATATTTAATACTGTTTTCTAGTAAAAGTATTAATGTTACATTTTTATTATTCTGTTTTAAATGCAACCGTCATCGATCTTTTGCCTTTTTTATTTATTTTTAATTTTTATTTTACAATTTTAATTACGAATAGTAGTTCAATGAGAAATATATATATAAAAATTTTTTTGCTTGCTCACGAATAAAGAATTCGAACCGGATTACTAACAAAAATAAAAAAAAAGAAGTAAAGTCTAATAAAAACATTATCTTTCCGACGAATGCTTTTTCTAATAATTTACTATTCAAATTCTAAACTACCATTTTAGCTAGAATTTTTGTATTTTTTTATTTTTCACCCCTAAATATAAGACAAAAGTTAAATTAAAAATTGTAATAATTATGTATTTTTAAAACATTTTTAAATTTCTATAAAGTTTTCTTTATGAAACGAGATATTTCTCAAATCTACTGTCTACCGTATATAAGATATTACGTAATTATATCATTTCCCTCTTCAAAATGTCTCTCCGGGTCCGCCATTAATGGTGTACGGATCGTGATTATGTACTCACCATTATGTACTGCGCTCCATTCTTCTTGTTATCAAATTGAGATTATGATGATGGTCGAACGGCAACCGATGACAATTTTTGACGACATTTTTAAAAGTTATTTAATGGTATTTTGTATATACTCTAGGTATGTATTGACTACATCTTTTAAAAAAAATAATTACTTCGTATGATAAAAAGTTGAAAGTTAAAATTAGGGACGAGAAAACTTTAGTCAGAACCTTATCTTCTTATCTGAAAGTGGAAAAGGCATACGGTGTCCGAAAAAGATCGATCGGTTACGCTTGGTGATGCAGATAATGTTAATGGGACAGCATCTTCTATCGTGTTGGCACTTATTTTTTCTACTTGAAAAAACATTGTGATAATAGGGGGTTGTTTTGTGGATGTGAATACGATACGGCCATCTTGAACTTACGTCAACACTGCCAGTCTCCATCGCATGGGTTATAAATTGTTCGACTATTTTTAGTTTTTTCTTTTTTTTTTTTTTTTTCAGCCGCGCCGTGACATGCCGTGGATACACAGGTGCACTACTATACTATGTATACACACCCACATATGCATACATATAGTGTATTTTTTAAAATTAAAACTTATTTCATAACCGCGTGCCATAGTCTTCGGATATGTACAGTTGTGGACTCGGTATTTTTCAACGTCCTTTTAATAAGTTCATTAAAAGGAGTTGGAAATTTTAGATGGAAAAATTAATATTTTTATAAGTGATACCGAGTAGTTCTCATTCATTTAAATTAATGCTGCGCAATTATTTATATTAATATCGAAATTCGTAATGTGTTTACGTGATTTAATACAAAAGTAATGCACGCGCGTAAATGTTAAGGTTTTGATTTTTGGATAAAATCGGATTTTATTTTTTATATTAAAAAAAAATAAAAAATTCCGATAATAAAAATTATTTGCAATTCGGAAGTAGTGGTGTATGGAAATTGTTGTATATAAATTTTATTCATTTTTGCTATTTCAAAATATTTCGGGTTCCGAGTTATGTAAAAAAAAAAAAAAAAAACCCATCAAAAGTGTAACTGCTTTAAGCAATTTATGAAGATTTAATTAGCTTTAAAAATATATTTGGTGGATAATTTACAGCCGCAACTCGGTATTTATTTCTTATGGCGTGCAGATTAAGCCATGTTACAATTATCCGTAATTTTTTGGAATCTTGACAAGCAGATGATTCGCAAAGTAAAACTGTATACGTGTTTATTGATAACGATTACTGTGTTACGCGACGTGTTCGAAGAACGAACACCGTCATTATTTGTTAGCAGTGTTACACTATTAGATGAAAGATGAATCATAATTCTCTCATTTTGTCGATGCGGCGGAGACGTAATGTTTGTATTTAAAATTTTCGTAAAGTTTGTTCACTTTTTACTTACGAAATTGATCATTTTTACTTTTTGGTAAGGTATTTCCTTCTTTTTAGAACAGTTTTTTTTTTTTTGTCTTGTCGAATAGAAGCACAGAATGACAATAGCAGATTATATTACCTGTTCCGCAATTTGACCGCGTATAATGATATTTAATTTGCGTAACAATTTCAGTCGTGACTATTAGTTCGACCGTAAGAGTTCTCGTTAGCGAACATGCAGATTTCTGTTAATGCGTACAGAGAACTCTGTTCCGACGATGTGAAGGTCCCGGATGAAGTTATTATGACGGTGGTGCAGATTGTACTGCGACGTGCTAATAATGTTCGACATGGAGGTTCCTTGAACGACGAGTTGACTTCTGTATAAGGAGCACTGCGCGGCACTTGGGGGAAATAGTAAGTGATAAAACACTGAAAACTGTCGAAAAGAGGCAAAAATTGAAGTTGCACGAAAATCGAATGGAAAAACTCGATAATATAAAACCGTATTATACTGTCCCGCAGTGCATTGCTCGTATGCTACATTATAGGCTTACCTGCTGCGTTAATCGATGACGGTTTGTGTGAAGGACCGTCAACGCTGTCTCTCAGTGGCAGTGAAGTATCCTTCGCATTTCTGTTACTATGTCAGTAGCGTATAGTCTACATATTTCTTCATGCAGTGCTTTATCATTGTCGCTGCTTTGAAATGGAGTAATTTTTGGCTTGAGCTCTTTCCCTTTTTTTTTTTTCATTAGAGCGTGTATACTTGCATACTACGTGTTTTATTTATGTATTCTCTCCGGTTAAATCCGACTAAACATAATTAGGATTGTAAGAGAAAGAGAAAAGATTGTTTAATCGATCTATGCGAGATCTAAAGTGGTTAAATAAAATAAAAATCGGCTGTAACAATTATATCATGATTACTATTATTATTTTTTTTTTTCTAATATAATACGTCAATAATTCGTTATTTTTATTTAAATTTGATTAATTTTTTTGATATTGCCGAGAAGATATAATAATAATGCTGATTTCTAGATAACCGTATATATCGATTAGTTAAATTACCTGAATTTAGTGTGATTATGTATTACTATAGCTGAAACCCGTTGAAACTCGACGAAGGGATAAAATTGTTCAAAAAGCTATTTTATGGTCAAAAAGATTAGAAGAATAGAAAGAGACATATGGAGCGACGAATTATATCAAGAAACGATTAGAGACAGAAGAAATGAAGGCGGCTAACAAAGGAACAACACAGAAGGAGATGGAAAAGCGGGAATGTAGAGGGCACTGTAAGGAGTAGAGAGACCGAGGCTAAAAGCAAATTGGAATAAAAGATCGCGCGTTCTGAGGAAATGAAGGAACATTCGAATAGTACTTGCGTCACGGGTGACATTTAAGGTAGGAGGATGAAAGAGACACAAAGGAGATTGAACAAGAGCAAAGCGGGAACGAGAAGCCGGGAGCAGACTATGATTAAAACGAAGGCGAACTATGCAAAAAGTGACAGAACGGTACTGGGAAAATTGTTAAACTTGATTTAAAAACCACCTTAAAGCTCTATGGGCAGAAAGAATAATCACCATCCAGTGTCAATATTAATAGTATAATTTTTAATGTGAAAGGAACCAAATTCTAAAACGTTAAAATGTCTAGCATCAACATTACCTGAAAATAATAAATTACAAACGACGTTAGACTAAACGGTGATTATCATTCATCCAGACTTTAAATGAATAGCTAGGATATAATTAAAACTTATACATTGTAACTTACTGTGACCAGCGTCATATTCACACCATCTAAAGATATCAAATTGTCATATTCAGCTGCGCTGCTTATAGGTAATCTATATGAAGAATTACCGATAATGATGAAGTCCTTATAATGTCCCCAGTCACGCTTAATTTTATCAACTACTTGCAATCGAATTTGACGATGACAGCTCTGTGTCATTTTGATATAAACAATAAGATAAACAATTACCATCTCCTAAAATAGGAATTATTATAATTAGATCAAAATGTACACGAATATTTACGGACATCACACTTTGCTTTCTAGAATTACGACGGCAACGAATTTCGGCATTCTATTTACACGATTAAATAATACGCGAAAAAGTAACGAACGGGCAGTAATTGCGAACACGGGCTATCACTTATTTAGAAATATGCGAATAGACGCGGTGTCAGCATTAAGTAACACAAATGAAAAATTCAGTGAAAAACGGAAATTAAAGAATAATAACTTTCAACAGTTACACGAAAAACAGCGCCCGTTTTAAACGATCCAAAACCGCGCGAACATAATCAACCGAAACTTATCGAAATGGAAATACGAACATATATGATCTCAGTAACCCCGGAACACGAAAGCAACAAATCCAGAAAGGAATTTAAAGATGGTCTACTAGCTAATAAATATATTTTTTTCCGATTTTGTTTATGTTTTCGGCAATAGCTGTTAAGTTCTAGACGATTTGACATTACACAAAAGCAACAAATCCAGAAAGGAATGGAGATGAGATGTTTTACAGATGGTCTACTGGCTAATGTTTATGTTTTTGCCAATATAACTTATAAACGATTTGACAGAGATTTCGCTGTCTCTCTTTTTTTTTTAAAACTTTAAATTGTTATTTCTGTACTATTTGTAATATCAATGTGAAACAAACCTTAGAACGAATCTGGTAATATTATTGCTGTAAGTTAAGTCGGAACAGACAGACAGACAATAATTTAAAAAACTATATATTTCCTGTTTATGTGATTAAAATAGCCCGATGCAGTGATTTGCAAATCGCAGATAGACACTGCAGTTTTATATGTTAGTATACATATACATAAAACATTGGATCGCAGTGCGTACTATCAAAATCAATATTCTTTAATTCACTATTTCTTGAATACGCGGTAATATGCTATGAGAAGGTGGGGTGCACCGTCAGCAGATTCAAAAACAGCTGTAACTTCTGAACTTGTAGGATCTTATATCGTCGACGATCTCCATGAGGTTCATGATAAAATCGCGCATAACCAATTCCAAAAGTGTACGAATTTTTCTTTGCGCTGTTTTCTTTTCTTCAGATAACTTTTCTTACATTGTTTTATATGAACAAATATGAGGATTATGTTTATTTAAAATGTGGAGTAATATTTCGAGAACGTCTCTACCCTTAAACAATTGTTCGCATTATTTTCAAGTTTAATATTCAGGTAGTTGTATGTTAGCATCAAATGACACACAAATGATAATGTATTAACTGACGAATATTATTTCTAAAATTTTTTGATAAATCATTATTTCCGGTAAATAGATTTTTTTATTTTCTATTAGGTATACGAAAATGCGACAATTTAATTTTTTTTATTACAGCAACATAAACTGTAGCGTAATCACTTGATGTTTTTTCAGACGAAAAATATAACACACCACAATATCCACATTTACTTATTTAATTCACCTAAAGTAAATGACGTCAAATTAGAAATATTGACAACAGCACATTTATATCCGATTAGAAATGATTTCTCTTTCTCATTGATCATATCCTTTATTTTTTTCTCTGTTTTCTTCGTTACCGTTTTTCTCTTAATTTATTCATTTTTATTTATTTTTTTTTTTTTTGCATCATAAAATACAGCACACAAATTTTTTGAACACGCAGCTCTCACTGTTAAAAAGCCAAAATTGTCGAAATAGGGGTCAATAGTCGATTGTCAAAAAAAGAAAAAAATTTAAATGAATTTTGAAAAAAATACTTGGATCTTTAAATAAACGAATGTTATAACCCTTTTGAACTTTCTAAACATTGATATGGCTCATCGTCAGATTATGGGCTTCTGTTTACAAAAAAAAAAAATCAAAATCGGTCAAATAATGACCGCCGGCTGATTGTAGAAAGGAACAAATTTATTTTTCATGAGAATGGGTTTTACTTTTTAATTTTTTCAAGTTATGTTGACACATCTAGAGGATTTTTCCTTCCATTCAAAAAAAAAATTAAAATCAGCCAATTACAGACTGTTAGCCGATTGTCGAATATATGAAGACGCTTGCAATCTTTAATGCGTTTTTTTTAAATATATGGGTTTACAATATTTTTTTAAACTTTTTGGTCATAAATCACAAATTTAGTAGTTGTAAGCTTTTATATAAAAAATTAATTAACCGGATAGGTAAAATAGCGAGCGCTGGGCAGCAGTCGAAATATAACGCCTTTCACTTCAATAATATATATATATGTATATATACGTTTGTTTAAACTTTTTTCATTATTGATGGCTCATCTAGAAGTTATAAGCTTCCGTTAAAAAAACAATTATTCAAATCGGTCAAACTGGGACTGATGGCCGATTGTCAAAAGAAACGGAAAAAAAACGCTTTGTGCTTTAAATGTATAGATTTGTATTCAGACGTTGTTCCTATGCTAGGAAAAATTCTCATTTGTCACTGAAAAGGACGTTAACGAGCAATGAAATTCTAAGACACGAGAATCCATTAAAGCCCATTCGATAATAACGATAATAATAAGAATAAAAAATGAATAAAAACCGCGTTAATCGAGTATTAACCCGTGGTGATTAAGGTAAGTTTTAAAAGTACCTTAATTAATAGTTCATACTCTATAATCATTTCACTTTGACGTTATATTTATTTCACGATACTTTAAAATATGCTCTATTCATAATGTTTAAACCGATGCGTATTAATTATATTGTATTTATAAATTTTAAAAGGTGCCGTTGCCCTTTTTTTGTCTGCTGAAGTGCGGGAAGTTTTCCTTCTCAGAAATATTGCCAGGGGGAAAAAAATGACTTGCATTTATTTCTCCAAATAAAAAAAACCGTTGAATCATTAAAAGTCAATATATAATTAAAAAGACGGGTTGTGTAACAGACTTTGTGAAATCGAAATCGGGCAGAATTGTATAATTTTTGATGAATTATTATTATGTTCGTATTTTTTGGTTTTTCCTATTTGTATAGTACAATTAGAAATTAGCTGTTACGGAATTAATGAATATCGACGACTTTTGTTTTTTAAGATTATTAATAACTGAAGATTTGTTAAACTTTTTTCATTATTATTATTATCATTATCATTATTTAACCCAACGTGTAATTAATGTTTTATTTTTTTTTTTTTTGCATTTTTCAATGTGCGCCTATAGTGCTCGAATTTGTACTCTGATACTTAAAACAGAAAAAAAAACACAAAAAACGATTTGTTTCTACTTATAAAAAAAAAACAGTTTTTGCAAGCAATAATGTGAGTGCGTAACGAAATTTCCGGATCATCGGTCGATGCCCTTGCAAAGTTTTGTTTTAGCTCTATAGATAGTAACGAAGAGTCCTAATAGGCCCTTATAAATTCTACAGTTGTGGTACGTAGTCAAACTATGCATATTTTCTCGCGCACGCAGGAAAAAAATTTTAAGTAACACGTGTGCGGTACCTTTTGCGCTAAGGTTTTTTACCGAGACTATTAAATAATCAACCGGAGCAGAATATAATTAAAAATTCCGTCATAATTCTTTAATATAATTATAAAAAAATTAACGTTTCCGAAATATATTAAGTTTTTCTTTATTTTTTCATTGAATCGTTTATACAAAAACGATTCACTGGAAAAATAAGGAAAAACGTAATATATTTCGGAGATTTTAATTTTTTTTATAATTATACCATTGTGTGGTGTGTCATACCTGTGAAAATGACAGTAGTCTAAAATGTTTCCAATGAGGAGGAGCCATTTGATTTCGAAACATTCCTAATATTTCATCTTGGCTGGTGAAATAGATCGGCACACTGAATTTGTGAAAATGTTAAAAATAATATAAATGCAAAAAGTAATATTTCTATAAATTTACGGTTATATATATATATATATATATATATATATATATATATATATTTATATATATATAGATGAAAGCAATTGTAATATGTGTGTAGCGATTATAATTAAAGAAAAATATTTTAAGAAAATAATTTTTTTTTCAAACGATATTTTAATAAAAATGAATGGGGAACTAATTTTTAGCACGATTGAATTTAAATTAAAAAACTGTGACGATTTCGCTGTAGGAAAAAGTACACTGTTGCCTGATCGTAGCACCATAAAAAATTTCAGAATATTTCGAAACGAAACGGCTCTTCTCATGTTTAACCGAATGTAGCCCCCCATTTTGAGTATCAGTTTACAGGGTTAGTAATCGAACGCATTTTGACTACAGCATCATAGGTAAAGAAATTGTCCATTTTTCAAAACTTTTATTCAAACAAAACAACAGTATACATTTTCAGCGCCAATTTATAAAATTTCACTCAATTTTTTTTATTTTTATGCGCAAGGAACTATACTTTCGTTTCTTAAAATACTTTAAGAAATTAAATCGAAAAACAAGTTATTTTTGATTACTCGTATAATATAATAAATAAATAAATAAATAAAAAAAAAAAAAAATATATGTCGTCAAACAATAGTTTTAACCGAGTTTTTCGGTTGTTAAATTATTACCTTATATATTATTCAATAATGTGTAGAGATTTTTATTTTAAACTGTATTGATCGGAGTATAAAGAAGTACGTTCCTTTACGAGGGATGGACATTCAAAGAAGATGTGGTCAGGATCGCGGACGGCTTCGTCGTCAGGATGAAAAGGGTAACTACGGGAATAGTCCGAGACGAAGACGAAAACGTGAGGAAGGAAGAAGAGTATGATTGAGACGTAAACGGGGACAATAGAGACAATAACAGAGCGGCGAAGCGAAGGAAAATTGTAAAACCAAGGCCGAATATTACTAGGTTGGATGGAAAAATAAAAGGAAGATTGATTGGAAAAGGAGGAAACGTAAAAATCTGATCAATTTTACGCAGTGGGAGAAAATTTGAAACGGGAATTTTAGTGAAATAAAAGCAAGTGGATATAGTAATCTGAGTCAAGGAATCGTTACCCTGACCCAGAGCATATCAATGCGGATAGCATGAAGTTGAGAAAAGAGTGTGAACGAGAGAGCGAATACGGAGAATGAAAAAATCATAGGAGTGAGAGGGGAAATATATGAAAATAGCTTTAACATGGGTCAGAGATAATTAAATATTTAGAAGAAGATCGACGGGAGGATATATATGAATTATACGGACCGTGGAATGGCCATTAGCTAGGCCGTAGAGATAGTACAGTGTTAAAAATTATTTAAAATTCTATCATTTACTCGATGTGTAGATAACGAGAAATATTCACTGTAGATTTTGCTGAGTGGAAAATTATTAGGAGGATAAAGGTAACGAATTTTATTCGTTTTTTTTTAACAAGTAAGGATTTTTTATTGATTTTAGATTTTATCATCTAGATTAAATTGTATCGGGGCACGAAAAAAAAATATATATATTACGAAATATTTGAAAATTATGTGAGGTTTTTTCTGTTCGGTTATTAGCTGATAAAACTTGAACTATCAGGAAAAGCCGAGGAAATTTATTTTAAAAAATACTATAAAATGGAAAGATAAACGGGAATAGGTCAATTCCGACTTGGACTGTCGCAAGATAGAACGACCGGAGGCAGAGCTTGTGTCCGATGTTGAGATGGATAGAGGTTTTTGATGCGTTCAGTCTCAAAACCAAGGCTATATTAATAATGATAATACAATGTTCCGAATTTCGAAGTAAGTAAAAAATAAAAACATCGTTATATGGGGTTGGCATTTTCCGAGAGTCGCGTACTTGTATTTAGTGCTAGGTTGCCTAAAGTGCGATAAACATGCTGCAATAGATAACAAAAAAAAACGTTTTTTAAATGGCGCACGATTTCATGTAAATTATGTTTTTAATCAGTCAGTCAGCGAAATGTTTTTACTACTTATTTTCGACGTCTGTTCATGATTCACGAGACATCCAACTTCAATTATAGCAGCAACAGCGTGTTCTCGTTATTAACGGGTAGAGCACTGAGGGGAAATATCATCGCGTTGACATATGTTCGGTGCATAATTTTATGGTGTGCATAATATAATAAGGTCTTTATCATTAACGGGCATCGGAGTTTAACAACTAGTGCGCAGTCCTCGCTTCCGTTATTAAGATTTATATGGGTTCGTCCCGCGGTTTTCGTGATCAAGTTAAATTTCTCGAAGCTTCATTGTGCGCATACGGTCGCCGCGCGGTGCTCAGTTGATGTTTCGTCGAGGAAGAATAAAAACCAGTTCTTCTAACTTCTTCATTTTGAATCGTTTCTTATACTGACCTCAGGAAGTGCCTAATGGCCGACGGATATGCCGTTTTGCGCGTCCTATTGTTGTCCCGCACCGCTTGACATTAGCTAGTTTTGGTTTTTTTCGTTATTTTTTCGTGCAAAAATCTCGTCATTTTCTGTTCATTCACACCACGTTTCGCGGCTGATGGTGTTTTCCGTACTGAATGTTCTACACTTGAAGAAACTGTTGTTGCACAGAAGCAAATAGTTTGTATGGTGTTCTTTATGGGCTGGTGCTGTCAACCGCGAATTTCGCCATGTCTACCAGATTACCTGTAGAAGTGTACTATAGTTTTCAGCTAATTGCGGTTTACAACGACAAAGTTTGTACTATTACGAAACGCTGAAATCCATCGGTATACTACTAGCTAGCTTAAGTAATCAAAAAAAAATCGTAATTTGACTCGCGAGCTTATTTTATGCCGCTAAGAACGATTAAAACTATAAAATATACAAAAATATGTACGAAGGTTCTTGAAAATGTTTTTGGTCTTCTCGGTCTCGCCAACGACGGACATTAACCTAGTCCAGAAGAGGAATTTATATCTATATTTTCGATGTATTGGGATTCGTATCGGGGGTTCTACATGAACGAAACACCACTGTCTAATGCGCTATAGTAGCTGGCTAAATGTGGGTGTGTAGTAATTATAGGACAATTCTGTCAGGATTTTTACCCTGACGGATTTTTCATCGCTGTTTTTTTTTGTAAAATTCTATTGACCTTTTTTTTTTTGATATATATAATTATTGCTTTTTTTCACTCAAATATTGGAAAATAATTATTTTAAATAAGTTAACAGCAAACTCAACAACTGCCGAGCTGTGGTACTTCTTTTTAATGATTTTCCTTTAAACAAAACTAAATTATTCGTTGTTTTATTTGTGTGAGTGTTACGATTGCGGCTGAGTAGGTCTAATCCAACGCGCGAGATATTATATATAATTTTCAACCAAAACGTATAGAAAACGGAACAGCTATAATAGCGATGCAGTTTTTGTGCGAAGATGCGTACGTTTCCTGAATATCTAAACGACCTAAATTTTAATTAAGGAAAGAGAAAACACATTTTTTTTTTTTTGTTTTTTTCAATATAAAATAAATAAAATATTTTATATTTTATTTTTTGGGCGCGCCTGTGGCTTTGACTTAACAACTATAAAAATTTAAAAAAAAAAAAAAAAAGGATAAAATCGAGAGATGATTAGAAATAGAGCTTAGAAAAAAATGAAGTACGGGTATTATGGAGATGGGAAGGAAAGGATAAAGGAAGAATTATAAGGAGCAGGAAGATCCAGTGCTATGATTTTGGCGTACAAAGCAGAGTGTTTAGATTGAAGGGCGGCGGGACATTTCAAAAGAAGATGTGGTTTGCAATATATGGTGGAACAGAGATGGAACTATGAAGGGGTCAATCGGGAGTGAAGGACAAGGAAAAACGAATACTCTATACAATGATGTTATTTAATTTAAAAAAAAATATATATATATATATATTTAATATATATTACATACTTGCTTACATCAATCTTTTTTAACCGCTAAAAAGACACAACCAAAAAAAATTACAATGTACAAGATTTAAATGTAATATAACAAATTGTATGTATTGCTATTGATGGTGGTCGTGGTCCGTTGGATTGACTGTCTGATATCTTTCGGGTGGCCGAGGCTATACAATCGATGAGCGGTGCAATCCGTGTGCAGATTTTATTTCTGCTGAAGAGGTGCGCGGATTTGACGTTAACGTCAACCGGTTTTCGACTCGATTAGCAGATACGCGACCGTAATATAATTAACGACTTATTTTTTACCGCGATTCCTGCCACGATCAGAAGGAGCCAAAAAATAATTGTTCTGGCAGCAAAAGGTAAAACAGCGACTGCCTCTTCATCCGCTACCTCAAAACCGTGTCTTACTGTGATCATTTCTTCCTTTGTTTTCTCCGTGACCAATCGCAATCGTTTTCACTAATTGAGTTGAGCTTTCACTGGCGGAACCGCGTGATATTCATCCCCGATCGACAACAGGACCTCACCACATTTTCTCTCATCTCGTTTTCCAAAATTTTATATTTTTATATTACGTTGTGTACAATGTAGTGATTACAACACTGTATTGAATATTAAACATTGACATCATTTTGACTTTTTTACTTTTTTTTCTTTTCCCATCTTTTTAACCAGAAGAAAAATTGATTACGTTTTGAGAAAATAATTCGTTAATGATATAGCCGTTCAAAAAAAAAACTAACAATTTTTTTTTTCTCGTATTTTTTATTTTGTTTACGGGATGTGTGATAGCGCCTATCAGCTCTTCATATCGGAAACAATCTGTCAGTTATTTGTTAGAATTATCGTCGAATAAATCTAATATCATCTATGTCAAAACTTCCAACACGTCAACTACCAGCTGAACTTTTTTAACATCATTGGGGTATAATGTGAACGCGAGGCATTAATTAAAAAAATAAATGAAATACCCCCCAATTGATAGCCCTGCAAAAACTATTTTTCTTCTTTTTTATTGCGTGAATAAATAGAGGCTTAAACGTTTTTCATATTTTTTGTTTCGTAGTTTTTAATTATAATGCGGAGCGAAAGAGATTTTTCCTCATTTTCGAAATATTACAATTTTCGTATGCAGATCATTTTTTTTTTTTTTTTTTTTTGCTTCAATTACAAAGCGCTATAGAATAACAAATTAAAAGAGAATAAAATTTTTCGTAGAAAAATTTTAGTGTTAAGTATGGAGAGTGATTGTAGTCAGAAATAATCGGTTAAATTTTTGCATTTCCACGTTTTTATCAGTCTTTTCCAACCTAAATTTTCCCCCCGTATCTGCAACAATAGCAACTTGTTTTTTTTTTTTTCTGTTTTTTTTTAGAACTTTTTTTTTTCCTACACAGGTTCAGGTCTGTCTAGGTGTACCAATTTTCATTAAAGCAGCCTTTGCCGTTTACGAAACATGGACGTTTATGTTTCCACATTAAAGCGCTTAAATGATGTAGTAAAAAATTTCTTTTTTGGTTATAACTTTCTACGGATTTGCATAAAAATTATCTCGCCGTTTTCGAGATCTTAGCGTTCCAAGTAGCGAAGATAATTTTTTAAAGTTCAATCAATTTGACAATTAGTTTTTTTTTCAGCGCAAGTAGAATTTTTGAGTGTCAGTGTGCGGTAACGGGAATCAAAGCACGTCTTAATCAAGCGAAACACAACTAATCACCATGACATGGTGGCTGAATTATATTTTCCTCAGTTACAAACCGCTTATAGAATTCAAAAAAAAAAAAGTAAATACATTATTAGACATGAGACAATTTGTAGACTGAATCCAATACATACAATTTACAAATTTTGCGATGCAATGCATTGTTTTTACTTTTTTTTTTTTTTTGTTTTTTCCCTGTAAATGTTAACTCAATATTAAACAAGTGTTCTGGCAAACGAACACGTATCATAGAATTGGTGAATGGGTTAAGTATATAATAACGGTGTATATTGGTTAAAATTTTATTCTGTAAGAGAAATATTTAATTTTACTGTTTTAATTGAATAGTTTATATACCTTATGTACTACAAAATTGTAATAAAACTCGGCACATCATCCTAACTTTACAGTAAAAATTTTACGAACAAATATAGAAGAATTTTTGTTTTTATCGATTCTTAAATGTTTTTAAATATCGGATGAGGACATTTTTAAAATTCTTAGAAAGAATAGCCGCTAAACACGAAATAGTAGAAACAACTAATTACAGATTTGACGCGATAACGAAGAAAAAATCAAAAACAGCGATGCGATTGCATCCCATCGCAAATTCCACCAAAAATATACCGGTTCCAGTTTAGCAGACAAATTTGAGTTTAACATACTAAATGTGTACCGCGTAATTCAACTATTAAATTTTTCAAACGACCATTATTGTATTTACTTAATTTTCGAATTGTTATAATATCAGGGGCAAGTCACCCAATCGGGAATTTTGTCGTAAAACCGGGGGAAAAAGTAAAAGTAGCCGAAAATGATATAAAGAAAAATGACATTTTTTAAGCGAAAGATGAATGTATTTTTTAATGTACTTCACACTCAAGAATAAATTACGAAGTTTTGTTTTATGTAAAATATGCTGTGGCGGTCAAATATCAATAGTAACAAAAAAATTCCATTCTTTTTTTTTTTTTTTTTGTACAATTCTAGTAATCAGGAGAAATCAGAGGAAGGATATGGAACAGGAAAACCGGGAATTTAAAAATTTTGTATTTGAGATGTATGTTTTTTTTATTTATGGCTGGCAATTTTCCCGATTTTAATGTTCTACTTGCCGCTGGGCCGTTCTGCATGCACTCAATAAACAATTGTCGTTCCGGACAAGGTCATTTCTGGACTCTAGAGCTTATTCATTTCATTGTGTCGTTGTTTTCAAATATGAAGTCGCACCGAGTGAAAAAGCTTCTTTTTCACGACCGCGGGAAATTCGATTGTATGCCGGGGGGGGGGGGGGTTAGCAGTTGCTCCATCGCAGTCTATGAATCTGTGATTTCATTTTGTTCAGCTGTTCGATTTCGCGTAAAATAATTAATTAAATGTATAGGTGTATTTTGATTTGTTCGGAAATGTCACTGACGTTACAGAGCTAACATAATTAATGTATCTGTCGCGAGCCACGGCAGGTGTTCTCCAAACTGCGCGTGCCACTAAAATTAGGATACTGTTCGAGAAGTTACTACTATTTGGTCCGATGGTGTTTAGTGGTGTAACCCCTGTTTGGCGCAAAGTAATTTTCAGTGAATTTGAAATAATTTACCCGACGAGAAGACCCCGTTTGAAAGGAAAGGAAGAAAAATCAAAATCGCGAATCAAACGTGAATCGGCGCGACCTACAATTAAAACGTGATCCGTAGAATTGGTTGCTCGAATGTGTAACCTGTTTTCCGTGCATGATTCATCATCTTTCATTCTTTCTAGTCGCTTCTTCCTTGTTTTCTCTCCATCTCTTTGTTTTTCTGATATTCTAATTTCTGCCAATTTAATCAAGTTCAGCGGTTGCGCGTCTCTATCTTCCTTCCTTTAAAGGTCACCACCACGGGGAAATTACACATATAGCGGGAGCTTTTTTTTCTCTTTTTCCGTGCGTTCACACTAGCGCGGCCATTCTCGTAATTGGGTATCTGTGCTGCGGTGGCTGCCGTGTACGCAATTAATTCCGTAAACCAGTTTTTTTTCTTTTCTGCGTTGCTGCCTGCTTGGCGTTTTTACTTAATTTCAGTCAAACTTGAGTCGGCCGGGGCCAAGAATAAGAGCGGATCGTGTTGTCAGCGGCGGTGCGTTTATAACTCGGCCGCCGACTCGTGCTGTAATATTCGTCATGACGACGATAGCCGAAAGAGTTCCACTTGACGCCAGCTGTGTTACGAGCAATGTCAGAATTACCTGTAGGTCGTCCTGTCCCCCCTCACCTAAAATACACCCACACCCGCCGGTTCGTCCATGCAGCACACACACACAAACAAAAAAACACTCTCTGGGCGCACACTAGTAAAACGTATGTAGAGTTTCTTTGCACGGTCGGTACCTGGCGCTTAAAGCGAATTTATCGCGCGACAGTAATTACGATGTAAGTGGGTGCCAAAGTGTTTTGTTGCATGGATTCTGTATGTATGCTAATTGGAAATATCTCGAGCGTACGAATTGGTGTCTTTTTTTAACTACTTAAATGCCATCATATTTTAGATATGGCAGAGTATCGTTGGCGCGATGATATTTTTCATTTGTAACTGCGCCAGTTCGGATAAGTCGTAAGTGTCTGTTCTTCTTATACCATTAAATACCTAAAGGAATGTGAAGAACGACAGGAGAAAGTGAGGAGGTTGTGCGCGTACGAGACTTTTCCCACTTTTCCCCAGCATCCTAGGGCGCGAGATGTGTTGGTTTGGTCAGGGGTGGCCAACTCAAGCTCATTTTTTCTTTTTCTTTTTTTTTTTTTTGTAATGGAACATTCAATTTCTTTGTGATGGAAGTGATATACAAAATTGAGGTTTTGACAATTAAATTTCGGCGCTACACGTATTGTACAATGCGGTAGTGAATAGCAGCCCGTTAAAGATACGGTATGCAGTGTTGTCTGTTAGAGAAATCGGCAAAGTATTTAGAAACATACCGGGAGGGGGGGGAATTAAACTGAAAGTGGTAACTTATTTAATTTGTGCTCTCGGGATGGTGATTATAAAGAGTTGTACGCACGTTAGGTTTTGTCCATCCCAGATGCCAATTGTGTGGGTTATAATTTTTTTTTTTATATATACTTCTGCACTATAAAACTGCATTTTATTAGTTCATTTTTGTTTAGGTCATTGTTTCACGGTTATCTATTTGCGGTGGCTTCTAAAGTTTAAACATTCAGTTAATATCGTCATTTGCTGTAACACTGCATTTAAGACACTGTAACGGTCGATGAAAAACAAAATTCTTCTATGTACGTTCGTAAAATTAACTGTAAAGCTAAGATATAATACCGCGTTTTATCGCAATTTTTTAATGTACAAACTACGTAAGACATTCTGAATATATGTAGTTATACAACAGATAGAAATATAACAAACAAATTTAAGAATAAAAATGATTTCTTACTTAGAAATGTTGTATTTGTTATAACTTACTATATTCTATAATTTTAACAAATAGGTTGTTGTTACAAGATTCTTTATTATAAGACATTCAATTAAGAATTGGTTCAACTAAAACATTTCATAATAGCACGAAATCTGAACCAACACACACTTGTATCCGTGATTTAATAATAAAGTGTACAGTAACCTGTTAACCATTCTATGAGAATATAGATTTGTTTGCTAGAATGCTTAAGCGTATTTGCATAATATTTAGAGGAAACAAAAAAAAAAAAAAAAGAATACGGTGCAATCGTGTCTGATTCGAACCACACGGGAAAGCCATTGAAATCTATCTGGCCTGTAACTGTTTGCTTCCTTTCGAAGTTTTAAAAATTCTCGGGAGAAATGCCATGTAAAACGAACTTGCTAATTTTATTCGCAGATATGATAAAAAAGATAGTGTAATTCAATTATACAGAAAAACGTAGCACCAGAGGGTTTTTGTGTTTTAAGAAAAAGGGGAAAATTAGTATCATTGTGTTATTTGAAAACTGTAATATTTCCGGTTAGTTGGTAATTTCTAGATTTGGATGTAATGAGGTTCTATTAAAATCATTGACGGTGCTATAAGTCAGATTTACGCAGAACATTGGCAATAATAGATAATAAAATAATCAATTGAAGAAAAATTAATGAGTAGGTATAAATATGGTTATAAAATGTATAAAGAATTTTTATATCAAAAAGGACGAAGGCACGATTTTCAATTTAAAAAAAATAATTATAAAACATTAGAGCTTCTAAAAGTCTCTTAATGGATAATAATTTTTTCAATTATTAATGTACTTTTTTTTTTTTTTTCACCTATCAACTATGGATATTGTGTTCAGCGCAAGTGAAATGTTTGTATATATTTCAAATGTGCGGTAACGAGATTGGGTCTTATCGGAACAAAACACCACTATCTAATCAATGGCGCCACAGGTAGTAGCAGCTGGTGGTGTATCATTTAGAAGTAAAAATAAACAACTATTTAATAAAAAAAAAAAAAAAAAAGAAAAAAAAAACACCCAGAAAAACAAAATAGTACCGCGTTGATATTTAGTGAATGGGTGGTAACAAAATATCATTTATAATTTATTACGATAAAAGATAGTACAAAAATTAATGCCGAATAAAATAATGTAAATAGAATTCGGTCATTAAACAATCGTGTAATCAATACATGTGCATATGCCAAAAAAAAAAAAACGTAAAAATTGAAACAGACCAATTGTATATTTAACTCGAATGGCTGATAGGCGGGAAGTTCCGAATTCTCCAGTTTATGTACTACCGTTGAATAAATGTGCGATGAGAATGAAGGTATGTGCTGCGCTAGATCGTGTTCACACGGAGTTTTTTAGTTTTCAATAACATTTTTATACTTAAATTATCTATTAAAAAAGTAAAAAGAATTTACTTTTTCATATAATTCATTTAAAAAAAAACAAAAAAAAACTGTTTTTTATTTTTTTTAATGAGTGAAGTGTGCTTTATAATAGACCAACTGTTACCATGTAGAATTATATATCACATAATTGCTTCGTCATTATACTAATCAACCGTGATTCATGTAATTTAGTTCAGAATTTTCTTGGGCTTTCTACGTGTTTTTCCAATTTTGTATTATAATATATCCGGAGAGACGATATGCTATTTAAAATTTCTTATTTTTAACGATCTTACGGGAAATTAAGTAATTTGGTCGGAGATAAAATTATTTCCAAAACCGAAGTTAATTGACAGCGTTTATTGCTCCTTGTAGTATCTTGTAAATAATCGAATTATGTTTAGATACTCGATTATTCGTATATTCGTTTGGAAAGAGAATCCTCTGATTAATAATAATCCTACTTCGCACTCCGGTAGAGAATAAATTGAATCGGAATATGTGAACTAATCGTAGCAGTGCGAAATATATATATATGTATATTCATATTGCTTCTGAAATCGACCATTTGATGATTAGTGAATAAGTAAACACATTGTTTTTTTAAATTTACTGAAGCGGTTCACAAATTTACATTGAACTTAATGATTAATATTATTCAAAATTGTCATAATTTAAAAAAGTTAGGAGTATTGGCAATTTAATCCCGGGGTGTTTTTCCGATTTTATAATTGATTTCCAAATAGTCTAAATAATCTTTTTGATAAATTAATAAAATTTAAAATTGGATATATTTTAATTATTAAAAATTATTTATAACGTAATAGATAAAAAATTGTTGCATTTGGTATGTAACATTTCATTTAGAAAATCTCGAATTTTTCTAATGCCGGATATTAATTATACGTACGGAGAAAAACTTATTTCTAATACTGACTTTTGTGTAAACGGTTCTCGACGTAAGTGCATAATTCTTTAAAAATATACAATTCTCAATAATTCATCAATTAATGTACAGGATTTTATGTTACATAAAGAAAGTAAAGCAAAGTATAGGTCCCATACACTTGTCAGGCAGTCGGAGTTGTTGTGGAACTATTTATAAAAGTCTAATGTGGATCTGAAGAGACTATTGCGGGACAATTCTTTTCTCTGAACGTCTTTACTTTCTTTCGGACAATTCTCTGGTATAAGTGGTATTCACTTTCACATTAAGCATGTACATGGGAATGTATCTGAAGCGAGATAACTCCCGAAAATCTGTGAATCCTCTGGTTTAGTAGCCGAGCACTTTTAGACTACTATGAGAGGAGCTACCTCATGTTACATATATTTCACAAGAAAATGTTGATTCTTCCGTATTGTAGTATTTGCGAATACGATTTTTTTCTTGGAAAAACTTCTTATTTTCTAAATTAATAATTTGTTAAAAATAATTGTATTTTTATCATCGTTTGTATAATTAGGGTCTCGTAATATTTTTTCCCTAAAATAGTCAAAAAGGACTATTAAGAAACTGGCGAACGCGATATTTCCAATACCTGAAAAAAATCTGCTGATTCTCATAGACTAGGCGGTCCGATTTATTTCGATAAGAATGGTTTACCGAATAATAACACGTTAATAAAATTGCATTCTTGGTTTAACCCCTACAAAAGCTCGCAATATTGTTACTGGACTCGCTGTGCAAAGGTCAGAATGTTACTCTATATTCGGAATTCATTACAAAAACCTTTTTTTTTTTTTTTTTCCGAAACACTACGTAAGAATGTAAAACAGATAAAGAGAAAACTCGCTGATGTACAAGAAAATCGTTTCCGAAGAGATCAAGATGTATTACCAACAACTGTAATCGAATTAAACGCTTTATATTAGGTTTATTAAACCAGGCTGAAAAGCTGTGAAATTGTCTCGTCAAAGGTTTGTTGTGTCAGATTTTTGATTCGGCTGGTGCTGAGGAGTGGTGTATCGTTTTGTTATAAATTAACGACGATTTAGCTTTTTTTCAAAAGCTTTTTCGATTTGATAAAAAACACTCATGAAGAACTTTTAAATAGATTGACCTTTTTATTAATAACGCAAAAAAAAAAAAATATGTTTTTGAAAAATTAATAAAAAATACTGTTAATGTAATACAAAGGTCAATATTTTTTGTCCCTTTAACTGCAGACATTAGTGCAAGTGAAAATTTTTAAAAGTGTCAATGTGCGGCAGATCAAGTCCTACCCGAATTAAACACCACTGACTAATCAACTATATCACGGTAGCTAGTTCAAGTTATACTTAGTTTAATCATATTGCGCTCTGTTCTTGAGTAGTAGTACAAGCAAAAACAATATTAATGTAACTGAATAAAGGGGTCTGATTATATAGTAATTTACTTACGACTGTATTTTATACCTGAACAAAATTGATGGCTTAAGAAAATACATGATTACTATGAAAGGTAACCTAATTGGATATTTTTGTTTTTTCCGGAACAAAAAATTTCAACTGCAACTGTTCGCAACTCGGAAGAAATAAGAAAGGCTATTGAAAACAGTATAAGATAAAAATATATACTGGCCGCCGCGATAGCCTAGTAGCCTGAACTCTTGATTATTAAGATAGGTATGAGTTCGATTCCCAGCAACGGCCAAAAAAGTATAGACTGATTATTTACTGAAAAGGTTAATTTTATGATTAGTTAGTGGGCAAATGGTATTTTTAAAGCCAGGTCAAAAAAAAAAAACATAAAAAAAGGACAATATCGCAAAAAAAAAACGTGTTGTCAACCCCTACCCGGTTTAAATCATATCCTGCCGAAACTTGGAGATGTAATACGTATGTTTAAAATTATCGAGTTATGCAGTTTTTCAGTGGGTGTCCGGTTTATTTTAAAAAAGCGATTAAGTATTGTGGCGGAATTGAAATGTAAAAATTAATGTGCTGGTGGCCAAGTGGTTAGTCGCCAGGCCAAAAAAGAAAAAAGAAAAGATAAAAAAATACGGGGTTGTAGATGGATTCTCGCCGAGCCAAAAAAAAAAAAAAAATACGTGGGCATAAAACAATAACAATGATAAATATCCTGTTATCAGTGCGATGACCGATTGTATAATTTTCATTACGGCTCCTGTGATTTATAGGTTGCTGGAAATGAAGCGGTGCAACGCGTTATTTAATTTTTTCCTGATAAGAGAAGTTCGACTCTATTTTTGGCCAATCCGGCGCATTTTAAGAGATATTATATTGATGCTAATAATATTTTGACGGTACGTGTGTATGTAGGTCGGCTGATCGGACTCCGACGTCTGGTTGTTAAATGGTTAATGATTTTTATCAGTGTTTCAAGGCTAAGGTTAGGAAGAGGTACTAATGACCTCTTAGAAAAAGCAAGATGCAGATGATGTAACAGCGCAGGTCATGGAAACAATCTGTCGGTACGGCGTTGTGCTTTAGTTGTTTTTTTTTTTTCTTTTTTTCCCCCGGCGATTAGAGAAGGATGAAGAATTGTGCAATTTTGTTTCACAAATAAGATCAAGAGAAATGGAGGAAAATGAGGGGAGATAATGCGGATGAGATGTGTTTCTATTTATGCCAGCTCATGGTAATTTGTAGGGCGGTACCTCTGATAATGAACTCACTCGAGATAGAATTTTCTTTGTCGTGGTCATAGTAACATCTACATATAATATGTATGTGTAATTATATATAATAACTAATTGATATTTAAAAAAAAGGATTAAAACAGTATTGCTGTCTTTTTTTTTTTTTTTTCCATTGTACCGACAGCAGTCTGCCATAAACAATGGTGATATAAGAATATAAGGAAAGGAGGGAAAATTGGGGAAAAGTGGAATGAATAGAAAAGGAAAAGGAAACGAATATTAACCTGACAGTTCCAACGAAATGCCCGATTCAGGTCTTAAGAAGAAAATGGTTTATTTATCCTTTTTTTATTTATTTATTTATTATTTTATTAATTTATTTATTTATTTTATTAATTTATTTATTTTCACACTACATAACGATTATGCGTAGTGTCTCCGAGAGCAATATAATAGCGCTTAAGTTATCGGAAGTGCATCCCGGCACCACTTTTTCCTTTTCAGTCGCCGGCTGGATCTGGCTGGAAGATCAATAGTGAACATTCGGTATATAAGTGGATTCGAGCTAAACTGAAGTTTCTCAAAGAACTTTTTGTACTGTTCCGCATAAACATCCTTCACGTATGGAACATTCAAGTCCGCATGCAATGTGTCGTTGGATACGAAATAAGGCGCAGATACCATTGTACGGAGAATCTTGGACTGCTGTTGCTGTATCCTAAATAAAATGTAATGAACATTTTTTGAGAATCTTAATGCCTCGGGGTTCTAAATTTCTTAATTTCCCCGCGGTGTCGATCGATTAATTGTATTTTTTGATGTTTCCTTTTGTTATTCATAGAAGAAATTTCACCATTTCGTTTTAAAAATTTTCTTTACGATTTATCGGAATGTTAAGGCTATTTTTACTGTATGATATTTTTTAGCGCAATCAGTATATTCACACGTAGTAAATCAGGTGCGCGCCTATTAGTACCGATAGTAAGTGGCATGGACTATTTTTTTTTCTTTTTCTTTTTTTTTTTTTTTTAACATTAAACGCGTCCCGCGCTCCAGCAAATAAACAAGTACTGTAAAACAGTTTATTATTTCGGATGTTCTAAATATAAATTACAATCACGCGCGGTACGCATTTACGTGATTCATAAAAAGAAAATGATTTTTTTTGAATGAAGTTTTTTTAAGCCATTATTTTAAAATACATACATTTGATTAAACGTTTTACTAGAATTTTAGATTTTTTTAAAAGTCGCCTATAAATCAAATTTTAAGGCCCTCTTCTCACTTTTGAAGAGGATTTTTTTAATTAAGTTTCTGTCGATACGGGTCAAGAAAAAAAAACATACTAAATTTTCTACGATCATTTAAATTAATTTTTTTTCGGTACACAAAGTTTCACATATTTTATCAGTAAGACGTACCTTCCAGTAGCATGTATCAGTTTGAAATCGGCCACATCACTATCTCCCGCAAACATTTAGTCGACCAATTGTCGCCTCTGGCTGTGTGTGCGGCTAATCGGGTGTCTTAGCAGTTCCATACATACTCTTGATTTGTCTAATATTCATTGTGTCACGAAATTAGCCTAGCAAGAAATATGCTGGAGATCCTTTCAAATGCAGTAACTTCCATCACCAGAGTTATAGCCTTCGTCAGAACGAGTGGTTTAACCCAGCATATTTAAATTACTTCCGTGTATGTGCTGTGTACAAGTCCATAGTAGTTACACACAGCATATGTAATGGGTAAGAAGAAAAATTCCATTTTTAACTATAGTAACCTTTGTATTTTTTAAAAATGTGAATATATTTGATTTTCGTTGTTTACTTTAAAAACAAAATGATTAATCAACTTTATCGATTTACACGGTTTTGCCGTCCGTAGAACGAGTTGATTAGGACTATATTTAAAAAAAAAAAAAAAAAATGTTTCTACTTTTTTTAAACTTTGGATGATTTTACTGGTAATTGTAGCACTTAAAATAACATAGGTCTTAATTTTTTTCTATATGGCCGAAATTAATATTTTTGTGTGGTTTGTGCAATTACACAAACACACGATGAAATTAATTTCGACCATACAAAAAAAAATTATGACCTATGCCATTTTAATAGTAAAGTCTAGTTTGTAATAATTCTATCATCATATATATATATATAAAGTAGCAGCAATTTTAAGTTGTACAATTTATGTATTTTTACAGGGGAATATTTTAATTTCCGAAACATTTACGGGTTTTATTTTCATTTATTTAATTATTTATTTATTTATTTATTTTTTGTAATTGTGCACTCGGAGGTTTCTGTAAAATTTGGTGGGGCGGATCGAATTGTAGTTTCCGGTGGGCAAAGGGATTTTTTCGTTGTGTAAAATTCAAGCTCTAGTCATTGCTATATTTTATTATAAAAAAAAAAAAAAAGTCGAAATCGTTGTATGAGAAGGTACGAAGCTACGGAAAATATGTTGCTTGCAAAGATATTAAATTTTGGATATTTTTGAAATTCTGGATGTTAAAAGAATAGAAAAAAAAAAAACGACTTTTAAACATGTTGAATTTTTTCGCTTTACTTTGGAAATAAATCTAAATATTTCTTTTTTTTCTTTTACTCTTGTTTTATTTACGTTTCTTGACAATGCAGAAATATAGATTTCATTTTTTCAAAAAAAAAAAAAAAAAAAAAATAGAAAAACATGTTAAATATATTTTAGAATTTTTGTAACTTTTGCACTTTGTGTTGGTTCTATAATTTGAAAAATTTTGACTAACGAGCCGGTTCGGTAATCCACTCTTACCGAAATAAATCGGACCGCTTAGTCTATTTGAATCAGCAGCTTGTTCAGGAAAAGAATGTTCACTATTTTCTTAATAGCCTTTTTCATTTCACAATTCTACATCTTTTTTATCATCAACTCGAATATTTTCTACTTTTTGTCGGATATTTTTTTTTCCCTCTTCATTTTGAAGCCATTTTAATTAAAATAGCTACTCTCCCGACCGAGTTTATAATGATGTAACAAAAATTAAAATAGAATTATAATAAAAATTAAATCGAATTAAAGTAATAAAATGTAATTATAAAACTTTTAATCCGCCATGAAAAAATTCTTTAAAGCGCGCCGGGTAATATGCAATCGATCTCGGGTGAAATATAAGTCAGTTCTTGGCAATGTCAGTTGCTGCATCATTAGCGACCAGGTAAACGTCATGGGGGGAAGCAAACTACTAAGAGAAATGCGTGAAAAAATATTATGGGAAAAAAGAACATAACTCGCTGTTTAAAAGACCATGGATGCGATTGTGACGATTTTTTTTTTTTTTTTTTTTTGATGACGAGTTGGTGTGTACTGTTTATAACATTTTAGAAATTTACAAGTTGTTTTGATCGATTCGTTGATTTATGTTTGTCTTTATCATCGGATACACTTCATTTTGATTAGTTATCAAAATAAACGCAGAATTTCGTTGCTGGTTTCATTTAACAACCGTAGGAACAATTTTAAATGTTATCAGTGATAAAAACTGAAGAAAAGGAAAAAAGCATACGATACAAAATATATTTTTCTTAAATAAATCTCTGTTCCGAATTGTTTTTATACTTGTATCGGGCAGTTGGCATACTAGGTAGAAAAGGTTTTACGTTAATGAATCACATCCGGTAAAGAGATATATGCATTATGCGACACTAGTGCGAAATTTAATTTTAAATAAACCAAAAATTCGCTTAGCGTTTTATGTTGTTATGGTTTTCGATTTAAATAGGCGGTTTAAATGGAAAGTAATGTATGAAATAATTAAAATTAGACATACTAATTCATTTATTTAAACCAAAAATTTTCTTATCGGCAGTAGTAGACACGCTATTGGTGTATGTAGATATCTAAGAAAAAACAGGTGAAAAGAAGCGATCAAGGCTAAATTATATAATTACTGTCAATGCCGTTATTTTTACCTTTTGTAAATAAAAGTGTAAATGGGAGGTGTGCAAGGTTAACTTACGCGTGGTTATTGGTAAATTATGTTTCGTTCACCACTTCTAATTGAACAAAATCAGTTAGAAATTGAACAATTTAGCTTGGAAATGCGAGTATGTTTACACTTCAGCTGTCGATGCGTGTAAAGTATATGCGTGTATTACTTTTGTATTTAGTTTACGAAGTGCTCGGTATTGTTTTTTTTTTTTTTTCAATACAATTAAGAGGTTTCAGTTTAAATATATAATAGGTACAAAATATTTTATGACTTATGTATTTTCCGATGCTTTAAGAGTGTCCTTTCGCACAAGTGTTTTACTAATCAGACACCGATAATATGTATATATGCTTTATAGATAATCAAAAAAAAAAAAAAAAAAATACTCTATGACTTATCTTTTATTTTTTGTTTGTTTAAATAATTTGCGGGTCCCACAAGGCACTAGCCCATCTGTGGGTTCGCAACATAATTATATTATTTATTTGTTTAATATAACATCAACTTATGTACTACTTTATGTTACAATATAGAAATTGTCAGCTTATATCTTACTATATTATAAAATCCACACTCTCATTATTTATCATATTATATGTTACAATTATACCACCATCTGAAATGTTACTTCTTATTATAATGTCTTAAATATTAACTTATATATACAATGATACAATATACTTTTTATAAAACTAACACTCTCTCATTAGCAGCTTAAAGCTGGAGATCGTAGCGAGTCTCATATCAATGTTATCAATATATACATATGTGGTTATTATTATTATTACGATACAATTTTTTTTTTTTTAATATATATATATATATATATTTATTTTTTATTATTATTACTTTTATATTTCTATTGCTCTTTACACCATGCTATCAACCAAATTCTAACCTTGTTTTTCCATCTCTCTAGATTTTTTTCATTTCGAATTTCCTTTGGTATCTTCCGCATTAATTTAATTACTACCTCTTCCTCTACATTGTCTATTTTACTGCTAATCCCCCTGGTTCGTATATAACAAGGTTTATCGCAATTTCTAGTCCTGTACGTTCTTGTTCTAGTTGGTAACAACTGCCTATCACCGAGTTTAGCACTGAGCAATTTGCTGTAATAATATTAACATTTTTGCTGACATTTCGTTATTTTTGTTCCACCAAGTGATGTTATCTAATGCGTCCGTCTTGTTCTCGTTGTGTAAGACCAGTTTTAGACATTTTTTTTTTGTAGTTTGTTGATTTTCCTCATTTCTGTAATTTTCGCCTCACTCCAAATTCCGATTCCGTATTTAATTCTTGACATTATTACAGCTTCGAAATATATAATCTTAGGCTTTTGTATGTGATACCTTGTTTTAATTTGTATAGTGCTGGAATAGCTTGTCTAACTTTACCCGCAAGCCCTACGTGTAAATAAAATTGCCATAAAATTAACTTTTTTGTGTATGTTTTGTGTTAATATTGCGTTATCTGGTAATTTTTACAATCCTGTCTGACTATTTTACAGGAGGAAAACTATTAAATCCGATTTGGGAGAATCCTTTATTATTGTTGTAATTTTTCCGCTGCTTTCTCTGTGTTTGAAGGAGTTTATAAACTGCTGCTGGGTTACAAACATCAAAAATTGTGTGTAGGATCTTGTGCGTTTCGTTATTAAAATGAAGCCGGAAATGATAATTTCTGGTCAACGTAGCAAAGATGAAAATGTGGGTGTGTCCATTACAGAGGGTAAAACGTTGTCGTCGATTTAAATGATATTCACTCGTACGAGATGACAATGTTTCTCATATATTTTGACGGCTAATTAAAAGTGAAAAAAGAGAAGTAAGTATCCGAAATAATCTTCTAAGTAATTAAAGGACTCTTTATGTTAATATTTCGGAAAAATAAAAAGTAACATTATTCGAGAAGTAGCGAAATAATAACGGAATTCGTACGGCTGAAAGTAGTAAATATGTCTTAAAATTTGAATCTATTTATAATACAGCTACGAGACGCGGGGAATTTTTTAATTTTTTTAATTTTTTTAATTTTTTAATTTGGGTCCGATAAGGAATTCAGCGGCGTAAATGATGACAATTATTTTTATTTTCAATGTGTGACAGAGGGATTTGAATTCTATCTGAAAACGAGAAATTCCTCACCGGGGTGGTGGTCGGTAGCTGTCTAGAGTGCGGAAGAAATGAAAATATTCTCGTCGTATCATTATAGAATAATTATAGGTGTCCAAAAATGATGTAACTGAGATGAAATGGGGTTACTTAAAAATTTTCATCTACGTAATTTTTAATTTATTCGGTTAATGTGATAAAATTTTAATTAAAAAATCATTTGATTACATCTTGCCACGGTACGAGAAGTATTGCGATTGATTGCCTATATCCGATAGAGTAAGGAAAAGTTATTAGCGTTACACATGTACGTACGCGTTAGTTTAATTTGTAATCGACGACCGGTAAGAAATTTAATTTCTATGCCAAAATAGATATAACGACGAGCGGCGTTGGTATGTATTTTTATCACTCGGCCGAGTAAATGGCGCAGTGTCAATGAACCCGATGCGTGCGAAATTGAATTAACCCCTTGGCCGTAGAGTGTGACTGATTTTCATACTTTGCGTAAGGGACGCTGGGGCACTTATTTAAAAGAGTAATGAAAGTAATCGTTACTTTTATTATTACGGCGTTCTTCTCCGTGTTGTTTTTGCTTTTTTCGCATTATTTTTCATTGCCGATTTGCAGGGAAATTTAAAATTTTCAGCATTGCAAAAATTGTCAATATCGCACTAAAAATCGAAGAGGCAAAAGAATGATTTCAATTTTATTTAGTTTCTCGCTTATTTCGTTTTATTACTTTGCAGACTTGTAAATTTTTATATTTTTCGTCATTCAATTTCAATATTTCGCAAGAAAAAATAAGCCTAAAAAAAAAAAATAAGTATAATAAATCGACAATTTTAAATTTACGCAACATATTTTGAATGATAGTTTCCGACAGCAGTATATATACAAATTAGGAAATATTATCATTGAGTGACGACCCCGAGTTAGTGAAATACACGCATTTGCTTCAGTTTTTATGATTTACCATCATAATTACCGCATTACTAACTTTTCATAATATCGAGGAAATTTTCGATCATTTCTTTTATCATTTATTAATGGGGGCACGGAAATGGTTTTTTTTTCTTTTTCTTTTTGCGTTCATTGACTTTAGTGATCCTTAGGACCATTTCGAGAAAAAGTGGTTTCGACATGTAGCCTCTTTTTAGTTTTTGTATGTTATTTCTGATGACTGTACTACTAGGGGCTGGTAAGATTATACTGCCTTTGTATAAAAATGTCTTGCAACTAAAAAGTGGTTAGCTATTTGATAAACTGGGAAAAAGACAGGAATTCGAAGGAGGTGCAGGAATATACCTGCGTGATGTATAATGTGTGGAAGTTGACAGCGTTAAAAATGATTTCAAAACTCCAATGCTATATTTTTACTCTGTAATGTTGACTGTGACTCCCTTACATCAGAAAGTCATTGATTACTTTATCAACAACATAGGAACCGGTCAATCTTTTTGCGTTAATGACGACTATCTTAGACAACTGGTAAGAAGCCACACCCGCACACAATCATCGGATGATGGCTGTGTGTCGATCGATAACCCACCTGAGACATGCGCTCGTCCCAGTGACATCAATGATGAAACCCGCACAATTTCACAAAATAATAATACTAAACAGGTTAAAAATAATATATTACCGATTACGATGAAAATTTTCCGCTAATAATCGTCAACGAAATTATTCAATATTTTTGGAAATAACATAAATTAAACGAACTCCTTTTGGCTAACATTAAAACAAGTGTCCAGAACTAATAGTTACGAAAAAATCTGCATCAGCGTTAAGTTTCATTCTCCCGACAGAGACAGACAGGGATGCTTATATTTAATTGTGCGTATATTCTCGATAGGGAGTTTAACGTAAGAACTGCCAAAGAAAATTCCTGATCAAGTTCATATTCTAAAGTTTCCAACAAAAACTTTCTGAACAACTACATCCTTTAATTCCGAGTTATTAGTTTTAAATTTAAAGAGTAGATTAATGTAAATACGATTTTTTTGAATTTATCGCTTTCAAATTTTGCGTAAATTTAAAATTTACGATGCCAATATAGAAAAGGCTTCGAGTTTGAATTACTAATTAAATCGAATTTTTACTTTATACTTACTCTTTGTAAATAAGCTCTTATCGAGCACCTGAAATAGCCTTTTATTAATTATTGAGTGGGGCCGCAGCTTATTAAAAAAAAAAAAAAAGAAACGACTTTCAAGCTCTAACTCAAGTATTACCACTTTTTCAAATACTTTTTTATTTCTATTCAATTGAAAATATGTACTTTTTAGATTTTTTAACAATTGATTATATGAAATATAAAAAAAAAAACAAAAAACACCACTTGCGATATTCCGTTCGTACAAATTAGCGCATAGTGTGATGTGAAAAAATGACAATACATATAATTATTTTTCCCACTCGGTTAAGTGTCTAGAGCTTTCTTTTTTATTATTATCTTCTGTCCTTGTACCGATAATTGTTTGATAAGAAAACAGTCCTGGGCGGTGTATCTATTCGGCTGGGTCTTCTGCTACATTCGCTTTAGCATAAACTTGACGTTGAAAAGTAGGTAATAGTAGGGCCTCCTTATATTATTATTCTCAGAATTGTATCGGCTTCACATTTTGTTTCGATGCGCTGTACCGCAGAAATGTGCGATTATCTCGTGTTTATTCGCCGAAAATACTCTTCCTGCGGGAGACGAATATCGAGTGAGAATATCTTTAAAGAAGCGTTTAAGCGATACATGTTATTCGGGCGCGCGTACCGAACTTTACCCCGATGGGGCCGGCGTTACTATAGCTCTGATATTGTGTATAGCTCGTTGCGCAACATGACGTAGATAAACGTGAAGTGGCTGAATCGCTGTATCGGTCTGCCTGATCTTGGAACTTGGTTCGTTGTTGTCTTCCTTCCCTAAATGCGATGTCGTCGTCATGTGCTATTGAACGCACGTGGCTTTCTAACCCGGATTTGGTTTCGGCACTCGTCAACCCTCTGTTTAGGCCGTTTTAGTGGTGTTTAGTTGTATTTATTTATAACTGGGCCTCTACTAGTGGTTACCAACTTAGCGATTACGAATAATTAAAATATACCGTTGAAATTTTCGTTTACATTGTGTACGGTCGTATTCGAAAATTTCCTTACGCCTATAATATAATTTGAAGGTTAATAAACAAAGGCTTTATCGGTATCATCCGGCAGAGCTCCTTGTTACAATAGCCTAAAATGTTTGTCCGATGAGGAGCCATTTGATTTCGAAATATTCCCGAGAAATTTGTGGGGCTTTTTGGATGGTGAACTAAATTAGTAGTTGTGAAAATGTTAAAAATAAAATTATAAATGCGAAAAATAATATTTTTATAAATGTATGGTTATGTGTATATATGGGAACAATTATAATGTGTGTATAAGTAAAGCAAAATAAGTCCTATATGTATATCCTTGGTAGGGTATCGTGGATTGTTAAGGTTCACAATGTACAAAGCCCAACGGCATTAATGAGAGTCTGGCCAGCGACTATAATTAAAGAAAAGTTTTCTGAAATTTTTATTTTTATTTTTTTAACGATATTTTAATACATATAAATGGAACTGATTTTAGCTTTTAGGGGGCGATTTCTTTCAGGTAAATAAAATAGGCAAAGAAAAAACAGTTCAGTATCATTTTCTCCTCTGTTTATTAACCGATTTTCTTTAAGAAAAATGAAAATATTTTAATAAATTAATATCACCGGCTATAGCGATTTCTTTTTTTTTTTTTTTTTTCGTTTAGTAGCTATTGACGATCCCTTTTTTAGTGTTATCAGAAAATCTCGGAAACAGTTTTTTCTTTTCTGATGTAAATAAAAAAATTAATACAAAAAATAAAGAAATCGCTATATCCGGTATATCTGTTCTTATTAAAATATTTAAATTTTTCTTAATAATCGTCATTATTGGCTTTTTTACAACGTATTAAGGTGTCATTTAATATCGAGAAATGAGGGTTTCTTAAAAATTGTGATTTACTATTATTTTTATTCAATTATAATGATACTGAACTGCTTTGTAATTTTAAGTACACGTAAAAGTGTTCTCAGATATACAATGAACGAATGTATAAGAGTAGAATTTTTTTTTTTTTTGGAAATATGAAAATTCATATATGTTTTCCTCAAATTTTTAATAATAATTGTGGTCGAATTTCGACCAATGGGCGAACGCTACTTTTAATAAATACGAATTTTAGCTTTTAGCGCGATTTCTTTCAGGCGAATTTAAATTAAAAAGCGAAGAAAATGCGATGTTGCCTGATCGTATTATCATAAACCCCATAAATTTCGGGAATATTTCGAAACGAAACGGCTCCTTATTGGGGAAACATTTTCGATGCTTCTCCCCTCATGTTCAGTAAAAAATTGTTGAATTATTATACGCAAGCAAATTAATCATATCGCATGTAATGATATCAAGATTGTGTACTGTAAATCATTGCGGATGTTTCTTTTTGGAAAATTATAAGATGTGCCAGCGGGATCATCCTTACCGGATTTCCTTTTTTTTTTTTTTTCACCTTAAAATACAACCATTTGATTTCGTTTATTACTGCAGAGATTTGTAATGTGAAGTCGAATTATGGACAAAATCAGTTTTTTTTCCCCTACAGTAAAATATTTCAAACCCATATCGGTGAAACTGAGGAGCCAGTTATTATTTTTAGTTCATCTTTTTTATAACCATCACCAAGTATCGTAGCGTACTAATAAGCAGTCGTGTTTCGTTTGAATCAAGCTTGGTTCGAATCCCGTTCTTTGGCACTGAAAATATCAAGAGCACTGAATTAATATCCATAGTTGACGGGCTCGAATATGTGTAATTAAGAATAAAAATAAAACCATCGCAAATGGCCTTATTATTTTTATATATATATATATATATACACCGGGCACAGTGTGGGAAAAAAAGGAGAATAAATCTTGCGAATAGATTATTTGTATAACGTCGAGTAGTTTTATTATCGTCATCGTAATAAATAACTCAACTCGTTAATATTTACGCGGGATATTTTTATACACGTCATCCCAGTAATGTGATACCTATAAATCTACAACTAGACGAAACGAATGAAATAAAAACAATCAAAAACGAATATATTGGCAAAAAAGTTACTGCTCAATTAAAGAACTTGAATATGACCAGGAATATACATATGTATATGCAAGACATTTGGAAAATCAGCAAGTGGAAGAGGAAATTTTTAAACAGGCTTAGAAACTGCAAATCATCCATAATTTCTTTTCATAACACAATTTCCATCAGGATACGGAAGTCTCTTTATTGAGTACTTGGAATCAAAAATAATCAACGACGACAACAGCGCAAAGAATGCGGAATAGAACGGATTTAGTCAATCATATACTTTTCTGCAGTATACCAAATTCCATTAGATCTGACCTAGTATTTAAGACGGAGGTATGATTGTTTTAAAGACAAAGTTAAAGTACAAATGTAAGATTTTTTTTTTTTGTACGTCAATTATGGACACATTAACCAGCAAATTCAGCGGTTTTATAAAAATTTTAAGCGGTTCAAAGAATTATAATTAATAAACAGCATAAATCTGGTATTCGGTTGAAAATTAGCAAAATTTTTCCCGCCAATATTAATATGAAATTTTTATATATTTGTTGCATGCAGCTCTCAGCGACGATAGAAGTACGTATGCCGTTGTGATCCCGGTGATTTCAATTTATCGGACTCTCTCACAACAGCAGACTACGCCTTTCCCCAATTAGTCCGTTATATTGAGGACTGTAGTTTGTTTACATATGATAAAGATACGAAAAATGTAGTCAATGTGTTGAATGACACATGTTTATTGCTCAATTTGTGACGGGAAAAATTGTAGACATTTATCCATATTAAACCTGTTAAATTTTTAATAGATACTTCTCTGAGGGGGAGAGGTTACTTTAAAATTGTACTCTACGCAACCAGTTTGCGTAGTGAACGAATATTTTAACTTTTAAAACTGCGTTAATATTTGTAAATAAATCTGACACCAAACTTAAAAATTAAATACTACGCGATTACTACAGTAATCACGGTATAGAAAAAAAATAGTTGTTCTTGACGAGTTCTAAAAACGAACGCATTAAGTCTCAGAATGAATAATCTAACTGTAAATGTATATATCTCTGCAGCATTAATTCTTTGCAGCGATGTTCATGAATAAAATGGAACATTAAAATTATTATTGATTTATAACATTTTAGCTTTGTTGGTTCGTGGAACGTTTAGTAATTGTTTACATATAATAGATCTATGGACGTTCTCTGAGCATTTTCTTCTTAATCAGATCGTTCGGAAGTCGTATTTACGTGCTCTATTTATAACCAGAACTGGGTAAATGTCGTTGGCGTTCATCACCGAGTAAATGTACACCTCTGTTTGGGCTTTTGCTACCAAGGTTTAAAAATAAACTCTTTCGCTATCTCGCGTGAACAATAGTTTCGCGTAGTAAATGCGAGTGAGCGGAGGAGGGGATACACTTACTGTAATGAATCGTATTTCGAATGGGGGGACTATCTTGTGAATATCACACAACATCCTATTGTTCTTATTCGGAATAATTTAAACTTCAGCAACTTGTTTTGTTTTACAAAAAAACGATTGCGGTTATTTTTACATTTTGCACCGAGACTTGAAAAAAATTCAAATAAAAGAATAAAAAAAACCCGACGCAGTAGATAATCGTTGAAAATATCGGAGAAATACATTTAAAAATTAAACACATTATACGAAAAAATGTTCCTCAATTATCGCAGTACCGTAAAATAAAAAATGGTTCTTCAAACATACGATTACTATACAATCAATTTCGTCATAATGATATCGCCGATGAAACGGAATTAATAAATTTGTTTCTCAAAAAAGGTGACTAGATTTTTTAATCTGTCTGGTTAATAATTTGTGAACGGTTTTGTGTTTTTTTTCTCATCGTCGAGTGCTATTTGTAATTGGTGTTTTTGACTGTTAAGTAAGTTTTTATATGTACATACACTATAATATGTATCTGTTTTTACCAGGCTGTTCACTTGATTTTAACTTTTAAGAATCTTTCCGTCTGCCTTTGTTCCATGAGCTATAATGGCTATTCTACGTTCCATTATTTTCATTTGCTCTAATCTTTTTGATTATATCTGACTGCATGACTGCCTTTCAGGTCATCTGTTCTTCTCCCCTACTCGAATCATTTCTGTGATTTTATTATTCTTCGGATACGTTCATTCTGTTGGTATTTATTGTAGGTTATTAGCAATTCGGGCATCTTTGGTAATGAAGCGGCGGATTAAATTTGGCTTAGGTTGCGATTTTTTCCTAATTCATTTTTTAAGAAAAAAACTCATTCTCTAATCTCCTTCCGCTGTGTAATAGTTTTCATCTCACATCACGGTATTATATGTACGCTTCCTTTTTTTTTCTAATAACTGTTCCTTTTATCTGTCTGTTCAGCTGCTAATCCGTGATTTTTTTTTGTTTTTTTTTTTTTTTTTGTTTCCTTCACTTCGTCGTTCTGTTGTCTCCATTATTCAGCTATGTTCTTCATTTTTCGCTAGTTTCCTTTCCCGTATTGTTCGGCCCATACGAAGCGAAGCGCGTGTTTGCGATGCTGGATTCTTCTCTTTCTACCGAACATTCTACTTAGAATTCTACTTCGTATTACAGTTTGTTGAGACTTGATCTTCCTACTCCGTTTTGCACCTCGTATATCCTGTCTTTCTCTTCTCCATACAATATTCCAATTATTTTCATTTTCCTTCCTACTAACAATATTGATTTCTTTATTGTTTTTGGGTAAAGATCCCTGACGAGCCGAAAAATAAGAAAAAATAAATACCGAGTTAATGTTAGTTGATATGATTATTTTACAAAGATTGCGATGAAAAACAGATGTATTTTCATGTATGTTATAGTTAAAAATTTATTGTAAGGCTAGAGTAATACTGTACTTTGGGACAGTTTTTTTTTTTTATGTATAAAAGATTCGAACCACTTTAGATAATAATAAGGATATATGCTAAACTTATATGATTACTACTAGAATGTTTCATAAGTTTTTGCTAAAACGTTTTTTCTTTTTTTTTAAATACGAATTTTATTGTACAAAAAAGAAAAGAAAAAAAAAAGTACCCGAATTTGTCACATTTGTGCACTGATTAAAATTATTCGTGATGATGTTTGTCCAGCACCATAGGGAAATATCAAGAGTAATCCGGAACCTATTTCGTCCTGTGTTCTCATTGAAAGTACCGGAAATGCGATATACATATATAGAGGACACCTCCTGGTCTGTAAATTTGATTATAACGTGCTATAAAACGTATAAATACATAGCAGGCGATTTTTCCCCTCTTGAAATAACATAAACGAATTTTCCGTACCAGCGCGAATATAAATAATTCGATCAATTCGATTGGCCGCGTAAATTTTTTTTTTTTTAATAGTGATTTAAAATGGGACATTGCGAAATAATTATAAGAATCGTTCGGAGGCTATTGGTTGTTCATTCTGAACAGTATAACGGTTCGTTTTGTTGAGAATGATTAAAAAAGGAAATTGTTTGGCTGACCGACAAAACTGTGAAAATGTTTAATTTTTGAAAATTTTTACACATTAATTAAAAATCATTCGGTGATCATTGGTTGTCTACTCTTAACGTTAGAACCGTTTACTTTTTATGGACCGATGTTGAAAAATCGTGATACGCAAAGTTGCGAAAATTTTGATCATCATCTATCCGTATACTTGATATATTATTTTGTAGGATTCTATTAATTAAATTTTAATATAATTTAAAATATAACGAACAAGATGAATTCCTATATATATATATATATAAACGGCCATTTTGGCTTCGCAAGGGGCTGTGCCCCTTGACCCCTCTTGCTTTTATTGGTAAGCGTTCGGATAGGCGGCACCAGTTCATTTTTGGTCATAATTTTAGTTCGTTCGTTTAGTTCATTTTTGGTCAATTTCAGTTCGTTCATTTCCGTTGTTATTCACGGTGGGTGAACTAACCCACCGTGAATAACGGAAATGAGCGAACTGAAATTACGAATATGACGTGGAAAGAAGCGAAGTAACGTAACGATCATACGAGAAATAGAACGAAAAATGAATTAGATAAATTTTAAAAAAATACCGCAAAAGTAGACAGGAAAAATGATACTTTGTGGAGGGAAAAAAAAGGGAATAAAGTGTAAAAACTTGAAAAAAGGAAGAACCCGATATTTAATGTAAAATTTGATGGCATCTTCTGCCGCAAATGCCATCAAATCGAAGTAGTCCGGCTTACAGACCGCGTCACATAATTCGATCTCCATTGGGCAATAAAGCTAGAACGTTACGGAAATTAAATTATATTTGAATAAAATGGAGAAATGTTAAATATGAAAAATTACATGAATACGAAAAGTTAAAAATTACATACCTTGATTTTCCTAGTGGAACGTAAATTGAAATGAAAGAATATAAAAGCAGTTAGACGAGAGCAGTAGAAAGTGGCAGCCAGTAAATAAAAATATAATTAAAAAGAAAATAAACAATCCACCAAACCAACGGTCAGACAAGAGTAGTAGAAAGTGGTAGCCAGTAAATAAAAGTAAATAAACAAAGCCACCAAACAAAGTAAATAAAAATAAATTAAAACGAAAATAAACCTCAAGCCAAACCTGTAATACCGAAATATAACTAAAAAGAAAATAAACCTCAAGCCAAACCTGTAATACCGAAATATAATTAAAAAGATCAAAAAAAAAAAAGAAAGAGTGAAATATTTTAAAAACAATAAATTATTAAGATGAACTAAATGAACTGTAAAGACGGAAAATGAACTGGTGCCGTGTAACTGTAAATTTACCCTTTTATTTATGTGTCTTTCTCTTCTATACTTTGTATAAAATGATCAAAATTTACAACGTAATTCTTATTGGCATCAACACAAAAAGAAAAACAAAACGTAATCACAAAAATCCTATCCTAACATTTAACTTTTATTACATAAAATTAAAATATTGTTTCATTACATTTTTCGTTACATAAAATTGTGACATATTTTAAATAACAATAACAAAAATCCTATAAAATATGACAAACGTTACATAAAATTGGGGCATTTTTTATTGGGGGGTAGCCTAAGAATTACGTTGTAATTAATATATATATATATATATATATATATATATATATATATATATATATATATATATATATATATATATATAGTAAGAATAGTAAAAATAAAAGGTCGGCTAAATAATTTAAAGTAATTTTACTTTTAGCGCATAAAGTGTATTTTTTCATATAAATTAAGTATTTAGAAAAAGTATCATTTGCACGCAGACTCTACACCGTGTAATAACTGAACACTGTTTAATGTAACTTAAATCCATTTACTAATCATAGTTACGTAAAAAATCGGTTTTGTTTGATAATATAGAATAATAACAAGAGCCTCTGTTCTCAAATTTAAAAATCATAAAAATTTATTTTTTTTTTTAATTTCTATAATTTCCAACGTATAGATTATTAAAAAGCAACAGATTCTAGGAATAGATCTTTAATGATCTTCTTATTTCTTCACCCGTTTTGTAAACTCTCGGGATCGGTGAAATTATGTAATTTCTGGCCTAGAGATGGTTTAGTCTAATACATGAAATTATCTAACTATGTGGAACTAAGTCAATTTTACAATGCGCAGTATAAAAATAAAGCTCAATCTCCAAGTTTTTTGAAAGTAGAAAAAAGTATATATGTACCAACACTCTACTTGTGCCGTCCTGGCATTTTATTTTTCTTTTAGTTCAATAGCTACGAAATGATTAACTATAGGTATAAAATGTACCCGGTGAACTTAATCACTGTAATTTTAAAAATCAAAAATTAAAATAGTATTTTTTACTATGCCCAATGCCCAATTCGCGTGGACTTTTATTTAATTAATTAATTTATTTAGTTAGTCATTTATTTTTCACTTTTTAAACAATATTTTGTGAACTGAAAATTTTAATTTTTGGATGCTAAATTTTATATATGTATTTCAGTTGAAAGAGGAAAAAATAGAAGTTGAATTTTTATCTTCTGAAATATGTTTTCAAGTAAAAGCTACGTTTCTTCCGTATAACTTTATTACACGCTCGACTCTATTAGTGTAAATTCCAACTTTAAAACTAGCTTTCGAAATACTAAAAAGCACTGATAGCATATAAAATAAGACAGACTAAAAATATAAAAAAATTTGAATCGTAATTTTTTGTTTTCACAATTTTCCGTCGTTTGACTATAAGAAGTAAACGCTAAATTTCCATAAAGGGGCCGCCGAATGATTTATAATTATACCGATTAAATAAAAAAAATTAAAAAATTGAAGACTTTCCCAGTTGTGTTGGCCAACTAAGCAATTTTTTTTTTACTCGTATCGGTCTCGAAGAAACGAATCTTCTACCGAATAATGTTCAGAACCGGTGACCGTTAAACGATTCGTAATTGTTTTACAATGTTCACGTTGAATTATTAAAAAAATGTTTGCTCAGCGTAAGAAATGGAAAACTCTCCCTGCACATTCTGTTGATAATCACAAAAAGGAAATACTTAGTAAACTAGAAATATAATATTTACTTCGAAATATGAGCAAAACATTCGTCATTGGATACTTTGTTTCTTGTATTTTCTTTAAAAACTAATTAGTATTATGCGAGTCTAAATAACCGGATTTTCGTAATGAATTTGTTTTTGTTTCAGTTGATTTTTCGCTTTCTTGTTTATTTTTTTTCTCGGAAGAATTATTTTCAGTTTGACATTTTTATGTGTACATTTGCATCCTTTTTGAATTTTTCTCAAGGCGTTGTGCGAACTCCTGATCAGACGTAAGGTAGACAAGTTGCTATTTTTGAGAAAAAAAGTAGTATATTGCATGCAAAATTCGAGCAAAAGGCTTGTTTAAGCTATTTAACGCGCATGCAGAAATGTCAGGCTGTTTGAGAGGAAACGAAAGACTAGAAAGATATAACAATTTCGGGCTTTCTTATTAATTGAATTAGCCAGATGCCGAAATATGCAATGTTCATGACGATGTAGTAACCTCCTGAATGGCGACAGTGATGACGATGTAAATCATAAATTTAACGTTTTCATTATTACCATTATAAAGGTTTTGCGTACTATTCAGGAATGCATGTAGTAACGAGTTCACGAAAGTGAGATTGAAAATATGGAAATAAACCTGTTGTAGATCACAAGGATACAAACGTCGTTTTGCTAGACTAAACACACCAAGTGTGTCAAGACGACCGTTCTAATAGAACTGGTAAGTTTAAGAAATTCCGTATTACATATATTGTGATGTTGAGGATTTAAAAATTCGATTCACCTGTGGCCATGCAGCGATTTATCACCGTTTAACTTTTAATAAATAATTTGGAATGTTATCAAATATTCTCTTTATATCATCGTGCCTCCACCACCACTCCGGTGAAGTTCTGTAGGAAGGTATAATTGTTTTGCTTCTGAGGACCTGAAATGCCCCCTTACCCTCCATAAGTTTTCTCCAGCGGATATAGTATTTTAGTTTGGGAAATAAACAATTTGATATTGTACTGCGTTGGTTCATTTCAATCAATTCATCTTTTTAACGTATTACTACGACACAGGCCTGTTCGTTATTCTTTCATTGTGCGTATAACTCGATCCGTCGAACCTCGCCTGGAGGACGACTCTAGTTGATACCTTTTTTTTTTTTTTTTTTTTTTTTATTATTGTTATTATTCTTATAGAATAGCCGGTTTTAATTGATTTTATTTCATTCTTTGCAACAAGAAATAAATATCATATATAGAGGCATGATGAGATTTTTTTTTTTTTTTTATTATACCTGACACGTAGTCGTTAATATTTATAGTGTACGAGTATGAGAAATTCTCGTATAAATACTTAGAACTGTAACAATTACACATTTTACTAAGAGGAACACTTAATTGTAAACTGATGGTAAACTTTTACGAATGCGCTGGCCTGAAGTAGGAAACAATCCGTGCTTCCTTTAGGTTCAGGCGCAATTATCGGCATAAAATACCCGCATTAAACGTGTGCTACAAACAAAACTGGTTCTATTGTAATTTGGCCGGTCGGAACAGGTTTAGTTTTATTGACCGCGGAACACTATTTCCAGTAAATTTAACATCTGCCGAGGAACTTTTGAACCTGTATCGCATGGACGTTGCTGATTTACCGTAAGTTTAATTGTAATTTAACTACATAGTTAACCTTTAAAGGAAGAAAAAAGAGATTAAATAGATAATGCAACATTGTTTGAAATTCATTCTTTTCTTTTAAAGACTTTTTCGATTTGTATTCGAAATTAATATATATCATCATCGCTGTTAATGTACTCTGTATGTACCTTAAAATAATATAATGGAAAAGCAAAACGCCTTTTATTCCTTTTCAAAAGCATAAAAGGTTTTCGCAATATGAAATTTGCGAGGCTCCGTCCGCTGTGTGGGGAATCCTTTTGGATTATGTCGGAAATGAATGTATACTCATTCGAGATAGTTTAGGGTTCAACTTGCGCAATGTGCAGGAAAAGTCTGGGGTCCAGCTGTTAATTTTGCGAGCGTTACGGAATTTCTGACGACGAAATCGGCGAGGATGCTGTTGTGTCTCCGCTGTCGAAGGATGATTATTTTTACGATTGTGTATTTCGGCAGACGGTACGGTAATTTGATTCGTATTGACGCCTCGGTGCAGGTGTTCATTTCCTGTGTGTTGGAACGCGGCCTGTTAATAGAATTGTCGGAACCGGTGTAGGACGCCACAGACACGGAGACCATCTCCCGAACGGCGTGTTATATGTAAGTTAGTGAGGTGCGGCGGTCGCGTATTGCTGCCATTGAATATTATACTATTTTTATTATTAGCGACGGTTGTGTTGCGTCGACTAGACGTTTTTAATGTACCATATCCGGTGGTTCTGGATTTCAGTTTCCAGCAGACGCTTCCAGCTCTTTCAGAGCGCATATTCGTGTTTAGCATCATCGCGCGCAGTCTTCGGCCGACGTCAGTTATCATCAACAATATATACCTACGTCGTCATCCGTTATATTCAATTTTTCATTAGCGGCAATAGTAATCTGTTCTCATTGCGACTGCAGCAGCTCCGTGTACCAGATCAAAAGCTCGCGCCCGAATTACATTGCTATTCTGGTTAACGGAAGTGAATAGGCTACACACCATCATCCTGAACTCCGCGTATCTTGCCGATTTGATTTTTCCATTTGATTCTAATCGTCATCTACGAATACTTCCCGTTAATAGATAAACAATTTTGAACGAAACGAACACCATCGGGATACTCGCTTCTCAATAAAAGCTTTTGCCAGCTGTTGGTGTGCCATTTTCCTTTTTCGATTACTTTATTCCGGATGTGTCGGTGTTTTTTTTTTTTGTTGTTTTTTTTTTAAATTGCGTGTAGGGCAATTAGGAGTTGCCCCCTCATGAAGTAGTTAAAAAAAAAAAAAGGGATTTAATTCCAGAGTCGGCAATTGGCATCAAAGGAATAATATGGACTAAATGATCAGACGAGAAGAGGCCGTCTATACAAGAAGACATAGCGAAGAGTTTAAATGGTAAATATACGGCCATTGAAAAATCATGGTATTACTCTAACAATTCCAAAGAAGTTCAATTTCTTTGAAGCAGTTTTCATCCTCAAAGTGGAGGAGATAATCCACTGTGTCATCTTTTTGTAATGAAGACGACCCCTAAATTTGTAATTCAATCGGCGATGTTTTGTTTCCAAATTTATTTTCCATTTTTAGCCGATAATCTTTTTTTTTTTTTTTTTTCAGACTCTAATGTGGTATCGAATTGATCCCCGCAAATTTCGATCGCTTCCCATAAGTATGCAAAAAATATTCTAGATTTTCTGCAACATGAACAGCAGCGAGCTCGTTTTTAGTTAAATTCTCGTTCTCCTTTTCTAGTGGTTTTTTTGTTGCATCATTTTCCATTTTTTTGTACCACTAACGAAGCCATAGTTGCTGGATACAAGATATTGTGATATGAGTCCGCCATTTTGACTGTTTTAATAATTACAAACGGCGACGGAATGTTGTGTTAATCATTCATGAAAAAACCTGGTAATCTGTTACACTCCCGAGAACCAAAGGAATTTAACTCGAAATTGCATATTTTACAGCGGAGGAATGGCCACCCAACCGGGCGGGAAACCGGGCATAATTTTATAATAAATGTTAGGTAATAAACAAGAAGAATAGTAAATAAAGTAAAATGAAAAACAATAATAGACAATTATTACAGTTATTTCATAATAAAATAATCCTTAGTTTAAAAAAATTTGGCGTTTTTTTTTTTTTTTTTAAATATGTACAAGAATTAAAAATTAAAAAAAAAACATTACTAATTCCGTCACCTTCATAGCCTTTTTTTAAACAAAAGATGTGATATTGTTTTTTTTTTTTTTTATTACTCCCGAATTACGTAAATCATTAAGTTACGCTTTTGTTTCATTTGAAATTTTTAGCGGACCATAATATTTTAGCTACAACTAAAATTCGGAAATAAACATTTCTACGAAACGGGGATTTCTGCATCGCTATAATAATCATACATTTACGGTAAATATTTTACAAATTATTTAACAGTAAATTATAGGATAAATCAGGAGTGCAGCAATTTTTAAAACAATAGATATAATAAATAAAATTGATACGATACCCTTTAATAAACGGCGCACATTTCTGCGACGGTGTTTCTGTGTATCTCCGTTTGCATTGTGGTACTCCTTGTAATTCCCCGCAATACAGCCCGGAAAATTTGTTTCCTGGAACTATATTTTGCAGCTTTTTTCTTTGTGAGTTCACGTCATAAACGTTCCACGTTGTTATTGTGTGAACATTGAACATGTGTTTTAAAATGGTTCACCATCTGGAGTAATTACTGGAAAGGGGTTTACAAGCACAAGCCATTCATCGATGTGAATAATTGGGAAAACCAAACGACCGATAATTAATCAGTCGGGAGTAATTATTCGGGAAAACGATCAAGGGAATGGTAAATAGAATAAAATATCGGGAACGCAAAAAAAAATGTTTTCTTGTATTTTTCGTATCTTTACACCATAATGTAATTTTTTGAAGTATTGTTTTCTCCGGCGTTTTGTAATTTTTTCTATATCAAAAAGTATGTTACCTTTTTGTCTTTCCCTACGTGACTTTCCTTTATTTACTTATATTGTGACAATTCTAACTCGCGCTGATGTTATTTTCAACATTATTTAGTTGATTGATAAATTTCGTACGTACATTTTTCTTTCCCATCAAGATTTTTTTTTTGTTATTACATTTTTTTGTGGGTTTCTATATTACAAAGTGTTCGTTTTTCAGTTTATTTCTTCCATTCAAAGATTGGATATAAGTTGTTTCCTCTAAACGATTTTTTTTTTTTTTATTATTATCAAACGAACCTATTACAGTTCGGAAAATTTATTGACCAGTTCTCGATTGGAGTTCATCATCCCCGGAGGTCGAACGGCACACTATCATCAATTATGAATGTAGATCTAGATTTTGTATCCTCGACAAACAACATCTCTAGATTCCTTCTATCCTCGGACTCGAAAAGTGTTTTATTGGCTATCTCTCCTCTCCCTTTCCTACTCAGGTCGCTGATTCTCCAAATTCGCTTCTTAATTTCTAATTTATTTGCATCCCGTTCTGTTATAATCGAGCTACTATAGATTCCCGGTCATTGCGGCATTCCTGGCAACAAGTTGGTTGACTCGTTGGCATGTTCGGCGCGGCGATCAATCATCTCTATTCATTAGTAGATTTCTTATGCTCAAACTCTCTACTGTCTCTCTTATCGTTCCTATCACGATTTCTGGACCGAATTCTATCCTTCATTCTTTACCAATCCTCGATCTTTTTACCTTCCTATACAGCCCTTTTTCTTTCTTTCTTCCTTCCTTGGTTTAATCTTTTTACCTTAGCCGTTCGATTATTTCCTCTATAGTTAGTTCGCCTGCGGTTCAATCACAGTCTGCTTCCGGCTTCTCTTTTCCGTTTTTCTCTTGTTCAATGACCTTTGTGTGACCCTCCAGAGCTTAGTTATACCTGCAACGCGAATCACGTTTTGTTCGAATGCTCTTCTATTTCTACCGAACGTGCTACCCTGCATTCTAATCTGCGCCTTGGCCTCATGACTCCTTATAGTGCCCACACCATTCTTGCATTACCCTTTTTCAATATAGTTCCTTTGTTAGCCTTCTTTATCTCCTCAATTGATCTGATGTTTTCCTTATATAATGTACAATTCTCTGCGTTGGGTAATTTCCACTGTTGACGCGCTCAAAAAATTGAAAAAAAAAAAATAGATTTCTCAGATGTTTATCCGTTTTTTTGTTTGTTTTTGTTTTTTAAAAAATTGACAGCATTGTAGATTACAGATTCTTCGGATTAGAAAAAAAATTGTGTATATATAAATGATAACTGCCAGTTGTTAAAAAAATATTATTCACTTTCTTTGTACGTTTTCTGTCATACATGATCTATTTATGTAGTAGTCATTAGGGCAGCAGTGCTGTTTTTATCTCTTTTTTTCTGTATTTATTACTTATTTCCGCTGTTTTTGTTTAAATGGTTCCTGTATCATTATTTTCTAATCTCCTGAAAGTTTTAGGTTTCGAAAATCGGCGTTTTCAGTAAAAGTATCACGTTACTTAACAGTTTTCTATCGGGGTAAATCGTAAAATTTGGGTTATTTTTTATTCAAAAAAAAGGGAAAAGACGAAAGAAAAAAGAGATCTCCTTAGTCACTATACGATTGAGTCTAACCCACTTTTGTAGCCTTTCCGGTTGATTGTGGTCCATTCAAGTTTGAATATTGTTGAATACTTTACTGTAATGGCGCGTCATGGCTAAAAATAGTAGTATGTTGCGAAGGTAATACGAATATGTCAGTTAGCTGTATTTGCTTAGAGATGAGAGGATATCGATATTTTATTGAATATCATGCAGCAGTGTGTACAGTGAAAGCATGCTGTCGTCGTAAGTAAAGACAAATATCTGACTTGCGCAGTTTTTGTAATAGAAATTGTCATGTTGACAATATTACTAAAGCGGTTCGTGACATCATCGCAATTATTATGCATCACGGGAACTTATTTTCATGCGGTATTTTAGCGGTAATTTTATTGAAACGGTTTCACTACGTGCAATTATTCAATAGAGTCCAGAGCGTGTATCTGCTTACAACAGGCTGTATGAAGTGAAAATCTTTTTTATGTAGATTATGCCGCGAGGAGGATCAGTATGGGCGACTGGCAATAATGGCCTCGTGTGTGATGTTGAAGAATTTAAATTAAAAATCGCCCAGAAGTTAAGGACGAAAAAGCTGTAGATTTTTTCTTTTTTTCTTATTTCGCAATAAGCGTATAATGATTTTTGTTCTATTTTAATTTTTAAAACAACACCGACTATCGTGTAATGGCCGAAAAGGTTTTAATAAAATACTCTGCGGGGGTAGTATGTGATATTCTAATTTTTCACGTATTCAAAAATTGTAAAACTGCTTTTTATTATATATTCTTCCGTTTTAAGTATAATTATTACATTTATCAGTGAGGATTCAAGATCTTATGCATCGGAAAGGATCTTTATGAAAACTATACACCTTCGACACCCACGGTGTATACATTTAATTTTAAATAGATATTGTCTCGCGCCGAGTTACAAATTGATTCGATTAAAAATTTAGGTAGACATATTTGATTCGCCATAAATAATAGCTGGGAATGATTTTTTTTTTATATTATTTATTTATTTACTCCGCTGTACCTTGCGGTTTTTCAGCCAGAGTTTCTGATTGTTACTGTTATTATTTGTTGTTGATGTGTTTTGTTTTCTTATTCATTACATAATTGACAAAGCTGATCAAATTAAAAAAGTTTTTTTTATGTATTTCGGTTATTGTTTTTTTTTTTTATTATTTTCCGCTTTTTCTCTTTCGTTTTTAAACTTATTGCATTCGAAAATCGAATGTTAATCGTCTGTTTCCTCTTTACAGTCTATACAGATGTCTGTTTCAGCAATTTTAAATCGTTTCATATAGACACCCCATTATTATTTCCATGTCCGGTTAAAAATTGAGTAAAGTTATAATCGGTATAAAAATGTTTCATTTGTAGTCTTTCTTCTATGTTTGGAACTATTTCCCGTGTTGTTACTTTGCCAGTTTTTGATTTATCACACCTGAGTGTTGCCAGAGTTTCGTATACTACTTAAATTAATTTTATTGATCTGTTTTCGTAACTTTTTTTTGTCTAAAATTTTTTCTTCTTATTTCCATGTTTTGATTTGGTTTACAGTTTCTAACTTTAAGTCTATAGGTATTATTCCTAGTATATATTCGATGACAAATATTTATTTTTTCATAATGAATGTAATGCCCTATCATATATATTAATTACAACGTAATTCGACAAAATGTCCCAATTTTATGTAACGTTTGTTATATTTTATAGGATTTTTGTTATTGTTATTTAAAAAATGTCACAATTTTTGTGACGAAATATATAACGAAAAATATAACGAAATCTTAATTTTATGTAATGAAAGTTAAATGTCAGGATAGGATTTTTGTGATTATGTTTTGTTTTTCTTTTTGTGTTGATGCCAGTAAGAATTACGTTGTAAATTTTGATCATTTTATACAAAGTATAGAAGAGAAAGAAACATAAATGAAAGCAAGAGGGGTCAAGGGGCACAGCCCCTTGCGAGGCCAAAATGACCGAGTTTTTATATATATATATATATATATATATATAGAGGGTGTTTAATTCAGGAAATTTGTTTTACGCTATAAAGCTCGTCAAAATGAACAAAAAAGTCCTGAGGGAAAAATCATATAGGCGAACAATTTTAATTAGTTATAATTAATTTAATTGGTTCATTGTAATAAAAAAATGAAGCATAAAAGAGTTGTAAGAAGACATTTGGGTGAAGTCTTCCGGGACACAGGTGGATAGGACGCCTAGGACCGGTTGAATGGCCAGCAGCGATATATAACTCCGTTGAATTTTTTTTCTTGTGAAGTTGTAGTAAGGAAAAAAGGTGTATTGTATACCTGCCAACACACGATGACGACTGCCCATACAGCGGATCGTTGCAGCGTTTGACGACATCCGACGGACGCTAGAACTTCTGCAACGGGCGGTAAACAATGTTACGCGAAGAAGAGCTGAGTTGGCGGTACAGCAAAATGGTGGTTAACATATTGAGCACTTGCTCTAGGCCATTAACAAATTATTGTTGACTATACATTTACGATTACATTTAATATACGTATTTTACTTCTTAAACTTCTTTTTAATATCTATATTCTTTTCATTTTACAAAATATTGATTTATAAAAAAAAAATATTTTTTCATTTAAATTAAATTAATTAATTATAAGTAATTAATTGTCCGCCTAAATGATTTTTCCCTCCGGACATTTTTCTTCATTTTGACGAGCTTTATAGCGTTAAACAAATTTCCTGAATTGGTTTTATAACACCACCCGCTGATATCCATATTTATATATATGTATATATATATATTTTTTCATAATTTTGTTTAGCTGATGTATTCTACATTAATTGCATACATGTTTTTTGGTGGTTATGAAACAAATTTTAAAACACTCGATTTTATTCCAAGTTTTATCAAATTAATATTAATAAATTTATCGGTAATATAATAATTATAATAATAATAATAATAATATATATATATATATATATATTGAAGCGGTTAACTACTGTTTTTTATTTCAATTTGGTTAAATTATTGCAGGGAAAATTTTATTTTTATATTTATACTCTTTTTTTTTTTCTGTTTTATGAACTTCAAATTATTAGACTGAATTATACAAGGGAGATATATTTTCACTATCCTCCACCGATATTTCTTTGACGGCCGACCGCTAAAAAGACACAATTATATACGAAAATGACGCGAATAGTAATAAAATTAATATTAATGAAAATTGTACATATCCTATTTGCTGGTGATACTCCAGGATGCAGCGATGAATCTCAGGTATCCGCTTGGTCACGGGGACGATAATTCAATAGTTTTTATTTAAATAACGAAAACGAGCCGGACGTCGGAATGACTTTTTACTTCGATTCTGTAACTGGTCTTTGTACTATGACCTTTTTTACGCGACAAGTTTTCGAACAAAATTAATTTTTTATTGTATAAGAGACGGGTTTTGACCTTTTTATAACGGACGCTTGCTAGCGGAGCAATTCACTCATCGATCTTTTTTCTGCGATTGACTGCTTTCTTCGGTTTTGATTTCCTAGCCGTTTCCTTACTTTCTCTTGTTCTCCCCGTGACCAATCACCATCATTTATCGGGGTGGGCCTTTCTCCATGGCGAATCGCATGATCGCGTATCCTCCCTCTGACCGACAAACAGGATTTCAATCACACTCACATTCTCACTCGCACCACGTTTTCGACAAATTATTTTTATTTTTATTTATTTATTTATTTATTTATTTTTATTATGTTTTTATTTTATTTTCTAGAATTTTATTAGTCCCGTGTAATGGACACATTACAGTATATATATATATATATGGGATGATAACTAGCGGGTCAAATTAGCGTTTTGTGTTAATTTGTGTTTTTGTGTGGTATAATAAAATTTGTCCCGGTGTTTTTTTTAAAAATGATTGCTTTTAATACGGTATTTTCTGTTTATACGTTTAAAGTTACTCGCTGTTCACGTAATCGTTCATAATGTACTGCTTACTTGACCGAAAGTAAATCGAGCTTAACAAATCCCTGGTTCCTACTTTTTGTAATTGTATGCTTCACAATTTCACTCAAAAACTGGTTATACCAAATAGTAGTCACCACAGCCACAGTTATCATTTTCGTAACCGAAAAAAAGTATCCGATTACGCCAATCCTGGTATTAAGCTTAGAAATTACCCCGGTGGTATTTGTGCAGTAAGCGTAATTAATATATAGTGAACGTTACTTGTTGCGCGCATTTTTTGTTTTATTTCGAGCGATGTGCAATTGTACACGACATTAGAGGATACGAAACAGGAAGTTAAATTACCGCCGGTGACGTAACAGAAATAATGAAAAAATAGGATTTATGGTTTCGGTGACGTGGGATTTGGTCAAGAGAGACTGGAAACTGAATAGAGTGCTTTCCGTCACAGTTTTTCACCTTCTGATTTTTCGTCTATCATTTACCGGATTAATTAAAGTTTATTGCATCGTACGTAATTACGATGAGCGGAATTTTCAATTCCCATAGAAATTGACGCGGTATAGAGAAGCAAACGATTTAGTTACGAATGCCACACTTTTTCTTTTACTTTTCGTTTACTTAGCAGCAACAACCAACCGGATGCTAGGCTCGGTGTATCGGTTTTTGCTATTTAAATACAAAGTCTCTTCTGTCGGTACACAGCTAGAGCCGTGCCGGATTAAGAAAGTATATAATTAAGAAGCGAATCAGAGCATTCAAACTGGTATGTAACTTATGACGAGTTTGTTATAATAAATTAGTGGCAGAGGCTGCGTATGATGACGGCTCCCTTTTTCCTCAGACCAGACTAAAATTATTCGTGTGTAATGTTCCTGTTCCCAAGTGTACATCTCATTAGTTGACGTCTGCTAGCATTCCCACGCTATTATTCGACTGTAATATATGGGCTGCTAACGTGCGAGTTTTGCTCGCTCCGAAGAACAATAGCCTGCTCTTTTCGCTATACAGTCGTCGACCATTAGATTAGTACCGAGAACTTAGCGTTACTTTTGTAACCTGCTACAATATTATTACTAGAGTATTCGCGTTTTCGTCGTGCTTCTTCTTGTCGGGGAAAAATATTTCTCCTTGTTCTAGAACGTTTATCCGAAATCTCTAGATGGAGACCTCCTCGTGATTAATTGTACGTGATTTTTTTTTTTTTTCGTTTTTTTTTGTCGTTTGAAACTTTTTGCGTTAATGGAAAATAGTTTTTAACCGCCCAGGTACATTTTATCATTACGCACTGGTAACCGACACCGTGAATTTTAAACGCAATATAATAAGAGAAGCGAACGATTCGAGGAAGCAGAGGTCGAGTCAGGTTCTAATCTCTTTCTCAGGGTGTAGGCGACTAGAACAATTTTTTCCACCGTGCAAAAAAAAAAAAAATAAGAGAAAATGGATATGGTGATTAAGAAATTTATTCAAATTTCAAAGAGATTTGAAAATAGTTACGATGAACTGATTTTAAAGCTGTGGTTATTGAACGAAATTTTGAAATTGAGGAGTGAAAATTCGGCGGCTAATTGTTAATTAGCTTACGGTGCGATTTTTTCTCTGTTTCGTGAATACTTTTTAGTGAAAATGGCGGTGAGCTCGTGTCTTATAATCCTAAATCTATTCTCAGTTTCTGTTTTTTTTTTCTTCTTTTTTCACGCGTCTTGGCTACTCGCTGTTATAATAGTTTCTTTGTTGTAATAACGAAGTTACGATAAAAAATGTGTACCGGATACTCGTCACGCTAACTGTAATTTTTTGTCTAGTTGTATAATAATTCGGAAGATAAATGATGTATCGATGGAAATAATTCAGAATTATTTAAAACTATTTAGCGGATGAATTTTCTTTCATAGTCTGTTAAGTTTGGTCATACCGGTATGATGTGTGTTACGTTGTAAATGGTATGTACTATAATTTGTGAAATTTTAGTAGCAGCCTTGCGCGTAACGCAATGTTGTTTTCCTGTTATGTAACGATCCTCCGTGTATTCTCTTACTTGTTAATAGTTACTTCCATCATTAGTAGCTACTTGAAATGATTGAATCTGCGCGTAAGCGGGCTAAAGGACAATAGTCGGGACAAAAAAAGAAAAAGAAGGTTGGACCATCAACGGACTTTGCCAAAGTTAGGAATAATAAGTGGTATTAACTGTACTGAATGCGGATTATCAATGGAACATGTGGTATAGCAGTGTGAGCTATAAGGTGAAGGAGAAGGACTGGTGGAAGAAATTTTAAGTAAATTTTATGCGTCATATCCGTATACGGAATTGTAAATGAGTCGTGCTTTTAGAATGTAAGGCGTTGTACCTGTGAAAACCGCTAATGCTGGTATATAAGAAAGAACAAATAACTCTAGATCTGGGCGGTAGTCATGAGTAAAGGGCAAGAGTTGGGTAAAAAAAAGATAATCCTTCATCTGGGCACACTTTTTAGTTAAAATGGTTCGCTTTCATTAAAAATTTTACTGATTGTTTTCTAGATGATCTCTTAAAAAAAAAAAAAAAATTACTAGAATGAATTCATAAAAACTTTTTTTTTTTTTTAATGGCCTGGCGGCTAAGTAGCTTGCCATTTGGCCACTTCCATATCAAAAACTTTTCGTGGCCTAGTATCGGTTCCTAGTGTAGCTATAACAAGGGCGTCGCCAGCTGACGAGCCGGGGGGGGGGTGTTAGAAAGAGGATATGAGTTATGGGAAAAATAAAATTTATAAGTTGTAAAGGGGCTTAATATTTTATTAAACAAGAATAAAATCTTAATTAAAACATAATTTTCGTGGGTTTCTGGCAAATTGTTCTACTACTTTATTATAAAAGTCTTCCAAATTGTCCATGATTACGCGCCTATGAAAACTAAAGTTTTGAGGCTCCACAACGGCCCTCCCTTGCTTCCACTTGGCGTCGCCTATGAGCTATAATGTATGACATTTTGATTGGTTAACATTGGCCAGACGCTTTCATCCGTTATTGTATTTGGCCGTATAAAATCATAATCATTTTATCGCGTTTATTCGAAAAAGTATCAATGAATTAATTTGGTTAAAATAAAACGAAAAGAAAAGATTCGCATACCAAAAGTCCCACATCAGGACAATAGATGAACAGGATCAACGAATTACCGTCACCATATCATCAACATCGACCCCCCCCCCCCGGAGTTCGAGATATGCATACAATTCATTTAAGTTTATATTAATCACCATTCGGTGGCAATTTTATCATCTAAATTACACTATTTTTATTATTTTGATTTTAAATACGAGTATTCAAATTTTCTTACGGTCGATCGTCCTCGAAAGATCTATGTACGAGTTTTGGTAATAAATAACTAAAATCATAATTAACGTTCTTGTGTGCGTGGATTAAAAAATAAAAAAAATAAAAAATAAATAAATTAAAAATAATAATAATAATTATTATTAGAAATTATACTAATTAATAAAAGTAATAATAATAAATATATTAAAGGCGATAATCATCATAATAACAGTGCAATAAAATAGGTCCGCGGGAATAAAACTCGCGGTGGCATCCCTGATATAAGAGTATAAGGCCAAATAAGATATAACGCTTCAATATATATGAAACTGGCTAAATGGCGAAGGCTAAGCCAAGAATATACATATATATATATTTGTATACTTTTTGCATATGCTTTTTAGATTGTAATGTATATAATTCTTATAACACGTTTGTTTTTACTGAACAGACATCAGTTTTGTTATGTTATTATAAAATAACTTTGGCTACTAATTGACGTTACATTCTTGTGTAGAATCAATTTTATTTTTTTTAATCATATATAATGTATACATGTATGTGTTGCATATACTCTATATCACCGTTATGAAAAAATATGTTATTGGCACAATAATTTTTAAAGAAGATAGTTGATTTTTTTTCATCGACAGCTATTTGACAGCGGTACATAATGTTTAGCTTGGCACCGATAAGAATTTATTTGTTTTTCTTATTTTTGTTTGTTTAGTATCATGGTGTCGGCTAATATTGTCACAATTTCTCCACTTTGACACTGCTTCCATCTTCTCCGCACGAATATCTTCCCAGCTGAGGCATACTATGTCTGTGGCGTCACTTTTAGTTCGTTTATTTTTCTTTTTTTTTTGTAATGGCTCTTTAAATAGTCTCAGTTTTATTTTGCAATATTTGCGCTTTCAAACAAACAAAGCACACAGAGCTAGATAATGGAATTTATCACGATCAATCTGAAATTCGAAAATCGTTTTGAATATAATTGTTTTCTGGAATGGAAAATTTAAAAAAAAGCTTCGTTTTTCTCTCGTCATTTACATCTTGATTATTTATTTATTATTTTTTGATAGTGCGGCCCGCGGTATTTTACCACATTTTTAATTTCATATTACAATTAACTGACAAGACAAGATGTTTCTTCAAATAGTGATGAGTAGGTTCGGAAGGATTTTTATTTTTTTATTGGCCTGAACAAATACAGTTCATTTGGCCAGCAAGCTACACTATGAATAGATATGGAAAATTAATATTAACAGAAAAAGGAATAAAAAGCAGAGAAGGAAATTTCATTCTATTCTACATTATGGCCGCAACTACAGAGTAGTGCCCACAATGATCAATGAAATTAACCAAAAAGAAAAAATAAATAAAATAAGAAATCAAAATAGGTTATCATTCTACATTATGGCCGCAACTGCAGAGCAGTGCCCACAATGCCTGATGAAACTTAACAAACAGAGATCAGATTTTTCTTTCAGAGGAGAAAACAAAAAATAAAAAAGACAAAATGAGAAATACAAATTAAAAAATTGAGAAATTCCCATCTTACAATATGACCACAGTTGCCTGGCAATGTTCACAATGCCTGATGGGAAAAGGAAGTTGTAAGAAAAATAAATAATTGAATAAAGAATGTAACAAATAGATTGATAAAGAATAAAATGAAATAAAACTGACTTCATCAATAAAGTAATAAACTTCAATAAATAAGAAAAGGAACGAAAAAGAAAAAAAAAATAATAATAAAATAGAAAAAATTCTGGTTTCTTTAATAAAATCTTTCCATAATTTCCTTTTTTCTCTATCCTGCTCTTTTTTTTTTTTTTTAATATTTTTATTTTAATTTTTAATTTTTATTTATTTATTTATTTTTTTCTCTATTTACTAATATTATAATTAAATCAAAATGTTATTATTCATTATAAAGCGAACCATAATAAAAAATGCTGTATGTCCAGAACACAGTAAGTAATGAACACTATATGGAGGGAACAATCCGCATGAAATTAATTCTTTATAAAACCTTTTCCTATTGTGCTCGTATTTGTCACAGCTGAACAGCAAATGATTAATGTCATCAATGAAGGTAGACCTAGTATGATTACTGTTGCATCCAGAGGAGTCTGCAAAATTTAGAGGCACTCGGGAATGCCCCATACGCAATCTACAAACTAGTGTGACATACTTACGAATAAGACGACCGGGGATAGACTGTGGAATATCGAAATACCAAGGAAGCGAAGGTATATCAGACTGAACCATATTGTAATATCTACCAGTATTCTGCCTATCTCTATAAGTTATTCAATCCTCCAAGGCAGTGGCCTGACTCCTGTGATATAAGTCTGAGGAAGGAATGAACGGGAATATAATTCCATTCAAGACAGCGCATTTAGCCGCGGCATCAACGTCATCATTTAGCCCAATCCCGCGATGACTGGGAATCCAACAAAAGTTCGGAAGGATTCCCATCTCGAAGCGGAGCTAGTGATATAACTCCAATTACAGTTTCGGACTCGTATCCATCTAATTCCGATTCAGCAAATACCGAATCGATAAACGTTGTTCAGATCCAGGTTCACACAGTTCCGCTGTAGAAGCGAAAATATAGACCTTGAGGAATAGACAGTTTGTCCTTTTCTGCGTTCCATAATGAATATTTGAGCAGAAATGTGCCAGATCAGCTGGAGAAGTGAAAAATGATAACATCGGAATTAGGGAAAATTTTATCCTTTTTTTTTTTTTTTTTGGAGACAATACTTCTGTATGATTTTAATTCTGCATCAGCTTGTAATTTTCTTCTCTCACTCTAACGTACGTAATCCAACCTAACGCACACTTGTTAACTGCAAACTATTTTCAATTTTTGAGTGTACTGTGACGTAAACATCGGATGATCCCCGTATGAGTCCGATATGAATATGCGTCCGGGATGCAGTTCTCGAACCTGCGATTCAGTTCCGGATCCGTATCCGGAAAAATAACGAATTTACTCATTACTATTTCAAAATTTCTGTGTTGGATAATAAGAAACGATTATGTTTGTTTTTCTTTTTAAATCACGTCAGCGAGGGACGACCACCCAGAAGCAATATGGGGGGGGGGGAGTCAGGTAGAGATTCTGTCAGAGATTGATAGTATAAATACGTTGAAAGTTGGAATGATATATGGCTTAGGTAAGGATTACATAAAGAACAATGTGGAGCGGGAAACCCAAACGAAAGCAAGTAAGTATACAGAATAGAGCGTGTTCATTATATGAAAATAGGCACTCAAAAAATTCAGAATCGTAGCTGCATTACTTTGATGAAGACAATTTGGAGAAGGTAAACACTTTAGAATCGTGTAATCATCGACTTCAAATCTGAAAATAGCTGACACCTTTCGAACAAAGCAGATAATTTGTTTATGTGAGGTTGCTGTTGAACCATCATTAAATGTTTTGATAAATTTTCTTGAAATTCTTCATATGAATTTAAGTTTTTTAACATTTAAAACATTGTTACACTTTTCATTAGCAAACATAAATTGAACAGGCTTAGAAATAATACGGGAGCCTACGAGATGATTATGCATTCAAAAATGCCGATCTGAGCCCAGACCTTTAATATGTATTTAGGCAGTTTAATATGGTTACCTTTAATAGTTTCCAATTAGTTTAGTGCTCATAGCGGTGCGTCTATAGTAAAATCGTTCTCTTTGCTTTCAAATTTTTTTGATTTACTCACTTGATGGTCCTAAAGAAATACTAATTGTGAGCCTCTTAAGGAATGCCTTTCATCTCGTAGCGGTTATCCGATGTAATCATTATTATTATCATTCGAACTGGCTAATTTTGGGCCACGACATTTACGACATTTCAGCGGTTAGGTTTCCTCACTTTCTTACGTTTCCGATATAACCGCATTCGCTGTCAGTGCTGCTCCTTTCTTTCTTCAGTCCATTGTTTTTTCGTGCGTAGCTTTGGGTTTTGTTTGAAACTCCGATGTCCTCCCAGTTTTTTTCTCAGTGGATGGCGCGGTTTGACATCCATTTCGTTTAAATCACTCTTTACTGCCACAAATTTCATCTATTCTTCATACTAAAAATTCGGATAGGTTGGTCTTGTGAGGTACAAGCGCATCATATGCCCTTACATCGCGATTCGTTCATTTTTCATCATATATATGATGGACTTTTCCGAGCATTTATACCCGTCCACGTTAGTTTTTTATTTGTATTGTTCGTTTTCTTTAGTCGAACCGAAGATCCTTCGTAATGTTTTTCTTTCCTTTGCTTGTACTTTTCCGATCATGTCCTTCGTATTGAATACAAAAGAGCGGCTCAGGTTGAACGACCGTTTGGTAATGGCGCAGTTTTACATTGCGTGCTCCTCAGTTAAAAAGCTATTTCAAATTTGTTTGTTCTAGCTGATAGAGTTGCCTTTTCTAATTCACTCTCCTAGGTACGTAAATACACCTGCTCTGCTATATTTCTATTATCGATAGCGCATAGGTGCTGTTTGCGTATTGGTTATAAATTTTGTTTTAACGGCAGATATTTGAAGACCCGCTTTTAGTGCTTCCACCACTATTACCTGAATTTGTTTAACCGCTACTTCCATCGTGTTTACAAGCATCACTATATATCATCCGCGAAGGCTAGACCGTCTACTGTTAAATTGTTTTATTTTTATCCTAATCTGATTGCACTTTTGATATTTTCCTTTTCTATTGCGCCTCTTCTCGGTTAATTTTTTCTAGCCTACGATTTAATGATAACCCATTACCCCGTCTAACTCCTGTTTAGCGTTTCTTAGAACTCTGTCACAGTTTGTATTTCAGCTGCGCCTTGCTTGCGATGGCAAAAAACTTGGAACTTCTCCACATTGATGACGTCCAGGTCTCCAGTTTTCTAGGCAAATAAGATGCCGTCTCCATGATTAATTTGAGTGTTCTGCGTAATTCTATCAGTCTTTCATCACTGTGATTAGTTCTAGCACACGAGTAAGGTATTTTATTGTCTGCTGTTCTCTTTCTCTTGCTTAATTTCCGTTGAAATCGCCTATAAGGACGATCTCGTGTTTTCACAAGGAATCTTAGCCATGTTTTCTTCGAGATGTCCCAAAAATTCCTTTGTTCTCTTCGGATCTACTACCTTGTTTGTTTGGTTGGTCGGTGTATTTATAGCTACAACGAAAAATACATTTTACACGGATATCGGTGAGTCCGGGAATGAGAAATGTATTACCGAATCGAGAATTCCCTATTGTTTCCAAGAACATTATTTTCCATGGGTTTTCCTTTTTTTGCCTTAAATATTCTGCTGCGTCCTTTTGAGTCAAAGTCCTTTTCATCATTGTTTTGTTTCCTATAATTACAATGTTGCATCAGAGAATATCCCTGTTCTGTTTTAAAATTTTTCAATTTTGATCTATTCTAACGCTATTAGTTTAATCCATACCGGGGGGGGGGGGGATTGTAACGTTAATATTGGTTTCAGTTTTGTTACAACATCAGCGATGCCACCACGGCCTCTTAATTAGCGTAGACGAAAAAATTAATTATTATTAAAAAGAAAAAAAAATTAAAATTTTATGTAGTGAATTAATAAAATTTACCTATACCAATCTTTTGGCACCGGTCTGAAAAACACGCAATATTAAATACGAACACACACAATTAACTATACAAGATTAATATAAAATTGTTTGTAACACATTTTTATGCCGACGGTGTCGCTTAGCCCTTTGGAATGGCTGACTATTTAATATCGTTCGGGGGGTGGGGGCGGGGGAGAAAATAATAAAGAATAAAAAACGCGCTACACATGGAAGAGAGAAAAAAAGCAAAGGACACGTGTTATAGACAATCTATTTTCACATTATCAGACTTCTCCCGGAGAATAATTGTAAATAATATTATTGTAATTAAAATACTTAACGCAGAACTTTTTTTATTATTAAAATTGTCGCGATTATTCTAGTAATAAAAAACTTCTTCTGTGTTGAGTGTTTTAATTAAAATAGTATTTTTGCAATTTCATTGGCTTCGTCTTTAATTAAAATCTCGCTTTCGTTTGTGCGCTAATAATTGTTATTAACCGCAAGAATGTGTGTTATTGAGATGTACGGCTTGCGACTGACTTTATTAAATGTAAACGACGAACGCGTTTGTTGGATGCGTATCTGAACTACTCTTCACACCATTAATGATTCATCGTGTGGATCGTGCGTACTTTTTGAAATTGGGTGTATCTATTGTGCCGAGAAAAAGTGTTACAAAGTGACGATCAACAACACTACTGTAAATGAACGCGAACTGCGTGTGTTACACGAGGAGGACAACGTGTCGTTGTCATGCGTGATGATCGACGGTTTGTCGTTGTATCGATATTGTCTGCCAAAAAACTATTTTAGCGTAATCACGTGAACCAGCTCGGAGAAAGTGACGTGTCGGGCACAATAAATCCAGATTGAACTGAACCGGCGTATGTGGCTCATATGAAATTTTTCTAAAGAAACGTTCCTCCGATGGATGGATGTGTCGCTGCGATCATTTGTTATTTCATCGTGCGTCCAGTAAAAGTAACATTATGCCGGCTTTTAGAAGGTGTCTACTGCGCGCACATAATGCGTTCCTTTCTTTTCTTATGTTACCGCCGCCACTCGGAGGCCTGAAATTTCGACGCATAGCCTCTCCGACAAGTTCGTTATGTACCGTGATTATTATCATTATCATCGTTAGCCGAATAATGTTCTTGTTCGCCGCACGTTTTGTATTAATTCAATATTGCAAGATGGGAAAATTTGTATTTCCTTTTTTTTTTGTCGTTATGCGGTACGTTTTTGATACGTTTAGAAAGAAGGGGGTACCCCTTTTTAGTTGACTGATGCGCACAAATGGTTACTTTTGATTTCCAACGTCACTTACGTAAGATTAATGTGAATCCTAGTTGAAGGTTAATGCCAGATGCAATATTGTAACGTTGTTTTAGCTCCCCACTAGAGATGCACGTTATGTATTAGTTTTAGGTTTTGTGGTACCACCCCCTCCCTTGGATGCCGCACAACCTCTCAATTACCGTAGACGAAAAATTATTATTTTTTTATAAAAAATTTATTATTTGAAATTTTATGTCGTATATTATTGAAATTTACCCACACACCAAAATATGAATATTGACAGAATAAATAAATAAAAATTATATACAGTATAAATAACTAATTGTAAGTTGTACGTATCATTGTTGTCGCGGCGGTAATCCGTGATCCGTTCGGTTGGTGGTCCGGCTGTTTTCCCGGTGATCAGGGCTGCGATGATTGAACAGCGGAATTCTGTAATCTAGGATAGAGATCTTTGCCGAGAAATTTTTTAGCGACTATCAAGCAGGCCTTTTTCGTTTGTGTTCCACGGTTTTTTTTGTATCGAATCGACTTGGGAAGACTTTTTTATGTGCGACGATCAGAGAAAAGTCAAAAACAACAATACCGGAGAAAGGTAAAACAGTGACTTCTTCACGAGGACGTTCTTGAAGGAGCAACTCTTTCACCAGGACCTTATAAATAGCCTTTGACTGACTGACTGACTAAAAAAATTCCCAACGGATGTTTTGCCGTTTCTTTCCTTTTTCCCACCCCGCGACATCGTTGGAATTGATCGTATATCAAGTACGCGCTTCTTCTTGCGATGGTTGATGATTGGTTATTTCTTTACCCCCTTTCGGACAACAGGATCTCACATTCTCTCTCTCACCCGACCACGTTTTTGAAATGTTATAATTGTTATTTTATTTATTATACGGTATTTTTATTTTATTTGCGTACAATACGTTCAGTGTAACGTACACATTACAATATTTAATTATATTAAGAAAAACGATAGGCATATGAAAAATCATTTGTTGATCGGGAATGTGCAGTTCATTTTCCGTCATTAGTTCAATTCTATTCGTTTCTTTTTGATAGTATGCGCTGTTTTCGCAGTCGTCGCCATAATTACTGTTTATAATTAAGAATTACATATATAAACTTCCCCTTATAGTGGCGGAGAAAGTTGTGAACTTTCGGATCACTCTTTACAGCACTCCAAGCGCTGTGTTCTGTATAGCTTTGGTGCTTGATGGTTCTAACTGATTTTCAAACATCCCGTATTTCCCTTAATTATTGGTAGGCCGACTTCTTTGTCCGTCGGCACTGTTGTAGGCTCTTGTAAATGTGGCCATGGTACGGGACAGCTAATTCCTTTTTAACCTTCGGCAATGTTATTCCTTCTCTGTTTAGGATGCATATGTTTCGCATTTATCGACGTTGATTGTCATTGTTTCTCCATCCTTGCTATATCTTATTCAGATTCCATTCCTTGTGACTTCTAATTGCTACTATTTACACGCGTTGATGGGTAATCGTTCGTTGCTGATAAACCCAGGGGAAAACTGAATCAAGAAAAAAAAAAAATCATCCTTCGACAAAATGAATGTAGTTTTTGATAGATTATTAGCCTTATAAAATTCAAAGAATTTCTCACTTTTAAAGGTGTAACGATATATATATATATATATATATATATATATATATATATATATATATATATATATGTATTTGTTCTTAGATTAGACCCTCAGGAATGTGCCATCACGGTCTCTTAATTACTGTGGACGAAAAAATTAATTATTTTTTTTATTAGTATTATCAAAAGAAAAAATAATTGTTATTTGAATTTTGATACAATGTGTTAACGAAATTTACCTACATGAATCGTTCCGGATCGGTTAACCGCTGAAAAAACACACAATATTAAATACGAACGTAAACAAATAAATAAATAAATAAATAGTGGTATAAATTATAAGGAAATTGCATCTCACTGTTGATTGAACCGATGACGGCAGGATACGCCGTTGAATTTGTTATTCCGAAGTGGATGCTTCTCGGCAGTGGAACAGGTGTGGTACCTTTCGTTGAATTATTTCAATTTATAAAATAACCGCGACAAATATTTTGACATAAACGCGAACAACATTATTTAAAATTTTCACATACTTTTTAACAATCGCGGGATTTTTGTTGGTTAGCCATTTACTGCAGGCTACGACGATTAACCTTCGTTGATGTGCGGAGAAAAGCGATCCGAACTGCACCTTTTGGTGAAGGATCGAGCGTTATTCATCGGTCGTTGCCTTTCTTTTTGATTTTTCTTTTTTTCTATCCCCTTTAACGCTATCGCGGTCAACATTTTGCTAATGGTGATGCGCATTCCTTTTATCGACGACGCATGACGGTTCACTCACCCCTAACCGGCAACAGGATTCCAGGCACGCGCACATTGTGCTCGCGCCACCACCACGTGTGTTCTCTTCTTTCAGCGACTTTGTTGGACCGCGTATTATAATGTATCATGCCATTCCTTCTCCGCTCTTTCCAGTAGTACACTTTCATCGGTTTCCGGATCTTTCGTCCCTTGTCTAAGCTGCTCTCGTTCTTCCTTTTTCCTTTGCCTCGAACGCTTTCGAATCCTGTATCTTTCTTCGAAATGTATTTCTATCTTTAATTTTTTCTTCCTTTATTCCCATTTCTGCAAGGTCACTTTTTACTTCCCGAAACCAGTGTTGTTCAGCTTTATGTTCGCGTTTTTGTCGAAATAGTCAAACAGTTTCTTCTTTGTTACCCCTTTTTCGTCCATTCTTTTTAAATGTCCATACAGTTTCACTCTTTTTTACGCATGGTGTCACCTATATATATATTTTTTAAATTATTTCATATATTTCGTTCTTGCTTCTCAATTTCAAGATTCCGTTTTCCCTGTTTCGGTGCCATTGATGCCATCTTTCTTATTAATTTTCTTCCATTCTCTAATTACGTTTTCGAGTGCGCAATTAAAAAGTAGCAGAGACAGCCTGTCTCAATTGTTTCTTACTCCAGTTTTAATTTTGAACGAATTGGACATTTCTCCTTTCACGTTAGAGTCTGCTTAATTACGATTATTGTTTTGTTATCTACTAAGATGTTAATTAATGACTTTCTGTCTATGGGAATCGTATGCTTTTTTGAAGTCTACAAGTATGATGAACATGTGTTTACTTCTGAGTCTTCTGTAACGGATAATACATTTTAGTTTAGGAGTTTGCTCTATGCATAATCTGTTCCGTCTAAAACCTGCTTGATATTCACCCAGCTCAGCATCTATGTTGTTCTAGCCTATTCTGTAAAACTTTATATAGTATCTTACAAGCTATTGTCAACAGCGATATCCCTTTATAGATCTGTTTTTTCGCCCTTCTTCTAGATTAAATGTATTAACGCTGTTCGCCAGTCTTCCGGGATTAGTTTCCGTCTCCCAAATATATTTCACTAGTTTTTCTAGACTCCTAATTATGTTAGCGCCCGCTGGTTTTCACATCTCTATCACTATGCCATCTTCTCCTGGAGTCTTTCCATTTTTCACATTTTTAATAATTTCTATGATCTCTTCTAAAGTAGGTTCGTGTTTGATTATCGGTGTCCTCTTTTGAAATCCACGGTTAGTTTCATCGCAGTTTAAAAGTTTCTTAATGTAATTCGCTAATGTTTCATCGTTTTCTTCGTTATTTAAAGCCAGGTCTCCTTTTTCTTTTCTAATACGTAGGTTTGGAGCTTGATAAATCTTTATCCACCGTTAATAGTTCGTCTCATTCGTCCTTTCTTTTTTTACTCTTCTAATTATCCTAGCTGTTTCTGAACTTTGTTTTATAAAGTCTTCGTAGTCATCGCTGGTTTTGGTGGAGTTCCATTTTTTCCATGCTTTTAATCTTTTTTCTATAGTTTCTTCACAACGATTTCATTCCATCGTTAATTTTCGATAGAACAAAAAGTCGAATCTGTAATCATGTTCTATCGCTGTTCACTTGTTTGTGAATGCTATCTTACAAATAGAAAGTACATTTATGAAAAACGATAACTATATAATTTATAGTTTATTTTAAACTACTTATTTTTTCTTCTTCCTAACGTCGTAGTTGGCGTATTATGATGATCGCTCTTTCTAAAGTGTTGTCACAGAGTTTCCTCTTTTGTTAAATCTTTCACTCGTATCGATGGCCTTTCGCGTTTTCAATTTTTTTCGAATAACTCGATTATTTTTCAAGGGCTGGTCTCTGATGGATACGATCGAAAAACTTTCTGGTATACTAGAGATTCCTTGAATAGTTTTATTTCATCAAGTTTTACGATCTAACTATGCCTCTCACTTACTATAACACTGCAGAAAATGCGAGCGTGTTTTATTTTAGTTGTTTTCCCGGTTTACGTATAATGTCATATTTTCTTTGTGCCATTCGTCCAAGGCTTACAGGTGTCTCAGTTTGATATAGTTGTTTCCAGATAGTTTAATTGTAGATAACTATATATCAACTAATGTTATTTATTTCTAAAAGATTATTTTTTTCTCTGTTTATTATCATTATTTTAGTTCTGCTAATTATTAAACTGTGCTGAATACCACCGTCCCATTTTATTTAAGATGTTATAATAATGTCATTGGCAAACCTTAAGCTAATTTTCGTTCCTCCAATATTTACATCGCCACTGTAGCTTTTTAAAATTATAAATTTCATTATTCAGTTTTACGATGATAAATTAAGCGTTCACGACTAGAGTTAGCGATCATTATAACAATATCGAAAATGCGAATAATTACTTGGATTAATTAACAAATTTTAATATTTTCGTTTGAATCTTGAATTTAAAATCAAACCTCTATTAAAAAAGTTGATCAAAAAATTGTTTGTACCTTAATATTATAAATCGAAGCCTTTTACAGCCATTTACTGTGACCCCTATTACGGTATGTAACCGTTATATTCCTCCTAACACATTGGTAAATTTAAATGAACTCGGAAAGCTGCTAATGCAGATTACTCCCCCCGCAATTATTGTCGGAGATTTCAATGCCCACTCACCAGTATGGGGATCAATATCGGCCAATAAACATGGAAATATCATTAACAAGCTAGTACTGGAAAATAATTTAATTGTCATGTTCCCCCCTAGCTATATATATCTCAGCCCAACCCATAATACACTCTCAACAATTGACATAGCGCTAATCTTTCCGATATTATTCCCAAAACTACAATCAACTGTATTGGAGGATTTATGCTCAAGTGACCATTTCCCTGTGTTCATACATACGACACCAGTTCCACAAGACCAGAAGAGTGTAAGCTGCTCATGGTTTTTATATAATAAGACAGACTGGGAATTATACACGTCGAAAGTTGTAATCCCTAGCCAGCCATCTGCGTCTGTAATAGAAAACATTAACCGTCTAAATCAGGCCATTTTCAAAGCTGCCAAAGCATCAATTCCAATGTCATCCGGTTTGCCACCGAACCCGCAGAGTACCGTAGTGGTGCCCTGAAATTGAAACGGCAATACGATGTCGGAAATGGGCGTTACGAAAATTCAAATCGACTAGACTCCTCTCCGATTTAATTATATTCAAAAAATACGGGGCTGATGCACGATCAATGATACGAGCCAAGAAACAAGAATCATGGCACGCTTTTATTTCTTCGATATCGACTACCACATCAAATCACTCCTCATGGAAAAAGATGAAAGCTATTAACGGAATCTGTCGCTATAAGTCCCTTGTCCATTTAAATGACAACGGCACAACCATATCCGATACTATACAAGTTGCAAATTCATTCGCGCAATGCTTTTCTTTAGCATCGTCTACCACATTACATACAAATTTATTTAAAGCTCGCGAAAAGTCGAAGTGGAGTCATCAGAAATATATATCCCTCAGGACGCAACAGCTTCGTATAATTGTGATTTTATTGATGCGGAACTTAATTTACAACTCATACATCATACACGTAATAGTTCCCCTGGTCGTGATTCCATGCATCCGTACATGTTAAAATATTTACCACTTTCTGTAAAATCCTACTTATTACATATATACGAGTATATAACCAGATCTGGACGTCAGCCTCTATCCCGTATCAATGGAAAATAGCCCAGATTGTTCCTATTCTGAAACCAAGCAAAGATCCTCTCCTCCTTCATAGTTACAGACCTATTTCTCTCCTAAATGTGTTGTCCAAAACAATGGAGAAAATGGTGAACAGACGTCTCATCCATTTCCTTGACCAGAATAATCTCCTTTCCTGTATACAAGCCGGAGGGCGTAAGATGCGATCATCTAATGATCATCTATTGAGCCTACAGCGGCAAATTTTAACAGCATTCCGCCGCCGACAAAGTGTACATGCAATATTTTTTGACATGGAAAAATTTTTCTGATCGAGTATGGTGGCGGGGACTATTAATGAAGTTTCTAACCGCTGGATTAACTGGTAATGTGGCCAGCTATATTAAACATTTTCTAACAGAAAAAAAAATTCAAGTTAAGATTAGAACTACCAATTCAAGAACTATGTCGTTAGAGAATGGCATTCCACAAGGCTCTACCCTAAGTGCAACCTTGTTTATATTCTTTATAAATGATATAGAAAATTGCATCACGCCTCCCGTTACTGCCCGGCTTTATATCGACGATTTGAACATTTCTTTATCTTCCAGCCTTCTTTTCAATGCCCAAAATATTCTCCAAAAAGCAATAAATAAATTACAATCTCGCTCAATACCAATGGTCTAGTGTCCTTTCAAAACAATATATATTGAATTCCATAGAAGACGTGCTGTCTCACTTACTATTTCTCACACACTAGATAATAATCCCATACCCTTCCAATCTACAGTGAAATTCTTGGGACTATTGTTCGATTGCAGACTATCCTGGCGTCTACACATATCAGGTTTAAAGAAAAAATGTTTAAATTCCTCGGCATCACTAAATATTTATCAAATCCAAAATATAATATCCACCCCAAGCTCCTTCTCTCAGAATATAAATCCATCGTCTTATCTAGAATCGTGTACGGGTGTCCAGCCTACTCCCAGGCATGTCATTCATTAATAAATTCATTAGACGTAATCCATAATTCTGCCCTTCGTTCGATACTAGGAGCTCATCGAACCACTCCTGCATCCAGCATGTGCAATTTGTTGGGATGCTCGCCGTTGTCATACCATAGAAACTACCATAGATAATGCAATACTCTTCTATCCTTAACGCGTACTCATTTGGCTGTTAGTAATTCCTCACGCACACCAAGCTTCTCAAATGGCCCTGTGTCCGAAGTCCTCGACATATTGGATTCAAATAACATAAACCCAATAAACCCTATGCACCAAAACTTCGCATTAATCTCCCCATGGGATTCCCCAATAATAAAATCTCATATTTATCTCTTAAAAACAACTTCAGACAGCTACCAACTAATGCCATCGAAACAGCTAAAAGTGCAATATATAGATGCACTGACCACGCTATAGTCTACACAGATGGTGCTAGAAAAAGACCCACCACAACCACATCGCCGACAGCACATGCTTTGGTAGTATCAGATAAAGTGTTTTCTTTTCGACTCAATGATGGCTGCACAGTACTGGACGCAGAAATGTATGTCATCCTATACGGGCTACAATATATTTTATCGTGCAAACCTAACAAAAAGACATTAATAATTACAGACTCGCATTATAAGCCATATCCAGCCCTAAAACGAGAAATATAATATCTACTAAAATCCTCTTCGTATTGTCATCGATACACAGAAGTCTGAAATCCAATTGGTACGTTTATGTGGGTTCCCGGTCACACGGGAATACCGGGGAATGAACAGGCGAACATAATGGTACGGTCAGCACTGCGAGCTCCGCAGAACAGATATTCAACTCCCCTTTCATCCAAAGCACAATTCTTTTTAGCGAAAAGCAAACAAGAATGGAAGGAACAATAGACCGTGTGTGAGACTTTTCTGTCTCAAGTAAAGTCAACGACCGAGCCATGGTGGCCCCCAATAAATTTTTCCTGCAGAGACTTCAGTGTGATCAGCCGACTGCGGACAGGTCATACAGCAATCTCGCACGACCATCTTCTAAATGGGTCAATTTCTCCAACGCAGTGCCCTTTCTGTATGGGCAGTTTCACCCCAACCGCCCAGCACATATTAGTAGATTGCACAGTATTCGCATCAACACGGACGCTCCTATACCGTATAAAACATTCCCCGAGATATTATCCAAACAGCGATATACTCGATCATTAGTTTTCTTAAAATAAACAGAATAGCTTTAAAGTAATATAGTCACAAATCCCGCACAGTGTGTCGTGATAGCCGCAGCAGTTAAATACGGCACACTGAAGCTTAGGGGATTCAATAAAATAAAAATAAAAAAAAAACTGCGACTAACAGGTCTAATTTTATAGTAGTGTATTTGTTCTTAGACCTTTCAAACTCCTATTCACAAAATCAACAGGTATCCTACGCTGGTTTATAAGGTAGAAACGCAGTTATCTCTGACACATTTGGCTTCATTTAAAATAGTCATAAGAAGTTGGACCTAGTCAACAATATTTCATCAATAAATTCCCGTTATATTTTATCAAATGCTTCATTTTGTTCATCGTCCCATATGCATTTCCTGTCCTTTTTTCGCATTAATTTATGACCTTTTTATACTCCGTATTCGCTCCCTCATTCACACTCTTGTCTCACTTCATTCTATCCGCACTGATATGCTCTGGGTGGTCCCCAGTGTTATAATTCGGATAGAGGGTAACGAAATGGCAGATTCCTTGGCTCAGATTTATCCTCCCGCTTTTTTTCTCTCTCTAAAATTCCCCCTTCTAATTTACTCCCATTGTGTAAAAAGTTTCATGTTAGGTTTTGGTCAGATTTTTACATTTCTTCCTTTTCTAATCAACTTTCCTCTTAAATTTTTTCATCCAACTTAATCTTCCCACGCAGCCTTGGTTTTACGATTTTCCTTCGCTTCGCCGCTCCGTTATTGTACCTATTATCCGTTTATGTCTGAATCATACTCTTCTTCCTTCCTCACGTTTTCGTTTTCATCTCGCTCTATCCTCTTGTTCCCCTCTTCATCATGACGACGAAGCCGTCTGTGATCCTGACCATGTCTTCTTTGAATGCACTTCTTTGTACACCAATCTGTTATCACTCAAACTCCTTAATCTCCTTATTGTGCCTCGTATATCTTATCGTTTCCGTCGATCTCCGTTGTTCCTATCCTCAGTTCTTTTATCTTATCAATATTTGACACCGACTCTACATCTAACTGTTTTTTCTCCCTCGTGCCGTTTCTGAGCGAAGATCCTTTGTTGACATGCCCAAAGGGGGGTAAAAAAAAATTTGCGAAGTCCGAAAAGTTTGAAGTAAATGGCCCATGGAAATTAATTAAACCTAAGAGACTCTGCGAATCTGAATAATTTTGTATTTATTGAATTTTATCAATTGATACGTATCACAAAAAATCCAGTTTGAAATAAATTTGTTATTATATTCAAACTAAGTGTGTGATTGCCGTTTTAGTAATTTTCTTTGAAAATATTTTCTGGAAAATGGAGATACTTCTCAGATATAGCACCACTAAAGCAGCAATATCATATATATATATATATATATATACTATATATTAGTATAGAATCGTCTGTATCATTTTCTGACACTCCTGATAGCTTACAAAGGCTGTTAATGGGAGTGAGATATCCCAAAAGGGAATAACTTGTATACATATACATGGTCATATAGACGAGATCTATCATATCTTCTAGAATTAGGACGTATGACTACTTGATTAAACGATAGTGTCTCATAATCTGATATATCTTATTTAGCTTCCTCGCATTTAAACAAATCCCCTTTTTTTTCTTATTTTTCCCTCTGCTACTACCGATAGAGACACATTATGTACATTATTTTATTGATTATATAATCTAACACTTTTCTGACTTTTTCCTTGCTCCGTCTCCTTACCGAAAGATATGGGATAATTATTTTTCTTTACAAATTTTTTTTTTGTAATTATTTGAAACCTGGTCTGATTGAAAATATTTGCTTAAATCTATGTAACAAATCTCTTATTTTATTCCGTTGTAAACTCACTTCATCGACAATGTTAACTGAATAAATTTGTTAATCTCAGATTGTCAGCATTGGCTTCTCCTTTTCTCTTCTTGTAAAAAAAAAATGGTTATGCGTTAACATTATAATAGCATTATGATTTTTAATTGCAAACGATGGAGCTAGATGATGTATTATTTTGTTTTTAGTTCCTGAAATCCACGTTGCATAAAATCAATACCTAAAATCACATCTACAAACAAATTAAACCGTTTACATTTAAAAATCATATTTTATAATTATCGCCATTAAAATCAATGTTCGGGAGAATTTTATTTTTTTATTTTTATGGGCTAATAAAATTTGTACATTGGCTGTTGGTACGGTAGAATTTGTCCTTGATGTTGCCGACTAATTTCCACAAAGTTCCTTTGAAATACAGCAACCGTAACTTCATAATCAATTAACGCATTCTTCCCATTTGTTCCCTGATTATGCTTAATGGTGACGTTTGTATATTATGAGTAAACTTATTTTTTTGTTTATTTCTATTAATTTATTTTTTGTATTTATATAGTCAATAAAAGCTTTTTAGCCTATTTACATTGATCATTCATACATATCGTATTAAGTATATTTAATGATAGTATAAACTGATCTATATACACGAATGTCGAATCTATAATTTGTTACATATCCCGCTCGTACATTCGTACCACAATCACATCAAAATGCATTGCTAGATTTCCATTTTTTCTACTGATTATTTAAATAATAATATCTGCATGCTCCACTGAAACTTTGATAGATATAAAACCGGAATTAAATAAAATAAAAGATATTGGACCTCGTGGTTTTTAAAATGAATATAATGTTGTAATTCCTTGCCATGTCTCTAGCCTAAGTTGCTGTATATGACACGTAAAATAAATAAATAAATATAATGAATATAATGGGTTGTATGAGACCTGTAAATTAAATTAATAAATAAATTTAATGACGAAACTAAAGTAGAACTGGAACAATAATTGGGGAGAGAGCTCCATACCCTAGATATAAATATTTAAAGAAAAAAAAAATTGAAAGAAGATAATCATCGTTAATTTTGTTCAAAATGAATTATTAAAATTTAGATTTGATTGTTGGTTTATCCTATATTGCAATAAAATATTTATTAGAATGATTTTTTATTCTATATATATATATATAGATGCTGTTACACAGCTGTTGAAATTTTTTCGCATGCTGTTTGACTTACGTGCTTACTTTATGAAATATATGTGATTACATTAATCTGTCGACAGGAGGTAAATAGGGTAGTAGATAGAATTTAGAGACACTATTTTTTCGAATAAACCAAGAAGACCTACCCTGGCATAGGATGCTATTAACTTTTTTCCTGAATATTAAAGCCTTTTATGTTCTTTGGACTTCGAAAAAAATGTTTAGCGACGTTAACGGTTTATTACAAAATACAAAACTCGCCGAATTTTTAATATAAAAATATGTTTTTTCTTTCGGCCTTCACGAGCAAAGGCAATTAAAATGTTAGATATAATTTTAGTACATTTTTTTTGTAATACTTCACACGTAATGGGAACAATCACTTTTTTAATTAATTAAAGAAAAATACCATAAAGCGTTTTTGTGTTTTTATTTTTATTTATTTTTTGTTTTTAAGCATCGAATGAAAATACTATTTTTAGTGGACAGTTTCTGACACGGAAAAGATATTGAGCTCACCGGGTAAATTAGAGATTGTAGTATGTCGAATGCATGGCCGACCTAAGCGAATAACTTTCAGCTCTCCAAGTTTGATTGATTTTCCCATTCGTAGTTGAAAATTTAGAATTAAATAATCTTAATATAAATCCTTTTTCGCGCGGTACTTAAAAATATGGCTAAAAATCATTCGTAAAATTTAAAAAATATTTTCGAATTGAAATACATTTTTGTTGTATTTTTTCAATTTACATGGCTTTTATCGGGATTTACTTATTTTGTCACCAAAATTTGTCCGTCGTTTTTGGTTTATTTTTCCATCACTTAGTTGCGTTAGTTTTTCACGTGAATTGGCTTGATCCGTGAACGAAAATTTTGAGGGGAAAGATAAATTCAAAAAAGAATAATACAGGTGTGTGGTGTATCAGTCAACAGTATACGGGAATCGAACGCGTCGCGTATATAAACGTGTGTATATATTTTCACTACAGTATCTGAAAAGTTTGAAACATTGTTTATTCAAAATGATATATAAGGTTCGTTCTAGTCGCGAGAAATGTAACATGTTTATGTTGTTACCCATGTTTTAAATACATATAATTTCTATATATGTGTATATATTGTGTATGTGTTTTAAACGATCATCTGTTCTTGAAAAATGTTTTCCATGAGAAAAGAATATTCGCTTTTTCTCGTGTTTTACTAAGCAGTGTAGGAAAAAAAACAACAAAAAAACAAAAACGAAAAAAACTACCGATGTGAATAATCTTTTGGGCATTAGGGGGGCCGTATTAAGATGAAAAGTCGTGATCGTTAGTTTTCAAAAACCTTAGCTTTGTTTTAATATACGCCAAGTTAGTTGTTTTTTCGTGGTATAAAGGCAAAAGTTGATTGTTTTTCGTTGTCTTATGTTTGGAGATGTAAATTCTTCATATTCGGTTGAATTACACCGATGTTTTTAGCCGTAAAAGTGTTTCATGGGTCGAGGGAGGGTTATCACAAACTTTTTCAAGGCAAAAGGTGTCTACATTTTTCAACAACAAAGAAGCGTTGTTTCGGATGTAAACAAAAAAGTTGATAACTAAGTAGGTTTCGTTAGGTTTTTTTAATTTTTCCCCGTAAATAATACATTATGAACTATTTCCGGAACTTCAATTTTTAACATTTTCTATAGTATCTCTAATATTAAATTTACCCCTCTTTATTTCATCGACTTTGGTTTGAAAATTTCCAATTAATCTTGCCGTAACTGTATTAAATATTTAAATATTATAAATAAAAAACGAGGTCTTGAACATTAAAACCGATGAGGGTAAAAAACTGAGAACGTAAACGTTTAGAATAGGAACAATAATAGGGGATTTCGAAAGCACGAAAACTATTTTTGATTTAGAAGAAAACGATCAAAGATGAAAATAAAATGAAATAGGAAATAAAAGAAAAACGAAAACGAACAAGAAGCCTTGTCTGGAAAGCGTTACTACGTGTTGAAACAGAAGCCTAGTTATTAAATCACAGCAGCATTGGAATTCCCGAATCATATCAGTTGTTCAGTAACAAGAAAAATACGAAGCTGGTAAACATTTCGAACAGGAATCAAAAGATTTTGAGATAACGAGGACACCATTCGATAACGATCATTCTCGAAGATGACTTTGTTCGTCGAATTTATGTACATATGTGCGAGATGTTCAATTTAGAACACATTCTTATCACCCCGTATTAACACACCTGCGTAACGACACGCTCTGTGTTACTCGTGTCATGAGAACTCGTACGGAAACACAAAATTACATAATTATCGTATACTCTTCAATGTTTATAATATTTACCTGTGTCGGTTTTTTCTCTTTTCTTTCTTTTTTGGAAACATTTTACATTATAAGTTATCAATGTTAAACGTTGTTTGGCCGTTTCGTTTTTCGGTCGTTTACATATTTAACCTTATCGCGAATTTTTTTGTATACAGCACGAGCTTAGTTCTTTTTTATCGGTAGAATTGAAATAAGGCTCTATTATATAATTATGTAGCTCTGTATTGTAACTTGAGTACGTTATTAGGAATGAAATTTTGCTTGCCTGCTTTAATTATAATTAATTACCACCGGAAGAGTGAGAGAGTAGGCTTCTCGCTACTTCCTCGGGCATAGCCTTTCGAGAATACATCATCCACGGTTTTTCACCTATCACAAAGAAGCTTTATTTTTCGTGTCCACTTTTTCAGTGAGGAGATGGTCGAAACAATTTTTAAAATGATCTTCAATATTTGATTAGGTGTGTATATACATCATGCATACATTATCATCGGTCTTCCAACGCTCGGTAACCATCGTTTAGCCGATAGTATGGAATCGCGACCCCAGTTTCTAAATATCACCTCGTCGCATCGACACGACCTGCGGCCGCCTTACCCTGCGCAGCATGCGCTGTTACTCGGCCGTTGCTACAGTTGAACCGTATGGGGTGCAAAGTGGTCTACAGTGTGTCGTCCGCGCGTGCATACAAAGTTAGAAAGGTTGCGTGAGCTGTGTTGTGTGCGTGCGTGCGCGCGTGTGCGTGTGGACGATCGTCGCTGCGAGGTGTGACGGTAGGTGGTGTGCGTGCGCGCGTGCGTAAGACGGCGTCGAATGCTGTTTGGCCGGCAGTGTGTACAATGTTGTCGCGTAGGGTCGCGTTGCGTCAGGCTACCAGCGGACTGGCTTGTTTTCGGGCTAACAGGCGCTGTTGCCACATTACTGCGCGCCACGTGTCACCGCGCTCTCCACTCGCTCCGGCTGCCGGATGTCGGCTGATTCGTTGCCGTTATGCGAGTAGCGTACAGCGTGGCACTGAGTGGAGTTGCGTGCGTTTCGTGCGCGTTTTTAAATTAAATCGATGCGGCCATGTTATTACGGCGTCTCCTTTCTTCGAATGAACGCCGCCGATGACTTTTTGGAACTATGTAACTATTCTCTGTTCACCAAGATGAACGAAATTGTCTTAATCGATTTGGTCAGAACGCACGATTGGCTGTATAATACGAAATCGAAGAATTATCGCAACTCGCAGTTGCGCCATGAAGCCTGGGAAGAAATCGCCCGACAAATGGGACTAAACGGTGAGCAACTTTTATAATTTGAATATTTTTTTTGCGTTTTTTCGTTTTTTTTTTTTTTTTTTCTGTTATTATCAAAAGAAAAACATAAAGCCGTCTTAAGTTATTACTTTTTTTTAAAATTAACTGTCGAGATTACTCGCTGACGCAAAAAACGATCTACACACGCGCGGTAGAGCAGCAGGCAGTTCAGTCGAGTGTTGTATTCGATTTGGGATGCCGAAACAGTTTTTATTATTGGTCGTTAAAATGTTTTTTATCCTTCATGTAGGCAACAGAATTTGGCTAAATCAAAAAACAAGATTACACATTAATTAAACTTTTAATTATATACGATTTAGAGCCGAGTTCCTGATGATTATTTTCGTTTGACCCGACTCCTGCTAATATATTGTTGGGCATTTTTCAATATTGTATCGTTGCACCGAATAAAATTATCTTCTTAGTAATCGCTGACATCGGTATTTTAACAATCTCGGATATTAATGCAGGCATTGCCAACGTTATACGCGCGTGTTACATTTTTTCTTCCGTTACTAGCACATTGCCAAACGTAATGCTCCAACGGATCCTTTCTCTGTATTACATTTTTCGCATACCGGAAGAATTTTCAACTATATAAATGCCCGACAGTGGTTTTTATCGTGTGGAAATAAAATACACTGGTTAAGAGACATGCCAGCCCAAATACCTGATGACCTAAAGATTGTTTTCGGAACATCTTTAAATATTGATAAATTGGAGTGATCATTTTTGTATTAACCATGACATTCTCTTACGCTGAGGCCAGAAGAAGAAAATCTTTTTATGTGTTTACATTGTTTAGAAGCCGGTTACGAAATTTGTTACGTTTTTGCGTTATGTTTATAAGATATTTATTTTTTTTTTCTGTTTTTCGACGCTCCTAAGCACTGTTTCGGGCGTCATGATGAAAAACTGCAAATATATCAGCGATCACAGTTACTTTCTCCGTCAGAAATCGATATGTACTAGCAAAAAATAAATGCATTTCGAAAATAGTGAAACGATTTTTTTTTTTTTCTGTTAACAGTGCATGGCGTGTTTTTTGCTGCTTTTTTTTTTTTTTACCATGAGCCGTGTGTAATTACATAGGTTATTACGGCATACGACAATTACTAAATGTTAAATGACTGGAACGATTTGATTTGTTTTAATATATGCCAAGGTTTGGGCGATGATCGTTGCACAGGAGCACTGGCGATGATCTTTTGTAAAGAAAAATTTAGGTTAAAGGACAAGTGGGATGTTGCAAATTTAGTACCAATTGAAAGAATATGATGAACTGAGAGATAACATGATTGGGAACAGAAAGGGCAAGTTGTGGGAGAACGTAGTCATGAGACAAAGAAATGTGCCCAATTCTTATTGTATTTGACTCTTTCGTAAGAATTATAGAAGATCAAGATTATCATGGGTGCAGAGAGTCTCGTTGTGGCGAGGTCCGAAAGTTCGATATATAACTGGAATTTTAGATCTCGCCGAAAGGGTGGCTCCCTGGACCGCTAAATACTAGTCTCCTGTTGTAATTCTTAAAATAAAATAAATAAAAACATCTGACGATTTATCTAATTTTCATTTTTAACAATTTTACTTCATTCATTGTTGGGGGTACTTTGGTTACGAAGTGATTAAGGGTAATCTAACTTCTGGTTTCCAGCTAAACTTTTTAAGCAGTAGATTACGAATTTAATTTCAGAATTTTCATATTGTATCTGTGTATATTCACTCCAATTATTTCGGAATTTGTATGCTTAAATTATTTTTCAAAATTTGACCCTTTTAATTTTAAAATTTTCGGGGTCTCATATTTTTCCTATATTCTACCGATTGAAATACATCATTTAAAAAAAACAAAAATACGAGTGCCCCTCTAGCTACCACGGAAAGAGAGCTGTGAACTTTTTTTTTAGTTTCCAGTCTTTCCACTTTAAGCGTGTATTTTTTCCAAATTTTGGTCCTTAAATATCAAAATATTCGAATTTTGTATTTTCCCTGTTTTCTGGAGACCTTAGTATGCAGCTTAAAACGGAAATCAATACCGTAACTTATATAGAAACGGCTTTAAAATTTTAACATTTTGAGGGGTTTATCATTTTCTTATGATCTCACGAAGAGAATACGTAGATTGAAAAAAAAATAAACTCTCTAGCTACTATAGAACGGGCTGTACAATTTTTTTTCTTGCAGGTATGTAGACAGAGAAAGAGAAATTTCTATCTTTAAAAAGTCGAATAAATGTGTTTATCGATATTATTTCTGTTGAAATGAGATTTGTTCCTTTGTTGAACGATTACTGTAATGTTTGACCACGATGTGGAGCATCCTTTAATCCGCATTGATGCAGATTTTGAATAGTTTGTCCGCGGTAGTTCTCTAATATGCTTTATCTCTTCAAAGCTTAAGAATCATTTTTATTTCCTAATCTCGCACGGCGAACTCCCTATATCGCCCGTGTTTTTGTTTTTCGAGTTAATTAAATTGAAGATTAAAGTAAAACGAAATCCATTTTATATTTGAGTTATAAATGTTTATGTCCATTTTCTGTATTAACACTTTATTAAAAATTTATTAAAACATGTGTCACAGAAAATTATACTCCAAAAATATTAAAATAAAGCCGACATGTTTCGGTGTTACGTACTCCATAATCATAACACTAATAAATAAAATTACAAGTTAAGAAACGATATCATATTTGTCAATCTTATAAACTAATACCATATATATAGATATCATTGATTGTTAACTTTAAATAGCGGGTTATTTTTTATTATAAGATTATTACTAATAATAACCCACTATTTAAAATTAACAATCAATCAATATTGTATTAGTTTCTAAGATTGACAAATATGATTTGGTTTTTTAACTTCTAACTTAGTTTATTAATGCTATGTGATTATGGAGCACGTAACTCCGAAACATGTCGGCTTTATTTTAATATTTTTAAAGTATAATTTTCTGAAATCCATTTTATTGATGAGGCAACGGCGATTGTTGTTTGCACGATTTAAAATTCCAATTCCAGCCTAATCAGTAACTTCTTGGCCATTTTTTATCTCCAGTTTAACAATGGTAATGAAAAATGAACGACTATGCAGAGTGAAGAGCATTATTTCGACTTTTAAGCAAGTATTACTTTGCGTTTCAAATTACGGTCTTTGAGTTTTAAAATTATCTAATTCAGAACAGGTTATCGCAGTTTTGTGACAAGATTTTCGTTATCAGAACGTCGTGGGGCGTTTGTTGTGTTTTCAGTGGTCATTACGAGTTTGGTACTGGCTGTGTTGCTTACCGGCGGGACTGTATTTGGGCTTCTTTTGATTCCATTTAGAGCTCTAATCTCCTTAATTGTGAATATTTACACTGGTTTAAATAGACATTTTTCTTTCTTAATTTTCTTCCCAAGATTTCAAGCGTGTAGTATATAGTAAGCGAATATAACTGTGTAGTTCAGTATAACCTTAGGAAACTTAATCTTTAAACAATTCTCTAAGTCGTTTACATGGTACCTTAACTTCACGCAGTTGAACACGGCTTTACGAAAATTTCAAGCGGTCAAGTGGGAAGGTTTTTTAATACTCCACACCGGTCATTCCGAAATCATATGGTTATTAATTAGGTGTTCCGATACGAGCTCGCCAAGAAACCAAAATTAAACTCTAATTAATTAGAGGAGTTCGTTTTGGACGTACGCTCCTCCGCTTATTCATTTTTGAAAAGTTCTATTAAAATTCTTTAAAAATGACTTTACAAGCAGTACTTGCAAAAAGGAAGCTCAAAATTTTTACATTTTAGGTGTTTGATTTTTTAGCAGCGTGTAACAATGTAATTTTTAAGATTAAAACGGCTTTATGTTTTTTACGCTGAAATTATGTTTGTCGCAAATTAATGTCGACTTCATAAAAATGTATTATTCCTCCTCATCTCATATACGTGAACTTTTTTGAAACGGCGATATTTTATACAATATGTTTTTTATTTTCAGTGTTTTTTCCGAGTGTGCGTAAAATTTAACAATTCGTTTACCGAAAAAAAAAAAAAAACAACAACAGAAAAAACATCCTTTTCCCGAGTATAATATTAGGAAAATCTGAAAGATTGCGTGCCGATTCTTTGTGAAACGATGTAACATACCCGGTTTTAAAAAATACGTTTCAAACATCGCGATAATGTTTAAGAAACGATCGATTTTCTGTACAATTTCCATGTGCGCGCTTCTTTGATTTTTACTCTCCTGAGGAGAATTATCAACGCGACATTTAAAAAGTATTTTAAGATTTCCCACCACCGTATTGTTGCAGTGTTTTTGTGTTCTACATTTTTGAAATGGCGCTCGTGTCCATACATTGCCTGTACTAAATGTTATAAGTTTTATTCTGCGATGATTTTGACGTTCGTATTAAATTTGATCGCACTGCTATGATTCGTGGTTTTTTTTTGTTTTTTTTTTTTTGATTTTCGAATCAACAAATACGATATAATTTCCTTAATTCTTTTTTCGCTGCAGTTTTTTTCCGGCAGGTTCCCTAATTGAATTTGGATTTTGAATTTTTTCAAAGACTCTCGGATCCCTTAATAGCTTGTTTTTCATTATCCGATTTCTTTTTGCAGTGCAAGTTTCTTTATAAAATTTCAATATTAACCATCATGTCATGATTAGCGGAAAAATTTCGACTTTAACCATCATGTCATGTTTAGCGGAGACTAGTGTTAGAACGCTCAAGTATAAAAAGGTTTTATTAAAGAATATTTTATCATCCTGTTTGTTAGTAACTATAGTATAAAAAATAAATGCTAAAATAACAAAACTTACGTATTAGTTTGTTATTTTAGCATTTATTTTTTATACTATAAAAAGGTTTTATTACGCAATTTTAATGATTGAAAAGCTATTCAAAAAATGGATGTCTCATCGAGATTTAAAGGTAAGATAAAATTACGGAGTACAGAGCGCTGAACAGAAAGAGGCGGTGAACGTCCGAGGAACACGCGATGATCGGCTTCGCAAATAAGAGCTTCGTTTGAATTTAGCGGACATTGTGGCAAGGATAACCAACGAAAAACGAAAACGAGTGGAATTTGTGCTCAGATTTGATCTTTCTACTCCTTATTGTTGTGCCTCTTTTATAATATCCTGCCTATTCGTCCTCCTCAAATTGTTCCCACTATTTTTTGCCTCCTACTAACAGTGTCTAATCGTTTTCAAATGGCTCTTTTCTTTTAATTGTTTCTGCGTGCCGCGGTTGATGAGCTCGTTCGAAAAATAATAAAATTACGAAAGAAGGCATGCAATCAGACACGTACTTTGTATTTTTTGTTTATTTTTTAAAGATAGAAACCATCGTTATCCGGCAAACAAGAGGTAAAATTTTCAAAAAAAAAAAAAAAAAACAATTACGAATTTTAATGAAGGAACTATCGAGGAGGAGAGACGTTTGTTTTTTCCCTTATGCGATTTATGAAAAATACAGACTCTTCGGTTGTTTCATTTTATTCTTCGGTGGTTTTATTTACAAAAAATGAAAACGATTTTCCAAATCTCAGTTGCGCGCTCATTTCCATTCGTTTTTATTTCTCCGAAGCCCCCCCCCCCGAGATCTTAAAAAAGCCCCGTTGGAAATTGCAGATCAATTTTCACTTTTGTGCTCACATTTAAAATCGGTATTATATCTTTCAGGCAATCGTAGATGCGAAAATTAGTTTACCATAAAACCTTTTCCGAACGCATCCAGGCTTTTCTTTAGCATTTTCCTTTTTTCGATATAATCGAATAATAATAATGATGATGATGATACTTGTGTTCCGTTTTAATAATCGTAAGAAGTTAACGTAATTAAGTTTTCAAAAAAAAAAAAAAAAAAAAAAAAGTTTTTAGTTTTTAGTTTTTTTTTTTAAAGGTTTTATTGATAACAACGCCGAGCGTAATGAACAAAACGTGTATGTGATAGGGAAATCGTTTCCGTTAGAAAGCGTTGTACAGAATAAATAACCGTTGTTACTTTAAAAATGTGTTGTTTTCTAGTTAGTACAGTGAAGGATTCTTGGGCAAAACTGAGGAACGCCTTCTTGAGCGCGAAAAGAAGACGCCAAAGCAAGGGTGCCGATGGCGCGAAAAAAATGTCCGCCTGGAAGTACGAACAGGAGATGTCTTTTCTGAATCCGTTCCTAGAAACCCGGGACGCGCTCGCCGCTATGGATTGCGAAGACTCGATTAAGGTGGACGCCGAAAGTGAACAGGATCGGTCGCCCGACATTGAAGATTACCTGATTCTTCATACGGAGTATCCGCCACCACCGCCGCAGCCAGCCTCGCAGAATATCTCCGATTGTAAGAACTTCGATGCGCTCCAGATAGGCAAGCGGAAGTCGATCGGAAGTCCAACGGACGAGATGACCGAAATAACGGTGGAGCAACAAAACGCGGAATTCAAAAAAGCCAAGTACAGTCAGCAACGGAACAACTCCAAACTCGGAGAAGTCGAAATGTTCTACATGAGTATGGCCAAGGTGATAAAACGATTACCGGCGATAGAGCAGGCATCGATCCGCATGGAGTTCTGTAGGATGGTATCGGAAGCGGAGATAAGGCAGCTGAATAATAAACAAAACGACAATACCTATCAAGAATTTGATCCACAATCGAATTCTTCGCCTCTGTCATCCGTGCACTCATCGAATTAGAGAGCGGGGTCCATACATTCTGTAACTCGTCGTATCCTGTATGTTTTTGTTTTTTTTTTTGTTTTTCTTTTTGCATTTCTCATTCAAATAGGAGGGAGAATAATTGTGTAATATCGCGGAAACACTTCAGACAATTCCGGTAATTGTAGTCAGATGTCATTTGAAACTACAATTGTTTTTCCTTTTTTCCTTAAGAAAAGGATAACGATAGAGAAAATGGCTGCTTCAAGTACGCGTACGGGATCTTATTGTTTTGGCGCCACCGGTCGTATTGAAGTTTCGTCCCGAACATTTGTTTACTACTGCCACCGGGTGAGTGAAATGCAGTGTGGAACCGCGAAGAGTAACGACGAGTTTTTCAAAAGCGACCCATTTTCGCCGATAAATCGGCGCCGTTGAGACGCCTTTGTGTGACCTGTTGTTGCCTTTTGATTTTCATCGGTTTTTCCAATTTCCTTATTGTTAACTATTTTCAAAGATTCTGATTTCTTTGTAACGCGGTTCTCCTTCGCAAATGCTTCATCGGTGTTTTAGCGACGTCACCGGTATGTTATTCTTCACTGATCTCATTGGAAATAATGTACTCTGTATATAGTATGATGAGCTTAAAGAGATGAATTGATATAATTTTTTTTTTTTTTTATAATTCGGTCGAAGTTAGTTGTAATATAATTGCTTTCAGTTTAGCTGTGTAGCATCTCCCATGCGACACTCGCTTTCTATACTGAAATGTAATTACACGCTGGTTAACTTATTTTATTAACACTAACGATACTTTATTAATTCTAATTCTGCTTCGTTTAATTAACGCGGATGTGCGTGTGGTAATTTTATTATTATCACTTTTTTTTTTTTTTTTTTTTTTCCCTATTCATCTATTAAATAAAACCTAAAATCCGATTTATGATTTTCTATGATTTCCATTTTTATCCTTTTATATGTCTGATTCGTAATATGCTACATACTTTTTTTGTAACGATTATTTAAGTTTGCAGGGGCGGATCCAGAAAGATATTTTAGGGTCAGAAATTATATAATTATGTAACATCTTATACGGTAGACAGATATTTAAGAAAATACCACCTGGTTTCATAAAGAAAATCAATTAGCGACCCCTTTAGAAATTCAAAAATGTTTTAAAAATACACGACTATTACAGTTTTTGGTTTTATTTTTAGGTGAAAAATAAAATGGTAGTTTATAATTTGAATAGTAAATTACTAGGAAAAATAAAACGATAGTATTTTTCATTAGACACACTTCAGTTCTTTTTTATTTTTGTTAGTAATACGCATTGTTTGTCCGCGAGCAAGTTTAAATATATATAATACAAAAATTCTAACTAAAATGGTAGTTTAGAATTTGAATAGTAAATTATTAGAAAGCATTATTTGGAAAGATAATATTTTTATTAGACTTTACTTCTTTTTTATTTTTGTTAGTAATCCGGTTCGAATTCTTAATTAAATATATATATATATATGTATATCTCATTGAACTACTATTTTTAATTAAAATTGCAAAATAAATAAAAAATATTGATGACGGTTGCATTTAATAAAAATGTAATATTAATACTTTTACTAGAAAACAGTATTAAATATTAGTTATTAAAATCCATAGGTATAACATGTGTACAAATTTTCTATAGTATAAATTAAGTTTCTCTGTTGTAAACAATTTTTTTTATCGAGAATTTGGTTCTTTCGGGGTGGGGGGGGGATACCCACTTATCCTCTTCGCGGATTCGCCACTGAAGTTCGTCTTATTTTATTTCTTTTAAACATAACATAGTCATTCTATTTTACCATTTAATATCGTTAATTTTCTCCACCGCTGGAGGATAAAATGTAAATATTATGCTATTTCAAGAAAACCGAAATTATTAATGTGACATCATAATTCGGTAACGCTTATTAGAGAAAGTGTGTAGCTGGGTGTACTACTTTTAAACTTCCGATCTAATAGATCACCGGGATTAGTTTCACGATTATTCCTTTTTAATTCCACTCGTTCGTACGCTGTCGATCTGCTCCGACGACTATTAATCGGACAGTATCGAAGAAGCGCATTGTTTAATGTGTATTTTTGTAACATATGGGGTTGTGTATGTTCGTCCTAAACAGTTAACATTGTGTTACTTTATATCACTTGGAGACTATGTTAGTATGTGACCTGCATTTTTAACTTAAGTTTTTTACAATGGTATTTTTGAAATACCGTCGTGTATAGTTAAGTTTTACCAGCCGTTCTAATTCATTACCGACGTAGAATTCTATTTTTAATTTTGTACGAGTATATTGTAAAACATTATTTGTTACACGCGAAGAGTTTTTTCAATGGCGGAAGCGGATTACTTTATTTCATCAAAATTTAATTAAAACATGTGAAAATATGTGTATGTTCTTTCATTACGTAAATAAAACTATATATATATATATATATATATATGTATATTATAATATTTGTATATAGATATATTAAATTAAATTTTGTTGAATTTTTATAGTTGTATTAATTTCGAATCGTAATTATTACTTGTACCGTGAAATAATATTCGGGGTTTTATGTGAGGCCTATATTAACACAAATGCATTATGTCGTGTTGAACAATTTTGATAAATATTGTAGTTTACTAAAAACATCCGATTATTTACATTCCTTCCGTTCCTCATCATAGCTTTCTTCTTATGTTTTTTATCTGTTATTAATCATATTGCCTCGTGAATAAATACCGCATTGTTTTTGATTGAATTTTTTCAGTTCTTTTTGGCCTTCTGTCATCCTCCCCCTTGGAAATTAAATAATCTCGAAAATGTTTCCAGAATTAAGTATTTCGTGAAGAACTTAAATTGTTTATTAGCCTATAATAGTGATATTATTGTTACTTGGTTTAATTTAACATTTATGTCTTTCCTTTTAAACGTATTACATTTTAAAATTTCTTATTAATTATTTTTGGGCGCTGAATCGATTAAGCATATATTTACCGATTTACGCATTTAATATCATTTATGGTTTAATATTTGAAATCAGTTTGCGGGACACTTCTGGTAAGGTGAATGTAGAACTCTGCAAGTTTTTTCTGTTGCCAGTGAGTAGCTGGTCTTAGTTCCGAAATGGAAATACTGACAATGTTGACGGATCTTGTATAATTTGATTATCAGTTTTTGATTTCTATGTGTGAGTTGGTTGTAAGTCATTCTTCACGGCTTGTTTATGTTGTAATGTGAAATTCGTTTTAGTCTTAAAATAATTATACAAATTCTCTGTTGTTTTTCTCTTTCGAAATGATCGGCTAGTGTGATTAGTTAATTATCTATTTGTTTCGTCATTCAAAACGTTAATTTACTTATAATGATAAAGGGGAAAAATAAGAATTATCGTATAAAGAATTACTTCTGTCTCTCTCGTAAAATACATTTCAACTAATTCGATAATGATTTGCATCGATAAGTCCCCAAAACCACATTTATCTGCACCTATTTGGAGAAGTGTTACAGGCGCTGCTCACCCCCCCCCCATCGTTTTTATTTTCATTCCTTTTATTTAAATATTGTTTTTTTTTTTTTTTAATTTTTGAGCAAAAAAAAATGTTCATAAATAGTGAATTCTCACGTCCAATTTCCCGAGGAATCGATTGGCCTGATTTGTTTTAGCAAAAAAAATTAATTTGTTTATAAAAATTGCAAACAAATAAACAACCTTTTTTGAAAAATTAATTTTTTCTAAAAAACTCGAATATTTTTGGTTAATAATAAGTAATAAAAAAACCAATGAAAGGCAATTTTTTTATGAAAAAAATACTTTATACGCGTTAAATAATATTAACTATTTTTCCCGACGCCTTGATGTTATAGGTATTATTTAAAAATGCGATTTTCGCCTTATTTTTTACTTGATCGATATTTTTTGGTAAAAATCAAAATAATACACAACTTTACGAACGATATAATGTAAATTTGACGAAAAATACATGTTTTTATAATTTTATTAAGAAAAAATATTAGTTTGATAATTAAAAATTTGTAAATATATATATCATATGTATTAGTTTGTATGTGGAAATAATAAAAGATACAAGTAAATCAAAAGTCTTGTTTAACTTCCATTTATTGAAAGTAAAAAAGTCATGGAATACAACTAAGTATATAGAAATAGCGTCAAAAGGGTTATAATATTGAAGAATAATTACATAATAAAAAAAACTAATTCCATCACTGCAAATTGCCGCAATCCACACATAGAGTTGTTCAGGGCTCCATACGCCGCAAACAGTGAGGGCACTTCATTGTATCGGATGTACAGAAGTGGCATTTCGCGCGTATGTCCTCGCGAATAACCACAGCATTCTCTCTTACAGGCTCTTCCTCCTCTAACGGTTCCGCGATCCCTTTTCCGATGGAGTTTCGCAAGCTTCTAATTTGTAAACGACGTCGCAAGTGTGGCTCGATGAGGCTCTTCGGGAAATCTGAACGAATATTATCGATTCGTATCAATCAGATTGTTAAACGAGTTTATACCTGCGATGTGTCCAGCATATTATAGAAAAAGCGCAAATGCCATCTTCGAGTACATATGGACAATCTTTATCAATAGCGTCTGTAGCACCTTTATATGTTTATTATATGTCATAATGATTGACAGTTAATACTATTATCATGATGGTACGAAGACAATAAAAGAACAATCCTATTTTTGTTAGGACCGTAAGAAACAAGTGTCAAATCTTTTCGTGTACATAAACCGTGAACTTCGTACAGCGGCGGGAGTTTTAAGCGCTGTCCGAACAAATATGCTTTTGTCGTGTACTTACTGCTTGTAACGAGCACCTTAAACGTCAAAATAAGATTTTTCAAAAAAAAAAGAAAAGAAATTAAGCTCCACCTTTACTACTTTAAAAAACTACACACTGGTGTGAATTCACACCCTCTTCGTCTTTACTTGCTTCTATAAACAAAATACCCGATTGAGGCTCACTGTTGTGCTATTAACTAGTGTCTATACTATAGAAGGAAATATCGTGGTGGGGAGAACTCTCCGCAGCCGCTGCTGAAGAAATGTCAGCTAATGGAATGAAACGGCGATGTGAATTCGCACCAGTGTGCAGTTTGAGGGTTACGCTACACACACATGCATATACACGAGTTTTTCATGCACAGAAAGATTTTTGATATGTGCATAAAAAGAAACTTTAAGAAAACAATTTTAGCGCTGTTTACATTTTATCAAAAAAAAAAAAAAAAAAAAAAAAAAAAAAAAAAAAAAAAAAAAAAACATTAATAAGAACTTACAACCATGTTAACAACACCTTTAAATTGGATATCAAAATTTTGTAAACGAAGGTTGATGTAACTTGTGCTTGTTTAACGTTGTGGTCAAAACAAACAACTACTATTTCGTAATTTACCATTCGTAGGACTAGCTCGAAATAACATAAATCAAAGGTGCAGTGTACGATGCAAAAAATTTCAGGCATTATAAAAAGCAAGCGAGCAAACAATGAAACAGAAGTTAGAAGCGGGTAGTGAACAAATGAAATACATAATGTAATTCTTGAAAGATAAAAATGAAATTTAAATACAACTATGGGGATAACATTCACAGACGCGAACGATAATGTAAACATAAATCGGCGAATTTATTTTTTAAACGGGAGGTTTAAAACTGCATTTAAAACAACATCCTTGAAAATAAACTGTTACCGTAATATATCGCTGTTACCGCCCAGATTTATGAAAACGCCGTGATACGTATGGATTGTATATCACTGGTTGCAATGGTATTTACTGAAAGTGTGTGTGTGTGTGTGTGTGTGTGTGTGTGTGTGTGTGTGTGTGTGTGCGTGTGTGTGTGTGTGTGTTTGTGTTGAGGGGGCTTATAATGGATTCAATGAACACTGGAATTTGGGAGCGGGTGACTGTTTCGTGGTTTAAGTGCTTGCCCACTAACGCGGCAGTCTCTAGTTGAAAAATATAATAATTACCCAATGGACCAAAAGTAATGTTAAATAATAATAAAATATACGAAACGATTATTATTTAGTGAAAAACGAATGATGTAATGAGCTCCTCTATGTATAAAAAATATTATATATTCGAAGAACGCTGTATATAGCCGAAAATTTGTTATATATAAAGTAGATCTACTCCTTGTTTAAACTGTGTAATCGGTTAATAGCTTATTTTAAATACTCCCTAATTTACGTCAAACCAGTTTTTTTTAAAATTAAAATTACCACCTATATTTCTCCCAGCCATAATCAGGTGGAGTCTCGGTGACGGGAACATGGAGGTGCGAGTGCGTCCAAACTTGCGCCGTATAAGATGCCCTCAAAAAAGTGTTAAAAAGTCCCGCTTTGCATGATGACCATTTTTTCTTTCTTAGACAAGCGGAAAATGTCGTCATTATCAAAGTGCTTACATATATGTTTTTGAAACGGTTGCCGCCCTTGTCTCATCTACAATTTTTATGTTTTTAACGCAAATTTGAACGTATATGTGTACCTACAAATTCCCGTCACCGAGACTTCATCTGATTATGGCTGGGTACAAGTTGACAATTTACTTGGTTCACTGGAAGTCAGTTTCCAACGTCCGTTAAAGCAATTAAAATTCAAAATTTTATTTTTGTTGGTTATATTATGTTGCATATAGAGACTTAATTTTTTTTTAATATTGTTATAGAAATTATGGACAATTCTGATAGTGACTCTGAAAGTGAATATGAGAAAATAATTTTTTTAAATAAATTTGATTTTTCTATAATGAAGTAATTTATTTATTCGTCTATTCATTTTTCTGTTTTTTTTTGTTTTTTTTTTTTATTTCTTTCTTCATGCATTTAAATTTATTTAAATGCATGTTAAAATTTTATCGAGAATTTTCACAAATACTCATAATGTGTGCGTTGTGTCGAATAACTTTAAGTAAGTTATTTTCTCCCGTTTGAAAGATTATCATAGATAATAGTCGACATAGTACTTGAAGTAAACAAATAAATCAGCTGGCTGTATGCCGGGGGAAAATCCGTCAGCTGATGTATTTAAATAAACGAGCGGCGCTCACATCTACTTTCCACGCTACATATTTTACTGCTTCAGCTGACGGGGTGTTTCCACCGACATACAGCCAGCTGACGTTCCTTTTTTTTTTTATATTCAAAATATCATCTCACGAATTTTCAACCGGGAGAAAACCATACAATATGTTTTTATTGTTTACGTGATTTGGCGGTTTTTGTCTTCATCTATAATTTAAGCTTAATTGTAATCTATAGGAAAGAGCGCACTCCTGTAAATTCGTAATGTGCACTAGTATTATAATAATCTGTTCTAACACGTTCTGAACCAAATTATAGTATAGTGCAGAGAGTGTATGTGATACAGTACGGACAGTTTTATCTGCCGTATCTCTATAATTTTACAAAACAAAATATTGATATAAAAACACTATTCCCCGTCAATCCATTTTGTTTCCGTGTGTTTTGCATGAGAAGATGCAGAAGTTATAAAATAGAGATTCTGTCAACTTTAAAAGTGTAACTTAAATTAATTTGAAATAAGAATAGCGTCCGGAAAACTTAAACAATTCTAAAAAAAAAAAAAAAAAAAAAATCAGTAAAATATGGTACAGGTTTTATAGAAATGGGAACTATAAAAAAACTAGTCAGATTCAAAATTAGTTTCTGATAACAGCAAACCAAAATTTTCGAAGAACATCGTCGTGAACAGGAACCATCAAACTATTAAATCGTATTATCAGTTATCTTCCGTTTCCTGTATACAGTTCATCGCGAAATCCCGGTTTTATTTATTCGTATATCATCCGCTTTATCGGTAATTTTTATTCTTATATAATGAGTTGGTTTTTGTAATTCAGCGTGGATTAGAGTTATATTTGAAAATTTAATGCCTATTATTTTTCCATTAATTTAACGATATAGTGTCGATGTTTTGTACCTTCGTGCATTTCTAGACGGTTGTGTTTTCAGTTTTGATAATAAACCTATCTATAGGATTTCAATAAAAAAAAAAAAAAAAAAAAAAAAAAGAATTCTGTCGACTTATCATAACGCTGGAACATTCCTTTCTAATAAATGCAATAAAGGTAATTCTGACCGAGTTCTTTTTTTTTCTCCCCCCCTGAACGGGCTGGAACATTTTATTAAACGAAGATGGAAAGGAGAAGCGAATAATATTACTTAAAAGAAAGTAGCCTTTTTAGAAAAATATAAGAAATATAAGAAATCCGTTACAATTTTTAATCGAATTTGAGAAGATTTTATTAAATTGTTTTTTTTTTTCCCCCCTAAACTTTCTACTAATTTATTTTTCAGGTAAACCTAACAATTTATTCAAAATGTACCATTTTGTAATCAAAGAGAGTTTTGAAGTTTTGCACAATTGCCTTTAAAATTACTTTTATTCGACTCGAAGTGCAAGAAATAAAAAAATTAAAATGGAGGATACTTACGAGTATGCGTAAAGCTGTAATAATCGTTCAAATTACCGAAATTTAAAATTCAAATCGATCGTTATTCTTTTATCAAAAATTTCCCGGAAATCATATACCTACGAGATTTTTCGGTAAGACGACCATCCTGAAGTGTCGAATTATTTTTGATTTTTTTTTTTTTTTTTTTTAATTAAAAAGAAATTATACCAATTTAGAATTAGGGAGAGAAATAAATTGGGCTTCCGGGGCGCTGAAAGCTCGAAGGTTTTGAAAAAAATACTGTTTCCCCCCCCCCCCCGGGCATGTGATATATTGATGGGAAGATCGCTCTGTTTGTCGGGAACGAAACCGTATATTTCATTTACTTAACGGAACTTTCGAAGTTGGCGAAAAGTTAAAAAAAAGTTCGAAAAATTGCGCGTTCTTCCCCTCTTTACGCCGCAAAAAAATCAGATTTCTTTATTTTGAATTCGGTATTGTGTAAATGTAAAAGGTAGAGCTATCTTTAACTAACATACGGAATCCGTGGCGGGCCCATGAAGCGTAATGTTTGACTGAACTTGTTTTCATTTCTTTTCATTTTAATCTATTATAAAAATTTCGCAAAAGTACAATGAAACTGGATTCACACTCCGTTCGCACAAAAAATAAGTTAGATTTTCCATTACTACTACTGGTGTCAGCTGATACTGCACACCTAACAGAGACCGTAAAAAATGGTGTATAACAATCGTAATTTTTTGAAAAAAGAAAAAGTTTTTCCTAATTAACTGTTTGATGAAAGCGCCTCGTGGAAAAAAAGAGAAGAAGAAATGCCTTTTCATGTTTTTATGAAAATAAGGTGTGACGAATTGAACTGTCCTTTCAGAGATTGGTGGAGTTCGGACTTATAGCGGTGGTTTAAGGGGAACGCTGAGTTTGAGTTTATTTTTATTTTATATTCCGACTTTAGGGAAAGAAAGAAGAAATTTTATTTGCACACATTTAAAAATATTACAGTTACAGTACATTTAGAATTATTATTATCCTTAGCGAAAATAAAAATATTTCTTACCGGATATAAACGCGCTGAAATTTTCGGTAATATATGACAAAGTTTAATTTATAGGGAGGAAAATATAATAAACAAAATAAATCAGTAAAATCTATATTGCATGTAGAAAACTCAAAAGAATAACTTAATCGAATATTAGGCTAAACAATTTAGAACAATAAAAAACTAGTATCGGTCGGCAAGATACGGGAGTTGCAAAACATTTTAAATTAATAAAATATGCTTAATCCTTTTTTGTTTGTATCTCTTATAACTACGCTTAAGTATTATTGATAGTCACAGTCACACCTTAAGAAATTTCTGCGTATTCTTTGAAACTGTAATATTTTTAGGTTATAAGTGTTCTAGTGTTTCGTTGTTCAGAACAATTTTTAGGCAGTGATTCAGTTGAGTTTCTATGTATATATATATATTGTAATGTGTACGTTACATGTATTCGTTTATATATATATATCTATAAAATAAAATAAAAATAAAATAAAAGTAACGTAATAAATAAGGAGCGTGAGTGTGTGTATGAATGGGATCCAGTGTGGGCCGGGTGGTAATGGAGCGAGGCGTGATGGTACGTCACAAATGACGCAATGCAACCCGGGTTCTGGTCCAGGAGTCGGACATAGTAGAAGTGAAAATTTTTTTTATCGTAAAATAAAAAAAAAGGGGATCGATGCCGGTTACGCGTGACCCTGTTCCGAGTCTTCGCTTTTAAAATAAAAACTAAAAAAAGAAGAAATGCATATATAAACGAAATAAAAACAATCACCATCGAATGCCTCAGTGAAAATCGGCAAAGGAATGCAGCACCGGATCATCGTCGTCAAGAGCGCCGCATCAGGACTCTCCCGGACTCTCAGATATGAATACATTTTACTTTGATATGTTATATTAAATTTTAAATAATTCGTGATGTTTTTGTGCGGTCGACTGCTTCCGCATGATGTGTGTAACAATCAACAATAAACAATAAATCCTATCTTTTTTGTCTCGGACGTGGATACCAATTAATAATAATAAATAATAATAAATAATAATAATAATAACGAGGTCTTGATAAAATAAATTTCAATATTGAAATTCGGCAGGAATAACTCCCGCGGTGGCATCCCTGTAACAGAAGTTAACACTTCAATATATATATATATATATATATATATATGTATAGGTTGTACTCTGGTAGACAACCAAACTCTGGCGCTTTGCACAATAATTTTGGTAAGTGATTTGTTTATGCAGATCGTAAGTTTGTTTTCAGGTGTGTGTGATATGAAAGTTTGAAGGCAGCATATCTTTTGCTGGATTTTTATTGCTTTATTTTTAACGTAAAGAATAGTTTGTTAACCAGTGTTAGACCCCCCCCCCCGGTGGTACGTCATCCTTTTAATTTAATTTGGGTACTTGTAAACAACTTTTATTGTAATTTATTTTAATTCGCTACTCGTTGAAATATCTAGTTAGCGTATTTGTCGCTTTATGATGAGGTCGTATTTGTTCTGCGTTGGAAGTCTGATTAAACTTTTCGAAGCGAAATCGTCTGGTTTTCTTTTTCTTTGACGATTCCGTGTTTTTTTTTGTTTTTTTTTCTCGAATGGAATAAAGATACCAAGAATCGATTCGCTCTGTCGAGCTATGTATGTCACAGAGCGATTGGCTGAATCACGAACTCGTTCGCCGTAATGAAATTGACGAACGACACTGCGTCTGCATGTAATAAATGTCAGTAAAACACAGTAGTTTACGGTAGGTAAGTTATTATTGCTGGAGGACGAACGGCGAGTTATCTCGAATATAGTTCATTTTTTACGGGAATTACGCGGCTGTGCTGATGCGATGAGCGTGATTTTGCGGGCTGGTCAGAGGCGAGAACTATAAATGACGGCGCAAGAGATGCGCGCCGCTCGTTTGTATAAGAAATATACCGTTAATAATGCGAGATGCATGCAGCCTGAATCAGATGGCTGGCCGGTCGATTTTTCTGAACCACCGACTCTGAGGCACGATGTTGGCCCGGCCAACGAAACTGTTCCACAAAGTGCATTCTATTCGAGCCTTCGCATCATCCGGAAGTTTATTTTTACAGCAGAGAAACTGGTTGACAGTGGTTCGAAGTGTGTGCGATTGCGATGAAAAAAAGGTAGCATGCAACATCTGGAGACCGTTTCATATTGCAACGATTAACCTCCTATTACGAACGATTAAATGGCTACCAGCGAATTGGAAGAAAAATTAAACCGCTAAAAAGTAACAACGAAAACCAGGAATCCCCCTATGGATGCTCGTTCCGTCACCCGTTGTGCAGATTTAAACGTGACGGATAATAATTTCCATACTCAATATTATCGAATAAAAAAAGAACTTTCTATTGACAAATTTAAAAGGAACAGAAAAAAGCGAACTATCGAATCACAGCGAGTTTAAATAAATACCACCCCGCAATATCAGAAGTTAACAATGTGAAAATTATATTATTTTAAACATGAAGACGATAATTAAGAGAAGTTTGCGAAATTTGTTTTTAAAACATCGAAAAGAATATATAAAACGACAGGGAGTTTTCTTACAATGCGAATTAGAAGAGTGATCTACGCGTGAAAAATAATAATAATAAAAAAAAAACAATACTGCATTTAGTCGCAGATTTTGCTATTTTACCAAGAACGAGGTTATTTTCGTTTTCTAGGCTTTTTCGCGACGCTGATTTTGTAGATCTTTAAAAATTTTTTTGATCTCTCGATATTTAAATTGTAATTAAACATCATTTTTGATGCCAGCTATATTGTGTTGCCTTTTATAGAATCGCTTATTATCCCTTTTTTCAGAGATACGTTTAGAGCTCATCTTCTTTCATCGTATAAAAAGTTTTTTTTTTTTTTTTTTCTTCCCCCTTTAATTTATTATAATAATCACTGTAAGGTCGTCATTTGAAATCGCGTCGAAATTTGATGAAATCATTCCGCCATTTACTGATTTATTGCATCTTTGAACGTCTGCTAATTATTATACGCACAATCATTTCCGCAATTAGTTGCGGTAATAATTCGCAGTTCTGAAAATTTGGCAGAAGTTCTTTCCAATACAGTCCAGCTGGTTGATTTATTTGTGTTTTTTTCTCTCAGAATTTGTTATATCGTGAACACGGTCGGCGTATTAAAATTTTTCCAACAGCTATATATACTTTAGGATTCAATTCGCCTTATTACAATGTTCATACCGAATATTTACCTTCAAAACATAGTCAAAAGTTAACAAAATAAAAACGGTATATTCTAAAAAATAATTTCTTGTTCATACTACACTCTTTAAAAAAACAATAAACTGTCACACCCTCCCTGTTTTTTTTTAAAGCTATTCGTTCTTTATGCGCAGTCATCGATTTTTCGATGGTCAGTCATTCGCCCTCTTCCAGGTCTGATCACACGCAGGCTTTTCATTATCTGCAGTCCTATTTTAATCGTGTTATTTTAATATATACATATCACGTGTTTCTTCCCAATGGAGAGCCATACCATACCCTCTTAAATACTGGGACCGATGAAAATTCAATTCAGTCAATGTTAATAGTGCTTAGTTCGATGAGGTAGTAAATAATTTCAAGGAGGTTACGAACTGTGATATTTACCGATGGATCGTTAGATAATTACTCTGTTGCTTATTATTATGCAAATGGAATATGTCGGCTTCGTCCTTTACCGCGGAAAGTTACGCTATTTACTAATATAACACTAGAATTTTTTAAAAAATAATACAAACAAGATATCAATTTTACCAGATTCTTATTTGCTGTAATAAATTAAATTAAAAGGAATATATGTATATTCAAAGAGAATGCATAATACGGAGTTGAATATCAGGAAGATGATGACAGATTGAGAAATCAGAATTCCGTGTGGGGTAGTATTTCAGTGGATTCTGACAAATGCGGGAATTTTTATGGAACGAGGGGCCGGACAGGACGAGGTCGTGAGGGTGTAATAAAAACTTAAGTTAGGAGGAATTTACTGATGATCAGGGAATAAATATATGCGAAAACTAGCGAAGGGAATAATACAAAGACAACTGTTTAAAGGAAAAAAAGGACAAACTTACGGCAACTTTAAAAAATTCATAGAAAGGGATCCCATGTTATATTGATAAAAATACATATAGCAAAGATTTGCAGAGTAGGGATGAGGCATCATCGTACTCCTATTGTTAACAGCTGTAGATAGCATAATTCCGATATGGGGAGAATCGTTGTACGTAGTGTATAAGTGTATGAAAAAGAATGAAGAATTCTCATAAACATTAACTAAATTTTGTACTTTGTCATAAGATAGCTGGTAAATTCTCCGCCGATGGTAGAAGTATTTTTATGAATTTATTAAAAGTAATAAAACAAATGTATAAAAAGATGGAAAAGCGAAAGAATTAGTAATATTAGTTCGTTGAATTCACACAAAAAAAGGGCGAAAGCCACTTATTAAAAGAAAAAAGATCGATTTGAAAAATCGAGCATTTCCCCCTTTTTATATGGTTATGCGTTTTAAGAAATGTATTCTGCCCAAAGTTAAGACACGATGATGTTGTAAAAAATTATTTTGGGAGTAAAATATGAGGAAATATATTCCATTAGTGTGTTAGAGTAGCATATAGTAGTTCTACAGAGAAGATGTTGGATGACTTGGAAATTCCAGGCGCGCCAATTTTAAATGTCAAATGTGCGGTTTCAGTTTGGTGTGTAATTTTTAAAAAAACCAGAAAATCTAATGTTTAAGTGATGGCGATGAAATCGTTATAAATAGAGATAATATTTGCGTCGTTCCCGGATGGAAGAAATTTTGGTTGTTTATATAGACGAGGAAGCGACTGGACATGGATAGTTCAAAAAAGTACATCGTTACTGTGAAATATACTACTCTATGTGTATACATTGTTTACTTTATAGCTGTCGCATTTCCAAGCGTTGTACTTGTTCAATTCCGTTCCGGTGTTTATACTGAAATGAAATATGCATTTTCCTATAATTACGTCTGTCTGTATATGGTTAAATAAAATCGACGCTTTTATATGACTAGAACTTGTTTTAAGAATGCTTCGTACGCGATCGTTGAGTCACGTCAAAAAACTGAAATAACTGCTCAGTCGGTAGTGGCGGCAGGGCATTTTTAATCGGAGCAGCTGTCAAAAATCGTAACTTAAACTTTGCCATTACCGATGAACCGACACTGGATGGACGAATATTCAAAGAGATTAAGGAAAAAAACAGTTCAAGTTGGAACTTGAGTGGAACGTTGGCAGATTTGCCCGTTCTTAGTGTTTAGAGGGGGAGTGTTTTCCTTTTTTACTTTTCAAAAATATTTGCGCGATTTTGATTATTTTTCTCGCGGCTTATTAAAAGACGAAAAGGCTAAACAAGAGACTCAATATTGAGCATTTGCGATTTTCCTCCCGAGAAGGTTAAACGCTATTAAAATTTAGTATACCTTTAAAAATTATTTTCACATTCAATATAACATATTCTCTGCTGGCTTAAAGTTCTCTATATTTAAACGTGCGATTTTATAGAATTTTTTTTTTTTTTTTTTTTTTACACTTATAAAAGTAACTCTGTAAGAAAAACAACGTACTAACGGGTTCTTCTTTTTAGAGATATTATTATATGTTCTTGATGTTGCCCGTCGGGAACATCTGCGAATCAGGAAGTTATAAAATACCAAAAAAATTATGATTTAGTATAAGGTTTATGAATTTTTAAATTAAATTTACTATTGTTACTTTTGAAGAGGAGGCTGTATTGTTATCTGGGTCTCTTTTATAATTTGCATATATTTTTTATTTTCGGATAAGATACAAAAACCACAAGTGTATTTTGTTAGTTGCCGAAAGGATGAGAGAAGAGACAATATTTGGTATGTAGTTCATTTTATTTTTATTGCATCTCTTGATCCGAGTCAGGGTCAGCAATACCAATGGTGGTCACTTTCGACCGGTGTGGTATATTAAAAAAAAAAAAACCCGATAATTAGCTTTTTTTTAATTGTGGATGCCTTTTTGGATAATCATCAGACACCCGAAAATGTCAGACTTGTCCGTTATTTTGAAAAAAAAAAGGGGGGGAAATGAATACATTAGGTCAAAAGGCCGTGTGGAGGAAAATTGTTAAGATTAAAAGTTACCAGCGAGGTTAGAGTTGTCTGACGTAGTATTCTAGCGCTGCTGCGACTGACCGCTATTAATTATTAAGCGGAGCCCCTCAGCACATCTGACTTCTGCTACAGGTAACGAGGGCAACGTTCTCTGAATATAGATTGATCAACAAAACTAGCACGTGCCATTTGACTGCTTCCTTTGAACGCATGCAGAGGGCAGCACTGGTCGGATGATCGGATATCGTCCTGCTGCTCCATTTTTCCTTTCGAAAAGAAACATGTTCCGCCTTTAAAACGGTTTTTACGTTTTATCTGTCGCGCAAGTTTTTATGTGGGAGCCATTTTTTTGTACTAGCCCGGGGGGGTTATACGCAGCGTCCACTTGTAAATCTCCGCTTTTATTAAGAGGTTACAGCGAACTACTTGAATTGGCCTATCGCGTCTGAGACTCTCTGATCGATTGAACACTAACGTCGTGATCCTGTCCGGTTAAAAGTCACGTTAAAGGGAGAGCGAATATGATCACTATTATAATATTCTGGTATCGCGAGTATATGAAATCAACACAGTTCTTCTCTCCATGATGTCCACACCAGTTTCACAGAATTGCTTTCGTTTTCGACGTCCTATAATTCTTGCACGAGCTTTTTGTACCCCCCTCGCGTTATCCCATCCTTTGTAATCAAGAAGGATTCAGGCCTGGTTGAAGCTCTCTACACGTTGAGCAAGTCGCTTCATACTAATAAAACATTCTGAAAATGAATTTCAAAAAAATCTTAAATTAGTCGCATCTTTATATAGGTTTTTTTGTCTTCGGCCTATACGGCCTGGTGACAGGGGGGGCAACTGTGTCCTATTATATAAAAATTAACAAAAACGCTAGAAAACGGGATATTACTGAAGAGTAAGAATCTAGTCGAATGGTTACCACCGGTTTTTAGGATTAAAGTAACTATATATTTAAACAAATAAATGACTCGAAACATAGTTTTGAAATGGGAGGAGGTGCCTCAGAAGAACCCCCCTCGGTATTTTATATTTTCTCGTTGTGTCAATTAATTGCTTTGACTTCAAATAGGCTAATAATGCAGTGTTCCATCCATGTCTCTATGATCCGAATTTAAACAGTATTTAATTGTTATTCCATTTCAGATCTTTACAGTGTGTTCCGCGTAGAATATCACTCTATATCCTGTTGTTCTGAAAAAAGTGCAGGTTTCGGTGGTTGTTAAAAGTTATTCGGGCACACATATTTTTCGGAAGAAATCACGAACAAGATTACAACGTTCATCATCAAACACGGATGACGACCAAATATTGTTCGGAACGTTCGAGTTGAAGCAAATTGATTTGACGTGGTTCTAGCAAAAACATTATCGTAGGCACATACATATACAACATTATCCTGTTTGCATGGCTATTCGAGAATATTGTTGCCGATAATCTGTTAAGATCCGATATATTCGTATTTCTCGTATTAACCTTCCACAGATTATTTCTGGCCGTGGCCTTTATATAAAATATATTCTACACCCCACCGAATACAAATGTATAAACAGATTTTAGATATTCATAAGTGTTTAATTTTACCTTCATCATTTTCGGAAATACTGATTAATAAAACAGGTGTACATATCTTTTTACATAACCCTAAATGTATGTTTCGAGGGTGTAAATGGCGCGTATTTGGAAGTTTATGGAAAATTCAAAAAAAAAAAAAAAAGGATCATACCGGTTCTCTCCATTTTTGAATGTACTCTCTTTTCGTTCGTATATTTCCGTCGATGCGCCAACTTTTAGCTACTCGGAAAACGGGAAAGCATGAAGAAATACTCCCGACTCATTTAATTTTTATCTGATAAAGGACAGTCTTGTTTTGTCTTCTCGCGGTATTCGGTGTAAGCGTCCTTATACTATTACCGATAAAATTCTAGTTAAACTGTTACTACTGTACGAGGGGGGATAGTGGTCATTTTATGTGCCCTCGCAAAAAACAAACAAAAAAAAATTAAAAAAACAAGTTTTATGTTCGTTTTGACTTAATTAAAAACCGACAGTTTTTATATCCATTCATTAACGATACCCCCTCCTGTTCGTTAGAAATTCTTTTATGTACTTCTGCAGTTCTCATGTTATTATCGTCAATTAATACGCCGCGCGTCTTCTGTATAATTTCACAGCTTTTACTACAATCATCACTATTTTACGTAATTATGCAAAAACTCTTCATATAGATTCCCAAAAAGGAAAAAAAAAAATCAAACAACTACGGAGGTCCATCTGGAGAAGGAAGAAAAATATGGACGGTTATTGCTGCGTTTATTTATTTTGCCTGTAACACTTTTAAATTAGCTATTGTTTAGTTTTTTATTGTAAAAAAAGTTTGTGTTTCTGCGTCGTTCACGGCGGAATATGTCGTTGTTATTAGGCAAAAAATCCTCGAAGAGAACATAAATCTTTATTCCGAAAGCTGGGGCAGTCGCTTTGAGGAGTGTGTTATATTTTGATATCATTGTGGAGGGAAGGTCGTCAGATCGCATTCTTCGGTTTTAGTTATGAAAGCAGCGCCTCAAATGAATAATGCCGCTCTGCCGGACCGAAGGTTAACCCCGCTACCGCGCTTGTTGATAATTACACAACGAAATATCATTTTATTATTGTTCCGTTTCGCTATTTTTTGAAATGTTTTTATTTATTCTCGCCATTTTCAGGTTTGGCCTCTTCTTCCGTGTAAATTCCACTATTCGTTAGTTTTGTCTTCTTTACGTGCCCTCTTTTAGCTAGCTTCTATTCGGCTATATGTTGAATTTGCACCTGGAAGTATGTCCGGGTAATTAGCCGATTCTTCACGCCTTCTCTTATTTCGAGTAACCCAAAGTTGGTGCACTGGCGGAAATATACGAATGAAAAGAGAGTACATCTAAAGAAAACCGATATGGCTTTTGTTTGTTTTTTTTTTTTTGAATTTTCCATGAAATTCCAAATACGCGCCCTTTTGCTTCTCGAAGCGTACATTCAGGGTTGTGTGGATGTAAAAAGATGTGTACACTTGTTCTGTTGATCAGTATTTCCGAAAATGATCAACGTAAAATGAAAGAATATCTAAAATCGGTTTATATAAAATATATTCTACACCCCCTGATACAAATGTATGATGGCCGTGGCTACAAATACTCTGTGGAAGGTTAAAGCGAGAAATACGAATATATCGGGGATCCTAACAGATTATCGGCGGAAATATTCTCGAATAGTCACGCAAACAGGATAATGTTGTATATGTATGTGCTTACGATAATGTTTTTGCTAGAACCACGTCAAACCAATTTGCTTAAACTCGAACGTTTCGAACAATATTTGGTCGTCATCCGTGTTCGGTGATGAACGTTGTAATCTTGTTGTGCCTGAATAACTTAACAACCACCAAAACCTGCACTTCTTTCAGGACAACAGGATATATAGTGATATTCTACGCGGAACACGCTGTAAAGATCTGAAATGGAATAACAATTAAATACTGCTTAAATACGGATCATAGAGACACGGATGGAACACTGTATTATTAGCCTGTTCGAAGTCATAGCAATTAATTGACACAACGAGAAAATATAAAATACCGAGGGGGGTTCCTCTGAGGCGCCCCCTCCCATTCCAAAACTTTGTTTCGAGTCATTTATTTGTTTAAATATATAGTTACTTTAATCATAAAAACCGGCGCTAACCATTCGGTTAGGTTCTTACTCTTCACTAATATCCCGTTTTATAGCGTTTTTATTAATTTTTATATAATAGGACACAGTTGCCCCCTGTCACCGGACCGTATAGGCCGAAGACAAAGAGACCTATATAAAGACTACGACTAATTTAAGATCTTTTTGAGATTCGTTTTCAGAACGTCCTATTAGTGTGAAGCGACTTGCTCTGTGTGTAGAGCTTCAACTAGGTCTGAATCCTTCTTGATTCGTTGTTGACAAGTGTTTCTTGATTGTTGCAGTCAGTCCAACAAATACTAAATAGAGAAATTGGTCTGTAATTTTTAGCTTTTAATGATCCGTCTTTCTTTTCCCTGTCTTACCACGCAGTAACTAGCGTTGTAGTTCGCGGGAGCTTTCCAAATTCCAACATATAAGCCTGCTTGTAATCTTTGGTCCGAAGTGTTTAACGAATTCTGGAAAAATACCGTCTTTCCCCACTATTATTTCCGAGTACTAATTCCCCCAAATAAAATATGTTCCGGGGGGACCCCTTGGTAGGGTATTACGGGAACAGGAGCTCCTCGTATAGTGTTATGCCTGTAAGAATTCGGGAACCAAGTTCACAATCCTCTTGTATCAGATTTAAAACTTTATTTCTAAATTTGTTAACACACATTATAAACTTTGCAATTCAACGCATTTGCGAGGATTTTTAATTTGTACAGCTGAATGATTTTTAATTCAAACTTAAATGATGGAAAGTAAACATGGGCGTCGCTAGCGGGGGACAGGGGGGCAGCTGCCCCCCGCCCCTGGAGCCTCGAAACTTTTTAATCAACTGGCCATAATGAGCATTCATAAGCGCGTAATCATGAATAATTTGCCAGAAACCCACGAAAATTATGTTTTAATTAAGATTTTATTCTTGTTTAATAAAATATTAAGCCTTTACAACTTATAAATTTTATTTTTTCTATAACTCATATTCTTTTTCTATCATCTTGCCCCCCCCCCCCCATGGCGACTGGCAACTCATTTTGCCCCCCCCCGGCCCATCGATTGGCGACTCCCTTGAAAGTAAATAAAATGGTACATCAATGTGATTTAAATCATCAGGCGTTAGTTTTAAATACACTACTATTTTGCCTATACAATATCATTACGCAGACCTGCTAACATGTTTACTGTCTTGTAACAAACATTGCCTACTACTTAAATGTCGGGTTTATCTCTGGAGAAAGTTAACATCAGATGTTCTATAATTGTGTATAGGTCTGTTTAATGATACTTGAGCATAATGTCGGAGCCGGTCTCTAGAGATAAGAGTTGTAAAACATAAATAACGAATTTGCCTATATAGTTTTCCCCATCAGATGTAGATTTCATTTTTATAGTAATGACGGACTTATAGTCTTAAGTTTAGGTTTGTTGACTACGCTAGGAATTCATTTTGCTATATGACAAATGATAGTTTTGCTTATCCTGTTTGTTAGGTCAGCAGTAAACGATGAGAGGAAAAAAATAAAGTATTGACTTGAAGAGGGATAAAGATCCATCTGCCTGCTATCTGACCAGAATCCTTCGGCCGTGTTTATTCTTCTATCGTTTCTTTCAACCCTGTCGCCGATCTAAACCGTTTTGCCAATGGTTCTTTAACTTTTTGCCGAGAATCTCTTACACGTATGCACATTCCCTCTCTCACCCCTTACACGATTCCTTGTTTATTATAAAAATCTATCGATCCTTAATTTTATTATTTATTTTATTTTTTTGTTTTAAATGTTTTACATGTAATAGACGCATTACAAGAATAAATGTGTAATATATATATATATATATATATATATATTGGATTTAAAATGATATAAAAGTTACACGTAGCGCTGTAGTGGCTGGGTTGCTGAATATTAATCGTTGATCTTTTCTCGCTTGTTTCTTCGGTTCTCTCTTTCACCCTCGCTGCTGATACGAATTTTTGTTCATCGATCATCGTCTGCATCTTTTTAAGACGATTATTTAGATCGCGGTGTTCAACCAATAACAGTGAAGCAGTCAGTTGAAGTAAATAGTCCTCAAAAATGCAGTATGTTATATGTATGTGTGTAGGTATATGTGATTTTTTATGACAGATTATTTGTTTGGTAATTATTGTGTATTTTCATATTGTATGTTCCTTTTTAAAAGGTGAAATTTTCAAACATTCGTATTTGGCTGTATGCGCACGCGCGCGTTATAATGTGTTTTTGAATTGCATCGTTTAATAATATCTTGATTTTTTTTTTTTTTTTTTTGTATCTTGATGCAATCAGTTTTTACATTTAACATTTTTATTGATGTTTGCTCATTTAATGATGATGATCTTGAGCTCGACATTGCGTTTTCCGATAACATGTGAAATAAAGTAAGATTGTGTATTTGTCGGTACGTTATAATAAACTTCGTTTCAGTGTGTACTACAAAAATTCCAACGCATGTAGTTTACTTTAATGATATTATGGAAGCAGTTTCTTCTTAATAATTTTTGCATCTTTGGTAACGTATCATCTCCCTGCAGCCGAAATAGTGGCGAGTCAGTTCCATTAATGGTTACGGTTTTAAACAGTTTGTCGTTACATTTATTTCGATACATTCTTAAGATTCCATATACAGATGTAAAGTACGAAATCGTAATAAGATCTGGCACAGGAACCGGAAAAATATCAAATAAAATGCAATAACTCAGGAACAGCTTGACCTATAAACTTTAAATTTTGCGCATAATTCATGTATGTATAAAATGCTAAGACAAAGTGTATAACTTTAGTAGAATCTTACAAAGCGAAAACTTGCAAAAAATTGTCAACACAATATAATATGGAACTTGAAAATTTGTAACGCGCTGTTACAATCAAAAGTGAAATTCTCGAAGTATGTAACCGAAATCAAAAAACTTAAACATTTGAATCCTCATTTTGAACAAAAAACAAGTTTCTGCATATAGGATGACAAGTGAAGCAATTAAAAGAATCAAAATATAATACCTTAAACATAAACATAAAAAGCCCCTGTAAAGGAAAAAATATAGCCGATATTGCAACTTCAAAGTTCTCAAAAAATGTTTATTTCGAATTTAGTGCATTATGTAAATGTAAATGACATGGTTATCTTTAACTTAACATACGGAATAATTCTGAGCATATGAAACATCATGCTTGACTGACTGTTTTTTCTCCCCATCAGAAAATAATCGGCGTCATAAAGCGCAATTCAAATATCGCTAGTTTATGTGCGATTAGCGTGAAAGTTGGAAACCGGGAAGTTGTTTAACTTGACATCGTGAATTTTTTTCTTCCTCTTAAACATCATTCTTTTCGAAAAATTTATCATTTTGTTCCAGACCGGACGATATTGTTCGTTTTCCAAAAATGTATTTTTCCACCTTTTGCGCCTCTTCCTTCAGTCCTTTCCATTAAAGTTAAAGTAGCAAATATTTTTCTCCTTTCGACTTTTTTCTACTCGAATATTTTCCATTTAGCGTTCATATGTTCTCCGATACTTGTTTAATTAGTCTTTAGCATAATCTGTTGTGGCCTTTGTAATTTCGATTACAGTTACACTTTCTGCTCCGGGTGCATTTCGAACTCACATCAAAGTCTGATGTCCTAAGTCGTATTGCTCGATGCCGAGCGTCGCGATTACCTCTATTCGTACGTTCAAACTGTACGGACTTAGGCGTAGTGTTCATGGCAACCGTTATATTCAAAACGTGGATGTTCACGCAAGATTGGAACTGAAATTGTGATTGATTTATTGCGATACAAGTTCAGTTTTCCGTGTATATGTCTGCTGTATACTGACTAGCGCGCCTATGATGATATACATATATGTTTTCCATTGCCTTCCATATGATTCTGTTGGCGATTATTTAATTAATTTAAAATGTATTTCTTGTTGTCGCCTGAGATCGAACAGACCTCCGTGACGGAAGTGTCGAGCGCTCTAGCAATTAAGCTACCGCGATGATTGATTACCATTACTTTAATTGGTCCAAATTGTTAAGTTTACCATTGAATTATTATGATTATAACGATTGTTAGATTCTGCCATTGGGTTTTATTAGCGAAACGGAAATATCAGGTTACATTTCAGCTAACATCAGTAATACAGAAAACCGTTGATTTTAAAATTTATAATGGGACACGCCATATATACGCTACTACACTGTTATACTACTTTTTTTTTTCCCCTACATTATAATTTATATTGGTTTGCTTAATGGATATTCTTGCAAGTTGTAAACAGTATTATTCCGTAATTATATTGTATAAGTTTGTTTTGTTGTGGTAAATCTAGAAAATAAAACCTGGAATAAACAACATGCGCTTATGAGTATTACAAATTTTAACAAAACATTATAAAATATGCGCATTTAAATTTAAAAAAATATCATTTCGGGAAAACAAGACATTTTAATGGTTTTTATAAAAAAAAATGCCAGATTTAAAAGATATTTTGAAAGCAAAATATAATAAATAAGATCTAGTGTTGGAAATTTTACAGAAAGAAGGAAAGAAGTGTTTATTATTTCCAACATGAATCTTTGTAATGTATAGGTTTGTAGTTCTTTCAATTACATATATTGTGAAATTTTATAATTTAACTTTAAATTAAAGCGGTAGTAACAGATTGTAATAGCCTAAGAACAGAGTGAAAGAAATTGCAGCAACTAGGTACATTCATGGTCAGACCGGGAAACCGGGGGGGTAAGCTGGGAATTTTGTTGCAAAAATTGGGAAAAAAAAAGCAAAAACGGCCAAACAATAATTTTGATAAGAAAAATAATTTGAAGCGAAAGATGAGCACATTTTTTAATATACTTTACTCAATAATAAATTAGGAAGCTTTTTTTTTTTTTTTTTTATTTTTTTTTATCTGTATAACAGTGAAACAGTATTAATAGTACCAAAAAAAAAAATAATCCATTTTTAATACAATTTGTCTCTAATTTTTCGATTAAAAGACTTTTTTATAACAGTAAGTCTATTTTCACGATGAATATTTATATTTATTGCTGATACATTTTAGTTATTTTTTATTATTTAAACGAAATGCATAAAAAAATTTTTTTCATTATACGTCCAAGTTTTTATTGAAAGATTTGAAACCGTTCAGTAAAACTTTGGGAGGGACTTGAGCTCTTCATAAACCGCTTACAGTATTACAAGTGTGAATATTAGACGTCAAATACATTTTATAAGAAATCAACGTGTTATGAACTTCATTGAACTTCTATAATAATAATGTAAGTGTATATTGCTCGAGTTAGTTATTGGTCATTGTAGCGGTAAAGTATTTAAAATGTGAAAAAAACAGTTTCAAAAAGCTAAATAATTTAATTTTGCAATTTATATGGTTTGTACGGATAGTTTTATTTTATTTCGCTTTAATTTTTTTTTGCGTTTTTTATTATACAAATAGGAAAATGTTCGTGTGAGCTCTTGTACAATTCTAGTAACTAAGAAGTTAGGAGGATTGGACTAGGAATATCAGGAATATAGCAGGAATTTAAAAATTACATTCGAGTGACCGCCATAATGGTAAAAGGTGTGTAACCCAGATACATTGGAGAGTAACTGGAACGGATTAGCACTAGTGTCCCGAATTTATGGGGAAGTAATTAATCACTTTGATTTCTTGTTCAACAGCATCTTGCTTTACAATTCGGGTTAGTACCCTGTGTTGCTATTGCTACGTCATTTTCATATTGAAATTTTTCGTTTCTAGTCTCCTATTGTTACAGACGCAGGTGTTAAAAATATCTACGGAGGTCTGATGTCGATCCAGGGCATTGACGGATGTGTTATTACAAATAATCAATAATCGCTAACAGTCATAGGCAATGGTCAACTATCGCGGATCTTATGCACGCGGGTTGTCGGTGTACAGGCAGGCACACCTGGAATTGAATTTGTATCGCGATTACAATTAGTTCTAAATGTAGTCTTGTGAACTGTTGCAAGCACTATTTATGTCCGTACAGGTGGAATGTACAAATAGGTAGCCATGATGCTTGGAATCGAGTGGTTGCCAAGATCAATCATTAAGGTCTGTCATATATCTATTTCCCTTATCATAATCAATCGAAAAATTTTTAAATTTTGTATAATTTTTCTAGCTCAATTAAAAAGCTTTTCCCAGAATTTTTTTTTTAAAGTTTTGTTTAAGTGTTCTAAATTTTCTTTTTATAATAATGCCGAATATAAATTGACTAATAAATGGAGACTTTAGGAGATAGTTAAACGAAAGTTTTCTTCACTATTTACACGCCTGCAAATTTGCAAACTACATGCTGCCTTACATACACGTTATTTAGATCGAGACGTCAATGGATTGTAGGGATTCTTTTTTTTTTTGTGCACAGTGTAATGATTTTTTCAAGCAGTTTTGGTACACTATTTCTTTTTTTTTTTTTTAAATCTTTGTTTACTAATAAAAAATGTTTTTAATTTTTACGCTCCACTTTTATAATGAAAATGAAAATTGAAAGTCAAAATATTTGCGGTGTTTTTTTATTTATAATTATTTTTAAGGAGATTGACAATTAATCGCGGTTTCGGAAGGGTAATATATTAATTTTTACTATATTAATTAATGTACATAATATTTTAAATAGAATTTTAGTTCTCCAAGTTTGGGTTACATGTTTTTGTTGTCGTCCTCTAAAAGTAGTCATTATAATGTTTTTCCATAAAACCTTTTTGTACGATATTTCTTTTTTTCTTAAGTTGGCGAAAATGAATTTTTAGGAAGTTTCAGTGTGTGTGACAGCCGGATTCGAACCCGGTTCGAACTGAACAAAACACCACTGTCAAACCAATCGCGCCATAATAGTTGACTTTGCAAGGTTTATAAAGTAAGAAAACAAATTGTGTAAAATACAATGGTTTAATATTGTTTTATATTGTAAATTTTTCTGATAATGGTCAACTTCGTTATTACTGCGCTTAGTGGTACAAAGTGTGTTCACTTTTAGTTCAACAGAAACGTGTAATTAATTTTTCAGTTTCATTTGTAATATTTTTACCCGTAATTATATCTTGCCATATACGTAAATGATAACGCTGTACTTTTAGCAGTTGTGTTCTAAAAGGAAGAATTAATGAAAACGTTTAGAGATTCAGTATTTGATAAAGACGTCGTAGCTACGAAATAAAAAAAAAGTGAATGTATTTAATTTATAGCGTTTTCTGTTATAATTGGCGAAATCGAAATAGTGTGACATTTATATTTCAGCATCGATCGCTATGTTGCAATTTATTAAGGAAGGTGGTAATTTCGTAATATTAAATGTAAAGAAAGGGGAGGTTGATAGACGGGTTTCAAATTGATATGCGTAGTTTCTTCTTTCCAAATTATGTTTCGTTTGAGTGTCTAAGATGTGTATGATGAGGTTCTTAATCTCCTGTTGTTTCATTATACACATTTTCTGATAGTAAAATTTAACTTTGTTATTTCGTTTATTGTATTTTTTTCCTCAACTTACCGAGGTCAGACACCTAGAATATTCGTCTAGAATTGAGAACACCAAAGCGGAAGCCCAATATTGCTGTGTTGGTTTCCGCTCATCTATATTTTCGGAAGAATGTAGAATAAATTTTAAGATAATGCTACTATATACCTTACGTCTTATATAAAAAACAGAGTTTGACAAACTTTTCGAAACGGAAATTAATCCCGGACGACAGAAATACATGTTTAAGGGCCGTTTGATTTTAACAACATAATGGAGCGATTGAAAATAACGCGGGAAAAAGTTTATTTATCGATGTAGATTTAAAATTTTTTTGAAAAGTTTTTAAATTTATTGTGTTACTTTCGGCCCACATCTGCGCTATTAAAAAATTAACACAGTGATTATATATCGCCAGCGTTTATTAAAGGAATTCTTGCTGTGAAATTGCAAAGGAAGTGAAAAAACAATTTTACCGAGAAATGTTTTAAACGTTATCATCCCTGTGATTCATTTACTTATTCATTTCGTTAAAAGCGTTGTACAGGTGAGAGACGTTTATATGAGTGATCGTGAACAGGTTGTTTATTCTATCGGCCGTTTGTTTAACCTGATCTAGGTCAAACTCAGAAGCCGTGTAAATTACGCGAACGAAATTGAATATTCATTATTCTCGCTCTGCCCATTTCACGAGTCGTTACACACCCATTTTCGCGTTCACAACTATTTCCTGCCTTTATCATATCGCATGTTGCTAATTCGTCGGTATATAATATTCTTTAATTGTTTTGCCAACAGTTTTTGCCTCTTCATCTGTACGTATTTTTGTTAATTTTTAACAGATCTTCACTCGATTTATCCAATTTGGTTTTACACACTTTTTTTTTTTTTTTTTTTTTTTTTTTTTAAAAGAAATTTATAGCCAGTTACTTTACAACCACTTGAAGTAATCCGATTCATTCTTCAATTTTATTTAACATTGAAGGTGGTCGTCAGTAGCTTATATTTTATATACAGTGAGTGTGACATTAATCTTTGAACGCAGTGGCGATCGGAATGAAAATACACCAAAAAAAGTGAAAGAAAAAAAGGTCGATTCTGAACTTTTTCAGGCGAATAATAAAACGGTGAATCTCTTACACACATCTACGGAAAACAAAAATTAAACACAGCGTCGGTTACGAAAGGAACACAGAAATGGCGAAATCACGCGTTACATTAATCGTTGAACACATTACAAATCATGGAAAAATTCTTCCGTCTAGGATAGCAAGTGAAAATTTTAATATTTGGCATGAACACCTTCGGCCTCCACAACGGCTTTAAGCCTTTTCGGCATGGAAAAAGCCTACTTCTGCTAGGTATTGGAATCTTTACCCATTCTTCTTGTAGACGATCGTGTTCAATTCATGATTGTTCGAGACCGACCTCTTTCAAATTTTGCGCTCTAAATAATCGCACAAGTGCTGAATTGGATTATTACAATCTGAGGACTATGGCGGCGTTTCGAAGACCATCTGATAAGAGCCACTCACGCGTACGATAAGCCGCATGCTTCGGATCGTTGTACAAGCGAAATGAACTCAGGATTCCCAACTTCTCAGAACTGGGGCGTAGATTCTTTTTCAGGAGGATCTCTTTGTACATAGCAGCATCCATATTCCCTGTGATAAACTCCAATGCACCTACGCTACTCGCGGTAAAACAACCCTATACTTTAATATTGCCGCCACCGTGTTTTATTGAGGCAGTTAAGTTTTTATTTTCCAGTGCTGTATTGAGTTTACGCCTTACTCTGACTTTCCCATCACTGCCAAACAGGTTGAACTTCGATTCGTCCGTATAAAGGCCATCGCGCCAAAACGTTTCCGGTTCGAACTGGTACTCGAGACGATTTTGTTTGTTCGCTGCACTAATGTAGGGTTTTCTACGAGTCGTTCGCGAAAAGTTGCTCATCCTTTTCACCGCTCGGCGTGCAGTTGCGGCCGAAATTGTTACACCTGCTCTTTGGGCTAGTTCACGACGTAATTGCGGTGCGTTTACCTGCGGAGTTTTTTCGATTTGCCGCCTGATCCAGCGTTCATCGTTCTCAATAAATTTTGTTCGGTTGTCCTTTTTGCGGAATTGAATGGATGCGATTTTCCCGTTTGAAGCGCCGTAAATATTTAGTAACTTCGATATTTGACCTCCCAATAAACCTTCTTCATAGTTCGAAATTACGAGTTTACGGAACGCAAGAGGGGTGTGTTGGCCTTTACGCGACATTTTTTCGAATATCAAGCACACTTTTCGGAATCGTGACGAATCTACACTATTTCAAGGCGAAATCTTTTCATGCTCCGGTTGTTCTTACGTAGGTGCACTTGCACTGTATGAATCTGACGACTCCGGAAAAACCCATTACTTGCTTCGCACTCGGCCTTTTTTACCTGTTCAACGATTAATGTAACGCGTCATTTCGTCACATTTTCACATGTACTGCTCTAACTTCCGACCTGCTGCATTGAACTCGTTCAAATTTTGGTTGCTCAGACTTTGATATATTCTATTTCGTTTCACACAATAGTCGCATATTTCATTCAGCCATTACCAAGCTATAAGACATTCTCCACCTTGGTGTGTTGTTGTTCAACGATTAGTGTCACTCACTGTATATGTATATACATGGGCGTCGCCAGCGGGGGCAGGGGGGGCAGCTGCCCCCTCCCCTGAATCCTTGAAACTTTTTAGTCAACTGGCCATAATGAGTATTCATAGGCGCGTAATCATGAATAATTAGCCAGAAACCCACGAAAATTATGTTTCAATTAAGTTTTTATTCTTGTTTAATAAAATATTAAGCCTTTACAACTTATAAATTTTATTTTTTCTATAACTCATATCCTTTTTCTATCATCTTGCCAGCCCCCCCCCCGGCCCATCGGCTGGCGACTCCCTTGTGTATATATGCATAAAATTTAAAAATTTGTATTGTTTTTTCTGAGTCGGGTGTATCGACGGACATAATTTAATGGTACAGTCATTAATTTACTTTAGATTTATATTTAAAGGATATATATTAAATGATTACACTGGTATCTGTTAAAGTTCAAAAATATTATAATATTCTCAAACTTGTTTATATGTATTGGCGGAAATCAAAATTGTATCTGCTATAGATAAATTGCCAGAAAAAATGTGTATTGATACAAAAAGGTGATCTTGTTAATTATTTATTTCTGCAAACTTTTTGTTCGGACTCTGTGTGTCGACCTAAATATAAAGCGAAAATTATAGAAAAAGACTTGTAGCGTTTAGTTGTAACGCGATTAAAACGAAGGATATGATAATTTGATACTGAAAAGCGAAGCTGACAGTTACACGGCGCTATAAAGAGCCGTATAGTCACGGGGAACTAAGTTGTAAGATTGAAATATTCCAGGTATTTTTCTCGTTAAAATTATGGATATTCAAGGTTGGCTTCATCAAAAGATAACACGGTGAACAAATGTTCAAATGATTTAAGGCCTCAAGACGTCGAATAAGTTGTTGGAGGGGTTAAAACATGATTTTGACATTTTTAAAAAATATCAGTAAACATTTATTAATAACAATGTTGTCTGCGGCATTTCGTTTGTCTTATTTATTTATCAAAGCAACTATATACTATAAAAGTATGAGCATACTTGTTTTTGTATTTCCCGTACTTTATTGGTTTCAGTAATTGCTAAATTTTTAGCATAATTAGTGACCATATGCCGTTCTTAATGCAGAAGGTGATGAGAAAATACTGTAGCGAAACCTGTGTCACGCTTATAAAATATTCATTTCATTTTGCGAAGAAGTAGGAAAAAAAAGGTATAATTAAATGAAACGGCTCTGCTGTAGGAATTATAGAAGATTGACATTTGGGATTCTCCCCATAGTAAGATGAATCGATATTTAAGATTGTTTTATTTTTTTATTCTTAATTCGCAAGTAAAATTTTTTCCAGGATTCGGACTAGGTGCTACCCGAACGAAACACCACTGCCCAACTAACTATTTTACGGTAGGTGGTTATTTTTGTTATTGCGTGTAAAAAGGTTTTCTTCATAATAAAAATTAGATTTTTAGTTAAAAAGCTAGTTAGTTAAACGCGGCAGATGGAAAAGTCATTCAATATTTTTCTGATTATGCAGTTTAACTGTAAAAAAGAAAAATCATTTTTAGATTAGAGAAATTATTTCAGTCTTTTAGTCCTATCTTTTTTCTGGGCTAAGTGCCTAAAGGTCGTCAAGTCCTTAAAGTTGAATGGCCAAATTTATTCAGTCAGTTAGAAAAATACTGGATCATTTTACTAAACGCTTATGGTTAGTTCAATGGTACTAGGCTTTAAGCTAATTGCTCTATACTCCTACGTGGTAATTTATCGTAATCTACAATTATAGTTTTAAAAAATACTTCAGTATATGAATTAGCAATTGTTTTACTGTAGTACTGACGTCAAGTTTGCTTGTGTACTTTTCAATCAGTCCGCAAATAACTTTTTTTTTTTTATTTCTTAAATAGCAAAAAAATAACAAAGGATAGCTAAAAGTATATTTATTGCAGAAACGTTTTTAGGTAAAGTTTATCTTCAGCTGGAAAATAAAAAAAACGCAAACATAAAACATGCGTCGTTACGAAATTGTAAAAATTTTAAAACGTGAACATAGAACGGAAATATGTACCACGAACGAAACAAACGCCATGGAATACTGTGTGGTATATATTTTAGGGAGACAGTTGTTTGCATTTTTTATGGATATTAAATTCACTTTCTAAGTTAACAAATAGGTGCTTTTAATATTGATTAGATAGTTCTGCAGATGTCCGTTAGAGCGCAGCTCTAAACTATTATCGTTTTTTACAATTAGAAATTTATGTGTCAGTTTTAATAATTTTCTTTGATTAGTATTATAATTAAAAATACGGAAATTATGCAAAATTTTATTAAATGTATAATTAAATTTTTTTTCTTGTTTCGTTAGAATATGCTAGTAATATTTTCCAACGATTTACAATTTTTTGTATATTTGCGCTTACAAAATGAGCGAACGAATCGTGTATTATCTGCTTTCATGATTTTTTTAGCAACTGAAATTTATTCTTTAATATTTATTGTTTAGTTTAAAAAAAAAGAAAAACATTACCCATTTCTTTTTTAAGAAATAAAAACGAGTAAAAAATTCTTCATTTTTACTTTACTTTTATTTCGGACAAAGGAATGAATAGAAAAGATGATGTTCAGGATGTTCCGTAGTTTTAAGACTACGAAAAGCGATTAAACTTTTTGTTCACTGCTTTTAAGAATTTGGAAAAGACTAGAAAGGTCAGTTGGAAAGCTGATCGGGTAGAATGTTGGGCAAACAACCAGAATGTAATGTACGGTTAACAGAGCGTTCGTCACTGGTAGAAGGACCAGTTTTATTTAATAAATATATAAGAACAGGAAATTTTAGCACTACTAATACATAGGCAATCGAATGTAACTTCTTTACCGATAGATCTTAATGATGTATTTCTGAGATTCGATCAGATAGGAGGCAACTTGTTTCAGTAGTTTTATTAACTTAGAAAACGCTACTGGATGTACCAGTACTCCCCGAAATTGGGAAACAGAAAGCAGTTCTGTAAACTACTGGACGGCGAGGCACGGAGAACTCTAGTCGCCATACTAAACGATGCATGTTGCATGAAATTTTGCGACGAAGACGAGTGGATGAAGATACGCCTGAAAAAGATACAGTAGACGGATTAGATTGTGGATTATTTCTAATTAAAAAGAAAATGTTCCTCGACTATGCAAAATCATATTGAATGACGGTAAAATAAAACCTTTTTGTCTAGGTCAGACCTTTTTTCCTTTTCCCCCTTTTTTTTCCTGGACAAAATTCCTAATAGGATATATTTAACAATAAAGTTAGATTTCAGTGTGAATCCCGTGCACATTGTCGGGTTTATCAGTGTTATATTTTAGATTCCCGGCAGTATGAAATATTTTGTAAAGCTAATTAGAAATTGAGTGGTAACTGTTCATAGGATGAACAAATGAAATCAAAATGTAATGAGTATTGCATTAATTGGAAAAAGAATAATCATCCAACCTCTATTTATTATCCTGAAAGACGTGAAGGTCTGATGGTATCTAGAAATATACGCTATACAGAGCCCTTCTGCTAGCAAATAAGATACAGTTTTCTTATCTGCGGTTAAATAAATTATCGCCCTATTCACAATCATACCCAGTCAGATTATAAATAGATTCAGTTTACTTCAAAATTATGAATAATTCCCAGAAAGTAATAATGAAATTGCTAAGATAAAAACCAACCTAAATTTAAATAACCGAAATTTCAACTAAACTGAAAGTAGAACAATGTACAAAACAGACGGATGAAACATTAAATCTTGGCAAAGTTCACCTTTATAACAAAAAAGCAAACAATGATTTTAACTGGAAAACGAATAACCAACATAAGACAGATCATGGACGAGAATTGTAATAATAAACCACAATTAAAGAATACATTAATAAAACACAAAGCGAGCTAGTACGATTTTTATAAAAATTAAAATATTAAAAATAATTAATAGTTCCTTCTATGTAACGTTTTGAAACTGCAAAGGAGTATATATTTACCAGTCAAAGACTAACTGAAGCCAAAACTTAAAAAATGTAACATAAAAGTATGCGGCTTTATATAAATTATTTTCTGCTCGGAGTCATTGATAATTTTACGTGCAATTGAATTTGTCTCCTCCATTCTGGACCGCAGGTAGTTTCTTATAACATTGGATTGCAAAAGTGTTCTATCTCTTTTCCGCAAGTTCTTTCCTCTCTTGATTCATAGTTCGTTCATGATCCTGTTCCCGCTCCATCCAGATCGTTTTCCTTTGGAAACTGGGTTACTCTGGAATTGAAGTTGATAGAGTATCTCACTAAATTACGAAAAGCGGTTCTAGGAGTGACAGTGTGCGGGCCTTATCTAGTCATAGTATATATGACTATACCATAAATATTTGCTGGCTTATTTTTCATTTCCCGTTAATATATTTATAGTGTAGTGACCATGTCGCTAAAGTATACCTCTACTGTTACATTTTCAGCTATCCCAAAAAAGCGCATTATTTTTTAAAAAACGATAAATTTACTCAATCCACTTTATTCAATTTCTCTTTATTCCCGCCATCCTCTTTAGTTCCACTATCTCTTAGCTTTGAAGTAGTGTTAAGTTAGTTTTTTCTTTGTGATTTGTATTCTAATCCTTACACTCTCATTGTGTACGATATGTTCCTTTTTTTTTTTTTTTTTTTCCCGGTAAGTACGAATAATGTAATACAAATAATGAATAGAAATTAATAAAAAAGATACGGCAACGTCGGAAATTAAAATACAACGAGTTTGTAATCAGGTAATTTACAACGGTTATAAGAAAAGAAAGTTTCAAACGTTCAAAAACCGCCAACACAATCAACGAAACTTATCGAAAAGCTAATGACCCGGAACGAGAAAGCAACAAATACAGAATGCGAATGAAGATGAAATTTTTTAAGAGCCGCCTAATTAAAGAAAAGAAACAAAATATAAACAGCCGAGTTAGTATGAAGCATCGTAATTTTAAATAGCAGAAAGTTGCGACGTTAAAAAATAACTAAAACGAAATAAGGAAAGAAATATATATTTCTTTCCTGATTCTGTTTTATGTTTTTACATTTTGATTTTTATTTTTTTACTTAAAAAAGGTCTAAACAAATAATTGCTTTTGACCTTTTAATTGCCCGATAGAGAGATTAAAGTATTTTTCAATCGCTGACGATAATATTTCTGGTCTAAATAAACGGCACTTATGTAGTGTTGATAAACACTTTCATCGCATAATTATACAAAAGCCCAGTCGAACACTACTACAGTTTTATGTATTAGTGTAGATATAGCTTATATTGAAATTTTATTTAAGAAATACTAAAAATGGTACTGCCATCTTTCTCAGTAATGCTACATACATTTTTTAAAAATCGTAACCACTTCCAATCACGCTGGTACGTCGCTGAAATAAGTGCTTAAACACAGAAATATTTCAGTTATTAAAAATAAACCAACACGTTTTGTAGTCCCTCAACAACCATGGTCACTTGTGAAAGGCACGAGAGAGTAACGGAAAAGCGAGGAAGGGAGAAAACTATACACAAAACGTAGGCGGCAAATCGCAGAGAGGTTGGAACGGCGCATAGAAGGAAATTTAATAAGTGAGGGTAAATAGACAAAAAAAAAAGGAGGTCGGGTTGGAGAATTAAGAGACGTAGGAGTTTACCCATAGTCTGGAATGAGCAGCTGCAGACAGAAGGGTAATATTGGAAGTTGAGTGGACAGGCAGAAACCTATCAGAAGAGGAAGATAATTGAGCGAATCAGACTAACTCATGTCCCTCGATTCCGGCATGACCAGGAATCTAAAGTAAATCCGTTTGGATTAAGTCGGAAAGGACATGAATCAAGGAACTAATAAGAAGAATGACGTAGTTGGTTGAGTGAGAAGGGAGAGGAGAAGCGATAGTCTGCAGCACACTTTGAGAGCATCCGACAGGATAAGGAGATTGCGAAAAGCCGGTGAAGATCTGATAAAAAGAAGGGCATGCAGAATAGCAGAAGACTCAGCGTGAAAGATTGAACAAAAGCAGGTAAGATTAATGGACTCGAAGTAATTAAGAGAAGGACAGAAGAAAGCCGCACCAACATACCATTGGGTTCTTTAGAGCCATCAGTGAAGATCAAAAAATGGTTGGGTTTAAAAAGAGAGCTAAGATTCTGTAGAAATTCTGATCTAATTTGTTGCGTGAATTAATATACTCGTATTTCTGTTTTTGTTACATATTTTGTCTATGTGCAGAAAGACTAGTTGATTTTTTATGATCTCTCCGAGACTCCTCGACAAGAATGTAACCAGATGATATGTTTAATTTTTTTTTTTTAATTTTATAAAAGGAAATTATTTTTGCATATATATATATATATATATATATATATATGTATATATATATATATATATATATGTATGTATGTATTTATATATAACAGTAAATATTGACAGAAATAAAAGTTTGCTAGTTTCTTACAATTATTAAAGTAAAATTACACATTAGGAATTGCTAATACTTAAATGGCGTAATTGAACAAAAAAAAATAAAAATGATTGAAGGGGAAGAATATTTTCGATTGTTCTGTTTACATTATTCGAAGCCGAAGTGGCCAGAGCAACTGTTTTAAGTTGGTCGATTATAAAATGAATGAGAAATGATTAATTTTTAGTTTTAAATTAATTTCCAACTTTTTCAAGATGTAAATTTATTTTAATCGTTTTTTTTTTCTTTTCTAAAGATAATTGCCGAAATTATCATTCTGTTCAATCATCATAAACGCGACTTGTTTTAACGTCGGGAACACCGGGAAAGCATTGAAAATAGGTAAGTCTGAAATAATTGGGTACCAGAAAAATCTGGGCAAGTAAAGGCAACCGAGTGAAAAGGGCCTCCCCTACTTTCATTAGCGCCGTTGAGCTTAATACATTATGAAACCTTAACATCACAATGAAACCTTATCAAGGGTATGGAACCTACTTTACTTGCTAAGCCAAACTAGGAATATGAATTAAACTGAGAAAAGCAGAAAACATTTTGATGCGTGACATTCGAAACTTGTGAACTATTTTTGTCGCCAAATTTTTCATATAGGGGAAGATTATTTTTTTTTTCTTTTTTATCAGCGATAATAACCGATGTAATATTTTGCGCGTGGAATTTAAAAAGGTGTGTTAATCTTATCTGTTAAAATGACCTGAAAGGTAGAGTAACCGCCAGTGGAAAACAAACTGCACTAGTTCACATCAGATGTTCTGTGTACATATTTGCTAATTAAAAATTCAGAACCAATTGCTAAATATTTATCAACTTTTTTCTAGTGTCTCAACTGAAAATCGCGCACTGACCGATAAGAGACGATTAAAATCGTGTAATAATTATGTGTTCTGTTGCGTACATGTATTATCGGATTTGTTTTTGCATTTGTGCCGGCATGTGCAGAAAAATGAGACAAACAGAAGAAAACTGTCGGTAAAAGAATTAGTAGCGCCGATAATAATCAAATGGCGCGGCATTTTTAAGCAGACATTAAAGACGGCGCTGGCAGCCGATGTACCGTTTGATATTGCAATTGCTTTTGAAACACTCGACTTTTAACCTTGTCGGTGAGCGTCCGGTATTTAAACGCGGTAAATTAACCATTACACGACGTTTTTCGTGTATATTTTTAAATTACAAGTTATTTCAGCGTGTTAGCAACCCCCCCCCCATTTCTTCATTCGTACTAATAATCAGTTGCTCTGCGGTATTTCAAAGCGAGGCGATGGTTTAACTTCAAATTCGGTTTAACTTGTCCTTTAACTCCCTTAATTAGAGTGTAGATTTATTTCGATTTCGCCGCGTCTTCTCTTTATAATAATACGGCCAATTTATTTTTCTTGTGACCGTTAGAAAATATCGTACGGGTATACTAAAATAAAAATTATCAATAAAATCTTCATGTGCCAAATATTATGATGCTACATGCACTATACTTCGCTGTCGTCATAATGATGCGTTTGAATTCGCCGACGTTTGAAATAAAAAAATTTGCTCTTTTATGTCGATGTTGTTCGTTGCATTAAAAGCTCGCATAGTAATTAATTGCTACCGTTCACGTTAATTGCCTTCATTTCCCATTTTTCTGCCTTTTTCCGAACTAGAAAGAATAATAAGTTCATTTCACTTTTTCAAATTACACACGCCACATTTTTCTTTTAAATTTTCGTCTTTTTTTCCCTTTTTTCTTTTAGTTTTAGTAGAAGGAGATTAAATTAAATTAAATAACGTTTGGCAAAATACTTCTGATACAAAAATTAATGAATCAAAAGGTTGAAAATGATTTTGTATCAATGTTGAATGAAGGATTTTATATTTACGCGTTGTTGAGCGGCGATCGGGGGGTTCTCAGTGTAATTATTAAGTAAGAAGTGCTTTAACGTTATTTAAAAGACAACACAACATTGTTTTTGATATTTTTGATATTTTTGAAATGAAGTATTCAAAAGACAAAATTACGTAATTACGGTCAATTGATATAATTTCTACATATCATTATATGGAAGCTGAGTGCCAATGCTACATAAGCATTTTTATATTTTATTGTTATGCTCTCATTGTGTGTGATTCTGGATAGTACGCTTCTGAAGTAGTAAGTTCTGCGCATTTAATTTCAGGCTCTGAAGAAGTTGTTCATCTCTTTAAACGAGGCTCTAGTTCTTTAGTTGGACAATAGATGGCGGTAATAGTTGGCGCATTTACCGCATTTGCGTCAAGTTCTACATGATTGTGACGGTAATTTTAATTAAATCGATAAATAAGGGCAAAGAAGACGTAACGTTAAAATTTTCAACCCGTCGGCGAGGGATCAGTTTTGCGATATCAGGAGTAGATTGAAAAAAAAAAAAAAAAACCAGGATCTGCTGAAGTTTTGTAGATTTTTCTTTCGAAATACTATCTATTATTATGTGACGTTTTATCTGAGCGAAAAAGAGGAAAAAACGTTGAAGAATCCAAATAATCAACTTTGTTTTCGAAATGAATACAAAGCGATAATTACAGTTTGCAATAGTCGGTTTTAATAAAAAAAGATTCCTAAATCTGGCATGTTTTATCTCATAATTAATCTTAAAATTCGTTCGCGTCTATGAAAGCGGTTTACAGCGCTTTTGTAAATCTGATGTAGTTCTTAATTTTCTTCGCGGAGTTATTAACTAGCGAAAATAGTGTACAACGAAATTCTGTAAAAAATTCATCGGTTTTGTTTTCCCTAAAATACGCGACCATTTTGGCCTCGCATTGTGCCCTTTGACGACGACCCGTCTTGCTTACATTTCTGTCTTTTTCTCTTCTATACTTTGTATTCAAAATTTACAACGTAATTATGAATATAATAACATAATCACAAAAAATCGTATAAAATATGACAAACGTTACATAAAATTATTAGGACATTTTTCGTTACGTAAAATTGGGACATTTTTTCTAATGTAGGGTAGCCTAAGAATTACGTTGTAATTAATATAGTGTAATACACTTCATAAAATAGTTATACAAAATTATTCGTTAAATTTAATAAATAATTGTACTTTAAGAGACAGACGATGAAATCGATGTAGTTAGAAGAAATGTTTTTCTCGTGTGAAATAAAACGTAAAATCTTCATGTTATAGACATGTTATAGAATCATTTAACATACTGTTTGTTAAATATGAAGGTAAGTAAAGAGAAAGTGCCGTACCCTTGGCGGGGTATTGTAAAGTTACGGTTCACAGTGTGTGCACTAATCCCAATGATACTGATGAGAGTAAGGGAGCTAGTTCCTTTCTCTCGGCCGTCTTTACTCTTCCCCATATTTTTCTGGTGTAACCCATATTCGATTTCAGATTAGCTGTAATATATCTGAAAGTGACTTGGATCGGAAGCGAGGCAAATTTCGATAATCTAGAACACCTCTGATTTGGTAGCAAAGCACCTTAACTGCTAGACTGTCACGCTACAAATGTAAATAAATAAATATATATATATGTATATATGGTAAATTTGGAATAAAATACAAGTGTAAAAATTTTTAAATCTATAAATGATCAAACTCTAGAATAGCATTAACGAAAAACAGAGTAATTCTACACTGTTGAAATGAATAGTTTGAAGGCAGTACAAAAGGATTTTTTTTGGGGGTCCCCGGGCTTTAAACTCAAATTTTTTGATTACGCACTTTGTTTATTAAAAACGTTTTCCTGATTGGTATATTGTTTATACATTTTAAATTTCTCAAAATTTGTATATTCTAAATTACTAAATAAAATATTTGGTTAGGTGGTATCAGTCAATTAAACATAAACACTGATTGAATTTTAGTACAAAAAACACGAAGAAAAAAAATATCCCTTTGGCATATTTAGTACGATTTGCAAAGCATTTTTGAATAATATTCCTTCAAGAGGGAGGTTATTAAGAAAAACTTAAACCTGTCTTTTTATTTATTTATTCTCGTATATTATTACTACATCACTTGAGTTGAGGATTTGGAAGAAGTGATTTTTCTTTTTTTCTATATTTTTAATGTGTACATTTGAAAGTGAGTTTTCTCGTTTTATTCATTCATTTATTTATTTTTTTTTTTTTTTTTTTTTTTTTTTTTGGCACGTTGAAATTCCATCAAATCTTAACGTAAATTAAAATACTAATGTAGACGTATTTTTCGACGCCAGTTTGCTTCGATGTTGCGATAGAATTATTGGATTTTTCGGAATTTAAAATATACTTCTGAAAAAATCTGGACTTAAATATGTACAAAAGTGTATTGTACAATAATTATCGCGTATAAAACTACACTGCGTTATTTGTTTACTGCAGGTAACTCTGCTGTAGACTAACTGACATTATATATAGTGTTCATATTATTTTTTTAACTTACCTAATGATAGTAGTGATATAACGGTCGTAAAAGTCGCGTAGAAATTATCAGGCCATGACTTAAACGTGTATATAGTCCAGGTGTTCGTCTGTATTCGTGTTTAATGTTACGTAATATGACGATCTGATTACGTTCACACATGCCGCACTGTAGAAAATTATGTAATTAAAAGTTTTTCTGCGTTTCAACAATGTGTCTGTATCGCTGAACGTACACTACTATTTTAATAAGCAATAAAATTGACAGGATATGTTTGATATCGAAAATTTTCAGTACGCACCGTTCTAGTTAGACGCCAGAGATTTCATTGAAATATGAAAAAGAGAACGAATGTGTACGGTCTTTTATGTATTCGAATTAAAGCAGATATGTGTTCAAATATATAGTGAAATATTTTGCGTACATCGTGCTGGGCTTATTTTTTTATGTCGATAGTAGGTTCTCATCGATTAAAAGACGTTTTTGCGAATTATTAAAATTCGCAAAATATTGGTAAAAGTTTACACAAACAAAGTATTTTTTTGAAAATTGCTAAAAAATATTAAGCGAGTTTGATGATTATGAAAAAAAAGTTAATATTCTGATAAATTCCGAGATAATTTAGGTCTTATGTTGCGTATTTAACGGCCATTATGAAATCTTTTAAAATTGAATAAGAAGTATCATTTTTTTTTTTTTACTTTTTTCGTTTTTAAATTTTCCCATGTAGCCTACTTCATTTACACGCCTATTACTGGTACTGTTTATCCAAGTTTTAATCATTTATAGGCATGTTAGGGAAGATAAAAATTTGTCTAGGAAGATTTTTATGTTATCCTGAGGTGGTGTATATATGCTGCGGGAGAGAACATAAATAGTATGTAACCCCATTTTATCGGGGGTTTATTAAGCATGATGCAGACTTTGGTAAATTTAACGACTGAAAAATTCAACAAAAAAAACAAACCACAAATGTCGGTATTACGTGAGAAATTTAAACAGCCTGCTCGAGCATATCGATACATACAGTTGGAAGCTATTTCGTATTTTTAGGGCTTTAGATTACACCGTTTTTAGTCAAACTGTTAACCCGTACCGACAGTTTAAGTGGTCTTTCTCTGCATTACAGAATACTAACACCCAAAAGGGATGATGACTGTATGTGAACACGGAACAGCTTAAATGCTGAACCTTAGAGAAAGTTCAACTCCTACATCGTCATATAGATGTTAAGCTGAGAGAGGCATATTCTTAGGGTTAGAAGAGTCTCATAACTTATAGGACCCCGACTGCTACAATAGAAAAGGCAGTTCATAATACTGACAACGAAGGCTATAACAAGAATGGAGATTAACTAAATTATAAAAATCGAAAATTAAAGAATAAAATCCTTTCTTAATATTACCAAAAATATCTACCACAATATACCGAAACCTGGCAGTAAATATGCTTAGGCCAACTCGATGATTAGGAAAAAGAAAGGTCGCAGGAGTCAAGGTCAAAATGGGTTATGACTTCGGCCTTCTATTCGCCTAAGCGGACCGGAAATTTACTTATCGAAATACAACGAGCATACTACCGGATGTGTCAAAACTACAGATTCCAGGAAATAGGAAGAGGAAATAAACTGTACGCGGCTACCTATAATTTTTAGAACAGTCTCCATAGAGGATAGGATAGAATAGAAAATAGTTAGAAACTGAATTAGAAACAATTAAGACTAGGTGAAGTGCAGGTAACGGAGTAATGAAATAAAAAAGTCAGATAACATATTGCACTGTTCGGGATTAATGAAGGAGTTAGTCTTTTTGTCAATAAAAGAGTGCACTAACGAGGTAAGGCAGTTTCAGTTATCATGTGTAATCTTTCAAGCAACGGGGATAAGAGTATTGTCTTAAAATCATTCGCCTCTAACAGCAGCCTGTGAAGAAGATGAACTATATAGAATCCCCGACGGTACTTTTCGGGAACTATTCAACAAATAAAAAAAAAAAAATCGGTCTAGAGAACATCGGACCTGAAGTATTCAGGAAATCATTATGAACGGAAAGGAGCTACTAGTGAACATGCAAAATTCTAAAGGGAATGCTGTTGCAGACGAAATAGAGTTATCACAGGACGTACGATTTTATATAGATTTATATGATTTGAAAATGAGGAGACCGATGATGGTAAATGAAAAAGCAACGGGAATTTATCAGAAATTATGACTAAAGGAATCACGCACCTTGAAAAACATTAAAAATATCAAATCTAGCGCACCAAATGGTGTGAACGCAGAAACAAATGGTTGGAATTCCATCCTACGAAGCCGAAGTAATGTAATTAACAAAAAAGGTGACATCGCTATATTAGAAAATTGCAGACCGATTTTAGCTGGAAACACACAAATCGGTTGATGATGTAAAAAGATATAACCAGCAGGAGATGGCTACAAGACTGAACGGGCTTTAAATTTGGTTTCAGTACGCACAATCACAATTGATGACATTCACAGATAATCAAAATGCATTTGATACAATCCAAAATGGTGACACTCAATCGGGAGATAGAGATGACGAGTGTATCACTATTGTAAAGAACATCTGCAACATGATGGCTTTAATGTAAATACAACTTGTAGAAAAAACAAAACACCATTGACCATAGGCGACAAGAGGGCGCGATATTTCTCAAATTATTTAATCAAAGGGTGGTATAATGTAAAAAATTAATAATTTTCGCTTTGCTGCGATATTGTGCTGATTAGTAGCAAGGTGACGACGATGTATAAGACATGATAACCGAGTTTTTTTTTTTATAAGTGTTCGGTTGCCGGTAGAGTTGATAATAAACATTAATAAAAAACTAAAACTACGAGAAATATATATCTATAGTTAACTAGAAATCAAAATAGACGGGAAAATATTACAACAGGTTAACGAGTGAGCAATGCGGAAAGAGATTACGAATACAGCTCTGGTGGGTAGCTTTTGAAAAGCTTAGTGATGTATTTAAAAGTAAAGATATAATATCCCATCCGGTAAGGAAGAAAGTGCATCCTCTGCCGATGTTCAACGATTAATGTTGGGCATTAAGTTACCTGGTAAGGAGCACTGGACAAGAACAAATGTAGTAGAGCACATAGCAAAACTGAATGTAACTGGGTGAATATATGTTAGATGGAATAAAACAAGGTCAGTCAAACATGATGTTTCATGATTAGGATTGTGTATGTTATAAGATCAACCGTAATTTATATTTACATAATGCTAAAAATTCCAGTCAAAGGTATTCAATTTTAAATTTGTAATATCGTATATATTTTTCACTCAACATTCCTCTCTATAAGTGTGTATATATTTATAACGACAATAAGGTAACAGTGAATAGTTAAGACGTAAACGAATAATGGAGACAATCGCAGAACTCCGAAGTAAGGCGAAATCAAGCAACCATCTTGATTTACTTTCTTAATTTTGTGGTTATCAAAGTTTAAAATATTTTTTGCTTATTTCTTGAGTGAAAATAGTTTCGTGGGACATTATCGATGAGAAAACTAAAAATCCCGACGCTAGTTACACAATTTATTTTAGACGATTTATACATAAACAAAGGTGTTGGGTGTGCTTAATGATGTCCTTTGTGGTTAGTCGCTTACTGATCCGGTTAAATCGGTAGACCTTTTTCCTTTTAACGACTGCTCATGATGTTCATTGTATGGTATTAGTGTATTTTCCCACCAGTGATCCCAAATGTAACGTTTATTGGGGTCCTGTCTGGTTTATCCTTAGGAAAGTCAAACGAATGTTCCTTAATTTGCTTTGAAGGATAATGCCGCGGACTACACGGCATCATGGAACTTTTAATAGCAGCTCTATTATGTTTTATTTTTATTTCTTGGTTAAATATTTTATTTTGTTATTATTATTATTATTATTATTATTATTATTATTATTATATATTATTATTATTATTATTATTATATATTATTATTATTATTATTATTATTATTATTATTATTATTATTATTATTATTACTTTATTACTTTATTACTTTATTATTACTTTATTTTTTATAAATGATCAATTGAGATTTTTTTTGCTTTTATAATTTTTGTATTAATCAAATTTTTTCACAATAGTTGACCACTAAAACAGAATTAATTAACACATTCAAAATACTAATAAACATTGATTGGTAAAAAATAAAAAAATTGTTCGTATCACTATTTCAGGCTAGAGTGTGATGATCGTTGGCTCCGATAATTTTGACGAATCCGCGGGTTAAAGATTTGTACGAAATTTGATTAAATTACTTAGCTCGAATGATTATCTTTTCAGTCTTTATAATCAACCAATAACTTTTTCATCTACTTCCTTCGACTGGATGAGAGCTTTTTAATCTTTTCTTGGTTTACCACTAACTTCTCTTAGGAAATCAACTAAAAACTGCTAATTTTCAGCTGTCACCTTATTATTTTAAGCCTTTTCCAACCCCACTTGTATCTAGATCTAAGTTAATGCGCAACTCGTTCCGCGTCAATGTCTGATCGTGGTCCAATCTTCTCAGTTTCGCAACAGCATCTCATTAATATGCCCGTTTACCCTCACCGCTCGGCATTTACTTTTATTTTTTATTTATTATTGTACATTTGGATTTTTAAATTAAGTTTTGCTCATTAATTTAATTGTTTATTTCGATATTGTAATATACATATATTTTTAATCAGTGCTTCAGTTAGTATTTGAACCATTTGGTTGTAGAATTGGTAAAAATAATTTACTCTCTTTTTTCGCGAGTTACACTACATGTAACATCGATCGGAATTTACTGGTAGAAATGACCAAAGTTTGGTGGTCACAGCTTAAGGTTAAGAGGAGCGTATCGTGTGTTACATATAAATTTTATTGGTTCCACACGCTGTGATCTAGCTTCGCTGTTAAATCCGTTTAAAAATAAATAAATATATCTGTATTATTATGTATGTAGAATATTTAAATAATGAATTTAATTTAAAATTATATATGCGATAATTCATAATCAGTACGAATATATATCATCTACCGGAACACGACATGGTAGGATTATGATAGAAATTTCACCTCCGGTTAGTTTTTTTTAACCCCCTATGGGCATGTCAGCAATCTTCGCCCAGAAATGACTCGAGGGAAAGGAATCAGTTAGATGTGTAGAGTCGGTGTCAAATATTGATAGAATAAAAGAGAACAACGGAAATTGACGGAAACGATGAAATATATGAAACGCAATAGGGATTAGGGAGTTTGAGTGATATCGGAGCGGATTACAAAGAAGTACGTTCGTTCACAAAGATAAATAAAATTCTCTTCCGTTTTGTAAATCTGTTTTGTTTTTTATTTTTATCTTTATTTGTATTTGTGAGACCGTTCGATATATATATATATATATATATATATAAAAATAGCCCTTATTTATTTATTTTTTAAACGATAATTCGTTATATTTAATAAAATTCTAAGCCAGTTTATTTATTTTTCGCTCGACACTGATTCGGGCGATTAATCTGTATCGATGTGGAAAAAAAAAGTATTCAACAGTTTACACCCATTTTGACTTTTTGTTTTTAAAATCGTATTATGATGTGCAGTTTGCTTTAAAATTGGTATAATTTAGACTTCTGAGCTGTTTTTTTTTTTGTTTTTTTTTTTTCGTTCATTTATTTTTTAAATGACAGTTCTGTTCAATTACCGGTATTGTTTTTTTAAAAACATTGAAAGGGGAACTGGGTTTATTAACTTAAAAGCAAATTCGACCTTTCGAAAGAGGCCAGTATTTAATATGTATGTTCATGTAGCATTGTGTACTAAACATATAAAAAAAGAGAAAATTGATAGTACTTCTTGGAATGATGAAACAAGCTCAATTCCCATTAAACTGAATATAACTTAAAATATCATCTGGTTTTCTTTTGCAGAGTCATTTCTTTATGTATTTCAAACGTCGAGGACCCAAGGCACCGTATTAATTGGCAGTCGTGTTGACTTTTTAACCCGTGCAGTTTGCAAAAAAATAAATTAACCAATTGCATTGTTCAATTTATTTTTGCATCATTTAGCGGATATGCGATGTAAATTAGTTTGTCTGGAACACGGGAATTGACGGAAAAAGTGATTGCGCGCGACGGAAAGTGGGGAGATGCTTTAATGAGGTTAATCGAATATTTTTAGAGTCGAGTGTCGTCGATAAAAATGTCCTAATATCATCGTCGCGATGAGTACTTGCCGATTGACAAGTCAATTTGTGAAGAATGTTAAAAATGTAAAAGGTGTAGTTGAAATATAGAGAAACGGATTTGTGCTTGTTGAAGCGGTGTCGTCGATATTAAGGATTGTTTGTTTGTTTCTCATTTTTAATGGAGAATACGTAAAGAATTAAAAATAGTGTAGATAGAATGGGAAGAGGAGCATTAGGAAACAATGGGAGAAATGGTACTTTAAAAGAGAAGGTAAGAGTAGTTTTTTTTCGTTTCTGATAATGGTCAATGTGTAAACTGGCTGAAACGTTGAGCGTTATAAGTAAACGAATTTTAGTAAAATATTATGTCTACCGTACAATCAATTTTTTTAAATTATATTGACCATGAAAGTCGTAAGATGTTTAAGAGTTCTTTATATTTTAAAAAGGCAAAAATGGTAAGCTGATTATTAGATGAGAAATGCGGGAAGAAAAGCCGAATGAGCGAAGAATGCGTGTCAAATGGAAGATTCCGTCTTAGTTATTACGAGGAATGAGGAGAATGGCGTACGAAGTATAAACTGTTTTGGATGTTTTTTAGCAGAAAGCTGAGAAAGGTAAGATCCGCAATGGAGGATAATGTGTTCACTTTTAAACCGGAACAGCGGAGATAGAAAATTCAAAGTTCTGACGCTAAATTCTGTTTTTGATTAGAATTAACTTTTTTTTTTCTCGTTTTTACGCGAAATGTGATTTATTTGTTTATAATGGAATCAGTTTGTGCTGTTCTTTGGAACTCAAAAGTTACCAAAGCACTCTCAATCTTTCCGAATATGACGTCACAATTGATTTAATCTCTGAATCGTAGAATTATTTAAAACTTATTGGCATTAATGAAAAGTGACATTTTGGTTTTTTAAACGAGCGAAAGAGATTGTGTATTTCATCATGAAAATTTAAAAAACAGAGATGATTTTTGAAACAATGGTTAGCGGTGTAAACGTAAATTACAGTGTAATAAATAGTTTAGTTTTTTTTTTTTTGGCGTAGGATTCTGCAGTACTGTGTAACCTCGAGTTGACTGAAATATGTTTTCTTTATGTCTTTTCTTTTTTCGAAACACATGATAAGGAGGGATGTAACGGAGTGATTAACAACACGGTTTATAAGGGAGTAGTGATATTTTGTTTAATAGGAAGCCCGAAGATAGATAAATCAAAGTTGAGATTTCCGTTAACTCCCAATTCAAACTGTTGTTCGGTGTTGTAGAAGCTGACCGAATCGGTAGGATCATAGAGCCTGCGATTTGCTTAAATTGCAGCTACGGAACTGAGTGTTTTTCGAGTGTTTTTCTGAAAATAAAGTCGATGGAGCGGATAATAAATGGCGGAGGAAATTACGAATTAATAAAGGAATGTTTTTTCTCCCTACATTTAATCGATGAAAATGCCGGGAAAAATTACAGAAGAAATATTATAAGTGCGAAAAGCGGGAACGGCAGCCGACAATTTTGCGCGGTAAGGAAAAAGAAATATTTTTGAATATTGGCGTACGGCATCTTTATTTAGTTGTGGTCTGTTAGATTGTGGAAAGAAATATTGACTAACGTATTTTTTTCTGGCAGGCAAGGGGGAATCATGTTCGGCTGGTAGCCATCGAAAAGACCTCTTCACATTTGTTAAAGGGTAGCGTAAATATGAACCTGCAGGAAAATTCTTCCCCTACATGGTAAATACTGCTCTGACGAGAAGATTAAGCTAAAAGTTATCTCCTAGCTTGTTATCCAAGTGGTGCTGTGTGGTATTACATGTAAAAGGTTTAATTAAAATTGCGTCGATCGATATTTTTCTTTTAAATAAAGTCGTTTTTGCGCGATTAGCCATTTTTAAAATGACGCAAAAATATTATAAAATTAAAAATAACCTGAAATAATAAAAAAAATTGATCAATATTCTATTCGTGTTTTCTTCTTAATTTAAATTATATTTAAAACGGAAATGGTCAATGACATTTTTAAAATTAATAAATAATACGTGATGATACCATCAGCATGCATACAATTAGAAAGAAGAATTAGAGCTTCCAATTGTTGCATTTTTCATTCTTAATTTTTGTTCGAAAAAAAAAAAAAACAAAAAAAAATTTCAGCACTCAGTTTTTCTCAAACGTTTAAACTATATTTATCTTTCTGTCGATTCTGACATATTAATAGATATTATCAAACAATCTCGAGCAATGTTTCTAATAATTAAGGAAATAAAATAAAATAAAAGAAAAAAAAGCGAGAAGTACTCAATAGTAATTTAAAAAAAATAAATAAATATATATGTCGCGGATATTAAATAAGAGATTATTGTATAAAATGCTAGCAACTAGTGTGGGAAGCGACTATTTCTTAGTATTTCATCCTTATTTTCTTTTATTTTCTATCTCCTTTTCCTATTAAAATTTCGTACTGCTTATATTGTCTTAATAGACAGATTGCACGCACAAAAAGAAAAAAGCTAGAACACGCTACTACTTGTAACGGTGCTATTTTGTATCCTTTTTCTCTCTTTCGTGGAATAATAATTTTAGCAGATATTGTATTTAGTGGCGTATTTTTTTTTGATTTGATCACAGAAAAATGAGCAACTGTCAGAGCGGTACAATTTGAGGGGTGGAATTATATTTATTATACTTATACCGTAGTGGAATTGTTTTGTTTTTTTTTAAAGTGATACGCTTGTAAGCGAAATACTTTGCCTTTTTCATTTATGTTCGATTATATTTTATTTATAAAATAACCGCATCGTTTATTGTTTGTTTTTTTTTTTTCAATCGCTTTATAGCGAGGGAAAAATAGTTCAATGTAAAATATTTTTTTACTTTTCTTATAATAAATAAACGAATAAAAAGATTCTTAATTGTTCACGTGGAGACAATTCTCGTTTCCTCGCCAGAGCAATGAACTTGAAATTCAGGCGGACTCCTGGAAAGATTTTTGCTAATTTTCATTTTTCATGCTATCAACTTTTTAATTCGCATGGGAGTGCATAGAAAAACTATTTACCGATTCCGGAAGTTAGTGTACACAATTCAGTTTATTTAAAGTTGATTTTTATTGCAAAAAAAAAAAAAAGAAAAAAAAAGTAAAAACTGAAAAAAATAAACGGAAATCTGACGTAATTTAGATTTTGTTAGTTCTTGCAGTTTGTCATATGGCTGGTTATATTCTAAAAAAAAAATCGGTGCTAGATTTTAAAAAAAAACGTAACAGAGTTGTCTTTTTATATATATTTTTTTTTTTTTTTGGGCGTCGAAATTTTTATATTCTTGTTTAGTAAAATAGTTCTACACACTCACCACAAAATTTCAGAATTGAAATTTTTTAAATTTATACGATACGGAACTTACTGTGATTGTGACAAGAGGTGTAAACAGAAATCCTGAAGTTTACATATACAGACGTATTAATGCGTTTTTTTTTGTTTTTTTTTTTAATTTGTTTTTAATATAGTGCGGATTAGACGCTAATTCTGAGATATTAATGCGCAATTTACATAATTTTAATTCCTAAATTATTCCATCTTGGGGGCTGGCTGGGAAAGTTGCCCCCGCGAATACGCATTATCAGAGTTGTTTAGAAAATCGTGAGATGAAATTTTAGACATTGGCTTATCGAGACATGAAAAAAGAAGACAATAATAAATAAAAAGGTTTGGAGCTTTGAATGAAAATGCGGGTGAAACGGAAGTAGCTGTAATTAAAGCGAAGACGAATTAAGGCGGAAGTGTGTGGAACACGTAGTGAAATCGACTCGTCGTATGCAAAGTTCTTTTAAGGGGGAGAACGGAGGTGGATCTAAAGCATATTGAAAGGAATGGGAAACCTCATGAACAACTGTGAGGGATGTTAAACGATCATCGACTAATGGTCGTTTAAAACTAATTTCGCCGAAGGAGGTGCTGAATTGCGTTTTCTTTCCTTCACAGTGGGATCTTGGACCTGCTGTGGCGACAATCATGGAGATCGAAAAGAAGGCCGGTTTTTCAGTTTCCGTTTTGACTGGGAAATACACATGTAGAGTACACATTTAATAATTTCGCTCTTAATCGAACACATTTCTTCGTACACAGCAGCAGTGGCAACACTGTCAGCGTGCACGTGCAACTCGGAATGTGACGTTGGCGCGAACTACTCGCCGGCACCGAATGTCGAATGTCGAATGCCGAATGCCGAATGCCGAATGCCGCGGGGCAATGTGCGGCGATCGACAGCGGCCATCAGCCGGTGCGTTTCGGTTCGTTTGCGGTACGTCATCCGGTCGTTGGTCGCGGTGCGGCTGCTGCGGAGGGCGCAACTTCCGAACGATGTGTCTGATCGCGATCCGATGACAAATATGCACAACGCGACTGTTGAAATGGAATAAAATAAAACCGGACCTGCGGTTCCCTGGCCTGACCCGCCCGCCCGTCTCATTCCTTTCGACCGCCAGTCGCCGGGGTTTTTATCAGCCGCATGACGCGCTCCATCCGTCCTGTCGCGGGGGGGAGCTTAATGCCGAATAATGGTTAATCAGTCTCCGCTGCACCCGCTCGTCGTTGTTCGGTTCTCAGCTGTTGCTGCTGTTGCAACGTGACACAACAGGACCAGCACCAACGCGACTGGTATGTCAGTGGTGTAGCTGGTGTTTGGCTGTAGTGCTTACTCGAACATCGTGTATTTACGTCGATTTTATTTTTTTTTTTTTTTTTTATTGTTTCGTTCTAGAGTGTTTTTTGACGATACCCCGGTGAATTAAAGCGAAAGTATTTTTCGTTATTCAGATTTGTTTTTTTTTCTTTCTTTTTTCCTTTTTTTCTTCGCCCTTTACTTAACGAAAACGTCGATCGATCGAATTAGAGTTATTTTTTCGACATTTCGACATGATTAAACGTGGTATACCGCCGCCTAAAATGTGCAGTTTGCGATAATTATTTGGTATGCTTTTGTCTTTTTTTTTTTTTTGATTTTCGGTAATTTTTAAATATTTAAATATTACGTAATTTTTGAAATTTCCGATATCGAATACTTTAGCCGGAATTTGCATCACACTTGCGTGTAGGCGTTTGTTGATTATTTATTCGCAGTCGGGTTGAAGCCGGTCTTTTTATTATTGTACATTTTATTTATTTTTTTCTCCGCCATTCGCACAACTTACAGCAATTACAATAGATCCAAAAAGTTCATTTTTTCTTTCTCGTTTGTAAAAAGTATATTTTAACGTGTTCGTAAATTCAATTCGCCCGAATGTGTTCACTCTTACTTCCATAGGGGTTAATTTTTTTCTTTCCAGTGAACTTGTAAGAATTACTATTTTAAAGAGACAAAAAATATTAAATTAGTCGGCAATTGTTTTCTTATAATGCGAACGTCCTAAAATATGCCCATTTAAAGTGTTATCGTGTTCTTTGTTTTTACGTAATTTTTTTTTTTTTTTTTATTTTATGCCTGCCTCGTTGACGTCAATTAAACATATTGTCGCACTAGAAGAACGCGAATCGAACATTTTAAATAATTCATTTGGTGCTATTTTTTGTTGTCTGCGAATTTCAGTATTGTTACACTAAATCAAGCCTGTTGCCACGAATTTCATATTTCGCGAATATTCGGTCACTATTTTTTCGTTCGCGGATGTTAAGGATCTACTAATACTACAAAATTTATCAATTCTGAGAAGTTAAATTTCCAGACGCGATTGAAAATATTACGCAAAAAAATCCGAATGTATAAATTTTCATTATTTTTCCGAAGTTTTACGTTTTACTTAAATTTCACCGCTCTAGCACTGCAGTAACCGCGCAATAGTCAGATTGTCGAACGACACATAATATAATCTGCCAAATTTGTTACTCTTTTTGGCCATGGCCCCGGCATTTTGTGTTCCTTTCCTATTAGTTTGTTTCGGATCGAAATTAGCGTTATATGGTGTCGACCACACCTCATCCACCGCTATACTTTTTACGGCTTCCCCCCACTTATTTCGCGAAAAATTACCGAACAAAGCGAACTGTCTATTAGAATGAAATTTCTTTTTGATGAATAGTATCGATATTATTAATAACATTCTGCAGGTGTGTGTGTGTGTGAATTGTCTACTGTTTTCCACGACTGAAAAAAATGTAATAAAATACGATATGTGATGTTACTGAGATCGTTGTTTTATTAAGTAACCGAATAGTTTACTATTGAAATTAAAATTAAAGAAAGATTTTTCAGTACGCTTTTATCCAGACCTATTTCATTGCGGCTCCCGCGATTATCATCATGATTCACAAATAGTATGAAAATAGTTTCGTTTCAAATGTCAACGCTTAAAAAATTTAATATCATTACGTTTCAATGTAAATTTTCACAACGTTATGGGGTACATGATAGCGCCAAGAGTTTGTGGAGAGTTTTTAGGTCTGTTGTGTTATATAAATGGGGGTCGGAGCTTACTAAAAGTGCATTGGGCACTTTTTTTTGTTTTAAAGTAAATACGGAAAATCGGTTCGCATATGCATCAGCAAACATTGTGAGGTGAATTAAATAAAAAGCTATATGCGAACGGGGAATCTCACCGATTATTAGTTCCGGCCGTGTAATTTTACTGATTATTAATTATAATGGTTAGGAGCAATTTTGTCATCGTATCAATGATATAATGATAATTGAAAAATAAATACATATTTGCGTATTTCCTTTTTTTCTGGTTCCAAAAAAAAAAAAAAAAAAAAAAAAAACATATTAGCGCGCATGCACCCCTTCCCGAGTGAAATTGTGTACATATACTAAATGATCCAGCAGCCGTTAGGGTTGACCAGACCTGTTTTGTGGTTTTAGTTTTTATATTAAAAAAAAAAAATAATCAAATTTTCTCGTAATATTTTTGTTACAAATTCTGTAAAATAATAAATTTTAAGTAAAATTATAAATTTTCTGTGGAATTATCAATTTACTGTAAAATATTTTCGAAATTTTTTCGGCTGGAGGGTAATTGAACAACCCCTGTGTATACAAGTCTCTTGGCTAGACGCCCGACGATGCCGAAAATTGAACACGGTACAGATCGGTAGCAATGCGGCTGCTAACAGCAAAATGCCCCGTGTGTACTTATTATTTATAGTCATGTTACATTGTCAGTATTCTTTTAAGTAGTAGTAGTAGTGCGTACATGTGGTCGGAGTATGAAATCATTTTCTTGGCTTCCCCGGGCCTTTTTTTGATTTGTCTTTTTATCAGTCTGCTTTTTAATGCTCTTCGGAATCTGCTAACGCGCCCTGTTTGTTTCCATTTCGTCGTATTGTTTTATCCCGCCCACATTGTACAAATTTTGTACACGTTTGAAATGTCACAGTGCGGTAGGTAATTTCATTTTGCTAGTTGACACTGAAGAGTAAAAAGTTATTTCAAAAAAAAGGGGAAAAAAAGAAAACATTGAATCCAAATTGCTATTTAATCATCCGCTTTTTTTTGTATTTTCTTTGTTTTTTTAGTTATCTCGGATTAGGCCCTTACACTTCTCTCAATCGACACGAAGACTGAAAGCGATGTACTCATTTTTTGTGAATACGTCGCATCTTAAGTACTGCTCGACGTATTGTTGTTTACATTTTATTTTGACAGATATACAAATGCGTGTTGACACTTCTGAAAACGTTACGCGCGTCAAAATATAAAATTACGTCTTACATCCGAAACTGTGATTTCATCGGGGTCACTTAAAGCTACTCCGATTTTCTTTCTTTTTTTTTCCCATGAATAATGGATCGCGATATAAAAACCTGATATCTATTTGAATACATGTAATGTATAGATTTTTTTTGTTTAAAAATAAATGAGAAAACAAAATGGAAGAAATGTGTAGTGCTGGTTGAAGAATGATAAGTTGAAAGAAAAAGAAAAAACAAAAAAAAAATAAGGACACGCGTATCGAAAAACAACTATAATTTGGGCATAAATTTAAACAAAAAAACTAACGATAATCGGGCCCCGTACGAGCAAGAGGAATTTAAAAATGCAATGGCCAAAAGCAATGGCGTGGATTGAAAATAATCAGCGCATCATCATGTAGCATTTAAAAGAATGTTGAAGATTTTGCATTGTAAAACATCGTAATAGTCGAAAAATAAGAACTATATAAGTAAGATGCTGCAAGTTGGAGAAGAATATAGCACACTTGGAATAGCTTGGCTCCCGACAAAATCCAAAAAAATGATGTATAGCTTACGCACGATTCTATAAATAATGGTCAGTGCGCGGTTGTTTCTTTCGATAGAATAAACTAGAAAATAGGGGAAGAAAAGCAGAAAAATCCAACGGTGCTTACTGGAATAGAAGCGCAGGAAGTAAGGATTTTTTTTGTCGGTGGTTGTTCCTTCGGAGTAATAACCGGATAATACAGATTAATCGCAGTGGTGTGATTTATTTAGATCAGCAGACGACGTGTTTTGTGATTATGAGGGAAAAAAGAGGAAGCGTGGAATAATCTGAAAAATCAAACGTGTCAATAAAACGAATGTCAAACTGTCTGCAGACAGATAATGAATCTTGTGATGAACAACGTTCTTCAACTGAATACACCGCCTCGGTCGTGACGGTGACGATTGAAAAAGTAGTAGAGTCTATATTCACCCAGCTGCGGTAGTGGAAAAAGAATCGACGATCACAGTATACACTTCCAAAAAAAGATAGCAGTAAGAAAAAAAATTAATCAAAGACTACTTCATAAATGCGGTAACATCGCACAGTTTGACAGATATAGGAAAAGAAAAAAAGATAAAAACGGCTTCACCACCGGTCCCTTGTTGATCGTAGAGGAGAGCTTTACTTCGAATATTTCAAAAATGCAGCGAATCCAGGTTATGGGGAGGGGAATTAATATGATAAGTATTAAAATGGAGCGGACGTTTGAGTATTTTGAAGGTATTCTGAAATCTCCTTTAATATTCCGGGTTTGTTTATTTTACGAGGTAAACTCACTGAACGAAAGAATGAAAAAGAAGAATGGGGTTTGGCCGTTTGTGCCATTGCAATTTCTATTAATAAACAAATACATATTTAAAGGCGTTCAGAAAATAACGTTTAGCTACGTCATCATCGAATTGAGAAGCATTCTAAAAGTGTTTTTTCTTTTTTCTTTTCGGAGCAGTGGTATATTTTTTGATCATTATTATCATTATTATCATTAATATTATTTATCGAATCGTAATTTGCATTATTAAAAATTTTTTTGTTTCACCCGAAATTTTAATTAGAGTTTTATACTTTTAATCTTTTCCCCTTGGAAATTGAAAGAACTTAAATACAAACCCCAAAATTAGAATCAAATCCTCTATTTCGAAATATTCCAAATATGTCGACTAAAAAAAAAAACTCGTCGTCATAGGTGAGTCAACCCCGGGTACTTCGAAATCGGTGCGCTCCCGACTACAATCATATTAAACAATTTACAGCGGATTAAGAAAGCCAGCCAGAGCTATATAGGTCAGTAACAACTCCGTAAATAAGGAATAATAATATCGTATCTCTTTTCATTGGTTTAACTCTTTACATTACACGGTTGATTCATTATATGCATGTTCGTAGTTTATAATGAAATTGCACACTTCACCAAGTTTTTGCCCATTTTATGAATTGCCTAACAACAAAGCACACTAGTGTAAAAAAAAAAGAGTCGTGAAATCTGCAGAATTTCAAGCAGTTGATGAAGAATAGCGCTCATTGTACTGATCAGGTGTAACCAAAAATAAAGTGTAACGTAAAATAAATTCGTAGTAACATTTTTGATTACTGAAAACATACATTAGTGTGGTAGGTAACATAGAGTGGAATAAGTAAACCTAAACCCTAGCAGGGCGTTAGGGATTATGTAATTAAGCTTTTCATAATGTACTTAAGGATCTAATGGCTCTGATGAGAGTACGGAGGCCAGTTCCTTTCTACTTTTGTATTATCCGCCTTTACTTTCCACCAGGTAATTCTCTGGTATAACCAAATCAATTTCAGATTGGATATATACCGGGAAACGATTCGAATCTGGAACGAGACAAGTCTCGATAACCTAGGACACCTTTGGTTTGGTAGCCAAGTGCCTTAATCACTGGGCTAGTACCGGGGAAAGTAAGCGACTACTAATTAAACGAAATTATAAGTTGCACGAAGTGAACGAAAACCATTTATACGCATTTTGCGAACTGTTTGAGGAAATACTTTTAAAATATGATATAAAAAAATTTACACATTCAAAGAGGATTTTTTCTTTTCTTTTTTCATTATTTTTTAACGTAGTAATTCTTATGTTGAATAAAAATTCCGGATTCGAAAATTTTCTTTGCATATCGAATGGCTCTAATTTTACTCAGTTCAATCGTTACGAATTGTTTAAAATGTGTTGCATATTTCAAGAACTTTGTAGTATAATTCATGAAATGCGAGTTTTTTGCTTATTTTGTTGTGGTCAACTGTGCCCAATATAATCTGTGCGTTTTAGCGTATGTGTTTTGTTTTGAACGTTTTTCATTGTAAAATAGTACTACATAAAGTGCGCTTGTAAGTAAAGAAAATCTGGTGGAACAAAAAAGTGTCAGCAATTACGTTTTCGAACGAAATCGGGAAAACGACAAAATTATTAGAATCGTGTACAAAAATTAAGTGATTGTAATTCAGAAGGGTGCGTTCTCAATTTAATTTGAAGTATCCGTCCGATTAACGCAGTCTTTAAACTATATAGCCGCCGGCTATTAAAAGTAGATAATGGATAAAAAAAAATTAAAAAAAAAAAAAACCGCAAAAGTTTTGAATAAAATAACGTACAAAAACATTTTGTACACCGCAAAGTAGGCTGAGAAAAAATGATATTAAACAGAAAATTATTTTTAAATTAAAAATAATTTTCTGTTTAATAAAGATTTTATATTGTTCAATAAAGTGTTAATACAGAAATGGAAGAAAATAATTTTAACCTAAATATTAAAAAATGATATATTATAATATCTTAACAAACTATAAATTTAAACTGAGATTTGCTTAAAATTATTTCTTTTTGTTAATTTTTAAAAGAAGTTTGTAGTGTTCGTTATTTGTAATTTTAATTTGATTTAAACGGACAAAATGTAATAGAAAATTTAAATAAATAAAAAAAGCTTTAGCAGTGTGGGAACATTTCATCTTTTGGGAAATAAACTTCGTATATTCGCTTCTTGCGTCGAGCATTTGCACAGGGAGACAGTCTCAAAATTTCTTTTAACAATTTCTTTATCGCATTTTATTGTTTTATTTTTGTTTTTTTTTTTTTTTAAACTTACAAAGGGTGGGTACGATCTCGGAAATTCATTTCGAGACCAGACTCTATATAATAATAGTAGTGTACTCCCTTAGGGTGTTCACTATTTAATAATAAAAGCGTCGAATGGCAATTTGGAGAACTAACACTTTGAAATGGTAATAAATTTATTTATGCTCGGGTTCGAATCTCGTGCTCGACTAACTTCTTTTTTTTTTTTTAAATTCGTTTAATTATTTTTACAATTAAATAATTTAAAAACATCAATAATTTTGAAATGAAAATTATTTTGGTTTTTAGAAGAAAGGCTTATTAAATATTAAATAATTTAATTATAGTACCTATTTTCATTTTTAAAATACAAAATAATTAATATTTATTATCAGGCCCGTGCCCAGAATTTTGTTTGGGGCGAGTGAACATTTTCTTTTCATATTTTATAAATAATAAATGTTTTACTAATAGTTGTACTATTAATAATATCCATCATTTTGATTTATATGTATTAATAATTCACATAAATGAATTACCCCGTATATGAACATTAATAAAAATTACACATGTTATTAATTATACTCGTAATAAAAAATTTTGCGTAAGATGTTAATGAAATACCTAAAAATATGGAGCATATTTTTTCTTTTTTCTTTTAAAGGTAGGTAAGAACAGCCTAAAAAAAATCATCAATATTTATTTTAAATTTGTGATTTTTTTCAGATTTTTCTGTATTTATAATAATTATTTCAGTTCTCATGGGGCCTTGGTTACTATAATTGAACTATTATATTTAATATTTAGTAAGCCTTTTCATAACTGTTAGTTATTTTGTATTTTATGAATGAAAATATTTAAACAGAGCGACAAAATGGAAATGTTCTTATACAGTGTCTGGAGAAAATGCAATAAAGCCAAAATAACAAACAAACAAGCAAAAGAGATGGTAAATAAAGTCGAGACTATTTGCGTATGCAACGAATATTCATTTTTCAATCTGTCTCAGAGTGTATAACCGGATTTAGAACGTTAAGCTTACATTAGTATTTATTTATTTCAGTCGGCCGCGGTGTATATACGATATATAATAAGCGCTAATTAAATTCATTAATACCGGTTAATTGTAGTAGTTTGCCTCTATGTGTGTCTAATGGTCTGTCAATTAAGCACGAATGGAAAACAGAAACAAAACGCATTTTTATTCTAATTCGATGCTTATTTAAAAATATTTATACGATTTCACGATAAATATTAACGGATATTATTATTATGTGTAGTTTTCCCGAAACACCCGATTAATATATTAAAATCGTATTTTAAATGCTCGCTAAGACGATCACCAGCGTGCGAGATATTACACAGGTGTTCGGTGATTTTTAGCGTCGTTATAAAATATTACAGCGAAATCGGATCCCTCCGCAAGCTAGAAAACATCGTCGGCTGGTTTTATGTAGCAATTCATTTACAACACAGTGAGCTTCTAAATTCTGCAAGATTCAGGTGTTTTGCGCGCGCCATGTATTTTTTTATCATGATACTATCTATTCGCGAAGCGCCGGGTACGATTATTATTTACCTTGAGCTGAAAGACCAGGAATGCTATAAATCTAAACTACTATTGTGTGCAGTTCAAAAAATGTGCTCGAAGTTTCTACAATGTTTTTCATTTCTCTACCTGTAAATTCTTAACGCTTTTTTTCCCTCCAATTTTTACTTTGTGACAATTTTCGATATTTTCAACGGTTCTCCTTCAACAAAACTCCGCGCGCTGCCTTCTCTATAATTCGCCGGTCGAACTCTTCTAATGGGGTTCATCATGATTTGTTTAGCGTGTTTGTCAGTTTTCTCAGAGTTGTTGGGCGATGTTTTCTCGTTCTCGATCACATCTTCATCAGATTTATTTATAAAACATTGGCGCCTTTGAATTATTCCGCGAATTGTTCGTCTGGTTTGTCGTCCATTGTACGAACGCAATTGATTGATTCTTCTTTATGGCACGCGGAAATTAATAATACAAGTGTAACTATGTTTAATTGTGTTGTATGCACGGTTGATTATTTGATGTACTTCGCCTCCTCCTGTTATGTTATGAATGCGCTCGAAAGGTAAAACTACCGTTTGACGAGGACTACTTTTTATTCTTTATCAGGTAAATTCCTGTGAATTTATCATCGTAATAATAAATTTGATCTATAAAGAGAAAGTTGAAATGTAATCTGAGCCGCCATAAAATGTCATCATTTTTCGCTAATTGCAAATGCGATTATATCGAGCGAGATTTTAGTATTTGTACGAAATAAGAAGGATATAGAATCTCACGAGCCTTTAACGAAAGTCGGCCGATTAAGTGTAAAGTTCCTGCAAAGGTAGCCTTTTTTTCTCAACCATCTTTTTTTTCCATTCTGCATTTCTACGTGATACTACCTAATCATTTATAGTTAGTTAAATAATAATTAAGCAAGCATGCTCGTACTTTACATTTTTCATGCTACCCGAATTTTTTACTATGAGAACGAAAAATCGGCACCTTATATGCGCAGAGTTATATAGAATTGAATTAGATTTTCAGGAAATCAATAATTCCGCGATTGTCAAAAAATTGTAATAGATATTTAAAAAAAAAAAAAATAGAAATCTGAAATTTGTAATAACTAAATGTAATTTTCTTATTAGCTTCAACTTTTGATTGAATGTCGTCGTTAAAAATACGCAACACTAATTGCACTATCCTGCAATCATTGTCCAATCAAAACAAATTACTGGTTTAGTATAACTCTATGCGATACCCAGAGAATATGGGTTTCCCCTGGGCACTATTACTGATCGATAGTTCTTTTCGTTTTCTGCTTGTTTCCGAGTCATTTTTCTTACCGCGGATATCATCGGGCATTTGTTTTCGAAATAACTGATTTCAATAGATTTTATATTAAATATATATTCATTGATACGAGAGAAGATTCGTTCATTATGAATAAACAAATTCGTTTAGCCATGGTTCCTTTTGGAAATTTATTTATTCTATATTTATAAAATATCGAAAGAAAAATTCGAATTAGGATGGCTCGTCTTTTCAGATCAACTTTGTATGTAGATTAATTTAAAAAGGGAAAAAAAAAAAAGAGTTCTAATATCATTTAGAAATCCAGTGTAATATTATTATATTTTTTTTTAATAAAACTCCAATTTAATATTTTATACAATTGTCATTATCATTTTCATAAGTCTTCCTACAGGTAAACATACACGTTGTACAAATACTACATAAGAACTTTCCGTATTTTATTACTAGATCAGACCATCCAACATTGTCGTTGATTACAATTGTGGCTGCACTACTGACTCGCCACCCACAAAAAATGTACACTTGCGCATGCTTACATACAGAAAATATATAGAAATAAATAAAAATCGTCATGATTAGCGAACACAACATTATACTGTGTAGTGCATCCGCAATTGTGATCCACGACGGTGTTGGATGGTCTGATCTAGTAATAAAATACGGAAAGTTCTTATGTAGTATTTGTACAACGCGTATGTGTTTACCTGTAGGAACACTTATGAAAATGATAATTACAATTATATAAAATACACTTTAAATTGGAGTTTTATTAAAAAATATATAATAATATTACACTGGATTTCTAAATGATATTAGAATTATTATTATTTTTTTTTTCCTTTTTAAATTAATCTACATACAAAGTTGATCTGAAAAGACGAGCCATCCTAATTCGAATTTTTCTTTCGATATTTTATAAATATAGAATAAATAAATTTCCCTTAGTAACAAACGATAACAAGTAGAAATTAATTTATATTTTAATGAATTAAAATAAAAAAACCTCAATTTAAGGAAACGCTCTTTCGGGCGTATCCCATCATTGGCTAAAAATACGGAGTACACTCAATTAAAATTAAAACACGCACTCCTTTTGGAAAGTTACTTCCAAAATCCAGATTTCTTTAACACAAATGGTGTCTAGAAGAAAAACACTTTTAAATACGAAGTTATCTAACACGGGAAAAGTATTTTTAATGAAATTTTATACAAATGGTTAGAAATTTTACTAATCGAATTTTTCTACATTTTTACTAAGTTTAGCGTAAGTGATCTTTAGACACTTCACCTTTTTTTTTTTTTTTTTGTGCTCCAACTATACGACGAAGATTCGTTTTAAAGCTTAGAAACAAAAATTTTCTCAATAGTATGGTTATGGCGGGAAATAAAAATTAAGCAACCTTTATCTTGAAAAAGCGGAAAATTGGAAAAATAGGGAATAACAAGCAGAATGGACAGGCTGCTGGAAAAATTGAAAATGCTGCAGGCTTCACATTTGAGTTTATACCTACATAATGTAAGAACGAAATGGTGAATCGTCTAATCTCTGCTACTTTTAAGAATTATTACTGCATTCCGACAGAATAATCTTAATGTTTAAAGAAATATGTAGTGTCAGAAATTATTCACGGAATAATAATAATAACAATAATAATAATAATAATAATAATAATAATAATAATAATAATAGACGAACTTAATTAGGCTTTTTTTGTCGATGAACGTCTGTGTTGATGATAAGCCTTTAAAAAAACGTAAAAATATAATTGGCGGGCATGATCGGGGAAATAGAAGCATGAGTAAAGGAGAATCGTCTGACCTTATCGAATGAAAAGCGCAAAGTTTTACACATAGCGCATTATTATGAGAGATTTAACGAGACTTAGCACGCTTATTCCCCCCCCCCCCCGCGAATAAACCATTCTAGGCGCCCGATTTCTTGATTTCTTGTTTACGTTTCTGATTTTTTTCACCACATTTCTTTTTCAGATTTACCTCGTCGACCTGGAATTTTAATAAGTACCGAATTTTGATGCAGTTGCTATCGGTGGTGTGATCTTATTACTATTTCCGTCATATCTTGTCGATTTCCTGATTGTTCTTCACCCTCCCGTTCGCGTGGCCTTTCAACTGATAACAGGTTTACACGTGTATTTTTTTTTCGTAGGTACCTGCGTGAGTGATAGCGATTAATTGTTTATTTTTAGTTGCACATCTAACGCGGTTCTATTTACCGCGATGATGTTGAAGAGGTTATTACCGTGTATCACGGTTCAGGTTTTGCGCCGCGGGCGTAATCAATTATATAAATATAGTAATCGAGTGCGAGTGTCTATTCGTGCACCTGTGTACTTTTATCGGAATTGGCCATTTTCAATCACTAATTTCTGCATGGCTTCTTGCGATATTGCTCGTTGATTCTTCTACTCGTCGGCTACCTAGTTTATTTTACTACCTACCAATGGTATAATTGTGTTTCTCTCTTTATTGCACATTCTGTTCTCCGTGTGTGTTAGAGCGAGCTCACAAGTGCGCTATATGTAACGGCTCGCTTATTTTCCTCGAATATTTACGTCATTAGCATGAGCCGGTAAGATGGTTATTTTTTTTCAGTCAAATCCGGCCGCGACTTTCGTGTTCCGATCAGCTGTTCGCTAATTTGAATAGTTCCCACTGACCGAAATGTTTTAATTAACTTTTTATTCATCTGTCAGTGTTGTCTGTTTCTTCGGGTCGAGTTTTTTTGTAAGTGAATGTTCTCGCAGTAGCCGGCGAAGAAATTGCGAAATGTTGTTTTTTATATTCTTTGTTACGCTGCTTTTGATACTGTTCATCAAGTTTTTATACTGGGCCTGCGTTCGATGCAAGTTCCGTTTCCGAATGGGTAAGTGCACTCTTAAAACAAGAAGATGATAATGCTGGTATTAAATTTTTTACCTGAAAACTAATTTTCATCGGTAACACTTTCAAACTCACGGCGCCCCGTCTAATCAGTGAAAGTGAGTTGCATTGTTTCTTCTACGTTTAAAAATATCATTTTTTTTCCTATTGTTCTTGATGTCTAAAAATTAAGTTATCCAACTCTGACTCCTTTTACCTTGCCTTACAGCCTTCTCCATCCGTTTCTCCTTGGTTTAACACAATTTTTCCAGTATCAGCCGTTGTTCCGGCACTTCTTGCATAGTTTGCCTTCGTTTTAATCATAGTCTGCTCCCGGCTTTTCGTTTCCGCTTTGATCTTGTTCAGTTTCCTCCTTTCATCCTCCTACCTTTAATGTCAACTGTGACGCAAGTACTATTTGAGTGTTCCTTCATTTCCTCAGAAATTTGCTTTTATCCTCAGTCTCCTTACAGTGCCCTCTGCATTCTCGCTTTTCCATTTCCTTCTGTTGTTCCTTTGTTAACCGCCTTCATTTCTTCTGTCTTTAATCGTTTCTTGACATAACTCGTCGCTCCATATGTCTTTCTATTCTTCTAATCTTTCTTCTGTTGGGTGAATGTCCTGTACTGACGTGCCCATAATTTAAAAAGTGTTTATCATAATACATCGGCGCTTCGAAAAAACGTTAGCAGATGATCATTTATTGAACATCGATTTTTTTCAATTTTCTCATTTTTTATTATCGTTATTTTGCTTCTCCGCTATTATTCTCGTGATTTCATAAATATCGTCAGTGGGTTTTGTTCTTTCTTCGCCCATTGCCGATCACACATCTCATCATTCTGATGTGTAACTCTGCAGCGTGGTGTGAAATTCACTTTTAAGTGCAGTCTGGCGCGTCATTTTCCTAACGAGAGTTCAATAAGCTAAGAATGCTTTCGGGTAATTAAACCTTTGGCTAAAGCAGACTTCTCAGTCCACAACATTTTGGAATTGTGTTAAAGAATCTTTAGCGCTGTTACCGGATTTCTTGGACTTATCGGAGGTTCGGGTTATACTTTTCCTGATTGCATATAACTTTTATAACTTTCGTAACCTTCATAACTTTTATAGCTTTCGTAACTTTTATTGTTGAAGTCGTAGTGTAGTGTTGACATCGAATATTTATGGGTTTCCCGTGTGTACGTTTCTATACACAGCGTAATGAAAATAAGATCTACAGTTTTACGTACGGTGGTGGGGGGTATCCTTCAGTGTATCTCGTCGGTGCTTTGTGATTTTTCTAAATCAAGGACAATCAATATTGAAGTGATGGGTAACTCTAAACACACAATTTGTAATTTTGGTCGAATTATCTGTTAAAAAAATGTATTGTCTCATTAATTCTCAAAAATTCTGACCGACACTCTCATATGTATTTGTAGTATTTTATTAAAATATATTAATTTAATAAGACACTTTTAAAATTTATCATCGCGTCGACTGTACTGAGTGTTTCGTAGCTTTCTACAGAGATTTTCTGTTTGATTTTATTTTCCCTTAGCCGATAAGACGCGCTGAATATTCGCGCCTATTCTCACTCTAAGGTAACGTATAAGAACGAAGTTTTACACCTCAGTTCCGGATTGTGAGTGGTTCGTGATCTGCCAAGGTGGACTTACTGCTATGTGACAGTATTTATTAGCTTGCCGCGCATACACCGTCTCTATACTATCGAACCTAGCGAAGAGAAAAGTTACACCAGCCTGCACGATGGGGACTTGCAGGAATTTCTCTAATGTGTCTCTGTCGATGAGAGAGCAGTGTACCAAATTAGTGACCTCTAGTCAGAGATTATAATTTAACCAAACTTATCAGTGACCAACAGAGGAATTTCAAGCACAAGATCCATCGGAAGAAGGAGACGAAATTTCTGGCTGAAACATCTGGCAGATGGTGTTGCATTCTCGTCCATCGATTCCTTTCGGAAGTCTCACTTCCAGCATCCAGATGATCGCGTTATTAGTCGCCAATTTCCTTCAATACAGATGGCGTTTGGAAGAGAAATATTTTTAAATACAAAGTTATCTAACGCGAGAAAAGTCCTCCTAATGGAATTTATACAGATATGGGTGGAAGTTTTACCCTATATGTATAATTTTTAAAGTATTTTTTTTTCTTTCTTTGATTGGCGCCGATGCCAAAATAGCCGGGTTTTATCTGTTTTCCTCAGTTACTTTTTCTTTTGACAACGTCTGTCAGCCTGTTCAGAGGCATCGCATGATGATGATACAAACATGTCGGAATACAATGCGGAAAGAAAATAAAGCGCATTATAGAAAAATAAACGGAGAAAACAATTTTAGCGCTCGTCACGAGAAAAATAACCGAAGTGAAGTGGACTTTAAATTTTCATTATCTAATTGAGACGATACCGTGAAAGTAAGATCGGCTTCTAAGATAAGGCTGTCGTCACGTTAACCACTCACTGTTTACATGGAATGAATTGAACGCAATCCTCGTGTCATCTAAGTACGACGACTGGCCGAGCATTCTCTTCAGAGTTCGGACAGACGGCAATAAATTCGTTTCCGCCATAGCCAATTATTCGCAGTATCCTTAAAGAACTCGACCTCTTTAAATTCCTCCCGTGAAACGTCGCCTCTAAGATCTTTTCAAAGCTTTAATTGGTTTGAATTTTAGATTCCGGCGAGTATTTTAGGTCCGAATTTTTTCTTACAATCGCCAAGTTGATTCGAAACTGTTTTTAAGGAAGGTACGGCGTATCGATGTTTCCAAAATGTCGAATTTCTTTGTGACTTCAGGGGCGCCATAATCTGTAAGTCGGAGTGTTGAAACCCCGCATTCTATTTCGTGCTGTAATCTCGAATCGATGCCAAACAAAATTAAAATAGTTTAATTATCGAATTATAAAAGGTACTTGAAAATTATTATCTTCTTTTCAGTTGACTGTGTCCGCACCGCACGCAGTTTTTTTAACCAACTTAAGTTTCGATCCCGCCCGTAAAAATAATCCGATTTCCATTGTCATTCGAAATATCTTTTCTTCATTGTAACATTCAATTTTTCATGCTAGGCTGCGTTACAATCATACACCTACATTATAAATATATATATATATATACATATATATTTGTATATGTATAAGTTACTAGTGTGTACATACACTATATATATATATATATATATATATATATATATATATATATATATATATATATATATATAAATAAAATAAAATAAAAATATAAGAATTAATTTATCGCCGCTTAACTTGTTTCTAGTCACAATAACCCGAACCGAATGGAAATTATTAAGATAATTTTAGAATTGGAGTATGAAGCGTTACGATTGTGTTCATAGTTGTATTTTCACTGTAATTGTATTTGGCTTGTCTTGAAGAAATTGTATCGGCACGTTTGCGCTTTACATTAATTTTTATTATTAAGCGACCTTCAAGGGCGACTCAAACAACTAAAAAATATAATGTCGTTCTAATTTTTAATTCCGGTTTGTTCAGTTCTGGTTATGAAGTAGTTTCGTTATTTTTTTTTTTTTTATTTTTATTATTATTATTTCTGAATTGTATGTACATAGTGAATATTATTGTTGTGGAACAGATATTTACATATATACACACATACTTACATATATATATATATATATATATATATATATATATATATATATATATATATGTGTGTGTGTATACATATGTATAGCACAATATTTCTCCAAGAAAGAATGAATTTAAAATAAAAATGTTGTCGCGTGTTCATGTCGTAGGTGAGATTTCTTATATTCGTATAGAAAAATTGTAAACAGGTAGTCTTTTTTCAGGCAATTTTGAAAGGTGGTAGAAATAATGTTTAGTTTTTAAAAAAGACGATTTAAAGTGGGGAAGAGTAACTTTTCAGTAGTTCAATAAATCGATGTAATTTATGTAGGTATGGAGAATGAAGTAAGCGGGCGTTACTCCTCGAGTTTTTTTTTATTTTACTTTGGAGAATACAGTATTTATTTATTTATAGATCTGTTGTTTGTTTTTTTTTTTTTTTTTTTTGCGCGAAACAATATTTATAAATAATTACGCAGCGTCTGTTTGAAGTTGAATCCGCTAAAAACGTTGATGCACAAGCCGCTTTAGTCAATTTTACATTGATGCAAATTGGAACTTTTTTGGAATTGTTTCAATTTGGGCGTTACTAGCGAATTACTTAATTGGGCAATTAAAAAACCGAAACTGTTTCTTCGTCAATGAAACTGTACTAAACTATGCATTCGAAAGTTCCAGTTAAATTTTTACAAATTGAACATTTTGAATAGTGCATATGACTGAAAGGCATCAAAAATTTTTTTAATAAATAACGTATTAACGTTGTTTATTGTGCGTGGTTAGTACAGTTTTCCAGTGGAAGAAACATTTGTAGATTGTTTTTCTTTCCTTAAATGCCTCATTCTAAATTCTAGTTCAACTCCAGTCCTTTGTCGTTTTCTAATCCTGCTTCTTTTCGTCCCTCTATTCAGTCATCTTTTCCTCCTTGTCCATAATTTTCTTGATGCTTGTTCTCTTTTAAACGCTCCACAATCACTGTGCCATTTGTCGCCTTCGCTTTAATCATAGTCTCCTTCCTGCATCATCTTCTCAGTTTTCATTTGCTTCTACTCCATTTTGTCCTTTTCACCCTCCTTCCATATATACTTTTCTTCTGATCTTATTATCATGTTTTATCCGAGAATGTCCTTCCACTCTTCTCTACTAATAAAACTCGGTATCCCTACTTCTTATATTCTTCATTTTCCTTTACTTCTGTTATTCTGGTTCTTGAATTATTTTTATTCTCTGTCCCCTTAAACGTTTAGAATATAAATTTATTTTCTCCTTCTTTCCATTTTTCAATGTACTTCTCGTTGTTGACAAACCCATTAAAATAATAATAATAATAATAATAATAAAAAAAAGAAAACTTTCGTAATGCAGCGTTATAATTTTACTTTCTTTGGTCGAATATTTCGATAATTGTTAAAGACAGCGGGCAATATATTTTAGTGCGAGGGATAATTTATTTATTAATTAATTTTAAAAAAAAAAGTTGTCTAGTTTCAAACTTCAATATTATGTACTTAAGTTTCTCTTTCCGGGTTTTATTAATTAATTTTACCAATTAGTTTAGCTTTACTATTAGAGATTTTCAGAATTACTGATAATTGTGATTATAATCGATTCGTTATCATGTTGCAATTAACTTTTAGCAGTTTAATTTAAAGTAATCGGAGTTTTTTTTTTTTTTAACAACACTCTTTGTGTATAATTTTTGTTTTTTTTCTTTCGCTTTAATATTCTAAAATACGTGTCTATGTTGATGAGGATTTTGGGGATGGCTGAGGCTACTTATGCTCATGTTCGAAGTAATTCCTAGTTTGTTGTTGGTACGCGTGATTTTGAAAGATTAATAATTTTTAAAATTTTTTAGCTACAATTTTAAAAAATTTCGGAACTGCTTTATTGTACTCCAGTTATACAAAAGTACAATCTGAATTATCACTTAAAATTATTACTATACTGGTTCCTGGTATAGCTCCGATTATCTGTATCTTGCCACATTCTCAAAGGTAGCACACTACTGGAGTTTTCAGAAATTACAGATTTCAGAATTTTTTCCAGAAGCTTGTCCCATGTGCCGATAATTCTCGATTTTTTATTCGTTCTTTCTGAATTGTTATATTGTTATTTGTTCGCGGTCAGATATGCGTGTAGAGGTGATTTTTAACCTTTCTGACAATAACTTTAATTATTGATGTATCGTAATTATTCTCCGCAAAGATTTTTCTCCCCATTTAACTTCTGAAAGTGCGTCATGCACAAAGTTGTCATTCATTTTTCAACCTTTCCCAAACGTATATTAAAACGCAGTTAAAAATGTTCCAAAAAAAGCAAATAGACCTCGTTTGACTCGTTTTTATTTGAAAATCTTTTTCAATTACGTCTGGTTGTGTAGCTTCGTAAAGCCTAACCGCGGATCGCGTTAAATGCTTTATGGATACCAATAGGCGGAATATAGTAGTAATAATGGGAAAACTCGATATTAAAAGAGATTTCCTTCCAAGTATTTCCCACATACGATAAAATAAGCTCCAAACAACAATTCGTATTCCTGCGTTGAGTACAATGTTTATATCATCTTTTATCTCGTAAATTTATACGTTTCTCACGTTATCATTGAGCATTAAAAATAGTTTCATCAAGTTCGGTACGAAGCAACTCGAGAAGCGAGGTCTGTTCAAAATAAGCGCTCTGCAAAGGCGGCCGCATTCAACAATCGGTCTTTGTCTAACTTTCGTGGAAATACCTGGTAAGGTAAAATTTATGCTAAAATATTAAGATAGAACATCGGGGTCATCAATTGAGACATCGCGACTTACTTTATTTCGTGATTTAGCTTGTAGGGAATATTTTTACAGTTTCCTAAACCGCGAAATTTTCTAAAGCGATTACTTAAACTTATCGTCATGGTGTTAGTTGCAAGTATGACTTATAAATTTGCCTTCGCGTCGATCGTCGTCTCTGCATTTTCTTATCTGGATCAATTGTTCGGGGAGGAACTGTGTATCTGTTTTTTCTTATTTTTATCGTCGTGTTTTCGGCACTCTTTTTTTTTCATCTCGAACTTTGGAGTTTTCGATTTTCGCAGTCCGCTACTTAATCCGGTACCGATATTCGAACTAGTTGTTCCGCTGAACGTCACGATACAACTGAGATTAGAATCTCAGTCGTGTGCCGTTGTTGAATTGGTGTGCGATCACAGTACACCTTGTGCCGGGCCTTGTTGAGAAAATTTTCTTAAATCGCCCGGTCGGCGAAGCCTCGAAACCATTTAAGGAGTGCTAATAGTTCGTCAAGCGCCGATATAGTTCCTCGCGCGCCAGTTATCGATATCTCGCGGTACAAGCCGCGTCGCGCGGTATCAGTTTTACTGCCTTATTCTGCATATGATGATGTAGCTTTTCTCATCCCACCTGTAGTACTGTTGCTTAGACGCCTACCAGCACGGCGGCCGTCTCTCTCTGACCGTTGCTCTAGAACTGTAGAGGGTTTCTAACCGGAGGATTTCTTTTCTAGTACGTGAATTCCGTTTTTCTGTCCTTGTTCCTTTTCTGAAACTGGCTTCATGCCCACACACACATCGCACTAATAATCAATCCGCAACCTCTCACAGAGGAGCCCCCTGTTGTCGTACACATACCTCGTTTACGCATACGCCGATCGGTTTAGTGTCACTATATTATTAACCTTCTCTTGTCGTGTGTTTGCTTTTCGGTGGATGCCCACACGGTGATGTAATTGCGTGTGTGCGTATATTTTCGTATTTGTGTAAAGCAACCTTTCCAGCTATATTCTTCTACCTGTGCCTCTGCAGTCGGTAGTTGTTCGATTTAAACGAAACCATCGAATGCTAGTAAATTCCGATTTAGTGGCTAGCGATATTTGTCTGTCTGGCTAGTACGCTCTTCTAGATCAGGTGAAAAGCGAGTGTATTCGCGCAGTATCGGAATTTTCTTTTTCGAATTCGCGTCGGCTCGATTTAAATGCTCCGCTAGCTTTTGCACGCACGTGTTCTTCTCTTAACACAGGTGACTATAATTACACAGCTCTTTGCCTCAAACGTTATTCCGGCTAGAGGTTCGATCGGGTTTTTTTTTTTTTTTTAAATTAAACTACGTTAACATTTAATTGTTTTTTTTCGTTTTTGTGTGAATTATTACCGTATTTTCGAAATAACGAAAAAAAAGAAAAATTAAAATCAATTCAGGTGCGTTGACGGCGATTTGCTCATCATCAGCAGTGGCTGCGTGGCATATTCCCTGCGCTAACAATAACGCGATAGCGGGAAATGTCCAGCAGGCCGTACTATAAGGATCGACTGGGATTCGATCCCGAGGAGCCGATTAATGGCGAAGTTCACCATGATCACGATACGACCGAACAAGGCTACGAACAGAGTTTGTCCAAGTTTAAAGGTTTGTGTCTTGTCATGCTTTTATTTTTATTTTTAATATTTTCCTCGTTCTGTACGATATCTCTGGAACAAGTAACATCACTATAATAGGTAAAACAGTTCAAATTTTCGAAATAATGTCCTTACCATTAACTGTCTAATTTACGATTTTTCGAGTTTGAGACTTGATTTGCAGTATAGCTATTCAAAAATAGAGGTAACCGAGAAACGGTCTGACTTTTAGTTCCACAATCCACGCATCTTACCAAAGGCTTTACTTTTTCTTTCATTTCCTTTTTTATAATTATGTGTGGCAACGATATAATTTTATTAAAACAGACGGAGAAACTAATAAAGTGTACAAGATTCAATAAACTAGCAATATATATATACACATTTTATAAATTTTTTTTCGAATTGGCCATCTTACGACCACGATATTGGAACTTTTGGCTTTCTTTTGTATCCAATATTGTCACATTCGCTGTCGATGTTGCTCTTTTCTTTCTTCGGTCTACTGTTTTCCCCTTCCTGATTTCAGTTTAACCTTAAAGCTGACATATTCTGCTAACACACATTTTATATATATATATATATAACATATTTTTTATATATATATAACATATTTTTTATATATATATATATATAACATATTTTTTATATATATATAAAAAACTAATAATTACAATTGTTCTTATTGTATATTAATATTTTTTATACATTTTCCCGTAGTATTATTCTTTCAAATCCATATTGCGCTTATTTTATAAATGGCGGATTTAAAAAACAATTAAAGTAGTTATTAAATTAATGATTTTATTTTTTTTGTCAAAATCGTTTTAAAAAATTTAATCAACCCAATTATTTTATTCTAATTCTTCCAATGATTGAAAAATTAAAATATGCTCAAAAGGCACACAACAGCAGAATGTGAAAATAACTAGCTCTTAAATTATAAACAAGATTTTACATGTTTACACTCCCATTAAGTGAGATTTTTCGTTGTTTATGATGATTTTCGAAGTTTATTATAATTCCGCAAATCAACCGAATTGTGTTACTTGGGTCTATTTTCCTAACTTCTCAAGATCGTATTTAGAGAAAAATATAGTGTCACGTAATTGCGTATACAGTTTATGTAAATTCTGTATAAATGTTCCAGAATTTTCAGTTAATGAAAACAAATCTGGAAGTGGTCTTCCTCTTCTCTCACAGCGAAATTTACAGGGAAACATGTAAAATTAAACAGAATTATACAATTTGTATAAATTGTGTATCAATACTACGGAATTTTTGTACAATCCCCTTTCATGCTATATTAAAAACAAATTTTCAAATAAATATACTAATGCTTTAGATTATTATGTACAGCGCCAGTTTAATAAATCTCAATTAATTATGGGATTTTATTTAATTGCTCAGTTAAAATTTATGTAATCCACCGAGGAGTTCTGAAGACTTTTAATCCAGTTTGATTGTCACAGTCACATCTCCTTTTTTATCTGATCCTTACTTGTCATTAGTGTTTTTTTTCTTCAATTATTATTATTAAATATCTGTTCACCAATTAAACAACTTTACAGTTTCTGCTGCACTTTCAATATTATATTGCATATTGTTAAATTGCTAAATTTTGATCAGTTGGTATTTGAATTAATCTTATTGATTCGTTCGGATATCCAGGGAGACTCCGTTTCAAAGAATTCGGTGCATTTAAAGCCAGCTTTTCGAAAACAATTTTTATTATAGTACGAGACTTCTGCCTATGGGAAGCAAATTTCAGTTCGAAATTGTTTGCATTTAAATGATGCAGAACTCATTCTGGTTGCAGTGATAATAGTTGTAAATATAAATTCCGTAGTTTTGACGTACATCTGGGTTGGCACCGTTTATAAGATTATCTTTCATAAATTCTCAGATAAATAATGTTACAAAAAAAAAAAAAAAAAAAAAAAATCGCCGTAGGAACGCCGACATATGCCGTGTTTAATTTCATTGGTTTATTCGTTTATCATATTGATATCCTATCCCACCGATATTTACATATACGAGTACATATACATACAACATACACATATGTATAATATGTATAATTCTGATTTCAAAGGTTCTTTATTTGATAAAACATCTCTGTGCGTCAGAGTACCGACTAGACCTTTTACGAGGAGAACTTCTTAAGATTTAGATTATAAAAAATAAAATACGGATGCCTATAATTTGGACCGTTTATCAGTGATGGCGAATGGATTGCTCATTCTTCTCGTTGCGGTTTGTGCCAGCTACAATTCGATTGACGTGTTTTCAAAGCATTACCGTAAACTGTAATCTCTTTTTTACCTACCATCTTTAAAAATGCCTTCTGGCTCTTAAACTTTTCTTTTCCCTACCCTGGGATTCGCAAATTCTTCTCATCCGACTCCAGAGACGTTTTTCCAGCTATTTCTTCTGCTTCTCATTCTTTTAATGACGTTACCCTCAAATTCGATCTTTCATTTCTAATTTTTATTTCGTTCTATTCTGATAGACCTTTTATGGACCTGCAATCATTCTGACATGGAGGGTAGCGATACGGCGGATTTACCAGCTCAGTCGACCGTCACAGTAGCCTGTTTCTCAACGGTTTTTCTGTCTCAGACATCGTCTTCTTATCCTCAAATAATCATTACAGACTTTGATCGGACATGCCTTGCTTTTCCCTCTATTCCTTCAGTACACCGCTTTGGTTTCAATCTATTCTTTTTCATCATTGCTTCTTTAATTAGACTAAGATTTAATCTCTCCTTTTCTCGTTTTCGATTTTTTCTGCCCCCTTCTTATTTCTTTAGCGCAATTCTTCCTTTTATAACTACGCTTTCTTTAATGCTTTGCACTTACTATGGTAAACGTTCTAGGCACTCCTAAAGTTCCGGGTTTGTCTACTCCTTATAATTCTTTTTTCTCCCCTGCTTTAATTCTTATTGCTTTCTTTCTTCATTCACCATATGGTCTAAATTTATAATCTAGTTCTTGACTAAGACCACTGGCGAGCCGACAAAAAAAAAACCAAACAAAGTTCAATTTTTTTTCTCTAACTTTGTTTTTAACATAACGGGCAATTATCTGGTGTATAAATTCTGAAAATTTATTCGCAATTTACATAAATTGTGCACAATTACTTCGACACGCTATATTTTCCGTAAGTTTCATCTTGTGGGGTTTTAGAAATGAACTTTCATTTTTCTCGTGGTTATACTAACAGCTTAAAATGTTTTTTTTTTTTTTTTTTTAAAGTCAATTAGCAACAAAAAAGACCTAAATAATCGGCACTATTTCACTTTTTTCCCCTCTTTATAATAATCATTTGTGTTTAATGTACTAGTGTGAAAGGTAAAAATTTAGCGAACTGAAAATTTCATGTATAGAATTAAATTCGCGGCGTTGTTGTATATAAAACTTTCTCAGACCTTCGTACTCTGAAAATGGGGGGACCACGCTTCTACTATATTTCTTCAGTACTTTTTCGGTTGTGTCAGTTTTGCAGTTAGAACAGGTAATGTGAAATCTGGTAGCTTAAAACCTCGTTGTAATAATCATTTTAATAATCAATCACGATCGTAGCTCAACTTTGTCGCCATGAGTATTTCAAAAGTTTCAAATATTTCATTCTTACGTGAATCTTACAATCAGATTGTGGGTATATTGAAAATTGCGGTTAAAGGAGGGTCGATTAAAATTTATTCTGACTGAAAATGATGTAAATTTTTCAAATTATTATTCTTGTTATTATTACTGGTCGGATGAAAAATGATCACTCCCTTATTTCTGTCAGTGTATTTACACGTTGAGGCCTAACGGCGAGATAATTAATCTTTTTTAAAGACCGGTTATCAATCGTTGTCGGAGGAGGCTTATCAGTTTACAGGCGCCGTTTTTGATTCGCACACCTATCGCCGAAATACTAATTTCCCATGACGACCATCATTTTTAAATCAGTCGTAATTACGTTATAGCTGCCTTCGTCGTTTTTATTGTCGTCAACGATTAGAACCGACAGAAAAGGTTTTATCTTCTGAAGTGTGTACCGCTTTTCTTCTTTCCTAGTGCGACCTTGAACAAACGACCGCGAGATTGTAACGCCATAAAAAAATCTCGGTTTTTATCTCAGCCGGACACGCGCTATCTCGCACTTCTGGTCAGTTTTGCATTCTGTAAGCTATTATGTTAAAATTGGGTCTGCAAGAATGACGGTACAAAATGGTTGTTTGTGTGGAGGTGTTTTTTTATTTTTTCGCGCAGACGCTGGAACATTACGACTTTTCTGTACGATACTTCTAATCTGGTGCAGGTCGGTCAGAGTGTGTGTGTTTCACGATGACATTTTAGAGAAAATAATAATGATGGACCATCCTCCAAGTCCTCGATTTCAGCCAGATATTGGCCAAACGATCGGCTTTAACCGAAACTCTGATGGCCATGTTTCATTTTACTCTCTGTTGTGTATGCCTTTTACTGTTAACCATTTCATATTTGAGTCCATTAGAACTTGATTCCAATAGAACCGGTTGCTTAAAGTAAATATTTTTGAGGGATATAACGGTCAGACTCGTTAAGCCTTAAGATCTGATATCTTTGATACTTTACCATTCATTTAACCTTCACAATTACTCCAGTTTAACTCTTTCGATAAAATCCTTCCGGTGGGAAGACGTTAGTAATTAAAAAATTCAACATTGTCTCTTTCAGAAGTACAATTACAAAAAGAAATGCTGAAAAATAATCTTTTTGAAACTCCAACACGCAGCTCCGACAAAAAGCGACATTAAAATATGTCTGCCCTAATTACCCCTGTAACTAGTGAGTAGATTTTTAGTGTTGTTCGTTAAATTTACGTAGATCGCCGATTTAATTTATTTGCTGGGAACGCCTGGAGAATTTTCATTTCTTAATTATTAGATTTTCTAATTGTAATTATTAATTTAGTTAATTTAGTTAATTTAGTAAATTCCTATGTTTCCTTAAAAGAAATGTATTTTGTAAGTAAAATAAAAAAAACAAAACAACATACTCGACAAACGTATGGGCTATACGTTTGTCGAGTATGTTTTTTCTTTTTTTTCTTTTCATGTTTGTTCGCGCATAACTCATATTCATATGGACCGATTTTACTGGTTATTTTCCTATTAGAAAGAGTACGATTCAACTTAGATACCATGTGAATACTGATGAAAATCGGTGAACTGAGTATTCGTCAAAAAACGTGAAATAATGTGGTCCCTTTGGATATAATTTTTTTTTTAAGTGATTAACTTAAAATACTATTAATTTGCCAAATTACCGCACGGAAAAGTAGCTCTTGTTGTTTTTACCGCGGAAATGCAGTTTATCGATTTGTTTAAACATACAATATGGAGGATAATGTGAAAAAGAAGTTGATTTTTAGCAAGAAAAAAATTTAAGTACAATGCTAAAAATTGTGTAAAACAAAATGTTTTTTACAAAAAAAAAAAAAAAAAAAAAGAAAAAAAAATACCGACTTCAAGATCCTTTATAAAGATTTAATAAAAATGCATTAAAAAGTAATAATTATTCGATAAAAAACATATTTCGGAGTGATTTACCTTAAGGTGATATTATGGTAATTCTTAATAATATCTTAATTAGAGTCGGTATCATATTCGTATTAAAATAATATCTAGGAACAATTTAATGAACATTTAATGCAGTTTTTAATTATTATTTTAATACGAATATGATACCGACTCTAATTAAGGTATTATTAAGAATTACCATAATATCACCTTAAGGTAAATCACTCCGAAATATTTTTTTTATCGAATAATTATTACTTTTTAATGCATTTTTATTAAATCTTTATAAAGGATCTTGAAGTCGGTATTTTTCATTTCGGTACTTGCCGTCTCTCGAGAAATTAATTCAAATATCTCGCTTTGGTAAAGATATCGTATTTCTCAGCACCGAATAATCAATATCATCTTGTTGTTGACGTAATTAGATCTGGATTTGGCAATGACTGAATTACGTCATCATTTTTAAGTACGCAAAATTCGACTGGGCTGTTCCCCCTTGATACATATACTGAAGATAGGTTAGTGAAACAACAAAAATTTCATATTCTGCGTGAAAGTAGATCAACACGTAAAAATTTATTAATTAATTTTAATAATTGTTATTTAATTCCGAATTGCGTGTACTTCCTTCCTATTCTAACTTTAATTCTTATTTCCTTAATTCTAAATAACATTTTTAAGATTAGTGAAAATCTCTGATTTGCCTTTGTTTACTCCCAACTCTTTCCCTCCGTGATGAGTTCTTCTTTTTGGTTTTTCATCGTATTTCATCTTTCATGTGTTTCGTTTCACTTTTCCTTAGTGCTAAGAAATTCGAAAGCAACTTACTTCTTCTTGTTTTTCACTATCTTCTCTTGGCATCACTATATTCACTTTCCAAAAAATTTGCCAGTACCATTTTATTCACAACTAGCTTTTCGTTCACGCTATTCGTTTTGCTGATCCGTATGCTTACTCTAAGTTATAGTATTCACTCCTTTCTCTATCTAAATTTTGAAGTTTTCCCCCTTCAATTTGGTCCACATGTTCTCGATAGTTTCAATTTCTATTTATTGTCCTCTAATCCAGCTAACTGCAGTTTCTAAGGGAAGATAAAAATGTTCTTAGTTAATCGTCTTTAGGACTACTAAAACTATGTACGCGTACAAAATTATTACACATTAAGACATATTCAATTTTTATGAACATACCTGCTACAGTTGTAAATTTAGAGGGAAAAAAACGTCTAGTCACTCTTATCCGCATTCGTCGATATTAATTTAATCAGTAATAATTCAAAGTAGTGTCTGATCGATATTATTCTTCCTGCGCAATGTAGGATTTGAGTTAACATTGTGTTCGGAGTAGGTTATTATTCCGTGTTGTAATTAAAATGTCTGTCGACGTCACGTTCACTTTGTTATAATCTGTTAATAATGTGTATGTTGTAACGTACAATGTTTACATTACGAATTGTACGTCTGTCTCGGCTGCGCTTGATCGAAAGCTGTTCTCATTTTCACTGTACATTTCCGTATTACCTCATTGTGGAGAATATTGATGCGTGGGTTATGCCGTGACCTTTAGACTTACGTAATATGTTGGAATTTACCGGTAACTTGTCTCTGCACTAGCGAGGAACTATTGGTTAATATTTAATATATGCTACGCGCTGAATAAAGAAATATTCATACTTTAAGTTGTCATTAGTTTTGCAGATCATCGGACATCATCTATCCTTGCCGGTTTGTGCTCGTTCATCAGATAAAGTTCCATTTCCATATTAAATATTCATAACAGTTGTGCGCAAATAAAACACTCTTTGCGCGTCATTCAGTCGTAATTGTCAACGTGATTGACCCTCAGACATGCTCCAAAAAGTGTGTATGTATGTATACATAAGATATGATAGTGATCATGTCATTAATTCTGTTCGGCGGGAGTTATCAGAAAATCTTATAACGGGAAAAATCCTGGAATAAAGTATGTGTAACGTTGTTGCTTATTTTGTCATTTTGAGAAAAGTAACATAGTTAATTAAAGTTTACTTTTATATAAAAATTGCTGGAGATTACCGGTGGTCCAGGGAGCCTCCTCCGCATGGCAAGCTTTTAGGGATCGCGAGTATATATAATGTATATATGTATGAGACACTAAATAGTATTCTTTTCAAAATGTTATCGCTCTTACTGCTTTTTTTCTTTTTTCTTTTTTTTCATGTGGTTGGTGTTGGGCAAAAAATGAATTATCTCAATTTTTGATTGCTAATCAGTTTCTATACGGGATTTCATTTTTGAATTTCAGTTTTCGCCTAGAATAGTAGTTGTCATCACGGGGTACTGATAATTTTGCAATATATGTGTTGTAATTGGTGAAATTTGGTGTAGACTTTGAGAAATGGTGTTATGGCGAGAAATCGGTTAGGTTTGATTCCGGGAAACGCTTAATTAGTTCATGACTAAATTTGAGTAATGGACGGTTCTCGAGAGGAACTGGATTTTAAAATGTTTTGAAACTTTTTCTTCCCTTTGCTAGAAATTACTGAATAATTTCGACTTAGGTTTTCTCATGTAGCTTAAAATTATTTTCAAAGGAAATTGTAAATGACTTGGTTCTATACCGGTAAATTTATAATTTACAACTTTTTCCCCCTCATTTTTCAAGTAAAAATTACACACGGCATATCCTTTAAGCGATAAATTTTTTTTTAAATTAAAGAAGCAATAGAATACGCGGCGAAAATTATGATATAAGATACCGTGAAAAAATAAATTTTTGTGAACATACAATGAATAAGTGTAAATATAGCAGTAGTAGGAATTTGGCAAAAAACTATGATCTTCCCTTTTCCGAAGGGTGAATGGGAAATCGTACTTATTTAACAGACTGTGATGGGAACAAAGCAAAACTTCTGGGGGAATTTGGATTGGGATAATTTATATATAAATAGGCAAAGACAAAATAGTTCAGTATTAGTTTCTCCTTCCTTTATTAACTGATTTTCTTTTCTTTTTTGGTTAGTAGCTATCGACGATCTTCTTTAGTGTTATTAGTAAAAACATTTTGGAAACGGTTATTTTTCTTTTTTCTTATTTAAATAAATTAATACAAAAAAAAAAAAAGAAAAATGAAATCGCCATAGTTATTAAATAGATTTGTTCTTACCAGAATGTTTTAATTTTTTGTAACAATCATCGTTATTGGCTTTTTTACTGTTACTAAATTTTAAGGTGTTGTCATTTAATATTAATAAAGAAGGATTTTTAAATTGTGATTTACTGTTATTTTATCGAATTTATTTTTTATTTAGTTATAATGGTATTGAACTGTTTTGTACTTACAGTACACATAAAAAAGTGTATGTTCAGAGATATTCAATGAACGAATGTATAAGAGTAGAAAAAAAAAATTGGAATATGCAAATTCATATATGGTTTCGTCGAATTTTTAATTATAATTATGGTCAAATTTTGACCAATAGGCGAAATAAACCCGCAGAAGCGATCTTTAAGTAACAGCTTCGATATTGCCAATTTATATAGTAATATATCTGATTACTAAGCACAATTAATAGAAAGCGCATGATGCTGTTTGATACTGTGAATGAGACGCGTTAATATTAATTTTTTTTTTTTTTACAGAAATTTATTAGTATCAATAAAAAATTTTTCCTCATCTATTGTCCATCAGAGTGTTTTGTAATTTTTTTCTCCAATAATAACCCCGCGTGGAAAATTATTTTTCCGTAAAATTGAGCTTACATACATATATCGTGCGCCGTCACCAACATTTATTAGTAAAACTACTCCGCGAAGTTTATTGCTGACTTTTTATCAACAAACGCGCCATCTTTTCGAAATGATTTTTATTTCCGACTTTTTATTAAAAATAATAATAATTGCTTTGAGCGGTAAGTTTGTTAATTTAGGAGCATTACATCTTTGGCTCATTCACGTTCGATTTGCTATTTTCTCCGCGTATCAACTAATTAGAAGTACGTGATCGTTATTTCTTTAAAACCTGTATTTCAAATTAACTCAAGGTTATCCACAATACAGTTCCCATTTTCAGCGATTTTCTTCACAAAACTCGTTTTCTGTTAGCCTAATTTCTCTGCATGGTAGAAATTAAAAAAAAGAAAAAGCCATTATAATTTGGTAATACAGACGTGTTGTCTCGCGTGGTAAAAGGATTTAATTTTTTTTTTACATTAAAGTTTATGCTCTGTAGTATTTTTAAGCATATATATATATGGTCGTATCTAGATCATTTTCTTTGGGGGTGGGGGGGGGGGGGTATTTTTATAATTATACACATACGTAGATATATATACATAGGCGTGTGTGTGTGTGTTATCATGAAATATATTTATTTATAAATAGTACACTAAAGCCTGTAGTCAATTATTGTATATGCAATATTTGAACACTACAATAAAAACAAATAAAAAAAATAGTCGTTTCTATAGAATTCATAAAAATTTTAATTTTCTTTTCTTTTGTAAAAAATTGAAAAGAAATAAATTTATTTTGAATTTCGGTCCATTCAATTCAAGCAGTTATGATTTCGCAGACATTTCGTGGCGGTGGAGGGGGATCCGGAAAACCTCTCTCAGATACGGCTCTGTATATATATATATATATATATATATATGTTTTTCTGACCTCGTTATGCGGAGATCTTCTTTACCCACAGAAGATAGTATTTTATAGGTGTTACAGAACGGTTGATTTTATTGAAGTGCAATTTTTTGTCAAAATTAAATAAATGTCTTTGTGGATTAAACGTTTCAAAATATTCGGTGAAAAAATATTACATATAAAATTTGTACATTATCTTTTGGCATAAAAATAACAGTTTTTTTTTTTTTTTTGTTTATGTGTACGTAAACTCTGCCTTCCGGAACCCGCCATTATACTACACGCAACTTTAGAGATGGGCAAATTTCTATAGCCTAAGTTATTAATAAAAAAAAAAAAAAAAAAAATTAATTAATTTATTGTAATCTAAAATTGATATTTTAAATATTCTGAAACGCTACTAAGAGAATAAATTATCATTTCGCCGAAGTTTCTCGCGTTACGCGGCCCGGAAATTTTGCTTGTTTTGTCAGTTGTGTAAAAATGTCTCGATAGATGCAAAATATTTTTAATTTCCACGGTTTTATTGAACTCGCCGTTTTTAAGAGTTATCCGATTGATAATTAGTTTTTTATCTACATATATAATTTTAATTATTTTATTAAACTAACGAAAACCGAAAACGCGTTTATTTAAACGTCTATTGTGTTATCATCATTAAAATTGTCAAGAAAAATAAATTCACGTTAGTAATAACGAAGCAGCTAGTACGATTTTTCGTTGACAATTTTAAATAAACAAAAAAGGTAAAGAAAACACTAAAATTATAGGCGATGATAAACAAAATGAAACATTGGAAAAGAAGAACTGGATACGTTGGTATTTTAACATGCAAGTGTATGGTACATATTGATCCTTACACGTACATATTGTTTACATTTCACGCAGTATTTTCTTTTAGATTTATTTTGCATTCGGTAACAATTTTTTCGAACGAACTCGGATTGTCATAGAGCTGATATGTTGTTCTTCACTTTGTTGACTTGTCTCTTTGCCAGTCCAGAAGTTGGTATATCCTTTTTTTTTTTTTTGGTTGGCAAACTTTGTTCTTCTGAAATGTCTCGTATTCACTGTTTGATGATACAACTTTATGTTTAGCTCCATCTGTGCAACTATCGTATTTGGTAATTCTTTATTCCATGTTATTTCTCCATTTATTTGGATCACTTCTGCTAAGTTCTATTTGATGTTGTTTTTTGCCGTACATATATTTGTATCTGGTATAAAAACAATTGAAGATCCATCCCCCCTAGTGCACACTAAATAAAATAGTCGTTAATGTCCTAGATATTTTATCATCCGATTTGGAAAAGCGATAAAGATAAGTAACAAATAATTTCTAAATTAAATGCAAGCACATAGAAAGTAATATATGAAAAAATATAAAATATACATTTGAAGATAGAAATTAGTGAAAATAAAAATATGACTACGTTGGAAAAAATTAACATGAAATTGCTACCTGATAATAAATTGTTAAATTCTATCAAATCAACGTTTGTGCCACGTGATTCAACAGTCATGATCGTCCGGTACAGTATTGCAGTTTAGGACGTTTAGTGATGTGTCGATAGAGGAGCTATGTTATAAACAAACAATAACAAAATATGATTATAAGCAATTGAATTTTTAATGATTCAGCGATAGGTGTGGACCGTGTGCTTAACGGGAGATTGATGCGAATAACAGCCATGAGATGTTTTGTTGAGCAGGTGCGTTTAAATTACCGTGCGAAACAAGCGCAGAATAGGTGGAACAATTTACTTAGCTAGTACGATTTTTCGCTGACAATTTTAAATAAACAAAAAACAAAGAAAACACTACAATTATAGGCGATGATAAATAAAATGAACCAGAGGGGAAGAAAAACTCGATACGTTGATATTTTAACATGCTCTAGTATAGGTACTGATCTCTTTACACGCGCATATTGTTACGTTTCATGCAGTATTTTCTTTTAGATTAAAAGATAAGCGAAGTAGCAATGCGAAAGTAAGATAAATTGTAACGTTGTTGAAAGGAGAATTTGTTAGAAAGAATACAATACAGTATGATAAAGTGGATTCTTGAAAAGATATTCGTACGAAAAAAATGAGTCATCAGAAACCGGATTTTATGAGTGAGGGGTAGAAACGGAGTAGTATCTCGGACTGACTGGAGACGAATGGGAGACAACATAATCTCAGTTATCTGTAGAGAGATGATCGTCAAATTTTGCGAAAGTAGCGAATAAATTAAGGCGGTTGGGGCTTACATTGAGAAGAATGGTGTAATTAGAATGTGTAGTATCGAAGACAACGATAAAAGGCAACAATGTATGGTGTTAATATTGACGGGGAGTGGTGTAGAACAAAATTGAACGACAGAGAAGAGAAGGAAAGGAGAAAAGTTTAGTTGAAAGAATTAGAATAGGCATGTGTTTTTGGAAAATCTTTAATTGAACATTTACCTCATTTCGAAACTTTTGTGAAATAAAGACCTATACAGTATAATAAAATTAATGAATGGAAACGGGAAATTTGAAGATATACATATGTATGTATTTCTTAAAATTGGATAACAACGGTGAATTTGTAATTTTTTGGTTTTGTAAAACAAGGCAGACACAAACCGAGCAGTCATAAACAAAAATGTTACGATCATCATGTGGACAGTTTACTACTGTGTCCGAATAATTGAACGCGAGAAAGTATTCGTGGTTGTTATCTTTTAAATACTTGTTTAAACCCCTAGAAGGTGATTTGAGAGGGTTCATAACCATTGCCGTTATCAAAATGTTTCAATCACGGGCTTCACATGGATGCGTTGATTTATTTCACTCAAGAAACAGTTAAATATATTAATAATACTACTACTGGTTAATTTAAACAGGCCTGTCCTATTCTTTTTTAATCAATTGCTATTTTGGCTGATACCCAAAATAAAGAAAAGTGTTAACGGCGATAATATTTTTTGCCCGTTATCTAATTTATTGAAAAAGTACGTACATATATTTGGTTTACGATTGTAAGAATCATTACAGTTGAGTTTATCGCATTTAACCTCGAGTCGTAAAAAATTAGTGGCAGTTCTAATTGCATAAGTAGGTATAACATAGTTTTTTGTTTTTTTTTTGAATATTTACGGTAGTTCGAATTTATCGAGTTTATTAAAGGTAATATTGAACTTAGCGGCACTAATAGGGTGATAATTTTTATCCTTATACAATAATTTTAAAAATTGAGTGTTACAATGACGAAATATGTTTTCAGTATGAAACAATAGTACATAATTCCGAAATGTAATTTATTTGATATATTAATATTTATTTAATGAGTAAATTTACGAAACAATCTACATACATACATACATACATACATATATATATATATATATATATATATATATATATATATATATATATATATATATATATATATATATATATATATATATATGAGGATATTTTCCATGTCCAGATGTAAACTGTTCGTTACAATAGTTTTTACATAAATCTTATCTCACATTTGATATGACATTGTATATATTTTTGTTTTATTTATTTGGTTCGTCAAGTAAAGACATTAATCCAGTGTAAGAAGAATTTTTCTGTACTTTAAGTGCAAAGCAGTGGGATTCGGACTAGGTCTTATCTGAACAAAACACCACTGCTTAAACAACTACGTTATAGTAGCTAAACCAAATACATACTCACACACGCACACACACACGCACACGCACACACACACACACACATATATATATATATATGTCCTATATGTATTTTATTCATTCGGTATTTAGATTTTTTCCTCAGTTTCCAATTCTTGGTATGTTATAAATTTGTTGAAAATGTTTATTAACTATGAGAAAGAAAGAAATATATATATGTATAAAATAAAACATAAAACGTTTCACAAATTATAGGGTAATGATTTCCGGAATATTTTATTAATTACAGTAACAAATAAATTTTCGTTTTGTAGTTTTATAAAATTTTTTCAATAAGTTGAATATTTTCTAGGTGTTTTGTACTACGTCTGCTTAGTTTCTGATAAACATACATAAGTGGCAAAAGTGTTAGTCGTGACATCGGGTTGGATGATCAGCCATACAAAACTCTACCCTTGGAATGTGTAATATCCGCGACAATCAACTCCGACCATTTTCATCTAGATAAACACATAACTGCTCGGCAGCCGTTGCATCATTAATCATTTCGTCTCCACTTTGCATTTGTTGATACCGTTGAAGACGTTTAAAGAAATTAAAGATAGTGCCGACCGAGTCACCGCGAGCAGTCTCTCATGTTTTGTAGTATTTAAATGGAGAGAGAGTTGGTACTATGCTCGAAGAAGAGTGATTTTTTTTTGAACTATTTGCAAAGAACTGACAATTATTTTTTTTCGAACAGTTATCGTTTAGAAAATTAGCTAACGAATGATGGTCGCCGCGTATTTTTTAAACATCTTGCTTTCGAAATACATGAAACCGGCGAAGCCCCTCTTCCGCATTCTAAACTTAATTTTTGTGTAGGACAAATCGGTCGCTCCTTCTTAAATTCTTTCCATCGTATGTGTAATTTATTTATTTATTTTTATTATAAACTAGTAAATGTAAAATTTTAGATTTGCTTGAAGGATATTATTCCCCATCATCCGGTGAAAATTGTTTATTACTAATCTTGTCCCTTCCGCGAGTGATTAATTATGATAGTTTTTAAGTAAAGATCATTTATTTTTTATAAAATTTCCTGTTTCCTGCTCTTTTATAAAATTAACATTCCCGATCGCATTTCATTTTTGATTTTAGGCGAGAAAGCGAACTTTTTCAGATGTTTTTAGTTTTGAGGTTTCTTTATTCGTCTCTACAAACGCGCGGTGGTGGTAATTAAGCAGAAATATTTTCCGCGAGAATTGTGAAAGTTATAATTTCATATTTTAATAAAACGCGGTTAATTATTAAACCCCAACACCATTACAATTACCGTCGTATTCGATGGAAACATAACCGTGCTCCCTTACCCCCTCCTCAGGAGAAGTTCATTTGGTAACGAAGTAAATTTTACACTTACATAAAATATTTTTAATGGAGAGCGATATTATTTAGTATGTAGAATAAATATAGGCGATGAGTTTGAATTTGTTTCCCGTACCTCCTCGAGACGAAAAATGTTCGGTAGGTAAAATAATCTTGGTTGCATCTATGTAGGTAGCACATGCGTGACGAAGGTGTATGAAGGAGAACTACTGCTCGCCTTACAGATGGATTTTTTAAATTTTTAATCACTGGGCACATGTGCTCCAAAAATGCTTGTTATCTATACACCTATTTACTGCGACACGTATGTTTGTCAAACGTGTTCACGCAAAGTTAGTCCAAGTCATTCATCGTTTTTTTTTGTTTTTTTTTTTAATAGAAAGTCCTATAGGGAAAGTTTATCCGATTGTAAATTGAAGATTCAACGCGTGCGTATTGATCAGCCGTTTGTAATCGGCTATTTGCAAAATGTAAAGCAGTCTGTTTAGTTATTCCGATTAAATTAATCGTCGATAAATATCAATTTCTGATGTAATTAAAAAAAAAAAAAGAAAAAAAAAATAATTAATAGAAAAATTAATTATTTACAAAGGAAAAATGCTGAGCGCATACCTCGCGGCGAAAATATTTCTAATACTTTTTTATTATACATATGTTTTCGCACTTATCACCATGGTCGAGATTACATTCCATACAAAAAGCCGATTAATTTTATATACCCCAGCGCCATTTCGTTCGAGTTTATAAGTTGTGTAATGTAAAAGACCGATTAGTAATGGCAGAAATAGTGTTTCATTATTGACCAATTTATTACTTATTTAATCAGTTAGATAGGGGGGGGGGGATTTTTTAACGGCTTTTAATCGTGTCCTAACCGGATACGACCGATATCGGCTAGTAGAGTTGGTCGTATTCACAGCGGCTGTCTCCAGGATAACGAATTTCATGCTGTTTGAGAAATTATTCATTGAATTTAAGTGTCACCTTCAGCGATTGCGCAGACTTGGGTCGAACGTGCGCTAATTCTATCCTTGATGTTTCATTTTTTTTTTTTTTTTTTTTTTTTTTTTTTGATTTTAATTAAACCATTCAAATGTGTCAAATTGATTTTGTTCGCTATCATATTTTTAAACGAATTGTCTCTTTCCTGTCGATTACTTGTGCGTTTCTACAATTTTTTCCGGGAAGAGCCTAGAGCCACCGTTTTCTTTGAATATATACCTTTCATTGCATATGTATATATATGTATATGTATATATATATATATATATAAATATATATGTGCAATGAAAGGTACACATCTAACAATAAAACGTATTTCGCAAGTTTTGAAAAGAAAATTGTAATTGTTAACGCGAAATTAACTGCAACACTTTTAAATTTTAAATTTGATTTCATGTCATTAACCTGTTTTGATTGTTGATGTTTAGAAAACTTGATCGATTTTCATCGATTGGATCAGGTTCCCCCGGCAAAATTTTCGAAAGTAAAAAGGGTTATCATAACTATCGAGTAAAAATGTGAAATTGATTTATCGGTATATGTGAAATCGACGAGTTGCAGTTTGTTTAAACGTACAGCAGATTGTGAAATATACGGGGAGAAAAGTTAGCTAGACTTTATGTGACCGCAAATAAATGCTTGTCTTAAGCAATTAAACAGATTTTCCTGAAATTTTTTCATTATGTCGAGTTTTTATGTTTATGAAAGCTCACTGTTAACCTCCTAATTTACTCTCTAGTGTGGTGTGGGTACACCCTTTTAGGTGGTAAGATCGGACAACGAGTCAGATTTTGATTTATAACTGTAATAATTCGACTATTATTATCTTAATTGTTTTCTGATTATTTCTGAAACGCTATTCAAACGGTTATTATTTCTGTATTAAGTGTATTGCGGGTGGTGCCGGCTGAAATGAACCGTGCACGTTTTTCATGAGAATCTGTTTGCTCTTGTGCGAGCATTATTATCAGTTGTTATCAGTTATTATCATTACGGCTATTGCCGTTATTTCTCTGTCGTACCAGTTAATGTTGGTTGCGTAATTATAATGCGTATAGCGGTCAATTGGCAGACTTTTTTATTATGCTCATCGCACTTCCGTTTAATGGTCGAATTATTTTTACCATTAATAACAATCTGGATGTCTAGTGGAGAGAAAGTCGAGTTGTCGAGCACATGCGGCGTTTTATTATTCTTGCGGTACACTTTTGTTCGTTATTTCATTAGCGCAACAGACGTGCAGTGTTCAGCTGATGTTGACGATGACTCGATTTACTTGTCAATTTAGAGTAGTCAGTCTCTCTGTTTTCGTAAAAGGAAAAGTCCTCATTTTATAACTGCTGCCGCTTTTTATTTCCATAATGACGTTATTTTAGGAGGGAAGAAAAACAAACAATTAAACTAGGTTAATATTGAGAGAATTATTTTTACCTGTCTCGTCGCCTGGTGTTTCGCAAACTATCTACGACAAAGCGTTCAACTGTAAATTCGCTGCGCACCCCGTAACTGGTCTTATTATTTATTATTCGTTAAAAAAAATTCAGTAAAAATACTTCGCAGTTCGTGGCCGTATCAAAGACTTTTTAAATTCGTCGTTAAATTCATTTTCATACGGAACATCGATAAATTCCGCGTAAACTATAGTCTTCGAAATATCGCGTTGGTGTTCTTCAACGAATACTATGGTTATTTCTTGTCGGTGAAATGTTGTAATGGTTGTTTTTTGAGGTGAAACTTTAATTTCCCAATTGAGATGACAAGGAGAAATCAGATTGATTGCTGGTTTTTCTTCGTTGAATTAGTTCACTTCACTCCTTACATGTGCTCACTCCGGAAGTATAGATGATTCTTATAAAAATTAAGGACCCTCGTCAAAAATTGAGGCTTTTCATAATGCACTACTAACTAACTACTAGGTCTGAATATTGTTCGGTGGGATCCGCCTTTATTTCTCGATGTAGATGACTGTTTTCGTACCAATCGATTTCCGTTTAGTTGGCTGGTGCAGCTGAAACTTTTGAAACAAGACACGAGTGTCGATCATGCAACCGCCGGTTTGGTAGCGGATCACCTTAACTACCAGGAAGCTACCTTGCGTGCTATACCCAAGCTGCTACCACCTATAGTAACTCTCTCTATACCGGAGAGTGTAAAGTGTACGCGCGGAATTGTAGAAGTATTTCGCTTACGTTCAAAGTTACGTTTATTGTCCTTACGATGCACATTGTTGATCGATGTGACCACAAATTTAGATCTTCACCATGCATGATTCTGTGCGTCATGATTCACCGTGGAAATCGCACTTTTTGCTTGATATCGGACTTTAGAAAACTGTGGCAGATAAAGAACTCTTCATCTTTCTTTCTGTTTTCATTTAATATGAGACCGTTTATTGACTCATGTTCAGTGAGATGCTTTTTTTAATTTTTTTACGGTACACAAAAATTAAATATAATTTGTAGATTTACAGTTTTTTTTGGTTTTTAGTTCAAGCATCAACTAATTTTCCAGCATTTAAAATAGAAGGTCCCCGAGCTCGAGGTGTATTTGCAAAAATTTTTAAATCTTATAATAATTTACGAGTGAAATATTTAATTTAAAAATATAAAAAAGTTCTATTACGTAATTATCTAGTTTTACAGGAGTGTATTTTTCAGAATTAAAAAAAATGAGATTAATGTTTAACAACTAGCGCGTTTAGTGGTGTATCGCACAACAAAAATATAACACAACAAAAATACAACACAACTTCACCTTGATTTCCGACATTTGATTAACACAACTTGTTTTCAAGGGAAATACACAGCGTGAAATGTTACACGTAAGGTTGCAGACCTTGGTAATATTTCGATTTTTCGGAATTGCTAAAAAAAAATATTTTTAATTGTTCCCATTTGTTCCCGAATAAATTTACAAAATAATTTAAAAAAAATAATACCTTTCATTTGTAATTTAAAGTAGATATAGATTTATCTAAAAATACTAAATGATAAAGGTTTTTTTTATTCAAATTTTTTCGAAATTCTTGGCTGTTTTGCATCATTGCAAATATTGGCACGATTAGCTGTTAATGAGTATTATGAAGGACTTATCACCTGGGGATCTAGAGGAAGTCCCCTCGTGATGGAGTCCGGAGGATGAAATATTAAAAACTAACTGTCCTTTCAATTTGTACAAACAAAAAATATTCCAGAACTTTAGAAAAACTACCATTATAAAACATCTTAATATATATATTTCTTCTGTGCGTGTGTATATGACTGAACTCCTAAACGGCTGGACAGATTTTAATGAAATTTTTTGTGTGTGTTCAAGTAGATTCGAGAATGGTTTAGATTCACAATTCGGTCCATTACAAAATGTTTTTACGAATTTATGAAGAAAATTCATTTTTTTTTTGCCGTTTTTGGTCCAAAAGGGGGGTTTAAATAATTTTTTAACCGTAATTTTTGAATTTCCATAAAGGGCTCCTGTGTTTTGTTGTATATTTGAAATTTCGCTTTTAAAGAGTTATCTGGTGACGAATTACGAATTTTTTAAGGGTATTCGTTCTGAATTCCATATTATGTATTCTAGAGGTTTTTTTACCGCCCAGGGTAATCGCTCAGTTTAAAGTTGTAAATTGTCACAGATAGAAGTTTAATTGCAATTTATGATCCAATTGCGATAAGTCGAACCGTTTCTGAACTATAACAGAAATAAATATTTTTTGTCGTTCCTGAACTATCTTATTGGGATTCCGTCGTTTATAGTGTGTACGGAATCTTAAAAATCGGTATAAATTTACTTTAAGAAATTAGAGATCATTAGAAACACGTTGTTTTTTCCTGTATAGCCCATCTCATCAGCTAACTGCATAGAGTACACACTTTATTAATTAAAAAGTATATAAATTGAGTGTGTGCTCTGTGTTGTTAGCTGATGATATAGCCCGAAAAAACATGTTTCCAAAGTACATTAAATTTTTAATATAAATTTATACTGATTATTGTTATTAGAGTTAATAATGCCTTGCTGCCGCGTGCGTAAATTACATTCATTTCAAAATATTTGTCTTTTTGGTTTTTGCACATTTATTGAACTTAATTCATTTTCAGTATTAATTTTTTCTTAATAAAAAACTGAATTTAATTCAGCTAATAAGTTAACACAAAATTTACTTTCTAAGGCGGTACGAAGTTCGCCGGGTCAGCTAGTATATATATATATGAAATTAACCAATTACTTATGAAAAATATTGTTTTAGTAAAGTAATCGAAATAACTTTTTTTTCGCAAATTTATTGACAAAGCGAAAATTTTACAACAGCACTTCTTCTTTACACGGTTTATCGCGGGTAAGGTTAATTTTAAGGATAACCTTGTTCGAAATTTTATCGCGGGTAAGGTTAATTTTAAGGATAACTTTGTTCGAAATTCGGACCGATCACTGCTGAAAATCTACTAATGTATTGGTAAAAATGAGAAAATATGTATGTACAGCACTGATAGAGGAACGACAAGAGGGTAGAGACAATCTGGCAGGAAATAATAGAGGACAAAAGTAAGAATGGTAGGAAAAAAAGAAACATGGTATAGAAGCAAATTATTGTGAAATTATGAAGAAAAGTTGTAACAGAGGAAAATAAGCTGGTCGGGATCATAGCGAGAGAGTCACTTTATGGATAAAAACCGGATAATCATGATTGTTGTATCTTATTTTTCATTTAATTTAGCAAGAATAAAGTAAATGGCAGGAATAATGTGTTTTATTATTATTATTATTATTATTATTATTATTATTATTATTATTATTATTATTATTATTATTATTATTATTATTATTATTATTATTATTATTATTATTATTATTATTATTATTATTATTATTATTATTATTATTATTATTATTATTATTATTATTATTATTATTATTATTATTATTATTATTATTATTATTATTATTATTATTATTATTATTATTATTATTATTATTATTATTATTATTATTATTATTATTATTATTATTATTATTATTATTATTATTATTATTATTATTATTATTATTATTATTATTATTATTATTATTATTATTATTATTATTATTATTATTATTATTATTATTATTATTATTATTATTATTATTATTATTATTATTATTATTATTATTATTATTATTATTATTATTATTATTATTATTATTATTATTATTATTATTATTATTATTATTATTATTATTATTATTATTATTATTATTATTATTATTATTATTATTATTATTATTATTATTATTATTATTATTATTATTATTATTATTATTATTATTATTATTATTATTATTATTATTATTATTATTATTATTATTATTATTATTATTATTATTATTATTATTATTATTATTATTATTATTATTATTATTATTATTATTATTATTATTATTATTATTATTATTATTATTATTATTATTATTATTATTATTATTATTATTATTATTATTATTATTATTATTATTATTATTATTATTATTATTATTATTATTATTATTATTATTATTATTATTATTATTATTATTATTATTATTATTATTATTATTATTATTATTATTATTATTATTATTATTATTATTATTATTATTATTATTATTATTATTATTATTATTATTATTATTATTATTATTATTATTATTATTATTATTATTATTATTATTATTATTATTATTATTATTATTATTATTATTATTATTATTATTATTATTATTATTATTATTATTATTATTATTATTATTATTATTATTATTATTATTATTATTATTATTATTATTATTATTATTATTATTATTATTATTATTATTATTATTATTATTATTATTATTATTATTATTATTATTATTATTATTATTATTATTATTATTATTATTATTATTATTATTATTATTATTATTATTATTATTATTATTATTATTATTATTATTATTATTATTATTATTATTATTATTATTATTATTATTATTATTATTATTATTATTATTATTATTATTATTATTATTATTATTATTATTATTATTATTATTATTATTATTATTATTATTATTATTATTATTATTATTATTATTATTATTATTATTATTATTATTATTATTATTATTATTATTATTATTATTATTATTATTATTATTATTATTATTATTATTATTATTATTATTATTATTATTATTATTATTATTATTATTATTATTATTATTATTATTATTATTATTATTATTATTATTATTATTATTATTATTATTATTATTATTATTATTATTATTATTATTATTATTATTATTATTATTATTATTATTATTATTATTATTATTATTATTATTATTATTATTATTATTATTATTATTATTATTATTATTATTATTATTATTATTATTATTATTATTATTATTATTATTATTATTATTATTATTATTATTATTATTATTATTATTATTATTATTATTATTATTATTATTATTATTATTATTATTATTATTATTATTATTATTATTATTATTATTATTATTATTATTATTATTATTATTATTATTATTATTATTATTATTATTATTATTATTATTATTATTATTATTATTATTATTATTATTATTATTATTATTATTATTATTATTATTATTATTATTATTATTATTATTATTATTATTATTATTATTATTATTATTATTATTATTATTATTATTATTATTATTATTATTATTATTATTATTATTATTATTATTATTATTATTATTATTATTATTATTATTATTATTATTATTATTATTATTATTATTATTATTATTATTATTATTATTATTATTATTATTATTATTATTATTATTATTATTATTATTATTATTATTATTATTATTATTATTATTATTATTATTATTATTATTATTATTATTATTATTATTATTATTATTATTATTATTATTATTATTATTATTATTATTATTATTATTATTATTATTATTATTATTATTATTATTATTATTATTATTATTATTATTATTATTATTATTATTATTATTATTATTATTATTATTATTATTATTATTATTATTATTATTATTATTATTATTATTATTATTATTATTATTATTATTATTATTATTATTATTATTATTATTATTATTATTATTATTATTATTATTATTATTATTATTATACTCGTATTTTGGGTTCGTCAACTCGAGACCTTTACCCAGAAATAATTAAAATAGGAAGGAGTCAATTATATGTTCATACGATATCAAATGTTGTTCGGAGGAAGTAATCAACATAATGGGAACAATCTGTGGAGAGGAAAAAGGTAGGATATAAGAGGCGCAATATGGAGTAGGAAGACCAAGTAACAATAAAATGGAATAGAAAGCAGAGCACTCAGTAGAAAGAGATGAACACTCAAAGGAGTAATGTTCAAAATTTGTTTTCCTACATTCGTTATTCTTTTTTTCTTCGCGCGTAAGTTTTATATTATTGTTTGCATTGTTAAACCCAGATTAATTGTTCGTACTAGATAAATAGTAATTAGCACAACTGAACAAATTGTTGTGAATGTTTTTTTTCCCCACAGTTTATGAACACCGACAGTTTCGAAGCGGCTTTTTTCATATCTGGTCAAATATCAGCAAAGCTGTTCATTGTAAATCCGTGATAAATGACGTGTCCACTATATAGACATCAGCGTTGATATGTGAATCATCCTTCGACAGCTGATAAGTATCGCGCACCTTGACACGCATCGTTAATAAAACTCACGTGGAAATTGTTCTTCTCAATACTGTGTTAGGTTTCTCTTGTCATCTTAATAATGCATCAGCAAATACTCGAAATTTCATTGTATTTTATAAATCATCTTTTTCAGTCATATATCTGAAACGTCATCAGAATATTTTAACGTAAAAGGACCCCCCTTATTATTTTCGGCTGACTTAATCGTAGGAATTACGCTTCTCCTCTGCACCTTGGTTGGTTGATAAACGTTCAGTTGGAATTTATGTTTACGTTACTTTCAAGTTCTTCTGAAAATTCTTGTGAGGTAGTGTAAAATGTGGTACGAGAATTTCTGGCAATCCGGGAGCACATACAAGACTGTACTCTCCAGATGAGATTTATTTTTTTTTGATTCTATTTAAATAGTTTGATTACCATTGACTAAAAACAAAATTCGAACTCATATCCGTTCATGGTATTTTATGTATACATATATGTATATGTCGTCGCGATAGCCTAGTTGCTAGAGCGCTTGACTTCCGATATGGCGGTCACGGGTTTGATCTCGAGTGACGACGAACTTATTACAAGAATTAAATAAATAAATAATCGCTAGTAATCACATGGAAGGCAATAGCAAACCACCACGTTCAACATCATATGCGCGCTAGGTCAGTACACAGCAGACCCACACGGGACTGCACTGGTAGCGCGATAACAAGCGGCTACTATCAGTTCCGAATGTAGTCTTGCGTGCGTACACCTGTGTTGCATATATAATAATTGCTTAGGATACAACCTATATCTGTACATCTAAAAATGTGAGAATAGATTGTCCACCTACCAAATGGTTGAGGATATAATGATGATGATATATGTATATATATATATATATGTAACGGCCATTTTGGCCTCGTAAGGGGCTGTGACCCTTGACCCCTCATGATACATTTTTGCCTCTTTCTTTTCTATACTTTGTATAAAATGATCAAAATTTATAACGTAATTCTAAATCGGCCAATATGAATATAATAACAAAATCATAAAAATCCTATAAAATATAACAAACGTTACATAAAATTGGAGGTTCTATTATTCGTGAAAATTTCAGCCGATAAAATGGAAACTTCCCAATTCATTCTGCTCTTCATATATGCTCCACGGAGTAATTCTGGAGGATTTTTGTCAGTAGCGGTTTTGGAATGTTGCAAGGTGCTACAATCTATCCATTATATATAATGTCAAGAAGCAAACTTGTAAGCTATTTGATAACTACAAGTTGTGATACGCTGACGTAAGATAAACAAGTTTACGGAAGTTCAGTTGGGTGTCCCGTCGTTATTTTTATTAATAGTGAAAAGAAGAAAAAAATGTGTAGAAGGAAAATCTCGATTCTTGTACGATTTCAGAAATACGAAAAGAAGACCAGATTTGTCGTTATTTAAAATTTTCTTTAGGAAAATCAAATAAACCAGTGAAACGATTACTTTTTCTTTCTGCATGTAGCTTGTGCATGAAAATCCGCTCTAAATTTCATTTATGCATAAGAGTTTGTAATATTTACATTTCATATGTATATCACTCACGTTCACTCTCTACTTGCGCGCACATTTGAGTTTCTATGCGTTCGTCTATATACATATATATATATATATATATATATATATATATATATATATATACACTTACACACACACACACAAAGAAAATCATTCGGCCGAGTCTATTCTTTCTTCTATCATTTTTAACTTTCATCTCCCGCTGTCAGTCTCAACTGTTTTTAAAATGATGGCGTGTCATCAATGCGTGATGGTCTGTTCACCTTTGATCGACTGCAGGAATTAATATATATATATATATAGGTATGTATATTAATGACATTATTTTAAGCTGGGGGTAATCGGGCAAAAACTCATCTTTTTCTGTAACGTTTTAAAAAGGCTTATATATTATATATCTTTAGTAATAAAGTACAAACTATTACTTGTAAATCAATTTACCATGAGACTGACATAGTCAATAAAACTATTTTACCAGCGTTATAGAAGAATTACTTTCGGGGAGCCCGGGGGTTGCTCCTCGACGGGATCTGAAATGGAGAGTTTATATTTATATAGTTCGTTTTCATGTATAATAACAACTATAATTACTGATATTATTTTTATCATTACACTGCAATGTGTATACACCCTGTCAAGAAAGTATCGGGAATTGTCAATTTAAATCTCCCGGGTAATAGCTAGGCAGATAATTTTTTTTTTCCAGGTTGGTACAACTGTTTTGTATTATGATGCCTATTTTTAGCGCGATCTGTCAACCAGTGTGTTTACAGCAGCTGTTAAAATCAGTCGACCTTGAAGGTTTTGTCGAAGTTTTACAATGAGTGAAAATATTGAACAACGTACTTGTGTTAAATTCTGTGTTTCGAACGAAATTTCTTGTGCCGATACACTGAAAATGTTACAGAAGGCTTTTGGTGAATCTGCTTTATCAAAAACGCGGGTTTACGAGTGGTACAGAGCGTTCAAGGATGGTCGGGAGACGGTCGAAGACATGCCTCGCTCTGGACGGCCTTCAACGAGTGTGACCGATGATAACGTCGATAAAATCAAGGAAATCGTTGCTGAAAATTGTCATGTGAGCTTGAGAGAGATGGCTCATGGATTGGGCATGTCACACGAGAGCGTACGTACGATTGTGCACGAAAAATTGGGTATGCAACGCGTTGCGGCTCGGCTTGTTCCGAAAGACCTGAATTTCTTTCAAAAAAAGTACCGAGAACAGGTAGCTGCAGACATGCTGGATCGAGCCAATTTGGATCCTACCTTCTTGGAAAAGATAATTACTGGTGACGAGACATGGGTGTACGAGTACGACACGCTTACGAACCAGCAATCGTCCGAATGGCGGCCAATTGGCGCGCCAAAGCCGAAAAAACCTCGCCAAAGCCGATCGAAAGTGAAGATCATGTTGATTGTTTTCTTCGATATTCGAGGCGTGGTACACTATGAATATGTGCCAGCCGGACAGACAGTCACCAAAGAGTTTTACTTAAGTGTTTTGAGACGTTTGAGAGAGGCTATCCGTCGTAAACGTAACGATTTGTGGGTCGACAATTCTTGGATTCTCCATCACGATAATGCGCCGTCTCACAAAGCCATAATTGTGAATGAGTTTTTGGCCAAACACTCGGTAAATATCATCGAACAACCGCCGTATTCACCAGATTTAGCACCCTGCGACTTCTTCCTATTCTCAAAACTCAAATTTCCGCTACGGGGAATACGCTTCGAATCGATTGATGACATCAAGACGAATGCGACGCGAGAGTCAAAGGCCATCCCGGAAACCGCCTATCAGAAGTGCTTTGCCGAGTGGAAAAAGCGTTGGCATATGTGCATCGCTTCGAATGGATGTTATTTTGAAGGTGACAAAATAAATTTGGATGAAAATTAAAAATTGTTCGTTTTATTTAACAATTCCCGATACTTTCTTGACAGGGTGTATTACGTTACAACTGAAATAAAATTAAATAATAATTAATAAATTTTTAAAATAAACAGAGTTGCGTACGCGGTGAGGGCGAAAATGCATATGAGCGTGAACTCTTGTTGTTAGTTAGAGGAGAATAGGCTATTAGCATTGTCGACGTTTAGTTTGAAGTGCGCACCATCATTTTGGAAGTGGTTGCGATCGACTGCGTGGGATGGAAGGAAAAAAGTGATCAAAAAATAAACACGGCTACAGGTCTTGCGAACATTAATCCTGCGCCAGAATTTTTTTTGAAATGACAGTGTGATCAGCCGCGGAATATCAGGTCCTACCCGGACAAAACACCACTACCTGACCAACTACGTTACGGTAACCGGCTGATAAGATTTTCTTCAGCAAGAGGATAATTGAATTTTTACCTGAATTTAAGTTAATACTTAGTTTTTCTATTCTTATCAGTTTAATAGTTACCTACGGCCATGGGGTCGCCAGCGGTGGGCAGCGGGAGCCTTGAAACTTTTTAATCAACTGGCCATGACGAGTATTCACAGGCGCGTAATCATGGAAAATTTGCCAGAAACCCACGAAAATTATGTGTTTTAATTAAGATTTTATTCTTGTTTAATAAAATATTAAGCCTTTACAACTTATAAATTTTATTTTTCCTATAACTCATATCCTCTTTCTATCATCTCCCCCCCGGCTCATTGGCTGGCGACGGCCTTGCCAACGGCCAGGAAGATGTGGCCGATTGTATAGAAAAAAGGTTATTTTGATACGTTTTAAATCCGTTTTCGCCAATTTCAATTGAAGTATCGTTTTCGCAATGCGTATTCTAAGTTACACATTGTTGTCAATTGAAATAAGTCCAACCACTGTCGATCGTAATCTTCGAATTCGGCAAACCATCAGCTCACCAGTTGGGCGAAAACAAATCACTGCCGACGACAGTGACGTGTAGAACATAGTTTTGTTTATATTAATTATCGTATAATTTAAATTTTACTGTATATATATATATAAAACTCGGCTCTTCGGGGCTCGGAAGGGGGCAAACCCCCTTCACCACCAGGTCTAGTTCTTGTATAATTTTTATAGAAGAGTAAACTTTTTAATTGGCTACGCCGTTCGACTACATTTTTTCGTTACTTTTTTGTTACATATTCCGTTACATAAAATGGTGACATTTTTTTGGGACAAATTTCGTGACAGCAACACTTCTCCTGATGATGCCTGGGGTAAATGTGGCGTAGCCATTAATGTAATGTACGTATTAATATTTAACAATTGTGTATTTTTAGCGGCCGGTGGGAAAAAGAAAATTTATGTAAGAAATTTTCTTCAGTATGGAATTAAAAATTGTGATTGCATATATCTAATTAGTAATAATAATATTAATGACAGTAATAATGAGACAAAATTAACGCCAATTTAACACGAAATTAAAAATATGTTGAAGTGATCGCGCGTGAATTTTTTTTAGCACCTAAAATATATGCACGCTTGAGTACTACCGAGGAACTGATGGCTTTTTGTCGTGTGAACTCGCATGATATGCAAGTCTACTTTGCTACAGGAGTTCGCTTACCTTTCGCGGTGTGCGTTCTTAGAACTGCAACACTTTTCATTATTAATTGATGCATTTTTTAAAACATATGAAGCATTTATTTTACACCCCCGTGTATATTACATGATTTATAGTTTTTATTTATTTATTCTTTTTTTTTTTTTTTTCGTCGGGGAACCATCGAAAGATCATTTATAGTAATTGCGGACTGCAATTGTGTAGATATCCGGATATTTTACTGTAAGTTCGGGAGCAGTATTGTCTATAGCTGGTCTCGAAGAAGCAAAAAATATTCGTTCTCATTTGATTTTTCATATTGCCTTATTTATTTTAATCCTGCGGCATAAGAAATTTATAGTAATGTGTATGCGCGGTTGATTCTGGTTCAGTTTGAGTATTATTCGGGTGTTTCGTCTGATCAGTCGATTAGTTATTGTAGTTCTCTGACTCGTTACTTTCGATACGCCATTCTTATACTACCTTCCGTACTGATTATGTGTTATTTATTGAAAATCCCGGAATAGCTAATTTTTCTTTAATTTCTTTATTGCGTTTGGATAGTTTTTAGTATCGTATTACCAAGAGATTTTTCCTAATTTTGTTTAATCATTTGGCACCATTGTTCACATTTGGTGATTAAACATGAGAAAAGCAAATTGAATCCTCCATAAGCGGGCCATATTTTAGATTCTGTATGTTTCACCGAACAAAATGCGGAAAGACGTTAATTGAAGTCGTATTAGAAATTACTACCTAAACGGTAAATCATTATTTTTTACTCTTCTACAAGAATCGCGGGGGAAATGATAATCATTCGGAAGTTCCCGGGGGTGTCCTACGAGTATGGTAAGATCTGAAGAATCGAATTGTGCCGAATATGTGTCTAGGCTGCGAGACTAAAAATTATGCATTAGAAGCTGGATAGTTGATTTTTTTTTTTTAACAGACGTATTTTTTGCATCACATTATAGAACAGCTATGAAACAACTAAACTATAAAAATGAAAGGGTTCTTAAATATCGGAAAAAGTGAAAATCAAGTTTTGTGGAAAAAACGAAAAAAAAAAAACAAAAAACAACTCCATATTCCGTTCTATATTAGTTACGGAGTTGATTTTTTCTATAATCGACGTATTTCCGTTTTTAGAATACCGGAAAAATATAAACATTTTGAAATTTAACGGTTCAAATTTAGGAAAATATAATGATCTTGGAAGATGACATTTCCATGGAAGCTAGAAAGTCTTTTTTTTTCTTTTCTTTTTTTTTTTTTTTCTTTTTTTTATGACGTTTTTCATTCCCAGAGTAACTTAACTATGGGGTACCCCCTGAATTTTAAAATAGCCCAAATTTTGATAAATACATTTTACGTCGTTTTTAGTTCATATTCGGATTCAATAGTCGTTATTTGTTGGTATTTAAGGTAGTAAGTTAGGCTCTGTTATATTTTTCAGTCTAGTGATTTTCTGTAATAAAACAAACTTTAATAACAAACAATATAGAACAATAAATTAGATAAATACCTTAATTAGAAACCTTTTTCGGGCATAACCAACTAAAACTAACTTAAAGGAAACCAAAAACATACTGAAGTGAATATAGGGAATACATGTGTATATATAGTAGATGTAAATACACATGTATTCCCTATATTCACTTCAGTATGTTTTAAGTTTCCTTTAAGTTAGTTTTAGCTGGTTATGCCTGAAAACGTTTCTAATTAAGGTATTTATCTAATTTATTGTTCTATATTGTTTGTTATTAAAGTTTGTTTTATTATACAGTTTTAACAAACAGGATGTATTCACCTACATCTAGTGATTTTCAATTGGTTTTCTTTTTAGTATACATGTAAAGAAATACATGAAGATTATTTTTGGAGAAAATGTGAAAATTAATTTTTCGTTCTTAATTCCTATTTTTCATTTTTTTTTTTTTTTTTTTTGTTTTTTTTTGTAATAACGATGATTTATCTTTTCTTCGGTTGAAATTCATTTTTATGATTCCTTTATTTTTTAATGGTTTTCCTGTTGCTGATATCGAACTGTAAATTACTACTGTTTATGTTTGCTATTACGTTTCTCTTCTCCCTCGACAACAGGATGTTTAAATAGCTGCTCTACCGTATCGTTTTATTGTTTCCAGTTATACTTAAATTGCTACTAAAAATGCATTAAAAAGACGATAATATTTTCTATTTCTTTCGCAAAATCATAAATTTTCTTTTAAAGAACCACTCGTATTTTTTAGCCGTTGCATTAGAAATCGGTTAATTATGAAATTTATCGCGAAAAAAAGTTTTCGAATTATTCTGTTTGCAAAAGGGGAAAAGCTTGCTACTGTATATTAGTAGTTTTGCAATTAGGTTACTAATTACCGACTATGTACATATCTCTCTTCATTTATTGCTTATTAGTCGGGGAACGTGAAAAATTCTCCTCAGGAGTACTCTTAAGAATTACCATCCGCTCTTTCATTTTTTTGCACGATGATGCAATACTGGCTTTTATTCGTAATTCGGAAATTATTGCTTGGTTTTTTTTTTCCTATGTTGTTTTATGGCACATTGAAGATTCTTTTAGTCCTAGCCTAAAAAAAATAAAACTGCAAAAATAATTTAAGAATATCATCAGTACGTGTTTACATTTTTCATATTCATATTTTGGCGGTACTAGAGGAGACATATTTGACCAGATTTTTCTAAGCATGTTGCGTGGATAGAGCCCATTAACGCGATAAGTAAGCTGTGTTTCAGTATTTGAACGATAAAAGTTCGTATATAAAAAAAGGAATTGCCCATTGACAATAAAGCGCGAATTAACTTAAAAATTTTTACGCTGACAAAAATGGAAAAATAGTGTAGCCGACGCTGAATCGAGAAAAGCATTGTGGGAAAACTACGTAAAAGAACTGTTCGGTGAAGTAAATAATAGAGATAAAGTAGAAAGCAAGGTAAAATGCGAATCGGGACCGAAAATTATCAAGTCCGAGGTGCGAAACGTCATTTGGAAAGCGAAAATCCGTAAAGCTCCAGGAGAAGACAATATTACATCTGAAGTATTTAAAATACTGAAGACAGAAAGTGTAGGAACGCTACAGGAAGACTGCACAACAATATATACGAGACTGGCGAAATTCCTACAGATTGGCTTCAATCTAGATCTTCTTACCGATTCCAAAGAAACCTGGAGCGAGGAAGTGCAGTGATTTCAGACTGATAAGCTTAATGAGTAATGCGTTGAAAATATTTTTGCGAATCATTCAAAAACGAATTTATAAGAAACTAGAAATGCATATGGGGGAAACACAGTTTGGATTCAAAAACGGTATGAGTACACGTGAAGCAATCTTTTGCATCCAGGGTATGTTCCGTTCGAATAGAATTGGCCACTGCCGCATATTGAAAAGGACAGATAATCATTATAGAGAGTTGAGTTGGCCAAATAAGTACAATTTAAAAAAAAAAGAAAAAAGCACGGAATTATTATTTTTGATGATGGAGGTAACAACGCAATCAAAAAGAGGAGAAGGTGGAGAATCAAGGTCTATCTTTGGGTCGGGAAAGTTTTTGATCTAATAAAATAAAATTATGAATAATTGCGAATAACAGATGTTTAAATTGAATATTAAATGAAATGTACTCGGAACGATTTCGGGAATATCTGATCTTCGGCTGGAGAAAAGGAAAGATATATTAATAAAGAGTAGCGTAGTGTATGTCGAAATTTGATGGAAATCTGACAAATTTTCTCTCCTTTAGTTAAAAATAGGCGATTGTCACAAACTTTACTAATCTGTCGCTCTCTTTTCTAGTTGAAAATGAAGCATACATTCTAAGATCGTTCTAGAACGTTTTTTATTTAATATTCAATTCGAGTGTCTCTTATTTTATTACATTAACTTATCAACAAACAGGAGATATATACGTAGGTGCAATAATACATTTTCTATCGCGATATTGTAGGAAATTTGCGGTTTGTATTTAATTTCCGAGGTGGAGAACTCTTAATCTTTGCAAAAAAAAAAAAAAAAGAAAGAAACTCCTTCAAATCTAAAAAGTTATACAATGTTAACTTTTTCGAAAAAATCATTCTAGATGTATGTAATTCTGTTGGAAAAAATTAACATAAACAGCTGCCGATTTGTTAGCGAAACCTGTAATTTTATAATTTTCTAAGAGTCCAGTTGTGCGCGGGCGTGGCCGGATGACACCGCAAGACGTGCATTTTAGAGGATTTTTCAATGAAATTATAGCTGGGAAATAATTGCAACACGCTGATGATATTAATCAAACGGCGCTTGTTAATAATTTTTATATTTAATCTACGTTTTATATGCGGGCTAGTCGAAACGAATAATTACCGTTATCACAGTAGGATATGCGACTTGTAATTTGATATGCTATTCGCTTATTATATATAATTACATGTTATGTTATCAGTGTACCGATTCAAAGGTGTGGTGATACCATGTTCGGTTGTTGTTGGTTTTTTTTTTTTTTTTGGCCGAAACATTTTATAATCGCGAGTTGATTTTTGATAAAAATTCGATCATTCGCCTTGCGCAAATAACTATATTTCCTTCATTTGCTTTGGACCGATAAGAAATTAAGTGGTCGAGCTCATCTTTTTTAAATTCTGATCATTATTTTAGAAACAGGTTGGTAAATGCTTGCATCTCCTGCGGATTTACTGATTTAGAATGTTTTTTCTTTCTTTTTTTTTTTTTACCTCTTTTCATTGTTTCTTTACATCGAAATAATAAGACGCCCGTAATTCTTTTTTCTTTCTTCTTTCGGTGTATGCATTATTATTATATATTTTCAATGTCGCAAAATTTTGGACGAAATTAATGCCATGTTAAATTGGCCGAACTGCTTTTTTCCGGTAATAATGGAAAAAATATGCATCTGATTCAGTAGATTATTTCGTAACTGTATTAAAAATAAGTTACAAATGAAACTGAAGGAGCAGATAATGTTGCAGCCAGGTTTTGAGTAACGGTTTTGTGTAGATGAGAAATGATTTTTAAAGAGAATCTGTATTGTGGATTAATATAAAGTTATTGGAGATATGAAATCGGAAAGTCTGCAGAATTCCGAATTTATTGTGATAAAAAGAGAAACCCTTGTTGTTTTTTTCGAAAATTACCTAGTTAAAGTCACCCGGTATTGTTCTGTACGAATTATAGAAGACGATCAACTGGCGGTCCGGGGCTTAGTGAGATCCATAGGATCAAATTGTAGCATATGAATATGTATAAATATGATCGTGTCATTTTTGCACCGAAGAGGAGGTTTTTTTTTTCTTCTGGGTTGGTGATAGATGCGCCATTTGTCCACTGTCATGAAAAGGGGCTGAACTAACGAAGGAAAAGTAATATTTAATTTGAAACTATAGTCAGTGTGTTAAACAAGAATGACTGCAAATTGTTTTGACATTAGCCACGAATGTCTATGCAGAATTTGTAGGAGAAGAAAAACTGTCGGGACCAAGTTCGAGGTGCACTGAGTGCTCGAACACGACTAAGCAGCAAAAGTTAATATATGAGAGTCGTTATCACCAAGAAGAGTTCTTAGGGATTATTTAAAAAAAATTAATTTATACGGTTAGACTTCGGTACCGTTTGATAAAATGAATTTGAATAAAGAAGCAAGAGCACCCGATAACGATATCACGCAGAAGTTTATAGGAGACGTATATTTAGCATCAACGTATTTTTAGATGCCATTTCAGCATTAATCACTGTGAAATGTGTGGTTGATTTATTCTATTAATTCCTTATCGTTACGAATCTGCTAAATAGCTTTTTTGAAATTATTTTATTTACTCTTTCGATAGAAGAATCTTTTTCACTATTGCATTTATATCTTTTCGAAAAAAAAAATCTTATAAAAAATCTTATAACAAAATCTTGTTCCCCGAGGAGGACACATAAATTGCTTCACTTCTGAAACAAATACCTGAATTCATCTCCTGGATAACGGTAAAAATATTTATTACTAATATCAGTAATGTATTTCTATAACTTTGCTATTTATATAATTTATAAACACAATATAAATAAAATCGAGAAAAAATGAACGAAATCCAAAAGTGTACTTAATATACGTAACGCTTCGTACAATCCACTTATTGTAAATTTAATGAATTACCTCAGATGTCGGATAAACATTTACAAATTGTGCTGAATAAACAAACGAGTTTTATCTGAGAAATTACACGTTAGGTAACTTGTTATTTTGATGGTTTTTTGATTTTCATGTATTTGACAGTAAATCGAGGATTTGTGACTTCTGAACAGAAACTTTTTTTTTTAATATCTTGTTGAGGATTTCGTACCAGAAATACATTCTCGGCTGCCGAACCGGAGGTCACGGGATCGAGACTTCGTTCCGGATCCGAGTCGCTATGTCTACTCTGAAATTGAATTGGGCACCAGAGAAATCTTGGGAAATAATGCGGCCTGGAGAAAGAAACTAGCCTCTGCCCTCCTCTCACACCAGTGCCGTAAGCTTTTATTATAACCTGAACCCTAAATTTGCTCTGTTATATTGTGAACCCTAAATTCGTTCTGTAAAGACTTAGTTTACTTTACACCGTACAGCAACACTCTAAATGGTTAGATTGTGGAGTTCATGCCTGGACTTTTGTGAGTTAAATGTTGAGAATTCTTTTCATGTAAAAATATAGGCAAGCACCTAGCCTCCTTATGTCGAAGCCGTGTTTTCTGACCTGATGAATCTACTTTTCTGAACTAGTTGAAGCAATGAAATTCCCCTGATGTATGTCCAGATTAGTGTCGTATAGATTTTTTTCCCTGACGTAGAAAATTTTTTCCGATGAACTGACACTTTTGGAAAAGCGTTACTACTAAGAAAAAAAAGTTGTATTTTGCTTCTTTAAGCTCTTATATATAATTTTTTTTTTGTATATACCTTTGCAGGGCTCTAAACTTGATTAATTTTTTTTTCTGTTTGTCCGGTTTTCCGTTTTTACCTTAAGAATTGTGGTCGCGAAGTATAAAATTAGTCTCACTGAAAGGCGTTATCGGGGCCGTCGCGATAGCCTAGTGGGGTGAACTCTTGATCGTTGAGACAGTGGTCAAGAGTTCGATTCCCAGCGGCGGCTAAAAAGAAATAGACTGATTTAATTTAAAATGAATAGTTAGTGGCCAAATGGTATTTACAACCAGGCCAGGTTTATATATATATATATATATATATATATATATATAAAAAAAGGCGTTATCGGGATAACCTTTTTTATTCTGTTCATCCTACAAACTTGCGTCACATTCCCATTTAGATTTTTTTTAATATAGCGACCGCTGCACCGTTAGAAATTTATAAAAAAAAAGCCTTTGCGTTGTTTAAAATTTAAGAACTGTTAGTGCATTGGGATAAAGATTATTTTATATTTTATAAAACATTTAATTAGTATTCAAGCTATAAAATGTTCATTAACGCTTTTAGGGCGACGCTGAATTTCGGTAGAGTCTGCGTGCTAAGACGAAATACACGTGCGGAATTTGTATTACCTTAAGGTCTGTTTCGCTATCTAGCTAGAAATGTCCGTTCCCGGACGGTAAATGTTCATTGCCCGTTTTATTAGAGCATGTTAAGTCCGCACGTTGAACATTTGTCATAAATTTATTTATATTTCGATAGCTCGGTGGAAAAACTGGACACGTCAAATTTTGTTTTAAAACAGGGACATGTCGAATTTCGACTCGAAAAGTAGACATGTTGGAAAGCAAACACGTGTCGACCGTGGTGTTCGCTTTTTGAATTGAAATTCACCCGTCCCTGTTTTGAATCAAAATTTGACGTGTCCACTTTTTCCACCGAGCTGTCGTTTGAAAAAGTGCAATTCATATTTTATGGAAATAAAATTCGTATTTTATCGCTTATATACTCTCTGAGAAAACGATGCGGGAACTGGCTCTCTCTGTATGTGCCAAATAAATTTTGTTTACATAAGTTTATCTGTTACTTACAACGTGATAAAAAATCCTTCAAAAAGGTAATTTTTTCTTCTAATTGTTTATTTACATAATGAAATTAATAATTACCACTGAGGAGAACAGCTGCAAGTTTTCCGCGAAGTCAATCTATTCAATTAGCACCTTATTCATTGTTGCTAACTGCATCAGAGTCATGCGAGGACGTTCAACGCGGTGTTCATCGTAGTTGATTATTCCTCGCAACTCCACGCATACTTACTTTGTGTACATACCCTCTCACGGCATATATGGTACTGTATTTAGCTTTTTGTTCACGACGATTCAAATGCAGCTTATATAATACATAATGCTGACGAACAATAGCTACTGTTTCCGGATTTTTCATTCTCCGTGATTTCATAGCAAGTAAATATTGCTTGTCTGACGAACCTTCCAGATAAGTATGTTATCGCAAACGCAAAAGGTACACTATTAACGCACTGATGCATTCCCCTTGAATGTCTGTCTAGTTTCGATAGACCGAGTAGGATACTTGGAAAATTGCAGAGATTAAAAGACGTCTAATATAATGTGAACAAGATGTAATATATATATATATAATTTAACTAATGCATTTTGGTCGAGGAAGTCTCGCGAGTCTGTGAATTATATCGTCATAGCTTCTGCCGTCATGGTGAATCGGCTAAAAAATGGTGAAAAGTGGTACGTTGAATAATGCAGTCATGTTGCGAAAGAGGACGCCTTTCATCGAGTAAATGGCCGGAAAGAACCCACTGGGATCAATTAGATTGTGAAACTTGCTTGAATTTGAGGGTAGCCGAACAACAAAGTAATAGTTGTAGTAGCGGTATCATCCGCGTGCCCTGTATAAGTGGGCTGGAACACTAAGTGTGTGTATGGAACATAATCGGATAATTGTAGCAGCGATCTCGTAGGTAGGACTGATGAAGAACTGGTCGACACCGTGTGCGGAGAGTTACGATGAGTATGTGCCTATTTAATTAAAATCCCAATTATTTTAAAAAATAAATTATTTTTACGCTACTACGATTGATCCCACGAATAATGTAGCTAATAAAAAAAAAAACCGCGGAACATCGAGCGGTTTTTATTTGCTTAATCTTGAATCGACCGAAAGCTGTTGGAAGGAAGATATTGAAATATCCATAGTCTTTTAAGTACTAGTAGTACTTAATACAAAGCTGTAACGGCGAGTTTAATTACCAATAGTTTTAGTTAAATAACTGCGAATAATAAATGTGTCGATAGAGGCGACAAAATATTTATTTGCAAGCGAGTGTAATAGAGTGCACGCACACACACACACACATATATATATATAAAAAACTCGGTCCTTCGTGCCTCACAAGAGGCCCGCCCCTTGACCCCGCCAGGGGATACCACCGGGCGTCCAGCTCTGTCACTTCCGTACTTCGCATAGAACGAGGGAAATTGACAACGCCATTCTTTCCGAATGGGCGTCAAAAAATTTTTCGATACGCACCTTATTATATATAGAATATATGTAACGTTTTGGGATAAAAAAGAGTGATGGGAGTCGGGCTAAGAATGACGTCATTAATATATATATGTTTGTATTGTTATATCACAGAGATCTGAGCGACGGAATAAAAGAAATGAAGTTGTAGATCTCGATAATTATAGTGTTCTAATCGATCTATGCCAAGGATTTCGGTAAAAGAAGAACTTTTCTTCGACCAATTTGGCAAGTCTGCCGTTGTTCTCAAATTCCTGTTGAATTCTTGAGTGTTTATTTAAATTCTAGAACTTCAGAAGTAGTTCCGAATGTGTGTTATATTTTTCACTTGATATATTAGAAAAGGAATGAATTATCTTACGGACTGGTAGCCGATAAATTAATACACGACCTTCTAACGTTTTTTTAGTTTGGTAAGTTTTTTTTTTTTTTTTTTTTTTTTGGTTGAATTAGTATAAACACCTGTAAGCTCGCCTTATCGCACATGCCTCAGCATACACTCATATATTTATGCGCGCATGTCGGTCCGGCGTGTACTATGTATATCTGTAGTCACTGATTTATTATTGAGATTGCATTTTTACTTCTATTCTCGGTTGAATTGGAACGGCCGATACGGAATTAAATATCGTTATATGATGCTCTGTATCTTCACATGAATTTATTAACGATATTACATTATTTCGTATTTACTGAAATGACCTGGTCTAGAACTTTCTCTTGTATAAATGAGACAATGGAAACGAAGACGCATAAATATTCCTTTAAGAACGGGTTAGGCGGTACTGATTTGTTACTTCTGGTTCACTTACTTTCGCTTATTCCTATTAGTGTTTATATAATTTAGTGTAAATAGCAGCTTTGTGTGTTAAACCTTCTCATCCAGCTCCATTTAAGTATGTCGGTCACAGTTTATGTGCGTAGAGTCTGGAATATTTATAAAAAATCTAAATATGATATCGGAGTAGCTCTCTACGGTTGCGTACTGTTGTGTAAAAGTCTACGCTTTTTTCTCGGAGTACATTCAGTTTTTTTTACTGTTCTTTAAAGAGCCATCTCATAATTTTCCCACGTTAAATCGTGTGTCACTGTTTGCACCTATTGTGACCGGAAGTCGAAAGTGTTCACTTTTTATGTTTATAGTGAATGTTCATGTTTGCAATCGAAAAAGCAGACGCGATATTATTGGAAGCCTAGTCTCGTAGTGGAAAGATCGAGCTGCCGTCATGAGGATAGCGGTGCGTGAAACTCGCGCATAAAAATTCTGTATTAGCCGACAATAACGTCGTCCTGGTTTAGACACGTGTTTCTACCTTAACAGCGGAGTTTCAATTATTATCGTATTGAAAATTTAATTATAAGTTATCGTTTTATGTCGAGAAAAAAATCGCCCATCTGAGGATTAAATTCTCCGTTCGATTAAAAGCTTTTGGACATCCTGTTAGAGTGTAAATCGCCAACGGATGATTAATTGATGTGTTTGAGCTTACCTGCCCCTTGAAACTCTAGTCAAACTGATGAAGCCGGTATAATCTAATCTGATTGTTATTTATGACACGATTGTTGAACTACGATCTGCTGAACAGGTCGATTTTTTCAATGAATAACAACGAACAGATTTCTACAGAGCAGTCGGTTATTTTAGATGGGTTTTATTTCTGGAAGTTCATTAAATGAAGGCTTGTTTCTTTATATTTGGTTCATCTTTTGTTTTGCAATGCTTTTGACACTGATGGTAGAATTGGAGTCAATGGTTGTGTAGCAAGTCGAAGCCTTCCTCTCAGAAATTAGCGTATAGTTGTTTCCATACGACTGGGCAGTATTTTTTTTTCCTGTTCAAGTGCAAACTTAATTATGTTGCTAAGTAAGCATCGTCACGAACAATACACACAAAAAAGAAAAAAGGGATTTTTTTGTTTTGTTTTTTTTTCGTTTTTTTTTTTTTTTTGATATAGTAAATTGGTATTAATTAAATTATATAATAAAGGCGTTTTAAAAACCCGTAAAAACTTTTTATGCGTTTTATGCGTTTTAATTATTATCCCGAATGAGGGAAGCTAATTTAGTTATGCACTTAAGGGTATGATGCCTAGACACACTAAATCCTTGAATGTGAAATTTCATTTATTTTTTATCTTAAAGTATTACTCGTAATATAGTTTTATTATTGTCACTATTGTTGTTACGAAATCGGAGAGATGGGTTTCTTTTAATGGGATTAGATTATTTCAATCTCTAGATCAACAATGCTTGTAATGTTAAAATTAATTATACGAATTTTAAAGTTATATATCGTTATTTGGGTGCTTCGGTAATTGTATATTACAAATAAATAATTAAGTAATTGTCCGACGCGATGAGGAGTTACTTAATGTGTTATTTACGTTATACGAATTTTCATTCACTATTCCATACATATAACATTGATTATTTTTAATCGGAAATATAAATTGACGTCGCTTACACTTCGTTATAAACTTAAACATTTTTCAAAAATAATGAAATCATTCACAAAAAACACAATTAATTTTAAAAAAAGTATTTAAAAATTACTGTCCGATCGGTCTCGTCTATATTGTGTATTTATACATATATAAAGATATATGTGTTAATAGTGAGTGAAAATTCATATAATGTAAATATAACACATTAATTTAAACTCTGCAATGTTGGACAATTATTTAATTATTTATTTATTTATTTGTAATATATCTATAGTTTATGGTAAGTATAAACCATTACAATTGTATAGCTAATGATGATTTTGCTGTTGGTACAAACTTGTAAAGGATGAATAAATCGGCGAAAATTACGATAAAATCGATTTTTATTAACATCGGACAACGATACTTTTTCACAACTTGGCATTTTTTATTTAATTAAATATCACGGTGGAGCAAAAGGTTATATTAACGGAAGAATTTAGAACAGATGTATATTTTTCCGGTTTTATTTGCATAGGAAATGTAATAGGAAATTAGTATTACACAGAAAAATTGAAAATCACTGGTCACCGCGCGTTGAATAATCACTGTTGTTATTTTGGAATAATTACTACCGTTCGACATTTCTCAAGAGTCACCGTTGTTAAGTTCGAATTCCTGACCAACTCTTTTTTCCGAGTTATTATATCTTCGACTACGCTCGTTTTCATTCATCTCGCTATTGTGATCGACCGGTTTCTTATTTCTGTCTCGATTTACGAGATTCTCCTTCCTCTCATGCAAAATCAGCTGTTAACCCCTAGCCAGCAACTAGTTCTCATGCACACACACACACGCACCACACTTGTTTTACTTTTTTGCTGATTTTTATCACATATATAAAACCATTTTTTCTGCGTCACGTTGCAAATATACACGATTTAATCAATTTCAAAATAATCAACATTTATCGTATCGAAATATTATTATTATTATTATACGTATATTATACGTTAAATGAAATATTTTCCGATAATGCAGTCAAATAAATAATGTGTGTTGCGACCGGCCACATCGTGTTAACTTATACGGTGTAATAGTTAATCGTACAAATATATTGTGTATTGATTTTATATTAGGCGGCGGGGGGGCTAACTAAATCTACGCGATGTAGTTACCGAGTTCTGATTTCCTCGTTCCGTTCTAGCGATACTCAGGTATGCTACTACCCGATGATGATAAAAGGGTTATTATTATTAACATTATTATTATTATTATTATTAATTAATTAATTATTAATTATTAATTAATTATTAATTAATTAATATTTTGTATTGATTATCAACTGTGTCATTATTATTCTAGTATGTAGGATGTCCTTGATGAAGATGTGAACTTTGTAATGAACTTTTCAAAAATTATTTCGTAAAATACGCGGTTTCCGTATTAGTCGCGATTATGTCATATAGCACACAAGTTGCGAGCGATGCGTAAACCGGATATGGACTATGCTTGATTTCTCTTTCCGCTGTTGCTACCGCGCCGAACGAGGCGACGTTTTTAGTCTTGTAGCGCGTGTGATGGATGATTGGTCGCGCAGATTGTTCCGCTATCAGGGAGAACAATGGATTTTCTCTGATTCAGAGTCACTTCACGACTATGATCACTTCGCTGCGAATTAAGCGTTAGAATGAGAGAACGATAATCTATCTGCGCACCGGCCAATGAGTATCGAACCTCTGTCGGTATCGTTTGAGGAGAGAGTACAGTGACCGCGAACGGAATCGAATGAATTTCGAATTTATGCATATTACCAGCGCGTCAAACGACGTATGGGGCCCCCCGTTTGTTGCGACTTCACCGGGCAACGCATTGAAAGCATGCGCCCGGACTACTGATATCGTGAGTCACGATGGCTGTGGCGTGCGCGTCCAGTCTGCTTAACGAAATATGCGTATTATTCGGGAAAAGATGGAGCTCGCACGTGTTCGAAACACCTTTCCGTTTCCATATTTCCATCCATCTGGCTCCTTTTCAAGACTCGTATCTCTCTATCGTTATCGTTACCTATTTTTTAACCTCATTATCCGTACTACCATCATCACTAAGACACCAGGGCGCGCATCGTTTTATGTGCACATCACTTCCTGTCTGATTTCGTTGCCGCTAGTTTTATCGCACGTCTTCTCCCCTTATAATAATAAAATATTAACGCCATTTCTGGTCCGCTTAAAGAGCCGTTCACAGTAGCACGCCGCCGACGAGAGAGCATTCGACGCTAGCGAGATTTTTCGAGAATTTTTGTAATCAGGATTATCGTGTTGTGTAACGATGTCACGTTTAATGAAACTGTTAAACTCCTCTACCATCACTTCCATGTAAACAAACAAGTTTGTCGCAGCAGCGTGAAATCTATTTAATCCAAGTTCGTTTTAGCCGTAGTGTCTAATAACTCTGCATCACGTCAGATTTTATCGTTCGAGATAATGATCGATTTTTCGATTAAATATTTCGATTATGAATTCCTGCGCCTCTCTCGAAATGTTGTAAACTTTGTTTTAAACGCGTGGAATTATTTTGATAAATATTATTTTCAGACGTTCAAAGAGGAACGGACGAATATTAAACACCAAGTATCTGCTAGCTTTTCTCCAATAATACGAGTAAAGGAAATTTTGAAGTAAAAATTCCTCCCCCAACAATATTTTTTATTGTTCTACGCTGATCGAATTTATAAATACTATTTCGGCTTACAGAACAACCGTTTATTCTGCGCTTTACATATGCCTACTGCCAATTTATCTCTAGAAGACGGAAAATTATTCATTCGATATTGGAATAAAATGCAAATATAATTAAACAAATTTAAGTGTATAAATTATATACCAATTAGAAACGTTTTCAGGCATAGATGAACGGGTAAAAATAATAATAATGCAAATAAAAGCATAAAAAATCTTAGGGTTTATTCTGATCACATACTTTGTCTCTGGTTTTATTTGTATGGTAAATTGTTAGCTATAACCATCTCTGAGAACTGTTCTTAATTACTATGTCGTTTATACATTTAAATTTGTACTTTGTTTCAAATTTACTATATTTATATCTAACAATACAACGACAAACATGCTTTGGAAATGCTACTTTTTACATTATCTTAAGTAACGATATCAATAATAATTTCTTTTCCTTTTTAAAATTAACAAATCTTTATAATACTTTATAATAATTAGCATATGTAATTACATAAAAGATGCAAATGGCCATGCGGTCGAGCATCTTTCAAATAAATAAATATAAACCTAAACTGTACATATTAAATTATTTTATATTAAATTATATTGTTTTGATAGTAATAATTATTATAGAAGGGTTGGATAAAAGGCGGCTGAACTATAATAAAGAAAGAAGAGGTGTTTAAATAAAATAAATAAAAATACTTCTTTAGATGGGAGGCGTAATGTGAAACAGGGGGAAAATATTTCTATTATTTTTCTGTTTTTTGTTGTTGTTTTTTTGTTTTTTTTTAAGAGAGAGAATTAAAAGTAAATTTATTAGTTGACGATTATTCGGTATGGCAAGACTACTTTTGTCGCACATTTGATGGGTAATTGCGTAGAAACTTGACGTGTCTAATTAAATTTAAACGCCGATTTCAAATTTTTTTGAAACAATTTGACGCCCTTTATAGCTTAAACGTTGAATTTCAAATTATTTCACTGGAACTTAACTTTAAAAAAAAAAAAAAAAAAAAAAAAAAAAAAAAAAAAAAAAAACTTTCAAATAATTGTAAACTGTTTTTTTTTTTTTTTTTTAACGTAAATCTACAATGTAATTTAAAAAAGTGTATAAGCTTCTAAGATGTTGGTGTGATGTCGCGTTAACTCGCTATTAGGCGCTTTCATGTAGTGAAAATTTCCATTAGTCATCTAGGAGATTGTGCTCTTTGTCGCGTTTTGATGGCGCTGTAAGTTTTTACCGAATTTTGACAAGTAGAGTCTTATCGAGTTAAATAATCATTTTTAAAATCCGTAAGTAACACTTTTCATCGTTGTTTTCTATTTTTATGGAATGAGGGGGCATGGTTAATATTTTTTACATGTATCGTAATTGAGTATCGCAGGGGTGTGGTCGTCTGGACGTTTGATCGAACTATAAAGAATGTACATTTTAAGTAATAGACTACGCAAATTTTAAATTAGAAAATTATTAAAAATTAACGTCTTAGTTCTTTATACGAATTTGTGATTGATGATCACGTTTGAATATGAACTTATTATGTAGGAAAATATTTTATATTCAGGCAGAATCCTCATGACTTAAAAACGTTTTTTCCAATTATTACTATACATTAAGAGAACTCCCCTAAGTAGTCTCGGTTGCGCGTTAGCTTTGAGGTTAAGGTGCTTAGATAACCAAATCAGAGATGGTGTCATTAGTTGTCTCGTTGTTCCGGACTCGAGGCGCTATCCTAGCGGTGAAAGCACATAGTATCTGAAACAGAAGCGATCTAGGAAAGTAAAGGCGTTCATGATCCTCAAAGTTCTGTTTTCAGATCTCTTCAGGGACATTAATGAAAAGAGCTAATTCTGCAACAACTGTTATCATCATAGAGGTTCGTGGGGTACTCACTTTTTGCTTTTTTTTTTTTTTTTTTTTTATTTCATTTTTTATAAATATCCCGGTGTTAGCGTTGCGTACGGTAAAAAGTTATTTTTAACAGAATGTTTTATTAGCTTTTTTGTCGAAACGTATTATAAAAAAATGAAACCACTCGTATAACGAGAATTTATTAACGTTCGCCATTTTTAACATGTTCAATTATGCTAAAGTTTAGTACTGTATTTTTTTGTTGCAGACGAAAGAGACGCGATACAAAAGAAAACGTTTACAAAATGGGTGAACAAACACTTGAAAAAGGTAGGTAAATTTCACGTAATAACAACCCGTAACTGTAAAATCTATTTCTACGGAATGTTACCGAAGAATACGGTGCGTAGTATATCATCGTGTTTTTAATGGTTTTCCGCTTTCAAGGTGAGATTTTCTCGCGTTAGAGTAATTACGCAAAGCAACTGGGCTTTGCATCATAGATTCTTTTTATCCGGCCTGTTGTTCAATAGTCGGAACCGTTACAAGAGCTGGTGGACAGCAACAGAGAGGTCGTTGTTACAAGCGTGGAATCGGCGCAAGTAGGGGACTGCATTATACGACGATTCGATAAATGCTTTTGATATTCTATTATTGTTATCATTTTTTTTCTTTTCTTTTGAAGCAAATAATTGATGAATTATAAGGGAAAGTAACACTAAACAGTTAGGAAGGTCTGATATTAGTAAGTTTCGCGACCAATTGAACGCTTAAAAAATACACAAAGTAAAACGAAATATTGAGCGCAATTTTCGAGTGGCGATTAGGTAATTTCGACTTGTAGGTTCCGTCATTAGCCGATGTAGTGAAAGACGCGATAAGGTTATTAGTTGGTGTGTGGGTTGACTCCTATGGTAGCTCTGAACTAAACATTATCGTGGGCATTGTTTTCAAGGCTGCCATGGCACCAAGCTAAACGTATGTGCTCCTTTCATTCTGGATTCTCTAAATATAATGTAAAATATTTTATTCGAAATAGTTTAGAAAAGTTCTTCCAGAGAAATACGCGGAGAATAGCTCTTTGCAGTTGTTACGTATTCTGCTAACAACTTTAAGTCTGGAGCATTTAGTGTGGCAGTGTATAGAATATGAGCAGGAAAGAAGGGGAAGTTCATTAAGCTTATATTACCGAAGAAGCTGTGTATATAATACCGTACCTCTGACAGTTCTGGGAATTGTAGATCAGCCGAATTCGTGTAAATGTGCTTATACAATTTCATTAAGGCCGCGAAAATAGAAGTTTAAAGCAATTAGAAAGAATTGGCCAAATAGGAGCTAGGCCAGAGAAAAAAAAAACTTGTTGTCGTCGAGTAAATGATGGGATGAACAAATTTTTTGTATCGTGGAAAAGTTTTTGATGCGTGCTAGAGTCGATTTCAAAAAGCGTATTGTTGTGCTTTTTGGGCTGCTGCGTACGACGTTTTTCTCAAATTAGAAAATTAACTTTTATAAAAAATTTCTTCGACGCCGAAGAGTTGTCTCGAAACAGTTGAACGCAAAAATCGGGAATGCCCCTCTCTAGGCGCATGGCTTTTGGATGAAACAAGGTTACGGTTAAAAGCCCGCTGCGACTTTTGTTAGATAAGGTCGCGTAGTCTTAATTTTGCAATCTCACCAGACTATTCGTGGTGTAGAATTTATAATTTTTTTTTTTTTTCAATTTCCCCGTCATCCGAGATCAGCGATTGGAAGACGATTCTGTTTATGAAATTTTTCATTGTAAAGCCATTTATTCTTTATTTAACCGTTATCGTCTTTATATTTTTTTATTTTTTAATAGGTACTATATAATAATCCATTTCCGTCTTTTATTTCCTTGAACAATTTTCGAAATATCTGTAATCCCAAAGAAAAACAATTTTTTTATTTAATTAACCTCTGTACTTACGGAAGTCAAACTTTTAGAACGAAATCAGAAGACTGCATTCGTACTGCTTTTTACGTTATGTATGCATGATTGTCGGCTTGCGCAGTTTAGTTGTGCCGTAATAAATTACAGGCCGAATGATTGTTTGCGCCATCGTCTTTCTTCCGATGACGTGATGACACATCATCCAATTTTGGTTTTGTTGTATAAGTAGTATCCAGAGGCCCGCTATATGAACTTGGGGAGCTCTGGGCAAAAATATGATTGGGGCTCTCTTAAAATTAAAAAAAAAAACAATATTTTTTACTAAAAAAATATTAAATATTTTTCACTAAAAAAATATTAAATATTTTTCAAAACCAGTACTTCTGCAAATAAATAAATAATAATATTAATGAAAAAAATTAAAAAATAATAAAATACTCTTATCAATCCTGGTTTGGAGTTACACCATGGCCGGACTGTTTTGTTTTCCGTTCTAGTTGTTTCGTTCAGTTGATTCAAAATCAAATACATCAAAGTTTGTTATGGAAGGTAGCGGTTATAACGGTAATTGGAGAAAATTGTGCGAAAAAGCTCCTAGCCACAAAAAAGTTATTAGCCGCGAAAAAGTAACTTTCTTAATAAAATTTTACCTTTTGTAGAAAGATCGAATGAATAATCTTGTAACTGCATCGGGTATAGATAAAAAGCTCTGGAACACAGGCCCGTGCCCAGAATTTTTTTTTGGGGGGGGGGGGGGTGAAAATTTTCTTTGCATATTTATTTTATAATACATTTTTCACTAATATTTGTACTATTAATAATTTCCATCATTTTGATTTATATATTAATAATTTATGTAAATGAATTACCCCGTATATGAACATTAATAAAAATTACATATGTTATTAATTATACTCGTAATAAAAATTTTTTTGCATAAAATATTAATGAAGTACCTAAAAATATGCAGCATATTTTTTCTTTTTTCTTTTAAAAGTAGATAAAAACACCCTAAAAAATCATCAATTATTATTTTAAATTTGTGATTTTTTTCAGTTTTTTTTTTTTTTGTATTTATAATAACTATTTCAGTTCTCATGGGGGGGGGGGGGGGGGTAACCCCTCCGTGGACACGGCCTTGCTGGAACACCATATTATTCGGGAGGAAAAAGAAACATGGCGAACGAATTTACGTAGCTTGATTGATGTACACTTTTCTTAGCTGAGAATAATCGACCGTTTCGAGGCGAAAAAAGGTACCATTGAACACGAAAATTGTGCTTTATCTCAACGGTGGTGAAATTTTGTATTAGTAAATATGATTCTAATTTAAAAGTTCACTTGGATTCTGTTTCTGACCGTCAACATAGGGATAATAAGGGGATTTTAACTTTTTAGGTTTTTGGGGTCTCTTTTCATGCGCAGCCCGGGGCAATTTGTCCCAGTTGTCCCTGGTAGTGTCGTACAGAAATTTTACAATGCATATACACGTACAAAAACGGTTTCTAAGAGTATAGATTTGTAATATTTCGTTTCCTTAATTTTGTATTTCGTGAAACACGAGAACATTTAGAAACTCCTGTAGACAAACCGTTAATCCTCGAGTGGTGGTGTAAACGTGTTTTGGAATATATGGAAAAATTCATTTAAGAGGATTATTGTATAAATCGGTCGTGCAATTGCGCGACACCACGGTGCCTGTCTGGAAATTGCAAATTGATTTTGCCCGGGTTCAAATCTGGGACGCGGTAGAATGTCCCGTTAGTAATCAGAGGTGAGAGAGACCAGTGCTGTTAAGCGAATCTAATTTTGTCGTAATTTTTTCGAATATCTGTTTATATCTGTTTATCCGGTTCCGTGAATTTAATCGGTGGTAGTAATCGTCGTCACCCTTTTACCGCTCCAGCGTTTAGTAGTGGCGAACGTCGACTACTAATTAGGACGCTAAATTGTCCGATTGAGATTACATTTTCTGCGCTGATGAACAGCACATGGTCGTCGCACAATAGACCTAGTACAATGCTAGTAATTTCGCAACTATTTCATTCCGTACATGGAGTGCGATCTTGCAGAATAATCAGTCTGTTGAACGTGCATCGGGTTTCTTAATTATTCCTCTCATTTTCTTTGTCATTCCCGGTGAATTTCTAGTGTACTCGTGTAAGGCGGCGGCGGCGGCCACGCAGTGTTATTTGTTATCAGATTTTAGAATTCAATGCCAAAATAAACATTTATCCTCTCTGCTAGTCGTTGCATATTCCAGTTTCTCAACAAGAATAGTTGCGCTGCTGATGTGATAATGTGTGTCTAGTCTCTTTCGTCATTCTGGCACTAATGTGTGATCTCTGCCGTGTTATTTATTTGTCTTCTTTGTTAATACTTCTTTTTCCTAATAGGGAGTAGTAACTCTACAAATATAGAACTAACTGTTCGAGCATCTGAGTTAATTCCAAATGTCCAACCGTCTTTGTGACAATAGCGTAAAAGTAATTATCTGGACACTAATAGAACACGTGCAGTGGATAATGATATTTTTTCCGCGAGTAGGCGTCAAATTCAACGTATTTTCTGTATTCTTCTTTTCCTAAGAAAATAGGGAGAAAAAAAAAGCGACGCAATATTTTATTCTTTCTATTGATCATGTAGTTGTCATTGAGAGCGAATTTAATATAACTGTACATACCGTCAATTATTATTATTATTATTATTATTTTTGTAAAAATAATTCAATTATCCATAATTTCTACATCCTACCTCTTAAATTTGAACACTTTCTTTTTTTTATTATTATTATTTTTTAATTCACTTAAACTAAAGTGATGGTTCATTCACTTTCTTTCATTTCCTTCTACTTCTACGTAGGTGAATACATACCTGTTTGTTAAAACTGTCTAATAAAACCAACTTTAATAACAAACAAATATAAGGGTAAAGAATAATTTATAACAATAAATTATTCATTACCCTTATATTTGTTTGTTATTAAAGTTGGTTTTATTATCCTTCTACTTCTGTTGTTCCCGCTTTCGAATTATTTAAATCCTCTATCCTTAAACGTTGAAGAATATATATTTTCTCCTTCTTTCCATTTTTTGGGCTAATGTCGACACAAACTTATTAAGTTCAAAAAAAACTAACCTTGTCGGGTCGGAAAATCGAAAAAGTCAGGATGTTTTTCTTTTTTACTTCTAGGACAAAAATCGATTTTTTTTTTATTAGTTAATTCCAGTTTTTAACGAATGTTTCCGTCAAACATTCCGGTAAAAATGGACGTTATTTTAGACGATTAGAAAAAAAATCGTTTTGCGTATGTTCATCATTTTTTTAATATATCAAAAATGATCTCTTATTCCACCGTAATAATATCGCAAGTGTTTAAAATTTTCACTGCGTTTTTACTAGTTTTTTTTTTTTTTTTTAGTATAACGTTAAAAGTATTTTGATATCTTTCGGAAAGACTTTGGCATTTACCATCGTCAGAAGTCGAACTTAAATAATACTATAGCAATAAAGTATATAGTTGTGTAGAACTTTTTAATAGCGCTTGGTTTATAATAAAGACGCGATTTGCATTAGTTAATTTTTCGCGTCTGTATATAAAATGTATATAAAAAATAATAATTTAAACAAGTATCTCAGTTTTTGAATTTGATCTTTTAAGCTTCATTAATTTTTTCGTAAATTACAGTCATTATTTTTCTTTTGGGAAACAAAAAAAAAAAAAAAAAAAAAACATTTCTATAACGTTCAAAAGTACCGTAAAACGCGGCTGAATAACAACATTCGTTGGTTATTAACGTTAGAAAAATGAAAAATTTTGAATTTTTTGGTCTGAACTCAGAGAGGTGCTTAAAAATCTAACAAAAGTCTATTTAAAATACATATCTCGAATGTGTTATTAAGTAGACACAAACGTAGAGGAAGATTATCTATATTAAATTTCAGTTTCTTTTCCATTTAATTAAGAAATTTCAATCTAGATGGATTTCTTTCGGTATCTTAAACACGACGATTTTCTTTATTTCAATGAAAGCCCGCTGCTCGTCGAACTGATATTATATGAGTAAATGACAAAACCCCCCATGTTTGACTTTCTAATTTTAGCTTAAATATTATAGGTTTTTTTCGGAAATAATTGTTTAGCGTTTTTATCGATTCAATTGGAAAAAGTTTTGCTGATAGCCCACTTTATTTTCTTTAGCACAGCGAAGGTGAATAAGATTAAAAAAAAACTGGCAGATCGTTTTAGTGTAATGCGGAATATGTTATATAACCAAAAAGAAATGAAAAAAAAAAAAAAAACATATTGCTCAGCGTTACAATTGAGATTTAGCATTTACTCGCTGTTTAAGCTTTAGTGAAAATTGTGATCTCTACTGATGGTGGTTAACAAATTCTCCTGGAGCTTTTACTGTAGCTTAAGTGTTTTAATTACAAATCCCACGAAACGGAAAAATTGCGAAGGGTTCTTTATAAACGGCTGGGTCTTGAAGGGAATAGGAAGGGAATAAAATATTTTCGAATACATTCGAAAATATACTTTTAGAAAATTAAACACGTGATTAAATTCAATTATTTCACACACCAATTAGAAGCTCGTTTGATAGCGACTTATTTTCTAGATTATCAGTTGATTCGGGTAATTGCAAAATATTATTTTTAATAATTACACACATTTATCTCTGTACTAAATTGAGAACTATATTTTAAAGTATTCGCTTGGAATTGTAATGTTTAAGTGAATAATCATGAATATGTTTTTATCATTAAACTAATACATAATGTTACCAACGTGGAGAGTAAACTTTTAAAGTTTTTTTTGGTTCCGATGTTAATTAACATTTACAGAAGCCTACTTCTGACAATCGTTTAGAAAGATAGAGTAGAACATTGTGCAAGCTTTAAATGTTTTTAAAAAATATTTCCGAAAATGCTCCATTTTCTTTTTTCAAATTCGAGCCATTAATTCTATTCCGGGGGGGGGGGGGGTGGTAATTTTTCCATTTCCGAAAATTAAGTGAAAGTCACCGATAATATAATATTGTTCACTTGAATGAAACCCCGATGATATTGGAGGGGGGCATGTTTGCTCAGGGAATAGCTAGGTGTAACAACAAATTTACTAAATTAGCCGGAAGGGAACACAACAGTTATCGCTTAAGCGAACTTGTTTCCGAACATTGTCGGAAACAGATAAATCTTTCAAGTGTGGTACATATTTTTACAACGACGTGTTTATTCATATCGGTATTTAAACAATCTGCCGCTTCTTTCGTTACCGGGTGGTGGTACAGTAATTTTTTTTTTATTTCACACGTTTGTTTTCTGTAAAGCACACACTGTAATGATGTAAGCAAAGTAGGTTTTAAATTTTTATAAGAAGTAGGTTAAGACTGTCGTCGCGTTACATACTTCATTCATTATACTCGCAAAGTATTATTATCGGTGACTTAATAAATATCACAAGCCATTTAGATCGACTGGCCGTTTGTCGATTCTACTTATTCGGTGACATTTATGGATTCTAATCAGAGTGCAGTAATTAATATACTTATTCCGTGCACTGAGAACTGTATTCTGTACGTGATGACGTTATTGCATAAATGTACGTGATGGATTGCGTTTCGTGCTACGCGAATAGTATCTTGACGGCAAGCTTATAAATGCTGAATTTGCTACTTTGAATGAAGAGCTTTGGCACATGCCCACAACCATCTGGCTTATTATGGTGACTAATAACTTTATTATGAACTGTTTGAGAAGGAAATAGCATTCGAATATTTTCCTGTCTTTTATGTTTTGATTAAATCGGCCGGCGCTTTAGGATTCCTGTGTTTAAGCGCTGGTTTCTTCATAAAATATTTATGCATCAAGTAAATAATTTCACCGGCGACAATAAATGTTTTATTGCCAATTAAAAAAAAAAGGATAATCCATAAAATAGGATAAAGCCATTTTTAGGCCTAGTCTTTATAGTTGTTAATTTAATTTAAAAGGAAACTGAAAAAGCTAAAATTTACGAATTTCAAAAGCTAAGATTTTTCGAATAAAATCAAATTTTTCTCAAGTAAATTTAAAAAGAAAAACAAAAAAAAAAAAGCACCTCAGAATGAAAATAGTTAAAATATGCGCTCAATTTTTTCTATTTCAACCATTAATGAAAATTATTCGAAACAAAAAAAAACGAACGTTAATTATTAAATTTGGATATTTTTAGTCGTTATAATTTTGAAATGTAATTTTATGAGTGCATATTAACGGGGCGTGCTTTTGCTTTGTTGAGCTCCCCCTGCTTTTCGAATTTGTAACAGTTTGGCTCTGTGCTTGCTTAGGATCCTCGGGCTTTTTGCTCCTTATTGTGGTATACTGCGTCCTTTGCACGCGTTATCCCTGCAATAGTAGAGTAGTCTTCTTCTTATTAACGATTAATGATCGGCTGATCATATAACTTTTTCTTTTGTTTTTTAATTGTTCCTGGGTAAAAGTCCTATTTGGTTGACGAGCCCCCGAAAAAAAACAACAAAAAAAACAAAAAAAAAAACAAAAAAAAATTATATATATGTAACAATCGTTTGAAATTTCAGGTAAACGATAGTTGTTGTGGTCGGATTTGAATATATCCTTGGGCCAACTTGTGTCTGGGGAGCAGTCTGCAAATACTAAGCCAAATGCAGGAAAATTCGGAACAATCCTGGCGAAACTGAAGAATACGGGTGGCATCTCTTCAATAAGAGTAGCAAAACTGTGAAATATTACACTCATGGCGTGGGATAAGTGTGAACTTTTTAAAATCAATCGGTATATTCGGCTATAAAACATCGATAGGGAAGAAGAACTCTCTTTTCGTTTATCTCGAAGAAAAGTTTATTCTTTGTGAAATCGTTGACAGGTGAAGAGGAGACTGGTTACGTAATCGATGACAGTAGCGCGAGGTAAAATGAATTAAATCGTAATTGAGAGGGAAATATAGATACGAAGAAAGTGCCGATATAGCCCCATTCGGATGGTGGTCCAGCCATTCAGATGGTTGCGATGCCTGTCACGTCCATTCATTAACCGATGTTTTCCTCACATTTCAACTTGTGTAAACTGCTGTCACAATACACGTTCGTTATTATGTTGTTGCATCGTTTACATATATACGCATTGCCGTCGTGTATACATATCTGTATGTGTCGGTGTTGTTATTTCTATTGATTATATGTACATCGATGAACGGCGGTGCCGATTGCCTTCAGATCCTATTAGTGATTATGTCAGTAAATTCGCTACGTTCATCAGTTAACTAAGTGCAGAGTTGACTTTGACTCTATGTGTGCTTATCGCGCGATCTTGATTATTGATTCGTTTCGCGCGTACTCGCATGTTTCATCGATGATTGTTCTATGGGAAACGCGGCATTTTGTTCGATAGATTTCGGGGAAAAAAAAAACTTCCGAATTTCCGCTTTTACCGTGTTCTTGTAAATCTAAAGATAACGGGGCGTCGCGTGGGATTTTTTTTTGGGACTTTCTCGATTAAAACGCCAAAATGAAAGGGGATGTTTGGTTAGAATACAACGAGTGTGTGGAACTTTCTACGAATTTTACTGGTATATACAAAATTAGGTATCTATATCATAATTTAAGAAGCGCTGATAATTGCTGCTTTTTTGAACAGCGCTGAAAACTTTTTTTCTGATATCAACAATCCCCCCGGGGGGGGGGGGGTAGAATTACAAAGTTAACAGGGTGTATTCTTTGTGTCATGCAATTAGCTCATTCCGAAGCATGAGCAGTTTATTGGAGAAGAAATCGGCTTTCCTACGTATTGATTTTTTTCGGTCTTTTTTTTTTTCTTCTACACATTTGCTTTCATTTTTTAGTAGTTGAGTTATTAGGTTCTGCGATGCTTGTTTTTTTTTTTTTTTTTTTACGAAAGAAACTTTTAGTTTTTTGCTGGATACTTACCAAAATTAATTGAAAATTTTTCTTTTGAATTATTCCTGAACCAGCTACAATAACTCCGATTGATTAGAGGTATTTCATTCGAGTAGAGTACGTTGAAAATACTGGCCAGCTCGAATAAAATTTTTATATCAGCTTAATCGGAAATAGATTTTTTTAAAAATCTATTTCCGATTAAGTTGATATAAACAGTTGCGTTTAATTTGAACAATTATCAGAAATAGTTATGAACAATGAAATATTTAATGCACTTATTTTTTTTATTAGTTACTTTTTTTTTAACTCTCCGTCAAAGGTGTATCGTACATTAAAGTTCAATGATGCACCATCGTTGTTATTTCACCGACAAGAAAGATATTCTTTTGGGATTAATTATTAAAAATTGATCGGGGTTACTCAACTGTAATCTGACGTTGAATTGTGGCGGGTAGTTCACAACCACTTCTTCTTTATCTGTTTTATCGAATAATTCGTTAAAGAAATTTTTCTGCCGAACTACTTACCCGAAACAGCAAAGATCCAGAAGTATTTACTACTTTTTTTTTTAAAACCTGACCTGGTTGTAAATATCATTTGAACTATTCATTAAATTAAATCAGTCTATTTCTTTTTGGCCGCCGCTGGGAATCGAACTCTTGACCATTACTATCTCAACGATCAAGAGTTCACGCCACTAGGCTATCGCGACGGAAGGGCAGGTTTCTGAAGTTAAATATTATAGCTTCCATAACTACTGAAAGCCGCTAATCGATTTCATGGCTAAATTTTTCAATAATTTTGCATACTTTCGATGTTTTCTACCTGTATCATTTTTAAGAAACATGCTGATTGTTGGGCTCTTCACTGCCTAGCATCGGTTGGTTTCCTAATTTCTCTTAAGTTCAGCCTAAGGCGGTCTTGTAATTTTACTATTATTTAACCCGTTTAATAAGTACGCGTGTATTACAATTAACAATCGTATCCAACAGTTAGTTCAATAGTTGGTACGAAATTTCTGGGTTGGAAAGTGTCCAGTTCAAATTATTTATCGCATAAATAACAGTTTACGAATTTCGCCAATATGCCTATTTCCGTAGATAGATACAAATCGCGCCGGTTATACATATTATGTCACACCTGTATTGAATTTATAGAATGCTTATAATTTAAACACTTATATCCGAACGGGATGGAATCGAGTGCGGACAAGGTATAGAGTATTCCTCGATGGTGTTTCACACCGTTGTTTTATATAGAACTTATTTCATCTGACCACAAATATTTCGTGATTCCCCCCGGTCGAGTTTAGTTATATACACTTAATTAGTGCTAAGCTCAGCGATAACGATAAAAGCTTGATTAATTAAAATTTTCCGAAATCGAAGTTTTACAAGTATTGCAATGAATTTTTGTAATGATCAATTAAAATATTATTTAATTGTACTTTCATAATTAAAAAAATTTGTTCTATTTTAATGGAGAGGTTAGCGTTGAGACTAACGCCCAGAAACAAAACGAGTTTTTGGTTAAATTTCGATTTGACCGGATAATATTATAAGGTATACCAATATAACAAGGTTGTCAGTGGCCAAATGGTATTTAAAGCCAGGCCTAAAAAAAAACAAAAAACAAGGTTGATGGACAAAGAAAAACCGGGCGCGCAATAATTACAATTTTTGGTTATTATTCATACTCGGCGCAGAAAAAAATTATTGTAGGAATTAATTTGTTACTAAATAGATTTTATTCAATATTTGTCTTCTTTGCTGAGAAAGACCAACATTTGGTAAGCATCTGAAAGTTATACATGTGTATTCATGAATAATTTAAAAAATTAAGAACCCCGTATTTTTCTATGTAAATACATAAATATGTATATGTACATATATATATGGGAAAATAAAATTCCGATCAGCGGGTAACTATTTTTTATCTCGTTCTTTAATAAGCTGGTTAGATTTTGTTTCATATTACGTAATTTTCTAGATCTTTAACGAGGAAATAGACTTCTATCCTAGACTTTTAAATTTATTGCGCGATACGTATATCTTTAAAAGTATTGTTTTTTTTCTGTTTTTTTTTAAATTATCATCATTATTATTTCTTTACTGTATTTTTCCATCCGGTTTTATTCGAAATTTGTTAATAACGGAGATATGTAAATTAGTTTAAACAAGTTTTAGGTAGGGAACGGTGACGTAAGCGATTTTACGTACCTATAATGTTGTGCGTATCGAGTTTAAAACTTTTTTTTTTTTTTTTTTTTTTCATTCAGTTTTATCAAGACAAAACGTTTGTAGAATATTAACGGACGCAAAAATTGTTTTAATTAATATAGTTATTCTGACGTTCCAAATTTCGGGTAAATAAAAAATCACCGGCACTCTTTACTTGTTTTTTTTTTTTGCGATAAATTATTTTATCTAAATTGAAGCTAAAAAATAATAGACAATTAGAAAAAAAAATTCTCATCGACAGACGAATAAAAAGGTATGTGTGATCGATTTCTGTTTGCAGTATTTAAAATTCTTTCTCGTTTTTGAAAAAATTTCAAATTGATGCACAGAAAACTCCGAACCCCCTATGAAATGTGCAATTTCATTATTTCTATTTTATTTCAGGAATGAGAATTATACTTCCAGACACGATGTATCGCTAAAGTGTTCGACTATTATGCTCTATATTTTGACAATCGACACTTATGATAGATCTATGCAATGTGTTTTTTAGCAGACTTAAAATTTCCAGCGGCTTCACGAATTTCGATATTGAAATGATACTACACGCATTTGAAGTCGCGCCATACATCGTTAGTACCTGTCAGAAGGGGAAAAAACTCGAGTAAATTTTATCTTCCAATGATTTAGTTTGATGTCTTTGTAACCTTTCTTTATTTTGACAGTTCTTTTTAAAAAGAATTTCACGGAAATAACTAGATAGGTGAAATGTTGCATGTAAAGCAAATCGGACACACATACTCTACACAGATAAAGGTAACATAAAAAGTAGAAACGATTGTAATGGTTCGCAATGCATCGGGGGGAGCACCATGGTTATTTCTGTGAAGGAGGAGGTCTTCGTTTTATTATATCTTCTCGCTATTCCGATCACCAGGTGAAATAACTTTTGTCTTTGAAGTTAAGGTTTTACGTGTAGCAATGGATGAGTTCTGGAAGAAACACGAAGAGAACATCTGACAATTACTATTTCAAATTAACCGAATAACAATAAAATGTCTCACTGCTTTTTGTATTCGCAACTAAAAGGATGTAGTACACGATGATAAAACCATTAATCGGCATTCGGCGTGTTTTGTCGTCATTTGATTTCCTGGTCGCAGGCCGCTGGCTTAATCCTGTCGAGCGATATCTCAAACAATGGAATTATTGAATGGTGAAATATGTCGAAACATTTATTCACCCCGGAATTGCGGACTATTTTTAAAAATTTACGTTTAAATAAATAATTGAGCGTTTAATTGCTATTCTCTGTATTTCTAACGTTAGTAGTAGATGCCGATTTTGCATTCACCTGTTGACTAATTGCTCGCATGACGAGTACGTGATATAATTAAAAATCGCCCACGTTGCTTGCTAAACAGGTTTACCGTAGCGGTAATAATATTGCGCTAGTGGTGCGTAACGATATTTATAGTCACCAACAGTGCTAATGACACATTATTCATCGGCAGCTGATTAATTGGCCCGGCAACGTAATGCTGCCCAATACGAATCGGAATTTCTTAATGGAACAACAACCCCTGTACATTTGGCGGCGATAGTGGTTTGGGAAATTACAATGGTGACAGATCCAACATTATGGGAAGATGATGGTGATAAAGCAGAATGTTGTAAATGCTCAATTTCTAACGGCTGTTAACAGAATGGAAGAACTAGCTTTTTACCGTTCGGCAAACTCCGAACTGCGATGATGTAAGATCCAGAATGTAGTGAAAATAATTTGCGAGCCTGAAGAACAAGTTGTTAATTTCGGGTTCTTTAATTGGTCTCTATTCTGCTGGGTTCAAAAGAGAGCAAGATTTACGGGCTAGTTTTTTCTTACATTATAACGCTCGTGCTGCGTGCGTCACATCTCTTTTCGATTGTATATTTCAGTTTTAATCAGTTGACTGATTTCATCCTCAACATTTCTCTAACTAATATAATTTACGTAATCGATATTGAAACACTAATCAGACATCGCAGATGCGATATAGTAAAATAGAATTGGAAAAATGGGAGAAAAATGTATCGCAAAAGGAAAGAAAAAATAATCGCTTCCTGAAGTTATGTGTCACCGATAGTTATATTTTGTTGTCAGCGTATGTTCAGAATTTTAGCGAATGATATTATAACAAACATCGTAGAATTTTTTTTGCGAAATATTCTATTCGTCATCATAGCGAACAGTTTTTTTTTTTGTTTTTTTTTGTTGGGGGGGGGCACATCAGGGGCTTAACGGTATTATTCGAGTAATTTTTTTTATCGAAATCAATTAAGTTTGTTGCAAATTCATCGGCAGACAAACGTACTTTAAAATACAAAAAGGCACGGTTTTTTTATTTTGGGAAAGCGGGGAACTTAGCGTATGCGCTATGAGCAGATTGAAGGTTTTTATAGCCAATTAAATATTCTCGTTGGACAAAATGATATCATTTCAGAAAAACAGAAAGAATGAAACTGAGGAAGAATTTAATCTTTTTCCTCTCTTATCGTATACACCGGAAATTATGTTAATTCTATAAACGCGTTTCTTTCTTCAATGCACGTTAAAATTGAATTATTTCGGGAATTATTAAAATTCTTTTTTTCTTTTTAATTACTCGAAAATCTCCAATAGAGCGCGAATTTTTACGCGATAAAAATAATAAAACGGTTGAACTGCAATTTTCAAACGAAAGGTTAAAAAAAATATTTTCACAATTCGACAACTCGATAATTATATCACGACGCTGTATATTTATCCGCTGCGCGATTGCTAAACATTATAGATGAATAGTAAAAAATTAAAAAAAAAAAAAAGGATTCGCATCTTTTCGGAGGGGGCGTATAATTGGTATTAAATTAAGAAATACCAGAAGCCAGCTACCGTGGCATTAGATTAGTTAATTGTGTTTCGTTCGGCTAGAATATCCCGTTGCCGCACATTGAAACTTCCAACAATTTCGCTTATACTGGATTATAATGTTGTTGTTCATAGTTGACGTGCCCCTCTTAAAAAAAAAAAAAAAAAAAGCCATGGTAACATTTCCTAAAAGGAAGTAAATGTAATACTTGAATTATTACGAATGGCTTTGTTAATAATAGTAAAATTCTCCCTCGGAATGTTGGACACATCTTTGTTTATCAATGACTTTACTGATTTTCATCATTATACGGAAGTTGTCGTGATTATCATTGGTCATGTTCAAGTTTTACACCAAATTAAAGCTGAACTCAAACGGCATTTTAATAAATTAAAAATTAAAGTAAAAAAGTAAATTCCTATTCGTACATTTATAGAGAGAATGCTAATTAATAATAGAGAGAAGGAAGAAGGGAAAGTTGATATAAATCTTTACACACTCGCCTGTAAATGAACAGATTCGGTAATAATTGTTATTCTCTGAATGCTTAACGAAAATATTTTCTGTATAGGATTTTTTACCAGCACCCGGTAAATCATATAAAGCTGACCGGCGGGGGGGTCCGCTGTCATCCTTTATGATTATAAATGAATATATTATTGAAATATATGTGTTTAATTTTGTATTTGGTTTCCTACTTGCGCCTTAATATATATATATATTAATTGCAATATAATTCTTAGGCCGGCGCCCATTAGAAAAAATGTCCTAATGTAACGAAAGTTAAATATTAAATGGAAACGTCATTCTTAATCATGCACCCATTAGATTTTGTAACAAAAACATACCGGTAAGAATGACTCGTAAATTTTGATCATTTGATACAAAGTATAGAAGAGAAAGAGAAAATGTAAGCTAGAGGAGTCAACAAGAGGCAGGGCCCCTTGTGAAGCCAAAATGGCCGAGTTTATATATAGATATATATGTGTGTGTGCGCGTGTTTTTTAATGTTTCGTCCTTAATACTACGGCATTGATAACGGAATGTAGATTTTGCCCCTGAACTCTTGTTACTGGAAAATGTGATACTTATATATTTTACAATGAATGCGCACAGAGCTCGAATAATTAGTATACCGTTCCACGTAACATTTGTACTAGTGTCATTTTCGACTCAGTGATGAGGGTGTAGCTACTTCAGACAGATCCCGTAAATAATGTTACGAAATATATTTTATCGTAGAGTTGTCGATTGCGATAGTTTAAAAAATCTGCAAAGAAGTGCATACTCAATAGATACACAGGTGTACCGTGACGTCCGAGAGTTTGCACGAACTATTATACAAATTACGCACACGTTAAGGCTATTGGGCTCGCTTCTTGGACCATCGTAGTTATAGAAGAATTGTCCATCATCAAGGCTCCATTTCTTCTTCTTCGTGCAACCCGATTCGGGTATAGCTTAACCACTGTTCATGGATTCAACCATATGACGAAATGCGTCTCGATTTCTTGCAATCTGGAACAATTCTCCTACTTTTGTAACTCCAGTCCATTGCTTAATATTTTTGAGCCAAGAAATCCTTCTTCTTCCTCGTCCCCTCTTCCCTTCTACCGCTCCCATCATAATTGTGTGTAGAAGGTGTTAATCCTCTCATGAAATGTCCAAAGAAATTAATTTTGCGTTTTTTGATTATGTCCAATTGTATCAGATTCGTTTTCATCAATTGCAATACCTCCGCATCTTTCATTTTTCTAGTCCATGGTATCTTCCAGATCCGGCGATAACACCACTTTTCAAATTACGCTAATTATCGGAATTTTACAATTATTGAACTTATGTTTCATAGCAGAAGGTTTTAATCGGTATAATATAATATAATTGATTAACTAATTGTAAGTTTCAGTTAGTCTTCCAATTTGGGCTGGGAAAATAGTAGTTTCGAAGTACCTCTGCGTACCTTTTTAATCATTCCTCGTAAAAACAATATTTTCATTATTCATCGCAATTTTCTTTGTTTTTTTTTTAATTTAATTTTTTTTAATTTAATTTTTTTTAATTTAATTTTTTTAAATTAAAAAAAAAAAGGAAAATTGCGATGAACAATGAAAAAATTTTCCTTATTACTTATGTTCATTTTAGGGGTTTTCATAGTTCTCTTGATGAAAAGTCCAATTAAACATTTTCTATAATTCTTGTTGTCCGTCTTCCTCGTATGTAGGGATTCGATTTTCAGATATATTAATAATCAATTCAAACATTGTTTAGAGAAACACTCCCTACAGAAGAGAATACCTTTGTAAGGTGCGACTGGTATATTCATTTCTTTTTCGACGGGTGCGTAGAAATTGATAAGGCTATTTTACTCCCCCGCAGTTTGTAAATTTATACTAGTATATGATTTCAGACATTACGCACTGACTAGTGCGTTAATTAAGGCCACATCTGTGTGTGTGTGCGTGTGTGTGTGTGTTAATAGTAAGATCAATTGAAAAAAGTACATGTAAATTTAAATGATACTGTTCACTATTATACACATTCTGGTTTCCACAACGAAACGTTTATTTCATTCCTTATGAAGTTTTCTTTTTTCTTTCAATGTTGCTTGTAATATGTTCTCTTTTATTATTAAACATCGCACAGTCGTAGAACTCGCTGTGCACGTTTTGATCTTACACATTGTTAAACTTTATAATATAGGTAAAACTCTATTTTAGTGTCTGCTAAATCTAAGGTCGTAAGACGAATTTGATGTAATCTATGTATATTGTGCTAGTTATTGTGAAGTCAATGATCTATCGGCGATTTAAGTGTGTGTATTATTCTCATCGTGTAATTTTCGACTACTCGAGCGTCTTTGGGGCCGCGTGTTAACTTAAAAATCAAATCGTTACTTACTACCCTATTTACATTTTTTTCTTTTTTATAAATAAACTACAGTTAGTCATCGATATAACGGAATTCAACGGACTTTCGAAATAACGGGCTAACTTTTTTTTCTTGTTAATTTTTAATAAACGTTTCACATAGTATTTCAATTCGTGTAAATATAGTTCTTACAATTTTCTAGATTTAAGTGTAAAAGTTAACCGTTTTAAAGTTTAAGCGTGTGTGATTGCTAGTTCTGTGCCACTTTTGCGCCAATTCGCACGAAACGGATTCTTTTTTATTGCTGGAAACAAACGCGCAAGGCTGATGATTTCGATTTATCGGACTTTCACAACAACGCTGATTTATGCCTTCCCTCAATTAACCCGTTACATCGAGAACCGACTGTTGTATTTTTATATACTCGTAATTACAATAATTTTCCTTCGTCAAGCTCTAATGCTTAATCTTCACATAATTTTACTCTAAACCAATGAAAATTTCATTTTGTTCGGCAGACTTTTGTGCTGTTATTTACAATTATAGTAAATTTGTTGAAATTCTACAAATGTTTAAAAATACACACAATTTGTCAGTCGTTGAAGATAAATACGAAATTTCTGTCATAATCTCCTTCAGATTAAAAATAAAACATTTCACTATACTCGGTAAAACTTGAGTTACCGATCGGATATCAATAATTAACAAAGTTATGGGAATAGGAAAAGTTTAGAATTTCGGAATAGGGAGAACCTGTCAAATGCCCTATAATATAAAGAAATGGGTAATAAACTTTAATTCGAGGCATGCGCGGCACAAAGAGAAAGGAAAAATCACGACGTCATTATGGAAGAGAGGAATAGTGTCTCTTGCTGTGACGTACCAAGGTTCCCTTTTTGAACTGAAACTTTTTAGTGATAATTGATTTTTTTTTGCGTCTATTAAAATGTCGAAGTAAAATCGTTTTAAGAATAGTGTCAAAAAAGTTTTCCGACGTTTGGAAAAAGAAAACAAAAGCGAACATGTTACAGATGAAATCGTGTGCAACGTGTCATCTGTGAGGAGGTGGTCACTTCGCTACGAATTTTACTGTCCTCGGGGTCTAGTTGTATTAATTGCTTTATTATATTTCGGCTGTTATTTTTCAAGCAGGATACAACAGAACTGAGGGTTTTGTTCACACTTCCTTTTAGTAATTAAAATACCATTTTTGAATAAAAAAAATAAGCATTATTATCGTTTCGGTCTTATTTTTATTTAAAAAAAAAAAAAAAAACGTCAATTTTAACCATACCCAAATTTATTCGTTATTCTTTTTTTTCAGCTTGGAGAATGTGATTTTTATCGTATCGACCTTCCGAAAATTAATTATTTTCTTGAAAAGCAGCAAAATCGCCGCATATTGTACTTGATCACGCTATATGGTTTATTTTTTCTTTGCGCTATTCATTATCAACGCAATTGACGGTTTCTCATCGGCACCGGTTTAACGTAATTATCAGTTAATGAAGAAAAGCGTCTTAATGCGAGATTTCGTGCCTCGTATAAGCCTGAAGGACAAGCTGTGGATGGTAGTCACGCTACACTTGAGAAACTCTTAGACTGAGCAGAGGTCATACAAAAAATTTGTTGTCGTTGAAGAGTCCTTTTTATAATAGGCCTGGAAGTTACGATCAGCCTCACCCGGTTTTAGTCAAGTTCGATGTGTTAATTCCGCAAGTGTCCTAATTAATAGAAGAAAAAAAAATGCTGCTTATTGATTTTATTGATGTGTTAAGCGTTATCAGAAAATATGTTAATCACTGAGACCAATGAAAAAGTATTTAAATAATTTTTTTCCTTTAATCGACTAACAAGTTTTAGACGGTCCATTGTTTGTGCTCCCGTTGAAAGATCTCTAAAAATGTTTGCACACGGAATGCTCAATAGCATGTAGAAAAAACTCCTCTATAAAATCCAATAAAACTTCGATAAAGATGGTAAATGTAGTAAAAAAATATAGAACAAGAAGAAACGATTAATATGAAGACGAATAGAGATAATGGTCCTTAATTTTTTCAAACAATGTTTAACGTATCTCTCTTTAAACTAGAAATTTGAATAAACATTAATGATGATATATTGTTTAAGGTCGAATACCGTATGTTCAGGCTGTAATGAGAGAAGTATGTTTTAGGGAGGGGGCGGGGGAGTCAGCATTCGAATTGAGAGAAATATTAATGCGATTTAACTGATATTATTCATTCAGCTTGGCTAAGATTAAAACGGTGTTTGCATATCTTAAATCTTATCAGACTAAAAATGAAATAAATAAAACAACCTTCATGGTGTACGCCAAAATATATCACTGTAAAATAGTAAATATTTACGATGATTATCGTAATAGGTTACGACGTAGAACTTCTTGATATACTAAACGTTTAAAACTGAAGTAGTAATACATTTCTCAGAGCGATAAAGTTCGTTATCGCGGCCAAACTATTTTTTATGATCGTACAGATATGCCCCCCTGCACGTCAGACTCCCAAGGATTAGTCGAACGGGGTGCAAAGAGGTGTCCAATTTTTCCTTTTTGGAAATGTAAATAAGATGTAATGAAATGTATATTTGATTTACATAGTTCAATATTTTCTTTTTAGGGGTAATTTTCGGATCGACATAAAACCCGTAAACATGTTTTTTTTTTCTGGATTTGGCCAACCAAGGGCAGCTACCCAGGACAATCGGACTATATTAGAGATTAAGTTTTAATCCGGTCAGAGATCGATGAAAGAGAATAGGCAAGAATAGGAACTATCTTTGAAGACGGCAAAGCTAAAATGATATACATTATATGGAGTAGGAAAATTCAGTTTTAACAGCTGAACATACCGGATATTACGTTCGGAGGAAAAACTGGAACATTCAAAACGGCACGTGGTCAGGATCATAAACGAAAGCCTAGTCACCAGAGTGCAAAGGACAATAATGCGGCGGGGAAAAAGCAAAAAACGATACCGCGAAGATGGGAGTAAAGTATGATTGAACCGAAGACGGCTTATAGGGAAAATTAAAAAAACGTTTAAGAGTAGGAAAATAACAGAACCAAGAACAGGAAGGGGGTCTAGGCTGAATAGAAAAGTTAGGTAAATGTGTTTGTGTTTCGCAGTGACCTTTTCAGATCGATTGGTGTTTTGGGCTACTGCATTCGGGGGAAATAATAATAATAATAATAAAATAAAAAAGTATTTTAATTGAAGGTATTTTATTTTATTTTATTTTTTTCTTCCAGCAGTACCGTTTTTAGTCGTCTTTAAATTCGGTAGAAAATCAACAAATGATGAAAACCCGAAAATCGGATTTTTGTAATTTCGCGCGATTTCTCATGTTGCCATTTTCAACGAAGAATGCATCCTGAATTAATTTATTTCACGGAACGGAAACATATTTATTTCTCATGACGTTCTCGGTATTTTAATAATGCGCGATTCCAGCAACTCTTCATTATCGGCTCTCGAATAATTGTAATGCGGAGCAGTTTAATTAGCGCGCTTCGCAGATAAAGCAATCGCCGTGATTCAGTTGCATTACTGTGAGATGTCGTAAATGTTACCAGCGTAAATGCGCTTATGCATATTTTTACTTAGAATCACAATGAACAATAGTGCGTGGGGGCGGGGGGTAAAATTCCAATAATAAAAGTAAAGCGAAAACAGCGATGTTTTTTCCGATGTTTTTATAAATCATATAAATAGGTTCTCCAAATGCTGAAGGTCGCCGCTCGTTACAGACATAGTCATCTTCGAATGTGTACAATTTGTACCGTTAAAAATATCATCACGCAATCTGTTTTCCGCTATGGCTTGCGTCGGTGTATAATTACTTTAAAATTATAATGTCGAATCGCGTGGAGCTAGTAAATATAAGTATGAGCTTCCGTTTAATGTCTCCGTCCCGAGCGATATTTTTGAATTTACGTTTTTATTTTTGTCATTGCATCGCAGGGTTTTCGTGATGATAGTTTGGTTCGCATTTCACAGGTACTGAGCGAGTACTCGACTAGTATAGCTGCGATTTATGATTTCTTTGCAACGAAGGTTGGCTGTCGGTAATTTTGTTTATTTCTATGATTGAGCGATTGATCTCTTTCGATCCCGTTGTTGCCACCCAAATGTAATGCGCGCTTTTGAATGATCATGTGGTTGAGCTTACCGTTTTTAGTAGTTGCTGATTACACATGATCGCCAACGCGCATGCGCACATACCAATGTATGATCTCGATTTGTCAAACAGCAGACAGAAGATATAAGAGAAAGACCTCTGGTTGAAAAGAATTCTGTGTTATAATAATTTGCTCGCTACTGTTGTTAGGTTACATTTGTTTTGAAAAACGTTCCTTAAAATGAGCCCCTTGAGAGTTAATTATATTGGTCTAGCAAGTAGTCGTAGAATTTTTCTTCAGCCGGGCAAAATTGAAGAAGGTATATTTTGATCACAAAAAAAAAAAAAAAACACTTCCCTACTCTACATTAAAACTGGAGATGGGGGTTTTCACTTAATGTAGAATTCAAAGAACGTTTAGCGTGAAATTTCTAATGCAAATATTAAAAATACATTACCAGTGTTATAGTTTGGTATCGTGTTTAGAGTATCTCGCGATTAATGGCGATTACTGACCTTCGGATCTCTTTTATTTTCATTATTATATTCCAGCCAGAACGACCGGGCTCGAACCTTTGTGAATAAACCTTTGCTGTTCGAGTTGTAGCGAACTATCCAGTTTTAATATCAACGGAGACCGGGTGCTGGACGTCATCATCGTTTTATTAATTTCAGTATATGTTCCATTTCATCTGGCGACCGAGTAAATAAGAACAAATATTCGTTTTATTTTCCGTGCTTGAAGTATCCATACGGTTTTAGAGTGACGATCAGTCTTTGGGCAATTTTTGAAAGTGCCATCGAAAATGAAACTTCTTTTTGTGTTTAATGCTTTTTCTACATTTTCGCTGCCAAAGTTTATAGTTCTTTACCTGGCTTGATTATTTATCAATTTTTAAAAATTCGAATTGCCCGATATTTTTAAGATATTTTTAGGAATTCTGCTCGATTCATAAAATTCTTTTTCGTTTTTCACGCAATTTGCCTTTCACGTTGTTGTAGTGCGGTACTTCGGTGACAAGATCGCGGGTCTGCGCATTTTGCCGCGAGCACTATTCGTCGAAACCACGTTTCGCCACTAAAAAAAGTCACGATTCGCCACTAACACGAAAAGCTCCATTATTCGACGCCGGTATCATAATCAGCAAGTGTTTGTTTTTAAATAGTGCTGGGGGGGGGGTAATTTTTAATTTCGCTAATGTATTAAACTTAATTCCATTTCGATTAGTGTTGAATTAATTTTTCATAATTAAAACAAATTACGAAGGAAATTTTATAATAAAATCGCGTTAGTAAGAATGCAAATATTTTAAGGGAGAAAAAATTGTTCCAGAAAAATGTAAAACACGTGTAATTACATTTATTTTTTTCGAGAACAATTATTTCTCCTTTAAAATATTTGCATTCTCACTTTTAGTAACGTGATTTTATTATAGAATGTCCTTCGTAATTTGTTTTAATTCGACAAATTAATTCAACATTAATCGAAGTGGAAATATTAAGCAAATTAGCGAGACTGAAAATTATCCCCCAACACTTTAAAAACAAATGCTTGTCTATTTTATGACATCGACGACGAATCGTGGCTTTTCGTGTTAGCGGCGAACCGTAGATTTTAATATTGCCGGCGACAAAACGTTCCCGCGGCGAAACCTAATTGTCCCGACAAAATCGTATGCCGGTGAATAAATATTATCGAATTTTGAAGTTCGTATTTTACTTGCTTTTTACCGGTGTGCAAAGTCATCTTTGCATCTGTTTCAGCTATATTCGATATATGCATGTTCTTGAAATGTTCCAACACGGTTCTACTCTGCGGTGTATTTAATGTTCGCCTATGAATTAACCGAAGACGGGAGGGTTGCCTTTCTTTGTTGATGAAACTTTTACTCGTTTTAACTTTTAACTATGTACCATGAATTAAAATGTTACATTCAACAAATTTAGGTGACGTAACACTAAAACATTAATTGAATGGCTCGCGTAAATGAGCGAATAAAATTCATGACTTGGTCAATAAATGTTGTCGCCGTTTGTGTGTAAAATGTTACTAAATGTGCCTAGTAAAAATATCACAACGCCATTTCGCCTATAAACCGATATTGTTTTTTTTTCCTCTGCCTTATAGAGTTAATTGTAGTAGTATATTGTAGGTTGAAAGCATCGACGGATTTTTTATCTCTCTGTCCGCTTTAAGTATATAGTTGCTCTAGACAGGATCGCTCTGAAAACGTAACTTTATAATTTATGTTATAGTAGACAAAGGAGGGACGTGCTGTTTTTTTTTTAAATAGTTAAGTGATTAACAAATTAAAGGGAAATATACGAAAAGTTTTATTTATTGCTTGATGTTAAACGGCTAACGAGCGACTTGTAATACGACAAGGGCGAAATATCGACAACTGGTGGTGCAAAAACGACCGTTAGAGTCCGATAAAAAGGAATGAGTATTTCCACATGTCTGGAAACAACGGCAAACGAATAGGTAAAAAACTGCACTGACCTAGCCGACACTTTCTAAGAACAACAAACAAAGAAACTGGCTGTTTCAGGAGATCAGCTGGCAACCTACACAATGGCGGTTTAAACGTAGCGTGAGCCAATTACCGTGGCCTGGTTGGTTCGCCAGTTTCGGGTAGTAATGGTTACACGATTCCCGGTGCCCTGCTCATTGGCACTTTCAAAAATTTCCCTTGCGCTAGGTTAATGTTCGTAGTTGACGAGCCGAAAAAGAAAATTCTGTATGCTAAGCGTGCAATAAAAAATAAATATAACAAAAATCTATAATTGAACATCGGAACAATTCACGCGAAATTAGTTGCGAATAATTTTATTTTTACCAAAATTCGTCATTTGCATTTTTTTATTCTAGAACAAAGTATAACTAACTGGCGGATGGGGAGGGGGTTCTTTAAATGTCTGCATTGTACAGATTTTATTACGAAATAAAATCTTACTAGTCATTTGTTTTTTTCCCCTTTCAAATTCTCACGAGACAACGGTCGACTCCTATTGACTGTTCTCATTTAGGGCATGTCTACCGGGACTCTAAATGTAATACAGTGAAGTACCGATTATCCGAAATAATCGGGGATTGACAATTTCGGAAAAACGATTTTTTTTTGGATAAACGATAATCGTTATCATTATATGTATTTAACATATATAAAAAAAATAAAAAAAACCTTTTAAAAATAGTCTTTAATTTGTGCATTAAAAAGTACAACTTTATTAGTGTGCGATTACCAGATACGCATCTTAACATTAAAATCTGAAACTACAAAATATTCTGAAAAATAAAAGCGGGGCCGCAGATTAATAATTGATCGCATTCATTCTATTATATTGTCTTTTGTTTTTCATACAATACATACGGTCAGCACATGAAACACAATGTTTGACTAATAGCGATCTTCTCATTGATATTATGATGGAAAAAAAAGATATTTTTTTGAAACTTTCGAGCTTTTAGCGCCCCAAGGGTCCGGTTTTAAAATTGGAAACCCAAATGTTCCAAAGTAAAGATATACACAAGAATGGGCAATTTTTTAACCTTGTTCAAAATTTTTAACTATAAAGCTGGGCCACAAACGGGGGCTACACGTCCTTTTTGGGCTTTTTTAAACTTTTAGTAAACTTCCAATGTTTCGTTAAGAAAATGAAATACGAGTTTGCTCCCGACAAATAGCGCTCTTTCCAACAGTATATACCATGTGACTGAAAAAAAAAAAAAAAATTCCCAAAAGTTCGAGCTTTCGAAGCCCCGAGGGGCTAATTTTAAAGTTGGAAACCTAGATGTTCCAAACCAAAGAAATATACGTGCATGTGTATATTTTCAACCTTGTTCAACATTTTTAGCTATAAGACTCGTGCCATAAAGAGGGAGCTACATAGGAGATCTTGCGCTTTTTGGAATTTTTCGTGAATATCGAATGTTTCATTAAAGAAATAAAATATGGTTTTGTTCTCTGCAAATAGCAATCTTTTCAACAATATATCACATGCCCGAAAAAAAAATATTTTTTTCTACAATTTTGAGCTTCTGGCGCCTCGAGGGTCTAATTTTAAAGTTAGAAGCCCAGATGTTGCATAATATTGTATTGTCATCTACAACAAGTATTTCTGAAAAAAGACACTTTTTTAATTCATCGGGAAATAGGTGAAAAATCTTTTTCAAAATTCCTCCCCCCCCATTTCGATGTCCCGAGGGTCTAATTTTGAAGTTGGAAACCCGGATGTTGCATATTATTGTATTGTCATCTATAACAAACATCCCTGCAACACTTTTTTAATTCATCGGGTAGTAGGTGAAAAGTCGTTCGCAAGATTCCCCTTAGACACACAGACACACAGAACCACAGACTAACAAAGCGAGTTAAATAAAACGCTATAAAAAGAAAAACATTGAAAATTACGAAATTTAATAAACTACAGTAATGTAATATGTTGTAATGAAAAATAAAAACTCAAATGTAGTGTCATGTAGGCCTATGGTACGTATATGTAATTACGTACGTACATATTAAATATTTTAAATACCTTAAATATGTATTAAAAATAATAGAAAAATACGTTAAAACATCCATTTCGGATAATCGGTACTTCACTGTACTCCATTTTTCAAGTTGAACGTACTACGCAAAGTACTATCCATTTCTGTATGACGTATGTAAATTGAACTATAGTGGCACTATACAGAAATTTACTATTATGTAATGTTAATATTTATAAAAAAGCAACATCGATATGTTTCGTAGTGCAATCCACGTCATCATGGTGTAACGTAAACAATTTAAATGTAAATAAATAAAGAATGGACAGTATGTGTATAAAATATAGGTAGACATATCGATATATAATATTATCTAAAACTGTCAGCGTGAAAGTTGTTAAAACGTGTATATGTTTTTTTACTTATTATTATTAAATAAAAAAACATATTTCGAATAAAGGATTATTAATTAGTCTGTATATTGTTATTAATTATAATATCTTCATGTTTATTTATAAAATACAGTTCGTCATGTTTGAGTAATTTTATATTATTAATAACTTTTAAAATATTTAAATTTTTCTGTAAGTTACGCGTTAATTTGCATTTATACGTAACAATACATGTATGTTCTGCGACTGTTGATTTATGTATATGTCCATGTTTTATAGCAGCAATATGCTCTCGCTAAATCATCTAACATTAATTGCATATAGAGCAAAAGTAATTCTGTATATACCAGATTTATTAAATTTTTGTGCAATGTTACTGTTGTTTCGATTTACATGCTCCATTTTTCTTTTATTATGATTTCTTTTAATGTCTGCTAAGAGTCCGGATATTACACCAGACAGATTAGAAATATTAGCATTTAATATGATTCGCTACGGATTGTAATGGTTTCGGTATGCTGATTAAATAATCTAGGGAAACTCTGATAAGAATTTCTGTTCAATTATAACGGATGTCTTGTATCACTACAGTTAATTAAATAATCCTTGTGTAGTGCTGTAGCAAATCGTTTATATTTGATACTAGGTTACGAGTACGTTTATGTTAGACTCTCGAATTATACCGTTACTATCGAATTTTGGTCGTTACTCGTATGTTCCATTACCGAAAATTAGCAATATCGGTATGTTTGGAAAATAATTTTTTCCAAATCTGGGAATATTTTATCTGAAAACAGAACATCTCTTGATTCAAAACGATTAGAAATTTATATTCCAATTCTTTTTCATAGAATCATACAGTGGAAGTTCATGTTTTTCGAAATATTGTAATGATAAAGTGTTGGATTTTCCTGAAGGAAAACGTAATTTTGTCTATTCGAACGAAATGTAAATAGTGTGAAAGCGAATGATAAATTGCAGAGACCTAAAAACGTCGTGTGCATTGAATAGTTTGTAATGATTTCATTGTACGGATTGTAAATAAAATAAATATTAAATGAATTACAACATAATAATGAGAGAGTGAGTGCGTGCGTAAATGAGAACCTGTTGTTAGCTGGGGGTTGTCGTATCCCGATTGATTTCGTCTTTGATGGATGCACGCGGTAATTGGTCAGCAAAGGAACTGTTCGGCACGTCAGGTATGGGTGGATAGGTAGTTTGAAAGAAAAAATGGAATGATATAAAAATGGTTGAAGAAAAAAGTCCGTCTTCAAGCCTTTGTTAAGCCTTCGTGTAGTCGCGGAATAATATCGATTCCTCTGAAAAGAAAACTAATCCGTCTTCTAACAAGTTCTATCCAAAAAGTGCAATAGTAGCGAGACCGTGTCAAAACTCGGCTGTCTAGTTTGTCGTTTTTCGATATAATTCGTAAATTATTACAATTTCGATTACCGGATCTTCTCGCCGTCGAGTTCATCAAAAATCCGAGACAAAACTATCAACGTACACCCACCTGCCAGTAAGGACCAACGGCAGCCGCAGCAGAGTGATACGTGCAATTTATAATATTTTTAATTAATGGTTTTTTGCGCGCGTCCATTTGCATATAATTAACCATTGTGTTTTTCAGCGATCGGCTGTTTAAGAATTAATAAAAATATAAATCTAAAAAACATAACTTTCATTTAATAATAATAATAATAATAATAATAATAATAATAATAACAATAATAATCATACAATAAAAATTAAGTAAATTCAAATCCACAAATTTTAAAGGATCCCGTGGTTGGAATCCCCAAGGGCTTTCAAAACGAATGTAATATTTCAAGTTGTAAGAATGGTACTTTATTATTAATAAAAATAATTAAATACGTGATTCGTAAATGTATTATTTGCAAATAGTGAGTAATAGTGCGTTACTTATGTTTTACCATTTTCGACGCTTAAAGGCCGCCACTTGTTGAACCCAATCCACGCATAGTACAGCACAGCTCATGCTTACGTTTTTTTGCAGGTACCACATATTGAACCTAGCCCTCGCGCAGCTCACGCCTGCATTTTTAATATGAAGCTTATGGAATATATGAATAAAATGTATAAACCAACCCACTCACTCACGAAAACCATGTTCTTGGTCCATTTTCACACTGATTTCGAATTTACTAAATACAAAAAATGTGCAATCTAAATGCCCCGGGGAAAAAGAACGGATATGTTATCGTTATTGGGAGTCTATAGAAATATTATATCGTGAATTTATTCCAGATATAAAATGCTTCGCACTTACTCTATTCGGTATGTTTTTGTTTTTTTTTCAATAGTACCGAAAGTTTTACTGATATATATAATAATACTAAAAAGCGAAAGCTTTATGTGTGATGATGTTTTTTCTCTTCCCAGTAAAAATATTCGTATATATTGCCAGTTGCGAACCACTGATGGGTCTTATCGTTTCAGGTGAAAAAACTTTTTTTTAGTCGCTTGAGTAAAGCATTTAATAAACGAGCTCTATTTTCCGGTAGGATAAAATAATAATAATTCTATAATACAATTATTAATTTTATAGTTTTATTTTATTTTATTTTTGGTTTATTTCGATCGTTCTCTTTGTAGATTAAAAATCACACATTCCCTGAAAACCGAGAAGTGTCAAAGGAGTCGCAGAAAGACTACCGCCATCGTGTACAATAGAGTCTAAAATGTTTCCAATGAGGAGCCCCATTTGATTTCGGAATATTCCCGAAATCTGCGGGGTTCTTGGCTAGTAAAATAAATTATTACTGAATTTGTGGAAATGTTAAAAGTAATAAAAATGAGAAAAAAATAACATTTTTATAAATATATATATATATATATATATATATATATATATATATATATATATATATATGAAAATAATTATAAAAATATGCGTATAGCGACTATAATTATTAAAGAGAAATATTTTAAGAAAATTATTTTTTTTTCAAAAACAATATTTTAATAAATACGATAAGAACTTATTTGAGCTTTTAGCGCGATTTCCCTCCGGCGAATTTAAATTAAAAAGCCGACAATTTGCTATATTACAAATACGAAGAAAATGTGATGTTGCCCGATCGTATTATCATATAGCGCGTAAATTTCGAGAATATTTTGAAACCTCATTGGAAATATTTTCAAAGATGGTTCTACCACCAGTCATGCGCAGAATTTCTGAGTGTTAAAAATGAATGCAAAACTACTAGTGCTGAAACAAGGGCTTGAAACGGATTTTATACATTTTCTCAAACGGGAAGTAAACATTTAAACGAAGTGATTTGAAATTTTTGTTATCGAGATTAAACGGTGTATCATTGCTAAGGATGGTTTATGTTTTATGGAAATTTTTTTGCATGTTTTCGCTGGAATAATCTCACACTGCGTTCCGGTTTGTTTTCCTCGAATTAGTCGTTTATGGACCCAGCCACAACGGTTTTTACCGCAGACTCTCGGATCATCGTCTGCGTTTTTATGGATTTTCTTCTGCATTTTGTTCTCGTTCTTACTGCATTTTAACATGGAGAAAGTAAGGTAAAAGCGTGGACGTCTTGGTCTGTCCGTTCATGGCGATATTGTTTGTAAACATTTTTTTGGATGTGGTATAGTGGTTATTGTATGTATTTGTAAATGCATTTTGGTAAATACGATAAGAAAACAATAATGTGTCACGGCAGGACGGTACAGTTTGTGCCCGCTTTCAAATTTTTTAAACTTAAAAAAGGTTGCTGAGTCAGTAAATTTTTTAATTTATATTTTCTATTCGCTAATATTCGAATCGTATCGTTTCTCCGTATTGCTTTATACATTTCTTATTCCGTTCCCATTTATTATTTCAATTTAAATTTTTAGATCCGCAGTCAATGCAATTTTAAACGTGTCGAATTGTTGACGGTTCTTCTTTTCTTTCCTTTTGCAACTTATATACCAGTTCAGTAATTCTCTCGAGTGCCAATTATCGAATTGTTTTATTTTATCTATTTTAAATTAATCTATCGAAGTTGTGGAAATGTGTGTGTTGGCGTTTGGAAGAAGAACACTTAATAAAGTACATAGAAATAGTGTAAATATCTGAAATTAAAAACAAGACAGTGACCCCGTAACTTGTTTGTACGTTTTATTGTTAAACAGTGTTTTGCGTACTGTCGACGATTGGGTTATTTGCCCCCGACCGACGACAGAATCTCACGCACATTTTCTCTCTCAACGGGTTCTCCGAAATTTTATAATTTTTATTTTATTTATTTTATTATGCAGTATGTACAAATAATGTTTGATTAATGCCCTCCCGTCCACACCGTCACATTTGGTTTAAGTGGTATCGCATTAATCCTCTTTCACATTTTTTTACGCTGAGTAAAATTTATTCTATTCACTTAGTACTAATGACTTTTAATATAAATCTAATTACCACATAATACTTTTCTACTTAATTATTTTTTTAAAATTTGTGTTTAATCTTAAAAACAAAAGTACATATTTCTTTTACGATACATAATTTTGTTAACTGTAAATTTATACAGTTCTTTAAAGCTTTTATTTATAAATGCATTTATTTTATAATTCGGGTTTTTATTATTACTATTGGATCCTTGTAAAAAAATGTGCCCTATATCAACTTAAAAGTAATAACATGTAATGCATATGTACATCTTAATTTGAAATTCTGAATTTTTGTAAGTAAATTTTAAATGTGTCATGTCCCGATATTAATTTACGCTCACAAAGAAATAGTATTGTCGTGAAATTTTTTTATTATTACGAAAAAGAGAGAGGTGCTATATTCTGATTTCTTACTTTTCATTAATAAATGGTAGGGCGAAACTATAGAAAGAGCTACTTTCTTGAAATGCGTCACACATTATAACGACATAATAAAATTGGTGTCTTTTAAGCTATTTTATTCATATCGTATTTAATACTAATTTATTAATTACATACGTTAAATTAAATAAATGTGGAAAACAAACATTATTTCAACTTCTTCTTATTCGCATTATAAAAATGCTGTTTTACTACGTGTACAGTAAAAACCGAACATTCAAGAATGCAAAATAATTATTTGTTATTATTTAAAATAACAACTTAGAATTGAAATTTTGTTTGTAATTGTTTCATCGTAACTTGCAATCGACGAGGGGTTGTTGATCGCAAACTGATCGATAATAAATAAACCTTTATTATCATTATAACTGAAGGATCGCACTGTTTGAAACAAAAATTTTCACTTCTTCACTATGTCATTTGTAATGAAGTTGCTGTTTCGAAACAATTGATACTCAACGGTGTTTCGAAGCAGCGTATATATAATTATTCAACCATTCTAACACTTTAGAAGTTACTTGAACTAGATCGTTTTAATTATTTTTTAAATCATAACGGGAAAATCAGTAGGATAAATTTACATGATTTCCAGCAGCTGATATTAAAAACAATGTCGTAAATTGCACTCTATTATTTTATAGTTTACGAGTATATCCTTGTATACAGTGAGAAGTTTTAAATTTCTTTCTTTATATATATATATATATATATATATATATATATGTGTATATATGTATGTATGTATGTATGTACGTATGTATAAAATTCGTTCACAAGTTATCCGGATATTTTGTTTATCATAGCGACATTTTAATGAAATATTGGGCGAAACGGGTTCGTAAATTTGGTCATGAACCCTCAATTTAACGATATTTATATTCAGCTCAAAACCGCTAGCTGGACGTATCAGATAAATATAAATAGAATTAACGATAAAAAGCTATTTACAAAATCTCGATTGTTGGTGTACCGCGCTAGCTATTTTATAGTTTTCGTGAACTAAAAAGAAAATAGAAACAACCTTGTCGTGCTTAGGGTAGAAATACATTTCAAGTTGGTGTTTCATCTAGTTCTCATTTTTTCCCCCCCAATTTCTTCAGTATCCGATGGTGCCTGCAATTTTTTTTTATTTCAATTACGTACAAATAATTTAAAAACTTTTTTTGTGTTTTCAAAAAATTTTATATCCCCCCCCCCACCCTAAAAAAACAGGAAGAAAACTTTACAAAATCTACTTTATTTAAAATAACTTTGACGTATTCTTAGAAAAATTGGTTTTTATCTTTTCATCCGGCCTATCTATCGCGTAATAATTGATTAGCCAGTTTTCGTTCGAGTGCCAATTTGCTGCTGCACGTTGAGAGCACAAAAATATAACAGTAGTATCGGGTTAATGTCCAAAGTTGATGATCACCAAAATAAATAAATGAGCAAAGCGTTAAATGTGTTTAAAAAAAAGGGGGGGGGGGAGGGGATTTCCCATTACGAATAATTAACTTAAAATTACTAGTTACTAATTAGCGCTAAATAGTTTTTACGTATATGGCGGGGTAATTTGCGAATCAAAATTATCGACTCGGTGCGTGTTATCTTTTTCTCAACTCATAATTTGTTCCCTATATTTTGTAGGATTTTTTATATACATGTTATTATTTTATTTTATTTTGTTTTTTATTTTTTTTAAACGTTATCTGTTAGTTTACTCTCACTAGACGCGCTAAATGAAACAAATTTTATTTCTGGTTAATTCCTCGGATATGCAATCATGGGCTCAAATATACCGTACACGCATAACTATGTTAATTTTTATTATTATTTTATTTAATTATATTATTATTATTTTATTTAATTATATTATTATTATTATTATTCTTATTTGGTTAATTTAAATGAAGTTAAAGAGTTTTTATAATTTATATTAGCGGAAAATAGTACATAAGATAATTCCTGTAAACATATATATACTTATACGAAAAAATTAATAGGTGAATTCAAAATTTTATAAAATATAATTAATACGTACTACTTTGCTACGAATGGTTTGGAGGGAAATTCTGTTCTCGTTGAAAGCGGATAGACGTAATGAAATTTTTATTTTACATTACAACAGATAATGAATTCGACTTTTTCGGCGATCTGGTGGCGCTTCCGGAGGGGGTATTACGAAAATAACTTTTTTTTTTTTTTTGAAAGAAATCGACCAAGATCGAAATAACGACTTCACAACTTCACAACTTCTTTTGTCTCTTAAATGATATCGGTGAGAAAAAATTACTACTTAATTATACGTTTATCGTAAGTGGAATTTTCGCTGGCCAAAAGGAAATAATTAATTAATTGAAAAAAGGTCGGTTCTAATTATATACCGGTTAATTTAGATTGACATTTATATTTGAATACCGATTATAATTTTTAAAATCATGAAATACACAGCGCTCTATCGATTATAAATTAAAAGATTTCCGACTGATTCCGGTCTAAAAAATGGTGGTAATCGTGTCGTTCAATTTTTTTGATTCAATGCGCTATTGATTATGGTTATTTTTAAGTTCGGCAGATATTTATAATTTACAACCAGTGAAATTTTGTATTTTGTGTAGTTGAGAATTTCGATTTTTGGCAATTATTATAGTTTGCGTCTTCGACGGTTGGCCGCGGGGAGTACAAGATTTATCTTTAAAAGGTAAAAAATTTCCTCTGGCATCATGAAGTAAAGTGGCGGTCGTTTCTTGTTCAGACACGTTTATGTTTTTTCTTTTTTGTTCTCAAGAAATGTTTTCGAAATGAAAGTTTTAAAATTGCGTGCAAACGTGTTCATCTAACAATCGCGCTGTGCTTGATAGATTAACCGCAATCGCAACTTATCGTAAATGGGTCTATTTAAAGAGTTAGCAATATCGCACGGCACTGCTCGACAAAATTCCCTGTGGCCAAGCACTTCTTAAATTGTTTCCCGTTGCTGACTTTCCATATTATTGAACTGTATCATTTGTAATTTTTCCGTTGCATTTCATGTTTTTTTATTGAGTTTGTTTTTCTGTATACTACCTTTTTTTTTTTTTTTTTTTTTTTTTTTTTTATGGCTCGTCAACCGGAGACCTTTATTAGAATAGGAAGAAGTCAATTATATCTTCATACGATATCAAATGTTGTTAGGAGAAAATAATCAATATAATAGGAACGATCTTTTCGGGCTTTTAATTGTTTAGCCAGAAGAGTTTGCTGGTTTACTTTTTAAATAAAGCGTTGGTGCCTCCGACGATTGTAAAGAAAAATTCGGCCTGCCTGTGTAACCGCCATTTTTCGTACAGTTTGATTAGTAGAGACTCCTCAGTTAGAGAAGTTGAATCCACATCTGTCCTTTCCGATGTGTTTTTCTTAAAATGCGTTTCTGTCCACACTGTGGAATATAACTCAAAAAGTAATGAACCGATCAACTTAAAATTTTGTACAGATATTCTTTAGCTTCTCGACCTTTGCACAAACCTAAAATTTCGTATAAATTGTTATGATAAAAAATATTTTTTTCAACGATTTATTTATAAAAATGGTGTTTTTTTCTTTTTGCCCTCAAATTTTTATTTTTATTTATTTATTTTATTTTTTTTTTTTTTTGCTAAATTTAAGTTCATGCAAGGCGGAGTAGCTTTTTTTAATGAAAAAAATTTGTTTCGTTCATTTTAGTTAACTACAAGGATCTGGGCGATCCACGGCGCAATCTCTAGGAGCCAAATTCGAGCACCTCTAGATTGTTGTCAGTTTCTTTTTTTCACTCGTGAAAAATCTTTTTGCATTTATTCGAACGTCGGTATTATTAATTATGTAATTTGATTCATTGCAGTAAATACTATCAATTTTTTGTAAAAAATTATTGAACAAAAACCTGTTGTCTGCAAGAGGTTCCCCCCCTTAATCGCTTCATCGTTGAAGGTTTTCGACGAAAGGTCAAATAAAAGAGGAGCAGAGCGGAATTACTACTTTGTCGTTTTATAGGGGTTTTAAAATGAATTGCCGCTCTTATTTTGCGCTAATCTGCGGCCGCGATCAATTTATTAAACTATTTTACTAGCGAGTATTTAAATTTAACTCCGTTCGAATTTTAATGCATGTAAGAATAAATGTCGGTTTCTCCGAGTAATTCGACTGGAATTCCAGCGTAAAAGTGAGCTCGGTCCCAATATCGTGTCTGAACTCCAGTAATATACATAACTGACTTTCGTTGTGCAATTCGTGAAGTGTCTTGTTAATTTAGCGCTGAAAAATAAATGATTACCGTTGTGGTCTGCGTGGATAATTTCTTCAGACTTAACTCACATCCTGCTTTTGATTTTCATTCTAGTCAAACCGGTTAACGAACTTTTAAAAATATTTTACTGTTCTAGGAATCTGAAAATGCGTTAGTTTGTGTTTTTCGTATGGATGCCCCCCCCCTTCCGTTTATTACCTTATTTATTTAACGTCGTTGTAGTAAAAAGCGATCGGAACGCCGCCATTCCAAAATAGTATATTTCTCAAGTATGTGGTAATATCGGATAGACGTGAGTCACTCGATTTGTCGTTTAACTCATACTGTGTTGGAATATTCACTCAGTGGTGCTATATCTCAGTTAACCCCGCAAGTTGACGTAGAAATTTTTATATTTATTGCCCAAGAGGTGAGGGATAATTTAAAATATTAAAACGAGAACTGATTAAAGCGTTGACCCAATTTCCATTCAAATTAAACATGGTGCGCAATACACTTGAAGTTCACAGTATATTGTGTCTTATAGAACATGTAAGATATAGTTGTTTTGATTGCATGTGTTGTATGCTTTAAAAAAAAAAAAAAAAAAAGCAGACATAAAAGACACGGAGAAATCTTAAAACTTTTCTAAGCGTTTTTTTTTTTTTTTTTTTTTTTTTTTATAATAATAACGATTCGATGAAAATAATTTCATCAGTTTTTTGCAACGTCCTACAAATAATGCTAATGCAGTCAAACCGTTTACCAAGAACGGTGTAAACCTCATTAGTCAATTATTTCGGAATACCCTTTTTTTAGTTTCTTTTTTATTATAAGACATTCCCTTGTTGAGTTTTTACAAGGAGCGTGAGGAAGCTTTCTCATCGGTACACACGAGAAAAAGAGTTATTATGGAAGAGGCGCTTGATAATGATGAAGCTGCAGTCCAAAATACTTTTTTAGATTCTTAAAAGCTATGAACCTCTATTCCAGAAGACGTGATTTTTAGTTTACGTATTGAAGAATTATTTTTAATTATTGTTTTTCCATTTCTTAAATATGTGTAAATTTTTAAAATACTGTAAAATTATCTGTAAATATCTGAATTGAATAGTAAACGCAAATGACCTAGAAGTCGAGCGCCTTTAAATAAATATATAATTTGATTTGATTTGAAATTCGCGCAGGTTTATTGATTTTTTCTTAGCTTATCTTTAATTTCTGTTAATACTGATGGAAATTTTAATAGCATATCATGCTTCGATTGCTTATTATAATACCGGTTTGATATAAATTTATTTTTAATAGACCGCGTGTATTTTACAATAATTTCAAACGCTGTATATGGTTGCACTAATCGGTTATAAAGATGTAGAGCGCTATTTTCATTTATCTTATGTAGCTCTAAATTAATGGCGTAATAAAATAAGTAATAAACCTTTTTTTTTTTTTTTTTTTTTTTTTTAAATATATATATATATTTAATAGAACAATATAAACTTATATTTTTGATATTAGGTCGTCAGTGTGGAGAAAAAAAACAAACTACCAAACACGAAGCTAAGATCCGTTATCTATTACACGGTTAAAAATATTTAAAAAATTTCGACTGGCTAGAATTTTAAGGAGACCGTCGATAGGTAGGAGCGCAATTGCTGAATTCGCTTAAGAGTGTTTTTTTTTTAAAAAAAATATATAAATCCGACATTAACGGTAATGTTACATTATCAGTTTTATTTTCATAAAACCGGACGAAGCAAAGTTGAACGCGGAAACACATTCGAACAGAGATATGATAAAATTTAACATAAATATTGTATACGCATAGGCCACCCTCCTCGTCTGACTCTTGGTTATTTATTGTCGAAAGTAGTTCTCTAGGCTGACTGCAGTCTCGGTCATATCTACAATATTCTGCATCCTTCAAACTTGTCGGTTTTATACTGCATGTTATTTGTATTATTGGATATTCCAGAATCGCTGAAAGAAATCTTACAATGCTGCTTATAAAATCGTTCTGCTGCCAGCCTTTTTGTCAGTTATTATAAATTAAAAATATTTCTTAAAATTTCGACTATAATTGCAGTGTGTACAATGTACTAGAAATAAGGAAAATTTTGTTTTAAAAACAACGGAAAAGCTTATAAAATTTTTAATTTTAGTGAAAATAATTGAATGGTTCCTACGAATAACAATACTGGGTATTAAAGAATATTCGGACAGAAATACAAATATATTTATACAAAAAGAATAAACGAAATTTCATTTCTGTTATTCTCGAAAAGTATCGCTTACAATTTTTCTTTTATTTAACAGCGTTCCGCAATTTAAATAAGTAACAGGCGATTATAATAGAATAGGTTATAACAAATTTAAAAAAAATCGTAATAGAAATTGCACCAAGTTGTAAATGTAAAAGTGACGAATACATAAAAAAAACCGGAACAGAACATCACTATCGAAAAGTAGAAAATTAAGTGAGTGAAGAAATTTTTTTAAAAAAAAAAAGACAGCTTATATCTAACATTTATGATATTTATTTACGACTAAATAAATCGCAGTTTTTAATAATTAAACAAAAGAATTACTTTTGAAGAAATTCATCTTTTAACTGTACTGCTAAAAAATAAAAAACAAGTAATTTTTCTGAAATGATAAAAAATTTTCAATCTCTATTTAGAACGGGGTTTTCTCTCCTTTTTTTTTTTTTTTTTTTTTTGATGCATTTAAAAAAGACAGATTTTTAAAAAAGTATTTGTTTAGTTTTAGATTGTGAATTGCTTTTTCATAAATGAATAGCTAAATGAAAGCTTTTCAATTTTTTAAACAGTTTTTATTCACCCGGATTATTTCACAGGTTACCCAAAAAACAGATTTGTTCGTTTAGTAAATAGGAAAAATAAAAATGGATTGCTGTTAATTAATACACCGTCTTATGTCTCACGATGCGTACACTTTTAAATATTGAACACAAAATAGTTCACTGCGGCTTTAAACGCACCCCTTTTTAGTTCGTGTTTTTTTTTATTTTTTTTTTATAAATATTCCATATTATTATTGACGTTAATCATTAGCACGCACGCAATACGTGGTCGAAGGTATTAGGCTTTTTTTCCAACGTTCGGTGTAGTTGTTGAACACGATAGAAGTAAATACTTAGCATAATTAAATCGATTTTGCTAATAATTATAATTTTACTTTATGGGTTTGCTGGGGCTAAAGTAACCGTCGAATATAAATTTCGGTAGTCATTTAGACTTTTACGCGAATAAAATTTCGAAATTTTCCATTGAAAAGCTAGTATCAACGAAGTAGTTGACACTGAACGAATCATTTTAAAAATATGACCGATCCCACAGATCAAAAATATAATGATGTTATAAGTAAATAATTCGGTTATTCTGCGATTCGATTAATTTTAAATATTTCAGAATCATGTAGAATAACATTACATGGAACTGCTTTTCGCATAAACACTTAACTCGGACCGATTATTTTGCTTCGTGTTTCTTCACTTCCATTTGTTCTTTTTCTTCATATCGCGTTTCAAGTTCAGTCCCCAAACCAATTACACGGAAAATGCGTAACATGTAAAATAATTTTCAGGCAAGAGGCTTTAGTTAAGTATTCAACGCAGCAGATTTAATGAACTAAAATGGTGCAAAAGTGAACTGTTCCCGGATTAATCGTTTTTACGTGTTTGTAAATTTTTAATAAACGACTGAAAGTTTTTCGAAAAGTGTTTTTGAATTCTATATTAGTTTTGTAAGTTTCCTTTTTTGTATTTTTATTCGCGTAAACAATTGACAATTTAGTACCCATTGTGCATGGGGGCATACCTTGATTTTTGTGTGGAGGGCGAGGCAAAATCGACAGAAACGTTCAGGAAATGATGTCGATGATATTAAAAATTTTGTATTTTAGCACAACGTGTGTAGCATTGCTCAGCCAGGAATAATGTTTTTTTGTTCTTTTCGAGTCTTTTTACGTTATTCGATGGAAATAAATCAACGAATACGCAATTCTCCTTCATTTTCCGAATGAAAAATATCAAAATATTGATCATTGGGGTTCAGTAACTGAAAATATTTTCCGACCTTCAGCTAAGATCTGCTACGTCACTTTACCGCCAGCAACTGGCAATCCGCTTGTGTCTGCGTCTTACAAATACGTTAATTTAAAACAATGCGATCCGCTGCAAGGGAGGTAAATTCTTCGTACGTAACATGTAACACGTTTCGTGTGCAGATGGCTTAACCCCCCTCGTGTTCGCACCCAACTTTACCTACGTTGTTGTTACGCACCACCTGGGTACCCATCTCTTATGTTTCTCCGTTTTTCGAATATTACGACCCTGAAATAGCTTTCTAAACGTTTATTTTTATAAATAGACGTGGCTAATTTACACGCGGGGTACATTCCTTCTAAGTCGGCTAAATATGGTATTAAGATTTGGTGGATTTGCGACGCTGAAAATGCTTATCCATTGCGCGGTATCATTTACGTTGTTATTAAAACAGGCGATGTTCGAGAAAAAAATCAATTAGAATGAGTCGTAAAAGAGCTTGCAGCTCCGTACCGAGGCAGTGGTAGAAATATTACCACGGATAATTTTTTTACAACGTAGTAACCTCTTGCGAAACACATGCTTTCACGGAATTGAACTATCGTTGGTACTTTGAGACCGGATAAACCCCCCAAGTGTGATGGCTCCACATACGTCGAGAAAAGTATATACTCTAGTGAATTTGCTTTCAATGAGAGGGTAACCAGGTGGTGCTCATACGTGCCGAAGAAAAATAAAGCTGTAATTATGTTGTCGACTATGCATTCCGATACTGCTGTAAATGATGACAGTAAAGAACCTTTTACATTGTAACATACTCTACAATAAATATAAAGCTGGCATTGATACAGCATGGATCAAATGTGCACTCGCGATACACTAGGCAACGTCGTACTCTGAGACGGCTGGTAGCTATGTTTTCCAACATGCTGGATATTAGTTCACTCGCGTCCTCCTATTTGATTTATTACGAAAACAACAAGATGCGCTTCCGACGAGAACAAACCAACGATGACTATTCATGCGCCAATTGAGTGAAGATTTGGCAAAACCAGAAATTGAGAATCGGTCACAAAACGTTCAACTAATGCGAAATTATAGTACAAAAATCGCCATTGAAAGTGTGATCGGCCAGACATTAAACCACGTTGAAATCGCTCCAGGTCCAGCTAATGAATGAGATAAGTTCAAAGTCACTGGCTCCTGTCATATTTGCAGCAACAATAATAAGAAGGAGAAGGACACAAAAGGCATGCTGCGATGGCAACGAACCTGTCTGCGATGAACATGCTACCATGATTGGGCAGGCCTTATACCAACCTGAAATCGCTCCAGGTCCTGCTAATGAACGAGATAAGTTAGGGAGGATCAAAGTCATCCTGTCACATTTGCCACAAAGCAACAATAATGAGAAGGAGAAGGACACGAAAGGCATGCTGCGATTGCACCGAACCTGTCTGCCATGAACATACTACAACCTTCGCGGAATGTCACGAATGCAGAGGCTAATTAATTTTTTGTATTCCGAACCATCCCAAAACATATTCGACGTATAAAAATTAAATAAAACTATCCCAAACTAATAATCCAGTCAAAAAGTTTTTTTTTTTTTTTTTTTTTAAGATGGGTACCACGGGGCGCCCGTGATGTATCTATACACTTTACACTTAATTTTTTCTTAGTAATTTTCGTTATTTTTTATTCCAAACAAATTACCTGCTTACAATTGAGTTGAATAATAACGATCCGGAGGTTTTTTCTGAAATTCTTACTTTTGACCAAGTTACATATAAAAATACACCGTGGCGGGCACCATCCGGGTGGGTGCGAACTCAAGGTTTAAACAATCCCCGGTCGTCGCAAAAAGCTGGATTAAAAAATGGAATTAAAGGAGGAACGTTTTTCCTCTTGAATTTATCCTACATCCCCCCACTCCACCTACGCTTGCGCATACGACTACGTCGCTAACTGCATCGTTCAGAAGTATTTTGTAAGTTTTTATACAAAAAGTATTTACTGGCGGAACGAGCAGTTTTTGAATTAAACTTGGAGGATATTAAAACATTCTACAGAGTAATTTTGAATAAGACATATGTATATCTATTAATCTCGCAGAGTGACGGACGTACAGAAACGATTTTCCTTCATTACGTAAGATTAATCATCTGATACTGGACTGATGGTTGTGTTAAAACTTCATACTTTAAACTTAAGTTTTCAACGGAATAATAAGTGCTTAACGAATTGCCTGTTCCTATTTCGGCGGGAAACATTATGCCGACGCTCGTGCTAGCGGCGTGAAGCCTAGTACTGCGTAAGTGGTTTTCACAATGCCATAGAGGTAGAATATAAACAGTTCCGACGGCGAAATGATTGTGTTCACATTGCGTGAATAACTAGGAATATGATTAAACGTTTGTACGCACCACCGTCGTGTACATTCGACGTAATAATTGTTTACTTTGTAGTTGGAAAAAACAGCCGCAGTGTGTGTGTGTGTGTGTGTGTGTGTGTAGCTGTATCAGTGTTAGTGTTGCAATGGTATTAGTTCTCTCTAGTACATATTTAGGAATTTTTTGTCGAAACACCTGAAAGTAAAAAGAATGCCAGCATATATTTTAATGCGAAAGAAAAGATAATTCTACCAGTACGCAGCAGAGGTGGTATAATTTTGTACGGCTTCGCCGTTTTCCTTTCGCGTTTGTTTGTTTACGCACGGTTGAAAATTTTTAAAACAAACAAGGTGCGGGTGTGCCTGTGTGCGAAGAGGGTAATTTACGTTTTCTTTGCTAGTTATTTCGTTCGGAATCATGCTAAACTACAATAGTAGACCAGCGCTTTATCTCGCTGCCCGGATAAACTGAATTTAATCTGAATGAGAGCGACTCACTCAAATGTGCGTGTTTGAAATTACTGCTAAATAGAAAAAAAAAAAATCAGCTATTCATACTTCCGAGCCATTCTCAAATATAATGTCGAGGACTATGTCATTAATAAATGCGTTATTTTCGTTCCTTTTTCTCCTTTTCCTTAAGCGGACCTTACCCCCAGTACCATAATAGTAACTAAACGGAAAATTACATTCTAGTCTATCTTGGTGATCAATCAGTTAACAGGAGAAGCGGCTCAATAAAGTATTAATTAGTTGTTTTACTCAATATATTAATATTAATGATTTGATAATATATGTTTTTTATAGTTACTCTTATTTATTGTCAAACACTGAGCTGATTGTAAAAAGGACATTTAGTGTATTGTTCGGCAATTTATCGTGATTGATTCAGATCTACAACTTCTGTGTGAAGAAATCTTCTATTGGGATAACTATATAGGAACTAAATTTATAAAATTCACCAGCGTAGCAATGTAATTTGTAATATGAGAGAACGGAAGTAAAAGGATTTAGTAAAATGTGAACTTAACTTCACAATCCCCGGATATGGGACTTACTTTACTTTTTACTTATGTCCGTGTACGCACTGCAATTTCGGAACTGTGTTCCGCATTCAAACAAGCGTTTATTCTTCGGAAGTAAACTGTTCATTTGCAAGCATATATTAATTACAACGTAATTCTTAGGCTACCCCTCATTCGAAAAAATGCCCGAATTTTATGTAACGCAAAATGTCCCAGAAAAATGCCCGAATTTTATGTAACGCAAAATGTCCCAAAAAAATGTCCCAATTTTATGTAACGTTTGTTATATTTTATAGGATTTTTGTTATTGTTATTTTAAAAATGTGACAATTTTATGTAATGAAATATGCAACGAAAAATGTAATGAAAAAATGTCTTAATTTTATATGATGAAAGTTAAATGTTAGAATAGGATTTTTGTGGGTATGTTATTTTTCTTTTGGTGTTGATGCCAGTAAGAATTACGTTGTAAATTTTGATCATTTTATACAGAGTATAGAAGAGAAAGAGATAGAAATAATAGCAAGAGGGGTCAAGGGGCACAGCCCCTTGCGAGGCCAAAATGACCGAGTTTATATATATATATATATATATATATATATTGTTGTACAGTTTAGTTAACAGTTGAGCTTAATAAAAGTTTGTGAATATTTATTGTTGTATAATATATTGTAGTATAATATATTGTAGTCAGTATTAGGACCAATGATAATGTCGTGTGCAAAAATGAAAAATAAAATACGACATACAGGCTAAAATTGCTTAACATTTATTGGATCCAGTAGTTGTTAAATTATATTGTTGGGTAAGATAGTAGTTTTATTCTCAAAAGTATGTGTTAAGAAAAGTGATCAGTGATTTATGTAGCGGATTATTAAAAACAAGTTCAGTCAAGCATGAGGTTTCATGCGCTGAGGATTCCGTATGAAAGTTAACAATAACTATAATTATTTAGTATGTAAGAAAATTTGTTTGAATAAATTTCTATTTTTATTTTACTATTTTAATTTAATATCTTAATAAATTTCAAAGATCTTTTCTAATAATAATTTAAAACAGTAAAGCAAAATACTAATTTGAATCGAAGACTTAGATTAATTTGAAGTGCAATGTAACGGTTATGAAGAAAAATTAATTAAATCCTTTTTTTATTTATTTTTTTAAATTATTGGTTTAGATTTAATAATACTAATATTAAGGTTTTATGATTTTTTTAAATGTGTAATTTTGTTAATTCCTACACCTATCTTTCTTGAATAGCCGACCGTCAAAGATATTTAATAAATATATAAACGAAAACACGCAAAAAATATTAATTAGAAATAATATTGATGCTACGTATCACTCTGCTGCGGCTGCTAGAATGTTGGTGTTCCCTGCTGGCAGGTTGGTGTACGTTGGTGATTGCATCCTGGATTCTCGGCGAATGGGAGGGAGAGACACGGTAATCGAAATTATAGTTTACGAATTTTGTAAATGTCACTAATTGGAAAACCGAATTTCGAGCCAATTTGGTTACTTTGTTATTAAACTTTTTTCGGTTGCAAGACGAACTGGTTACTTTACCAAAAAAGGTCGATATAGTTCCGCGATGTGAAAAAGACTGTCGTTCTACTAAGATGATTTTTTAACAATTCGGTATTTTCTTTCGACTCTCTCCATATGTTAGACCATTATTAAATATTTTTTTTTTATTTATTTACTAACATAGGTCGTTAAATTGTTTAACAAATCGAAATACTATTCGCATCTGTTTTTCATCAGGCGGACGTACCACCTAAACAATGATGCGGTGAGTCCGTTCCTTTCATTACAGTTCATAACAACACTAACACACCTCGTAATGAAAATAACCAAACCAAAACCTGCGATCCTATTTCGTTTCTTATCCCTCGTACTAACACTACTAACGAAAATTATTTCAATCCGAACCAAATTCTAAAAACCGCTGCAATCTCGTATTCCGATAAAGCCAAAAGAAAAATAACACCGATTAACAAACCTGTTTATTTCGTGCATTCAAAAAACCCACTTAAAACAAAACCAACATTTAAAACTAAAAAACTATAAAGTTCTCGAATCAAATCCGGTGCTTGCTAGTTGTGCGCGTGGTGGAATAATATTATCCGTTCGTGCGGATATTAACTTTCAACAGATAATGTTACCATCCGACATTCAACCAGTAACAGTCGAAATTCGTAAGCCAGTTGCACGGGAGTCTCTAAACATAATTCCGAACCGTATTTAGAAACTTTTAAAGTTGCCAAAAACTTCAAACAGTTCATCCCCTCTAGCGCCGCGAGTATTACGGCTAAAAATTTTGAACAGGGTTAAACATATGCGCTTCGACATATATTTCTCAAGTTTGGAACATCAAGGTTTGAAAGTTTCGTTAAGGAAATAACTTATGGTTTCGTTCTCGACAAATAACGATCTTTCCATCGATCATGACCGGAAAAAAAATATTATTTTTGAAACTTTCGAGCTTTCGGCGCTTAAGGTTCTGAATTTTAAGATGGAAACCTATATGTTCCAAAGTAAATAAATAAACAGGGACTCACATTTTTTTAACCTTGTTCAAAATCTTGAACCAATACATAAATTACAAGCGGGGCTACACATCATTTTTCAGAATTTTATGAACTTTTAGTAAATTTCAAACAGTTTTGTTAAGAAAACGAAATACGGGTCCGTTCCCAAAAAATAGCGCTTTTTCCAATAATAATACACTTGAAAAAATTTTTTTTTTACAAAATTTCGAGCTTTCAGAGCCCCAAGTCACTAATTTTAAAATTGGAAACTTAGATGTTCCAAACCAGAGAAATATACATGGATGCCCATATTTACTACTTTCCTCAAAATTTTTAGCTATAATACTCGCGTCACAAATCAATTCTCTCGATTTTTTGAACTTTTCAGCAAACTTTGAAAGTTCAGTTAAGAAAATGAAATACGGTTTCTTTCCCGACAGATAGCGATCCTTCAAACGGTATATAACATGCGTCAGAAAAATAAAAAATTTTCTTCAAAATTTCGAACTTTCGGCGCCTTAAGGGTCTAATTTTAAAACTGAAAATCCAAATGTTATAAACTCGAGAAATATAAGGGGATCAGCACGTTTTTAGCTGCGTTCAAAATTTTCAGCTGTAATATTCGTGGAGCTAGTGGAGAGACACATAATTATTTTTTTTTTTTCAACTTTTCAGAACTTTGAAAATTTCTTTAAAAAAATGAAATACGGTTTCGTTCCCGACGAATAGCGATATTTCTAATGATATATCACAAACCTAAACAAAAAAAATTTTTTTTCAAAATTTTGAATTTTCGGTGCCCCACAGGTCTCAGTCTAAAGTTGGGGTCCGATTGTCTTAAATCAGAGAAATATACGTAGAGTCGCGTTTTTTCTACCATGTTCCAAATTTATAGCTGTAATACTCGCGTCGCAAGAAGGGGGCCGCTAAATGGAGCTGACGCTTCTTTGAACTTTACGTCAACTTTGAAAGTTTGGTTAAGAAAATGAAATTCGGTTTCGTTCCCGACTACTAGAGATCTTTCTAATGATATATCACAAGCCCAAGAAAAAAAATATTTTTTTCCAAAATCTCGAGCTTTCGGTGCCCCGAGGGTCCAATTTTGACGCTGGAAACTCGGATGTTCCAAACTAGAGAAATATACGTGGAAGCGCATATTTTTAACCGTGTTCAAAATTTTTATCGGTAATATTCGCGGCGCTAGGGGGGGGGACACGTCATTTTTCGCGCTTTTTTGAACTTTACGGCAACTTTGAATTTTTTGGTAAAGAAAATGATATAAGGTTTTGTTCCTGATAAATAGCGATCTTTCAAACGATATATTACATTACCGGGAAAAAAAATATTTTTTTTCAAAATTTTGAGCTTTCGACACCCCGGAGTTTTATTTTTAAAGCTTGAGACCCGGACGCACCAAATTACAGAAATATACGTGGAAGTACATATTTTTAACCATGTTTTAAATTTTTAGCTATAATATTCGCAGCGCTAGGGGACGCGCAATTTTTTGAGCTTTTTTGAGCTTTATCTCATCTTTGAAAGTTTGGTTAAGAAAATGAAATTCGGTTTCGTTCCCGACTACTAGACATCTTTCTAATGATATGTCACAAGCCCAAGTAAAAAAATATTTTTTTCCAAAATCTCGAGCTTTCGGTGCCCCGAGGGTCCAATTTTGACGCTGGAAACTCGGATGTTCCAAACTAGAGAAATATACGTGGAAGCGCATATTTTTAACCGTGTTCAAAATTTTTATCGGTAATATTCGCGGCGCTAGGGGGGGGGGGGACACGTCATTTTTCGCGCTTTTTTGAACTTTACGGCAACTTTGAATTTTTTGGTAAAGAAAATGATATAAGGTTTTGTTCCTGATAAATAGCGATCTTTCAAACGATATATTACATTACCGGGAAAAAAAATATTTTTTTTCAAAATTTTGAGCTTTCGGCACCCCGGAGTTTTATTTTTAAAGCTTGAGACCCGGACGCACCAAATTACAGAAATATACGTGGAAGTACATATTTTTAACCATGTTTTAAATTTTTAGCTATAATATTCGCAGCGCTAGGGGACGCGCAATTTTTTGAGCTTTTTTGAGCTTTATCTCATCTTTGAAAGTTTGGTTAAGAAAATGAAATTCGGTTTCGTTCCCGACTACTAGACATCTTTCTAATGATATATCACAAGCCCAAGTAAAAAAATATTTTTTTCCAAAATCTCGAGCTTTCGGTGCCCCGAGGGTCCAATTTTGACGCTGGAAACTAGGATGTTCCAAACTAGAGAAATATACGTGGAAGCGCATATTTTTAACCGTGTTCAAAATTTTTATCGGTAATATTCGCGGCGCTAGGGGGGGGGGACACGTCATTTTTCGCGCTTTTTTGAACTTTACGGCAACTTTGAATTTTTTGGTAAAGAAAATGATATAAGGTTTTGTTCCTGATAAATAGCGATCTTTCAAACGATATATTACATTACCGGGAAAAAAAATATTTTTTTTTAAAATTTTGAGCTTTCGACACCCCGGAGTTTTATTTTTAAAGCTTGAGACCCGGACGCACCAAATTACAGAAATATACGTGGAAGTACATATTTTTAACCATGTTTTAAATTTTTAGCTATAATATTCGCAGCGCTAGGGGACGCGCAATTTTTTGAGCTTTTTTGAGCTTTATCTCATCTTTGAAAGTTTGGTTAAGAAAATGAAATTCGGTTTCGTTCCCGACTACTAGACATCTTTCTAATGATATATCACAAGCCCAAGTAAAAAAATATTTTTTTCCAAAATCTCGAGCTTTCGGTGCCCCGAGGGTCCAATTTTGACGCTGGAAACTCGGATGTTCCAAACTAGAGAAATATACGTGGAAGCGCATATTTTTAACCGCGTTCAAAATTTTTATCGGTAATATTCGCGGCGCTAGGGGGGGGGGGACACGTCATTTTTCGCGCTTTTTTGAACTTTACGGCAACTTTGAATTTTTTGGTAAAGAAAATGATATAAGGTTTTGTTCCTGATAAATAGCGATCTTTCAAACGATATATTACATTACCGGGAAAAAAAATATTTTTTTTCAAAATTTTGAGCTTTCGACACCCCGGAGTTTTATTTTTAAAGCTTGAGACCCGGACGCACCAAATTACAGAAATATACGTGGAAGTACATATTTTTAACCATGTTTTAAATTTTTAGCTATAATATTCGCAGCGCTAGGGGACGCGCAATTTTTTGAGCTTTTTTGAGCTTTATCTCATCTTTGAAAGTTTGGTTAAGAAAATGAAATTCGGTTTCGTTCCCGACTACTAGACATCTTTCTAATGATATATCACAAGCCCAAGTAAAAAAATATTTTTTTCCAAAATCTCGAGCTTTCGGTGCCTCGAGGGTCCAATTTTGACGCTGGAAACTAGGATGTTCCAAACTAGAGAAATATACGTGGAAGCGCATATTTTTAACCGTGTTCAAAATTTTTATCGGTAATATTCGCGGCGCTAGGGGGGGGGACACGTCATTTTTCGCGCTTTTTTGAACTTTACGGCAACTTTGAATTTTTTGGTAAAGAAAATGATATAAGGTTTTGTTCCTGATAAATAGCGATCTTTCAAACGATATATTACATTACCGGGAAAAAAAATATTTTTTTTCAAAATTTTGAGCTTTCGACACCCCGGAGTTTTATTTTTAAAGCTTGAGACCCGGACGCACCAAATTACAGAAATATACGTGGAAGTACATATTTTTAACCATGTTTTAAATTTTTAGCTATAATATTCGCAGCGCTAGGGGACGCGCAATTTTTTGAGCTTTTTTGAGCTTTATCTCATCTTTGAAAGTTTGGTTAAGAAAATGAAATTCGATTTCGTTCCCGACTACTAGACATCTTTCTAATGATATATCACAAGCCCAAGAAAAAAAATATTTTTTTCCAAAATCTCGAGCTTTCGGTGCCCCGAGGGTCCAATTTTGAAGCTGGAAACTCGGATGTTCCAAACTAGAGAAATATACGTGGAAGCGCATATTTTTAACCGTGTTCAAAATTTTTATCGGTAATATTCGCGGCGCTAGGGGGGGGGGACACGTCATTTTTCGCGCTTTTTTGAACTTTACGGCAACTTTGAAAGTTTCGTTAAGGAAATGAAATTCGGTTTCGTTCCCGACAAATAGCGATCTTTCCATCGATATATCGCATGCCTATAAAAAAAAATATTTTTTTACAAAATTTTGAGCTTTCGTCGCCCCGAGGGTCCAGTTTTAAAGTTGGAAATCCGGATGTTCCAAACTAGAGAAATATACGGGTATGTGCGTATTTTTAGCCCCATTCAAAATTTTTAACTACAATACTCGCGGCGCTAAGGGGGGGGGACACGTCATTTTTTGCTGTTTTTTGAACTTTTGGGCAACTTTGCATAACTTTTGTAACGTAATTTTTTGATTTTATGAATGTACTCCTGCATTGTAGTTTATATTTTGAATTTCAGCGTTATAAGTTTATCTAGTGACGAGTTATGATTTTTTAAGTGATTTTTGAGGTCGTTTTATGTACCATATTATATATTCTTGACGGTTTTTTGGGTTTTTTGCCGCCCAGGGTAATCGGTCATCTTCAAGTTATAGATCGTTTTAAAGATAATTTTAATTGTAATTTATGTTCCAAATTTGAAGTTTATAAGTCAAGCCGTTCGTGAATTATTGATTTTTATTTGATATTTTTGTCATTTGTGTACCATCTTATAAGGATTCCGTACATTATATGTATACGGAATCCTAAAAAAAACAGAAGCAAATGATTTTTACGCAATGCAAAACATTTATCCGTAATGAAATTTAATTTTTTTCTCGATAATTAATGAAATTTATTTATTTATTTGTTGCATGCTTACACCTAGCATTGGCAATATGTACAAGTAAGTATCGCGCGATTGTGATTTTTCAAAGTTGTTATTCTTTTAAGCGTTTTTATTTCTCTTCCGTACTAGTTCTTTAGCGATTTTTTGCAATATTATTGCAATTAGAAAGTAAAATCGTAATTTTGTCCGAGATTTAGTCGTGGCTAACGGAAACCAGACACGGCATATTGCCCGGTCAGTATAACTGCATAAGAATAGTTTTGATCGCTGAAAAATGTTGCGCTGGTTGATAACAACATAAGAGTGCATAATAAACAAACAGCGTTCTATCTCCTCCACCCCCCCCCCCCCCATTGTCACCACGATGTACTTTGATTATATTAGTTCGTCTGCTAGCAATAGCAATAAGGAACAATTGAAAATGGTCGATCTTCTTCTGAAAACTGCCGTGTTTCAGCGATAATTGTCAATTTTATTGACTTTTAATTGAGTGATATAACAATAAATTAAAAATCGAAAAACAATCTTCAAATAATTCGAATAATTGTATTTCAAACACACAAAGTGAATTTTTGGGAACGAGGTAAATAAAATGTATTCGAAATAATAAAACATCGAAATCTAACCAACCTCGATACAAACCATCTAACGGATACCTAAGGGGATATATATAATACTAGAATTAAATGCTGTTCATTTTTTATTCGTTTTTTATTTATTTTTTATTCATTTTTTATTCAATTTTTATTCAATTTTTATTCATTTTTTATTCATTTTTAATTACGCAGTGAAGTATTATTACTATTATTATTGTATTATTATTTTTTTAAAACAAGCAAACATATTTTTCGAATAATTTTGACCCCTTTATTAAGGTCGAGGATATTCGGTTTTATAATTTTCATTTATTTGATAAGTTCTTAAAGTCTTGTTTACGTAAAGATCGAAGGCCTTGCACACTCCTTAATTTCATATTTCCCTCTGTTGAGCCACAGCGTTGTTTGTGTACGGTTTGATTAATGTAATTGTTTACACGAAAGCAGCAGGCCCGGATATTAAGTGTATGATAGGCCCGGGGCTACGAAAATATTAGGGCCCCTTTTCGGAAGTGACAAAATTATCGGTTTTATAGAATAACTAAATTTTTTTTAATTTAATTTAATTATATTATTTTGAATTCACGAATTACTGTATAATTATTAATGTAAACAAAATTAAATATCATATAGACAATGGTTAGAATTTTCGATGCCAAAAAAAAAAAATATATATATATAATTTTAAACAATGAATTTTTTAGCAAATTTTAACCAAAGATTTGCATAAAAGGATAGTGTGTGTGCGTGTGTTGCGCGTGTTTACACACATACCCATTCATACAGACATTTCCTAAAAACGTAACTTCCGACTCGTTATACCTTAAAACAAATTTCTGGTACGTTTTTACGAAACTCGAAATTTTACTATTACGAAGTTTCCTCCTCTCTAGGAGGTAATAACAATGGATACGAAATTATTAACAAATAAATGTATTAAAAAATTCACTTGTTCCTTTTAAAGTTAATTCTATTTATTTACAAAAAAAAGTTGATGTATATGACAAATGATAGATTAATTTTTTATTAAATGTCGGAAGTGGGTGTCTCTTGGGGCCCCTTTATAAGGCGGGCCCGGGGCTGCAGCCTCCCCCCCCATCCCTGCATTCAGGTCAGCACGATAGACACGTGTGTTCGGTAACGTTATCGTATTTTTTTCGTAAAACATTTAAGAACATTTATACCGCATACCTATTAGACCGCTTTTGGAATACCGTCCTATTATTTATGATTTATATACGATTAGATGATTGATTATATATGTATTCAATCCAGATTTTTGAAATGATTTATAAAAGTTACGGCGAATGTTGTGATGGCTGAAAATCTCATTGGAATTTCCGGGCGTTGTCATTTAGTTCATTTTACATAAAAAAACTCTTGACTGTAAATATGAAAAATACCCTTGTCGTCAAAAAAGAAAAAAAGAAAACCTCGTCTCTTTAATTATCAACCATTTTCGTCTTCGCGGTCATTGTCCTTTTTGATCAGTTCTCACTTCCCTCCTTACAGTTATTCATAATTATAGATATTTTTCAGTGTTATGGAACCTATTTAGATGAAATACTTGAACGTTTTTCGTTTTTGAAAAATCTAGACTCACAAGGAAAGTAAACGAGTTGTCAGACGCCGATTTTGATGAAATTTTGATATGTTCTAGAGGATAAAAATATAAAAACACAAGCTGAATGCCTGTCTGGGTTTTAGGGGTTCGGGGTTGTATGGTTATAAAGCACAGAATAATTTGAATTTTCAAAAATTGATAATAGAATCGTAATCAAAGACCTCAAAAATCCTCGTATACAATTTGTCATTAAAATTAAAACTTTTTTGACTTTTTTGTCTGCCATTTTGAATTAACAAAATCTGATGACGGATTCGTAATCAGCGAACTCAAAAACCCTTACATACAAATTTTTTACTAAATTGCATTACTTGAAAGAACTACTTTACCCCCTTTAAGGGTGGGTGAAATTCATGAAAATGCCGAAACACGTCAACTTTATTTTTTAATTGTGTGCGTGTTAAAAAATGTTTTTCTTATTTTTTTATGTTGTTTTATAATTTTTTATTCCATAATTGTGACCAAAAAAAGGCGTTTTCACCACCTATAAAATAGGGGATGCAACTCCACTGCTTAAATCACTGTGTATTACTTGTTCTTTACACGAGGAATAATAATTTCCATTCTGCTTCATAAAAAAATATAGAGTTGTTGAAGACGAGATATTTAGTAAAAACTATTTTCGAGGATGAACTTTGGGGTGTGGTTTTTACTCCTTGAAACTGCATACGAGCCGATAAAAAAAAAACACGTGTCTAATATTTTTTTATACTCTACAACGTATCAAAATCGGCGTCTGACAACTCCTGTACTTTCCTTGTCAATGATGTTTTTCCGATTTTTCTGCTACATGGGAATTACATGTTCAATTTATCAAAGGTATAACAACACGGTAGGTAATTCGACGTGCGACCTTATTCTGAGGGATTACTTTAAATTTATCCTGTGAACTTTTGGTCAGTTTCGTTTTAAAGTATAATAAATACGCCGTTAAGAAACTAGCGAGTTACCGAACAAAAACGATCTAGTTTTTTTTTTAAATTTTATATATATATATATATATATATACATGTATATTATTATTACCTTTATTTTCATTTGGACTCACTCAACTATTTTGAATCTTATAAACTGCCTTCCTTCTGCTCCACATTTACCGTGGAGTCCTCTGCAATCCTTCGTGCTATCCAATACATTTCTTCCAACAACGGCTCCAATAAATTTCTGATAGTCTCGGATTCAAAAGGTGTTCTACTGTCTATCGCCTCTCCTCTTCCTCTACATTCCACAGATTCCATAATTCTCCTGATTCGTTCTCTTATCACTAGATTGTATAGCGTTCGTTCCATTCAAACCGATTTCTTATGCTCCCCCAGCCATGTTGGCATTGACGGCAATGAATTGGTTGATTCATTAGCTCGATCTGCGTTCAAACTGGTCAATTTCTATCCAAATTTTCTTCTTGCAATCTTAACGTCTTTTCCCCAGGAATTGCCATCATTGCCATCGTAGGCGATAGCACGATATTTGTTCTTTTTTATTCTCGAATCCTGAATCCTTCTATCTTAGTATCCAAACCCATCCTCCTCCGTACCCTTGGTACTATGACTTCCCTCATCTCTCGCGCTTTGTTACCTCTTCCATTTGCAGGCTTCGCCTAGGTCATAGTCGTCTTCCGGCATCTTCTTTTCGCTTTTCTATGTCCTCTTCTCCTTTTTGTTCCTTCCATCATCCGAATGATTCTGATCTAATCTGTGACACAAATCACATCTTCTTTGAATGTGCGTCTGTATCTATAGAACGCTCTCACTTCTATAGTCAACTTCTGAAACTCGGTTTGCCTACTCCATACAGTGTTTCCTTTATTCTTTCACTTCCATCCCCGGCAATCATTCCTATTATAGCGTCCTTCATAGCTTCTATTTCCAGTAATATTCAATTTTAATTCGTTTCTCCCTCTCTCTCTCATTAACACAACTTAATGCTGGGTAATGCCCTCGACTGACGATCCCAAAAAAAAAACCCTAAAAAAATAGGATTCGAGTATTTTAACGACAACGCTGTTCTGAGAGAGAGAGTTAAACTCTGAATTGTAGGTGTACTTTTTATTTATTATTATTGTTATGTTACTAATAATGATGTTAAAGATAATATTCATAAAGGCCAATTTCTGTTTCAGACCTACACTTGTCTGCACGTATGCTCGAATTCGGACTGTTGTGCCGTAAGTCGTTGTATACTTTTTCCGGGAATTATCTTATTTGTTGCTTTATTGCAGTCTTCTTGTACATTCGCGCCGCTTAACTTATGCACTATTTACACATTCGCTTCATCTTCAGTGATGCAAGTTTCTTATAGCCTTCATTAGATATTTCCCATTCTGTGGAAGATGGTGGAGTTTATTAACCGTCGCTAAATCTAAGATTCAAGATGTTCATGAGTACGGCTCGCATTGACGGAGCTTGCTTGTAGGAATTTTATTAAGCTGCTTACTGATAATTTTGTAATGTTTGTGTATCGCAAAAAACACGCCGACATCCACTGGAGAGTATATTGTTTAATTAATGAAAATATCTCGTTTGAAATGGTCATTGATCTTGAGTGTGTCTAACTTATAACGACATTAGTTAATTATCAGATAAATGAATATAAGTAAATTTAAAACACGTGAGATGATTTATTTTTGTTTCGAGAGATAACTACGAGTATTTGACGCATTTTCGAGTTTGCCTCGTATATTTTTTAGTTTTAATTATAAAATATTGTGGCAGGTTTTAATATGCCTTTTAATTCTAGTTTCTTGAGAAGTATGGCCGTCGATAATCAGAAATATATGCAATGTAACGAATTCGCAATTTAAGTACTACGTTCGCGTTACAATCCTTTTTCATATTCACCGTGATATGAGTAAAAATATGATAAAAAATAAAAATCAAAGAAAAAAAAGCCGAAGAAAGAAATAAAAAGAAAGAAATTGATCGTATGTTTATGGTGTTATCACTTTTTTTTAGTATTTAATTCATTTATAAATAGTTCTTTTCAAGGCTTTTATTTGTACTTCCAATTTGTATACAGTTATACAAAGTTTTTAATGCTGGAAAATAACATTTTTACTACAAATAGAAATATCGTTAGTAGGTCATTGAATAATTTTAATATTATTAAGAGCCGTATATAAAGTTTGCCCGTAAAATTTTCAAATCGGTAATATTCTAAACTCAGTTCTTCGCGTACCATAAATTAACGGCATTGTAATTTTATACAAGGAAATTACATTTTCTTTGACGCTTTTTACATTTTATTTATTTAATTTCCTTACACGCTTCAAAGCTATGAATATTCTAAATTAAACATAATTAGACGGTATACAGTAGAAGTTAAGCAAGCTAGTAATTTATAGTTTCATTAAATAATTCGTTTCACTGTGTTTACTTCGAATTGCAGAATATAACAAGGCAATCGAAATGTGTACCGTTAATATGAAATTTGTCTGGTTTCCGACGGATTTAACTTTATCATTTCCTAATATATATGTGTAAAGATTAAAACTAGATTAAATATACGCGTATTTTCTTTCTAAACTCTGTATACAGGTGAAAAGTGGCATAGATCCAGGAAATTTTTTAAAAAAAGGTATTTTGGTCTATTGCAAATGGATCTTTTTTCCTATTTTTGTTATGCATTATTATTATTATTATTATTATTATTATTATTATTATGCACACATTCTGCCTAATTAGAAATCATAAAGGACACTATTACTGATTATAATAGAAGTTAACAATGCTTTTCTCAGTGATCCCCATTCGCATCGATGAAGCACCGGGTCTTTATGTACATTGTATTAACGGCCACAAATACAAAACCACATTATTGAATTATTCATATTCGCTGGTATGAACTTACTGTTCGTTGATTAATAATCGTCTACATCGAATACCGTCTTCTACAATCTTCTGCAATTAAGTTTATACACGGTAATTGGTTACTGCGATTAACCGTTGTGAATATCGTTTGTTGGCTATTCCGATTTCTTCTCTAATTATCGGTATTTTAGACCTTTAATTTCGTCAATCTGTACATATCATGGAAAACTCACAATCGATCTTAGAAATTTTGATTAATAGGAAAGTTATCAAATATTATTTCATCGGTATATACGTATATTCGTATCGTTATTGATAACGATACTCTTCAAGATTTTTCCTAGAAACATTGCATTTTTAATGGATTTGCATAAGTAATAATTTTTCTAAATTTTCAAGGTGCTTATTAATATGTGTTTTAAACGAAAGAAAAGGCGTATTTTGGCTCTGAGATAACCTCCTTGGCTCACGTCGGTAATCTTCACTCTTATTTTAGCCCCCCCCCCACCCAAACAAAAAAAAATTAGATTTATGATAGATACAATTTTTTTTTTTTTTTTTGACGACAGATGGATATAATATAAGGTATGCCCTAATTCTTCAACACTAAATAATTGAACCGAATCGAGTTAGTTTTTCTGAATATTGTTTGTTTAAATTTTTCTACGCTCTTTATATAATTAATTTTCGAGAAAACTTGATATTACTTAACACGAAAAAATGATTACTGTTGAATAATTATTTCGAAAGTTATTCATTTTTGTAGGTTGAAATTATTCTAAGAGAGTAGAATGATTTTATCGATACAGTTTTTATTCGGTGTTTAATTATTTTATTCGCTTTCCCATATCAGAGCTGTAGTAAAATTGTTAGAAAGCCGACATTGCACGATGAATTGCAGCCATGAAATCGCTATGAATGGTTAATGTGTTACAACGTAATGAAGAATAATAATCGAGCGGTCGTTGTAAAATCTATAGAGCCGCCGTGATTTGCAAAAATGTATGAATGAATTTTTGTTGCCTATGTAATAACGCTGCATTGATAGTCGTTGCGTGCCGTACTTTTTCTTCCAGTACATGATTATTCTTTTGAATTTTTCCGCGGTAATTATTTGTGAATTACGAATTTTTGTTGCAGCCGATAATTTGCCGTAAATTTTGAAGGTTGTCCTTAAGTTCGACGTTATATATATTACTGAAATATATATCGTTTGATACCTCGTTTTATTATAAAACCGATTTAACTGTAACATTTGGTGACCTCCATCGGTAATCTGTCCAATGATTTTCCCTTTCGAATACGGTTACCAAGATAATAGACATTCGACAAATTCTTCTACCGTTTTGATTACCGGGATTTAAGTAGGGGAAATGGCGTCATTGTATGTATTATAAGCCGACGCAAGTTCAGGATAAAATCGTTATCTCACATTCCAGTAATAAATTTTTCTATTGTTGTTAATTGTTTCGAAAAAAATGCGCGTGGTCGAGATTTGATTATGATCGATAAATCTATATTATTATTTTTCGATTTGTTTTTACCATGAAATAATCTCCCTTCTTCGCTAAACACTGTCCTCAAACCTTACGCCCTGTTCACAGCACGAAATGTACCTTCTTAATTAACTACTTCTTAAGGTAAAATGTTCAATTTATTAAACAAAAAAAGTGGCGAAAATAGCAGTTTCTTTTTTCTTTTTTCTTTTTCCTTTTTCCTTTTTCCTTTTTCCTTTATGCGATAAAACAATTTAAATTACCGTAATTATATCCGCCCACACATGCGTATTTATCCGCAAAAATAATAACATATTATCAGCTGATGCTATCATCCGAGAAATCAAGAATATTTATATTACTACAATAACGAAAGGTTTTTCGCTATTTTTCTATTGCATATTGTGAACGACGTGAATTACCGATATTTTAATGTACTTTTTGACAATAATGTCATTTCACATACATGATGTCTGAGAGGTTGTTCTTTGATGTAAAAATTCTAATTTAGTTTTCTGTGTTTTTTTTTTTTTGTTTTTTTCTTTCTTTTCGTCCCACCCCCGCCCCGGATTTAGCGAAACTTATTTTATTCGCTAAAAATACAAAATTTGATTTATTATGTTGGTGTATTTTTATGGCCGCCCATGCTACAAAGAAAGTTAAGATGGAATAAGCGTTTAATCATATTTAATCGAAACTGCTAAACAAGAGCGAATAATGAACGAAAACAGATTGTTTACATTTTTCATGAATAATTTAAAATCCGCCTGTGCGGACCAATAAGTAAAAAGGTAAATAAAAATAAGGTAGCAAAAAGGGGAGAAAAAAAAAACATTGTTAACTATAACCAATTTTGAGAATTGAAATATTTATTTTGATGGGCTTTTTTCCAAAAGTGCTTCAGATTCTGCAGATTTTTATCGAATTTCGGTTTAATTTAAAGTACACGAACGCGCGCGTGTGTGATTTGCACATCGTGACTGTGGGCGTTGTTTTGTATTCATTTTTTAAATTTTTCATATATGTGACTAGTAAGTTATCCACGTAAGGGATTTTTTAAGGTTAAGTCGAGAATAAAACCTTTTTCGAAGTGTAAAAATGTAATAGGAGTACTTTTATGCGCTATTAACCAAGTTTAGGACGATGTAAGTAAGGTGCTGTGTTGCATCACAATAATTGAGGGCAGCTATATGTGTAAATTCAAGTCATTTTTTCTCATAGAATATATAGAGATAAGGACCAAAAATCGTTTGCCGTGGTTGAATAAATTCAGTCTAGCGGGAAAAATGTCCATAATAAAACGGCTATTTTGCTTAGCCCGCCGAAACTACGATATGCTTTCGGATTCGGTTTAGTTATTCTAATTTCCTCAGAATTTCTAAGTCTTATTACGTTTTCTAGTATTAACTTTCGTTTGTCTCGCCCTCTCGGGCATTTTCGGTGTAATAAGAAATGTTCGTGTTTTCAGCTTCGTGTTAGTAAACGTAAATTATGGGGTAATCTTTAATACAATCTCCTCAGCGCATGGAGAGCCATACTGTTGTTCATGTTTGCTAGTTTGTAGACGACATTATTTCAGTATCTCCGTTCTTCATCGAGAATGTTTTTGCATTCCACCTTTTAACACTGCTTACGCACTGCGTCCAGCTTCTATTTTGACGCTTAATTATAATTTTTAGCCATTGACTGTTCCGATTCATTTTATATTAATCATATTTATTATAATAAATTTTTGTAATTTTTGCAGACGAGCCGTCATGTAAACGACCTGTTTTTGGATCTTCAAGATGGCTTGAACTTGATCTCGTTACTGGAAGTATTATCCGGCGAATTACTGGTAATGATCAGATAATATTTTATATTTTTCGTTTGCCACATTTAATACACTTTTACTGCACTCTTCAGTAAATTCGCTTTATGAATAATGTTGATATCGTTTTAAAAAAAAAAATATATATATATTTTCTAGTATTTTCCCCTCCACCCAATACATATATGTATGATTTATTTATTTTTTTAGATACACTAAGGGGAAAACCCCAAATCAACCTAGTCACTTATAATAAGAACAATATTAACAATAGATCAAACTTCGGGGGACCACCGAGGGCAGCTACCCTGGACAACTGGACTATATTAGAGATTTTAATCTGGTCAGGAGATCGATGAAAGAAAAGAGGCAAGAATAGGAACCACCTTTGAAGACGGGGCAAAGTTAAGATATAGAAAGCATTATAGGGAGCAGGAAAATTCAGCTTTAATAATTAAACGTACAGGATATTACGTTCGGAGGAAAGATTGGAATATTCAAACAGCACGTGGTCAGGATCAATACAGTCGCTAGAGTGCAAAGGACAATAAACGAACGGGGAAAGAAAGAACAAAACGATACCGTAAGGACGTGAGCAAAGTGTGATTGAACCGCAGACGGGGCAGATAGAAATAATGAAAAAAACGTTGAAGGGTAGAAAAATAATAGAACCAAAAACAGAAAGGGGGTCTAGGATGAATAGTAAAATGAGTTACGATTAGAAAAAGAGCAATCTGGTGCGTGGCAGAAATTGCTTTTACGAAAGAAGCATTATTGTATGGAATAGGGAAATTATAAAAGCTGAAAATCAAGAAGAGTAGCTGGGGAAAAAGATTAGAACATTCAAAGAAAACGTGATAGCGTTACATTGGTTAAGAAAGAATCGTTGAAATAAATACCGTGATGAGGATATGAGGTGATACTGAGTATCACATTGTGAAAGCGCGATAAAAATTAATTTTTTCATTATGATCGGTTTCCATTAGTCCCCTAGAATTGGCACAAATGGCGTGAAGTATTTGGATGTGGTCGAATTGGTTCCCATTGTTACTAGAATGATTGATGAATCAGAGTGGGTTTATGTACTTTATTAAAACGTAATATTTGACCAAAAAGAAATATATTTTTGATAGTAATGGTGGATTTCGCATAACAAATGACGTTAAGTTTAATTTACCTCTGATTTGACTTGTTTATTTTTTTTTTTTTTTTTTTTTTTTTTTAACGTAATAGACATATAAATCGTGAATAAGTACACAGAAGTTGAGCCGTGTGAACACATTTATTTATTGGTAAAGAATTGTAGAAGTGCTAAATGTAGTTTACAATTATTTATTTTCCATTTATAGTTCAGATTTTTTTTATAACAGATAATACGACACAAATTGGAGACAGCTTGCAACATAGATGTGCGATATATCGCTTGCAAATTTTCTATTCCATAATTTTGATACTAGAAACTTCTTCAGTGAGATAATATTTTGTTCATGTAGTTTTACGAAAGCTTTGCATCTTCGTTTGGTACATATCCATCTTTCTAACCCATGTGCCAATTTTTTCTAGTAACTGAATTTTGTAATCGCGCATCACAAGTAGTTTCCTCCCTTTCTAGTTAAACAAATTCCATTATAAATCGGGTTAAATAAGTAATATTTTGATAACGTAACACAACACAAACAGTACAATATTAAAAGACCTGAATACTGATTAAGAATAAAATCGGAAAACAGTCTCACCCATCTAAAAATGAGAAACAATCGTTCTATTATGTCACTCATACGGTGTGTCATATTTTAAGAATAAGAACGGTGATAATAACATCAACAATAAACATCAATAACAACAGCGATATAAGACTTGGTCAGTTTTATCTCAGGTAAAAACGGACCCTTGAAACGGAGGATAGACTTAACACATCAATAGAACGGGAACCAATTCGACATCTCCCGAAGTATTTATCGGTATGAAATGATTCGCATCTTTCACTCTCGCGGTGACCCCGAGAGATTTAATAATCAAATTGATTAGTAAATTTTTGTTTAAAATAGTATAGAGTATAAAATAATTGTTTTTAATTCTTACAAAAAAAAAAAAATAAATAAATAAAAACAATAGCAGATAATGAAATAATGTTCGCCGAAAGCATTTAATTAGGTAGTGAATTGTATACAGTGAACGCCGCGGGGGAAATATTTCCCACATATTTCTAAAGATTTGAAAGAAAAAAAAATACAATTGAGAATATTGCTTTACGATTAAAGATAGTAGTGGAATAGCGGAAAATGAAGAAATAGTAAGCGATAAATTTAAAATGCACATTTTTAACCAAGAAATTATGAAGATGCAGAAGATAAATTTATTATGCATGTCTGTTTTACCGTGGTTGTGATATGATTTATTTTATTTATTTAATTTCACGTGTCATATACAGCAACTTAGACTAGAGACACGGTTTTGATATGATGTTTTACATTATTTCGCTTTTTGATTTCAACATTAAAGTATTGTTCGGTTTTTAATACTTTCACGTTTCTGAAAAGATGGGAAAAGTCACCAAAATTTGTTGAAAGTCCGGGAATTTGAAGACGGTGTACAGAGAAGTACTCGTGTGATGATTCTAATGGTTCCTGAACTTCAATCTATTAAAAATGATCTTCGCGAAACTAATAGCAGGTAGCCGCTTTCTGAAAAAGTCATGGAATTTCATTAATCATGGAAAGGTCGGGGAATTTAAATAAAATGAAGGAATATATATTAAAAAAAAAGTATAATGTATAGAATTTGTAAAACTGATGAATGTGCTGCAAAATGTTTGGAAGTTTTGTTGTTTTTTCTGCATGATTAAATATTTTTTTTATATATCGGAGGAAAAGTTAAAAAAATCGGCAGAATGGGGAAAAGCTAGAGAAATTTATTTTAAAAGGAAGGTGTAGCTGCTTTGATTTAACTGAATACTTTTAGCAGCTCTCAGTATTCTCACAAATTATCTATATAATTCTTATTATATCGTTTGTTATAATAACTCCGTTTTTTTTTCGTTTTTTGTTTGATTCGTCTTTAACTTACATTTGTTTTTTATATTCATTTTATTTTTTGTTTGGTTCTATTTATTTATATTTTAAGTCAATTTAATTATTTTTTTTCGCCCGATTAAATTCATTAGCTAATAGTCTAAAAAAAAGTCAAGTGAGTCCCATACCCTTAGCAGGGCGTCGGGGATTGTGTAATAAAGCATTTCATAATGTACTAAGCACTAATGAGAGTAGCCTTTCTACTTGGGATCCGCCTTTCTACTTGGGATCCGCCTTTCTACTTGGGATCCGCCTTTCTACTTGGGATCCGCTTTTACTTTCCTAGATTTCCCTGGTACCCAATTATTTCAGGCTGGGTAAATCTGGGAGCTATTTGGATCTGGAACGAGACAAGTCTCGAACCCGTGTCCTCTGATTTAGTAGCCAAGCGCCCTGACCACTAATAATCTGCTAATCTAATTAGATGAGGTCAATCAAAATTAATAAAAATAAAAAATTAAATAAAACTTTACGTGTAATTTTTTATTTTAAAAGATGTATTTAAAAAGAAAAAAACTAATATTCCATTATCCCCGAATAGAGAAGATAAGAAATATAAATGAGAAGGATGATATTATCGCATGATATAATAATAATAATAATAATAATTGTAAAAAGTAACGAACAGGACGTTGAAAGATTGTTTATTAAAAGGTATGGCTCTCGTGATCTCGAAACTTGCTGCAATTTTTAAAAGGTGATAGTCAGTATTAGGTGTTTCAACGTCAATTATATTAAGGATATGTTGCGAGGATTTTATTTGCAATGGTTTAAATTAACTGGGTTGTTGTATCCAAGTAGAAAATTTCATACCCAGAGTAAGCGGAATATAATTTAAATTCAGCCAGAACCTCTAGAATGGTCGAGTTATTTGGTAGAGTTAATGCAGAGCACTTTTATAAAAATCTAAGTTTTAATTGTAATCTATTTGGAAACCACCCTTGAAAAGAAATATTCGGCTTTTTGTTGAAACCGATTCTATTTATTCGATTCTAATGATATGGAATCTTCGATTTTTATCGTTAAATCGATTGAAATTAATTATAAAATAAAAAAAAAAAATATCGACCAGTTATAGTGTCCTTCGAAATCTCATTTTTTGGCTATTTTCGCATTTCGTTAAATCTTTTTCGGTCATTCTTTCGTTTTCTTTCATCAGATTTTTGATAGGAAACTTTATTCGTAAATGAAGATACATATGTTATCTTTGCATACTCGCACAATATCATCGATATTTTCGAAAATTGAAGAATACGTATATATGTAAACCAAAATAAAAATCGATGTTTTACCACATTTGGGTGTTTTGATACATTTGTAATCGTATAAATCACGAACTCACTTCTGAAAGCCGTATAATCCATGCGGTCACATTCTAGAACGCTGATAAATGATTATCGCGGCCACACTACTTCAGGAAATCCGCCCACGGTTTTTGATACACGTGCAGAGGCTTTCTCTCCTCTATTTGTTATCACCTGTAATGCTTTGCTATAATAGTACCCTGCGTGAAGATCTGCGTATCACGTTAAGGGCCGACTTAAGTACTTGCAATGTTCAGAAACATTAGCCGTTGCTTCCGCTTTTGATGTGGGTCCATTATTTTAAGTGTTTTTTTTTTTTTTTTTTTTTTGTACCTTCAGCATACGTCGACTTTTTTCGAGTGTGGTGTTTAATTACAAATTATAATCGTTCCCCGTACTCTGTAAAACATTTCCCTAACAATCATGAGATGGCCGCCCCCCTCTTCATTTACCGGTTTTTTAAAAATTAAACTCCCGAAATCCAAAAGAAAAAAAAAACATGCACAGTTGGTGCGTGAATTTTTAGAATTAAAAATTGAATAATGTTTTTTAGATTTTTTGTGTTACAATGAGAAGATGCTACTTTCATTTTCTAAATTTTTTCCGTTAATTTTTCCTGCGCGGTCTCATCAATTGGTTCTGTTCTATGAAAATCATCCTCTTTTTAGTATTCCGGGTCGATTTTGGCTTTTCGGCAAATTATCAGACTATATCACTCTTGTTTTTGCGCCTTTACATATATTACTTTAATAACGAAAAAATATGATTATGTGAGATAATTTGTATACCAAATATCGGTGTCCGGTGCTATTTGGCATATGCATTATTTCGAATGATTATTATTCTAGCAAACATCTACCGTGGTATAGTTAGAATTACGCAGAGGTGTTTGGTTGGGGCAGAGCCGGGTTCGCGAATCCGGTTGCCGCGCACGTTGACCCGTACTGTCGTTTGCGCTTCTTTTATTGGCGCAATTACGAAAGTAAAGGCGTTGCACACCTGTAAATGTGATTGTTCCGAGATTACAACTTCGGATCTAATATTAGGAAGTGATTACACGGCTGAAAAACAGTAATTGCTTTTTATTCCGAATTTCGTCGAACTTAGGCGACTGGCCTGTAATTCTGGTTTTCAAAAAAAAAAAAAAAGGTAAAATTTTAAGAAATGCCCAACGAACGAATTTCGTTCATGGTCTGTCTTTCAAGGCTTTTACCGTCAGTCACCATTAGAATTCAACCAGTCGGCCTTTTTTTTTTTTTTCTTCATGGGCACTTCAGCAGTGTAACTTAACCAACGCAGAGAATTGTACATTATATAAGGAAAAGAGATTAGAAATTAAGGAGATAAAGAAGGCTAACAAAGAAAATATATTGAGAGAGGGGAATGCAAGAATGGAGTGGGGAGGCCAAGGCGCAGAAGATTAGAATATAGGTTAGCACGTTCAGAGGAAATAAAGGGACATTCGAACAAGACGTGATTCGTTTCGCAGGTATAATTGAGCTCTGGAAAGTTACTCAAAGGTGATCGAACAAAAGAAAAACGGAAAAGAGAAGCCGGAAGCAGACTATGATTGAACCGCAGGCGAACTATAAATAATCGAACGGCTAAGGTAAAAAGATTAAACCAAGGAAGAGAGAGGAAGAAAAGGGCTATATAGAAAGGTAAAAAGATCGAGGATTGGTAAAGAATGAAGGATAGAATTCGGCGGTTCAGAAATCGTGATGGGAACGATAATAGTGTTCTTCTTCATCCGCCGTCTCCAGATTGAAGGTTGGCGATCCAGGATTGAAAGTTTTCTTTTACAATGGCCGATAATCGGAGGAGTTGTATAGAAGGACAGTCGAACCAGTTGATAAGCTTATTCATGAATTTTGATGTCTTCCTCTTGATCTCTTCCCATTTATCTTTCCTTCCAAAATGATTTTCAGAATTTCCTATTTGCTCGTATGTTGTGTCCACTGCAGCTTCTGTTTCTTGATGGTTTGCATTATTTCAAGGGTCTTTCCCATTCTTTCAAGTACCTCGATATTAGTGACTTTTTTCACCCATGATATTTTCAGAACGCGCCGATAAACATTTCAAATGCGTTAATCTCTTTTTCCAGTGATGCATTAAAGAAAAATAGAGAATATGTAACACCTTAGTAGCCTGATTATTCGAGCCTCAGGTCTTGATGGCCGAATAAGCTTTTTATTTTGGTGAGAGCTCTTCTAGCTTGCTCAATCCTGCTGCGCATTTCCGGAGTTGTTGTACAGTTTTCCTCGTGTATACTTCCTAGGTACTACGGCCATTTATCTTAATAGTGTAATCGAATGCACGCCGTATTTCCATCTGGAACGGTGTGTTGTCTTCTGCGCGTGCGTTGTTGAATTTTTTCAGTAAGCGAAAAAATGCGAAAAAATGCAAAAAAAGTAATTTTTTTCTTTTCCTCGTTTTAAAAACAGTTGTTATGATACTCGTAAAAATCAAGCTTTTTCTTTTTTATTTCTTCACCAAAACGGCAGAGATTATTATACTTTTCTATCGCAAAAACGCTTGTATGTAAACTTTGCGAAATAATAAAATAGAAAAGTGCGTCAGTTTTACAATAATTGTGTTCCGCTATGAAATAGGAGAAAAATTTAATTGTACTCTGTTCGTGAAGAGATTTGTTCGAATTTATTTTTTGCTTCCTCGGGAGAAATATCGCAGCTTTCTAGGACCTCTTATAATTTTCTTTATCGATAATGGCATCAAGAGGAAAGTTTGAAAAACGGATTATCTTGATGTGAACCACAACGTAGATTCTCAAAATCGTAACGGAATTGAAAGAACGACACGTGGAATTATTATATTATTAAGAAAACGAAGGAGTTTCTAGAGAAGATAAATGAGGAAGTTGTTTAAATATCAAAAAGAAAAGTGGGTACCACTGAAAAGTGATAAAAAATGTGTGTCCGTTTAGATTATTCGTAGATAAATGTTCTAGAATTTCCAATTTTTAGTGTTGTCCTTCGCAATATGAGGTAGTGCACAAGTTGTGTAACACGTTTACATCGCCAGTTCTGTGTGCGATTGTGTCACGTTGCTCAACATTCTCGCTGAGCATTTCGGTAAATGGAGTGTTATTACTACTTTTGCCAGTCATATGGCCGCAATTATTACTGGCGCCAGATGGAAGGAATTACTGCCGCCGGCAAATGGCGCTATATTTTCATATTTAAAAACCTTGTGTAACTCGCGCCCCGGGAAGCAAAAATAGTATTAAGATTTCGAACAGCTGATTTTGAGTTGTTACAGATTTGGAATTGTAATCTGAAAATAGCACACGAACAACGAGGCCACACAACACTAACAGGGCAGTCTAAGATTTCAGTTTTTCCGTTTCTTTAAGCGTATGTTAGACATTCCATTTCGAAAAGGTTGGCAAATTGTTTCGAGTCGCCGAATTAACCTTGTTAAAAAAGTGCTGTCTATTCATAAAAAATTACAAAGAATCGGAACTAAAACGAATTGAAGCTTGAACTAACCTTTAAACTTATTTTAAAATGGTGTTAAGCGCAGAAAACGTTAATTCAATGTAATGCATTAATGACAAATCCGTTATTTGCCTTCGAAAAAAGTTTGATATTGAATTTTTTAACCTTCGCTAGATACGGTTTCAGCATATCGGTCAATAAGGATTTAAACAATGCTTATTCAGAAGTATGGGGTTTCTTTTTTCCACCGTAATACAATCTACTTGAGAAAGTTTAAAAATCTTGAAGAATTTTGACAGAATAGGCAAGTAAAATTTTCGAAATTTTCCATTATCTTAAAAAGTAATGAAGTGTGAAAATGGCATGCTAGCGGAATAGAAGAAATTATTGGAATGCATAATCGTGTGTAAACTGGAATATAAATGCTGCGATATGTCTTTCCGTGTACATTACGTGTGTTTATAAAATGGTAATAAAAAGCGTCTCTCGAAGGCGCCGACCAAGTTCAAATTATTTATGGTTTACATGAATAATTTTAAAGTACTTGCCGGAACAGTCAGGGCAGTTGCATTCATTAATGCTGTAGCATATGTAATATCATGAATAGCGGTGATTATTATTAAAAATATACGCAAACCCGCGTCTGTACACTAATGTTCATTACCACTCGCATACAGCGATTTTTTCTCTCATTCAACTAAATTCCGATCATTATGATAAACCGGACGATTTTTTAATTTTTTCTTTCAAAGTGTAAAATCTAGAACAGCAGTTTTCTCCATTTTCACTACTGACCTTTTCATTATCAGTCTTATATACCTTCTACCTTTGGTAGATTTTGATCGAATACTGTGCATGCTTAGAGGTTGCCACTGCAAACTACTCGGTGTAGTATTTATTAAAAATAATCTCATTTATCGTTTAATTCATAGTAGTCGATATAGTCACGGTAAAATACAAGAATTAAAAAAAAAAACAAATAATTACTAGGATTAATTCCAGCGCGATCGACAGGTAGACACTTAAAGTGATGTTCTTGCCGGTGTTTTAAATGGAGCGTTAGAATTTTTGCTTCATTCCGGGGGTAGCGTCAGTAAGTGCTATTTTTAATTTGTTTTCCACTGTAAAAACGTGAAAATTTTTTTTTTTAGAAAAGTTATTGTTCGATTATAGCGGTGGTAACCTTCTTTTTTTATTAATTACAACGTAATTTTTAGGCCGGCCATGTCCTCCCAGTTTTATGTAACGTTTGTAATATTTCAATTTTAACCGATTCCAAAAAAAAAAAAAAAAAAAAAAAAAAAAGATTATTACACGTTTGTCGCGTTTTTTTAGTTTTTTGTTTTATGTCTGTTCACGCATAATTCATATTTTTATAGACCAATTTTGCTGATTCTTTGTCCATTAGAAAGAGTACCGTTCAACTTAGATACCATGTACTTGATGAAAATCGGTCAACATAAATTGAGTATTTATATCAAAAAAACGTGAAAAAATGTGACCCCTTTGGATAAAATTTTCTTTTATTATTATTTTTTATTAGTATAACCGAGGCAATTGACACTTAAAATACTATCAATTTGCAAAATTACATTAGTAATGGAGCTTTGCTGCCGACTTACAAAAAGGAGGAGATTATATGGTTTGTTCGCGCATAACTTTATTCATACGGACCAATTTAGGATTACGTTGTAAATTTGAATCATTTCATACAAAGTATAGATGAGAAAGAGGCAGAAATGGAAGCAAGAAGGTTGAAGGGGGCGGCGTAGTCCCTTCCGAGACGGCCGGGTTTATTATTTATTAATCATTAATTATTAATTAATTATTAATTAGTAAAGAAATGTTTTCCACGCCATATATAATAGAAGTATTGCCGAATGCAAGTAATTTATAATATTTAGGTTTTTTTAAACAATGTACCGGTTGAGCGAGTAACAATAAAAATACATTCACATCGGTATTTCTCTTTGCTATGCTAGCGTATATTCTGTGGTCCCTTCCTGTACTAATGAATAGTTGTTTAGCGTTTTCATTTCATTATCCGCTATACGTATCTGATGAATAGAGCTGCTGGCCGTGTTTAAAAGAAATCGGATGTGTTTTGTTCGTCCGCACGAGGCTCAGCTCGGTTCAACAGCTGAAATTGAAGAGAAACACAAAAAAAAGAAATCTCCTTTTGTTTTTATACCAAATTAGCATTTTGGTAGTAATACACGAGCGCCGTGCCTACGATTCCCCACACAAGAATTCCAATAATTTCAGCGTGACAATTCTAAAAGAAATAATGCAATACTTTCATGTTCTCGTAATAATGGAGGTCACGAATGTTTCTTATTATGTGTACTTCACTCGACCTGCCCGCATACACCGTCAAAGGTGTTAATGAACTTGGAATTTTTCATTATTTTATTTAAGAGACTATGTTTTGACTATGGTTTCCCATTAACATCTTAAATAGCACGGAAGTATTAAAAATTGAAAAAAAAAAAAAACGCGGTAAAGAAGGAAGAATAACGTACTACTCTCGGATATTTTTAGGAAAAAATTAGAATCGTGAACATGGAGTATAAGCGAGTACAGATCTGCTGTTTTATCAGCATTGATAGACACTTTTTCGGCGAAGCTAACTGAGAAATAACACTTTCGCGTTGGCAGTTGAAGGAAACTAGCAAGACAGAAAATTAATTTTAAAAAACGTTTTAGTTTTATGTGTGCAATAGAAGACGAATGTTGGAGAGATGAATGTAAACAAGGATGTGTACGGTCTGAACTGTGTATTATGTAAGAACTGTTGTCTAAATGATTCGTTCCATGCATTTAATAGGAAAATTGGTTTAGACACTAAACTGGAGTAAGACGTGTGGGTTGATTATCAGTGAAATAGGGAGGTGTGTTATCGAAGGTAATTCTGATTTTGCTGAAGTATGTGCAGGAAAGGTGAAAAAATCAAATACCAAAAAGAGTTTAGAGGTAAATGGAGAAGTAAAAAGTGTGAGTAAGGGCACCTTCTCTCAGTTGTATCGGGAAATCGAGGATAGCCGGACAAAGAAAAAACAAACGATGTCAGAAGAATGTCAAAAATACGATGGTATTCAAGGAAATATTGGCAAAATTCGACGTATTAAGTATTGTAAAGGGCAATTGGCGCTACACAAGGAAAGTATCAAATAAAAGCGTGGAAGAAGAGGAGAATGTCGACAAAATTAATGACACCGAGAAAGTATGAAGGGAAATTTCTGAACAATGTAAACTATACTGGATATATTTTGCGGTAATATAATGTTGGTCTAAGAGCGAGAGGGAAGAGTAAAAAATTCTGTGTACTACTATCGGAGCTGCTCCTCTGATACTTCGGAGAGAATATCTGAAAAACTGGGACGTAGACACACAAAAACGGGGAAGGAGTTTGTTACCGGTGAATTGAATTCTGGCACTTTTCCATCGGTTTTTTAGAAATTCAATTTCCGAAATCAAAATTTGCAAAAAAAGAAATATTTAACGCCTAACTTTCTCTTCTTCGGGTGACGATTTTAATGCTCTTTTAAATCACGTTAATCACCACAATTTTCCCCCGTTCTATTCAAATCGATTTCTCTTAAGTGTCATCCCATCGTCTGGTACACCGACATTTCGGCGCTCGACTTATTGTACAACCAATAACTTTTTAATCGGTTTTCTTCTTTTAGTCTTCTTAACTTTTTCGAATACCGTGTTTTATTTATAAATTATAAAACGATGATGATTCGTTTTTTTCTCTTTCTAATTCTGGTTTCGTGTCCTATTTTTTCATTTGATACTATTTTTTTTATCCTCCTCGTGCGGTTTTTTACTCCTTTACCTTCTCTATCTTCTTCATCACGGTAATGTTTTATTTGTAGCACTTTATTCTCAGGTTGCTACACTAAAGTGTGCCCCTTTTATTTATTTTCGACTTAAGTTTGGTCACTGCTTTATTATTCTGGTGTGCATAATTCCGATGAGAATCGCTATCCATTTTTGCAATATATAATATATTTTCGATTTTGTGCCCTTTCTCTCATATTTAAAAAGAAACGAAATTAAATAAATAAAATATTACGGAACGATCTTCAATTATTTCAAATTAAATTTTGAATGTTCGGATGAGAATAATTTTTGTGCGTTAAAAATCTCCGATGTGTACACACATTAAAACTGAAAATAAGCACTGAAATGTAATAGATGAGAAGGTCGTTCAAAATTAAAGCCAGAGACTATTGCCTTTTTCGCATTAATAGATGTGTCTCTCTATTCGACAGACTAAACTTATGTTACTAACGAAATTCACATGAAATGAATGTACACATTTATAAATCTGAATCCAAAAATTATATTGAAAAGTATACGAATAATAAATAATTTTGGTCGGAACAAAATGTTCGAAATGTGCGACATTAAATTAATGTCGAATCGAGGTAGCTTTTGAAATGTCTAAAAAGCAAAGCTGAACAGAATAAATAAAAACTTAATATGCAAAACTCGAACTAATTATCAATCTTAAAGAAAATTAGTTTAATTAAGTTCCGGAAGAGAAACTTTATTGTTATTCGTGATTTCAAAAAAACACATTTTATTGGCCGTATTAAATGGTTGATTAACGACGAATTTTTATCAAGTTTCACTTGTTTCATCTTTGCCGACCGTAATGATGTCGCTGAATTAATTAAGTAGTTTCATAAACAGTAAAGATTATAATAACGCATTCTTTTTTTTTACCGCTATTGATATAAAATCAATATTAAGGAATAGACGTGAAACTCGCCGACTTGTAGCTGTGTATTTCATGATCCATTTCAATAAAATATTTTATTAATAGTACGAGTATTGGTACGCAACACTTTATTATTAGTCACCGATTGTGTACGATTTTCGTGTCTTTTATTATTGAGTATGCCCCGTTTAGTTCTTTCCTTTTATATCTCGTTCGTTCTTTTAAAACGTGTTTTTTTTTTCAGTTAAAATTTAAAACTCTCATATTTTCGAACTTGGTTCTTTACTTTTTTGAGAGCATCCTTCAAGATAGCATCAAGCACGCTATGACCTTCGTGTCGTCACTTGTTGCGTGTTCGGTTATAACTTCCATTTAATTTTATTTTTGGCCTCCTGCATATTTATTGCGTTTCTTCTTAGCCTAATAACAGCGAGCGGGATGTGATGTCTTTTTTCTTTTTAGTTTGAATTTTACTGGAATTTTATTATTTGGCAAATTCACGCGAATATGACAATTTCGCCTGAGGATTTATTCAATTCGTTGTGTACCGTAATTCCGATGTGTGCTGTATTTCTCGCTGTTGCAATTTTCTAAAAAACATATCTCTACTGATGGAAAGCAATTTTTTCTTTTTCTTTTTCCATTGCCCAAACTGAATAAAACCGATGGGGGGAATTTATTGAAAATCATTTTTTCTTATACAATAAAAGTATCCGATATGACAAATTTTACTATTAACGATAATGATAACGCATCGTTATTCACTATTATGAAAAACTTATTGGCAGATATTATTAGCCACACAGCAGTAAATTGCGTCGTATTCCTGTATTGTAAAAAATTTGAAAGCATTAACGTTCAGGAATATTAATAAATCTTTTACCTTAATTTTCTTTTTAAACGGCGATGTTTCTTAGTTGCCGGTGCATTTTTACGAAAACGGCGCAGTGCTATTCTGAATTACTTTCAAACCTTATTTCAATTACTTTCTATCCAATGAAACGCGTAATACATTAATTATAAATGTTCATTAAGCGACGCCGTGTTCTTTTCAAACGATTAATAAATAAGTAAACAAACAACCTGCGGTTTTATTGTCTTGTTAAAACAGACATTTCGCGATTGTGCAATAGTTTTATTGTAGACGCGATTTACGGATTCGCACCTGAAATAAAAGAGTAACGAAGAGAAACCACGGCAATGCCACGTCCCTTATAAAAATCGTGCATGATAACCCCAGTTGCATCGCCCTGGTTTTTTCTACAGGTTATTATGATATAGTCTTCATTAATTTTAATTTATAGTTATTATGATATGTCGCACTCGAAAGATTCCTTGTAAACACTCGCGATCGTTTTAATAATTTTATAAATTCTAATATTATCGAACACAACACATATCCATTCTCGGATCCTCCCGAAATAATTGCAATCGCCGATCCGGGAGTTTATAATTAAACGTTAACATGTTATCGGGCTTAATAGTTGCGCGTAATAGACAATTTTTCAGAGAGCGATATTGAAATCGATAATCGATTTTTCAATTTTTCAATTTTTCAATTTTTTAAAATGACGCAGTATAATTATCAAAAAAATTTATTTTGAACGATAGTTATTGTTTATCTTTACACACTATATTTGTAGGTCTCGCCGACTCGAATACATTATATTTTACAATTACTGCGCCCTTAAAATTTTATAAATCTATTTTCTCAATTTCTTTTCTATATTAGCCACCGTTAATCTAATTGGTTGCGTTTATTTAGCGCGTTTTGTTTACTTGTAATGCAACACAATTTGTGCATGGTTTCCTCTATATAGTATAGTGTGTTTTTTCTCGATTGCTTTTATGTATGTTCTTCTCAAGTCAAATGTGTACCAGAAGGCAATCTGTTTTAAATTGTATTTGTTGTTCTTACTCATTGTTAACATTTTTAATTATGATAAAAATAAACTTTAACACTTTTACACTTTTGTAAAAATTATACAATTGTTACAAAAGTGTAAAAGTGTTAAAGTTTATTTTTTATCATAACTGTTTTAAATTGTTTAAATAAAGTAAAAGTAAATATAAAAGTACAAATATTAAAATTACCTCATCTTGTTTAAAGCGAAAATAATTTCATCGTAGCGAAATAAATGATGGAGCGAATACGGCGGAAACATCTTCACGCCTAATAATAAATTTTATATCTGTATATTATATATTCACTACAACGAAATATGATTAGCATGCTCCGTTAAGTTAATTGAATGTTCCATGCTTGTATCCGTATGTTCTTGTGCATAAAATTACGAATTGTATGTGATCTGTGTATTCTGCGCAGTGTGTCGTAACAAATTTACAAAAACCAGACAGAAGGGGCTTCTACCGCAGAATTAAAGGGTTGAGCTATTGTTCTTTTTGCGTTACTGAGGCTACTGACTCTGGCGCACACGTATTGTTTATCCGTAAATACCCCCTTTCGAGGAACACTAACTGAATCACACTGTCAATGATAACATGTGACTTGTGAATTCTTTCCTTTGCTAGATTCTTCACGCAGCGAGACTGTCTGGATTCATAGTCCGCTGTTTCCATAGCGGCAGAACCATTTTCGATTATTCCAATTTCAGCTAATAGCTGTATGAACTGTTTCGGGTGAAACGCAAATGAACAGAATGAGCCGGAACGATCATAACGTGTAGACTTCCGAGCAACGCGACCGAGACAAGCGACACTGTTATATAACTGAGATTGGCCGCGACCGGTTTGATTCCTGCATAAATTGAAAAAGTTAATTCGAACTCTCGCGACAGAGATAGGCTACAGCGACAGAGATAGGCTACAGCGACAGATGACCGAAACAGTTTTGCCACATTTTCAAATTGATCGTTTCGCAGATTGCATATCGTTACTCAAATTACACGGCACGAGTTAGAAAAGAAGCTTTCGTTTTTTGAAACAATTTCAAAACGTATTAAAAAATATAGATGTGTGTTTTTTTTTTAATTTCAAAGACACTGCACATGTACTTTGACCAAAAAATCACGATTTTATCTCATTCGGTTCGGAAGATATAACGCGGACAGTTAAAATAAAAATGATTACACAGTCGCTTAGTATAGTACGATTTGTTCACATGTAGATCTAAAAGATTTTCGAAAACAATCAGTTCTTTGAGAACCAGATCTTTGAATCAGTTCTTTATAGTGAACTGATCCGCAAAAGGAACTGTAAAACCCATCATTATTAAAGAGCTACTAAATCTTTTGAAGATTTTCGTTCTGGTTGTGATAGTACACGTTATCTATTGGCGAGCGGCCTAAGGAGGGGATATAAAGACAGACCGGTCCTAATGAAAATACTTACTCTTGTCTGAAATGTTAGTTTTTGACAAAAGTGAAACTTCGCGATTTTGTTACTTGGGATAAATGTTGGACTGTGCTCGATATTATTATTATTCTTCAAGCAGCAACACCTTATAATTGTATAAAATTCTTCATTTAGATACAACGGAAATATCAGTGTCATCGGAATATGTTTAATTTGTCTTCGAAACGCGAACAGTTACGAAGGTTGAGTTGTAACGTAGTCTGGGGATTTTCCTTTTACCCGTATCGGTAAATTTGCATTTTCCGATCGATCTGTAAGAATCTCATTGTAGTTTATCGTGTTTGCACGAACTGTACGTAATATTTCAATTCGGATTAGTCAAATTTTATTCCTAAAGTGAACTTTGTTCGAGTTTTGTAGGCTCCGGGAGAGAGGGTAATTAGCGTGTTTTCCAATTAGAGGCCGACCATGGACGAGTATTACGGTTGATGACGAAATGTCAGTTTGTAATGAAGATAAAAGTGCCAAGTTCTGAATATTTCTTTTTATGACTTATTGACAATTACCGCGCGTACGTGATGAAAATAAACGAATACGCCATTCGCGACAGTCCATGCAGTTGTTTAACTTAATGTCACTCGCGTTCATTGCTGGCGCGAGATATACCTATCAGATTGCGTAAGTGAACACATCACGATATTATTACCTGTGCGATATTTGGAACGCACTGTTTATTATGCAAAGAGCTCCGCTTAGCGAAGATAATATGTGCCTTACTTTTTATTGCTCCGTCCACAGTCATATTTCAACCTCTAAATAGTCGCTCTGGTGAACTGTTAGAAATGAAAGCAGCCCGATGTCAACCGCGAACTGAAATTTTCACTCTACTACCTACCGATGATCGCAATCTAGCAGCGTGATGTCACTTTTTCGCGAAATTTTTCATTCCGGTAGATCTCGTCAAAATTTTGACCTTCAATTATTCTTATTAATGCGAGATGATTCGGGATCGATTAAAAAATCATTGAAAAAATTCCGGAATAGTTTTGTTCGAAATTTTAGGCGAGCCTCTTATTATTATTATTATTATTATTATTATTATTATTATTATTATTACTTTACATTGTCTTTTTGTAGAATATAGAGGGAAATTTGTTTTCATATTGTATTGTTCCAAAACACAATGTAAAATATAATTTTTTAGGCGAATGGTGTAAATATTTCATTTGTGTGATTCACTTTTAATTCATTTTTTTCGCGACAATTTATAATTATTCTGTACTAAAAATATTTTTCGCCTTTTCCGCTGCTTGCAGATTGCACGAAGCAAGAATTCACACGAAATATAACGGCAATCCGTCTAGTTGGCACTTGTTATTTTTTCCATAGTTATGACAATATTGTAATAAATAATATACATCTTATTGTTAGTAGAAATTGCGCGTATATCTTTTTCTTTTGGTACGGATATGTCTGCGGCTGGGAGTTGTTGCGCAGAATTCGGACGTCACTCAAAAATGCCCAGAGTTACCTCATTTGTATACCATGTAGCAGTGTAAATATTTTATATATATTTAATTTGTAATCAACAGTTTTAGTTCACGTTTTTACTAGAACGAAATAGTCACATTCCATTTCACGCACCATACGAAAGAGGAGACGTAAATCCATATCGCAATGTACTTCCGTACAAAAAAAATGACGCAGGTACACTGTTTCTCTTTTTTTTTTTTTTCTTACTTTTGCCCGGAAACAATATGGATTGGAGGAAATCAATTACCAACTCAATCAGAGATTGATAAAATGCAGGGATAAGAAAGAGGATGATGGACAAAGAAGGAGATAAGGTAAGGGAAATAGAGGGGGTAGATAGCTGAGAGTTATCGTTTGAGAATAAAAAGTAGAACGTGTCCAGCAGAGAGAGAAGGATATTCAAAGAGGAGGATGTGCCTGAAGTCGCAGAAAACTCTTTTGAATGGAGAATACGGACAAGATGTCAAACAGAAGGTAAACACGATTAAGAGCGACTAATTGAAAGGACAGCAAAACATCCGTGTGAAAATCGTAGAAACATATTAGAAGAAAGATTGCGTTGAACGGACAGGTGGAATGTTCGAAAAAGACGAAAGGAAAAATATCCGATCGAAATCTAGAATGGGACTTTTTAAAAAGAGGTTCGAATGTGGAATTTTAGAAAAGAAAGCAGCTACCTCGAGTCAGAGAATCTGCCGTGTCATTACCATGGCTACATGACTAGGATAAATCGATATTACTTGAATGCGGAGAATAGAAATTAAAATGATAAAAGTCGCAAAAGTAAGGGGGAAAATATCGTTGGAAACAGCACTTATACAATGCGAAGTGATGAACTGAAAAAATAAAACTGATGGAAAAAATACAAACAACAGACCGTAGGATAAATATAAGATTCAAAGAAATGAATGTCCGTGAGACAACTTGAAGGAAATAGAGAGCCATTAATAGTATCATGGAATCCCGGCATATAGTTACATGAGACGAGATTTGCGGGATAAGGACAGGAAAAGGATACATATAGTGTAAAGTTGAAATTGAAGTAAAGAAAGACTGCAGGAAGTGTTGACGTCGGGTAAGTAGGAACTGCGGCGTGAAGATATACGCGCAAGAATAGGATTTTTTTATTATTATTATTATTATTATTATTTTGGAACAAAACGCTTAGGACGGAGAGAGTTTAGAATATGTCAACAGTACGCGTTTTGAAAGAAAGCGGTACGTAAAATAAAATCTACTCATAAACCGGAGTGGTTGACTCAGCAAGGAATGCCGGAATTGGGGGGGAAGGATCTCAAAATCGATACGAAAGCACGAATTTTAGCTTATAAAATGAAGGAACGGTGGAAAATTTTGGAGCGATTTATTCGAGGAAATGAAGAGATGTCGCCACCACCTCAAATTTAGGGGTGAAAGGACACTCAATAAGTTCAGACGACTATTAAGGAATACAACGCGACAGCAGAAGCAATCTATACCGAAGTATAGCTAAAGCAAGTTTATAGGGACGAAAAGAAAAAACCAATGCAGAATGGAAAGGTTTACAAACCTGTTGCCATCAAAGTATTGTTAATTAATTTTTTTTTTTTTTTTGGTATAATTTTATTATTTGAGGAGATTTATTTCTTCTTAAACACGGGCAACGTGCATAACTACGGAATCGATTACAATCGATCAGAAACTCTGTTACATAACGAAGTTCAAGTTGGTAATTCTGATATTCAGTGGTCCCGCAACTACGGTACAGCGACCGTTTTTTCGTGCTTGATTTCCTAAATTATTCACTTTCCTTCTTCAAAATTCTCGAATTCTTCTAAACAAACGTTTCCTGTTCTCCACAAAACGAGCTAATTTCTCCATCGTTTGAATACCAATCCTGAATACCAATCTTGATTTCTTTTGATCTAGGCAGTTTTGATTCTGGATATTTTCCCGTAGCTGGCTAAACCAGTAAAAGAAAATTCGGTCAAACGAGTATATTGTTTAACCATTATTACGCGCTGCGGTAACTAAAAAAGAAGTGGTATTTTTCTATTTAAGTACACTTTTGTAAACAACTATTGCTGTTTGAAATATTAATTTATTTAACGAAATGGGGATAGTTAAAAAATTTAGGCGGTTATTTTAAATTATGCAACATGTCGTGTGCACTTTTCGGTATTTTAATTGTAGAATATTTTAATAATTATTACAAAAACGCGTGATTATTCGAAAAAAAAATCCTCGTTTACCTTTTTGTTATTTTTTACGTTTATTTTCCAAATTGTCGTCTGATGTAGACATTAATTCGGTGTTGGCAGTAACAACCCTTTAATTTTGTCCATTATTCATTCCTTCGTATTACGACACGTAGCTAGGGGGCGTTATTTTTATAGGTTTCTGGTCACAATACTATTGGATTTCAGCGATACTTCCGCCAGTATATGATTCTATTCCACCGGTGCTCACGCTACTAATGTTTAAACACGGTATTAAAATTAAATGGAGGCAAAAATGGACGTTCGTGTTTACACTCTCCTGCATATTATGAAATCGGAAGTGTCGAACTTTCCTGATTGAACTGTCTACGGTTGCGAGCACCGCTTTTATGTTTACTGCGATGATAACACAGCCGCCATCTGTATGATTCTTGGGTATGATCAGCGGTCGTTTGTTTTGTATCAGATATGTATCTAGCAGGGCCAGCTCGGTACTTACACAGTTATTACTGCCGTAAATTGTCCTAGAACAAATAGATTAATACTCGACATAAGTGCACCGAAATTATGTATTTAGTACTGTAATAGGTCTTAATTTAAAAGCGGCATCGGGTTTTTTGTCTTTTTTGAAAAAAAGCTTGGCGCTCTTTTTATCACTCCGCATTTCTGTAATATATTGCGGTCGTATTTAATATCTAGATATTACACGCGTGTTATCTGCGATATATTAATTGTGTATTTATTCATTCATTCATTCGAGTAATTTTTTTCTATTTTTTGTGCCTGTTTCAGCCAAGAGAAAAAGGCCGATTGAGGTTTCATATGTTGCAGAACGTGCAAATGGCATTGGATTTTTTAAAATACAGAAAGGTAATGAGAACATTTATTGCTATTTATATGCACGCATGTTTTTGTATACTAGTGCTTACGAATGTGCGTAAAAAAACGTAATTACACATAAGTGCCGTGTACCGTACGCGATAATTGAAATAGCATCATTTTAATGTGTTGTATTCTTTATTATTATTAAAATGTCTTCGATACGGTAGAAGAGAAGATGTTATTTTTTGCCTGTTATCATACATGATAAACTCTCAGTTTATTGCGTATGTAAATAAAGTTTAAATTAAATTTTATTTTAACGTCTGCGCGTATAAGTGTGTACCTTTTCGCGATTTGTGACATCGATAAACAATATATGCGTGCGCGAGCTAGGCGCGTTTTCTCTGCAATCATTAGACGACAGCATTGACGTAATAATACGAAATATAAAATGAGAAATGAAGAGCCATAATTTAATTTGTATTATCGACTTGTTTTTTATTCCGTTATTCCCCCCCCCCCCCCCCCCGCCGCCACTACAGTGTGCTCTGCATTTTAAATCTAGTGCCTATAATTCCTCATCGTGTTGCTAAACTCAGCGGAGGCTTTCGCGCGATCGGTTCAGTTTGTGGTCCTTCGGAGAGGAGAATTGTTCCTATTGTTCCGAATATGGAACTAAAGATAAGCACTTGTAAAATATTACTGACCCCGTATGACTTCTTCGTGTGCAGCTTAATATATAATGACGACTCTCGATCTCTGTGCAGTGGCGGATCTACGGGAGGGGGAGTAGATGACCCCCCCCCCCCGAACCAAAGCCTCTATGAAAAATTTGCCACAACAGAGAAACTTAATTGTGTGTGTCTAATTTCGCATTTGTAAAGAGAAAAAAAATATAAATGTTTCACAATAAATCTTAATTATTAGCGCTTCTTAAAATACGTGGAAACGCCTGTGGCATTGAAACTTGGTTAATTTGGCTACGCCGAGACCAACATGTGTGTCCGTTAATAGCACGCATCTTCGTCTGTTTTATTTCATTTCTATTTATGGTGTGGAGATGATTTTTACTAGTTGCAACGCCATTTTCTCATTCGTCTCGAGAAAGCAGCTGAAAATTGCCAGTGTAAAAGAAAATCTTCTGAGAAAGTTACAGCATCACCTGAGAAAAAACTAATGGCACCTGTTAAGAACAATAGGCCTGTCGTCGAAAGAAGTTTTAAATTAACTCGTATATAATTAAAAACGCACGAAAAGATGATCGGAAACACAAAGTTTACGCAAATACCCTTTATTGGTTTTATTACTGCACCCGAAACACGCGCACACACACACACATATACATAACTCGGCCATTTTGGCCCCGCAAGGGGCTGTGTCCCTTGCCCCCTCTTGCTTATATTTCTGTCTCTTTCTCTTCTATACTTTGTATAAAATGATTCAAATTTACAACGTAATTCTAAATTGGTCCATATGAATGTAATAACATAATCACAAAAATCCAATAAAATATAACAAACGTTACATAAAATTGGGACATTTTTCGTTACATAAGAATTACGTTGTAATTAATATATATAGATAGAATAAAAGTTTCAACAGTTAGTGTTACATATATAATAATACAGCACAACAATAAAGAATATTAATATATTAATATATATATAAAATGATAACTTTATATACAATATACACTTTTTAAGGATAAACACATCTCGTATCATATAATATGTGAAAAAAAATTTCGCGTATTGCAGACATCTTTTCTTTTAGCGTTCCGTTGTTTTTCTCTGAAAGACAAACTATTCACACAGGACTTCTGTCTGCCAACATTCCCCATTTTATATTTTCACTTCTGTTTCTTTTAGTTGCTCACGTTATTGCTTCACTTACTTGTTCATTACTTTCTCATATTGTAATTTAATTTCTTCTTTGAAAATTTCTACTTCTTATAAATAACAATACGATCATCAAGCGGTAAAAATGAATAACTCATTTAATCGTATTACATTTCTTTCGCGATTTCGTGATAGACTTTTTTCGATGACCATGGTTTCACTATAACGCAAAAACGTAACCGTAAAAGTGGCAGTCATTGATATATATATATATATAAAACTCGGCCATTTTGGCCTCGCAAGGGGCTGTGCCTCTTGACCCCCTTTGCTTATATTTCTATCTCTTTCTCTTCTATACTTTATATAAAATGATCAAAATTTACAACGTAATTCTAAATCGATCCATATGAATATAATAACATAATCACAAAAATCCTATAGAATATAACAAACGTTACATAAAATTGGGACATTTTTTCTAATTGGGGGGTAGCCTAAGAATTACGTTGTAATTAATATATATATATGCTTGCGTGTGTGTGTGCGCGCGCGTTCTTTTGTGTGTATATAAAGAATGGTGGTCACTTTATGGAACGCCCGGAAAAGTCAGTGAATTTCATTAAACAGGAAAAATTCATAGAAATATGTTGGAAGTCAGAGAATATGGAGAAGGTACAGAAATACCTGCGTGATGTGTTGTGTACAAAACTTCAAAGTATTAGAAATGGTTGCAAAATCATCCCACTATTTGTACATTTAGGTGATACCGGATTTTATTCATTATTTAGTGAGAAGTAAAAGTTTTAAGTAATTTAGGATTTTATTATCGAAATTAAACCGTTAATTGCAAAATATTTCGGATTTATATACCGCCGTTTTTTCTGTATGGCTATTGTTTTCTAAGATAGAAGAAAATCTAAAAAAAAAATATGGAAACGTATTTTTTGAAAAAAAGGTAGATATGTATATAATAATTTTTTATGATTGCGACGGAAACAAATTATTGTAGAAAAGAAGAATGGAGATTTTTTTTTTTTTTTAAATAATATGCGCATTTATTTATTAAGTAATTTTAAATTGTACGAAATTTTTTTATTATTTTCTCGAGTTGGCGCCTATCAGAAAATTTCATCACACAACAGAAATTTAGTAACCGACTTTAGTTATAAAAATAAACGGGAAAAAACTTTGTATTTGTATACTCCAAATACGGAAAAGATGTTTATTAATTTTTTAAAACTATTTACAAAAATCTTTCTATGTAATGAAAAAATAATCGCATTTGTGCAGTTAACTTTTTACAGTATTTTTGTAATTTAAAGACTGAGTTAGAGATCTAAGGGAATAAAGCCGCAGCTCCTATTAAATATAATACGCGCGCACCACACCCACCCACACACGTATATATATATATATATATATAAATAAAAAATAATTATACACATAGTGTATTCAAAATGTTCCGGGACTGATTATAAAAAAGCAATACTTAACGCTATCTATTTGAAAGGAACAGTACTACTAAGCCGAACTTTTTGAATCTATAGAATTTTAGGTCATGCTGAAATATCAGTTTTTTTTGTTTTTTTTTTGTGTGTGTTTTAGAAGCATTTAAAATTGACATGTTTTTTGTGATTGTCACGATTTATGCAATGGAGCAGTGTGTCGTTATTAAATTTTGTTTTCTGTCTTGTAAAACCGCTATGATGAAAAAGCATATGGAAACGATTAAGTCGTAGCGTAGAGTTCAAGTGAGACTCGCATTTTAAAACTGGTTGACAGTCGTTTGAAGAAGTTGGGACAAAGAAGAGTCTGAGCAGCATCATCTGCACAAATACTATGGATTCGTGGCATAATCCATCGCAAATTGTACTAATTGGGAAATTTATAAATTGACGGATCTATAAACAAGTAATGAAATGACTTTTTAGGGGAATCCGAAGGATTAGATCTCAATTATGCTGATTTCGAGATCAATTGGATAATACGCGTCGCTGATTGTTTTACAGTATTTGGCAAAAAAATTATTACCCTCATCATCTATCCCCCGTATTCACCTGGATTTGGCACCAGCGTACGTTTTTCTTTTCCCAAACTAAAAATCACAGATTTAATACCATAAAATATATTCAAAGAAAAGTAACCAACCTCCTAAATTTCTATAAAACGAAAAAACCAAAAGGATTAATTAAATAGATATAAATTGTACGTAACACTCTGTTGAGACTGCTGAGTGGTCGTTGGTCCCTTGTTGGCAGACGGGCGTACGTTGATTGTTCAGTCTGGATGCCTGTTAAACACGTGACGGGAACGCGGCAATCGAAATTAAAATCCTTTACGGTTAATTACAAACTTTATCAATTACAAAACCGATTTTCGGAGCGATCAGGTTATTAAAAAGTTCTTGGATTGAACTTGTTTCGGTTGCCGGACAGACTGATTCGTTTGCTGAAAAGGTTGGTATTGTTCCGCGACTGGATAAATAGTTGACGAAGACTTGACCAACTCTTGAGGAACACTGAACTCCTTTTATGATTTTTGTCTTTCCGTTTTTTCTTTCAAACAATGCGTTTTCATCGCTGTGGTGCCGATCTGTTCTTTTGCTGATCCAACGCTCGGCCAGCAACCGGCTCTCATTTACGCATGCAGTCATCCTCTCATTACGTTCTAATTTCTTTTAATTTTTCAATTTTATTTTATTCTATGTTTTTTGTTTTTCTGTTATGTGTGATCATTTTGCAATATGTTGAATTCAGGTTTATAGAATATTTACTTTATTAAGTAATATTTGTTTTCTTATTGAAGCAGTCCCGGAGGTTTTTAAACGCATCATGAATATACTAGTGATATATAAAGTTCCAAATATTTTGGAAGGTCACGTTACTAGTTCCTAATGGATCAGTAGCGTAATAGGAACTTAGTTACAAAGTTACAAACTGTTACAAAAAGAGTAACTTGTGTTATTGAAATGGAAATAAATTTAAATATATTATAAAACGTAATTATTAAAAAAAAAAAAAAAAAAACTGAACAAACAGAGGTTAATAAAATAATAATGTTTAAAAGCTAAAACAACTTAGAGTCAGTAGGTGACAGTCTCATCTTAATATCTCGAAAAGCAGATTGATGTCCAGATAAAATGTAATAGATCTGGAATTTATAACCACATTAAAAACAGTAAACGAATAAAAATCGCTGTTAAAATTTTTGATGATAGTGTAGCGTGCTGTGTACCAGGCTACTAGTACAAGTGCGGAGTTGCGGAAATGAACAACAGCAAATTTGTAGAACAGCATATATTGCCAAATCGTACATTGATTATAAAATGTCGCCGGATTGTGATAAAGTAAACGCTGATCGAATATTATCGACGGCCGTGGACGTTAACATTGTGATATCTGAACTAATCTTATTTTCATAGTAAAAACGAACGTGTACATATGCCGAACGAGAATGCCCCAACTCTTATGGCGCGGGGTAAAATTATGCGAAAAACAAACTTAAAAATTATGATTGCATTATTTACAAAATGATTATTTAAAAATTATTTATCGAGAATTTTTTATAAAATTGTTATTTACAGAATTATTATTTACCATTAGTATTTATCAAAAATTATTTATAAAATTGTTATTTACTATTAGTATTTATCAAAAATTATTTATAAAATTGTTATTTACAAAATCATTATTTATCAAAAATTATTTATAAAATTGTTATTTACAAAATCATTATTTATCAAAAATTATTTATAAAGTTGTTATTTACAAAACTATTATTTAAAATTATTATCTATCAAAAATTATTTATAAAGTTGTTATTTAGTGTACATCTACGATAGTGTAAAATTCCATAGTTGCCAATCGTCGCTGCGCCAATCATCATAGTATATTGAATGCATTGTTTTGATTAAAAAATTAATTTATTGTTTTGGCATGATGATCATACTTTTACACAAAAAAAGAGGTTTTGTATATAGCCACCGATAAAGTATTTTTGTGAGGCTAGAGTCTATTTAATGGAGATCATATTCTACTCTCAGTATACGATCGATGAATACAAAATGTTAATGGTTCGTTACAACAAACTAAAGTACACATTATAGTAGATTGCACAGTCTAATAATAAAATGTATCGTAACAATCAAATATCGTTTTTTAAATTAAAATTAATATTTTTTAAGTTTTGAAAAAAGTTAAACAAAAATTATCAATGAACGAAGATATATAAAGAATATATTTAAAAATTTCTCTAAACCACATAACCATTCTTCTGTTGGTGAATCGGCATTCACCCGATATTTACATCCATCTTTGGCAGAAGAAATAAAGAAATTGATAGAAAAAAATTTCTTATCAACAAAATATATTCAACACATTTGAAGGAATTTATTAATAAGAGATGTTTTAGGCCCAACAATTTAAGCCCAAACCACTTACTTGTTATTTTCCGGTAGATAAAATTATCCAGTACTACCTATATAGAAAAATTTATTTAAATAAAAAAATATATATATAAAATAGATCAAGAAGCTTTAATTTTTTATATTACTCAAAGAAAACAATTAAGTTCTGAAGAGGGGAATGGTTTTTTCAGAACCCCTATAAAGAAGAAGTACAGTCAGTTATAACATTAATTTTTTATGTTACCAAATGGAATGTCAAAAAGGATTAATAAAAAGATATCGAAATAATATCTGTTTACTTGATTCAACATATAAAACACATACATTTTCATGTTTTTTTTTGTTTTGTTTTTTTTTGTTTTGTTTTTTTTTATATTATTTATTATTTAGTTTCTCAAACCTTGGTTAGACCCCGGGCCGTCTATAATATCTAGACTATTACGGCCCGAGAGTCTCCGGTTACTGGAGTGCCCCTAATCTACTGTCCCTGACGAACTGGAAGACTGCACATTGGTTCGCTTCTGAGTTTGAGAGAACATGGCTGAGGTTATCAAATCCTTGTCTCGTTCTGGAGGATTGGAATGTAGTGCAATTTATGAGAATGTGCTCAACCGCCGGTGGCTGTTGTGCGCGACAGAAAGGGCACGTGGTTGAAGGGTGAGCGTCTTCCAACAGGTAGTCGTGGGATAGTCGCGTGTAGCCCAGGCGTAAACGGTTGAGCACGCGATAATAAACTCGTAAGGTCCCCTGGGGGGCCACCATGGCTCTACGGATTTCTTTATATTCTGGCGGTGGGACGGGGTGGAGATGTGTTCTTGTTTCCACTGTTCCATTATTTGTCTTTTAACTGCCTCTGATATTTGAGGGGGCTCGAGTATGCTTTGCGGACTGGGAGCTGTAATGGTTGAGTGAGCTGCTGTGTTCACCCTTTTATTTCCTGGGATTCCCGCGTGACTTGGGACCCACAACACTATTAGATTATATCCCTTCGATTAACCCCCTCCCTGGGGCTCCCCCCTAACATCTTAGCCGTCACTAATGAGTCTGTTATCAATAAGATGTCATATGTTGTAAAATTGTTTAAATTGTTATTTCTAAATAGTTCGTAATTCTTTTTTATTCTGTAGAAAGAGGATTTTGAAAAATAAAATCAGATAACCCCTTAATGCGCGATATACATTTGAACAGAAGTCCTCAGTTTTTCGCTATTCTTAACACTATTTGAATTATAGTTGAGAAATCAGTTGAAATTCTAGGGACCAAAAATATTTATTATATTAACCAGATTTCGTATTAAATTTCACTTAATAGAAGTGTTATCAAAAAATTAATATTGTATACACAAGTTTTGAAATGAAGCAGATAAATAAAGTTATTATAAACGCTTACATACTTACAGGATACGCGTTGTTTCAATTTTTACAAAATAAAAAAGCAATAATTTTCTTTTGCACATTTATCGGCTTGCTATTTTATGCGAGTTGTTGCACTTGATTTAAATTGTTTTTCAAAAAACTTCAACATTCAGATCGGGACTAAAAATATCGAGGTAAATCTCTGTTAACGTAGAAAAAGTTTCCATTACGTTTCGCACACTGACATATCATAATCCTACTATTTTCCTACTTTCTTCTTCGTCTTCGTTATCGTTATTCATTATTCATTATTCATTATTCATTTGACGTTTTTCTTATATACTTCTTACACGATTGCCTTGATTAAAGCAGCAATTTTCAAAATATCTTTTCATCAATATTATTAAAGTATTCATTTTTAATCATCACAATTGCCGGGTTATCAATCCAATTTCTTAAAAAATATAATTCTTTTTTACATTAAATTTTCATATTATGAGTGAATTTTGTTCACTTTGTTCATTTTCGTTTTTATATTATCAGAATAAAATGCACACACATAAATATGTACCGATTTAATTCTAGACCAAATTCGCATTTCGTATTAACCGGTTTTAGTTTACACACGGTATTTTATTTTTTAAAATAGCCGTTCAACATTAACCTTTTAAAATCTATAAATAATAATATACCTTAACAAATTCGTCTACTACAATAATCGGCCAGTATACGAAACATGGAAAGAAAAAAAATCTGCATATATACCGTATGAAGTTAAATTTTTCAGCATTGTACCGGAGTGCAATCCAAACAAGTTGATACGAATTCTAGTTTGTGGTTAAATATTTGAATGATTTTTTTGGTAACATCGTTATTTAATGTTTCTAGTAATTTGCATTTGATGTTTAATTAATAAATTTTTTTTTTTTTTTTTTTTAATTTACTGTACTGGTATAAAAGCTAGAAGTAATGTTCTGTATAAAAATTCGTAATGTCTAACATCTTCACTTAATTTCCCCGCTTTTCGGTAATTTGTAAGTTAAACAGAACTAATAAATAATAGCAATGTTTAAAGCGAATAAAGAATAGATAAAAATGCGAGTTGAAGTAAAAAACGGAAATTTGAATTACATAAAACTCGGCTTGATATTTAAACGTTTAAGAAGTTTGGAATTAAAATTGCTAAAAAATATGTTCCTTCAAAAAACTTGCTCGTTAAGACGAAACAAGATTAGATTATTTTGGTTCACTCGCCTCTTTCGACTATTCTGAGCAGTGTTACATTTAAATGTACGGTATTTTCAGAAAACTCATTAGATATTTCATATTTTTCGCTGCAGTGCGCCTAAAGTCGCTGTGAGAGTACCCCACTGTACCACCAAATTTGTTTAATAGGTCATGAATTGCGATTTGCACCTCTTTTACTCTGTATGCCGTTAGTACCGAGTTCGCCCTTCAATTAAGGGTAAAGGTAAAAACCTCCCCTAGGTTTGTTAGAAAATCGTCCCAAAGGTTTTATCCCACAGCGTCGATTATAAGGAGGTTTTGGTTGTTCCCTCTTTCTTTTGTTGGTTTTAATGGCCCTTCGAAGGTTTTCATAGTAACTCTCTTTGCGTTAGCGACCAAGCCGATTCAAAAGAAAATATTGTTCCCAAATTTTATAGGCCTAAAACGTCACGACAAGGCCCTTTCTGCCAAATTCTCTTTATGTTTTTTTTCCCTTTCTAAACTCGAAGTTGCATTGCTTTCACCTAGAACTCGTTTAAAAATCCCCCCCCCCGGGGGGGGGGCTTTACACTTTAATAGCGAGTCGAAATATTCAGTATAGACTCGATTTGCTTGGCGCGTTTTAGCTAGTTCTGTTTTTGGTTTCTACCGCGCGCGCGTGCACACTTTACATATCAATTATGTGAACACTGGCTCTCTCTGTAGTATTGCGATAAATTGATCTTCAGATTGATGGTGTCGAACTTCATCACAACTGTAATTCTCCAGTCTTGCCGAGTAACGCACCAATGTTGTTCACATTACTATTAGGTGATTGCATCATTTGGTCAATTAGGGCGTGATAAATCACGTAGTTTCTCTCTCATTAGCAAACTGTTCTGTCGTCAGTCTTCTAGTTCAATTTAGTGTTCAATTTATTGTCTGCGTACCGGTCAGTTCTTTCTCAAAAGATTTTTTTAGTGACACTTTTGTCTTTTGCTCATAGAAAAATCGAATTTCTGCGTTAAGTTCACATTTGATCTGATATTATGAAGGCACACTCTCATCTTTGCTCGCAATCTGTACAAAACTTATCGTTATTGAACGACATTACGACGTAATATTCTGCCGTAGCCTGAGTTACGTGATGTTGGTTAGCTGAGAAAAGAAAAGGAAACTTGCTTCTATCTCCTATCTCCTTTGAACGCCCGTGATTCGCCGAGATGAAACATCAATACGGTAACACCAGAAGTAGTAGACGTTTCACTTTTATGCATGTTCAAAGTTTTTTGAAATACATAACTAATCACAATTTTCCAAAATTTCTCTTTCTTCACGTCTGTGAATAACTCTTGCGCTCCCTCTCTCTCTATCTACCCCCTCTCTATCTCTCTCAATGTCACACACACACACACGCGGTGCCGTATCTGGAGCTGTGGTCAGGGTTTGCTCCCTCCAAATATCTGCGAAATAATAACTGCCTGAATATTAAATGGACTGAAATTCGGGATAAATTTATTTCTTTTCAATTTTTGACAAAAGAAAAGAAAATTGAAATTTTTATAAATTCTATGGAAGCGACTGTTTTCTATTTGTTTTTATTGTAGTGTTCAAATATTGCATATACAATAATTGACTACAAGGCTTTAGTGTGTACTATTTATAAATAAATATATTTTATGATAACACACACACACACACACACACACACACACACACACACACACACACACACACACACACACACACACACACATATATATATATATATATATATATTAATTACAACGTAATTCTTAGGCTCTTAGGCTACCCCCATTAGAAAAAATGTCTCAATTTTATGTAACGAAAAATGTCCTAAGAATGTCCCAATTTTATGTAGCGTTTGTTATATTTTATAGGATTTTTGTGATTATGTTATTATATTCATATGGACCGATTTAGAATTACGGTGTACATTTTGATATTCGCGCACTCCTTCAATAAATCTCTAGCTCTGTTACCCACGGCTTCTCCCAATGACCGTTTAAATCTGTGCTTGGAAATTCATAAAAAAATATTTTTGCTTTATCTGAAATTAAATTTCTGGCCCCCCTACTCTCATTAGTGCCGTTGGGCTTAGTACATTGTGAACCTTAACTTCACAATCCCAACGCCCTCTCAAGGGTATGGAACTCACTTTACTTTACTTTACTTTACTTTACTTTGAAATTATATTTATGTAAAGATTCTTTCTCTTTTTGGGTAACATGTTTATCACGGCCAACGTCCCGTATGCATTTCTGCACTGCTGGTCGCATCTCAACTACTCAAAAACTATATATTTCATGAAGGAGAAGGAGTAAAAAACACACCCGTACCTTAGAACCTTCGTTTGGACAACACGAAACACCCTATAAATTTTAGCATGATCCGTCCAGCGGTACAGGAACACATACATACCAATATTCATTTATATATATATATATATATACACACACACATATACATATATATATCGTGGTAGCCTAGTGGTTAAGGTGTTTGGCTACCAAATCAGAGGTCACGGGTTCGAGACTGGTCTCGTCCCGGATCCAAGGCGCTCCCAAGTTTACCCAGCCTGAAATAATTTGGGGGTACCAGAGAAATCTGGGAAAGTAAAGGCGGATTCCAAGTAGAAAGGAACTGTCCCCCCTACTCTCATTAGTGCCGTTGAGCTTAGTACATTGTGAACCTTAACTTCACAATCCCAACGCCCTCTCAAGTGTATGGAATTCACTTTACTATTTTTATATATATATATACAGATTTATTTTCTTTAAAGAAAAAAAAAATTATAAATTATTATTGTTTAATTTTCGCACTTTACGTAGTGAATATATTTTGATGTATTCTGTTTTAGATTAAATTGGTTAATATAAGAGCAGAGGATATAGTTGACGGTAATCCAAAGTTAACTCTCGGTCTAATTTGGACGATTATATTGCATTTCCAGGTAAATTACTTTTACTTTACGTTCTCCATTACGGTTTTTCTAGATAAATCGAGTAATTTAAATCGCTAATAATTTTTCAGAAATTATTTCGGAAGAATATTCTTCTATAGCACATTTAGAATAATTATAAAATTACTAGAAAATATATTACAGCATTTTACACAAATTTTTGAATTGCGCAGCGTTTGTTTTTTTTGTGTTTTTTTTTGTTTTTGTTGTTTTTTTTAAATCGATTTATTTATTAGCTGGTTACTGTTTTTGTTTTTCAGCGTCGAAATATAAATTTTTGCACACCGCGTACATTTTTGCAATTCGATTCTTAATTAAATAAAAAATTCTGAAGAGAATAAATTAATTTTATCAAAAAGTAACAGTTAACGGCGTAGAACTAATGCAGATTAATCTCGTAGCGAATAAATCATAAAACACGGTAAACCGGAGAAGGCCTAAATAAATTTTAAACTTGGATTATTTCGAAATGTTTAAGTATGATTTCGCGGCACACTATTTAAGAAATGTTTTAAATCTTTTTCTTTTATGTTGAAATTCTTTTAAGTATTTTAATGTGAAATCTTTTGAATTCGATTTTTTCTTTTTATTAAACACTTTTGAAAAGAAAGTTCTACAAAGAAAGCTGACCTTACCAAATCGTTAAATATTCTATTAGTACTACTAACAGTGGATAAATATTTTACAGTATTATTTCCCCGGCGCCATGTTTTAAATTTAATAATGTCTTGCATTTAAACATTTGCGAGATTTCAAAATAATGTCACAGCAGTATAGGTGTGTATTGTGCCGAGTGTTCGAAGGATTTATGGTCTACAATTAAAGAAATATATAAAAGAATTTTAATTTTCATTTCCATTAACATATTTATATATTCTTATGATTAAGAAATTTTAAGAAATACGAATAACAACAAGCGGTTTCAATATATTTAAGACAGTGCGCATTTGTGAACGTGTGTGTATTAATCATACATAATATAGTTTCATTGCTTTACGAGTTATCTTTATCACACTTGAAATATTTTTATTCTTTGTTTGTGTTTGCTTTAATTCACTACGGAAGAAGGTACGTGAATTATCAAACTTTTCTCTTTTTAGCTTTCCTATTATTGATGTTTTCACTGTTTCACACGACTGCTTTATATATTTATTTAAAAAATAAACTAAATTAAAATAGTTTTGCTGCAAACGCGTTTTAAGAACTATTCCGCTGTTCGCGTTAGATTACTTTTTGTACAACACTGCTTTAGATTGTTTATTTACATTTAAGCTTATTATTTACGGGTCCACTGTTGATCGATATTTAAATTTTCACCTACTTCTCATTGTACGTTAATATTGCATTAGTAGAAGGCATATGTGTAGGAGTAGAGTTTACATGACGTGTTGCTTAATAAAAATAAGAAAAATTTATGAAAACGGTAAAAGTTGATTGGCGTTAATAAATATAATAATCATAGAAAAAAGAAAAACAAAAATGTTTACTTTATAAACTAAAATTAAATTTCAAAAACTGTTGCTTAATAGTCAGAGTTAAACTAAAGAAAAGATACCGAAATTGAAGTCAACGGTTTTAAAAATAACGTCTAAAATGTATATTTATTCCGCATCTAGTTCAGGTTGTTTATTTTTTAGAGTTATATGTGCTTTATAAGTTTTACTACTGGTAAACTAAGAATATATTTCTGCGATTGTGATTGTTCAACTTTAATTCATAGTTTGAGCGCAAAAAAAAAAAAAAAATATCCTTAGACAATTTTAAACGTTAATTTCATACAGAGATATTTAATTGTTGTCCAATTGTGATTATTAATTAGTAAAAATGAATAGAATAATAAAAAAACTTAATTTTCTAAATTTAAATTGCAAAACAAGAATAAAATTGGAATCCTGCTTTGTTGGAGTATTTGCGATAGAACTTGATCGATCACACTATTTCTGTAATGGTATGATCCATCAAGTTCTATCGACGGCAACAGTGCCCGTTAGGATAGTGAAAAGAGTCAACGTGTTTAGTACAACTTTTAACACTTTCCTCATATTAAAGCGCTCAGCAAAATATCCCAGGTCAATCCTGAACGTTTGCAATGTACTATATTATTATTATTATTTGCCAGTATGGCTAAGTTAAAATTCCGAAATAGTAAGTTTTTGGTTGGGTCTTTTTATAGTTAAATTTTATATAAAACAATTTCAAATTGTTTTTTGTAAGTACGATTAATCAAAAAATTTCGATTTTTGGCTAGCTTTCTTTTAAAGAATTACTTGAAAATTCTAAATATTCGTGATCGTGTTTCACCGTAAATCTCACTAAAGTTAAATAGTCACAATCACAGAAATATACTTTAAAAACGTACACGATGTTGGATGAAGCCGTTTAAAGAACGGAGAATGATCGGCTCTCTACCGCGAATGTATGAACATTCAGAAGAGACAATAAAAAACATACGTTTTAGGGTGCTATGTTTTTTTATATTAAAAAAAGTTTTGTAATTTTCGGTATTACAAAAATCTCTATTTTTCCACAGTTATCGACCACTGATACGATGCCTTATTTTAAACAGAAAATTTACTGTTACATAAGAATCACTCATGCACGTACACTCACATTGAATGCCTGTGGCAATATAAAGAAAGCTAATTAAATTAATTTACAAAATTTAAAAATAATACAAAATAGGCTTAGATTTTTAAGATTTATCACAATTTTTGAAACGCAGCAGATATCCTGTTTGAAAATAACGGCAAAAATGGAATTTTTTAAATGAACTTTTTTTTTTTCATCTGAAGTAAACTAGTAACATCTGAGAGGATAACGCGAGATTTAATAAATCGTATTTTATTGTTTTTGTAGCGTACTTAAAAGTGACTTACATCTGATTTAATGTTGTTCGTAAGATATCAATAAACAAAAAAAAAAATATCCGCGAGACATTAGGAATTTTCTATTTGCTCTTGTATGAGGTTTCCAAATCTATAATTCAAAAACTGGAGAATTTATGCTTGTTTTTAATTGGTTTCACAGTGGAAATGGGATTATAATTAAATTGCAGTTGGAAGATAATAATTAGATATATAATTTAAGTAATAAATAAAATGTTGTTTTAGAACATAAAGCCGGCATAGTTGTTGTAACAAGATTCCATGCGGATCGAACAGTACTGTTGACACAGAATACAGTGCTACCAAAACAACAATAGTATAAATAGGGGATATACTTTGAACTCTGTGTCAAATAAATCGCTGAAGTACAACCGGTAGTTGGAAAGTACCTACCAAAGTTAGATGAAAATGCCTTTACACATTGCAGGAGGTTCTGAAGGAATAATATTGATCTTTGGGGGGAAAAATAAATAAAAAATACGAAATCTTGCCAATAGACAGATTCTAAACTTGAGATAAAAAATTTAGTAAATGCCCCCCAAAAAGAAAAAAGGATATATAATTGACAAAATAGTTTCACTGTCGTTTTTAATTTAAATTCATTAAAAAGAGTAGAACGTATATGCGAATAAAAAATTTTAAAATTGAAACAATAACATTTTTATTTTTATATATATATATATATGTATGTGTGAATATTATAAATAACATTTATTAGAAACATTAAGAGGGTGGTAAATACAATTAGACGATTCAAAAATTCGATTTTTTTTTTTCCTTTTAAAAGATAGGAAATTTTCCATGGAAAACGCTCCCGAAAAGTTTCATTTAAAAATTAAGCTCTTTCTGCTGATTTTCGTCGTTTTTCGACGATGCCTAGTGAGTATTATTTATTGGTAGTGGATACTTTAAACGCGTTTTTGAAATTGGCGGGAATAATAGGAAAAAAAAAAAAATTAATCAGCCAATTTGGCTAAAAGTTACAGGATTTTTTCTTAGTGATACTAGCTTGAACCTGAACAATGTTTTTTTTCCTACCCTGGGCGCGTCAGCGATCTTGACCCAACAACATGAAAAATTAAGAGATAGAGCTAAATAGCCAAGCGGTCAGAAATGGGAAAAACAAAAGACAGCAGCAATGGAATAACTGAAGGTAATGGAAAGGATATAGGTAGCGTTAAAGGGAGTATGAAGACCCAAAGTTAAAAGTTGTGCGTAAAGAAAGGAGCGTTCTTTAGAGAGTGCAGAACATTCGAAAAGGATATAATTTGAATCACAAATACAAGCATGCTCAGAAGCGTTAATGGAGCAGAAAGGAAAAGGGGACAAAGCGAATCGAAAGCGAGAAGAAGGGAGTAGAGAATGATTGATTCTGAGTCTAATTAAGGAAACAAACGTGCGTTGAATTTTGTTAATATAAAACTCTGATAAAATGAACCAAAAATTTCAGAAAATTAACTTTTTTTTTTTTGCAAACTCGTTGAATTTTTTTTCCCTCACTTTTTAGAAGTTTAGTGACAAAGCGTAAGCATAATTAGCATACCTTACTTTTGCTAGACTGTTTCAGATCAAAACTACAGTGTCCAGGATTCCCGCCAATTATTTGCAAAGTTCTCTTTTAAAAAGAAGCGATGATGAAATTAGGTAAAAATCGCATAACTAACATGTATTTCAAACGTCGGCTTCGTATTATTTTATTGGGCTTTATTCACCACAACGGAAATATAGACTTTTATATAATTTTTATGAAATATACTTTTGTATATAAATAACATCCACTGAAAAATCTTTCTTGTAGAAAATATTTTTTCGCCACTTTTTAAAGTAGATATAAGGATTTGAACGAACCCTGTTTTATGCACGTGTATTTGGGTCACTCACCATTTTCGGTCAAACCTTTGACCGGATGTCAGCCGAAAATGCGGATTTTAGAACGAGCTGGCTGAAGTTAAAGGTTGAATCGAAGCATACTTATAAAACCTGTGAGAAGTTACCATTCTAAGACTGAACCTGCAGTTGCATATACGAAATTTTAAAGTGCACCCGCGTTGCTTTTTAAAATGTTAATTGGCCATTGGATTTTTTTGTAAGTTCACGATAACAAATTTTGAAGCTGGCTTTTCAATATGCTGCAGAGTTACGTATCGGCGAAGACAAATTTCTTATATGCGCGAATGTTTAGTGTTGTTGTAAGCTCGGCTCAAAGTTACTTAAATTATTTATTATTAGCAGAGTTGGTGTCGAACTTTCGATAATTTGTATTGCGTAATGCGATAATAAATCTATTGTTAAAAATGTTAATAACTGAAACTTCTCCGACTGATTGTGAGTGTCGGGCAGCTATGAAAACACTGCCAATGCCGCAGATATTTGTGCTTTTAGAATGACAGTTCGTTAATTGTGATTTCGGAAGCGCCATTTTCACGTACAACATTATTTCTCTTACCTTCACCGTATTCTTAGAAACACTGTTATAATAAATTCTTCAAGTACAACAGAACGCGGGCAAAAAATGTCATTATCTTTTCTTAACGCAGTTCTAATTGACCAATGATGATCCACGTACATATAGTGTGTTTTCTGATTATTGTAACGGTTCTAGACGTTAACTTGGTAGTCAGGGATGCCAACCACAAGGTTTTACGCTCGTTGTTTTTTGGTTTGTTTACATTTTATTTAAGTTTATCAGAGAATGTTTTAATTTTTCTTTATATGATTATGAACGGAAAACTATTTAATTGAAATTACTGAAAAATATATTAAGCAAAACTCACACCTATCTTTCGGGACCGGTCGACCGCTGAAAAAAGCAATATTTAATTCGAAAATAGCGCAATTACAAAATTCACAACAATATATATATATAAAGAGAATATAAATGATACGTATCACTGTTGTCGGTGATCCGGGATCTATTGGTGGCGATTCGGCGGTCGGTTGGGTTGCAGAAATCGGAATCGGTCGAGGAAGATGTATCGAACACTTTCGTTAAGGACCAGTTGCAAATCCAAATCAAACTTTACCGAACACAGCAAGAATCACTACTCGCGCCACTTCGATATTTACCGATAAATTGAACGAATGTCGTACGTAGTAAAAAGACGGCGACTTTTCCAAGAGAAAAACGGAAGTCTTTTCTATAAAAATAAAAACCGGAGCCTCCTCTACAGGTAAAACGGAACTTGACTCACTGTAAACAGCCACTGACTGACTTGATTAAAGGTAATACTGCAACTAACTCTATAAGGCTGCCACTGCGTTTCTCGCTAAAATCTGCATCCGGATTTCTTAAAATTTCGACCGCCTACCGGACCGTGACCGCTGGACTTGGCCGAATCAGGTAGATCCTTTTTGTTTCCTGTGGGATGCTGATTGGCTGGTCCCCCCGACAACAGTTCCATGCACGCGCACACTCGCACCCGCACCACACATTCCAAATTATTTTTATTTTTATTTATTTATTTATTATTTTTTTCTTCTAAAATTTTATGTTCCATGTAATGGACACATTACATTATTCAAGCATTTTTGTCTTGTTTGCCGTGCTTTTTGCGCGACTATTTGCTTTCTTTAAGAATTGTTTAATTACTAATCGTCAAGTGTGGGCGTCTTTATTCATATTTTGTTCTTCAATGTTACTGAAATGGTATAAAAATATATTCAGTTTATTTTTTTTTTTTTTTGGTGATTTATTTTTCTAATATTCTTGAAGCAAATTCCTTTCACCCTTTTATATGTGAGGACGGTTTTTATGAGATATTGGGTCATTAGTAACGACATTTTACTTCCTTATGTTCGCGAGAACATCTACTGAATATATAAAGTGTATTTCTTTGCACAGTTGTCTGGGCCGGTCACCGACTATCAATATTCTCTACAATACGTTCAATATTATCAAACAAATTGGACACAAAACAACATCTTTCTCATTGTTCTCTCCGTTTCGTTACCTTTCAGTTCAAATTGACTAGTTTAAATCATGTGTCAGGCATATAATCCGTTTATTCCTAAGATAATGTCTTCAGAAATATTCTGATTCGTATCTCGCGGCCTGCGGTAGTCTCACCAGAGTTAGTCGTTACTTTTTATATCACCGGAAAAAAAAAAAAAAAAGATATTTGAGAACTATAAAGTTTTTTTTTGCGAAAACGAAAAACCGTAATGTGTTTTTTGTAAGTACCTGAATCAACGCGACCTTCTCAAAGAAACACCATGACGCGGCTGTCAGAATTAAAGAAATTAGAAAGCGATATACCGATTTAAAGATTATTGTTAAACATTCATAGCGTATGGTAGTAGTTAAGGTGCTTGGTTACTAAGCCAAAGGATCTTGCCTCGATCCGGATCCGAATCGCTCCCGAGTTTATACCTAATCTGGGATAATTGGATACCAGGGAAATCTGGGAAAGTAAAGGCGGACCCCAAGTAGAAAGGAACTGGCTCCCCTACTTTCTTTAGTGCTGTTAGGCTTTGTACCATTATGGAAAGCTTCACTTCACAATCCATGATACCTTATTAAGGATATCTCGCTTTACTTTACTTTAGTCTGAGTAAACTGGATCTTCTATGAGGAGGACAACAATACGACATATATAACAGGTTGTCTGTAGTCGGCTGAGCCGATGGATTTTTACATGCGCTAAAAGTTTAAAGTACATCAACCATAGAAAGTTCTGTCTTAGTAACACATCGACGTTTACACTCAACTACTAATACTAAAAACATGAAATTTGGAGAAAAGTTTCCGCCATTTTTTTCGAAATCCATTTTACAGAAAAAAGGACAATTCTAAAGAATAATTTTAACCCCAGGATGAATTCCTAAAAAGTCGTGGAAGGAAAAATACCTTTTTCGGAAGTTTCTCGTTCGAATTTTTTTGCGTTCTAAAATATTGAATTTTATTATCGAGTTCTTTTTAATGTAACTACTCTGCGACTGCTTTATTTATATTTTCGGCTATGATTTTGTGATGTCTTTTAATTATTTTTTTTTTAATCAATGGAGGAAATTTTTGAAAAATAAGAAGAAAGTCGTCAGAAATTATCCGTAAGAATTATCATTAGGATTCTATTTTTGGCTTTGTTCGTTTTCGTCGCATAACAGAGTCAGGTCTGAAGGAAGACAGTTTGATGAACAACAGAGCAAAATGATTCTAGGTAAATGTATGACGTACCGAAAAAGTTATGCGGTTCAATAAGTAAATATCAGCTATAAAATTTACCATTAAAAATACGAGAGCTGTGGAAGATTATCTTTTTCAGATAGCTCGAGAATACCTTCTCCCTATAAGGCATATTGCGTTTGTAACTTTAATGTAACTTTAAATTCCAAATTTTTTAGAAACATTCTAAAGCCCGTTGTAAATTCAAGGTTGTTTGTACTAGTTCTTGAAAGTATATATGAGGTCATTGCCGTAATAGGCTAATGTAAATTGCGCTTCAAAATTGTTTTACCTGTTTAATAAATATTTACACAAATTATGATAATAAAACTGACCAATACGGAGAAGTTATTTAGAGAAGAAATCGAAGCAATTTTATGTGACGAAGACTGGTATCGAAGACGTAAATCTCTCAGCTAACAACGTCTAGTGTGCTTAGGCATATACGCGATATTAATGAGTTATTACAAAAACTCTATTTGTATTTTGTACCACGGCGAAATAATTTTCGGTATTAACCTCTGATTGCGGACTTGCTATCTGTGTAAACACTTCAAAGAATAATACCCTAACTGCATACTTCGATGTCTGACGTGAGATTCAAACGAACGCGAAATTATTTTCATTTATGAGCGTTGAATTACGGGATGTAAACAATGCAACAACAACAGCTTTATAATAGTACTGAGTAAATGTTGAATTTCTATTCTTTTTTTCTTTCTTTTTTATTTTGCTTTATTTTTTCTATTTATTGCTTATGATTAATGCTGTTGTCGTCCGTGTCATTTTTCAAAAATAGAGATTATAAATTGCAGGAGTATCGAAAAATTCATTACCGAAGTATTAATTTAAAAATGAACCAAGTATTTCAATTGTAGCTAAACTTCTCATTTAATAATAACCTCCTCCTAGGTTCTTACTGGTGCTTTGTTAATTTTTTATTCGGTTTCCCATTCCTGAAGAAATATTTTATCTGTGTCAATTTTTTTTTTTTTTTTTTGATATAATACTTTTCAAAAAAAAAAAAAACTAAACACGACTCTTTTTCGTTTTTCTCACTTCCCCGTTGTTGTTTTTTTCCTCGGTTAAAATTAGTGTAATTTGTTATTATAACATGAACTATTAACCGCGCCACATTTTATAATGCACCGTAGCAACACAAGTTGCATAAGTGATTTAATGCAGGGGAATAAGTAGATCATCTTAATTTTTGCTTTTGTGGTAACCATTAATCTCTGTTTATTTGCTTCTTAAAATTATTATTTGCTTTGAAAAACAAACGGAACAAATAAAAAGGGGAAAAAACAGAAAAGACAATAAATTATTAAAATATCTATTCAATTGCACATGGCGCACATATTATAGATAAAAGTGCGAATTTTAATACCTGGTGTGTAGATATTGAATTGACGATGGAAAAGTATTGATCGAAAGAAATCAATTTTTTCAGTTAGAGACCAAGGTGGTGAAGACTGTTAGCAGTGCAGTACTGAAAATGAAAAATTACACAGGGTTGTTAGAAAGTAAGAGTTAAAAATTATGTATGCGCACGCGTTTGTATAATACTATCTTTGTGAATTATTTCTTCAAATTTTTTAGTTAAAACGCGGTACTGAATTTTAAAAATTATTCAAAAAACGGATATTTACTCGGCGAAAAACGCTTATAAGTGTCCCCATTAGTTGTATTCATTTATTTTTTTTTAAATGACGCTACTTTAAATTAAAATTAGCTTCATGTTTAGCGTAATTATTTCAAATGCAAATGTAAAAAAAAAAATGAACTTTAATCATTTGAAGAGATTTTAAATTTATAAAACCGGTTGATCCAGTTTTTACTTTTAGCTTTGTTATTTAAAGATTACTGAAATTAATTCGCGAACCGATTTTTATGTCAGCAAACCGTTAATATTTTTAACTAATTAGGAACTATTGTAAATTATTTATTATTACCCCGCTGAGTATACATTGACGCGATCATTTTTTATAGTAAAACGGAAAATAATAATTTCTAATAACGTTTATATTTTTCGCTGAAATTCTCGTTAGTTGTGTTCTCTGTTATACTCATATTGATCTCACATGTATCTTTACTTTATCTTTTTCTTACGCGAAACCGCTGCTAATTCACAAGGATATGATGTCCAATTCTACATATTCCGAATGTTATATTACCTAGTTCGTAGTAACGGATATCGATTTGTGTAAATTGTATACGTTTATCATTACTACAATAATGAAGACAGCTCGTAATTGTGGGCGGTTTTATTTATAAATTTTATATTTTAAAATGGGAAAAATTTAACGATTTCTTTATTCTTAAATTAGGAGCTGACGTATTTCGATTTTTTTTTTTTGGGGAGGTGGGCAAATATAACAATTAATTATGAATGTTGACTACTTTTATATTATCCTATTTATTAATTCCCCGTTCAACATAAAAGCATTATTATGCTTTATACGTCATCAAGATGATATTCATTTATCAACCATTTTTTGCCATATATATTCGGTTTAATGCGTTAGTCTTCTTTTTGCGGGTAACTTGTAAATATACATAAAATAAAAAAAATTGATATTTATGTTTCAAAAAAGCGAATAAATCGCCGCCCAGTTTCATGTGTAAGTAATCGTAATTGTTTAAGTTTGATTCTTTTTGAATTTTCGTATAAAACAAGAAGAAAAAAAATCCTGCTGTATATTTTTACATTTTTTGTATTTGTACACTTCCTCTTTCCTGAATTTTTCTGCAATGTTTTTATATTTCCCCTTTTTCTAATCATAAAAATAGTCTTATAGTTCTGTAACAGTCTGTTCAATGAAAAAAGTTGTTCGATCATTAAGGGGGTCCTCACATTACGGTATATTAGCGGGGTACGATTCAATACGGTTACAAGGATTACTAATTATGACAATAGTAATTCAAATGAAATGAAAGATTAAAATACGTAACAATCTGAAATTATGTAATACTTGAAAATTTACAACTTTTAATATTTCATACAAAATATATTCAAGCCTATTTTCCACTTAGAAACATCGGGTTGTAAACTACATTCTGATGAACCGTTGAAAATGTCAGAACCATTGTCGTCATCATTATCGTCGAACTGTATCATCATGTCATCTCGATTTTTATCTCCATCTGATGTTTCTTGATGTTTATTTTCTAGTTTTATAACGTGATCCGAGTATTTTTTCGTGTCGTTTAATTTTACATTATATTTATACTTTTGCTCTCTTGCAGCTTCTTCTGATTTTGTAAAATTGAAAGCTCCATTGATATTTAACTCCCGCACTTCCCCCCTTTTTATTATCCTCTTCAGGCCATCGCGTATCGGATATAATTTTCGTTCTGCTGTTAACAGCAGCAAGAGGGACATTCAGATGTAAACAGGTCGAAAAAAAAAGAACGCTCGGACGTACAGAAATGAAATAAAAACGAGGTAGTAACAGGAATATGGCCACGTTATTTTTATTGGTAATATTGAAATGCGCGTTATCGCCCTATTGCTACACTACTTTCAGCAATACTAACACTTGGCAACGAAACTCGATTGGACTTCTTTCGTTAGACAGGTTATACTTTAGATTGCATACATGTGTGTGGTAACGCCGAAATCAATTTCAAGTTTTTATTTTATTTATTTTTATTTGTTGTTTTTTTTTTTTTAAGCTAAATTATTTTTGTACATTTTTACATCCATCTTTACATCAGCTAAAATGATTATGGACGTTTCTTGTCTTAAAGAATCTATGTAAAACTATTTTCATTCTGTTAAAGAATTATCAAGCATACAAAGCGAAATATATTAATTCATATGAAACGACATTAAGATTTATGTAACCTTTGGCTACCATTTAGTATCGATAACGCATTGCCTTGGTATATAAATGTTTCTTAATACATGTGTAAGCGGTATCTGAATTTCCAGTTGTGGACCTCAAATATTGAATGCGAGAAAAATTGAATGTTCTAGTAGAAATGAAAGTTGAAACAAGAAAAATCTGTACTTTGGATAGGTTGGTTCCCGATTATTTTTTAAAATTATTGACGGCCGACGTTGAATTGATTATAAGCTCAGTGATTAGGTCTGTTTAGCAAACATCTTGCCTGCCGTGATGTAATATATGTTTCGGAACTAACTTAATAATATAAAGCGACTCATATAATCCTTAAGTCTAAGGAATTTATTTAAAAAGAAAGAAAACTTTCTTGACACTCGGTTCCTTCCTTGTCTTTTGCCCATTACTTTTGCTTGTAATTGAAATAAACTTTAATTTGTCATAAATGGTTTAACGAATAAAATACGTTCGACATATGTGTAATTCAATATATGCACGGAATATAATTAAGCGAGGAGGTACGTTGAATTTTAGACCCGAATGGAATGTTCTACACTGTTGATGGATGTGCTGCATATTAACCTGTTCCAAATAATTATACATCATTAAATATTACTCAGTTGTTCCAACTTTGATTTGAACAGAATTGCAATAAATAAAATTGCGAATAATAATTGTTGCGACTACGTAGAAAACGAAGTAATTGTACAGGTATCGAGCGATTGAGTGATTGAAGGGACCCCGCGTACTGATAATTTAAAAGAAAATATGAGAAAAATAAAGAAATCGGGGATACGGATTAATACAGAAATACCCCGATGCGTTTTGGCTAAAATGCACCGCTGCAACATTAATCAGTTTAGACTGTTTTACGACATTTCGGGTGTGGTTAAGAATGGAGCTTTTATTGGAATCCGCTGCAGACTATCAACGGAAGAAGAGGAAATTTCGACATAATGAAAAATTGCCAGCATATCTAAATTGAATAGTGGGTAAAATATGCCGGGAACTTTTTTTTTTTTCCCCGGCGGAAAGGCATAATAGTAAACATAACTATAGACCACATACATATACTACCTGAAATGGATATGTCTAATTCGCCTAAAGAGAAAGATACTGCAAAAAAACGAACTAATAATGGTGTATCCAGTTTTCGGTGATTTATGTTTTTGAAGGGAAAGAGTGCGCCTACTCTTTTCTTATAAACATACACGTCACGATTTTTAATAACCTTGTTTAAAAGAGCAGTGATATTATTTTTAATGTAATTTTGATAAAATGTCATCATTCTAAATAGACACGTTAATATAGTATATTCGCATTAATAATTCTGTATCGAACGAATTCGACGAGGATGTTGAAGCTTTTGAAAATGTCAATTTTTCCTATTTTCGTTAACACCAGCTGCGCAGTGTAGTAATAATAGGTTGTTATTACGGTAGATGACAACTGTTGCGGATTAAGTTACTTGGGGATAGTATTATTTGTTTTAATGTAATTTTGACATGCGCCAAAGTTTAGTAAAGTTTCGATAAATATAACTGAACTTTTAAAAAAATTACTCGGTTTAAACTCGCGGTAGCCGTTAAGCTTTTAAAAAAAAAAAACAAAAAAAAACGGAAAAAACAAAACATTTTAAATGTTTTTTTTCTTTCTTTTCCCGGGTAAGTAAAAGAGCCAAGTTTAAATCACCTACTATATAGTGACCAGTGAGCGTGTAACTTCCGAATAACAAAACAAGCTCCGTGGGCGGTAAATTATAAATGCGGTCGTACTTCCATAGAGAAGACAGCTTCTTTTAGTCTGCTCTTCTTTTGTTTTTACATCGCGCGTGTAGGGGTATAGCTCTCGATATATTTCGGAAAAGGTCACAAGACTTTGTTGTTTATGGACAGCACTTTGTTTACAGCAACATTACGTAAAGAAACGATATTTGTTAATAAGGTACAGAACGAACACGGTTGAGTAATAAATATAGGCTGTTTCGACTACTCTTTTAGATATCACGGTTGTTGGAAATGTTTTCAATCGAAAAATTTATGACGCGTCTTCGACAAGCGTGTGCCCTGGTACACACACACCGATTTGCTTAATTCGGAGTGAAGCGATAATCGTCCAGCGGGGGGTTCCGTGGGAGATGTCTAGACGTGGGCACGATTATATTAAATCGACCGTTTCCTAAAATGGTTATCTGGTTTAAGGACAAGCGTTATTTCGCAAGTACAATCGAGCAAGACGATAATGACGGTTGGCCTATGCCTGCGGCCACTCGGTTCGTTGTTTTCGCCTTTTCGACGGAAACGTGGGATGCGCTCGTGTGGGATGTTACAATCATTTGCAAATATTTTTCACCGCAGTCCCCGCGTATTTAAGTATCATCGATTTCGAGGGAACGACTTGCAATAGGTTGTTTTTCGCGCGACTTGTTATCTGTTTTGGACCATTTGATGACAGCCAAAATCTCCTCTTCTGTGTGTCAAGAGATCGATGATTCCTGCTGCTGTTGTTGTTGGTTTTATTTTTTTAATAACGAAGCACTCGATTTTAAAACCTTATTTTCAATTACGCTAATCCGTATCTTGGGGTCATTCCGCGAATTAATGAGCAAGTTGAAAAAGAAAAAAATTTGAATGATTTGAATTGTTCCAATTTCATTGGCATCGGCCAACTCATTCAAATCAGATCAATAACGGATTCAGATACGGTTTTATTTATCCAAAACTTTTTTCCGGGATTTAGCAGATCAATAACGGATTCAGATACTGTTTTATTTACCCGAAACTTTTTTCCGGGATTTTAAATTATTCAAGTTTTACTTTTTATCACTCATCGACTATTTCAGTCTGATTTTTTAAAGACAAGTCTCTCTTTTCCTGTAGTATGACATTGTTGACTATGTAGGTTGGACATGAAGTGCCACGAATTTATAAAAAATTATCGGCAGCGTCCGAAGGCTTTTATTTTTTTTTTTATATTTTTCATTTAAAAAAAAAAAAAAAGAAATAAAATTCTATTTTAAAATTTGCCAGCGATTTTTACGCTTTTTTTTTTTCTTTTTTTCTTTTGGGCTCGGTCAACCGAGGGCAACTACTTAGTACAACTGGACTATATTAGAGATTAAATTTTAATCCGGTCAGAAGATCGATGAAAGGAAAGAGGCAAGAATAGGAACCGCCTTTGAAGACGGGGCAAAGTTAAGATATATAGGGAGTAGGAAAATTCAGCTTTAATAATTAAACGTACAGGATATTACGTTCGGAGAAAACGTTGGAATATTCAATCAGGATCAGTACAGTCGCTAGAGTGCAAATGACAATAAGGGGGTGGGGAGGTTTTCCAGGTTTATGCGCCACACATTTAGTGACGGTATAAAATTTTATCAGTGCTATTCGAATTGTGAGCAGTCTTCGAAAAAAATTAAGAGGCACAAAACAAACACTTTGTTCTTCTAAAGGTATTATAACGGTTTAAATTCTTGTACAGAGCAATTCCCGGAGTGCTAGTTACCAGTAACTTAGATCTATTTTATCTATCGTGAAATATTATAATGGTTGTGCTTCGCAAAAGGGCGGCGTGGAAACAATTTTTCGACTATTTGATTTTTTTAAAAAAAAAAAAAAATCGGAAAATGTCAATCAAAATAAGATCTCCTAACTCCCCCCCCCCCAAAAAAAAGGGAACTTTTTCAATGGAACATAGTGTGCGGGTGTTTTATTCGAACAAATTCTAAACTTTGTAGTTCCTGTTTTGGAATTATAGTTAGCTTTGCTTATTGAGAGAGTTTCCTTTATTATGTGGTTTAAAATTTTTCGCCGCTATAATACTGTCACAAAAAGAAGAAAATTTTATTATTATTATTTTTTAAATAAATAAATAAATATATATATATATATATATATATATATATATATATATATATCTTGTCGTCAAGCAAACAAAGTAGTACTTGTACTTTTATTATTTGTATAATTCGATTTTTTGGACTCTTCGGGACGTGGAAGCTGAGCTGCCAGCTGCCCTATAGTACTTATAGAAATGCCCTATTGACCGCACATTCATTAAACAATAGAAAAAAAAAAACAAATATGTAGTCTGTCTACTTTCAAAGTGTATTAAATATCGTTTATAAACAAAACGCAACAAATAAATCATTACTCCGAGTCTAAGGATGACATGCACAGATAGCCAAAATTCTTTAATACAGAATGAATACTCGAATTATTTAAAAAATTAAAGATAATCAGTATTTTAACATCATCGAGATGATAATCTACTGAAATTTTAAGAGATCCTATTAAATATTGTATGCCGATAATATATATACATATATATATATGCTAACACTTAATTTAATAATATGTAAAGTGGGCCCGGTAAACTGTTGACAATTTTCATTGGTGTCTTCCAGCCGAAACCGAAATTTTTGTTCTACAATAGTTTGAACTACGGTGTAATGTTTTATTTTTATAAAATTTAAATAAACTCATGTACGACGTTAAAAAATAAAAATTATCTTCCTTCGATTTCAAATATATATAAAAATTATATGCACTAAAAGATTACATTTTTCTTCAAACAATTCATCATCTATGAATAATAATTCACAAAGTCAAATAATTCGAAATCAAAAATTTATTAGCCTCTTCACCGAGTTAAGGTGACACTGAAATCTTGAATTACTAATTTGTTGTTACTAGAAGGATTCACAGTGTAGCAAATTAAATCTGATATTTTTAAAATTAAAACGAACGGTATAAAATATCAGCTGAGACTCGAAGGGTTCGTCCATCTTTCGCTTACGCACTTGAGAAGGTATTTTGTTCAAACAAAACCGTCCTATTATGGTGAATAATTATTTGCTCGTCCGATAGTTTACGTAATCATCTTGAAATCTTAATCTTCTATTGTGACCTCAGAGAAAAGTACGTCCCGCATATTACGGAAGACAGAAAAAATACCTGAGGTCTGGACCGGTGTTTAACATTGACAAAAGAGGACATATATAGTAATCGAAAAGATTGAGCTAATTCTTGAATACCGTTCGCTTAATAAGAAATACCGCTAATCCACCCACGACATTTTATAATCAGATCTTGAAGCCAATTCGCCGCTGTTAGGTCGTGCGTAAATAAGAAACATCGCGGACAATACGACGGATACAAATTAAAATTCTTCAAATGAAGTGCTCTCCTCCACGTGTGTGTGTGTGTATCATTAACAACAGTTTCCCCGGATAAAGTATGTCGAGTAAATAACATCAAAAAATATATCAGAAATTACCGGAGATTAGAGAAATATCCCAACGACTAGGCGATTGGGCTTGATAGAATTAAAACAATGCATCTTAGCGGCGAGACGATGTTATTTTTGTCTGCAGCGTTCATCTAGATAAGTGAAATACACCGTCGATGGAAAGAAATTGTCACCTGTAGAGCTATTAGCATTAAGAAAAAAAATATTATAAATATTGCTTTAATTTAAATTTTTTTATTTTTTATTTTTATAATTATTATCATTTAAAAATTATATGTAAAGAAAGTTATTAGGAGACTAATAAGGAGAACTTAATTTTTCCGGCAAAAAATTTTGCAATATCGCGCACCGAGTTAAATGGAATTGTGTTAGTGCGGTCGAATATATTCGTTAAAAGTTTTTAGAAGCCATATTTTTATCGCATTTTCATTATTTTCACACTCGGTTCACATTATTTTTCAATTTTTTCGAATTTTCATGTATTAGTCGTTTTTTTTTTTTTCGTCTTTAAATTGATTCGGATGAAAAATAAATTGACTTCAATTTATTATAATTATGTCGTGAATTTTATGGCGGTCTTTTTTTTGTACAAAATTATTCTAAAGGGAGTACAAAAAAAAAATTAAAAAAAATAAAAATAAAATAAAAACAAAATCGAAATTGTGTGCGGTTTAATAAATTGAAAAAATTAGAAGTTTGTTTAGCGTTGATGGTAAAATATAATCAGGCGATTCTTAAGAAATGTATATAATTAATCAGGATTTAAAAATCGAAAATTTGATCTTGTGGAAAGATTTCGTTTTTTTTTTTTAAAGGGAGAATTAGATTCTAATTTATTATCCAAATAATGGTGTATGTTGAATGACTGAAGCTGACACATTTAAGGATAATGCGGAACCGTCGAAATAGAAATAGCCCACGATCCATTTTTTAATAAAATCGGACGCTCAAACAGTCTTCTATGAGATACCCCTTACAAGTCTGTCCGAATTGTTTTTTAAATATCGGGTAATCGGTGTATCCGTCATTTCGACTTATCTGCGGGTATATTTTGTCTTTTGTTTCTTCGGACATGCATTTTTAAAATTGCGCGTTTGACAGATTTTATATTCCGGCCGGAAAATCGTAATACCGAAATGGCGCAATGGTCAGCATGGGGTACTTTGACTAATGCGTATTCGACGGTTGTAACGACTGATCTTTTATTTTGTAATCCATTTTGTTTACATTAGTTTCCAGGCCGTTCGATTAAACTGTAATTGCGTTCGTCGAATCTGGTGCAACGGTCTCGATTTTAGGTTTGACGAATGAGAGTATAGGAGAAACACTAATTATCTGAGGGGGGAGTTTTTAAATTAAATTTTACAAACATCGACCAGTCTCATATCTAATAATTCATAGTCGCTGCGTACAAAACGATATAGTGTGGGTATTATCGAAACTGTAGCCGATGTTACGTAATTATTATTTTTTTATTATTATTAAAATCTCCGTGATTTCATTTAATATTATCTCGCACGGGAAAACACTAAGTATTATGATTATAATAAATGCCGTTTTATCTTCACCGTGTTTAACAACTTAATTTATTTTTTTCTAACGTAGTATTAAGTGTCACGTTCAATCTGCACTGAAACTAACGATGATAGGATTTTCGGTCGACGGATGTTGTTAACCGTTTAATTTTTCTTTATTATTATTATTATTATTATTATTATTATTATTATTATTATAATTGTAGTTATTATTTCTCCTATGCAAGTACATATATTGGGAAACTGTTCGATAAACTTTGTAAACGGGATAATATTTGTCCCTGTTTTTTCGGCATTATTAATTAATTAATTAGTTAATCGATTTATTTTATGTTTAAACTGCTTTTTATAGAAAAGCAAATTAAGCGGGTACGAGAAATTTTTATTAAAATAAATCTCGCCTAATTCTATTTCGAATATTGTGTATTTTCATCAGTGACTTGTATAGAAATTTGACGATATTTCTTTAGACATTACCGGATAAATTGATTAGAGCAATTTTTCATTGTTTAATATCTTTTCTTTATGTGTTACCGAATCTTTCGAGTTTCTTCTTTCGCTGTATTTTCGTAAAGTTTCACTTCTCAAATTATTAATTCGCTCGCCTTTAAATGGGAAAAGGCAACTTAATAATTATATATTTAATACGGGCGCGCAATTCTTAAAATAATCGACATGTTCTGGAGCGACTGCTTTTCGTGGCGGGTTTTTAAATATTTTAAACCATATTATAATTAAAACAATTGGACTTTATTAACCCCATTTCGGTTATTAAGTAAAATTCGGATTAATTTATTTAATAATACATTTTTGTTTTATATTTAATAGTTTGAATATGATTAAAAAATTTAACGGTGTTTCCGTATCATTTACGTAATTGACCGCGAAAATGCAAACTGTCTGATGTTATAATGCTTGTATAAATATACTTTTTATTAAATTATTCTCCAGCTGTATATACATATGGAGGGCGGGGGACGATTACCCTCCAAATATTTCTAGACTGTATTCAAGATTTTCAACATCGTCGTAATTTTTAAAATCGGGTTTTAAAGCGGTTTGGTTCAAATAGGGACTACTTTATTTTTGGTTGAGTTCTGACGGTGCTTAGTGATTCTGTCTCGGGATATTAATCAACTTTTAAAGTGTTGATCGTCTATCGATATCGAAGATTTTTTTGAAATTTTATATGATTCGTATCATCGTAATTTACGGGGAAGTATTTCTTTTCACTTCAGATCGAACGAACTACCAACGGTTATTTCTACGTCCATAACCATCGGTTGGAATCCTGGCTGGTGCGGAATCAGGGGAGTTCTCAAATGCCGTACCGTTATTATTACGGACATTAACTAGCAGGCACACATTCTTAATTTACAGAAGAATCGAGATTGACCTGTCTGAGCGAAATACTACTGCTTCAGCTCTACGGTGGTTGGCTGGATTGCCGCCTCTTGATCAAAACTCCATAACGCGGGTGTGATTTGTCGTGGACGCGGTTATATTCTCGCCACCGAAGAAGCGCCCATCAAAATTCAACCGACCAAAGGCCGCGCGGAATTTAATCTTTCTCGACGCGAGATACTGCAAAATATAGTATAAAGAAAATGGAATAACAAGGAAGAACCGTGATTTTTTATCTGATATTTCCTACCAGCTTTCTCCCTTAATTTTGGTATAATAAAATTATACTTTGTTCTTTAGTTAATTCGTGTCGTTTTCGTATACATACGTATGATATATCTTTCACGTTACATATTAAAATTGTCCGGTGTAATGAAAATCGTCTTTGAAATATTTCTTTTCATTTATCGGCTGCTGTTTGCACTGAATTTACCGTTCATTTTATTTCTAACGACTCCCGCGCCTATGTCTGGTGTCCGTGTCCATGTACAGATGGGCGACCGACACCATAATAGTCCATACCTGTTTTAGCGTGTCCCTATCTCATCTTTTCCGCGCTTGCTAAATGAAGAAACATTCGCGGCAACCGAATACAATGTTTTTTATGTGTCTGCCCATAATCTCGATGTCCCATTACTTGTTTGACTTTCGGCTTTTCGTCATAGCGCGGTCGCTATATGTGCACAGATAGTGCCGGCGAGTGTGCGCTTGTATATATATATATATATATATATGTGTATATAGGTGTAATAATATTCGCACGTTTAAGCCTGTTCTTGCCGCTCCCCCAATTTACCTGTCCGCCCTCCCACGTCTAAATACCTGTGCTGTATATCATTACTATTACCGCTATGCCGTATGGTTGGGACCGGGACTGGGACTGCGCGGTGACGGCTTGTTGAACGTCGTTTGTCGTCCTCGCCCGATCGCGAGCCAGCCAGTGAATAATTCCTCTATTCCGTTCTTTGCGTTATGTGTACGTTTAATGTGTTTATCATGTGTTCTCATCAGCGTGTTCGTGCGTGAATAACTCGATTTTTCTGTCGATTTAAAGAATATTTCTTTAGATCTTCTCCTTTTTTGACATTAATCTCGCTTCTTTTTTTTTTTTTTTTTTTCCAAGTACATCTATTGTTTTTATTATCGCGAGTTTTTTATCAGTTCGGGTTTACTGGCGGCTTTGCGAAATTTTACGATGCGGTGATTAAAATATATAGGTTTGTCTTACAACTTTGTTTTACAACATGTTTATTTTCAATATTTTTTCACTTTGTTTACGATTTTTTCTATATAATATAGATTTTAAAATTAAGCAATTAAACTAGTTTAAAAATTTGAACTTTTAGTTTTCTCTTAGTTTTTCTATCGAGCTTCTTAATCCACATATTGATAATTTTTGAAATTTCGATTCATCAGAACTTTCCATTACGGCAGCAGCGATTATTGTTTTACTAAAGATTTTTTTTTCTTAACCGTCGCCACGGGGAGCAGGAACAGTCTGTGTATCAGTAGGTGAAAATCAAAATTAAAAATAATTGCGGAGACATGTAGGTTCGAAGACATTCTCTAGGAAAGCGTAAACAGTTGGATTGATAAATATACGAAATTAGCAGATTTATGATAAAAATTTGTGATCGCGGCAGTGAAATTTTTGAAATTATTTAACGATATCCCTTAAATTTTTTTAACGACTACATGGAGAAATCAAATTATTACTGTGATTATACCAAACCGATATTTTTAAATCCGTATTACCTCAGCGAAATACGCGAAAACGATAATTATCGGGAAAAAAAATAACCGACGAACGAATTTTTCACGCTGTCCCTGCCGTATGTGGAGTTCTGAGTTACTTAATTGTCTTTTTATACATTTCCGTGTTTTTTTTCGTTCCATTTTTCTGAAGTTTGCAAAAGTTTTTATTTATTTATTTAATGTTTTCATTTTTTTTTGAGGTCTGGCATTATCCGATTTCATTTGACACACTCAACTTACGTTGCAACAATGTTATCCCCGTAAGTTTATCATTTTTCCTCCACAATTATGATGCCGGCCGAATAATAAATAATAAATGATAACGGTAACGAAATGACGATTCGTAATTATAATATTAATCAAAAAATTCGCATTTTCCTTTAAATTTACCATCGCGCTAGTCGCGTTTTATACCGAAACGTTCTGTTTCACACGCAACTTCTATATTTGTGCTTATGTTCTCACGTTACGATAGCGTTTGCGCGTCGGTATAGATGGAATGGACACGTTAATGAAATTCCGATAATTAGATTTTAAATTGAAGACGAAATCTTTTCTCACCGACTCGGCGGATACACGGACACTATAACACACTGCCGGATACTCTCTCTTCGCCATGTCGACTAGTAAGGACTACTATCACCATCGGCCGAAGGAAGAAAAGAAACAACGTACCGCCGAAATGTATCATTTCGTGAAGTCGGATCGTCGCCGCACTGGAAGCGGTGGATCTGTCGGAGCCGCGGGCAACAGTCGTCTGTTCGTGCAAGCCACTCGCGAAGCGGACGATCGGGATAACATCAAAGACTACGGCAGTCACAATAACGTGATGGAAGTGGTCGGAGATGATGTGCACGATCTGCAGGCGGTCTACACCAGCCGTCGGATCACCACCGACGTCGAAGGCAGTAGCCAGCATAGCAGTAAAATGGCTCGTAAAGCCGGTGGCACCAAATGCGTCACGACTAGGATTGTCCGCAAAACCACCACCGTTACCAGAGGCGAAGAAAAGTCCTCAGCCGAGAATCTGTTAAAGTCCTCCGACGAGAACAGTTTGCCCAGACGTTCAATTGAAAAGGCCAGTCGCAGGTCGACCGAGCATTCCACTCGGACCAAACGAGCCAAGGTAAATATGGTGATAATGGCGTAATAAAATGATTATGACGTTGCGCGCCGGGCTAATGAAAAACGCACTCCTAATGCGTTGTAGACGTGTATTTAAAAAAATTCGGAAACTTTTTTTTAAAATTTTGTCGTTGACCAATTGTGTTTTCATCGGAAAGAAGAAATAACGATTAATAACAGCGTTGAGCTTGATTGAAAGGAATTGATTAGAAAAATTTGTGATTACGAGAGCGCGAATCTTTACCGGCGTTTGTACGCGGTACGAGATTTTGAATGCGAGCCAGTGAGATAAGAATGTGAGTTGAAACAATTAGGAAATGTTTAATAACTCTAATTCAACGGTGATAATGTAAGAAAATGGGGAACCTTAGGAACAACACCGTGAGTCTAGAAATATTCGGGAACACCTATATAATGGAGTAACCCCCCACCACCATCGTCCATAGGATGGGGGGTTGCGAAGCGACGAACAACTTTTGAGCGGAAGTGTGTAGCTGGAAAAAAATTCTTCGACACAACATACGAACTCGATGCTGGACTCGGTTTGCAAAATAAGGGAGAGCTTTGTAGTAGTTTGATTTTTAATTTTGTTGTCGTTCTTGTCAACGGGCGTCATGGATTGTGCAAATAACGGGCTGGCCGTTTTCTGAAAAACCGGGAAAAGTCGGGGAATTTGAAGGATATATACACGGAAATACTACCCGCGTATTAGACCGCTTGAAAGTAATAACAATTGTTGCAAAACTGAGCTTGTTCGTTTGCATACCTTGCAGGTGATAAAAAAAAAAAAGACTCACATTAAATTAATAATCAAATAAAACGGAAGATTTTATATTAATTTTTTATCGCGAAGTAAAAGTATTAAGATTTTATCATTAGGATTTAGCTATTTCGAAAATCGGGAAAATTTATTTTGAGAAAAAAAAGCGAGCACTACTTCCTGATTAAGCTTTTTTTTTTTTTGTAATCGCCCAAGTGTCTAATAATTCTTCTGAGGAGAATGTTGTAGGACCAAATTCTTCATTTCCCCCCGTATACGAATTTGTTCTACTCAATTATACTTTAGTGCATATCCGAGAGTGGCTTGTATGGAAAGAGGGACAAGTTTTGAATGATCACCTTCGTTTTTTTTTTTGGTTTGATAAAAAATCGTGAATATTTCACGATATTTCTTCATGAAATACGCTTGCGAATATAGAGCGTAGGAAAAAGAGTTTGCAGAAAGTCGTCACCGGCTGGGGAAAAAAAATTGGCGTTCAACTGGAAATTCGAATATTGCACGGGCTGTTTGTGAACTGTTAGTTCTCGAGTAGGAGAGAGAAAGGCCTTTATTCAAGTATAAATTACAAATGTGCTTGAAAAATCGGGATCTCCGGTTAATTTGATAAGATTTTCCGAATATTATTCGCGAATGTATTTCAATAAACGGGAATTATAAAGTGTCTGGAATCATCTCCGATTAATTGCTGTAAATTTAGTTACTGCGATAATAAATTAATTAATAAGCTGATTAAGGGACTGCGCGATATTTCCATATCGCTTACGAGGGCGCTATCGGGATAGTTAGACTCACGGTCGGTGAGAAAAGCATACGACGAAAGTAAAAGTAGGAAAAAACTCGGAACTAAATATTTTTACTTTAGAAGACGTCTTGGCTTTTCTCTGGCATGTGTTTTTCTCCTATTATCGACTTGTGTATACGAAAACGGAAATATATTAATAATTCGCGAAATGTAAAACATTTTCCATGATTTTTCGTAATATTTCGTGATATTTCCGTAAATTAATGCTTTCCCATTTTAGTATTAATTTTTGGCTTAGTGTGAATGTAAAAATAACCCCAGTTTCTATATAGAAGTAGCTTGGCCGTAATTGTGTAGCTAAATAAGCCCGCTACTCCAATCTTTTAGACAGAAATGAAAAGGAATTAATAACACTACCGCCGGGGCGAGTTGTTGGTCAAGTTGAATGGGATCAAGATGATTATCTAAATTTGACATATAGAAGCATTTATATCTTTTCTTTTTTTTTTCTTCTTTTTTTTTGGGCGTCGAAAATTCAACCCATCGACACATTTATATCGAACGAGCGAATTATTAGTAAGAAGATTTAAATATGGTCTATGATAAAAGAGAGACGAGAATAATTATTAGGCTGGACTGAAATGTACATTCTAACGCGTTAACTAGTTAATTTTAACGGGATATCTGCAAGTTTGTTGGTTGTGATTTTGAGAGTAGAGCGAATATTTCGAAAAACAAAAATATACGTAATATTTCGGTTTTCACATATATTGTATAAAGTAAATATGATAGTATTATTTTATTAAGCGATCTCATAATTTCGAGCTTGCCCATTGCTCGGTGGTATATCGAGACTGCGTAATTTTACAAAAAACTTCGAAAGCGTATAGTAAGAATTGAAACGTGATTGTTCTTTTGAAAGCTAACCGGAAGAAAGCGATAAAAACAACGCAATAAGGAAAAGGAGTGTTTGGATGTCACAATTTTTGCGTTCATAGTCGACGATTTGAATTTCCACGTCGGGGCATCATCGGGGTATCATCGGGGTATCATCGGGGTCTGTCCGTCCCCGATTGTGGACTAGTGGCAGCAGCGATTGCTTTTTTCAAGAACCGTTCGTTCTTTCGCGTTTATTTTGAGCGATGTGTGAATATTTAATCTTTAAATGCAAAGAATAGCATGACTTTGGTCACTTCGACGTGGAACATTGTTTTGGTCCGAGCCGGTAAAAATAAGTTACATAGTATTCCGGCGGTGGGTGGGAGTGGAGCGGAGGAGATGTGTGTACCTGCTCCATTGTCTTCTTAATGGGACGTTTTGCGATAACTACGATCCTGTGAATAGTGCATAAAGCGGTTTTATAACTGCGGACAATAATAATTACGAGTGTAAAATAGTCTCCGGTAGGCGTGTTTCGTTAGATTATACGTTATTAGTTTTCCGTACACACTTTGATAAGCGACTGTGCGCTCTTCAAAACCGCCGCGAATATCGCAGGTAAATGGCTGCAGACAGCGATGGAAGCGGCCCCGGCACAACAAGTGCGGTAGAGAGCGAATGAAGAAAGTTGCCAAGTTTGTGAACTCGGAAGTTTACAGTGAAAGGTATATAGCGTCATCGTTGTTCGTGTTTAGTTCTGGTGCTGAGAATAAGCTTTGTGACGTTTCATGCTACCTAGTCCGCGAGGAAATTCATTTATTGTTAAGAAAAGTGTCTTATTTGAAAATAAAAATTAAGTAACATTGACATAATATTCGTTCTCTTCCGTATTAAATAATATTTTCTCCGTGATTCCTCCCACATATACGCATGTACATATATATATATATATATATATATATGTATTTTCTCGTCTACAAATTGCAGTCTGTTTGAGTGACGTCAGAAAAGGACAGACTTGTCTAAAAAAATCGATCGTTTACGTCGTATTTGGAAATGCTTCTTTACTGTTGACTCTACGAATAATAAATACTGGTAAGTTGATTTCGGCGAAATTTTACCGGTGTACGTGTCTGACTGAAGTTTCGGTTTCGTTCAGAAACACGAGTCGAGCCTCGATTTCAGTCAAGGAGCGGCCGAACCTTCTGATCATGATGATGTTTTTTTTTGGTTTTTATTGCTGTAGCAAACTCATTTCACTTTTCAGTTCTTTAGTAAATTGCAGTAGAACGAGTCTTATTTAAACCGACTCATAGATATGAACGAACGATGAGATTTCTTAAACCTCAGCTGATTTAAATTTTACAAATTACTCTGGACTTATCTCTCCCGATTAAATCCTTCTGTTGAGAAAGTGTAATATAAATAAACATCTCAGTACCACCAAAGAAATGCGGATATATGTTCTTATTGGAATATCTGTACCGCCCATCACCAGTGTAACAACAACCAGTATAAGTGGTTACACTGGTGACGGGTGGCACAGATATTCCAATAAGAACATATATCCGCATTTCCTTAATGGTAAGAATTATTCATAGGCAAATTTTTACGTAGATCATCTATCTAATTTACTCGGCGAGAGCGGTGAAAAATTGTTTTTCCGAATTCCATTGAACTTCTCAATTCCCTTCGATAATATCGTCTATGTATCGTTTTTAACGGTCATTACAGCACAAGGACCGGGGTGAGGAGGCTACTTCATATCCTACCTAGTCGATTGTTAGCTCTAAGAAACCCAAGAAGAATTTGTACACGCGTTGGGGGTCATTTGAAGGGATAGCTGAAACATGGAGCGGAAGAACGCTACACATTTTTACAACAGGTGTTCCGCAGAAGGGTAGGAAGAACCGGAACAGAAAGGACATGTGGGTGGGGGAAGAGGACTTCTCAATTGCAATTATTAATTAGGTAAGTTTTTGTGTTTTCTTAAGGAATAAGTGACAAAAATTTAAAAACGAGCTTTTATTTTTAAAAAAGTTAACTAAAAAGAATAAGTAACATTTTGACATGCTCTGTTGTGTTTACAAGGATAGATCCTAAATATTAACATTGTCCACACTACACAATTATATCATACAAATAACAATGACGCATTTATAATAAAAATACAATTAATCGATGTAAAAGCACGTCTCAAGACTATACATAATGAAGTAAAAAATTGTATAGATTACTCTTCTCTCAACTTTTTAGGACAAGCTTTTTTGTATCAAATGAATGGTAGTTATTACGAACGTATGTCGTTATTTGTGAGATATACATTTTAGATAATTTTTATACCCTATCCGCCCATTATTGAGAACTGAATGCGTCATTACGCTAACCACACTCGTAAAAGGCGTAGTTATAAATAAAGTTTGGTCATTTCGGAATCAGTACTTAAACTAAACGGTTTTAGTAGCACTGTTGTACTTACTTTTGTAGCAGAGTAATGCGGTTTTCTTTGATCTTTGTTCAGGCGATGAAAGAGAAAGAACCGCAGCCTGAATCTACACATGCTACGTATTTAACCGTTTTCACGGGTCTTTCGGCTATTTAATTTTTATGCTCGTTGTTGAACTCTGTTATATAATTGTATAACATGATGATCTTGATTTGACAAACTGTGTGTGTGGGTATTATAAATCCGACACATACAGCGTAGCGTTATTAAGAAGGCAGTTGTATTTATCGGTTTTCAAATCGTCATCAGTGTACAGTCTAGACATGATTACGATAATGATAAGTGTAAATTACATGATAATTTTCCGTATTGGGAAACTGATGAATTTCGAAATTTAAATAAATTCCTCGTTAAGAGTAATTTGTTGTATCCATCCCCATATTGTATATTGATATTGTACTTTTTTAAACACAGTTAAATGTGCGACGATAAATTGTTAATAGATATCGGTCATATAAGAATACTAAAGTACCCTATTGTAGTCGTGGAAAATAAAAATATGCTGATTTTGGATGCTTTTTTTTTTTTTTTTTTTTAAAGCTTAACCATAGAAAGTTATAAAAGCAGATGACAAACGCCGAGAATCAGCTGTAAGAGATTGTTTCCTTTGTTTATTTATTTTTTTTTTTTTTGGACTCGTCAACTATGGATATTAACTTAGCGCAAGAGGAAATTTTCTGTAGAGATTCAAATCAGGTTGTAGCTCAACGAACACCGCTACCTAACCAAGTGCACTGCGGTAGGTGGCTTATAGGAGGCTACAGAATTTTTTGGATTTAAGTTGTGCCTGAATCATAATTGTTTCATTATGCGTGCAATTCGCATTCCTTTTAAAGTTTAATAATGCTGCAGAATTTCTGTTTAATTGATTTTGAAAGTGCAAGCAGAGTAAATACCCTGCGAGGATGGTAGAGGTCATTGAAGTTAAAGGAAAAATAAGGAAAACTATTTAAAAACAAATTGCGCGGGGCAAAAATGATCTAAGTCGGATAGAAATGAAAATAAAGTAAATCTCATACGCTTGACAGGACGTCGCCGGGGGTTGTGAATTTAAGTTCACAATTTACCAAACCTAATTCTATAATTACGTAAAATCTTCTACGGTAGGCAGTAGATTTGAGAAATACCCCATGTGTTTCATAAAGAAAATCAAATAGTAACCTTTATAGAAATTTAAAAATACATAATTATAACAATTATTAATTTAAATTTAGTTTTATTTTTAGTGGTGAAAAATATAACGAAATTATAAAATTCTAGCTAAAATGGTAACTTAAAAATGATAAGAAAGAAAGTATTTTTATTAGACTTTACTTCTTTTTTATTTTTTTTAGTAATCCGATCCGAATTCTCTTTATTCGTGAGCAGGTTTAAACATACAATATATTTCTCAGTGAACTATTTTTAATTAAAATTACGAAATAAAAAATTAATAAAAATGGCAGAAGATCGACAATAGTATTGTATTTAAAATAGAATAAAAAAAGAACATTAATAGTTTTACTAGAAAATAGTATTAAATATTAATTATTAAAATCCGTAGGTAAAATTCATACAAATCTTTTATAGCGTAAATTAAGTTTCTCTGTTATAACAAATTTTTTCAAAGAGGCTTTGGTTCTTCTGGGAGGGGGAAATACCCCCATCACCCCGCGGATCCGCCATTGTAATAGGGTGATAGAGATTAGTGGGGTTACACTGTCTTCTGCTAGATTAGGATTTGTGAACTGCAAAATCTGATATATAAAAAACTAAATGTAGCGCGTATGTAATAAAATATATATGTTGTCTGTGCACACTATAACGACCATATTGCCGCTATCTAAAACACGGTCACATAGAAAAATTATTTAATACGGAGTATATAATAATAAATAATCGCAAATTAAATTTTATCATTAACACTGATACACGTTAAAAAATAGATAACTAAAAAACATTTATTAAATTACGCCGAAGCTTATGATATTATTAAATTTCAGTATAATCTAACTAATAATTAAATAACAAGCCACTACTTAATTGTAACGTTCATTATTAATATACCGGTATAATTGCTATTCGTGATTAATTTTAATCGATATCTACATTTGTGTACCTTAACAACTTTTCAGTTAACCATTATTCATAAATGACCGTAAACAATTATGAAATGATGACAAAATATGCCGTTTTTTTTTTTTTAAATTTTGTGAATTTATTTTGTTTTTTTTTCTCTTGCATTTGTCTATTTATACTTAATGGGGGGTTACACGTTTATTCATTTTGCACTACTACAAGTATTTTCCTAATCGCTCTAAACAAAATTTTTAAATTTTCAAATGAAGGTCGTTTCCGTGTACAATAATAATAGTAAAAAAAAAAAAAAAAAAAAAAAAGTGTTTAAACTTTACAAACATGCCCTCATCCAATTTTTAAACAGCAGAAACGTGTAACGGAAATTTTTGTTACTTAAATAAAAATTACCATCGAAGTTATTACCACTAAAAAAAAAAGTAAGTCTCATAACCTTGATTGGCCGTCGGGATTATGAAGTTAAGCTTTTCATAATGGTACTAAGCCTAATGGATCTAAGGAGAATACTGGGACCAGTTCCTTTCTGTCGGTCGCCTTTACTTGCCCCGATTTCTCTGGTACCCAATTATTGCAGGCTGGATAAACTTGGGAGCGAATTGGATCCGGGACGAGACGAGTCTCGATAACCTATGACACCTCTGGTTCGGTAGCCAAGCTCCTTAACCACTAGGCTACCACGCTGCCAATTATGAAACTAAGGGTTTTTCATGTACCAATGTGTAAAATGTTCGTTTAGAATTTTAAACATCGTGAGGTTTAAACCGACACCTCTAGGCACCTAATCGTACAATCTTACCTGTCACTCTCCTCGTACAGAAAAACACGCTGCATTCATGACGTCATATTTTAACGGAATTTAATTTTTAAATATTTTTTTGAAATGGCAACGAAAATATTAAAAAGTAAAGATTTATTTTAAAACAATTTCTTGAAAATTTTTATTCTTTAATAAAAAAAATAATCGAATTTACGAAATATTTCGGAATAAATGAATTTCTATTTATAACTTTGATTGAAATAAAACGACACGAATCGCCATTTTTAATTTTAAAAAACGGTGTTCATTTTCAGTTTGGTATGGTGCACACCGAGAACGATTGTGTTTCAGGTATCGAAAGTTCCAATAAGTGAAGATTCGGCATATTTTTTTTTAAATTTAGCTTATTATTTTACTCGCAGAATATTCGGTAAATGTGTATTTTCGCATATGAGTGAGTATTACTGATTTTAGCCTTAAAAGAAATTCTGTGCATTTATCGAATTCGAATTATGTTCTGGCGCTTCATCCGAAAAGCGAAACTTACCGCAGTACGTCAGAGTGAATGTATTTTTTTAAAACTTTGATCGCTGAATTAATATCTTTCGAGCAATATTCTCGAATAGATCAAAACAAAACAAGATAATAAAAGGCGCAATTTAAAAAAAAAAAAAAAAAAAAACTGTAAATATAAGAATAAATCGGTAATGTACATTTATTTGTTGTAAAATTACATTCTATTTATACTATATAATTCGTCGCGGTTGTTTTTCGGTATGAATCACGTACAGTCTCATCTCTCTTTAATACACTTTGTCTCATATGATATTTCTGTTTATATGTAGTAATATGCATGGAAATGGAGTGAACTCCTGTGTCACTACTCAATTCTTGGTGCTGGCATCTAGCGTGCGTGACCCCCCCCCGGAGGGGTGGTTTTGGACGCAGTTCACCTCTTCGTTAGCGAAAGTTCAAATGGTTCGATTGCTCGGGAGCAAAAGTCGAGGTTAAAAATAGAGAGTTTATTTAAACAGAGGATGATTTAAATCGGATGCGGGAATAGTTCTGCCTACTTCACACTTCCAGCATTATTCATAAGTAAATTATTTTAGTTCGCGCAAAATGGGCGAATGTGCACGTGCCATTTTAGTGGCGCGCGGGATTTGCCGATTGCTTGCTTCGCGCCGAACTCTCTGTTAAATGTCGTTCGGAGAATATTCCAATCCGGAATTCGAAGCTTCGCATTGGTCGTACAACTGATTACAGTAATCAGTATGATTTTACACCTATCTCTGCCGTAGCAGTCGACCTATAGATTTAATTGTGTTTACACTGTGCATCTTATTTCGCTTTATATAATAACGGCGATTTAGGAACTATTGAAGTCACGGTTATATATTTTAAGTTCATTTCGAGAGCACGCTTTATTTACTGTTATTTCTGCTTTTCCTCTTGTACTGTTATTTACTGCTCCAGAGTGTTACTTATTTCAAATAATAAAAACTAGTCGTTAAACGACTGATTTGTTCTTTAACATTGTCCGATGAACACACCGCCGCGCCAGTCTACGAGAAAATACGTTAGGAGAACCGAAGTCAGTTTTTGCTTGTTGCTGTTGTCGGCTTATTTAGTCTGGTCGCCGAATTCTTTCGCGTCCTCGTCGTCACGTCACGTTACGTCACGTTTGCTTATCTTCAGCTGCTATCATTCATGATTGACGGTGAGCGCGCACGATGATTCGTTACACGGTTTTGTTTAGTTCTTTTCGATGGAACGTGCTTTGGCCCTGGACCATCCGAGGAGCCACGGCCTTTCTCATTCGTTTTGATTCCGTTTATTCACTTCCGTGTTCATTCGGGTTTTCTTTTTCTCTTTTTCTCGGCAATTGTTCTTATTTCGCAGAAGATTTTACTTCAGATGACCATCGTTTCACGAATATCTTTATCCATCCCATCTAGTTGTTTTATTTTTGTTAGTTTTAAATTTATAATTTCCTCTGCGCTGCATGCCGATCTGCGATAAAGTTCAATTGTCTCAGCGACGAAGTTTTGCCCTTTTTTTTTTTTTTTTTTTTTTTTTTTATATTTTCCTCATTTAATTCTAACCATTTCGAGCAAAAAGGGTGAAGAATAAAACGTAATTAAGGAAATTAGTTTTTGTCATTTTTTACGTGGCTCGTCTGTTTTCTTAAATTTTCCGATGAATGCACTCCCATTTATCAAGTTATTGGTTCCCTGTTGCAATGCGTTTTTTTTTTTTTTTTTTTTTTTTTGGCTATACTTTGTAAAATATGTAGATTCATTAAAAACTGTTTTCGATCCAGTTTGATTCTTTGCGATGTATTTATTTTCGTATACTCGATATACGTGAGTTTCACTACTCCTGTCGGCATTGATTTAATAAAGTCACTCGACTGGAAAATAATTTTTACATATGGCGTTTTTTTTAAACTGATATGGTCCATGTGCTGTGTGTAATTGCCGGGATTATTATTACAGCACCTGGATCAGTGCAAGATCAGAAGTGTTTTAAAATAGGTTAGCTGTTCTAAAATGGTGTAGCATATCCTGGACATGTTTTGGTTCGTTTGACAACGCAGCTGACGGTAAGTTGGAGGTGCCTGCAGGCAGGCAATGTTCCAGAACGTGTTCAACAGTTTGTGAAATTAGGGAATTGCATCTGGAACAGGCAGAAGGAGAAGATGTTATTTCCAGCAAGTAGTTGTGGGATATTGCTGTGTACCCTATGCGGAGTCCAGTCAATGCTGCAAACTCTGCGCGGGACATGGATATCGGTGGCCACCAAGACTCAGTGCTCACGTTAATGGATCGCAGCTATGATGTGTGAGCTGACCACATAGTTTCCCATGTCTCTGCCTTATGTTGCTGAAAAAAGGGTGGCCTTAGCTGTGGCAGAAGGGCGCTTTCGGGCATTGGGCTATATGTGGCTGTCTTAGCAGCCAAATTCACACGCTCGTTCCCCAGTACGCCGGCACGACCCTGTGAGCCAGCCCGAAAAAGCACGTTGATGCGCTTTTTTTCTCTAGACAATGTGTGTAAAGTTTTTAGTGTCTGGAGTGTCCTAATCGATTGCAAGGAATCTGTGATTAGAAATGCATTTCGGCGTTGGGGATAACACTGCAGATATTCCCTCAAGCAGAAGAAAATACCATACAGCTCCCCCTCCAACACTGAACAGAAGTCGTGAAGCCGAACCGCATGAACAACTCCCTCCACCTCGTAGGTGCAAGCCACTGGCGAGGACCCCTTAGGGGGATTTGCTTTGGCACCATCTGTGTACAGCTGACTGTAGCTGGGGAAAAGTTGCGAATTTTCCGCCACGTTCTGGGGCGGCAGTGTGACATCCTGGTCTGAGCGATCGCTCAGCAGGGATAAGTCCGCAATAATCGGAGTATCCTCCATTAAAATTGTCGTCCAAGTTTATATATTAATTAACTAAAAATGTAAAGCCGTCTCTACCGTTTTCGGTGTTTGAATTATTTTTTGCATGGCAAAATCTGAAACATGAAATTATTATTTGTCGTCTGTCCGAAATATTGTGAAAACAATAATAAAAATATCTATTATATACGTTAAAAATATAAAATAAATACCTCAATAATAAACAAAAATACTACGTTTATCTTCATGTTAATTGTTTTATTTATTTTTTTAAAATTGAATTAACATTAGGAATGTGGCGGCGACGTTAAATTTACATTTGCTTGAAGAAAATATCGATATCTTAAATTTCCAGAGATTCGACAATTTTTTTGCCCGATTTAATTAGTAACGGAAAAAAACACTTAAAAATAAAACCGTTTCAAACCAAAAATGATATTAACAGCGAGTAGAATTTCAATACTATTTATTCATTTATTTATTTTTTATTTATTTATTTGGGACTGTCAACTGTGAGTACTTCAACGCAACGCAGCAACGATAATTTTTCGAATTTTTTAGTGTAACGGCAACGGCGGTATTTAAGCTGTCGAACGAAACACCATCAGCTAATCAACTCTACGTCATACGGGACAGTGTCATAATGGACTTAACGTAAAGGAATATGTATGTAATATTTTTGTTTTAATATCGTTTTAGCGGACTTGGTGTGATTTTTTGTAGTATTGAAGTAGACTTTTGTTCGGGTTTTTTTTTTTTTTTTTTTTTAAAGGTATATTTCTGACGTCGTGCGCATTAAGGTTGTCATTACAGTTTACGGTTTCAAAAGAAATCGGTAATTATTCAAAGAGTAGAGTATGTGGTCAGTGAATGCAAACGTTGTCCCGGAGACCTGTTATGTATATTTTTTTGTTTTCTAGTATGGCTATTATTTTTTCTTTATTGGGGAAAAGGCTGAAAGAATCTGGAAAACGGGGAACAGCCGAGAAAACTTATTAAAAAAAAAAAAAAAAAGTAAATTACTATTGCTACTTTACTTTTCACTTAACGCTAAAGTGATTTTTATGTAAAAATTAAACTTATTCCTCATTTGTCTGATGCGCGGGAGTAGATTGTTTCTTATGATTATTATTTTTTTTAACGGTTAGCTCGCAAGAACAGCTAGTAAGTGTGTGAATGGTTACGCGCAAAATGTAACCGTGATGTGCAAAGTAATTATTTCTTCCGTCATGTAATGTATAAAAAATCAAAACATCTATTCTTCTTAATCCGGGGTGTACTCCTGTTTAATTACTTTTGGAATTTTTTTAAATTTACTATAACTTTGTAATTATATATATATATATATATATATATATATATAAGTATTTCAATGTGTACATTACAGTTAAACATGTAAAATAAAGGTTATTAAAAGAAAAAAACAACGGTAAACCGTCTAAGTGAAAATGTCTGAGAGTGTGTAAGATTTAGTTGTCGGTTTGAGGTGTCTTGCGGATCGACGGTGTGAAAAATGTGCGCCGCACGTTTTGAAATTGGTGGTGAGTAGTGACAGGGTTTTTTAAATAATCGACGAAGGATTTTTGATCGCCAGTCGGTCAGCGTTTAACCGTCTTTTGGATCATCACGACTTTTAGGCTATCGATACTGTAAAAAATAGTTACCTTGTGTTGTTGAATTATTCAAAATTTTAAATTTACCGTGAAGTTCAGGTAATGTTCTGAGATTTTAATGCAACATTCTCGTTATAAATTACCTACCCGAACCGTCGTCGCCGTTCGGAATCGCCGGAGCCATTTGTAGATCAATAGCGACCAGGTTATTACTGCCGACAGAAGAGCAGGATGCGGAGAATTTAAATATTATTATTATTCGGCCATTTGTGTTTTCTATAGTATAAAACTTAATAAAAATAATATTGTGTATCTCGATTAGCGTAATAATTGTAAATTTAATAAATAAAGAAGGAATAAAATAATAATAACAATAACAATAACAAATAATAATTTAAGGCGTCCACGATATATAAAAAACGAAGCCGTGGGGTGGCATCCCTGAATGCGGAACTGGACGACATGTGCCGTTTCATTTGGCATCCCCGGTGGTGATAAAGACTAAAAGGTATCGTTTCAGTATGTAGCTTAAGCGGATGCAATATTATTTAAAGGAAGTGTAATTAGAAACGACTCATCGAGGATAGAATATTATTAAATAAAAACTGCTTCCTCTCACCGTCTCTCTCTCTCTCTCTCTCTCTCTCTCTCTCTCGTAATTATTGCATTGCTATACAGTGGGCTCGACCGCCCCCTCCATACGCGTATGGAAAATAGCGCGTGTGTACGTTGGCCATTTTAATATTTGTTTGTTTTTTGTTTTTATTTTTATTATTATTATTTTTGTAGTAAATTTGAATAACAAAAAAAGATATTTAAACCCGGTCTAAATTAAAGCGGATCTATCAAAATTTCTTTCAACGAAAGCGCTGCTTCACGGTGAGCAAATTCGCAGTGTTTGTGAATATGTTTTTGCTATCGTTGCGATCTAAAATGGTTCCAGTTAAATGTTGTGTTACGCATAATAAAAAGGAGTGGTACGCCTTCGCCGCAGATGCCAGGGCCGTCGGATTTCCACACCGGCACAGATGTCCATGTTTGATCGGATGGTCGGGGAACGGTAATTTATCCAACTTTTTGCCGGTAAACTACACGAATCGCACCAGTTGACTGGCTTCCGTTCTTGCCAAATACGGTCAGTAGATGTCCGTCACCTCGCACAATAATAATCTGCATTTCTTCGAGCTTACTTCTCTGCATCTTATGCGCTACATATTTATTGCCGCGCCAGACATGCCCTGCTTTTAGCTCTGTCTGCGGACACCGCTTAACGGAATGGATATTTACGCGCCGTCCTGTCCGCTCTTTGTTCCTCCGTGGGTTTTAAAATATGTAAACGAAACAGAGTAATGGTAGGAATCGTTAAATAAAGCTGCATTATCGCATATCGTTTGTTTCTTTCCGCGCTATGTATGCTGTGTACAGCTGTTTCCGCCAAGTAAAACGGAGGTCGTATACATATTAATTAAATTAAAACAATCGACGGAAAGGTTGCGAGATTTGGTGGTCGTGTTATTTTGAAAAATCGATCGACGCTTGGACAGTCATCGAAAGTTTTTATTACATTTTCATTTTAAATTTAAAAAAATCCTACATCGTTACATCTTCTGTAAGTAATTTATAAATACGGACTGAAGTTATACAAGTAGAGTGAATTGATCGCGAGCGAGAAATTATCCTTTTCAGGGAAGTGCATTTTTGATTTTAAAAAATTGTTAGCAATAAAGCCCGCTGGTAAAATTAACGTAACCAGAAATAACAGGAACAATTATCGATTGAAACGTGAATTATTTAATTGCGCGCTCAGGGGTGCCACTACGGTCTACCAAATACAGTGACGTAAAATGATATGTATTATTATTTTTGATAAAAATAATAATAGTCGTTTATTCAGATCTCTATATTATTATACACTCTTGCCTCTACACCAGTCTTCCTCAACCAACCGGCCGCTGAAAATACACAATAAATAAATCTCCCAAATAATGTATAAGAATAAAAAATAATTATTTAAGTATAACTCTTAATTGTACATATCGCTGTTGTGCCGGTGGTGATCCGTGGTCCGTTGGATTGACGCTCCAATATCCTTCGGGCGGCCAAGACTACAATCGATAGTAAATAGAATCCTTTAAATTTTACGTCCAAATTATACTTCTGCTGAAGTTCTTCCGCTACCTTCCGCATTGGAGACTTCGCGTTAACGTCAACTGAATTTTTAAGCGAATCGATTGATCACTGACTGGCCTAATTTTTACTGATACTTTCGTCATTGTCGGAAGAAACCAAAAAAAAAACATCAATTCCAGAGAAAGGTAAAACAGTGGACTCTCAAAACCATGTCTGTTTTTCGATAATTTTTTTCTTTGTTTTTCTTTGACCAATCACAATCATTTCTGTCAATGAGGTGGGATTTTCACCCGGCGGAGTCGCTTGGTAACATATTCATCCCCGACCGATAACATCTCGCACTTTCTATATTTTATTTTATTTATTTTATTCATTTATAGTCTGTACAATTTAATATACAAATTACACAATATGCTAATACATATATTTAATATTACAAAACACCAACATGTTTCGAAGTTATATAGAGAGCTCTATATATTCGTGCTAATAATTTCGTTACCATGTGACTCCGAAATATGTTGCTATTAGTGATTGTTCATATATATATATGTATTTGTTGTAATGTGTACATTAGATAGTGGCATATCTATACATTACATAGTCATATAAAAAAAAATGTCAAAATTGTAAAATAAAATAAAGAAATAAAAAATAGAGGCAGTTGCTGGCTGAGGGTTGTCGTTTCGAGAGTGATTCCGTCTTTTAACGGATGCGCGCGGTTATCTCTGGGCAAAGGAGCGGATCTTCTTCAGTGGTGAGATGGGGATCGTTTGAAGGATAAACGGAAAAGACAGAAAATCCCGGAAGGAAGGTATGGAGTATTGAGTCAGTCTTCAGTCAGTCTTCGTCGAATGTTAGTCAACATCCATCAACTATTCGTCAATTTCCGAAACAGGCCAACCTTTCTTACAAAAGAACCGTTCGTTAACTGAAACAATATTGATCGAAGAAGGTCCCCTAATAACCCGATCGCTCTGAAATTTGCTTTTTCCTTGTAATTAATAACATTTTAGTCAGTCTTAACGGATTTCACTGTCGATAATCGCGACCCCTCCCCGCATTTATCAGGAATCCAAGTTGAACTACCAACGTACGCCCATCTGCCAACAAAGGATCAACAACGACCATCCAGCAACCGCAGCAGTGTAATACGTACAAATTTGATCTATTTTTATTAAACGTCTGTCTATATATATATATATATATATATATATATATATATATATATATATATATATATATATATATATATATATATATATATATATATTTATAATTGTGTTTTCAGCAGTCAGCCGTTTAAAAAAGATGGGTGTGTAGGCATTTAACCAAAATATATTATTTAAAATAAAACATAAAAATGAATTTAATAACAATAGATTAAATCCACGAGTGTTTTCAGGGGATCTCGTGGTTGACGTCCATCCCCGAGGGCTATTAAAACAAGTAAATCACTGTAATTATTGGCATCTTTTTTGGGAATAAACTTTAACGCCATTATACCGTCACATTGTATACCTTAATCACATCGTCGATAATATACCATTACGAATTATAAATAAACATCGGACAGGTGTACACGACATCAGACGATATATAGGTTACATAGAAATATAAAAAGGGGAAATAATAATCGCTAATGCATATTTGATAAGATAATAATTACAACCGGGTGTTAATACCACGAGTTGTAATTAAAAGGATTATTACATAGAAATTTTTTGAACATGGACAAATAAGAAGGTCGGAAAAAATCTGGAAAAAAAATCGTTTTTTATTGTTTTTTAAAAATTACCTTCTTTTTCGGTATCCGTAATCTACCGAATCATAGCAGTATGATATACCTTAGCTGGCGAAATAGGTAAAAATTAAGAATATGGTACTTTGAAATACCCGCTGCACCGGGCTTGCCCGTCTCTTATTTCATTAGCCAACGCGTGATAGTGGCTTGATTAATCATTTTACAAAGTTCCGTTTTTGTATTGACAATAATTTTTAGTAGAAATGAATTAATTTCTTATTATTTCTTATTTTATACGGTACTGAAATAATAAATATCGCGTTGTTTCCCCTTTAGACATATTGCCATATTTTAATAAATACGAGTATGCGTTTTACGTTACTCGTATTTCATTCGTTCGTTATAATTCATTTCAATCCTCAAAAGCTCTCATTTTCATTTACCAGACTGAGAGGATTGAGTGGGAATTTTTGAGGTTATCTTTAAGCTGCTCTATTTGTAATGACCAAAAAGCCGAAATCCACAACAACAAATGGATTATGCGAGTAAATTTTGTCTAATTTCGCGGCAGATTTTTTCGTTCTTAAATATTGTCGTAGCTGTCCATTTTGGAATGTGTTCCGAACAAATGTGGGTCTCTGTAATCTGTATGCGGAGTCGGATGCAATTTTTGATGGGACGTGATCGCATCGCGATTTTGAAATACGATTAATAGAACCCTGTAACCGCACCGGTCTATTTGTGAAGCTGAATTATTTCCCGATTATTTCCAATTATTCCCGATCATCGGTAGTAGGATATTAGGATTATTATTATGTCTGCCTTTAAATAATTTTATATAAATCAATTTGAAATTATTTAATAATTTTCTAAATTGGTTACAAAATTTAATAATCAACTGTGCCAGATATGGTCACAATTTTGAAACGATAGATTTTTAGGTCTTTATATTAGTGAATTTTATGTAACGGAATTGTTTCATATTCGTGCGAATATGATAAAAATTTTGCTGCGAAACGACTCATACAGATATCGCACGACAATAATGGGCGGGAAAAACAGTGAAAAACGATACGATCGCGTCCCTCGAAAAATTGCAACCGATGCGATAGAGATCTCGGTCTAGCAAACGTGAGTATGTATAATCGAGAATCGACTAATTGTTTGTGCAGCTTTAAGAATGTTCGCTGGCTGTGAATTAGACGGGTAAATAATTTTTGATGGATAACGGGTCTTTCGAATGAGGCACACGTTCGTATTATGATTTATTCGGCATCAGTGGAAACCCCCCGTGTGCATGCTACAGCCTGACTATATACTGATGGTCGAATGACTCTGTTCAACGCATGTTCGCATACTCGTATGTAGGTCATCGACACGCGTTTTTGCTGCAAACGATTAGTTCTGTACAGATTTGCATCTGGTACCAAAATTGGATTGATTTTTTTCTTTTTTAATTTCATCGTTTAATATCGAAAATTTCCATCTGCATTATTATTATTATTATTATTGCCGGTATAAAATATGAATGAAGCGCAAGCTTCCTAATTTGAAACATTTGTGTACAAGAATAGAGGAAGGTTTTTTATGTTTTATTTGAAATAAAGTAATCCGGGCAAAAAGTTCTTTAATGTTCTCTCAAGGACACACTATTATTTTATTTTTAGATAGTTTTCATTCTTCTTAGATTAATATTTATAAATTGAAACGGAGAAGCCAGATTAGTCTACTACCGCGCGCTCCATAGAAGGTACAAGTGAACTCTTAGCAATGCCATTCTTATTTATGATTACTGTTATTAATATGTTAAAATTACTATTTCTTATAAATTATTCCTACCAAAAAAAATTAAAGTCATTACTAAAAACATATAAAATGAAATAAAGCATGAATTTGTAAAGAGGATAGATGTGAGAGTGAATTAAAACCATTTGTTAAGTTAAGAAAGCAAAGGCGAACGTGATGTTACCAAGGGGAAAAGTGCTCTGTGAATGGTGGATAAAAAAAAAAAAAAAAAAAAGGTCGATTATCAGATAAGGCATTTGGGGAAAAAGAAAACGCGTTTGAATTCAGACTTTGATAGTTGAAGGGAGACACTATTTTAAAAAGTAAAAAATAGAGAAATCTATAAAAGAAGTTGATAGATAAGTCTCGGGGAGGAGGTGTCAAGAGAAATATTTTGCGTAACTGTATAAGTTTGTTAACTTAAAAGAAGAATGTTGTACACAATTTACTAATAGAGTCAGTATTGTAAGGCAAAATAGATTTTTAGATTTATTAATATGAACCAATTTTTCGGAATTCTGTTGGAGATTACGTATAGCACAGCAGACGAGATATCATTCTAGGTGTGTCAGAGATCAGTGTAAAAACTCGCGATTATTAATTTCCTTTTTTTTTTGTCTCATCGTGAAAAGAGACCAAAGTTTTCAAAAATTAAAAATGTGCCTCGAATGTTGCTTATCGAAATAGATTTCACGAACTAGTTCGTCGTTTAAAAGACCTCTGCGGTACATTTGAATCTTTTAAATATAAGCTCGATCTAAAACTGAAAAACAAACATTTTAGTTTATGCTTATGAAAAAAAATTGTTTTTTTTTTTGTGGCTACCCCCACAAAAAAATAGAAAAAAAAAGTGTTTTCATAAGCATAAACCAAAATGTTTGTTTTTCAGTTATTGTTCATCTATCTGTTTTAACTAAATTACCTGTATTTGTAAGATTTTTTTTTTTTCAATTCGGTTTGTCTATTTGAAATGATTATTTATGTATTACCAGCGATTATTTATTGATCAGAAATGCTTACGAGTTCGTTCTGGGGGGGGGGGGGGCGTTAATATAGAACCTTTGCCCAGAAGAACTACAGAGGGAGGATGAGCTTCAGTCAAATAGTATACGTGATCAGATACTGTGGAAATGAAACAACTAACGGAAGGGATAATAGACAAAGAAGGAAACGGCGGAATGTAAGAAACACAATAGGGGGCAGGAAGACCAAAAGCTGCCATTTGAGCGTAAAAAACAGACCGTTCCGTTGCGAGCGAAGGATACTTAAAAAGGATATGGTTAAAATCACAGAGGGTTTCAAATAAATAAATCTTCAAGTGTTTCTCGGGTTTTTTTTTTTGTACGTTTTTTTAGATATACACTATATGTATAGACACACTTTAGCGTTACTTTAAGGTGAATCTGTTCCTTTTATATATATATATATGTATATATATCGTTTAAATTACATTTTTCGCATTTAACTGAATATGTTCCTACGCTTAAATCGTTTTGAACGGAATAAGATAAATGGGTGGGAGGAATTTAAAAAAAAGGAGACGATTTTTGATTTAGGTGAGCAGCTTTTGTGTACCATTATTTCGCTTTTGCATTGCATCTCTTGTGTGTGGGGCATATTCGATTTTCAGACTATGAGTGAGCGCACAAATCCTCATAATTTCTTCTTTTTTTTTTATATCAGTTCTCATCCTGCCTTTTAGTGCCGCGCACAAACTACTAACTAACTTTATGAATATGTAGCGTAGAAATTTCTTAACACAGTCTGTTAAGTAGTCTGTTAACCTCAGTCTGTTATTCGGCTTGTGGACCGACGTTGGGAATTTCATGAAAAGCCTGTTTCACAATCCCTCGCTCATCCCCTGGTGTATTGCCGCCTTTGAGAAATTATAACAAAAACTTTATTCACTACGGAAAGGCGGTGGTGGTAGAGGTTAGTTTTGCTTAGCTTTAACACAACGCGAACTACTATCGTTGAGTCTTGACAGAGCCGTTTCTCGGAACACTCGACGAACGTTCTTGCTTACGTCAATTGAGTTGCCGACAGATGGGTGGTTCAACAGCATCACCGGATGACCAAGAGTGACGATGGCCGTTCGGCTCACCGGAATTGATCGGCACGAGAGCTGTTCTCCCATTATATTCGCAGCGATAAAGCGAAATGAAATCTTCCCAACAATCTATTGATGATGATGATGACGTATATCGCTGGAATCGGAAGAGTCAATGTCCCATATTCGTAACGACAGCCAACTATCATATCTACGCCGAGAGAAGTTCATAGCTATTTTCAAATTGTACCGAGGTAAATAGTTTTTAAATAGTTCTGATTTAACGTGACATGCACGCGATGTCCGCCAGCCAGTTCGTTCCCCGTTCTTCCACACTCTATCCTTCATTGATGTGTACGTCATACGTTAGAATGGTACACGCGTTACGCGGCGAACTCGTTCTATGCTTTATACGGGGCCAGTATTGTTATTTCGGTTAACTTTAATGATAATAGAAATGAAAGTTTCCGGGGGCCGTATTAATATTTTTTTTTCTTCTTTTTTTTTTTATTTGTATTTGTTTTCCAACTCCCCGTATCAGTTTAATCTACAATTTACGCATACCTGTATATCGATTCCACGGTGCTTTCTATTTCTCTTTATCGCCGACGGTCATCTATCTCTCGTACAATAAAAATGGATTTTACTACACAAGTGTTCAGTCAAAATTGATTACTCCTTTTCGACTATTTTCACATCGGTTATAAACTATCCAGAACCGGACGAATGAGAGGGCGGAAGAATGCCCGCGAGCCGCTCGCAAAATGGCCAATTCCCGTCTCAGATAATTTTGGTTTCTAATTTCTTTTTTTTTCCAATTTGTGTAAACGTTAAAAAACAATCAAGTAACTACGAAAATTCCCGCTTTTTTTTTCCAAAAAATAAAAATTATAGATAATTATAAATATTTTAAGAATAAGAATGAAATAGAATATGCCGGAAACGATTTCGAGAGTAGCCCATCTTTGACTAGAAAACAGAGAAAAACATATTAGGCAAAGTAGAAAGATTTGTCTTTAGTAATATTTCATTAGGGCTTTCTTTTTTTTTTCTTTTTTTTTTCTGACTAAAAATTTGCGAATGAGATAGTCTCCTCTCCAGGCAGTATATATACTTTTTTTATTTTTTTTGGACGAAGCTGCTCTCCGCATAACGTTTCTCTACCATATTTCATCTAATATTCAATATTAAGATTTGTTATTTATGCTAATTATTCATTATTTCTGTTGACTAACCGAATGTGTCGCGGTATACTACATCTTTTTTCGCGGCAACGATGCGCGTGCGAATTGTAGTAAATGAACCGGAATTTGAAAATAATCATCTCGGAACGCGTGGATATAGCGCATACTCAGTAGCCATTACGAATATTTGTTGCGTGCATCAAAATTACTTCTCGGCTAATGAGCGTGTCTGTCCGATGAAAAATTTTAAAAGTAGATTTTCTCTTCCAATGAACTTATGCAACAGAGATTAATGGATGCACGCGTACATCACAGTCAACATATGCCGTATGCGGATAGTAGTTGGCCACTGCCATTAATCCAACAAAACCTTCTTTAAAGTTCCGATATTCCTAATCTTATGTCGTGCCTAATAATACACAATTAACAATGTGACTCTGGAGCATAATCCAAAAATAAGAAATTACTGGACTAAATGATATGCGGTTTCTGACATTCAGATCTTCTTACGCTTAGCGCGGCATCAACCGTTTGAACTATTTTTGAAAGAACGTGTTCTATTTTGACGATTTTTTCTTTCAAATCGAACAATTACTTCGTCGTTTCGATCCGCAAATCGAAATCTGTAAAGTGTCACTTCCGGACACCGATGATCGCATACAGTGCATTACTTGCGCGCTGCCCTGCTGTTAGTCTGCTTGATACGCGATAAAAAAATAAAAATAAATGCGCTCAAATCATGAAAAAATAATAATTTATTGCTCTAATTTATTCAGTTCACAAGTACGGAGCAGTTTACAATTATTAGTTTTCTCTACGGCTAGTATAGGCTCATTTGCAAAGCATCCCTAGCTCTGTCGTCGTCTTTTAAACAACCCATATACGAGGGTTGATTAATAAGTACCCGTGTTTGATAACAGATGGCACTGGTAAATGAAATTGACATTACCACGGTGTACTGTAATCTATTAAAAGATATCACGCTGAATTTCAGATTAATTCATAGGTTAGTTTTCTTGTGACAGCCAGTTGTATCGCACGTGTTTTGTATTTCTCGATAAAATGGAAAAAGCACAATACCGATCCGTAATTCGGTTTTTTATTTTTGGATGGAAAAAGTGAACTCGATTCTGTCTCTGGGGACTCCCTTCACCATCTATGACAACCGTGAGATTTAACGAGTTTAAGCGTGGTCTTACAACTGTTTTTGATGAAGAACGGCCAGGACCCCCGTCAGACGTGGCTACCGAGGAAACCGTTGAAAAGGTCCATGACATGATTCTCGCTGATCGCCGAACGAAAGTGCGCGGAGTAGCTGAGGCCGTCGTACGGAACTACAATCAAGATTTTAACTGATACGATAGATGTGAGAAAAGTGTCGGCCCGATAGGTGCCGCGATTGCTCACGGTGGACAACAAGCGGGTACGACTAACAATTTCGAAGCAGTGTTTGGACCGCTTTAAGCGAAATCCACGGGATTTTTTACGTCGAGTTATCACTGTTGATGAAACCTGGATACATACATTATTACACGCCAGAGACCAAGAGGCAGTCAAAACAGTGGATTTTTCCGGGTGAATCTGCTCCGAAGAAGGCAAAAACGGTTCCATCAGCCGGAAAGGTTATGGCCACGATTTTTTGGTATTCCAAAGGAATAATCCTCATAGACTTTCTGCAGAAAGGAAAAATAATAACAGGGCAGTACTACGGTGAGTTATTGGGCAGATTTGATAAGAAATTGAAGGAGACACGGGGTCCCCCGTTTGGCGAAGAAAAAAGTGCTTTTTCGTCACGATAATGCACCAGCTCATTCATCTTCAATTGTCGCGGCTAAATTGCACGAACTGCGCTACGAATTGCTTCCGCACTCACCTTACCCGACCTGGCGTCTTGCGACTTTTGTCTGTTTCCTAACTTGAAAACATGGCTCGGAGGAAAAAAATTCAGCTCAAATGAAGAGATTATCGCTGAGACTGAAGCGTATTTTGATGAGTTTGAAAAATCGAATTTTTCGGAGGGGTTAAACAAATGGCCCCGACGTTGGGAAAAGTGTATAAACCTAAAAGGAGACCACGTTGAAAAATAAAAATTGTGAAAAAAATTACGTTTTTATTTCTAACACGGATACTTATTGATCAACCTTCGTATATGTATATCCAGAAAGAGTACAAAACCTAGATATTAATATTTATTAATATATTCTAAATCGCGAAAGTAAAGTTTAAACGGAAATTGTTTTATTGTGCATTCCGAAGTGAATTACCAGCTTAGGATCGGTGTTGCTTTTGAGAATTTTCTTTAATCTGATTAACTCGTTGTGTTGTCCCTTCTTTATATCATTTGAAATGCAGGGAGTATTCATGAAAAGAAAAGAAAAGAAAAGAAAAGAAAAAAGTTTTACGTAAACACTAGATTTTGCCCGAAAGTAGAGTTGATAGTGTCACGGTTGTATACCGGAATTAAACGTTTTGTAATTATTTTCGATTATAAGGTAATCAGTATAAAGTTTAACCGAAGTTAATTAATTACGAAGAGAATATCTGCAGCTATTTTTATAGTATTATTAATAATTAATAATAATTAGTAATAATTATAATGCATAACTCTGCGAGAGGTAGTGTAGTTCATCATGATTAGTCAGTACGAGAGAATACCGAGTAATTTTAAATATTCAGGTGATTAATCTTTCAATACATTACTGTGTACAAAAATATATTTGCACGAAGGATAATAATTAAATAGAACATAAATGAAATAAAAAATAAACCTACTACTAATATACATACTATGTTATATTAAAAACGCTTAAAACGATTTTACTATATGTATAGGACGCGATTCATTCGACAAATAATCCGATTACTTCCGAATTATTATTAGTTATTTGGAGTTTTTTTTTTTTTTTTTTTTGCGCCCGGGGGTGTCAACTATAGCCCAGCGCAAGTGAAATCGTAGGAGGTTTCAATGTGTAGCTACGGAATTCAAATCAGGTCCTACATGAACGAAACATTACTGCCTTGACTATGCGCCATAGAAGCTCTGGCTAGAAATCTGAGTTGTCAGTGCGTTATCATCAGTTTTGTCCTATGCGAGATGTCAGTAGTAAAAAAAAAAAGGGGGTGGCGGGTGGGTAGCATTCTTATAATAATTGCGAGTTAAAATTCGGACGATTTTAAATTAATTTACGCTTTATTTATTTTATTTTATTTTATTTATTTCTAAAGGTGGCCACTTTCCGGAAGACACAGGGAAAAGTCAGAGAATTTAATAGAAGATATACCTGCGTGATGTATAACGTGTAGAACTTGAAAGTGTTGAAAACAATGCAAAACATTTTACTTGTGCAACCACTAAATAACGGCCTTTCGCGAACTATATTTTCTAAGATTGGCTTGGCTACAGATCTTAAAGCCATGTATCTCAGCAATTCACGGCGAAGCATCTCCCAGCTGTACACAGGGGCTCAAGGAAACTGATCTGTCGAATAGTTGTTCAGCGATGGATAAGGATAACGAAACGGATGGGAGATTCTGCAAGTTGGCCGTGAGGCGAACGCACATACCGGTGGTTTCCCGAGAGGTAATAGGGCAGTGAAACATTATACCGGATTTTGCTAGCAGTCGAAAAAATATGAGATTTCAAGCTATTAACGAGAAGTAAACATTTTAAGCGGTTTAGGATTCTGTATCATCGGAGTTAAACTGTATTAATGTTACGAAATATTTGGAAATTATGTACGGTTTTTTTCTTATGTTCGGCCATTGATTTTTCTGTATCGGTGGAAAAGTTGAAAAAATCGAAAAAAAAAGTCGGAAATAGTCGATGAAATTTATTTAAAAAAAAAAAACAAAAAAAAAAACGGGGCCGTCCTATTTATCAGCAAACACTGCTGATGCTAAAGAGATCATTAATTATTTGGCAGATTCTAATGGACAAATTTTCCTTCCAAGAATGTTAAAAATTATTGAAGATAAACCGAAAGAAATTCCAGCAAATATCATACAATACGGCAAGTTGGTTGGGAGCCATGATTATTATTATGTAAAATCTGGTTCCGTTGTTCTCATGCTTGATTGAACCTTTTCATATTACTGTACGAAGTTTCTCACCTGAGAAGCGTTCTAAATTCCCCGCTGCAAAAAAAAAAAAAAAAAGAAGCATACAGGTATAATAGACACATCTCTACTTGTTTTCTACGTTGTAAATTGTTACGTCCTTTTTATAATATTGGACGCTTTGATTGTTGACCTACATTAATTGGTACTATCCGTGTTCGATTTTTATCCACTATTTGTTTCCGTGTTCGGTACATTAAAAAAGAAGGGAGCCATGTGATACGGATCGCATATACAGAGACGCGTACAAAAGAAAACAAGAAACAATTTTTTCCCCCCGGTAATAGATGAAAAGAAAAAGTTGGTACAGAGATTTATTCAGTTCGTTTTCACGCTATCACAAATTAGGTATGCAATCAACCCAGAAATAACTGTTTCGCATTCGTTCATGTTCCTGCGTCCTTCCGATTTTTTTTTTTTTTTTTAAATGCTCTTAAATTTTCTTTCTGTCTTTTTTATCGTTTAGTTTCTTTTCTTTTTTTTTTGATCGATATTATTCTTCATTTAATCTCCTTTCTCCGTCAACTTTAAGGTGTGTAATGCGAAATTCTTTTTATACATATGTAATATTAAAAGTGATTGATAAAAAAAATAGTCCACTCTAATTGGTAGCAACTAGCTCATTACGGTTGTATTCGAGTTGTTGTTTGATATATGAGATTGAAGAGGAGACACTTTTGAAAAAGTGCGCTTATGAACATCAACTCCTGGCCCTATCAGTACGCTGAAATTGTGTGCGAGGTCTAAAGTGCCCGAACAGACTATTATGGTCGGATGAAAAGGCTGTTTTTGTTGTCGTATTTTTCGTGTTTTTTTTTAGGTTGGATTACACACGGTGTGTAGTGGTTAATTCTGGTATTTCATTTCCACTCTTGAACAGAATGTCTATTTTTTCTTCTAGAATTCGTTGTATAGAGCTACTTTGATATAATTTTTTGCCAAGTTACGTGCCAATATTCTTTTGCTAATGAGCGTTTTAAAGTAAAATTGTAAGCAAACCAGTTATGACCATATTAATTATTAAGGATATTTTTAAAATTATAGAAAAAAAAAAAACACTCGAAATATTTTTTATAATTTTTTTATAGGAAAAAAAAAGTTAAATTTATTTTTAATAAAATCACAACCGAGTTGGTTTTTTTTGTTTTTTTTTTTTTTTTTGCAGTTAATTTTATGGAATGTTAGAAATGAGGATATTTAATTGTTCCTTTTATATGCTATTTTAACTTGCGGATTTTTAGGAAATGTAGGGGGAAACCCTGTCTACTCTTAGCTGGGTACGATTTTATTTTTAAATATTTAATTGCAATGTGGGAATTTTATTTATTTTCTTTGAAATTCGAAAATTTTCCGTTTATGCCGGTTAAAGAAAAAGCTGAAGTTGTAACGTTATATTTTTTTTTCCATTAGTAAGGCAGCCGGAGTATTTTGCTTTAATTTTATTTCTTTTTAATTTCAATTTCGCTCTGTTGCGTTAACCTTGAAGAAGCCATTTAAAGCAGTGATGTTTTATTTTTCTGCCATTAGGAATTCTATTTCAGTAATGAGATTATTCTCATTTATGACTGTCGCCGAGGCGGTATCATGGCAACACGTTGTTTTTTTCTTCCAATTGTAAGATATACGACTTGTCTCTGAATCATCTGTCATTTCGCTTCTGATATAATTTATAAACCGGTAGAAATAAGGAAAAAAAGGGAACGGATAGATCAGAATGGTGCCCGACGTTCTTACGAAATTATCGGATTTATGTTCTCATGCTTTTGTGTAAAAATGTTTACGATCAGACTCGGCCGAATTGTGAAAAGGAGCCCGCCAAGATGTTTCTTTATACGGGAGAAAAGCTTCTTCAGGTCACGTTTTCTCCCTCAAAGATCGGCGCAAACTTTATTTCCTTTTGAATCTTTTTTTTTTTTTTTTTTTTTCTTCTACTTTTTATTAAAAATCACCTCATTCCCCATATATTATAAGAAATCTTTCAAGATTATTCTGTACCAGTGACGTATTTTCAAAAAGGTGTTTGTTGCCGATTCTCTTTTTTACGATTTTCGCAGCTTAATTATTCGCCCGTCATTTCTTAAGCGTTTCTCTCTTTTCTCCAATTCTTAATTTTTCACCCTACATAAAAACGAACTTCTTGAAGCGCCAGCAGAAAATGAAATAGTTTAAAAAACAAAATTAACCACCGGGAGAAAAACTCCCTAAATATTACCTAATTGTTAACAAAATAAGGCATCGGCTTATAACTAACATCTTTCCTTTCTCACTTTACTGTGGATTTCTGGACACTTTGTAATCATAACGATATACTAGCTAGTTCATCCTTTTCTACCGTGGTAGATTTCTCAGCGTTTTTTCACCCCGCAATATGAATCCCCTTTCAGCAGCAGCTCATTTCAAACTATGGTTGAACTCGTATTCCTTCTCAAATCCGGTTTCCTTTTATCTCGCTGTCCAGCCTAATCTACCGTCTTATTCCTCAATTCTCCCCCTTCATGCGGCGTCCAACTCTATCCGCAATCTGTCGTCTACGCTTTGGACACAGTTTGCTTCCTGTAACTCTTTTTCGCTTCTCTTTAGCCCCCTTTTCCCACCGCTTCCTTTATTCTGCTTTTTACAACTGTATAGGTGACGCTGATCACATTTTAATTCAGTGCACGTGTATCGCTTCCGAACGTTCCTTTTTCTACTCTTCATTGGCCTTTCAACTCCTTCTTGTGCATTTCTGTTCTTCCTTTGCCCTTTCCTTCAGTTATTCCGTGTAAACATCTATTCCATCTCTCATCCTTTTCCTTCTTCTTGGACCAATGCTTATTTTGACGAACCCAATATATATATATATATATATATATATATATAAATAAATAAATAAAACTAACATCTGTTGACATGGGTATGGAAGGAAATAAGAAAAGTGGTACTATCGCGTTCGCAAATCTTCAGCATATATGAACTTTCGTCTCTACCGCTATCACACATCACTTTGCAGCCGAATTATATCTCAAAAATAGTGTACAAAGTGAATTCGATGTAAATTCGTTGCGTCGAATGAACTCCGATAAGTTCAACACCAGCTGCGATTAATTCTCAGCTAATTACCTACTTATCTTGATGTTTCTTCAAAGTCATCATTTGTATTTGAGTGACTTCTTTTATCGGCGTCATTAACGAAAGGGTCTCTGGATCGAACTGTGCGATTCGAATCGGTAAACGCATATTTTTTAAATAAACCTTCGCTCCATAAATATATAGGAAACACCATATGGAGTAGGAAAATTCAGCTTTAATAATTAAACGTACAGGATATTACGTTCGGAGGAAAGATTGGAACATTCAAATAGCACGTGGTCAGGATCACAAATGAAGGAACAGTCGCCAGAGTGCAAAGGACAATAAGGGGATGGGAAAAGAGCAAAACGTATATCCATGAGGATGGAAGCAAAGTATGATTGAACCGCAGACGGCAGATGGTAATGATGAAAAAACGTTTAAGAGTAGGAAAATAATAGAACCAAGAACAAGAAGGGGGTCTAGGCTGAATAGTAAAATGAGTTAGGATTGGAAAAGGAGCGAGGATACACATCCGACCAAAGTCTGTCGTGCATTCTTTTGGAGAGGGGAAGTATGTTGTGACCAGGAATCTTTTTAACAAAATGTGGAGAGTGTAATTGACATCGTCATTCTTCTTTCCGACTGCGCGACAAAAAAAATAAATCTTTTTTTTTTTAATGTGATTGATTTTATTGAGATGGAAACTTATAAAACAAGAGTTCTAATATGTTGTGAAAAGTACCAAGATGCACTGTATTTTTGATGTTAGCCAATAGTGCACCAACATAACTTTATATTGAAACTAGAATTATATATTTTCACATTCTGATTTTTTTTTTTTCATGTTTTGGAAATTTCTTATTCGAAACTGTATATATCTTAAGAGTCTCGTTTAATTGCTATGGGTTACGTAAACAAAAAAAGAAAAATGTTTATAAATAGTGTTTAACATTCGTTCAGCTCAATTGTACAAGTAATTCCTTCGTCAGTGTTCCTTTTTATTTATTTATTTATTTATTTACATGTAAAATTAGCATGTAAAAGACTATTTGCCATCAGATAATGCACAATTTTTGAACATATTTTAACAACCGATCGCAATCGAAATTTCTTTTTTAAAAAATGAACAAATTTTAAAAATTCGGATTTTAGACTGGCAATGAAGGACGGGGGATTGTAGCGAAAAATTCGCATGAAGGTTTTTATTTCAGAATTCTTTAAAGATGTAATATACATTTTGATCGCATATATATATATATATATATATATATATATATATATATATATATATATATATGAAAGATTTACAGGTACAATTGTGTTTTGTCAAGAGACGTAAATCACAATCTGTGCACTATCTATTTTTTGATAGCACCGTCGTTTGAATCATTTATATTGGCACTGTTAGTGAAACCGAGTGAGTTTGTGCGTGTGGACGAACGAGGAGTCGTCTTCACGAAGAATGAAATTATTATAACGGAAGATAATTAGCATTTTCGTCTGAATGTAGTGGATGTGCAGTTGTTTGATTAGATTTTTATATTCGGAAAAATTTTATCTTTTTTAACACTTTAGACTTTGAAGTGTATTCCTCGCCACTGGCGGCGTCTCGGCTAGATTATGCTACTGATAGTAGACAAAGGTAAAATTGACTATGGCACTTTTGGCTCAATTTTAACACTTCTTAGAGCTCGCAATAAATAATGCGGGTTTCTTTTGGCTCAACTTTGTCAACGATTTTTCAGCAAAGCACACTGAGTATTAAAATTTGTCTACTCCTGGTCGCACCGGGAATAAATAACAGCTGATCGGAGAAATTGCCATTGCCCTAGTTTCTGTTACCGTGTTTTTATTGCAGTAAATTTGAATTTATTCCCCGACTACGATTGAAATATTTCATGGAACGGTTTACGTTTAAGTTTCGGATTTAGTAGAGTTCCCGTCCGACTTACTTTTTCGTGTTTATTTATCAGCTGATATAAATATGTTTTATTTTTTAAATTTTGCCTTACAACTGCAATACTACGATATATTTAAAAATAATAGTAATAATAATAATAATAATAATAACATAATAATACGTACATCACGATTGTTAGGAAGGGACACAAACAATTTTTTATCACAAGTCGAGAAAAAGCTGCCGCGATTCAATTACTAAATAAAGAACTTCCCCGGACTGCTAAAATTAAAATTAGATAAAAAAATAATTTAGTAGTAAATGATGGTTTAATACGAGATCAAAACAAAAATAAATAAAAAATAAAAATTTCAAATGTGAAATAATAAAATTGTTCAAAAATGAGAATGGCGTATTTTATTATTTATAACTGAACGGAATTTATTCTTTAATATTCAGGAAAAAAATGAAAAAGTCATAGGTTTTTTTAATATTGGTAGTATACGTAGGTGTATATAGAAGACGAGAAAATATACGTCGTAAAGGAATATAAAGGGGGTTAATAATGAACTAATTAAAAAACATGTAGCGCCATTGAAAAATTATGATTTTTCACAAGTCGTTAGGATTTCAAAATAACGCATTAAAACGCGGTCAGCGTGATTTTGCAGTATTATATACCATTACTTAAATTGAATAGTTCAATAAAATGTTCAAATCTGATCGTGACATGGTTTATTGTAAAATCACCGTCCGCTTCGCGTTTTGCGACATTAGAGATAAAAATTATTCATTCGGAACGAATAATAATGATCGGGCCTAGCCTATCAGTCGGAAGAAAAACCCCATCCGGAATATTAATTAATCGAAAGTTATTTTGTTTCCGCTATACAGATATCGGACATAGTAGTTGGCGAAGAACCAAACGTATCGGCCAAAGAAGCGCTCTTGAAATGGGCCAGACGCTCCACCAACAAATATCCAGGCGTTCGCGTTGCCGATTTTACATCTTCCTGGAAGGACGGATTAGCATTTAATGCTATCATACATCGAAACAGGTTATTCTGCATTTTTAAACTCCTATCTAATATGTAAATATTCCGATAATCGTATTACACTGATGCTGACCGGGAGACCCCGTACTGTTTTGAAACATTCTGACAAAGTTGCCTCCTCCTCCCCCCTCCGGGGGAGGGGGTCTCGGTCATTACCGCGAAATCTGATAACAGCTAGATCCGAACGAATGAAATGGAAAAAACTTCATTCGGTATAACGTGTGTCCATTGTATTTTGAGTTGAGATATATTTCGAAATAAGTAATAAAAACGAGGATCTCCTCCGGTAGATTTTTACAATAAACAAGGAAATGTGCCCGCGGTGGGAGAGGAACTGTGTCTATCATCTGTGTTGTTGGCCTGTAGTGAGTATGTGTACCATCATGCATCGACGCTGAACGAAGTTGACATCATAATAATATCGTTTATAAAAAAGGATCACAATCGGTAGTAGGATTGAAAAGGAAAAAACGAATGATCGAAGAACGGATACGCCCGAAGGATCTTAGTCAGAAGACAGGCAGTTGTACGTTTTGTCACTATTAGTTTTTCTTCTCTCATCGTTTAATGTTAACCCTTAGAAGCAGACAGGAAAACCTTGTTCTTTCGGTTAATTTAAATTTACAAATTCCCAAAAAAACCGTTATGGATTGTAGTCACATCGGATTAACCGCAAAGCCCCAACCTACTAGCAGACACATCGCCTGGGGCGATACGTAGAATTCAATTTTATTATACTGATCATCGTAATTGTTGCATTTCTGTTTACCGAGTGCGCTTTTCCAGCGGTCGATCAATAAAAAAAAAATTATTGTAGAAAATTTTCTATAACGTAAAATTTGAAACTCGTAAGGTTTTTAAAATTACATCGCATTAATTTTTCGATATTGTTGCAGAAAAAATTATAGTACCTAGAGAAACAGCGTGCCGTAATCAATCCGGGAAGAAGAGAAAAAAAAAAGCGAACTAGCCTCTTTTTAGCGTAGTGGTATTTTCCGACCAACGGAAAAACGACGTCACCAAATCACGTCAAATCCCTGTTATAAGTGCCCCATAATCGCTGGCGCAGATTTAACCCCGTTCGCTCTTTTAACGAATTGGCGGGCGAGCGTTGGATTCAGGGATCAAACATTTTTGACACTCCTTGATGTCTTGCGAACCCGACTTATACATGTCGCAACGCTGAGCGCTCGAATGGTCAACTTGTACATTCGAATTACGTTGCGTATTATCAATTTTGTTAATAATGTGATCCCTAGAAATCGGCAACTCAGCGACACAACGTAAAAGTTTTATTATGTATACTTTCAAATGTCGTAGTCTGTATTATTTTTCTATTCTTGATTTTTTTTGTCTTAACATTTTACCAAATTTTAAATCGTATTCCTAAAAGCCGTTCTCTGTTATCATTTTAAAGGTGTACTAAGCTATTACCGGTTAGTTTTATTGTAACAAACTTAATAATATACAAAATAAAAAGATAATAAAGGTTTATACGGTAGATAGGAGACCGTTCTGGGTCGTCTCTGTACATAAGAAGAAGCTGACCGTTACAAAACACAAACAGTTGCCTCATACGGTGATTTTGAAGAAAAAAAGGCAAAAAGAAGCAGTGCGCTTCTCGCAAATAGAAAAAAAGAGGGATCATCCGAGATCCCTCCCGTATTCATTCATCGGTGAATCTGGAAAAATGTCCAAGTGTTGTACAAAATCGGCGGGCTTTAATTCTTAAATTGTCAGTAATGCCCCGAAAAATGTTGGGAATGTGGCTGCATAGTTTGAAGTCTCTCTAGAAGTCTCTCTGTGTTGGTAATCTATTAAGAAGGTGTATAAAATATGTTTTTCGTTGAGGTAGACAGTGTGCGAAATATAAGCCAGTAGTTTAAGACAGAACGACGTCTGATTAATTTTCATCGGTAAGATTTAGCCGCTGAGTATGTTTATCAGTCGTGGTCTCACCGATTCCATAGCACAGCTACTTATGTAAACAAACGTGTAAAACGATGTTAAAATGTTGCTACTGTGTCGCCGAGTAAATAACAGAAAATGCGAAAATAGAGAATGAGGATTAATACGCGATAATGTGTATAACTTTTTGACAAATTCGAACGATTCGAAGATAATAAAATTCACCAGAAAAAACCTTATTTGAATGGCTTAGTACACCTTTAAAATGATAACAGAGAACGGCTTTTACGAATATGATTTAGATTTGGTAAAATGTTAAGACGAAAAAAATCAAGAATAGGAAAATAATACAGACTTCGACATTTGAAAGTATATATAATAAAACTTTTACGTTGTGTCGCTGAGTTGCCTATTTCTAGGGATCCCATTATTAGCAAAATTGATAATACGCAAAGTAATTCGAATGTACAAGTTGACTATTCGAGCGCTCAGCGTTACGACATGTATAAATTGGCTTCGCAAGACATTAAGGAGTGTCAAAAATGTTTAATCCCTGAATCCAACGCGCGCCCGCCAATTTGTTAAAAGAACGAACGAGGTTAAAGCTGCGCCAGCGATTACGGCATTTATGTATAACAGCACGGCTGTTGATAAGTGTTAGTTAGATGTGACGTGATTTCGTGACGCCGTTTTTCCGTCGGTCCGAAAATACTACTACGCTAAAAAGAGGCTAGTTTGTTGTTTTTTTTTTCTTCTTCTTCTCGGATTAAACGTGATTACGACGAGCTGTTACTTTTTTAACCGACTTCAAAAAAGGAGGAGGTATTCAATTCGACTGTATTTTTTTTCGTTTTTTTTTTTTTTTTTTTTTTATGTGTGTTACCACAGAACTTTCTTCTAGATGAACCGATTTTGATGATTCTTCTTTTATTTGAAAGGTGGTGTTTGTCATGTGGTCCCATTTAAATTTGATCAAGGTCTGACCGATAGTTTTTGAGTTATCCTTAATAATGCGGGAGATTGAAGCTTTTTGGATGCTTTTCATTCATGATTGTTTTCACCGTCGGATTAGATTTTTGACTTAAAATACTATAAATTTGCCAAATTACCATGGAAATGTAACTTTTGGTGTTTTTACCGTGGAAATATCTGTTCTTATTAAAATGTTTTAATTTAATTGAATAAAAATACACTAAAAAGTAAAAAATAAAATGCTTTTTTACAAAAAATAAATACCGACTTCAAGGTTTATTATAAAAATTTAAAAATGCACTAAAAAGTAAAAAATAATTACTCCCGATAAAATATATATATCAGAGTGATATAACTTAAGGTGATATCGTAATTCTTATACAACATTAATTTTTTGGAGTTGGCATCAAATTCATATTAAAAGAATAATTAAAAACTGCATTAAATGTTGATTAAATTGTTCCTAACATGAATTTAATTCCAACTCCAAAAAGTTAATGTTGTATAAGAATTACGATATCACCTTAAGTTATATCACTCTGATATATATATTTTATCGGGAGTAATTATTTTTTACTTTTTAGTGCATTTTTAAATTTTTATAATAAACCTTGAAGTCGGTATTTATTTTTTGTAAAAAAGCATTTTATTCTGTAACAATATCAGAAAAATTAATGCGATGTAATTTTAAAAATCTTGAAAATGTTTTTTTCTACAAACAAGGTTCCTTCTAGAGAACGGTAAATTTCATTAAACAGCGTAATGCCAGGCAAATTTGTCGAAGGTCGGGAAAATTAAAGAAGGTACACAGCGATGTATTAAAAATAATCGCAAAACTCTCTAGCCCATATGTACATTTACTCTATACAGATAATTAAACATCTCTTCTTCGGATTTCCTTAATGAAAATGATGACTAAAAATGGTTACGGCTGTGTTAGTAAAACGTAAAAATTACATTTTGTGATTTCACATATTTCCTATATTATTTGCTCGTGTAAAAAAAAAAAAAAAAAAAGTAAGTGTAATGCGAGAATTATGAATTTTTACGTATTCTTTCTACAAATTAATAATTGCTTTTTTTATTCTTCGAACAGTGTGCACCGTAAAAGACTGTATATGCAATATTTGGTAATTGTAAAGGGGGTTTTTCTCTTTAGCACTATTATTTCAAGTAAGGAGAAAAAATTTGAAAAAAAAATCTTGAAACCCGGAAGACAAATCGGGGAAATTTATAGTGGCCATTCCGGTGCAACGATCTGAAGATTGCACATAAAACTCTGACGCACAGAGGAGTATATATTGTCTTTTAGTAGCTTGCTTTTTTTTTTAACGCTTCTGTTAGTGGTAACTTTTCTCTTTTCAATACCATCTGCGCACTTTGTCAACTACTCTTTCTCCGAATTTCCGATTGTTATCTATGTAGATATCACACTACGCTCGTCTTTGTCTCTTGGGTCTGTCAGCCTTTTCCTCTGCATGGACTTCATAATGCCTTGGTATTCTTTTTAGAATATATGTATATAGAGGGTATCGCTCATACGAAACACAATTCAGAGTCAGTCGATTGATGACATCTTGTAATATTCGTCCCGCGGTACTTTTGCATTTGTTAATCCAATCTGTCTACAGTATATTTTAAACGTTTCGACGGAGTTTTTATCGATTTTTTTCCCCTTGCAATTTTCTTTCTTTTTTTCTTCGACATAAATTCTTACTTTAAAACATTTGGTTGTGATTATACGCCGCGCTATTATTACGCCATATCAAAAACACTTCCTCTTCTAGAGTGTAGCTTCTTTGACTTCAAAATTTGCATACGGAATATTTTTTTTCTTTTTTCTTTTTATGGAACAGTGCATTGAAGCAATTTTAAAATCATTAAAAGTCACTTCAAATATTCGAACTGCCGGCCAACGATCGATGATGGAATACCTCTTCGGTCAAAATTTCATCATCTGCTCCACGGACGGTACTTTTAGCGGCTCCCTTCAATATTTCGCCTATTTCAACCGAAACACGTATTTTTCTCTTACAAAATGTGGTGGTCGATAGTTCGGAATATTAAGAATAATTTGTCCGTCCTAAAGGCTAGTCTGTATCTTCAATAAATGATGGAATATTTTATTTACTAGCGTATCTCCTCTTTCGTTTAGATAACATTTGCATTCTGTGTGTATGGGGGAGTAAGTGACGCGTATTCAAAGCTTTTATTATATAGTGCTCCGTTGGGAGTCGAGATTTTTTCGATAACATCTGATGATATGCTCGGAACGCAATGTTGGCTGATGCGATCTCTCTTTTGATGACCATTTCGCTCTCTTTGTATTTCTCTTGAGCTGTGTAAAATCTCTAATCAATAAATGACCTTCTTTTTCAATTTTACGTGACGATTTGTAGTAACATTCTCTCCTGATTTGTTCCAATTTTTTGGCAATAAACGACATCCAGTTCATCACTAAATCTGATTTTATTATAATTTGAGATATAATATACGCTTGCAACCACTGTCACTCTACGTTTAGTTTTCCTTTCCGAACGGGATTTCGGGTGTCACGACAGCGAACTGTTTTGATAATTGGTTTCGTTCTGGTACAGTGCAAATGGCCTTTTCGCGGTCTGTCAACAATATCCTCAATAACTGCAGGATGCACGCGAACCATGCTGGCTGTCTACATTTTTAACGATGAAAAAAAAAAAAATCATACGTTCCGTTTCCTCCTTCAGATACGATTAAAACTGTAATACGATTTTCAATGACTTATTAACCGTGCACCAATCGCCTCTTTATATGTTACTATATATATATATATATATATATATATATTTACGAAGGTTAAAACAACGTGTGGAGTCTATGATAGCTTATCACACAATGGCCGTATTTACGCTCGCGATGTAACCGAACGAAATGCAACATACTATATATATTCCCTCTCGAATAAAATAATAGTTTGTGCGTCGACACGTTTTTCACGATTGGTTGTCCCCGTTTTTAGAATTCCGCGCACATATAATGTACGGAATCCTAATACGATGATTCAGAAACGACAAAAATATTTACTCGTAATTAAAATACGCAACAGTTCACGATCGGTTGTTTGACTTATCAAAATTGGATCATAAATTCTAATTAAAATTCTCGTTAAAAACCACATCTGACAAGATGACTGATTACATTAGGCGCCAAAAAAGCCCCAAAAAAACCCTCAAGAATATTTATAATATGGAATATAAAACAACCTCAAAAATCACCCTTAAAAAATTCGCAACTTATCACTAAAAATACCTCCTTTAAAGGTGAAATTCAAAATATAAAACAAAAAACGCAGAAACTCTTTCGTAAAATCAAAAAATTATTTAAACCTCAACTTTTGGAACAAAAACAGCGAAGAAAAGGATGTTTATGTAAGTAATAGCTCCCGAGTAAAAAAAAGTTGAGGGAACCAAAACGTATCTCAAATATACGCATAAAGGACCCCACTTACAACTTTATAAAGCTTAAAAGTTTTGAAAAAAATATTTTTTTTTTATCTTCTCGGGCATGTGATGATGATATAACTATCGGTGGGTAGATCGTTATTTGTCGAGAACGAAACCGTATTTCATTTTCTTAACGCAACTATTGAAGTTGGTGAAAAATGTTTAAAAAAACGAAAAAAATCGAGTCTTCCCCTCTTTGCGGCTTGAAAAATCAGATTTCTTTGTATTGAATTTAGTATTATGTGAATATAAATATTATGGTTAACACCTCAGCGCATGAAATGCTTGACTGAACTCGTTTTAATTTTATAAACTCCAGCAATTAATTGAACTATCTTCAAACGGAATTCCATTTTATTATTTTCCACGCGCGCGTGCTAATTCCTCTCGAAACAAAGGAATGAAATCATTTTTATCTTCTCTACAAATAAAAGAAAATCTAAATAAATTTTTATTGTTTTCCGTATACGTTATCTCGTCTATAGTCTTTCCCTTTCTAAGTCCATTTCCATCGACCTTCTTTGGGTTCCAAGTCATGCGGGTATTGATGGTAACGAGACGGTGGATTCTTTAGCACGCTCAGCGTTACACTCTCTGTATTTTGTTAAAAAGATTCCTGGTCACAACATACTTTCCCTCTCTCCAAAAGAATGCATGTCAGACTTTGGTCGGATGTATATCCTCGTTCCTTTTCCAATCCTAACTCATTTTACTATTTAGCCTAGACCCCCTTCCTGTTCTTGGTTCTATTATTTTCCTACTCTTAAACGTTTTTTCATTATATTGCTATCTGCCGTCTACGGTTCAATCACACTTTGCTCCCTTCCTCACGGTATCGTTTTTTGTTTTTTCCCCGTCGCCCCTTATTGTTCTTTGCACTTTACGGTACTTGCGTTTGTGATCCTGACCACGTGCTGTTTGAATGTTCCAATCTTTCCTCCGAACGTAATATCCTGTACGCTTATCTATTAAAGCTGAATTTTCCTACTCCTTATAATGTTTCCTATATCTTAACTTTTCTCCATCTTCAAAGGTGGTTCCTATTCTTGCCTCTTTTCTTTCATCGATCTGTGACCGGATTAAAATTTAATCTCTAATATAGTCCAGTTGTCCTTATGTAGCTGCCATCGGTTGCCCCGAACCCCAAAGTGTTGAATATTTTTTATTATTGTGATATGTAATGAAATTGTATTTGACCATATTAAATAATTTATTGAATAGTTTCTTATCTGAAACAGCTTCCTTAGCAACAAAATTAATCTTCTTATTAAAAAACTGCTTCTTTTTTTCTTCTTTTTTTTTTTTTTTTGTGGTAATTATAATTAAATAACAGGTAGTATAACCAAATGACTGCAATCTGAATCTGGTTTTCAATGCCTTAAATCCACTAAAGTATTTCCGAACCTATTATTACCACCGTGAGACCCTCGCTCTTTTCTCTAGTAAACGCGCCTGTCCTATTGACACAAATGACCTCCCCAGCACCCCAGATTTCCCTAATGACCCTCTCCCAGAAATCCTGGCCCTCCTATCGCAGCACAACGTGAGCGTAATCCCTTTCCCTAACCTAGCTCCTAACATCATGATTCCGCCGTGGGCCCCTTTAAACATTGATGTTAACTTTTCCCTGACGAAGTATAATAAACCCCTGCACCCGAATATCGTTCAGTTGGCAACAGCAACAATGCAAAAATACCCTGACCACCTCTTTTTCTACACGGATGCTGCCAAGGCTACCCCAGAGGCTACTTCTTCCCCAACCGCCTGTTCCTTTGAAGTCTGCGACGTGATTCGGAGCATTCGACTGAATGACAATTGCTCGGTACTGGATGCTGAAATATACGCAGTATTTTTCTGTTTGGAATATTTTCTTTCTACAGAGCCTACATCACAGAAGCCCTGCTGGTATCTGATTCATCCGCGGCCTTATTGACAATTTCTAATCTCCTCACCAAACATCCTGTAGCAATTCGAACCCACGAACTTATTAAGAGACAGTGCTCCGTATCCTTTCTGCGGGCGCCCAGCCATGCAGGGATTCCTGGAAATGAACGCGTCGATACATCCGCCCGAGCAGAAATATATTGCCCCTCTCCTAGTAACAGCCGAGCACCTTATCTATCGAACATAATCTTCAATAATCTCACGTCCTTATGGAAAACCCATTGGTCCTCGTGTCAGACTTTCTCGAGGTTAATTAAACCCTCAACGGAACCATGGTGGCCAGGAAAAAGCTTTCCCCGCAGAGATTTCTGTGCACTTAGCCGCTTGCGCATAGGCCATACGGTCATGTCGCATAATTTTATTTTGCAAAGAACCCCCTCTCCTATGAATTGTCCTTTCTGCGGCCAAGATGTTGCTCCCTCAACTCCTCACATACTATGCGACTGTCCAGCATTATCACCTCACCGGCACCCTTCAATTAATAACAAAACAGTCACCAACATTCTTGAGAATTCCCCCGATGCAATTTTATCCATAACACAATTTATCAGAATTAATTGAATAATCAGATATCTATAAAAACAAACTGCGCATCTTCGTACTGTAATAGCCACAGCAGTTAAACACGGTACAGGATGTTGCTTTCACAAGGGGGGAAAAAAAAAGCGAAATATTCTGTAATTAAATTGAAAACGAAGCTTTAAAAATCTATTGCGACTGGCGAATAAGAATATCATCGAGTATTTAAATTAAAATACAGATCGTACACAAAATCTGGAAAAAAGTAAAAGAACAAACGTCTAACGTATTTCTGGAACATCAACAAATGCAATCCAGGGGTATAAAATCTCTGCCTGGTAAACCATCGTAGACTATACATATTTGGCACTGAAAAAACGCTTTTTGTTAATGCAAAAAAGAGGAGGGGATCTCTTATTGTTAGCGAATAAAAGAATGTTTGTCTGTTTTCGTTCGGTAAATAGCTCCGATTCCATTTATACAAAAAACCTTCTGCTCCATGTAAGCCAACTAAGACTGACATATTTCACTGAAACGGAGAATTTTTCGAAGCAAAAACCAAAGCACCTAAGTGAATAAGAAAATTAGCGATTTATTTTCGTCCGCTACTGTTACTCGGAAAATACTCGATTCGTTTACAAATAACATTTCCTTGCCCGATAATCCGCCATAACCTCGTCCAAACAGATTATTTTAAAATTAAAAAAGTGTCTAAATGAAAGGCAATAATATTTTTGAATGTTTACCATTTATAGACTAAAAATCGTAGTTTATATTACTTGATAAATAATTCTTTTTTGTGCTTATATTATCCGTAATTTAGTCATAAAAGCAGAAAGTTGATGTTTACGATAGTAACTGCAAACTGAGAAAGTGAAAACTGAACGGAATGTAAACTTGGAAAATATTTTCAAATACAATAAAAATAAATAAATAAATAACGGTTCAAGTTTCGTAACTAAATGTGTGTGTGTATTTTATGTTACTGACAACAGCTTATACGCTGTTACCTATACTGTTTACAAAATACCATACATCCTATTATTATGCATTGTATATTAATCGGAAAATAGAAACAGCGCTTAATTAAACGGAATGGACCGACATTGTTTTAAATTTATCTTCGACGGGGGAAAAAAATGTAAAAATCTTCTTATTAATGACGAAACATCAGCATCATCGATTGAAAATGACACAGCGCTGCTCTACATATCCAATTTTACTTAATTTTCACGTTCGCATTTGTGTATGCGCACGTGCCTAAAATCGAGTTCATTGAACTATGAGAAGTCTGTGTTGAAGGTACATGTACACCCACAACACACATACACATTATATATATATGCGTGTGTATGTAAGTTTGTTTAATGATATGTATATTGTTACAGTGATCCAGTAATCCCCAGTGCATAATGGAGTAAAAATATTACATCGCATAATATTTAATGTTAAATTAGTTCGTGGTCTGTTTAATATAATTTCGCCCGTGGAAAAGTAGTAAGTAAAGTAAGTCCCATATATCCTTGATGAGGTATCATGGATTGTGAAGTTAAGCTTTCCATAATGGTACTAAGCCAAATAGCACTAATGAGAGTGGGAAGGTCAGTTCTTTGTCGGCCGCCTTTACTTTCCCTGGTTCTCTAGTACCTAATTATTTCGAGTTAGGTAAACCTGCGAGCGACTTGAATCCGGAACGGGACAAGTCTTGAACGCGTGACCTCTGATTTTTGGTAACCGAGGGAAAATAGTACGGAAGTCTTAAACATTCAAGCGGATGAAGAAAAAAAAAAAAATCATGAAAAGGCGCATCGATTAAAACGATTGGGTCTCTATATTTCTTTAATTTAACATATAAAAGTATAGTCGGTATATGAATGCGTCTCATTTAAATTGTTCAATGTATTGATGGCTGGCAATGGGCAAGTTGGAGAAGAAATCCAGCTTAGTTAAAAAGAGTGAGGTGAGTTCTCACATAGATTTCGTCAAGAGTTGTAATGTTACAGTTTATTTCGAGTCATAAACGCGTGTTGTCATCATATTAAAAAGGGAAGTGAGCAGGTCAGAAATTTTCCGATATTCAATTGGATCTGTATTATCGATTTGAACTAGACAATTTTATTGATAAGAGTTCAATTTACTCACCTTTTGCACTATCGCTATTATGTGTTTCTTCAATTTCGGCAACGAAGAAACAAAAACCGTTCAATTTTATTTTGGAAGCATTTGACGACATTATTACTACTCTAATTTCAGATATATTTGAAATTTAACTAGTTTTTTTTTTTTTTTTTTAAATAACCTTTGATTTTATTACGTGTTACATCTGCCGCACAACAAAAGGTTATTGAAGATACTGTCTTGATCACTTCCTTTTATAGTGATGAACTGAAACTAGGATTGGGATAATTTTTATTCTTTTCAACTGTTTGATAGTTTGTTTATTTATATTTTCTCTTATTGTATTACTGAAATTTATATATTTTAAAATTCTGGTGCACACGAAATTATATATAATAATTCCGAAGTTTACATACCTTGGTTCTTACGTTTTCTATAATTACGAGAGATGTGTAATTAATGTAATTACTTTTTACATAGCGGTGCGTTTAAATGTAACGAATTATTTTCTTTCTTTAGGCCCGATTTGGTAGATTGGCGAAGTATTCGAACTCGCACTGTTAGGGAACGTTTGGAAACAGCGTTTTATACTGCCGAGAGGGAATATGGCGTGACCAGGTTGTTAGATCCGGAAGGTATGTTTTGGCGTATGCTTACAATTTATTAATTATTTTTACCTCGTTTGTGTATAATTTTATATAAGGATTAATTTTTTAACCTTGAACTGTATAAATTTTATAATTTAATTCCATCATCTTATTTTTATCAAGTTTTTTTGTTACATTCGTTATTTTAAAATTTATGGCGTTGTTTTTCTTCTACACTTTTTAATTATTTTTTCAGAACCGTGCTAATTAGCTAGTTCAGTGTATATGTTTAGTGATTATTTCAACGATTTGTCTCTATTTAAGGAAATACGTGTTTATTTTTCTTCATTAAATAGATAAAATTAAATGAAAAGTGAATTGCCGATTGTGCACTTGTGCATATGTATATGTGTATGTCTGTTTTACCTGTTCCCAGACGGTTAAAAACTTGATTTCCTTGCAAACTTTTTTTTTTTTTTTTTTTCTTTTTTTAATATAGAATTTATTTTATATTATTCCCCCTTTATTATTATTATTATTTTTATTATTATCATTATTATCATCATTTTAAAATAGTAACTTTTATACATTTTTGTTTATAAAAATAAAATTCTCGTTTGTAATGATTTTTAATGTTGCGTAACGCTGGTTATTTATATGCCATTTATTTCTACCATAAAGGAAGTGATAAAGTTGTCGTGAGATGGTGAGGATTGAATTAATAAGCGAGTTTTTGCTTTTTATAATTGCCGATGATATAGTATTGGAGAAAGCACGGAGTCACTTGTTACGAATCCCTCTGTTAAGTTTTCATTCGCGATCATTAAAAGTAACATAAAATCAGAATTAATTGTCACCGCATGTTGCAGTACAGCCTCGAGATTATGTTTTTTTTTCCTTCGCTGTTACTATTTTCCTATGAGTAAATTTTCGTTCTATTTACGTTTTTCCGGACTACTTTATTCGCTTGAACTGTAATTAGTTTTCTTGTCGAATAATTTTATAAATTAATTTTTTCTGAATTTATATTCTAATTTTTTTTTTGTGTATTCATAACTTTTCACCAGATCCACTAAAGCCGATAATTCCTGTTTATTTTGAAATAGATTATTTCCTATAATTCTTTTTTTTTTTTTTTTTTGTTTTTTGTTTGTGTTAATCGGTTTGGTAATTACTTTATAATCCTAAAAACACAAAATCATGTTTTTAAATTGATTTATTTGCAAATTTAATTTTTTCTCCAACAATTGGTTCAAGTTTTTACAACTGTTAATGAAACTGTAAAAACTCTGATCATAATATCGGTTTAAGTCCGCTTATTTATACTTACTATAACTATAATTAAGAATTGTAGTACTTTTTAGCGTCAAAAAGTTTTGTTGTCGAAATTCGGTAAAATTTTCCGCAAATAATTTTTATGGTAAAATTTAGTTAAAATGACAAAAGAGGCAAAATTAATTTAATGATTATCGTGTTCTATAGTCGAAAATAATGTGGCAGTAGCTAAAAACAGGCGATCAGTGTTACCGATAAACTTCGCTTAAAATTGCAAACAAGATAATATTGCAACGTTAAATGAATTCAAAAATTAAAATTCCCGTTAGAAAAAGTAATCTTTGAAAAACTCAAAAAATTAAGTTTTGCTATTTATTGAATATAAATATTGTCCCGTTTTTGAATCGGTGCCTGCTCGGCGTTTTTTTTTTTTTTTTTAAAAAGATTGATTTAATGATGTTTTGACGCGTATTAATGATTGCGCTATTTTTACCCTGAGAGCAATATAAAAATCCCTTAATATCTTGCTTACAATATAATTTTTTTAACTTTGCGAAAAATTACAGTCAATTAAAATCAGCCGGTCCATAAGAATTATAGAAGACTACTATAGCGAAGTCCGTACGGTCGAGTTTTATATATTGTTATATGTGTATTTGTATTTTTTCAGATGTTGATACTCATGAAATAGATGAAAAATCAATTATTACCTACATATCGTCGTTATACGATGTATTTCCTGAACCTCCGGTTGCACATCCCTTATATGATTCAGTGAGTGATTTTTTTTAAAATTTAATTACCTTCACTCCGTTTATAATAAAACAGCACAATTTAAGTTTCGTCATTTTTATCTTTACCTCTTGTTTGCAGGAGTCGCAGCAAAAAGTGGTCGAATATAGGGAAATCGCCGCTTCGTTACATTTATGGATGAGAGAGAAATTGTCGGTGATGTCAGATCGTAATTTCCCGTCCACCTTGATCGAAATGAAAAAATTAGCCAGCGAATCAAACAGATTTCGGGTTGATGAGGTACCGCCAAGGCATCGTGATAAACAGCGTTTACAACATCTGTTCAGAGATCTCCAAGTACGTTTTTTGGAAAACATAAATTATTGCGATTGCCTTGAATATGAATTCTAAAATTGCAGTAGAACAAGATTGATTTAGTGTTCTGGATTTGAAATTCCAGATTTTAGGAACCGAGGCGGCAAAATCTTTTATTTAAGTGATATTTCATTCTATCCGTCGTGGGATAATTTTAAACATCGTTTATACGCTGTTTATGAAGGTGGGCGAGTTTTTTTTTTTTTTTTTTTTGTGGAGGGGGAGCTTATATGCGAAACAGCCCATTGGTTAAGATTATTATTTTATGCGCCCGCGATAGGAAGTGTCTTACATCGTATTGGTTAATTTTCTAATTCGGATATTATAAATGATTCGTTTCTTCCCCTCTTAAAGCGTACTTTATTTGATTATTATTAATTGAATCCATTCCGGAGAAAAGACGTGCAAATTTTTTATTCTGCGGAACATTTCTAACAGAAAAGTGAACAAAAAACGGTTTATCCTTAATTGTTTTTTTTCTTTTTCTCCTTACATTTCATTTTTTAGTTGTCTAAAACTCTTTTTTTTTTTTCTTCTCCTTTTGGGCTCGTCAACTAAAGACCTTCACCCAGAAACAAATAGAAAGGAGAAAAGTCGGTTATATTTTAATCCGATCAGAAATCTTCGATAAAAAGGAACAAATAGCAGGAATAACTAATGAAGAAGGAAAAGACAGGACTCGATGGAGGCGATCCGTAAGGCTGGATACCATCGTGAAGGAATTAATAATTGGATTTATTAACAATTCTGAAAAAGATTTAAACTCAGTTCGTTTAATTTTGCCGTCTTGGATTGTTATTAAACAAAATTGTATTCTTTTGTTTGCATTGATAGGTGTTTTATTAATGTAAATATCGTTATGAATGATTAACTGAAAGTATTTTGACTACGTAATATTTGTAAGTCAAATTAGTCGCGAATTGTAAACCAAGCCATGAGGATCTTTTTAATTCAGTACTGGATAATTATTGCTGTTTCAGAAGTAGAGAGTGCGGCGTATTTATCTAAGAATTATTTTAATTTTTTCCCATAGAAATATTATGACACTGTCGGAGAAATTGATTTAGAGCCAGAACTCCATATTGATGTGGTCGACCGCAACTGGAATCGATTAATGATGGCTCATCAAGAGCGTGATGTTATTATTCAAGACGAAATCAAAAGGTAGGTTCCTTTATTAACTTTTAATTTATTTTTTAAAAATCAATATTTGTTTTTTTTTTTTAGTTTTAATATGCGCATGTAAATGTATATACATATATGTATATATGAAGTAAATTAGGAAGAAAACAGGTTTATAGATAACAAATTAATTTTAAGATTTTTATTCGGAATTCAAAACAACTTTTTGCAAATGAACTTCAACATTTTACAAATGAGATAATATTATCAGACTTTAAATGCGGCAACACAAACAGTATGCTTTATCTGTAAGCATCGTTTCTGTCCAGCCGGTAAATCTAGTTTAATGCGACTTCTATTAATAGGATTTTAAAAATACATTTTTTCCGAATAAAAAATTGTGTAATAAAAATTCTTTGTAAATTGAGCGGGGAAATTCGGAGTATTAAAAATTCTAAAGATCATTATAAATCGATTACTATTTATAAAAGATTAAACTGGAAATAAATTCGCCGGAAAAACTATTAAGCAGTAAGTGACACATAACTGGGCACGAATAAAACGGAATTTATTGTGTAACGCTACTGCGAGGTGATGTCATAACTGTTTTTCCCATATCTACCTTATTAAGGTATAACTGAAATATTTAAAAAATAAATAAATTGCAATCTGGAGATTTTCAAGCACTAAAATATATAAAACGACGGGCAATAATAAAATAAATCATTACTACTATGTTGAATACAAGTGGGATACATTCATCTAAGCGAAAGGTAATCAGCTTACAAATAGAAAGAAGACTGCAAATAACGCAGAACACATGGGAATTATAAGATACTGGTTTTAGATGGGAAAATCACGTTTTAAGAAACAAATGTTATATTTATTTATTTTTGTTACAAAGTTATTTTCACCGTCTTATTATTTTTATATATATATATATATATATATATTTATGTATGTATTGTGTTTTGATTTATATTTTATTTTGTATTCAACGGAATTCGTGACTACATTTCCGTCCAGTTGGAATTATAGGAAAATTTAAATAAATTCCCTGGCACACTTCGCATATCTATTCCTTTTTTAATTTTGATTTTTGTTCATTTTATTATTATTTTTCTGTTTAGATTAGAACGATTGCAACGTTTAGCTGAAAAAGTGCACAGAGAAATTAAACGAGTGGATACGAAGTTGGACGACGTTGAATCTAAGATAAATGACGAAGCTCGCAGACTAGAACGGCTGCATCCGCTCGATGCCAAGAACAACGTTGACATTTTAGAACAGGAACTGCGCACAGTCGAGGAGAATATCCAGTCACTGTTCTCAGATGTACACGTTCTTCGTGACGGAAAATACCCGCAGTCTTCAGACCTTCAAAAACGGTAATAATACTACATGTACTTAAAAATTATACCGAGAATGGTACAAAAAGATGCTAAACATTATTGGGATACGCGTTAATAACCTCACAACAAGGATGCATTACTTTTAATGTAAAAGCAAAATTTCTTAGATCTGGCATATTCCATTTTTCACCGTTTGTAAATAATAAAACTATTTCTATTACTTTGTCAAGCGGCTGAAATAGGTCTATCGAGATTATGAGATTTTTTTTATGCAATTTACTCGCGGGTTTACTCGTGAACTATTTACATTGTGGAGCTAATTTACTTCCGCTTCAGCCAGAAGAATGAATATTACTGCTTAGAACTTTCAATAAACTTCATCGTATTCTTCTTATTTCAACTTCCCTTATAAATTTTATTGTATGCATTAATGAGAATTGCGGGTTTGCAAAATTACTTTTAGATAAATATAAAAAACATTTTTTTAGCACGGGGGGGGGGGGGGGATTTTAAAGCCAACCGGATGTTGTTTTTGGTTTGATTTTTTTTTTTTCGCAATATATAAATATTCGACTAACTTAGTCATATTTCTTAAACATTCTTAATCAATTTTTCGTAAGTATTCTAATTTAGATAACGGTAACAGAATCATTAGATAGAAACAAATAATCAGTTCAGCTATGGAGGGTGGCGTTTCTTTTTAAATTCTGTACGAATCATTCAAAAGCGAATTCGGGAAATTGTAATTGTTAGTAATACGCATATAGCATCTGGTAAAGCGGTGCAAGTATTTTGTTTAAGGTTTATAATTAATAATATTTCTTTCGCTGACTTTAAAATAATAAATAAGCAGCTTTCTAGTTGGAATAAATATTTATTTGTGATCATACATCAGCACTAACGGACTGGCTTTTTCGGGCGCACCGGGAAAATTCAGAAGTAAAGAACGCTTTACAGCAAAGGGGGGCGGAGGCGGTGATAAAATTTTGAGAAAATTAAGGCGCAAAAGATAAATTAAATGCTTGGGCGCACCGGGAAAATGCCAGTTTGCCCGCTGAGCCAGTCCGTCAGTGTACATAAAATGTGTGGTTTATGCGTATATATGCAAATAATTATTATAAATAAAATACTCCAAACCGGATGCATAACCATATTCGATCAAAACAGATATAAGTTATTGAGTTGTTGAACTGAATTTTTTACATTCTAATAAAATCATCCAAAAAACTGACATTATTCTATAAGGAGTCATCATAGAACATGGTATTAAGTAAACGGTTCACCTTGCGTTTAACTTTAAGAAGTCATGTATTAAAAAGTAAGAGATATTTTAGTATTAGTGATCGGTCAGATGGGGTTAAAGTCGGGTCTGAAAAAGGAAAGAAATCGAAACGCCGAAAATGATACGTGTTTATTTATCTTTAAATTAAAAAGATGTATCGGTCCGGTTTTTGTATTCATTTTTTTTGGTGATTGATGTTTTACTTACAGTTTCTAACGCCACCACTATTCATCGACACAATAATGACAAAGATTGCAAGGTTTATGTTGCAAAATGTTTGGCACCTTTATAAGAGAAAATGGCTAAATAATTTTTCATACTACATCAATTTTATTTCGTGGTTTTGTTGATTCTTTAGATTTGGAATTAAAATGAAATAAGTAAACGAACCAGAAACAACGTTTAAAAATACCTTTTTTCGGTACCAATGGATGAACACGTGCGCTCTCCAGTGCAGCGGTTAAAAGAAAAATATTTTCAAATCTCGAAAATAGACGTGCCAAGTGTTTTTTTCATTAGTATAGAGATATTGTGTGAAGGGTTAAACTGAAAATCTTTAAAAAATTGTAAATTCTACATATTCTGCGAGGTGCAGAATGCGATTTTACGACTGACAGTTTAAGTATTTCACCGGTAAACTTTATGAAGAGAGTAGTGTTTTGTTTCCTCTTCCGGCCCGAGAAACACGAAACAAAAAATTGTGGAAAGTATTGCTCGAAATGTAAGAGCCGAGCTTTCACTACCGTTAGTTGTCGGTCTCTTTTCGATAACTAAAGTTTAATGATAAACGTAATCAATGTGTGTATACACGTTCTAAAACAGTAAGATATATTGCCATTGTTCCAGAGTGGAAAAACTACATCAGAGATGGGTCAGTTTGCGTTCACTGTTCCATTCGCGATTAATTGCTCCATTGTCTTCGATGTCGTTCCCAGTTGTCGAAGAACGTATTGTAACTCGACACACCAGCACAATTCTCGAAACCAGACTGGTGGACACAAATCCTCATTTCCGCAATTTGCAAGAATGTATCGATTGGTGCTCGAAAAAATTGGTACGTACATTTTTCACTATTTCGAAAAACACTTAAAAGTTTAGAGAACTAAATAAATAGAAGAAGAATTCGAGCGAATTTTTCTATGCGGTGAAAAAAGTGCGGTAACTTTTTATTAAAACTAAGCCCGATTTCAGCGCATTCACGATTTAATATGTTTACTATAAACGTTTAACATTAATAATAAATTTCAAAAGCCTCACTGTATAATAAATATTTATGATGGGCAAATTCCATTTATTTTTCAAATTTAATAGAACTTTGTTCGGTTGTTTTTTTGTTTTTTTTTTTTTTTAATTTGTACATTTCCTTTTTTCTTTTTAAATTATTCTCCTTTACCCAAGTTAATCTCTACTGCTGAAAAAATATCGGCAGATTTTTATTCTTTTTCAGTTTGCGTTGGTACTTCGCCACAAGACTGAGAAGTACTTGAGGATTCGCCATTGATTTGTGTATGTATATATATACACACAAAATTATGGAAATATTTAACTTTATTTGCGTACAATGTAGCATCTGATATCTAACGAAATACCATTTAGTACAATAATATGTGTATCAGTTGGTTAACTCAGTCGCAGAATTAAGTAAGAGTGGGTAATATTACAATGCAATAAAATCTAAATAAAAACCTATTCACAAAAGAAAACGATATTTAATTTCTGTGCACAGTTAATAACTCTGCATGTAACAAAAACATATAAACATACTGACCAGTTGTAAGTTGAATGGAATAAAATTAAAATTAAACGTAAATGCAAAGCAAATCTTCTCTTTACACAATATACACGGCTAAAGTATAATCGGTAGGACCATTTTAGTTTCATCAGTTGTAACTTTCAACAATTCCAACCTTGAATATTAGCATTTCTAAGTCTACTCTCGGGACAGTTTGTAATTTTTCTTCAAGGTATGAATTAAAATTTCTTACATTTTTTATCCTAGTTAACCATAGATCATTTTATTTCTTTGCGCATTTCGTTCACAGCTTCTTCCTTCGCAATCGAATCTGCCGTGACATCTTCAGCAGTTCTAGAATATTATATTTTAATCTCCAATTTTGTAATAAACACTTTAACTACGTGATGGCAGTTGATACGTTACCGTTATAATTGCTTATTTTTTGATCTTAAACTGGAAGTTATACTACCAATAGTAACGTTGTGTGGTTTTTTGCAGAAACAATTACAAGAAGCGGAATATGGATCTGATCTGCCAGGTGTTCAGGCGGAATTGACATCTCACCTAAGGGAACATAAGGCCATCGAACAGTTCCATTCACGCGCCGAGCAATGCATTAACGCTAAGGTAATATCGAATGGAATCTCTTTAATATACTGTTGTCGTTGCGATGAAATTTTTAGCAGAATTTTCGTTTGCATTATTGCACTGCTATATCATTTTTTTTTTGTTACAGAGTAATTTCCACGGAGAAGAATTGACGTTATACATGCAATACTTGAATACGTTGCAAAAAATTTATACCGAACTGCTTACCACTTCTAACAAGCGACTTTCGGATTTGGAGACACTTCAGGATTTCCTGCAGTCTGCTACAAATCAGTTAGTTTGGTTGAATGAAAAGGAAGAAATTGAACTAACCAGAGATTGGAGCGATCGAGATTTAAATCTAGTTGTTATACAGCAATATTACGAGGTAATTATTTCGGCATTAACGAAAATTGTTCGACCGATTCACTTATATCCGCGTTCTGTGAATTCTTTTTAATTTATTTTTATTCTTTTGTTCGTACTCGAAAGCAAACGTTGGGATCTGGTTATGTGGTACGTAAACAACTTCCTTAGTATACACTTTTATTCCCTTCATAAACGTGCAATTGTAGTTTGAATATTACAATAGCCACACTGCTAAAACATTTTTAGTGACTAATTACGCATTCGGGTTTTTTTTTTTTTCTTTATAGTTAGGACGCATTTAAAATTTTAGAACGCAGAATTTGTTATTCACAAACTAGAATTGTTAAACGTAATTATCGATCATGTCCGCGTATCCATATATTCTATAAACTTATTTTATCTGACCAATTATTGATACATAAATTCATTTACGACTATTAAAGTTCAGTTGTCTTCGAGCCGGTTGACCAAGTTACGTTGCTAGAATTTTAAGTTTGTGATTGTTCAACAGTCCTTATTTAACCATAAATTTTTTTGAACGAGGATCACCCATTTCCGTTTTTCTCTTAATGTAAATAATTACGTGGCACACTTCATGAATTCCTACGTAACCTTCGATAGTTATCATCGGCAACTAAATGGAAATTTCAATTTAAATTAGTTCTTATTATTTCAAAAAGGGAGGACTATAGACAGCGAGCAAACTACATTGGGTAAAATTTAAAAAAAGTAAATAAAAAAATAAATAAATAAATAAAAATATAAAAAATACTTCTAGGGCTTTTGTCCGACACTAATACAGTGTGCAGCAACATAACTTCCTTTTTTAAAATGAGCGCCATTCAGTCGTGTTGATGTCGCAGCGGAGCGCTAGTGGTCTCGTTCGAGAGGCGGAACTATAAAGTTTTGTTCCGACACAGTTCAGTCGCCGTCATGTGTTGGAACAGTGAGGAGTGTGCGTTTGCCGTTGAGAGGCCTACTTTTCGAACGGATGCTCTGTGATCGCAACCCAGCGCGCCTTTCGGAATCGCTTTAATTTAGACTCGTTGGCCCTTGTCCCGGACCGGAAATCAATTGTTATGTGGGTCACTAGGTTCAGACAAACTGCAAGTACGACAAGATGAAGAAATGGAGTCTTTCGGCCCATTAGATAAGCTGAGAACATTGAGGCAGCGAGAGCTTCAATGTTACGATCACCACGGCGTTCTGCGCGCAAACACACGTCTGCCCTTGGACTTTCCGGTCGTTCTTTGAGGAGAATTCTTCATGATGATCTTCATCTCCATCCATACAAGATGGCGATTGTGCAGGAACTTTCTGAATGCGAATTCAATTTTCGGAGGAACGCGTGTGAGGTTTTTCTGGAAGTCGTTCCTGAGGACGCTATTGTGTTTTTTAGTGATAAAGCCCATTTTCTCATTTGTGTGGAACCGTCAACGAACGAAACATGCGCTACTGGGCTGACACCAATCCTCGAGAATTGCACCAAAGGTTATTGCATTCACTTAAAGTCACACAGTATGGTGTGCAATTTCCTCGAGTGAAATTATTGGTCTCTGGTTCTTTGAGGGAAATGAAGTAACAGTGTCAGTGATTTCGGACCGGTATGTAAACATGTTACAGGATTATTTTTTTTTCCCACGGCTAGATGAGTTGGACTTAGAGGACACTTGTTTCCAACAAGATGGTGCAACGGCATACACTGCAAGAGCATCGATGGCTGTTTTGAGGGAACACTTCCCAGAGCACCTCATCTCAATTAGGGGCGATTTGGAGTGGTTGGCCTGCTCTGTCGATTTGTCCCCTTGTGATTTTTTTCTATGGGGTTTTTTGGAATCCCGTGTTTATGTCAACCGTCCAAGGACCCTACAAGATTTGAAGACCAACATCCAGGAAGAAATTGCCAGGATAACGCCTGATATGCTGGCAAGAGTCGTGACAAACGCCAGAAATCGGTTTACTCAGTGTATAGAGAATAATGAACGTCACCTACCTGATTTGATCTTCAAAAAGTAAGTAAAACAAAACTTTAGTTATGTGCCTACATTATAAAAAACAAATAAAAATTTTCCGATTCATACAATGGCTTTTATTAAGTTTTGAAAAAAAGGAAGTTATGCTGCCGCACCCTGTATATGGTAGTAGAAATGAACTTATTTATAAAATAATTCTTCGTTCGCTCGGTTACTATTATATGTGATTTAGGGGAGTGTTGATGTATAATACATATCAAAAATATGTTTTTGTCGTCGATCTGTTCATTATATTTTTGCTGATTTATTTAGCATTCCAAAAATAAATAAATAATAAAAAAAAAAAACGGCTGGCATATACATAATTTTTTATTACATTAATCCTTTGCTTCTTTAATTTTCCTATTGAAGGCATTTTAGATTCTTCGATGAAGAATATTGTTTTTTTTTTTCTATAAAATTTACGTACAGAGTTCGACTCTTATCATCCAATTTCTTGTTCCGAAGATTAATGGTACTTGAAAAAGAATGAGATTAAAATCGATATTTAGGTCATGCTCAAATTTTCAGTCTTTTATCTGTGGTATATAATATTTGTTTTTAGTAATAGCTTATGTATTCCATATTTCACTGCTGTTAATCATGTATTTCAAATCTACATCATACATAGAACATTATCGTACATATTTTATGTACTATAACATCTTTTCTGGGATTAATATTATGGATTACTTTATGATTTCGGAGGATTGTACAGATTTGTGTTTTAATTGCGACTCTTAATTTAAAAATTAACGATATTAAAATTAAACGAATAATTTATCCTTAGATTTTTTTTTTTTCACCTCTTTTTGGTTTTTAGTAATATGTCTTGTACCTCGCAATTCGATGTCCTTTTTTTTTTTTTAATGTTCTTTTGCGTTATCTGCACGTAGTTCACGACAGCACGCTTTAAAGTTTTTGGTTGAATAGAATATAATTTACGATAAATCTAATTTAGGGAAATCGGTTATTTTTATTATTATTCTAAATATTTTATTTGTTTTTCCGTTTCTGCCGTACTCTTGTTTATTATCGTACGGTATGCTGAAGCATAAGTGAAAGGCACGTGTGAATGTTAGATGCCGTTAAGGATCATGGCAGATTTTAGGAATATGAAACTTCCTATTATTTATTAATCCCGAAAATTTGCGGAAGAAAACTCGCGAAGTATAATTGGAACCGAATCTATTGTTGAATTTTGGACAATCCAGAATAGAGCATTTTACACGAAGAATGTTTCATTTAATCTGTAGGGAAGGGATACACTTTCGCATAAAATGTAAAAAAATAAATATTTTAGTACGTGTGTCGCGGTGTGTTTGATAATAATTTATCCGAGTGACTTAACTGAAGCATTTATATTTGCCAATTTCTAAATCATGTGTGACATTCTTGTCAATCTTTATTAAGAAGGACGGCAATCGAGAGTGTTCATCGAAAGATGTTCTCGATCAATTAAAATTATGTCCAGAAAGTCGTCTGTAAATGTTTATATATCGTTTAGCTGATGTATAGTATTTAACTTTAAAATTATCTCACGTTATTTTGTATTTTTTAGACGTTGATGTCCGAGTTGGAAAAGCGGGAAATTCAATTTAGCGCTGTCCAAGACAGAGGCGAATCGTTATTACTGCAGCATCATCCGGCTTCAAAATGTATAGAAGCTTACATGACTGCCATGAGTAATCAGTGGTCGTGGATACTTCAGTTGACCATTTGTTTGGAAACGCATTTAAAGCACGCCTCTTATTATCAACAGTTTTTCAAAGACGTAAAAGAGGCCGAAATTTGGATCAACAAGTAAGCGAATAATTTTGTTCATTATAGATAATGTTATATTTAGTATATACACATATATCGGCAGAAAATATTGACTTTTTTTTTTTTTTTATTATTATAAGAATGCTAATAAATAGAAAATAAAAAAGAAATTTAAAAAAGAAAAAGATGATTTCATTTAACAATTACAATATTTATTTACTTACGGGAAAGCAACCCGCGATTTTTACGGATAAACTGTAACTAAATTAAACAAATACGGTGAAAATCGATTATAACGGCTTTGAAAGGGATGAATAATTTGATAATCGTTTGTTGTTATAATCGGATATTAAGTAAAGTATTTCGATTTTTTAGTGCCTACAATTTGCTATTCCAGAAGAGGTAAACACTCCGTTATAAAACGTCCGTAAAGCATTTTACAGAAAAACTTTTTCCATTGATTAAACAAATAATCATTTATTTATAATCATGGCTATACATATTTTCTAATAAATTTTAAAGCGCAAATACCAGATTTTTTCTCTGTACATGAAAGTACCCAGTCACGAAAAAATAAAACCTAAATCAGTATAAAATAGGAATGAAAATATAAATCAAATTTTCCTTATTTTCGATCAAATTTTTAATTTTTTTGTTATAACGAGATGTGAATCTTTTCAGTATTTTTTGTAATGATCTGCATCGCAGGTTTCTATCAGTTTCGTAAAGTTTAAGCATTTAATATGTTAATCAGCAACATAAGTAGAATAAAGAATAACGCAATATATTTGTTTCTTTCTATACAAATTTTATTACGTTTGTTTTTTTGTTTTTTTTTTTTCAATTCATCCGCAGAAACTTTTTAAAGTCAAATTTTGTGTTATCAGGTTCTTATAATTCATCTACGTACCAAATAATAAATTTCACTGTATCTTTTTAAAAAAATGAATTTTTTGAATACCCTAAAAAAAAAAACTGTTGAACACTATAAGTGTGGTGCGGTTTAGTTTTAAACTCGCATGTTTAATAGTGCCCCGCGTGTTTGTAGTATAGTTTAACAACTTTTTAAAATTACCATTCGAGAAAAAATTATTCTTTATTTCTCAGCGCGTTTAAAGGATGCGTATCTTTTAAAATATTTTTTTAGTTTGGTTATAGTTTATTTTTAAAAATTACTATTTGTTTTTCCGTAATTAAATATATATTGGAAATATTTTTCCTAATTTTATTTTTTAAATCTTTGATATTTAACTTTCCCACTGCTAAAACAATTATTCGGGTTTAGAGTTGCTTTTTTTTCCTTTAAAAATATCGTTTGCTCCAATTTAATCGCACAGAAAGTTTTTTGTTATTCATTTTTTTTTTCCTTCTTCATTTTAATGCGATAGAATTTTATTATCGAAAAAATCAATTTTTTATTTTAGACGAGACGAATTACTTAATACAGTATATAGTCAGTCAGATTTTACGCTGGACGAAGGAGAACGTTTATTAAAAGGTATGCAGGAATTAAAAGAAGAATTGAATCAGTACGGAGAAGTGGTCGCTTCACTAGGCGATAAAGCTCAAAATGTGGTGCCACTGAAACAACGTAGGCAACCAATTACCAGACCGATGCCAATCTTGGCCATTTGTAATTATAAGCAAGCTAACGTAAGTGTCAATAATCTCAATTGTTTTTTTTAAATTGTTGAGTATAATTGTTATTTAATAATATGCTTTAAGTGTAGATACTGGTAGAATTTTTATATTAGGCCCACGTTTGGAAACCTTTTCAAGAGTACGAATAGAAGGGTCTAATTAAACACTCATTCCTCTCGATGTTTTAAGGAGACGACATGTCTTCTTGTGATCCTTACTTATTCCTCTACTTCAATTTTTTTTGATATTTCTTGTTTAATTCGTTTATCATTTAAGTCTTTTATCCTCCATCCATTTTGATTCCTGTTATTTAGTAAAAAATCCATTGTGTCTTAAAATGTTTTTTGAAATATACCCCCGTCTTGTTTATTACTTCAGAGTTTAGGGAATAGTAAAAGCCAAGAAAAATTATAAATTATTCTTAATGTTTTTAAAAGTTTTCTCTCCTAAATACTCTTTTTTTTTTTTTATTATTATTTCTTCTACTATTTTATCGTTCCTGTTTTTTTCTCAATTCACATTCTGCTAATTGTCCGAAACAGGGAATTTCAAAGAACTTTAGTAGTGTCTTCTCTTTAAATCGAATAATTTTATTAACACCTTTTTTTTAAATTTCCAATTTTTACTCCTGCTAAATGAGTTCAATACGTTATAATTTGATTAAATGGAAGAAACAACTGAAGAAAGAATCATATAAAGCGGTTTTGGACAAACGTAATGAGTCATTCATTTTTATTAGGAGAATATAAAGTAAAAAATTCAGTTTCACGGAAAATCAGGTTGTATTGAGGGATACTTACAACACCCTTAACAAGGAAAGTAAGCTCAACTAGAATATGAGCATAACTCTCCGCCTAGAGGTATTGAAGTTAATACTTAGCGTAGATGTAATTACATGTAATTAACAAAATTCCTTTCATCTTTTACTTTTGTTAACACTGACATAAAAAGAAAAAAAAAATAATGATTTTGAATTTTAGTCACTTTCAAGTAATACTCATTGCGACGTTCATTTAAATAAACATTTCCGCTTAGTATATATTTTTCTCCTCTACAGTGATTTTGAATTATACAGAATGTTCGCGAAGTAATTCTAAAACCTATCTGCAAAAAAATCTGTAGATTTTTTGTTTCTAAAATTGCTAAATTAAATTAAAAATAAAAAAAAATAAATTCTGTAGCAATTAATTTTGATGTCATGATAAATAAGAAGCATGATGGAAATTTAAATATTCAGTCGAAATTTTATTCCTTATTTTTTTTATTTATTCATGTAGACAAATATAGAAAAAGGCGACCAGTGGGTTTTGCATGATAATTCTGGACGCATCAAGTGGCGAGTTTCAAGCGGCGCGAACGGTTCCGATTGTAATGTACCGGGTGTTGTATTTTTGATACCACCTCCGGACAAGGAAGCTTTAGAGGCAGTGGAACGATTAAAACGTCAGTTCGATAGATCTGTACTACTATGGCAACGAAAACAACTGCGTATGCGACAAAACATGATCTTTTCGACAATCAAAGTAGTTCGAAGTTGGGACTTAGCGCAGGTATCCATAATAGTTACAAATAAAATCGAACTTTCAACATTTTAGCTAATGTTTTTAAAAGAAAATTAATGATATTTTCATTTATCTAATGCGAGAATAATGCACGTTATTATTATTATCTCTTTTTTAACGATCCAAAAACAGTTTTTGAAAATGGGTAGTGAGCAGCATAATGCAATCCGGAAAGCTCTTAATGAAGACGCAGCAAAACTGCTAGAGGAAGGCGATCCTACAGATCCACAACTGCGACGATTGCGCAGAGAAATGGACGAAGTCAATAAACTTTTCGATGAATTTGAAGAAAGAGCCAGACTTGAAGGTTGGTTAATAATGTATATTTGTAGATATTCAACAATAACTTGGAATTTTTTTACCGCTTTACTCTTTCAAATGCATTATTTTCGCCGTTATTTTCCTTTTCCTATTCTCTTAAGTACTTTCTGAAAATTTTTTGATAGCATTATATAACTTAATTAACGTAGAACTATATAGTAACGCTAAGAGCGAAAGCTGAAATTGGGTTTTTAGCGTTCTATTTCTGTTCTTTATAGCGGTGCCCGCCAGAAGTTTTAATATTCGCAACTCCCCCGAAATAAATTCAGTGCGATCTAATTATAATACAGGCTAGAAAGGCTATATTTTTTGTTGTTTAATGTTCAGTATAAAGTGGATTTTAATAAGATAAATTTAAATAATTCATATAGTTATGTAAACCATTATTTTGATTAATTTGATTATGACACATTCTGTGTGCGCGTGTATGTGTATATATGTAACAATATTTTTTGTGAATGAAATTATCGTTACGTCAGTTACAAGAAAACAATTTTATAAATTTTTTATTTTTCACATACAGGAGATTCGGTTTTTTTCCGTAAAATATTGAATTTTATTCGCTTTCAGTTTTATTTGTCTGTAAGAGTTAACAAATTGTTTTATTTTTTTAATATTTATATTCGCCGAGAAATATTACACGCATTATTGTTCCCAGTCGGTCGTTCATAATAAAAATCGGAAGCCGCTGCGCGTTGATAAATTATTTTTTGTGTAACCTAAAATTTATTTCAAAACTTCTACCTTATTGCGATTGCATTTGTATCATTTATTCTTCATATTTTATGTACTATTAAATACTTCGAATAATAACAAGTATTTGTATTAATTTTATAAAAGTGTGCTGGGGCGTACGTCAAATGGTGAAAGCGTATTTATTCTTAAAATTTTGTCTTGCCGCGTGGTTCAAATAACACACTGAATAAAATTCGTTGCTAAATTTTTTCAGAGGAAAGTAAGAATGCAATTCGAATCTTCAACGAACAAGCAGCTTCCCTGCAGACGGCATTAGGTGATGCTGAACATATTTTAAATACCAGACTAAACTCGCCCATTGCGAAAGACATTGATTCTTTAGAACATCTTGTCATTCAACATAAAGATTTTGAGACTAGATTAAAGGTAAGAACTCACTTTTTACATATCCGTTATTTTGATAAATGCCTCGATTTGTAACGGTAATAATCATTAAGAAAAAAATAATAAATTAGTGGCATGTGACTTCTGTAGTGAACTCTGCTTATAACATTACTGCAAAAGTTATTAAACCAACAGTAATATACCATTGCGTAAAATTTATTTATTTATTTATTTTGTTTTTGCGTCTAATTTTTAATTAAATTATTAAACTTCTGATTTTGAAAAACAATCTCTCCTCCGGCCATTCTTGTACAAATAATTTCATTTGCGAATGAATAACTATTGTTACCCAAATAGATTATTTATTCGTGAGGTTTGTTTAAAATTTTACAAAAAAATTTTAAATGTATCTTTTATACATTGTTTCTCAAAAGATAGAGGAAAAAAAAAGAAATAATTACGTCATATCATCAAGTTGTTTTATCCCTATGAGGAGGTATCGTGATTATGATACTGTAAAAAATCTATCAGGATAATTTTTACATCGTGTTATGTTAGGAAAAACAGAATGAAGGCAATTCAATGAAACACGAATATACTGAATATTGTGTTAAATGACGTAAGAAAAACAGTGAATAAAGGGGCCGGGGGGATAAAATATCTACAAACAGAAAATAAGTGTTATTAGTCTGTTCTCTGAGCAAAAAGGAGGATAGCATGATGCGAGATTCCAGCGATTATAAACAAGTCCTAAGAATGAACTAATTAAATTTAGGTATGGTGAAAGAAAATTACCTAAAATGGACTGCCTTGGCAACAAAATTAGAACTTCACTATCACTGTGGTGTATTGATTTATCATCGGTTCTTCTCGGATTACTCTAAAATAGAAGATCTCAAGCGAATAAAATTTATTTAATAATACCGCGAAAGGGCTATTATTTATTATTCATGTCTCGACGTGCATAAAATAGCGTTTAAATTTTACAAATAGTTTTATAGAGATATTTTTATAAACTGCTAAAAGAAATTTAAAAAATTAAAGTTATACTCTATGGCTAAACGTAAGCCGGATAAGATATTTTTATAATTTAATTACCGAAGTTATTTTAAAATGGTTAAATCTGTGCTAATTTTTTTCGTTTTTTTTTTTGTTTTTTTTTTTTTCATATTTAATTTAAAAGGGTTTAATTCCGGAAATAGAAGCTATTCAAGAAACGCATCGTAACATAGTAAGAAAAACACCGGCTCTGCAAAACAGGTTGGATAGAATATTAAAACAATGGGACACTTTATGGAATAATTCAAATATTTACATTGATCGGTATATATATATATATATATTAATGTATTTATTTATTTATTTATTGAATGACAGAATTATAATAGAGCATGCTTGTTGGATGCAGAGTTTAAAATTAAAATTTTTTATTTTTATATGAATTCGATCATGAATATGGAGGTCACGTCGTCTAAAATTAGTTGACATTTTAATTTATAATACTACATAATATGCGTGTGTTTTGATGTTTCGCATTTTATTTATTTATGTGATTATATTATTTTTTTGTCGATGACTTGTAATTAGAAAATAATGGTGCTACGATTTTTTAAGTTGTGTAAAAGGTTTATAAACAAATCGGTATATAGTTTGGATTGTTCGAGATTTATGAATATTTTTTCTTTTTCGAAAAATAAATAAATAATTTTCAAAATAATGACGGATGTTCAGAAAAAAAAATGTAATGTTTCTGAAATTGTATTTGAATGAAAATATAATTTCGATTTTACCTTTTTTGTACTACTCGGAAATAAATATTAAAACTGATCTCAAAGGAAGGAAAAAAGCGATTTAAAAGTTTCTCAACGGGGGGATTCGGTTATACTCTATTTAAACTCGTGTTAATTTATAAAATATATATCACCGCTAGGTGGCGAAAACAAAGAAAAGAAAACTTTACAAATTATGTCAGTCAAGTGATAACCGGTTTGCGAAATTTGTTTTCTTATAAATATTCGATTTTCATCCGGCATGTTTTGTTATAAATATTCGATTTTCATCCGGCATGTTTTGTTATAAATATTCGATTTTCAGGTTGAAGAGCGTTGAAACCGTTCTCAATGGTTTAGATGAAGCTAATCAAGTGATATCTGATTTTGAAATTAAATTAGCCGCGTTTAGAGAAATGCCATCCGATATCGATTCGTTAAAATCGGTAATTTTATCCGTTTAATTTATTGACTAAATCAATTATTTTCCGTTTAAACACTTTTTATTTTTTGATGAATTTCAAATTTCGATTTATTTTACATTAACGAAAGTGTTAAGTTCTAGTTTAGTTGTAACGCAGAATTTTATAATGTTCTACTAGATTTTTATATTACATATCGAAGAATTTTTATTATTCTAAATATTTTAATAATAATAAAAAAAAACTGGTTAGTTATTCTAAATTAATATCAATATAATGGTGTGCGACAGATACAAAAAGATCTTTTGTCGATACAAAAAGATGTGCAACATCATGAACCTCTGATCGAGCAGCTGATGAAGGATGGTTTAGATACTAGACGTTTAGTAGAAACCTCCAGACATCATATTCATCGAGGTGGTCCTCATCACGATTTAGATCGTTTGGACTCCGATTTAAATAAAGTAAACGCCCGTTGGAATAATGTGTGCACTCAGCTTGTAGACAGGTACTGCTCACACGTTATTTTGTTAAAAAATTAAAATAATTAATATGTATATCCGAGTTATCGGGCAGAAAACATCGACATAATAACTTCAAATTGTTCACAAAATGAGAAAAATTAGTTTCCTAGTTTTATTGATATTATTTAAAATTTAAATACATTTTTAATCTTTAAAAAAGTTACAGAAAATTACTTTTTTTTTTTTTTTAATATATATATTATAAATAAATTGCGGGTCCCACAAGGCTTACTGCCCTCTGCGGCTGCCCAATACGCTTATCATCATTTATTCAAAAAATATGTTACAATATTTCTTTACAATTATACTATGTTAGTAAAATATGCAATAATTACTGCTAAATTAAACTAGGATAAATTTAATGGCGTGAAAAGTTGATGAATACTTAATTTATTTATATATGTATATATGTAATATACATGTATATTAAAATGGCTTCTGTTAAAGACCCTGCTTTGTGGTGCCAATGGAATCAGTTGTCACGAAAAGTTGTTTTTCTTATTCTAAATGTATAAGTTGCACTAGATTAAACACATGTTACGAAAGAGATAACTAGGTGTAAAATTTAAACTACTCTAATAAGAACAACGGAACAAACAATTAATACCCATATAATTGGCAGCGCCACTGCTCTGAGACTGGCATTTCACATATGTTTGCAATAAATATGTACATATACATGTATATATATATATATATATATATATATATGTATTATATGCATAAGTGTTAATATTTATATTAAATTTTGTCGTTTTTTTAAAAACTGCTTGTTTACTACAGTTCCAATTAAATCGTAATTTGTTACAAGCGTAATTTCATGCAAGAATATTTTTGAAATAAAATGTGAAATATGCCGCCACCTATCTCTGTTTTTTTGTATTCTAATTTTTTACTTATTAATTTAAGGCTCTCCAGTTGCAAGGCTGCAATCGGAATTCTAGATAAATTAGCTAATTCGTACCAGAATGAAGTTGAAATTATTGAAGAAAGCTATCATCGACTTCCTTCCACTTTACCGATAACTATCGATCAGATTGAACCAGTAAAGGTATAATAAATATTTTCAGAATTGAATTCATTATTTTTGCAGTTTACTGTTCAATTTGCCTCTAGGGCTGTGTTAGTAGCGACGGAGTTTTTTTTTAGCGAAAAATATATTTGTGTAGCAGATTTAGTAAGTATGAAAGTGTATTGTAAAATTCCCCGTGAAGTATGTGGGCGTGCTTCGTTGTATATAGCCTGTGTAATCTTCGTCATTCATATTGTGTATATAGAATTTTTGTATACTTTTAATAATGTTAAAGTTATGTAAAACTGCGGGCTACTTAAAAATTTTTAACCCGTAATAGAAAATTTAATTTGGGATTAATTAATAACAAAGGGCGGCACTATTTAATTTGTTACGTTCGCCAATTATACTAATTTTATTTATTAGTTTATTATTATTTTTTTTATTTTTTTTGCAGCACACCAATTAGTCTATAGATAACCTTTAAAATGTAACCATATAAATAAATATTACACGCATTCTCTGTAACTACTATACCGTTGTTGAGAAAAATTCAGGTGAATTAATTTATTTTGAATTATATCTTTGGGTGGTCCCGCGTTTGTTTTATTTTTTTTAGACATTATATAAAACTGTACTGGATCGAACTAAGCCAATCGAACAAATAAATATAGATGGCGGTAAATTCATAAGAGAAGCTAAGGTAAGCTAATCTTTTTATTAGAAATTAGACAATAATCGAGTTTGGTTTCATGTATACTGTTATCATCGAATTCTCTATTCGGTCACAACAAACCGTTCCAACGTGTGGAACATACGATAAAATTCGTCTTTTGTTTGTCTTTTTGATTCGTTCTAATTTTCGTAATTTTCTCAAACGAAAAGAACCAGTTTAAGCAGTTCATAATTGTTATTTCTATAATCGCTCAGCTGATATTTCGTTTACAGATAGAAAAAAAAAAAAAAGAATCATACATATGCGATAATCCTCATTTAATGATACGCGGTTAGTATTTGTAAAAATGATATTTGTTTAATATCAGAGATTTTTGAGCGCATAAACATAAGAAGAGTTCTTGACGTTTAACAGCTTAAATTCAAATTATCGTTAAAATGTGTAAAAATCTGCCTTTAATTAATGTAAGTGTACGGATAGTTAACCGCCGGTAAATTTAGTGTGCTACAGGAGAAATGAGGGGGAAACTGTTACACTTTCATACATCACAACGTTGGGTACAGAAAATATCTAATGAAGATGTGTTAAAGAGAGCTAGAATGGAAAGGAAGATTAAAAAACTAAAAATATTTTGATCGTATTATACGAGGACAAAAATGATTACGTTGGATTATTCAGGGGAAAATAAAAGAGAAGCGAGGAAGAGGTCGAAGAAAGATATCATGGACCAGAAATGTCCAACAGTGGACTAGAAAATCATCCATGGAACAGCTGATGCAAACGGCAAAAAGCCATAATGTATGATCGTCTATGCGCACGTACGCCGAATAAGAAAAAAAGAATACATTATACACATATAGGCATGTGGGAACACATTTCATTATTAAGTCGCGATACAGCGAGAGAGCGTATGCGGCTTAAGTTTATTACGGTAGAATATGAAATTGATGATTATAGTGTATAAGAAATCGAAAGACTATCTGGAATATAGAAAATGAGAACAAAAAGAAGGAAAAGTCATTGTGTACTATTTTTATCTTGTAAACCAGTGGCACTTCATATAAAACGGGAACACTATTGATTTATTACTTTATCGTTTTCATACAGATCTCCTAGCACCTATATGATCTTTATTTTTGCATGTTTTTCTCTTAAATGTGAGAAACACGTTACGAAGTATACACGGAACATTAACGCGAATGAAAGAGCGGAAAATTCTGTTTGTCGTCGCGGTATTTCTTTATGAACGTAATCGTCTGTGAAGTACTTTGTCATGCAAAATTATATTAAATTAACTGCCAACATAGTTCGGAGATATCTTATTTGTCGCAAGTGTTGTTGTTTCCTGTAAAACCAAAAAACAACCTTACCGATTATTTAATTGTTTTAGTGTTTTGTTAAGGTGATCATAATCGTTTCTTAACTGATTGATGAGGAAACATAGTAAGAGAGTGACATTTTGCAGTGTCGGAAGCGATTGTAATCTTTTTCGATTAAAGTAAATAACGTAGCGGTAATAATTAATTAGATGAATGTGAAAAGGCGATGATGATATTATTCGGACTGGTTCGGTATAGCCCCGATGAGACGGCGGGGAAAAATTAAAATTTCCTATTTTAAGAATATTTCGATAGCGACTGTAAACAAAGATGATATTCAGACCGTTGTAGTTGCAGAGTCTTTAACCAACCGTTTATTAATACCAACTTTGTACATAGTACTAATATAACGAGCAAACGTTAATATATATTAATAAATGCGTAGTAGTATTATTCGGTATTTGTAATTAAAACGCCTTATTAAATTCTCGTAACCACTTTTAACCATTAACTCCATTGTCGCCTTGCCTCTTCTTTCGTGATCTCCATTGATCCCGAAATATGTATTCGTATTCCGCGTGTTCCGTTCCTCCGGGAAAACTATTCCTCGTTATTTGTACTTGCAACGAAATGTGTACTACGATTAACACGTGCAACGCAGATATACGATCTCCGATTACATCATTATTGCGAGTGGCTGATCGATCAAGTGCATCCCGGATTAGAGACGTCAATCTCGCCGAACGGTAAACGTATCAGATTGGATAACATGTCTGGCAGCGGCGAAGCGGCCGTTTCGCACGATCTGGACGTATTAAATAATCGATTTCAAGGGCTGCTTTCCATTCTTCACGATCATCTCAATCAAATGATCATTTTATATCCGGAAAACATCGAATTGAAGGTAAAAATTTAAATTGAATTTATTATCAACTTACATATTTGTTACTCTATATATTGATTGAAGCGGAACGAAATAAATCGGCGGTATACACAGTGCGTCCCGTAAGTTTTAAGACTACGAGTATAGAATCGAAACAAGTAGAGCTATCTTCATGAAATTTTAGGAACTTCTTACTACATCCTTCTTACCCTTTCATACCAAGTTTCAAGTCGATCGGATGATTAGTCTCGGTTTGGTGACTGTGCGCGTGACATACTGTTGGCTGTGTTGTCATAACTTTAAAATGGAAACAAATCTCGAACAACGCGCAGCGATTAAGTTTTGTTGGAAAGCGGGTAAAAGTGCGACGGAAACATTCGAAATGATGAAAGTGGCTTATGCTGAGTCTACTTTGTCTCGTGCTACTGTATTTCGGTGGTTTAATTCGTTTACTTCGGGTAGGGAGTGCATCAAAGATGAAGAGAGAGGTGGGAGATCATGCACAACGAAAACAGATGAAAACATCGCTCGTGTTGCCGATTTCTTGAAGGAGAATCGAAGTGCGGGGTGTAGGTTGGTAGAAGAAGAAACTGGAATCCCTAAATCCATCGTTCAACGCATTATTCGAAACAATTTACAGAAACGGAAGATTTGCGCGCGCTTCGTTCCACATGCTCTGACAGCTGGGCAACAAGAACAACGCGTCTTTCATGCGCGAGACCTTCTCGAAATGATTGAAGCCGATCCGAATTTTCTTGAAAGCATAATTACAGGTGACAAAAGTTGGTGTTTTGCATATGACCCTGAAAGGAAGAGGCAAAGTGCGGAATGGTGTGGAAAAAGTTCCCCGCGACCCAAAAAATTGCGATTTCAAAAGTCCAAAGTAAAAACAATGCTTATCGTGTTCTTTGATTCAAAAGGAATTGTTCACAAAGAATTTGTTCCTCAAGGTGTTACTGTCAATGCTGCATTCTATCAGCAAGTTCTAGATCGCCTTTGTAAAAGAATTGCGCGCGTCAGGCCGAATTTGTGGAGAAATCGATCTTTTTTTCCTGTTACACGACAACGCTCTAACACACACCGCAGCGATTAACGTTCAGTTTTTGGCAAAAAAATCGGTTCCCGTGTTGCACCACCCGCCTTATTCGCTGGATATGAGTCCACCGGACTATTTCCTGTTTCCCAAACTAAAAATGACCCTGACAGGAAAACATTTTGCATCGATTCCTGAGATTCAAGAAGCCGTGACGAGGAACCTCAACGATATTCCAAGCGACGCGTTTTTGAAAGGTATGAAAAGGTTGGAGGATCGCGCAAACAAATGTATACAGTCTAATGGAGCCTATTTTGAATAAAAATCGTGTTGAAAAAATGTTGGTATTTTTTTTTGTATAGTTTATAGACTCAGTCTCAAAACTTACGGGACGCACTGTGTAGATGGTAGAGTGGCTGATGATGATATTTTTAAGGTTGTAGTTTTTATTTCTCGCAAGTGAACCACTCGAAAGAACTTGATAGTTTTAAAGATGTAAGAAAGAGCGATGGTAACTTTTTAGAGTCTCCAATGAGAGACGAAGAAGACTATTTAAACCCGGAAAATGGGGGGAGGGGGAACAACAAAACAAATAAAAGATCGAAATTCCAACAAATGAAAATGAGAGACGTGTGTGATGCAATCGTTCAGAAGGAGATTGCCAGAGAACTCGACGAATTTAAGAAATTTTGGTGTTGTTTAAAATTATTATTAGTCCGAACGTCGCCTACAGAGGAGATGTATTTAATTAAGTCGATAAATTATTACAGGAGAGGGAGGGGTATCAGCTTCTCCGGAAAGCGTGAATTCCTGGTTCTTTAATTAATTAATGTGGATAATTATCTCTGTTGCGCTTCAGTAAACAGATTTTTATAATTAAGTCTTTTTTTCTTTTTTTTTTTTCGTTTTTGTTTACTATTAACCAGGACCAATTTTTTACATTACCGAGCGATACTACACAGCTTTCTTTTCTGCTCTCATACAGCTGCGTGCAAGATGTCGATATTTAAACATTCTTAACGGTTGCGTGCACTGCGATGCTTCGAGCAATAAAAATTGTGTGAAAGGTCGAATTAATTGATAAGATCCTCTTTTATTTTCTATTTTTCCACTTTATTTTTCTTTTTGTTTTCTAATATGCGCCGTCTTTTTGTTTTCGTCGCGGATTAGTACACATATTGATATCAATAAACCTCGATTACTTGTCAATTAATTGTAATTAATACGTTTTTGTTCTATTTTGAAAATTGCGTAGGAATTTGTTACCAGAACGGAACCGAAGCCGTTACGAACGTTCCGAACGGAGCTCAGTATCTACGAGAAAGATGTTAAACGTGAAACCGTGTCCTCAACTGAAAGGTAAATTTTACCGGCATTTTCTTTAAGTTAAATATCGTTACAACTACATATTCTTAAACCCCGAATATGTGTGCCATTGTTTGGGTTTGTTTTCGTGTTTGTTTGGCTTACACGTATTAAGTTGCGGTACTAATGTGCAAAATTAGTTTAATAACGAAATATTTTTATCTATACGAAATTATTAAACGTTCAACCTGTTTCTATTCGTCAAGAAATTGTTTTAAATATTGCTCGGGAGTTTTTATTTTTATTTATTTTCTTTTATTTATTTATTTATTTTTTTTTTTTTGTTATTTTTATTATGTTATTCTCTACTACTTTTAAGGTAATACGTTAATTTCTTGAGCGTAGACCAGGTAATAATAATTTTTTAATAAATATTTTCTGTTTTACGCAATTATACGACACATATATTTGGGCTATAATAATTCCGCTTTTTCGATTTGATTGACTGTTTTTCTGTCAATATCTGTCAAAGTTCGTTTATTAATGCTTTCACCGAGCTACGATTAAAAGTATTACAGGCATGTGCAACTGTTACAGTATTCATCTTCCAGAGTCTTAATTTTAGATCCTAATTCTATATATCTGTTTATTTTTGTAGTCTCCTTTGCGTATTATTTGTTATTAACTGTCGTTAGTTCAACTGTTAGTTGGTTCTTCTTTTTTTCTAGTACAATATCTGGTCCATTGATCTATATGTTTTATGATTGACCATTTGTGTCAATCGTATAAAATTTATTTTCGGTTATTTTTGGTTGTTCGTAGTATAATTTTTTAGTTTTTGGAACAAAGTTCTTTTACGCGGCTTCTTGTCGGTCGGAGTAAACCGGCAGAAAAGGCGAGGTCACGAAAATCGCGTTATGCGTCGTGTCCTCCAGGCGATCTTCACTTTCGTTCTCTTCCACTCTGTCCCTTTAAATTATATATAGATGTGTGTGGGTGTGTGCGAGTATTGCGATTCGAGTAGCAAGCATCGTACGCGGTCAGCTGTATAAGCCCAATTTTAAACACGTGTACATTTTATTGAATTTGAAAATTAGCGCGGTTTTTTTGTGCAACGTCAGCACATTTCAACCAGTCTGATGATTTATTTATTATTTTTGTTTTAATTCATACGGGATTTATATATTGTGTGTCATTTTTTATCGTATGTACTTGAAGAATGAAGTAGTATATCTACCAAAAAGTGAAAGGAACTTTGTTCCTACCGGGTGTCTAGACATCACTTCTTTTGTTTTGTTTTTTGTTATTCCTGAAAAATGTTCTTATATGTAATCAGCATTTGTTTATTATATGCAATAATTCTTAAGCTGCGTATGCTGAAAGAGTACGACCTAATATCTGGAAAGCGCTTTCGCCTTTCTTACATATTGTATTCTAAAAAAAACTTATTCTTCGTCATCTTTTCACTATATGTTCGTATTTCGTTTTGAAGAGAAATGAAATCTTCTGTTTCGGAACATTAAAGGAAATTAATTTTTTTACTTGTATCAGACCAATCCGCATTTGATTAATTTTCACGAGTAACTTTTTATTTTGGCGCTTAATATTTATTCTTCTCTGCTATTATGTTTTTCTAATACCTTTAAATAATTTTTTATTAAGCAGGTAAATTGATTAAAATCTTTTAAAACAAAAAAAGTAAGTTCCATACCCTTGATAGGGCGTCGGGATTGTGAAATAAAGCTTTCCATAATGGTACTAAGCCTAATGGATCCGACGAGAATACCGGGGCCAGTTCCCTTCTCATGGGATGATCCCCCTTTATTTTCCCCTGATTTCTTTGGTACCCAATTATTTTAGGCTGGGTAAACTTAGGAGCGACTTGGATCCGGGACGAGACAAGTCTCAATAACCTGTAACACCACCTCTGATTTGGTAGCCAAGCACCTTAACCGCTGTATTTAAATTTCTTCTAAGTTTTTATCATAAAAATGCATTTCAAATTTTTTTAAATTTAATTATACATATTGTGTTTATATCATACGCTTTCTCCATTATCTCTCGAGAGTAATCATTGACCGTTCAATCGAAGTATATGTACGATGCATTACCATCGGGGATATTTTTGTGTACTGATTTGGGGTCCTTTTGGAATTAAATCATGAAAACTCTCAGAATGCTTAAATAAATTAAATACATTTATGTACTGATCGAGTAAATTAAGATCCATAACGAGTTTTTTTTTACATTCAATAATGTAGGTACTGAAGTAATTGATTTAACAGTGACTATATGGTTTACGTATATTTGATTACTGTTGCAATAAAGCACAGAAAATGAACCTATTTCGTTAGAATAAATGTATATAAATAGCATTAACCATTTTCATTTTGATACATATGCATATGCGGAATAGATTTTTCTTAAAGCGAAAATACTCAAAAATTAAACGCTACGAACTTGAAACATTTTCACATTAATAAAACAATGCGAACCGTAGTTTATGAAAGTTCTTTTTGCACAAAATCCTAAAAGCAAGTTTAATTTCGTTTTTTTAATGCCAGTGTCGTTTATCCGGTTGTAAAAATTAATTTTATTTTTTGCTGCAATCGCTAGGTAAAAAAATTATAATTTGATATTAAAATTTTTATCAGTATGTATATATATATTTTTTTTTTTTTTTTTTTTGATGATACGAAATTTAAATTATTTTTGTTTTGATCGTCTTCAGGGTGGAAACGATTACGTGGAAAGAAAAATATCCGGTCAGAACAGAAGTAGTCGGCGTAAACGATACCGTAGATAGTTTGTATAACATCAGTCCGGCGAAGGAGTATGTAAGTTCTTTTTCGGTTCCGAAAATGGGCGGTAAAGTATCGTCGTCGCCGTCTGCGGTAAACGGTACCGTTGAAGATGGCGGTAGTAATAATCGGTATTTTTCGGAAATTCGGAAGCGAACGTATAAAATGGAGGAGAGTGGGCTAGAGCCGAGTATAGAATTACGCGGTATTGTTCATCCGGAAACGGGTGAATTATTGACCGTTCACGATGCGATAAGGTTAAGAATATTAGATGTTAGAACCGGGAAAATCGCCACGAATGTAAAATCTAAAACCGGAGCGTCCGGTTATATTAGTATCGACGAAGCTGTTCGTCGCGGTTTGGTTACTCCCGAATTGGCGGAAAAACTGCTAGGTCCTTGTATCGTGACTTCGAACGACGCTAATAAAACGCAGCTGTCGTTACTGGAAGCGATACAACGAGAATTAGTAGACGCGGAAAGAGGTCCGATGGAACGACTGAAGGTAATCACTTACGAATTATCACCGGAACGGGAGGAGAAATTGGGTGGTATTAGCATTAGCGAAATTACGAAAGATGACAGAACAACCGTTAGCAGTTCCGGCGGGGGGAGTGAGACTGTCAGTTCTGCAGCTGCAACGGTACACTACGAAATTGCTGAAAAATACCCGCAACTATCATTGTATGATTGTATAAATCATAGGCTAGTTAATTCTGACGGGCGCATATTTGACCGAAACGCTGGACGTTGGCTCGATATCTCGACCGCCGTTACTAACAATATCGTCGACCCGAATTTTAGAGAAATCGTCGACACCGTTAACGACTGTAAGCTAACGTTAGCCGATTCGTTATCTTTCGGATTGATAACGGCCACCGGTAAATATTATCACGGTTCCTTAGACCAATATCTATCCTTGGAAGAAGCTAAAAGACGTCGGCTGATAATAAAACCGTTGACGCTGAAGGACTGCGCGGAATTGGACATTCTAGACAAAGACGGCTGGTTTAAAAGTCCGACGCATCGATCGAAAGTTACCTTGAATGAAAGCATCGAAAACGGAACGTTAGACGCGGATCGATATAACTCGGTCGTGGACACCGAGACCGGTCAGTTATTGACGTTGTCGGAATGTTTGAAGAAAAGTGTAATCACTCGGAATAGCTTGTACGTCGATCGACAGCTGAACAGTGCCATGCCGATCGTGGACGCCGTTCAGCGCGGCTTGATATACTCGGTTTCGGTTGTACCAGTTTTCGATATGCCCGCATTCAAGACGGCGACGGACTCCTCTAATAACGATCGCTATGTTAGTTTGAATACGGCCTTGACGGAAGCGATCATTCGTCCGGGTAAACCGATTACGTACTATTACGGAAACGACTGTATGCTGATGCCATCGGCGGTCTCGAAGGGTTTCGTTAAAAGTGAAGTGTTCGGGATGTTGAATAAAAAAATCGACGGTCTCGCTCGAAACGGCCAGGAACAGACGGCTTTCAGCGCCGCTGTGAACGGATTTATCGATCCGAAAATCGGTCTGGTGATCGATCCGATCGCGAAAGAACCGGTTCCGTACAACGACGCTTTAAACAAGCAGTTAATAACGCCGGAAGGTTGCGCCACTTTAAAAAGCCTTCTAGCAGTCACGTTATCGACACAAACGATCACCAAAACCGTTATCCGTTACGCGACTGCCGTTCACATTCCACATGAAATGCCAGTCGTCCGTTCTGACGTTGAAAAAGTCGACGAAAAATTAGTGAAGCAACAACAACAACCGACAACGACGGGGGGATTGTTAACGTTACCGACCGAAGGATGGGACATCGAGGTTGCTATCAGCGGCGGCCTGTTCGATCCGGTTGGCGGCATGTTTATCATTCCGGGTACCGATCGATTGGTCTCGTTCGAAGAATGTATCAAATTGCAAATTCTCAATCCGCGTTCGGCGTTCGTAGTGGATCCGAATAAACAGCAACGCACTCTGTTGCCGATTGAGAAAAGTCTAGAAAAGCGTATACTGGACGTTACCGGTCATTACCGCGATGCGTCCGGTGACAAATGCACGATGAAAGACGCTATTGAAAAATCGCTACTAATATTTCAGAGTAAAATGGATGCGGATGGTCAGGGCGACGAGAATAATATTCATCGAGTGATACGAGTGACAAAAGTCGACGGAAAGCCGGACGTAGTTCACGTGTCGGCCGGTGGTACTCCGGATGACGACAGTTTCACCGAGGTAGTAACCAGTCCTGTATCGCCGGTATTTTCGGTGAACTATCCGGACCACGAATCGCGATCGGACATTATTTCTTTTGAACGCGTCGAGGAGCCGGGTTCTGCAGTCAAGAATTCAAAATCCCCCGATAAATCTGACGTGGCATGTAGTAGCGATAGCGATAACCAGTTACTACTGGTAGTAGCAGACGCGGTGAAAACGGGAAATTGCCAGGACACGTTGCGTATAAAAAATCCGAAAACGAACGTGGAAATCGGTTTAGCCGAAGCTATAAGCAGCGGCGTAGTGGAACCGAATTCGCAGTCGTACGTAACCGATGACGGTACCAGAATTAGCCTGAAAGATGCTGTTAAAGCGGGGCTCGTTTTTCTAGTAGGAGGACCGTTGTTGTTGATGTCGTCGCGGCTGCAGCGGCCGGAAGTGACGAGAACAGAACCGACGATTCCGATGGATATCGAACAAGAAGAAGAAAAAGAAGATGCGCCAGCTTCACCGTCGTCATCGTTAGCACAGTTAACGAGAAGTCGAGTGACAACCGAACCGAAATACCTAGTTACGATCGGTAAAGCGAAATCAGTGCCGGTTGTGGATGGAGGAAGACCGGCTGTCTTGATGAAACGCCGACTAAAACCGTCGGACGCCGTGAAAGAAGGCTTCATCGATGAGTCGACTGCCAACGCGCTAGAAAATACGAGATTACCGTTGGCGAGCGACGCGAATCCGATAGACGCTTTGAAGACGAGCGGAATCGATGTGAACAGTGGCCGTATCGTCGATGGTGAATTAGGTCGCGTACTGAACGTTAAAGAAGCCGTCCAAAGAGGTATAGTCGAGGTTCACGACTCCGATTTATATCTGCTGTTGCCGAAAGCGCGGTCTTTATCGGTACCGGAATTACGGGAACGGCGCTTAATCGGAAATGACGGTTGCACCGTTTTACACCCGACCAAACTCGGGCAAAGCATGTCGTTGAGGGAAGCGATCGATTGCGGCCTCGCTAACCCTTCTTCGAGAGTGAAAATTGACGGTGCTGTTATTACCCTCGGCGAAGCCGTTGACGCGGGTAAAGGTGATTTGTTGCTGCGCGAAGCGGACAACCGAGATAGGTTTTTGGAAGAGAATTCCGATATCGCGAAGACGATACCGGCTTTAGGTTTGTCCTTGGAAGTGGCCGAACAGAACGGACTGTACGATCCGCTAACGCGTCAAGCGATACATCCGGCATCGGGAGAGAGAAAAAGTTTGGACGAGGCTATTAAGGAGGGCATTATTATTACGGAAGAAGAGGCGTCGGAAACGGCGAACGATGAATTTCAGCTGGGGAAAATCACTTGTTCGGAATTATCACCGCTAGCCGCTAAGAAAAGTGGCGCGAGCGCGTCGAATCTCGATCCCGTTCTGTTAACCGAAGACGGTACCGGCGCTGCCGCCGCATTAGTAGCGTGGTCATCGTCGCCGGAGGGTCAAACAACGACCAGCGAAGACGATAGCGGTACTAGCGTACTGTGCATAACGAAGCATCTGACGCCGAAAGACTTGTCGTTACGCGGAGTGTACGATATGAGAAATCAAGAATTCCTAGATCCGTCCAGTGGCGACATTATCAGTTTCGAGAATTTACTACTGCACAGCGGAATGTTCAACGTGGACGAAATATTAGTGAAGAATCTGTACGATGACGTATTTTTACCGATCCGGAAAGCGTTAGAGTTCGGAATGGTCGACCGGGACGGCGGTTTTATGACCGATCCGCAAACCGGTAAGAATGTGTCATTTTTCGAAGCGGTCAAGCTCGGTTGGATTATCGGAAGCGGTTCACCGACCGCACGAAACATAGTCAATAACGTCACCGCTAGCATGACTTTAGAGGAAGCGGTGGAGGCGAGTCTGTTCGACGTGAAAACCTGTTCGATCATCGAACCGGTCAGCGGAAAACGAGTTAAATTGAATACCGCTCTTATTAGCGGCATTATCGAACCCGATTCCGTCACCGTTCGGGATCCGGCTAACGATAGTCTGCTATCGCTGATGGAGGCCATCGATTCCGGTATTATAAATTTAAATTTAGGCGTACTGTACAATGCGCAAACCAACGACGAATACGACCTAGTAACGTCTTTCCGGAAGGGTTACATTTTCACCGATCCGAGACGATCGGTAAGTCTAGTGACGATCGTGACGAATCCGGACACGTTCGACGAACAGAGTGGACTGATACACGATCGACTGACCGGCGATCGGATCTCTTTGGAGGAGGCGATAAAACGTCAGGTCGTCGACTGCCAATTGACCGAATGCGTGGACACGCAACGGAATCGGTACGTCACGTTGGACCGAGCTTTCGAGTCGGAATTGATCGCGGATAATCGATTCCGAAATACCGTAACGAACGAACTTCTACCGTTAGAGTCGGCCGTGCTCGGCGGATTCGTACGGAATCGATCGTTTAACGTTACGCTGCTGGACGCGGTACGTCGGAAGTATTACGATCCGAAAAAACGAACAGTGTTCAATCCGTTTTTGGGCGTTTTCCAATCGGTGCGCGACGCGCGTTCGTTCGGCTTCATCGAATGGTCCGATACGCGCATAAAGGACGCGTTGCGTAATACTTTCGTGACGGTAGACGAAGCGATAGCGGGCGGAATTTTCGACGCGGACCACGGACTTATCGTGAAACCGGTTGAAATGAATTTAAACGTGGCCGCTAATAAAGGTTACATCGTTCCAGCTAAAACGATGCCCGTCAAAAAAGACGACGTTGAAACATCGTCACTAGTCACTCCGAATTTTGCGAATAATCTCGATAATTCCACTACCACCACCACCACCACCACTATCGTGAAAATTAACAACCGAGTTCTGAGCTACGAATATGCGGTCGAAGAAGGAATAATCATCTTGGACGGGGAACGCGCGGTCGTCATCGACGGTGGCCGTGCTATTCCGTTCGAAGAAGCTCGTCATTTAGGAATACTGATTGACGTGAGACGGCCGATTTCTCTAGAAGAGGCCATTCGTACCGGCATTTACGACCGTAATAGCGGCTTATTTTTCGATCCCAGTTCCGATACATATTTAACGTTACTGCAAGCGATCGAATCGAACTTAATCGATACGACTTGTCGTCTCATTATCCGCGATGATCGTCCCTCCGTTATTTCACTATCCGAAGCGGTACATTCGAATATCATCGACGGTAAAACGGGGCGCCTAAAGCGCTCTTCGAACGGAGAAACGATTACCCTGGCGGAAGCCGTTAGTTCCGGCTATATCGTACCGGTTAGCCGTCCGCTACCGTTACAAAATGCGCTCGCGAACAATTTATTCGATTCCGATACCGGAACCCTTCGCGACGGACCCCTTCGGAAGCTAACGTTGAAGCAGTCGATAGAGCAGGGAATTATAGACGGAAGCGTTCCGGCTTGTCGAGTCGATCATCGAATTCTTTCCGGTAAAGTGTACACATTAAACGAGGCTTGTAAACGCGCTATAGTAGACGAAAATCTCGGACTGTTACGACTGACTGATCGATCGTACAATCTGTTGGAAGCTTACAGTAATCGATTTATTGTACCGTTGACTAAGCTGAATTTGTGCGAAGCGGTCGATATTCTTTCGTCGGATAGTCAGCAATTATTATTCGTTGACTACGCGGACGATAGTCGAAAAAATGTAACGCTAAAAGAGGCTATAGAGCGAGGATTGATCTTGCCGGATGGCAATGTGCTAGTGAAGCATCTAAATCAACTGTTGCCCTTGCCGCAGGCTATCGAACGAGAAATTGTAGACGCGGAGAAGAACGTTTACTACCCGAACGATGACGAGCGACCGATTACGCTGAAACAGGCCGTTCATCGTAGGTTAATCATTGTCGATCCGCGACATCTTTCGAATGGCCAAAGCAACGTTACTCTTGAACAAGCGGACGGCGTTAAGACGAAATTGATAACGGCTCTTGAAAACGGCTCGGTTGACATCGTCGATGACGTTTTGTATTTGCACGGCGCGAAACTAGGAACGCTACAAGACTGTTTAAGCGACGGCACCTTGAAGGTGGTCATCGATGAGAGGAAAAAAACTGCCGCTGATAATAAGCATCGAATTGAAGAGTACACTTTGCAGGACGCGATCGACTCGCGACTGCTGGAACCGACGTACGCTGTTCTAAAGAACACGACAACCGGCCACTTCCAGTCACTATCGGAGGCTATAGCGAACGGCGAAATCGATCCCGGTCGAAAAATAGTACGGCCGAGCAGCATCGGGGCGGATCTGTTACCGCGGTACGTAGTACTAAACGATGATAACGACACCGTTGTCTACGCTCAAAAACCGATACCGTTGTCGACGGCCATAGATAAAGGATATTTAAACCTGGAAAGTGGCCAATTTGTCGATCCGATCAGTAAACGCGCGATGCCGTTGAAGGACGCGATAATGTTGGCCTACATCGATCCGGATTCCGCTCTGGTTAAGGACCGAGCCAAGAGACGACTGTTCAATATAGCCGAAGCATACGCTAAAGGCGTCATCGATTCCGACAAAAATACCGTTCTGGATACGAGCTCGAATCATCTGTATTCGTTTCCGGACGCGATGAAAGCAAACGTAATCACTTGTCGCGGACTAACCTTGCCGGAAGCTTTAGATTTCGGCCTCTATAATCCGGTTACCGGAATGTTCTACGATCCGTTGCACGCCACAAATGACCCATTCAAACGGCGCAAGTACACTCTGCAGGAAGCCGTCAAGCTGCAACTGATAGACGCCTCTTCGATCTTGCTGAAAGACAGCGTATCCGGCGACATTCTGAATTACAAAGAAGCGACCGATAAATATATCCTGGATCCGGTTAACGGGAAACTGGTCGATTCGAATGCCGGTAAACCGATAGACTTTGTAAAAGCAGTAAACTACGGTTATATACTACAGACTGCGAATCGGGTAAGTGACCTTCTTTTGACAAAAAATTCGCTCTGTCGCATATACATATACATATAAATACAAATACAATAGAGGGCGCATGCTCGTCGCTTATTATTATTATTACTTTGCGTTGCGACCTTCTTCTTTCTAGCATGATAAGTATTTTTCGATCTCTCGTTACAGCAGTAATTATTATTAGAGCATTGTGCTGCATGATCTGTTTTCTTTTTTTTTATCGATAATTAATATATTTAGCGCAGCGGTTCTTGTGACCTTTTCCACTGTGCCGAACCCTTTTTATCTATATTGAATGATTCGAAATTAGGTTTCCCCTAGAATAAAAATATTAAATGTCTTCTAAGTTATCATAATCAAATATCTGCCAAAGGGCCTAGTCGAATAAGCGGGGGTCAAAACTGCTTATGAACGAATCGGGATGATAATTCTTATTCAAATAATGACGATTTCTAAGTGTTTAGCCCGAAATATGCAAACCTAACCTCGAAATCGAATATTATTTGTTTTTCAATTTTTTTTTTTTTTTTTTTTTTTTTATGATATCTCAGCCTCCAGTTGACCAATTTTTGAAAAAACCTTGAACGATCTTGTACGAATTCTTATATTACATCATAAAATTTTTCAGTAAAAACGCGAACAATCGTTCTTTCAGCCGAAAATGGGCTTTCTTCGCGTTGAAATTTGAAGTTTTCATTTGAAAATTTAAAATCACACCGAACACCTTTGGATATATATTTTTAGGTTATATTACTCAATATATTAAGAGCTTATCAAGGACAATGATACGGCGGAGCAGGCAGAAACCTTTGAATTATTATTACGGAAAAAGTCTTTAATCATAGGTTCCTGAAAAAAAGTAATGTCATGTATTTTGCATATCATAAGTATCCGAGAATAAATTTTTAAAAATATACTACGAATATGAAGGTAAGTTATGAAAATTATTAGAAAGCCATAAAATTTTTTAAACGAAATCTTTTATTTCATCCTTCATACGGATGATATGTTACATTTTTAGAATGATTTCCAACATGGATTTGCCGAAATAAGAATTAGAATTGAATATTTACTTTGATTTTCGCTCATTGCCAATGCTATTAACGTTGTGACGAAAATCCTAGTCACGGTCTATATTTATTACAGGTGCAAAATTTCGTTTTTACAAAAATATTCAAAAAAAAAAAAAACGTAGTACACGGCAATCTGACTCTGTAGATGGAAGGTAACGCGCTAAATTAACCCGAAAAACGACGACAGCGATTAAAACGATTACATCGAGCGAAGAACAATGTGTGTCTGTAATAAAATGACAAAAGGCTACCCAGAATATTCTAGAACATTTCTGCGTAGATCACCGCATTAGAGCTATCCTGCCGGATTTTGACCGGGTTTTGTACAATATTCCCTCAACTCAAGGTTGCACGGCACAAACACAACTGCGCGTACATCGCGCAGGTGCATGTCACTGCCTTAGCTTTCGACCACTACCATGCAGAAATTAACGTAATCTCTACCCGATGCAACCGAACAAGCTGTCATGCACAGGGATTTTTGGTTTTGGTCGAGTAAGCATCCTCGACAAAACACAACACAGCGATGTAAAATCAGAACGATGTCCAAGAGACCGTGAATTAATATCAGACAGTATTCTTTAGCTTAGACTCCGTTAAAAGACACAGCATTACAGGTACCGAACGCGTATCAAAATATATACATACATATATATATATATATACACACATATATATATATGGTTCTACGTATAAAATCAAGATTGAAAAGAATGCATTGATGGACCAATTATAATTATTTCACATCGTCCGGTGGCATGTCAAATCGCATATATCACTGAGAGGCCTTCGAAACTATGTGATTGCGAGAAGGATTTGTTGAATTTTCAGTATGGTATAATCCCAAATAAGATTCCGGAAATATATTGCGACTATTCTAACATGCAAAATTGAAATACATGCCATTTTACTTTTTTTCGGAAACCCACGATTAAAGACTTTTCCTGTAATTATAATTCAAAGCTGTCCTCCTGTTCCACCGTTCCATTGTCCTAGATAAGCACTCAATATCTCGAGCAATATAACCTAAGAAATATATCCGAAGGTGTTCGGTGTGATTTTAAGAGATTTTCAAATAATAACTTCAAGTTTCGAAACGAAGGAAGCCCATTTTCAGTTGAAAACCCGGTTTTTCGCGTTTTTAGTCCTGTTCCACCATTCCAAAAATTCTGAAAAATTTCAGAGACCTTTTTATCATCAAAGTACAACAATTTTTTTTTTTTTTTTTTTTTTTTTTTGAAAAAACCATATTTTCTGCTTTATCTTTATCGAGATTTTAAAATTTGAAACGCTTATAAAAATTTGAATTTCGCGCCAAAAAATCTGAAAAAAATCGTGATGTAGATTGTTCAAGATTTTTTTTTTCAAACTGGTCAACTAGAGACTGAGATATAAAAAAAAACTGAAAAACGCATAATATTCGATTTTTAGATAGGTTAGCATAAAATATGCTGAAAACTTGGAAATCGCCATCACTTTTAGTCCCGAATAAGAGAGCATACGTCTTATTATCCCGATCTGTTGATAGGCAGTTTTGACCTGCTATCCGGCTAGGCCCTTTGGAGAGAAAGAAGTGCATATCTATATTTACTTTTATAATTGACACGATTTGATTATGTGTTTTTAAAATTTATAAAAATAAAATTCTTTTTGTTTTTCTTTCATTGTTTCTTTGAACTTTTACGCATCCCTTCTCTATACAGACATCGTGGATCTCAGGTTAAGAACCGCTGATTTGGTATACAAGTGGAACACGTATACATAAACACACACGCACATATATGTGTAAATAAAAATGAATGTTTTTAACAAACTAGGAACAATTTGTTTTATTGTTAAATTTTTCAGTCAACTTCCTTTTACTCGGTCGAGTTTGAATTAACTCGCGAAACTCATTTCGGTTATTTAAAGGTGAATTACCGATTCGCGTGAATAGAAATGTTGCTATACTAGGGGGACGCGCGTTGTTCCTTTTATTTTCAAGTTAGTTTGTCGTATTCGTTAATTTTTTAAATTTTCGATTAGGGTTTACAACGTTGAGAAATTAAAAATTAATTATGCTCACTCGAACTATCCAAAAAAAATAGAATAAATTTTTAGAATATTTTTCTTTATTTTTTTTTAAATATGTTCAGTGGTAGATTTAAATATTTTTATTAGACTTTTCTTTCCGAACATCTTGAAATTTAGTATTTCTGTACGTAACAACTTTTTTTTCGTAACAAAATGTTCTAACGCAGTAAATGGCGTTTTAATTTTTGTTAACTTGCAAAAAACAGAATGTATATTAATCTATTGAACCAAAAATTGAAGTCGTTTTAAAAAAAAAAAACAGTGCAGCAACGATAGTGTATATGAGACAACATTTATGTTAACATAAGAAAAAAATTTCATAAAAAAAGCATAATGCATGGTATTAGCGTTGAAATGCAATTTGATATTTTCATTGCTCTTTCGTTAATAAGAGGTAGCGATGAGAGTTTAGTGGTTTGTATAACCATAATAATCTAAATCATTACCGTATTTGTAATAATTCGGATCAGATAAAAGGAACAGTATATCAAAATGCCACTAAAATATATCTGGAATAGAAAAAAAGTGTGACTGGAGAACCGTTTGCTGTAATAATAACTGGTTTTTTGAACATTCAAATTGTCGCAAAATCACATTAATCGATTCTGTACGCGCCGCTTTTTACATTTTCTATTGATATTTTTGTCATGTACTAAAGACAAAAGAGATTCGCCGAATAACAGCGCGTATTTCTCTTTTATTTTTATTAATTATTTTATAATAATAATTTTTTCATTTGTGTACCATCTATATGTGTATAATTTGGCTTATGTTGCTTTTTCTTTTTAATCTTGTTCCAGGTTAGACTACTACTGCTACTAGTACTAGATTGCGTTTATGTTTGACGTTTTGTGTGCCACTGCACGCTCTTCTACCTGTTGCATTTTAAAATACATGTTTAAAATCGCCTCTTTCTACTGTGCATATCTTCTTTGTCGATTTTGATTGCTGACATTTAATTTCGGGCACGGCTGGCTTCGTAAACCGACTAATACGCGTACCGTCGATCGATCATGTATTTTGGCGGAAATAACCCAAAAACACAAATTTCGCCATTCTAACACGCAACACCGTTCATGTGTAACACAGTAATTCGCGATGCTTTTTACTTTTTAATTTCGGCTACTTCTACCGAGAATATTAATCAAATAATAATAATATTGTCTGGGACTGGCTGCTGAGTAGTTATTACCGCGTATGATATTCAGTAATGCGGCTGCTTTATTTTTTTGTAACATTCGCAATGCTAATCACTACCCTAATTCTCCTCGACTCTCATACTATTAATAAATAATACATAATCATCATTTTTTTTTCTTTTTTTACTTTATTATAATGATATCATTCATTAAAACTAACTTTTCTAATTTTAACTATAATAATAATAGCTATAAATGTGTATTAATTTCTCCATTTCAGCTCTCCTATTAATTACGTTGTATGTTATATCAGTTTCACGAATAAAATTCGAATTGCAATAAAAATGTGCATACGTTTGTTAATTAAAATTGATTTCTGAAGCGTAATTTTTTTCTAAAAATGCTGTTTGAAATTTTTGAAATATAATTATTTCACAAAAAAAATATATATATACACATACATTATTTGTATATATGTATACAAAGAAGAGAGCAAAATATTAAATAATTGTTTTTACTTAAATTTTTAGTAAATTATTTCGTTGCTACATATTTTTTCCCATTTGTCAAATTTTTTGAAATAAAAAAAAAATTACAAACATTTATAACAAGAATAGAAGCATACATTTTACAATCTGTGAAATGATTCTGGTGAATGTGTCGCTATTATTTTATTCTGCTGAGTAGTAAGAAATGAAAAGTATCACATTAGAAAATACGAATGTTTGCATCAAGCTTTTTATTGATATTCGCTGATTAACCGTAAAATCAATTAAAGCAATTGCAGATTTTTATTATTTCTGAAGTTGGTTTTTGCAATTTTACATAAAAAACAGCAGCAGTTTTAAGCTTTCTGCAAATATAGTTTGAAAGTAGTTTTTGTACGTTAGCTGTTGCTTTTTAATTTTTTTTTTTCTATTTCCATTATTAATAATTTAGTGAGTAGTTTGATCAAATAATTTTTATTCTATTTTACAGATTGCACGGCGTTTAATAGTGATTTTTACTCATTTTTATATTTAATATATTTCTTTAAACATTATATAAGAACGATTTTTATTATATCATCATGTCCATAATGGAATAATTCATTAACATGAATACTAATTTAAGTGAAAATTTTTGGGAAATACTTAATTTTTCTAGCATATTTTTACTATCGATGGACGAAGTGAAATTTAATGGTTTTTTTTTTATTTTTAAATGATGAATTTACAGCAAGCGATGGAGGAAAAATATCGGTTATGCGACGACACTTTACGCAAATTGCTCTCTTGGATTGATGACATAGAAGATCGTTTAGCCAATCAGGACGTCGCGCAAGAAGATACGCATCAACTCTTAAATCAGATAAACGCGTTAAAGGTTAATAAATTTTAATAAATGTATACTATTGCTTGTAAACGAATATAAAACTATATGAAAATTATTGTCTTTATATACACAACTGCCAGAACAGTAAAAGAACATATAAACAGATTTTTGCAACATGGAATCATTGCGTAAAAAATATTCAAATTATATATATATATATATATATATATTTACACACACACACACACACACACACACACACACACACACATATATATATATATAATTTTTACGTGTGCGTATTTATATGAAGATAGAGTGGGCCAATCGTTACTACATATAGATCTGCAGTTAATTACCTTTTTTTTTTTAAATTTTTCTTACAATTGTAACTACTGCAATAAGTCAAACACGAATTTAACTTTATGAAAATATAACATATTATATTCCTCGTTAGTTAATATTCAAATTCAAACTCCTTTCTTTTTGCATTGATACAGTCTTCTAACCGACCTACGGCATTTAACTTTTTTTTAATAAACTCAGACATTTCTTCAAAGGCATTCTCTAGTATAAATTTACGTACGATATATATATATATATATATATATATATGTATATATATTGGTCATATTTCAGGTATAATGCGATCTTAAAGAAAAGATTCGCGCAAGAAAGACTAGGAGGCGACCAATTAATACGGCTTCTGAATTCGTGAAATTTTGAATGCAATAATAATCATTCTCCACAGCAATGATAAGCTGTGAAGCTTCGTAGTGTAAAAATAAATTTAACCAAAATTTTAATTCGGTAGCTATTCATTTTCTTGTTGCAAACTCAATAAAACGTTTACCTGCTATAACCATATTATCAGTATTAGGAGAATGGGCTTAATAAATTAGGACGAAAATAAATTTTCATCAAAAATATTTTACAAATCCGGTATTATTGTTAACGGTAGAACCTGTTAGAAGGAAGCTAATTTGTATTAATACGCGTTTGTGTAGCACGAAACATCGTGTTATTTTAAAAGAACAATTAACTAGTTTTCAGCTGTCAGATGGTATTCACAGTTTTAAAAATGGCAAAATATTTTAAGTGTGAATAAAACAACTTCAAAAAGCTAAAAAATTAAATTTTACGTTTTTTTGTTCCTATTGAGATATTCTATTTGTCTTCGCTTCAATTTGTTGGAATTGTTATTAGACAGGCTTAAATACGATCGTGTAAACTGTTGCGCAATTTTAGTAACCGGGAAGTCGGAAGGATTTGGACCGGGATAAATCAGGAACTTAAAAATTTTATTTGAGTGGCCATGAAGAGAAGCTGATAAAAATAATACAGAAAAGAAGAAACCGATTTTTGGAGCACATACTACATTACCAGCACCTCCATGACTACAATAATTGAGGGAAAATTGGAAAGGAAGAGAAGGCGAGGAAGACCTTGGATTACATGGATAGATCAAATAAAAATGAGAACGCAAATGACAAATAAATTAAAAACATCGCGCAAAGTAGGAAAAAATGGAGAAGCTACTGGTTTAAGCTACAACGACAAGAGCAAGCTTTTAATACGGATGATGATGATGATGATGATGATAATAGTACCATGTTACTACTATGTGTTTTTTTCCTAATTGTTTTCTCTGCCTCCACTGCTATGTTGCATCATTGTTTTATTACGTAGTAATGAATTCCTTTGAATTCCACCTTTCCGCTGTTTGACCCATAAATGCGTAAAAAAATTCTTCGCTGAATGTATGTTTACTGGGTTTTTTTTTTTTAATTATCATTTTTTTTCTTTTTCGCTATAACACGATGTCTTCCAAGTCTATTTGACATGTTTCAAACGAGGTAATATATTTTTGTTTGCAGATATTGAAGCAAGAAATTGATAGTAACGAACGACCGGTAAGCAGCTGTCTCGATCAAGTTCGTCAAGTTGTAGCGACCGGAAGCGAATATCTGTCGCACGACGAAATACTAAATTTAGAAAAGAAGGAGAAATCGTTGCGCACGCGCTATGATCGAGTTAATAAATACACTGATAAACTGTTGCGTCGTTTGTTGGCGGCTAATGAAGAATTGAGCAAGTTCAGCAACGACTTAAACGTATTCACGAACTGGATGGAAAAGGCGAAAAGGATACTAGAAGAAAAGGAACATTCGTTGTCAAATCTGAATAAAATTGACGGATCTGCCGAATCTACGAGGGAGTTCGTATCGGATGTGATCGCGCATCAAGCGGATCTACGTTTTATAACCATGGCCGCGCAAAAGTTCTTCGACGAATCGAAAGAGTACCTTTCGCACCTGAACGAATTCCGAACCAGCTTACCGCAACGATTGTCCCATATAGAACCGATGTCGTCGCAAGAAAGTGGTATTCGTAGCACCGTAAATACAGTTACCGCTCAGTACAGAGATTTATTAGCGAGAGTTAACAATCTGTCCGATAAATTAACCGGTATTGGAACTAAGCAAAAAGAATATCGTGATGCGCTGAACGCTGTTAAAGCCTGGTTACGAGATGCTGAGCCGCGAGCAAATAAGGTAACTTTTCTGTTTAAATTTACGTTCACTTTTGATCGTGTCAAAAAAAAAAAAAAAAAAAAAAAAAACAAAAAAAATCCGCTGCAACTATTTGAGGTTTTGGTACTTGAAGTACTTTTTGCTTTTGCTTTTTTTTTTTTTATACACAGTGAATCTCTTTTCGATAAATTTTAATGACTAAACATAAACTCAGAACAAGAACAAAAACGTATTAACAAAATAATAATATATAATTTTTTTTACGTTTATTTTATTTATGTTTAATGTCAGTACGGAAGAAATGGACTTTTCGTATTTGAACAGAACGTTTTGAATTCTGAAACACGCCTAATGTTTTATGAGAAAAATTTCCAACACACTCTGAATATGGTAGAGTCTTAATTGTTCTTAATTGTTACAACAATTTAAAAAGTAAAAATGGACATGTCAAGCGGATACATAGTTTACATCGAATTAATTTTCCCTAGGAAATTTTTCAACTTAAAATACTGTCGTCAAATATCGGGTGTCTAATAAACGCGCGAAATATACTGTCTTCAATTTATCATGCTATGTACGTTTTGTGTCGATAAATCTGCAATTAATTTCCCACTTTTTAAATCCTATTGCGTCATCTGAGTTGTTCCACTCTGTAATAGGAATTTCACCATCGCAGTCTTCCTGTTGCTTTTTTGGAATTATATCCGCAATTAAATTAAATTTCTCTTCTCCGGTGCGAACACACAGGTTTGGCTTATAAGGCATTATACACGTTTGAACGTACCATTTTTCCGTTATCTCTAACGGATTTTTAGTATCGTTATTCCATCGGATTATCTGCTGCTGGAACCCTTTTATTCGCATGTAATAACGTTATTATTAAGTTTTCATTTCACTGATGAGTATAATTATTTGCTTTTGTACAGGTGCTCTTAGAGCCGATTGCGGCTGATCCGAACACTCTAGAAGATCAACTAAATCGTGCTAAAACTATCAACAACGAGTTTGTATCTCAAGGACGGCTTGTAGACAACGTTAAACAGGTGCAAAATTTAACAGTTTTGAGCGCGTTTATTTTCTGCGTTTTTAATAGAAATAACGCTTTAGTTTATTATTGAAATAACTATGTGCATTTATCATTATTCATCAGGCACTGAATTCCTTACTAAGATCTCTGGACGGCCAAATTACCACCACAGAAGCTAGGAACTTGCAGTCCCCGGTCGAGGAAGCCGAAAGCAAATACAAACAGTTAAGCGACGCGCTAGCGGAAAAGTGCCAGCTCTTGGATACGGCTTTAGTGCAATCGCAAGGAGTTCAAGACGCGTTGGATGGTTTATTACACTGGTTGAATGATGCGGAAAATTCTTTGAAGTAAATTTAACATACACACCCTTCGTAATAAGTTGAACTTCTATTAAACTCGAATGGCTAGAGAATTGAAATTTTTAAGAGACTAACTTTTTTCGATGTAACGTTTAATAGTGATATAATAATCGATGTAATTTTTAACTTTCCTATAGAAATTTAACTAGACCAGCCAGCTTACATAAGGACCGACTAGAAGATCAGATGAGAGAACATAGAGTTCTCCAGTCGGACATTGATTCGCATCGTGGAAGCGTCGACAATGTCGCTCAGTCTGCGCAAGAATTAATCGCCACCGCTAGCAATCCTCGTTTGGCGAAAAAAATTGAAACGAAATTGAGAGACGTTACAACGAGGTTCGTACACATTTTTCTCTCGTTTTTTTTTTTTTTTTTTTTTTGTCTTATTATTATCATTGCTGATAAAGTTTTTTTTCGATGTTTGCTTATCTCATAATGCATCTTTTCAGGTTCGAAAAATTATTGGACAAAACCGCCAAACGCGGAGAATTTTTATTCGATATCCACACTAGGCTAACGTCATTTAACGAACAAGCTTCGTCGTTAGAACGTTGGCTAAGCGATGCTTTGGAAATTATTCCGGAGGCCACTGGAAATCGAATAAATGATCTGGTTGCTCAAAGAGATTCCCAAAGGCAGGCGCTGGATCAGACAGTTCGTGATGGAAAAGCCTTGATCAATAACAAAGACGTGACCGATACCACGATCGTACGAGATAAAGTCAAGGTATCGATAGTAATACGGAAATAAATTTTCTATTTAATATTTACTATTCGACGTTGAAGGAACTGAATTCCCAATGATTGTATATTGATGTCTTCTTATTCGAATTTTTCTATTTTCTACTTTGCGATTTTTCTGTTTTAATACCTGTCCCGTACAATTAAAAACCGCGTTTATATTCTGTACACTAAATTTCCTTTCGGTAAGCTGATTAATTTTTTTCTAACGATCCCTCCTCCCACAATTTACATTCAAATACATAATTTATTAGCCGTTAGGGTGTACCGGCCAATTATTGAACATGAAAAATAATTAAAAAGTTACGCTCGTTACGCGTAATCAATCCTCTTTAAGAGAAACTTCTAGAAAGGAAAAAAATCAGAAAATTATTCGTACGAATTTTATTCAATGCAAAAGCCTTTTACAAAAGTAAAATTTTATATACATACACATAATCGTGGTATTACATTTTACGCATTATTTACAAAACTATCATTCTCGTACAGAAAGAAATCCATGATGTACTTAAAAAATTGAAAAATCAAAGCAGAAGAAGAAAAATATTAGAAATTTTAAATGATAAAAAACGCAACAACAATTTTAAAAATCAGAAAAATTATTCGAAATTAAATCCTTTTCTTTATTACATTATTACAGCAGGTAGTTCTTTAAAATATCGCCTTTATAATATTTCCTCTGATACAGTGATGATGATGCATATTTTGCAATCGACAGCTACTATTTTCTCACAAATTTCATTCCATTTATATATGACGTGTCAGGAGTTTCGCTTGTTTTTCCGTACAATTGTAACGATACAAATAATGACGTAATCATTGATATTTTTTTTTTTTTTGTTTCTATATTCTCAAAAACAATGACTTTGACAAGAATTTTTATGAGTTTCGCGAAACGTTTTTACAACCGTTTTTAGCAAGTTTCTTCATTACTAACTTTTGCGTATTGATATTGTTCATTTTGTGATATGAAAATTTAACTTAAACGGATAAAATTAAAATGAACTATTTCTTAGATACTGTTGAGTACGTTTTTAGCAAGTTTCTTCATTACTGACTTTTGCACATTGATATTTTGTGAAATGAAAATTTAACTTGAAAGAATAAAATTAAAATGAACTATTTCTTAGATACTGCTGAGTATTGAGGATTATAAATTTTACTAAACTAAACGGCAATTTAATATAAAGGGGGGAACCAATAGATCCTTCCTATTTCCTCCTCTTTACTTCCGCACCTATTTCGGTATCCAATTCGCACTTTAGACTAATTCCCAAAGCGACTTTAATCCAAATCTCAAATCCAGAACATGTCATGTTTCGTAACCGAACATGTCAACTATATTTGTATTTGTTTTAAAGTATTCTTTTTTTTTTTTTTTTAATCCGTTTTTCTGTGTGAGTTATTTTTAAAGGCGGGACTTAAAACTACGATTATGTGATGTTAGGCTCTAGAAAGTCAGTGGAAAGAATTGAATCAGGTTCTGGACGAGAAACAGCGATTATCGAAGTTACGTTCGGAACAATTGGTGGCATACGAGAAGTTGCGCGATCAGGTTTTATCTTGGCTTCATAATATGGAAATTCGGGTGAACAACTTCACTACCGTTGCGGTCGAAATGGAGGTGTTGAAAAAGCAGATAGACGAACTAAAGGTTAGTCAAAATTTCATATTGAATTAGGTAATTCTTTTGCGACCAAGAATACTCGACTCCGCAACATGCCGGAGTGCGTATATTTCCAATAAAAACGTCAATTGACGCATTGTTGTATGAATCAGTTTGTGCTATATATGAGTATTTGTAATTATTTTGTAAAACTTTCTCTTCTCCTTTTGCTTGTAGCCAATTATAAAAGAGTACAGAGACTATAATTCTACGATAGACAAAGTTAACGATCTGGGTAACGCGTTTGATTCACATAGCAGACCGGAAACTCCAACTCATCGCAAAAGCGCCGTATCGCCCACGTTGAAACGAAGAAGTTTATCATCTTTAAGTGGTACGTCAAGAATTATAAATAAGTGAAAATTTGATTACTTTTTTTTCTCGTTCGTTCACTTTAAACATTTAAGAAAAAACAGTTTTTTCGTAGTTACAATTTCAGTTTTTACCGTTGGATCAGGTTAGAATGTTTTCTCTTCACGAAAAGTAACGTAAAAAAAGCGCGGTTAAAAATTTTCGCATTAATAGCAGCGGGCGGGCAGCATATATTTTTTTGGATAATTTAAACAGTATCTGCTAACGAGACGATAAAATGAATACAGCAACTGTTCTTTTAGAAGAACAATAACCGTAAACGGAAGAAGAACACATTTGTCACTCTCTGCTCTTAGCGAGAATTTCCGAAGTGTATGAAATATATCGCGTAGCCTCCTCAAGCACTATAAAACCGTCGTACGTGATGCAACGTATTATATAGAGTTAGCTGAACATTTCTGTAAACCTAGAAAATTGTATTGGTTTTTATTTAGAAGGTTTCGGATACGACTAACAGAGGAATATAGAAATAACTATTAAGAACCGACCTAATCATCTAGCTGTTTGTTATCGGAAATTAAATTCCGAAAAACATTTAAAGCAACTTACGATGTTATTATTAATGTTCCGATTTCGTGCTGGATTATCGTTTGCGAAATTTCAGTGTGTAATCGCTCGTTATTTTTACCTTGGTCATGCTATCATTTGGCGGAGATGCAAACTGATACGGAATAATCAATCGAACTAATAAGTGTCGGACGCGATGCTTAGCTCGACAATTGACTGCTGTCGAATTATTTTCACCGGCTGCCTGCCGGTCGAGTTACTATAGCGACTAGAAAACAATACGTGTTAGCTGGCCGCGAATGAAATAATCGGTGCAGTGTACGAAATGTTACGTACCCTAGACGTGTTTTATTAAACCTTTCGCGTTCAATCGTTTAACGAGAAAATTAATTTTTTTTAGCCCGGAAAGGTTCGCAAGAAAGCATCCCTTCGTCGTCACGGACCTATATTGCACATAGTCCGTTGTCGTTTACTGTCTCTAGCGGATTCAATAGCCGTTACTCTTCTCAAGATGGTTTACTTTTAGAAGGTACACTCGCCTCTATATTAGAGCATGGATTTATAATAAAAAAAAAAGCAAAGAACTTCACTTCTAACGATCGATATCTTTTTAAGTGTGCGACGATACTACTTCGGAAAATTCGTCGCTCATAACAAAAATTAATACATTAACAAAAACTCCATTCGAAGTGTACGATAAAATGATTACATACGGCGTAAACTGCAGCTTATTCATTTTTGTTTCGGAAAATTCACGGAGTATCTTCACCAAACGTTCCTGCTATTATTATATGTATGTACGTTTGCGTCTGGAAATCGTGTCTTTTTCAACATGTAAATTTACGTACAGTATGTAATTATTTTTAACCGCAAGTACGCGTCCGTATAATTGATAATAATACAGTTCGATAAACGCACCACTTGTAGCACGTATCTGCACTGCCTCGAGAGGGCTTTAATGACGTGTAGGGTTTTAACACGCGCACAGTTTATCGTCAGGCGATTAACGATGAAAATAGTTAACACACTTTAATCGTATTTGCTCTGAACAATAGACGCGGATAACTTTAGATTCTCACGATTTTTCACGCAACAGCCGAAAGATTAATATTAACTTTAATCTATATGCGTGCAAGGACATTGAATCATAGGGTAGACAGCAAGCACGCCGTTAGCCAGAGCTAAAATAAAAAAATAACCACATTTTTATTGTTGTTCTTTATTACTAGCTGTTTTTCGAACCTTTTTTTTTTTTTTTTTTTTTTAAATTGGTACCTATAAATTTTAACACGTAATCTCTATACATTCTGTTCGTTAATTACTTAATAAAATAATAAAATAATAATAAAAATAATTATATAAATAAATAACAAAAACATTAATTAAACATGAAAATTTCAAGAATTACCCTCAATTAGAAAATTAATTTTCCTTTTTGGTTTGTTTTACCATATATACGTGATTTAAACTGTTCATTCTTTATTTGTTTTTTTTTCCCTCAAATTTTATACTTTGCACCTCTAATTAATTAACATATAGTGCAGTAACTAATTTGTCTAATTAATCTCAATCTCAGGTGCCGTACGCTACATAGCGCGTTGGCGCAACCTATTCGTATATTTTTAGTTGTACCGATATAGGTTGTGTACCAGGCAATTGTAATATGCAACGCAGGTGTATACACGCAAGACTACATTCGGAACTGATAGTAATCGTTTGATTTATCGCGCTACAAGTGCAGTCCCCGTTCGGTGTGGGTCTGCTGTGTACTGACCTAGCGCGCATATGATGTACGTGGTGGTTTGCCATTGCCTTCCACGTGACTATTAGCGATTATTTATTTTATTTAATTCTTGTAATAAGTTCGTCGTCGCTCGGGATCGAACCCGTGACCGCCATATCGGAAGTCAAGCGCTCTAGCAACTAGGCTATCGCGACGAATATAAATTCCGTTTTATATTCGAGTAGCAAAGTTCTTAGTATGTGTGTTTGTGCAGATGATTCGCTTCAAAAAGTATTTGTAAACAAAATTTATAAGGAAGATAGCCCCCCCCCCCAAAAAAAATAAAAATAAACCTATTACAATTTTTATAAAATTATAAACGAACTTTGCTAGTAATATAAGTATTAAAAAAAGTGAAGAAAGATCAATAGGGCTGCTTTATGCACTCAGAGAGTACGAGAGAGAAAGTATGTGAAAAATGTGTGGTTATTTTTGGTCAAATTATGGATATGATTCTAAACTGTTATGTAATAGCACCGATCACAACATTTATTTACTTTTTCATGGAAGCAAAAAAAAAAGAAAAAGAAAGTGATATAGGAATTTGGAAAGAATGATATTGGTAATACAATACTTTGAACTTGGTGCACGTAAAAATGCAACATGGATTAAAAATAGTGAAATCAACTTTTTACCGATTTCAAAAAGAAAGGGAGGGTCTAACAAGTGTTTATCGCATATGTTTTGTTTTTTTTGTTGTTTTTTCTTTTGTTTTTTTTTCTTTTGTTTTTTTTTTTTTAAATATTTTTGCACGCGGTAACTTCGGCCCTTACGGACCAATTTTAATGATTCTCTTTATTCATCCGAAAGTGTACCAACGAGTGATAGTATCACATGAGTAAGGATGGGTCCCCCCCCGGTGAACACACAGATATTCAGTAGTCATCAAAATAAGCGTTAAAAAAAGGGAGCTCTTTAGAGAATTTTTTTTAGTAATATAACAAACGGCACAATGACACTTGAAATATATATTATCAATGTTCATTGTATCCCTCTAGTAATAAATTTATTTGTGATCCCGATCATATAATGTTCGGTTGTTCGTCGCTTTCAACTGAACAAGCTTCTTTTTATTCCTTCCTTTTACAAATCACTATTCTCACTCCATACTGTGCTTTATTTATTCTCTCCCTTCCTTCTCCTTCTGTTATGCTAGCTTTTGATTCTTTTCTGTCGGCTATCTCTGATCGTGTAAAGATCTGAGTCTCTTGCCCCTCTGTTCCATAGTTCTTGGGCCAATGTTCATGTTGACGAACCCATAATAATAATAATAATAATAAAATTAAAATAAAAATAGAAAGTTATTTACCAGGAAACATAAATTGAAAAAGAAACTGATTTTTAATGTAGCTTGACAAAATGATTACTCGAATAAAGAGAAACCACGAGCTTTGACGGAAATATTGTATGTCATTATAATTCAATTCGTTGGAAATTGTACCGGCCAGTATGGTACCATATAAAACCGATCAGTATCGCAATGAATACTGATTAAGTAGTCATTAAAATAAACATTAAAATAAAAAAGAGTATCCTTAGAGGCCATACGTTCTCTGCTTAATATAACTAGACTAAATTAGTAAATTTCTTTTAAAAAATATATATATTTTTAATAAATTGTATACTTTTTTTACAGTGGATGTAGAAACCAATAGGCAAAACTCTGTAATCCTTCATTTTTCCTAACGTGTATTTTCATATCGTCGAAGCTGCGCTTATATTTGTACTAAAATCGACACTGATGTCAAATGATTAAAAAAAAAAAAAAAACTAAAACAAGCTAGACTTAAATAATAATACAAATATTTCTACGAAACTTTTCAATTAAAACTTAAAATTTTACGTTCAGTGTGCGAGTAATTACAATTCTCATTGGTAATCCGTAATGGAAGAAAATTTTAATTCTTTTTGTCTATTTCCTAGAACCGGGATTTGAGTAAGATTGGATTATAAAAAGAAAAAGATTTAAGCAATTGATTTTGTTTTACCGTTTACCTGTCATTGTAAAGAACGTAAATTTTGAAAAAGCTGGAGAAATAACCTAACTAAGGATAGAAAATTGCGAAGGAATGAAATCCAACAGGAAACGGAGGGAATTATCCGGTAGAAGAATATCGTTTATAGACGGGTTAGGAGAAATTAAAAAACTACGATCGAGAGGGGAACATAAGAAAAAAAAAAAAGCGGAAAATTAATTTACAAAAGTGTAAAAATTTTGCCTTTTATTTTACGAGTGTTAAATTATTATTGAAGGGATTCAGTATTTTTCGAATACCGTTAAAATTAAGCAAAATATTTATGTTCCGTGTTCTTTTTTCTTTTTTTTTTTTTTGCCTATCCAGAATTAACGCAAGTTCAGCAAGAGCTTTCCGAAATAAATAATAAATACAGTTTGCTCGGCGTTCGTTTGAACGACAGGCAGGTAGAACTGGATAATGTGAAAGAGGAATTGCGAAAGCATCTGGAACACTTGAAGTCACTGTCGCAGTTTTTGGACAAAATCCAAAGATTGCTACCGAACGAAACGTTGATACCGCAATCGAAAGAAGACGCCGATAAAATGGCTAAACAGATCAAGGTATTTTATGATTAATAACGTATGTCTGAATTAGGGGAAAAAAATATAGGCTATTTTTTTTAAAAATTTATCTATAAATTTTCTTTGCTCTCTTAGTCGATTCTGGAAGAAATGTACGAAAAACAAGCCCTACTAGAAAGTACGCGGGCTGGCGTAAACGATTTACTTCGTAGGAAACCGACCGCTTTAGGTGCCGATATGTTGCATGATGATTTGCAGGAAGTTACGTCGAGATGGAAAGATTTGAATGATTCTTGTAAAAACAGGTATTATTTCAGCTCGCCATTATTTAAGACTATAGCGTTTAAAAAAAAAAAAAAAACAAAACTTGTTCTCGAGTAATATGATTCATGATGTGTTTTTTAGAATTCAGATTTTGGAAGATCTAAAAGATTTCCATGATGTCCACGATAATTTATCGAACTGGCTAGTGGCTAAGGATAAAATGATGACCGTTTTGGGTCCTATATCATCGGATTCAAGAATGGTACAAAGTCAAGTTCAGCAAGTTCAGGTACGATAATTAAAATTAATGAAACGCCTTACAACTGAAACTGACGTTATCGAAGAAACCCGTTTGTAGTTTGATTGTAATTTATGCGAATACTATTTACGCCATTGCATATTCAAGACTCATAGTGTACTGTCTACCTTTCTTATAGTTTATTTATAACGATAAATTTTTATAGAGCGACGGAGTAAGTTAAAAAACCTGAATATAAAAAAAAAAAAAAATAAAAAAAAATAACGTCTTCTAGAAAGTATTCAGTATCAAGGGAGAAACGGGTCTACGGATAGAGTACATATATCGTGATAAAGCCTTTGAAATTTCCCCATAAATTAACGACAATAATTGGCGATTATTAAATGTTCGCCTATATAAAAAAATCGCTTTTATTCAAATTTATCTTTTCATTTATCGCCGCCATTAATTTAAAAAAAACAAATAAAACATCTTCCTGATTATTAAAAAATCCGGGGTGACCACACACGAATATTTTTTTTTTCCTTTATTCGCAGTCTTATCTACTAACCGGAATGCGAATAAAAAATTTTTACGAAATAATTCTGTTGAAGGTAATTTTAAGTATTCTGAAATTTTAAGGTGCTACGGGAAGAATTTAGAACGCAGCAACCGCAGCTTAATCATTTCACGAATTTAGGAGAAAGTATATTGTCTCGCATTCCGGATCGAAAATCTGTGGACGGTCAGAAAATATCTAGCAAATTGTCGAACATACAGAAACGGTGGAACGATTTATTGTCTCGACTGGATGAGCGCGCTGAAAGTTTAGGAGCTGCTGTGGATACTTCTAGAGAATTCGATGCCGGATTAGCGAGACTTCGAGATGCTTTGCAAAACATTTCCGATCATCTGGACGACATTCCGCTCGATAAGGAACCGGACGAACAGTTACGAAAGATACAGGTGACCTATCCGAGAACATTATCCGAAATAATAGTGTGCGCTCTAGTGCAGAATCGGTGTTGCTTAAATTTTTATTCCATTTAATGTGTTTCAGTCGTTGGAGCGTCAATTAGAAGGACAGAGGCCTCTTCTGGCCGATTTAGAAGCGGCCGGTGCGCAGCTGTGCGACGTACTCAGCGATCCTACCTCGAAAACGGAAATTAACGCAAAACTAGCCGCGATTAATCGCCAGTACAACAATCTGCAAAAGAAACTGGATCATCGGAAAGCGGAAATTGAGGGATCCTTGAGGTAATCAATGTCGTTTTTCTTATTATTCATATCGTTCAGCGAATTTCTACTATAATCGTGTGCGCGGTGATGTTGCATTTAATTATTTTTCACTCTCAGGGATGGTAGACAGTTCGAAGCGTCCTGTTCTCGTACATTAGGTTGGCTTAATGAGTTGTTGAATACATTGTCAGAACGTTTGTTGATTTCGGCGGATCGCGATGTACTTCAGCAGCAGTTAGATCATCATGAAGTACGTTGCTGTTTTTTCATTTTTACTATGAATCATTATAATATGAAAACTATTTTAAAATGTACGCACAAACTCGATCGTTCCGACCTCGTCATGGGAATATTCTCTACGCCACCCCGTAGTTTCTCTATTATAGAAGAATAAATTTCAATTTTCCTAAAAGAAATAATAATTTATACATTTCAGAACGTAACAGAGAAGGTTTTTCATAACTTTTTTTTTTTTCCATATTTTACCCCACCGCAAGAATAACGTAATTTGTGTGCGTATAAACGTATGTTAATGTGTGTGTGTGTGTGTGTGTCGGTGTATGATGATCTTGATACGGATTTTCTTATTTTTTTAACCGTGGTTTTCGAGTGTTGTTTTTACTTCTGTAGTTGGTAAGTTGGCTCAGTTGAGTATAACTTTATTCGCAGATATTTGATTTAATAAAGTTAAGTTCCGGATGAAATTTTCACTACTTGATGACGTGTCCTAATACAAAAAAAACCCGTTGACTCCTTAACGTAATATTTAAACAAAATGCAATTTCGAAAAATTTATTAAACGGTAATATTACTCTTAATAGTTAACGGTTTATTTTAAAACTAATTGGTCTTTTAAAATCGAGGCACACGCTATTACACGGTATACCCTCCTCTCGTTGTATTTTATAAAGTAAGTTGGATTTCATCTCCTTCTGCACATTAAAGCTACCTGACAGTTATAAATACGTGAATAACCATCTTGAAATTTGTTGGAACGGGGGATTTGAAACAACCATAGCTCTGCTAGCAAAGATAATATACGTTTTTTTTTGTTTTTTTTTTGTTTTTTTTTAATGTTTCTTTATTAATATTATACATACATATACGTGTACGTGTGTGTGGGTGATCAGTATATCTAAGGAATTTTTATAGTATAAATAGATTGTTATAAATCCATCGCGTTCAATATGCATTTCTCCAATCGTGTTTTTGCACTTCGAATTAACGAAGTGTGTAGTGTGTCATTTTTATACGATTATGCGCAGATTTTATTTATTTTGTACTTATATTCGCGCAGCCAATTTATCGGGACGTAACGAATAAAGAACACGAAATCATCATGTTATTAAACAAAGGAAAAGATTTGTTAGCACGCAATAGCCAACAAAATCGAAACGATACGAAAACTTTACAACGAGACATTGACAAAATACAACAGCAATGGGACAGGATAAGAAAAGATACCGTCGACAGGCAAACTAGACTTCAGACTTGTATGGTTAGTAGAATAAACGTTTATTTTTAGAACGATTAATCTTTTTTTTGTAATTCAATTTTTATTAAATAGCTGCTAATTTTTTCAACAAAACATACAAAACATTTTTTTCATTGGAATTTTTTTCTTTTTGAAATGCATATACTGTTGGTAAATATACAAAAAAAAAAAACAAAAAAAAACGTAATAATTACGAATAGGTTCGTATTTTATTTATGAAATTGTATTTTTTTAAATTTAAACATGTTTAAAATTTCTGCTTACAATTTAATTATCGACTGCCGATATTTATTTCACCCGTTTCGTTTTCGTTATTGTCTTTTTTTTTAAACATTTCTCAAAACTATGAATTAACTTAATCGCGTTGACTTATTACAAATTTTAGTACATTAAACATATTCTAAGTAGTGTTTATAATAATTCACACACCAAATAGTGTTAAATTTTACTGCTACAATAAATACTATTATTTTCCTTCGTAGTTCTTTTAATACCGTTTTCACGCTTAATAAAAGGAAAAATAACGATTACATTATTCTATCGTTCCGAGTTACATGTTTATGTATGTTATATAAATTCACAGGAACATTGCCGGAAATATTATAAAGCTCTGGAAAATTTCATTCCGTGGCTATCCCAGGCAGAGAATAAATTAGATCTCTTGCGGCCAGATACTTATAAGAGGAAAGATGTTGAAAAGCAACTGAGAGAATTATCTTCATTCAGAAATGATGTTTGGAAACATTCTGGCGAATTTGAAAACATGAGAACGCTTGGCGAATCATTTATAACAGCCTGTGATGTAGACAAAGACATTGTTAAACAAGAAATTGCCGCAGTCAAAGCTCGCTGGGACAAATTAAATAACGGTAATATTCGACGATTTAATCTGTTTTTCGTTTGGTATTGTCAATTTACTATTATCGTAGTTATTTTCTCTGATACACACTCTTGCTACAGTAGTAAATAATAAGCGAAACTATAATAAATACTACGCGACTACTTGATTTTTTTTTCTTTTCTTGTATTATTGTATTATAATATTAAAAACAAAACATTATGAGAAATCAAATTTTATCAAACTATGGAGAGTCGATTTGTAGCTGAATTTAATATTTGTTGATACCTAATTATAAAACTACAGATTTCGTGTCTTTAATTTGAAGTACATGAATATCTCCCAAAGTATTTAAATATGCGAAAAATTTTTTATTCGTTGCATACTATTTTATAAGTTTAAATCCATTTGAATTGTATGATTTATGCATAATTATGTATTTTTGGTTTATTTTAGATGCGCTGTTTTAAAAGAAATTCATTAATGCGTGATTCTAGTTAATACATTCTATTTACAAATTTTATTATATAGATTTATTTGAAAGAACTCAGTGGTTAGAAGATACGGCTCGCAGACTTACCGATTTTAATGAAAGTTTAAGAGATTTGGCTCATTCGGTGCAGCGATGTGAAGACAAATTAGCTTCTCACGACGCGCTAGCGGGCTCAGCAAAAGATCCAAAAATGCTGGAAAGAATTAAGGTGCTAATGGTTTTATTTTATTTTCTTTACCATCGTATTTTCACTGTTTACCTTGCAATTTATATTTACTTTCGTATTATACGAATGCAGCAGCTATATTAATGATGATAAAGAAAATAACTTGTACATTTCCTTTATTAAAATATAAATAGAAATATAAACAGATAATAAAAAATTGTTATTCGAACATGCTAAAATTGTTTGCTTTATTGTAAAAATTCGCCTTAAATTGGAACATTTATTTCTCTTTATTTCCCAAAATCGATTCGGATAAATGTACTTTTATTGTATATTTAAAAAATTGAACATATCGCAGGATGACGAAAATATTTTTTTATGGTACAATTTGCAAAAACGTCATGCTTTATGAGAAAATTGCTGCGACGCGTTTGAATACTAAAAAGTTTTTATAAATCCTATTGCACAGCGTGGAAGTAGCGACATCCGCAGCAAAAATGTCGTTAAAATATTTCCAATCGCGTGAAATACAGAAGACGTACGAAAATATTCTAGACATTGAAAATGAGGACAAGTCTAACACGAAACGGAAAATACTAAAAATGTAGGTAGAAGTACGGAAAGTATCAGATTTTTATTCTTGCCATTTTATTAGAGGTAATAAACTGTTAAAATTAATTGTTTATCGAAAAATCGGAAGCAAAATATAAAAAGTTGTATATGTATGTGTGTATTTATATGCATAGTTGTTGCGAATATAATAAAATAGAGTAGGGTACTAAGAAAATCTGAAAAAGTAAAAGCGTTGGGGCTTGGTACATTATAAAAAACTTATCTTCGCAATCCTCAATGTCCCGCCAAGGGTACTTGACTCACGTTTTAATATTTGGGAAACGGTAAGAGATGTATACACACACACACACACACAATTTATTGGGAGGTATAATTAAAAGTATAAAGAGATAAAGGCAAAAAAAAAAAAAAACAAAACAAGTGTTATGCTTAAAGAAGAAGAATAATACCAGGAATTGTAGAAGAAAGATAATTTTCTTAAATATGAACAAGAAGGAGTCGGAAAAGAAAAAAAAAGTGCCTAGTGTATTTCCGCGTTGCATCACTACTTTGTGTCCGATGATGGAAAATGCAGGCTTGTTAAAGCGTCAAATGCCAAGGCTGAGCCAAAACAATTGCAACTACTCTTCATATGGAGTACGGTACATAAAGTAGCGGTCAAGAAACCAGTGAAACATGAAGTTCATTCTTTTTCTAACAGAACAAGCGTAGTTAGCGCCATTATGAGACATCTGTGTAAACGAAGTGTAGTTAAAGTTTCCCTTACAGACTAAGAAATATTCTTACCTCAAATTGTCTAGTGTCTGATTTGTCGTCAGCATCCGCAGGCTCCTTTTCAAAGTATCGGCCGTTCTTCGAAATGCACTTGCGTATCCTTTCGGGTCACTTTTCGAAAAAGGGATCAATACTTTCAGGACTATTGCTAAATGCTTTATGCCATCATCGCAATATTATGACCTTGTTTAAACTTTCCGTACTGTGTATACAGCTGAGATTTCTGGTATGGTGTCCACCGGTGATAATTTCCTTCGAATATCACAATAACGAATTGCACATCTTTGTTCGAGTTTGATGTCCATGTTATCAACTGATAAGCGCACAATTCACGTACAGTATAGTCTGTATGCGAACTCTAACTATACTTCGTTCACACAGTTCTATTTAATGACGCTCGTTATTTGTTCTGCTGTCAGAAAATGAACTTCACGTTTCACTGGTTTTTTTACTGATAGATAACGTCTATACTCCTTAAGCGGAGAGTGGTTACAGTTGTTTTAGCCCACCCTTTGTATATTGAATTTTTGTAAATCCGGTTTTGTTAAATAATAGATTAAGAAATATTTTAACGTAAAACCGTAATTTCCTCTTATGTTTACATATAAGCTTTTGTAAGTACTACTTGAATATTTTTTATAATTCCTATACTCAAAATAAAGTAAAATTAGTAAACACCTGAAATATATAAATAAATAAATTCTTTCTTTGGAAAAACTTTTTCAAGAACATTCTGTCATCATTAATAAGTCTCGATTTTTTTCTAGATGTAATGTCAACATTGAAAGGAATAGAAATAAAATTTCGCGCATTTTAATTACTTATTATATCGTAAAATTTTTATTTTTTTTATTTTTTTATTTATTTTTTTTTTTGAAACTTAAATTATCTTTATACTTTTCCAGTTGTTCCACTCATCCTTCACCATAATTCTCATTCGTTCCATTTAATTGACTAAATATGTGTTGCATCATTAGCTCTTCTTTTTTTTTTTTTTTAGAGCCTTGTTCAACTTCCTCTGAAAATCCTTAACATTTTTGATATGGCATCTGACTTATAGGGTTGTTAGTTTTCTCTTTAGCAGCACTTGTATTTCAGTTATTTTTATCAGTTCTCTTATTTTCATAGTGTAGCAAATAGCGCGTTTTTTTTTTGTTTTTTTTTTTTTTTTAATTGGCGGTTTTAAAGCAATGCTTATAATGCTCTATATATTCTTTAAAATTTAGGCTGTAAAAGAAGAAGCCAGCAAATTAAGGAAACCATTGGCCTCATTGAAACAAACTGCTAGAGATTTAGTTGACGAAGCGACCGAATTAGGCGTTCCGGGTGCATCCCATCTGCTGGATGACGTTGATGAACTTTCAGAAAGGCTAGATGATCTGCAGGCCAAACTGGGAGACCGCTGCAATCAGTTGCAATCGGCGTCTACTGCTCTGGCTCAGTATAATGTAAGTTTTATACGCGATGAATGGTGTAGGTTTTTTTAAAGGTTTTTTTTTTTTTTTTTTTTTAGTTACGAGCGAGAAAAAACGTTCGAATGAACGAAAATTTACAAACTGAATTTTTTTTCTTAGGAACGGGTGAAAATTTTGGGTATAAACATCAATGCTCTCGAACAAGAACTAGACTCCATGAAGCCGCCAGCTCGCGATGTTAAAACTGTGCGAAGTCAATCGGAGGACGTTGGAAAATTAATTAAAAAGGTATCTTTTTCTCGTTGATTTATATAGAGATCTACATCGGATATTTGTCAAAATTTCGATTTAATTCTGAAACAACTATGCGTGTTTCGTGTATTTTAGATCGTACGCACTGTCGATGAAGTTGCTGAAGCTGCTGAAGCCGGAGAATTCCTCGTCGATTCCGGATTTGCCCCTGATACCGCTACGACTAGAGACCAGACTGAGAACCTTTCGAAACAACTGAATAAATTAGATGAACGCGCTCGTAATCGTCAGACCACCTTGGAGACGATTTTAGATAAACTACTGGATTTCCAAAAGAAACACGGTGATGTGCTTAGTGATATAACTCAGGTATATTATATTATAATTTTAGCGCATTATCTTTCATTTCTTACGATTTACGCGTTAATCGGTATATAATAATACGAAGATACACTTTTATGTAACTTTGATTTTTGTGCATTTCATTCTCTGTATGAAAATTTCACGATATTGGTTAACATTGGAAATGAAAGTTTTGTTAAACGCACGGTGCGTAAAAAATAAATTTTATTTCTGAGACAATAACAAATATAACGACGAAAAATAATATTTTTTTCGGCAATATTCGGAAAGTATAACTTCCTCTAAATGAAGAAAAAGTTATCCTTCCAGTCGTCTTCTGAATTGTGCTGTATTCAGAACGCTCCATTACATGAAAAAAAATTAATAAAGAAATTATTTTATACTTTCACGACATTGCGGCTTGAGAATGTAAAAGCGTTGAAAAATTCTAGGAATTAAAATGAATTTAAAACAATGAATTATATAGTGAAATTTTTTAAAAATCAAATATCTTTTCAAATCTTACGCGAAAATAATTTATGAAAATTAAATGTAAACAACGTGTAATAAAACATTCGAGTACAATGTCGAATAAGTGAAAGTATCCTAGGCGAAGGAAGGGGTAATAAAATTTACATTTAAATGATTGATTTTCCAAGCAGTTATCGCGCTACTCTAACTATATACATTCTACATTACACTACGTCTATTTAAAATTAACGCATTTATTTCGAGCAGTTGAAATTGTGATAGTAATTTGCAAACACTTTAATAATAATCGGTTCAGCACATTTTTGCTCGATGGTTTAACTATATTTTACTTTTTTTTTGTTTTTAAATCGTAATCGACATAATAATGCACCGAAAGTATGAAAAACGTATTAATGACTCTTTCTCGGTAACTAAAGTAAACGGTAATGTCACTCTAGACAAGCGAAGAATTCAGACGTTTGAAACCGGTCGGATCGGAGGTAGAAACCATAAAATCGCAACAAGAGGAATTCGCCAATTTCCGAAAGTTGTTAATTGAACCTTTATCGCAGACTGTAGATTCCGTGAATAAACTTGGTCAGAATCTGATACAGTCTGCTGTAGACGGAGTAAACACGACTAATCTGGAAAAAGATTTGGAAAAACTGAATGATCGCTGGAACGCGTTCAAAGAAAAAGTAAAATTATTGTTTTCTATTGTTTTATTTTCAATTCGTCGAAATTATCAGAAAAATGTGTACACTTTTAAAAGTAAACAATAAGTTCTCGAAGTGATGCAGTGTATGTTGGGCTTTAGTTGAACGATCGCGACCGAAAATTGGATGCCGGGCTATTCCAATCTGGTAAATTCCAAGAAGCGTTAGATGGTCTTTCGAAATGGTTAACAGATACCGAAGAAATGGTAGCGAATCAGAAACCACCGTCGGCCGATTACAAGGTCGTTAAAGCTCAACTCCAAGAACAAAAGGTAGTAAAATTATTCATTATTATTGCCGGTGTGTTCTTTTGCTTTTTCTTGTTATCGATACGTTAAGTATTACCTGTAATCTGCTACAAAAATCGTCCAAAGTGCGTCATAAAAACTCCATTTAAATATCGAAATATTTTACATCCTTTTTATTTAAAATTACGCATTGGTTACTTTTTTTTTACTTTTTTTTCCTATCTTCGATGATGATTAATTGCCGAATCTGGATAAATAGCTGTTGCATATTTTTAAATCATTGTTTAGTTCTTGAATAAAATGCTAATGGATCGTCAAAATTCGATGTCTTCGCTGTTTGTAATGGGAAATGAAGTTGCGGCCGGCGCTGATGCCAGCGAACGTAAAGCTATTGAACGTCAAATGCACGATTTAATGCAAAGATTCGATAAACTATCTAACGGCGCTGCACAGAGGATGGATGCGTTACAACAAGCTATGGCTGTGGCTAAACAATTCCAGGTATACATTTAACCTGTTAATATTTCTATCGTAGCAGTATAGTCTCTGGAAGCCGTTATTATCTCTGCACTACGTGTTCCTTAATAATTCCTCTTCTAATCTGTCTCGTGCAGATTTTGTCTGTCGGCAACTTGACTCTGGTTTATTCTGTCGTTATTTGTAATTTCAATTAAAAAATTAAATCCTCGAACCGATAACAAGAATAACAGACAGAGGAGAAAAGAGCACAAAATAGAATAGGATGCAGAGTAGGAAGCCGAATGTTAATTAATACAAATTTGAAAAGTATAATAGGACGTTGAACGGACAAAGTCATAAAATGTCTCTCACCGTGTTGCTGACTTGTACCCAAACTGATTTATATACTTTAATAGAACTCTGCCCGAGCGTTTGTGTATGATTTAACTTGAACTCTAAAATCTTTAATTTCTATAACGGCGGGTCTATTTTCATGATAAGTAATATTTATATTTATTGCCGGTACATTTTAGTTAGCGTTAACGAAATGCATAAAAATATTTTTATTATGTAATTCAGTTTACTGAGAGGGTAAAGCTATATCTGTAAAATTTTTGGAGGATCTTGAACTCCGTAAACCTCTTGAAGTCAGCGCGCATGATTACAAATGTAAATATTAGACGTGAAATAAATTTTATGACTCAGAACTATTTAAATGGGGAAAAGGAGTAAATCAACCTGTTAATAGGTTTTATTTACTTTTAAAACAACAAAAGTTGCCATTATAACGGTGAAATATTTAAAATGTAAATAAAACAACTTCAAAAAACTAAAAAATTTAATTTGAAATTGTTGGATTTGTTATTGTTATTACACAAGCGTCGGAATATTTGTGTAAACTCTTGTACAATTCTAGTAACCAGGAAAGCAGGCGAATTTGGACGAGAAATTTGAAAATTGTAATTAAGTGACCACCATATAAATTAGCAGACAAGCAATAATTCGTGCCTCCTTTAGATAATCGGACGATATAATCTGTCTCTTTTTTCTTTTCTAGTACTAAAATGAGATATATTTTGCGAAAAAACGTTTTTAGCGCATAGTTGATTCAAAATCTATTTTTGATATGTTTATTATTGATAATTCTTTAAACTAATAGCAACAAACAGGGTGTGTACACTTTATATATTTTTACAAAACTTGTTTTTTATACGATTCATCCTTTCAGAAATGTTTAAATAAAACTCCCCTGTTGCAAACTCTTCAGAGAAGATATGTCCATTTGAAGAAAACGAAATATAAATACTCAAAGCCGCTGACTTCACGTTCAGATAATTCGGATTTTTGCCTTTTGACAATGGTTCGAATTTGAAATTGGGCTATATTTTACATAATTAATTTCATTCATAGTAATCTAAATATATGAATGTGTAGAGGTATTTCTCTTCTTTGCGGATTGTTTCGTATGAGAAGCAAGTGATACAATTAAATTTGAGCCTCTAATTTTCTTCATTTTATTATTTCACCTTCTAATATTCGTTCCTTTTACATTTCGAAAATTCGCGTTTGTATGTGTATGTTTTTTTGTTTGTTTTTTTTTGTTTTTTTTTTTTTTTTTGTAATAAAACTGAAGTTTTTCTGGATGCAGTTGTATTTCTATTTAAGTTTCCCGGCATCTTCTGTAAATATCGGAAAAATAATAATCAGCTCAGCGGTGAATTGTTTCAAGATAATCGCAGTCAAATCACCGAAATGATTGTTACGTCGAAAACCATTGTATTTATTTACATTGTTCTAAAAACGGCCACGTTTTTTTCCTCTGTTACGTAGGATAAATTAATTCCTGTTTTGGAATGGTTAGATTCAACGGAAAAGAAAGTAAAAGATATGGAGCTAGTACCGACGGATGAAGAGAAAATACAGCAAAGAATAAAAGAACACGACGTAAGTATATTTTAAATTTCTTTAAACTACCCGTAAGTTTTTTTAAAAATATAAAAACGCAGCTCTTTATTTTTTCATTGTACCGTTTTACGTGATTATCGTATTAATATAGGTACGTTTATTGTCGAATAAAAGTCATTCAGATAATCCGTTTATAGAGAGGGACAGGTTACAGACTCGTGAAATTGAACATTTGAATTTTTCACTTTCCATCGATATATTATAATTTTCTTTGTTTTCTTCTGGACGTATTTTTATTTATTTCTTCAAATTTTAGTGGAAATAACTTTCCATTAGTTTAAAAAATATCGGAACCAAGGTAAAATGTACTGTTGAAAGGTATTCGAATTGTAAGTAAAAATCATTTTAGAAAATTCTTGGGTGATGCTTTGCTAGGTGGTACCATGTCACGGTATCGATATTTTAAAATAAACCCTTTTAATGTATTATTTTTTGTAACAGGCTTTGCACAAAGATATAATTAAAAAGAAACCTACTCTCACCGAGCTGACCGATGTGGGAAGTAATTTAATGGCGTTGGTTGGTGAGGACGAAGCGACGGGAGTTGCCGATAAACTACAAGACATTGCTGATCGGTACACAGCGTTAGTCGACAATTCCGATAACGTCGGGCAGTTGTTGCAAGCATCGCGATCTGGCTTAAGACATTTGGTATTAACATACCAAGATCTACAGGTATAATAGTCGATTGAATATTAAACGAACGCTTGTGCTATATCTGACAATATTCGAAACAAAATATATATATATATTCATTTTACTCCGTAGGCTTGGATAGAAAGTACTGAAAACAGATTGAATAAGTATAAAGTTCTTCCTGTTCACACTGAAAAGCTTCTCAGACAAATGGAAGATTTGGTGGTATGCGCTCATTTTCCATTGATCTTTTTAATCGCTGCCTCGAATTTTATGTTGTAAAAATATCAGCTGTTTTAAAAAGTGTTCTCGTATGGTGTTTACTTATTAAAAATTCGAAGAAATTATATAACCACTTGTAATTTGCAGGATGTTTCGGAAGACATTTCAAATAAGCAGTCTGACGTTGATAGTACCGTTGACAGTGGCCTGGAATTGATGAAACACATCTCAAATGATGAAGCGATACAACTAAAAGATAAATTAGATTCTTTGCAGAGACAATACAACAATCTAACTTCGAGAGCGGCTGACTTGTTGAAACGGGCACAGGTACAATATTTGAATCGATTTAGAGTCAGTTATTTCGCGCTTACTAGTAAAATACAATGGAAATTAAACTAAAATAATCGAAAATTGTACGTAATTTCTGCGCAGGAATCTCTGCCTCTAGTTCAACAATTCCATAATTCTCATAATCGCTTGGTAGACTGGATGATGGACGCGGAATCCCAATTACAAGTAGCCGAACCAAGAGAAGACGATATTGCTCGTTTGGAATTGGATATTCAAGGTATGTTTTTGATTTCTGTTAAAACATTTCCAAAAATACATTTGACCGATTTGTGTTCTTCCGAGTTATTTAATTATTTACGAGCTGAATAACTGTCGCAATTAAATCGCCATCAATCAGCAATGTACACGTAAACTAAAGAGAATTTGACGGTTCTTTTTTAGTTCAATATTAATTTTTGAGTAATTTTTGCTTTAGAATTCCGACCGATTTTGGAGAACATTAATTTGATTGGCCCACAATTGTGTCAAATGTCGCCGGGTGAAGGAGCCGCGACAATTGAAGGTCTTGTAACGAGAGACAATCGTCGCTTCGATGCTATTGCCGAACAGATACAGAGAAAAGCCGAGCGCATTCATCTGTCTAAGCAAGTGTGTAATCGAATTTTAATTTTTCATCGATAGTTTGGAAATATAGAGATTTTTTAAATTTATAAAGAAAACAAAATTATAAATTACCGTATTTTATTGGCATGTTTTCTGTTTTTAAAGCGTTCGTTGGAAGTTATGGGAGATATAGATGAATTACTGGACTGGTTCCGCGAGGCTGAAAATCAACTGAGGGAATCTGAGCCACCAAGTTCGGAACCGGACATCATTAGGTTACAACTAAAAGAGCATAAAGTTCTCAATGATGATATTTCCAGTCAGAAAGGTCGCGTCAGAGATGTTTTATCAACAGCTAAAAAGGTAGCGTAAATCAAAATTTTTGCTTCCCCAAATAATGCTTAAAATTTTACCAAAAACGAATTGTAATGGATGTGTTTTTGATTAAATTAACAAATTCATTTTCTTGAAAAGATGCAAACCTTGTTATTTTCTCTATCGTTCTTTATTTTGCACTGAAATCGTGGCTTTTATTTATTTTTTTTTACAATACTATTAAAAACTAAATAATAGAGAGAAGATATAATCAATATTATTTATAAGGAAAAGGACAGTTTGATAATTTTAAAACTGCGGGATTGTATTTTGACTCATTAATAATATCTAGGATTAGATACGGAATCGAAATTTGGAATGAGGCAAAAAAAAAAAAAACGGTTATTAAAGGAATAAGCTACAAAAAAAATATTTAAAAATGTTTTTACCGAACTGGAGATAACGGATACTAATTGGTGGGATAATAATAAAGAAATGTGAATAAAATGTTGTTTTATTACAATAAGCTATCAAGGTATAAAACAGAAAAAAGAAGATTACCGACAAGGGAGATGTGGGACTAGGAACGATGGCAAATTATGTTTTATAAGACCTAAAGAGATTAACAATAAAATTGACAGTATCGAAGAGGAAGTTTTGAGTCATATATTGGATAATATACTAAAGGAAATTAGAGACGAATGCAATTTGAACGTGTGGAAGAACAAAATAAAAAATTGGTTGATAGCTTGATGCAATGAATGAGAAAGGAGTAGAAGAAGGAAGGGAACGGTGATAAGACTAGAGACTAAAGGGGAAGAGAGTAAATGTAAATGATGTAAAAATAACGGGGGGCTTTTTGGTTCTTAGGTTGCATAGTGGCTGCTTCTTTTAGCTGCATACCTTTTGGAAAAAAGTGTATATGTTGTTTTAGGATGTATGTTGGGTATGAATGTACTTGTTTAAGGAATTAGACGTAGTTTAGTGAAAATAGAAATTAAATGTAATTAAGTAATATGTATAAGGCGAATATGATGTATTAGCTTTAAAATGTGTATTTATGAAATAATTATATTAGGAACCCACAGACGGGGGAAATTGCCTTGTGGGACCCACAAATTATTTAAAATAATAAAAATATATATATATATTTTATATGGTGGCCTTCATAAAATCTACTCAATAACCTCTTTATTTTCTTTTTATTTTGTGTTTTATGATTTATTGTAATGATTATCCGCGTCATTCTCATAAATTTCCCCACAGTTGCGTTAAAAATTTGTATTCGATTATATTATCATCCTATAGTTATTATTATTATTTTAACAGACTTGTAAAATCGATTATAGAAAAAATTTCATACGCTTTATTGTTTCAACATCGGTGTAGCACTTCGAAAACGACATATTAAAATGTAATAATAAAATACAAATATGCATTACTATTAGTTAGGTTTGGATAATTTTTCGCAAATTGATTTTTAGTGTTAAACAAGTACGGTCTATTTGATAAGTTCTTGGCCTTTCCTGGCCTTTCTTGGCTTTGTTTTTGAATTCTATCAAATCTTGATAGACAAAACAGTAGAATTTAATAGGAAAAACCGATATTATACCTTAATACCACAGATTGGTTCTGTTATGTGAATTGATCAAGCTGTGTACGGTACTAATTTCTAATACTAACGATCAAAATTACTAGTAATTATTAATTTTCTTTTTTCACAACAATCAATGATTTTTGACCAGTAGGAACGACAATTGATCCAATATCTTTTTTTAGACCAGAACTCTGTTTTCTTCTACGTTGGCCATCTCAGAATAATTTTTCGGGGAAATGCGCGCTAGTTGGCTAAATCATTCCTTTTCGGCAACAAATTTGCTACCTTAAAGTTAAACATTTTCAGTTAATTTTTTTTTTTTTTTTAATTTCATTTATTTTATTTCTGAAGTATGTACACTGTACATATATATTTATAACTTTCAAATCGAGTTAATTAATTGCTTCCAAAAATTGTTTTAAACCTAACGTATTTTATGCATACGCTTTCTGATGCAGCATCATCTATATCCAATATTAATTAAAAATAGTGAAACAGATGTTATACATTTTTTAAGGTATGCTTTAATTTAGTCCTTCATTTAAAAATATACATTTTTTAAAACTGTTAATAACGGTCGAATAGCCTTCCATAAAATATGTACAACTCAAGTACGTACTTTCTTAAAATTATTTTCTGAATTTGTAACAACACTATTGTAACCATCATTGAGTCGATAGTTCGCTGTTGGTCGGCAGGTCAAATCACGTGTTATATAAATATATTTAAAGTTAAAGACAAGAATTACGTACTGTGGAATAGTGCTATTTCTTACAGTATTTTTGTTGTCGTTTTTTTCCCTTCCAATTCAAATTACTTAACAAAAGGTAAATTTTTATGAATAAAAAATTTTTCCCACGAAATATTAAAATACAAATTGTAACCATTGAATTTTTTAAATGACAATCATTCGTTATTATTTATTTTAAACTTATTTCTTTTATTTCATCCGACATTCTTCTGTCATCCAAAATTCTGTCCGAAAATTTCACTAAAATAAATTTTTTCTTTCATACGCAATCCTTCTTTTCGATAAAATCTAATATTGTCTTATTCTGATTTGATCGGCTAGACGCGCGCGAAATTAACAAAATTAAATCACTTTCTTAGGATTATAAACCTTTTTCTTTCAGTTTTGTCAGCAATTGTTCTCTTATGAGTGCGTTAACTTCTTTTACATTAGGTTTTAAGAGAATCCGCCTACAACGAAGACATTTCAATTATACGCGAAAAAATGGAAGATCTGAAAGATACGATGGATACTGTGTCGAACTTAAGTTCAGATCGTTTGGGTATTTTAGAACAAGCGTTACCATTAGCTGAACATTTCCATCAATCGCACGCTGATTTGGGATGCTGGTTGGATGATATGGAAAGACAGGTTGCTATGTTAGCCATGCCAGCGCTCCGACCAGATTTGATAGCGCAACAGCAAGACAGGAACGAGGTACTATATTTGCGAATACTTAAATAGTAACTAACGCACAATATAATTGAAAAATTACGTGATATACAAATATTATCGTAGTAACACTTTCATTGTTATTGTTGAAAGGTAAAGGTTTTATATTTTTTTTTTGTTCAGTGGCTTTATCATATGCTAATAAAATAAATCACTTATATAGATGTTCATGCAGTCCATATTGGAGCATAAACCTCTAGTAGATAAACTAAACAAAACTGGAGAGGCATTAGTAAGATTATGCAATGCGGAAGAAGGCGCAAAAGTCCAGGATATATTGGACAGTGATAATGCTCGCTACGCCGCCTTAAGACAAGAGTTACGGCACAGGCAGCAAGCACTGGAAAAAGCATTACAGGTGATTTTTACGCACTTTAAAAATAAGCCGTTTAATTAAATTTAAAAAAAAAAAATGAAATAATGATAATTTAGAAAATAAAATAAAATAATTTCATGCGCTAATCTTAATTTGTATAGGAAACTAGTCAGTTTAGTGACAAGCTGGAAGGCATGTTACGCGCTTTAGCTAATACCGCCGATTTGGTCTCGAATGTAGAGCCAATTTCAGCACATCCTCCGCGTATCAGAGAACAAATAGACGAAAATGCGACTTTAGTTGAAGATTTGGAAAAACGTGAGGAAGCTTTCGAAGCCGTTAAAAAAGCCGCTAACGACGTCATCAATAAAGCACCGAATGCTTCTGACCCGGCTGTTAAAGGTAAACTTAAGTTATATTTGCGCCTATGTTGTATAAAATGTTTCCCTTCGGTTGCCTTTTTATAATGCTTATTATATGTTTTCGGTAGACATGAAACGTAAATTGGATAAATTGAACAGCCTTTGGAATGACGTACAGAAGGCTACAAGCGATCGAGGAACAAGCCTCGAAGAGGCATTGTTATTGGCGGAACGATTCTGGGAGGAACTACAAGCCGTTATGGCCACGTTACGCGATCTACAAGATTCGTTAAGTTCTCAAGAACCCCCGGCAGTACAACCTGTTTTCATCCAACAACAACAAGAAGTATTGCAAGAAATTAAGGCTGAAATTGATCAGGTAAAATTTCATGTCCTCATCTTAGTTAATAAATGTTATAGAATTTATATTAAAAAAAAAAAAAATGTAAAGTTGCATCAAAATTGTTTTGGTGAATATATATATATATTGCATTTATGATATTTCCGTTAGTGCCAAATAATAATAATAATAATAATAATATACATCTAATAAACTTTAATATTACAGACAAAACCAGAAGTAGAACAGTGCCGTGCCAGCGGACAAAAGTTAATGAGAATATGCGGTGAGCCAGACAAGCCGGAAGTTAAGAAGCACATCGAAGACCTGGATCACGCTTGGGATAATATTACAGCGCTGTTTGCCAAGCGAGAGGAAAACCTAATTAACGCCATGGAGAAAGCGATGGAATTCCATGAAACGTTACAGGTAAAAGTTCTTTCGAGTTTTTCTGTTACTTGTTATAGTGTTGGGGGGGGGGGAATTAATGCGGAAACTTACTGATTTTAACTACCTTAAAATCTACAATAAAATACAATTGTTTTTTTTTTTCTTTTACCTTATCATCGATTCGCAATCTTGCAATAAATCCTAAGTTCTCAATATTTATTTCGTTGAAATTCTCAGTTACATTTACCGAATAATAAAAAAGGATTCTCTAAGCTTGGTATCTTCTCTTAGGTATTCTATATCAATAAAATATGTTTCACGGAATTTTACAATTAGAAAAAGAATGCGGCACATATTTATAAATAGTTTAAAAACTGAATTCAATGTGTCTCAGAAATCGACGGCTTTTTCAAATTGTTCGAACGGTTTTGAAAAACTCAATTTCAGACCTGCTAATTTATTTAATGACGATAAGTTCGTATCAACATTGATGACGGGAAGGAATTTACTCTGCGACATGTTAAAATTGACTTAACTTCAAACCGATTTATAACGGTTTGTGTATTAAACTTGTAATCAGAATTAGTTATCTGCATGAAAATTACATAATTTATAAATTTACACACTCGGAAAAATTTGTTTATCATGGCTTAAAATTACTAGAAAAAAAAAAAAAAAAAATCAGTGACATCAATGTATAATATATATTTATACATATCAAAAGCTTTTATTCTATTTCCCTTTTCTTCAAAGTCCATGTTTTTGAACCGTACAGTTCGCACTCTAAACTTTTTTTTTTTTTTTTTTTTTTTTTTTGAAGTTAAGCCCATTTCGTTACGCGACTATATTTCTCTATTTGATAAACATCACATTTTTGTCATTCGTACTATTTTATCTTACCCCTTTTCACTGTTATTTCTCTTAAATTCTTTTCTATTCTATTTACGCTTGCTTTAATTTTTCTAATCTTCCTCCGCTGCTTAGTGTCCGTTTTTTTTTTCCTTTCCTTAATTTTTATTATCTCTTTTCCAATCTTTTTAATATTTCTTTCATTTCGCGCAAAGCTAACGAGTTAATGTGTTTTGAAATGCTAGTTATCCGATTCAGTTCGTAATAACATATCTTTTATGGATCGGAATTCTTGCGTATTTTTTATTAAAAATAATTATACCATTTCAGGATATACTAGAATTTTTGGATAAAGCGGAAAACAAATTCGCGAAACTCGGTCCAATCGGTTCCGATATTGAAGCGGTTAAGCATCAAATCGGCCAATTGAAACAGTTCAGATTGGATGTTGATCCACATATGGTGAAAGTTGAAGCGCTTAACAGGTAATAATATCGCCTAGTTATTTACTTTATATTCTTGTACTATACACGCAGCGAGAAAAACCCTCTTCTTGTGTTTTTTTTCGCCCCTATTAATGCAATAAATAATTTTTTTCATGCCTTACTTGTTGGAATCGCAGATCGCTAACGTGGTAAGAACGTTATTATCGTTTATAGTGTTTAGTCAATGTTGATGTTCCGTTTGCGAGCTTTTGCTATACTTGTAGATTATTTCGATTTTATTTTAACAAATTAAGCTATAACTATATAAAAGTCTTTTTCGTAGTAAATTACATAAAGTCTTAACAGTTTTTTTCTTTAAATATTTAAAAAAATATTCCGTAGCAATAAAGTGTTTCTATAAAATACATATGATTTTTGAGTACACGCAAATCTTTATTACTTTTCCTTTTTTAGCGTCGCATGAACTTTCAATTACGATTTTTTTTTTTTAAAAAAAAATAAAAAAATAGTAACCCCGTTAATATGTTGTAGATAAAAGTTAATCGCGTGTACTTGAAAGGAAATTATTCCGTCTCATTTTGGCATTAGAGAAGTTCCTGAACCGCACTAGCAATTATTTTTAGATTTTTTAATGCAAAATTTCCCCTGTAAATAGGCAAGCTCAAGAATTAACTGAAAGAACATCAGCTGAACAAGCTGCCGCATTGAAGGAACCATTGGCCAGTGTCAACAGACGTTGGGATGATCTATTAAAAGGCGTTGTAGAACGACAGCGACAACTGGAGAACGCGTTACTCCGGCTTGGTCAGTTCCATCATGCTTTAGCCGAACTGGTAGCTTGGATTGAAGCTACTAATAAAACATTAGATAACGACTTAAAACCGGTTGCTGGCGATACTCAATTATTGGAAGTCGAACTTGCAAAATTGAAGGTTAACAATTTTAAGAAAATTTCGATGGAACGATTGTACTCTTTCTTTTTAACGATTTTCAAATTTTCCGTCATAAATCAATAATTTCGAACCTTTTTATAATTACGATAGGTTTTGCTCAATGATATACAAGCTCATCAATCGAGTGTGGATACGCTGAATGATGCTGGACGTCAGTTAATCGAAAGCAGTAAAGGTACCGACGAAGCTTCAAGCACTCAGGAGAAATTATCTTTACTCAATCGACATTGGCGTGATTTATTGCAGAAAGCAGCCGATCGGCAACTGGATTTGGAAGAGTCGTTGAGGGATGCTCAAAGGTATAACTCTACAGAGATAAATTGTTATGCGTACTGGTTTTGTAAATACTCAAAAAAAAAATAAAAATCAATGGAAAAATGTTTTTAATAAAAAATTGTTTTGCGAGATGTTATTTAAAAACTGTAAATTTCCATTTTGAATTGTTATTTTAAAATAAAGCAGTTCGCTACTGATCATTCGAATCGTTTTCCCGAATTTAGAAATAGTTCAAATTTTTATCAATGTCTTTATTTGAAAAAAAATGAATAACAAATTTGTCCAGTGTGATAATGTGAAATAGAAAGAAGTCTATTTCATCCCGAAATCTTCTCGCCCAAGTAATTTCCCTACCTCCTGTAAAGCTGGAGGGACATGTACAACATTTGTATTTGTTTTAAAGTTAACGAATACCCGATTTTAGTATTTTTAAAATGATATACTTCTCTTATACGCCTTGCTAAACCTCCGAACTCGTTTTCATGCCTTAAGAAATCTCGATCGTTATTATTTCGTGCGCCTTCATAATCACCTAACCCATTTTTCAAACCTATTTGTAGGTATTAAGTATATATTTTATTTTTGTTTTTACGTGGTTAAAATGTGGTTAACTATTTTTCATTTTCTCAATGAAAATTACTTCATGTAAAGCTCTTTTTTTTTGTTTTTTTTTAAATTTAGTTTGTGTATTTCTTCAGTATGGCAATATTACATTTAATGAAGCGATCATTTTATTATATTTTTCTTTTTTTGTTTTTTTTTTTTTCAGTGTTTATATAGTAACAATATATGAAAATAATTATAAAATGTACTGAAATTTTTTTGATAGAAAGTGTACCGAGAAATTAAATGAAATAAAAACTTTGTAACAAATTTTTTTGTTTTCATCTCAAAATAAAACACCCGGCAAACTCTGCTTTAAGTTAATTCGGAATATATCTATATAATATAAGCATTTTTATAGTTAGCGATAAATATTTTCTATTTTCTTTTCTTTTTTTTAAGGTTTTACGCTGAAATACAAGATTTACTTTCATGGTTAGGAGAAGTAGATAGTATAATTGCCGCGTCTAAGCCGGTTGGTGGATTGCCGGAAACGGCTAGTGAACAACTAGAAAGATTTATGGTATTTTTATTTTCTGTCGTTGGTTTTACTATATTTTTTCTTAATATTGAAAATTTGACTAAAGTAACTTTTATTATTACTACTACGCTTGTATTATCCGTTGCTTAGGAAATTTATAATGAATTAGAAGAAAATAGGCCGAAGGTTGAAACGGTTTTAGCTCAGGGTCAAGATTACCTTAAAAAATCTCCCGCTGGCCACGCGAGCAATCTTCAACATAACCTGAAGACACTAAAACAACGATGGGATAACGTAACAGCTCGTGCAAACGACAAGAAGATCAAGTTAGAAATTGCTTTGAAAGAAGCTACCGAATTCCACGAAGCTTTACAGGTAATTATTTTTATGCGAGTAATCTATCCGTGCGGAATACGTTTTTAAATGTACTTTGAAATGTTTTTCCAAAGGTTAATTTTTGTTTTTAATCGGTAACAATCTTCCTCGTAAAAATTATTACATTTCTTTATTTCTTATAGGCATTTATCGATTGGTTAACTAATGCTGAAAAGATTTTAACCAATCTGAAACCAGTTTCACGTATTTTACCGACTATTTTGAAGCAAATCGAAGAACACAAAGCTTTCCAAAAAGACGTGAGCGCTCACAGAGAAGCCATGTTAAACTTGGATAAAAAAGGAACGCACTTGAAATATTTCTCGCAAAAACAGGACGTGATACTAATTAAAAACCTTTTAATAAGGTATATCAATTATTACCCAAATTATTTGTTTCTGTTAAACATTTTAAGGGATATTTATATTAATTTATAGACCGAGAGAATATTTGGTGGATTAATTTGTGATGAACATTTTTCAAATAATTTATTAATGTGTAGGTACAAGTTAAATACTATTGCGTAAAAATTGAAAAAATTGACATACGATTTCTGTATAATTTTCCTACAGAGCGTGTGTCAGTGACTTGTTCTGAATGATAAATTTTGAAATATAATTTCTATATATATTTTATAACAGAAGCCATTTATTTTGTTGCAATTTATTAGCCCGTTTTGATTTATGCCTTTAAGTACATAATACGCGCCAAGTCGAAAAACTAAAATAAAAATGTAAGTATAGGTTGTTGCGAAATAAACGTTGATCTGAGAATTAAAGCTTGGCGGTGCTTAATACGTATTTTATCGCGAAACTAAAATTTTTAAAAAACAATAAAAAATCTGGGATAAACGCAAATACGTATGTTTCATTGAACATTAAAGTTACGCACACGCGGAAATTAATTTTCATTTTATTAATTTATCACTCATTTTAACCGGATTTTAAAATTTCGAAACAAAAATACTTCAAAAATCTTTGCAAGCCTTATTTAAAAGCGATAAAAAAAAAAAAAAAAAAAAAAAAACTTTCATTCCTCTGCAATAATTTAACTTTTATGTTTAAATTTTTAGATGTCTTTTCGCCATTTTTACCTCTGTTCTTTATAATGTTCACCTTAGAATGTGGATTTCATTTACTTGCTATATTGGCAGAAAACTCAAATGCAATAATAAAAATCAGAAAACAAGACGCTCACATGCTTGTGGATGTGTGTGCACGCGCAGAAACAGATTATGTAAACAGGGGGAAATGTTTTTTCACGCTGTCTGTAATTTAATTATTTTTTTCGAAAAATAGAAATATGAAATGAAATATGTATCTTTTTTTCTTCTTTTTAACATTCCCCTAAGACCGGTTTTGACGATTTTATAGTCTTAAAAAAATTTCTAAATAAATAGTATGACTGAAAATCAAAAGAGTGTGGCGCACTGTTTACTCTTTGGTATTTATGCATACACATAAATGCAGTAAGCGTACAGCTGAGTAGTTCAGTTTAAAAAGTTTATGATGTCCTGATTATCGAACAAAAATTTCAATGCACGCGGATTCGGATTAGTACGGTATCTTTTTTCCTGTCGGAAAATAAATAAAACAAATAGTCTCTTTAATGATCCCTTATCAAGTGATCATCCTTAAATCAGTGCGTAATGAATGCTTCCATTGGAATCATTGAGCATATTGGTTGTCTTAAGAAAACAATTATTTCGGATTGTTTGAATAATTTTCTGTGTTCAATGCACATCCCTATAATAACGTTATCCCGACATACTCAAATGCATTACGTAATTGTTTGATAGATGAGTCGCTTGTTTTTGAATAGGATTTTAAAGCAATACGTGCCGTTTCTCGAATCTGTTGAACTTTTGAATGTAAGTTTTCCGGGTCACTTTCACATCTAGATATAGCCCCCCCCCCCCCCCCCCCCCGGAAGTATTTTACGATTTGGAGACTGGAATATGTGGTGTCTATAAAAACCTCGTAATGAGGTCCTCTTTTGCGAAAGGAAAACTTGATTTTCCAGTTTATCGTTCAATTTGTTTCAGAAATCCGAAATTTCAGAAATTGTTCTAGTTTTAGATTTCAAAACTCCCTGTTAAAATTAACGCAACTTCGAAAAATATTTTAAGGTTTCTCGACTGAGAATCACTGCTCTACAATTATACTCGTATCACCGCAATCGTTGAAGATTACATTTATATAATTTAAATTAAATGTACTTAAATAATTTTTTCAAAGTATAAAAAGGATTATGAGGCGGAAAAAAATACTCATTTTCAAAATTAATATTTTTAATTACTTTGTATAATGTTATTCTGATTGCGTGTTATTTTTGATGTTAGCGTTCAACACCGTTGGGAACGTGTAGTGGCAAAAAGCGCGGAAAGAACGCGAGCGTTAGATCACGGTTATAAAGAAGCTAGAGAATTCCACGACGCTTGGTAATTTTTATTATTATTTAAAACGTGCGTTGAATACACGAAGCACATTAAGTGACCTGTGCGAGACTATAGGAATATTTTTGTTAAATATTTTAATCTACGCATTGTGCAGGACAAATTTAATGAACTGGCTGTCGGAAACAGAAAAGGGTCTAGACGAATTAGCCGTTGAAGCTGCCAGCATCGGCAACGATCCGGAGAAAATAAAACAACGATTAATTAAACACCGAGAATTCCAAAGAGGTCTCAGTGGCAAGCAATCGGTATATGACTCCACCATGCGAATGGGAAAAGCTTTGAAGGAAAAATCTCCTAAATTTGACGAGCCTAATATCAGACAAATGATGACTGAATTGAAAGAAAAATGGAATTCAGTTTGTTCAAAATCTGTTGACAGGTATATATAAACTCTATTGTTTTCCCCTTATATACATGTATTTAGAAGTTACAGTTTAAAAGGTTGCAGAAGTTCCTTTTATTAGCTGAATGTAAATTACGGGTTGGTAAACTTTATTTCACTCTAGGCAACGTAAACTGGAAGAAGCTTTGCTGTATTGCGGGCAGTTTAAGGATGCTTTAGAAGCGCTATTAGATTGGCTTAAAAAATCCGTCAAGTATCTATCAGATCAGGGACCTGTTCACGGTGACTTGGATACCGTTACTGCGTTACTAGAACAGCATCGGGTAAACACTGATATTTCATTAATCAATTTTATATAACTTTCTTATTTATTGACAATAAACGAAAATTACAGAAAATAACCCAAAATTGCAAATATATTTTAATTTTAACGATGGCTAATATTTCGGGAAATTATTTTCAGTTCCAACTTCCGCCCACGTAAGTACATACATCACTCGCACGTGTTTGTTTAAAGTTTTTATATTTTTCATATCTAAAAATATAAATATATCGTAAAATTTCCAATTTCGATTTTCAGAGTGTTCACGATAATTTTCACCTTTGAGAATTTAACAAAAAAAAAAAGGGGGGGCAGTGGTTTTTTGAAAACCATCACAGATTGTTCCTCATTTAAAATAATTGAAATGTTAAAACTTTTTTTTATTAAACGCTCTAATTTTCTCGAAAAAACAGTCGTAAAGCAATTGCCTCTGTCATCGCGGTTGTGTATATTTTTAACTTGGAAATTTCCGTTGCGTAAAAACTTTTTGCATTATAACGTTTACATTTACCGTCTGTTTAATTTTAGAAATTAACATTATGTGAATATTTAGGCGTTCGAAGATGAATTGGCAAACCGTGCGGCACAATACGAGTCCGTTAAACAGACTTCCAAGGAGTTACTTTCAAAAGCAAACAATGACGATGCCTCCGCTATACGATCTAAACTGGACGATATAAATAATTTGTGGAGTCAGACAAACGAACTGAGTAACCAGAGAACTCGCCGTCTAGCGGATGCATTGAAAGAAGTATATGTCCTTAACTTTCTATTTGCAAACAATTTGTAAATCCAATTAATAAAGAGCGTATTAAATCAGCTCTACCGCCTAATTCCTTAAATAAATTCGGTAGCGAATTTGTATGCAAAATAAGATCGGAATACACGCTTAAAATCCCGAAAATATTAATAATGTATGCAAAATGATATTAAAAATATTTAAATTATATTTGACATCGCAAAATATGTGTTAATCGTTCGAGTGTTACTGTTGAAAAGATGTACAGAATTTAATACATCTGATATAGATGAAAAATATTAAATTTAGCAAAATCAAAAAATAACATAATATGCGGTGAACAACGGTTTTGAAACAATTTAATTCGTTTCGTATTTGAAATTATAAGGAAAAATACGTACTTTTGACCACGCCGTGTATTAGAAAAAACTGCATTCTTCAATGCAGTAAAATCCGTTTAAATGAACAAAGTGATGTTTTTAATAACATATATCAATTTTTAGAATACAAAAATATTGTAGAAAAAAACTGCTCTAAATCTCTTTGTTTTTATGAAATATTTTAAAATGTTGGCTTTTTTTTTTACTTTTATTCCTTCACAATTTTGCAACAGGTTGATAATAAGGAACGCTATTGACCTAGCGTGATTGTTCAATAAATAAATTTGGGACCGGCTGGTGAGCAGATCTTGAAATTCACGATTAGCCACTATATAGTCAGTTCTAGATGCGAAGGAATAGAAAAATAAAATAAATAAATAAATAAAATAAATAAATAAATAAATGAAATTTTCGAAATGCATGAAGCAACAGCAAAACATGTAAAAATTATGTGCGAAATATATCCCCCTTTAAAACTTGTGATGCTCATAGGGAAGAAAAACTATATTTTTGCATTATAATAATCCGTTCTCATAGTAGAATCGTAAATTATTCATGTATTATGTGTGTAATAATGTACTTGAAAAAACTATGACAGCACTTTCTTTTGCATTATGCATCTTTTATGATATTGCTAGATACATATTTTTTTTAGATGTGGTGTAGATTATTTTTTTAAAGATTTTTTTTTTGCATTTATATCATACAAGGTGATGATCATCCAATCAATCTTTTACTCGTGTATACTTTTTAAATTTTTTTCAATATTTGCTATTGTAGTGAAATATTTTTTCAATTATTTAAGAAAAAAAGTTCATTTGAATGTTTAAAGTATTTTCAAAAAAAAAAAAAAATGGTTAATTTATATTTTCAAACAAATTAATTATTTCTAGGCTGAAGAATTACATAAATCAGTAAATATGTTGCTAGAGTGGCTTTCGGACGCCGAAATGAAACTACGATTTGTAAGCTCTTTACCAGATGATGAACAAGAAACGCGCAATCAACTTATGGAGCATGAGAGGTAAATAAGGATAACTTAAACAAATCGCTAATGTAACTCTGCAGTTGTTGGTAGCTAATTTTATAACGATTTTTAAATTACTTTATCCCGAAATTTCGTTCATGTTTATACATATACGAGAGAACAATATCTATCCCCAAAGTGATCGCAGTTAATAAAAGTAGCCGTAGCAATAGCGTGAAATTTTCATTTAAAACTATATTTTTTAATATTAGCGTTAATATGAGATTAATTTTATGTTACTCCTTGTGAATTCGAATTCGTCACAGTTTTTTTTTTTTTTTTTTATACCTTCCCTCAATACAGAATTAATACCGGGTCGGAGATTTTTTATTTGAAAAAGTTTCAGATTTATTTTATATTAATGAAATTAATTTTACTTCTCATCTCTGTTCTCTTTCAAAATAATATTTATTATAGAAATTATAATTTTATTTTAAGGTTTATGCGTGAAATGTCCGAAAAAGAAATTGATAAAGATTATACAATCAACTTGGCTCAAAAAATTTTAGAAAAGGCACATCCGGACGCTGTATCCGTAATTAAACACTGGATCACAATCATTCAATCGCGTTGGGATGAAGTGTCAACTTGGGCTAAACAGGTAGAGTAACTTTAATTATAAAAAAAATTTCCAAATGATAAAATAAATAGTAACAAAATCGGAAATGTAAAACCACCGTCTTCTAAGCTTTTCCTTTAAAAAAAAGTCTATAAAGATTTTTAATTAGATACGGCTTTAAAAAAAGGAGTGTACGTTTTATTTTTACACTTAAATAATTCTGGTTTTTTCCCCGCACTTCAACTGCAGAGCAGTTATTGAGTACTCCTTACTTAATATTTATTCCATTCTGCAGATCGAAAATTAATGGTCGGTCTTGTTGTACCGCCCACAGTTAACGTTCACACATATATTCAAATTAATGGTCGAAGCGCATTTTATGAATATATACACACTAATCCACAGTTGATGGATAAACGTGGACTAAATTCAAAAAGATTCTCTAAAAAAAGGCACACTAACTGTCCTTATTTCATTTATTACAATTAGCGAAAAAAAAAAAACACTCCACAGTCTGATGAATTATTTTAATAAAAACGACAAAAATATCATTAAATATACTTTTACATTGTAGATATTGATTATTATATAATGCTAGTGAAACTTTTTATGGTGCAGTAAAAAATTAAATAGACGTTTTGCGTTTTAGTTTATTGCTTTAGAATCCGAAGAAATAATTTTTGCAATAAAACGTGCGTTTTTTTTTTTTTTTTTTTTTTCGAAGCATTATTGGAAGGGGCAAAATAAAAACCGGAAAACCAAGCTTAAAGTGCAGTTAAAGTAAAAAATAAAAAAAAAATGTTAAAGTAAAAAATGAAAGAGTAGTTGAAGTAAAGAATAAAGAGCAATAAAAATAAAAATCGCAAACTGCAGAAACATTCATGTAGTGCATAAGGTATATGGCGTGCGATTTAGGTTAATTCGAAGACAAAAAATTATTTTTTATACTTCGAGACGTGCGGATTTTTAAAATTAAATCACTGTATTATAACGATTATTTTAAATGTTAAACACTGAAATTCGTAAACTGTATCTACTTTGAACACTAGTTAATAAGATAGCTTGCTTCTAAAATCTTTTTCAAAATGAAATAATTCAAGTTTTTCTTTTAAATAAGATACGAATAATAACGAGCTTGTAATGTTATTTCAGCGCGATCAACGGTTACGGGATCATTTACGTTCCTTGCTGGATTTGGATACGTTACTGGAGGAACTTCTTGCTTGGCTATTTAGCGTAGAAAATAATTTGCTTCAATTAGAATCGGAGCCATTACCGGAAGAAATACCTGCTGTGGAAAAATTAATTGAAGAGCATAAAGAATTTATGGAATCGATGGCTCAGAGACAACACGATGTGGATACAGTGTGCAAGGCTAAACAGATTCTTTTGCCGGCCGATCGCAGAGGTGGCAAAAAAGTACCCGGCAGGTAAAAAAATGCACCACCATTTCTTATAAACAGCATAAGTATTATCCTATAGAGTGTATTTATATATTTTTCATATAGTTTTTGTTTTGTGTTGTTTTTGTTTGTTTGTGTTGTTATACCGAGGCAGTCGTACGTGTTGTAAATTTTGTGTTTTTATAGCTACTAAATTGTTCGAAATATCTTGGTAAAAATTTTGCATCCGCATAAAAAATTATTTAAGAGAACGAAAATTTGCAAATATTAAATTTATAAGAAATCTTCGCAATATTGTATGTGAATAATTTATTTGTATTTGTAATAATCCTATATCGAATCACTTAAGCTCTGGACTACGGTCCTATTTTGGTTTTTGTTTCTGCAAAAAAAGAAAACAATAGTAATGACTGATGAACTCTATTCTTATTAACTCGTGAATTATTCTTGCGTTAGTATAAGTATATTTTTGAATGGTTAAGACGAAATTTTAAAAACGAATAATTTTCCTATCGATATATCACACTTTAGGGAAAAATTTTCCCCCAAAATTTAGAGTTTTCAGCGTCTCGAGGGTCTACATATGAAGTTGTAAGTTTAGGTACATTTTTGTTCTAAAGCGCTTTTTTATGTACAGTAGAACTTCTTTTAGCCGCCATCCTCGGGACCGGGCCTATGACGAATAATTGAATAAACGGATAAGAGAAATTCCATTACAAACGTGCACAATTACATATATAGTATACTGTACTAGATTTTAAATAATTTAGGAAAGAAGCGAAAAAAAATGTTTAGTTGGATAACATTTAAAATACGGTATTTTCATTTATAAATTTAATATAACATAGTATACAATATAGTGCAGTACACACCTAGGTAAAATGCCTCTACGTCAAATTGTTTACATCTTTAAAAAATCAATAATTTTCCTAAAAAAAATCAATAATTAGCAATTTTTACAGTAACGGATAACAGAGAGTGACGGTTAAATGAAGTTTTACTGTACATGTGTGAGGTATATTTCGGCTTTTTTAATTTTTTCAACTTAAATAAGCTAACTTTTTTTCAGTTTTTGCAAAAGGGGAGAGATCATTTTTTATTTCACGATAGAGTGCCCCCAATTTTTGTTTTATATTTTGAATTTAAGATCTACCTTCTATGTATATTTCCGGTCATTTAGGCACTGAGCATAATAAATTAGTGGATATTCATTAGTCCACTCTTCCGTTTCCGGTGGCAGATTTTTAGGCACATTTTCACCTGATAATAAGGTCCTTCTTTGCTTGTGATCTAGATATTTGCCCTCTCTTAAATACTCCACAATCTCCGTTTGTTGCCTTTACTTCCCGTATAATTTTCTTGGTTTCCATCTGCTCCTCCGCTCCATTTTATCTTTTTCACCCTCCTTCCACACACTTTCCTTGTGACCTTGATATCATGTTTTATCATCTGAATGTTCGAATTTTTCCGCTGAACAATCGTCCTCTTCTACTTTTGTCCACTGTAACACTTGGTGGTATTATCCCTACTCCCTTTATCGGTGCTTTTTATATTATCCCATTTCCTTCTACTTCTGTTATTCGTACCCTCGAATTATTTTTACCTCCCGTCTTTAAACGTGTTTAAAAATATTTTATTTTCTTCTTCCATTTTTTTTTGGGGCTAATGTTCTCGTTGACAAACCCATTAAAAAAAAAAAAAGAAAAAAGAAAGAAAAAAGAAACCCTTCTAAAAGGTTATGTGGTGATGACTTATAAACTTCGAAGTGATTTTTGAGGTCATATATTCTTGGCGTTTTTTTCCCCATTCGGGATAATTAATTATTGTTTATGTTTTAAACAAAATTTTAACGGTGATTTATGTTCCAATTTTAAAGTTTATTAGTCGAGTCGTTTCTGAGTTCTTTTGAATTTTACTTGATATTTTTATTGTTTCTGAACCATCTTGTTAGGATTCTGTTCACTATGTGTGTACGGAATCTTAGAAATTTCTAATTTCTGACAATTGAAGTATTAAATTATCCGCTTTCAGTAATTTGTAAGTTAAACTAAATTATTAATAAACATAAATTTAAGCGAACGAAAAATAAATAATGTACGTTAGAATAAATCAAAAAATTTAAACAACATAAAACACCGTTAAATATAGATTAAACGTTTAAAGTTTTGAATAGAAAATACCGGAATTTCTTAAACGTGTTTTTAACGATCGGAGCGAGAAATTTTTTTTCCTAGCTCGCTGTTTTCGACTATTTCTTCTTTGGCTGCAGTTATAGCTGCGTTGTGTTTTGGGTTTCTTTAATTGATTTTCAAAAAATATATTTCACATTTACCACATTACTGGCTGCAATGGGTGAAGAACCTTACGATGATGTGAAAATGCAACTGAAATTGATATGTAACATGCTTTTTTTTTCAGCTTAAATCCATCGGTTAAAACTATACTGCAATGTACACAAGGAAAATTATTTTAATATTTTAGGGATAGATCTTTTTAAAAATCTAGAAAACATCGAAAAATATTATAGAAACTTGTACTATTAAGTGAAATATGACTTCAAAATTTTGAACCGAACATGGCGCATGAATGTTTAAACACGTGAAATAAATTAACTGTACGCTTATGGGAAATTCAATCACTTTCGTATAAATTATTGCAAAAACATTTCGAATATGAAGATTTAGATGTTGTTCCATTTTCTTTAATATCGTTATTTTTAAAAGTTTTTACAAAAAAAAAAAAAAAAAAAGGAAAAAGAGACAAAAAAGTTGGTGCAATACACTCAAATCTGCTTCAATCAATCGGGAAAAAACGGTTTTTTGACTGATTTCAGGATTACTATTACTCGCTTTATCCGCTGTTTTTGACTGCTTTGCATTGTCACTGTATTTGCTTAAATGATGAACGTTTCGCTACCGGTCGCTTCTATAAGTCCGCAGATCAACTACTCTGCGAGTCGATAAATTTTCTAGTAGCGGGGTATTGTACGTCTAAATTTCTAGCTGCTTTATGCGGCTTTTATTTTTTGCGTTGTCTTTTGAAAGTAAATCGCAAAGTGATAATTATCGTGACCGATAATGAACATATTCGGTATTACATTAAAAATAACATAATGTATACAAAAATTTACAAAAAAAAAAAAAAAAAGCGTTTAAAAAATAAAAGTTTTTTTTAGAAAAATTCTGTTATTAACTAGAAAACAAACAAATAATGAAAAATACTTTTGCTTTTATTTCGTGAAAATGATGGAGTAAATATTTTAAGTATTTTTTGTTTACTCTACTATTGCCGTATTGGCTATCTTCTATGATATTCGTGAACACGAGACGTGTAACAGGCAGCGTGTATACGTTTTTCATTTTTTCAGAGAGATTAACGCGTATCAAGTGAAAAAAAGAAAAATTAAATTGCTTCAACTGCGAATGAGTACATAAAAGATTTTAAATTATGTTTATTTAATTTTAAACGAAAATCATTTCATCTTCGAATTGAAGAAAACCCCTCACCATAGAGGGAATATATTAAAACATGTTTTACCGGAATGCACCTCACTTTTAATTTACGCGTAGAGCATTGTTTAAAAAGTAATGATTTTTGTGCTTGTGTTTTAAATGTCGCCTTCTAATACACCGTTATGTATGTACGCATTTGACAAATTGTTTTTATATATGTTCGCTTTGCCGATTTCAGTAAAGAAGATACTTTGTACGGTAGCTCTGCTGATTTAACAGATGCTCAACGCAAACAAAGGTAATAGACTACCGCACGCGGTTTATTGCTTAATTGTTATACATTTGCCATATAGGCTAAGCGCACGAGATGATTTTCTGATCGAATAATCACAATCTGTACGTGAAAAGGTCCGCCTAAACTCTTTATTCTTTTTATTCAAAATATAAGTGAAATATTTCATTGCTTTAAAAGACGACTAGTTTTAAACGCGTTTCAGGTGCATTATCGAAGTACAGTTTTATTATAAACGTAAAGTTTTTCGCTAGACATCATGTCAAACGGTATTTGACATTTCCGAAGTGTGCTTATTATATTCTCTCTGTTATTAGGAGCTTTCCGGGAGTTATTGATAATTCCGAAACACGCTATCTACGACTATGTTTGAAATGACGTTTACGTTTTTTAACCGTTTTGTTCTTGATTATTTCATTTCAATCTAACATTTAAAAGAAAAAATGAACAGATCAAAATTTTTTTCTTTTCATGAATATCCACTAGGGCAGTTATTATTATAGGTATGAGAAAACGTTCTAATCTGCATATATTGCGGACTGTGTTTTAAAATTACCTCGGTAGGTTGCGTTTTATAATAATAGATTTGAGAACATTTTTATTTCACTTTATACACACTTTATTATCAAATTGAAGTTGTTGTTGTTGTTGTTGGAGTTTGTAGTGTAAAAACAAAATCAATTCCGTTTTCGAATAGTCAAAACGAAGAGTAGGCGCGGTTATCATTAAATTCAACCAGAATGCGTATTTTTCCGCATTATAAATTGTGAATTTTTCTTAATCAATGTTAATTAGATCACAGACTCATTTAAAATATTGATTTATTCAAGTCAAATTTTCATTGGCCGATGAAACTATAAAACAAAATATTTTTAAAATAATACTTGATGATTATAATACCGAATACACTAGTATTTCGTAGTTCGATCGGAATATTGTTCACGTGCGTCCAGCCATTGTGTTTATTAAATAACACTTACACTTGCGTACAGCATTTATTTAACGCTTACTCTGCTAGCTTTTTTAAGTTATAAGCTGCGGTGTAATTAAACAATTAAACAATAAAAGAACGAATACTCTTACATAAAACTTATAAGAATGAAAAATAAATAAATAAATTTATGTACACGTATATACATACATATACATATATAAAATTTATAAAGCAGATTTTCTTACCTATATGGAAAAAAGGTGTCTTTTAATTAAGTTTAAATTATCCTTAAAGTGAATCATACAGATATTGTGCAAAAAATATATATATATATTATTTTGTTTAAACAGTTTAATCATAGAAAGAGAGAAAAAGTTGATTTCGAGCATATTAAATTTGTTGCAAAAAATAAAAAATAATTGTTTTTAAATATTCAAATACAATCACAATTACTAGATAAATTATTTATGTTCGTACGGTAATTAATTTTTCGTGTTGCATGATCCTTTTTAACTTTGGGCTTTAATGTAAAGTATTTTATTATTAGAACTAAAATTCACTTGTTTATGTACATCGTGAAATTGTATTCAGTAGCGCATGTTTATAGCTTCTTTAAAGGTGAAACTAAATTAGAATTACAATTGTTTTATATTTATTTATTTTTTTTATTTTAATTAATATTGAAAGAACATTATGATTTACTCTACATTCTTTGCGCAATCTAAATATGTACGTTCAATTATTTATGACTTATTTTAATTCATTTGTTATAAAGTATTTGAAGTGACGTTATAGTAATCACCTTAAATGTTTACTGACTACGTGTGCTAACATGCTTCGAAAGCTAACCTAGTATTTATGATTTAATTTATTAAAAGTCTTCGAAGTATGGTGATATATTTGTTCAATTATAATTGAAATGTAATTTTTATAAAGTTTCGTAATATGCTTGTATTTCGGTACACACTACATTCAGAAATCGTAATTACTAATCAGAATTATTCTGTTTAGTGAAGTATCAAAAATTATACACGCATCTAATGCACTGCTGTAATAAAAAGGATAAAATTTTTGCACTTTTTTTGTATCTTAATTTTATTTTTTTAAAACATCTGAAACTTTGCTTACGAAATTAAAACAGTATGAATATAGAATAAACGGAGGAGGGCCTATATTTCGTCGCCTCTTTGAATTCACTTATGTAATCGAAATTATAATAAATACCGATTAAGGTTATTAGAATTAACTGTTCAATCAGTTTTAAAATATCCGTTTGAACTTAAATTATCGAAATATAAATTAATCAGTGGTAGGTGACAAGATAGTGCGTGAACATTTTTGTTACCTTACGCGCGCGATACAATCAAAATTTCATTTCTATATGTCTTTTAGATTATTTTGTATTATAATAATTTTGTTCGTGTCATTTTTTATTTCAGTTTCAAATCATCGCGAGATAATTTGGCAGATAAACGTTACAAGTAAGTACCAATTATAGAAACTTGAAATAACCATTAATTTTCGGAGACGCACATTTCTGTATATATTAATTTAAATGCTCATTATTAGTGCATAATCTTCATGCTTGTTAAATGTATGTTAAATTATATTGGATCATCTTTCCACTAGGTCGTAGTTTCATACGGCTTTTCCCGATAACAACAATTTTAATAATAATAAATCCTGTAAATTTCAAAAAAAAAATCGTTAAACTTGCATTAATAAAATTACACTCGTTTTTTCTATTTACGATCATTTAAAAGCGTCATTGTTATTTTGTTTCAGTTGTTTCTAACACCGAATAATTAAAACAAAATAATTGATCGGAGAAATACTTGCCTTATAACGATTTTGGCATAAGAGCGTTTAAAAATTAATTATTTTAGTCGCTGATGCGTAGACTGTTATTTGCACTGCAGGCTCAATTGTTTGACCGACCATTACGAAAAATGAGTTATTGCTGATTAAAGTACTAATGATTTGCTTCGTGTAAGCAACAATATTATAAAGTTGCATTTTACTTCAAGAGCAGAAAACCGTGTAATCGTAACTTGTATTTTTTTCTCCTCTTTATACTGAGTTGCAGTTTGAATTACTTTAGAAGGATCAGAGCCGCAACAATGTGGGGTCCAAGGGTGTCTGGGCACCCATTCAATTGTGATGGGCATCTCCCAGCGAAAGCTAACATTTTAATTTAACAATTTTTTTTTTTTTATCAAGCAGCACCAATTAACAGATCTAAGTCCTTATGCCAAAGATTAATTGACACTACCGGATTAAGACTATATCTGGACAATATGGCACAAAATATAACGAAAATTAAACAATTATGTAAATTGACGTGAAAAATAAATACATTTAAAACTAGCGTTCCATTTGTAAGTTTAGGAAATTTTCCCTTTCATCGGTAGATATATGCTCTCAGGAGCACCCACTCTCGTAATGTTAGGTTGTTGCGCCTCTGAGGAATCTAGAAAATAAAAATATTCGTATACTATTTTGATACATTTAAAAGATAGGAAATTACCCGTAGAATGTGCTCCTCCTAAAAGTTTCATTTTAAAATTTGAGTTCTTTCTATTGATTTTCGTCGTTTATCAAAGACGCCTCTAATAAGTATCATTTTTTGGTAGTGAAAACTTTAAACGCATTTTTCTCGAAACTGCATTTTTGAAATTGCGAGAATAATGGCAAAAAAAATTAATTACTGGATTTTTTCTTAGCGATATTAACTTTAAAAAAAAATTAATTTTATTAATAAAAACCTGCTATTTACTGCAAAAATAAACGGAAAATTTCGGAAAATTAATGATTTTTTTTCATAAAACTTCCATTTGTCAAATTTTTTTTTTTTTTTTTCTTCAATTTTTAGAGACTTTTTTTAACGACAAACTGTCTAATTAGCATAGTAGATTTTTTCAGATCAGAACTGGATTACCGATAGTTATTTGCGGGGTTCTTTGCGCTTACATATAGTCGACATTTTGTTTAAAAAAAAATCGTTTTTGTGTACTTCAAAAGTGTGATAATAAACGTACAGAATTTCATTACGATCGAATAAAAACTTCCTTATAACAAAAAGGTTGAAAAATGCGTTTTTTTTTGTTTTTTTTGAATGCCTAATTGTATTTCCCTCCTTAACGGCATTAATAATGAGACAGTGAATCTACTAACTATGATTTCTCGACTCAAATACACTTCATAGAACAGAGTTTGTTTTTTCATCAATTGTTCACAGTGTTGGTTTTTTGTCGGTACTTAAAGAAGAAAAAAAGAAAAACGTTAAAATTTTCTTTAATTAAACTAGACGTTTAATTAATATAATTATTTGTCATATAGTTGAATAAGTTTTGAAATTTATATAACTAGATCATATATAGTAGGTAATTATTTCAGTGTAGTTGTATTTTATTAAATTTAAAGAACTTCGAATTATATTACATAACGCGGCTCGATTAAATTTGTCTCTTAGTTTTGGATCTTAAATTCGCTTTTTGGAATCATTATTTACTGTATCATTAATAATAACCGAAACAATTAATATATTATGAACAATATTTTAACAGCAAATTAAATTTACTTCTTAATGTATAAGAAGAAAAGCCATATTATATTTTACGTAAATATAGTGGGTTTTTTTCCTGCGATTTTGTAATACGTTTTTGCAATGAAAGAAATTTTGTAAATATTTTAAAAATAAGATAATAATACATATAGAGTATAACAAAAATTAGTTCGTACGTTTGTTATCTAAAAAAAAAAAAAAAAAAAAAAAAGTTTTTTTTTCAAAATTTCATTTATAAAAAAGTGAATTTAGTCTCCAGTATTTTGTGTAATTAAATTATACGCAATACATTTTTATGGCGGTACTTTTAAAATGCGTTCATATAAAAATTGTTCCGGTTATTATTAACGACGCTAAAAACTACATCACAAAAGCCAATTCAAGATTCGGTATTGAGACATTCGTGCCTGCCGAATTTATTTAGATGAATAAGCATGGATAAGCGTGTTGGTTAATTAGAGAAATAAGTAGAAATAGCATGCTTCCTGTTTTTACGAAAATAAAGAAGAGCTAATTATAGTTTCATGTTCTACTTTCGCACGTGTACGTAAAATTATACATCTTTAGTAGCATGCTTTATTTTACTTTTAGTCGCAATAGTCCGGGACTGAGAGAAAAATGGGATAGTTTACCACACATAGGTCCAAGATTCGCTCCTAAGGGAAGGTAAGTCTAGATTATATCATCGTTATAAATATTTAATCTTTTCTTCTTACGTATGTTATTTTCGTGCATGTTACACTTCATTTGTTATCTATGAAAAAAATGAAAGGCTAAGAATCACGTATAATTTACCGAAAGCTTTAAAAAAAAAGTAAATGACGTTTACTAAATATCTAAATTGTATTAATGCTGATTTGAATTAGAAAAATTATAATATTAAAAATATTAAATTTCGAGTAAGTGTACAAATTCAGATGGATCTAGCGATCAATTTAAAAAAGCGGAATTTTGAATAAATTACTTACGGATTTAATTATAACTAATTTTAATACTATTTTTTAGTAAAACTATTGATGTTCCTTTTTTATTATATTTTAAACACAACTGTCGTGTCGATCTTTTGCCATTTTTATTAATTTTTAATTTTTATTTTGTAATGTAAATGAAAATAGTACAATGAGAAATATATATATATATATTTTTACTTGCTCACGAACAGAGAATTCGGATCGGATTAGTAACAAAAAAAAAAAAAAAAAAGTAAAGTTTAATAAAAATACTATCTTTCTTACTATTTCGAAACTAACATTTTCACTAGAATTTTATAATTTCGTTTTATTTTTCACCTAAAAATAAAACAAAATTTAAATAAAATTATAATAATTATATATTTTTAAAACATTTTTAAATTTATATAAAGATCGCTATTTGATTTTCTTTATGATAAAAGGATTGTTTCTCAAATCTCTACTGCTCATCTTAGAAGATTTTACGTAATTATATAATCCCCCTTCTCCAATGTCCTTCTGGATCCGCCCCTGTAAATACAATTAGTGCTGAACGCATAATATACATTTTATAATGCTATATACCAGTATTCTAAATATAGTGGCGTTAATATTCTCAAATTTTCTTTATGGTACTGGCAGGATTTCATGGGCCATACTTCACTGTATAGGTTGCCATGTTATCCTATTGAAAAAAAATTTAGTTGTTTGAGTTCAGTGTACAGTGTATGTGTGTGAGTGTGTAAGAAATATTAAACCAAAAAATTACTTTCACTGTTTATGTTTGATATAGTAAAAAATGTTTTTCGTAAATGTTAAATTGCATTTTCAGTTGTCATTGAAATACAATGCGCTATAATTTTAACAGATGATCTGACTGTACTTTAATTGTTTTTTCATTATATTTTTATGAAACAATTAATTTTGACATAGGGTTGTTGTGTATATTTTGAAATATTTTACTGACATTTATTTCGTTTAATCTATTGCAAAAAAGGGGGGATCTTATATGTTAATTTTAAGAAATTATACAGTAGAAATCGAATAATTAGCACGAACAGAAGTTAAAAGTAATCAAAAACGAAAGTTTTCAAAGAAACAAATAGCTGCCGTTAGAAATTTCAATAATATCGTGCTTTAATTGTTTCAAATGTTCGGATGTGCGTGTAGTTCATATTAAACTCAAAAATTAATTTAAAAATACAGCAAAGGATCGGAGCCAACATTCCGAAATTCGCGTTGTAAACAGTTATGGGACAAATGGCGCAATGTTTGGATATTAGCATGGGAACGACAACGTAGATTACAAGAAAGGCTAGATTACTTGAAAGAGGTCGAAAAAGTACGAAACTTCTCGTGGGATGATTGGCGCAAACGAGTAAGTAATTTTTTTTAATAAAGGGGAACAAAATTTACTCGATTGTTTCGGTGCAATAATAAAAATAGTACAAATTATGGAAAATATGTAATATGCGAGTGGATGGAATAGTTTAAAAAAAAGTTAAAAACGTAATTAAAAGTAATCCAAGATATATGTGTCATTCTGAATTATATTTTTTGACAAGATTGTAATTAAGTTTTATGTATAAAGTACAATTATTTTTTTCTATTATTCTGTCCTATGTATGTATTCGAGTATATCATTAAGACATACTTTACCTAGATAGCTTTAATGAATTTAATTTAAATTACAAATTACATGGAACATTTTTCTTCCACCCAAAGTTCTTAGCAAGTTTTTTTTTTATCGTTATACAATCTTTTTTGTATATTTTTTTTCAGTTCTTGAGATTCATGAATCATAAGAAGTCTAGATTAACCGATTTGTTCCGTAAAATGGATAAAAACAATGATGGCCTAATACCAAGAGAAGATTTTATTAATGGAATTATGAATACCAGTAAGTTACGATTTTGAATAAGCGTCAACTTCTGATTCTTTAGCTATAATATTAACGACATTTGGAGTGACTGTTTGTTTTCCAATTTTAAATCCTGTTTTAATATTATCCTTACATATACATATACATATATGTAATTCAAAAGTGTTTGAAAATGGAAATGACGAATCTGAAATTTCAGCTTCCGTGTTGTTGCTATTATCTTAACAAACTACTCAGAAAAGTCCCCTCCCTCACCTCACAAATAAATAATATACAAACTGAATAAAATGTTCTTTGTACAATTTTGCGCTCTCTTAAATTACCAAAAATTTTATATTACGAATGGTAGCATGAAAAGACTAAATAAGAAAAGAAATTTCACGATATCTTTTTTTTTATTTTTAGATTTTTTAAGCAATCGCGCTGTTTTTTAGATATCTTTTTTACGGTAATTTTATCATTTTAGTGATCATAAAAAATTACGTTAATTTTTCAATACTTGCAAGTTTAAAACTTTTTACAAGTTTATTAAATTATTTATAAATTTTGCGTAATCAGAAAAATTTTACAAATATTATTAGTAATCGATTTCGAACATTACATTCGTTTTCATATGTTAAAATTGATTAAAATTATCGATAATTTTTACTTGGGGGTGCACATTAACCGATCAATTACGTGCACACCGAATTATTCGTCTTTACTTTCAATTGTAGATTTTGAAAATTTAGGAATAAAAGTGCAATTATAACTTACCATTCATAATAATTTTTATATTATCTTAATAATAACGTATAATTTTTCGTTTTTTTCCCCTTTGTTATTCTAATTACTTAAACTATTTAAAAAATAATAAAAGAGGAAATATGCGTAAAAGTATGTTGCTTTATTTTTTCCAATTTTAGAATTTGATACTAGCCGACTCGAAATGAACGCCGTTGCCGATTTAGTAGATCCGGAAGGAACTGGACTAATAGACTGGAAAAAGTTTATCGCTGCTTTGAGACCTGACTGGGAAGAAAAACCAGCTTCCGAGGCTGAAAAGATTCACGACGAAGTTAAACGATTAGTAATGCTCTGTACTTGTCGACAGAAGTTCCGCGTATTCCAAGTGGGAGAAGGAAAATATAGGGTAAGCTTAAAAAGTTACAGAATAAAATCTTACAATTACGAATGTGTTCATTTCGTTTTGTTATTCAAACAAACGTATATTCTCTAGTTAAACGTGATTTATTATATGATTTTTAATTCATTTTTGTACTAGTTCGGCGATAGTCAAAAATTACGTTTAGTGCGTATTTTACGGTCAACCGTGATGGTCCGAGTTGGAGGAGGCTGGGTCGCTTTAGATGAATTTTTAGTTAAAAACGATCCGTGTCGTGGTAATTATCATTTTAGTATTACCAGTTACTTGTTTTTAATCTTTGTTGTTTTTTTTTTCGTTTTAAATAAACGGGCACTTTTTCACTATAAAAGGAAAATATATAGATAATTTTTCTTTTTTAAAATAATAATAATAATAAAAATTAAAAAAATTAAAAACAAAAAAAAAGTTTATTCGAACAATAATATAAGTTAAATACCTTTCGGCAGAATTCATTACAAAAGTTACCTTTTCATCTGTATCTTTGTCGCTAAATTAGGAGTTTTGATGCGACTAAACTCGAATATTTTTTTCATTACATTAATAAAGACGTTTGTGATGATTAAATTCGAAATTACGAGTAGTTGTTTATTATATACACTAAAAGGAAGTTAGTAATACTGTTACAAAAAAAAAACAAAAGAAAATAAGTATAATAAATAATTGTTATACCATTTTTAGGTCAACCTATTTGAAAAAATAAACATGAAATGCTACAGTCAGTGATGGCTTGTATACGATGTGATTAGTTTAAAATTTATCCTAATGACGTCTTTTCTTCTTTTTCCTATTTCGGCAATATAGAATTTTTACAAACCGTAATTGGTCGAGAAAAATATCAACGGATTTTTATCGTAAAGTTGAAAAAAGATGGTTTCTATATTTACAAAGCATTGATTTTGATTAAACTTTTGAACTCGACGGTTAAAAGCTGTTCCTAGACATTCAGAAGGTGTTTAAACGTATTTTGAGTTTTTTCTTTTTTGATATTAACGATAATGCTACAAGAACCGAATACTGATGTATTAGCCGCAATCACCAGTAAAAAAAAAATACGAAATTGTAAAGGAAAATCCTATGCTTTGAAAAAATACTACAACAACTTTTCTGTCGGTCTAGATGTGTCTTTGAAAGTTTGTTTAAATACGGCGCTTGCATTAGGCCAGTCGCCGCGATAGTTGTATATACTTTTCCGACCTTCCGGATATTAGATGAAACATTGTCCTCTCTTCACAAAGATTGAGAGATTACACGAGGTTGATGAAAACTGTCGTGATTAAAATTTTAAAAGTTGAGATAATCTTGTGAAATTTTATATTTTTAAACTTGTAAATTCCGAGACCTGTAAAGTGCACAATAGCCAGCTATCGTAGCGTAGTTGGTGAGGCAGTGGTGTTTCGTTCGGGTGGAACTTGGTTCGAATCCCGCCTTCGCATACTGAAAATATACAAATCCATAGTTGACGTGCTCGAAAAAAGGAAAGAAAAAAAGTTGACCAAAAAAAATTGCGGAAACTAAGGAAATTTTACTTCCGTTCTTTTCGAATTAGAAGGAATACAGTTTCGTATACTTGACATCGATACTGCATATTTGTCACACGGAACGTTCCGATTGTTATAAATTAATTTATCGACGTTGAAAAAAAATAAAATAAAAATAAAAACAAAAAAACTTTCAAAGCCCGTTTATTTATATTTTATATATTTGTATATGTGTATTAATTTTTAATAATATGTACTGCAAGGTTTTTGCCTCGTTCTAATAATTGGAAATAATAATTTTAAATTGGAGGGCGGTAGAGTACTCTTAACTGGTACTTAACTCTTCTAACGATTATAACAGCTTACATTAACTAAATTATTGACAAATTCATCATTAACAACAGTGGCTAATTAAAATAAAAATGTGTCATGTTGCAAAACGGTTTAAATTCCTATCCTGTATACCACCCTCTCCCTAGATTAAAAATTATAATGATGGTAGCGTTGATCATTAAAACCAATCCGTATATTGCATTGTTTCTTACAATACGCGTGAATTTACTTCATCATACTCTCCTGTCATTTTATACTGTCGTATCTGTTATTAGTTTGAACTGGTATCCGGACTATTTTGCATGTGGGATATTGCGCGATTAATGTGTCGTATACACTAACCCGATAATAATAACGCGTATTTATTATTTATTTATAGTTTATAGGAGTTCGTTAATTAGACGTGTACGTAGTATCGTGTGTTATGTCGATATACTTTTTCGTTCAATCTCGCAGTTGAACTAGATGTGATTTTTCGATTTTCAAAAAGAAACGTTCTTTTTAGCGCGCCTCAACAGCGTGATTTGTACTATTTCGAGAATAATTATCTGCTTTTCATTTTAAACAAAATTATACCTACACAGGCGTCTCTCTATTCCTCTATGTGACGAATGTTGTATAAAATACATGAATTTTCGAATTTTCGATTTTAAGACCATTCAGTGAGTACGTCGAATTGATTCGACAATATCGAATAGGAAAATGTTTTTTTTTTTTTTTTTTGCCTTAGTATATAGCACACTTTTCAATTCTGAGAGGAATTCGTGGCAGAGAATTTAATTCGATGTGGTTACAAGTTGATTTACTGCGTTCTGAAATTCAACGGCTGTTTTAATATCGAAATAAGAAAAAGAAAAAATAAATCAAATTATGTACGAAATTCGCTGCTAGGCGGTATCTGGAGCGCAAGCTTTAAAACATCAATCTTTAGATCTAGACCCGCCAACTTATTCAGTAAAACGGGTATGTGCACGACAAATAGAACTGGCTTTTTGTTCCTTAGCGCTTGTGTATAAGTTGCAGTTTTAGTTCTGAAATATAGAGTTACATTCATTGTTCACCGACGACAAAATGATAAATCTAGTGTTGTACTCGTATATTATTGCGTAGATAAAAGCCGTTTTAGAATATTTCTTAGGTGTTTCGAAATTAACGAAGTATGGCCGGTTGATGGCACTTCCGCATTGAGACTGGAAATACTTTAGTTAAATGTCCAACTTTTTTACTCCTGCTTTAAAGAACGTGCAGAGTATGATAAATGCCGGAAAAGAACTTTTGAATGGTAATCTTCGTACCTACCTCTTTAGTGAGTGCAAATGCCGTTGGCGCGTGTAGATGTTCACGAGAGTATATATATATTCGTTTTATCTATAGTAGTTTATCTATGAACCTATTTATCGTGGACCACCTCGAAATTGTATCTAAAATTTTTCGATACGATACGGAAAGACACTGGTACGTATTTTATTTGAAGGCCGAAAAAAAAAATCGAATTTTTCACTATTCTAATATCATCACGATTTTTCATAATGTTATCTTCAAAAAGTTATTTACATCTTCATCATAATCTTCTTTTATACGCAGTTGTAGTAGATTATGATGCATATATTATCCTTTAGATAATTATAATAGCAATATAAAATTGGCCAATAGCATGGCAAAGTGTACCAATACGTGTATATATTATATATAAAGTGTGATCGATATTTAGTAGAGAATAGGTGTTAGTGTTTGTATGTATATTAATAATGTATATGTGCAGTAATTGCGTATGTGTACAACTTCGTTTATATACTTGCGTTAGTATATGTGTCGAGAAATTTATTCTGCACGAAGGTAACTACCAACAAGCAAAAATCGGACGGTATATTAAATTTGTTACATTTTTAAATTTTTGCATGAATTAACGTAAATATAGTATATTTTAATAACTAATGTATGTGTATATTGGTATTCTAACATTTACTAATTTTAAATTTTCTTCTGTTACTCCTGAAATTTCTCTTTCCTTCAATGTTGTTGCGTTCACGTACTTATTCATCATTCCTTATCCTCTCTTTATTCGCATTGATTTTTTTGTTTTTGTTTTGCTATTTGCTTTGTTTTAAAATTCGGCTGATTTATTTATTTTTATCTTTTAATATCTTTTTAATTATTTTGTCTGCGCTGTGATTACGCATTTGTTGCCGCATTTAGTTGAACTATTACCTATACCTGATCCCTTTATACCCGAAGAACATGAACCTTGGTGCCCGTACAGTGTCACACAATTGCTCTGTAAGTAATAAAAAAAAAAAAAAAAAACAAAAAAAAGGTACGCACACTGTTAGTTTTAAATATAGTTCCGAAAACACATTTAAATACCAATTAGTAGCGTTAATGGTAAAATGTTTTCGCAACCGGGAGGAGGAAATCTTTTTACGGAATGAGAAAACGGCGCCTCATCGTCTCAACTAACCCGTTCTGTACCCTGAGAATACGGTATACGTAAAATTTTACTTAGTCGAACAAATTCATTCTCTCCTGCGACCAGTTTCATTACGATCGGTTTTTCAATCATCTGTTTTTTTTTTTTTTTGTGTCGAAAAAGTGTCTGACATTAGGAAATGTTTTCCTGATGAGTAATTCTAGCTGAAATCAATTCATGGAGCGAGAAACTATAGTCGTATGCGGAGTTAGAAGCGTTATTAATTCGTTCGCGGAATGAATTAAAGTGTGAAAAAAGACGCTTCAGAAAAATAGCTGAAGGTAGTTGAAGAAAAAGGTAAATCCGAATGCATTGTGTAAAATATGGCAAATAAATAAATGGTGATTTGCATTATTTTTAAAAATTCATTCGGCCGACGATTCAAATAAAAAAATATCGTTGAACTCATTCGACTAACTGAAATGAATAACGCTGTATTTGAACATCATAGTATGGTTAGTTTTCATACATACTTTCTTGCTTTTAAGACGAAACGGATTTTGTCCAGCCGCGACCGCAGCAAGTGTCGTCTTTAATGTATTCATTGAAACAAAACGAAGAGGTTACTTATAATGTGTAGTGTATGCAAAAAAAAAAAAAATCGTTTTGAAAGTGTGTAAAAGATCGAGTTATCAGAATGCGTCCTTACGAATGTGTAATAATTATAAGCGGAACCAGCGCCATTTTGACGAAAAATCGATATTTTTATCAAAAATTATGTAAAGGTACGACGATTATAAATTGAAATTAGGAAAACCGGTGATAACGCATGAAAACATCGACCGGTAAAAAATAGAATTTTTCATTAATTGGAGTTTAGTTCAAGCCTGGAAATTGAGCCTGTTAAGCGATATAGATATAAACCGTATTAAATGTTTTTTACAAAATGGTAATTTTTTAAAACGTGATACTCCCGAAATCGGTCTGTTTAATTTATATTACGCACTAGCGGTAAAGAAATTAATTTTAACCGATAGAAGCAAAACTGTGATTTGTAAAATCAGACAACTATTGCAGCGTGAAAACGCGAGTTTAGTAGATTATCGAAACAGACGTTAACATGTGGAATTAACGAAGCTAGTCGCTTTTCCCGATCTATTTTTCGCGTTCTTCGGTTTCATCGTATTTTTAAGAATTTGTTGTTAGCATACCTAATAAAACTATAACTCGGACTCCATGAAAATTGCCATTGTTTCCGTAATTCAACATTGAAAACTTGCGGCGAAACGATTATTGTTGAAATTTACAAAAAAATTGCCCCAAACCAACAGAAAAGAACCATAATATTAGTAAAAAGCGACTGTGCTACTCTAAAATTAAACTAATTAAGTACATATATATATATATATATATATATATATATATATATAATAGTAATAATAATAATAACAGGAATGCTCAATAGCTGATATTCTCTATACATTTTCTATCAAATGTTATTACATAATTGACACTGTAGACTTACGTTAACGATAAAAATTCAAATATATATATATATATATATATATATATATATATAACATAAAAGTGAAAAGTAGGTAACACGAAAATTTTAAACATAAAAAAAACCGCTGACACTACTTTTGGGATTGTCAAAATTAAGCTTAAATGTCGATCGACATGAGGTGTTCCGCAGCTGTTACGGTTTAATAATGGGGAACACAGACTCTTTTTCAAACTGTAGAAATGAACCGCCAACAGTAAATTGTAGATTGTATTAACGAAATTGTACCTTCAGTTAGAAATTTATTCAGAGCCGAGTCGCAACCACTATGTCTCCCTGTAATTTTTTGATGTAATCGCTGATTTCTTAGCAGATATTTCGTTTTTTTTTTTAAATTTAAATTTAAATTTATCGTGTATCCTTGTTTAAAAATGGTTTTGATTGGTTCGACCAGCGTTTTTCCTGTCATTTTTATCCAGTGGCGTATCAGCGTTTTTCCGTATTTACATCACTCCTATATAATAGCACCGGTTTTTCATACACCTATTATTTTTTTCCAAAATATAAACGTTTTTTTTGTTTGTTTTTTTTTTTCCGTCTTTTGTTGAGATGATAGCTTTAATTAACAGCACCGCCGTTTTCTGTGCGTGGTTTGATAACAGCAACATCTGAATAAAACGTTTTCCTACTGCATGCTGAGTTTGAAAAGTTTAATATTTTTCGCTTATGTTTTCGTTTACATTTCATTTAGCGAATGTGTAAATATTTTCGATTGTTTTTGCTAATTTTTATTTTTATTTACTTTTTTTTTTTTTACATTTAAATCGTTTCAATAATTATTTTGACGCGTTTTAATTATTTATTATTTTGTATTATTTTTCCTCCATTCTTGCTCCTGTTCTTCTGTCACTGAATTTTTACATCCTACTCTTGGTTGCTCATTAAATCGTATCCTTTAAAAACTGTCATCACTATGACACCGTCTTTATGCTTACAATTACTATCGGTACTCCATTGAAACAGCAAAGGGCCGTACAAATATCGAACTGAGAGAGCAATTCATACTTGCCGAGGGTGTATCGCAAAGTATGTCCGCGTTCAAACCTAAGCATAGCGCTTCGAGTACTCCGCGGCCGGCGAATTTGCAAACGAGCACCGGACCCATCGTAAAAGTTAGTATTTTTATTAATAACACATATAATTTCCTCTATTGCGTTTGTAAATAATTTATCTACCATAGGCAATATGTACATATAAACACTCCGAAAGAATTTAGTGTGTTTTCAAATAATACAAAGCTAGCTTTCACCAAAGTTTTCGCGCCTGTTGGAACGCGCACGTCGTTATATATTTTGCATAAGCAACATCAGCGCTATTGTTTGTTTCTGCTTAATTGCATCACCTGTAACGTGTTTTGTGCTTTTTTTTGATTATATACAAACACAAAGAATACTTTTCCAGTACACGCTAAGCATTCGCTCGAAAGACTTTCTACATTTTATTACCTGAAAAAGAAACGAATTCAAATATTTAATTTTTAATCAGCATTTTTCGCTGCTATTTTTTTTTTTTTTGTAAATTTTTATTTTTTATATATATATATATATATATTAATTACAACGTAATTCTTAGGCTACTCCCTATTAAAAAAAAATGTCCCAATTTTATGTAACGAAAAAATGTTCCAATTTTATGTAACATTTGTTGTACTTTAATTTTTACTGACTTTATTAATTACAATGCAATTCTTAGAATACCCCTCATCAGAAAAAATATCCCAATTTTATGTAACACGTTTGTTATATTTTATAGAATTTTTGTGATTATGTTATATTCATATGGACCAATTTAGAATTACATTGTAAATTTTGATCATTTTATACAAAGTATAGAAGAGAAAGAGACAGAAATGTAAGCAGGAGAGATCAAGGGGCACAGCCTCTTACGAGGTAAAAATGGCCCAGTTATATTATATATATATATATGTATGTTATTATATATTGGAGTTCCTATTATTTAATACAGACAAATACACAAGTGGGTGGATGTTTATATTTTTTTTGTGTGGGCGTGCATTCATTTATTTATTGTCAGTATCTTCCAAAAAATTAGTTACTTTCATTAACGCTAGTAGTACAACTCTTTGCAATTTTTTTTATCATTTATCTTAAGTGTAGATCAATTTTTGAACGTAAATAACTGAAAAGCAAACTTAAAAATAGTTCCAAGGGCGTCGCCAGCCGATGAGCCAGGGAGGGGCAAGATGATAGAAAGAGGATATGAGTATTATAGAGGAAAAATAAAATTTATAAGTTGTAAAGGCTTAATATTTTATTAAACAAGAATAAAATCTTAATTTAAACACACAATTTTCGTGTGTTTCTGGCAAATTGTTTTACTAGTTTATTATAAAAGTCTTCCAAATTGTCCATGATTACCCGCCTATGAATGAATACTCATCATGGTCAGTTGATTAAAAAGTTTCAGGGCTCCAGGCGGGGAGCAGCTGCTCGCTATCCCCCGCTGGCGACGCCCATGAATGGTTTCGTGTAGGGAGAAAAAGGAAAAGTTTTAAAAAGATTTGAATCCAGTTGCGAAAGGGAGAATAGAACACTCGGGTAATATTTCTGATTTTTTAAACAATAATTTTTTCTTTCTTCTACATACGGACCTATTTTCCCATTCTGCCATGACCAACTTTGGTTTCTTTTCTTTTACAAAGTTCTATTCTTTAAAAATCCCTGTTTTATTATTATTATTATTATTATTATTCTATTACTTCCGAAAAAAACAATTGTTCGGAGTACACGAATTTTTTCAAATGTTTATAACAGTTAGAAAAGATCAAGGATTGGAATAGTCAGAAATTTAAACTCGAAAAATAATAAGACTAATTGTACGTATAATATGAAGATTTAATTAAATATTTTAATGTATCACATTTTTGAATATCTTTCTAAAATATTACTTTTATTTACACGTATGTGTACATATGATAAATTTTATAAATAAGTCATTTTGAAGCGAATGCTAAAGTGTGTACGAACTAATATTCACCGCCAAGTTCTCTCTCTATATATATATATATATATATATATAGTCTTCGCATCTGATGATGAGAGGTAAGTTCGGGCGTTATTCCGATGATTAGCAGGTAAGTAACAGTGCTTGCAAGTGTAATCACTGAACGCAACAGGTTTATTTTAATTCTAACAATTATACAATATGCAATCAAACTTCCGCACATCGCAGTTATGGAATCTTTCAAAAAAGAGGGTTTATTATATGGAAATTGTTTAAAAGCAGGATTAATATTAGAAAATGTGAATTCAGTGTTAAAATGTTTAGCGAATAAACTGAATAGAATCGGTTTAATAAACTAGAAAAATATCCGAAGAAGTAGCAGATATTTAATTTATTGCATATTAAACTAAAAATTTGACTTACATTATTCAAGACCAATCGATTCTGAAAAAAAAAAATATATATTTAAGTGTGTAGGGGGGTAACGAAAACTAAAAATTACAAATTTGTGATATAGAAAAAAAATATATATTCCCTTCTCTTTTGTTTCCGTTTGATACCAGAGTTTAGTGAACAATTTTTTTAAAGCGCTTTCCTTTTTCCAGCCGAGTCACAGTCCACTTCTTGAATTAGTTAGACCTTTCTTTGTAATATATATTTGCCCGATAAAATTTTTTAAAAAATCTATTTTTTTCAATTTGGTTTGTTATAAAAAATAAAAAAAAAAAAAAAAAAAAAAATGTAGATAAACCAAATAATAATGCTCAGAAGTTATTTTCAAACAAAGAACAGCACGATGTGGAAGTTTGACTGTAGTTCCTTAATAAATTTAAATTTTATCGTTGTTCTGCGAAATTTAAAAATAGTGTTCGAGGAAGTATGTCTCGATGTAATAGGAATTGATAATAGTGAGTATTGAATCGCATTTCGAATATCGCGTGAAATTTAATAGTAAAGAAAAGACAGACATATGTCGATCATCGTCCCCAGTAAAGAAATCGCGTAGAACCGAGCTCCATTGTTAGTAAATATCGCTGAACCGTTGAAGATAATACCGCACGGCTATATTTCAACCGCAGAAGAATAAATGAAAATACGCTGCTGAGTTAATTTACCGAAATAGCAATCATTGACATAGAATATTTAGAGAAATACACATAACTTTGCAACATTCGAGATGGTGCGGAAAAAGAAAAAGTTTAGAAGTTAAGGAAAAGCTCGTAAGAAAACCGATAGGCTATTCGGGAAACTGTTATTTTGTTGTGTAACGATGATGAATGTGCCGATTTTCAAACGTAACAAATAGATTAGAATTTTCTTTTGTATCGCCTAAAACAAAATCATCATTTATGAGAACTGAATAAATTGACCAGTTCCGGTTATCATTCGAACAATACGGTATTTTTGAAAACGCGTTTAAAGTAACTGTACTGTTTAAGTTGTTTTTTTTTGGGGGGGGGCGATTGCTTTTTCCCCATCTCTGGTGTATCGTGTTCTCTGTCGTATACAAATCATTTTGCGAGTTTCAATTTATTTGCTTCTTTTTGCCCCCCCCCCCCATCCACACAGTTTTGCGTAATGCGAAAATTTGTCACGAGTACCTCTGGTATATAGAGTTATGTAGAATTTTAAATGTTCTCTGGTATGTTTATCGTATTTCCCGCGTTTTGATAAAATCACTCGTTCCTGCACACATATGTACTAAAGATAAAAATCACAGAATCATCAAAATCAGTCAGCTGTTATTTTTGCGCGTAACATCGTAATGTATAACGTGTATATTTATTTCTATAAACAGAAGCCAACACAATTGATACTGCTATGGTATTTAAAATGACCGGAGTATATGTTAAGTCGCGAGTACATCTATATCGCATTTCTGCGAGAACATTACGCAACATGGCGGTTTCAAAAGAACTCAAGATTAAATTACGAACGGTTTGAGAATCAGCCTTCCCCACCGACTCTCCAGTTTTTTTGTTGTTTTTTGTTATTTTTTTCTTTTTTTTTCCGTATATTTGTGTTCTTTAGTCGAGCGATTAACCAAGTGGTCAGTCGAACCGTCACTTTTACTCTACATCTTTCATTCCTCTAATTGATGATCGTAGAATCTTTCACACATTTATCGGTTGATCTTGCACGCGGTTGAGTTCGGCTTGCGTTTTCATTGTTATTTTCCACTTGGCACATATGCTCGAGTAATATTTTATTCCGGCTCAATAATAGTCTCTTGCGTTCCACTATTCGATCGTTTTCGTTAATCTTTCTGTTTCCTTTCTCATCTCTTATCATTTTCTACTACCCTATATTGTATCTTATTTTTCCAGCATTCTGCTTTCGTTTATCCTCGTAATAATTCTACCATTTATTCTTCTTCTTTCCATCGTTTATATATATATATATATTATTGCCTATTTTATCAATATAATAACCCGATTGCAAGTTTGACCTAATGAATAAAAATTCTCTACGCGATGTTATAATCAAATGTTCTTCGTTACACTTCTTATCAAAGATTAGCTGTTTTTTTTTGTTTTTTTTTTAAAAATATTATTATTTTTCTATTGGCCCTTAATATCTCTAAAATTATTTAAAAAAATATATCGTAAAATTTAACTTTAACACACTGTCCATTGCAACACGAAAATAAGAAAATATACAAAATACTATAGTCTGACCGGTCAAGTTCACTTGCCGATTTAACGGAAAAAAAAGAAAGAAATAAAAATTAACGAGGCAGAAATCGAACAGGCAAATGATTAATATAATTATCGATAATAATTAATAATATTAAAAAACCTATCTCGATACAGCTGAGGAATTTTTAAGTCAACTGATGCCAATATTTGAAAGTCTAAGACAAAGAGGAGATTTACCTTGCTGTTATCCTATTGCAATGGGCGCGCCTAGGCAGCAAACCTCGTTTACGGTAACAATAATGATTCTCTGTTTTTAATTATGTTTTTTTTTTTTTTTATCCCATATATTTAAAAATATAATTACTGATAATTTTCGTATTTAGGATTCTGTATTTTTTTTTTTTTTTTTTTAAATTATCACGTGTGTTTTCTGTATTAAGTATCAACAAACATCTGATTATTAAACTACCGGTAAACGTAATTTATTCCGTGTGGTTTATTATTTTATGTGCACAAGTTAATCGCCGCCGCACATGAACACCTAAGTGTACCTCTAGTTTTTGTCGGCCGATGATATACTCTTATTTTAGTCGTGTTTCTCTACGACAGGCAATTTTTTGAAGAATTTTCGGCAACCGTTCTTAAAAGTTTCAAATGATAAAATTGTTTTAACACGACGTCGCATTATATTTTCAAAAAATTATAGAAAAACTTCTGTCGAAAACAATTTAATCAAATTCTGAAATGAAACAATTTTATCGGTTGCTCGAATGTGCATACGCCGTTACGATAGGTTTAGGTTGGTTTAGTTTAGATTTTTTTTTCTTCCCCAGCACGCACGACTTTTAAAAATAATTTCTTATTAGCATAATCGATTATTGTTGAAATGTCGACGAACAGAAACTACTATTTTAACTACATACACATAGTAGATGTGTTCTCATATTCAGATTAAACAGGATTGTCGATAGACAAAATACTAAAAAAAAAAAATTCAAGATCGTTTTTTTTCTTTATTGTTATTTTTTCATGCAGAATATATATGTTCACATACACATGTAATAATGTTTTTACTAATAGGTGATCGATTACGTTTTTGGTTTTGCCACTGCTGCTTCGCAGATCTGCTTTTTATTCCTTTTCGTAGCAGTTTCAAATGACTATACTGCGAAATTTGATTAAAAAAAAAAAAAAAAAAAAAAAAAAAAAAGAAATTGACAACATCAAAATCTTACTGTCCTTTAATCGTATTTCAGATAATAGAAGTTCAGATAAGAATGATTTGTACTATATTTGGAAATGGATGAAAAAAGCTCTTTGCTCCAACCGCGAAGCACAATAATATAATCAATCCTCACGGGTTCCTCAAATTCAATTATTCGATCCGCCTTATGTAGACATTATAAATATATATATATATATAAATGTATATGTAGAAAATGTCCAAAGAAGGCGGCCGCGCCTATATCGAACGTTAAACTTACGCATTCGTGATAGACATATAGCTATTTGTCCTCTATACACTGCATTTGTGTATTACTACAAACGTATCTAACGTATGTACACATTATTAGGCGCCATCTTTTCAACATGAAACCGCACAGTAGGGAACCATTCTGGAAACTCTTAAGAGAAATAAGTCGACTGGAAAAAGTTTTTAATCGCTTAAAAATTTGATACGGTTATTAAATTAATGTTTGTTTTTATACTCGTATGTAGATCCGCGAACGAACGAACCGAAGCATTCCGTTGAATAAGAGCGGCCTAGGTTACACAGTCGGTACTCCGGATTCGTTGAGCGATAACGAATCATCCCCCTGCACCCCGCGTACGCCGGTCAGGAAGGCTGCCACACCAACATTCAGATCCAGTCATGGTAATTTTTAATTAGTACATTTTTAGTTCTTTACTAGTAGATATTTAACGGAAGCTTTTCTCACTCACATTTCGCGGAATAATAGCAGGATAAATCACGAATCTAACTTGCGCATCGAACGTACATCGGAATTCGCGGCAATATTTAGCTGTTGATTTTATATTTTTGCTTTTATTCGCGTTATTCGTGCGAATTTTTTAAGAATCATAAAAAGTGGTGGTGCGCAGCTCTTACGATTTATAAATCTCGTGAACATTGCTGTCACTTCAGTTCGCCAAATTGTACTTTTTCTTATCATTTACGAGTTTAATTTTAAAGCATTGACTTCTTAATCGATTAGCAACGAGAGTCCCTCATTATTAAGATTGACTGATCATATAATATGCGAAACGGTTATGTAACAAGCGTACACCGCCGTGATTTTTTTTTTTTTTTTTTGTTACTGCTAACAAATTACCGTTGATAACGGTGCTAATAGATCACGATTTCCGTTATCAAAATTACAAAGCGATCACCTTTTTTGAACCTAATCGCTGTTTGAATAAAATCTTGAACGTGGAATGTGATTTTCATTTACAAAATTATCATGGGATAATAGAGTCTTTAAAGTTAATTTGTAAATTTGCGCAATGATTTTATAGACTTTCTCAAATTTTAATTCTAATATAACTTGATTATTGATAGTGACATGGTTGACATTTTTAAATACTGTTGCTCAGGTTAAGCCGCTACTGAAAAATGATTTTGTATCGCCCATTACTGAGTGTCTGTATATGAGTTTGTAAGTATGAGATTGTATCGAAGTGCGCGATATAATATAAACTATATGTAGATGTTTTCATATGTATTATACATTTGTGTATACATATATATATATATAAACTTGGCCTTCAGTGCCTCTTAGGGGGGCTCCGCCCCCTGACCCCGCTTGGCGTTACCCCTGGATCCTTAGATCTATCACTTCTACACTTCTTATAGAATGAGAAAAATTGACAACGTCATTCTTTCTGACTTCGATATAAAAAAAAAAAAAAAAAAAAAAAAAAAAAAATAGTGACATCGCTAATATACTAGTTGTTCCATTATTCACGTACTGCGTATTTATGTTCGAAGAGGCTTTAAAAGCATTCAGGAAGTACTAGTTAAATCCCAAAGGAAATTTCTTTTGTTTATTCTCCGTGCGCATAGAACTACTTTCGGTGATGCGTTGTGAACAATAGCAGGACAATTGCCACTGTATTCCGTACTGCAGCATAAAATTTTGTATTTCAAAGGGTTAAATAATCTCAGTTTGGAGTTGGATCTAAACAATAGATTTATTGAAAAGCCAAAATAGCTGGAACAATAGCTCAACTGGAAGATTAACATTTAGTTTCGTCTCCGAAGTTAAAACCAATCCAATCAAAATTGAAAAATATTAATACCTATGTGACACGCAATTTCTTACTGGACATGGTAGATTCCAAAGTTATCTGCACCGTTTCCATCTCTAGTAGACACCGATTTGTGTTCCTATGGAGATGCTCCTGAAACTGTCACCCATATCGTTAATGAGTGCGCCAAATGGGGAAATTCTTGTTTAAATATTTCCATTAAACAACGATAATTTATCGAAAAATTCCTGTACGCGGCGAATTTTATCATGGCTTCTAAATATTCGGATGTTGAAGATTTTTCATTTAATGAATAATTTTATTTTAATTTTTATATTGGTTAATATTTGTCTTTTTCATTTTCTTTTTATTGTTTCCAATCCATGAGGTGTTCATTCAACTGAGATACTCATGGCTGATGTTTCAATTACTATGTATTTATGTTATTATTCACCAAATAAATAAATTAAATGAAAAAAAAAAGGCATGGTCAAATGGGTCTATTGAACGTAACAAAAGCAAACGAGACTGTTTGCAACGATCGAATAGGTGGTGTATATGGGGCAATGTTAGAATGGTGCTTTGAAAAATAAGCTTTTATTATTGAATATTATGTCTATTTTCAATCGTCGTATATATACTACTATTGTTGTTCAAACGTTACTAAAACAAATTCCCTAATTCTCCTGTATGCCTAGTGTGAAAGCACCATCAAGAAATTATCGATAATTTAAAAACAAAACAAAAAAAAAACTCTAAGACTCACAATTGTGAGTCGAAAAATTGAGAAAATTTATTACAAAAACCACATCCGAATCTAACGGACCTATTCGAAAATTAGCGTTACAAATTAGGGTTACTTATCGAATCAAGCTTATGCACCGCTGACAAGGACGAGGTGCATCCGGTGCTTTCAACTTTTGTACTACCATAACATGGTAAACAGGCAATTTCAATACATTTAGACCACGACGAGCAATGGAACGATGAACTTCAGTTTGGAAATTTTCGAACCAAAGTGTTAAATTTAGCTGTGATTTGGTTTCGGAATTGCGTTGAATTTCGCCTACAGTATTTTAAGTGCACTTTTGTTTTTAGTTATATAAGAAAAATTCATTCGAAAATTATTATCGATTCATCGATTTTAGCCGGCATCAGAAAATCTCAATAGTTGTTTCGGAGTACTCATACAACTAAGAACAAAAGTAATGTTCAATAACGAACGCTTACTTTTCAAACATATTACGCCATTCTTGCTTATGTTGAGTAGATACGTGTGACATACGTGCTCATGTTAACTGTGTGTTTAACGTGTCGTGCATTCCGATTTTCTCCACTAATGAAATAAGACATTCTCTGCATGCTTAACCCTTTATCAATAATTTATGTAAGGTGAACATGTATGTAAACATTTTATTTCATCTGTACACTTTTTTTTTCTTTTTTTTTTTGGTATGCTCCACTATTCACGTAAGTTGCGTATTGAATTGAAAGAAAAATTACCAAAACGTTTACAAAGCTAGTTATCAACATTTTATTTAATATATGATATATACATATATATATAATATAACAAATCTTTTTAATTATCAGGTGGAAGTTTACCAGGAAGTAGAGCTAATAGTCGACCTGCTAGTCGACAGGGTAGTAAACCCCCTAGCAGACATGGTTCAAATTTGTCATTAGATAGTACAGGTATGTATATCATTTCTTAAGATCACTAATTTATTTATTCTCTCGAATAAAATTGCAAAATACCATTGTCCATTCATTTTCAAAATTTATTCATTTGAATTGTTATCCGTTCGAACTTTGTCCATTATTGTTCGATTAAAAGGACTCTTTGTATTATAGACTTGTGCTGTCGATTTTTTAAAATTTATATGGGGTTTTCGTTATTTTTATTCCACATTTTTCTTTTTGTTAACATGTTCTCATTAAACTTGTTTCACAACAAAAATTTTATTTCTTATCGTTTGCGGCAAATTTTCTCCGATTCAGAGTGAGCCATGGTTCAACAAAAAACGAACAGTAAAACCTTGATTACTACACTCCAGTCTTCAAGGCTGGCCCCTTTTTCTCAACGCCAAAATTCCAGAAAATTACCAATATCAGCTTATCGTTTCTGTCGCTGATCTTTTTGTTTATTAATATTTTTTCCAATTCACTTTCAACAATGGTTTCTATCGTCGTCTTAGCGACGTATATTATTCAGTTAGTTTAACAGCTAGTGTTGTAATAGCCTTCGCGTTTACACATAACTTATTGTGAAAAAATCCAATTTAATGCTAATCGGATTCAGTAAAGAAACAAATTTGTTTTAATCATCGACATCATCATCATTGTTGTTACATCTGCCATTCGGGAGGTCGCATGTCACAATAAACTCCGGAATCTGGCTAATTTTGTTAGTTGGAAAACATCTTTAATCCCTGTATATTCTCATTAATTCCAGTCTTATTCTTGGAGCCTTTTCTTTAATTTTTTCCTGCCTAACTAGATTCAACAAGCCTTCTTCTCGAATTTTATGTGCAATGTATACAATTTTTCTTCTTCTCGTATTATCATATATCTGCAACTTGCCGACTCTGCCACTGTTCAATACATGACTGTTTGTTATCTTATCGATTTACGGAATTTTTAGCATACGTTTATGGGCTCACATTTCAATAACGTCGATTATTTATTTTTTTATTTTTTTTTTTTTTGAATCCGCTTCCAAGTTTTAGCAGAATACTACATTGTTGTCCACATATAGCACCCGTAATATTCTTTTCCTCATTTTTATAGTTTTTTCCGAGTTTCCAAAAGCCTGATCATTTTATTACAATGATTTTTATAATGCTAGCTGATGCTATTTGACCTATTTTGTTCGATGACGATGCCCTCGATCTTCTAATGTATTTGTCCTCACCTGTATAGTGCCGTGTTAACAGGGATACGGGGGAGGATACGAGCCGTATTGCTAAAGAAAGTCTGTCCATTGTCTGATATGTTCTTTCGAATATATTCCATAGGTATAGTAAATGATTTTTTTAACACGTTATAATACCGTAAAGGAAGTACAGTCGTAGTTTCCCGTTGCCTTCCATCGGATTTTCCGTCATGGTTTACTCCCTTAACCAAAAGAACCCAGTTTGAAGACGCTAGGTACTCGCTCCGAATTATAATATTCATCAATCCGACTGGAACGCCTATGTCACGAGGAGCGAGCTGCCGATAGGTTGCTAATATAAATGCGGTAAAAAAAAAAAAAAAAACACCTTCGCAAAGTAACCTCCCGCCGCTTTCCTATCAGCAGTATGTTGTGAGTTCCGATTTAACTTTTCTAATCAACACTAAGCCCGCCGAAATAGCGAGTTGTCATCTTGCTCGACGTGAACATAACTCACGCGTTGTGGTTTTGTTTCTCTGTCAGTAGAACTGCGTATACTACGAGTGACTACTAGAGAAAGTAACTCTAGTTGCAGCCCCTATCCCGCAGGGTAAAACGTGTTTAGGTATTCCTTTTTTATTTACGATATTATTAATAATTCGAATTAGTTGTAAAATGGCAAATTTTTTCTTTTCCATTATAATACTAAAAAAAAATTTTTGTGTTAATTCGTAATAATTACAACCGGCCGTAAAGTTAAAATTTATTGGTTTAACTAAAAATTTATTTTCGTAATATAGTCGTGTCACGATAGCCTAGTTGCTAGAGCGCTTGGCTTCCGTTATGGAAGTCTCGGATTCGATCACGGGCGACGACAGATAATTATTATGAAAAATTAAATACTCTCAATAGTCATGTGGAAGAAGGCAATGGAAAACCATCACGTATTACACGCGGCAGACACAAAAAGAACTGCATTTGTAGATCGATAAATCAAACAGTCACAATATCAGTTGCAAGTTCTTGCGCGTGTACACATTCGTACTGCATTAGGTAGTCGCCGACACTCAAGAATTAAGTGTGGCGCTATATAGAAGAATGTAGTGGCCACGTTTAGGGATGCAATCACATTCAGAAAAGCTTATATTCCATTGCGTATATTTTGTCTTACTGATGGTTACGCTCAATTACAAAATATTTCGAAACGGTGCAGGATGTTTTTGTGCTTTCTTGTTTTTAATTATCGTGTTCGATTATTATTATTGAACGTACACAAATTAACACGCCAAGTTCCCTTAAAATGTTCATAGATGATGGTACTCCGAGCAGAATACCGCGAAGATCAACGCCGTCATCGCGGTCCAGCATTTCTGGTCCAACGTCCACGTCATCCGGTGCCCGTAAACTAACTTCACCGGCGATGAATGGAACACTGAGCCGAACACGATCGCCATCAGGTTTAGCCAGTCCTAGTTCGGATAAGTAAGTTTATCGATTACCGTTTGAAATTTGGAAATCTTTAAATTTTGACGAATATTTGAAAAAAATGAATAATGTGATAACGCACACAGTTACCAGTGTGTCGTCGTTATTTTAGTAATATAACGTTTTTAAAATGACGTAACATTTAACGAATACTATACTTAATTTCAATAAAAAACTATTCCGTTCTCTCGGCGTTTTGCTTTTCTACCGTCCCACTTTTGAGATTATTAAATGTTTTAAAAAGACGCTCACTTGCATATGGTTTTTGTATAAAAATATTCTCGATAGTGTGTAGTCTCTCGAATTTGTAACGTAATGTTGATTTTTTTTTTTTTTTTTTTTTTTTTGCGATCATCAAAACCTGCCGATGTTCGCTTATAATTCCGAATTGATGTGTCAATCCAGAATTCTCGGTAAGTGTATAAAATAATCGACAGATTTTATATTTCATTTCGAACGCAGCAGGTACTCGAAACGGTGTTTGTAAACTTCAGTGAGACATCGTTACAAAACATGTAAATTGCTGACGACAATTGTAAACAATGAACTTTAAATATTCGTCTTTTAAAGAGTTCCACTGCCGATATTTCCATTCCAGATAACGATTTTAATGTAAGTGCCAGCTGTTTTTCAAAACCAAGAGAGGATCTCCCTCTTAAAATGTAATGCGTGTCAAGGGATTAACTAAACAAGACCGGTTTTCATGAAATTCGTACGGTGGTGTAACTTACGAGAACAAGAAAGCAGTTCGGACTGAACGAACGTGTACCGTAAAAATGATAGAATAAAAAGAATAGAAAGTGCCAATCACCGATGATCGGTTCGCTTACCGATTCCCGAAAAATAAACGAAATCCATTTCCGATTTCCACTCGTAATCACTACTGTAATCTGTATACAACTTCGACGCGGACTTGTCATTGCCGACAATGCCGCTAATAGGAACGATTATCGCCAATTTGCGTTCGCAACGCGGAATGCACAGGCTTTCTCTACTGATGAAATAGTGCGATTTTTATAGTAACAAGTTTCTCTAGATTCAAACAGGTATTATGTTCACGTTCAACCCTATTCCCTTCCCATGCACTTGTACTACTTGCAGTTAAATTTTTATAAATGGGTTATTAAAGTGTGTAGAGCATGTCGAACCCGAACTAATAGTAGTATTAACCGATTACTGGTAAAAATTTAACACATTTTTAAAAAATATAACATCACCGTTCGTGCCGGGCGCATAAGACTCTTATCGCAGTAGGTGTGCCCCGTTAAGGGATTACTGTGTAATAATACGATCGCTCGAAAATTAAAATCGTATTTCGAACGAAATTTTATCGTTGAAAGTTTCACGTAATAATAATAATTTGTCCGTTGAAAAATTTCGGAGCAAAATATACCGCTTTATTTTATGTAAAATTAACGTAATTTCTTTATCGAAAGTATGTTTATTGTTTATTGCAAAAAAAAAAAAAAAAAAAAAAATCCATGATTGTGATACTTTGAACTTCAAAACGTGTAGTCGGTGGTTATTTTTGGAATTTTAGTAATTAAAAAAAGAAGAAAAAAAAACAAAAAACAAAAAAAACGTCTGTTTTATTTATTTATTTATTGGTTTATTTATGGTCGTTTTATAACAACTAGGTTCTTAGCGACCACTATATATACACACATATAAGTTTTACAAAATTCCGAATTAGTTAATTTTTTTTTTTTTTTGAAAGCAACATCCTGTACCGTGTTTTTAACTGATGTGGCTATTACAGTACGAAGATGCGCAGTTTGTTTTTATAGATATCTGATTATTCAATTAATTCTGATAAATTGTGTTATGGATAAAATTGCAAAGGGGGGAATTCTCAAGAATGTAGGTGACTCTTTTGTTATTAATTGAAGGGGGTCGGTGAGGTGATAATGCTGGACAGTCGCATAGTATATGAGGAGTTGAGGGAGCAACATCTTGGCCACAGAAAGGGCAATTCGTAGGAGAGGGGGTTCTTTGCAAAATAAAATTATGCAACATGGCCGTTTGGCCTATGCGCAAGCGGCTAAGTGCACAGAAATCTCTGCGGGAGATGCTTTTTTCTGGCCACCATGGTTCCGTTGAGGGTTTAATTAACCTCGAGAAAGTCTGGCACGAGGACCAATGGGTTTTCCATAAGGACGTGAGATTATTCAAGATTATGTTCGATAGATAAGGTGCTCGGCTGTTACTAGGCGAGGGGCAATATATTTCTGCTCGGGCGGATGTATCGACGCGTTCATTTCCAGGAATCCCCGCATGGCTGGGCGCCCACAGAAAGGATACGGAGCACTGTCTCTTAATAAGTTCGTATAATACCTGCTGTTTAATTAAACAAGAGAAGACATTTAGTTAAATGAAGCTAATTGCGTTTATGGATTTAATGTATTTTAAAGTCTTGAGGCAATTTTTTCTGTGGTTCCAAGTGCGTCGTTAATAGATTCCGTGATGTTGAACTGTTCTCTAGTTGTCCTGAGGGGGCGACATTTTATTAAATTGTAACGTGTACATCAAGGTTTTGATCACAGTATACTGTGTTTTGAGTACTTTTCAGAAAATTATAGGGGCCGTTAAAACCGGTACATAGGAAAAATTGAATAATGACGAATGTTGTTGTTTACACAGAAATACACCAGTTTCTATTTTGAGCAACTATAAAACTACAAACATGTTACTTTATATTCATTAGGTAGTAATTTTTGAATTATAACGGAGATTCGTTTCGAAAAAAAGTATGTTTACAAAAGATATATAGAAGCAGATATTTTAAAAAAAGTGCCTATATGTTATTTGGAAGGAGACAAAATATTAACAGATAAAAAAAAAAAAAAAACAACTTTTCATAATAACCAAAGATTATCCTGCATATACATACAACAAAGCTACTGGCTGGACATAGCACCGCTAACGACTAATATTTTCCAGATCAACTAGTTCAGTTGATATACGGTATCACCTACATTATCTGGTATTGGAACTAGATAATCTAACTTGCCATATATATATATATATATGTATATGCATAATGCACTTTAATTTTTTTTTAAATAATAATAAATCGAGCTATTTGTGGGCGATGGAGCTGCGTTTTAAAACATTCATTCGCTACATATTCGTCCATTTATATGGAACCATTCATGACGAACTTTGAAAAAAATAAATTGAAAAATACCGTTCCACTAAGTTATTCTTTAAAAAAATTGAAATATATTATAATACAAAAAAAAAAAAAACGCACCGAAACACAAATTATAATTTTATAAACGTGGTATATTAAAAATATTAAAAGCACGGACGTGTTTCGCAGTAATAAACCACGTAATCGAGTAAATATGCAAAAATTTCTTTCGTCCAATTTTTAAAATAAAAGAAAAATATTTTTTTCTTTACATTTACGATATAATTCGAAGAAACGGGGATTTTAATTTTTTGTTTTACTGTAATAGTTACATTTAATATTTATTAATGAAATTTTTTTTGAAAAGAGTTCTTCACAAATTACCATTTTAAAAAAAATTTTCCGAAATTTTGAACCATTAATTTATTTTAATAATTTTTCTGTATTATTCGCAATATATTTATAAAAAAATACGTTTTTCTTTATAAATATACTTAAAAAACATACTTAATTTGAATGAGTAATACAATCTTACCCCCGTGGAATTTTTTAAGAAAATTTTAATCCTTTTTTAAAAAAATTGAAAAGCACCGTTTACGTTACCTTTCATAGCATATCACAGCTACATCATACATAAAACGTTGAAAATACCGTTTACCGTTTTTTTTTGTTTTTTTTTTGTTTTTTTTTTTGTTTTTTTTTTTTTTTTTTATCTTCATCATTAAAGTTTGTCCAGTTGTTATATTGTAAAGGAATTCTTCGAACATCAATAAACATTTTTCTTTTTCTATTCTAAAATCTTTCGTGTACTATACTCATTTTTAAATTAATCTTTAAAAAAATGTTGATGTTAAATTCATTAAATATGAACAGAAGATTGTGTATGGAGGTAAAAAATCATTAAATAAAAATAATCACCCGTTTTAAAATGATCTATTTCCTAAATAGCAAAACTAAAAGTATAATTATTAAAATCAGACACAAAACTTCAATTTCATTTTTTGCATGAATAAAACTTCATATCTTCTTCAGTTGGCGAATCCCCCCGAACAAAAACTTAATTCCTTTCTTAATATGCAATTTAATTCATAAAAAATTTCAATTTTATAAATTTTATGTAAAACTTTTAATACGAAAACCCCTCTTTTTTCGTTTTTTCGTTTTTAAATTTTCAATGTGAGAAAAGGTACATACTACTGGTAGTGTGTGTCAAAAATGCGGTTTTAACTTAACAACGGTTTCGGACACCTGAAAAAGCACATGTTCTTTATTAACGTGAGAAATCGGTCAAACTGGCGTGAAGATAAATTTTTACCTGTTGTAAATCGTAATTGCATAATTAAAAAATTACCACCTTAGAGAGTAGTGTATTATTCTGCGAAACTTTAAACGGGTTTTTTCTCGATTAATTATTTTCTGACGCTATGTGTACCTTTTCTCAGATATCGAATTATCCTTATTTTTCAATACAAAACTCTTATCAAAAATATAAAATGTCCATCAACTACTCTACGTTTATCCTCTGCCTAAGATTATGGAATATTTCAATCGTCGCCTATTTCTCTCCTTATCTTTCTCGATCTAAATTATTATTTTTTCTTGTTCAATTTCTGTTGTTATATAAGTGTATCTTTTAATTTTTATTCTTTGTAAATAATATTCTATTTGCACCTAAACCACAGCTACACACTATTAACAACACACAACAGCGGCGCTCATCATCAAAACTAACATTATTATAACTACATGTAACTTTTTTTCCTTACTGTATATAATATGCTAGTAGTATACTTATTTTTGAAATAATAATAATAATAATATTTTTGCATGATATAAAAACACAGAAGTGGTTCGCGAATTCCAGTATATATTGGCGGTCTGTCGCCGACAGAAACGTCACAGCAAATCTCTATATCTTCTTGTTCCTCTTCGTCCGGGTAATTGTTAATATTTTAATATCTTTTAACGTTATTAGACGTTTTTTTTTTCTTTTTTTTTCTTTCAGCTTCTGCTACTTTTTAGCGTTACACAATTTTTATTAGTATTCTTATTTTTCAGAGAATTTGTTTCTTTATGTAATATGGTTACACTTATTTATTTATTTATTTACTTATAACGCAAGTCGAAAGAAAGATGTACCATTAATAAAATGGTAACACATCCAAGTACGTTGGACCCTGGGAGCAAAAAATACCCCCTTTATCAACTGTTTCATTAATTAATGAAAAAAGTGATAACACTGGAAAATAGTTTTTTTTGTGGGGAACAAAAAAAAGAGAAAAAAAGAGGAATATTAATCTCATTGAAACATCTAAACAGTTTTAATTCCTGAATTTTTTTTCTATTTTAATTAATTTACTCTTTAGCCCGCATAAAATAATAACGGCTTCCCATTTCCTCGTCCAAACTTATTTCTTCCTATCTGTATATCAAAAACCGCTGGCGTTTTTCTCCTCATAAAATCCCAATCCTGTCGCTCATTGCTACCTGTCTTTCTAATTTTTCTCCTGCTGTCCTTTCCTACAACACTCTCCCTTACTTCTCTCATGACACTTCAATAGCCTATGGCAGCCCTATCAAATTTTCCTCTCTCCCACTTCGAGCCAATTCCACCTCTCACGGTGCAGTCATCAATGAATTTCTTCATCTATTGAATTCCTCTTTTCCTGCTCATGTATTGATCCTTACTGATGGTTCCAGGAGCGAGGGGGGCGGCGTGGGTGGTGCGTTTTGTTGCCCCGTTGCTTCAGCATTCTGAGTCCTTCCGACTTCCTTCCGACTTCCTTCCTTCTGCACTATTTTTGCTGCCGAGTCGATCGCTATCCTTCAGGCTATCTCTTTTATCTCCTCTTTAAGCGATCTTTCCCAATTCCTTATTATTTCGGACTCTCTAAAGGCGTCCTTCAAGCCCTATCCTCTTCTCCTTCACATTCCTATCATTAGTATTATTCTCTCAATTCGTTCGCTTACCTCCACTTTGCGGTCATCCCGCTCTATTATTATTGATTTTTTATAGGTCCCCAGTCATTCCGAAATTGATGGCAATGACGCAGCCGATTCTTTGACTCGTTCTGCTGGTCGCCTTGGTTCATTCCTCAACCATTTCTTTTCTTCAGTTATCTTGTCCTTATCCACCTCCAATCACGCCAGACTGGTGGGATATTTATCCCTCCTTCTTTTTTAATCGTCATTCGTATTACCGTTTTATTCAGTCGATTCCTCGTTCCCTATCTTGGTTCCATTCTATTCCTTTAGGTCGTCGCTCTTCTATTGTCTCCCTAATTCGTCTCCGGATCAATCATTCTCTACTTCTCTATTCCCTCTTTCGATTTGCTCTGTCACCGTCTCCTTATTGTTCTCTTCACGATTGTGTGATCCTCCTCGTATATGTGATTTTGATCACATTTTCTTCGAGTGTCCTACTCTTCGTAATGAACGCTCCCTTCTATACGGCCAGCTCTTGTCATTAGGTCTCCCTACTCCCTATAACGCTTCCTTTATCCTCTCCTTTCCTTATCTTCTGTGGTGCCTGCACTGCTGTCCTTTGTTCCGTCCATTTCGGACCGCTTAGCTATTTCTCACAAAAAAAAAAAAAAAAATGTCATCCAATTTTCGCGGAATCATTGCAATGGAAACGGCCGATTAGTAGAAAATACTTGAATAAATCACTCTTTATACTGAAACAAAATTCGCTTGTCGAAAATAGTTGAATGTACATGAAACACTCGAGCATGCCGCGTTGTTTCGAATGCAATATAAATACGCCATCGCGGTAATTAGAATACACGGTAGTGGAGTCACACACTTAAAGTTTTTGTCGTGACGTCATCGGAGACCGTTAAAACACTATGATTACCACCTTGTTAGCCAACGATTATCATCATTCAAGCGCTGTTTCACATGTTACATACGTTTTGTCTGGATTTGTGTGATCTAGTCGTAACTGTTCGCGCCTATTATTCCCTCTGTTTTTCCGACAACAGTTTAATGGTTCGACCGTTTTTCTAAACGAAAAGCGGGCAAAGTTCACTCCTCTCAGTCGAAATAATCGCGTATACCCTATTTCTTAGCGGGTATAGTATGCCACATATTCCACTTGTTTGGTTGCACATCTTTCCCAATACGCTATTGATTCGTTTAGTGTTCCGAGAGGTATGCTCCGATCATTAACAGTAATAAAGAGGCATACACAGAGTTCACTGATAAGTAAAAGCCGCTGTACAATAAAAATATTTGCAGTTCCAAGCAGTTGTGTTAACGCTTCTTTTTTTATTGATTTCTTCCGTCAATTCGATATAGTTACTTAAGTAATATTTATTTCGGTAATTTCCCGATATTTCCTTTTTTTTAGATTCAGCACCCAGAGATTTGGCTAGCACTATTCGTATGGGTTTTTTTTTTTTTTTAACATGGGCAGTTCGTACGGTTTTGGTTATATTTTTATAAGTCGCACTTTGACAATCTGCACGTATACTGACCGCATCCACAAAGAAATGAAAGATAATTTTGTAAATCCTATATTAATTTTTTTGATATTAACTTACCTTTTGTTTTTCCTACCCTAATGGCCTTCTCTTTTTTATTTGATTTTAAACTAGTCTTTTTCCTCGTTGTGCCTCCCCCCAGCAGAATTGAACGATTTTATATAGTTCAAACGGGGCTATAATTTATCGACAATCGAAGGGAGTATTTCCTAAATAAATAGAAATAAAAAGAAGCGCCGGATACCATTAATGGAACGCAAACTGGTACATCGTAATGACTATGATCTGTCAAAAGGTTTAGGGAACGAAGAAAACTGGGTGACAGTTCTGCAGTTACGGTGTAGAACTTTTATCATCGAAGCTTTTTCTGAAATAAAAAACGGCGTAGAAAGAATAAGTCAAAGCTGATATTGTGTCCTTAGTACATAACATATGGAATTTATTGAAAGAAGATATGTGATGATACTGTTAATGCGCCTAGTCGTTTAAAAGTTAAAAGCAACCTAAAAGGAATATCGCTGAATTTTGCTTGAAACCCGAACGAACTCCTTAGTTGGGAAATTGCGAAAAAAAGTGAAAAAAATCCCATTGAGGGACCCAATTTAAATAAATAAAGAAAACGATAGGGGAAATATCATGGATTTGCATTAGTGAAAAGGTAATAATGCAAATCATAAAGTAAAAATGTTTCCGAAAGGTGGATCTAATTTATTTAAAGGAATGCGACATTTTCTTCGATTTTCGGAATAGAAAAAGTGGAGCTTCCAAGGGATAGGTAACAACTTAACAACTACAGTGGTACACTAATATAATGGGGGTCTAACACTGCTTCAAAAAGAGCGTTCTATAATAGAATAATCCCCGAACTCTTCGTTGATTTGCTTATCATTTAATGACATGTTCGCACTGAACGAAATGAAATGTATGGTTATTTAAAATGCAAGCGCTGAAAAATACGGGAGTGTAGCAAAAAAGCAAACGTCACATGTTGGTAACAATGCTGTGTAAAACTGAGCTATCTGAGGAAGATGATAGATGCAGGGATGTAAAGAGAACACTTGCCATTTTAATGGTTTTTTTTTTTTTTTTGTTTTTTGAAAATTGGCGCGTTTTATAAAAATTAGTCATTTTTTAAAATTTTTATGAATGGCTCTTTTAAAATTATTTTCTTTAATCGTAGCGACTTCTGCTCCAATTCGTTTCCGTTAATTCTTTCAAATTATGAAATTTGCCGATAACACTTTTTGCTTCAAATAGTTTCACACGAAAACAAAAAAAAAAAAAAAAGTCACCATTTAAGGTTCCAAATCCTCCACATCATAAAAGAAATCCGTTTTTTAAGATGATTCGGTTCTTGAATATTTGCTGAAAATAAATTCCCAGATAAAATTCTCGGTCGAGTCAATTCAGGTTTCACAATATTTTTAAACATTTCAACATATCGCTCGCTGATGATGATCACTGTTTTCCCATCTTCGACGTCAAAAAAGTAAGGTCAAATTATACCGTTTACGCCGCACTATACCATAACCTTGGGGCTGTGAGTGGGATTATCAGTCATTTTAATGTGGCTTTCAGGTATTCCACATCTCTCATATTCTGCTAATTCGCAAAACCACGTCTTCCGAAATCGAACAAGTTTTAAACCAGCGTTGGACTATTAACTCGCAAACTGCACACCTCTGGCTTGGGCCACCTTAAACTGCACACTAGTGCGAATTGGGATTTTTACATTTTTAAACTACTGGGATTTCGCAAGCTTCTAATTTGTAAACGACGTCGCAAGTGTGGCTCGATGAGGCTCTTCGGGAAATCTGAACGAATGTCGATTCGTATCAATCGGATTGTTAAACGAGTTTATGCCTGCGATGTCCAGCATATTATGGAGTAAGCGCAAAAGCCATCTTCGAGTTCATATGGACAATCTTTATCAATAACGACTGTAGCACCTTTAATGTTTATTATGTGTCATAATGATTTCCGGTTTGTTCGATTGGCGGTTAATACTATTATCGTGATGCTACGAAGACAATAAAAGAACAATCCTATTTTTGTTAGGACCGTAAGAAACAAGTGTCAAATCTTTTCGTGTACAAAAATTATGCGCCACCTTTACAACTTCAAACTACACACTAGTGCGAATTCGCACCTTCTTTGACTGTACTTCTACAACGAAGATCCGACTCAGGCTCGCTATTGTGCTATTCAGTAGTCTATACTATAGAGGGAATTATCGTGCTGAGGAGAACTCTCAGCAGCTGCTGTTTAAGAAATGCCAGCTAATGGAAAAAAAACAGCGGTTGCAGTTTGAGGGTTAATTTGATACGTTTCGAACCAAGTCTTAATACCTAACACTCCTCTATTCATCATACTATTTTGTAGTCGTTTTCCATATTAAAAGCTACATATATATTAAATAGCATATTTATACAAATTCAGACAGCGTATTATCGTCTCGCTAGGCCTACTGCATGCAGAATGGCAGGGTTACCAATATGTAACTTTATTACACCCTGTACCACTCACGGATGGTCTACGTTGGAAGAATGAAATCTTTCTTGGAAATACAGTAAAACAAACAAGCGTTCTAAGTATTTTTATTTATTTTTTTTATAATTGTGTATGTATGTATTTAGAAAAAAGGGAGGGTTTGCATGTCTTAATTTATAACGCTGTTAATAAATAATTAGCATTTTTTTAACTTAAATTTTATTAACAGTGTTTTTTTTTTGTTTTTTTTTATATATACATAGCATCATTATTACCGTTTATTAACAGAAAATGCAAAACGCTACTTCTCTCGTAGAAAAATAAAAAATATTGAAAGTACAGTAAAACCCCGATTATCCGTGTTAATTGGGGATTCATCATGCACGGATACTGGCAAACACGGTTAACCCGCCGCCAGCCGTTCCGCGAGTTTTTATGTATCCCGAACCTTGCGACCACGTAATACGTGGGTCAGGAGGCTCTTCACTCCATTTCATATTATGAAGTGATAACTGACCATCGACGATTGCAATTGTATTTGTTTTACTTTATAATAAATACGTATAATCGTGTCTACTGTATATGACATGATATATGTGATATATAAAACCCCTTTTAGCGAGAAGGAAACTGGATTATTTAGACTAATTTAATTAAGTAAATACCGTATATATAGAAGATTTATAAAATTCTTAATGTTTTTATTAATTTTAATATATTGACAAGACGAAGAAATAAGAACACAACAGGTAGGGTACAAAGGAAAAAAATGAAATGAACGTAACGTACAGGAAAAAAGGTGTTATAAAAAGGAATAGAATTAGACTAGGTATTCATTTTCATTAAAAAAGTCAGTCGGTTTCTTCCGTCTGTCGGCAATCTCTCTTTGTCTCTACCTGCAGAATGTCTGTGATCTGTCTGCTGCTCGAAATACGTGATCACAGTCTGTTACAATGCAACGCAGTTTCACAGCTTAGTCGCTGTTCTGCTATTTCGACTTGCTCTTCATTTTCCGATTTTCAGAATCCGCATTGATTTCATTTAACATTTCTTCATCAGTAAAAATATACGCTTAAGTAGGATCAATTTCATAATTATCTATCCACTCCTTCATATATTCATCATCAACATGTTCAAATCCCATCACAATTTTTGGAACCTTTTTTACAGGAAGCACGCACGTTTTAAAGAGAGATGCACGGTCAATCAGCCAACCGGTTAAAACACACACGGATAATCGCGGTTTTACTGTATGAGAGAAAACCTCTATGTACATTTATTAATAGGTTTTGTTTTTGTGTTTTGTTTTTTTTTCAAAATATATTTTACTATTTTTTTGTTTCTGCATTTAATAGATGAATTTTTTTTTCATCGACTTCTGATTTTTATTTTATTTTTTTCATTTCCTCCAATTATTGGTTTTTTTGTTTATAGAAACAAATCGTTTCTAAAGATAGAAATATTAATAATAATTTTTCACTAGCAATAAAAAATGCGAACGGTGTGAAATAAGTAATATTAATAATGTGTAAATGATAATAATTTTGTATTTATTCTGTAATGCTAACCTTTCCAGTCGGACATCTAGTCTTCCAACGCCAACATCATCACACATACCGCAGCTAAAAAGGTATTGTTATCAGCTTTAGATTGCGCGCAGCGCCATCAACTATCTTAAGAGATAATTTCTTATTTGTCTTCTACGCACGTTTCTAATGTTACCTATTTTCCAAATCTGCTCATCTTACAAAGGACTAATTTATATTAGTTTCTTCTTTTAAATATGTTTTAATACTTTTTAAGTTTATTCCGAAACACTGAAAAATTTTTACTAAATGTGTATTTTGGTTACTATTTATGTATAATGATGATTTTATATTTATTGATTTTTCAGGAGTAAAACTCCATCCGGGACCTCTACACCAGTATCTACTGGTACCAGTCGTCTAACGAGGAAACCGTCCGGTGCTTCAGATGTTTCATCAAAAAGAGGATCCAAGACTCCTACACCTATAGAAGCCAGAGCACCTTTCCGACTTTAATATTTTCTCTTCTTAACTCTAATCTTAATCTTAATTAAAACCCTTTATTAAAATGATAATAATAATAATAGGAAAAAGAAAATAAAGTAAATATAACGTGCCTTAGGGCTGTTTCCTAACAACTTTGTGTAACTCAATAACGTTCCATTTGTACTAATAGCGTTTTCTTACTGTGGTTGAAAAAACTGTTAAATTTTACACAGTCACCTAATGTGAACGCCACATTAAAAAAAAAAAAACACACCTAACATACACACACACACAAACGCGCCGAAAATGAGATTATACGTAGACCATTTTTTACTTTTCCAAAGAAAAAACGCTCTAAATCACAGTGATATTAATTGTAAGTTTTCTTATGTATATATTTATATATATATTTTTTGTATACTTGTTTATTTTTGTGTGCCATTCGAGCCTATTATATTTAAATCAAAAGTTTATATTTTTCTTTTTTTATCAGATTATGTTGCATTTTTTTGTGATGTCGAATAAATGTAAATTTAAAGATCGATAATAAGAAAAAAAAAAAAAAAGTCGATACAGTACGGGCTAACTCTACCTAAAACTTAAAACGGGTAGAAAGTAGAATCATGTAACCTAATAATGATATTAATAGTAATAATAATCGATAATAAAAGTGATTAACTTTTAAAGACTTGCTAAACTATAAATTTACTTATTGTATTATAATTTTTACTATTATTAATCTGTATTAATTTGGTAATTAAAATGACATTGGCTCATATATTGTTTTTTTTTTTTTGTGCGATTGATTTTAGTGAATGTGGAAAGAATAAACGCATTCTTTTTAATTATTTTGTGAGAGTATTTATTTATTACAATGAAGAAGAAAGAGCGGGAGAAATAAAACGACAGAGAAAGAGAGAGTGGGTGAAAGGCCACTAGAAAGCTAAAAAGCGAAAAGAAGCAAAAACAAAAGTAATCCCATTAATATGTTGGATCAATAATTCAGGAATTCCCGGTGACCAGTTCTTTAGTTCACAAAATACGAGTTTCTGTAATAAATTATACCGATTCTATAAGGAGAAATAGCTGCAATAATATCACCATTTGTCTTCTTTCATTAAAAAGAGCTATAAATGTAAATAAGCATCCTTCATATAAATCATTATTGTAAACTGATCTAAACTCTATAGAAATAGAGTATCTTAACGTTACTTTAAATTACTTTTTTTAAGACTGGATAAGTTACCAACATTCAAGATACAAAACTACTTATTTTCATGTCTGAAACACAAATCACAGTTTATAGGTCTTTTATTTGTTTCTGTGAACTCTGTCACTGGGATATTAAAACGAACGGTTTGGTTGGACTATTACTAGAGGCATTCACATACTTCTTTACCAACGAATCGCATTTTTTAAATTGACAAAAAACCTTGCACACCGAATCAGTTCCTTCACCTTGTCTATCTGTAAATATCATCCTATACAATGTATATCTTCTCACTAATTTGGAATGCCATAATGACCACGTTCTATCATTCTGTAATTGTTTCCTTCAAATATTTACATCGGCCGGTAGCTTGTTATGTATTCTTCTCCCAACTTTAGCTGAGTATTTTACTTTTCCAGCCTACACATCTGGTGTCTTTGAGAAGTTCATACTTCCTTTTTCTTTCTTTCTTTATTGATCGCGGCATTCGTTCGGAAGACGAAATGGTAAGCTTCCAATGTGTAATTTGTAAATCTTTATTGATCTCAGATAAACTCTGTAATCAATTTGCAAAAGGACTCTGGTGATGTGAACGAAGGTGGTTTAGCAGATAATCTGAGTGGTTCATAATTAAATGTTGAAACTGAATTCGAAAAATTCTTGGTACCTCTATCGGAAGATTGTAGACAAGAACTACACAAAATTGCAATTTCAACGTGAGCTAGTAGTAATTTATCTCACACAGTTTGGCATTGATCAGATTGGTCATTTTGTAGCAGCTGAACTGAAAAGAAGGTGCGAAAATGGAAAATGCATAAAATGTAATGTTGGTCTATATATTTTATATTTTGGTAATTATCATAATAGATGAATACATGATGTGTGTGTGTGTGTGTGTATGGCTCACAAAAATTTTATTTATAAAATGACGCTGCTTGATGTAAAAAAAAAAAAAAAAAAAAATATTCATGTATACTTCTTAGAAATTGGTAGTGTATTATCCCAGTGTTGCTATATACATATGTATGACAACGTTTTATATCTCCCACTCAATTAATTGGGCTCGTCAACCGAGGACCTTCACCTAGAAACAATTAAGGGAAAACGAAAGTTATATAGTGAGGCGATCAACTATCGCCAATAAGAATGAAACAATGGAGGGGATAATAAGTGTAGAAGGAAAAAAGTAAAATGGTCAGATATGTTAATGCATGTTAAAAATTTTAAAAACAAAAAGTAGTTCTGGACGTTGGGAGGTTAATATAAATTATATTCTGTTATTGTAGATAAAAAAGAAACATTATTTCACAACATTATGCAACATTCTTTTTAAATAACAACTTTGGTTAACAGATTTTTATGGCGTATATTTAAAAATTCTGTCATCAGTAAGAAACAAAAAAGGCAGTTTATTTTAATTAGTCAAATGCATTATTCCACTTTCCACCATTACAAAAAAATTAATTTTTTTTAAAATCTTAATATTTTTGTGGGGAGGGGGGATTGCCAGTCGAGTACATTACCCAAAATGTAATATATACTTATACTTTAAACAAATTTTTGAAAAGTATATTAATAAATTTATGCTTATGTTACTCAAAATTTCTTTTTTCTTTTTTTTTCTTTTTTTTTTTTCATTTAAGGAGGGGTACTAATCCACACGCTGCATGTAACTACCTAGGTTATCGCAGTGAGTGGACCCACGTTTGAAATCAGACTCCTCAGCTTGTTAGAGTGAATGAAAGTCATGAGGTTGATCAAAGCAGCAGGGGCATTTGAGAGGATGTCTGCAAGTGATGTAATCTGGTCGCGCTGCAACCCATTAATACATGTGCATTTCAGCAAGATGTGCGAAACTGATGGGCATTCATTGATAGAACAAAGTGGAGGCTTTGAAGATTGTTTGAGGATGAAGTCGTGGGAAAAAGATGTATGTTCCGTTCCTAGGCGATTGACTGCCGAGAACACTTTGCGTTCCATTTCGACTGGAGGCCATTATGGCTCCGTCATAGGTTTCAATTCGATGAGAAAGGTCGATTGAGACATCCAATTCTACTGTGCGAAGACTGCATCCAACAGGAAACTTCTCAAAGATAATGGACCAAAAGCAAATAGCGGCATTGGGCACATCATGAATGACCAAGCACCAGGTCCACCTGCTCATTCCCTAGAATTCTGGCGTGACTGGGGACCCATAAAAAAAAAACAACTCGGCATCTTCTTCGGCTCAGCTGGTGTAAGGTAGCCAGAAATTCTAGGACCATTGGTGATTCTGGATGATCCGACTGCAATGCATGTATGGACTGCAAGGAATCAGTCACTAGTAAGATTCCGAGCAGTTAAGATCTCAGTTCTAAATATGCCTGAAGACAAAACAACACAGCATACATTTCAGGTTCCGCAATCGATACAACGTTGTTCAACTGTATGCTCTCTGTGATTCCGTCTATTTTCAAAAGCGCATGCAGCTGGGGCAATCTTGGACTTGTTAGGTTTGGATCCGTTTCGAAAATGTGGTATATTTATTAATGATGCCTAACGCCCTGTGCCCTCGCAGGGCTGCTGGGTGATTGTTATCAGTGAAGGTTGTAATAGTTTCTACCTGAAAAGAAGCTCAGGGTGGAGGTAGTTTTGAATAGTCCATTCTGGGTGTAAAGTTAGGCTTTATGTTATTTTGCAACAAAATTGCATTGACTTCAGGTAGATTATCTTTGGGAAAGTCGGGCTCTATAATTATGTCACTGTGATTCTCTGCAGCCCATGGAAGCATATCACAATAAGTAAAAAATTTTCTGCTATAAGATAAAGGTGGGACACTAGCTAATGAACATGGGCTTTTAGCTGGGGATGTACCATGGCCGCCAAGTATCATGCGAATAGCCGCATTATGAATTGGGTCAAGTGTTTTTAATAGGGAACTACTCGCTGACGAGTACACCTGACACTCCGATAATTGATTTTGCTGAGGACTAATGCTTTATAAATATTTAGAAGAAACTTTGGTTGGACGTTAAATTTGGGATTTAACAAGAACTTGATCGCCCTTAGAGATTGAAGGGATTTAATTATAAATCAGATATAAAGGGTTTCCAAGTCAGTTTGGCGTCCATCAAATTGCCAAGGAAAGTTGCTGCTGTTTTATGAGAAATTGCATTACTGTTCAGTTGGAGTGGTGGTGGATTCTGAACGAGGCGACTTCTGTGGAGTACAACATATTGAAACCTCTGAGAGGTGAAATCCAGTCCATTGTTTCCTGACCATTGCTGCAATCTATTAATTATATTTTGCAGGACAGACTGGGCCAAGGAAGGTATATTAGATGCCACAGATATGTTTAGATCATCTACATATAGGCGAGCATTCACTGGAGGCCTGATGCAGTCAACAATATCATAGAGAATAAAAAGGGTAGCACTTAAGGTAGAACCTTGAGGTAGTACCCCATTCTCTATTGGAACTTTTCTTGAAATCGAGGAGCCAATTCAGATTTGAATCCATCGGTCGTTCAGATAGTTGTGAATGTGTCCCCGCAGCTTACCGCCCACCCTGACTGCTTTTAATTTCCGAAGCAAGTGTTGCCTCGATACGCAGTCGCCTTCTCCATATTGAAGAATACTGCATAGAGGTAGTGTTAATGATGAAAGGCAGATACAATTTGCCTTTGAAGGCTCAATAAATCATTAATAGTTGACTTCGATTTTCGGCTTCCAGCTTGCATAGGTGATAGGACAGCGTTTGTTTCAAGGAAATACAAAAGTCGCCTGTTCACCATTTTTTCCACTATTTTAGACAGGAGAAACAGCAATGATATTGGTCGGTAACTTTCAACTTGGAAAGGATCTTTATTCATCTTTGGAATAGGAATAGCAGTCGCAACTTTCCAGGCATCAGGAATAGCCTTAGCTGTCCTTATCTGATTGCATACATTCAGCAAGAATTCCTTGGTATGACCTAGGAGATATTTCAACATGTAGGAATGTATCGAATCTTCATCAGGTGCACTATTCCTAGTGTGATACTTACATTGAAATTCCAGTTCAGAGGGCGGTTATGAGGATTGTCAGCATTGGAATCAAAATTAATGGACTGTTGCTCATAGTGTTTTTTCTGTTGGAACTTGCTGGAATACTTCAGCGCAGAGCATTTCATGGAAACATCATGTGTAAATGCATCTGCAACATCTCTGGTCTCTGTCATGTAAAATCCGTTGATTTTTAATGTTGGGTGCATAGGGGTTTTATTGCAATTACTAATAGATCTAATTTTTTTCCACATTATGTGGGCATTAACTGTTAGGGGGATTGATGCTACAAAAGAATTCCACGACTCCTGCTTTTTGCTGCAGATGAAGTCTCGAGCAGCTGCTCTACACTTTGTAAATGTGATTAGGTCCTCATGATAAAGGTTTCATACAAGTTGTATTTAACACGTTCAGTGTAATAATTAATCAGATTGCTCGCAATATCATATTATCTGTACGTCGCATACCATTCAGTGTTAACTGAGTGGAGTGATGCTACCCGCTTTATCGTCAACTGGGAATCCGGTTCAGTCGCTAGTGAACCAAACGAATCAACTACAGCCGCAGTTAAGTGATACCGTTTCATTTCGTTTGACATAAAAATAAGTGAATTATTTCGCATCCACTCACACACAACTCCACATAGACACACACCACAACTCTTCCACTGATAACATGACAATTACACATAACACAACCAGCTCTGTACTGCCTAGCTATATATCTGATCACGATTTCCCCACTTTACCACTGTCGATAAATGCACCCACTAAAGTTGCAAATACGCAATCCAAACAAACCTTCGCAAAAAAAATTAAAATAACGAAAAAAATTATTCCTTTGACGAAATTTGAACACCCTAAAGACGAACAGGGCATACTATTCCCATACATCCCTTCTTTATCAATCCGTGACTTTTTCATAGCGCTGAAAGACAAAGTCGGTGGCGCTCACAATATCACAACCGGCTCTTGTATCAGCGGTGATAGAATAATAATTTTCCTAAAATCTGGTCATCTAACAGACTCGTTCTTTAAAAATAATGGAACAATAACAATAGGCGACAAAACAATTCAAGCATGCAGGGTGAGAAATCCAGCTAATAAGCTTGTGCTGTCCAATGTTTCAGCCACTATACTAAACGAAATAATCACGCGGTTACACAACTCTCACCGATAGCCATATTGCGGGTTAATCCTTCCGATCCAGAATTCGAGCACAATTAGCTGGAGGTGAAAGTCTACATTGAAAGCGTCGATGTCTTCACATCCCTGAATTTTTCCTGGTTGTGTATAACGACCACGAATACCGCATATTCACCCATCTGGAAGAATGGCTGTACAAGTTGCAAACATACCAAAACTGAAGAGAATACTGTAATGGAACCAGAACCGATAATGATGCAACAAGACGAACAGAAGCATAGTGTGGGTGAAAATACCCATGATCAAGTCAGCTCAGCCCAGAAACGTCCCCAACCAATATTACTCCTTCTCTTTCTTCGTCAGAAGTAAAAATTTGTAATTACTACCCACTCTTGAAAGCAAGGTAACTCAGCCAAATGGATGCTCTTATCAGAGCGCTCGGGAGTGATGCAGTGCTCCTTGGAGACTTTAATGCTCACTCGCCGTTATGGGGCTCGTCCTCAAACTAACATGGACGAGTATTAACTGATATTGTGGTTAATAGCGACCTTGTATTACCACACACTCTACCACTCATTTTAATCTTGCACATCATACTTTTAGCCCTGTGCTCAAGCATACTGGCCCCTAAATTTGCCCTGCGTGTGATGGATGACTTATGCTCGAGCGGCCACTTTCCCATGATAGTAGATTTTAAAAGGCCAAACTGGCTCAATAGATTCATGACATGTTTTGCTTTTCATAGAGTAGATTGGGAAGCATATTCAGTGAGAGTAACAACTCTTCCTCAACCAATGGAGTCAGTAGAGACCAACATAAGCATCTTAAAGAATGTGATTTTAGTGGCAGTCAATGCAACAATTCCAAAATATTCACAAAGAAAGTGGAGCTGACCAGCCCCATGGTAGTGCAAAGACATTAAGAAGCGATAACAGAGTGAAAACGGGTGCTCACTGGAATTATTGAGGACTTAATCACAAAATTTGTTAACCACCCATAAATATAAACATTTATGGAAATAATAGAAAAATGTATTCTAAAGTTGGAAATATTGTTTTGGATTTAAGATTATATGTATGAATTTAAACGATGATTATATTGAACTTAACATATAAAATTTTAAGTACATAAACATTTTACTTGATTGATTTTTTCTCAATTTTTCAAGAATTATCAGTTTTTCATTTGACAAAAAGTTTTTTTTATAATGCTGTGTTCCCAAATAATCTATAAGACAATAGTACTTGGATTATTTGTCAGTTCAACTAATTGTGACTATCATAATTTACTTCAAGGGCTAATTGTTCAAGTAACATAATTTGAAGAATTTTACATTAGAATCTTTCCATTGTTGCAATACAAGGTAATTTTAATAAAAGTTAATTGAAACCTTTTTTTCTATTCTGTTAATTATACACAGGGCTTGAAAGCCAGTAGAAAGGCAAAAACTAAAGGATGAAAGTTAATGATTTTTTAAAACTCATAAGTGGGGCTTGAAAGCTGAATAATAATACAGCTTATGTCCTTGAAAAATATGGCTTAAGCCTTTGGCTTTTGGCTGTTAAAACTTAAAATACAGTTTAAGCTTTCAGCTTTCGGCTCACAAAATTAATTTCAATAGTTGTTAATTAAAATCATTTACTAATTACTATACATCAAACTATTAAGCATTACTGTTGAAACTTCAACTTTTTTCTTTATGCACAAAAATAAAATTTTTGAAAACAATTTCTAATGCGAATAAGTATGTCAAAAATGTAAAATCAAGATATTTTTAAAAAAAGCTTAAAGCGTAATTTAGCTTTTTCAAAAATACCGCTCAACTTTTTGTCTTTTGGCTGTTTAAATTTTGAATTCAGCTTAAGCTTTGGGCTTTTAGCTTATGAAAATTTAAATTTGGCTTTTGGGTTAAGCTAATGACATCTAAAAATGATTAACTTTCAGCTTCTAGCTTTTGGCTTCAAGCTGGTTTTCATGCCCTGCTTATGACTGAAAGCTGAAAGCTAAAAGCTGAATGCCAATAATTTTTAGATATTGAGATCAGGGTTTGAAAGCTGAATAATAATACAGCTTAAACTTAATATGGCTTATGTTATTGAAAAATACAGCTTAAGCTTTCGGCTTTTGGCTCTTTAAATTTGAAATATGGCTTAGGCTTTCGGCTTTTGGCTGTATAAATTTAAAATACGGCTTAAGCTTTCAGCTTTCTGCTTACGAAATGAATTTCAATAGAAGTTAATTAAAATCGTTTACTAATTACTATACATCAAACTATTTAGAATTACTATTGAAACTTCAACTTTTTTCTTTATGTACAAAAATAAAAGTTTTTAAAAACTATTTCTTACGCGAATAATTATGTCAAAAATGCAAAATCAAGAAATTTAAAAAAAAAGTTTAAGCTGAATATAAAGCTTAATTTAGATTTTTTAGAAATAAAGCTTAGGATTTCGTCATTCAACTGTTTAAATTTTGAATATAGCTTCAGCTTTAGGCTTTTAGCTTTTGGAAATTTAAATATGGCTTTTGGATTAAGCTTGACATCTAAAATTGATTGGGTTTCAGCTTTTAGCTTTTGGCTTTCGGCTGGCTTTCAAGCCCTGATCGAGATTAATCAGAAAGCCATATTTAAATTTCCATAACCTAAAAGCCTAATGTTTAAGCTATATTAAAAATTTAAACAGTTGAAAGACGAAAGCTTAAGCTGTATTTTTAAAAAAGCTAAATTAAGTTTTATATTCAGCTAAAGTTTTTTTTTTAAATTCTTGATTTTGCATTTTTGACATAATTATTTGCATGAGATATTGTTTTTAAAAACTTTCATTTTTGTGTGCAAAGAAAAATGCTGAAATTTCAATAGTAATGATTAATAGTTTGATGCATAGTAATTAGTAAATGACTATAATTATCTTCTATTGAAATTAAATTCGTAAGCCAAAAGTTGAAAGCTTAAGCTGTATTTTTCAAGAACATAAACCATATTAAGTTTAAGCCGTATTATTATTCATCTTTCAAGCCCTAGTCATAAGCATAATCCGAAAGCCATATTATAATTTCCATAGGCTAAAAGCATAAAGCTTAAGCTATATTCAAAATTTAACAGCTGAAAGATGACAGCTTAAACTGTATTTTTAAAAAAGCTAAATTAATCTTTATATGCGGCTTAAGCTTTTTTTTTTACAATACATGTCGTTTTCAGACAGTCTATTTAAAGTAATTCTGAAATATATGTAAAAATGAAAAAAGCATGTACAAAAAAATATTGATAAATTAGTTTAATTGTCCCTTTGTGGTACAAAATTGAAAAAAAAAAAAAAATGGTTCTATAAGTTTTATCTCCAGTATTTCAATTAAAAAAACCAAAACAATTAAAACATGTTAATGGTAAATGAGAAAATACAGGGGATATCATACCTTCGTATTTTTAGCTCCTTGCAGTACTAAAAAACCAAATATTTGTTTTTTTCTTCCAAGCGTGTAGTATATTAATCAAAAGCTCTGTACACATATGTATAGAATCTTTATAAAATGATTCATAAACAATAAAAATATGAAATCAAAATAAGTAACTTCAAAATTGGATCATAATTTACAATTAAAATTTGTTTTAAATAACTTCAAGCTAACTAACCAGTTGTCGATTTTTTTCAGTAACAACCACGTCCATATGTTTTCCTTCGGTTGACGTTTCGAATAGTAGTGCTCTATTTATCATCAGAACCATAAATGAAACAACTAAGGGGAAACCAGTCCTTAAATAGATAAGCCAACATCACGCCCGACCTTCTGATTGGCTAATGTTATTTCCACTTTTTATTAGGCCGATAACTGTCTTCCAGTTTGATTTAATACCGTCGTTTTTATTAAAATTTTCACATTTTTCTATTTCAATCGCCTCTCTGATTAGACGTTTACTTGCGTTTTCGATTGTTGCTATTATTTTCGTGTCTTGAAACTTTATCTGATGTTTCGTGCGTTCTACGAGTTCAGCCACCGCGGATTTTTCAATACGTCTATGTCGACAGTCTGCTTCGTGCTCTTTAATTCTTACGTGTACGGCTCTACCAGTTTGTCCCACGTAACTTACGCCGCACGAACACGGAAGTCTATATACACCTGCTGCATGTAACGGAGGTAAAGAAAATCTACAAACAAAATGATGGGATTGCTATGGGCTCACGTCTAGCACCGATTTTCGCGAACTATGGAAGATTTAGAAAAGAAAATCGTTAAAAAGTGGTCCCCGAAGTTGTGGGTACGTTATGTGGATGACACGTTTGTGGTGTGGCAGTGTGGTGAAGAGAAAATAACGGAAATTCTCGCGGATCTAAACAGCTTTCATCAAAACACTAAATTTACTGTGGAAGAGGAGAAGAATTGTACGTTACCGTTTTTAGATGTATTGGTGGAAAAAAATTCAATGAGAGATGTAAAAACTTCAGTGTTTCGCAATGACAAGTATTTACACAAGGATTCGCATCATTGTCCTAGTCAAAAGTATGGAGTGTTTAAAACTTTGTTAAGCAGGGCAGAAAAAGTCTGTGATCAAGAAAATATCGAAGACGAAATAAGAAATATAAAAAATGCGATGTTGGAAAATGGGTATAAGAGATTTGAAGCAAAAAAATTAATAAATAAATTTCGGAAAGCGAAAATGAAAAATGAAGAGGCAGAAAAATAAAATGAGTGGATTGCGAATATCACGTTGCCGTACATTAAGAACATTATAGACAAAATCGGTCGTATTTTAAGAAAAAATAAAATTCGCCCAGTTTTTGGAACCAACAAAAAAATAAAAAATTTCTTAAGGAACAATGAGGACGACTTACCTCCGTTACATGCAGCAGGTGTATATAGACTTCCGTGTTCGTGCGGCGTAAGTTACATGGGACAAACTGGTAGAGCCGTACACGTAAGAATTAAAGAGCACGAAGCAGACTGTCGACATAGACGTATTGAAAAATCCGCGGTGGCTGAACTCGTAGAACGCACGAAACATCAGATAAAGTTTCAAGACACGAAAATAATAGCAACAATCGAAAACGCAAGTAAACGTCTAATCAGAGAGGCGATTGAAATAGAAAAATAGAAAAATTTTAATAAAAACGACGGTATTAAATCAAACTGGAAGACAGTTATCGGCCTAATAAAAAGTGGAAATAACATCAGCCAATCAGAAGGTCGGGCGTGATGTTGGCTTATCTATTTAAGGACTGGTTTCCCCTTAGTTGTTTCATTTACGGTTCTGATGATGAATAGAGCACTACTACTATTCGAAACGTCAACCGAAGAAAAACATATGGACGTGACCGAAAAAAATCGACAACTGATTAATGCATAAACAGCACGAAAATTTTAATTCTTTATCAAGCTAACTAGTTAGCCCGATCGTCAAAAAACCTAAAAGCCGTCAAAAATATATAATATTGAATTTAAAACGACCTTAAAAATCACTTAAAAATTCATAACTTATCAATAGATGACCGTTTAAATATTAAATTCAAAATATAAAACAATATGCAGCTCTTTTATAAAATCAAAAAATGATGGTTAAAAAATTTAGTTAAATCCCCCCCTTTTGCGCCAAAAATAGCAAAATAAAGGATGTTCACATAACTATTAGCCTATGTTGTGAAGTGTTATCTTCTATTACAGGGATGCCACCGCGGGAGAAATTCCTGCGGAATTTTAATATTAAAGTTTATTTTATTAATATTACTATTATCTTTAGTTAATTAATTCCCTTTTTTTTATTCACGCACACAAGAATGTTAATAATGATTTAGTTATTTATTATCAACTCGTACATAGAGATCTTTCGAGGACGGTCGACCGTAGAAAAATTTAAATATCTTGTTTAAAATCAAAGCAATAAAAATACTGTAATTTAAATGATCAAATTTCCACCGAATGGTGATTAATGTAAACTTATATAAATCATATACATATCTCGTATTCCAGGGGAGTCGATGACGATGATATAGTGATTCTGATTCGTTGTTCCTCTTTATCTATTTTCTTGACGTAGGACTTCTGGTATTCGAATCTTTTCTTTCGTTTTATTTTAACCAAACTAATTCATTGATACTTTTCCGAATAAACGCGACAAAATGATTATGATTTTATATGGCCGAATACAATAACGGAAAGCGTCTGGCTAACGTAGTGGGCCACCGGCGCGAACTCCTGCTTAGCCATTCTTCTTTCCGGCTCAAAAATCTGACTGACTATTGGTGAACGTATTTCCGATCTCCAAACCAAATCGAAGTCCCCTCCACTGTCGGGCGACGTTTCCTCCAGCACTATTTCCGTTACATAACATCACGCCGTACCTCGTCTCCAGCCTTCGCCGAACTACACATACATTCACACTCACGCCTTAAACTCTACGTTAATTTATTTATTTTATTTTATTTTATTTACATGTAATGTACACATTACAGTTGATAGGTTGAATATTAGCTGGACTAAAAAAGTGGGAGAAACCAAAATGTATTACAAACATTGTACAAAGCACCGATTTATAGGAAAAATATAGCCAAGCTTACAATTTTATATTTAAGCCCTCTAGATGTCAAAAGCTTGAAAATTTTGAAAAATGTTTTTTTTTGAGGCATGTGATATATTGATGGAAAGATTGCAATCTGTCGGGAACAAAATCGCATTTCTATATCACCATATAATGAAATTCGTTGAAAAATTCAGTATTAAAAGTTCTACTGTTATGTAATAAATGAATTTATATGCCACACTAAAAGAAGACGAGAATTTATATACTATTAATTAATGAATGTGCCAGAAGATAAATATAAATACATAATTTAAATTTATTTATCGTTTTCACATAGAATAGACAATTCTATATACTTTTATCATTATTTTTAACTTTAAATTAAATAAGTTTTTTAGCGGCAGGTGGAGGGAGGAGGATTTGTCCAAGGTACCCCCAACAAAAATAGCAAGATACGCTACTGCTTAAAAAGAACTAATGAAGACTATTATCATCTCTAAGAATTAAAAGAAAATAAAAAAAAGGTATAGATAAATTTCTAAAGTTTTAAAAATATTAGTACTGTTTAATATAGGGGTGAGCAAAGGTCAGAGTGCAAATGCACACGTGCAGTTTTCAATAGTGCATCCTGACTTTTGCTCACCCCTGTATATAAAATGAACTTCAAAGCAATTTTTTACTAAATCTACAATGTCATTTAATTGCCAGATTCAATTATTTCCATTCTGTTGCTGTAAAAAATTTGTTTTTAACTATTTTTGCCTGTCTGTTTGTCTTCTGGTTCATTTTGAACACCATTTGGTGAGTTGTAATTTATATACCTAAGGCTTACATTTTCCACACTATTTTATAGTGAAAAGATTAATATATCTTTTTCAAGCAAAAAAATGAAAAGATAAATATCCTTCAGAGAATAAAATAAACTAAAACAAGGAAATAAATTACGATGAAGCATTTATTTGTAAATTTAGAGTTCCTGAGGAATTAGAAAAGTTCTTGGATTATGTCTCATTTTAGGAAAAATTTTATAAGCATTCTTGATGTAAAAGAAAAAAGTCCTTTTAACTATTATTAAATAATATATATCTTGACTTCCGATCTGGAGGACTTGGGTTTAATACTGAATGACGACAAAATATACGGCACTAGTCTACTATACAGCAGTTGAGACACATTTGGGCTGCATCTATAGCGCGATAGCAAGCGTCTATAATCTGTTCCAAATGTAGTCATGCATATTAGCGTCGTATGAATATACTTGTATATAACCGGCGAACAATCGCATCAACGTGAGTAGGTCCGTTGTCTTGGCTTCGCCTTGTCACTGATAACCTGTCTCAAGTTGGTCGGCAACACAGAAGCCAACGATCCAGTTTCTGTGCTACTCAAAAGTGCTGTTACCTTATCCTTACAGATAAAACTTATACTCCTAGAAACGAGGAAGGTAAATCATCATCATATTATTATATATATATATATATAAATTTAATCTTCTCTACTTGAAAGTTTTATGTATTATTTAAACAGAGCGGTTATTTAATTAAATAACACTGCAGATGTGGGTGTTCCAGTGAAGGGATATGAGTGTTTCCAACAATTTTTTCAAACAGTATTTTTAAAAAATGTTGAAATGCAGATAATGTTTTAAATTGAAGTTTTGGATTAATTCAGGTTTTAGTTCTTTTAAATTGTGACGAAATTTAGGTTTCATGCAAAAAATTAAAAATACAAAATTGTAGTTGTAGTTTGAGATTAAGTGGAAACAAAAAATTAAGTAATACAAGTTACGAAACCCAATTAGTAAATGTAAAAAAAGTCTTATAGACATTATCTGGTAAGAATCTTTTGGGAGGGAAACAATGATTTTGATGCAATTATTACTTTATTTATATATACATACATACATATGCTCCAAATTAGAGGAAAACATAGGTAATTGGTTTAAAAACTGTTTTGTTGAATCATGATAAAGTATAAAAAAAAAAAAGTAAAAAGTAGAATAATATATCACAATAAAAAGTATTATGAAATATGACAAAAACATTTTTGCTTGTAATGTTAATGACAGTAATCTAGCATCTTTAAAATTAATAGTCGGTAGAGCCCATTATCAAATAAATTCAGTAAGACAAAGTAAAGCTAATTTATTTTTTACTATTTGTGTATAATTACTCATAGTCACAGAAGATTTATGAAAAATTAATTTTCTATTCAGGAGGAGTTCAGATGCTTTGCCCTCCTATCTATTCATTAATAACTGGTGAATGACGACCCATAAGGTGAATATGTAATGTAATAAATTCTAAAGAGTAAAATATTATGAATTAACACATCAATTCGAAAATGTCACTCAAATGCCCGGCTGATATCAACGAAGCTGTGAACTATCTGACTAAACTGATACAGGCTGCAGCACAGTACGGTACACCAAAACAGGTTAGGAAAGCAAATCTATGAAATGAGAACGTTCCAAAACATATCAAAGATCTGATTGTAGAGATGGCAGAGATCAAGAAAACCAGAGGATAAGAGAATATTCAACTAGCTGAACAGGGAAAGTTGCATTCACTCTTGAAGGGAAAAAAAAGCGATAAATTGAAAATTATCTAGTCAACGTTAGTATAAGTGATAACTCACTTTGGCATGCTACCCACGAGTTCAAAAGGCCACACAACCCATGCTAGCAATAAAAAAGCCCTCCGGATAATGAGCAAGATTTGACCAAAAAAGGCTAACCTCTTTGCCGACCACCTAACGCCAGTGCTCCAGCAGCTTCCAATAATATCTAACCCAGCTCAGGAAGAAGAAATTAAAAATTTTCTTGAAAAACCTTGTCAGCTAGCACTGCCAATAAAACCTACATCTCCATCTGAAATAAGGCTATTCCTCAAACGTATGAAGACAAACAAAGCTCCAGGTTTTGATCTGATAACAGGAAACTTCTCAAAGTGATTCCCAATAAAGGTCTTCTATTGCTATCAAACATTTTTAATGCAATGTTGAGGCTGACATACTGGCCTATCCAGTGGAAGTATGCGGAGATCATATTAGTACCAAAACTAAACAAGCCCGCTGATGACGTCGCTTCTTACAGACCCATAAGCCTGCTGAGTGCAATATCCAAGCTGTTTGAGCGACTCTTACTGAAAAGACTAGTCAGTCAATAATGATGTTCTCCCTAAAATTGTACCAGCTCACCAATTTGGCTTTAGATCTCAACATTCCACAGTTCCTAGTTAATCAAATTGCAAGTACTCCAGAAGGGAAAAACTTGGTCTTCTTCACAAAATTAAACTCTTGCTGCCACAACAATACTACATGCTACTCAAATCCTACTTAGGAGACAGATACTTTCATGAGGTTTTTTCTAATTATTGCAAAATTGAAGCCAATGTACCTTCAGGAAGTGTTCTAGGCCCATATTTGTATCTTCTGTACGCTTATGATATGCCTCATAATGAAAAAACTACAATTGCAACACTTGTTGATGATACAGCTATCATTGCCGAGTACTGAGACCCCGTAGCTGCATCCAACAACTTACAATCACATCTACAAGATCTCCGACACTGGTTCACCAAATAGCGGATCAAAGCAAGTGAAACAAAGTTTGTTCATGTAACATTCACAACAAACAAAAGAATCTGTCCACCAGTAGCCATCAATAACAAACTGATTCACCAAAAAACATCCGTCAAGTACTTAGGACTCCGCTTACATACCTCTCTAAGTCTAGCAATATATGAACCAAATTTAACAATTACAATACATATTTTGTAAAAAAAACTAAAAAACATATTAGCGTCCCTTTTGATTTGTTACCATTTTTGTGCACAACTGCTTCTAATGTATATGACAATACAAAATATGCAAAAAATGCCTTGTATTGCATATAATCAGGAGTACAGAATGGTTAACTTTACTGTAATTTTTACAGTCAGCTTCGAATATACCAATCTTTTATCTGCATGCTTTGTGCATGCGTTCATGTTTTTTTTCTGTTTCATACAGTATAATGTGTCTTAATAATTTTACATGGTCAGGTGTTTACAATGATTATATCGGAACAGGTTTTTGATCGATTGAAAACCACAAACATAACAAATAAAATTTATCAAAAATAAAGTATATTTAAGTGAAATTAAACGAATATGTAGATATGAACAACTCTAAACACAAAAACATATAGAAAAGGAATGAAGATGAGATTTTTTAAAGACGGCCTATTAATTAAAAAAAGAAAAATATTAAGAACAGGAAAGTTAGTTCAGTAAGAAGTACTGACTGACATTGCAAACCTCTTCCCTGATTTGGTTCTTTCAAATCAAAATTTTTAAATCTTTTATGTTTTCTATATTTTTATGATAAAAATACACACAATCTGGCTACTGTAGAACGGACTGTGACTTCTTCCCCAAATTCTTTGTCCTGCATCTTGATATATATATATTTCTAAATTTAGGCTCTTAAATTCTAAAATTTTTGGGTTTCATATTTTTTCTACATTGTAGCGACAAAAATGTACTTATTAAAAAAAAAAAAAAAACAAACAACCCTCTAGCTACTACAGAACAAGCTTTTTGTCTATATTCTTTTTGTTTTACAGCTTTATATGCACATACAAACACTTACAAAATAAATAAATAAATAACCGCCGCCGTTGGTACCGTTTATCTATACTAATATTATAAAGAGGAAAGATTTGATTGTTTGTTTGTTTACATTGAATAGGCTCCGAATCTTCTGGACCGATTTGAAAAATTCTTTCACTGTTGGGAAGCTAAACTATCTCAGGGTGACATAGGCTATATTATATTTTCAAAAAAATTAGGGATCCTTACTAAAACTCCAATAATGTAACTCAAGGTGTAAAAAAATTACCTAAATAATTCCTTACATCGCGTGCGCTGCAAAAACTTTTTTTATAAAACATTGAAATATCAATGTTAATTACCATGGAAATTTTAAATTCGGATAAAGATCGCCTTAGCATCGTTTACAAGCTCATCACCAATGGAAATAGTGTGTTAACGTAAGGAATGAAAATTTTCGAGCGTTACCGTTATCTTTTGTAAAAGGTACAAAATGCCCAAAAGATTAAGATCTCAACTTTCTAAAAATAGTTCCCAGGCGAGGGCATCAAAAATACGTCGTAATGGAGAATCTTTATCAGAAACTGAAAATCGTCTTGCAAGTCAGAGAGAATACGCGTCGCAATCGCGTGCCAGAGAGTCGAGTATCGAGCGTTGCAGCGGCTTGCTGAACAAAATTTGAGAACCTCTCAAGTCCACGCGCGAGAGTCGAGTATCGAGCGTTCACAGCGGCTTGAAGAGCAAAATATTAGAAATACACAAGCTCGCACTAGAGAATCGAGCTCTGAGCGTTCCCAACGCCTTCGAGATCAGAGAGAAAGACAACAGACGTCAACGACTAGAGTTCGTAATCGAATTTTAGCTCACAGTAACAGATCGGCTTTCAGATACGATCCACAGACTGATTATGCTCAACAATCTTCCGTCCAAATCAAAGCCATGAATAAGATCTGCTCCAAGTGTTCTGCAAAAAAATGGGCCAATGAACCTAATGGTATGTGCTGTGCTTCTGGAAAAGTTAGTCTCCCCAATATTCACGAGCTGCCACAGTCAATAAAAAATCTTTTGACGAATAATCATTTACTGATACTCTTACACAGTCATGAACTGAATTCCGCGTGGGTGTTTACTTTAACAAATAAAGTAATTTTTTAGAATCATAATTCACGCGAGCAACGCCGCGGGCACAGCTAGTATTAAATAATTTTCAACACCTAATGATTATTAATGTGCTTTTTCATTGAAGTAACCGGTGCGCGGTTTACACATCAGCTGAGTGTGCATGGAAATTTTAATTTTTTTTTAAGGCTGTAAAGAAATAAAAAAACTTACTATAACACGACGTATGTTATATTTCACGGTCAGTTTTGAATAGTTTACAAAATGGCAAAAAAGAAAAAAATATATAAAAAAATTAACTAGATTTTGCAATACATATCTGCTATCATGTTTTCCTTTACATATATACGTACGTATTTACACTGGTATCACATTTCAGATAAATACACTTTTAATTTACTTAATTTAAGAGATCAATAAATAATACATTAACACTTAACATAATACAGAGAGATAATACAATCTAAACGGACATCCTATATATAACCGATTTAAAACAATTTTACAAACTTTTACTATCATTAATTACTCTTATTATACACCTTAATAATATAATATGCAGAAAGGAGATATTCAATGGAGCTTTAGAAAATGTAAGGAACTATTTTCTTAACTTTCTAAAAAGGTATTTTTCCGAATGACAAATACACACTGCATTCCTGAATACATATATATATATATATATATATATATATATATATGCACATGTTTATAAGACCAGAAAAAAAATGTGTATTTTTGAAAAAAAATGATTACCAGAAAAAAATTGAATGTATAAATTAAATGAAAAAAAATTAAATAAAATTAAAAATAATACAAGTATGATCTTTATTAACAAAATTTCTTCTATTTCCATTTCCAATGTACCATTTTTTTAAAAAAAATAATTGCTCAGTTACAATATCTGATTGATTAAAAGCATATATAACATTACATAAACTGTATAAATCGGGTTTAATACTTTTTTTCTTTTTTTATTCCATTTGAACTTTTCAAATTTTACTCACTTTTTATATCGATTTCTTCTTATATGTATTTTTTAAATTTTTTTCAATATTTTTTTGTTTTTTTTTGTTTTTTTTTTAAATTTTTGCTAACTTTCATAATAAAAAAAAGCCATTACTAGTACATAATTGGTACACTACAACACTATACTGTATGAATATATAACGGGATGGACGAATTATCTGCAAAAGAACAAATTTGTCGTCTGTCAAAAAAGGATTTTCTATCGACATGCACACACATAATCGACACACTACTAATACTACCTTAAATTGTTATTCTCTTCTGCGACATCATTGTTGCTATTGCTATTGTTGTTGGTAGTTGTTTTGTGTCGAACGAACTGCTGCGACTTGATCCGTCTGTGATTATAATAGGGCGTATGTGAATAATACCGATTAGCATTGTTGCCGTTATTGCCAGCGCCCGATGTCGCACCAGTACCATTATTGTTGTTCATATGAACTTTGTTATGCAAACTGTTGTTATAAATATTATGGTGTACGTTCATATGATGGCGGTTTTGGTTCGCATTATGATGGTGATGATGGAAACCATTGTTTGCTAGGTGATGATTGTTGTTTAAATGATTCCCAGCAGCACCATTCATTGTAATATTTAAAGCAGCTGCACCGGCGGTATTCTGAATTTTTGGTACATCAGCAGCAATGGCGCCATGATGTTGATTATGATGATAAAGATGGTAATGCTGATGATTTAGAATCGAAAAGTTATTCATATCACCACCTCTAACATAACCTAAAACAGAACAACCAATTACACTGTACACTGAAGAGCAATAAATGTGCTTTACATGTAATAATTGTGCAAACACTGTGTTAATTATGTTAAAGGAGGAAACGTTAATATAAAAAGTGAAACTTTTCTTTTCCACAGAATAAATGGATTTTTTTTGGGGGGGGGGTTAGTTTTGACTGACATTTTTACAATACGAATCAATTTCCCCTCCCTTAAAATAATCACTTTATACACCAAACTAGTTATCGTACGCATGTGCGCTTGTAAAATAAATTGTAATGGTATGAGCCATTAACCTTCAGCCGGCACACATGTAGAGGACAAGTCAGCAATTTCCTCATGATGTCTCAGGATATAATTGGATTTTAAAATAAACGGAAATTCTGCTGCAGGGAGCGATAATATACAGCTCCAAAACACATCCCTTATAAGGGTTGCAATACAATGAACAAAAATTTTGGCAAGAGTTTACAGATCCTTCAGTTCAAAATAATATGAACCAGAAGTAATAGCAATGCAGGAAACACATACTTACAAGTAATTTAAACAGTCGGGGAAGGATTCATGAATTTAAGATTGTGACAGCAGTCCATAATATCAAATATGGTACAGGTACATATGTGAAAGATAATATACAAGGCATTTTGATTAATTGAAGAAAACAATTCGTACAACTTCCACACAGTAAATTATATAAATATCCAGCAACAAAGTAGTCTTCAAACATTACAGTATAAATCTCAACCATAAGTGATTTCAAAAGACATTATCATATGCGGGGTTATAACGAAACAGATGAAAATGGAGCGTTATTCTTGAGCTAGATGAACATTGAAAACATGAAGATAAAATACATGATCGTTAACTAAATATTTATAACTCATTGTTTTTATTACTTTAACATGTAATAAAAATAAATGGCACTAATATAAAACAATTAATTTATAAATTATATAATCCAATGGGTTTCAAAGTCAAAGCTTCATGAGATCATGGTATGTTATTAAAAGTTATAAATTTAATAAAGACATAAATAACGAATTTAAGTCGATTATTGCACAATTAAATAAACGGATATATAAAATATTGAAAAATAAATTAAAAAAATTAAGCAATGTTTACAAAAATTTGTGAAATAATAAAAATAAAAAATAGAAATTAAAATCAAAAAATAAAACAATAAATGAATAAAATAGCATGACACACGTGCTATTTTATTAATTTATCGTTTTATTTTTTGATTTTAATTTCTATTTTTTAAATTCATTTTGCAAGATTTTATATATCAGGTAATTGTGCAATAATCGTCTTTTATAATTAACTCCAATTCGTTATTTATATTTTAGTCTTTGTCTTTATTAAATTTTTTTTATAACTTTCAATAACACCCCACGATCATGAAGTTTTGACCTTGAAACACGTCAAGTTATATAAATTATAAATTAATTGTTTCATAATAGTGTCATTTATTTATTATATGTATGTTAAAGATAATCAAAAGACAAAGGAATTTTCCATCAGTAGAATAGAATGACTACATCCCAAACGTTTATATTGTTTCCAGACTTTTAATAAAAGATCCAAGTTATGTTGTCCACTCCGTTTTGACAGACTTTCCAAGAAACCGGCAAAAACCTATGTTGGTGAAAATATGCAAAGAAATTACCGTCATTCATTTCACAAATCAAGTGGAATTTTTATGAAGAAAACAGAATAAAATTTTCAGAAAATACAGAGCAATCTATCTTTAACATTTCTCACAATCCTAAATTCTATGGAAATTCATAAATGTTGCAATTAATGCGACAAAACAAATCGTACTAAGAGGATTTCGAAAGAACTCCATACTGGACAAAAGAATTCATTTTTTTTTGTATATCAATTTAATAAAACTAATGATAAGGTGCTTTTGAACAATTTGTTAGATGTGTTAAACCGCAAAAGGCAGGAAAAAGAAGAGCTCAACAATGGAAACACCGAATTTTACACATTCATCAAGAATGGAGACTTTATTGAGGAATCTGATGACAGGGGTCGCAAGAAACTTAAGATCAGCAAAAATTTTACCAAACAAGATAGTAACAAGACTACTGAAACCAAAAAAAAAAAAAAAATATCGCTAGACGAGAATAGATCAAAAACTATGAAAAGAGAGTTCAGAGAAACATTTAGCCATTTACAAGGTATCTGGTGTTCTCCTTATAGGATATAGTGTTTAGAGTAGATTTGCGTAATTTCAATCGTTATTTATTTTAGTTTCTTTTAATATTTTTTAAACGCCGCGTCTGCTTAACGATTTCGCTTTTAGCATTATTTTCTCGTCCGAGACACGTTTTTTAGTTATTTAGATCTGACCACCATTTTTATTTACCGAGGCACTACGCAAAAAAAAAAAGGACTAAATATGGCCGCTCGTCAACCGTTCGCGATCGAGTCCTTTTACCTGAGTTGTTGTTGACCATCCATTATTATTAGTAAGTCTGTTCTTTGTTGTTGTTTGTTTTCCACGTGTTTCATTTGTTTTTTGCTGTTGTTGTGCATCCCCCGTGTATTTTAATGTTTTTAAATCCGAATTTCGTAACCATTTTGTTGAAATAGTCCTTTTCAGGACCATCCGCAGTTGTTTTCGTAAAAGTCCGCTTAGACTTACGTAGTTTTATCGAGTGTTTTTTTGAATAATATAATTTTTACATCCGGAATTTTAGTATTTTGAAATTAACCGTAAACATTTTTTGGTCCTCCGGGCCGGATGTAAAATCCAGTGGATTTGTTGTTAATTACGTAAATCGATTTTGTTTATTTTTATTTATATTTTTTTTATCGGTGTCATTCGCGAAATGTCTTCGGAAAAAGACTTAAAACGTGAGGTACGTATTGTACAGCATCGAATTACTCGCCACGTTGACGAAATCGAAAAAGTCAGTTCCGGTGAAATCGACAGCGAAGTTTCTAATCAACTAGAACTTGATTTGACCACGCTGATTGAATTAAAAAATCAGTTTGTCGACGTAATTGAACAATTGTACAGAAAGCTAGATAGTTCCGATGCTAATAAGCTTGACCAGGAAGAAGAAAAATTGTTAGAAGAAGAAATCGCCGTTAAGAATGTGGCATATAATGCAGCAGCAAAGATAAAAACAATTCGTGGGTAAGTTCGATTCTAATTCGATAACTCAGACGTCGCTTACAAATAATTCTAGTGGAAATTCGAATTCTGCAAAATTACCGAAAATTGTTGTCCTCAAATTCGACGGAGATTATCGAAAATTTTTAGATTTTAAATCGCTCTTCGAAAATCTGGTTCACCATGAGCCTAATATTCCGCCGATACAGAAAATGTATTATCTCAAACAAGCTCTAGTAGGTGACGAAGCCGCGTTAATTCAGGACATAGGACTATCCGACGAGGCGTATATTGTGAAGCCTGGGATCGGGTTTTAAATCGCTACGCCAACAACAGATTGATTATCCGTATGCATTTTCGCGATCTGTTTTCCATTAAAAAAATTGCCTCCGAAGATAAGGTCGATTTATCGTTGAAGGGATTAAAAATTTGTGGCGAAAACCCCGATAATTGGAGTTCTTTTCTTTCGTATTTCGTTTCTATGCGTGTTGACGACAAAACCCGCGAGGATTTCGAAAATACGTTATCCGTCCAGACTACAATCTAGAATCCCGAAAAGTCGATTGCCAGGTAAACCCGAAATCGATATCGAAAAATTCCTTTTACGTTTCCGCAAAACCGCTTTGTATCGTTTGTAAACAACAACATTTTTTGATCGATTGCGATTCGTTTAAAAGAAAGACGCCCTTTGAGCGTTACGAGATAATTAAAACAAACCGCCGATGTTTTATATGTTTCCGAATAGGCCATTCCATGGCTAATTGCACGTCCAAGTTATGTTTCAGATGTGGTGGAAAGCACGACACTTTATTGCATTTTGAAAATAGTTTGCTAACGTTACTACAGAATCGAATAGGGCGTCTGTGAATTCTTCCGAAAATAATACATCGTCAGCCTCAAGTTTATCCTGCGTCAATGCGTCGTCAACGGGAAAAGTAATATTACTTCCGTCCGCGATGGTAAATTTTGAATGCAATGGAATTAGAGGCGTCGCTCGTATTTTACTGCAGAGCTGCTCACAGCCTACGTTGGTGTCCGATGCATTCATCTCAAGAAGTTCCCCGGTTACCTACTTCAAATTCCTCCGACAATGTAACAATAAAAGGAGTCGGTAACAATTCAATTTTTTCGCGTCATTCGTGTTTTTTAAAATTAAAATCCCGAACGGTAAATTTCGAATTGAGCGTTAATGCGGACGTAGTCGCCGCAACGGCTTTAGCACATAAATTTGTCTTTCAAAAACGTTCGTAAACGATCCGTAAAATTAAAATTAGCAGACCCGGTATTTTATAATGACATCGTTAATATCCCGAATATCGATATTTTGCTGGGCGCTGAATATTTCGAATCTTGCTTGTGTAATGAAACGAAAAAATTGGATGATTTAACTTTCCGAAAGACTCAATTTGGTTGGATATTAAGCCCGGTGTTTACCTTCTAATATACAACCGGATAGTGCGTCCGCTTCACATGTTTCGTATAGTAATTTAACTTCACTTGAGATTGTGATACGCAATTAAGGAAATTTTAGGACATGGAAAATATAAACTGCGCGTCACAAAAATTAACTGCGGAGGAATCAGAATGTGTTCGGCATTTTGAAAACACTTAGACGAGGGAATCAAACGGGAAATTCACCGCCGTAAAAGTACCATTCAAAATCGACCCGAACTCGCTTAAAGATAATCGTAAATGCGCTTATTTTCAGCTACTTCGTACCGAAAAGCGGCAAGCCGAACCTATGCGAAAATTTTATTCCGAATTTATGGCTGAGTACGAAGATTTGGGGGTCATATGTCCACTTTGACCGACAGTGCTTCCCCGAATGCGTATTACATACCGCACCGAGGAGCTGTCTTTCGCCCGAATAGCACCACCAACCAAGCTTCCAGTAGTTTTCAATGCGAGCTCTAGAACGGAAAGCGGACTATCGCTGAACGATACACTTATGAAAGGTCCGACTATCCAATCCGAATTATTTGATGTATTATTATTACGCTTTCGGAGTCATCGAGTTGCGTTTTCAGCTGATATGGAAAAAATCTACCGCTGTATATGGGTTCATGCAGATGATCGACGTTGGCAACGAATTTTTTGGCGCGATAAAACGGCTCACCAGGTAAAGGAATATTTATACACACACACACACACACCCAGACACACACACATAAACTCGGTCTTTCATGTTTCTTAAGGGACTTGGCCCCTTGATTTCACCTAGATTCCCAGCTCTCTATCATTTCTATACTTCGTATAGAACGAGGAAAATTGGCAACGTCCAGCAATAGATTTTGTCGGTACTTTGTCATCTTGTATAAGAATGAGGTTGTAATTTCCTAGCAATCTATTTATATTCAGCACGTTACGTTTCGTGATAGTTTTTGTGACAGAAATTTTTTTAGGATCGCATTAAAATTACATCATTAATATATATATATATATATATGTAATAAAAATAAATAAATAAAATTAGTAGAGGGAACTTACACCAGAGGATAGTTTCCCTGTTTGGTAGGGTAAGGACTTTTAGCAAGTTTGGTTTCTTAATGACAGAAGAAAGAGGTAATCCTTGGGAAAAGAATAGAGATTTTGATGAGGTATATACTGTGATAATATAAGCAATTAACATTAGAAAAACATGCATTCTGTTTAAAGATCGATTAACAATTACATCCGAATTACAAGGATCAAAAGGAAAAATAAAATTTGTACATTCACAACTTTAACTAGCGTTATGTAGAGTGCAGTGTAATTATGGCCCAGAGTAAGAAATCAGAAAGAGAGCGACAACAGAATTAACTACAGTTGATTTCCGTACGATTTTAGTTTGTCTTGTTTAAATTTCTGTAGGATTACAACAGGTTGAAGGCCACCTGAAATGTATCAATTACGCCAAGTTCCTTTTTCTAAACGTTACTAGCAGTATTTTGACAAGGGCAGAAAAGTATAGTATACGAATCGATAAATCTTCGGACTAAATTAGGCAAGTTTCCAAGATCAAATTCTTTATTGTTACTTAATGTTTTTTTGTTTGTTTTTTTTTTTTGTATTCATCAAAACACAGCTAAATAACGCTAAAACAAGCAACTTGGAATAACTTCTACATATTATATTATTATCCTTTTACATACAGCTTTGATGAGGAAAAGAGCTGGCCTACTAATCTTTTGTAAAGTATGTTTTTGGTATGTGATAAACACTTTTTTGCTTTGTACGGTTGCATTTGCGCGTCTTCATTTAGTTAATGGTAAAACCGAATGGGGTATATTTCGTGTTACAACATCTGAAATGGCTGTTATTAAAGTTACGTTTTCTTTGATCACCTTTATAGGTAACTATCGAAAGCAGAAGTCGTCACCTGTGTGTTTCGGGCCGGAATCGGTCATGTTGAATTTTTATTCGATTTTCGACTTTTTCTTCAGTCAGTCGATAAATGACCAAAGTTGTGACTTTTTTTAGACGCTCTTATCTTGGAAACTGTTATTATTATTCCGTTCGAATGTATAAAATTCGGAATACTATTTCTTGTTGGTAACCCCTCAACCGGCATTCAATTCCGTAAACTAACTTCAGCCATAGAGGGACATTTAAAAGAACTCGAAATATTTAGTTGTTGTAAAATTGCGGTCGGTTTCGCGAAAATTTAGCCCGGTAGAGGTACACTCGGTGAACTTGGATAGCATAGAACATAATTTCTCGCATGGCAACGAAAACGAAAAGTTGCAACTGCATTACGATTTCGTGACACTTAATATCCCCCGCGAAATTCCAGAGGAAGAGAGGGGAAAAATGCTATATTAAGCGTGAGACAAGACTAGCTGAAAATTTGAAAAAGGACAGCTCACACTCCTAGAATTCTCTAAAACGTTCTGCCTATGAATAGCTTTTTTTTTGTTTTTTTTTTTTTTTTTTTTTTTAATAGAGCCAATCGACAGTATTAAAAACTCGCACTAAAATACATATTGCGAATGTCGAAGAGTAACAACTTTATTTATTTATTTTTGTTATCTATCGTAAACACGAATAAATTATTGCCGTGATTTAGCAAGTTTCACTTCGAAACCAGTTGTTACTTTTAACTGCTACGACAACGTGAATACTAATAATTGGGGTAAAAACGGTATCGTCGTTTAACCCCGGTTAATTAAAATTGCAGAGAAAAAAAAAAAAAAGCGAAAAAACATTTGCTCCGAAGCGGGTTAAAATTGAATAAACAAACGAAATAGGCGAAATTTCCAGTATTAAAATAGCACTTTAATAAAAAAAAAAAAATTAAACAGTACAGTAAGCATAGTTTGTGATCCCTTCAACTATCGCTGCAGAGGATGTGAATTTTAGAATTAAATCAATCGCCAACGAATGACTGTATGAAAAATTCATTTTTTTTTTTTTTTTTTTCATTTCAGAAACTTCCGCGATATACACTCCCCTTTACCAAGCTAGAGCGCTAAACAAATAAAATATAAAATAAAGCAAGAAACCATATCGCAAACAGTGAAAGCGAATACGAAGTTATCACACCAACACAGATGACGGTATCTGTTTCCTTCCTCTTGACTTTCCGCGATTTGCAATGCTCTTTCTCACGAAATGGGACTAGAGTAGGGGTTTCCAAACATGCATATGTTTCGCGTTCCTAAAAATTTATTAATAAACCATATTCCGCGAAAAAAAGTTAATTTTCATGGAAAAAGTTAATTGTTAGTGTTTTAGAATAAGAAGATAAAAACCAAAAAGGATTTTAATTCTTATTAATTCGTAAAGCTTTAAACTAGATTACGCAGTTACATTTTAATAAAATTTACTTTTAATTATTTTATTTCGTTTTTTTTTTTTTTTTTAAATTAGTTTACATTGTAACGCATCATGCAGTACTGGATAATATTAAAAATATTAAATTTAATTAAATAAAGAGCACTGGTTAGTGAGAGAATGGATGTGTGTCGGTTAGAGATGATTAGACTATCCGCATGATCGGCACAGAACGAGATGTGCACCGAAAAATCGAGAGGAATGAGTTTCCATCTTTAGTAAAAGATCAGTTGGATTTTACTGCTCAACAAGTTAATAGTCAGTTTTTAACGAGTCTCAGCAGTCAAGAAGCAGTCACTGATTATCTCCAAAAACGATCATTTGTCTTATACATACGTATATTAACATAAGTCGTAATCACCAAATCTTTTAAAAGTATCGCTAGTGGTTTTTCAAAATATCGTCGCCGATTTATAAAATCAAACTCATCGTATATCTAATCATCCAAATATCGCGAACTTGCCAGCTTCTAATCAATTCAGAATTACTTTGACGACACAGTGATACGTAGAATTCTATTTTATTTTTTATTAATCTTTTTTGCTTTATATTTCGTATAAATTTATTATTTTTCCGCGATCGGCCGTTCAAAAAAAAATTGGCGTAGGCCTCGTTATTGAATATATATATATATATATATAACTAAAAGTCTACCCGCGTCAATTTAATAAGATAATAATTATAATAATGACCGATATAATAATTATAAAATATTTCCGCAGACCCCAACAAAAATTAATATATTTAAAAGTTTCAATGGTTAAATTTTTATACTGCGAAAATTTTACTATTACTTTAACGAAGGTGATGTGAAAATAGAAACTGTATTTAGTTGACAGCACTTTGTCACGCTCTCTCGGTTGGTAATAACTGTGCCTAGAGCCTCGTCGTTCGAGGACTTATTTTCGGTGACCGCCTATTTTGTTGTCTCGTTACAATGGAACCATTACTCAACTTATCGATGACGGTTTCGTTTCATAGAATCGGACGACGCTAACCTGCGCTGAACAAATATTTTGTACTGATTAAAACGAGAATCCACACGCACCTAGGCCAGACTTTTGGTCATCGCTGCTTAGAACACGCTCATTTTCTGAACATCTCATTTAGCCGGGCTGTTTTGAAAGAAAACTACCGGTTTATCGATCATTTTTGTCGCTTTTCTCCCTACTTCTACAACATACAAACACTTATCTGCGAAATATTCGTTTGTTTGCCATAACTCAACGTAGCCGCTCCAGTTCTATTCCACAATGGCCGTAACATTTTTATATTCTCGATAATATTAAAATGATTTCTTAAAGAGTATAAAATAAAAACATAGAACTTGCTTTAAATTTTACCTTTTTTTTTTTTTGCTTGGAACTTAATTTGATTAAACAATTTCTGATAAATTAAAATTGAAAGTTTTTTTCTATTTCGAAGTGATACGAGATTCCTACATAGGAGCGTTCACACAGTACATGAACAATAATATCTAACAACGGAACGAGCTTTAATCAATATTTTACAAACCTAAACAATGCTGAAACATATTACATTAATAGAGGTAAATTTAATTATTAATAATAGAAATATTTCGTTAATTAATAAGGGGATCTTTTTTTTTTTTTTTTAAATTAAACGATTATATTTATTATTTAATTTAACGACTTTTATTATTTATTTTGTCAATATCGACCATCATTTATCATGTGTATAAACGTGGGGTGGGGTGTCATAAAAGTTTTTCACAGCGCGCTCAAACGGCCGCGGTAACTTAAATAGCGGGTCCCCGTTGTGCACCCAGTTTGTAGCCTGTACTTTAAGGAAGACGTGGGTATGTTTGTTTTTGTTGTAGGATAAACAGAAAAAATGTTAGATGAGTTCACGCAACATCCCAAAGATAGTTCGGCTCACGTTACTGCTTTGGAACAACGTGCATACGTTAACATCGAAACTCTTTGTGTCAAATCCGTGCCCAAAATAATCATGCTTTAAATGAAGTTTTTCACCGACGACTATGATACGGTTTAGAAAGGGCGTGGTGTACCTTCATTTGTGAAGCGAGTGAGCAGCTGTTGCGAAATTTGTGATCGTATCTTTTTTTCTTTTTCTGTTCTTCCGATAGGAAATACGGTACAGAGCGCGCAAAACCCTTCCTTTTTTGAAAAACATTTATCAAAATGCGCTGCGCACTCGATTTAGATATGCCAGTTTTTGCTTCTAGTTCTCTCCCCGTTATTCGCCTATCTTCGTCCAACAATGTGGGATGACACTTGCGTTCGTGTTGTCGCCTGTGAACCAATTCTCAGGTTGACTTCGATGTTTGTTTTATCCTACGACAAAAACAAACACATTCACGTCTTCCTTAAAGTACCGGCTACAAACTGAGGAAACAATGAATCGGCTAATTACCGTGGCCGCCAGGGCGCGCTGTGCAAAACTTTTGGGACAACCCACGCATATATACATATACATAATACATACATATTAATTACAACGTAATTCTTAGGCTCCCCCGTTAGAAAATATGTCGCAATTTTTTATGTAACGTTTGTTATATTTTATAGGATTTTTGTGATTATGTTATTATATTTATATGAACCAATTTAGAATTACGTTGTAAATTTTGATAATTTTATACAAAGTATAGAAGAGAAAGAGACAGAAATGTGAGCAAAATTGGTCAAGGGACAGAGCCTCTTACGATGCCAAAATGGCCGAGTTAATATATACTGCGTGACAAAGTAAAAATTTGAGTTAAAGGTAGAAAAATGCAGTAGAAACGTTCGAAGAAGTTCCAAAAATGTATTTAATATATTGAAAATGTAAGTAGAATATTTGACATTTGTAAAATACAATTAGGGATGGAAACACTTTCTACAGACTTATACTACCTGCAATAAAGAATTTGTTCACTAAGACGACATCAGTATTTCGTAGGAAATTATGCAATTTCCTTAATCATTAATAAAGTAAATACGGGCATATGTATATTGACGGGTAGACTTTTAGTTATATATATATATATATTCAATAACGAGGCCTACGCCAATTTTTTTTTAACGGCCGATCGCAGAAAAATAATAAAATATGCGAGTAAAGTAAATTCTCATGTTCTCGACAAGGCACCGCCGGGGGGGTTGTAAAATTAAGATTCATAATGTAATACGCCTAATGGATTTGAAGAGAATACTAGAGCCAGTTCTTTTCTCTCGAACGTTTCTCTGACACCACCCGATTATTACCTGAAGGGAGTGACTAGAATTCGGAATGAAACAAGTCTCGAACTTGTTATCTCTGGTATCTCTGGTTTGGTAGCCGAGCTCATTTTAATTAACTATTAAACTATCACGCTGTATGATAAATATGTATCGATTTAAATTATCTCACAGAATCGCTGATTTACAGTATTCAATTTTTCCGAACACCTCAGATATGCACGATGTTGCTGTTTCAATTCTTTTAGGCGGATTGCACACAATGTCTAGCAATAAAATCGTAGTATCTGTTTATATCTTGGCAATAATCGGCTTTTATTACTTTTAACTTGCGCTAGGAAAATATAATTTTTAGAACTCTTGTAAATCGATAAGTGAACATCGTAGAAACATTTAACATGGAAAACCAATTAATTACCGCGATTACGCGGGAAAAAATTACAGCATTGGTGACAACTGGTTATAAAAAGAAAGAAAAAAAATTACGAGTGCTACTTCACTGATACAAAAAACAAAATGTTGATAGTTATTATGGATTCTTTTAAATTTCATAATTTTTTCAAAAATCATATTCGTTTTATACGACAGCGCTAATCAAATTTATCACAAAAATTAACTATCTTTTTAATTAGATGTTATTCAGAAATACTTAATCTGCATTTATACTTTAAAAAAAAAAAAAAAAAGTGACTAAAAAGAAAGTATGACAGCGATTAGTGTAGTTGATGAACGAAAGGATAACGTAGAAATATTCTCTCCCACGCTAAACATACACACATTTTTTCCCGGTATGTTTATAGAAACGATATTACGAGTTCCGTTAGAATAATAATAATAATGATTAATAATAGTACGCGAGAGAATTACGAGATTCTTGCATCCGCATTATTTGCAATGAACGTTTAAATAATAAATGAGTGTAATTTTTGAAAATTAAATAGCGAAGAAACGTTAAATAATTTCTGTAGGCCCCGAGGATAAGGACATTTGTTTCCTTTATATTCTGGAGAAAAACTGGATCGATTTTTAAATTTACTTCGGAGAAATCATTTATAAAAAGAACATTACCAATGTGAAAAGCTATCGATACTTTGTAAAATAGTAAACTGGGAAAAGCTTTAAAAAAGATTTATTGTCTTACTCTTTAGAAGTTGCTTCTCAAGCACCATACACTCGCGAAAAATTGTGAACTAAAATAATTATGTTAGTGTTTCATGATATATAAAAAAATTAATTAATTAACGGGATCCGATTAATACCGAATTTTTTCAGCTTCGCTAATAATGTTACCACCAATCGTTAATAAATATTTCTATTTCTACAGTCGGTGAGCGAATTAAACTAAACATTTTCGTTAAATATGCGCAATTTTAAGTGAAGCAGCGAGCAAACTGAAATAGTATATCAAAAACTAATAATTTTGTGTTCAGGTGATGCGCTAGGTTTTTTTCTAATCAAAGTGTAAAAAAGTAACAACTTCACTTCTAACGCGGCAATTAATTATTTAATTTTTTTTTTGCTTATATAAATGATTTTAAACGGTAATTCTTTGCATTCACATATTTATCGATATACGAAATATATAGGTCATCCCGATGTAAAGATTAGCCCCCCCCCCAAAATAACATATTTCTTCTTTATAACAACGAAGGACGAATTTTACGGGGGAAATTCACCGAAATCAAATAAATATACACATTATCTATATAGTTAAAAACTTGATACTTTCAAGTCGTTGCTGCATTCACCAACGCCGCGGTTTTCCAATATTTCACCTGTTTAACAGATCCTATATCATCAAAAAGTTTATACTCATTATGGTTACAACAACTGCTGTGACTGTAACAATGATTTGGACCCAAACACAAAATCTCTGAGTATTTGAATAATTTTTTACAGCTTAACAAATACACCTTCTTTATAGTACCATACTTAATTACTGAGCGTCGGCGACTACCTATTCGTACATATCAGCTATACAGATATAGGTAGTGTACTAGGCAATTGTTTTATATGCAACGCGAATGAACATGCGCAAGACTTCATTCGGAACTGATAGTAATCGTTTGATTTATCGATATACAAGTGCAGTCCCGTGTGTGTCTGCTGTGTACTGACGTAGCGCGCATATGATGTTGTACGTGGTAATTGACCATTGCCTTCCACGTGATTATTAGCGAGTATTTAATTTAATTCTTTGTAATAAGTTCTGTCTCGTCGCCCGGGATCGAACCTGTGACCTCCGTAACGGAAGTCAAGCGCACTCTATCGCGACGACATTACCAGAGAAACAAAATCTACTAACCTGACTGCGGGACTTGTATGTCTCTACCATAAACAACCTAATATAAAGCATATTTTGGCAACTTTAAATATGCGAGAAATAAATTGCATCATTGTATAGACTGGCGTGTGACATTGTACGATGTTTTCCGAGATTGAAACTTAACAAGAGGCCGTTCCAATATAACACCATTTCGCGGGCAGAATTAGCTAAAACTTTTAAAGTCTGCGATCGCGCATAGTAACACACAGAAGCACAGCTACTCCAATTAATATCCACTACAGTTACTCATCAAACGAAAGTGAATATCACAGTGGTTTCGTAACGCAACTAAATAAACAGGTTAGAAGTGACGCACATCGTTCACAGTTGAAGCTCTCGCAAAAGAAGACGAAACTAGGGGTTTCCCCACCTCTCCTTCCGCTATGAGAAAATATGCGCCATACACATATACCAAGAACTGGCAAATCCGCTTTTCCAGCTGAATTTAAATGCGCCCTTCTGTTGGTTAAAGAGATGTTACAAAAGCGGCGGCTCATAAATTGTAGGTGTCCGTAATGAATTTATATAAGCGAGTTGATAGCAAACCATCTCTCCCGACTTCTCTTTTTTTTCTCTCTTTCAACGCGCGCCTAGTTTATATTATTGATTAGGAATCACAACCGAAAGCATAGAAATGTTTGTTTCAAACAAACAACACAAACTTTAATACACAATATAATTTAAATTATTTTATAAACCACCGACTAGTTTCGAATATTAATTCATAATCAAGGTGCAATATAAATATGAAATTAAAACTATTATTATAATACAGTAAAGATGATAGTCAAATTTAAAACAAGTAAATAATCAATATATCGAGATCAAGAAACAAAAAATCACAAATAAAATAGTAATAGAAATAAAAATAAATTTAATTATTAATTATTTATGTAACGATTAAAATTACTGAAAATTACTAAAAATGGCCGAGAATGACCTCGTTGATTTTGAGTGATATAATTCTGCAATTTTATGAAGAAAAATACATTATCGCTAATTCAGATAAATTTAATGTGTTGTTTTATACTAGGTACGTGGATGATGTTTTACGTATTTTTGGTAACAACAATACGGATAACCACAGTAATTTTTTGTTTATTAAACTCAATGAATCGCGCAGATTGGTGCTAAATGTATTCATTATCTAGATCTCACTATTTTGATTGATAATAATAAATTAAATTATAACATATTATTACGAACCTCGATCCCTCTGTTCGGTGCCAATTTGATGTGGATTCTAGACTTAAAAAAAAAAAAAGTAATATTTTTCGATGCACGGGTGCCAGAGACACCCGAAGTGCCACACCATGGACGAGCTCCTCCCGGCGGAACACTATTCTTACGAAAAAATTGTTAAATATTTTCTTCACGTCTTTTTTTTTTTTCTTAAAAAAAAACGACAAGCTTGAACAAGAAAGGGAAAAAGAATATTCCGCTGCGATAGAGCGGTCGCGCCTCCCCCACGCGGAGATACCACGATGGCACCGCACCACGTGACCAATTGACGGATAAAATTGAATTAAATTTCAAGAAAACTTACAAACCACTCCCCCGACGCACACAATTTTCTAGAACGCGAAGAAAAACTTTAATTCAGACCTCGTCCCACGTGGGAACCACATTGCAATAACACAGCACGTGTTCAATTAAATGGACCGAATAACTTTTATTCGGAATATACGTATATTTTACAATTTTTTATAATAATCACAAATAACGGCATTTCGACACACATTTTTCCGCAAAGCACATGTCAGTGCTTTAGACCTTGACCACTACCACTCAGACACAGATGCAATCCAGCCCGGTGTATATCTGTTCGAACGAACGGGCACGGGATTTTCGGTTTTGGCCGAGTAAGCGTAAAAAGAACGGTGGTGTCCGAGAGATCGTGAATTAATGACACGCCGAAGAATATTTTCTACCTCGGACATAAACGATAGCGCTGCAAGTACCGAATCCGTATCAATATTCGGGAAAAATACGCGCAAACTAACACTATACTTAATCAGTATTCTAATCATCCGAAAATTCATAAGCATTTACCTATATGTCATACTTACATAGGATTATTTATACTCCATTAAGTACAGAGGATTATAATAAAGAATTAAATATTATAGAGCACATGGATACTGTTAACAATTATTACACTGAAAATACTGATGTCCTCTTAAAAAAATGCTACAAAAGTTTTAAAGTTAAATGGATTAAGTTTACATTTATTCACCCTTTCATCCATAAAATAAATAAGTTTTTAAAGCATAATAATAATTTTAAAATATCTTACCGCACCAAATATAATTTATGTAATAAATTGATTAATACTAATTCTCTGTCTAATGAATGTAATAAGTTTAATAATAATCCAGACATTTATAAATTAACAGGTAAAACTTGTAACAAAGTATATGTAGGGCAAATTAGAAGATCCTTCATGTTAAGATTCAAGGAGCGTATATATGCTTTTAAATATGGATACATAGAAAAGTCAACCTTTGCCAAACACTTAATTTTAGAAAAACATGAAATTTATAATGGCATTACTAAAGACCTAGCAATAGTTAAAATAATTAAAGATAATAGAAATTTGGATTTCGTTGAAAGTTATTATATTTATAAGAATCTGAATAATATTATTAACAACAACTTATCAAGCCATAACCCATTATTTAAAGTTTAGTAATTCTGAGTAATATTAGTCGTTACGTAGATAATTAATAATTAAATTTATTTATTTTTTTATTATTTTATTTATGATTTTTTGTTTCTTGATCTCGATATATATTGATTATTTACTCGTTTTAAATTTGACTATCGATCTTTACTGTATTATAATAATAGTTTTAATTTCATGTTTATGTTGCACCGTGATTATGGATTAATATCCGAAACCAGTTGATGGTTTATAAAATAATTTAAATTATATTGTGTATTAATATAAGTGTTGTTTATTTAAATTCTTACCAGGCTGTGTAGTTTTGAAAATCATGTTTAACTAGTTTACATGTCCAGAAACGTAAAATATGACAGCAATGTAAACTATACTATGAAAAAATTCAGTAATAGCTTCTATAAAATTAACTGTCGTAGAATAACTGAAACTTGCTTCTTTTTATAATTGCAATATCGTGAATAGTTTTGGAAATCACCTGATAATGTTGCGTGAAAAATTTTGCATTCGTAGCAACTTATTATTTGTTTCTAATTCTGTTCGGAAACTATATTCAGTTACATAAATATAGTCCGATGTCTTTCTCCATCTTGTGTGCGTCATTTTTCTTCTTTAACCTTGCCAACCCTGTACGATTCCAGCGAATATCTATTAATGCAGTGAAAATAATTTTGCAACCATAGAAACTTATTACTTGTTTCTAACTCATTGCGTTCAGGAGCTACGGTGCGTTGTGTAAAAACGTTCAGAGTACTCTTCAAGGGTTTCCACATTTTTGCGGGTACTTTCGTTTTCTGTGACGATGCTGTCAAATTTTTTTTTGACGATTAACAGTGTCACAGAAACCTTTCATACGTCGCAAACAGCATATTCCGATGACGAAAGACTAAGTAGAGCTACCGTGTTCGAGCGGTGTGCAGCTTACTGCTCTACTCCCTCGCAAGAAGAAAGTACGACAGCAGTAAAACTTCGCCAGTTATGTTAATAGCCTTTTTCGATAAAAAAAAAAAAAAGGGACGCACTATCGGCATATTGTTTCTCCAGAGCAAACGATAAGTTCACTTTACTAGCTAAAATACAATTCCGAAATATTATGTCTGCTATCTCTCAAGGCTGATGCAACAAAGTGTTCTGTCAAGTATAACTCGATAAATTTTTTTGAAAAAAATTACCACAAGGAAGAGTTTTTAAAGTTAAAATAAATTATGATAAAAACTGGAAACCGGTTTGTGTACAATCGAGTTGTTATAAATATATTCAAATTACCTGTGACGGACGAAGGAGGAAAACGCAAGCCATTATTCATAGTCCTCCTTGGAAATTTTGGAAGCGGCAAAATAGGAAGAGTACTCAAATCGTTGCTATGGCCGTGATTACTTTCAGAATCCTTTTAAAATCATCGTGCATATACACATAGTAATAATAATACCAGCAATAATTAGTATTACTAAATAAAAACTGTAAACATACATCAACTACAGAGAACGCTAACGTAACGCTTTTAACAATTAATACATAGTATCGTATTGAGTATTTATATTAGAATTATCTACGGTAAAAAAAAAAACACTTACTACGCGGTACTGAAGTTTACACCTTTATGCGCGTGAATATAATGTAGTTCAATTACTATAAGCATTAACCCATACATACATACATACATATGCACACACACACACACACACACACATATATATATATATAGTATTACATATAATGGAGAAAAAAAAGGAATGCAAATTTCTACTAATAACTATTGCAAAAAATAAAGCTCTTGCAAAAGCAGTATACATACCGATATGCATAAATTTAGTTAATATGTAAACTGACCAATTTTATTAAACCACATGTAAGTTGCTATCAAGTAATTGAAGTCACATAAGAGTTTCATAATATTTTAAAGTTCGAAAAGAAGTGTTTTAATTATAGGTTCTTTTACTGGATTTACGGGTTTTCTATTTGCCGATATTTTTAAAATTCATTTCAATTAAAACCTTATTAATTTTTCTTTTATCTTTTAGTTCCTTTAGTTTCAACTGCCTATGATGGAAGTTAAAGTAAAGTAACAATGAAAACCAACATTATAAATGATTTTTTAACTCGTTCTTCATTCAGAAAAATGGCGCATTAGGTAAATTCAGCTTCCTGAAAACTTTTATTAACCATATCCATAATTAATTCATTCATTTAATAAGAAATATTAATCTAAAAATATTATGTAATCCTTGATATGTTCTTTTTTATGGATGCAAAAAAAAAGGTCTTTTTCTATTTTTTAATAAATAATCTCTATACCGTTAAAAATATAATTAATTCTTACATCTTTTATGTTTACACACGTATATACATACATATATACATATATATATATCTGCTAACTATATGTATATATATTAATTAAATAGAATTACAATGAATGCAATGAAAATACAGTGTAAATAAGTTTTTATTAAATATTACTTAAAATTTTATGTGATGCATATGCTTTTGCAAGTTAATCGAATATTAGTAGAAATCAGTGTTTACATCAATAATGAACGAACACAGAAGGTTACGAGTCCGAAAATCTGTATCACACAATGAAGTTGGAGTTTTAACATGCATCGATAACTCCAATCTATCAATTGAATTGAATTGACGAATACTTCGGTACCGTTCTCATTTTATTTCGTAATTATTATTAGTATATTCATTCGTATTAATGTTTTTCCATGAATAATCTATCTCTAGCTTCGAATCTGTTTAAATAACTCAACGACTCGATTTATTCTAGCGTCAATACAACTGCATCAACAAACCCAGTGTATTATGTACACATCGAATCCATATGCACCAATAAATGTGTATTCGGGATTTAGTTACATAACCTGCATTCAATAGCGGATTTGTATCCGAAAGCACAGCAACCTTACTTTTCATTAATTCATGCTCAAATTACTTCAACACTCGCAATTGATCGTCTTTTTAATTTGAAATAAAAATATTAACGTTAACTGAGTATACTTAAGCATACTTCAATCACACTCGTTGAACTTACAATCACATCAACATTTAATAGTCAAAAAAGTAACATTACACGGAATCTCTGAAATTTACCAAGCGGCTGAAGATTCTGGGCAGCTTTAAATGTCATTATTTTGGAAAACCATTTAAACATAAATTTTCAGTATTTTCTTCCTTTTTATAAAGTAATAGTGATTTTTATCGTTCCTCTTTACTCATTGTTCATTTTTTCAATTATTTTAAATTGTTTTATTTATTGATTACTTTTTTTACCTTTACATAGTATACATTTCTTTTCTTTTTTTTTATTTTATTACGATACTATTTGCGGTAGTTTATTTTTAAATAAAAAGCACTGGCAGAGATTAAGTAGCAAAATAAACGGTAATGATACTATATGATTTCATTTTTTTAAATGAGGACACTTATTTTATATAGACATATACGTTGTTTGTATCATTTGAATAGTAACAAATGAAACTAACGTTAAAAGCAAGATAAACAATTCTACTAAACTATTTTAATTAGAAACAGAGGTTGATGTTATGCAGAAATTTAGCATCGTATCTTACACGGTACTAAAAATGCAAAAGTATGCTCATTATTTTTAAGCAAATTATCTGTAACTAAAATTTAACATTTTATGAGGAAGAAGGTAAATATTTTAAAGAATAGAAAGTGAAAAAAAGTTATAAAAATAAGAAGAAAAAAAAAATTACCGAGTCCGCTGATTGCAATGATGAAATTGAGCCATCATTAGATTTTGGTGGCTTCGGTATAGGAAAAGCAGTTCTCAGCCAGGATCGATAATCGACAACTCGGTCTGTTACTCGGATAATTCTGCCCAAAATACTGCACAAAAATAATAACAGTTAGCTGTTTGGTGCGATAATCTTACAATTTTCTTATATTGGCATAAATATTTAACAGATTTTGCAAAGGGGCATGCTTTTTAGAGTCGAAAATAAAAATTTATCAATAATAATAATAATATCATAAAGAACTAAAACCTTTCTAAAAGACTATTGCTTCAAAAGCCATTAAGAAAAAATCGAAAAAGATTACAGATTTCGTAAAAGCGTTATGACACGCCAAAGATATTAAAAAGTAATTTACGTTTTTAACACTTCAATTAACGGACGATCACCGAGTCCATTATTTATACGTCTGTTTAAAAAGTGTATTACGAGTACAATCTTTTCCCTAACAAATAACTCCTCGAGGTCATATTAAAAATCTATTAAATTAAGGACAAATATAGCAAACAATATACTAATTAAAATAAACACGAACAAAAAATTAAACAATTAAAATACACGGAGCAGTTTCGAAATTAATTGCTCATGGTCACAGCTGATAGCAAACAATTTAATTTTTTATGAGCGTTCATCATTTTAATATATTGTTTGAGATGGTTGTACCTAATGTTTTTCTTCCGAATAGTAAATAAAAATTTTAATTAAAAAAAAAAAAAAAAAAACAAAAAAAAAACACCCGATAAACTATTCCGAGAACATCATTTAGCATATTGACACGAATTTTCTCATTATTACTGAAACATTTCATTTACCTGATTTTTTCTTAGAGTTCTTTTTGAACAGTTGAAAACCCATTTTTCTTTTAGTCTGTTTTATTTTATTTGATTTTTAAACTGTTCGGTCTAAAACAGATGCGTTAACTTTTATAAACGTCAGCCAGTAAAATGTCCAATAAAACGGCTGGCAAAGTATTCTTGTTTTTGGAAAAATCGCGTTAACATTGTTGAGCGAAAGAAAAAAGGGTTATCCGAAAGAATTTATTTAAAATCACGCGTAAAAAATACAAACAATCATTATTTTCATTAATTTAGTTTTTAATAAATTAATTCTGCAGCGTGTGCATAAAATATTGATTTTATAAAGAGTTATCATAAAGTCTGTGTCTCGTTCAACGATGTTTTTCCTCGTAAAAATTTGATGGTCTTATAAAAGAGGTTTCACTGTATTGAAAATTAATGAAATTTTACATTTATTTTAATATAGTAAAACAAGATTTGATGAAGGTAAGGGGCAAAAAGAAAATACAAATTTCGAAACTTTAATTTAAATGTCACTACAACGTATTTTAAAAAACAATATATATAATTATAATTCGTATTTTATTTCATGTTTAACTACTAAACTATTTCAGTATACAAGAATTTGGTACTGTATGTTCAGATAACTCATATCCGTTTCAACTTTATTTTTAAACTCACTCAATATGAATGTTTTGTTTTTGTTTTAATAAATACATTTAAATAATATAGCATAGGAAAAAAAAAGTTGCACGAAAATCGCGCGAAGAGAAATTGTTAAAAAAAAGATAAAGAAAAATCGAAAAATAAAATAAGAACGACAAATGATTAAAAAAAAAAAAAAAAAAAAACAGTCAGTAAAAAGTACAGCATTTGAAAATTAGCAGCTTGATAATGATATAGAATAACGCGAAAATAAAGTCATTCTAAAATACGCAGTACTTCAAAATTTTTGTTTTAATAATTATTCGATATGAACAATTACATAGCTGCAGCAAGTACCGCTTAATAAGATTAAATCGAGACCACGAATTTTAAAGATGATAAGGAAAAATTGTGCATTACTGAAAAATGGCATTTTTACATTACAGACAAACAAAAACGTAAAAAACCTCGAGTATTTTATTTAGGTGAATCATTTTAATTCTTTTTACCACGGTTTTCGAGATTTTTCATCTCTACTTAAACAAGATACATCTACTGTTTTTCTTTTTTTTTTAGATATTACACTTACGCATTTTCCGCATTTTATTAATTTTACTTTCACATTCAGCTAGATATTTTCTTCTCAACTCCATTATCGATTCCCGGTGCAATATTTCTTTTACTAGGCACGTTATAGCAATTTACTCGCATTACGATTTTGTAAATTCCTCTTAACTTCAACCTCGGAACGGAATCATAAACGCATTTAGTCTTTAAATACTTAAATTACTTAAAAAGTCGAATCAAAACGAAAGTAAAGAATCAGAAAAGAAAATGAATAGAAATAAAACCAAAGATTAATACGAACGATTAAGTCTTAATATTTTTTTATTGTTACCACTCTTTTACATATTTCTTTGATGAATTATTAATTTTATCCTAAAAAAAAAAATCAGTTTCAATAATATTGATACATACTAATGATAATTATAATAAAACAATAACCTGGACTGACTTGAATCAATGCCTAACGATATGGCTTGTGTTATTACCATAAATGCATACTCGAAAGCTTGCTTAACTTGTAACGCACCATAGGAACCTCGACCAATGTCGTTCCCCTGCGTTAACGGATCTTCTATACTTAATATACTCGGTCGGTGTCCGTCAGTCATATCTTTTTGTAGCTGTTAAAATATATTTATAAATGTATATATATATATAAAAAAATAAAACGCAATAAAAAAGATAATAATATAACCAGAGCCGTATCTAGACCAAAATTTCGGAAGGGGCTACAAAAATATTTTTATAAATATATATTTATATATGTATGTGTGTGTGTGTGTGTTATCATGAAATATAGTTACAGTAAAACTTCTGAATAACGAATAGTCGCGAGACCAAAAATTTGTCCGGTATTAAGAAGTGTCCCAGTTTACTAAAATTTACATTATTGTGTATTGTAACGTATTTAACAAGAATATAAAAGATAGTACGTAATATAAAAAAATGCCGTACATATTTACTTAAGACATACATGCGTCTAAAACGTAAAAAAAGATGTTCGTAAAATATAAAAAATATGTATGTACGTACAGTACTACTACAGTATTTACTTATGTTTGTATTCCGGGATTAGTTTGTAAACAAGTTAGGCAATAGAGTATAAATCACTTTTTATTTTTAAGAACGCAAGATAATCGATAATTTTAATCACTTATGTACAAAATATTTTTTTTTTTAACACATACTGTAAATCCTAGTGTATCGAACATATTTCAGTTTTGTATGAAAAAAAAAACGGGTAATTTTACTTTGTTTGTTTCTTTCATTTAAAATCCGCGATTCGACATGCACTTGGCAGTTCGGATATCATTTTTAAACCTTCAGCACCGGAGCTTTATGAATGAAATACGATTTTTTTTAGTTTTCCAATAACAACTAACGAGTGAACATTATTTAAAGTTTCACAGTCAACTTCAGTAGTTGTGTCGTCTTCTTCGCCATCATAAACATTATTGTAATCACAGTGTCTACTGAATCATCGGATGGATTTTGTTGTTGTTGCATGAATTCAGCTGCTAATTCATTTATGTCGGTTCATGGATTTTACACACACAATCGCTCGTCTATTAAACAATAATCCGGGGCACTAATTTAACTTTTTTTGACAAACTTTGTCCGTTTAACAGAAATCGAATTTCCAAAATCATACTTATTAAACTGTCCGCGTCCGTAATTGGGAAATATTTTAATATTGTGTCTTATGGGAAAATGCGGGGGATTTTAAAATTGTCCGCTATTAGGAAATTTCCGTTAGTATATTTGAACACTACAATAAAAACAAATAAAAAATAATCGTTTCCATAGAATTCATAAAAATTGCGATTTTCTTTTCTTTTATCAAAAATTGAGAAGAAATGAATTTATTCTGAATTCCGGTACATTTAATTCAAGCAGTTATTATTTAGCGACAGTTGCGGAGGGGGGAGTCGAACCCGGAAACCCCTTTCAGATACGGCCCTGAATATAACATATGTGCGTATGTACACGTGCAAAATAATATTTAAAAAAACAACATCTGCACCAGTAACAAACCTCATCTTTAGATATATATTTCCCGCCGTTTTTTATACTAATTGCTGCTCTTATGTAATTGAATTTTCTACCGTAAAGTTCAAAAAATTCTATCAGCATAATTCCTAGGTTATTATCATATCGACTAGGATCTTGATGCGTGTGTAGCTGTAAACACCGAAAATATCAATCAATTACACACTAACTTGTAAAATCTAAACTAAATCTCAAATTTACATTGTGCATGACACAATAGGATTCACATTTTTTTCTCGCGTCACTGATTTCAACGAGACTTCGTTTGTACTATGGATAGAAAAACAATAAAACTCCGCATCATTACAAAGTTTTAATTATCCTTGATTATTACTAATAAAATGCACTCAGATGTCACCCTGTCTGCGCTATTAATTATATGAAAACACTTCACTGGATTGGAATGTGTTTAAAATTGGGAAATATCGACGATTATTTATAGCGACCGAATGATACAAAATTTAATCTCTATAGATTTTTGCCGATAAATTTAACAAAAACAAAAAAAAATTCGTACAGAAGGGAACAGATATATTGTGTTACTTTTTGTTTTATTTATGTTGCTAATTAACATTTTAAATGCTTATTATAAAACTATTGGAACTAATGAAAATTTCTGGTGTAGGTCATTACAGAAAGTATTGGAAAAAGACTATACTACTTATCTCGCCGTAATAAAAAATCGGAAATTAGAAATTTCTTTCAAAATAAGAAAAAATTGAACCGTGGATGCATATTTCCCCCCCCCTTTTTATACTTGTTTTATATTAAGTTTTATTTTTAACGGGTTTAGTTTCATGTATAAAGAAAAAGTTTGGTGTTTGTGCCTTAGAATTTATTAAAAATTATGTGCACCTGTAATTATAAATAAATGATCGTTTGCTTTATTAGTGAAAAAAATTATTCTGTAAAATACTTTACGAAAATTTCATAGTGGAGTAACTCTATTGTAACAGTAAATCTTAGGTATTAAAAAATCAAAGTACTTCAGGATATAATGAAAACCCGATTTTAACGACAAAATTATTCGCCCCCACCTTTCAAAGTCGTTATAACCGATTTCCACTATATATTTTTTTATAAAATCATTCCTGAAAAATTTTGTAATAAATTTTTTTTATTATATATATATATATATATATATATATATATATATATATAGCACTATATTACATCACTAAACTAGCATTTTTTTTTTTTTAATTTAACGAAGCAAAAGTGTATGTTATTTTTATTTTTAATTTCAAATCTCTATGTTGGTCTATTTATATCGCCTGGAAAAAAATTAAATAAAAACTTCGATGTATACAGCAATAAAAAATTACTTTTGCCACATATTACTTTTTATTCATTTTTTTTTGGTCATAGTATTAAAAAAATAATTTAAAGTTCCCTCGTGTCCCTTTAAAATAATGTCCTTTGATCATGCTCTTAATAACCAAATGTATTCTTTACTTGTTCTGATTTCGTCAGTCAGACAACTCAACAATCTTTCTGTTGTCTGCTCTATACTGCTACTAGAGATGGGTTGAATTTTTTGTCACGACCCTGGTGAACAGCTGCAGAATAGAAGTTACGTTCGAAGTTCCAAGAAATACTGACACCCGACTGCTTCATTCTCATAAAAGACGTTTAATGCATGAATTTTCTTTTAGCAAAAATTTCAACATTAACTGAAGGAACAACTACAGCGACAATTAGAAACTGTATAACTGATAAAAAAAACTGAAGAAATTACGGGGAACAATCAGAAATTATTATGCAACGCGTACACGAATTAAGATTATTTTAAACCAATGAAAAGATTTTGCACATTTTGAATGTTAAATAAACATAGAAATAACTGAAATTAAACTATACATGTTGCATTATGGTCATTTCATCTTAAGCAAATGGAATTTTATACCGTGTTTTGGGTTATTGTGCATTTTTAAAATATCAATATTATATAAGGAAAATATGATTTTATTTATCTTATTTCTGATTACTTTGAAGTTTCGATAATTTATGCGTTTAAAGTGTTTTGCTAGATTTCGATTATTAAAGGGACCTATATACTTCATAAAACATTTTGACGAATATGTCGATTTAGGGATAAAAATCTTCAACACAGGGAAACAGTTAAACTGTGCTTATGACACGTTTTAATCAGTTTAGCTACCTGCTTGTTTCTACATTTCTAAAATTTCATTACGTGTTTTATATTTTTGAATTTTTCGTAAAATGTTTATTTTATATTTCTTATAAATAATATTTTGTTTAAAGAAGTCAAAATTATTCAACGCCTTTTTTGAACATTTTACTTCCTCCAAAAAAATTAACGTAAGTAATTAATTTCAAACCTATTTATTTAAAAAGAAGAAAAAAAAAACCCTAATAATTTTATTAAAAGTGAATCAATTTTTGATATAACATAACACGATAAAAATTTTTACTAGTTAGTATACGTGTACAATTAAGTAAAACAACGTGTTCAGCCAACACATATGATAGTATATAAACTCCATACCGGCTTTGTACGCGATTAAATCTACATGACAAACATGATCTAATAAATGACAAAGCCAGGGATCCCGAAAGTCCAGATCTATACTTCTCATTCGAGAAATAAAATTTAGTGATATTGAAATAAAAGACAGTAGCAGCAGAGTTGTGTATATTCATCAGTTTGCGCTAATTGTTTTGTTTATTTTTGCTGAGCAATAGAATTCAGTTTAATTCACTTTCATAAACATGCTTATAATAAGTTTTAGTTTGAACTATTCTTCGAAAATGATTTTAGTTTTATGATTAAATACCTTCGTTCTAAAAGGAACAAAGTTCTAGTTCTGTTTTTTAATCTGAATAGAACAGTTTCAGAGGTTCCTCAAAATTTAAAACTTAGCGCATCCCTGATTGCTAGTTAATTAAAAATGTTTTACATGTTAACGTTATTTTCATTAATGAAAGAATTCAATGTACCACTAATTTCATTGTTTCTTCGGCAGATATTTACAAATATTAAAACTTGAACCAAATATATAATAGTAGAAACATATCGTTGTTCTTATCGCTTATCAGTATTCTAATTCTCACTTACTTTGCTTTATTTACGTATAATATATCTTTTTTTTTTTTTTTTTTTTTTTTTATCACTAGTTACTGCTCATCGATATCGGTCTTGTTATAAATTAAAAATGCCTGCGAATTAAAAGAACGAAGAAACCAAAAAGAAAACTTGTATCGTAATTAGCGGTTTCGCAAACGATGTATTTTTTAAATTTGCTCTTAAAAAGCAAAAAATTCGCAGATAGACCATCGTGACATTACGCGTACTGTACTGTCAATTTATTGATAAAATACTAATAATCAAATTTCCATCTGTTTCGATTATGACATTGATCAGCGTTGTTAATATATCGAAAAATTAACATAATCAAATAACGATATAGTCAAGCGTTATTTCTTTTTCTTTTTTTAAATACAATAGAACAGCAACAAAATTTTTACAAACTTCTACTACCTATTATTTAATAATGTTCATATATTATAAAAAATTCGAAATATCAATTGATAATACGAAATACATACCTGTAAGAAACTAATGCACATTAAAATTAAACTATAGGATGATATTCCACCGTGGAAGACTTCGTTAAGATCGCGTTGCAATAGGAACTGTTTTAAAACTAGAACTAATTTTTTAAGTGAAGGAAACTGAACACAAAAATGATTGATTAATTCCACTGATTTTACGCCGTTGTTCATATTAAAACTGATGTCTACTTTGACATCTGAAAGACGATCATTGAATTTAACAATTGGAACCTAAAAAACGCACTGTTATCAAAAATTAAACGCAATTACAATATACATATGTACGCATATGCTCTAAACTGGAATGCGTCATATTAATATTATTCCTTAAATTGTATATTTAAATTTTTTAAAATAGTAAAGCATTTTGTACAACAGATAAATTTCGCACTGAAAAAGTAAAAACAAATACTCTAAATGTTAAAAGGATCATAAAAATATAAAGCAATTTCAAAATTGGATCAAAAATGCGTAATAAAATAAAAACGATGAAAAATATTAGAACTTAAATTTCAACTGAAGGCAGCAAAAATTTTTCATATTAGAACAGTTATGTAGACTTACTCTTCGCACATTCTGTATATAAATTGTTTTTTTTTTTTTTTTTTTTTTTACCGCGGCTAAACCAAAATATAACTAGAGGTATTCCTCTACATACTCTTTAAGAATACTAAACATTGTTCACGAAAATGCCATCACAAATAATACAAACGTTTCATTATTTGTCTAATCTGCACAGTATAACTAATCTAGTTGACAAGACTATATAACTTCTCGCGTGTTTTTATCCTTTTTAAATTAAATATATTTTAATAAAATTCACGACTCCTCACATTTGTTATCGTATTGATGTAAGTCAGATAATTTTTTTATTAGTGATTATATAGAACTGATTACTAAAAACAAGTTATCATTATAAAGTAATTTTAAACGAAAATTCCGTTAGTAATTTAAAATCTTTAATTACAAGTCATACCCATGCTATTAACATAATTTTACTTTTTAAATGAACTTATTTAATGGTATTATTGTTTACATTAACTTAGAAGAAAAAAGATTTACAAAGAAATATATAAGCATCACATATCAGTCATAAATTAGTATAAATTAACTGAATATGAACTAGTGATGGGCAACTTCGAAATGTTTCATTCGAATGCATTCGATTGTTCCGTAGTTGCATTCGAAATCCTATTTCTCTCGGAAGAATCTAGTCGATGTTTAACGAATACTTCATTCGTTTGAGTTCGGATGGTTCCGGACAGTTCCGGTTTTTATTCGAATAATTCATTCGTATTCACAAAAATCATTCGAATGAAAATTTTAATTATATTTCATTTACAAAATTTAAATATTCAAGTAAATATCTACATTGTAGCAATATAATAGGGAAAATAGCTTAATAATTATTGATAAAATATCTAATAATGAAAGTCTGAAAACTGGGTATTTACTTTAAAATTTTGTAAGTGTTTCTACATCCATTTTATTCATGAAACAAGATTACTAAACGTGTACAATTAGAAAATAAAAAAAAAAAAAAGTTCGCAAAGTGGGAAAAATTGCAAAATAAAATATTAATAATAAAGTTTAAAATGCAGCGGTTAGAAAAAAATAAAAGGGATTCTCGTCCACAGTGAACAGATAATGGGTGAAGATAAAACGAAAAAGAAGTTTATGTTTGGTTGTAATACAAATTTATTTATCAAATATAGAACATATTTCAGTGTAAAAAATCTTTAAAGTTAAAGGATTGTATAAATTTCTGTAACATATTACTTAAGTTATTAAAAACAAAATACTCACTGATGCCTTATCTAATACTTTTATATTGTCTGGTTCGCAAATCCCACTACTAAGTAAAGCATCTTGTAATGTACGAAGGGGCAACTGTTCCCATTCGCCAATTACAACCATATCAATATCGCTTTAACAAAAAATGAGTACTTTTAATGATTTACTATTAAACTGTTGGATTAAATTGAAACAATTTCGCGGCTTGAAAAATGAAAATATAAAATTAAAAATGCGATTAATTGCATATGATATAACAATTCACCTAACAAAAATGTTTTTTTTTTTTCAATTTATATATAGAGTAGACGTATATAAATATATTAGCAACAATTTTACCTCGTTGGTAAATATAAAGATGTTTGAAAACTACCAAATACTTCTACTTGAGCTTTAGGCCATAAAGTTAATATTATTGATTTAACATTAGCAATAATACCAAGTCTGACCTGATGTTCTTCTGGAGTTGGTGACATGTAAACGAAAAAGTCCTCGACTTCTTGATGCAACCTACCGATATAAAATTAAACATAAATTGAAAAAATACAAGTACCAGTATAAAATAAAAAATCTATCTAAACGTTACGCTCACTGCCATTAATATTTCTGTACTATTCGAAAAATAACGTTCACTCTTATATTATATAATGAAATACGGATAAGTATTACGATAGTTCTATTATCAATGTTCATACTGAACTTGTTAGACAAAAGAAAAATAAAATAAACACGATTAAAAATGAATATAAAAATAAAACTTACATTTATAAAAAAGTGTATAAAGCAAAACTGTGACATCGTAAATTTCGTTTTTATTTATATTAATACATTTACTTATACAAACATACCCTATGATAGCATTTGAATCGTAAGATTTTCTTATTCTCCACGGTGTACCGCCATATTTTCCAATTAAATTATGTTGAAACTTATTCATGTAATAAGTACTCGCTTTGTTCATTGAATTTAATATACTATTTAAATGATTCATATTAAGCGGCGGCAATCGTCTATTATCAGGAATATTCTCTATGTTTTCTTGAAATTTACCAAGAACATTATTAGTATTATTCTCAGGAAAATTTGATTTCGAGTTAACTCGACTGAATATATGAGCATCCCAAATCTGCATCCAAAACTCTTTGGCACGTTTTCCTTGTTCAGGTTGAAACCAGCCAATTTGAGGATCCATTTAATATCTAAGCATCATAAACACAGAGATTAATCGTACCAATAATTTTTTACTATTAATTTTCTAACACATATATATGAACAAAACCAGTTTACACTTGCAATCAGTTGAAAGACTAACTTCCGCCATTTTGAAATACGATCTCGATCAGCTAATATGGTAAATTGAAAAAGTCCAAAAAAATTCGATAGTAACTATCGATAATGTTTCGATATAAAAAATTTACGAGAGTAAAAGCGAAACACTCGACAATTATAATATAATTCATGCAAACCATTCTAAATGTTTCTGTTTTTGTACGCTAATTTTTGTTCAATAATATAAATTCGAATGAGAATTATGTATATTGTATATATAAAGTATAAAGACCTCACAGACAACATTTTAACATTGAAACATAATATGTGATATGAAAAATCAGCCTCCATTATTATTTGATTGAAAATATTTCTGCACTGTTTATATATGTAAGTAGAAGACGAAATAGAAATAAAAACTTATTCTTGTAAATAATTTTATTTGCAGCCAATAATTAGTTATGTAATATTTCTGAAAATTTTAAATTTCATTAAAAAACTCTTAGAGCCCAGTTAAATTATAATAATTCACAGCAAAAATCTTGTTTTAGATACAAAATAAAAATCGCAAAAAAATATTATTTACCAACTTAATTGAAATATAATTAAATCTTACATGCGCATGTAGTGGATAATTTTATAAAATTAACACGATCTCTAATGATTATTATATTTGCTAGCATTTACTAAAAACTTAGATTACAGCTCAGCAAATCGTTAACTCTTCTGTTTTTGTTATAGTATAAAACTATTATTTGAAAAAAAGTGTATTTAATGAATAAAAATTATTCTTTAAAGTTAACTTATTATAGAAATGATTTATTATTTGATCGATGTTTGCTTACAATAATAACAAGCATTAAAAATACAACTCACTTTAACTATATAAAAAAAATCTGAAGCCTTTGTAAATGCTCTCAGGTGCTAGTTAACAGATATGAAATATATGATTCATATGTACTATTTTACACTTTGACCAGGAAAAAAAAAATATACCAAATAAAATATTTAAGGTACAATGGTTTTTTCAACACAACTTTCCTGCTCTTGTTAACTTCATCAACAGTATCATGTATCCTTCAGTAAACAATGTTATCCCTTAACTCTTCTGTAAACTCACACTATGGCAAAGATTTTAGGTCTCTGATTTTACCCAACAGCCATTGTGAGAGTTATTGTCTCACATCGTCATCTTTTGTTGTAAAGCCACATCACTCTCACTGTTGATCTCTTGACTCTAACTGAAGGCTGATCACATTTAAAATAGCTTTTGCGCACATTTGATTTCAACTTGCAAAGCTGTATACCATAAGACGTTTTTAAAACTCTTCATTAATAATACATTTTTTAAAATACAGAGTCGATCAAATACTACAATCAGTTCTTAATGAAAGAAAACTTCTTTCAATTATAGATTAATCGTCAAATCTCATCTGATAGGAGCAGAGTTTGATCATTTCATTTATATCAGCTGGCATATTTATCATCAGCACAAACAATATCTTAACGGCAATAAAGTAGCTGCGTTCTTGAATCCGTAGAAAAAGCAGCCTAAAAGAAACCAAGCGTTCAATAATGGGATCAAGATCGAACGGATTTCAAATTCAGGTGGATAAATCAACCTATTACCAGTTGCTGGCTGAAGAATCAAACTCTCCATTAGATCTGCACGTAATACAAAGGAAAAGCTGAAACTGTGTCAGAGGAAATCGGTGAATATTTTGTTTTTGTTTTATATAGGGAACGATGACAAAACGAGAAAAAAGGAAAGTAATTAAAGAAAAAGTTTAGTGAACTTTAAACATTATCGAGTAAAATTTGGAAAAAACAAAAAACATTTTTTCGATTTCATTTTGAAAAATAGATATTGTCAGAAAAAAGGAGTACAACAATTTAATTAAACACTTGTAATAACGTATGAAAATAATTAAATTTTATTAAAAATTTTCTTTTTTTTTTTCTTTATTAAGAATATCAAAAATACGATACCCCTTATATTTATGCATTCTTGAACGGCCCCATTTTAGTTTGTAGCTAGGATTTCGTTCGAAAAAAAAAATTAGGTTTATCATTCTGTAGTAATTTTATCAATTATCAGCTGAAGAAAGAATATGAAATGTAAAAAAACAACTCTCCCGATGCTATCTGCTTAGAGTTTATGGCGAAAGTTCAAACTCATGGAACATGCTTTAGCCACCTTCTGGCTCGTGAAATCTGATTTTTTGAACCTGTCTGTTGTCTTTTCTGCCGGTTGACCCCCTGGATTCTGCAGAATACTGGTTTCCCTACAACTATAATGCTAAATAACGTTTGTGTTTATCGTTGAAGTATCGATCGAGGAACGTTTTTCATAATGCTAACGAAAGGCCAAAGAACTTTCAAACGCTCGAGGAGCGTTTATTCATCGTTATAGTTTAAAATTCGTAACATTTTCATTTGGAAATCGTAATATGTGTTGTAACATGCTGGGCAAACTTTACTTAAATGTTTTTGGAACCAAATTCGATCTCAAACGTCACGAACGTGCCAAGTGGGTTTTGTCGAAAACGACGGTCAAATTCCTGTGATCAGTTAGGGTGTAATTAGTTTTTAATAATTTCTTTTTATCGGTATTCAGAAGTCTTTTTAGAGATAATTGACAACTTTCTTTCTATTGTTCGGCAGCACTTTTAGTCTATAGAAACTGCTTTTTCGAGTTTTTTAAGATGTTATGATACATAGTTTTCTTTGGAAACTGTTTTGAGTCGTTTCAGCATTAGTTTTTGGCTCAGACTTCGTTCGTTTTGCGATATGTTTTCTATTTATTATTTTCACCGGACGCAGAACTGAATGTCGAATTACACGCAGACGTAGATGTATTGATACAATGATGGGCGCGTATACCTGAAGACGTCGAAGTAGGGTAATCAGGACCGGGGAACAGACGAACATCACCGAAGCGCGGTCCAAACATGACAGAATGAATATTCAAATAAGGGTTTTGGGTCTCGCAGAGATTATTGGATAATCTTACTAAGACGCGATGATTCACTGTCGATAACCCGAAAAGTATATATATTCTTATAGTAGGTGCGCTAATTTGGTGTCGCTTCCATGTGACCCATTTCGTGGCGTTTTCCGACCAGTTGGTTTAAGGCTAAAGCATGTTCCGTGCTAGAAACGTTCTGAAAAAATAAATTTTGTAATTTATAATAAAAAAATAACTTCCGCATCAGTTAAACATTGTATTTTTAAACTTAACATTGAGATTATATATATATATATATAAAAAAAAAAATTAAATAATAATATATTAAATGTTTAGAACTTTTTCAAAATTTTTCGAAGATTTACGTTTCCAGAGGAAAAATTTTCTGTATATTCATGGAACACAATTTACTAAAGATCTAGGTTATAATTTAAAACAACTTAAACAACCTACCGATGAAATTAAACTACGCTATTAAGATCATTCAAACAATAGTTTCCAACCTTTTCCAACTTCCCCTGAAGCGTGTAGTTCAGAAAGGTAACAATCCTAATTTTGTTTTTTCAAAAAAGATGTTGAATTGATTATTTAAATGCAGCTAAAACTCTGGTACACGTTGCTTTTGAAATGCTCGTTTTAGTGCATTGTGAGTAATCAAATATACCAGGAGCTCGTATTCCATTGAGTCTAAATTGGCTAGTTTTTCGACACATCCAACACCTGTTTAAAATTATCCGATACCTTCTCTTGAGCTGTCGGAAAATAGCGATCAAACGGATTTTTTACAGCTACGACACGAGCTTGAATATTTATGTGCAATGTTCCTCGAATTTAAATGTTGCCCTCATTGAAGAACTTTTTTGTAAGAAGGAAGTAATCCGCATTTTCCTTTTCTACTACGCACTTTTTAGTACATAAGTTTCCTGTTAAAAGAAATTATTTTGGCATTTATTAAAAACCCTGATAGCTTTTCGGTTGCAATGATAAATTCATTTCGTTCGTTTCGCTAAAAATGCTAGCCAAATGCGCTAGTCTGCCCAGCTAGTCTTCATTTAAAACTATCGATAATACCTCGATACGAGTATAGTCCATTAAGAATACTGCTATCTCGGAATATGATTACACTAAGCGTGTTATCGCTGAAACAATCACCTTACTTCAGTGTGCAGCAGAAGTGATGCGAGATGGCTTGCTATAACTTTATTCGTTAATTTAAAGAGTCAACTTTTCAGAGTTTGCGATTTTATACTACATTTACAGTTAGCAGTACTGTAAATTTTTTTTTTTGAAGCTAACGCATGTCTGTGCAGAACGCAATGGCTACTATTGCATTTGCCTTATCTTTAATTTTTACAGTGGCTCTAGCATTGTGATCTATCATTGCTCTTGCACTAACAGTGCATATATGTATTTACACAGTTTTCCCACGGTATACTATTTGATGAAAAGAGTTTATCAGAAAAATTAATATTTCACTCCGTCGTGATATGTTAATCAGAAATGTGGTCTGTAAAGAAAAAATCTTCCTTATAACTCTGTAAATGAAGATAACGAACAAATGCATTAAAACCACCGATCTAATAACGTCGCCGATTCATTCGTCAACTAATGAGAATTCGGTATATTTGATAGGATTAAAAGTGTCTCTTTCATATCACATTGGCCGTATCGTTGATTTGATTGTGTTTAGCAACGATATTGTCTAATAAAGAAATGTGTTCGAGACCGATTTAACAGCTTTCGCATCGAGCAGGCATTTGGCAACTTCAATTGTGCAGGGTTTTTTAAAAGAGTCTGTGCAATATTATGCGCTTCATCAGCTTGAGATGGCAATATAATACTAGATAAGAAGCTTCGATATTTTTCTAATTACTGATTTCGGTAAGTGCTGCCATAGTTTTCCGCGAAATCGAAATTTTGCTGCATTTCGCTTTAAAACGTTTAGAAAATTTATTTTTCAACAACTCGGGATAATTCCCCTGAAAATGACGTCGTAATTTAGTGAGAAACATGGAGCTATTGGTTAAGACACATTTTCACAAATCAGAGAGTAGCCGTCAGTAGTTAATATAAATAAGAAGTCTGAAATTAACGTCATATAACGTTCAAAACCAAAGTACTCGAGGACCAGCAGGATTGACGAAACAACAAACGTTTCTACCGTACGAGTTCAAAATTTCAGTATGATTATTGAAATTATCCGAAATAAACTGTTTCAAAACCAAAATGAATGCATCCTCTCGTTTCCTTTTAAGAGTTTAAAATTCATATGTAATGAATCAAGTGCGAATTAAGTATATTATTATTCCGATGTATAATAACTCCCGCGATCATGAAGCTTTGTGTCTTCGAAACGCGTGCAGGTATTTAATAAAAATTAAATAATTGTTTTATATCGGCGTAAAAATTACTTACTATACAATAAACAATAAGTGTAACAAACAGATCTATATTATTCCATTATTCATAATTATCACATTAGAGCTGTTCCATGCATACACACACGTCAGCTCTCCATAATCCGTCGATTAGTACACTGTTATTGCATACACGCACGTCCGATTTCGCTGTGCGAGTTTGGAATTTGAATGTAAGTAATGAAAACTAGCTAAGTATGATATCCCTCGGTTCCAAAAATTATTCAAACCCTCTTCACCGCTGGTGCACAAGTTCATTGAGTAAGTATTCGAATTTGACTTAAGTATACTATTTCGATCAAAATTAAAAAATTTAAACATTAATTTTTATAATGCGCAGATATTCTCGGGGCATGGAAAGTTTGGCTCCTACTTACATAGGTTCCGTCTTTCTGATGGCCCTGGGTGCACTATGTGTTCCTACGCCGTTGAAGATTAAAATTGAATATTTTTTTTACTGTTCCAGATTTGAGGATCTTAGATCCAAATATAATATTATTAATAGCTCCAAATCTCTAATCATCACTAGAGAAAATTCTACAAATCTCCTATTGTAAATGGAGTCAGCGATTCACAGGAAGTTCATAAACGGAAACTAATTCACGATTAACTCCCTAAGTTCAAATTCAATCGTGAAACCGCAAATGTAGCATGGTGCTTTTCTATCTTATGCATTTCCTGTAAATAGCCAAAAAGAATTAAGACATCGCGCATAATATTTTTTTAAGTTATACTTTGAAAAACTCATCTATTAACACACACACACACACACACACACTTGGCAAGCAGAGGGACTATGTTTTTCATCCTTTTACCACCTTAGTTTAAGTACAGTTTGCAGGAAACTATCACACACACGATTCTATATTTATTAATACATTATTTTAGCTAAACATACACATGTACTCACTCCTGACTTAAGCACACTAGTTCCCTGCACCTTTTTACTTTTTTTTTTTTTTTTTTTCTGAATACACCATTTATACACTCAAAAATTTGGGTGCGGCTGTGCCGAGGCACAGGGACGTTGATCTAAAGTGAAACACCTATATTAGCTTAAGTATTTGTATATATATATATATGTATATATATTGGTCGTCGCGATAGCCTAGTTGCTAGAGTGCTTGACTTCCATTATGGAGATCTCGGGTTCGATCCCGAGCGACGACGAACTTATTACAAGAATTTAAATTAAAATAATCGCTAATAGTCACGTGGAAAGCAATAGCAAACCACCACGTTCAACATCATATGCGCGCTAGTTCATATATACATATTGATACGGATTCGGTACTTTTGGCGCTATCTTTTATTCGACGTTCGAGCTAGAAATTATTCTTTGGTTTATTAATTAATTATCGGCTTCTCGAACGTTGGTGGTATATTTTACATCACCGCTTTGCCGTGTCTTGGTTGCTTATTTGGCCGATACCAAAAATCCCCGAAATAATTGGCGTGATCGTCGAGTAAACGGTCGCGCTGGGGTAGAGACGTTATAGCGTCTGGGTGGTAGCGGTCAGCAGCTAAGACAATGATATATACGGCAAGAAGCGCTGAATAAGATGTGCCGAGTAATGTCGAGCGGCGAGAATATTATAAAAACCCGCAAAGGCAGGTATGTGGTAATTAACGCGGTAGTATTATAAAGGTATTCTAGAAAAATCGGCGTTCATATTATTAATTGATAAGGTACCGCGGGTAATTTCAGCGATTCAACTATGTCGTTCGATGAAAGCCCATCTTGTACTATAATTCGATAATTTGTATATTAATTCGATATAGTTCACTCGATGTCAGTTGTCCTTTTTAATTTGTCGAGTGATCACGCTGTCGCGTGCATCAGTTCTATTCTAGTCGCCGCGGTAAAACTTTTTTTCTGCTTGCACATGCTACAGATTCGTTTAAATTTGTTAATCACCAATGAATTTTTTTCTAGTCCGCTCATACTCTTTAACTTCGATAAAATATATACACGATTTATTACAAGAGACTCTTATTGGACACGTGGTAGGGCCCGAGACGTCTCCGATTGGGAGAAACTACCGCCTTCGGATGGCCGGTTTTGCGATTGATTTTTTTTTATAGGCAGAATTTTTTAAATTATTTTTTCTTGTTCTTTTTCTTCAAAGCCTAATGTTCTACTAGAGCCTTCCGTTGGTGGTAGCCGTTACTCGCCACTGGTACATCTTTTTTTATTTTTTTTTATTTCTTCATTTTTCTTTGTAAAGTTCGATTAATATTGGAAACGAGGATTCTGGCTCCCAAAGAAGGGACAAAAGCGAGTCATATCAACTGGCGCTGCGAACTAAGGGACCGAACTGTGATAGCGAGACCTGGTCCGAAGGTAATCGGGAAGCGGGAAGCAGGAAGAGGACGGAGTCAGCCAAGCTGTATCACATAAGTCCGCCGCTCAACATTATTTTTCGTCGTCGTTGTCTTCGTTTTTTAGTCCTAGCCGTATTATATTTTTTTGTATTTTTCATACGTGTTTTCAACTATAATTTCGTAATAATATAAATACTCGTTAATAGTAAAAGTTTAAGGGGATCTTCCGCTTGGGAATTTAACGTTCGTCTATTTTACCCTGCCTGAACGAATGGAGAGCCGGGATCTATCTAAGGTGATGACGACTCGGGGTAAGTATCGGAACCCTGAGCCAATTTTCGGTGATTCGGATGAAGATGACAGGAAAAGTCTAGAGGACCCTGACGCATCTTGTACTAGTCCGGTTCGAGAATTTTCTGACCCGGGTCCATCGTTCTTACATCGCCGAGAGGAAGCTCAGAATATTGACTACAGCAACATATTAAGTATGACCCAGAAAATGATGGAGAAACAAGACCAAATGATAGAAAGAATGGGCGCGGAAATTAGGGGAGATTTAAAAATATTCAATGAGGTTAAAGATTTAGAAGTGAGAATGGAGATAAGCATCGTGATGGTGGAAGAGAACGGAGAGTATAATAATAATAATAATGATAATAATAACAGCAACACTGCTAGTAATAATTACGACGACAATAGTTTTAAGACTCAAACTTCGAATAATAGTGACAGGGAAGGTAATGATGTCGAAGACGATGATAATTTGGCTAAGTGCAATGACAATACAAATAAGGACAATAATAATAATAATACTTATAGGATTGATAGTAATGATTTTAATAATAATAATAATAATAATAATAATAACGAAGATTTTATAAACAAAAATGAAATGAATAACGTTAGAAAATTAAAGAATAAACTCAAGACACGTCGCAAGAAGTATCGGAAAAACGAAACAGGCAAACATGGCGGAAAGGGAAATAGAATATTAAAATGGATAAGGCCCAAATGTACCATTACGAATAAATAAAAAGAGAAAAACAATTAAATCCACGAGTGATAAACTTAAGAATAAACTCAAAACTAGGTCAGAAACTAAAACTGGATTTAACAATTTAATGCCCGCAAGGATAAAACTGATAAAAATAAATAATTCTCGTCGGAGGGGATACTGTTCCCGTTGCCGATTCCAGTCGTGGAAATATCGGCGAATTTTTTTTTTTTTTTTTTTTTTTTTAGATCTTTCCTTTGGGCACGTCAGCCAAGGACCTACACCCAGAAACAACAAAAACGAAAAGAGCCGTTAGTTGAATTTTGATTCGGTCAGATGTGGACAATACAAAGGAACTAACGGATGAGATAATGGATGGTGAAGAGAAGGACAGAATATAAAATGCACAATAAGGAACGGGGAGCTTGAATTTCAGCAAACAAGAATATAGGATACCGCGTTCAACAGAAAGAGATGGACATTCAAAAAAGATGTGATTGGCGTCGAAAATAATTCACAAACAAAAAGAAATGAGCCGAATTTCTCGATTACGACATTTAAGAAAAATTATCGATTTCCGTCAGGCAGAAGGAAATTTTAAAGAAAAAAAGAGAAAAAAAAACCTAAAATTGTACCACGGAAAATTGATATACGCACATTTTTTTTACATATGATTAACCTGTGTGCAGTGGGCCCGTTTTGTCTCTGTATCCCGATCGGTGTCGTAGCGATATATTGTGATATTTCTTGCGAGTCTACTTTCGCCGACGCTCGTCTTGTAAGTGACGGTTTGACCGTGTCCGATGGGTTTGGTTGCCGTTGTTGTGTCTATTTCGTTTTCCTATCGCTATCGAGGTGCAGTGCGCGTAGGATTCGTAAATCCTCTAAAGGTGATCTCATTTTATTTAACATCTGGCGGCGTTTTCGGGGGTGCCTACAGCGTGTGAATCAGTGCGACTCGGAAAGTCATGTTCTTTTACTACGTTGTTCACAGAGTTTTCCTAGAATTTTTATATTTTTGCATCTCTTCTAGTCGTATGTCTACCATTCCTAGGCGGCTTGTGCGAGGTAGTAATTTCTGTAAAGGTAAATCCATTTTATTTAACATTTGGCGGCGACTATAGTGCGCCTGAAAACGTGTGAATCATTGGAACTCGGATAGTTCATTTATTTCGACGTTATCCAGAGAATTTTCCAAGTTATGCCTTCGGTGTCTCTTGTCAACCTTTTTTTCCATCTTTTTCCGTGGTATGTCCACAAAGTCCTACGCAAGCGAGTCTGCACCAGAAAGATGGGATATGGACAAAATGGCATCCGAGGGTTCCCGTCGCGACAGGGTTACGGTAAACTTGAAGAGTACATGGCGGTCGAGGTAGCATAATATATATATATATATATATATATATGTATGTATATATATAGATAGTTATTTAAATTTATTTTCAGCTTGGTCTGCGAAAAACTTTTCCGCCTCCCGATTTGGCAATTTTAGATTAAATTTGAGGTTTTGTATATGTTTGTCATCTTTGAGACTCAGTTCAGCCACCACCTTAGACCGGGTTCTGGTGTAAATGAGGCGTGGGTGAGAATATTTAAAAACATCGTCTAATTATACGCAAGTCGCGTAAATCGTTCGCTATAGGCGGCGTAGGGAATGTAAATAAAAGTGTATGGTTATATTTTCTGTGTTCGAAGGAGAACTGTCATGAGGTTTTTTTTTGTTTCTGTGTCTTTGAAATTAATTGTCGTGATTGAGCTTGCCTCGATGTGTTTTTTGTCACGCTGCTTCGTAACTTCGTTATATTTTATTTTTGTAATTAAGCAGTCGTCCTTTTTAATTTGTCCAGTGATCACGTTCTATTCTAGTCGTCGCGGTAAAACTTTTTTTCTGCTTGCACCTGGTGCAAATTCGTTTAAATTTGTTAAGGGGGTCCTCTAGTTTCTCGGCTGTTTTTTTACGGGCAAACCATCGAAATTATAAATCTCATTGTTTTTACATAATCTTTATTAACATTTAAATGAGCTTTACGAATTTTTTGAAGACAAAATATATAATAGAATCAAAGTTATAGTGGCCGACAGGAAGACATCAAGTAAAGGAGGTGCTTGACGGTGACCATGATTACGGCTGTTCTGCTTATCTAAAATCAAAAAACTAAACGGCATTTTAATCTTCATATTTAAGACTAGCGATTGAACTAGAATGAATTCTAAATTACAAAAATTAATTTTTTTATACACGTTTGAAAATTAAATTCTATTTTTCACTCATTTTTTCTTAAGTTTTTCGCCCGTAGAAAAAAAACTATCGAAGCAATCATGATAATCCTAGTTCAATCGCTGGCTTATAACATATTAAAGATGCTGTATAAATTTGAACAAGATCGGTGCAGTAGTTTTTGAAATATCGTGGTCACCGTTTTGAAAAATAGTGTTTCGAGAAAAACGCGTTTCAAAGTTCGCGCATGTGATTTATAATAAAAATTTCATCTCACCGTCAATCTGCTATGCCTGAACCATACAGTAGGCCTTCCTCTTCTTCTTGGGATTCACACAGAACTGCTCCGTCTTCCCTTTTTGCGATTCGGGCCTGTTTTACGACATCACTCGTGCGCCTTTCTGAACGGTCGATCCGAGATCTATCGCGCTGTTGAACGTATGCTTTAGCTTGTGGGCCGATTTTCACTCCCATGGTTTCCAAGGTCTTCAGGATAGATTCGAATCCTTCGTTGAAGATCATGACAGCGAGAAATGTGGCGATTTCAACGACTTTTGGCCCAGCATGGAGGTGCTTTGGAGCAAAAGTCCAGATTAACGAATTGAGCGACTCATTATTATTTTGAGTTTCCGCTCCCAGGCATCTGCTTAACAATTCTTCTCTGGATAAATCCTCATAAATTGGCTTTATAACCTTTTGAACTGCTTCAGAAAGAGGCGGTTTATCGTGCTTGAATTGCTCAGCCTCTTCGAGAAACAGCTCTGCGCCATTTGCACCAACTACATTCGCCTGCAGGGCAATTTTGATGCTGTAGATTGCTGTCTGTGGAAATCTTGTGATAGAATGTTGCCCAAATTTCCTTCCTCATTTCCTCAATAGAATCTGGATGTCTTCGAATAGCTAATCCATAATACTTTGCCATCTCACCAATCAATTTATCGGTGAGTTTTCCTGCACCTTTTCCACCAATGCCTTTATTAGATTTTTTTGCATTTCAGAGCCGAGTCCCCATCCTCTTTTCAACGTGTCCAACACACTCTTTTTTTACAACAACATCTTTTCCATATGCTTCTGCCTTCAAAATACCGTTGAATGTCTTGCTGTCACCATCTCCTATGTATGTCGTATATCGAACTTGATGTTTATTTACTGAACGAGAAAACATTTTCACAATTGCATCTATTTCCATCTTCCCAGAACTTCCAGTATGATTCAGAGTACAATTTTCTTCATGATCAACGAGCCATCCTGCATATATCCAACTGGATCACTATTTTTTTTATTTTTCCACAAATTGCATCCAGCACAAAAACTAATCATTACACACGCATCAACCACTTTACCGGTGTACTTGGTAATTAAAGTTGAAACTCCGAATAAAGATGAAAATCCTCTTTTTTTCCATGTGCCATCTCCAGATACGGTGAATTCGTTTTCTGCTTTTCCTTGTTCTTGAAGGACTTCCTTTTCTTGATTAACCGCAGTCGACAACACTGTATCAAAAACGGCCGAAGAAGCTGAGTGAATATTTTCTAATATGGAGTAGTATGTGTTCAAAGCAAAACCTTGTCCCATATCCATCAGTCCACAAAAAATTCTATAGCCTTCATAACCGACTCCCAACAAACGCATTACGAAAACTAAGCGACGATTTATTTCGTAGGCTTTACCCATTTTTGGGCATGAATCTATTTCCTTTTTCTTTCTCACACTTGCACGCCGTAGAAATTTTAAAGCCCAATATCACGTTGATGGAAAGTCACCGTACTTTTGCACTCTTTACAAATAACAGCCGAAGAAATTGTTGAAAATACACTCGCGAAATTCAAAATACAATACATAAAAGTCTGTTCAACGTTCACTTCTAAAAATTTTTTTTTTGAACAAGTTTCTTCGCTGACGCCGATGTAAACGACTTGTCTTGTTCAAAAGTGTGTCGGTTGCCTGCGAATTTTCGCTTTTTAGACCGATCGTAACGAGCCGGGCCATCTCTACTTCCTTTCTTTAACATTTTAAAAATTATTTTCAAAAAATCAGCTACGTGCGACTCGCAAGAGAAAATATACAGTACGCTTCACAACTGTCACAACAAAACTGAACTAACCAACGCTTCGCAGCGTCTCAGTCAATCTGTCAAGGTCACGGCTCCCCTCACTCGGGTTTTTACGCGCGTACCGTATACCTGCTCCGTTCTAAGGCCGTAACTTGTGAACCACTTCGAATATCGAAAAATCCTTTGGCACGCATTTTCTACACATGTTGTAGATGTGATTTATGAAAAAAAAAAAAAATTCGATTTTTTCGACCTGAGAAACTAGAGGACCCCCTTAATCACATATGTATGAATTTTTTTCTAGTCCGCTCATACTCTTTAATTTAAGAAACATGTAAATGAAACTGAAGTAAAACTACGCAGAAATTACAATTATATAATATTATTCATGGGCGTCGCCAAGGGGGGAGGCAGGGGGCAGTTGCCCTCCTGGAGCTTTGGAACTTTTTAATCAACTGGCCATGATGAGTATTCATAGGCGCGTGATCATGGACAATTTGACTTTTATAATAAAGTAGTTTATGTTTTAATTAAGATTTTATTCTTGTTTAATAAAATATTAAGCAAATTATAAATTTTATTTTTCCTATACTCATATGTATATCCTCTTTTTATCACCACCCCCCCCGTTTATCGGCTGGCGACGCCCTTGATATTATTATTTATGAAAACGACACCGACATGTTTCAAAGTACAAACTACATCAGCATGATGTAACATAATGTATTTCTTTTTGTTCCATTTTTAAAACTTAATTGTGATCTCTTTCTAAGAGCCACCTTTTCTAATTATTCGATTATTCGTGTTTATGCTATGTGTTCATTCTTGCAGTTTTTTCACTTTTTTTTACCTATCAGTCTATTCATGATGACTATTTGTAAGCTTTAAACTGTATGGAAAACTCGAAGATAATGAAGAGGCAGATAATCTCGAATGCTACGCCGATCATCGTAGATTTTTATTGTAAAATGTGCTCGGAATTGAAGCAGTTCTCAATGTTGTTGAGAGATGCGGTAAAAGTGCTATGCTATCGTCTTTATGCTTTCCCCATGGAATGTGATGCGAATACATGATCACCAGCGATCACTTAGCCTCTCCACTCGTTTCCTACATACGCCTTCACGCGGTGGGGGTTGTCGTACTAATCCGAATGGGAAGTCAGGCCGGCAAACTAAAGCGTGTATATCAAGTATCTGGTGAAACCGGAGAAAGCATCCTAGACTAGATAGGAACATGACCTCATGATGGCGGCGGAAGACTCAGTCAGTTAAAGTACAACGGCGTCACAAGCCCTAGTTAGCACAGGGCTACTGTCAACGTAAAAGGAAAATGGGCTATACCGCGTTATCACACCGCCTCAGAAGCAATCACCGTGATTACAAAAAGAGCCAATGTATCGATGCCAAACAATTTGGTCGGCAACCGGCGCTGCGAGTCTGGGCCTGTACAAGTAAAATGGACGAGCGGCCATAGAAGAGTGGAATCCCAGGCTCCCTATGGAAAATATTCGCCTGGAATAAATATTCCGAAAATGTTTAGGGCAGCCATGTGGAATGTTCGAGGACCACCGAGGAAACTGGCTATCGTGAAAGAAGAGACAAAAAATTGTGCAATCGTTGGCCTAACAGAGTCGGACTGGATAGGAGGGGGCCACTTTACGAGCAGCGAGGATAATTTCATCTGTTACTCACAGGAGGAGACCTTTCCGAAAATGAAATGCGGGCTTCATAGTTCGCAAGGGCATAGTTCCTAAAGTTTTGGGATACCGGCCAGTAACCGAAAGAATAGCCACAGTAATAAAACTATAAACACCCATCCTGTAAAAAAAAAAAAAATTTTTAACGCATACGCACCGACTCTGTACACGCATCAGAGGAGTTAATTATTGATTTTTATTAAAACAAAAAAAATTCCGGCAACATATGGAAAAGTTTAAAACGGTGTGGGGATAAGTCGTGACGGGGAATAACGAAACGTTTTTTTCCAACAATTAAAGAGAGATTTAATAACAAGAAGCCAGAGATGAATATCGAAAATTAGATAGAACAGTTAGGAAACAAAATCGCGTAGACAAAGAGAGGTACTTAACAGAAATATGCGAGGGGATAGAAAAATATCGAAAAAAAAATGAAACGAGAGATTTCTTTGATAATATCAAACTGATCACAAAAGACTTCAAACCTCATTTTAGAAATATAAAGGACGAAAACGGGACAACTCTAATAGATATGGAAGGAATTACGGATAGATGGAAAAGTCTAATGCACTGTTTACACAGACCTTCAGCGATTACATCAGATGTATTGACATTAAGAGAGAGAGAGCTAGAACGTCCGATTCTTTTTGAAGAAGCAGAAAAAGCGGATAAAAAATAAAAACCCGACAAAGCAGCAGAGAAAGACAATGGCGCGTAACAGAAACGCTCTTGGCTACTAAAGAAGTTGGATTACGTGTGACGCATGCGATTTGTCAAAAAATATTGACTACAGGAGTATGGCCAAAAGACTGAACTAGTTCGATATATATCTCGTTTTATAAGAATAAAGTCAAACATGAGAACTTCTTCAGCTGCAGAGCGATTGTGCTAATTTCTCATCCGAGAAAACTCATGCTGTACATACTGCTGCTAGAACGACTAAAAAATATACCACTACCGCAGATAGTTCAGGAACAAGCGGGATTTGAACCCGAAAGAAGAACGAGAGAACAGATTATGAATGCACGTCAAATAATAGAAAAAAAGCCGTGAATTCAATATGCCAGCGATTCTATGTTTTCTAGACAACGAAAAAGCGTTCAATTCAGTACGATGGGATACGACGTGGAGAATATTGCATAAGATGGACAACCCACAACACTTGTCGTTGCTGTTGAAATCTCCACACCGTGAAAATTCCGCCAAGGTGCGCATAGAAAACCAATACTCAGCACCGTTTAAAGTTAGAAAAGGCGTACGACAGGGATATGTGATGTCACCTCTCCTATATAATATATATATATATATATATATATATATATATACGGAGAATGGATAATTCGACAGGCGACGGACGGCTGGAAAAGAGGATTTATTATTGGTAGCAAAAAAAATATGTAATCTGCGGTATACAGACGAGAGTTCTAATAGCATTCTCGCATGAAGAAATAAACGAACTGTTGTGGAGAATTGAAAAAGTAAGCGGCGGAGAACGATCTCTGCTTGAACAGACAAAAGAGTTAAATCATAATTGTGGATAGGAGTAATGAACTAGAATAATGAACTAGCGGTACTAATTTCGTCAAAGACTACGAAATCGAAGTGAATGGTCTCTCTAGGAGCACTTATCTCGAATACGGGAGGCTATAACATGGAAATTAGGAGTAGACTAGCAAGATAAGCAATGGTGTTCGCTTAGCACGTATATGGAAAGATAAGCACATCTCCAAGTTTACTAAGATGAAGATCGGACAATAAACATGGAAGCTACAAAAAAAAAAGAATAGAATCTTTTGAGATGTTTTGCTAGCGCTGCATGCTAAGGGTACCGTGAACAGAGAAGCGCTCAAACACGTCCATATTGAGCAGTCTGTAAATCGAGGCACAAGAAAGAGATTGTTGCCAACAATCCATTGTCGTATTTTGAGATTTTTCAAAAAAGTTATGCGCCGCGGACCAGAATCACTCGAAAAAATTATTACGTAGAGGAAGGTCTCCGGAAGGAGAGGATGCGGCCGATCTCTAAATATATGCATCGATCAAATGCCGGAAATAACAGGGAAAAGACTCGATTACGTTCAACGGCAGATTGAGATGAATGGTATGATTGAATTCGGTCACTATATGGATGGTTCACGCCGCTCGGAATCGAGTAACACGACGGAAGAAGAAGAAGAAGATTGCCTTTATTCGACATTTCATGTAAAATGAATATTTTTACATTTGTTTTTGATGATAGTTTAATTGTTTCAGACTGTAGTGTAAGACTCGATAACTCCCCTTTTCCAATTTCAATTACGTTTACCTGTCTGTTTAAGCCTTTTTCTTAAAAACAGTTGTTTTATGCTTTTACCATATTACCCTTTGTCTTCGCCGTTCCATTAGTATCGTCGTCTGTCGTCTACGTTTTAATTTTACGCGGCTTTCTTCACTCGGGGTTGTCTTTGTATTTTCAGATTCCTCTGGTACCCATTTATTATAGGCTGGGTAAAACTGGAACCTACCTGAATTCGCAGCGGGATAAGAATCGAACCGGTAACATTTCATTTGGTAACCAAAAAGAATCTCAGGCTACCGCGCTGCCTGTATTCTCTCTATAATTTCATCTATATCCTATTTTTTTTTCTAGGCACCTTCTTCTTTTTTTTTTTTTCTTTTTCCCTTATCGATATTCTATAAAATTAAACCGTAACCATTACTGATTTTACCGATTCTGGTAGTTAGTTGGCCACGCACTGACTATAAAAGAAAAAAAAACTTGTCGCAAACTTTGAACTTTGCTAAAAGCGTATGCGTGCAACACGTTTTTAGAATATTTAAAATGCACTTCCCAATATACCCTGCGCATTATTTTGTTGATACGGACATTGGCCCAAAAATCGGGAAGAAAAAAGTGTAATTAGATCTTTACGAAGAAAGGAAATGATGAAGGAGGCGCTATAAAAAGGAATAGGGAGATGCAATTGTAAATACGTAATGAGTAGAAAGAGGAACGTCCAGCAGCGATGGCAGAGCATTCAAAAAAGATATGATCAACACAGCACATATAATAAAATGTGGGAAAGACAAAACGGGGATAAGATATATAAATGAGAAAGGAAAAAGCTGTGAGGGAAGCAAATGGCCAAAGCGTAGTCAACAGATTGCAGTGAGAGGTGAACGCTGCAAGGAAGAAAAGTTGAGAAACCAAGTATAAGGCGGGAGTCCCGGCTGAACAGACAGATTGAAAGAGTCAGGATCAGAAAATAAAGAGGAATAATAATTATTGTTCCATAATTTAAAATGAGCAACTGGAGAGCGAAAAGAAATGTTGATGGATGCAAAAACGCTAAGAGATCTCCCAAGAAGCTAATCGAAATAGCAGATCTACTAAATTGCTAACGAGGAATGGTGTGTATTTGGCGCAGAATTTCCGATACACCGGTAAATTGATGTTTTATTGTGCGACATGGAAGTAAATACATAAGGCCATGTTTCTCACTAACCCAAATGACAATATTTAGCGGATGATGAAATCACCGCAGGTAATTTTCGTAAAAAGGTCTGAGTAAAAACCCTCGTTCGCTACCGTCTAAACGATCTACGCCCAAAAAAGTCATCTCCGGTAAAACGATTCAAAAGATCCCGCCTAAAAGAGTTATGACCCCAATAAAACACAGTTAGAAGAAAGATATGAAAGAAAATTTGGGTTTTAAATGAAGAAAAATATTCAAGGACAAAAGAACATCGGCTAATTGGAGAAGTTCCGTTGATTAAGATTAAGATCAGGATAGTAAAAAATTACCACAGCCTCTGTGGCGGTAAATTTGAAAAAACTTATGACGATTATGCGCACGTAAAATGAAGTTAATTAAAAAGAAACGAGTACCTATACTTCACTGTGAAGTTAAGGCCCTCAAAAGACCATATACAGCAACACTTAACGGGAATAGAAAAGCCGGTTTTTTTCTTTCGGGATTGTTTTTATTATTAGCGTTTTTGTTCGAGAATTATTTTTTCGAAATTTTTAGCGAAACACCTTAAAAAAACATATCCAAGTTCTTTTCTCGTCTTGTACGTGAAAACAAAACAACGAATGGGACAGCGATAAATTCTTAAGCGGTACAAAAAAAAGGAAAGAAACGTATGAATAATTGAACGGTGATGTGTAATTTATTTTTATACATATACAATATACAATTTATGAATATTAAAAAGAAGGTATAAAAATTAACATCGATTACTAGCGATGCTGAAGGCGAATAGTATAATAATTTTACGAAATAAAAGAGGATAAACGCTATAATAACACAAAAAGGCAAAAATAATTTCAATATAACATAAAGAGTGATGACTAGAAGATAAATCACTATTATGGCTGATAAAATTACCACATGTCGATGATTTTTTGCACAATAATATAAAAACTATTAAAAGTAAAATATACAACGAACCGGGTAAATGATAAAAAATGAACTGAAATTTATAACTTAATAAAATAAGTAAAAACAAACAATTTTTTTTTCTTCAAAAAACAAAAAAAAAAAAAAAACAAAAAAAAATTGTGATAAAAAAAGTTGTGGTGTATTATACGTCTATGAAAAGGTTTTGGTATCAAATGGCGATAACATTTATATAAAGTCTATGTTACACATATACGATAAGTCTTTGAGCAATATGATTTTTTTTTTTTTTTTTTTCTTTTCCAGTGGGTAATTAGGAATATACGTTGAAAAAATGAAATACAAGTATTTACTCTCAGTAGAAAATAATTTAAAAAATGAAAAAAGAAAACACGTTATTTTACGCTTTTTAAATATTTTCCTGTTATCGTAAAAAAAAAAGAAAAAAAAAAAAATTGTACAAATCTGGTAGTAGAATTAAATTTTTTAATAATTATTTACTTTGTCTTTTAAATTGCATGGAACTTTTTCGATGAGTTAATTGCAATATTGTGTTTTTGTTATTTTCATTGATAAATTCAAAACAAACCGTGTTACTGAGTTAATTTTTTTTTTTTTTTTTTTGAAAAGATGATGGTTTGATGAATAAATTTTCATTTGTAAATTTAGAGAGAAATCGATATTACAAAAAGTAAACAAATAATCGAATCGTTTATGAACGTGTAAATAATTTTAATAACAATTATAAAATTATAAATTTGAGCTAAAATTTATATACACATCATTCTCGCGTACAGTAAAATAATTGTTTTCAAATCAATACAAAATCGGGAAAAATAATTACAAATAACTCAATGTTTATCTGTTTCCTTTAAATTGCTCGATTCAATTCTATCAATTCTATTCTCCAAAAATTACTTTAAAGCGATATACCTGTTTTGTAATTGTTCAACAGATTGCAGATATAGTTACAAGGACTGGTCAGATGACAAAAAAAAAAGTTTCCTTTATATATATATATGTATATATATATATATATATATATTCCACATAAGATTATTTCGGTTTTTTTTAACCCCCCCTCTGGGTATGTCAACAAAGGATCTTCGCCCAGAAACGACACGAGAGAGAAGGATCAGTTAAATATAGAGTCGGTGTCAAATATTGATAAGATAAAAGAACTGAGGATAGGAACAGTTAAATCTGAAATGTTTTACAAATTCGAAATTAATACGACGAAGTATTCTTTCAATTTCTTTTGATAAAATAAATCGACCAGTATTTTATCGTACATCAGCGAATCATCTTTCCAATTAATTTTGTAACTTTCAAAACTGCTCGATCAAATTAGTTTATTATATATTATTATATCCGAAAATTCTTAATTATCAAAGATACTAAAATAATTTTCGGAACCGAAATTACTAAAAGATAAAAAAATTAAATGAGACTCTCCTTAATGGTTTAATATTTAGGCTTTGTTCTCGTTCGGGGATAATAAAATTAGCAACCGGTTTAAAATCAATATAAGACAGTGCTCGTAACTATAAAAAAAAAAAAAAAAAATTACTTTTAGGACTTAATATTAAAAGGCGAGACGCTAAAAAATCTTTAACCGGATTGCAAAAAAAAAAAAAACGAAATAATTTTGTGACCTTTGATGCAGTTGACAAATGTGTGCACGAGGAAAAGGTAAAACATCGTCGAATAATAAAAAATCCAAAGAGAAAAAGGAAACAAAAGATCGAACGGCATTAATAATGTAGTAATCAGTACCTTGATGGATTGCCTTGATTAATTTTTGTACCATACACGTGCCAATAGAACAAGTTTATATGACAGACAGTAAAATCGACCCTTGTAATGAACTTGTCAACTTTTCTGGCAGTGTTTTCGAACAGGATGACATTATTTTTTCTTTTTTTTGTTTTTTTTTTTACTATTAGACAATCCGGGTGGTGATCCTTACTGTTATTTCTAGACGTTTAAAAATATAAAATATTGCTTTTTTTTTTTTTTGTTTTTTTTTCTTCTATTTTACTGTACGCGAAAAAATTAAATATCAACACGGTGGGGTGTAAAAATATAAAAATGTTCATATAAAAGTAAACGACGAAATTTAAAAATTGTTCGCATATACGAATTAAAAAAAGGCTGTGTCAACTTTAACGGTTAAAATTTTCTTTTCTTAAAAACAAATACCGATAGATAAATCCTTTGCGACGGTAAAAATAATTTACTAACCGAATTAACACGGGTAAAATAGGTTGCGGAATGAATATTTGTGCGGTCGTTATTTTGATCATTTCGCATTTGTGAGGTACTTGCGCGCTTTTTTTTTTTTAATATTATTCTTAGATAGCGTCAAAATTCGATTTTTACTCAATCGTTAAAAATTTGTTTTGACATCATCTCAGACTTTGGCTATTCAGTTCGGTGTACATTACGGAAAATTCAGCGATACTTTTTTTTCTCGTCGCACTTATTATAATTTACAAAAAAAAAAAAATAAAAAAAAAAATTTAAATAAAATAAAATTACACGGTTAATATATTATATTATACATAGTTTGTCACGCTGTTTTAATAACTTTCGTCAAAATTAATACTATTTTTATTACATTGTACCAACACCCCTCCACCGGTTGTCGGATTAAATGCGATGAAGTTTAGAGATAGAATTGAGGTTTTTTCGACTTTCACCATAGTAATCGAGCAAACAAGCGACACAACACAGGAGCGGATTTATTAGAAAGTTAATTTCTTTAGTAAGATTAGTTTTTTTTCTTCAGTTGTTTGTAATGAACTAAAAGCAGTATTAAAAGTTTTCGGCAGACTCTCACTGTGTTGACCGAGGGGAAAGGAAAGCGAAAAATTATTAATTTCCCGTTCAGCTTTTGCGATTTTTAGATTTCTTTTAGATTGCGCAAAATTGTAAGTATCGCACGCTAGCTAACATGCGTAAATATTAACTTTTTTACATATTTCGGTCAGAGTGTACCTTTGTTTGATGCGAAAAAAACAAAACAAAAAGGTACTAGATATTTAATAAAATTTAATGAACATAAATTGGCGATAAAAAAAGAAAAAAAAAAGAATAATAATTTTAGCATTGTTACTTTTTTAGTTAAGCATAAAATAAAAATGTTACTCTGTATATGTTTACATTGGCTGGTAATTTTCTAATACATTCGTTTTTTGTTTTTTTTTTTTTGGCTTGTCAATCGGGGGGGTCGACCTTTAACCACTTTTCAGATGCGATCTCGAATATAGAGTATGTAATAATTCGGCATCAGCCTTTGAAAGATCGAGAATATTCTACTCTCAACTTTTAAATCGACCGCAGAACGAATGCGTGAATCTCGTTAAAAAGAAGAAAAAAACAAAACGGAGTCTCCTCTCCCATCAGTTTTAAAAACTGACAATATAGTCGATGGCGGAAATTTACGATACAATAAACAGTCGTAATTTTAAGTAGCGAACTTTAAAGGAAAACGACTAGTCTAATTCAAACGATTTACAGAAGAAACTTGAAATGATTTATCGAGTTTTATCGAAAACTGCCGCGCCGATGATTCTGTGTATGTACAAAACCGATGTTCCAGAAGTGACATCATCATTAAAAGCTTCGTCATTGAATTGTATAACAACTAATCAAAATTACACTAACTAAATTCTTGAGCAGCCTGTAATTTATTTATTTCACCGACTTCAAAGAATTTCCGTCTGAAGAAAACATACGAATAATAGTAAAGGAGAACACTGAACTACGATTCAAGCAGTAATCGGATACGATTAATTTATCGGCAGCACTGTAGCATTACGGTTAGTACTATGATCAGGGTACTACGGTCTCTGTTTCCGAAAAAATTTGTACACTTGAGAATAATTATGAATAAGTGGCTAAGAAATTTTAAGAGACATTCTAGGACTGCGAATGATATGGTTGGGAAAAAATTTGAAGCGCAAATCTCTTTTGTTTTATCTAATTTTTGTGGAAACCATCAAAGATATTTACGGGTAATTCATTTTGAAATTATTTACGCTAAAATATTTTAATTTATATCGGAAAAAGGACAAGGAGAATTTTGGTGTCAATCAAAATAAAGAACCGCGTAGAAGAAATGAGGGATACGAAAAAGACCAACTAAGAAAACCGAAAAAACGGGAGTTCAACTATTTTCCATTATTTAATGAGAACGGATCATACTAAACTAAAATCAGCAAATTTGAGATATGAAGAAAGGTATTGCAGAAAAACTTACAAAAATTTTAAGGGCGTTTAAAAATAATAATAATAAAAAAAAATAGTCATAAAAGAAATGAAAATGGATGAAAAAAAGATATAAAATGAGCAGATAATTTAAAAAAAAAAGGAAAAAAAAAGATTGGAAAGTGTATTGAAGCTTATTTTGTGCGGTAGATACGGGATGGGGTCAAATTTTATTATTTTTAAACCACAAATTGTCTAATTTCAACTAAATTTGAAAATTAAAATAGCTATAACGAGTTTTTTTTGGTTTGCATGGCTAAAATTAAAATTAAAATCTGAAGTAACTATCTTTATAATGTTTTTTTTTGTTACTTGCTTTATCTATTTCTTTTTGATATAGTCACAACATTCAAAAGAAGTAAGGAAAAGCTTGTTTTTTTTTCTCTTTCGGACCTGTCATAACGAAAAGCTTTGATGCGATAGACATCGTCAAGAATATGGATTAAGGCTCTTTCTTCGTCCGCTAGATAAGAGAAAAACCTTCAAAAAAAAAAAAAGTCGAAAAATTTTTATTGATAAGGAAGTTTATATTTCATCTAGACGTTGTATTGTAGGAGAATTAATAATTACTGTCGTCGGTACTCTCGATGTAAACATACTAGGGGAACAGTAATTGTTCGAATAGCACGCAGAAACATGTTCGAGCTTTTTTTTTTTTTTACTTTTTTATTGGGCTTGTCAGCTACGGACGATTACCCATCAAGAAGGAAGAACGTAGGACAAAATGAGGACACTAAAAAAGTTATTCGGGGAAGAAGAAGACGGCCAGAACTACTATGGAGCGAGATAGCAAGGGAGTCAAAAAAGATCGCGGTACTAGAACCCGTGCAATTAGCAGTCCGAAGGGAAATAAATGTGTAGATGAAAAAATATAAAGGATGATACCTTAAAGGAAAGGAAAGCTCTCATGTCTTGTTAGCCGTTATAACTGATTATAATATATGTTATATCTATTTAAACTAAATGCGCGATGTAACCAGCATAAAAAGAAAAGTATTTTTATCCATGTCTGCGATTGCTCGGCAGCGCCCGCAAAAATGTTCGAGCTTTAATGTGCTTTACAATATACAAATTAATAGCTGACTAATAAAAAAACTCGCGACGAAAAATATAAAACGCTGCTGCAATCGAAAATAGACGGAAAATTCATTTAGGAAAATGTGAAATCCGGAAGTCCGGTATTTGCAAACGAAGAACCGCCAAAAACCTGCTTCTTCTACTCAGCGAAGTCCCTCTCTGCAGACGGCAGCTAGAAGAGATGATCTGTTGACTGAAAGAAAACGAATTAATTTTTTGTCGAATAAGAATTACGTTTCCGAATTCTCATAAATCACCGATAGTACTTTAGACGTTTCCAATTAAGAAAATAAAATAAACAAATAAAAACGGGAAAAAAACACTGTTTTCTATGTCACTATACACTATAGAGGAGGCACATTTGTTTATATTTCTACACTACTGATAAAACTCAGGGTTGCGTAGCGCGATAGATGTTACGCACTGTTTAACGTGGAAACTTCGCAATGGCTACATATTATGAAGAGTAGTTGAACATTAATCGAAGTACAGAGATATCCGTGTGTGCGCAGGTTAGTCGCTGAGTAGTGCGAACACATTAGGAATATTCGCGGCAGGGAATTTTTTCTTAAAATATCGAATGAAATATGTATCTCTCATAGGGAAATATTGATAAGAAGCGAAATGGACTGCTGATATTATTTGCCCTGGCTGTCAAACTTTTTTTCATCTACCAATTATTTTATATATAAAAACTCGGTTATTTTGGCCATTTTTCGCCAGAGGTCATCAGGAAAAGTGTCCTGTCACGAAATTGGTCCCAAAATTATATTGTATCGTTGTTGTAAATAAAGATTTCTTAATTTTATGTAATGAAAGGTTAAATGTGTAAATAAAGATTTTTTTCGTCGAACGGCGTAGCCAATGAAATTTACTTTTCTATAAGAATTATAGAAGAACTAGACCTGGGGGTGAAGGAACCTAGCTCCCTTTCGAGTCCCGAAGAGCCGATATATATATATATATATATATATATATATATATATATATATATATATAAATGGGGGGGGGGGGAGTTATTCCGTAAAATTTTTTTTGTGAAAGATTGTTTTTTGTTCCATAATTCTTGTTTTATTCCCTACCGTTGTTTTAATACTTATTTTTATACGCCCTTCTAATGACGTGAACGTTATTAAAAGATATAAAATTATTTATTAAAAAACAAAAATGTAATAAAACCACCTTAAAAGTTGACACTACAAGGGCCGTATCCAGACCAAAATTACGGGAGGGAAGGGGGGGGGGGCACGAAAATATTTTTATAATTATACATATATATACATATTAATTACAACGTAATTCTTGGGCTACCCCCCATTAGAAAAAATGTCCCAATTTTTTGTAACGCAAAATGTCCCAATTTTATGTAACGTTTGTTATATTTTATAGGATTTTTGTTATTGTAATTTAAAAAATGTAACAATTTTATGTAACGAAAAAATGTCTTAATTTTATATAATGAAAGTTAAATTTTAGGATAGGATTTTTGTGATTATGTTATTTTTTTTGTGTTGATGCCACTAAGAATTACGTTGTAAATTTTGATCATTTTATACAAAATATATAAGAGAAAGAGATAGAAATGTTAGCAAAGGGGTCAAGGAGCACAGCCCCTTGCGAGTCCAAAATGACCGAGTTTATATATATATATATATCATGTGTTTGTGTGTATTATCATGAAATATATTCATTTATAAATAATACACTAAAGCCTGTAGTCAATTATTGTACATGCAATATTTGAACACTACAATAAAAATAAATAAAAAATAATCGTTTCCATAGAATTCGTAAAAACTTTAATTTTCTTTTCTTTTGTCAAAAATTTGAAAAGAAACAAATTTATTCTGAATTTCGGTCCATTTAATTCAAGCAGTTATGATTTCACAGAAATTTCAGAGGGAGGGGGTTGAACCCGGAAAACCCCCTCTCAGATACGGCTCTAACACCACTACGGATGAAAAACTTTGACAGTTTTAAAGTACTGACTGATAAAAATTTTTAAATCGGAGGCAAATATTATTATTGTAACATATCTGCACTGAAAACACTATTATTAAAATTAACCGAAACTAATGAGCGAATTTTAATTTTGTAATAATAAATTGCGCTATTACGTTTTATACCTACTATTATATTAACAACGCTGTAGTTTGTTTAGAATTTATCGTCAAATTGATACTGTTCTCTTTTTACTTATTTATTTTATTTTTTTCTACGGCGGGGTTTAATTGGTGAAAGTATTAGATTTTTTGATATTAAGTTATATATGGCCAGATACTGCAAAATATGTAAAGAATAATTATAATAATAATAATAAAAATTAAAATAATAAAGTAAATTTTAGGAACTGAAAAATATCTAGTTTTCACAGTAACACTGAGTTATTATTAAAAGTTACAAAAAAGTTGAACAACGAATTTAGAGCCAGTACAACACAGGTTCAAATTTTACCATTATCAGAACATAAGCCTGAAGCGGTTAAATTTATTTTAATGGCGTAACAATAAAATGTACGTGAGTGGAAATGCCGTTTAATATATATATATTTTTTTTTTTTGAATAAAAGCCGCTCCCTCCTAAAAAAAAAATAATACAAATATGACCTATCTCAATTTTATTCCCGAATTCTCCTTACTTTTTTTTCACGATTTTAAAACCATATCTGCAATAGCGGAAACAGTACTACTTCCATAAAAAAAAAAAAAAAAAAAAAAAAAAAAACTATCAAAATATTGTAAAATTTATACAATTTATGCCTGGAAATTAAAGAAAAAAAAACAACAGACTGCCTAGCATAAATAGAACCAAATTTAAAGCAGTTCAAAGAAATATAATAACTATGCATTAGTTCTGCGAATTCATGATTTATAACAGTAATGTTAAACCAAAAATATAAAACATCATTTACAGAATGGCTATAAATATCGGCACTGCCGCGCTATGATTTAAATATAAACTTAGTGACAATGTATTCCATACTAAGCTGGAAATAATTCAAAATAATCCGATATTTAGTTAATATTTTCATTTAATTTAAATAACGGTGGTCGATTAATTTCTGCTGACAATTAAGTGGCAAGAAAATTCTTACTCGTTTTGTATGCTCGCCTTAATCAGTCGTTAACGTTCATAATTTGGGGATATTGTTTTTGAATATACGGATTCAGCACGTTAACGTGCAGTATAGTAAATTGACGGCCATATTTGTAACCCTAACAGTACAATATTCACAAGCAGATGACTGATACGAAATTATTTTTTAAACTCTAAATAACTAGTTCCATAATACCGGCGTCAACGACTCTTAATTTATGTCGGATGATTTCCATGTCGGGGATAAAAATAAATATTTCTTAAATGCGTGAATGCGTATACGTATATATTATATATACATATATACATATGTATATGTATATGCATATATATATATATATATATATATACCACCACCGAGTTGGAATTAACATATGGGCTGGTGCATTGGTACAGCGGAAAATAGCGCATAGCGGCGATTAATTTTATTTTATTTTTGCCCTTGTAACGTGTGGAATTGGTCGCATTTCACTTTCGTAACAGTTGTTTCGTAAACGGAAAACTACATAAAAAAAGGGAACATATTTTTTATTAATGGCGCAAATTGTGTATGGAGACCAGGGGGGAATTTTTTTTTGGAAGTTGCTTAGAATTTTCAAGAAAACTTTCGGATATTAAAATTTATCACATATACACTGTTTTTAAGCAGTGTGCGAGAAAAGAGAATAAAAAACGACTTTTCACCTTCACAGATACAGAAAATCACTTCTGAACAAATATAAACAGTGTCACCGCGGTAAAACTAAATATTACTGAAACGTTACGCGGGCGATCTGGCTGGTGGTTGAGCGGCAGCATCGGTTAGGTCCGGATACGTAATATCCTGCAACACAAATTGAAAATCGTCTTAGACAGCCAGCGAAAATATATAAATATATACACAAGCATATGCACATACACGTTCTGAGGATTCTTAAAAAATGTTTCTAGCATTATTTTAAAAAACAGCAATCCTATTTCTAATTTTTTTTTCTAATAAAATTGCAAAAACTGTAAATATAATTCTAAAATTACCTATATAATACCACATAAGCGTCTTCAAATTTGTATCATTACGACCAATCCCGCCTCACACAGTTTAATTTTGGCTACGCTGTAGTAAGATTACGCTATTAACAGTAGGGCCTCGTAAAATTTCTATTCTTCCCATATTCCGATTAGGAAACAGAATTTTCTGTACAGCACATCGCATATATTGTTCCCTTCCCCGTAGTAATTATTTCAATTTATCGGTATGACAGATATAATACTATAATTAAAGAATATTTTTTATTTTTTTTGTTTTTTTTTTTTTAAATAAGCCTTTTTTTTTTTCAAGAATTTGGGCGTTTTTCTAATAATTATTTCTGGTTATTCTATACAGCGTAAATATATGTGATTGGATCGGAACCGGAAAATCTTACCGTGAATTCTTTCTGGAATAAAATAATAATTCCGTAATTCCAGAGTTGGTACCAAAAAGAACCTAAAGCTTACGATCGGATATATTTAATATTTACTTTTGTTTAGTTTCTAATTACCTTTTTTCACGATTGCAAGAAGGTGATCGGAAAATCGAATTAAGGATTTTATTTTTTTCTTACAAAAACAATAAGCTGTCCCCAGGTTAAAAATTCTACTGAACTCGAGAGTAAAAATCATTAGAAACAGTTGTAGAGTTTCATAACTTTAATCTTTTTTTTTTTTTTTTTGGCCCGGACCAAATTAGAACGTCCTTCTGGCCAATATTTCCTCACAATCAACAACAACACCCGAACAATATAAAATGAAAAATGAAAAAAAAATTACAATAACCAGTAAATGGATAAAGAATAGAATAAAATAAAACTAGCTCCTTACATAAACAAAATAAACTCTAATGAATAAGCGAAAGAAAAAAAAATCAAATAACAATCCTGTTTCCTTTAAATAGACCTAAAAAGAAAAAATAACATTTTATTACCAGAACAAAGAAGATACAAAATACACAATGGAGGATAAATACCGCAGAACATGAGGTCTTTAGAAAACACAAGTCTCTTGTTGCCCAATTTAGGCGCAATTAAATAACAGGCGGTTAATGTCTTCTCTAAAATTTTGTCGACAATAGGTATGACAATCCGTGCGGTGCCCTGTGTTTGAAAAGTTTAAACCCAATCGGCAATGGCCGGAGCGGAGCCTATACACAACGGTCACAAACCTACGGGTCAGACTAACTGGGACACAAATACGATAAAACCAAGCTGTGGACGGCAGAGATGGTTGGACCACATGAAAATATTTACCAGGCCCTTGTTCACTAAATATAAGACTCACCCAATCCGTATGATTATCTCCTTTAGCTTTGTCTAGGAGATCGAAGGATGGGATGAATACTTAATACCTGATCTAACACCTTCTTTTGCAACTGAATCAACTCAGTCACCAAGTGATAACCCACAGGAATCCGGCAAAATTTAATGACTTCTCCCAGTTCTGAAATATTAAAATACTTTTCCTTAATTCCATAAATAAGTGGATGGCAATTATATTCGAAATTACTGCTCTGAAGCGACAAGAGAGAACTAAGGCATGGACTGCAACACATTTTCCACAAACTCTAACGCGTTTTCAGTTGCAAGAAGTCGGCCGTAAAAATCGAAGCCTCTGGAGGTAATTTAAATTTCTGCTTAGTAATATCTTCTATAATAAACCCTGCTCCTACGCCTTCATTAAATCCACGGAATTTGGCACCATCGGTAAAAGATCAACCGATAACCGGGGCATAATTCTTTCACGATATCTAGAAAAAACGGAGTTTACGATGTTACCAGGCAGTAAATGAAAATTCTGGCTTTTAAAGGTGTTAATATTAATGTCTAATTTGGTAAGATTAAGGTGTCATAACTTAAATTAAAGTAATTAGAGGAAGAAGATGGCACAAGAGCTGGACTGTAACTATGATACATTCTAGTTCTTTTGAGCAAGAGCGGCATTATTTTCTGTGGAACAATTCCCCAATTACTACTTACCTGCATTATCGTGCTTATGAACTGCGGATATTTATAATTACAATAGTTAAGTACAAATTTATCGGTTAAATAATTTCTTCTAATGTACAGAACTATAATCGAACGATGTATAAGAACATCGAGTTTTATCATTTGTATCTGCGGCGAGAAGAAAAACACGAACCATTTATCTGACCCGAGAATAACATTTGTTTTAAGGAAGGAACGAGTACTTTTCAAAATGTATATAAATATATTATACGTATCAGTTTTGTATATTAAGATATCCACTGTGTATACTATACAAAATCATTCCCGACCTTTTATTGAAATTTTAACAAATTCCAGCGAAACACGAAGTTGCAGGCAAATTTCAACAACTTTTGGGCCCGCTGTGTCCCCTGCAACTAGTACTGTAAAATGTGAAATGTGGAACATGTAAAATAACGCGCCTTTTTTCGATTGTCTATTGCGGAGAAATTCCAGTTTGCGATTAAATTACGCGATTTACGAGTATTTTTTATAGCCGTTATTTGATATTTTTAGTTCATTATTAAATACGTGCGCGTGTGTCTGTGAACGTGTATATGTGTGGATTCAATTGCTTTTATTTAATGTCTCGTAACGTTTTTATGTACTCTCAAATTTTATTTGATTTTCAAATACTAAAAGTAATTTTCTTATTATTATATGGAAATTCATAATTTCTAACAACTTCAGTTAATTTCTCTACTTTTCAGTAATTTGTAACTCTCGAAATTAATAAATATTAATGCAAATTAAAGCGAGTAAAAAATAACAATTTAAGTGTTGGAGTAAATAAAACAATCGGAATACTAAACATTTAAATTTTAAAAATTACTAATAAAAAATACCGAAATATGTGAAATGTATTCTTTAAAAAAACTCACTCAGCTAGCAATCCGAGCGAGAAATTATTTTACCCCACTTGTCTCGCTCGTCTCTTCCGCCTATTTGTTTTTAACCGCAAATTTTATATAAACAAAAGGGCAGCAATTAATAATTACCATCTCCTGTAGGGAATCCAGTCGGGCGAGTGGGGCTAATGGCAAATATTCTGCGGTGTTGATTTCATCGTTCGTTGTCGATGATCTTTCGGCAAACTGCTGTCGTCTTCGGCTGGCTGGAATTTCCATTCTTAATCGTTCACTAAACAATATTAATAACGTTTTTATATTTTTAAATTTCATTTTCTGCTAATGTAAACCGGCCTATAATGACCTTGAATAATTAAAATACCTTAGAATTTCGAGATAATATATTACACTAGACCACTTTTAATCTTCTAATATCGTTTTCAAGAACTATTACCTAATTTATTAATGAGATAAACGGAAGAATCTTGACAGTCTGTACGATTTAGTAAGTACTAAAGACATACCACAAAAAAAAAAAAAGAAATATACATCAAAGTATTTACTTGACCGATTCCACCATTTTGAGTTTTGGAATTTTCCTTACCAATTGTTTATACTGCATTTGTAAAGATTGCTGTTTATGCTGCTTTCGAAAAAAAATTACTCCAAAAGAACCAGTTTTCGGGGGAATTTTTAATAATGAAAATTATTTCTTTAAATCTAAAATTCTTCTATTTATTTTATTATATGTATATAACGGATTAATACTTTCTTCTACTGTGAGAGAAATACTCTTTTTTCTGATCAAAGAAAATAATAAATCTCGATAGATATAAATTAATTATATAAAATACGTCGTGTGCATAGTTTTGCTATGAAACACAAATCAGTTATAACTGCCTCTGGGTATATTTTTGAAGAGGCAGTTAGGAAGACAAACGAGAGAAAGCTTAATGCTAACAGGGAAATTAAAAATAAACTAAAATATGGAATGAGATTGTTATTTTTTATTTCTCTAAATTAGTCTCTTTCAGAACTCAATCGTTAGGGGAAATTTTAAAACTATATACAACGTGTTTTAGATGGTCTATTTATATCCGTCGACATATTACTTTAATCAGAAGAAAGAGTATTTTCTCATCGTAGGAAGTGTATTACTTTTTAATAATGCGTTTAAACAGAAAAAGAACAGCAACAGATAATGGAAAAGGAACGATTCTAGGAATCACGAAAATATGTGTATCGAAGGCCTCTGATTAATATAAGCTTGTTAGAATTAGAATTTTCCGGATTAGAAAATTAAAAAAATTTCATCCAAATGTAGTCGATGAAATCGCGGAGTACACTTTTGCCGGATGTTGACCACCGGCATTTATAGACATGTAATGCACTGAATCTGGTGTTTGGCATTCTTCGGTAAATGAAATATTCATTTTGACGTTTAAATATTCGCATTTAAAAACTTTTAATAAATGTTTGTTTGCAAATATAAATTTACCGAATTTTTGATGAAATAATTATAAAGTACAAAGCCGGAATCCGCGAAAACAATGTACTCAGTGTAAAGCATTAAATATATGACACATAATAAAATTGAAATAAACTTTTTTTTTTTTTTTTGCATGTTAACTAAGAGCCTTCGTCCGAAAGAAATACGGAGGGGAGAGCAACAACTAAATAGAAATTCCGTTAGAAATTTACGAAATGAAAAAACTAAGATGGAGAATAATGGATAAAGACGAGAAAATTGCAGGATGAAAGAAGCACAATATGGGGTAAAAAGCTTCAGAGTAGGCGTAAAAAATCGAAAGGTTCCGAAGGGAGAACGAGACATTTAAAAGGACATGGTTGTTAAATCGCTGAAAGCTTCAAACTGAATACGAGAAGGAAGTAGAATATAATAAAGGCGTAGCGAATAATACGAATGATAGCAAAACGACGAATCAAACGAAAATTGTAGAACCCGGGGTAGAAAGGAGGATTAGGTTTTAGGCAGATAGGTAAAAAGATCGTTGATCAGGAAAGGACAACAAATAATTCTAAAATGGAATTTTTCCCACGGTCGAAGATTCAAAGTTGAAATTTTCGAAAAATGGGCACGTGAGGAAGCAGCAAATAGGGTCAGAGAATCTGCCATTTTATTGCTCACTATACCTACATGACCAGGAACCCGTACCAAATCAATGTTAATTGAATGCAGAGAGAATGCGGATGAGCGAGAAAATATGAAAAATTATAAAGAAGTCACAAATGAATCGGAAGAGGGGTAAATATGGCTTGAAGGGCACTTCTGGAGTCAGAAATAATTAAATAATTGGAGCAAAACCGATAGGAGAAAATATAAATGATAGAACGCAGGATAGTCACGGTAATATGCAGTATATACCAAATCACACCGGTTTCATAAAAATTTTTGCTGCCAGCCTATAATTATAATTTCTAAACTTCGAATAAACATTTAGTGACGAAATTGCGTGGATTCTTCATACGAAAAACTATCTATGTGATTAGATAAATTTATACAAAGCTATATAAACTCGACATTAAGAACTACGGGGAAATTATTGTTGTTCCAATTATCAGTAAAATTGAAGTAAAAATAAGCCACCGCAAGAACAAATAAACATCAATAAAAAAAAAAAAAAAATGAACACCGTAATGTAACCGAAAAAAAAAAAAATATATCAATAACGTTTTCATGGCCAGCAATGAAGCTGTAAGGCGCAACGGAGTAGCCATAATTGTGTCAAAATAATATGAACATGCTCGGTTATAGGGACAAGAGCGATAAGTAATCGTATTATAATCTTTTTTTTTTTTTTGTTTTTTATCTTTTGAGTGCGCTAACGAAGAGCAACAGACCAAACAACCGAGGAATTTAAATAATAGCTCAAAAGGAGCATAATAGATTAGAATAGGAACAAAGTTGACAAGAAAAGGAAATGAGAGAATATAAGAGTGTCATTATAGGGAGTAGGAAGACTAAAAAGCTGAGAAAAGAAGAGAGAATGTTCTGAAGAAAGTGAGGAACATTCGAAGAAGACATGATTGACATCATACAGAAAAAAAGAATCTTCTGGGTGAAACCGCGGAGAAGAGGCGAGGGTAAAATTAAGAATGAATGCTAAACCAACCCCGATAAATATTATACAAATATATGCACCTACCAGTGTGGCAAATGATGAAGAAATTGAAAAATTTTACTGTGACCTTGAAAAGTTAGTTAGATCTCCACTACTAAGAATGAAGTAACGTCGATAGCGGGAGATTTTAATGCAAAGGTCGAATGTTGCAATGTGAACGATGGATTCTATGGAGTTGTGGGCTATTTTGGACTAGGCACTCGCAATGAAAGAGGAGAAAAACTACTGCAATTTTGTGCAGAACAGGATATGATCGTGATGAACGCATTGTTTAAACAGCACAATAGGAGGTTATATACATGGCAGGCACCCGACGGAGTTACAAGGAATCAGATAGATTACTTCCTAATTCACTCAATACTTGGAGTCAAGACTTACCCAGGTGCAGATTTCGGATCCGATCATCAATTATTATGTGCCAAATTTAGACTCAGAATAAGAATACGCAGTGTCAGCCAAAAGGTTAACAAACGCATTTACCGCACGGATGAAGAATGTTAGAAAGTAGCTTCCGTTGTAACTACAAATAAGAATGCGTTAAATAATGAATTTGATAACGGAAGCCCAACTTCAGAGTGAAACTGGATAAGAGACACTATAATCAAAAGTAAAAAAGAAATAGTTACACAAAGACCGAAGTTAAAGAAGAAACATCAACTGTCGATAACTGATCGTACTGTGGCCCTAATTGTCTCGCGAGAACGTGCGAAATCATGTGGTAATGTGACAGAATATCGGAATCCAAATCGAAGAGTTCAGAAATCACGTCGAGAAGATCGTGCTGCGTTTATAGATAGAATATGCCAGGAGATACAGGAGTTTGATAATAAAAGTGACATCAAAAACTTTTATAAGAAGCTCAAGCGACTTTCCAGAAGTTTAAATCCACAAAGATGGTAACATTTAAAAACTAAAAATTATTTATATATCAGTAACATCAATCGGGGTGAAGTTAAAACAAAATGCGATTAATCAGCTATGTCTGATAAACATTTCGAGTTTATTTAAGTTAACTGTTCATATTTACATTTTGGGATTGTAATTGTAAAATCTGAGTATCGTATTTATGATTTCATATAATATCGTAATGATCATATATTAACAATGTATATATATATATATATACACATACATACATATATACTAATATAACTTACAATACAAAATTAATTTTCTGCAAAATATTTTTTCTCTTGAGCGATTTTTTTTTTCTTCTAAGTATATTTTAATAGATTATTAAATTTTCCATTTCAAATGCTAAATGGCATGACAATTTTTAAAAAGAAACAATCTCCGTATAAAACATATCAAAAAGTGATGAATAATTTTTAATAACTTATATTTTTTTGATTGCTAAATTATTAATATAATACATAAAGGCCTGCAAAATTAATAACAATACTGACTGAGCCAATAACAAATAAAAATTAAATTAAATTATATTCTATTTTTTTTTTTAGTTTATTAGGTTGAATTTTCATTACTTTTGTAATTGTTTCATTTTTTTTCGTTCTTTTTTTTAAAAAAATACTGTCTTTGTTTTCGATAATTAACCGCGAATTATTTATATTGTTTTTATGATCAAATTGGAAAATTTTCTTTTTAAGTATATACAATTTAAATTATATTGCCTATTTAATACTGAAGTAGTAACAGCTTGAAAAAAATGTTATCGACAAAAATGAAAAGAAAAAATTAAAATTGACGATTTAAAAATAATTTAAATTAAATTAATTCTTCCTTTTTTTTTTATTTTACCTTAATTCCGCCGTTGGAAATGGAACACTACTCAGTTCTTGACTGCTTTGTCCGCGTAGCTAAACAAAATTAATAAACCATTTTTGTCCTTTATTTTTTTTGTAATACATAAATTAATAAATTTAGCAAATTTTAAACTAGTCTTAATATAAAATTGGAAAGAAATTTTCAATCTATATACACTAACGTTAAAACTGTTATTTTCTATTTTTCTAATAAAAATATTAATTTTCTCTGCAACTACGCATCATTTCCCCTCCCCTAAAAACGGTTTTAGTTCGACCAGAAATATAAATTAACTTTATGAAAATTTAGTTCATTATACTCGTCGATTAAAAATTTTAGCTGAATCTTAGTGTACAATAAATTTTTTAGTTTCGTTTATAATATCGTATGTTCGTTACGTACGATTAGAGTTATATGTAGACTGAACGCCAGATAGATGAGATTATGTATTTAAATAAAATTGTAATCTATTTCCAAAATGGTTTATTTGCGTAAACGCGTTTTAGGTTATTTGCCGATATCGTATTATTTGATGCTTTCTGATTTTTTTCCCGCAGCGTCTTCAATTAGAGAGATTGCTGTATCTTCAGGTATCTGAAAGTTTTTGATAATTAATTTGTCGCCGACTTCTTTTAGCGTGTAATAAAATGAAGAGTATCCGCATTCTGATCAGATCGGAATTAGTTAAGATCACCGTTCATCCGGTATCCTCTGCACTGTCCTAGATTTCTGAGAAATTTCAAGTGGTACTACGAAAGTACAGTAAATGAAAGGCATTTCACTAATAATAGTAAATGCCTTTAGAGCAGATGATATTCGTATATTGTGTTTCATCGATAATGTTTTAGACGTACGTTTCAGATATCGTATTTTAATTTAATTATAAAGTGAATTTTTTTTTCACCCACCCCGAATATGATCAAAAAATTTTTAACAATTACTACTTCTTTATTTCTTCAGTGCCCTGTGTCTATTGTTATTTACATTTTAGTCGTCTAATTTTCGACTGTAACAGTGTGTAACTACAAATTATTTTTGCCTTACGTTTTTTTTTTTTTTTGTAATTTATCGTTTTGTGCAACATACAAGTATTCGATCGTTTCTTCTTAAATTAATAGAGCTCTATAAAGATTCGTAATTTGTTGACAAAATATAGTCATGAAACTGTCTCTTTTCATTTAATATTTTAATTTAATTTCTTTTTTCGCCATTATTTTTCATCGCAGTAAATATTCAATCAAAATGTAAAACTTGATTATATAATACATTAGGGGACTGAGTCTGCTGGTCGCTTTGTGGCTCGACCCTTCGAATTTTTCATTGTTTCAATTTGTGAATTATTAACATAAAATAGTACTGTAGTGTTCTCTCAACGTTTTTTTTTTTTTTTTTTTTTTTTTTTTTTTAATGATACAGATATATCCATTAAAAAAATATCTCAAATACTAAAATTGGTGGTAGGATAATGTATACTAGAGAAATATTTTCAATTTAATGCCCTTTAAAATGAGGTATTAACCATAGTTATTTCTCCAAATTTATGTTTCGATGATAATTAACATTGATACTTTAAATTAATTTATTTTCTCATGATGAAATAAACAATAAACTTATTATTACCACTATTTGCTTCAAAAATTTGATTGCGGGAAGGATGTCGTGATTTGCAGGCTTACAATTTTAATGAAAATTTACAATAAACTACACTACACATTTATACGTAATGAATGGATAGTAAGGGTGAAGAAGGGTTATCACTTAACTTATATTTATCCAAATAAAAAGTTAATAAAATGAAATCCAGTAAACGCGGAAATTAAAGTACAACAGTTTTTACGCAGTCCCAGGTATTTAAAATAATTATATCGAAACAGGTTTTTAAACAGTTGAAATCCACGAATTCAATAAGTAAAACTTATCGAAATCAAAATACTTCACATATTTTAAAGGAAATGAAACGAATATGTGTAGATCAGATTAACCTTTTTTTCAACACGAAAGGAAGAAATGCAGAAAAAGAATGAAGTTGACATTTTTTAAAGATGTCCTATTAATTATGAAAAGAAAAAATATTGTAAACAGACATGGTTTTGTAAGAAGTACTGACTGACATTACATATTTCTTTCCCGATTCTGTTTATGTTTTTTGAAATAATCGTTTGGGTCACCTGTTAAATTTTTTGCTTAAATAGAGTTAAAATGAACATAACCTTTAGTCTGTAGTAGACAAAAATTATTATCAACCTCAGTTTAATGGAAACAGCTTAATTTTCAAATCATGGACAGAAATATAGCATTTTACTCTGTTTAGACCTAATGCATTATTTGAAGTGCCGATAAACACTGAATAAATAAAAAAATTAAAGGCCAATTGGAAAACAGAACACATCTGTCAAATCACCGATACAACGGCAAAAAAAAATCAATTATCGTTACTTTCATCTTAAGATAAATACATTGCTAGCTAAATGATGTGAACGAGAGAAATATTATCGGACTTAACCATATATATTTCTTCTTATTTCTGCTTCAATGGTAACTAACATTAATAATAATTCAAATCATTTTCGTTCATCGTCCTCTTCATTTCAAAAATTCGACTGTTAAACATCAAAATTCTGTACAGTAAGTAATTTTTTATACCAATTTAAAACAATTATTTAATTTTTATTAAATACCCGACGCATTTCGAAGACAAAGCTTCGTGATCACGGGAGTTATTATTACTTTAAAAGGAATTATTTAAAAAAAATTACAGACCATATATTAAAAAAAAAAAAAAAAAAAAATGCATATAGTCTGGAATCCAAAAAATTCAGGTAGTTCGTATAGTATTAAATTACTCTTGATGATGTTTCCAAAAGTACATATTAAAATCAAAATAATTTTTTTAAATATAAGACTGAATTTTATATTAAAATAAATCATATTCAAAAGTGATCGATTGAATGATTTATGCAGGGTTAATTACATTTTTTTATTTCTCCGTTACCCAAAACACGATGTTACAACAACGTTTCAGTTATCTATCGTTGGACAAAGTAAAGAAAAGGTAAGGTATAGTCAAAGCAGGTGTAATTGTGAAAACGTTAAATGCTTCATACATATTTCTTTTTATGTCTGAAAAGATCACTAGGAGCTCAAAAAAAAAAAAATAAATAAATAAAAACTCTAAAAATATCGTAATACATAATACAAGGTGCGGCAACATAACTTCCTTTTTTAAAATGCGCCACTTTTTTTCTACTAAATTTTGTTAAAGTGAAATAATAACAGAAAATCGAAATAAAACTGCAAGGGAAGAAGCATACATATTGCCCCAACGGGGGATCTAGAGTATGTATTTCGATTTTCTGTTATTATTTCCCTTTAACAAAATTTAGTAGAAAAAAAGTGGCGCATTTTAAAAAAGGAAGTTATGTTGCCGCACCCTGTATAAACGTAGTATCAACGAGATTAAAATCGGTCTTTTTTTCAATTAATTTTGACATACTTAATTCAATTTTAACTTTTTATAGTAAAATAATTAAAAAAAAAAAATTGTAGTATTTAGGGTAGTAGAACACGTTGCGTAAGGTTTCTGGAGTCACTTCCGAATAATATACATTAATCGCTTTAAAAATAAATATTTTTGAAAAATAGAATGGTACCTGCGATAAATTAACCGGTTGAGAAAGACTTCTTTTGTTCAATGCAATAGACGAATCTACCGTCAGTAATTGATTACTTTTAGTTTCATCCTGCGACGAACTCCTGTAAATTATATATTAATTCATTAACAGCTTCGCCGTCGTCGCGGTAATAACTAAATTACAAATAACAATTTTTCTTCGCGATACAAAATTAACCAAAAAATAACGAACTTACAGAAAATCGATACTTACTTAAAAGGCGGTTTGGGCGGCATATGATCTCGTTGCAATCGGAGTGAATTTCGTGAACTTGGTGAGGATGGAGGCACTAAATTTGATCCCGAATTATGGCTAGGCTGGTGCTATTGAACAAGGCCATAAATTGCATTAATTTCTATTTTACGAGTGTGTGTATATAGATTTGTATAAAAAATTAATTAAAAGAAATTTTACCGCCTCGAATTTGTTAATTAATATAAATTAGTACTAAAAAAAATTGTGAGTAAATTAACGTTAATTGATACATGACGGCATTTTTTCTTAAGTAAACTATTTTAACGACTAAATTTACTTTGATTTTTTTTTTTTTAGAAATGTAATAAAATTCAGTAGCAAAAATGAAATCGTGCAATGAGAGAAAACGGATGGACGCTAAAATCGATGATAAAACTGTTTAAACGTTCGTGTATGCCATTATAAGATACACGTAATATTTAGTGTTTACATATGACAAAAATTATATGTAAAATAAAAAAGGTATATACAAACAATAATTTGTTTTTTTAATCTAAAGCATTTAATTTTTTTTTGCAAGTTTTAATATAATTAATATTTCAACGAATATTTAAAATAGTTAATTATTATGACTCATTTTTTTTCCCCTGGAGGTAGATTTTTTTTTAACGTTACTGTTTTATTTTTTTAAAACTCGCCCTCCATCTTTTATTGTGCTAACGGATGAAATGCAGCAAATGACAAATACTTCAATTTTTCCTTAATTCAATATCCCCTCCTCCCATTTAAATATATATCCAATATACCACTCGGACCTGTGCAACATTTTAAGCTCACAAAACATTCATAAACTTTTTAAAATTTTAACGGGCTTCATCAATAATGAATTCAAAAAAAAAAAAAAAAAAAAAAATACCTCGCATTTTCTGGAAAAATATTTTAACGAACTGATTAAATTAAAACCGAAAAATATACCGGTAATAAAATTTTCTATTTAACGCTGAATCGGTACATTTTTTTTTACTTTTTTTATTTTTCAGTTTTCCGTCTTCAGCTAATTTTATTTATACCGTTCCTTTTTAAGGTTCTATTCATTTATGTGTATGACTGAGCAGCATAGACAGAAAATTTTTCAGGAGGAAATAAATTATCTGAGGCATAGTAATTATATGGTGAAAGAGAACGTTAGTAATATTATAACCGTTGCTTTATGTATAGACATTATTTATAACGCGAACCACACAAACAATGCTATATCGGCCGCAAGTTACATAGTCCTGATTTAAGCACTGTTAAATACATATTCGGAACAATAAATTTTTCATAAAATATGTCATAAATATTATCCTTAGAGTGCCACTTAAATGATGTTAGCAAAAATTTACCAAGTCATCTATAGTGGTACCAATATATTATTTTTAGCAGGAAAGAGCTTAGATCTGATTCGTGTTTCTTAGATGTTCGCAATTAAACTGGTTACTAAAGATTCGGAATCATTTAATCTCAATAGAGAGTAGTCGAATAGAGGTTGACGACCGATTTTTTCTTTTTAAATTATTCACCTAATACTTAATATTTTCATATTTTTGTAATGGGTAAAGAAAACCATGAAAGTACAATTGACAGTTAGGCAGAATTGTATATTGATAAACGTGAGCTAATTACCAGTTTACTAATGCAAAAATATGGGAAGGGAAAAGGCGATTTAATGTTGTTTTTAGCGTATAAGACCCTATAAAATCATTTCTGTCTGCGGCGACTCTGTATTAAGGCTATTTTAAAGTTATTAGAAATACCAACTATGTCTCTAATTATTTCTGGCTCACCGATAAAATTATATGAAAAGTGAATCAATTTAAAATAATCATTACCTCCGAAGTCAACTGCGTATTTTGATGATTAAGCAGATGTAAAATAGATCGAATATCGCTACTTACAGAACGCTCCAGATTTTCCAACTGCCTGTAAAAGCATAACACATTCATATTAGATAATAAAAAAATAATTTGATTTTTTAAAGTAACATACGGAGTTTTCCGTGAGATAAGTATCTTCGTCAGGAATGTTTATTTTACCAGTCTCTATTTATCGCGCTGTTGAAATTCAACTATTAAAATTTTATGATTACTTTTTTAAAAGATAATTAAGTTTACTCAAAACTGACGTAGAACTATATTTTTTTATATGTATTTTTTTACAACAAAAGATATATATGATCGACATGCTACGGGAACTATAAATGTAAATTTTGTTTTTGAATTACTGAATGTACAACGACATTTGTCCCGGAATTTCAGTCGTACAGAGACGATCTGCTTTGCATTTCCTCCCTCATCACACGTAATTCAATTTTTTATTTTTATTTTTAACTTTTTATTTAGCATACTTATATATGTATGCAGTGCATTTTTACGACTTTTTCTAGACAGCTTTTTTATTATTTGGCCAATTAGTTTAAACTAGAGGTCATGCGTTTAAAACTTTCTCCCAGGTATATACTTAATTCGAAACTGAATTGCATACCCGAGAAACTAAGAAAGTAAAAGCGAGCGAAAGAAAATAAAAAACTTGGCCACTTTACTCTTATAGTATCGTTAGGCTTAGTAGTACATTGTGAATCTCAATTTTATAATCTCCGACATCCATCCAAGGGCATGGGGGGCTCTCTTTACTCACATCGTTGATAACAACGATTAAGTATGGCTTATACTAACGTAATAAAGAAAATAATTTAACAATTTTGTAATTTTAAAATTTTGCGGTTTTATATAATACATTGTTTTTTTTTGTTTTGAGTGGTAGTTATTAAATGCGAAATACGAACTCAATTATTTTACAACAAGATAAATATGTGTTGTTTTGCGAAAAGAATATGTTCCCTAGCTCAGCTCATCAATACCAATTAAGAAAAATACGTATATATATATTTAGAAGGAAATCTCAAAATTTGAGAGAAATAAGGATACAATTAATAAATAAAATTTCGCATAATAAGCCTATACGTAATTTATAACGCCGGAGTAATGTGAATATTTAAAGACGTAATTCGAATTATGTAATTAGATGTAATGATTACCTCGAAAGATGATCTATCCTGAGATGTAGATTAGCTTCGGAACGCGTAACGCCACAATATGAACATGCAACTGGATGTGTCGTAGCAGTCGTATTTTCAGGAATCCGTTCTAAACGAATGCGTCACAAAATATTAGAATTGAATTAGTCATGATTTTCATATTTATTGTAATTCGATTTTTACCTGAAGAAAGCAAAGATATATGTAAGAGAACTTCATATAATCGCATGGATTGCTTTCTTCCGAATGATTTAATTATTTTTTTTCATTTAAGGCAATACGGTATTTTTAAAATGGTAGTGTGCGTATAGGCCCTAAGTTAAACCAAATTCTTCAATCTGGTAAGAAAATGAATATTGCACAGCAAGTGGAACGTTTGAAAGATGATGGTCAGTGATGTTATTTGTAACGAAAACATTTGAAACGTTTGTATTCTCAGAGAATGTAAAAGATTGATGGATATTCTAATTGTAAGTTAGAATGTGTTTAAGGAGGAAATCGCGGGAAGGGAAAATTATCTTGTTCGAAGACAGTTGATTGTTAAGAAGTTCCTGCGTCCTATTGGTGGGCCATCATGGCTCCGTTATAGGCTTCATTTTTCGAAGTAATGTGGTCCGAGAAAATCGATTGTTCTTTCACTGTGAAAAAATTGTGTCATATAGAGTTTTGTTAAAAACGATGGGTTGGACACACTGCAGGACATTGGGCTACACTACCAAGTCTATGCGTTCATCACCCGTAACCCCGAGGAAACACTATCAAAACATGTGTCTGTATTAGAAGATGAGTTTCTGAAAAAATTAGGTTAGTGCTGCTATAACGGTAATGCAGCGTGTTTGTAAGCCACATAAAATTTAATGTTTTTAATGCCCGATAGAGAAATAAAAAAAGTGTTAAAACTTTAGTAACGTTTATTTAAGCAAAATACTATTATCAAAAACAAATACTTTTGTTTGCAAATTAAAATTTTCAGTAGTGCTCAACAAGAGATCGTTTGGTGCAGATGGGCCATCTATTACCCTCATAAAAGAATGCAAAGAGTTTTCCGCTGACCCTCTAACGTATCTGTTCAATGAATCTGTGCAGCAAGGCGTTTTTCCCCATATCCTTAAGCTCGGTTACATTACCCTTTTCTATCAAATTATATCCTGGCCACTTATTACAAAGGTAATAATATGAACATTGCAGAAAATTATTATATAAATAAATATAAAAATAATATTTTAAATGACCAAACACCTAATAATAATAATCCACTGTTTAATATAAAAATTTAACTTTTTGTCTTCTTGTTTTACTTTATATTTTATATTAATTATTAGCATTTTCAACCTATTTTTATACCTGCTATGTTTATTCCTTTTTACATCTCTATATATACACATGTATTCCCTATATTCACTTCAGTATGTTTTAAGTTTCCTTTAAGTTAATTTTAGCTGATGATGGGTTATGCCCGAAAACGTTTCTAAATAGGTATTTATCTAATTTATTGTTCTATATTGTTTGTTATTAAAGTTTGTTTTATTGTAAGTTATAATATTAGTATAAACATGTAGTCATATCTGAATAAAAAACTCCGAAAAATGAATTTTTGTTTTATTATTTGAAACAGCATTTTATACATACACAATTATAAGATTATACATGGAATTATATCAACCAATACTGACTTATGGTATTATGCCTTGGGGCGGGGGCTGGTCAATATATAATTAGACTCCTAGAAAATCTACATAAAGGGCATTACTTAAAGTTGTCTTAAATAAAGTTGCTCACAAACAACATGACATTCAGCCACTTATTGTAAAACAGCTATACGAAATCCAGCTAAATAATTATGTTTGTAAAAATCGAGAATTATTATTTAGCATTAAAATACATGGCGGAATAACGAGGAAATCTGCCGAAGAGGTAGCGTTATTACCTCGTTTTAATAAATCCCGTACACGAATGCAAGCAACATATAAGGGGCCACTACTTTATAATTATCTAACGACCGAGATGAAAACCTACTTAAAGAATTATAAAAAAGGTCATAAAAAACTGGTACATTTTGTCACAATGAGGGATAATTAGTAATATGTGAGAATAACCACATTACAATTAATTGATTATCCAGCCAACAGATTATTGTTATTATTAGCCATATTTGGGGTGTGTACACGGTTTTGTATGTATAGTTTGTATGAGTGTTATGAGTGGGTGTGCGTGTACGAATGTACATACTTGTCCATGTAATCCATGTGTATGTATATATCTATAAATGGGTATATATATATATATATATATATATATATATATATATATTATATATGGTACATAGTATATTGGCGTTTTGTACTGTTAATATGTAACTCTTAGTTCGATGTATCTTTATAGTCAAAACAATATGTACAGGTTTATGTGTGGTGTGTATGTATATGTATGTATAATCTGTGTATGAATGTTATATATATATATATCGCCTCATTTTTATTAATATTATTTTTATTTGCTAATTTGTAATTGTGGATCATCAATTTGATGTTTTGTCTTTCATTTACTCGTATTTATTTATTTATTTAATTACATTTTTTTTCTCCTCTTTCTTCTTTCTTTTAAAATCACAGGTTGCGTTTCATTTATCCGCTCATTTCTACTGTTAATTAATCTTACTTTTTTCAGTACGCACCTGATCATGTTTACATACCTCTAAAATTGTAGGCTGCGTTTTATTTTATTTTCCGCTTATTTATTTTGTTAATTAATTTTACTTATTTAATTGCTCATGTGTATTTACATATTTCTTTAATGGCACTACTTTCTATTACTCGCGCTTTAGAATGCATCTGTGAACCTTGTGTAACAATAATGATAATAATAATAATAAACATTGATTGATTGATTTTCACCTCGTGAATTTTTTTCTCCTATTAGAAAATATTTTCTCGGAAATCTCGGAAAGTTGCTCACTCGCTACATTGGTCAGAGAGCGGATAGACTTTTATTAACTGTTTTTTTAAAACATAACTGTAAGGACTCGAATCGCAACATTTAAAAATATCAGTGTTCTTGAGAGTAACTGTTGTTTTAAGTACGATTCCAAATTCTTTAAATTCTGGAACGGAATAGAACGGCGGATTTATTTTTAAAAACGTTCGACATTCAGCTAGACTTGCGACTTAATTTTTGACGCCAAAACCAAATGTATCGTCGAACTTTAATTTTCGGGTTGCATTTCTTCGAAAGTAGATACAGCAAAAATCGCCGGGAAACCGGCAAAGTATTATGAAATTTTTACGGACACTTCGTTGGATGGTGTGGAATGGGGGACGATTGCCCAACTCAAAATAAAATTTCGGCAATTTATTAGTGAAATTAAGTAGCAGTTGTGGAGAGGAGTCTGAAAATTCCATCAATTGGGCATCTGTACGATACTATATTCGACAATTAAGTGCGTTTACTTTGCATTAACATTTCAGTAAATAACTTTTTCATTTTAAATTGTGAATTGTGCGCACATTACGCAGTATCTTCTGTACAGTAATAAAAGGTCGTGAATGTTGTTGCTTTTTGTCTTTCTGCCTTTCAATTTATAAGCTTGCGAGAAAAAAAAAAAAAAAAAACAGTTTTATGTGCACATTTTTAAATTACCCGTTTACTTTAACTGAATTCAGTTTTCAATATTTTTCGTCTTAATCACTAATGAACCAGTGTATCGATATCGCACGATTTTTATTTTGAGTTAAAATTAATACACATTCAAAGAATTAATATTCCACATAAAATATGCGCGCGTATATGTAAATAGTTTCGGTTTAGTAATGTGAACTTACCCGAAGGATTAGGCGGTTGTATAACACTGGAATGTAAAGGGGTTATGGTGACCGGAGGTTCAATGTATTCGGTAGCCATTCTATTGCAGACATTCATAACTAAATTAACAGCTCCATTACCGTTAGTCGAAAACAGAAAGGAGGGGGGTGGCGGATATGGTTTATTTGAGCAAACTTGATGGCTGTCGTGTTTCGGTGTTACTTCTTCGGAAGTTGACACTGTAATATATAATATAGAACACGACGTTAAATAATTTAAAAAATCGTAAAAAGACAAAAAGTTAAATATAGACTAAAGTCGGTACCGATATTAATTTTCTCATATTCGTAATCGGAACCAGTTTAAAAAGACACATTGCGATTATTTAATTTGAAATTTTTTGTTCTTTTCATTTTTTACGGGCACGTAGATCATTATTGGTCTTATTGCGTACCCTTATAGATTTATTAAATTCACGATTTCGAAAATTTACGGAATTTTTTAAAATATAAATCACGACGATTAAACTGAGATGTTTAATGTTGTTTTCGGGGGCATAAGGAAAAGCTAAGATCGTTCACCTTTTAAAGAGAGTATTTTCAAAGGTGTTGTAAAAAAAAAAAAATGATAGGAGGTTGAGACAAAACAATTTTTGTTTGAAATAACAAATTGACACTTACTTTTTATTTCTTTAACTCCGGACTGAAAAATATATTTTTTGCGTAATTTTTATTCGTCCAAATTCGATCTTTCAGGATTTTTTCATTTTGTTCAGTCATAAGCGTTTTAATCATTCTCACCGCCTCCGTAAACTAAATTCCGCTAATCATATGTCAGAGTTTTATCATTTTTGATATCACTCTATAATGCTCGTCTAAAAGAACTGAATTTTCCTTGTTCTATTGTTGCGTTATTTTTGATTTTCGTAATGCGCTTTTATAGTTTATTCAGTAGGTTCCCAGTTGATCGTTTAAATTTCATTTACTTGTTAAAATTAATAAAATTAAGTAAGGTTTGAACGAAAAAAACAAAACAATATAAGTAAACATCGCTGTAGAATTATTTTACTTTCTATCAAGTAAAAATGCAGTTAGCGGCAACTAGGTAATTCAATTACAAAAAAGGAGCCGAGAAAATTTTTTACGCATTTTCACCATATTTAAGGAATAAGTGTGCCGACAAACGATTAAGACAAATGTGCAGAAAATTTTCGCGAATAATACCATAAAAAACTATAATATAGTAGTTCATGAAATCAGAAAATAAATTTTTAATATATAATTTTTAACTAAAATAAACGAGTTATTTAATTTTTTTTTTCTATTAAAATAAAATAAAAATATACCATTAAAAACTCGCAAAAATGCAATATAGTTGAAATTATTTTAACGCGTAACTTATTTATTTATTTTTTTTTTAAACTAAAGGAAATGTGCCTTGTCGACACAGCCATTTTGTTCTGTCTATAGCCATTGTTCGTAGTTCTACATATTTATTTATATTTAATCTGTTATAAATACTGTCCATTATAAACGTCCTTGGTCTTCCTTTTCGCCTTTTCCTGTAACTTTTCCTTCTATTATATTTTTTTGTAAAATTATTACGTTTTAATATATGCTCTAAGAGTTTCATTTTCCGTTTTTCAATACAACTTATTAAGCTTCTTTTTTTTCATGTATTTCGTCTAGATATTTGAAACCAAGAAAAAAATTTAATTGTTGGATACTGATCTGTGAATTTTATATGATGAATTAATAATAAAAAAAAAAAAAACTTTTTATAATTCGTTTATTATTTTGTTAAGAACTACAACTTGGCCCGATGATGATTATTTAAATATTTTGAAATTTTCAATTTTAGTTATTTCCGCCTAGTAACTTCGGTATCTATTTTCTCTTACCGTATCGAACAGGTTGACATAAAGAGAAAAGTAGGGCATGCGCTTTGAATGGAGGAAGCACACAGCTTCAGAGTACGGAGTAACCATCAGATGCCGGCTCAAAATGTGTAACAAATGAACGTAATTTATAATGCGCATATAGAATAGTTAGAGTGTCATATACGCAATGAAAGTTTTGTATTTGTAAATGGTATAGGTTGCACATTCAAGTACATCAACATTCACGATGAGAGCAGCCAAATTTCATGCTCTAAGATTATTATTAAATTTTTCGTTTTTCAAATCTATATCAGACTCTCTAATCGGGTTTTTGTACTGATAAGAGGAAAGCAAATTATGTTTCTTACGATGAGCGCAAATGAGTAAACCGGCTGAATTATTAAATGAACCGATACAGGGTATGCACAGACACACAGTTTTACAAGTATGGTATCGATTATCGTTATAAACCAATTTGAGACAAATAATCGCTGATGTTGCAATATAAAAGCAGTTTCGCTGTCCGACATGATTACCGTGGTAAATAATAAACTCTAGATAATATTTTGTTAATTTCTGGCGCGAGTAAATACACCACGTTCTGTTACTTCATTTTTTGCGTTACTGAAATCATCAAACCTCTATGACATGATCGCGTTACTCATTGCGGGGAGTTAAAAAAAAAGTAGTCTTCTTTATCATTTTTTACAGAGATTGCAACACTGCTATCGGGAATATAATTTATACTAAAATTTGAAATCCTTACACAACTACCGTAGTTTATTGTTTTGTTAATAAATCATTTTAATAAAATGTTCGGGACGGAGAGGTTGAAAGATATGAGTGTGATTGTATGAGACCGCCGTGTGAATAACTCGGTCTCTTCAAAATGACAGCTCTGTGTGCTGTTTAGATGAGTGAAAATTTTTGTTAGATCATGACAGATAGGTTATAGAAAAATCGATAATCTTCAGCTAAACATGAAACGTGAAGCCTATTTTTTATTAAACGGCGATAAACAAATATCCCAAAAAGAGAAGAATCCTTAAACAAATATAATTTCAGAAAAAATAAATTTTTTTTTATGAATTTCCAAGTACAGATTTAAACGGATATTAAACGCAAGAGCGAAGTCGTGGGTAACAGCTAGTTTATATATGGATTTTTCTTTACTCCAATATATATTTTTTTTATTTCCTCGTTGACAGTTTTTGCATTCCATAAAAAGTTTCACTTTTCGCCGTTAGTTTTTGACTGACGCACAGTTTTAATATATATAATTATATATATATATATATATACAGTCAACTCGCGATTATCCGGATCGATTTTTCAAAAAAATAAATAAATAAATAAAAATGCTTTTTTACAAAAAATAAATACCGACTTCAAGGTTTATTATAAAAATTTAAAAATGCACTAAAAAGTAAAAAATAATTACTCCCGATAAAATATATATATCAGAGTGATATAACTTAAGGTGATATCGTAATTCTTATACAACATTAACTTTTTGGAGTTGGAATTAAATTCATGTTAGGAACAATTTAATCAACATTTAATGCAGTTTTTAATTATTCTTTTAATATGAATTTGATGCCAACTCCAAAAAATTAATGTTGTATAAGAATTACGATATCACCTTAAGTTATATCACTCTGATATATATATTTTATCGGGAGTAATTATTTTTTACTTTTTAGTGCATTTTTAAATTTTTATAATAAACCTTGAAGTCGGTATTTATTTTTTGTAAAAAAGCATTTTATTTTTTACTTTTTAGTGCATTTTTATTCAATTAAATTAAAACATTTATTTCCACGGTAAAAACACCAAAAGCTACATTTCCATGGTAATTTGGCAAATTTATAGTATTTTAAGTCAAAAATCTAATCCGACGGTGAAAACAATCATGAATGAAAAGCATCCAAAAAGCTTCAATCTCCCGCATTATTAAGGATAACTCAAAAACTATCGGTCAGACCTTGATCAAATTTAAATGGGACCACATGACAAACACCACCTTTCAAATAAAAGAAGAATCATCCAAATCGGTTCATCTAGAAGAAAGTTCTGTGGTAACACACATAAAAAAAAAAAAAAAAAAAAAAAAAAAATACAGTCGAATTGAATACCTCCTCCTTTTTTGAAGTCGGTTAAAAAAAGAATACAAATTCTATAAAATCTACAGCTATTGCAGTACGTATCTCAATATTTGTTTACATTCGCTGCAAATGAAGATGTAAAATTTTTAAAAGTTGATTTCACAAAGAGTTTGTACCTGCAGTTGCGAAACATTTGTCCGACAAACAGTTACCGAGAAAAGCAATCCTTATTCTTGACAATGTTCCAATCCGGTAATTGAGGAGTTACAAGATGATGGTGATATAAAGGCAATGTTTCTTCTAACAAACGTTACGTCGGTTTGTCAACCTATGGATCAAGGAATCCTAGAGTCCTTAAAAAAAAATATCGACGCCGCCTTCTCACCAGACTAATATCAAGCGTTGAAAATAATGAGGACTGTCAGGTTGCTATCAGTTGATATGCTTGATGTTATCCTTTGGGATTATATGAGAGATGGGAAGAGATTAGTTTTGTAGCATTAGTGCGGTCATGGAAAATATTATTAGATCATGAAGTCAGTGATAAATAGGATGAAATTGACAAACAATGTGATTTGGACAGTTCAAAAGACAACGAGGAGCATGTTTCTCCAATAAAAAATATTCCAGGATGTGAAATGGGTAATACGGATGACGTTCTGGAATGGATAGACAACGACGAGATCGAAGAAATGGCAGATGAAGATATTGCGGCTTTGGTACTCAACGAGGATCCAGTTGAAGAAAATATGGATAACAAGCCCCTTTAAAGTGTTATACCACATGATGAAGAACTGAAGGCGATTGAAGTAGCGCTGGAGTACATTACTCAACAGGAAGAAGCGTCGCCGACTGATACTATTTGTTTACGCAAAATTCGAGATATATCGGCAAGGAAGAGAATGCAGCGAAAGACATACAGACTTCTTTAAAAACTAGTTAATGTACCGCAGTAAGTTAATTTTCATGTTTACTTTTTTAAAGGATAAGTTAGTTTTCAGTTTTTCATTTAATTTGCAGTATTTAACCTTGAACTCCGGTGTATCCGGATTTTTCGCTATCCGGACCAGCTGGTTGCCCAATTATTCTGGATAATCGCGAGTTGACTGTATATATATAATTATTATTTTTTAATTAACAAGACGTGACACCTAACGTAAAACTATATAATCAGCGAGTAAATAAAAGTACACTGTACCATCTTAAGAAATGTGGGTATAGACAAGCTGCATATATATGCCACTAGAAGTATTAACGTGGTACAAGTGGTTTATTGGCACGGTTTATATCGAAGTTTGGTTAAATTAAGTGCATAATTTAGATAAGAAATTAATGGACGAACTGGTTTTGAAGTTGAAATAAGAATTGCACACTGGATAAAAATATACATTTTAATTATCGCTTGATTGCTGCGGATGGCATTTACACAAATTAACGAAAAATGCAGAAGTTAAGACATCTAGGGGCATGTAATATTTTATGTGAACTGAGTTAACAGTATTAGAGTATGATGTTTGATCCTACAATTGTAGTTTCTGTATGAAATGTTGTATATTAAGGAAGTCATGAGGGAACATTGATTATTGCTTGATCGTTACATTTTCATGACCGGTAACTTAATTGTTATCTGAGGAGATGATTGAGAGATACTTTCAAAAGTTTAATTTTGTTAAACCAAATAATTGTTGACAACTCACTTTCGTTGTACAGCAGATACTTCAGCGAATCGTCGTTTCGATGTGAGCGTATTTTTCATTTGGGTTCATAATTTATTAAAAGGAGTAACGTGTACTTGTGAAATGCGACTGAAAAAACTTTCGGTAAACGAAAAATATGAAGCAAGTTTTAAACATTCACTCAAACAAGTTTACTGGATTCGGACGTATTATTAGTTTATTTTCAACAGAGCGGAATCTTAAAATTATTTCCCATTTCGACGTCCATGAAAGATAGGAAGTTGCTTATCAGAATTAAAAAACGTAACTATTAAAAGATCTTCTAGTATTTAAAGTATACATTTTAAATTTGTTATTATTAGTCGACGTTACATGTTGTAACGGAAACATTCTTAAAACCATCGGTGTATTTTATTAAATATTATATACATATATATATAGATATATATACTCGGCCATTTTGGCCTCGCAAGGGGCTGTGCCCCTTGACCCCTCTTGCTTACATTTCTATCTCTTTCTCTTCTATACTTTGTATAAAATAGTCAAAATTTACAACATAATTCTAAATCGGTCCACATGAATATAATAACATAATCACAGAAATCCTATAAAATATAACAAACGTTACATAAAATTGGGACATTTTTTCTAATGGCGGGTAGCCTAAGAATTACATTGTATTTAGTATATATATGTATGTATGTAAATACGCTTTGAATCTTAATGTTACAAGCGGAAAAAGTCCTAAATACACTCTTTTCAAATCATAATATTAACGTATTACTAAAAAACCAAAAAAAATAAAAAAACAAAAAAAAACAAAAAAAACAAAACCGGATTCTTATTATACAGAAGAAAAAAAAGGGAAAAACTTCAATCAAACACTACTGTCTACAGCTTTGCAGGATAATGCGGTATATTTTACGATTAAAGGATAGAATATTTAAAAAAAGTTTACGTTGATATTCTTACCGAGCACTTGGTTATCCAGTAAAGGTTCACTTTCAGACAACAGATCAGGAGGGGATATCGGGTAGTGCTTAAAATTCTGCGAACTGGAACTGCGTTTCATTTTACTATCCGAAAAAGACGAAGCTGTGGAGCATTTAATTAATTCATATAAGCTAGCCATAAAAAAGCAAAACGCATCGTAAAAAGCTAATGGCATCATTAATTTGTAACGATTACTTATGATTAAAATAATAATTATCATGATTAAACGGAAATGATTAACTCAAGATTCAAGTCTGTATAAAACACGAATGACACAAAGTATATATGTATACGAGTGTATATATACATATATATATAGCTTCGAGAAGGTTTCGAAAATTTTCAATTCGAAAAATAGGTAATAAGATTTTAAAATTAACGGATCCAATAGAAGATGATGAAACTTTTTTAAGGTGGTCGAAGGAGAAACGTGAAATTTATACGTAATGAAAATTATTGCCAAAATCCCGAAGTTAAGCAATTACAAGAGGTCGGAAATTTAAATAAATGAAAGTTTTAAAAATTTTTTTAAAAAAAAAAGAAACAAAATATGGGTAGCCCATTAGGGTCGTGCCCAGAATTATGAAGGGGAAGGGTTTAAATTTTTTTCTCGCATATTTATTTTATAAATAATAATATTTTTTTACTAATATTTATACTATTAATAATTTTCATCATTTTGATTTATATATTAATAATTTACATAAAATATCAATGAACTACCTGAAAATATGGAGCAGATTGTTTTCTTTTATTTTTTCTTTCAATATAAAAATACCCCAAAAAGTCAGCAATATTTATTTTAAATTTTTGATTTTTTTTTTAAAGTTTTTTGTGTACTTATAATAACCGTTTTAGTTCTAATGGGAGGGGGTTAAACTCCCAAAACCGCCCTCGCGGACAAGGCCTTAATGTTCCACTGAAACAGCGGTTTGATCAATAAGAACGATAGTAAAACCAAATTTCATTTTAATATCAAATCAAACGATTGATTGTAATGCAAATTGCTGTGAAAGAGAAAATTTGTTAGAAAGAGACGAATGGAAGTCGAGGACAGAAAATTAATACAACCAAATTTAGCGCGCCTTGTACGGTCTAAAACAGTATTATATATGTTTACTGAGATGACATTGATAACCATAATTTTCGTTACACATATATTGTGATGATAAGTGCACTTTTTTTTTTTTTATGTAACAAATTGGCAAGTGTCTATAGAATAAGGCTAGGGCTAGTTACAACGATCGTCAGTTCGTTTAGGAGCTATTCAGAAAAATACTGTTAAATATCTGACGTTTTTAGGGTATATTTAAATATAATCATTATTAGTTTCTTTATGGAAAAAAAAAGAAAACAAACTTCAAAATAAACAAGATTTTTATTCGTATCGAAACGAAAGTAATAACTAACACCGAGTAATAGAAGAAGAGAGATACAATTTCTCACGAAAAATTTGCAGAGGAAATCGGTAATTTTTGTTGGTTTACCAGTCTTTTTAACAAAGAAAATTTTGTACCATAGATTTCCGTGAAATTGGTAAGCACTGGAACATTTTTCGGGCGTTTATAAAATTTTTAAATCGATTTAACTCGATAAAACCTACGCGATAATTTAATATAAAGAATATTGCTGTATTTTGATATTATACCGTACATATATTATTTCATATACACATACACATACACGCGCGCGTGCCTTACTAGAAAACGCGTTTTTATTGGATTTTGTCGAAAACACCTTTTTAAAACTAAACTTTGCCGGAGCGGTGTTATTATTGTCGCTGAAATTCCGATTGCAACAACCAGTCTAATAAAAGTGATCGTACGAAATTATGGCCGTTTTTTAACATCATAACCGATTTTCACATTTAAATGTTTCACACACAACCGACATAACATAAATTCCGCAAATGAAAGTGTTTGAATCGCCAAAGTTCTAAAATGAAACACAGTCTCTACACGTCCGTTCCTTGTTGTTTTTTTTTTACAAAAAAAAAAATAAAAAAATAAAATATAGCCTCCTAATGACGAATTTAAATTTTATTTTTAAATTTTGGCGAATTTGACACTTTAATTTGCTGAACTCCGTTACTTAAAAAAAGTAATTAATTATTTTAATAGTTTACAAACATGTGTCTAATTTAATATTGGAAAATGTTTAATTAGAGGTGTAGTAAACATTATTATTAGTAAATAACGTTATGATATTTCTGAGAATCAGGATGATGTGTGCAGTGTACTTCAAGTGCAGATCGTATGCACATAGAAGCGCATGTGTTATCTGTGCACAACAAATAACAATGGAAATAGTGCGAATTAAAAAAAAAAGGAAAAAAAAAGTAATCTATTTGTTTCTGCCTTTAATGGTTAATCTGTGATACACATGTACTACATGCATAGTAAATAATGCACTTGCACTGTGAGTGTTAATTCAAAAGACGTAAAATATTTAAAATAAATTTTATACACCGGACTTGTCAAGCAACTTACACACCGATTGAGATAGACGTTGTAGAAATTTATTTCAAATGCATCGGATTATATTCAAGCGTGAAGAGAAAAACATGTCGAAGCATACGCAACCCCCGCCGCCATCAGCAAAAAAATATATTTGACCATTTTTAATCAACTTCAAATTACACTCTTACGTGTATGATAATTGTCTACCTCTCTTTCATCTTCTCCCTTTTGCCCTCTCCACTCTACTGATCGTCCCTTTATATGCGACTCCAACCATATCCTTTTTGAATGTCCTGCTCTTTTTCCCAAGTGCTCTCATCTATACGCCGAATTCTTGGCGTTGGATCTTCCTACCCCTTTCAATGCTTTCTTTATCCTTTCCTTCCCATCTCTAGCCGTTATTCCCTTCCTACTTTCCTTTATACTCTCTATCTCCGATCGCCTCAGAATCTGAGTAGGTGATCTAAGCTCATGTAGTTGGGTCAGTGCTGGCACCGAACCCATTTTAAAAAAAAAAAAACTGTCTACCTTTTGTAGCGTCCGAAAACGTAAAAGAACACACTTCGCGTATTTTCATTCGACTCCACTTTGTAACTGTGTGCAGTCACATAAACGGTTTTACGCACTGCCGGAAAACAGGCTTTTCCGCTAGTATCTCATCTGCATATGGACGATTCCGGCTCTAAAGCAGAAAAAAACTAGACGCCTATTCGACTTTCTGGATAAAGTCGATTTACGCAACATTTTACTCAACTCAAAAAAAAAACAACCGGTATGCATCTTTTTTTCTTTCTTTTTTTTTTTTTTTTATAGTCACATCAGCATAGAACATTCACCTAACACAAAAGATTAGAAGAATAGAAAGACATATGGAGTGACAGGGGTTATATCAAAAAACGATTAGAGACAGAAGAAATGAAGGCGGTTAATAACGGAACAATAGAAGGAGATGGAAAAGCGAGAATGTAGAGGGCACATTGTAAGGAGTAGGGAGGCCGAGGCTAAGCAAATTGGAATAAAAGTGAGGAAATAAAGGAACGTATTCGAATAGAACGTGGTTTGCGTCACAGGTAACATGTAAGGTAGAAAGATGAAAGGGGTACAAAGGAGTTGGAACAAGAGCAAAAAGGAAACGAGAAGCCGGGAGAAGACTATGATTAAAACGAATGCGAACTATGGCAGAAGTGATAGAACGGCTGATACTGGGAATAAACCAAGGAGAAGAGGATTTAGGCTGTAAGGCAAGGTAAAAGAAGGAGTCATGGTTGGAGAAAAAAGACGAATAGAGATCGGTTCAAAAGTCACGGTGAGAACGAAAAGAGCGAGAGACACTTTGGAGAAAGGAAATCTGCCTATGAAACGACCATTTACTGCGGCTGAGCATGCTAATCAGTCAGCAAGATCGTTACCGGCGATACCAAAGTTATTAGGGATCCAAAGCAGGTCAATTTGGATAGAACGGGAAGCTAATAAATTGTAAATCAAGAAACGAATATAAAGAATAATAGGACAGAAAGAGGTTTCAGGAAAAGGAGACGCTATAGCTAATAAAAACGTTTTTTGAGTCGGAGCATAGAATGAAATTCATTAAATTGGCATGCATCGATGCAGAGTTGACTGTATAATTTGCACGTGTAGTACAAGTTACAGTCGTCCATCTCCACATCCGTCTTCGTAATTTGAAATAATCTCACGAGAGCGAGTCAATCCCGGGTTAAGAGTTTGTGTCGGTAAAATTAGATTTGTGGAAAATGTACTATGTCTCAGCTCTATCCAGAAAGTCGAGTCGATGTTCAGTTTTTTGTTACTGAAATTCGTTTCAACGTAATTATCGACTTCAGTGTAAAGTCGAAAATCTTATTTATTATAAATATACGTGAAACTCGAGCATTTGCATTTTTTAATATTATTATTATTATTATTATTATTATTATTATTATTCGTAAATATTAAATAGAGAAACGCTTAGGTAATATAACTGTTATTTAGTTATCGAACAATAATCGAACTGTCTACATAAAGCAAGTAGTGATTTACGTTCGTTATTTTTTCGGATGATACGGAAATTGAATCGCAGCTTTGGGAACCACATCCAAGAAAACGTATCTCCATCCGGGGACATTTAAGTATCTCAACACACACCCTGGAACTAGTATGTAGTAGTTATCGAATCTGCGTTATCAATGCTAGGCTAAATAACGTCGTGTCAGTTGCTTAAACAAGTCCGGAGCTGTATAGATTTCTCATATGTAATAGTAAATTTCTTATTGGCGCTTTCATTGTTAGTGTGCTAAGCTATCAATTGAATTTTTCTTTTTTTGTCGCTATCGCTTCGGGGAAAGGTGTTTTATTTTGTTTTCAAACTTAATGTTAAAAATGAAAGAAAGTAAAATGCAACTAAGCTGTATTTTAAAGTTAATTTTTCGTTGTGTTTTTAAAATCGATTAGGCCAAGTCGACTCTGCCTATATTATAATACAATTACGAGTGTAAAACAAATATAACGAATACTACTGCACAAACAATTTACTTATTATAAAGAAATTATAGGCAAATTATATAATTCAGGAAAAAAAAATATATATACATATATATATATGGAAAAGAGGGTAGGAAAAATTGAATGCTTTGTTCTAGGTAAATATCTTGAACTTGGATCTTTTGTAACCACCGGGTGTCGGAGTTGCGGATACGCAACCCCCGAGAACTGCAATCGAAGTTACACATCATCAACTCCGTTGTAGGATATGTATCCTTCCGGAGCTACCACTCGCTACTAGCAGAATACATTTTGTTGCAGATAAAAAAGTAGCATTGAGCAAGGGCGAGTTCTTAGCTTTTTTTTACCGAGGGAATTTCTTCAAACTGACGCCAGTTACCGAGAATCCGAATAGATGACGACGGTAAAATCTTTACGAAAATAAAAATGTGTGCGCGTACTTTAGTGTTTTATCGATACACACACACACACACACGCACACACTTTGCTGTACGCAATACCTGTTGTTAGTATAACTGTAAAGCGAAAGGATCTATAGCAGATGAATTATACCTATACGATAGCACTCTATCGACAGTGAACTTATTTTTTCGGCTCTACAGATTATTACAAGAAGCTGTTTCGTTAAGTGCGATATTTAAATTACAGCCGCGTTTTGTTAATTAACAATCGGTGTTATCTGCGTTGTTAATATATTATTATTCGTACGATAAAGCTTGACGCAGTTGTTACCTTTTACTGTTTTTCTTTGTTTTTTTTTTGTCGCACGAAGGGCGACAATTAAAAATACCTTTTACGCGATAATAGAGGTAAGAATATAAATAATACAAATACGTATAAAATATATTTCGCCTCTGATTTTCTTTTTATTTTTATTTGTTCTAATTTCGAATCGAAAACCGATTACTACCTGCTTGAGAAGAAGAACGGGCAGCTGTGTCGGCTTCACGCGTAACGTTTTTTTGACCTAAAGTGTGGTGGTGAGTACGTACATCTGTCAGACTACGTTTCAACTGGCTAAACACACCTAAAGTTTAAAATACCAGAAACAAATTAATTTTTCACTTGTTAGTAAACACGCATCGCTGAAAGCACTGTTCGATCAGAAGACAGCTGTTATTAAGAGAAACAACAAAGAAACAAACAACACTCGAAGAGAGGCGCGGACGTATGCACACATGCAAGTGCACACCTCACCAGTAGTAATCGCTCTAGTGTGTAATCGTAAAATACATAGAAAGGTTAACTCTGGTCGCTAATTAGTTAAATAATTGTGTTTAAAGAAATGACGAAAAATGTTCTATTTGTACATGCAGATTCTCTTTAACGGGGCTAAAAGATTATTAACATCTTTAAAAACAAGTTGCCGCGGTATTTTACATCGCAAGAGCGGAGAACAGTCACAGTGTAAAAATATTCACTTTTTTATTTTTCAATTTCGTGAAACTCATTAATCTTTGTTCGTATCACAGGCCGACGTTTTTTGTTTTTTTTTTATAAAATTCAATTTTCCAAAAAAAAATAAAAAAAAATAAAAATAAATAAGTAACAAAAGCATGCGATATGATTAAGAAACAGAGGACAATATCAAAGAAAAAACGAAAATATGGGGAAAAGAAAATGCACAAGTTTAAGAGTAGTATAACAGAGCATTAAAAATAACGGGAACATTAAAAAAATCTATGGATAAGTAGTTTTAGGCTAATGGTAGGCGCGGACAAAAAAAAAAAAAAAAAAAAAAAAGAGAACTATAAATATCTGGCTGAAACCTTGAATGTGGTATTTATTAATATTATTAGTGGTTATTTTTTCGGCTTTTTAATCAACTGATATACTACTTGGGTGTTGTTCCTATTATTTGTTCCTTTCTCCTAACAATATTTGGTATCGTGTGAAGATATAATTGACTCCTTCCCATTCTAATTGTTTCTATGTAAAGGTCTCACCGGTTGACGAGTCCAAAATAAAAATAAAAAAAAAATCAGTTCTCACATGATTTAGGATCGCTTATAGAAGAATAACAAAAATAAAATACGATAATGTCCGGAGGAACCCTAAAATCATAAAAAAATTTTTCCAAAGTAGTATGTGGCAGTAGAGTTATAAAAGAAATAAAAAATAAAGGATGTGGTGGCACGTAAGATTGTAAACAGTTTCACTATTTTCCCGCTAGGTGCCGGTAGTTCATCGGGGATATAAAAGAACACTGAAACTTTTATAAGTATTTGTGCAATTTGTACTTTTGTAAAAAACTGTCAATCATTCCGTTCTTTTTTGTCAGTTGAACGATATAATAGCAGAGATCTCTAGAGATCCGCGACAAAATTTTTAGAAAAATGCCGATCGCGTAACTCTCCTTATTTGTTTAATATTCACATTGCGTTACGAAAAAACAACTCGGCCTAGCAAGAAATATAAAGAGGAGATCCTCTCAAATGTTGCAACTTCCATCACCGGGGTTGTTATTGCCTTTACTAGAACGAGCGGTTTCACCCAGCGTATTTAAATTACCCCCGTGCACTATGTACTGTAGCATTACACGTAGCACATGCGAGGGGGAAAATCCGTTTTTTTGAAGAACCAGACTGTGATGAATTTATATACACAGTTCGCTTTAATGACGGTTTACTTGGATAAAGGATAAGAAATTGTTCATTTTGCCGCCTTTTAACTGTAATTAACTGTAATAATGAGTAGCGCATTCTTCTTCCTTTTCTCGTAACAAGAATAAAACGTCAAATGTATGATATATACTTTACTAGATTTTTTATATTCTCCCCTTCCTTCTTTTAAGGGGGGGGGGGAACACGCACTCAAACCGACTTTTCTATATTCCCCGCTTTACCGGGTTTTTTATCGACCGCATTTGTCCAATCATACTTTTTTCGAAAAACTTTCTTGTTCTCTTATTTGTTTTTTCAAAAATTTCATAACTTTTTCTTACGAGCACTGCTTCTTCCGAAAACCTTTCTTTCACCACACTTCGTGCTATCATTTCTTCTTCATTTCAATACAAACGTGTAATCAATTTTTGTTCGATACTATTAATTTCTTTTAGTTGTCCGAAAAAAGCAGGCGAATCGATTTTAAAATCGTCTACAATTAAGCGGATTTATAAAACATCGATAATTTATTTCCTTTATTAGTTGCCGTTATTAGTGATTAATTTCTGATCTTACGAATATGATATGAAATTAAGAAAGTTACGTGCCGCACGAAGCGCAAAAAGTCGTATTTAAATTAAGGTTACAGTAATTCTCTTCAACATTCGTTCCTAAGGTATTCGTGCTATAATAACAGCGATTCGATTTAGTCGTAATAATTTGCAATTGAGTCAAGTATACAAAAAAGGAACATTGTCGGCAACTGCTAAAGAAGTAGATTAAGCTAAAACCGTTTAATTTATAAATGAAATTCGTTTTGCATCATGCGAACGATAGATCTCTTTTTAAATTTTTTTCTCCTTTCTCTGTGCCTAGCTTTCACCATCTGACCATTCAACACAAATTTTGGTTCCCTTGTCGGGACCCGAGTCTTCTGAGTGAAAACCAGGTATCCTAACCACTCTAGACCACATGGGAACCTATTCTCTAAATATTCAAGTAAAACTATTGCAGATATACATGTATTCGTGGAAATTATTTTTCAGTTTTTCTATTTTTCTACGTACAGTATGATTACAACAGTCAGATAATGAAATTTCAAATGTACAAAATTTGTACATTCACGCTGAAAAAAGCTGGACTCGTTGAGCTCAAAAAATCTTCGTTTTTATAATTCTTATAGAAAAGGCCCGGTTTCAACTGACACCATGCTATATTTTTCTCAAAAGAATACTTTTTTCTTTTTTTTTTAACGTTCAAAAGCTTTTTAGAAACAAATTTAATTTATTTAGACGTAGTAATTTCCGTTACATTTTTCGTAACGCAAACATATTTACACAAGAATCCCCGGCGAAAGAATGTCATCATCATAGTCATTAAAATATGTAACTCGGTGAAATCCTGGGCCCTACAACCCTCTATAATTCTTACCAAGGAGTGTCTGTTTTGATGACGTCGTTCTTTCCTCACGTAGAAATCTCTAATTTTCATTGCCGCAAACACTTCCATTACGTAACGGATCTAGAGCATTTATGCTCATTAAGATTATATCGCTATAAAATTCATCCATTTTTAAGTATTATAAAAAGATTGCGGTTTTTTTTTTTTTTTTTTTTTTTTTTAACCTTGTACTGATAAAACCATCGCAAATATATGTACATAAAACACTTCAGTAAAAGATGACAAGCAAATAACGTAATTTCCAATTATTATTATGATAAAGTCTAAAATTTAGCTTCAATAAACGCGTATTGTTTTTTTTGGGGGAGGGGGTAATCCTATAAATCTGCCAAAGTAAATGATCTTATAATCTGCATCGAGGCTGGATTTTTGGAGAGCACGCTGTGGAAAAAGCGATATAGAGTTTCGCTGGAACGGACAGGTTTTTCGAACAGTTTTGTAGATTGCGGGGTATTACACACACAGCGGGTTTAGCTCGAAGTAGCGGTTAATTTTATCGAGATGATCGCACAAGCTGATTTCCGAGAAAACAGTATATTTCATAACCGATTTCGCCCAGCAATATATGTAAATCATAATGGTAGAGACTTAGTTGCAAACGAGAGAATGAATTTTGCATAATACTGATTAGTATAGATTGTTTTACGCAAGTCCGTAAGGAACTTAATTACTTTTTATGTCATCAAATGTAGCGCTTAAATTTTAATAGAGCAGCAGTTGATTAAATCTAGTGTGGTAATCAAAAAGCGCTTTTCCTAGAAATTTAGCGAAAAACATTTATCTACGTGTAACGGCGTAAGCTATTCTAATGTTAACGCTACAACTGAAGAGCGAACACGTTATCAGTTCCATACCGGCGATGGAATTTATAGTTGAACGACCTTGAGCGGCATTGTCTGGAAATTGAAGATTGATCGGTGTTACGTCCAGACCAGCTTTGCTAGTGGAAAATTCCAGTATACCATGACCGCTGCACTTTTCGCTGTACAAAACAAACGGAAAATAAAATAAAATAAATAGATATTAAGAAACAAAATTAGTATTAAATAATTTACACTTTAATAGAAATTCAAATTAAAATACAAGTACCTCAATTTAAGAAAAGTTTTCGGGCTATATCATCAGCCGACAATATAAATTATACAAATTGCGCTCAAAAATTACACGGTATAGCGAAAGACATTACAATGCGCCTTTTCAGAACATTTCGAATAAAAGAATTTACTCAAATAACATGTTTGAAGAACAGCGCTGCTGTAGTCGATAAAAGTAATGAAAAAAACTCGTAAATCAAAAAACATGAATGCGTTCGGCGTTTAAATTTTATTCACCGCGAAAATTCATTACTAGCTGGTGAAGATTGCAACACCAACAAGCCCGGGACTACCACGCGATGGAAACGGAAATTTTTTTATCTTGTAATATGTGGAAATTTTTCGGTTTATCATTTTTTATATTTTCAAAATTTATATGCGCTATACAGTATAAATTATATTGTTTCCATTTAAAAAGGTAAAACTAAAATTTGAATAGAACCAACTTCTCTATTTGTATACGCATATAAAATTATTCGGAATATGTAAATTTTTAATTGGGAAATATTTAAATATATCATATATATATAAAAAAAAAGTAAATACATAAATAAAAAATATATATACATGTATTAACGTGTAAGGTGCACACTAATTTTACAAACACGATCAAATTAAGCATTGTGTGCTGGTTTTGGGACGAAATCATTAAAATTGTTATTATTTATTTTCTTGGTCCAGACTTCCATTTGGTCGTAATTAATTAAGATTACATCGGGAGACAGATTTAGCATTCAGGTTATGTACACAAAGTAGAATAGAAAATCGCACAGTAAAGAAGCGTAGAAAGAAATGCAACCAGGGCCGTATCTGGGGAAGGTCAGGATTCGACTTCCTCCCGAAATGTCTGAAAAATAATAACTGCTTGAATTAAATGGACCGAAATGCAGGATAAATTTATTTCTTTTAAATTTTTCACAAAAGGGGAAAAGAAAATTGAAATTTTTATGAATTCTATGGAAACGATTGTTTTTTATTTGTTTTTATTGTAGTGTTCAAATATTGCATATACAATCATTGACTACATGGTTTTAGTGTACTATTTATAAAAATATTTTCGTAACCCCTTCCGAAATTTTGGTCTAGATACGGCCCTAAATGCAACACTCTAAAATATTCGTATTTACGACAGTTTTATACGATCTTAGCAAAAATTTTATAAAATAGCTGTTGCGAAGAAGTGCATTTATCAAATTACGGATACTACATATGCATATATATATATATATATATATATATATATATATATATATATACTAGCCAATTATAATCCGGATGATCTTGATGTCGTTGACATTCCGGAGCACTATCTACACTGCTTCTTTGCGAGTGCCGATGAAATCGATGAGATTGAGCCGCTATGTCCAACTCAATATTTCCGGCACCTTCTTCAGCGCCAGCAGCGCCACCGGCTGCTCCATCGTTGGAGCTAGATCGCGATCTGTGTCTATTGTAAAATCTTCGTTTTCGAGGATCAACGCTTCCTAATTCCTCCTTAAAAATCAGGTAAAATTAAAAGCATAAAAATATTAGTATTCTAATGAGCTATACCGCGTTCTACTTAAAATGATAGCCCTTCTCGATGCTCGGTGCACTAAAGTTGCGTGCTACAATTAACATCGTATTTTTTTTACGCGATATAGTTCATATATTAGATTAATATTTAGTCGCATGACACACATGTTAACTGCGTACATAAATAATTGTTCAGGTTTTTTTAACTTTACATTGCTTTGTGGCATTACAAAGTGCGGCGCTATGTCGACAATATTAATTAAGCGACCAGAGAGAAACACATCGTTACCGGCAAAAAGTGGAAAAATTAAACAGCGGCGGTCGATAGATTGCATAAAATGAAATACGAAACAGTGTGTGAAAGAGTAAATCATCTTTTCGTTCTTTTATTTTTAATTCCGCAGTTATTCTAAAAGCTGCCATTTGTAGTTAGAATAATGATCGATTTTTAATTTTATCAAATTCCTTCTTTTTTCGCTTTCCCATGTACCCTTTGGAATATGCACACGTATTTAATTTGGAAAAATTTCTGTAACTTTTGTAACGATAATAAACGAGTACTTGCTCTTTGTGCAATTCTTAGCTTACTTTTACAGAAGATGAAAAAAAAGTAATCTTTATTTTACCGTAAGTATACCGATTAAAATTTTAAAAACTGAAATTACCGCGCTTTTTCTCACAATACATTAAATAGTGTTGTCGCATATTTCTTACAATCGGATGATCGCTTAATTGGAAACAATTACTTTAAGTTTTGAGGATAGAGTAAACTAAAAAGATTACCTTCAGGGAAGTTTTCCGAAATAGCCGAAAATAATTACACTTATTCGAATACGCTTTCTTTAAAAACAACAATTTTTTTATAAACTTTGTTTGTTTTAGATGCAATTTTTCATACAAAACATAGATGCACTTCAAACAATTTATAAATTCGTGTACTAAAATCAAAATTACGACAATAAAGCAGTTCGAAAGAATAGGACATTAAATATGCATTCGATTTAGTATACAAAAATTTAAAAACGAACGTTTCAATTCTCAAATCTAGTTCATTTTATTTAGTTCATTCGAACAGCGAATTAAACACAAACATTTTTTACGGTAAAATTTTTTAATACTTTTACAATTAAGAATTGTTATTAAAAAATTCGATCGATAAAAAGGGAAAATTCTAAAATGTAAACTCCGTTTAATAACGTTTCACGGTTAATGTGCCATAATAACAAAGTTAATCATCAGTAAGACCAAAATTAACATGAGTTGTTTTTTTTTGTTTTTTTTTTTTTTGCAGTCTGTTATTTATTTAACTTTGGAATTTTTGAGTTTTCGATTTACATATGAAATAATGGCGGTTTTCAAAGGTGTTGCATAATTAATTTTTTATAGAATCTAAAGAAAATTTTAGATGCCTAGTTATATTACGTGTGCGTATGCGTATGTATATATATACACGTATACATAAATATATATATATACATAAATATATATATATACATATATATATATATATATATACATGGGCGTCGCCAGCGGGGGGGCAGGGGGAAGCTGCCCTCCCCCTGGAGCCTTGAAACTTTTTAATCGACTGGCCATAATGAATATTCATAGGCGCGTAATCATGAATAATTTGCCAGAAACCCACGAAAATTATGTTTTAATTAAGATTTTATTCTTGTTTAATAAAATATTAAGCCTTTACAACTTATAAATTTTATTTTTTCTATAACTCATATCCTTTTTCTATAATCTTGCCTCCCACCCTAGCCCATCGGCTAGCGACGCCCTTGTATATACATACATATACAAGGGCGGATCCGGAGAGACATTTACGGGAGGGAAATTGTATGACTACGTAATATCTTATACTGTTAGATTTGAGAAATACCCTTTGCTTCATAATGAAAATCAAATAGCGACCTTTATAGAAATTTAAAAATGTTTTAAAAACACATATGCATTACAATTTAATTAAAATTTTGTTTTATTTTTAGGTGAAAAATAAAAAAAATTATATAATTCTAGCTAAAATGGTAGTTTAGATTTTGAATAGTAAATTACTAGAAAGAATAGAACGATAGTATTTTATTTCTTTTTTATTTTTATTTATTAATCCGATCCGAATTTTTTGTCCGCGAGCAAGTAAAAAAAAAATACACATACATATTTCTCATTGAACTATTTTCATTTACATTGCAAAATAAAAATTAAAAATACATAAAAAAGACAAAAGATCGACGACAGTTGCATTTAAAACAGAATAAAAACGGAACATTAATAGTTTTACTAGAAACCAGTATTAAATATTAGTTCTAATTAAATCCATAGGGAACGTTTATACAAATCTTTTATTGTACAAATTACGTTTTTTTGTTGTAACAAGTTTTTTCATCGAGTTTTTGGTTCTTGGGGAGGGGGTGCCCTCTATTTCTCCCCTGGCGGATTTGCCACTGATATATATATATATATATACATGAGGGCAGGGGGCAGCTGCCCCCCCCACCGGAGCCTTAAAACTTTTTAATCAACTAGCGATAATGAGTATTCATAGGCGCGTAATCATGAACAATTTGCCAGTAACTCACGAAAATTGAATATTGATTACCCCGGAGGAATCTGGCGTAGCGAAGACATTTGAGGGAAAGAACTAAAACCTTACTATATTTAAAAGAGTGTCATCTGGCTTAGTAGATCAAGGTAAACTTAATTTCACTATTCCCGACACGCTGTCAAGATTATGAAGTGCACTTTGTCGCTATGTGGAACGATTAAACTATCGATGCACAAAAACGATTATAGAACTAAGGGCGGTAATTGTTAAACTATCGAAACATTAAACATTTACACAAAACTGCGGGGGCAACGGCCCCTCCGAAAAATATATATTATATCAGTATGTATAACAGTTTTATCTAATAAAAATCCAAGAAAATTAAACGAAAAGCTAAATTAATGCGGAGATCGTTTGAATTGATAAAATTCAATTTTTTAACCATATTAAATGTTATGTCGTCGTCACAAAAATAAAACAAAGTGACCACCCGACCGAGAAAACAAGAATTTCGGATAGTTGGAAAAACAATAAAAATTTGACAAGAGAAAATCATTTAAAGCAAAAAAGGAAAAACGTTTATAACACATGTATGTCACTTGATAATTAAAGTTTCTTTTTATTTATATAAAATATTATCAGTAGCGACAAAAAAACTCTTTCCTTTTTTTATGAATCTCTATATAGTCCTCTCTATGTATAGGGATGATTTATCTTTTTGCCTCCCCTGGTTGTGATTTATGTTTTTGTACGCCGCTGGTTGTGAAACGTTGGCACGCCACTGGGCTCTTATCAATTGTTATGTCAAACGCTACTCTTCAGAATATTGTAAATGTTTAAGATATTCAGTTATAATTTACAACATCGGGAGAGATGATAAATAACAGTGATAAGAATTTTACTATTCACCGATGTTTACGAAACGTTTCGTCAGATGAGTAGTTGACCACCACACACGGTAATTCGAATAAAGTATAGTTTGGAAAATTAAATCTCTCCACTGAGCAGCGAAAGTTTTACGATGTTGGACGCCTTTTACTATTTGCCTGTGGACAACGGACCTCCTTGTCTTCCATACACAATCAGGAAATCGCTCGAAATATTAAACGTGACTGTATGCATTAAATGGATAATTTAAAAAAATATAAGCGTTTTTCTAAGAACACTGTAATTATTTAAATTAATTATTTACAAGGGTAAAAATGAGAAATTCATTTCAAATTAAAACAAACATGAACTGCATACATTATAAAGGCACAATGATATTTCAGTGTTACCCCGAGATGCTTTACGACAAGTATACAACAAAAGGCTTACGTTAAAAAAAAGAGTATACACGTTAGATGAAATTTGAAACAAACAGGAACAAGATAAACAAAGAAACGTACGACAGCGGATGAATAATTCAATAGCCGAACACATAATAAGTTTTTGATATCTTTTCTATTTCCTTTACTGAATAATTTGTTTAGTTATTTATACTGTGAAACGCATGCTTTTGACGGAAGGGAGGAATATATATATATGTATATATATATATATATATATATATATTTCACTGTCATTTCGACGAGGAGACACGAAAAATAGGAGGATGCGGAAAAGCGGCCAGAAATTTTCCTATATATGTACATATATAGCGTTAATTTTTCAAAATGCATTTAATAGTACGTGTGAAAAGTAATAAAAGTAACAACGGTTAGGAGGAACCATTACATACTAACATCTCTTAAATAGAAGGTGATCTCTAAGTTTTCACTGAACGAATGATAGAATTCCGGGTAGAGTTCCAGCACATCCAACAGATCATCGCGATGAATTTTATGCAAATCGCAGTAGGTCAACGCTCGAACGTTACAGGAAGATTTGCCGATGGTCGCGTGTTTGCAAGGGTTCTCGCCGAAGATGTCGTCTTTACCTGCGCCAGATGAAGAAATCACGCGATCAGACAAGTTAAATCCGAGTTTCAACAACGCGAATCAATTTGACGTAAACTATTTCGCATACCTAAAATCGCCATTACCACGTCATCCCTAAGAATTTCTATCGAACCGCGTGATATAAAATACAACGATATTAACACGTCTCCGCGATGAACTAATGTGTCTCCCGGTGGAGCGTGAGTAGTTTTAAATTTCAACGATAACGCTCTGCAATAAATGTTCAAAAAGTAATTAAAATTAAAATTAAAATTAAAATTAAAAGTAAAAGTAAAATTAAAATAAAAAGTAAAATTTCATTTAACTGTCTATCATTATTATTATTGTTATTATTTTTTTTTTTTTTTTAAACAATATAATTTATTCTAATATTAAACTAATTTTCTTTCATTCTGTTTTTTTTTTGTAATATATTTATTTCATGTCGTCCAACCGAAAGGTTATTTGCGGACAATTGATTATATTTAAAATAAAACTTTAAAAATTATTTCAAAAAAAAAACCAAAAAAAAAAAAAACAGACTTTTATTAAATTTAATTTAATAAAACCTGAGGCAGCCGGGTGATGCGCCACTGAAAGCAGTACAGTTTTTTAACAGGTTCCGATTTAAATGTAAACATATGTCTGCTTGCAAACATTCCGGGAATGCTTTCAATACGCTATTCATGTCGATTCCATTTGTAAACGTCCAAGCGTGCTGTTAACATACGAAACATACATTCCGACAACAGATTAATAACTGAGAGGCAATTAGTAAAAATGTTTTTCCCGTTTAGTTTAATTTTTTTTTTTTTTTTGGTGAAAAATGTTTAAAAAGAAGGTGAACAAATAATAAACGAAAAAAGCACGAGAATCGCAGAAAATAAACATAAACACAACTGCGTTTAGGAAAGTATAAATCAGAGTTTAAAATTAAACAAAGTACGAAATAGTTACATAAACAAATACAAAAATGATGTATCATTGAGCGAGTTTTAATTCTATGCAAAAGCTGCTACTTTTTTTATCTGTACTTTTCTTTTTAGCCTTAATAATGTGTGTACGTTATTTTTAATATATAGGTGAAATATTTTAAAATTCATCATGAATTTGAAAATTTTTTGTGGTAACCAGAAAAAAAATAATATATATATATATTAAAAATAATCCGATTGCTATTGGTGTTTTAAAGAAGGTGGGGTTTTTCGAATAAAAATTAAAAAAGAGAAACATGAAAAGCGATTTTTATGAATTTTTAAGAATGAAATTTTGAAATATTTTTTGCGTTTAAAAGTAAACAATTATCTGTTTACTTGGTTCATATTTAAAGAGGCAGTGACAGGAAAAAATAGGGATTTATTGCATAAAATATATGATGTGCAAAATGTAATTTTGCTGCAACTAGGCAAGTACGTAGATGCAGTACTGGTTAATAATTTCTTCCTAATATGTATATCGTTTTAAAATTGGTTTATTCCGTAAAGTTTTTCTGGCGTTTAATGTAACGTCGACTCAACTAATTAATGTGTGTGTCTATCCTGAGTTTGATGATGATGCTGAGTTTAAAATTTGCTTCTGTAACGTCACGGTACCAAAAAAAAAAAAATGTAATACATACAAAGTGCATTTTTCGTAAGATGTCCGAATCGAAACTATGCGACAACTGGAAAATTCACACTAATCGAAAAAAAATCTTTTAAATTTGTGAACAAGTTGGAACGATTTTCATTCTAAAATATGTCATCATCATCAAGTCCATTGTCCTACGTAAGGACGTGGTGACATCATATTCGTGTTACCGCGTTTCCTTCCATTTATTTCGATCTATTGCTACGTGGAATACTTCTGATCTGACAATATGTGTACATACGTGTTAATCAGTCAAAAGTATAATGACATTTTTCCCATTGTTTTCAGCTATGCGTTTTGGCAACCAGAATCAAACGCCTTCATGAACTATAATTACTTTTCTATAACACATAAAAAGAATTAACTCCCCCCCTCCCCCCCGGACGTTGTCTGAAATATAGTTTGATTAACGTTGCGAGCTTTTTTGTGAGTTAAAAAAAAAATGGAAGTTCGAAAAACATTTATTGACCACAATATTCGTATTTTGAAAATGTAGATATTATGCGATAAAATTTTTTTCATTTTCAGTTGTTTTCATTTTTTTTTGATTTAGAAAAAAGCACGTTTGTAGGTATTGCGAGTTATTTTTAATGCTAAAAAATAACTTGCAGTACTTAGAGATTTGATCACTTGTGTTACAGGAGGAAATATAAAATTATAAATGAATATTTCAGGAGATGATTTTATTGTTCAAAGGATGAAATTTTATATATTACAAATATATACATATATATTATATATATATATATATATATATATATATATATGAGAATAGAGGTGGTGGAAGCGTCTGCAATAACTACTGGAGAATTTCGCTACTCTCAACTGTAGGCAAATTATTTACTAGAATAAAATGCTTCTTAATCGCATTGCGCCAGTTCTAGAACGCCTTTTCCCTGAAACTCAAAATGGATTTCGCACTCTGGTCGCGATACAATTGACTCGATATTCTTGTTAAGAAGTTGCAAGAAAAATACCTCAAAGTAATTAAGGATCTTTATATCGCATTCTTATTGATATATGCAAAGGCTCTGATTGAACATAGGTAAAAATATTAATGAAATACATGGAGAAAGTGGGCAGCCCAACCAACATTTATCCCAATATGCTTTCCCTATTATTGCATGAAAATAGTACAAGCATTGTATACAAGAATATAAATCTGAGCCATTTCGGTTAAGTACAGGAGTCAAACAAGGCTATGTTTTGGCTGCCACACTATATTCTCAATGTATATGACAACCTTCGTACAATCAGTTGCACTAATGAAGCTGAGGTCTATGGACAGTAGATTTGACGATAGATTGTTTAACCTGAAAAAGTTTAAAACAACTTTTTTTCCGAGTGTTTCCGAGTAGGTATTTTTAATTTTCACTATGCGGATGATTGTGTGCCGTGGTAGCGCAGCATTCACCGCAAGAACTACCCAGGACATTATCAAGATTTACGGGAATTTTTGCCTAACCATAAATAAGAAGAAAAACAAGTTGCTTGTACAGCTATAAGTAAAGAGCAGAGTGAGCCCGTAAGAAAACATAAATAATGCAGTAATAGAACAAGTGTGGATAATTTTAAATATCTGGGTAGCATGTTAAATTGCGAGATAAAAACTGGATAACGAGATAAGATAAACAGCAGAATTCAAGTGGCTTCCGCTGTCGTAAATAAACTGAACGGGAAAGTCTTCAGGAACAAAAACACGTTCTCCTGCCAATCAAACTAGCCATTTATAAATCCGTCATTACGGCTCAGACTCCGTATAAAAAGAAGACACGGCGAACGTTGGAAGCATTTCACCAACGAGTATTGCGCAGAATACTCTGTGTTTGCTGGCAGAATATGTCTTACAAACTGCAAAGCTATACACAGGAATTGCTCTATAGAAACTGTTTGTTCGGTGCATGTGATCAGAATGGACGGTGATAGGCTCCCCAAGAAGCTTTTTTTGTGGTCAACTATCGGATGGCAAATGTCGCATTGGATGTCCTCGTCGCTGGTGGTACAATGTGCAAGTAATACTGAAGTATTGCGAATTAAATCCCAAGGAATGTGAGAAACTGGCAGTAGGCCGCATAAGTTGGAGCGATCAGGTTGCGCCCGACAGGAGGAATCGAAATCGTCTATTCAGTTCCGTCGGAATCGATTCCGTTAACGTCGACGTCTTCGTATGCGACATATTTGGAATGGGGATATTCAATTGTGCAAAACATTATGAAAGCCCAGCTTTCTTTCTGATACATATATACATATATGGATTTCTGAAAACCGCGTATTTTGTGTAAATGATGTAATAACTTGTTTCTGTTTTAACGTATTGCGTGTATGACAGAGTGATCAGTTCGTATACACATTACAGCGATTATAACTCTGTCTGTGGACGAAGAAGCTAATATCAGATTCAAGACTAAGACGTACGTACTGAAGCGGATATACTGAGAAGAAAGAATTTAGAGCTTTAGACAAGGCCAAAAGTTTCACCAGTAAATTTATTTTTAACTGAATATCTAAATAGCGAGGAACTAATTGTAATGGCGAATTAGTTTCTGCATTCCAAATACGAAATTGCCTCTACGTCCCGGTTTTCGAATTTCATCTATATATAAATAGGCAAGGACAAAACAGTTCAGTACCTTTTTTTTCTCTGTTTATTAGCCGATTTTCTCCCACCCCCGCCCGTTTAGTAGCTACGGACGATCTTTAGTGTTAGCAGTACAAAAATATTTTGGAAACAGTTATACTTTTTTTTTCTTATTTAAATAAAAAATAAATACAAAAAAAAAAAAAAAGGAAAAATGAAATCGCTATAGCCAGTAAATCTGTTCTTATTAAAATGCTTTAATTTTTCTTAATAATCATCATTATCGGCTTTTTTACAGTGTATCAAATTTTACAGTGTCGTCATTTAATAAATTAACTGTTATTTTATCGAATTTATTTTTTATTCAATTATAATGGTACTGAACTGTTCTTTTTATTGTAAGTACATATAAAAGTGTATGTTCTCAGATACGCGTACAATGTGAACACGAATGTATAAGAGTAAAAAAGAGAAAATTCTGAAAATATTGTGCATAAATGTTTTCCTCAAATTTTTAATAATAATTATGGTCGAATTTCGTCCAGTGGGCGACAACAACACTAGTTTTAATAAATAAACATCCTACCTGAAAATATTCCTCCAATCGTTGACGCAGAGGATTGGGAATTTGATGAAAGCGAATAAATTCTCTTACTCGGAGCATTTGTGTGTGATACCTGGCCGTTCCGGAGTATAGCCTTTGAATAATGGCCGATACGTTACCAAATATACTGGCGTACATTAGAGCTAAACAAAACATGATATTGTCAACAACATCCGAATCAACAGACTTTGATGAAGCACATCGATTAAATTAATTATTTTACACGATGACACATCTGTGTATTCATTTTACATAGTTCGTATAGTATATTATGTGTGTGTGCGCGTGTATGAATCAGTGGCGAATCCAGGTCTGGTACTTATAGCTATGCGGCGAAGTAGTACCAAAGCAAACTGAAAAAGAAAGAAATCTGTCGGTACTTATCTGATTTTGAATTAGCTAAAGAAGCAGTTTTTGGCTTGCCAGTAAAAATCTCAGAAGCCGCTATTTGAGCCTGCAGAGAATAATGCTTATAATTAGTCTAGCGCGGGCAGAAGTAGTTGAATTCTGATTTTATGATCTGCTTGTCTTTCATGTTTTTCGTTCTCGCCCCGGGCGCTCTGAGTACTTCTCAACATTTTTTGAGTCAGTGACCAAAAGCGCACCACTGAGAAATAAACAGCTAATCAGGTACCGAGCGTTTAACTGACCAAGTATTTTCTACTTTGGCACAACGACTTATTGCGTATTTCTTCTTTTTTTTTTTGACCTGAGAAATCCTCTATACGATTGAATATCTCGTATGGTTTTGTCACCATTGCAGTTATATGGATCGCGGTGACCACATTGTTATTACACCTGTATCGATTTTTCTATTATAGTGTTGGTCCATAGTCGTGAAAATTCAGCAGCTGTTTCTAAATAGGCTTCGCGAAATATTTCACTAGCAAAAATCTGTCTCAGCCATGACAAATAGAAAAAATTGGTGTACAGAAACGGTAGTGAAGCGAAATTTGACCGGCGATTTAGAAAAGTTTGCTAATGTAAGCGGATTCATTTTTAAACAGATTTCTTAATGTGACTCTGTAATTGTCTTCGAAGTGTTTCAATTTCTTTTTTTTTTATTACAAGACGAAAGCGTTCAATATATTTCGCTTTATAATTCTTAAATTAAAGTTACTTATCCTTATTTGATTTATTTTTCTTCAAATTATTATTATCGAATGTTCGCGTAAATAATTTTGTATTTATATATAGATACTTTTTTTTTACCTATCCTGGGCGCGCCAGCGGCCTTGACCCAACAACAAGATAATTCAAGAAATAAAACTAAATAGCCAGGCGGTCAGAGATGTAACTCACACAAAGGACAGCAGCAGCAGCCGCGAAACAACTGAAGGCAATGGGATGGAAAGGATGTAGGTAACGTTAAAGGGAGTAGGAAAATCCAAAGCTAAAAGCTGGGCGTATGGAGTGTTCGTTAAGGAATGCAGAACATTCGAAAAATTTGAGTCACAAATACAAGTAGGCAGAAAAACGAAAACAAGAAGAAGGGAGTAGAGAATGGTTGATCCTGGGAGTCTAATTAAGGAAATAACAGTGGAACGACGACAGACAGGAATAGAATGAAACCAAGGCAGGAAACGAGGAAATGGTTGAGTAAGACGGTAATATGGATAATGATTAGAGAATAAAGATAAGATACATGTTTAGCCAAAGTCTGGCGTGATTAGAGTGTGATAGAGAAAGGATGTGTGAAGAAGAAAAGAGTCGAGGAAAGGAGCAATGCGGGCGGCTGAGCGAGCTAAAGAATCAGCTGAATGTCATTGCCCTCAATATTGGAATGACTAGGAACCCATAGAAAGTCTATGAGAATGTAACGGGACGAGAACAAATAGAGAGAGAATGATATACCGTCAGGGGAATAAGAGGGAGAAGAGGAGATGGCTCGAAGAATGCCTTTAGAATCGGAAACGATCAGGAATTTGATAGTGTAGATTTTTTTAAATTTTATCTAAATTTAAACATAAATTTTCCTGAAATAAATTTAATTTTTTTTTAATTTTTTATTTTGCGAAATTTTTAATAAGAAGTTGTGGTTCTTTATCTTGTTTTTGTATAGTAGTATGGTGTGTTTGATGATTAATCCGATTTTAGTTGGTTTTTTTTCGTCACGAAAAAGAACCAGAAAAAATTCAGGAGATTCGCCACTAATATGAATGTATATTGTATTGTTTTGTTTTTTTTTTTTGGGGGGGGGGCATACTTCGTGAATTTGTTACTTTTGACAAGATTTCGATGATTATTTTTCATCATATACTGTAAACCAAACTAGTGTTATTAAGAAGTAAATGAGGGGGAAAAAAGGATAGAAAACACAAATTCACATGTAATTTGTTTTCCGTCTAGATGTAAAGTTTAAATGTAGCAGTTTCACATTCAAATAGTATTTGCTACATGTAACAGAGTTAATGGGTGGTGTAATTTTTTGAACAAACGCCGAGGTTTTTACATGTAAACTAATATATTTCGATATTACAGTCTGCATTTAGATGCTTCGAAGAGGAATATAATTAAATAACAAGCACGAAGTAATATTGTAAATATTGTAATACTTCGTGCTTATATTAATGAATCATATAGTGGAATTATAACAACCGTAGGGATTATTTAATTAAATTATTAGAATTTTAAAAACACCGACTTTGTGGAATTCGGTAATAAAAATACTGAGAATTAAATACGCAAGATGAAAATTATTTTAAACAAAAACTATCCTATCCATTTGTGCCTGTTTTACGTATTAAATCTTTCCCTTAATTTTGTCTCTTTATCCGGTTTGGAATTTAATTTCATGACATGAACGAAATTCAGACATCATCGGGAACATGTATAATAAGAACGCCATCACTTTTCGCTATTTGTCAATTAATTTAAACCCGGGCCCCGGAAAAGTACAACTTATTTTTCTATTTTGAAATTTTCAAATGCGCATGTTTCGCTCAGCTGGCGCTCTGATCCTAAATTATTGCTATCATTGTGGACCGATTAAAGTCGATTCGCACGCGCCTAGCTTTAGCTAATCGATAGATCTGAATTCAGACCCAACTTTAGCTAACCCGTAGGTCTGAATCTAGACCTTTAGCCAATAGATCTGAATTTAGATAGATCGAATTTAAGGAGACTTTCTTTCGTCATCAGCTACTTTATTAATTTAAGCAGAATTTGTATAGGAGAAATATTATTCAAGGGGAATGAGATTAAAAATGACCAAGACAATTTGTGAAAAATTATTTCTTTTAAATTAGAAAAAAAAAAACAAAAATACGAAGAGACATTAAAATACGAGCCGGGCTACTCTATCTGGTTACTTACATCCGACTAGCATAACGATGATGGTAAATACTTTTTCGTTGTCCGTGTTAGCAGCTACATTGCCAAATCCGACTGACGTTAGACAACTAAATGTGAAATAGAGCGCAGTTATGTATTTCGACTGAAAATAAGGAACAAACACGATTCGTGCATAGGTTAGAACGAGTTGATAGAAAATAATTTCATTACACGCCGGATAATTCGATTTTCATAATTCGATTAAGCGCGGTATAACATATATCATATATCATACACATAGTATGTTTAGAAAGTAATTTACACACGAACCTTAATATTAGGTCCACCGACGTCAAGCTTGGTGGTCTCATTTAACACGTAGTACTCTTGAGTATCGTTAGCTAATACGTCTAACCAACCAACTCTGTGAGGTAGATGAGGTCGTTCGGTTACTGCAATTGCATACCTGTGTGTGTGTGTATCAAAGGATAAAAAAGTTAGCGACCAATCATTTACGACAGAGAAAAATTCTACGATCGAATATTGTTTGAAAACGGTTACTGAAGTTTTGTTTTGTCTTTTTTTTTTTTTGTTTTTAAAGTTTTATTCATGCGCAGAAGTGAGAAGTATTTTAATTTTTACATTACCGTATTCTCCGGAAGAAAAGGCAATCTAATTTAGTTGCTTAGTTACGATCCAGCCGCAATCCCGAAACTTAAAAATATATCGAGAGCAAATGTTTCCGCTTTAATTCGATTTTTTATTAATTAATTAATTACCACCGTTGCTCAATTATTGTATAATAATGAATTAAGCGAAAGAATAAAATGAAATCTGTAAAGAATTACGTTTTAAGATGTGTACATGGCTTTCAGCTAGTGTTGGATACGACTACTCCTTTGTTTTGTTAAAAATATCGATTATAAAGCTAATAAAATGTTTATTAGGGTAAATATATATATATATATATATATATATATATATATATATATATACATATATATATTGTTGTGAAACCACGAATGCTGGTGTGGTTATTTAAGAGCGATTTATTATAATTAAAAAACCAAATAAGAAAAATTAACGTAAAATCTGTCTAGGTTGTTCTCTGTGTTATCTTTTCAATTATAATTTAATTCTTAATAGTGCATTCATGCGGGAAAGTAACGTAATTTTAAAGTAAATAACAATGAAAACAGATAATCAATGTAAAATCAATAATTAAGGAATTTCGCACTTGTTGCCCGCAGATGAGACGGAAATTTTGAACTGAACACTTTCGGAAATTAAAGTAACAGAAATCTATTATTATTATTATTATTATTATTATAAAATGTTTATCTGCGATTAAGTAGCTACACTAGCCGGGTTCGGGGTTGAACAGCGGCGAGATCACATGCATCGACTGGGGTAAATTTGTCTGCCTCTACAGTTTTGTGTTGTCTATGTGCTGCCGGACGGTGTGATCGCTGTTTATTCGCTGTGAACGTAGATTTACCGTTTGAGGTCAGTATCATCGTCGTTTTATCGAGTGTTCTTGGAAAGTAGTTTTTTTTGTTATTGAGTCGTTTTGACGGCTCTGGCGCCCGAAATTAAGATGCCTGTGTAGTACGAAGAAACAGGGTTGTTGAAATCAGTATTTCAGTTAAGGAAAGGTTACAACAAATGTCGCCATCGAATAGGGACCCGATTTGTCCGATGTAAGGACCCCTGAAAGATATATCGGTTGATCTTCAATTGAGTAGAATAGTGGTAGAAAACATCAAGCAGAAGAAAGAAAACGTATCATCGGGTAAAGCATCAGAACGCAGCACGCTGAATTAACATCGGAGGATCCTTAACAGAACTGATAAGCCAAATTATTTTTTTTTACGTATTCGTTTATATGTATATATATTTGTTTTTGGTTTTGTCTGTCTCTGCTTTTTTTCATTTTAGATAAGTCTTTCAATAATCATTTCAGCATAGGAAAATCATATTAGTAGCTGTTTGGATAATAATAAATACAAAAAAAAAAAAAAAATAAATAAATTATTAATAATAATAATAATATATCTGTACAAATAGTAATAATTATATCAATATGAATGGGGACAGTATAACTGGTGATAACATGCAGGATATGACAGATGAGGAGGTAAATAATGTTAATGTAAGACGTGGTACATACGAGGACAATTTTGAAGAGGTCCTAGAAGTATGCGAGTCACCAGAAAGGTTGGCTATACAAAATATTACAATGTCTTTCTGTCACGATCCTCATAAGTCGGAAGAAGGACAAGGTAAATTACTGGCAATGATGTCGACACTAATTAAAATGTCAGAAGTAAATCACACAAAATTAGAAATAAATCAAAAAAATTTAGGAAAAGATATATTGGATATAAAAAAAAACTTAAAACAACTATCGCTGAAATCAAAAAAAGAGATAACAGAGAAGTTTCACAATAAGTTAGATAAACAGAACTTAGAAATTCATAAAAAAAATAGATAATAATAAAGTTGAATTTAATAATAGATTTCAGGAATTAAGTAAAGCAATCATTCCGAAACATAGGATTAATACGATGATTGAACAACAGGAAATGAAAATTCATTCAAAAATAAACAACTTGCAAGAAGGAAAAAATGATTTCACAAAAATAAATTCGAATATTAGAAATGAAATAAACACCGTTAAAAAATCAGTAGATGAGGTTAAGAAAGATTTAAGTCGAGACCAGACTTCAGTAGGAATAGGTAAAACAGATGTAGCGACTACGTGTAAAGAGCGTGGAAACCTTGATCTGGGAAAGACGTTAAGAGGTAAATGCAGTTCGAAACATTCAGATTGGATACATCATTTACGTGGAGTTGAGCATTGTATGAATTTGATACCAAACACGGTAACAAAATGCATTCCGCAGGAGATAATGTATGCCGGAAAAATTTCTGATGTCATTAGGGCAGTGGTGATATTTCCGGAAATAAACGCTACAGAAAGATCTATAAGGAACTGGTAGAGCTGGCTGAAGAAAGATTAAAGGCATCTAACTTACAGAAATTAAAGAAAAGTAAAGAACAAGCTCAGCTTAAAAGTTATGCTTTAGGTGACCGAGTATACATTAAGAACCACATTCTGTCGAATCGTTCGAAGAAACGGATGAAAAAATTAGAACTGCTCTTTGAAGGGTCTTACAAGATTGGCAAGATCTTAGGAACCAGTGCATACCTTATCGTAAGTTTAGACTGCACAGTGACAATCGGACATACGTAATGCAGTTGATCTACGACCGGCATCTAAGAGTATCGATTTCCCTTAGTGGGGAATCTTGTCATATGTAGAGGTGCGCGTATTTATAAATGGTTTGGTGTTCTTTGTTTTTGGGGTAAAAGAAAAAAAAAAAAAAATAAATAAAATTATATAGTAAATTATTATAGTTCTATCGTTGTCAATCATTGGAAAGTTAGGTAAAATTAAAAGTAATTTCTAGATTTTACATCATGTCGATATTTTTGTTTCTGTTTCCTTGTTTGAATAATATCGTAAATGTGTATAATACGTTATAAGTCGTGAGGTAAATTGATCATTCTGGTTTGGTTCTTATGTGTTTCTGTTTTTTTTTTTGTTTTTTTTTTTTTGGTGAAGGTGTCTATACGGCTGCAGTCCTAGAGCTCCTACCTTGTACTGTGCGGGGAGTCTAGAGATGGTTGCAGGAATAGGATACAAATTTTTTTGGTGTTTTTTCGTGGTAGATAAGTGTTTCCTGGTGTGCCAGTGCACGAATTTTTGTTTTGTGGTTGTGATTTTGTTGTTGTAACTGCACCCAGGAAAACGAAAGGAATGAACCTGGATCAGAAATGGTCGTTGTTGTGTTTAAAATTTTTTTGCATAATAATTATAAAATTAAAATATAGGATGTTGATTTCTGGTTATGAATTTGTAAGTTTATATATAAATATTTTTGTTTAAAACCCTGTCTTCTGGAGCTCGATCTCAAATTCAGCAAACTATTTATGCGATCTTATGTAAAGCAGGTCGGAGGAATATCCTCGGTAAAATAAGTTAGTCTAGGCTATTTTAGTGTGATTCGTGTCTTTAAGCGTAAATATTTAATTATATTTATAGGTTCTTATTAAAAAAAAAAAACTCGAGTGTGTAGATATATTGATGTGTGAAATTTGTAAATAGGTTAATTGTTTTTTTGTATCTGGATGATGGCTCTTTTGGCCGTTGCGTTAGGAGTTTTTGCTTCGCGGCTGCGTTGCTGAGGAGAGGTCAGGACTGCACTTGCTGTTCGCGTGCAATTGATTCCGTGGCTTTGTTTATGCGCTTTAATCGTCTCGGCAATTATGGCTACTTCTCGTATTTATTTTAATATATTATATTATTCTCCGGTGATGAACAACATGTTAGAGTAGTGTGGGCTCTACTTGATTGTAGGGTGGCCACGTTATCCTAAAAGAACCAAGCATAGGTGGGCTTCACTTGATAGTGCTTGTGGCCATGTTGCTCCGGAATCGTTGGTCGTACATATCGCTGATTGACGTGCAATTACGGTGGATTGCTTGGACAGGGTGGACACTACTTAAGTGTAGATATGGCCATGCTGGTTGAGCGGGTTTCTGAGTAACGGAACGCAATGAAACTGCGTATGTATGGTTTCACAAGTTGTTCAGGAGGTTCTGCGCGCTATTACTGAGCCGTTAGGTCTGTGGAAGAGGGAAGACCAGCCGAGACGAGGGTGGTGGTAAATAGGGTGTTGTGTTCAGTTCACGGGAGCGGGGTGTAGGTTTCGACTCACAGCATTGTTGGTTATAAGTAAAGAGATAAATAAAAAAAAAATAATCATCAATAATATATTGTATTTTTTTCAAAATTACGCTGGATAACGTTAAAGAAGTAATATAAGAATAGGAACGATAAAATCAATTAATTGTGAACGTCGTTTATCGAATTAAAAGTGTAAATAGTCGTGTCGTATTATTAATATAAATAAAATATAAAAAAAAAAACAAACAAATAAATAAACAAAGATGATTTGAACATCTACTGATAACATTAATAAGTAGTGGTATAGTAACAGCATACTTCTCGTATGCGTGTATGAGTTATCTGTTTCTATTGTCTTATATGTCCGTTTGCTTAGAATTACGTGATTAGTCATTTGTAGTCGTTAATGTTTTTTTTATTAAATGTGCTGTTTTATTGCGTGTATTTATGTATATATCTTAAATAAAAAAAAAAAAAAAACGACCTCCAACCAAAAGTCATAGCCATGTGTGAAAACGAATATATCTCTTTTTGCAGAATCTATTTTAAAATTTAGCTAAAAAGCCTCTTTTTTTTTATTAGGTAATTTAAATTTAACCCAGGGGGGAGTTTTAACCCCCCCCCCCGTGAAACTAAGGTCTATGCCACTGATCTAAATTAATATTAATGATCTCGGTAGGTTAGATGCGCCGCGTCGTCAAAATTTTTTTCTAACTAAAAGTAAGAAATTTCACATTAGATTTTGGTCGGGTATGTACCCTTCTTCTTTTACCAATGATAACTTCTTCTACCTCTCAATTCAATCTAACTTTCCTACTAATTCTTGGTTCTCAGAATTCCCTTCTTTTTCACGTTCTGCTATTGTCCATATTATTCGCCTACGCTTCAATCACACTCTATTGCCCGCTTCCGGTTTTTGTCTCTCTTTGGTTTCCTCTCCTTATTGTGTCCTCTACATCTTGATGAAGTATTTATCTGTGATGCTAATCATATTTTCTTTGAGGACTCTGCTCTTTCTGCGGAACACTCTTCCCTTTATTTACTCCTTTTAAAGGAAACGCTTCCTGCTTCCTACTGTGCTTCATATATACTGTCCATTCCGTCTCAGTCTGTTGTTCCTGCCATTGGTTCCTTGATTTCTGCCATTTCCGATCGAATCAAGTTTTAATTAGTTAACCCTTCTTCCTATTGTTTCTGAGTGAGGTCCCTGGTTGAAGAGCCCCCCCCCCCCAAAAAAAAATCGAGCAAAATGGTACACATACTTCACTAAAACTTCTCAAGAAAACCTCTATGATAATGCAAGTAAAGGATCATCGAGTGACAAGCCGGTTGACAACCGACGGCGAAGCGATCAAATGCGAACCACGACATGAGAAGCAGCCAGAACAGGAGTCGCTGGAGACAAGTAGTACTTGGAACATTAAACAGTTATTGCGCAAACGACTATGAAGAATGAAGAATAATATGCCATTAATAATAATAAATATATGGAAAAATCAATCGACAGTTGCATATGATTAAAATAAAACATAGGCTAATGACACTAAAAAAGATATTATTATAACAAAAAATTATTTACGATAGACAATCATTAACTGCAGCAGGAAAATGCTAGATTAATAAATTTAAAATTATGAATATACAAAATTATCCGAGAATAATCCATTTTATACGATAAAATTATTATTAAATTGTCATCTAAATAATAATATTTATTCTAAGTAGATTAAAAGCCAAATAAGTTTTGATTGTAATAATTAATTAACATCTTGGTAATGTACCGCTCATCGAAACTAGTGTCGATGTTTATTTAGTATTTTTTAATATGATTTGTATGTTTTTTGAATAATAATTTTTTACGATAGTTTTATTATTTATTTTCGGCATAATGTTGCGAATTGATTATTCTATGAAAAATATATGTCTATATTGCCGACAGTATTGCATTTGACTTTATATAAAATAGCTATTCTTATTTACTCTTTTGGCGGAATTTCCTTAAACGACGGTAACACGCAATTACCTAACCAGACCTACTGAAGTGCCGGCATTAGCTAGCTATCGTGTGGCCTAGTTGATCAGTTAATTGTGTTTCGTTCGGTGCTGCACATTGCAACTTCTAAAAGTTTCACTGATACTGGATTATATAATGCTCAGAGTTGACGCGTCCAAAAATAAACAAAAATAAAAATGGCGGTATTAATATTATCATTTCTAAGTTAGACGTTTCTTTCGTTTTTTCCCGCCTGTCATACGTAATGAAATGATAAATACTAAAGTGTAATGTAAATAAATTCCAACTATTAATTTACCAACTCCAGTTTCAGATATTACTCATGCATAATCATGGCAGTGTTTATATAGTACGAGTAGAATAACGTAAAATGTCGCTCGTCGAACGGTTGTGTTCGTAATATTTCGTTACCGGAAGAAAATTCGTGTAATCAAGTATGAAATATGAAACAACTGTTGAATATTCCACGAACCGTTCTACGCAAAAGTTGACGTGCAATATTGAGCAAAGTTCTTTTTCATGCAGTACAGGTTGAAAATTCAATTAACATGATTATTATACGGTTCCTTTTCGCGGCACCATGTCATTCGTTCAAAGCCTGCCGGAAGTATATCTGAACTTCACACATTCTGCTACGTGTCATTATCATTTTCCGTGACGTAGAATTTATCTCTCACCAGCGACTTTCAAAGCGCTTGCTATCGATTGAAGCGCCCGGCTTTCCTATATTCGTTCTTCCTCGGGATGTTATCTATTTGGTAAGATGGGGTTGTTTTTAAAAATCGTTATTATACTCTCATTTTCAGACCGGCTGCTATTTATAGAGCTGGTTGCATAATTAATTAAAACTGATTATTCTCGTATCCACAATTTTCGCTATACATAATTACAATAACCGTGCCGGAATGTAGTAATACTACACCCGCACCTCTCTGCCTATGTATATAAATTTTTTTAATAACATAGCCAGTAAATCCGTAATAAAGCTGACGAAATTTTTTACGATAAAACGTAATCATAAGTAGCGGCTTAGTTTTAATGTTGATATTTTATCCTACCGAGATCGAATTATATAGGCTTCAAAAGAAGATAGTGCCTTTGTACCGAAAAAAAACTTTCGCGTCCCACACATCTCGAGGGTAGTGAAATACCCTTGACTACATAGAATGGTGAAAATTGAGTTAGGAACCGCGCAAACCAACAGCTGTCAGGATGTTATAAAATTTACCCAAAATTATTAAATTACGAATCAGCGTGCATTTTCTGAACCGTCTATCTTTTAATTCTGAAGTCAATATTCAAGCTAAGAGCTTTCTCGAATCGATGAAAACATTTTTTTTCCTTACAATAATCCGATTCTCATTCTTCTCCTTCTTCTTCTTCTTTTTCTTCTTCTTAGGGTGAATCCTGGAGCATTGATGGACAATTCTGGCATCTCCGAAACATTATAAAACTACTTCGAAGCTAAAATTGGATTCTGTTTTTAAAGTAAATACCACATGAACTAAACGCTAGATGCCCCGAAAGAACTAATTCTATACTGTACCAATATGAGTTTTCTTTGGTGGCGGCACAAATGCATCAAAAGAGAATTTGAGCAAATAAAGAGAAACAAAATTTTATTAGGTTAAATGATAACGATTAGAGTATTTAAGAAAATACCCAATATATACAGCTCAGAACAGGACATACCAGAACAGGACACACCAGAACAGGACACAACAGAACAGGAGACCGATTAGCAAGTGAAGAGAAGCAAGAGTTACACATTATTTGTCAATGTGAAATATATGATGATCATAGAACAGATTTTTTTAAAAAAATATTACAATTCTATAAGACCATGCCGATAACCTTATTACAGATGGTGCGAGAACCAAATCAGGAACCTGTTTACATTTTGTACCAATACATAGAACTCAGTAATATAATTGTATAAAATGTAATTTATTTTAATAATTCATAAATAATAATAATAAATTAATGAAATATTAAAAAAAATAAATAAATAAATAAGTAAATGAAAAAACAAAATGTTGAATGGCCAAATGGCGAAAGCTAGGCACCGTGGGAAAAAAGAAAAAAACAGACCGATTAAAGAAACTGAACATCATCGAATTATCGGATAAATGCCAATACTGTAATAAAGACTACGAGGAAAATATTAATCGTCTCCTATTGTACTCGATTCCAAAACACAACGAGAAGAACTTATAAATTAACTTAGGAATAATATCACACGCTACCCCGATAAATACAGCATCCATTCTTACAAATCCATTAAGCATGTAAACAGCCCTTTATCAATACTCCTTAAGAAATGCAATATTCAACTTTAAGATTTGAATACTATATGACGACACGTTTAACATATAAACTGGCTAAAAGGTTAAAAGGAAAACCCAAGCTAAAAAAAAAAAAAAAAATAAATAAAAAAAATAAGCAATACGATGAACAATAAAAATAATATATATATATATATATATATATATAAGCAATTCACCGACTAGAAAACAGTTAACATATATATTAAAAACAATTATTAAACCGACATGTCCCGGAGACACTGCTCTCCATAATTATGATGAACATTATTGGAGCAGTTCCAATAATGTTCATCATAATTATGGAGAGCAGTGTCTCTGAAACTTGTCGGTTTAATCATTTTTTGTTTTTATCTTTAATATATTACATTGTTTTCTAGTCGGTGAATTACTTATGTTATTTTTAATAATTTGATATGTGTGTAAATAAGCACTTTATGAACAGTAAAGTTTGAGTAAATGCGAGAAGAGAAATTTGCAAAGCACCTGAAACAGCTATCGGCGTCAATAGTCTGGACGCGGGCTTGGTGTAAATATTAACTTCCACAAATTGTAATTTCCTGGCAACGAGTTAGTTGACTCGTTGGCACGTTCGGCTGTGACCAATGGTCTATTCATTAGTAGATTTCCTGCTCAAACTCTCTACTGTCTTTCTTATCGTTCCCATCACGATTTCTGGACCGGATTCTATCCTTCATTCTTTACCAATCCTCGATCTTTTTACCTTTCTGTTCAGGCCTTTCTTTCCTTTCTTCGTTGATTTAATCTTTTTACCTTAGCCGTTCGATTGTTTCCTCTATAGTTCACCTGCGGTTCAATCATAGTTTGCTTCTGGCTTCTCTTTTCCGTTTTTCTATTGTTCAATCTCTTTTGTGTCCTTATGACCCTTCAGAGCTCAATTATACCTGTTTGAATGCCCCTTTATTTCTTCCGAACGTTCTACTCTGTTAAAGAATATTTTATCATCCTGTTTGTTAGTAACTATAGTATAAAAAATAAATGCTAAAATAACAAACTAATACGTAAGTAACAAAATTAATATAAGAATATCAAAGTTTGATATTCTTATATTAATTTTGTTACTTACGTATTAGTTTGTTATTTTAGCATTTATTTTTTATACTATAGTTCTACTCTGTATTCTAGTCTTCTGCACCTTTTCCTACTCTTTATAGTGTCCACTCCATTCCTGTATTCCCCTCTCTCAATATAGTTCCTTTGTTGGCCTTCTTTACATCATTAATAATCTTTTCCTTATATAATGTATAATTCTTTGCGTTGGGTAAGTTCCACTGTTGACGTGCCCAAAAAATAAAAAAAAAAAAAAAAAAAAAAAAAGACAGTAGCGATCACAGTTAATAAAGTATAAACAGAGAAACGTCGGAAAAGAGTTTCGATGCAAACTTGACAATGATTTCTATACAAAAATACAAGGTTAAGGGCGCAATTAATATCTTTTTATATAACAACGAAGTGTGGTACATGAGCTATAAATACACTGAAAGAAGCGTTAGACACACTCTGTAGAGAAATTAATCACTTCCTGATCTTAAATAATATTTTAAATTTTAGCTTTTAGACGATAATCTTTGTTCCGAAACCTGGACTTGAAAAAAAAAACTACACTGAATAAATATTCCGTCGTTCAGTTTGGTGAATAATATACACGTGAAAATTATGGGAAATCGTACTAAACAGTAACCGTATAATATCAGAAAACCGGTTTGGTTTTAGAATAGAGCGAGTTTGCGCGACCGTTAACAAATTTAGGCACATACCAGATTATGTCAAAAACGGGAGTTTGATGTCAGATGATGTCACGTTTAAATTGATAGGCTACGGATTTCTGCAATGTTTTCATTACTATTAATTATAACGATTCTTACCTCAGAGAGACCTGTTTACTTTTTTTTATTATTTATAAATATGTTCTTTTTGTATTAAATCAAAAGACAGTTAACATCAACCACGGACGTAATGCTACTAGTAGATCCAGCGTAACGCATGTAGCACCAGCAAAACCTGACAGTAGAAAAAACAAACAAAAACCAAAAAAAAAAAGAACCGAACCGACAATTTTTATCAATCGTAATCCATTTAATAGCTACGTTAAAGCAGGAAGCACTCAGTCAGATTGGAAATCGGAAATGTGCGCTAGTCTTACGCTAGAAGGTGTTAACTTTTACAAAAGGAAGTAAAAAATTGTACTAGGAAAACGTAAAGAGAAAAATTTGTTCCGTTTTTCCTGTAAAAAATGTAAAGAAAGGAAAATACTTTTTTTCTTTTTTTCTTTTTTTCTTTTTTTTTGTAACGGTATAAGCGACTAATACTTCTGCAACTCCTCCTCCCGTAAACTATATATTATTCTGTTAAGTACAACCTTAATCAATTTCGAAATAATCGATTTTAAATTACCGAAAATAGAACACTATCATTAGAGATGAACTGATTCCAGCAGCGTCGACTGTTTAGGGAGTCGTCGGAGCCTGCGTTGAAAACATTGTTAGAATAGAATTCGACTCTGACCGGAAGAGTTCAGAAAACGTTCAAAAATGACCCCCAAGTTAAATATAACCGAGCCAGCTACCGAAAAAAAAGCAAAAAAAACAACAAAAAACGTAACATCTTGTGTTTTTAAAAGAATCAGTTTATTTTTTATCAACAGATGTAGAGATGTTTTATTGTGGTCTAATCAAAAAACCGCTAATACACCTTATCACATTGTACGAGAATGGCTCAAAGATCCGCGCTGTTGTCGACGTGCAGAGGGTACAAGACTAAACCCACTGCTGCACTGTGCGTGATATGGGGAGTGCTCCCGCTAGATCTTCTAGTGTGGGAAAGGGCAGCACTTTACTTATCACGGGTGAGACAGAATTCCACCCGGGAATGTTGGTCTTGGATGCGGCCGGTAAGAAGGCGGTGAAAGAGGCAAAACTTCTGGAATAGCAGAGGGAGTGGGATGCGTCACGGACGGCCGACTCGCGTACCAATACATTCCAGATGTCCGGGTCAGAATGGAGAGTAAGTGGCTGGTGCCGACTAAGTATTTTACTTGGGCGGCCACTAGCCCCTTCGGAAGCTATCTGACAAGATTCAGTCTCGACGAAAATCCACCGCCATGCGCATGTGGTTTCCTAACAACAACCGCGGAGCACGTGGTTGACTTCCACCTCGCTGACGTTCCCTTTAGCGTCCCCGGAGGAGCTGAGTTGTCAATCGCACTCCCGGAAACCTTAGTGATGGCTAAGGAAATACTGGGCAGGCCGATCTCAAGTAAAGCATGGTGGCTCGGCAGCGTGAGGGGGTCTACCGCTTGTTGTTCCTTGGCGCTCTCGTCGGCGCGTTCTCCAGCGTCGGAATCATATCTTGCGAACGTTCTCAAGCTAACGAGTTGATAAAGTTCGCAGAGAGCCCCGTATGGTTCTGGTATCGGTGCAAGATGTGTGAAGGTAAAGGCCATGAACATGTCGGGTAGTGACGGGCAAATTAGCTAGAGTCATACCTTATCACAAAACGCACGTTGTCCATTTTTATCACTTAATCGTCCGTGCAAGTTCTATTTTCCATTTTCCTTACTTTTTTCATCTTCAACTATAGCAGTTGTATCAATATTACGGCTGAATTTCATAGTGAGAAACTATCAATTATACATTTGTCTGCCAATTCGTGTTGGTTAAAGTAACATATTGTAAGAAGTGGGCGCCTGTGCATGTAGATGCACAGTGTTCACTGGAGAGAAAAAGAAAGAAAACTAACACACCGGGCAAAATATGTTATCGTGTTATCAAGCAATGTATAAGATTTCCAACTCTTCGACAACTACTTATATTACTATTCGGAAAATGAATTTTGTTACACAGGCTAAGAGAAAATTGAACTTCGACCCAACTCTAGGCAAGTTTACTTATACGTGACCGAGAGACTGTAAACTCCCTACATGTATTAGAATCGTCCATCTCTATACATCTTCCGTACACAATCGAAGAAATAAAAGATCAGAAATATTTAATTTCAAGTATACGGATCCGCTTAGTATGAAATAGTCACGAGTATCATACAAGATATTGTACCAGACGATAAACTCGTATACTTTATCATTATTTTCGTAATTCATTGTTCTTTTTAGTATACGATGAATGTTTAGGGGTTTCTATCTTTTTTTTTCTAATAAATTTGTACCACACCAAATGTGGTTAGACGGTCAGATGATTTGAGGCAGGATCAACGTGTATCATATTTATATTGAACATTTCGAGTTTGGTTTTTTCTTTTTGTTACTTTCCTTGTTTTTCCGATTATCGTACGGATATGTATAGAGATTGGTTTTTATAGGAAAATGGTTTATTTTATAAAATATAAATAATTTTTTCTCGCCGGCGAAATCAAAAATACAACTACATTTAAACGAGTTCAATGATATTTTTCTAAGTAGTTCTTATGTTCCTGATTCCAGCCAGCTACCGCCAAACGTCAACGGTGTTTCTTTTTTATTTTTTTTCTCCCATTTTTATTAAGTATAAAATAATAATAATATTATTAATATTATTTTATATATTAACGGTATTTCGTTTAGGCAGAACCTGGTTTGGAATAATCGATTCCGTAAATTAGGAATGTAGAAAAATTACTCTTACACTGGGTTAATGTCTACAGTTGATAAACCCGAAAAAAAAAAAAAAAACAAATAAAATAAAAGTAAATAAAAAATAAGTCCATTTAATTTAATACGAGGGTAAGTAATGAATTATATTTTTATATATGAACAATTTATAAACGATTGAAATTTGCGTGAATTAAATAACGATGTTCCGACGAAATGTATTCGAATAGGAAAATTAAAATGCAATGAGATTTGTAATATTAGTGGAATTTTTGTAAAAATCAAAAAAAGAAAGCACAACAGTAGTCGAATATTAAAAATCGATTAAAGTGTTTTTTAAACATATGTTGCCGTTTTAAAAATGAGTTAAAAAAGGGTGCCATTTTTTAATACACACGTAAATCGCAAAATTAAATTATTCTATTCACGTTTTTCAGTTGCAGCGCAGATCACCAGCTCGGCTGAAACAGCTGATAGACATTTCATTCGCATTCCCTTTGAATAATCAGCAAACCATTCAGAGACATCCTCATTTTCTACCGAAATCCGTTTTGTAATTTCTCGCACGCCCATACCTGATTCTCTTCCACCTTTTCCGCTTGTCTTTTCTTTCTCTTTTCTCTCTTTTCGTTTAACGAGATTTTCGATTTAAACTTAATTACTGCTGTAGAAATTTCTCTTATTCTTTTTATCGTTATTTTTTTTGTTTTTTAAAGAGATTCTTTTAGGACCTTTTTTAAAAGGGGTCGAAGTTACCCTAATTATAATAATCTTAATGTAGTTTTTGAAGGCGGTGATGCAGGCGCCGGGCTAATTTCGAATGAGGAAATAAAGATGGGGTTCTCTTCACATTTAATTCCGCTGAAATGTTAGCCTAATCATTTTCTCACGCAGAATTCTAGCGATAAAATAAGCGAATTAAAAGAATAGAGGCTACACCCAATTTTTTGGGAAACTGCTAGTAACCATTTTTGAAGTGTAACAGATGATCTGAAGTGGGTTCGAGATATTATTCTTCTTCTTCTTTTTGCGGTGTGACATACTCAATTTCTGAGCGTAAGCGACTACACCTACCTGTATGTTCTAGTCGTATAAATACGGTGTTCTTGGCAAAACGGGAGTGTACACGCAAGACTACACTTGGAACTGAGGGTAAATAATTTTGATTACAAATACAGAGTCCTAAGTGTGTCTGCGTCTACTATATACTAACTAGCGGGCGCGTACGATGGTGTGTATACGTGCTAGGGTTTGTCGTTGTCTTCCGCGTGACTGGTAGCGGTTATTTAATTATTTATAATAATTTCTGCGTCGCCTGGGATTGAACTCGGAACCTCCGTGACTGAAATGCTCTAAGGCTATCGCGATGAAAGTCAAGCGCTCGGATAATAGGCTATCGTGACGACACTATTAATGGCCCAATATCTTTATCTTTCGGACGCTAAAAAGGATTCAGCTAGTTTTCGACTTCTTTGGAATAAAAACACTTAAACACGGGGAAACGTTTTAAAGGCTGTAAATGCGTGATATGTCGAGGGAATACAATTACAGTAGGGCCCGATCTAGATATAAAGAAAACATTAAAACATTTTTTTTTTTATACGTGATAACCGTGCCAACTAGATCTTCGATGAGTTTTTTTTTGAGGAAAGAAGTCGGTTATATTTTAACGGGGAGCGGGAATCTTTTTGATAAAAATGAACAAATAGCAGGAATAATTAATTTGGGAAGGGAAAGACAAGATACAAGAGGCACAAAAAAGAGTAGCCCAAGCCTCAACAGGTAGGAATAGAACGCAGAACGCTTCGCAAAAACAGATGAACACTCAAAGAATACATGATCGGTGTCGCAAATAACTGCATCATTAGGAGGATGGAGAGGGCAATGTGGAGAGGAAATCAGGGAAAAAAAGTGTGATCGGGAGAAGAGCGGTAGAGAATGGCTACAACGCAGACGAACAACGGAAACAAGATCGGAACATCGAAGTGAAGGATACAAAAATATAACTAATTTGACACTTTTTACTTCAAATGGATACCGATCTCAGATTTTAAAAATACATATACAATTTTTTCCATTCAATATCTATTTATTTAATATTTTATTACGAGGGTTAACTGCGGTTAATGCTAAAATTTCTGTAAATTCGAAATAACGTCGTTACAGAGTATTTCTAATGCAATGTTGCCTTTTGTAATTTTTTCTTCTTACACTGCTCGTCCGGTTTTTGATTTTACAGTTTAAAAATGGTTTTCTTGAAGGACTACTTGATAACCTTCGTAAAAGTATTAAACCGCTGCTTGTCGGAATTCAATATGTTTCGATGTGTTCGGACTTTTAATCATTAAAAACAACACCGTGGAATATATTTAAGATAAAATTAAAAAGTTGTATAATAACGTGAAATTAATTTCTAAATTCCAACACTTTCGTTACCCCGTTTTCGGTTATTTGAAGAAAATAAAATTACCTATCGTAAAATTTTGAATCGGGAGTGCCCTATTCTGGTTAATCGTATATTTTAATGGTCCTTTAAATAAATTATTTCTTCTGTACATAATTATTCTACATATCCTTTTGTAATTTTTTTTTTTTTTTTCATATATATATATATATATTGATATTTCAAGATACGAAGATTTTAAAACATATTAAGTATAAATGTAAAATAAATTAATTCCTCAATAACGAACAAAAATAAGTGTAAATTTACTTTGATAAAAATTAAGATATTTTAGAAACATTTTTGGGCATAGTCCATAATTTGTTAACAACACGGAGTACACTCAATTAAAACTAAAAATACACCGCAAATAGATTATGAATTTATCTACATAATATGCGTAACAATTCTAATTTAATTTTCTGTAGAGAATACTTGTTATGTGATCGTGTCATATACATAGGATAAACTTATTCAGTGCTGCAGAATTACTTCGTCAATAATACAATTCCTATATATTAGTAATTAATGCAGATGCTTAAATTATACACCTACGTATACTTCTAGGATATTATATATTTCAGTGATTAGAGGCGCAGTTGGAATAAACAATTTTCCGTTTCAAGTAATTAATATAAATGCAATTTTTTTTTTAACGTAATAAAAATGCGTGAACAAAAGAGTTAATTAATTCGCGTAATTTGATATGTTTACACGAAAAAGCGACATTGAATGTATTTTATTTTTATATTATTTATAAAATTAAAGTTGACATTTTAACATTTAAAAATGTAGTTATGACGACGTTCACCCATTCACACGCTTTTAATGTAACCAAAAAATTTTTATTGGCGGTATCTTATCTCTGGTTTTTCGGTAAAAATATTAATAATTCGTGTAACGGTTCCATCTTTTTCGGATGACCTTTTCTTTTTTTTTTTCTTTTTTTTTTTGTAGACGTATCAACTATGAACATTAACCCAGCATGAGTGAATTTTTTTTTGGAAGTTTCAATGTGAGAGCGGGATTTGAACCCAGTTCTTTACGAACGAAACAAACCATCTAATCAGCTACCCCTGGCTTCGATGACGACTTATTCGGCATAGTCTCGTTGTTGTTACCCTTTTCTTTTTTTTCAAACTGAATTTCGTTTCAGCGGTAGCGGATATTTATGATTTTTTTTTTTATTTTCCTTCATCTACTAGCCTTATTAATGGTTCTCATTTATCCCTTTCTACTTTTAAAATCTTCAAAGTACACAGTGTACAGCCACTTGTCTGGTTCGTTTTACTTATGTTAATAATGAGACTTAGTGCAATTATGCTTTCCAAAAATTACGAGTATTTCATTTTCTTTTTCTTACGAATAAGAAAAAATTCTTAAACAAATTGACTTTATCGATTGCCCGGCTAAATCACTGATTGTTCTTCCAGCTAATAAACGAGGCCTCTTTACATCGAGTTACTACCATATTTCGTACCTGACACAATTTGAAGCATTGCATGATCGTTTTCTCTTATTTCCTTTGCATTTCTTTCTAAAAACTTGATTATCCGAATTTTTAAGACTTCCGGTCCGTAATAGAGCAGTCCTATATAGACGCAATTAATTTTCTACGCAAAAAAGTTTAAAAAAAATAATGCTGTTTCAGCATCTTTTTAGCGCACCAGCAAAAGACCTTCTTGTCCAGCAACAACAAGAAAAGAGAGGACCAGTTAAATACTGATTTGGTCAGAAATAGCCGGAATGAAGGAACCAAGCACTGGGATAATGAGCTGGAAGGAAAGTCACAGGATGCTTGAGGATCCGAAAACATAACAAATTACAATAAAGAATAGCACGTTCCGACGAAACGGTAGGACATTTGAAGAATATATAGTTGCGATAACATACAGTTTCGTGATAAAGATGAAAATGACAGGGTTTAATGAAAATGAAAACGCGGGAAAGGTTAAAGGCGTAAACGAATAATAGAGATTACAACGGAATTCGGTAGAATAGGAAAGTCATAAAGTCTAGAGATAGAAGGAAAGATTGTTAGACAAAAAAGAAGCATGGCTAGCCAGAATCTAGTATGAAATTTTAAACTTGGAAGCGGAAATTAAATTGAAATGAAGGCATAAGAAAGAAGCAAAACTAGCCAAGGAGTCCACCATAATTCGGGACATTAAATCTGCAAATATTCAGATAGGATTGGTGCAAACGATGCCTTCTTTTTTTTTTCTTCGTAACCCGGACAAGAAAATGTTGTTCATTTCCCCATTTCTTTTACCAGTTTACTTACGGTTTTCTAAAGCTCTGCGTAATGCCCTCGGCTGGCAATCACCCCCCCCCCAAAAAAACAACTTTCGGTTTTTGTATTTCCAATTTCTGCAAAAAGTTGTAGAACAGATATCTTTTGTTTCTATTTGTACCATTAACACATTTTTCGGATCAGATTACATAACACCACTTTCGCAAATGTTTTGTGTTCTACGTGACGATACCGGTGTCTCTCACACGAGAATGCGTTTTTTTCTCTGTGGTGACGGATGACTTTTACGTCTTCCTTCAGAATTTAAAATTAAAATTAAAAAGCGAATTAGTAGATTTTTTTAAACGTCCAACCTCATACTTTCGTTAAAAAAAAAGAAAAAAAGAAGCGGTACGATCTTGTTTAACTGTACTGGTGGACGCACATAGCAGTCGAATGTTTTCCAGCCTAAAAAATGAGTTGTAGACTTTTTTCAGATTTTTTGTCTTGCAATTTCATAATATTCCCGCTGAAACACCCGGCTTAATCCGGTAAGAAATTTAAAAATTATGTGTATAACATTATTGATGATAATAATTTATAAAAAAATAATAGTCATTATTTTATTAATTCAAAAAATAAAAATAAAAAAAACAAATAAAAACTGAAAAAGTTAATGTTTGTTCTCCTTGAATCATGTATTCAGATATGTGTATGCATATATTTTTTTTATGAAATATTAAATTTTCTTCCAAAATTCTAATTATTTTGGAAATGGAGCATTGTAACTGTAGTGAAGTAGTTTTTAAAGGCGAAAGAATTTTTTAAATTAGTTTAGTAGTTTTCAAGTGAATCTCCTCATTACATACATACATACGTATATGTATTTATATATATATATATATATATATATATATATACATACACGCGTACATGCCTACATATGCATAATAGTATACATATGTATAGACGCATACCAATTATAATGCTCAGCAAGCCCGTGCCCAGAATTTTGAGGGGGCAGGGGGATTTTCTTTACATATTTATTTTATAAATAACAATACGTTTTTCACTAATATTCATACTATTAATAATTTCCATCATTTTGATTTATATAGGTATTCATAATTTACATAAATGAATTACCGTATTAAAAATTACATATGTCATTGATTACACTCGTAATAAAAAATTTTGTATAAAATATTAATGGAGTACCTAAAAATATGAATCATACTTTTTCTTTTTTCTTTTAAAAATAAGAACACTCTAAGAAATCATCAATCTTTATTTTAAATTTTTGATTTTTTTCTGGTTTTTTTCAGATTTTTGTGTATTTATAATAACTGTTTCAGTTGGACATGGTCTTGATGCACAGCAAACAAAAAACAAATTTTTGTTTCACTGCAGTTTTTATCAATCTTTTTTTGTGAAAAAAATGAGCTGTGTCTATGGATAGAACGGTACGGGAAAAATACGGTGTCGATTTAAAACGGAAACATGAAAAAAATTTGCACATAATCGATGAAATTTATCGTCTAACGATATATTACGAAGTGGTGAAAATCTATTGCACTGAAAATCCGAATTTTGGGAACAGTTTGTACTTTTTTATGACTAATATCGATACATCGATTTAATCAACTATGAACATTTTACTATGCAGTTAGTGTGTAAACAACTTTATTAGTAATATTAAAATCGATTGCTGCAATTTTGTTTGCGGAAAATTGACAATAGAAAAGAAAAAAGCAAACATATAATAATGTAATAAAATAGTTAATTATATCGATCTCGGAATTTTATTATTTATTCATTATCCCGTTTTCAAACATCATTTCGTATAATTAAAGCGCCTAAAACAACATCGCGTGCTAATTCTACACCAATACTTCTTCTTATGAAAATTTAATGAGCTAGAATTGAATTCTCCTAAGAGAACTTTTTATACATGATAGACGGTTAGATAGAACTAATTAAAATGTCAGCTGTGAGCGCAACTTTCACGATGCAGGCAAAAACACACAAATAGCCAATATGAACAAGTTATTTTTCAAACAAAATCACCAGTGCTTAAAATGTGATCAGTTTAAAATGCATTGTTTCGTAGTATACAAAAACATGTGGTTATAAAATTGACTAAAGAACGAAAGTTGGGGCAAAAAAAAAAAACAAACAAAAAAATACGAATAGTATTATTTTTAAATAATATAACGGATAAAATAATTTTTTATCTTCAAAATAACCGGGTCAAATTGCTTTATTAAATTTTGTTCGGTTAATTCCTATATATATACATATTTATAAATGTGTATGTAAAAATTTGTCCCAGGACCTCGCCCCAAAGTAAGCATCTTAGGCGCCCAAATATTAGTTATTCTGTAATACTTATACACAGACTTACTGTCCGCTTTCGTTTAAAACTAAATATCAGAAAACGATAAATCAACAAAATTTTACAAAAACTTGAGAACATTCTTTGACGCTAAAAACACGGAAATATGAAAAAAAATAAATGTTACAGAGGATTTAACATCAATGGACTAAGATGGGGCAGCCATCCGATAACTAACCTCACGATCTAGAGCGGATCGTTAATAAGGACTCATATTGAATGTTCTGAGATTACGCGTAACGAATAGAACAAAATTGAGCACTTAAATTGGCTTACGAAACAATATCATCTCCATCTTCAAGCAGGTTGACGTTGCTGGTTAGTTGTTTTTTACCGAAAAAAATTCGGGTGGAAATTTTTTAAAATAAAAAAATCGTAAAGGCGTCTCGCTATCAACAGCTAATACACGCGTATCGTGATGCGGAATAAGAAAAATTCACTGCTATTTAAATGAGCAGTAAAAAGTAAATTCTATTAGCATACTAACAAATATTAAATACCATTTGCTTATAAGACGCCGTATTCAGATTTGATACCAATAATAGATATACGTACGTTGGTTCTATTCGATGAGAATAATAACACGGAACAAGCGAATATTAAATAACACGAAGCGAGTACGGTGATTTTGCCTAATTTGAAATCGAATCATTGTACCAGAGAAATCTGGGAAAGTAAAGGCGCATCATCCCGTGAGGAAGCAACTTAACCCGATATTATTCGCATTCAGATCCACTACATTCTTAAATACATTATGAAAAGAGCTTAATGCGAAGCCTTACCAAAAGTATGGTACTTAACTTTTACAGCGGAAATAACAGCCATCCAACGAGCATTAATTAAAACGATATTAACATGGACTGGCTGGCGTTTTTCTATCAACAAAAATCCCATTCTATCTCTTATCGCTGCCCGTCTTGTTCAGTTTTCTCCCCCCGTACATCTACATTCATGATAAACTCCCATATTTCTCCTTCGATTTTTCCCTTTTTTTCTTCATCCCATTAACTGCTCTTATTCCCCGATTCCTCCTAAACCTGTCATTCGTAATGTTGTTAGATCAGAATTTTTACTGAATCTAAGCTCTTCTTTCGCTAACCATTTTTTGATTTTCACTCCGAGGGACCCGATGGTGTTGGTGCAGCATTTTTCTGTCCTTCCCTAAATTACGTCGAGTCCTTTAAACTTCCCTCCTTTTGCTCTATCTTCTATGCGGAGTCCTCAGCTATTCTACGTGCCCTTATTTTTATCAGGTCTTTTCCTGTCTCTCGCAATATCCTTATCCTGTCGGATGCTCAAAGCGTACTGCAGACTATCGCATCTCCTCTCCCTCCTCACTCAACTGATTACGCTATTCTTCTTATTTTCTCCTTGATTCATAATCTCTTCCTTTCCCAATTAATCCAAACGGACTTCTTTTGGATAACCGGGTCATGCCGAAATCAAGTGACGTGAGTTAGTCTGATTCGCTCAATTATCTTCCTCTTCTGGTATAGGTTTCTTCCTGCCTTCTTAGCTTCCAACATTACCCTTCTGTCTGCAGCTGCTCATTCCAGACTATGGTTTAACTCCTATTTTTCCTTATTCTTCAACCCGAACTCCTTTTCCTGTCTATTCAACCCTCCCTCCCACGCTTCCCCTGATTTCTTGACTTTTGTTCCATGCGTCGCTGCAACATCTCTGCGATTTGTCGCCTGCGCTTTGGGCACAGTTTGCTTCCTTCTTCGCTTTTTCGTTACTCTCTTGTGCCGTCTCCTTTTCGTCCATTGCACCCCTCCAATATCCAATTTGTGTGTGATCCCGATCACATAATAATGTTCGGGTGTTTATCTCTTGTAACCGATCAAGCTGCTTTCTCTACTCCTCCCTTTTACAAGTTGATATTCCCACTCCATACAGTGCTTCGTTCATTCTCTCCATTCCTTCTCCTTCTGTTGTCCAGGCTTTTGATTCCTTTTTGTCAGCTATCTCTGATAAAGATCTAAGTCCCTTGCGTCCTTTTTCCTTTGTTCTTGGACCATTTTAGGCGACCCCACTCCTAAAAAAAAAACATGGACTGTTTATCAGCAATACGAAAAACTATTAACGTCTAATATATACTATAGATTATGAACTTGCGTAATATAATATATTGTTGGTGGTAAGCTTCAAAGAAATAATTAACGCGGTGTTTTTAAAAAACAGATACACCATTATTCCTCGTAACGAGTAGACAGAGCGTCTAGAGAAATAAGTGTTAATGATAAAATGGAAAAGATGGTAAACGACGAGAATGGCAAGTAATATTGGGAAAAATATTTCAAGGTGCAAAAAAAAATCATACAGAAAAAGGGGGTGGTTCGTAAAAAGGAAATGGCAGAATGTTTGTACGTCATATATGCCGAATACGTACAAGCCGTATCACAACTCCCCGGGGGTAAGTATTGAGCAATTTATGCAAACGTAGAGAGATATTGAGCGTACTACACTGTTCGAAATGGATTTTACCGATGATGCTGTTTTATGAGACCACGCCGGTAATTGCTAGGCTTATGACCTTTGCCGATAAAATATAAAACGCAGTCGTGCAATTATATCCGAATATGAAAAATTTTAAAAAGAAAAACAAGGTGACTGATTAATGGTGGGAGTTCAATGGAGAGAAGAAAAAAAAGGGAAACTGACCAAGTCATTCTTACCTTGTTTTTATTTCTTTCGGGAAGAAAATAATAATAATAATAATAATAATAATAAAGACTTTAAAGAGAGTTTTAAGTTTGAATTTTATCTATGATGTTCATTTTACATTTATTAGCGAAACATGAAAATATTTCACGACGGTTCTCTTTCATGTTACCTGTTGCGTAAGAATGACGTTGCCATTAATAGAGCGTGTACGTACATAGAGAATATATTAAATGTAATACGGAAAATACTTTAGTAACAGAGGCAACAGATAGTTCGTTCAGTTCACGTACCAAATGCAGGCTAACCAGTGAGCAATTAGTGCAAAGGAGGCCATTAAGAGTAAAAGCACCGCGGCTCCATATTCCGAGTATCGATCGATTTTTCTCGCTACTCTGACCAAACGTAGTAGGCGAGCGGTTTTTAACAATCCAATTAACGTAGTTGTCTGTAAAAGTAAAACTTCAACAATTAAATCCGGTAATTATAAATACAAGATTAAATAATATTTACAGTCTGGCTTAAATTTTTTATTATAATAATTTCCGACTGATTAGTCGCCCTTCAAAATGATGTGTACAGCTGCACTTAACCAAGTAAATATACGTTGGCGCTTCATTATTTTTCACATTATTACCTCGATTATTTGGCCAAATGGTGTTTAATGCCAGGCCAAAGAAAAAAATAAATAAATAAAAAAACATTATTTAACTTTGAAAACTAAAAAGATCATATGGTACCGCTTGGACAATTTCTCTCTTGTAATAATATTTTTAAAGCAATCACATTCGTTTTTTTCTTTCTGCAAAAAGAGTTTTATCTTTAATATTTTGATTTATTATTATTATTTTTAAATGTTTAAAGACAAATTCGTGTTTTCATATTGTAATAATAGTCCGAGCAAAATAGCATTTGAATTTGGAAATTCTTATAACCGGGACTTCTTGGGTTGAAAATTTAGCTAAAAATCAGTGGAATGTAACCTTAAATTTAAGGGTATGTGGGAGGTGCGGAATCATTGTCTATATCGAGTTAAAACAAGAAATTTTTTTTTTCCAGTTTTTTGCGATTATCTCGGTAAATAATCCCCAAATCGACATGAGGTGTAGATTTCGTTCCTGAGTAAATTTTACACAAGGATAGGCTATTGCGAAAATTCGCAAAAATTATTTAAAAAATTAGCGATGAAAATAAAAACAGGCAAAAAGATCAAATTGTTGCCAATTCCGTCAATTTTCCTCAAAACTCAATGAGAGCGGTTTCCTCTCTCTCGACCCCGCCGAGGCCGTGCGACCACCGTTCACGACGCGCTGATTATGTACATTGTTTATTCGGCCTCCCGTTGTCCGAATCGATTCAAAAAAAAAAAAATCCACATGTAGAGAAATTGCTCTAGTTTGCAACAAAATAAAGGTTCGAGTTAAAAAGTTAATTTGAAGCCGAGATATAGCAAGATCTATTGGTCGGATTGGGATGATTTGCTTTTTTTTAAAATTCATGTCTTTTAAAGCGCAAAAGGATGCTTTTATTGCGAATCTTTAAGTTGCAAAATCAAAGAGATACACAGCCCTTAGTTACGGTTTTTTTTTGTTTTTTATAAATGACAAAGTGTTAACTTAAAAATCTGGAATTCGAAGATGACATAGATATTATAATTACCCTTCGATTACTTTTTATTTCATGTCGCTAGTTATCTCTGGGCCGAATTTATACGCAATCGCGTTTTCAACTTTACCATTTTGCAATAGGCCGCCATATTATTATTGAGAGTTCGGCTTAGATATCTATTTTACGCACCCTTAGAGCTACATTTTCCAAAAATTTCATCGAGTTTTGAGGAAAATTTACGGAATGGCAACAATTTCCCTGTTTTTATTTTCATCGCTAATTTTGCAATGTTAAATAATTTTTGCGAATTTTCGCAATAGCCTATCTTTGTGTAAAATTTACTCAGAAACGAAATCGACAAGTATACCTCATGTCGATTTGGGGATTATTTACCGATATAATCGCAAAAAACTAAAAAAAAAAAAAAAAAAAACACTTTTTTTTTTTTTTAGACTCGATATAAACAATGGTTCCGCACCTCCCACAGACCCACCAATTTAGGGTTGCATTCCACTGATTTTTAGAAGCCCAAGAAGTCCCGGTTATAAGAATTTCACCAAACGGGCATGTTTTTTGTCTATTTTGCCCGGACTATAACATTATACGGCCCATACGATTTTAATAACAGGTATCAGAATGGAGATTGTTATCGCCTAATTTAATGTCAATTGAAAACGTTGAAAAAGTTTTATTCACTTTGAAGATTTTAACGATAAATAAAGATCCCGCCGCGGGAGGGGAAGACTTTGAAATGTTTTAAACTCAGCAGATGAAGCGTAATTAATTATAAAAAGTGTCTCTTTCGAGGCTATCACGATTTGCCGCGAGTACGTTTAAAAGCTACGGTTCCGGCCAGCGCCGATATTATGGCGTTTTATTTTTAAAGTCTACGGATAATTTTTAATTTCGTTTAATATGTTAAACTTATTCTCGCCTGAGTTCATTCAATTAGTGTCGAATGAACATACTTACGGAATGAAAACAAATTATAAAAAAGGTTTTAAGATAAAATTAATATAAATAAAATTAGAATGGAAATATTTTAAAATCGTTCTAGAAAAGAGTAAAAGTGATAAAACACGTGTTTAACTTTCTTCACTTTATTTCTCTAGAACAGCTGATGTCCGCTTTAAAATACAGTGTAAAACCTCGCTAATTCGGAACTTCTATAATTCAAACTGATCAAAAAAAATAAACTACTTTTTTTTTTTTTTTTACTGCTGCCCCGTGTTAATTTTTGCTTTTATCGAAACTGAATAAGATGACTAGTTGAGAGTATCAAAGTCTTTGGATTTTTTTTTTTTTTTTGGAGGCTCGAAAATAAGTCATTTAGATACACTATCAAGTCGATGTAGGAATAGTGCCGACTAATGGTGTAAATACGTAATATTTAAATAGAAACAATAATGGAGACATGATTAAAATATAGTTTCGTGAAATTGCAAAGCTTTCGAGTTTGTCTCGGAATCTTAATAACTTTTGTTAGTGATGTATTATAAAATTTTTCTGTAACAGATGAGGAAGACGAACCTTGTGATAGAAAATATCATGAACTAGTACATAAATATTTTACAAAACGCTAGTGAAGAATGTGGCAGACGTACGGAGGACTGGTTAAATATGGTAATGAAGATGAACTTGGCTAGTACCCTGTATAACTGCGAAGATATCCAAGAAATGCTAAAAATCACGTTGATTCATTATTAAGGTTCTTTGTAATACTAACAGTGTGAATTTAATAAATATTTCTTTTCATGTTAAACGACATGAAGCAGCACGTTGTGTGTGTCAAAAGAAATCCAAAAATAATACACTGAAAAAAAAATTTCAGACTTTTTCAAATGAAAAGGAATCTCGTAAATAGTGTACGTATCTAAGTAGTGTATGTAGTACACGATACTGTGCTTTTAAAGAATACGCAATTTGTATAGTAAATTAGTACACGTAATAGTATACATTTTGTAGTCGATTTTTATTAAAATTAAAAATTTTTCATTTTTTTATACTTCTTATCTATATTACACCGACTTAAATTATTACATACACACTTATTGCGAGATTTATCTGAATTAAGTACACGATATATTTCGTAAAAGAGTTCGGATTACATGTGATTTTAGAAGCGTTCCATAATTTTCGGAATTGTCGTTAATTCGCACCGACTGTGGTCCGCATTAGGACGAATTAGCGGGGTTTTGCTGTATTCTCATTCTGACTTTTGGTAATGACTTCATCATAAATTATCTGTTTTAATTCCACAAGTTCGACACTCGTCGAATGAATAAATAAAATAGTAAATAAGTTTAATCCACTAGCGAGATTAAAAATAATTACGACGCCGGCGGTGAACCGCAGATTCTAAGACCTGTCTCTTTCATTACGTTTTATTCATCTTTATTAATCATTTTTTTTTTTTTTTTTTTTTTTTTTTTTGGTTTCCTTACTTAATTAGAAGATAGGTGATAATTCGGATTTCCTTTATTCAAATCACATTCAACTATCGCGTGATGTTTTTTTTTTGTTACTAAAGGGATGCGTAAATGTTTTCCAAAACGTTTCAGTAATGCAATCTTGAGATGTTTGTTAGCCGATGATGGGCTATGTTGTCGAAGCCGAAAAAAAAAAAAAAAAAAAAGAAAAAAAAATGCCGTATTTATAGTATATATAATTTCTGTGTTAGTTTTATTAGTTTCGTTTTATGGATTTTAAATTATACCTGTTGCGAATTTCGATGTAGCAACTTACAGGTGAATTCCGGGGCGTGCGAAACGATGAAATGCCGCGAGTTCGCTCCAATCAAAATATACACAGATTGAAAATTTACGGTTATCATTCATTGTGTGTCGGGAGAAATAAAAATGTTTCGCCCGTTGGCGCATGGATCAGCGCTCTCACACAATTACGTGTTTCAGGGGTTCTTCCTCAAATTTTAGGCGTCATTTTGCTTTAATAAACGTCAGTTTCGTAAAGAATGCCAGCAACAACTTGTTCTTCGTTCCTGCGCATTGCCAATTTCTGACGAACTTGAGCTCTCAAGTAAGTACTACGTTAGAACGAAATCAGTGTCACCTTTCCCAAAGAAATAATGACCTAACAAATTTCCAAGTGCATATAGCTTTTACACGACTCTACACACTCATTATTGCATCGTAAATTAAATTTAAATTTAAAAATAATACATCAAGGGTATGGGACTCACTTTACTTTACTGTACCGTAAGAAATTAAGAAATATCGATGGAATTTTAACCTTCTTTTTTTTCCGATTTTAAAACTCTAGCCGAGACCTCTTCATTTCCCCTTAAGCGTATCTCTATTTCGGAATTTCTGCTACTGTTAGCTGAAGGAAATGAATTAACTGTCGCATAAGGATAGTTACGCTTGTGGAAATTAAGAGCCCAGATTACAGAGAATTATTGAACATACACAGAGGAACAGTTGATTTGGTACTGCGCGATTGTTCAACGTAATGTTTGAACGGACGTTCTCGTTTGCACACCAAAAAACGATTCTACCGATAGACAAAATACAAACAGACTAATTGAGGCGCCATGGCCGAGAAATTTCGGAACCTACGATGGACAAGAATATGTTCTCCATCCATCCATGAAGGTATTTATGAGCCTTGCTCTTGTCGTGGTAGCTAGCCAATCATATTCTTCCATGTCCTGCACATGCCAATGTTCCAGTAATTTTCGGGTTTCCAGGGATGAATTATTAATATTTTGATAAATGCCTTCAATTTCCATTTATTACCCCCGTTAATTTGAAAGTCGCGGCACAACTGAACTATTTAAGAGGTGATCTTGTGAAACATTCCGAGATGGAAATAATTGCCAGGTACAATCGGGAGGTAAAAATTTCATAGCCATAATTTTGGAAATAATGTTGGTTTGTTTTGTTGCGAATTTTTTACTTGAAATATCGGAAATTACACCAACATTATTAATTTTTAAGTGCTTTGCGTTTTATTGAAATTTCCACTGCTTTTTTTTTTTTTTTATTTTATTTTATTGCGAGTGTATTAATCGAAATTTTATAATTAAGGTATTGCTCATGGCTTAATTATAAAACTCAATCGATGTTTTATAATTAAGCCACGCGCAATACCTTAATTATAAAATTTCGATTGATACACTCGCAATAAAATAAAATAATAAAAAAAAAAAAAAAAAAAAAAGTATTAAAGGAAATAAATTTAATTGCAATTTGTTTTCAATTAATTCGGTACTTAATTTCACCGTCGTTTATAACAATCCTTCCTTTTTTGTACTTTTCAAAACTTTTTTAGTTAATATCCAGAAGTTTCTCTCACTTTTAAAATAAATTAATTGTCGTCTCACCTGTATATATATATATATATATGTATATACTCGACTCACACAAGTACGTATATACGATTATTTTAAAGAAGCAGCTTTTTCCGAAGTATCGTCAAGTAGAACGTCGGTGCCTTTCGGAACAATTACAGCTGACGCAATTTCACAATTATTTCAGTTCGACTTTTTTTTTTTTAGTTTAGTTGCATAGCTATACTAACGAGACTTCGGATTTCAATTCTTATTTATAACATTTTATCAATATAACAATTATTATATTTTAAAAAATAATCGAATGAATTTTAAAAAGCGACAATATTTTTAGACGGATAATATGAAACTGGGAGTATAATCTTTAAGATTTAAATTTCGTGTGTGTAGTCTCTCTGGGCAAAGAGTTATTGATTTTAGTTTCATTTGACACGGTAATTCTTGAGGAGAATTGTTAGGCAATAAAGTCAGGACCTGCCTCGAAAAAAATAATAATAATAATTATAATAATTAGAAAGTCGATACTAAAATCAAGGACGAAAACTGACTTTTAACCCACAGAGGGGGCGCATTGAAACAGAGAGAAGGACAAACTTGGAGTAGGTGCGATAAAACTCGGCTGAAAGAAACATTTGCAAAGCAAAGAGTTGCTTTTGAGTAGACGAAAAAAGACAATGAAACGGTCATGCAACTGCGGGGCAATAATATCGTGGATAATTGGAACGATAGGGCCTGTGTAGAAAAAAATGTGTGCAGCGATTAGAAGAAGAATGGCAATCAACCGATATGAAAGAATTAATAAGACTGAGAAAAAACATAAAAACTGCCCATTTTAAAATTTTCAATAGTCATTTTTCATCATTTTTTACTTTATTTAATAATCGACTTAAATCCGTTATTTTTATTCAATCATTGTTTTTGTTAAATTTATATATTACAATAACTCCTGTGATCACGAAGCTTTGTAGTAGAAAAACGCGTCGGGTAATTGAATATTTTAAATAATCGTTTGTAGTAATGTGTTTTAATTTTACTTATTACATGGCTTGATGTTTAAGCGGACATCACGGTTATAGTTTAAGGCGAATTCGCGTCAAATATCGTCGACATCTCGTGTCCGTTAAATACGAAGTGCTTTTGTACTATGGTTGTAAAATTTTGATCGTACTTTGCACACACTTATGCTGCACTCATTGTCTTCTTCGAAAATCTCAATGCAAGATTGCGAAGTTATAATAGGCCAACAGCTTTTTTTTTTACTAAATTTTTATACTAGGATTGTAGATTTTCTCTCCGAGATAATAGGACAACTGTTTTTTTTTTTGTTCCAATTTTTATACACGGATTGCAGAGATTTTCTCTTCTTCGTGAAATCGTTTTAATCTTTATTCGGCGTACTTCATAAACTTCCTGAGGGGCTTTAAGTATTTTTTTTTTTTAGGGGGGTGTTTGTCCGCTGAATAGGTAAAAGCAACTCGTTTGGTTTTCTCTGGGTTTTGTGTAAATTACCGGTAGAAAGCAATGCAGCTTTTACTGATCATCTCGTAAGCAGAAGAGTATTGAGAATAGAGATGATTTTTTCCGAGGTAATTGCGCAATAAAATTATTATTATTTTTCAAAAATTAATATTATTATTATTTTTTGAATCGGTCGCGTTTCCTTTTTTCTTTTTTTTCTATTCAATGTAACCTATTTTTTAAGTCATCGGTGGAAAAGTGAAAACGGTAAAAGGGAAAATAATTTTTAACCCATTTCGCTGTAAAACAGACACATCGGAAATTCATCGCTTTTATCTGCATTGGCATCAGTTCAGTATATTAAGAAGGATTATACACTTATAATACTACAAAAGCGAAAAATGATATTGATTTTGCTTTCGTATTTATTACGAATGGAGGTGCATAAAATTGCGAAACGGATGAATTATCGTAAATTTATTCTCCGACATATTTGATTCGAATAATTTTTTAAGAAAGCCGTCGTGCATAATGGCGCTTGCATGACGATTTAAGACGTTGAAAATATTTTTTACATTTCCTTTTCAACAAGTCCTATATCGCGAATTTTGTAAGCGTTTTTAAACGTTTTACATCACGCCATTTTGAATTACATTCTATATTTTTGGAACTAAAAGCGTATTACTCGCTTTTATTTTAAAGAAATTTAGCGGCCGTCGTACTACCTGGTTTAATTTGATAACGTCATTGTTTTATATTTGAAATTACGATACGAGTTAATTTACGAATATCCTATAAACGAATTAGCGTGTCGCGCGTAAAATTCATTCTGTAACTTTGTTTATAGAACTTTAATTACGCGCCTTGAATTTTCAGCACTACCATATTTAAAGAGGTTAAACAAAAGTTCCGATTTCCGTGGGAGAAAAAAAAATCCGTCGAGATTTTTTCCATTTTGAATAAAAATAAAATTAAAATTGAAAAAAAAAAAAGAAAAATATTCTTCGTCAACGTTTTGTTTATTCAAGATCAGCGGCACACAAGGGGAATTAGGGGGCTGGAAAACAGCTTGGTACGCTTAAGGGCGTTCGAAAAAGATTTAGCGTATTTATAGAGAAATCGGGGAAATATTATTCGATAGAAAAATAGACTGGAATCTTGGGACATTAAATATTGAGCGAGTTAAAAAGACGTGGAGCACTGCAATAGGGACATCAGATGATGAACATATTGAGGAATTGAAAATACGGTAACTGAAAGAAATTCCATTTTAGTTTTCTGATGAAATAAATTAGCAACTGTAACACTAGTTCTAATAGGTGAGATTATAATTTGGTTACAATTGTAAAAGGTTTTTTTTGATGATTTTATTTTGTTTTTCAGAATTCAACAACTATCGTAAAACTTGAAGGAACCTTAATTTTTTTTAGAAATGCCGTTTGAGAATGTTCGAGTGGGGTTGACATTTCAATTAATGAATATAATACATATGGCTGGAAAATTAAAAATAAATCTTAAAACCAGATCCAAAAAAAAAAATTTTCCCGTTAATTTATTCTATTACCATTGTGAAATAAACAGCGATTACAAAAATACTTTTTTTTTATAAGCAGACCTTGACCGATGCCCCTTATTTTTAAAATTTCCAAAGGCCAATGTTGAATAAAAAAGGTAATAAAAAATGATAGTATAATTGGGAGCAGTTTTCTTGAATATCTTTCGAAATTTTTTAAATTTAATTTAGAAAGTAGACTTAACTTCGATTTTTGGGAACGACTTAAACACTTATGCGTGTGAAGAATGATCAAGTTATCGGAAGAAAGAAATTCAAAAAAAGTGAAACATAATGGATACCAGAACAGAGCAGTTTCTTTAATTTTTTTTTTTTTCGATACACACGAAGAAGTTTTTCCTTTAATTTCAGCCTTTGCTAAATCTTTTTAATTACTTGCATATGTATATACATACATACATATATATATATATATATATATAAACTCGGCCATTCTGGCCTCGCAAGGGGATGTCTGTCTCTTTCTCTTCCATACTTTGTATAAAATTATCAAAATTTACAACGTAATTCTAAATCGGTCTATATGAATATAATAACACAACCACAAAAATCCTATAAAATATAACAAACGTTACATAATTTTTTCTAATCAGGGTTAGCCTAAGAATTACGTTGTAATTAATATAACTATCAATGACGTGCAATGTTTTTTAGGAACAAGGAAATACACTAATATGCTCACTATACTCTTTTTAATAGAAGTCTAACTAAACAATGTCTTAATACATTACGTGAATGTACGTATTTAAAATTTTTAAAACGTTCGCTTTCTAATAACTCAAATATAAGTATATATTAATACATAAAATAAATAACTTACAATTTTTAAGTTTATGTGTTGTAATTTTTTAACTTTTGCATAATAATTAAACAGATCTTATAAGAAGTTAGACTTAAAATAATTTGACTTGATTTAAAAACATGTGAGACAATTAGGTGTTTTTTGTTTGTTTTATTTTTCTCCTTAGAAAGTCTTACTTCCTTCAAATAAATCATTTTTTACGACTGTCATTAATGCTACCGATGCCCCGGCGGGGTCTTTGTATTAACTGGGCATTCCTGGAAAATTTACAAATTCTTTAACAAAAAAATTACGTTCTACAGATACATTTATAAGTATTGAATTAATTGTTAAAGCTGGTTTAAAATTCTCGCAATGTTTATCGTGAAATTCTAGACACGAAAATAAATACCGTATTTCACTGCTTAATTTATGTAAATTAGGGAAATAATCACGGTAGAATTGTTTTAGAGAATTGCAAATGCTTTCGAAGAAATTGTTTCTCCTATCCTTTGAATTTAACAAGAGCGCCTGCAGCCTAAGATAAAAATTCTCTCGGTGACGGCATAATAATGGTTCGTCCTGACGTCACAATTCAATTAAACGGAATATTTTTGCTTGCACGTTGATTTAATTCAGACTCAGTTACGTGCGTTACTTTTAGCTTTTTTTTTTTTTTTTTCGCGTATTTTCTAAATTACATAAAAAACGTTTTATACGCCGAAGAACAAAAATTACAATACAAAATCATTAATAATTCGAGAAAAACTAAGAAAGTGAAAACCTTAACGCTTAGTTAAGCGTAAAAACGTTGATTCCAAATAATTAATAACTTTGAATTGGCGAAAGATCGCTTTGTGACATCATTGCAGGAATTTTTGTCTTTGGCAGCAGATGCTTGTAAATTTAATTATACGTAACGGTGCAATGTAAAAACTTCATGTCCGAAAATCTATTTGTATCACTCTGTATTAATTAATCGATAGCAAAAGTTTTTTTTTTTTTTTTGTACTAGAAGTGGTAATAATTATTTTTTTGAACGTAAATATCTTGAATAATAAAGATGGATTCTGAGCTGTTCATTTTAGATTTATGATTAATAGAAATAGATACCGAATTTGATGAATCATTTAATTATTCACAGGCGCGGATCTAAAGTTAAAGTTTGGGAAAGGTCAGAGACTAAAGTTTCTCAAAGCCTCCGTACTGAACATATTATAAATAATAAGAAGAGAAATATATTTTCTTACGATAATTGAAATAATAGAGTAAAATAAACTGAAAGACAATTATATAGCTTAGAAAAAAAAAGTATGTATATATACCTTAAAAACGTTATATAATGTTAAATGATAAATTCTAATCGTCTTTTCCATTGTTTTTGCGAATGACAAAAAATTTTTAATTACTTTCTTGAATTAGTAAAAAATTTTATTTTCTTAAAATTTGAAATAAATTATAAATGGAAAATATTTCTGGTTATGAAATTCGAATTATTTCACAATTATGTAATTATAAAAAAGTATTAATCTTGAAAAAAAAATTTACAGTTAATCTTGATAAATTTTTAAATTAATAATTTGAATGAAGAAAACCAGATTTTATAATTAATTAAATATTAGAATGATCAATTTTTATAACAGGAGATAAAGTGTTATTTGCGCTTAAAAAATAAATAAACGTAATGAAAACAAAAGTTAACGAAGAACTTAAAGAAATCAACTGTTAATTATTTGAATAATTGCCAATTTATTCAGTTGATAATTGAATTAATTTTCTTTAAAGATTTATTTTTATTCTTAATCAAAAAATTATGTTGAATAATTGATTGAACTTACATTAAATAAGCCATGATTATGAATAACCAGTTGAAGAATATCTGCGTTACTCATTAATTTATTAAGATTAATTAAACAGTAATATTTTTTCAGAAGTAACAAATTACATAAAACTCTGGTCTTCATTCACACTGTTCTTTCATCTCAGTGTAAGATTTGAGTAAGAAGCAAAGTTATAATTTAAGAAAAAAGCTGCACTTAGTTTCCAAGATCCGTGCTTGATTATACAGCGGTTATGTTAAAATTACATGAAATGTTTATTGCTAAACTATAATAACAACAACAATAATAATACTAATAATAGTAGTAATAATAATAATAATAATATCAAAAAGTACCAAAACGAAAACAAATTATTTATAAATAACTATACACAAATATAAAAACCAAACACACACACCATGTCCACGTAATAACAACAGGAATGACAAACTCCAAATAGGCATACGCAAATGAGCACGATAAGACAGCCAAGCCAAGGAACTCAGTGGTTCTAGATGAATATACGAGTTAAGGATGAATAAATTTGTTGCAATACAACTAGACAACAGCACATACTCATAAACTTATTCTATTCTAATAGGATAATAATTTTGCATAACGATTATTATATATCAAATTCAGCTATCCCGATTTAGCTAATATTTCATTAATAAGAAACCGAGAAAATATTATTAATAGGATAGATAGTTTTTTTTTTGCTAACTATAGCATATTTGGCCTTAAATTAATCTGTTAAATCAAAACAATTTAAAGAAGGAATTCGTTGCATCCACGATACATATGCCCGTATTTACTTGATTAATGATTAAGGAAATTGCATAATTTCCTACGAAATACTGATGTCGTCTTTGTGAACATTATTGCAGGAAGTATAAATCTGTAGAAAGTGTTTCCATCCCTAATTGTATTTTACAAATGTCAAATATTCTACTTACATTTTCATTATATTAAATACATTTTTGGAACTTCTTCGAACGTTTCTACTGCATTTTTCTGCCTTTAACTCAAATTTTTACAGTGCGGCAAGACTTTTGTCGCGCAGTATATATTAATTCGGCCATTTTGGCATCGCAAGGAGCTCTGTCCCTTGACCACTTTTGCTCACATTTCTGTCTCTTTCTCTTCTATACTTTGTATAAAATTATCAACATTTACAACGTAATTCTAAATTGGTTCATATAAATATAATAACATAGTCACAAAAATCCGATAAAATATAACAAACGTTACATAAAAAATTGGGACATATTTTCTAACGGGGGGTAGCCTAAGAATTACGTTGTAATTAATATACACATACATACATATAGGAATTTTGCTGCTTAGATAAAAACCACGTTTTTGATGCTATTTCGTATATCAAATTATTCCAGTGATTTTCAGAACGCCGCTAGCAGCCTAAATTAGCGCTGAAATGATATTTTTGCACGTTAAGGTATTGAAGACATTGTTTAAGAAGAAGGAATTTATCGAGAAGACTGGAAATTTAAATGGGCTTTCAAAGGCTCGTTAGTTGAATGCGAAATTAAAAAACGCCTTTGTGTGTACAACTAATATGACATTAATTTCAATTAAAAAAAAATCTTTCTCCATATTAATAAGCCTGCAATTAAAAAATATGATTTTTTGAGTTTTAATTTTTTTTCATGTGTTCCAAAAAAGTTCAAATCTAAATACTTCTCCGATATTAAACTAGAAAAAAAAAAAAGAAAATGTTTATTTATAGTTTAAATTATTACGAGACATTAATAGAGTTATATTAGCAGTCTTTGAATAGGACGCTGTCATTCATACGTTTATCGGATGGGGTTACATGTAGCGAGCAAACGTAGAATGAACGTATAAACAAAAATTCATACATTGATCATAGACTGGCATTTCTGTTTTAGCAAACGTGGAAAGAAATGAAATTAGTTGATTTTGCAAAAGAAAACGAAACAAAATTAAAAAAACTGACGTTTTAAATAAAACAGCGCAGCGTGTCCCTAAAATTAACCTCGCGCGATATGGTCTGCAATCAGTGTCGTTTGCGTGGTTAATAGATCGGGGGGGGGGGGGCTTTTACAAACAAACCCAAACCCCAGTTATTCAAAAAGTTACACGGCAGTAGCGATTAAAGTAAGTTTATAATATAGTCTAATAATCTTTTCAATCGGTTCGCGCCCGATTTTAATTTATTATCTCATCAATTCTACAATAATAATAAATGGAAAAAATGTTTTTCAGATATTACGAAATAAAAATAGTAATTAAATAAACTGATTATATTAAATTTTTAATAAAATATATATCTTACCAAAAACTTTTGCTTCTTTATTGATGAATCCATAAGGGAAGATATTTCAAGGTAAATTTAATTTAGCAGTTAATTAAAAAATAACTATAGGAAAAACTACATATATATATTTAATGTTTAAATTAATTTAAAATAATAATAAAGAAAAAGAAAGAAAAAAAAACTATATTATATTTTGTATTTGAATTCGATTCTCCGTTCTTTCACCGAAATATAAAATGTGTTCAATCACCTTTTTCATCAAAGTCACGAATTTCATTATGAAAATTATAGTTCACGGAAATCATTAAGTCTTTCTTCAGTCATTGTATTCCTTAAAAGTGTTTTTATACTTTTAAGAGTTGAAAAACGTCGCCCGGATTCAGCAGTTGGTTATGATAATTTAATTTCATCGTTTCACTAAAACTATCGTGTCCTCATTTAAATCAAGTTCAAAACTAGAATTCCAAATTTTAGATACGATTTTCACAAGAGTTTCAATATCTTTTCAGAAGAGCTGTCAGTACTTTTACATTTAATCTGACTGAACAGTATAGACTACGTGTGGAACATTTTTTTCAAAATAAATTAAACCAAAATAAAAAATCAGAATTTTGTAAACTGAAAGTGTTTTATCGAATTTTTCCTGCAGCAGATCAAAACATTCTATTAATTTTTTATAGTTTTCACGAACTACACATTTATACAGTTCGAATATTATAGTTCCAGCATGTTTGACGAACCTTTGGCAGTTTCTGTTCTACAATTTCTTCTAGTATATCACATGCGTGAGTTGAATTTGAAAAAAAAAAAATAGGTATTGCAGATAAGTTTGAAAATTTTCATTCTAGAATTTTGACTTTTTGTAATACTAAACTGGCGAGCGCAACAATGGACGAAGTAAGCATATTTATATTTTTGTTTGAGTTTTACTTGTATACCACTGGCACTGCCTGGCATTACACTAACACCACCACTGAAAACAAAATGAAAACATACAGAAGTGTGCCGTCTTTTTTTACAGATTGTGCTGCGTATAATTGGAATCGTCATCGCCGTGGGTTTAGTCCTACTTCGATCATAAAAATGTGTATTTCCAGTAGAAAATCTAGCACCATTGGAGTTTTTTAAAAATTGCGGTAGATCCGAATTAGTCCGCCACCAGCTATAAGCAGTGTGTGAAAACATTCTCCATACCCCGTTCTGAGAATAGCCTAACGACCTTCAGACCGACACAGCTATATCTATGTGATGACAGCGTGGCGTAATGTCACTGTGTTTCACACGCGTTCTTATGTAAAGTGAGTCCCATACCCTTATCAGGGCGTCCAGGATTGTGGGATTGTGGAATTAAGCTTTTCATAATGTACTAAGCCTAATATGGATCTGATGAGAATACTAGGGCCAGAGTTTCCTTCTACTTGAGATCCGTCTTTACTTTCTACCAGATAGTTCTCTGGTATAACCAATTCAATTTCAGATTGGACATATATACCGGGAAGCGATTCGGATCTGGAACGAGACAAGTCTCGATAATGACACCTGTGATTTAGTAGCCAAGTGCCTTAAACATTAGGCTACCGCGCTACCTCGTTCTTATGTAAAATTGCATAATGACAAAATTGCAGGAAAACTTAATGGAGCAAAGATCGAAAAACCTCCTCCTACGCATCGCCGCTGTCTGCAATGTATTCAAACTAGCCTTAAAAGATTCCGCGTCACTTATTTTGCCATTGTGAAATTATCGTACACGAATTGATAAAATTAAAAATGATGTTTTTTTTTTTTTTTTAAATTTCGATGTTTTTCGTTTTATTACTTATGTGTAATGTATAGTATATACATCGAAGGCTTTTCGCTAGAACGGAAGTGAGGTGATTTAAATCGCTCATTAGATTAAAATAATTCAAGGTCAATTTAATGACATTTTAGAAGGAGATCATTAATCTTCTTCACTGTGCTCGGTCGTCAAATGAGCCCCGTCGTCCTTATACGACGCGCACTGAGTATAGTTTTGAGAACGTTCTCATTAGTGTAGCGATAGAATAAAAGAAAATCCGAATTCTCCTACCTTTTGATTTTTATACAGATGCAATAGTAATTTTCTGCGACTTCCTTATCTTACTACAAAAAATAAATAAATAAATAAATAAATAAATAAATAAAGAAGTAAAGGTCAATTCTTAGATTAGACAAAATATTTCTTAAATTTATATTTCTAATCAACAATACTTACATACATCATCTGCAGTGAAAATAATTTTGAGACGGTTTTTTTTATTTTTTTAAGTATCGAGCAAAAATATAATATCGTAATTAAAAATAAAGTGCAAAGCCGATAAAAAATTTAACGTTACCAGGTGACCGTTTTAGAAGTAACACCGTAGTAAAAGTTCGTAAACGTTAATATTAAATTAGAGCATTTATAAATATACCCGATGTCTAAGGGTTTTGTTTTGGCTTGTTTTTGTTCTTTTTTTTTTTTTTCTTTCTTTTTGACGGACAGCAGGTGCGGTTTATCTAATGTAGCCGCTGGCATTTGAAAAGTCGATAGTAAAATAGCGCGTGTTTGAAATACTATAAAAAAATATTTTTAGCAAGAACCTCTAATCGAACGATTTCTGTTTAATATATCTCTTTTTAAATACCGTTCTAACGATAGACAAAACTTCGAATTTTTCAAGTCGGAAAACTCATCGTTATAATGAATATAAGTAATTGCACATCATCTCCTTGGCGATTTATTAGATTTAAGTAAATAGTACTTCCGCAAATGGAACTAAGCGAAATAAATCGGCTGCTCTTAAATGCGTCACCGGAGATTTTAGCACGCGGTAGGAAGTATTTTCTGTGATACTTGGGAAAGTTTCAATGGGGTGCATTCGGGCTTTCGGAAGATTTTTAATGTGCGACCTCTCGTTTCGATGTTTTGATTATGCACACAATGCTGTTGTTCGAAGATTTTTTTTTCTCCAAAAATGCGTTTTTATTGTTCTCTAGGAAAACCCGCGAAAAATTTGTCGTTTTGAATTTTTTTAACTTTCATTAATTTTTGTTAATACCGGAATATTTGCTTCTGCTCGTTAGTTATGTTTGAGGGTAGTTTTTGATTTCGCCTTTTTTCCTCTTTAATTTTTAAATCTAAAAACAAAAGGTAAGCTGTTGTGTTACAAGCGATAGAATAGGGTAGCCGCGCAAAATGGGCAATCGAAGATAAATGTAGATAAAAGAGTAATAAGATAGCGCTCTGAAGTATCTTTTAAACGTGGAAGTTTACCCAGTTCAGAAATTTTACGAAAAATTAAAAGAACTACTGATCAAAATTAAGAGGATCACAACGCGAACGAATTTATTAATAAATGAAGAAATATTGCCGAAAAAAATCTGATAACGAACAAATCCGATCGAATATATATGTATAAATGAGTATTTTGGCATTCGCGATTAGCTGAAAAACACATCAAGACGACCGAAGTTTAAAATAATTTGAATATTTACTACATATATGAATTTCACCGTATTTATTAATACATTCTAGTTTCGTGTTGTAAGATTATTTCCTATTTATTAAACAGGATGTACAAAGATTTAATATCGAATGATTTTCCTCTTCGCTCAACTATTTTTACGTTATTATTATATAATGACGAGAAGACCACGGAGTTTTACTTGTTTCAATTTGTTACGGAGTAGTACGATCGGAAAAAATACAAATCGAGAAAGAGGTACGAAGGGAAAGAACTGAAATTAGTTAATCATCAGATGCGGTTTTTAGGTGTACAGTATGTGTAATCGATTAATTAGAATACTGTAGGAAACTAGCCACGGGCAGGAAATGTTACAAAGGTTCTCTCTGTTGGCGAATAAAAATTCAGGGCCAAAGTGGCAGCTTAGAGAGACGACAAATTCGACCAAACCGGGGTGTAGAGGAGAGACGGGCGAGTCTAATAGACTCCGCAGTCAATTTCACAGGCGCAAGTTAACTAGAGAAGGTATCGAGTCACATAAGTCGACTCTATCCTAGAGTAGTGAGAATGTTTAATTTTCCGTTACTGACCAAATATTGATTTTCAGAGTCGCCGTATAAATAATTCTAGTCTAGAATCAGAATACTAAACGCTGCTCGATAACACGGGGGGGGGGGGATCTATTCTTTTTATTTTTAATGAAGTATATATACATGCGCATCTTATAATACGATGTTAACAAAGAAAACCAATGCGAATTGACAGGCAAACGTATAATGGTTTCTTACTATGGAATTCAGCATGATATTGGTACAATCCGGAAATGTGTGAACTCCTAACGATAAAGATGAAAAGTAACGAAATAGGGAGTAGTCGCCACGAGTAGTAGCATATCATTTAGAAGAATGACAGAAACAGACTACAGTGGGGGGGGGCGTTATTTTTTTTTCCATTTTTGTTTTATTTATTTCTTTTTTGGGGCTCATCAACCAGAGACCCTTAGCCAAAGAAATAATTAGAAAGGGAAATTAATTAGTTATATTTTGATGTGGCCAGCTATTGTTAGCAGGACGGAACGCAGAACGGAAACGATGTGTGGTGAGGGAAAATGGTAAAATATATGTATGTAGGAGGCATAGTACGAAGTAGGAATACCAATTCGCAGTAAGTTAGAATAGAAAGTAGAACACGCTCAATTGAAAGCGGCGAACACTTAATAAACATATGATCAGCATCGCAAACATGCTCTTTTTTTCGGTATACAATATGGAGAAGAAACCAAAAAAACGGGAGAACGATAATAAAGCTTGGCTTAAGAACGTAGACGAATAATGACGATAACAGCCGAACGACGAAGTGAAGGAAACAAAGAGAACCATAGGTTAACAGAAAGACACTAGCTTGAACAGACAGATAAAAAAAGAACAATTATCAGGAAGAAAAAAATGGAAGCGTATACAGTACTGAGATGAAAACTGAGATGAAAACTTTTACACAGCGGAAGGAGTTTAGAAAATTGGATTTTTCTTAAGCAAAGGAGTAGGAGGAAGCGCAGTAATCCGAGCCAAAATTAAGGAATACTAACACAGCTTTGCTTTCACTGTGATAAGGAATAACGCTTGTTAAAGAATCGGCCCCCCGCCAGACCTTTTTTCAGAATTTAACTATACGTCACTATAATAAGGAATAACGCTTGTCAAAGAATTGGGCTGCCAGACCTTTTTTCCGAATTTAATTCGTACAACTGTGCAAATTGAATTCTGTTTTATCGACACATAGGTTTTTAACCTAGAGAGTTGACTTCACGGGCAAGTTTATAAGTGCACAGAGTCTAGAGGCAGACTTTTACTCAGAGTATCTGATTAAATCGGAAAATGTTTGTATAGGTGGAAAGGCTTTTCTGTGTGTGTGGAGTTTATATTAAAATTTCTAAAGATCATAACAATTTCGCAGGCTGGCTTTTGAAAAAGTATTACATTACAGACGCTTAAAATATAATTTCGTAATTAATAAAAGCTTCGGATAATTTTAAACATAATCAGTAATTATCGATCAATTAAGTTTCAAATGAACGAAAACTGATTAGCGATTAAAATGTATTTTTAAGCGTCTGCATTATAATATTTTTCTTTTCCTTTTGATAAAATAAGCGCTTCCTCTGCAGAAAAAAAAATAATAAAAAAAAAACAAAAAAACAAAAAAACAAAAAACAAAACGAAAAACGAAAAGCGAAAAACAAAACAAGCCCCGTGGTCTGTAAATTTATTTAAATCAGTTTAAATATTTAAAATTTTGACGAGGGAAATGCGTGTTGTATGGATTTAAAAAAAAATCATCAAAAAGTGATTTTGATACCAAGGCGCAGTTTATTATAACTTTTCATTTTTGGAGCGGTTTTAAAATGTATAATAAAAAATGAAATTACGTAAATCGTAAGCTTTCGTTGAAATACTGATATGACGGAAAGCGTATGCAGAATTAAACACTTTATCGGTGATACAAATAAAATGTAAACTATCGAATGAGTGAAACACGGATTTTGCGAAAATTATATAAATACCGGGGTAACAATATATTCCGAGCCGAACCAAGCAGCAACCAGATTTCAAACAATGCTTCTGACGAATATAATATACGCATGATGGAACACACGTTTTGATTTCTTGAGACCAATCTTTTCGTAAACACTATATACATGTTCGAGAGATGTACTTTGCATAATCGTCAGCTAGATTGTCTCGTTGTTAAATGGGAAATCCTCCGCGTCCAAAATAGCGGTAGAACGGAAATTATATCAAGTCGGTATCGGATAAAAAGTATTAAAAATAATACCGATAACAGAATTGAAAAAAGAAGAAGCGTAAGATGCGACAAAAAGGGCGCAATATTGAAAAAGTTCAGTGAAAAGAGGAATTCGAAGAAAACGTGAGATTTTAGAGCATCGCAGAACATAAAATAGGAAATCGTCTTTATTTGTAAAATTAACATTTTTATAGACTTATTTCGCTTGTAGAAGAGTATAAATTATGGAGTTCTTTTGGATAAATTTACGAAATTATTCCTCAGTTCAAGTAATATATGAGCAGTTAAAAATATTGCCGATATTTATAAATCGATGCATCTTCAGATCGTTCAAGATCTTCGATTCCGCGTTCCTAACATCGCAGTCGAATTATTTCCCCCTGTTTTTATGATGCCGATTTATTCGCAACCATCTTCGTTTATTAATGAGAATGGCACAGCCCAACGAGAACTCGCTGCACGCACACAGGAGGGGGAGGGGGGGATTGAATACGTGTGTTCAGTAGACGAGTAATAGGTTATTGAAGCCAGGGATTAAAATTAATGAACAAGGGTGACAAAAACTACGGGCGGTGAAATAAAGGGGCTCTGTACTGTGTTGTTATTAGGACTACCGTTTTTGAGGTTAAAAAGAAAGTATCTAGAAACTTGAGAAGATATTTCATTTTTCGAAATTTATTAAAAAGAAGCAGATGTATCGTTATCGTCGACCGTAAAAAGTATTTTCTTTAAAATATACCTTTTTTTTTCTATTTCACTTGGTTGACATCGGTAAACGCCCGAATTCAATCAACCGAGCGCGAATTCTAAATTCCCGGTGATTCTTTATAATTTCAAACTCACCTCTTTCGTATTCGTAACCGCTGTGTTGTCTTCCGAACGTATATAAAGGGGGGCGTCATCATTCTCACTACGTTCGTATAATATCGGTTGCCAACCCCCCTCGCTACATAAATTTTAATAATTTATTTTTTCGTTGTTTCATTTCGTTTTTGTTTTTTTTTTTTTTTATTATTTCACAATGTTGCCGTTTAAGTTTTATTAAAAAACAAAAAAAAAAAAAAAATAACGAACATTTAATATAATAATACAGTTTTCGACAAGTGGGCAAATAACTAAGAGTGTCTAGAAAGCGCGGATTAAGTGTGTCTATTTAACGCAAAGTACAAAAGTTATTCCAGATTCAGTTCTATATGCGGCTATCAGGAAGTCACAATACACATATGTATTATTGTTGTGTATTATTTATAATTTGTTTTTACTTATTTATTAGTGTGCTAAAAATGGTGCAACGGTGAATTTTCGAATTAGAGGAAATTTTTATAACTGGAAAATAGTAAAAAAAATGTAATCGAAAGGTACGTCATTAATTGTGCGCGCTTGGAAGTGCTGGAAATATTTATACGTTGAGGCAAAAATTAAAAAAGAAAGAAAGTATTATAAAAAAAGTAAAGAAATAAATAAATAGTAAATAATAAAAAAAAAATGGAATAAATTGTTGTAGGGAAAATAAAAAAAGGACCGGTAAAAATACTCGTTTACCTCGTCTTTATCCATGCTGACCTGAAATTTACAAATATTTTTACTATTGACGAATGATTACATTTTTTATAAATTCAATTGCTAATAAATACGTACACACTATTAAATAAATTAATCTCGAGTTCGAAAATTATACGCAGTTCAATAATAAAGCGAACGCGAACTGTGCTATATGTATTCTTCCGTTAATTTTAGTTTTTAAGTTACACATTAATTTCAAGAAATTTATCGATTTTTAGGGAAATTTCACATTTAAAATTAACGAAGAATAACATATAGTCGTCTTGGTGGCGGATCGAAAAACGGAATTAAAAGTTTCATGTTTTTTTGTACCTCTTTTTTGCTTCTGCTTCTTAAGCAAGAGGATATTAGTTTTAAGATTATTTTAAAATTGGTAATTTGACAAAGATTTTACGTAATTTCAAATAGTGTCACAAAAATCCGAATTTATATCGTATATACTTCAGAGTTTATGAAACTAATACAAAATACGGAAGACAAAACATAGAATAAAAGTACAGAGACATTTACAGACAGTTCGAAGTACGATTTTTTTTTTTTTTTTTTTTTTTTGAGCCACGCGTATTTTAATAATATACTTTTTTTGTTTTTTTTTTTGTTTCCGGATTCAAAGAACAAATTCGCCCCATTTCGCTGTTAAATCGTTTAGCACACTGGATCATTGTAATTAAAAGAATCTCCTTCATTAGGCTGAATGCTCAAAAAGCCATCTGACTTTACAGCGCCCATAAAATAGAATTGTACAGGGGATTTTATATTTTCATTTGGTTTTTCCTTAAAATATAATGAACGGTACGAGAAATGTGTAAAATTTTAAATTAATCCACGATCCGCCACTCATAAGAGATGATGTTCAAAAATAAACAATAAATATATATATATATATATATATGTACATATACATGCATGTATATATGTGTGCGTTTGAGAGTAGTAAGTGTGTGTTTAATGTGTATTATTATAATGCAGATATAAAATATCAGTGATGTGTGTTACCTCGTCAGTGGTATTATTGGCTGGTTTGCCCATAACGAACACATCGAACGGAATAGCTGCCACTAAGTCTATCAAAAACCAGCCGCGTAGATAATGGTAAGCAATTTTACTAGGATGAGAAACTACTTCATCATTTCTATTTACATATGTCGTTCGAAAGTTTATTAATATATCTATTATGAACGTCACGTCCACTGAAATTTATCACAATACAATTTTTTTTAAAACGTTGCATTACGATTAACTAAGTTGTTCACTTACTCTATACCTTCTAGCTAAGCGCCATCGAAAATCTCTATAATCAGGACGGTTTCCGATACCGATCTTTTCTTTTCTTTTGTTTCTCGATTATGGTAAGAATAATTCATTTTTCACGTTTATACGCGGAGCCATTTGAAAAACCGTGCACTACCGTACGTTATAATTAATATAAATAATATAGAAAAAACAATTTACAAACACGAATAATTTCAAATAAACTATTGCCGACTGATTTACCATAGTTTCAGCAATAGTTTATAATTAATTATGTTTTCAAACTGCTTTATTACGTCTTATAGTAATTATAACATTCGTATTTCAAGTATTACAATTACCACCACCTACGTGTACACACTTTTATGCAGGCTTAATAAAACTATGGGTAAATATAAATCTTAATTTTTTTTTATTTCATCTACCGAAATTAAGTGTTAACAGAGTGTTTAAATTATTAATTTTAGATGGAAGTTTTTCGCACAACTAATTTTAATTCTGCTCCATTCGGTTATAAGCATTGTCCGTGGTATGGCTGAATTCACCTTTATGAAACTGTCATATTGAAGAGGTATTTTTTTGTAAAATAATATTAATAATAAAAATAGATAATAATAATAATAATAATGATGATAATGTAATGGTGTTAAGACAAGAATGCGAATAATAACGTATAGTAAACGCGGGGAAAACTATTATAGAGAAAATAAATATGAAAGTGTGTAGCGGATTAAATGACGAGGATATGAAATATGGGAAAGATTAAAAAATAATCTCATTAGTAATATCAGCAATCCTAATCAAATTAACGTATAAACATTCAAATGGAAATGTTGAACTATATATTTAACTTGTTCTTGTTTTTTTTTTTTCTTTTTCAACTCGACCACGCTATTGATGTTGCAAAGCATGTTTTGAAGAAGAATAAATTTAATTTAAACTGTCCATGCAAAAAATAATTTATTTTAATGATTTTAACATTAACAAAAGTACACATAACAACAAATCATATTAAAGAGGTTTTTTTCTTTTTTTTTCTAATTAGGGTATACACAGAAGAGTAATAATCAGTAAAAACATATTTTCATTTTCATCAGGTTATGAAGTTCATGGTAATTTGATTTTAGTTTTACAGTGTAACATTATGAACTTTTAATCCCTCCTTTTTTTTCAGATTTATTTCTTATTTCTTCTATATCGATAGAGATCCGTAAGTTACCAAGTAGCACCAGTTTTGGTTGATTTCAAATAAATTTAGTATATGTATTATCTTGTCTCGGCTACCGGATCGGGACACTTGCTGATCGACAATACAGCGTGTCATTATAATGAAGTGGTCTGTGTGGGAACGACAGTGGCTCTTATGATAGAAAGGATTGTGAAATGTTGTCGGTGACAACTGACGCTAATACAAATCCAGAAGCAAATCAGAAAATGAATTTAAATAGTTTCATTAATTTCTAAAAAAAACCAAAAACCATGAGTAAATACAATAGATTGAACTGAGAGAACTGAACGTAAAAAAAAAAAAAAAAACCTATTTCGAATATTATTCCTTACATAGTAATAATCAGATTTTGTAATAAAAATAATAATTATCGATGAGGCAGATAAATAAGGAGTGAAATGTAAGGAGAGGAAACTACATCGTGCAACGTGGCCGCAACTACAGAGCTTGCAATGCCTGATGAAACTCGACAAACAAAAATAAACATTTTTTTTCAAATTAGTCCCATCTCGCAATATGACCACAGTTGCATATGGCAGGGCTGAGACAATGCCCGATGATGGCAGAAAAAGCTAGTGGCTACAGCGAGCAAAGATTACAATGTAAGAGAAAACGAAAATGTAATAAATAAACGGAGTAAAGAATGGAATAAAATAAAACTAATCGCCTACATCAACAAAATAATAAACTCCAATGCAATGTCCTGCATTTGAAAAGTTTAAAAACCCATTCGACGCCGGAACGCAGCCTACACACAACTGCTGTAGCTAATTTACGGACGGAACACGAATGTGATAAAACTAAGGTATAAACGGAAGAGACGGTTGAACAATATGAAGATATTTATACTAGGACTTTGATCACTGCGTATATAATTCACACAATCGTGTATTATCTCTTTTGGCTTTATCTAGAAGCTTAATGGAATGAATGGAAACTTAATACCAAACTTGGCCGCTTCTTTAGCAATTAAATCAGCTCTCGATCACTATAAGCCATACCTCACAGTAGCTTGAAATCCAGCAACACTTAATGGCAGTCCCTCCAAGTTCTGAAATATTAAAATATTTTATTTTTTTAAATTTTATAAATAAACAAATGGCAATTTTATTCAAGGTTCCTGAAGCGACAAGAGAGAACACTAAGGCTGTCCGAGAATACTACAAATTCCCCCCTGGACTGCAATGTATTTTCCACAAACTCTAATCTCTTCTCAATAGCCATTAATAATTTAACAGGGCCGGAAAATGGACATGTCGCCCTTTTTTTGCACGCTTATAACGCGATTTTAGTATCTTACATGTCCTGAGAAAAAGATATAGGTAATTTTTTGTGCCATTTTTCATAATTTTCAACTTTACAAGTGTCATGTCATTTTGTAGGTTACCTTTATGGGAACATATACAACAGCGCGCATAAGTTTTTTTCAAAAATTCAAAATTTACATCGACATTTCTGAAAAAAACTAAATTCTTACCGAACTAGAAAGAATAAATAAAATCAAGTTATCATTTTTATAATTTCTTTACTGTCGAAAATCGGCCAATCTTCAGAAATGAATCTCTTTTTCTGAAAAAAACTATAGCATATGGACACGCGTGTGCATATCTACACCGAGATGATTGCAATTATAAACATGTATTGACCTCAAAGATAAAACCAACTGAGGCAGCTTCATTTAAATATACACTGATTACTCCGGTTAAAGTTGAACGGTACTTTTTTCAATGCACAAAAATTCGTAATATTAGGTAATTCGTTGGCTTTGAATATTTTTGTGAACACGTTTAATAATTTAAATAAAGTTTTTAATTTTGCTATATATTGTAATAATGCGTATATAACATTGAATAATACATATATGTGTACGATGGAATAAAAATAAATTAAAAAACAAATAAAAGTATTAAAGAGAATTAGAGTGGAAAGGTGAGTACGCGTGTGCAAGAGAATCGGTTGTTGGCGAATGGCTCAGTTTGCGTTGAAGTTGAGAATCAAAGCTGAAAATAAAAATCGTTCAATTTCAGCAGCACGTCAAAGAAGAAGAAATGGGCGGAAAAATAGCATAGTCGAAGAAGAAATGGGCGGAAAACTAGCATAGTCGAAGAAGAAGAAGAAGAAGAAGAAGCAGAAGAAATGGCAGAGATGACTATGAAAAAATTAACAGTGTCGGTCGGAATTGGGCCTTTCTGCCAACGGTCCGACTTGGATAGCCTGCAATCGCCAGGAGCAGTTTTTACTTTGTTTGCGTTGTCGAGATATTCACTTAAATTAACGCGAACAACATAAAGTTAACGGAAAAAATTTTGTTACAATTTGATTCGCCATAATTGTGTCGATTTATTAGTTTATCGAATTCCACTTTTTTCGCTATGGAAGATCATCCAGGCTTGGACTGCCAATGAACTCTCATTAAACTACCGCACACGTGTATCGGAGCAACCTAGCTGCAGTTAGTGGTACGTACTGTTTACATTGATTTAATTTTAGAATTCGTGTAATTAATTTACTTTTGTAGGCATTTCAACGGTCGACCGACGTAGAAAGATTTATGTGTTCGAGTGTTGAGTAATATAGCAAATCAATGTAAAACGCATGTGAAAGCGAAGTCACACAACCGGACTTTGTCCGAATGTATTCGACGATTACACGATGTTGAGAGAAAAACTGACCTTAATCCACACTCCCACAGATTTGTTAAAAAATCGAGTGGGCGTTCTTTTGCCAATTCGGATCTTTTATCGCACACACCGTACAATGAACAGTCCCTCTGAGAAACACTAGCCGCACCGGAACAGCTGACGGCAGTTCGGAAACGGCCCTGATTATAGCGATCGATAATATATATATATATATATTAAACATAAAAATATGAACGTTTTATTATTATACATCGTTATCCGATTAAAATTGTTATTAATTCTAATTTTGATGACGGAAAGTTCCTTTTACTTTTTTTTTTTTTGGGGTAATTTAAAATGCTTCATGATTCTGAAGCGAACCTAATTTCTAACATCAGAAATCGGGATACAAAACTGTTGAAGAGGCACTAATTATAATTTCAGGCAAGTTCGTTATGCGTCGAAAAACATGTTTTTCTGCAGTATCTATCTTTAAATGAACTTTTTCTGCTCAATGTTCGTCTTACTGAATGCGGTGTTGGGAACATTATTCGAATAATCATTAACAAAATTAATCACTAAATTATAAAATGTAAAATTATTCGTTAATCATTATTCACAAAATTAATTATACTCGGCAGTACAATGGTACATTGATTGATTTCGAGAAAAGACTTATTTCAAATCCGGCGATATAAACGAAAATATAAAAAAAAACAACAAATATTTAAAATAATTATTTGTACATGCATAATAAATATAGCGCTATAAATTAATTTAAATTCTTAGTATTAAACAAAGAGTTATTAATTTAATATAACTGTACCATTAAATGATACCCCTTTGTCCAAAAATTAAAAGTAAAATTAATTTATTTTAATTTAGATCAGTCATTATTTAAAATGTTGTTTATTTTTTTGTTAATAATTATAACTCGGTTTGCTTATTCATTTTAACTTTATTTAATAATTTACTCTCTCTCTCTCTCTCTCTATATATATATATATACATATATATATACACATATATATATATATATTTTTATAAAAATATATATATATAGAAGGCTTTAATTTTAATTTTTTTTTTACAGAAGGATTTAACGGTTTTGCTACATCAATTTAATAACTCTCTTTGTTTGAAACTAAAAGTTAAAATAAGATCATTCTAAATATTTTTTTTTCTTTAAAGTTAAATTGGTATATTAGTTTTAATTTGAACGCGCGTTTCATAATATCGAATCGTGTTGGATAATGTGTTGAATTTGTAAATTTAAAAATATTTTTTTCGTCTAATAAATATGGTAATAATATGATTGTAATTATATGAAATAACGTCAATAGAATAAGGAAATAATTAACACTAAAAAATAAAAAAAAATGTATATTTGTTTACAACGCAGAGTTTGAATCAGATTTCTTCTCTAAATTAATCAGACAATGTATCACTACACCACTACGCACAATTAATCAATTAGCGAGTAATGAAAATAATTAACGTATGATTGACGAATAATGATTAAAGTCGAATAACAAATAATGAATAAATTAATCATTATTCACATGTGCGTTATTCGAATAATTTATTCGTTATTCAGTTATTCCATTAACAAATTCCCAACTCCGATTGAAACCGAACATGTAATATGTTAGTATTTTGTTTACGTTCGTTGTCCTAGATTGGGCGCCCGTTCGGCCGTTTCACATTATGTTTATTATATACGCCTATTTCATTAGATTTAAGAAATAGAGAGACCCATTTGCATTCAGTTGACATTGGGGTCCGAAAGCACTGTCAGTGGAAAAGGGCGAACTGTCAATTTCATATCGAGCATATTTTTTCAGAGACCGAAAAAAATCAAGTGTTTGCAATCTGCACCATGACTAATATGTATCCCGGTAGTGTACCCGGGATCAACGGGTTTAGTTACAATACTATAGTATGAAGCTGCTTTTGTGAAATTTATACAACGCGTATAAAACGTAGTACACGATAATATTCATTTTCCTAATTATATTTAATATTTTATAGCAGAATTTTATTTTAAAAAATACTGAAAATAATATTGCTGACTTCTTAAATTACGTTACAAATATTTTGTAAACAATCGTAGTTGAAAAGGTTCCAACTGCAAAAATTCCCTCCTTGAGTAGCCTATCATGAGCATATTCATTGGATGTTTGTAATTTTTATTGCAAGTGATAAGCGGCATTAGTATTCTAGAAATTTTCTTTGTAAAATCGTTGCCTGCGCAGATAACTATCGGAGACGATATTGTACGAATTATAAAGTACACTGGAAGTACCGTATAAAAGAAAAAAAAAACCGAATAGATTAAAAACAAAACCACCAAACAAAACACAACAGCGTAAAAAAATACAATTTTTAAAATGAAACGCCTGTCTAGAATTATAAAGTAAACTTTAAGTTAAAATAGACGCAAAAACCATTTATGGGGATGTAGGAAACAAAAAAGGAACATGTAAATATCAAATAGAGCTAATATGTATCGATAACCATTTTTGTAATATTTGTACATATTGATGATAACTGAATTCGGAGCATGAATATGTATATCACTTATCCGAGGTTTGAGCTTAAATAGGGTCTTTTAGAAATAATGATAAGCCAAGAATCGGCAATTGAATGATAAGAAATATGGAGAATAAAAATGTAATAATGTCCATTTTGTGAAGAAGGAGAGCAATTTTTACAACAGGCTCTTATAAAACGTAGACAATTATAAAATATTTCCCGTCTTTATTCCGCAAAACTAATGTCGATTTTGCGCCAAAAGCTGAAATATTCCATCTTTCTCGCTCTAACATTGTACCCTATCTGAGCAGCTTCTCGAATTTTAACGAGTTCCGCTACACGCACATAGATAAATTTTGACATAATCTACTTATGGAGTTCTTCGATTACATGTAATTACGGTATGATATCTCGCATTTATTTATTGAAAAGCAACAACGAGCTTTTCACGATCGGTAGAAAATATGCTAGATGGAAAACGATTTATCGACCCAATAGTAAACAGATACATTCAGTTCAATATTGCAGTAATATTTAGAGATGAATTGACAATAAAGTGAACTGTAAGTTGATTTGTATTTTTACAATCGACTGAGTGTCAACTTGCAAGAAAAAGAGGATCTACTTTGAATTAAAAAAACATGGATCAGTAAAACGGAATTTGACTTTGGCTTCTAGAATCAAACGAATCGAATAAAAGTAAACCAGTTTAATATGCTGAATTCCGAGAAAAAGGTAGTGGCGTTTGATTTTAAAAGGATCAGCTTATTCTTTATCGAGAGACTATACTTTTTTATTGCAGTTTAAGCAACTTTTCAACTCGCGTGGCCAATTTCTGTCGTTTATCTAACTTGTGTTATTGTTCATGGCAGCTACTGTTTATTTCCTTACTTCTCTCAATTTATGGGAGTTACATTGCAGGTCGTATTAATATTTTGCTGAATTTGTTTCACAGTGAAACTTTTACATTTTTCTGTGTAGTCATTGGTTTTCTTTGTAGATAAACATATTACGTGAGCGTGTGACTGCATGCAGATATTTCGTTCACTGACAGAAAAAAAAAAGTTAACATGTCAGATAGAATGTCCCGTGTTATTAAGTAGAATATAAACTTTTTGGCTCTATATGGAAGTCGGAAAAAAAAAAAAAAATATATATATCTATAACTCGGCCATTTTGGCCTCTCAAGGGGCTGCGTCTCTTGACCCCTCTTGCTTACATTTCTATCTCTTTCTCTTCTACACTTTGTATAAAATGATCAACATTTACAACGTAATTCTAAATCATGAATATAATAACATATTCACAGAAATCCTATAAAATATAACAAACGTTACATAAAATTGGGACATTTTTTGTAATGGGGGGTAGCCTAAGAATTACGTTGTAATTAATATATATATTATTATGATTCTAAGAAGAATCTGCAATAGTAACCAGGGACTAAACACATCGAATCAACATGTTGACTTATACAACATTTTCTAAACTCTAAACAAGTCCACCTTTAGAGAATTGACATGCGCTACAAGTTAAAGTCGCTCATCTCTGATAGTGTTACGTTTTGTGCGGTGCATAGTGTTCAACCAGTCTATTCTAGTAGTCACATAGGTGAGCGGTACCACTGATAAAGAAATAGACTGAACGTAAAACTGAAAGTGACAATGCTGGGAGACAAATCGAGCAACACATATGTAAGAAGGAAAATTGGAGGAATTGATATAACAGAGAATAAATGGAGCGCATTGCAATAGGTCGATATCATATCGCAAAACAGCCGGCCAACGTCATTAGTTGGTTGGGTACCGCACAGAAAAGAGCTTCAAGTCGTCCGCAGACTCGATGGGTCGGCGAAATAAGTCGAAAAAGAATAGGACTGGTGAGTTGGGAAGGGAAGAAATAACAGATCTTTGTCTAGCATCGGATTCGTATATGCAAAAAGGTGAAGAAGAAGAAGAAGATACGATGCGTTTACTGCTGACTAATATTAAAACACAAATATAAACACGTCCCGACAACCGGCACACTGTCGATCGCTTAATTCGCGCCTGCAGGGGAATTAATGCAACCATAACAAAATGACAGAGTATGGTCTAAGAAAGCATGGAACTGGATCGCACACAGTTTCAGCAAGGCGGTGTGTTATGGTGCACGTGAAAAGAATTGTTTATAGTTGGTTTTACTTAAAGTAATGTCACATCAAGCTCAGCGAGGTTTCATAATTTAATACCGTTCAATTTTGACAATCGAATGAACTGGTTAAATTTAATAATTTCCAAAAAATTGCTTTTTTTTTAATTTTAGACTTGTCAACCGGAGACTTTTACCCAAAAACAATTAGAATAGGGAGGAGTCAATTATATCTTCATACGATATCGAATGTTGTTAGGAGAAAGTAATCAATATAATGGGAATAATGTGTGGAGAGGGAAAAGAAAAGACATAAGAGGCGCAATATGGAGTAGGAAGACCGGGTATCGATAAAATGGAATAGAAAGCAGAACGCTTAATAGAAAGAGAGAAACACTTAATAAACACTTGATCCGCATCGCAAACATGCTCTTCGTTTGAGTGGAGAGAACAATATGGAGAGGTAACCAACGAAAAACGAAAGCGGGAGGAAGATAATAAAGTATGGCTTAAGAACGCAAGCGAATAACGGAGACAACAACAGGACGACGAAGTGAAGGAAATAAAGAGTACCATAGGTTAACAGAAAGACTAGGTTGAACAGACAGATTAAATGAATGATTATTAGGAAAAGAGGGGGCGTAAATATCCGATACCATAATTTAAGATGAAAACTTCTATACAGCGGAAGTAAATTAGACGATGGGACTTTTTTAAAGAAGAAGTGAGAAGAGGCCACAGAGCCAAGAAGTCCGCCGCTTCATTACCGATGATGCCCGACAATATAAATGCAAAGGAGAAAAGAAATAACGTGGATAAGTGAGCGTATGCGGAGTACGATAAAATCATAGGAATTAGGGGAGAATGAATTGAAGGGCAGTAATGGATTGAGATATAATCAAGAATTTAGAGGAAAGGTGATTGGAGAAAATGAAAATAATGGAACGTAGAATAGTCATTAATACGTTTATGAATATAGAACAGAAAGGAGGCAGACGAAAAGATTTTGAAAAGCCAAAATCTGGGAGGATAAAAGAGGCACCGACACACCATCCAGTGAACCATCTGTAAACACGGTTGCATGCGAAGGAAATTGAGCATTGATAAAACTGTGGAATTCCGGTCTGATTAGAAACTTAAAGAGCGTAGGTACAGTAAACATATTAGAGGATGGCAGAGATCGGCGAAATTAAACAAAGGACATTACGTAAGGACAAAACGAACTGAGCCGAAGGGAGATGAGTGATAAAATAGGGTGCCTTTTTAGGTACGAAATGCCAGTTCCTGGAAATGGAAAGATAGGAATGGATATAAGAGTAGAGGGCGTGAGTGGGAGACGCTTAGTACGCTTAGTAAACTTAATCCAAGGTACTAATGCTGAGTAATGTGCCCTTGACTAGCGATCGCAAAAAAAAAAAAAAAAAAATCCAAAGTAGGGATTAAAGATATTTATTGAAGCGCGACCGTGCTAACACTATACGCACAAAAGAAGATTTATTAAAAATTTCATCACGAGCGATAGACAGATCACCAGGCTAGCTTGTCTATGATTGTATGTGTTATTTATTTTTTTTTTGTTGGTGTTAGTGTTAGAGCCGCTGTCGTTGTGAACCGTGGCATTTTTAAATATCAAATCACGCTTACATATACTAGTTTTTATACTTTTCCTGCATAACTTATAAGCAGAAGTATGATATAAAAAAAAGAAAATCGCAACAAATCACTTGGGACGATAGATAATGCATAACGGAATGAAAAGTTCGTTGTCAGTAACGTTTGCTCAAAATTCGTTCCTGTTCGGATAAAGCGGTCTTTCAGAGGTTATTGGCATTTACGATGATCTATTTTTTTTTTTTTTTTGTTTCAAGTTCCTATTTATAATTTCCATCGGTCTATTACAAAGAGAAACAGCGCCGTTATTTATTAAAAACTGTACGCTCTTCAGTTAGACGTAGCAACATTCGCTCGGCATCAAATCTGCTTTGGGAACTTTCGGAAAGTGTCAGAAACACCGTCGATTTTTTCGGTCGAACATCGCTTCTTTAATCGTTTCCCGTGCTTTTCCGTAGACAACGATTCGGGTCTGTCGCTAATTACAAAAGCAGATTATTTTTCCGTCACCTTTGAGCATATTTACTAATGCAATTTCAACCGCGATTGGTTCTTAAAATTCGGTTAAATACAATCAATTCGATTATATTAAACCCGAGTGAGCAAGTCACCTTAATCAAGATTCACGCTGTGCACCAGTAAACACACTATACTAATTATAACGTATTGGTTGAATTTTAACGCGGTATCGTCGATTTCGCATGCTTATCTTTAAAAATTTCATCTAATCCCTAATACTTCAGAGCCAAATAATCCTGAATCCGGCCGCTTCCCCGAGAGTGCTGCTGCTATCGGAAATATCTAAGAAAGGATACAAGATTGACAAAAAACAAATTTAGCTGCGGCCCTAGATTTAGCATATTACGAACTTCAGCTTACCATCGATTTTTTTAGGGATACTCTTATTTTATACCTTACCTACATATGTACCTGTCCGCGGTGTATACATTGTTGGGGGGATTGCAGTGTTCTTTTATTTATATATGGGATCATTACAGGAACAAATTGTGTCAGTATTCAAAATAGTTATGATCGATAAAACTGAACATGGCATTAAACTGATTACGGTAAGACCAAACTAGTCGGCAAATTTGTATCATCAATAGCGCTTACGTTAACATTTCATCGATTTTAATTATTTCGTGATGTTAGGATCATTTATACTTTTCATTTCTATGAATTGTAATAATTTTAGTAATAATAAACACACGCTGTTTTCGAGAAATTTATTAACAATTAAATATAATATATTACGACATGTTGTCAATGTCATTATCAAGGGTGCTATGATACCGAAACATGTTGCCAATTTAATTATTAATATATAATCCGGAAAATATATAGTACGAGTTTATTATTATTAAAATTATTTATTTTGTCTTTTTTTTTTAGGGGAAGTCAATAAACACAAATGTGTACTGATCAGGCAGAAGTGAAGTTTGCATAATTTATTTAGCGTAGAATAATTTTTCGGATTATCCATTTATGCCTATTATATTTAGTTGCGCCAATGGAGCAGTCAGCTTTAGCGATATAAATATGCAGCTGGAAAAAAATTTGATAAATTTCCTTTAAAGAATTTAATATAAAGAGGAAATTCGATTTTTAATCAATTACCGGGGAAAACGTGTGTATGTGGGGGGTAGTGAAAAGAATGATAGCAATAATTACATGTGCAAGTATATACGGGATGACACGCGCTTGGCCGCATGTGTATGCATGAATAAGAACGGTTAGTTTTAGACTGGAGAATATGGTTTAACAACAAGGTGATGGAGTACAAAAGTGGTACAGACCAAAGTACTAAGGGTTGAGGGTTCTTCCCTGAGGATATATATATACATATATATATATTCCGATTACCGGACATGTGAAATAGGAGGCGTTAAGGCTTATGCGAGTTTTTAACATTCGGACATGAATTTTAATTAATTTTAAAAATGTGGTTATCGAACAAGTTCAGTCTAAGTGACGAAGGTTTCAGTCCTCGGGGCAGGTGTTTGGATTAACGGTCGTCAGGTTTAGCCTAAGGAGATTCGAATTGTGGTGAACTTCGAGCCCTTGCACCAGAATTTGGATTAGATTTTGAAAATTCATTAGAATTAAAGAGTGGGCGTGTGGACTCTAGAAGGAAATTTTTAAGCTTCCGCACTAGAAATGAGGTTCATTTTGGCCTTCGCATATGGTTCTGCAGTGTGACACTGGCGTGTTCCTACATCCGCTGGTTGTGAAAATTTAAATTACTGCCCGAAAACTCTTATACGATAATCTACTTACATATATCCGGAGTGTATACAATGTTTTCCCTTTAATTACATTTTTTTTTTTTAAATTAACTATTAATAATATATTCATACACTTTATAAAGCGATAACTCATCAAGCAAAAAAAATAAAATTAATAGGTCTAATTGCAGAATATATTTTAAAACTAGCTTAAAATTTTTTTTAAAACCCTCTTTTCACCGTCGTCATCTATTCGTGACGATTATAGTTATTGATTTTTTCCATCTTTAAGGGTTTTTTTTAAAGACGTGTATCTGTGGGTGCCGTAAAATGTTCAGTTATATCTGGGCTATACAACCAATTCGACAAATAACTCTTAAAAAATTCGTTAATATAAAGAGAAAAACAAATAAAGGGAAGAAGAGACAGCGCAAGTACTGACTATTCTTAAAGGGCCACGAACACGCAGTTGAACTGGAAGGCTCACTTTATATTAGATTTGTCAGACTAGGCTAGTTCATGTATGATTTTAATCGTTCTGTCCAATAACAATCTTTTAGGATCCCTTTGCGTCCTTAACTATACTGATATATAAAAAAAGCCCGGCCTTGACGAAGATTAAAAAAAAAAGGAGAAAAAATTCTCTCAAAAATTCACAAGACTTTTTCCAATCAGTGTTTATCATATTCCGCGATCTGTTTACTTATTCTTCTTTTGCAATTTTCTTTTTTTTTACCAGCGGTGCCCGATTCGTTCTTATTTCCTTCACCCGCGCAAACGCTTTCCATTACAGGCCGATACAACTCTCCTAAAGAAAACCAAAATCCTGACTACATTTTTCCCAACAACCCTCTCGCCGCTACATCTGCTCTATTCTTAAATCCTTTAGCAATCTTTTACAGTGAATTTGAATCGGTCTTTAGCCATCATTCTAAAGAAACGAATCGCTTAAAGAATCTGGAGCAGCACTAGCAACGAATCCCCACGATTCCTCCGGTAGTGAAAATAGCACAATGTTCTATTTCGAAAGAATTGTCGCAATCATATTAGAACCGCAATTACCATTTCATTTTAGCGCATTTTAATCAGTCAAGTTCGAAGACGGATGATAAAGATGGAAGCAGCGAAGAAATGTGTGCGTAAATAAATGTATCTTGGAAATTGTATCCGATAAAAGCATCTCGTTAAAAAGAATGTCTTCTAAATAGGGCAGATAAAAATAAAGGGGAAAAACAGCGAGAAAAAGTATTATGTTTTTCGTCGTAATAAGTGACTAATGTTGAACTAAATCAATTTTAGAACCTTTTTAAAACTGAAAACAAAACGCTTTCAAACATTTTAAACTTATCTTATTGTGTACCAAATTCGTATTTTTTTTACTTTCTTTGATGGCTCTATCTGTGAACTATATGTGTGTATGCGATCCAAAACATACGCGCGTCCTCGAACTTTATATCTTTCATGTCATTCTGATGTATCGTTTTTGATAGGACACTACGTGCATATAATGGGCATTATCGCACTTCAGTAAAACGCTGTGGTATAAGATATAAAGAGAATTTCTGACAACTATATTTTTGACTCCGTAATATAAAAATTTGTGTCCCATTTCCGTCAATATAGTAAATTCCGGATGTCTGTCTGTGTTCAATAGATGGAAAACCAAACGTAATACAAATAGCGTAATAAATTTAGGGTTATATTACAAAAAAAAAAAAAAATCGAATTTATTAAGAATATAAATCGGCAAATGAACAATTTAAAATTCCCAACGGTAAAAACAAATGGAAAGTTCACAGTCGGATTACGAAGAAATGAAATTACGGTGTGGTGACTTAGTTCAACGACAGGTGACGTCTATCGATCAGTTTGATATCGATAGTTTAAAAATATGAAAAAAAAAAACAAAAAAAAAACGAATTTAACTAGTTAGTGTTTATTATATCTTAACAAAGAAATAAAGATTGCCCCCCCCCTTTCAACATTATCATCAAAAGAGGCATGTTTTTGCTGAGAAAAAATACGGAGACAATCTCTCGATCAAGACATAAGCAGCAAATACAAAAAACGATCAGCTTCCCGGTTGTGGTAAGGTTACCATAAAAACGTTGAGATGAAGTTACGAAAAAGTTTTCTGACGACAACTTACGGGAATGGAAATTAGAGTGAAAAGATACCGATTTGATTGTTCCGGTGAAAAGAAATACCGGAGATACGGTCTTGAAGATTTGACCGGACAGGAATCGGCTGCTGGGGTCAGAAATAGCAGTTTTGAAGGATTACATGAAGAAAATCAAACGAACATCGAAGGAAGGGTCGGATGAGGAAGATAAAACTGTCCTCCCGCAGCGATTGGAATTTAAGCATGGCCATCATATTACTCCATCACTAATACAGGAAGGTTGATTAAAATCAGCCTCGCAGTGGTAAAAATGTATACATATTTGCCCGACACGAAGGTTACACAAAATAACGTTGTTTTCTGATGATGTCAAAATATTTCAGTTGGATTGTTTCAAAATAATAATAATACGGCAATATCTTATCAGAAAATTTTTGATAAATTGTTTCATTTCAAAAAAACAAAAAAAGAAAAATGGATAAAAAACTATTTTTGTTTATATTTATTTGAAGAAAATATGCGTCACTGTGACTGTTTTTATTTCCGTTATATCCGACATTGTTGAATACGTAATCCCGACACGGTCAGGGCCAATCATAGTTTAGGTTTGCAAAATCACAGCGACATTGATATCGCAAATGTGTAGATTTATTATGTAAAAACGGGAATCAGTACAAATACGAAGGTTGCTGTGACGAACAGAAAATCTATAAAACGATTAATTAACGAAGCGAGTAAATTCAGGTGTTGATTTAATGATTAGGAATGATCACCGGTTCTGAGAAGTATTTTTTCATATTCTGACAATTTACGTTAATAGTGTGTCCCCAGTCGTGAAAAAAAAAATCGACTGGAAATCACACTACCTGGCATTAAAATAAGCGACAAGCAAGTACATTTGCGCACTCGTCGTATGAATTCACAGCCAGCTAATTTTACTACTGCTATAGTATAATGATGATAACTATTAAAAAAATTACATTCAAATTAAAGTTTTATCCGCAGTTTAATTTTTAATTATGTAGCCGAACGGCAGTAAATGCTACCGTTCAATTTAAAGTAATATTTACTTTTACAGTACTTCTACTTTCCACCAAGTACGATATTCCAGAAGCAAATAAAAAGTTGGCCGCTGATGATTGAGAACAAAAAATTTCTATTACATTTTACAGCCTTTTTATGAAATGATATAGCCTGCAGGCTTTAGGTATCTTCTTTAAAAATACTCGCATGTATATATATATATATATATATAGGTATATATATTGAACTTCCAAAATTTTTTAGGAAATTATACAGTCCCTAAGCGTTAAGGATATTTTTTTAAAAAGAGAACAAAAATATGTACACATATAACTTTTAAGTCGTATTGCTTTCCCCTTCCACATGAACATTTTTGTTATAATTTCTGTCATCAGCTGGGATGAAACTCAAAAAAGACTTCCATATTAGAAGCGAAGCGCTCTAGCAACTATGCTATTGCGACGACATATATATGTACATAATTCTATCGAATAAAAAATATGCTTAAAGTTGGCTAAAATCTCAACTTGTGAGAGAAATGAGACAAATTTCTCTACATCTATATCTTTGAAATTATAAATTAGAATACTCGATATGAAATAACACGAAGAAGCAGTTCAATCTTTTAATGAAGACTACCAATTTTTAACATAAAGTTCGAAAGCGGAAAATTATATAAATTCGTATATATATATATATAGTAATAATTAGTAGCTTTTAAAATATCATCATCAGAAAGTTGAATTGATTTTTAATAAATTATTTTTTGTTCTTTTTTAGTTACAATTACGAGTAAAAAAGAGAAAAATGAAATGAACAAATTTGTTTACCTATGAGCTCAATATAGTACATGGGGTCTTTGCGACGTTGACTAATTTCCGTCAGGTAATTAGCTTCGTGCAGCAAAAAGGCAGCGACGTAGGGTGTGAAAATAGCGGTGTACATGACGAGTATCAGGATAATCCAGTCCCAAACTGCTTTGAACGGACTATAGTGTAGTATGGTCCATTTGTGGATTCGAGGCGTTTGAAGAGTGTACTCTGGCAGTATATCGGCACCTAAAGACAGCACCTGTAAGTAAATTTAAGAGGCCGGTTAAAAATCTATAAAGCCATTCTATAATACGTAATAGTATAATATAGTTTTAACACTTGTTGTTCCGGTTGATTTTTTAATAGTAGTGTACAAGACCCAAAGATGAGAACTTGTATTACATACATGATCTGTGCGGGCTCTTGGAATTTAGTGTAATGTGCCCATTACATTGGCTGAGCTTTTCCTGTTGTTGGGTTAATGCCGTTGGCGCGGGAAAAAAAAAAACAAAAAAAAAAAAACATAGCTTAAATAAAATTCAAAAAGCACAAGAATATTAAAACAAAATAATATAAAAAATAAAACATAATTTAGAATGGGATATTCTAACGTTCATTCGATACGAAATATACTTCTAGTAATAGATTCATTAATAGCAGCCAAGGTGTTGGTGAATAACAATGCATTAATGAATAGAATATTCTAACGTTCATTGTGAAGTTACAAACAAATGACCGCAATGTTAATTATCGAAGAAATGCACAGGAATGAATAAATTAACACACAGCAACTATTACAGCTCCTAACCGTGCAGAACCCTCCGGGCCTTTTCCAAATATCTAATATATTGCAACATCTTATAAAGAGCACCCCAGTAGAGACCTCTCGATTCTTTTTTTCTTCAAATAGCGTCTCAAGAAGTCTATCGTGCCATGGTGGGACGGGACTTCGAGGGAAGATGCTTAGCCGTCTGCGTCTTGGTACATACGACTGCAAGTATCCATTCGAAGGTGCTTGTGATCTATTAACTGCTTACACCCATGCTCCCATCCTGCGAGCCTATTCTTTTTCAGTGCTCCCACCGGATTCCTCCCCGAACAAAGTTCTCTGGTTTTTTAATTCGTGCTCTATCCTGCAAGGCGATTTTAAGAAACGGAATCTAAAATCAATATTTAAATCTGTTTACAAGATTGGCTTAAAATCGGTCTCATAACCTAAAATTGTCTTTCGACCTTCATAATTGGAAATCTAACAAAAAAAAAACAAAAATCAAAATATTACATTTTTTCAACTACAACTTATAAAAAATTATCGTTTACGGTACATACGGAATGCTAGATTACTGGAATAACATATTACACCGTTAATTAATTAATCTTTTCAATCCCGCTACCAAAGTTAATAACGTGTAATCGACAATTTTCTATAGTACGAATGTATACACTTATCTTCTTCTTCGAGTCCCGACCATTCTCGATCGTAGATGACCTCATTAAAAAAATCTTTCGTATGCAAAGTGGACTAATTATTGTTCGGTATTCATCCCCGACCATGCCTTGATGTCGCACATTCACGAGCGCCTCCTTCGTCCGACCTTCCTCTTGCCCGATATTTTTCCTAATAATATTATCTGCAATAATGAGTATATTTTAATCCACGCATGAAATGGCCAAAATATTTCCTCTTCCTGTCTTTTATGATGCCTATTAGTTCCATATCCTTATTTCCCATCATCTGCAGCACTTCTTGATTCGTCTTCTTTGCTGTCCATGGGATATCCTTCGATAGCACCACATTTCGAAAGCTGCCAAGCGATTCATATTGCTCTTCTTTTTAAGGTCCAACATTCGCATCCATATAACAACGTACTCCACACGTAGCACTCGAGAATTCTTATACGCAGTTCTAAATTTAAATCTTGTTTTGTGAGTGTTCTTCTCCTGTTGCTGAAGACCTTTCTTCCTTGTTCAATTCTACACCTAAGTTCGGCATCAATGTTACTTGTATTATTCACTTGAGTACCGAGGTACCTAAATTTTTGTACGCTTTCTATTACTCCGCCGCGAATAGCAACATTTGGAACTGTTTCTTCTCTCTGAGAAACAACCATTATATTTTAGTCTTTCTTGCGTTCAATGAGATCCCATATGTGCAGCTGACATTTTCAATTCTTTGAATCTACTTGCGCCTAATTATTATTATTATTATTATTGGTTTTTAGCTCGTCAACTGAGGACGTCATCTACGCGGCATTTAATTGTTTTTTTTCGTATCAGTATACAACTCGAGTTCCACTCGAAAGAAATATCGTTTTTCAAGCTACGGTATTATACCTAAAAATATTTAAGTAATCGGTCGTAGATTAAAAGCGTATTACAAATAAGACTCATGCCGCTTCCACTTGATACCTACAATTGATACCTAGAATTGATACAGCAGAGAGAATTTATCGGGGGAAATGAAAGACAGATTCGAAAAAGAGATGAAATTGGTCAACCAATGTATTCAGATTCCCACTAGACATTCAGTAGATATATTATAATTTTCGACGTCCTGCCCACAGTTAGACTCATTTTACGAAATTTGTAGTTTTTAACGGTATTTTTTTGTATTATGCTTAGTAAAATTCGGTCGCGTTTGCCTATTTCATAAGTAGATTTTTTAAAATTTTTGAAATTTTTTTCATGTACACTTCTATTGTTATAAAATAATAATAATAATAATAATAATAATAATAATAATAAGGAAAACTCAGACACAAGCGCAGACCTTGTGACAGTATGTGTAAAGTTTTATACGAATTAACAGCCTTTTTGTTCTTTTATACGGATTATCTGATTACAAAAAGCATTAACGGTGTCAAACAGTTCCAAGCGACTACTTTGAAAATTCTAAGTCGCAATTAGGTTTTTTTAATCTAACTTTTCCGTGCTCTGATAAATCGGTTAAATGGAAAATGTAACCAGCAAGATACCTGCGTGAATTATTTCATAATAAAATAGAACAACCATCGGTTAGGATTACTGAGAAATGGTTTTAGGGAATTTCTCTCGGATAACGATATATTGCAATTCAGTCATATATACAGCACATGGACACATATGAATTGTAGCCTTCTTCCTGAAAGAGGTTAGTCTTAGAAATAGTTTTTTTAAACCGTAAGTAAATCCAGATTGAGACGATAATACGAACACAAAATGTCCTTAGTTCCATACTACCATTACCGCATAATGTAAAATCGATGAATTTCAAGCGGCCATCCCAGTTTAATTACTAACTCGGCTTGATATCGCTTAGCTTTGAGACAATCAAACGATAATTGGCGTATTTGGGGAATCGATGTAATTCGCAATTTACGTACGGTTTTTATAGCAGACAGTCGTGTGTGAGTCACAAAAATCCCTTACACAGAGACTTAAAATTTATCGTTGCGACATTGACCTTGAATGTAGAACCCTGTCAGGCAAAGAGAACATAACAGACAGTTGCCACGGCCGCTTCAAAGAGGTGGAGGATGTTTTTAAAAATTTCATGTTTTATTTGATTTTCAGCAAAATTACACGCTATTTCACTACGTGAAGATGTCGGACAACACCAGAAAAACGTACAAGTGTATAATGTATTATTATTATCATTATTGTCATCATTATTATACTGTTATTACTTTTATTATTATCATTATTACTACTATTACTAGTATTAAGCATGTGTTTAGCGTGCGTTGCCGGCAAATATCGTTAAAAAAGAGGTCCCATAGACTTGGATTACTGCTAACCACGCTATACCGTCGACAAAAACCGAAAGCACAAATGCACATAGCATTGTAACGTATATTAATACGTTTATAGAGGTAATTTTATAATTTAGTTCTTTTTTGTAATTTCGTCATATTCTAGCTTAAAATCGCACTGTTGTGTGATCTTCCGGTAATTAACTTTCTTCGGAAAACTTATTAGTATCGAAAATTTGTTTATTTTGAATTTTTCACCAGCAATGACGCATTTTTGCACCGCGCAATGCGCGAGTTGTTCAGTTTACGTTCATTTTAAAGGGCAAAAGAAGACAATCACAGTCCCCCCCCCCCCCGAGGACTTAAAAAGAAAACAAAAAAAAAAATTAAGATCCGTTCAGTAATAAAATTTGCACAAAGCAGAAGTTGGAAAAAGATCCATCTGTTTTTCTGTTTTGTTTTCCTTTTATAATTTCTTTATGAAATAGAAAGGACCGGTATGTTTTGTTGTTTGGCGGAGATAAAAATTATCCGTAACTGCTTCTGCATGAATTACATCACTAGTAACGTAGTTTTTAATACAAGATCAGGCGAAGGTATTCGAACACATACGAGGCTGCCATTTCATGCATGGTATTATTATTATAATTTTTTTTTCCAGATTAAAAATGGGGTGGGGGGGATCTAACACAGAAAAAAACAACGTTGTTATCGTTACCTTAAATCATAGCCATCCTGAAATCTTTCGATTTTTGAACGTCGCCCGATTATTTGTACGTAAAGTTCGTCAATTAGAAGTATCTGATATAAGTGTCGCTGAGCGCAAAAAAGCACGTTTAAACGATATAAAAACATCGCAGTTTGTTCAACAAGTTTGAGACATTATTGACCAAGAACGCTCAAAGTCGGAAGATTGTTTCCGAGGAGGGCGCAATCTGTAATATTGTCCACGAAGACCTCCGGTATAAGTCCTGACACGAAGGGGACAATTTAGATCGGCACAAACTCGAAGTTAACGATTAATCCTAAAACATCCTGGATTTGGTCTGGTTTTTTCCGATGAAAAGAATTTTGACCGGGATCAGAAAACAAACTGACGAAATGATAGATGCTTTTGTTCGGAGGTCGTTCACATGTTTCTCAAGTTACGCGGACAAAGTTTTCTGCACTACCATGGTTTTGAGAGTGGTGAGCAATGAAGGAACATATCATGCCGTCCCACTTCTTTCTTCAGGGGCTTCGAGTGAATGCTCTGGCGCTTGCATCGAGATATCAGAAACAGTTGTGAAATTCTGGACAGATAGCGTGCGCGATGGGAGACCATACGTATTCCAGCAGCACTCTGCGCCTTCACACAAAAAGCTATGACAAGCTGAGATCGGATGTCTGAGAATCTTCATGATCACATCACCTAAAACTTGTGGATATCTACCTCGTAAGACCTTAATCCTTTGGATTACTACCTATATCACTGTTGAACGGGACACACTAGTAAACATCCACATAACATACTTCGGTCCCTTACAGTTACTATTATGACCGGCATGAGTAAGGACCATTTGATTCGGGCATGCAGACGCCCCCCCCCCCCCCCGGATGAGAATTGAGGCTATTATTGCCGCGAAAGTCGATTTTACTGAATGATTGTTTAGCTTAAAAGTCGTTTACCTAACTGAGAATTCATTTTATTACAGTAAATTTTGTTAGAAATATCAATAATTTAATTTCAATATCAATATGCCCTCAAATATCTTACACACCATCCTATTTTATTATAAATTATACGTTAAAAATTCTTCAAAAATTGATGCAATTAAAAGCTAACTTTCCTATTTTCAATTTTGCGAAGTGTTTTCTGCGGCCAAAATGTTTTTTTTTTTTTTTTTTAGTCTTACCCTTCCGAGGATATTATTCAAAAAATGAAAAAACAAAATAATTGAACTTGCATTTACACAGAAAAATATTGAAGAAGCCATGATCTGTTCGGATTTGTACGTCGGGGGGAGCCGTATTCAAAATCTGAACGGAAAATCGCAACGAATCAGAAATCGTATATTTTGTTTGAAATTTTTTTCCGAGCATTCCACGAAGAAAATGCCGTATTTTTACGCTCCCTTCCCCCGTATGTATTTTTCATGCTATCGCGCTTGCACTATTTCATTTTCTCGAAAGCTTGAATTAAAATTTCATTTATTCATTCCTTACTAATGCGTCGTAGACGCTCTACGTGCTTGTGCATTCTCGCTGTATAAATGCAGGCGTTATAACGTTCAGCACGTTAGACTAAAACTGTAATTTTTTTTTGTTTACAGGTGAAATCCAAATTCTTATATATACATCGATGTTCATATGCGCTGGAGGAAATGTATATTTTTGACTGGCTTCCGCGTGGCTCTTAACGATTATTATTAATTTTTAATAATTTTTATTCGAATTTGTAATTCCGTAAATTCCTCTCTGGCAACGTCTGAATCGGAAGAAAATTGTTCCGTACGGTTGTTGCCAAAAAAATACGTAAAATTTACTGTCGCTGTTATAAATTTTATAATCATTCTCTTCATCCAAGTTCAAAGCAGAATAGGTCTAACACACATGCATGCATATATGTGCGCGCATATTGCATATTACATAAATAAAAGCTGCCTAAAAAAAGGGATCTCTTCAACGGTTAAGTCTATTTCATCGTATTGCATACGGCTTAGCAATGATTAATCGATGGTTACTGTTCTTTTTTTTTTTATCCTCTTTTTTCTTCTTCTTCTTAAAAAACATCCTAATCGAAATCCGCAATATATCGTTTCTAAAGTGTAAGGAGCAATTGTTTATCAAATCGAAAATATATAAAAATTGTAATAAATCCAAGTATAACGAATTTAAATTTATAAACGATTGGTGCACTAACTTAGAAACATTCTCGGGCATAGATGATCAGCTAAAATTTATAAAGCAACACGAAGTATGTGATCAGAACAAATTCTAAACCTGATCATATATTTTCTGTTGTTCTATAAATTTCAGCTGATCATCTATGCCCGAAAATATTTCTAAGTTAGTGTACTAATCGTTTATAAATTTAAATTCGTTATACTTGGATTTATTGCAATTTAATATATTTGTACGTATATTTTAACAATACGTTAAAGGATTCTATATTATATATATGTATTAAATTATTTCAATGGAAAAAATTCCGGGTAAGTTGTCGTAATTAAAATACCTCATGAAGTATAAAATTTAAATGCATTTTAATTCAAGCTTAACAAAGCGCGCGAACGGGTTTTCATTACAAAATTGAAACCAACTTTTTAAATTATATCTGCCTAATTACGCTTTATTTAATTCATTTATTTTTTAGTTTTCGATAATTTAAAAACTATGTTTTTTTTTTGTTTCTTTTTTCTTCCGTTGCCAATTATTAAAACGTACATAAATCATTTCAGCATTCCACGGTAAAATTTTTGAATTCAGCAGTAGTTAAAATTTATCCAATATTTAGTCCCGATTGGATTAAAAAAAAAAAAAAATGCTACGGTTTCTTTGTTCCGGTGAAAACATGATTTTTGGGTTGTTTTTTTTTTTTTTTAAATTTTGCTTCAGTTCGATTAGCGAAAATGTCTTAATACTTTCCATTAATATTTTTCATGAAACGTTCAAATACTTCAGTACGTCTCTTCGATAGCGTCAATTTTTCAAACCCGTATTCGTGTCAAATTTTACAGATAAATTATTCCGACAACGATATCTTAAACACATTAAATTAAGTGAAATGTCGATAAATTTCAGACAGATCCATTCTTTATCGAACTATAATACCATGATTCAACGTGTTAGTTCAGTTAACTTATTTCACAGCTCCACTCCGCAATAAAAGAAAACATGCTAGTTCCGTTAAAGAAGCATTTACAAATAATACTCGACTATTACGCTGAATTAAACATAGGCGCTTCAAAACCTTTGGCTGGCGTTGGATTTGCAGTAGTGTAAAATTAACCTCGATCATCATATACAACTCACTATCATCCATACCGGCCATCAGCGGTGGTCTAATTCATCGCATCATCAAAAAAATACAATCATCTTCTCTCAGATATGTAGTAGGCCAATCTTGGTATTAAGAATATCAGTCGTCTGCGATCGCTGAACAAAACATACGAAATAAACGTATAATGGAGAATTTGATTATTGTTATTATTTCTCGAGGCAATAATCTTAAATTTGATTAAAGTTGTCATCCTTGTTGAAATCATTTATATTTAAGGATCTACAAAGAGGGCTTGTCGAACGATTTGCTTTTTGAGTCATAAACAACTAATTGCACACATATCAGGTAAAATATAAAGTTCGGATGAACAGATCGAAAAGTTCAAAACCAGATATTGAATCGGTCAGTAGTAGCGTCAGATACGAACATAGCTTTACCTATTTTCCGAGAAACAATATAGACTTATAAAGTGGTTTAGCCTGCTTCGAAAAAAAAAAAAACCTGCTCTCATTAATAGTGAGTCCGATGAAAATTAATTTTCAATATACTACTTTTTTTTTACAAGTTTTTTATTTATGACAGGAGTCAGTACAACTACTTTTCAAAAGATTACTCTAGCTGAATGAATTCGCAGTCTATTGAAGGGTGTGACATCTCGCTGGAATGTTAATAAACCACTTTATACGCCAACATTGTTTCTCAGACAATAGCTACGCTCGTACACGGATGTCACTGGCAGCAGTTCCTGGACAAGTTATGTATACAAGTATATATATATATATATTGATGATGATGATATAAGCGTAGTCAATTCGAAACCATTTATCTTTAAAGATAAAACATGTAAACACATCTAGTTGATGGAAACGGAAGCAAAGACATGTACTTTCGACTGAAAATGGCTGCACAAAATAAATAAATAAATAAAATTCGGTTCCCCGTATTATATTATCGCTTAAGAATATTGCGTAATGTTTTCGATGTTTTTTCTTTTCTTTCTGAAATTTTTGTTTTAAAACTTGTTACGACTTTTTTCGCCCACAATTAAAGTAAACATTTGACGAAGGGGTTCACCCTTCAAGTATCGTACTCTTATTTATTGTCATAAAAGCTTTCAAAGAAATTCATTATAAAGTTAACATAACATTATGCAGTGGGCGTTGAAATAAGAAATTTAAAAAACTCAAACTTGTCAAGCGATATTTCGTATTTCCTGGCCATTCCAGTAAAAACCTTTCTTTGATGTTGAATTCTTACAGCTGCTCGAATTTTCGTTTATGAAATTTAAATTTGCCTCCCGGGAACTCTCCGTCCTTAATTTTCGTTTAAAATACACACCTCTGACGGTTTTTGCAAAAAATCAATGAAGCGCGAATGTCATCGAAATGCTTTAGTTGCCAGTTTTTCGAATTACATTTGACACGGTAAGATATCGAAATACGGAAATCGAAATGTCTTAGCAGATGACGCTGCTAGACCGGAATTTAGGGAAAAAAAAACCGCGACCTATAGCGAAGTTTGCAGCCATATGAGAAAACTGAATGCGTTTTCTACGAGTGCCGTTTCTTCATTAGATGTGTTGGTTATCATTCTTTCTCGGTAATCTACTAATCAGCTAATATATGTAACAGATACGGGTTATTACTTTTTTTAAATAATTTTCAGAACTCGCAAGACATTCTCAATTATTTCGTTAATTTGTAAAATATTACATTATCTGAAATTGAAATTTCTGTTACAATATTCTGAAATGATTAGAACCCTGGCCAATAATACGTAATTTACATTTTATTCTAACTAATAATGGCCACTCTCTCTCATCGGTAACCTAAATCTCAGGTTAAAGTAGTATCTTATAGCAATTTAGGCAATATCATAAGTGGGGAAAGAATAGACAAAAACTCTCTTTGTCATTAATTCCATTAATCTAAAGACTTCATTAAACCGAATTTTTATTTTGTTTTTTTTTTCGTATCTTCGAATTGTTTTTCTCTTAAATTTCCTTTCGTGCCCTTCCATCAGTTTTATCAATACTTCTTTCTACATCCTGTCTACTATTAATCACTCTAGATCGCAAATAGCGATGTTTTAATTCAAAGTCACTTAAAATAATCAGCGCATTACATACTATAAATTACCGCTATGATCATGGTGACTTTGTATATACTTAAACGAGTTGTACATGCAATAGGTATATAGTACGCGGTAATGCTAAATGGTTCTCTGAAGTAGGTCGTTTGGGTATAAACACGCTGAGTACATGACCTGATTGTGGGAAAGGCAGCGACTGCGTAACGGTTTCTGGTAAAGAGAGTTGCTACCATCGTTACAATTAGTGGTTTAATGATCCAAACTCAGATTAGCTCCTTCTGTGATAGGAAGGCGGTTAGGATCTAATCCGGCATAGATTGCAAAGTTAACTGCGTCAAGATATAGGGTCGTACAGATAGATTTCCGTAGCCAGAGTTTCGCGATTTTTGTGAGAAATTCAGTTAAATAACTCCCGACGAAGTCATCGTTCGTTCCCATAGTCTCTTAGCATTCCAGCCACCGGTTTCGAGAAATTTAAGGTCAAGTTCGTTAAAGAGACTATTTCAATTGCCCCCTTCGGAGGTATTAACCGAGGAGGGAGGTAGACTGATGAAATTGATCAAAGCAGATTTCGATAGCCGTGACATTTTAATATCTAGTTTAGAACAATTCTTCGTCAAATTTAGTGATTATCTTGTGTGTAGGTATTATCTGTATCATCGCAAAAACCAAAAAAAAAAAAAAATAAATAAAAAACGCAGTGGTGCACTTTTGCAAAATCACGGTGTGCAATTGAAACTTTTTACCATGAGCCCAAAATGGATTTTATCCAGAAATCACCGAAAGTGTATCATCACTTTATTTTCTTCGTTTTTCGGTATTAGTCGTGGTATTATTAAAATAGTCGATAGATGGTACAAAAAAAAAAAAAAAAACAAAAAAAAACTCGGTCCTAAGATTATTAATTTCATTATTAACCCCAGAGAACCCACGCTAACTTTTTATATCGTTCAAGGTTACATCGGGGCACGAACGTGTATGGGTTAAATAACTTAGGTAAATAAATACATAGTCCAAAATGATCTTAATAACGTACTATTCTCTTTGTTTTTCAATGATAAGGACTATGGTGTATAAATTATATTAGCTAAATATTTTAATATATACGTAATAGCAAAAAGTTCTTTAGTTCCTAAGTCTCAATATTTGTCGATTCCTCTACAATTTTGAAATCGCCCTACAGTACAAACGTACTTCCCCAGTGTAAAGTTTTAGGATTAATTTCACGTTCATTATTTGATTTGTGCAGTTTGTAAGTCAAATGATTAATAATAACAGATAAATAAAGATTTACATTCCATCTTTACTAATATCGATTGTGTCACATGGTCGGGATGGTCTTCTCCCCATCGTGGAAGACTGAATACTTAGTTTAAATAATTTAGTTCAACGGAATCTTCAAAAATTAAAATCGCCGCCCGAAAAAGTCATTTGTGAATAATTTTGTGTAAATGCTCACTGTAGAGACAGAAAATGGGACTAAATGAAAACTTATAAAAGAACTCTATAATATACCAGTGTCGATTGCTTGATTAACTTTTATATTTAATTCGAAGCCGCTATAGTTTTTAATCTGTCGTCGAGTTGCAAACAAATTGAAAAATATATATTAATTAAAAATCTAAAATTAAAAGTAATATTTAAATATTCTGTGCCAGGCCAAAAAAAAAAAGCAACAAACACTTAAATAATGCGTACGATTTACAATTGCTAATAATAAGTTTTGTAAATATTTTTCAATTCTTTTAGTCATTTTCCTAAAATTTCATACTACGGCCGCGATGGAATTTGATTTATTTTGATAAAAATATTATTTGCACGAACGAAATGAGCTCGTAAAATATGCAAAAACTGTGGTACATTGTTATGATAACACTTTATGAAAAAACTGCTGAACCTATAGGCTTGAAATTGAACACATGATTAATGATACATGTAGGCATAAATATGAATAGATGTATAAATAGCTGTATCATTAATCATTATTTTAATAATGTAATGTTATATTCGTTAAGAAAGCCCTCAGGGATGCCAACCAGGAGATCTTTTAGAACTCGTGAATTTGAATCGACTAAATTTTTATTTTATTATTATTATTATTATTTTATTATTATTATATTATATTATTTTTATTATTTTATTATATTATTATTATTATTTTATTATATTATTTTTATTATTTATTATTATTATCTATATTATTATTATTATTATTATTATTTTATTATATTATTTTTATTATTATTATATTATTATTATTATTATTATTATTATTTTTATTATTATTATTATATTATATTATTATTAATAAATTGAATTTATGTTTTTTTAAAGTACATTTTTATTAATTCCCGATGCCTATCTTTCTTAAACGGCCGACCGCTGAAAAACACAATGATTAATTATACATAAATATACTGAAATGCGCAAAAACGATTAATTAAAATCTTATAAATTGTACGTAACACTCTACCGCGGCTGCTGGGTCGCTGGTTCTTGCTGGCAGGCGGGTGTACAATAGTGATTTTGTCTTGAATTCTCGGTGAACACAGAAAGGAGATCCGGTAAATTGTATTAGTTTACGAATTTTAACGACAAACTAGACACCTGGGTTTTGACGCAATCTCTTTACTAATATACTTTTTGGATTGAACTTGTTGCGGCTACAAGACGGTCCAGTTCTCTTTTCAAAGCAGTCGATATTATTCCGCGACTTCACCAAGACTTGACGAAGGATTGACGAAGACTGACTTTTTCCTTCGACCATTTTTGTATCATTTCATTTTTTTTTTCGAACTACCTATCCTCCCACACCTGACGTGCCGATCCCGTCCTTTTTCTGATCAATCACCAAAGGCCAAATCGATCTGGATACGACAACCATCAGCCAGCAACCGGTTGTTCTTATTTATATACGCACTCACTCTCTCATTATGTTCTAATTCGTTTTTTTTAGTTATTTATTTTATTTTATTTTACTTTATTCTATCTGATTTTTATTTCTCTATTTATTTTTTCTATGCAACGAGGATACATTACAATAAAACTATTAGTTGTTTGCCCCTTGTTCCCCTTCACCTCCGAATCAAGTCAAATTTTAATATAAATATTAATCATTAGAAATCGAAATTCCAGAGGCTGTACACATGCATTTCTCGGAGCCTTATAATGAATTCTTTTAGTTCTTATATAATATTTTCAGACCCGCAAATACTTTATTTTGTCCTTAATCGTTTCGTAAAATTTGTTATTACACTTATCCGCTAAGAAAACAAAAAAAGTCATACGTATCTTTAACCGCTACTATGTATATAAGTACTCCAAAAGTACATCTTGCGCATGGTAGAGCTATTTTGAAGAAAAATAATCTGTTCATCCTACCGGTGAAATGATCTCTATTTTATATTCCGTTACTGGAAAATGCACAAAAATCAGTTCTCAGTTTAAATCCGGTACATCGACTTGAAATTCCTCGCTTCACGTTATCTGATTATTGTTCATTAAGTCTTATTATGATTTTAATTATATTATACATATTAAACCCCGTCATTAATAACATAAGAGAGATAAAACTAGATTTATACCATTTTGTAAGAATGAATTGTGTTAACGTTTTATTCACGATTCAGCCGATTTTTTTTTTTTTTTTTTTTTTAAATTGTAATTACAAACTGGCCATCTAGGCCATTTAGCAATATTCTTAACAGGGAAATATTTAGCATGAAGGAAGAAATACCCAATAGTGTCTACCCGATAAACTTTACCTTAAACAAGGTCATGAGGTTTCTTACGCTTCAGCCGCCTCTTATCATTAGCCAGTATGTAGCAATCCAGCAGCAAGTTTATTCGGATGACTATCCAAGTGTCTTTCTGAGTGTCTTCGGGCATGAGTTTTAATAACATCTGACACATATACTCTATCCCTAAATCTTGATGCAAAGTTTGATTTGATACACATACCATGGCGCCTTGGTTACACGAGCCTAAGGATTTTATTCTGCGCGGTCTGTATTATCTTCAGATTTGTAGGTTTAGCACAACCCCAAAGCTGTACTCCGTAGGTCCAAATAGGTTTCAAGATACTTGTGTATATCAAACGTTTATTATCCAATACTTAAAACGCTATTTCTTCCTAGAAGCCAGTAACTTTTTTTTAACACGAATGTCTATTTCTCTTTTCTTTGTTTGAATATGCTGCTTCCATGTTAAACGACTATCTAGGTGTAATCCCAAGTACACTTAACTGTTGTTCTCACGGGCAATTCCAGTCCATTTATCCTAACAGTTGGGGTTATGACTTTTCTATTCGTGAAATGAATGTTTACCGATTTACTTTCATTGATCTGAATTTTCCACTTTTTAAACCAGCTTTCAAGGGCCTTCTGAAGATTGTCGTTTGCTATCTTCGGATCTGAATGTGACGTAAGTAATGCCGTGTCGTCAGCAAATGTAGCTACCTGAACAGTTTCCGGTACAGGAAAGTCTGCTGTATATATCAACTACAGCGTGGGTCCCAGAACTGATCTCTGGGGCACTCCTGCTTGAACTGGATATAGTTTTGAAAAGGTAAGTGTAATAGAAAAAAGTTTAGAAACAAAAAATGTGTGTACCGCGGCATTTCTCGATGTCCAACAGGCTTTTGATAAAGTTTGGCATAATGTTCTATTATATAAATTAAAAATTCTGTTACCCTAACTAGGTTATATCTCTTGTTGAGTTCATATCTGCATAACCGATATTTCTAGGTGCGCTATGAACACACGTTTTCAGCCGAAATTGCGAAGTATAATATATATATATATATGTTACGAAAGTTGATATTTTACTCAAAATTAATTTGAAATAAATACTAACACCATTTATCACGATGTACCCCCATTGTTTTTATTCACATTGCGGGACGCAAAGAAAAAAATATCCGAATGCCTTTCACAAATATCTCAAAATCTCAAAATCTCGACTCTTCCCTTCTTCCATCTATCGATGATGCTAAATAGAATTTCTAGATAAAAAAAAAAAAAGAAAAAAAAGTGGCATACTTCCCGATTGTTTTACATGTTGCAAAACAAACTTTGGAGACCACGGGAACTCTTCAAATCAGATATTTCAGCGTGAGTAAGTTCTGATAACCTGAGAATCGGACACATACACACATTTCCAGTTCCAATCTATACTATCTTCACGGCGGAATAAAATAACGATCCTTTTATACAGCAAGCAACATCATCGCTACAACTTTTCTTCAAAATAAGTGCACGAAGGCTATCACATTTGGTTACTGACTATTAAAAACAAGTAAATATTATTTAATTCATTTAATCCAGTTCATTTAATATAGTTCATTTAATCCAGTTAATTTTCTGTGTAAGTCCTAGCGCCTTTCAGATGAAAAGCCGGAAATAGGAGTAGAAAGTAAAAAAGAAATAAATAAACAATGCGAGAAAAGGCGAAAAATTACAAAAACAGAACGAACGCGCGACTTTCTTCGAATTTAGGTAAACTTTCAGCAACGGCAGCGTAACTTTTAACTTTTTTTTTCTCTCGACAGCCCGGTCTGAACTTTTTTATTTGTAGAACGGTGAGTTCGCTAGTCAGATACGTTCGCGCGAATTTATTTTTTTCCAAACTCAGAGTTTTACGGAAAACAGCTCTTTTCCCGTCTAAAATGTTTCATATATTTAGCAGCGACTTTTATAATTCACCGGTGACACGGGGTGTGTTTTCAGCTAGTAATACGTTTTCCGCGTTATCGGTTCCCTCGAATAAATTTACGAACACATTTTAAAAGTTCTCCCCGATGGAAAAGAAACATCTTTCGGTACATACAGGTGGTACAAAAATTGCGAACGTAGTTTGTTTTTGTTTTTGCTTTTGTTGCAAAATTTTATTTGACTTATAAATGTTAGGATACGGCAAAAATTATGAGGAAATACAATTAAAATTTCATTCCTTCTCTGAAGCGATCCAAAACTGTCTAATTAACGAGAGAGGTTAAATTATTTAATAACTCGACGGTGCTTGTCATGAATTAACTTTTTCGAAGTATTAAACATTTTACACACTGACAAGTAACGAAAAAGCTGAATTGTTGTTCAGTCTGTTAAATTTTCGAATTCGTATTAATCTTAGTTTAATTTATCAAAACGTAAATACATTGCGTCTGCTAATTGGATCAGCGGTGATATCAATACTGAATAACGATTATACTGACGAATGTTATGACCTCCTTGCGTGAAGCATTCAATTGGGGCTGAAATCCTCTTCCACCAGCCGCAATGAATCATGTATCGATTGACTTCATCGCTAAATCAAATATTACTTTTCAAAAAATAAATCTCTTTAATTTCAATAGCAGCTAAATCTTTTTTTCAATTAATTGTTTTGAAGAGTTATCGTTTTCTCGCGTTCGCGTTTTTCAAATTAAGTAATATTAATATAGTGATAAGAACATCGTAGTACCATGAACCGCCCGCCACCCGCAACCGGGAAGCCGGCTGGTAAGCTGAAAGCGCCGTCTAAACCCGACGGGAACAACAGCGCAACCGTTAGTAAGTCCACACCGCACACAACAGGTAAGTCACACACACACACACCGATCACATCAACGCACGACACAAGCCTTATCAGCAACTCCGACAAAAACCAGTTCACCACACAAACAAACCCGCAGCGTTCAGCTGATTTATCTCTCGCGATAAACTCGCGCAGCCAGCCGTCTGCCGATTTTAACGCTGATAGCTCCGCAGCGACCGCGGTAAATGACAAAATCCAAAACAGCCCCTCCGATGCATCCCTCCCGAACCGCACCGAGTGTACCAGCATCCTTCTCCGAAAAATTAAAAACTATAAAGAAAATAGCCCCGCTAACCGACTTCAATTACCCAACAGAGGAACAGGGCGTAATATTCCCGTACGTTCCGACAAGCAGCAACCGCGATTACTTCTTGGCATTAAAAGATTTAGTTGGCGAACCATCTAACATAATAGCAGGCTCGAAAATCAGCAGAGATCGAGTGGCAATATTTTTTAAGTCGAAATCCAATGTCGAAAAGAGTGTCATTTCCAAAACGCTGGAGAAGATGGTTAATAGGCACCTTATGTTTTTCCTAGAACAAAAATGTCTTCTATCTCCTAACCAAGCCGGCGGGCGAGAGGCAAGATCGACAGTCAGCCAGCTACTTAGCCTGCAAAGGCAGATTTTATCGGCGTTTCATCGCCAACAGCACCTCTACGCAATATTTTTCGATTTAGAAAAAGCATTTGACCGCCTGTGGCGTCATGGCTTACTACTAAAACTGCGAACGGCGGGAATCGCCGGAAAATTGGGTAAATACCTACACAGCTTCTTAGACAATAGAACGATCCAAGTTACGACTGGTTCGTCAACGTCTGAACTGATGCTGTTGGAAAATGGCGTACCACAAGGCTCTGCTTTAAGCGCAACCTTGTTCATATATTATATCAATGATATAACTGACTGCCTTGCCGCCCCAGTAACGTCCCGGCTCTACGTTGATGACCTGAATATATCCTTATCGTCCAACCATCCTATAAACGCTCAAAATATCCTCCAAAAATCCATCGGAAATTTACAAAAGTGGTCCAATGATAACGGTCTGACCTTTTCCTTAACAAAAACAATGTGTTGATTTCCACAGGGGACGCCAAAACCCACTTCCCAGCGTATTCCTGAGTCTAAATGGTTTTCCTATCCCAAATCGTCCATCAGTCAAGTTTCTAGGCCTAATATTTGATAAAAAACTTTCCTGGCGCTCTCACATAGCTGAGCTCAAAACCAAGTGCCTAAAATCCTTGTCTATCCTGAAATATCTATCAAATTACAAGTACAATATAAACCCAAAATTACTTCTTACAATTTACAGATCGATTATCCTTTCACGAATCAATTACGGGTGCCAGGTGTACTCCTCAGCCGCTAAAAGTGTGCTAAGATCCTTAGATCCTATACATTCTGCTGCCCTCCGATCTATCCTTTCTGCTCATCCCTCTTCTCCGGTTATAAGTTTGTATGCACTGGCAGGGTATCCCCCGCTGTCCTACTATAGGAAGTACTATAACTTTAAAGAATTGAGCACCCTCCTTAGTAGTACCAAAACCCCGACAATATCTCCTAATATGAGGTTTGGGAATGACCCAGTGCCCGAACTTTTTTCGGTTATGGGTCGTTTCCAAATCTTCTCAATCCCAAGAACTCTGCCAGACTTCGCAGCAACCGCACCACCTTGGAGTCAGCCAATCACAAACATCAACATATCGCTGACAAAATTTAACAAAGCACAATACCCCTCAAACATAGCACAAATAGCAACAAATATCATAGCGAGCTACATAGACCATGCATGCCTCTACACAGATGGAGCGAAGGCAATAGGTTATCAGTCACCGGCGGCATGCTCCTTCGAAGTCTCAGGGGCAGCAGAGTCAGTTAGACTGCACGATTGCTGTAGAGCACTGGACGCTGAAATATACGCGATGGTCTTTTGCATCCAACACTATACCGATAGCAACCCCCAGTCCCAAAAGGCCCTACTCATAACTGACTCTCTAAACTCCCTTCAAATCATCTCGGGGATTAAATCCAACAACCCTCTGGTAAGGAAGGTCCATTACCTATTATACAGGTTATCACATTTAAACTCCGAAATGTCCTTCCTATGGGTGCCGGCTCATGTTGGGATTCCAGGCAATGAGCGTGTCAGTCGAGCAGCTCAGGCGACATTGTTCTCTCCAATGCCACACAACCCCCCTCTTCCCCCTACATTGGCTCATTTATTTATGCAGCAAACTGGAGAAGAATGGCAACAGGAATGGAGATCTTCAAGTACATTTCTCCGAAGCATAAAAACAACCACGGAGCCTTGGTGGCCCACAGACAGAGTTTCCCGCAGAGATTTTTCTGTCCTGAATCGTCTCCGAATAGGACATACAACCCTCTCGCACGGCTACATATTCACGAGCCAGGTACCCCCAAATGTCTGCCCCTTTTGTAGTCAACCGAGCGTCCCATCCACCTATCACCTACTTCTCGAATGCCCCTCTTTTGCAGTACCACGATCCATGTACTTCACCACTTCCTCTAGTTCTACGATAGCGTCAAACGCTCCGCCCGCGGTCGCAGCTGTATTAGCTTACATGCGGAGCAGCGATCTGTACTATCGCGTTTAATCCCCTTAAGTAGGCTCCATGTGCTGTAATAGCCCCAGTAGTTAAACACGGCACATGGAAACCCTCATATACAATCTTATATGTATAAAAAAAAAAAAAAAAAATTTTTTACCCCATTCATGTAGAATAAATTTCGTGAAATAAAGCCTATTTCTACAGTACTATTATTTTTTTCTTCGCTGTAAAATTGACATCTGTTCCTTAACACGCGTGTCCTATTTTCGATTCAGTTCTTCTTTTGGAAGTGATTTAAGGCGCGTTGCACGATCCACTGTTAAATTTAACAGGGGTTTTTAAAATATAGTGTCCCGCGGGATAATGGTTATCTGGCTAGAGTAAATTCTTTAGTAAGTAGTCACTCTTACCATCAGTGGCAGTCTCACTTATGATGGTAGGACACGAATTAGGCAACCAGGGGAGTCCTGCGCGTCTACGTCGTGCGGGGTGGTAATTTCTTGTTCGACAAGCTTGACGCTGATTAAAGAAGATAATGCATGGCTCTCTAGCTAGTGATTTAGGTGGCGGGACTGTATCTGCCAAATACAGCTCTCATTAAATACCACCTCTCATATCCAGACTGCGTAAGAACGGTAGACCACCAGCAATCCACTCACAATCCTTGGCCGCAGGCAAGTTTCATCACTTGGTATGGATAGGCGAGTGTCCAGCGCCTCAAAACTGGGCTTGGCTGGTGGAAGGAAAGAAGAAACCACCGCTCTATTCTTCTCAAATATCTACAATGGAAAACAAGAATAGATCAACGACCCTTAGTCCGGGGCACTCCTTGAGTAGAGCAATGGTGCTAAGAATATCCCCGTTGCTCCCCAATGTAGTCAAGAAATATTTCATGGATGGACAATCTTAGCAACTTGTTCAACTGTTCCTCAAAAGAACTGTTCCGATCAGTCGTTGATAGAAAGAAATTCCAATTGTGGATCGCCAACGTTCAAAATAGAGATGGCGGATGAAGAGGAAGAGTTTATTTATTTTTTTTTTTTTAAATGGGCACGCCAGCACAGGACATTTACCCAACACAAAAGATTAAAAGAATAGAAGGACATATGGAGCGACAAGTTAAATCAAGAAACGATTAGAGACAGAGGAAATGAAGGCGGCTAGCTAACAAGGGAACAACAGAAGGAGATGGAAAAGTGAGAATATAGAGGGCACTGTAAGGAGTAGGGAGGCCAAGGCTAAGCAAATTGGAATAAAGGATCGCGCGTTCTGTAGAAATAAAGGAACATTCATATAGTACGTGGTTTGCATCACACGTGCCATTTAAGGTAGGAGGATGAAAGAGACACAAAGGAGATTGAACAAGGGCAAAGCGGAAACGAGAAGCCGGGAGCAGACTGTGATTAAAACGAAGGCGAACTATGGAAGAAATGACAGAACAGGGCTGATACTGGGAAAATTATTAAACCAAGGAGAAACGGATGGAGAAGGCTGTAAAGCAAGGTAAAAGGAGTCAGGGTTGGAGAAACAGGACGGATAGAGATCAGTCCAAAAGTTACGGTGAGAACGAAAAGAGAGTAAAGATTTTGGGAAGGAAATATGCCTATAAAACGACCATTTACTGCGGCCGAGCAAGCTAACGAGTCAGCAAGATCGTTACCAGCTATACCACAGTGGCCAGTTTAGTTTTATATAAAATTTGTAGAGAAACGATGTTTTAAAACGATTTTCAGTGTGAGCGTGACGCAAAATGTTAAAGAGAAGCGTAAAGTACAATACTAATCTCAAAAAAAAAAAAAAAAAAAAAAAATATATATATATATATATATATATATATATATATATAAAAAATAAAAAAAAAAAAAAGAAAGAAAAAAAAGATCGACTCTTGCGTTTAGACATTTTGCATATTAAAACCAATAGTAGATATGTTAAAAACGAACACCTTATTGATCTTTATATTTTTTTCTTTTCACTAATTCCTGACAGTCTCTTTAATACATCCCCATTTAAATACTTTTTAACATGTTTTGCAACTATTTGATATTTTACTTTACATTGGTTTTGATAAGCGTTTACTACATTCAAAAGCCTGTTTTTTTTTTTTTTTTTGTTTTCGTTACTATTTTACATGACCGAGCGATAGCAAAAGTCGTTTTAATGAAATTAAGTAAAATATGTATCAAATCATAACGCAACGGTGTTGTGTGTATATAAATTAAATTTTGGATCATGCAACAAATCTCAAATCGCCGCCGTGAAAGAACTGAATCTAATAAGACGCATGCGACTAACTAATAGAAGAAGTAAAAACGATGGTTTTTTAAAAACAATAACATCGAAGAAATACGCTTTATTCCGGAAAATTTATTATACATAAATCGTACACGCGGAATGATGCGTTAGTCATTGAAATTGAAGCGATGTACGGTATGAAAAGTATTTTTGCGTTTGCAAATGTTCAACGTAAGTTTCTCGATTAATTGAATCGGGACTGACCCTGCACATTGAAAATATGGAAAATACCGCCGAATTAATATTCACGGTGAAAATCAAAGTCAGTCGGACCCTCCACGGTAAGGTATCGGGTATTGTGAAATTAATTTTTTCATAATGTACTTCAGTGTCTATAACGGATTCGGATCAGTTCTTTTATCCATGCAATTACTTCCTTGAACATGACGAATATTTCAGATTAGCTATGTTTACCATTGAGACAGCGACTTGAGCTCCGAGTAAGACAACTATCGTAAAAGCTATGTGATACACACCTTTGGTTTTATATAACCATACTACCTTACTTATGTCCGAAAAAAATTACAAAAAAAAAAGAAAAAGAAACAGACTTCGGAACATTCCTAGAGAACTCTAAATTTAAAATTAATGATTCGAAGGGTTTTTAAGAAATAACTCGGAATCCACAAGTTCTAAATACATATTTCGACACTATTTTATGAACGAAACACTTCGCACATTCATCTCTCGTCAACGCGTCCAAAGCATGAAAACTTTCGCAATAATCTCGTTTCACTCCGTCTTTAAAGTTATGCGTAAGCCGTGTGTAATAATTATCGGATTTATACTCCCTTTCAAACTTCATAAGTAGAAGTTCACAAAAGTTCACTGCGTGTTGCACGGTGGCTACTGAAAAGTTAAAGGTACGTGCGCCGCATCTGACCTCAGAAGAACTCTTTCGGTGAAAAATCCGTTTTCTACGTCCCTTTTTTAACCCGATACGTTTTTGAACAGCTCCTCACTGGCACGTGAATAATGTTATACGTTTCAAATTTTATCCTAGAAATTTTAGGTGTAGCTGGAAGAAACAATTTGGCTTCCTCCCTAATTTCGCGCAACAATTGTTTATTATTTTTCGAGAGATAATCCATAATGTCCTTTAACACGATCTGCTTACCGTGTAGTAGTTAATATTACCAACATGTCCACAACACCTTTTGGTATGGAGTAATTAGTGTACATGCGAGGAAAATATGTATAGTTCTGAATTTGCAGATCAATGTATTACCGAATTTCACATTAAGAGGCAAAAAGAAAAAGACAATATGAAAACTCGCATTCACTGAAGTCTTTTGTGCTCAGAACCATTGTTAATTTTGTATTTTTGCGAAAATAATTTCGCGACACCATGATTTAAGATTGGTATTATTTACGATTTGCACAGCAATTAGCAATAATTATTGTGCCGCCAATTAACGTTCAATAATCTACAATAGCGGGGTGGGTCGATTTTGATGCATCCCATTATTGGAAAGCATACTAGTCAGTGATGGTACCGCGTGAGAAACGATGAATGTCAGTGAATACGAGAACACTCAATAGTTGTAAGTATTTTCCTGTCGTAAACCGCACTGTACATTGTAAACAATTTTAATAAATGAACATTCGGTTACCGATGTCATATTTTTTGTTACACGAATGACATATACATTCAATAATTCACAAAAATATATATAACATAATCTAAATTGTAAATTCATATTTTAATGTTTTTACAATCTAGATTATGTTATATATTTTTTCGAATTGTTGAATGTATATGTCATTCGTGCAATACAAATAACATTAGTAACCGAATGTTAACGGTCATTTTTTTAAATTGTTTACATTTATAAGTCAATAGTTGTTGAGTAATCATGAAAAAAGAGGTTCTGTTTATAGAAGTTTTTAATAATATAACAAACGCGTCTGACTTAAAATATCAGCACTCTACCGCGGAAACAGGTAAGTTAGTCTACTTTTTAATAAAAAAAAACAAATTAATTATCAATGTTAATCGCTACAGATAAACATATTTTAGATTCGAATAAAGGAAACGAACTTGAAACGAACTTTAAAGGAACTTGAAACGAACTTTAAAGGAACTTGAAACGAACTTTAAAGGAACTTGAAACGAACTTTAAAGGAACTTGAAACGAACTTTAAAGGAACTTGAAACGAACTTTAAACGAACTTAAAACTGCCACAGCGCCATTCACAAACTCGTAACTGACTGCGATTCCACATTACCGTGTATACTTTTTAAGTGACTATGGCATATCATTCGTTTATTAAAAATTGTACCAGTTGTGCGCTGGTGTCCCATATAAGTATACCTATATATATATATATATATATATATATATATATATATATATATATATATATATTAGTATCGGCAAGTACTGATAGCAGTTCTTGAAATAAACTTTAAAAAAAAGGGGGTCTGATTAGAGATATACTTTCTTCGCTTATTATAACCCGATCAAAATTAGCTAAAGAATTTCCTTTAGAATACAAGGAAAAATACGAACACGCAAAGTTTCATGACACGGACGATGAACGAGAGTGATCTAAAGTATTAGCAATGTTCATGCCTATTTCGATCTACTGCTGCATTTCCTCCCTGATACAGGATAAGTTGGCCGGGCAAATTGGGAGATGCTTTTTATACCTGCTGCCACGTTTTCATGGCAACTGTTTTATATTCAGAATGCTAGTGTAGACGCGAAACAACATTTGAAACTGTAAATGTTTTTGATCTATTGATATACTAAAGCGGTGCAAGTTATGAACTAATTAGCGCACCTGCGGTAATACGAATAAAATCGCCATTGCTTTCCATGTGCCTATTAGCGGTTATTTTAATTTCCGTAATAATTTCTATCGTCGCTATCGAACTCAAGACTTTCGTAGCGAAACCCAATGCTCTGCAGCAACTAAGCTATCGCAACGATCTTTATCAACGTTAATTTATCTAGATGTAGATTATTTGAATAAAATAAATTTGAAACGTTCAAAGCGCTATTTACAAGCTCATCATTAACGGAATTTGAACATTACTTCCGAACCCAGTATCCAGCTTTATTCAGCACGAAGCTAGTAGCGGCATTTTATTTTGGTCTATTGAAAAAAAAAAAAAATTGTACTAACAATTTTAAAATAAAATGGTTGATACCAACTCAGTATTTATTTCGAAAATTTAATAAAAACTCGTTGAAAAGAAAGAAAAAAAAAATGTATTCAATAAAAGAGAGGTTTTACAGTAAAATGTACTTGAACGTATTACGATTATTCTTAAACAACATTAGGGTCGGCACTAAATTCAGATTGCAACAATAATCAAAAACCCCTCATTAAATATTTCCGCTATTTCGAGGTATTTAACTTATATAGTCATGTCGTTTTAAATTGTTCCTAAATATTATCGCAATTTGAATTTCGTGCTGTTTCTAATAAGTGTTAATATCGTTTCTGACACCTTCTACTAGTTTGAAATAGATTATTTTTAATCAAACAAGTATTTTTTAATCTTGATTTATTTCGTTTTTCTTTGTTAGTGCGCTTTTAATTAATTTTTCCGGTAACACAGAAGTCGTTTTTTTAGGATTCCCCGTACACATATAATGTACGGAATATCCTAATAAGATGGTTCAGAAACGACAAAAATATTCATTTAAAATATGCAATAACTCACGAACGGTTAGACTTATTAATTTCGAAATTTGAAACATATGTTACACTTAAAATTCTCTTTAATTATCTATAACTTTATAGAGATAATTGGCTTACATAAGGCGGCAAAAAACCGCCAAGAATATATATAATACGGAATTTAAAACGACCACCTCAAAAATCACTCTTAAAAAACGCACAACACCAGAGACAACCCTTCAAAAATGAAATTCAAAATATAAGACAAAACTTCTATAATTCGTATAGAACGACTAAAAAAATTGACAACGTCATAAAAAAACCAAAGTTTGGTGTTTTATACCATTTATAACTCAAGAACGGCTGGACCGATTTTTATGATCTTAGATTTGTTAGATTTTTCTTCGCCCGGAATAGCAGAATAAGAAATTTAAAACTCCCTTTATTAAGAAATTTAATTTTTTTTTTTGCTGCTTTTAGCCCCAAAGGGGGTTTACACAATTATTTAACCTTAATTTTCGGATTTTATGAAAGGGCTTCTGTGTTTTGTTTTATATTTCGAATTTCGCTTTTAAAGGGTTATCTGGTGGTGAGTTGTGAATTTTTTAAAGGTGATTTTTCAGGTCGTTCTAAATTCCATATCTATCTATAGGTATATGTATATAAAAGAAAGTCGTGTTAGTTGTTGCACCACTTATAACTCAAGAACGGCTGGACCCGATTTTCATGATCTTTGATTTATGAAACGTCGATTAATTCTTATTTCATGTTATCAACGTTTCAGCGGGAACAAACATTCATTATTTAAAGTCAGTCGGGTTCATTGCTTCGCTCATTTCAAAAATTCGACCCTCAAATTTTAAAATTCTTTGTGTTTGATTGGTATTTATACATTTTTAATAGCGGAGTTACTACAAAGCGGTCTATAGACGTTTTCCAATTTTTGTTTTATAATTAAATTTCGAAACTCGAGTAGTTAAATTTTAAAATTTATTGGATTTCAGATTTATCCTACATTCTATCGATATGATTTAAAGAAGACAGCTCCTCTTCAGCTATCACGGAACTGACTTTCGTCTGATTTTTCGCTTCGCAGATTTATAATATAGAGTTGCACAAGATATACACATACATACATACACCGAGAAAATAAATAAAACTATTGATGTTGTTTTCTTCGCGCGATGGCCGAATAAAACGAATTAGTAGGATTTTACAAGGTACATAATTACCGATATGCTTTTAAAGGCTAGCCCGAAAAAGAGACCAGTGCAATTATACTAGTTCGCGATATCGACTCCGGACAATGTTTATGTAACAGGTCGAGTCGCTCGGATGCCGAAAAAAAAATAAGATTCCGATAAAAGTGTAGCATTATTTCACTTGACGGTCAACAGAATCGTTAAATTCGCAATATTACGAAGGTAAAAATACCGCATTTCACTTTGATCAACGTAAATATCGTCGCTACGATAAGTAACAGCTGTTCACTTTGGCACATTTTCTCGCCCGCCGCGAAACATGTAACGCTCGCCCGGTGTACATTAATGTATCGCGTTGAAACTGTTTAAAACGACGAAGAGTAAACTTATATAATGCTTCGGTCGAATTTCAAAAAACGATCTGCCAACACGTCGATTAGAAATATCCGGCAATGAAAGTAAATCAGTAGCGGTTAATAAGTACGTACCGCTCTCTATGTGAAAACTAAATGTACAATAAAATGAAGAAAAAAAAATTAATAATCTCCATACCGTTGCAAAGTACATTAAGTGCACACACACACACAGTGTACGCGTATAGATAAGAATTACATTCGTAAAAAATTAACCAGCTGCGAAAAAGATCTATCGCTAAAAATATTATTACTGAATTTCATCAAGACGGACATTCTTATAGTCACTTGATGGAATCAATCGCAAAGAAAATGCTTTGTTATAATTGAAATGAACGAGTTGCATGAAGACGATAACATTAGAAACGATTATCGATGATAAAATTTCTCCCTGTACCAGCTGGCGGTGTTTTTAAACCAGTATGAAAGAATATGTATTGATAAAGTTAGTGGAAAGTGCATTGAATAAAATGCAAAATTCGAATAGATATGGAAAAACAAAATGAAATAACGAGCGATAGTTTGGTGAAAAAAATAAAAAAAAAACTTTACTTTTTCCATTCTTGTATATATGTATATATATATATATATATATATATATAATAATATTTCTTAAATTAATTGATACTATTTGTTTGCAATTTACGATGCTAATGAGAAATGTATTATTATTTTAAAGATTTTTTTTTTTGGGCTCGCTAACAAAAAGAGCAGAAAGAAAAGTACCGCATTATTTAGATTCGTATGCGGTCAGCTATATCGATGAAGGATACAAAGGGCGCGACACCGGAGATAGCGAAGAAAAGGAGAGAACAGATGCAGCACGTAAGTCTCAGAAGTTGAGAGTAGAGAAGTAAACGTTCAGACGACAGAGTGGAACATTCGAAAAGGTTCTGGTTAGAATTACATTCGTGAATATCTTTGGGAGAATGTAGCGGAAAATAAGGAGAGTTTGAAAGTGAAATTCGATAGCAATATGAAGGAAGCTATGATCGAAACGCCAGCGGCATAAAGTGGAAATAATATAACGCTGCAAAGACGGAAATTTCTGAAACCAAGGATTAACTGAAAGATACGACTGAGAATAGAAGGATAAGAGGAAAATTGGTTAGAAAAGGAGAAAGAGTATGAATCTAACCGAAACCTATAATGGAATTTTTTAGACAATGCAAGTAAATTATTAGCAGTGAACTTATTATTAATGGGGAGTCTATTAACAGCTGCACCTCGAGTGATCAACTTTTTCATTTCCTTCTATACCGCGGTACATGACCTGGAATCCAAAGGAACTCAATCTGAATGTGGTAAGTTTGGAAAAGGTTATGGATAATCGAACGAATACGAAGAATGATCGGATCAGAAGAAGGATCAGGAAAAATAGATGAAATAGTTTGTAAAACACAATTTTTAGCATCAGAGATGATTAGAAATCTTGTACTAAGGATATGTAAAGAATGGCTGTAATTCCATGAACAATTTTTCAAAGATTCAATTTTCCGTTATTAATTTTTCTGACATTCAGTCGATGCGAGCGAAAGGATAGAATGAAAAAATACAAAAGTTACAAATTAGTTTACCATCGTGGGAATTCACCTCGTCGACAAAGCGTGTTTTCTTCTTCCGTTAATTTTTCAAACAATATTTAAAATTTCGAGAAGAGAGAAAAAAGGTGTAAGACGATAAAATTGAAATTATGAACGTAACAGAAACCATTTCTCAGAAATATATACAAAAAAAACTTACCCCGAGTAAACATTTTATATATTCATTCTCTCGTATATACACGAGTAGAAAGGTCCGGAAGAATTTTTGGTGGGACCGATCGCGTAAATTTTTAAAAGCCGTTAGGGTAATTTTTGATCTTGAAACGGAGACTATCCGAACAGGTGATTTTTCAGGAAAAATGTCGTGACTCTGGTCAAGACTGCGGCTACTGAACGTGTCTACAAGCCACATTCACCGACGTCGGAGCTAAATGAAAAATTCCTAACCCGGTCTAGAACATTTTAAGACTCCAGAAAACCATGCAACAAGTAGAGTTGAAAATATTAGCCCCTGCTAGCAGCAATACACTAGGAATTTTGTTAATCACGTCCATTTCGGGTAGGTGAGAGCGGAGCAGTGTTGTTTCCGAGAAACCTACTACTTTTGAGAACGCCGCATTTGATTAATTAAAATCGGAACGAAACACACTTCCGATAGTTCATAATTGAATGAATTCAAACTAGCTAGCCGATTATTCGATATTACATGCGTGTCACGTCAGTTTGATGCGTATATTCGTCCAGTAAATGTAACAATTGTCTAACGTGCCATTGCCCTAAATCGTGGACGTCTCAAGTCGTTTTTATGTGGTCCTACACATCCCCTACATTACACGAGTCCGCCTTATTAGAAGTTTTTCTTCTTTCCCAGTCATTTTCCAGCTTGTGCAGAGATATTACAAAAAAAAAAATACGGAAATAACGGTTGCTACAGTCGTAAAGTATTTAAATTTGACATTAGCTTCAAAAATATATACGCCGTATAATTGATATTTGCAAAAAAAAATGAGATATATCATTTATTGGATGAAACAACTTTCGCTTTTAAATAATATTCAAACATATTCTGCCAAGTACAACCTTTCTTCAATTAGTCATTTACAGATTTCAATATCGGTTTTAGAAGTAGATAATAAAACGGGTTTCCTAACATTTGCTTCAAAATCTGTGTTTCAGCAGAAAAACGCAGGTAAATTTAGATAAAAACTCCGTTTTCTTTTTTTTTTCTCTTTCTGATAAGAGGAAAAACTCAGTGCGATTTTTATTTATTTAGATATATATATATATATATATATATATGTGTATATACACTAGCACAAAAGGTGAGCTGACCTCTGCGTATACGCAAGAGTGCCAAGATACATCTTTTCGACATGTATCGGAAATCGTGTTTAGTTCATTCGCTCATTTGTTGTTGTAACACCACGCTGTATTGGTTTTCGACTGATTGAGAAAATACTTGGCAGTACATCAAATTTGATAACCTCATTTATAAAATTCTACTCCAATTCCAAAAATTGCACTTATAAGGAAAATTCGTATTCGAAATGGTAGGTATTTTCACCTTCCTTTCTAGCAAAAGCCGTGCAGCAGTGTCCAGGTTTTCTACACCTCTTTTGAAGGTTTTTCTTTCAGCAGATGTATAGATTTCGCATTTTCCCTATAAATGGCACACACACACACCGTGACTACCTGTTCTAGTTGAATGTGTCTTCCAAAGCTCACTCGGTAATTAGATATACTGATCAACAACACCATTTCTGCCACATACACTTAAACCATTTTTTTCTTTTTTCGTACGCGTACTCCACCGAGTGAAAATATGGACACGTTAAATTCCTGTCGAATTCGCTTACAAGATTTAGACAGGATTTATTTCTTACGTGTACGTGTGTGTGTATTTTGTAACGTGTATTTTACGTTACATGGGCCATCACGGATGACAACCGCGAGGTCCTGTCAAACTCGCGGATTTAAAAATGATCAATTTTAATAATTAAAATGATGAAATAGAAAATTTATATTTGAAATTTATATTACGCAAATTCCTAGATAAATTTTATCGACCGGCCGCTGAAAAGACACAAGTAATAAATTTACAAAATTAACACGGGAAAGTTAATTAAACACAGGTGTAACGTAATTGTACGTATCATTGTGTTTGCAGGCTGGGAAACAGAAACGCGGTGTTGACAATTTCCAGATCTGCGACCGGACGGAAATTCTATTCATGTCGGCGCTGGAAACGACTTTAGTGCGACTGGTCTATAACATTTGTTTAACTTTTTGCACTATACACATACGGCGTTAACTCTGCTCAACTATCGATTTCGCATTGCGAAGTAATTTTTTCCTTGATTGACGTTAAAAAAATGGACGGCTTCACTATGATCGTATAAAAACCGCTGACTAAAAAATGGACAGTTACCTAAAGGTAAACCGCCACTGCCTGGTTTTCACAATCCTTTTTGTCTCTTCGAATCTTTTTTCCTTTGTCTTCTTCGGTAACCAATCGCCATCATTTATTAATGGGTGGACATTTCTCCAGTGACCGCGTGATGGCGTATTCATCCCCGCTCCCCCCAGAGGAACAGGATTTTAAGCATCACGCTTACTTTTTTAAATTTCATAATCTAATTTTTTTCTTAAATTTATTTTTATATTATCCCTGTAATGTGCACATTACATGTAGGACAATATATTTAAAAAAAAAAAAAAAAATTCTTTATTCGATGTTTTAGTAGCAATAATAATAATGGTGAGACAAAATTCATTAAATAAGTGTAACAACAATATCGTAAATAATAAATAATTTTCGGAATTAGCTTTAAATATTTAATATCGTCAAGGTTTTTGTATGTTTTTTTCTCCGCTGTTTAAGCGCCAATTTGCCCGGTAAGAAAATTAAGAGTCGTCTGTTAAGTTTTTTGACGAGGTGCCGGAGATTACGACGTGAAGATTTAGGATGAGACCACCAAGGGCTAATTCTGGAAGATAATTCAGACTCTGCGGACGACATCATTTCGGGCAAGTCCCGAACCATGACAAACGATTTGGTAGTATCGGGCTAGCGCGCTACCGATAATATGCGCATATGTTTTAAATTAATATGAATATACTTGTATATACAGTAAACTGTTAACATGCACCCGGGATACGTGCCAACATTTTTTCGTCAATATTTAATTTGCGAATGGGAGGTTTACTTTTCTAAAGATTACGTGGAAATGTGACGCGAGATAATGAAAAAAATAATTTTCGTCATTTTAACCGATTTATAAAAACTGCTTGTGATTAGTTTCTAAAAAAAGGCGAAGCGTATTAAATTACCGATTTTTTTTGTTCTTGCGTGGATGACGTTAGAAATATGCGCCGAAAACCGATTTAAAATGGCCATGTTCGTCAGTTTTAAAAAATTAGATAGACTGCCATTTTTTTTTTTTATTTTTTTTATTTAAATACTCCGACGTCGATTAATTATTTTATAGTATTTTAAATACCCATTTGTTTAACGCTACTTTCTAATGCAGTCTTCTAAATTTAATTTAAATATATAGATTCGACTAACTATGAGAAGTATTACTAGGCGTATTCAGAATTTTACACTTTGCAAGAGTTAAAAAACTGGCCATTATGTTTTCATCCGCGAACGTTAACGACCCATCCCGTATTGTATAGTCCATTTCTGAATTGACGATAAGCATAAATTAAGAAAGAAACACAAATATAACAGTAATACGCGCGACTCTGAAACATATTGGTTTTATTTTACGAATTAACGCATTGTTTTATATTTAATGTATAATACATATATTAATTGTTTTTTTTTTGTTTTTTTTGGCGTCGCTCGGTATGGAGGATTCCACCAATATGCGCTGCTGTTAAAAATAAAGTGGGTCCTTCTTAACCGCGTGTTAGTTTACGATTGATTGATAACACTGATTTTACTTTCGGAAAGAGCTGCTAATTGAAGCTTAAATCTCGTGCACCCATTAAAAATATAAAAAATCAATAAAAGTTCATATTAATGCCAATTCCTTAAAATTTTTGAACAATAGAAACGGATTTTGACCGTGCAAGAATATTCTTCAAAGTCGAGAATTGTAAAGGCGCCGTATTGGCCCCTATTCTCTTCTTAATTTACACTAATTCGTTACATAAAATGATTCTGAAGATTTACATGAACTTCATATAAATAACAGTACTTATTTGTGTTGTTTTCCACCGCTTGAGAACGTAGAAAATTTTAAATATCTAGGTATATATAGGGTTGGCCATATTAGGTGGACCCATTTATTGTTTTCACTATTGAGAAGTTTAAAATGAACATAGCTGAACAATTTCAGCGCGTTCGATTGGTGTGTACTGCTCCATAGCAAAAATCTCCTAAGAATGACGCTTCAAAAAAAGGGGAATCGTTAGTCATTCTCACATTCCTTGTCAAAGTTACAGTGCTGCCAAATGGGTCCGCCTAATATGGCCAATCCTGTATATATGTCGATAAATTCTTGAACTGGAAAAAACACATTCAAAGTTTAAATTCAAAAATAAGACGGCCAATTTCAAAAATAAAATAGGTTCTAGCATATCGCGCATTACGTATACTATAATTCAATAATAATGTCTAGAATTTTATATGGAATTCAAATATGGAGTAGGAATTCTGTTCGAATTTCATCGGATTTCCTAATGTAAAAACTATCGGTTGGAAATTTGTAAGCCGTGGCGATACCTAAACTGGCGCACAAAAAAACTCAAAAATATTGACAAACTTTAAAATAAGTTTACGAACGGTTATACATTTTAACTTCTCATCTCAGTATTATTACTGCCGTAAGCCATGGTTTTTTGTACGTTTTCTTTTACTCGAGAATTCGTTATCACCAGCGTAAAAGAGGTATTTGTTCAAATCTGCGCGCAGCCCACGAGCAAAGTTTACAACACTAGAGAGCGCTTCCAGAAACGTCTAGAGATCTTCTTAATAAACCGCAAATAAGGAACTCAATTTTACATAAAGATCGCACATTTGCTTCCGTATCTATTTCATCGACATTAGTACTTTGCAGTAATTACATGTAATGCGGATGATTTTATAGCTCAATTGTGTTCATATTGTGAACATGTTACTCTGAATTTTCTGTAAAACGACATACTATTAACTGCATTGATGCAATAAAAACAATACGTGGAATAATAAAGAAATAGTATATGCCTATGCGATGGCACATGGAGAAAGCTAAGGGTGAAGAATAACATTTTTCACGAGAGCTGTTTTAAGTTTAAAATTAGCTTTTCGATTTGTAGTTTCGGCGCATTTCACGCGCTAGATGGGGTCTCAAAAATGACTTTAGAAACCTGGGATCAATTTTATTCAATTCTCCGACATTTTTTACACCAGATTATGGAAATTCGGTTTTTTGACCCTTAGGTCCCTTTTTCCGTACGTCGTCACATACCTGTATATACATATATATATATATATATATACTGATACGAAATCGGTGGCTCTGAGATTCAGATGAGAATTATCTACCTGCTGACTGATTGTTACAGATAGATATATGAGTAACGTAAGCAACGAAGATCCGTTAGGCTGTAATTGTTAATGATTAATTACTGTTGTTAGCAAATTGGGCCGTCGATGTTTGCCTTATTGTTTGGTCCACGCAATGTGCCGTTATTCGTTCTTTTGGTCGCTATATTATATGAAACTTTGTTGATACGTCAGTACCGCATGTTTTCAAGGAGGTCGATCTTTCTTTTAGTCGGTTAATAAAACTGGTTTGATATTATTTTCCTTTGAACGTCGCAAGCTTGATAAATTAGTTTAAAAGGTGTGAGACCCATCCTCGCTGGTGCCCGATGTAACAGGAATACTCGTAATTCGCAGCATTAGAATAGAAAAAGATACTCAAAATTCTTGAGAACTCATTTAAAAATTTTCGTGAAGTGATTGACTCGGATGGAGCCCGCTAGTGTTATAAGAAAATAGAAAAGCGGCACAGGGCCGAAGTGGCAGAATCGGTAACATTGATTTCCCGGAGCAGGAATTCAATCGAGTTCGTCTTAAGAAAGTGGCCCACGAATAGGGACCAGGAATCGTAACCATGTATATATACGTATATATATATATATATATATATATACTCTCATTTGAGCACAGCCATCACTTTCGTCTGCAACATTTGTGGAAAGATCTGCGGTGCCCGGATTGGCTTGATAAGCCATTTAAGGACTCATCAATAAAAGACGGGAATCAATACTCGGAATCGAGGGGATATCATCATCATCAACATATATACATGTATATATATATATCTAGCCTAAAATAATGGGGTATCAGAAAATCTGGGAAAGTAAAGGCGGCAGTGAGAAAGGAATTAGTCCTTGTACTATCATCACTGCCATTGGGCTTAACACATTGTGCACCTTAATTTCACAATCCCCAACGCTCTGTCAAGGGCATGACACTTACTTTACTATATCTTCAGTTAATTAACGCGGCATCGAAGCGCCATTTCATTCCGGTAATATTTACTTTGTTTCCACATCCCAGCTCGACTCTTTAGACTCGAACGCCATCTCGCGTCTCCCAGCATGTCGAATTTTTATCGATACCGATTTGGTTTATTTCAATTGTGTAAAATAAATAGTTGTTAACTTTGAAGGCGACGGCAGTCGTGAAAAATCAAACCGGTTCTTATTGGTGTTGCTCTAGCGCAACCACAACCAATCACGCTGCAGAGCGAGCCGTCCGTTAAAATTTAAATACCATCATTTTTACCCCCTCCGCTCAGGGTCGGTCGAGTTCTAAATTTTGAAAGGCAGCATCCCAGTCGGCGGTTATTCCGGTTCCATCAGAGTTGGTCCAATTACTACTCCAGCTGGGCAGCATCACAGTGCTGCAGATGATCAACAACGCCGCTAATCGGTGCTCATCATTAGCCAGTTCAGCAGCTGTTCGCCATTTCGGAGCAGTGCGAAAGTGCTATATATTACCCACTCATTCAGGTCGTCCATTTCTTGTCGGACAGCGCTCTGCTTACTGTGTAGATCTCACTGGCATTCAGCTCCCGGTCATCTAGTGCACCAATTCTTGTTGGACAGCAACATTATATTGCTACACATCCACATAGCATTAATGGCCGCACCATTATTATAAAGTAATATTTCTGTTTTTACCGTTCGAAAATATTTCTATATACGAATTACGAAATATGCTTCTCTTTTCAAATTTAATTGACACGGTCCTCCATAATCGGTATGTTCATCAATTGATCATCCGGACCGGATTGCCGTTGCAGTAACTCACCAGTTCTGAATCGAGTTGAAGTGTAGGGACGCTTAACAACGGTCTTGATTTTGGTGCGCAGTTTCGATCGTTTCGTCCGGGTAAATATCAAAAAAATAAAACAGAAAAAAAGAAAGAAAAGAAATGATTGTTTAGCGCACGAGGAGATTCTTCTTCTTCTTTTTCATCCGCCGTCACGGTTACGAAGGTTGGCGATCAACACGGCAATGTCTTTTCTAGACATGGCAGATCTGAACATTTCAATGGACGAACAAACGATGAAAATCATTTGTCCACGAATTTTGTGGACGCCCTTTTAATCTTTTGCTCAAAACCTTCCATAATGAGACGTAAAATCTCATATTTTTGGCCTCTCATGATGTGGCCTAGAACTCCTTTTTTAATTTCTATATCCTCCGATGTTACGCTTTCGATTCGTATCTCAGCCGTTTGCTTCCAGTATAATTCACTTATTATGCGCAAGGCCTTCCTGTCTATAGGGATACCCTCTAAAATTTCCATCAATTTTCCATGTTGCACACAATCGAAAGCTTTATGGTAGAGATTGGTTTAGTGGAAAACTATTGGTTTCACGTGAAACCAAATGTAGCCTTTTTCATTCATTTAGTTTTCCACTCCATTTTCGACGTTCTAATAAAACTCGAACGGGAAACATGTACGACATCCAAAGCAGAAGATTCCAAGTCGGGTATGATGCGAAAAACAAGCAGCCGAAAAAAAGGTACCTCAGAATAACCGCTGGAAAACACCAGAACCGGATACGTACACTCTGCGTTGATTTAATTAGCCGGATAGTAGTAGCGAATGCGGTCGAAGCCAAGCTTAAACGAGAATAGTTTTTAATTGAATTAATTTTACCGTGAAAACGGACAGAGACAACCAACCATCAGAGCGACCAGCAGAAAACGAACGACATCAAAGAACGAAACAGGTAGCGCAGCACTGAGAAAAGGCGAGCTTTCTTCTTTGATCTTTGAACTTTTCTCGTTTTCTACTATACGAAACTTTATGTATTATTCGTTGAAGGATTTCTAAACAACTTTCCGGCATTGTCCGTGAAAGTGAAATTAACTGTTCGAATAAAATTTATCCGGCTCCTTATCAAAATCGCATTTTAGTCACTTCCTTCCCTTCCGAAAAAAGTCCAAGTATGGCACTAATGACACTTTCTCCTCTGAAAGTCTTACCAAATTCCTCACTGTCTTTTAAGCCTTTTCTTCTAGCGTTATCTCCTTTCGCGTTACTACTTTCTGTATTTTGCCAACACCCTTCCTATTCCATTTCTTCACCATGATTCTTTGCAACATCCATATAGAGACTGATTTCCTTTCGATTCCCCCCGGACATTCAGACGTCGAGGCAAACGAAATTTCAGATCTACAATTTCTAATGGACGTTTCACTTGCAAGATACCAGTCTGCAATGTTTTCCTCGTAACTAAATCCCGCCACCGTAAGCTATGCGATACTCTCTGTTTATCTCCAATCCTATAATTTCTTTTGACTCTTTCTTAACCCTGTCTCCACTAATCTGTTCTTCGTTTCACATAAAGTTTCCTTCCTTCTTTTCTAAACCGTTTTTCTTTGACAACATCTCCATTACGTGCATCTCAAAAATTCTTATTATGTTTGCGGCGCAATATTTTTTCCAGTGTTTCTGTCTATCAAGCGAGCATGTGATTGACTCCTCTATTCTCGACTCGTAAAACTCGGTGGTCTTCCGACTAGCTACTCTGAAAAATTTGTCCAGCACCTCCTGAACACTTTTGGTGTGTAATGCAAACAGAATGACAAAAAACTTCGGCTGAAACGTTGGTAAAATTATTAAAACAGGTCGCCCAAAAGTATGCTTAATTGAAAGATCTATTCAACCTTCCCTTCCTCGCTTCACTCGGTTTCTTAATAATTTTCCTTCCATGCGTCGCTCCAACATCTCTGCCATTTGCCGCCTTTATTGTCCATTGCACCCTTCCAACATTCAATTTGTTTGTGATCCCGATGATCGTGTAATGTTCGGGTGTTCGTCTCTTGTAACCGATCAAGCTTCTTTCTACTCCTCCCTTTTGCATATTCCCACTCCATACAGTGCCTCGTTCATTCTCTCCCCTTCTTCTCCTCCTGTTGTCCAAGCTCTTGATTCTTTTTGGTCGGCTATCTCTGATCGTGTAAAGATCTTAATCTCTTGCGTCCTTTTTCCCTTGTTCTTGAGCCAATGTAAACGACCCCCCCCCAAAAAATAAAATAAAATAAAAAATGAATGTATAAATAAACCTATAATTTATTTACTTTTTTTTTTTTTTTTACATTTATAGACACATTACGGTGAATTTTTAGTAGTTGCAATATTTTTTACTTAAAACTTCGATTTTTTAAAGGCGGGAAAATAATAATGAGCTCTAAAAGGTACATGTATAAAAAAAATAACTGAATGTTAATTTTAATAATAGAGTAATACTTGAACTTATTAAAGTTCTAAAGCGTTACATATTCTCTTTTATTTTCTTTTTTTTTGTTTTTTAAATTTCAATTTATTCATTCGGAATACGATAATTCCATTCGCACCGGTCACAATTTATGTGTACACAAAAAAATTTTAATTTCATTCCATTCAGAGGATGAAGGACTTTAGACCATTTATTGCCGTAATTTTTATTAAAAATGTTGAATTATTAATAATCAGAAAAAAAAGCAAAAAAAAAAGAAACATATTCATTTTGAAAAATTAAAAATTATACTATTAGTAGATTGAAAACGAATACAGGGGAACTAAATGCGGTGGTACCTCTTCAAATTTTATAAGGAAAGAAGTGGACAGCACTTTTTTCTCAGAAATCAGTTTTTGTGACAAGTATCATGAAATGGGAGGCATGTGGGAGGCATGCGTTTCATCGGGGGAACCTTTCGGGGTGTTATCAGTTTTATTCAAGTAAATTCTTGTTGCGAATTCAGATGAGAAATCAAAATTTAAAAGAAACAAAAAGCCTCCGATCAGTGAAAAATTGTTAAGTATTACAAGTTTAATCTTCGTTGGAATAGCGAACAGGCAGCGAAGAGGTTTATGTTCAGCTAGGAGGGGAGTGCAAAATACATAAACGCCAATTACAAATATTATTATTTATTTTTTTAAATCTACCGACTCAGTACTATAACTTGTATTACGTAAATTCTTTACCATCATCAGATCGGAAAAGTAACGTATTTATGTATAATATATTAAAGAAACGAAATTTAAATCTTTTTGTTGAAACAGAAATTTTGACGGAAGTCAAGATACATTGATCAAAAGTTAAATCTGAACTTTAAAATTCTCTGAAAAAGCCTATTGAAAAAATCGTTGAAATTGCCCAAACCCATCAAACCTGGTATGTGTCCACTAATGCGGATCGCATTATGAACCTTAATAGTAGAAAGAATAATAGCTCTAAAAAGAATAAAATACAAAAAAAAAAACAAAACAGAAAACCCTATAAGAATTTTTTGAAAAGGGTTAAAAGGGAAAAAAAAGATAAATAACGTAACAATTTTTTTTATTAATAATTATTATAATACGGTGCATATTCTCGAGTAATAAAGAAAAAAGGCAGTTAGGTAATCAAAAAAATTGATTCTTGCAGACATTTTTGATTACACGTAATGACAATAATAAATACTTAGTACACAAACATGTATAATAAAATAAATTACAACTATTAACATTATACCTGGCGCTTGGTCACTAAACCAGACGATACGGGTTCGAGACTTGTCTCGTTCCAGATTCGAATCGCTCCCAGGTTTACCCAGCCTGAAGTAATTGGGTACCAGAGAAATCTGGGAAATTAAAGGCGGATCCCAAGTAGAAAGGAACTGGCCCTAATATTCTCCTTAGACCCATTAGAACCTTTTAAGTACATGATGAAAAGCTTAACTTCACAATCCATGATACCTTATCAAGGACATATGGGACTTACTATACTTTTACTTTATATATATATATATATATATATATCCTTAGTCATTATGGTTTCTTTCAAATTCTTCATCAATATTATTATTTTTTTTTTTTCTTTAAATTACAGTATTTTTTGTTGTTTTTTGGCGCGTCAACTACGGACATCAATATAGCGCAAGTGAACTTTTTGAAAGTGTCAATATGCGGCAGCGAGATTCGAATCAGGTGCTGCCCGAATGAAACTGAATTAACTAATCAACTACGTCACGGGAGAGCTGATTTACACTATAGGTAGATGATAATACAGGTCTATTTTAGGCATCTGCGTTATAATAAATCTGTCTCTTAACTGATATTTCTGACATGCTTTATTTAATGCTTAATGATTGTTATTTATGTTCATTATTTTTATTGTAGTCGTGAACTAATCAGATTAATAAAATTAAGGAAAATTAATTATCTGGGTCACTTGATACGGGGGTTACTACAAACAATACTAACGGGTGCAATAAAAGGTGTTAGTGGTGTTAGAAGGATGTCATGGATTTCCAACGTCTAAAAATGGATGGCTGTTAGCGACACAGGAAGAGTTTTACATCTGGCACGAGACCGAAAAGCATGGATCAAAGTGGTGAAAGATGTGGACGCCAACCTTGAAGAATAAAAATTAAAAAACAACACGTGTATATAGGTACACTATAAGAAATACCTCGAACCAGAGTAGTATTCTATAAAAGATAATGTATACAAGAGTTAAAGTGGTTGCTTTAAATGGTGAAGATCTGGCCAATGTTAATTAAATCGAAAAAAGGGTCAAGACCCTACGCTAACGTTGACGTAAAAATGGCGCACCGAAGTTGTAGACTATAACGCTTGATTTGTTAGCAATCAAACGGCAACCATGTTGTAGTAGTGGTGAAAATTAGAACAGATCAAGGTATGAAAAACAACGATTACTACTTTACAGACGATGGTGACCCAGTCTCGTTAACGAATTACTTAAAGCGTAATAGAAACACTGCTATCATCTGAGAAGGAGACGGAATATTCTTTTGTACATCATTCTCGTTGGAATGCAGAAATATTTTGCATTATTAAAATTTAAATTCAGCTTGTACATCGGACGTTTTTATTTAACGCGTCTATCCGAAGCAGACCGCGAGGCTGAAATTCGAGCGGTTTACCGATAAAGCAGAAAAATCGGACATTGGATGTGGGAGGAAAAAAGTGGAAAACAGGGGAAGAGGAATATTTCTCGTCATCGGTGAACCGTGTGACAGATTCCTACGTATAAAAATGGCGGGAGAATTTTCTAAATGTAATTTTGTCTTTGATTAAATTTCCATTCTATACCCCATACGGAGTTGCGGAATTGCTTATAACTGCGAAGCTGGGAAAAAAAAACAAAACGGCAGGTGTTTTTTGTATAAAAACAATACACGTCGAAATTTTAGGAAAATTCGCGTGTAAATATACGTTCTCACAAATCACGTTTGAGCGTGAATCGTTCATGCCGCGAATTTAAAGAAGTTATTGTACCCTTCAGAACGGATATCGATTTGTTAATTTAGCACTAGAAAGATAGTATATCGCAATAATAACTAGAAAAACTCAGCTAAAACAACAGAACGATGCCCCTCTCTAGTGTGTTCGATTAACAAATTTGGAAGCCCTGAAATAAATTAGGGTACCAGCCGAGTATTTTTTCGAAAAGGCGGCCAACTGAAATACTACTCTATTCGATTTCGTTGCGGTTAGTTGGTTGTGAAAAACCGAACTGTGTATCATTTTGAATAAGGACCGAATCAATTTTACTGAAAGCAGATGTCAGTTACATTCGTAGAAATTAATTTTCTTCCGCAGTTCACGCGTTAAATTCGCTTTACACGGGCAATGTAAATTAAATAGTTACAGATTTGAAGTTATAAAATTGTTGCGTGGCAAAAAAAGAAAATTTTGATTTTGCGAATATTCTCCATCTTACTTTTCGAACTAGTGAACTGATACGAGTTAACCCTAGATTACCACCGCTACGTGCATCCTCCAAAAAAACTTCCAGTATCACCGCTAGGAGATATGGTCTGCCCCGTCAGTTGTGTCTGCGCTGCAGAGATGACAGGGCGCAGTGTCACACCCACTGTAAGCGATTGTTTTTTTTTTGTTCTTCTTGAAATATAGGGCGTCAGAACGACGTGTAGAGGTGGTAAAGAGCACTCATCCCATACACGTTCCACAAGCCGAATATATTGTGTTGCAGTTGACTAAATCCGTAACAGGTACCAACAGGAACACTACTTGTGACAAAACTGGTTCACAAGCATGAAACTTGCTGAAAAACTCTAGACCGAACATGGTTTGACTTTGATTGGCACAATACGAAGGAGTGACCTGCCTGCTGATTTCACCAATCCGAAAGTCTCTGCACGGGGCGAAGGAACAAGTTTGTTTTTGTTCAATGAAAATATGACTGTGGTTTCGCACAAACCCGAGAAAAAACAAAACAAAATTGTCGCCATGGTATCAACAGCTCACGATTCTGATTCTCTTCACCCTATTTCGGGCAAACCTGAATTGTACTGAATTACAATTCCATAAAAGGGGCTGTGGATACATTTGATCGAATATGTCAAAACATGAATGCCAACAGGTGAACTCAACGATGGTCTCCTCTGTGCATATTTTATAATATGATCAACATTGCGATACATAATTCGTACGCGTTGTACTTGCACAACTTCTACAAAGCGAATCACACTGAGAAACCTCTCAACAGGTTTAACTATGTGATGTCCTTGGCAAACGAAATGACGTTTATATGGATGTACATGCGACTGACGCTGAACATTTCCAAGACACCAGGGAACGTCTATTTCCTCCTTTTTGAACATTCAAGAACCACAGCAAAACAAATAGAGATTGAAGATGGTAAAAGGCATTACTGTTCGTTCTGTACTTACACATTGAAGAGGATGACAAAATCGTTCCGATTGCTTCATTTGTGGTCGGCACATGCGAAAAGTATTGTCCCGAATGTGCAGAAAGAACGTAGACTACTTACGGGTTGGACTACCTACCAAGAATTTTGTCTCTTTCAAACTTTAAAAATCCTTGACCCTTGAATAGGTCCAAATATAGCGGTTCCAACAGTGCACTTCTAGGAATTTCTAGAACATATCTTGCCGCGTTATTTAATAAGTGCTTTTCTGATGAAATGATTGTAGGCAAAATGTATCGATGCGGAAGTTACGTGATAAGGTCGGAGAAATATAATTTAGCCGAAAACAAGTCTTCTCACTCGTTATTTGTTAAACGTACTCCCCCCCCCTCCTCCGGCTCTAGAAAATAAAAACACTTAGCGGTGAATAAATAAAAATTGTACTACCGTATTCGTTATTTTTACATGCACTATTTTATAACTGTGTCAGGATGTACTACAAAGTGCCTCAGGCATCTTCGCTGAGCTGAACCTAACGGGCGAAAATTCGTCGCTACTCTTTCCGGAAGTTTATCTGAGAAACTCACGAAACTCATCTAAACAAATTTTTGCTTAGAGACCTCTTCAAAATACTTTTTCCGATAAGTTCGCAGAGCACCATGCCTTGTAATCAACTAATTACGGGAAAAAAACTCGACACTATCATCATCATCATCGAGGGCTATTTTTAAAAAAAATGTTTACTACTCTTAGTTCATTATTTTCCTATTAAAATATTTCGAGGAATTTCAAAGAATTTTGAAGAAATTCCGAATTCAAAAAAAAAAAAGAAAAAAAAACATGAAAAAATTAAAAAAAAAAAATCGCCAAAGGGAACGCGGCGCCGATCCGCTTACATAACCGGTCGCGAGTTAAATCGTATACAATTTAGAAGCGTAACCGGACTCACCGTTATCAGCGTCGATTCCGAAATCGGAATATTCATCCTTTTCCACGAAACTCCCCCGGATATTCGGTTTTAGTTCGTTCTAGAAATTTTCGCTACCGATTCGCCACTGACCAGAAAAGACCCGTGTTCTTAACGTTATAGACTGTGTAGATGGTAAAAATCAAAAAAAAATAAATAAAACAAAAAACGAACGCATAAAATGTTACATCCCTCCGTAACGCGCGAAACACGCGCACTTTGAATAAAGTTCAAAATGCCAAAAGAATTTTGGTAATCACGAACGCGACGAAAAGAACTAGAGCTGGCTGCTTCGCTATCAATAGCCGGTCAGAATTTTTTAATGACACGCAGCGACTCATGATGTTTTCGTATCTCGCGCAAAAATCGGATCACGATAAATAAATCGGCAAAGGAAGTCGAAATTTCTCACGGATGAAGATGAAAAGAGGAAGAGAGAGAGAGAAAAAAATCAGGGGCTGCTGGAAGAGAAACGCCGATAACAAAATTATCGATGATATTAAGAAAAAAAAAAGCAAAAGAAAACGGAAGATTAAACGCGTAATATTATCCGAGCCAGCTGGAGAAGGGAAAAACGCACGTTACTGAACGGCACTTGCGAACGGCAGACGGGGGGCGGCGATAACGAGCTCGATCGTGGCACGAGATGACGCTGTGCGAGATGGCAACAAGATTCCGCGGCATGTGCATACACGAACTTGTCAGTTCCGCCCGTTTATCAGAAGAAATGATATATAAAACGGCGGTCAAACGAGCGATCGCTGTTAATCGTGCTCGGTTCTGCAGCAAATGAGTCATCTTTTGGCTAGCAACCAACACATTAAAAAGATACAGTTGTAACATCTTTATTGCCGGGTGTATACGTATCGTTCCATTTCTTTTTTTGCCGTCTCCTCGCGCGCGCACGCATCCCCCCCCCGCCCATTAAATTTTACTATACCGAACGCCCAGAGAGTTCATTGAAAAATCGCATTAGCGGTGAAAACTCTAGAACGGATCCCCGGGGTCAAGCACGTGTTTTTAGCTGCAATCGTGCTTGCAAATACACGCAGCAGCAATCCAGAACCGACATTCCTTCTCGGCCAGATCAATGAAAAACCTTTGTAAGTGAAACGCGAATTTCGTACAGAAGTTGGCCAAACACGTGCACAAGGGGATTTCCCGACACAACTGACGAGAAATACTTCGAAAGAATCGATCGACCGAAATTGATTTCCGTATACTTTTGAAAATCTGACTGCGCGTGGGAAGGTTAAGAAAGGAATTTTGGCGGGAATAGGCGCGATTATACGCCGAGCAGTCTAGAAGTGCTTGTATCGACTGAAGTTCCAAGAATTTCGCAAACCCGCTGTTCTGATGACCTCTAGACAAGGGGTAGTAGTTCTTTTTCCGAATTTTGCCTACTGCAACAGTTCACTGTTCAAGGCTCGGGAACAAGGAAAACTTGTTGAGAACTATTCATTTTTCGCCTTCCACTTTTTCCGTACTATTTTCCGAAGCTTTCTGCTTTTGGCGAAACTATACATATATATATATACACATACATATTTATACATCGATATCTATATCTATATATATATATATATATATATATATATATATAATTATATACATATTTATATATATATGTATATAGAAAGAAAGGGAGAGACAGATGGTACATCGATTTTGAATCATTATTAATTTAGCCAAGTTGAAAGAATAGTAAACAGGGATTTTTGAAAAATGACGTGTCAGCGAAGAACAATTAACAGCACCATCTTCGCCCTTTTTGTGTCGCGCTGTGCAAATTACGCAAACGCTGAAATATTTCCCGGCTGCCTGTTCCTATTTTTCCGATTCGCTTTTGTTTTCATTGTATAATTCTTTCCCTCCGTTTTCTCGTTCTATTCAACGAAACGTCGTCGCATCTCGCTGCGGAAAAGCTATAAAACATTTTTTATACATATACTGATTTTTTTCTCAAGTACGTTGTATCATTCGTTCTCCAAATCACATTAGTCTAGGGCGATTTTCGGACTGGCTTTTTGCAATTTATTTAAGTAAAAAGTTCTAAAATAACTATATATATATATATGTATTAAGTGCTATTTTCCGTTACAACATACAAAGTGTTAACTGATATATGTTGTAACAGAAAGTAGTATACTTTAAGTTAAGTTGATGTTATATTGTACAAATAAAAATGATATAATTATGTTGCGAACCTACAGATGGGCTAGTAGCTTGTGGAACCCGCAAATTATTATTTAAAAAAAAAAACAAAAACACATGAAAATTCACAAAATATTAACGGTATTATAAGTAACTAATAGAAGTAAAATATATGAAAAATGAAAAAAAAAAAAAAAAAAAATAGAAAAAGGAAAATCAATAATAATGCTAAAGGGATAAAAGGAGTGAAAAGATAAAGTGGTGAGTAATTGTTTATCGGTAATAAAATCACTGTGGTCTTCTTCGGAATCGGAGACATTATTCTTTATTAATATTTATTTCCTTCTCTTTTTTATTTTTTTTTTTTATGAAAAATCTTATATCACATCCTACACTAGCTCTAAGACAGAATATTCCGGAAAAGGTGTCTACCTATTCATCTTAAGTGTTTTTGTTATTAAAAGTTATCTGTATAAAAATGAATAGAGAGCACTGTGTGGTCGAAATATAATGTGAAAAATCTTATTTCGTTAGAAGTAAATTATTTTGAAAAAAGGAACGAACGAATAAGGAAACAAAAAAAAAAGTTTGATAGCATTTTACTTTTGTTCGTAAAATATTACGACGAGAGATAATAAGGTGGTCTCTGATTTTTGGCCTGACGCTCGAAGGTGTTAATGGATAACTCCCTAAATTTTTATTAGCGGTGTATATCGAACTTGCAACTCTAAAAAAGTTTAAAAAAAAAAAAAAAAACTTGCAACTCTGGGGGGTGGTACGTTGATTTAAAAGCAGCCACCATCAGATTTGAAATCGGAGATGCGAGTTATTTTCTAGAGAAATTTTGCACTCATTTTTTTCCTACACTACCACCATATAATGGTAATTATGGCGCCACGTATCGAAAAATCACATTAGGCACTTTTTAACTGTGTTATTTGTCAATCACTTTTGTTTCCCTAGCCGCTTTTTTATATATATATATATATATGTATATATTTATGTATATTTTTTTTCTTCTTTTCTTTTGCCTCCTGCAAAAGTCAATTTTTTCCGATTGTTATTATTATTACTTTTTTCCGTGTCGTTTCATTTTTAGGCGAAATGGAAAGTTAACATCAAAAAAGGCAATGTAAAATGTCGGAAATCGACATGGACGATGCAATAGCGGGGATATCGCCGCGACAAGCATTAATGAGCGTTTTAGGGGAAGCGTGACGTTTGCGTCTTCTTGCACTGAAAAATAAATCGACGACAAATATTTATCTACAGAAAAAGTCTCTTCAGCCGTTCAGATTTTGATAAAGGCCGAAAAATAAAATTAAAAATTTAAACTATATCTATTGAAAAAAAAAAAAAAAAAGTTGGTCCGGAGTCGATTATTAATGGTCCGCTGTCAGATTAAAAAACAGTTTGAACGAAAGAAAAAAATGTTGGTCTAGAACCAAAAGAGAAGACAGCATCGACGCTTATTGAAAACTTTTACATCATGGAAATTGTGCGGCTTATCATTGCCCTGGAATAACAGAATATTCAAACACAGACCATACAGATCGGCGTATAAGTATTTGACGGCATAATGTACATTGTACAAATGGTGTCGAAGAAGGCAACTTTTCCAACATACACGGCATATTAAAAACCCCATCTGCGTGCATCTTTGAAATTCGCCGTTCAAATGCTGACGCAAATCATTGAAGAAAGTGCTTCATCATTGAAGAAGGTGCTCATCATTCAAGAAGGTGATTTATCATTGAAGAAGGTGATTTATCATTGAAAAAGGTGCTTTAACATTGAAGAAGGTGCTTCAACATTGAAGAAGGTGCCTCATCATTGAAGAAGGTGCTTCAACATTGAAGAAGGTGCTTCAACATTGAAGAAGGTGCTCATCATTCAAGAAGGTGCTTCATCATTCAAGAAGGTGATTTATCATTGAAGAAGGTGATTTATCATTGAAAAAGGTGCTTTAACATTGAAGAAGGTGCTTCAACATTGAAGAAGGTGCCTCATCATTGAAGAAGGTGCTTCAACATTGAAGAAAATGCCTCATCATTGAAGAAGGTGCTTCATCATTGAAAACGGTGAGTTATCATTGAAGAAGGTGCTTTATTATTGAAGAAGGTGATTTATCATTAAAGAAGGCGCTTTAATCGCGAACAAATTGCTTAAAAAACGAATTAATTATCCGGGGGTTGATGTTATTTCGTTATATGTTCTAGGGTTAGTTTATTACTTTTTGTCAATTTTGTCGGCCGTTATCATTGCTACATTTTTCCGAGTAAACGCGTATTTATTTAATCGCTTCGGAGTAGAAAATTTAAACAAACTCTCATAATTACACCCCTTCTACCGAGAGAAAACAACCAAAAAAATACATGTTGTTAAAATAAAAACAAATTATTCCAAAAAAAAAAAAAAATTAAAATATTAAGCGGGTTTTCTGAAAACTTTGATTAATTTAAAAACGCTTGTTCGTTCCCGTGTCTCATAATCGCGCTTATCGACAAACATACCAACCTCTCTATTAGATGTAAAAAAAGTGACCAAAAAGAAATAACGTACGATTAAAATTATGGAAATTCTTTTTTTTTTTTTTTTTTTTAGTTTAACGATATATGTACAATATGTAAGAAATATAGTCTTATAGTCAAATTAAAAGTGAAATAGGGAGAATTATTATTTATTTAAATAAAAACAGGCACTTTTTTTTTTTTTATGAAAATTAAGTGTACTTAAAAATTTGTATTCTAGCAGGTTTAAATTTATCTTTAAAAGTCGGAGCTAGTTTGTTTGGGGGGAAAAAAATTATAGAATTAAAATACAAAATACTCCAGAGCAACAACTTCTGATAACGATTGGACATTAATTCTGAACATAAATATTCTCTTACAGAATAAAAATCGTCTTTCGATATTTTATAATCCCACAGCGATGGAACACGTTTTATTTTTTTGGTGGGGGGTTCGTCAATCAGGGACACAGCCTTTTATTTCTTCTACTAATAGATATTTTTTTCCTCTTTTTTCTTTTTTTTTTTGCTCCAGTAGGCGATGCGAATCTTAATGCGATTCAAAGACGACAGTTATGTTTGATAATCCGAAGTTTAATATAAATGTCGTCCTGCGTCTTTCGAAACTTTACACACTTATTTTATTTAATTTTTTCCACATTCATCGGAGTTTATTATTTCATTTTATTCTACTCTTTATCTATTTAATTAAAATTACTTCATTTTCTTTTATATTATAATCTTTGTTCACTGTAGCTACTTCCTTCTTCTCATCGGGCATTGTGGGCAATGTTCTGCACTTGCGGCCATATTGTAGTATGGTGATTTATTTTTTTTTTAATTTTATTTTGTTTTTGATTAATTTCATCGGGCATTCTGCTCTGTAGTTGCCGGCCATATAGCAGGATGAAGTTTCCTTTCCTCGTGTTCCACTCATTTTTTTATCTCTCCAGCAATTATTATGTTCATTAAATCCGATTATAACGTTACTTGGCTAAATGAACTGTAATCGTTCGGGCCAAAAAAAAACTAAAAAAAAAAAAAAAAACAAAAAAATTTACTCACGTATTGTTTGGACTTTTTAGTTAAATTTGTAATCTCAATCTCCTTCGATTAGATAAATTATGAATCTTCGCAAATTAAGCTCACCTTTATTTGTTGTTTTTTTTTGTTACGAACTGATCTCAGGGCTCACCCTTTCCATTGTCAGTATGCAATGAATGACTTGGCGGACGAAGCAAAATTGTACGCGCGCGGTCAGTTTCGATTAAAATTCGCGTTTAATTTCGACGAAAGTGCATACGCGTACTAGCTGATTGAGGTTGTTATAAAATTCATGCTCGTAAACAATTTGAAGAATACGCGTTCCTATTGGACAAAGTGAATAATGTGCCGCGCCTTACCTATAGCTATTTCCTGTTTACATTCAGAAATGCTTAAAGCGATTGTCTCGGCAGGAAGTGCGGATGGTTAAGTCTTCGACGAAAGCTTGCGAGGAGGAATGCTCGTTCGCGTATTCACCAGCTTAATTTTGCCGACATGCCATCCTCCTTAATTTCGATTTCGGAATAAAATTCCTTGTAATTCCCGCGATACGCGCGGTTGATAAAAAATTATAACCCTTTCAGTAAATTCTTATAACCCGATAAACACCTCTCCGCGGCAGTTAGTTAGTCCCTTACATATACATAATAAAAATAAAAAAAAAAACAACTAAAATGGCGGCGCCCATAAAACAAAAAAAAACAATAAAAAAAACATTATTACGGGTAGGTGTGTTGACACTAATCGAAATCCGAAATATAGTCGCAGTCACCGTGCTGAATCAAATTTAAATTGTATTTAGTTGACGAAGTGAGCGCGAGCTTGTGGTTCTAAGTGATCGCACTTAATATTCAGACAGTATATCAGCCATTTCGAGTATTGTTCATCGGGCGAAAGCTATATTTACACAAATGTCATTCAGTCTTCGTCGGCAGTTTCACGGCGGCTTTTGTTTATTTCCATTATCGTTAGCTGTTGCATATCTTTCGCGCTTTCTAATTACTGGGCTATTATCATAAGCATGTTCCGCGGCGAAATTTCTACAGCTGTGTTCATTGAAAGAAGTAATTCGGAAGAAGAATATGCAGAAAATATTACACGTTGCGATAGGAGAGAAATAAACAAAACGCTCGACAAAGAGAGGGTAGAGCGATTTATTCTCGCATTGTGAGACTGCGTACAAAGCGGGAACGCGTTACGGCTGTCGTCGAGCGTCGGCTACTGCGCTGAAAATTAAAATTTCGACGCGAAATAGGTTGAAACGAAATATAAATTACCGGAGTGGATTGTATTTTTTAAAACGGTAGCAGCAGACCAGTTTTAAAATATATCTTTCGCCGAAAATGCAAAAATATATCGTGTGCCATCTAGTTAGCGATATTTTAGACTAATGAAAAAGGGACGCCTAAAGCGTTTATACGCGACATGCGACACTTGGCTGTCATCGTCGCGATTACCGGTGGTACACCTTGAAAAAATAATAACATCGATTCTTTCTTCGCAACGGAAAATATTCCGCTCCTTTAATTTTATAGAAGACAGACTTTAATGAAACGATCGCCGACGCGGCTGGCTACTTTTTAAAGTGGTAATAAAGTTCAGTTTTTTAGAAAGCTCTGTTGATAAGCTGTACCGGCCGACAATGTACGAAAGTCAAAAGGTCGATGAAAATATCATCTAGAAACTTCGCAGCATCTTAAAAAAGATTTTATAACAAAGTAAGAAATTCGCCACAGGTATATAAATTAAACTAATCACATACACCTATATTTATATACATATATATATATATATATATATAGTGAAAATTGGTTATAACGTCATTGAGAACGGTAAATTATCCGGTCGTTAAAATTCCTCGTTACATCCGATGTCAAAGTATTGTAATTTTTTAATATCCAAAATTCACTCTTACTGGACAGTTGATGTGTTATAAAACTTCCATAAAATATTTCGTGATTTTTCATTGATGAGATAGATAATCACATTTATTTATAGTAATAGTACACATAGTTTTCGCTAAATTCGAAGACACGAACCGCATTTCTATAAAAAGAATTAAATCTAAATTAATATAAAAGAAGGGAAAAAAAAGAAACTATATCGTAACATTAGCATAATAGAGAATAGCGCAATATATATTTATTTTATTGAAGAATCTTTTTTCATACTGTTTATTAAATATATAAGTATAATTAATAATAACAGATATAATAAACAATTATAACAAACAAATAAGATAAATTTTCTTACTTAGTATAATGTTTTCGGGCATAACCCATTATCAGCTAAAACAATATGTGAACAGATACAAATTCTAAATTAAAAAAAAAAAAAAAAAAAAAAAAAAAAATTCTAAATCACAATGAGGTCAACAAGGGAATACAGTGGTTTTTATATATAGGTTTAAAATAACAAATATAGAGTCAATGGTCATAACTATTAAAAGGGTGTAAAGTGCATAGACTATATTATATATAATATTTAAGAAATTTAACGATCAAATTTAAATAATAATATAAATATAAAAATAAATATATGACATATTTTTACAATTTTATATTAAATAGGGGGTTATTGTTATTTGGGATTTGATCGTTTAGAATATTACTTTTGTGTTTATTTATATAGTAATTTTCAGCTATGTTCATAGCACATTACCTTTATCATATTTAGCTAAGACTGTGACTGTTCTTTCTATAGAATTTGGTTTACGTTTATTCTTTATTAAATGCTCGGCATAAGTGGATTTTTCTATTTCATTGTTTTTAAATGATTTTATGTGTTCATCATATCTACATTTAATTTTTCTACCTATTTGGCCGATGTATGTTTTTTCATAGTCATTACAGTTTATTTTATATATGCCACTATTTTCATATATATTATTGTTTCCTTTATTTATAGTAATTATTTTATTTTTTAGTTTATTATTGGTTTAAAAAACAAGGATTAAAAGTAGCTTTTAACCACAATAATAAACTAAAAAATAAAATATGTTACATATTTTTTATATTTATATTATTATTTAAATTTGATCATTATTTAAATATTATATATTATAGTCTATGTACTTTACACCCTTTCAATAGTTATGACCATTGATTCTATATTTGTTATTTTAAATCTATATATAAACCACTGTATTCCCTTGTTGACCTCATTGTGATTTAGAATTTGTATCTGTTCACATATTGTTTTAGCTGATGATGGGGTATGCCCGAAAACATTATACTAAGTAAGAAAATTGATCTTATTTGTTTGTTATAATTGTTTACTATATCTGTTATTATTAACTTATTATACTTATATATTTATTTTGTTTATACGAACTTCATTTTTTCATAGAAAAAGAGCAAATTTTTCTGTTAATTTAATCTGCAAAAACCTTTCGAAGGTAAATGTTACGCGTCATGTCAAGTGATAATTTTTTATCTATGTACCAAATTTTTGGTCGTAATAACTGATTTATTACTGTATTCGAAGTCGCTATAGCCGATATTTTCGCTATATATACATATATATATATATATGTGTGTGTGTATTTATAATATGTATATTTTTCTTCTCTTCCCATTTGAGAACTAATGCAGTAATTTAGTAAATATAAAATTTTATCTTGAGTATCGTTTCGAGTTATCTGCCATTCAGCAAGGTCTCAGATGCATTATCATCGGATGACTACACCAAATCGGTAGCGTCTCTTCAACCTCCCCCGGGAATGCTTTAGTTGCTTTGGTATATATACTGAGAGGGCGTTTGCATGTACTTCTAACCGCGACAGAGTGCTTTCCTAATGTCAGTTGTATTCCTTCACAAGCGTCTATCGACAGCGAAAGGGCACTTTTGTATATTGCCAGAACGAATCGTTATTCAGATGTTGCCAGAATGAACCGTCATTCAGATGTTATTAGAAAATTAACAATTTACGAAACAAATGTTTAAAAAAATCAGTCAAAACATTAAAATTACTTTATTATTTAATTAACAATTTTACTTTAAAAACCACAATAAAAATTAATATTGATGATCTGTTGTGGTATGTATATTTGAAATGTCAGTACAGTTCATAAGAATTTCTTTACGACTTAATTTTTGAGCCGCAATTGGCAGAGAAAACATTTCAGAAGATGCTTTTTTCTTGCCTGGTTTCATAGTAGTCGCATGGAAACGAAACTGTTTTTCTACCTTTTTATTCGCAGGTTCTTCATTCGTTTTTACTGCTGTTTTGTTGGTACTTGAAGAAAAAGGTAGATGTCCACTTGTCCAGCGTGTTCTCATGTTCCCCTCCTTTCGACAAATTCTTCGACAAATTTGCTATCAGCATTTTCTACCATATTTATAAATATTTTCAATTTTTCTACGAAAATTTGATTTCTTGTTGTTCTCTGAATAGGCAATTGTTTTCCATCTTCATCATTGAAAATGTGACATAAAATTTCATCTGATACCACTTGTGCTTTAGCTTGTCCACCTTCTATAAGTTTTTCGGCTTCAGTCTCCATGGGCTTTTCTGTTTCAATCTCCATAGACTTTTCTGTTTTAATCTCCACAGTCGTTTCTACTCCAACTGCAGCATGAATGTGCTTACATAAATTATTTTTTATCAGATAATTTGGGCATGTGCAAGAAAACATGTGAACACACACTTGGCATGCTACGCATTTTCTATTGTAATCGCAGGACTTGACTTCTTTGAGTATGGAGTAAAATGTATTTTTTGTACTAGCTGCTATAACATGCCACTCATTATCTGAAATTTGTGAGATTTCACTCACATCTTTGCTTAAACAATGCCTTTTATTAACGTTATTAATATGGTGGTTAACATGACCTTCTTCGAGTTTAATTAGTCTATCATAACCTTTATTTCGGATGATTTTTCATCTTCAGAAAAAGAAAAGACAGTGACTTTCTTATTGCTACTCTTATAATTGCTATCACATCCAGGTATACAACACTTACAAGACATTAAAATTTTATAAACACATTATTTCAATTACTTATTAAATAAATCGTTAGACATGTTAAGGTTATTAAATAAAAACAATTTTTTAAATGAAAAAACTCTTTAAAACTCCTTTAATGCCAAAACATCTAACCAATGAAGTATAAGCAACAAAGGAACAAACTAATGCAAATGTAAACATTGCGGGCTGTACAAGTTCGTTTCATTCCGATCACACCCGAGTAGATCCGGAAAAGGTGCCCCGTCGCTGTCGATAGACGCTTGTTATTCCTTCCGCAACGTATAATCTTGCTTCAGAGTCATACTAGGGTGCTGCTACTAACAGCGCTGTATTCTACGAAACCCTATTTTTTGATACGTTTCTTCACAACTGCGACAACAGCCGTATCGGTTTTAGCATCACGTTTTGTAGAGAAGTTTAATTTACGAAACAGCGAACAACTAGTAAAGAATTTTTTTCTGATACGGCACTGATAGCATATGTACCGTCCACCTATTGTTGGACCGGCAATATTGCACTAATAATAATAGTAGTAGTAGTAATAATAATAATAGTAATAATAACATGATAAAATCACGTAAATATTTCACCTAGGAATTTGCTGTCCGAAATTTAATTGATGAATTTTGTTACACTTGCTTGTTATTTAAGATCTGGACTCTCTTACATTATTCAACATTGCAATGGTCAGTGTACACAAAAATATGGTGCAGCGAGATAATATTGATTTAATAAGTGTTACGCTGGTGATATACATATATAAAACAAGTATCACTGAAACGGAAGAAGAAATAGAACAGATTAAAGGCGAAATAAGTGCATTGAAAAAGGAACTGAAAAATCTTTGGCTAAATTTAAATGAGAAAAAAAAAAAAGCAACTGACACCTAATTACAAGGAAGCAAAGGGAAAAAGAGAGGAAATTAACTGAAATATAGGAAATAAACTTATAATACGCTGAAAATGAATAAGAATATGAAACGTTTAAGACTAGTTGACGCCGGATGGCCCAAATTTTAGTAAACACGCAGATTGCACCGTAGGAGAAAATTACGTAATATTACTGGACGGCACTAATTTTAAATTAAAATTTAATGAAAGAAGGATGTTTTATTCGGAAATTTTCAGGTCACTTATTGCCGTCTTACATAGTTTCCTGATATTACGGAAAAAAACAAAAAAAAAGGGAATTAAAATGTCTTGGACTCCCCACTATCTATAACTTAAAAAAGACTTAATGAAAATCCTCAATATAATTAAAACTATTAATAAGCCCAAATACGATCCATCCAGAAAATTACTAATGCAATTATATAGATCTCTCATTCCGAGTAAAATCGAATCTGGATATCCAGCTCTCAATAACGTATCCGACAAAACCTTGACCATCATAAAACCAATACAAAACGCAGCCATACGAATGTGTATTGGAGCTCTACCATCCTCACCATGAAGCAGCTGAATTTCTCCCACAATTTAGGAAAAATTTGATCACAAACAGGTTCCTCCTATCCGCTGTAACTAACCCAACAAATCGAATACAAAACTTGATAAATTCGTACATTAAAAACCCTTCGCGACAGGCTGAAAAATCAATCACCAATTTTCTCTCTTTTCTAAAAAATAATGAGCTAAATTTTTCAAACCTGAACCAAGAATATCCAAAATTTCCATTCTGGTTATTACATACCCCAGACATAGATTTTTCTTTAATAAACTACAGTAAATCCGAAGTCCCGCACCATATAATTAAAAATCGTTATCACACGAAAAAGTTACTAATTTTCCAAATTATGTGCCATGCTTTACAGATGGGTCAAAAATCGGAAATCAATATACTGGATATGCTTTTTCCATCAATGGAGAGGTTAAAAACTTCAAAGTTCTTAAATGCTCTTCCAACTATACAGCTGAATTAATAGCAATTTTTCACTGTTTGAAAAGCATAAAAACGAAAGAAAAAAGCAAAAATGATCTAATCCAAAACAACTCAGTAAGCTCACTAACATCCATCCTGCGAACATTTTTTTTCAACTGACAGTTTTGTCCAAGATATTCACCAACAACACTAAACAAGCTAAAATCTCGAAACATTAATATCAAATTAATGTATATACCCGGTCATATCGGAATAATCCACGGAAATGAAATAGAGTAGATAACCTGGCCAAAACCGCCTCTACACCCTCTCCTGTAACCTCCACCACAGTCACGGACATCGAACATTTACTAAATTAAACCGAAATATCTAATTGGCAAGCATCATGGAACACAAAATCCCATAACAAATTATTTCAACAACACAAAAAATCCGTACAACCTTGGAAAAACCTCTTCCAACTAAATCGTCAAGAAGAATTAATAATCACCAGACTTAGAATTGGACATACGAAACTCATCCATAATTACCTCTTCCTAAAAGTCGATGAACCCCCTTGTCAGTTCTGCAAACTCCACCCCCATCACAGTCAAACACCTTCTTTACGAATGCCCTAACATTAATCAAATCCGTTTAGAACTAAAAATTCCCTCAAATAATACAACCATCCCTGACAACCAAGACGAAATTAAAAAAATTCTTACCCTGATTAGAAAACTAAACTTAACAACCAGCATTTAAAATACCTACCTGACACTGGGTATAATAATAATCATAGCAATTAAAAACACCCAGTATAAAAATAATAATAATAATAAAAAAAAAAAATGGAACAGGAAAAAGTAATTCGATTAAACATTATATTACAGAATGGAGAATATCGAGCGAGCAGAGAAATTTGAAATTAAGAATTAATCAAATAAAATATATAGAGATCAGTGAGAACGAAAAAAATACGGATTAAAACAAACACGAAGATGGGAGCATTTATTAGACTGTTATCAAGTATAATCGAGTAGAAAGCAATTATCTGATTCCGAATTTTACATGGTTCTTATCAGGGGGCGCACGGAAATTTTGCCCCATATCCGAAGTAAACAAAAATAGCGAGAAACGATATATGTACATGCAGAGTATGTAAAAAGGGAACCGACCCATTTTGAAATGCGAGAAATTTAAACAGATAAGGGCGAACTTCAGTATCAGCGATGAAAAAATAACTCAAAATACCATAGTGTACGTACAGACTATATTTAAAACGGAGCGTTAGAGGAATGTATTTATTCATAAAGATATAGATAAGGGGAAATAAAATTGGAGGAAAGAAGAAAAATAGAATACGGGCTGAGAGAAAACTATCTGTACAAACTGCCGTTAGCTAAATCAAAGATAGGGGAGCAAACAGACAAGTACGTTATAATAATTCAATTGTTAAATAAAATTCCTAAAGAAATAATAGAGAAAATGGGGTAAAAAAAAATATTACAGGAAGAGGGAAATATAGGAATAAGCATCAAATAAGAGAAGAGGGTACGGAAATAGTGATAAATGAAAAAAAGGGACGGAATAAAATAAATAATAGATCATTAAAAATTTTAAAGCTTTCACAGTGATTACTCATAATAAATAATAGATCAGTTATAAATAAGGAAAAATAGAATGAGTTTGCAATAAAATGATTTAATATAGTATATAGTATAGAAATATTTAGATGTAAGAAAACTCGTCGACACTAGCTGGACGAGAAAATGTGTAAATATTGATAAAAATATACACATACACCCTGTCAAGAAAGTATCGGGAATTGTCAATTTAAATCTCCCGGGTAATAGCTAGGCAGATAATTTTTTTTTTCCAGGTTGGTACAACTGTTTTGTATTATGATGCCTATTTTTAGCGCGATCTGTCAACCAGTGTGTTTACAGCAGCTGTTAAAATCAGTCGACCTTGAAGGTTTTGTCGAAGTTTTACAATGAGTGAAAATATTGAACAACGTACTTGTGTTAAATTCTGTGTTTCGAACGAAATTTCTTGTGCCGATACACTGAAAATGTTACAGAAGGCTTTTGGTGAATCTGCTTTATCAAAAACGCGGGTTTACGAGTGGTACAGAGCGTTCAAGGATGGTCGGGAGACGGTCGAAGACATGCCTCGCTCTGGACGGCCTTCAACGAGTGTGACCGATGATAACGTCGATAAAATCAAGGAAATCGTTGCTGAAAATTGTCATGTGAGCTTGAGAGAGATGGCTCATGGATTGGGCATGTCACACGAGAGCGTACGTACGATTGTGCACGAAAAATTGGGTATGCAACGCGTTGCGGCTCGGCTTGTTCCGAAAGACCTGAATTTCTTTCAAAAAAAGTACCGAGAACAGGTAGCTGCAGACATGCTGGATCGAGCCAATTTGGATCCTACCTTCTTGGAAAAGATAATTACTGGTGACGAGACATGGGTGTACGAGTACGACACGCTTACGAACCAGCAATCGTCCGAATGGCGGCCAATTGGCGCGCCAAAGCCGAAAAAACCTCGCCAAAGCCGATCGAAAGTGAAGATCATGTTGATTGTTTTCTTCGATATTCGAGGCGTGGTACACTATGAATATGTGCCAGCCGGACAGACAGTCACCAAAGAGTTTTACTTAAGTGTTTTGAGACGTTTGAGAGAGGCTATCCGTCGTAAACGTAACGATTTGTGGGTCGACAATTCTTGGATTCTTCATCACGATAATGCGCCGTCTCACAAAGCCATAATTGTGAATGAGTTTTTGGCCAAACACTCGGTAAATATCATCGAACAACCGCCGTATTCACCAGATTTAGCACCCTGCGACTTCTTCCTATTCTCAAAACTCAAATTTCCGCTACGGGGAATCCGCTTCGAATCGATTGATGACATCAAGACGAATGCGACGCGAGAGCTAAAGGCCATCCCGGAAACCGCTTATCAGAAGTGCTTTGCCGAGTGGAAAAAGCGTTGGCATATGTGCATCGCTTCGAATGGATGTTATTTTGAAGGTGACAAAATAAATTTGGATGAAAATTAAAAATTGTTCGTTTTATTTAACAATTCCCGATACTTTCTTGACAGGGTGTATGTATATATATATATTTTCGAAAAAAGAAAAAAAAATCACAAAATAGATGAGATTAGTGGAATAGTTGGAAGTAAATTTTATTGAAATTGCGATGTGGAAAGATGAACAGAAAAATCTAAAATGTCTTCTTCCCGCCAGTAATCAGTTTAAATTGTAATAATAAATAAATAAATTAATTAATCGAATAGATGAATGAAAAGTAGCCTTGCATTGTTAAGTTTATAACAATTAATCCAAATCTGATTATATTAATAATTTTAAAGTATCTACACGTTTTTCTGTTTTTTTTTTAATTTTTTTTTTTTTTTTTTTGTTTTGTAGGGTGTCTTGTCAGCAGCGCAATTCAGGAGCAATAGAAGTCGCAATATCCGCAAACAGAAAATAAAAAGTAACGATTTAAAGAGATAAATTAATTAACAAATAAAGACACCTGTACACCATGTAGTGAATCAATAGATCAAATAATTTAGTAGGAATTTAAAAAACGAACACATCTCCGTATGGAGCCTTTATTAACTTTTTTTTTATTTATTTATTTTTTTAACCGTTACAATTTTAACCAAACGTTAAATAACTATTTCTTTTTTTTCTTGTCTGGGTTTTTCCCTGGGCTTGTCAGCAACGGGCGATTAGAGTGAAAAATATCCATTACCACAAGACACGCGTCTTATTGACGGGAATGCAACGAATGCGGAAGATTTAACCCAATGGTTTTAAAAAACTCCTTTGCATTTTTATTTACAATAGTCTTGTATTTTGATGCGCTTAAGGTGTCTAATGTCTAATTTCGTGCCGAGAAGTCGAGGAGTCGAGGAGTCGTCTTCACATTCGTATATGTTGATATATAGTCGCTTCTTATTCAGCTCACTTTCTTGATGGTGTCGCCTACAAATTCCACACCCGTCTTGGAGATCGTTGTGGATATCATCATTACGTGAGTACACGCGAGATCTTTTTGATAAATTAAGTGAAAATTCTATCAAGCGCGTATGTGGACGAAAGTGTAAAACACAGAACTGCCCCCAAGCAGATGTTATTAACAAACTATTAGAATAGTGTACACATGACGCTTACACGGCTCCTTTAATAAAAATTTATTCATTTTAGCTTATTCTCATATAAAATTGAATTCCCTACAAAAAAAGGTCTAATTGAAAATTTTTGTCAGACAAGCCGTTTCCGAGTAATTAAGCTTAATAAATCGATATTTAATCGTGAATAACTTTTGAAGAAGTAAATTTAGGCAAAAATATTAAGAGACCTTTTTTGTAGAACATTAAATTTTCTTCAAGATGGTGCTTTTTGGATATTCATTGATTCATTAGTTACAAAATTCCAAAGTAATAAAGTCAAATGGAAAAAACATATCGATTTAATGTTAAGCTTAATTACTCGGAAACGGCTTTGTCTGACGAAAATTTTCAATCAGACCTTTTTTGTAGAGAATTCAATTTTGATATGAGAATAAGCTAAAATGAATTTTTTCATTTCAATGTTTTGGCAGTTCTAACACGTAAAACATCAAATCACGAATAAAAATTAAAAATAGCAATGATAGACCTCTTAAAATTAATATTGAAGGCTCAAATTTTCACGAAATTTCTTTTTTGTCATTCTGAATGATATTCCCGATATATCTTTCACAAAAAAAAAAAAATAGCCAATTTTTTTTGGCCAGATCTAATATATATTTTATATATATATATATATATATATTTTAATAAATATATAAAAGTATTTGACAGCAGAACCACTCAGATCGCGGATAGCCAGATACGCAGCAGAACTCGAAATAATACTACCAACGGTTTATGAACGATCGCTAGGGTTCCTACCCCCGTGGTGCCAACCCAATCTGACAATAAATGTTGATCTAAGTGAGCACGAGAAAGTAATCACAAGCTCAGAGACGTTTAGATTACTTTTCCTTGAAATACGCGAAAAATTTCAGCCATGCACGGAATACTATACAGACGGTTCAATTCTCAACGGCAAAACAGGTTACGCTATAGTCTCTGACTCTATCACGTTAGTAGCACAACGAACGCACGACAATAGTTCAATCTTCACCTGTGAGGCTAAGACGATTCTTCATACTCTAGAACTAATCCTACTGCGCCAAGACGCAACAAACTGTACCATATTTACTGACTCGTTGTCCTGCTTAAGAGCCATCCAAAATCAGTTTACCGAAAACCCTATCATACAACGCATCCACCTAAAATTGGACCAGCTCCAATCAAAGCATATACAGGTCAGCCTTGTGTGGACACCGGCGCATACAGGAATCCAAGGAAATGAATTGGCGGACCAAGCTGCAAGAACCGCGACGACACAAGATTGCCCGCCTGAAGTACTTATGACACACCTCATGAAGCTAAAATGGTGATACGCAACACAGTCAAAAACTACTGGAACACCCTTTGGCTCCAAACGCCGAGCAAACTCCACGAGTTTAGAAAAGATACCTACGAAAACATGCCAACTCTCAGTAGACACGAGCAGTGTGTCCTAACTCGTATCCGCATTGGACACACAAACTTGACCCATTCGTTCCTCATATCTAAAAAACCGCCCAACCTGTGTCAACGCTGCAACGTGCCTATATCGGTGAGGCATCTTTTGATCGAGTGTAATCACTACCAGCAGGCCAGACAACAAGCGGGTATTACCAACGGCCTTCCAGAGATGTTTTCGGACGCCGAGAAGTGTAAAAAAATCGTAGCCTTCCTCAAAGACATCTCTGTATTCCAACTGATCTAACTTCCCCAGCCTTCAGCTAGTTTTTTTGATTATTTTGTTGTTTCGCTCATTTTTAAATATTCAATATAAAATTTTATAATTATCTGTAAAACCGTAGTCGCTAATGATCTTGTAGTCCAAAAGCGACTTGTAAATAAAATAAATAAATAAATAAATAAATAAAAAGTATTTGAATGCCAAAAACGAGCGTAGATTATTTCGAAGGAAGAAATATTATTCAGTCAACAATTAATTTGATAAATTTAAAAATTTACCCGGAAACTGATAAAGTGTAATTTCTGAATACGCCTCCTGCACCGCTTCGTAATTATCAAAATTCCCCGAAGCTTTTTTTATTTCTTCTTCGAACATCAAAACATTAAATAGTTTTATTCTTTTTCGTTTATTTCCTTATCCTTTCTTTTTAGAAATTTAATTATCAGAAAATAATTGCGATTTCGTCATTTCTTTTACGAATCTTTTCATTTTGAGTTTTGAATTTTTTCGCTTTGTTTTTACCACTGAGGAACGAACTCTTTATTAAAATGTCTATGTATATATATATATATCTTTACCAATTAAAATTTTTACTGATTTTTTAATTTCTCAACTTTTCATTTTAATTGTTTATTTAATTGCTTTTTTGTATAAAATCACGCTAATTGAAAATAACATCGAGTAAAAGATCTCGTTAAGAAATATCTTAATTTTCGCATCAGCGCGTCTAATAATTTTTCAAATAAATCGCATTATTATTTAACGAGCATGTTTGTTGTTCAAAATGGCAGATGAATAAATGAATAAAATATGCGCATATATATCCAACCCCCCCGCCGCCGCCGCCGCAATATTATTTAATTTTTGTTTATTTAACGTAGAATTCCTATTCGGTTATATATCACTGATGCATTTGTCGCGGTGGATCTCGGGGTTGGTGCAACTAATACTGCGCGCTGACAACCCGGTTCCTCCAGTGCTTGCGTACAAGTAGCATGGAACGGGGATGGTTAACGATGGGTTGCCGAGCGGCAACAATGGGAAGCGATTATTTTTCTGAAGAGTAAGATCTCTGATAATACTGAAGCGATACTTTATAAAAGGATCCGAGTTTAGCCAAATGTTCGTCTCCTGTAAGAAATTGCACAACAGTCACCTACGAAAGTAGTGTTTGTTACAAGTTATTTTTCGTCCAGATTTAATGCTGTATCAGCTGAATTGCGAACCGAAATTATTATTATCAATCGAAAAACTGATATTATAAAATGCCCGCGATAACTTTGAAGCCTAAACGGAATATCGCGTTTACAATATTGCGAAGTATTACCGTATCTTCGCTTTTTAGGGGAAAACTTTTTGCATGAAAAAAAGGATCTGTTATTAGTGATCATCGACTTTTTACCTTTTCCCCCTAACTTTTCAGTTTCATTTAAGTATTGAATAATCACTTCCGAAACAATTTGTTAATTTAAAAAAAAAACAAACAAATCGATATTAACAGATTTTTTGACGTCGACTCTTTGCCCCATATTCGATCTTTAAGTTCTTTATAATGGAAGAAGGATAATATACTGCTGCTACTATACATGAAAGTATTATTTCGATTATTAATGAAAGTTCAATAAAAAAAAAAAAAAAACATCTTCTTACAAAATTCTTACTGAACAACAGTTTACTGTAATTAACCGAAATTATACGACCAAGAAATTTATTTTATCTTATCGATAGGGGGAACTGAATTTTATTCTGCGAAGGCTGTGTACGTAACAACGCGAGTCATAAATTCATTTGAATAATACTTCTTAGCGCTTATGTAATCGACATAGTTGAAAAATGAAATATTTTTATTCGCGTAAATTCAGAGTATTATTAAATCAGACGTATGATATACATATAGTGAAATAACAAGCGGAAATTGAATAAATCCATCTCCGTTAGCAATTCCTTTTTTTTTTTTTTTTTTTGGATTATTTTTATAAATAACGCCTTCCAGCATCTTCGGTTGGAGTAGTAAAATGTTTTTTCTAAAGAGCCGTAAGTCTCCTTCACCTCATCCTTCTAGAACTGTTGAAATGAAGCTATGCCGATCAAAATCTCACTCTCTTTACATATGCAATCTCCACAAAATAAAGCAACGTTCACTATCTATCTCTATATATATATATATATATATATATATATATCGTTGAATTTTATACCATATCTGAGCGTGAACTGCATTTTAAAGCTAACAACAATACCGACTAAATTTACAGCAAACTTTTAGCGACGCTGAAGAAAAAGATAAACACACACCGGGACATTTTTTTCCTTACTAGAGCAGCGAGAAATATCTGTAACAGTTGACACCGAATATTATAAAGAGATCTCTATTTTCAAAATGAGCGGTAGGATTCTTGTAAGTTTTCTAAGGGGAGAATAAGTTACCTGCAAAACGAAGTTAAACGAGTTTTGATAAAGGAAGACTCTCTTCGACTTTGATACGATGCCGTATGGTACTTATCAACGGGCGGAATTCCTGAACCGTACGTCAGCCGATCGCATCTGACTAGTTCAAATTTTTTTGGCCGCAAGGTGAACGGGTGAAAGGAAAAGACACATTGAATCGAACGAAACTTTTCCGTTTAAACGCTGCCAGCGATTTCGTACGAAGCGAAAACCCTTGACACGACCAGATACTCTCTGTACGATGAAACAAAACGAATTCCCTCGAACAATAATAAACCGGAAAGTAGGCGGAGCATGAAAGATGAAACGATTTGTACCGTCTGTTTCACGCGTCGCGTCGCATTATTTTCTCTGTTTCAGTTCAATTTCCTACTCTTCATGTCGGCGCCGCGTACTAATTACCGTTTTAACAGAATATTCTCGTTCGGGCTTTTTCGCGTCTGTTTTTTTTTGTCCTCCTAAAGATATTTCAACTGCACCGTAAACTGTTAACCAAAATTAAACAGTTTTATAAAAGGCGAATTGGGCTCGTCGCGTCAGTCGTTCGAAATGGCGTTAGATCACTGAAAGAAACGTGATGTGAAAATGAATGCACTGGAGAGCGAAAAAGGACACTCTAGTAGTAAGCGGTTTATCGAAGAAGTGGGAGAAAGAGAATAGAAGGAAAGCGAGTGTGAGGCTTGAGCTCGAGTAAAAGAGGTACGACTGCGAGAGAAATACGACTGATGCGTAGATGCATGATTGCTACGAAATGAGCTGCTGCTCCGCGGAGGCCTGAAAGGGGTAACCAGGAGTCGATACTTCATTTCCCTAAGAAAGCAAGTTTGTTGAGAAAGCCAACCTTGCCGTTATCCGGCTGACTGCCGAATACAATAACAAAAAAAATGCAAACACACACATAAATATACATGGTATGTATGTATATAAATATAAAACTCGCCCACTGCGGCGTCCTGAACCGCTTCAGTTCGACGCAGGAGATGCTCTCAACGCTGCGTTGTGACGAAGCACCTCAAAAAACTAGATGCAAACTATTTGTGGAACTAAAAATCTTGCTACTCGTTATAAAAAATGTCTAAAAAAAAAAAAAAAAAGCAGCGAATCTGTAGACAAAAAGAAAATTGTCTGTAGATTTCAAAAATTACTTTGTTTTTATATTTTAAATTACTTCATTAGGCTGTTCACCTTACTTTCTAAACGGCTCCCATATTAATATATTTAACCGCAAATCAGATAATTTTGTTAGGTGATCCTGTGGAGGTTTGATCGAACACTTAATCACGAAGGTGCGACGGTAATTTTCCGATTTAAAAAGGTACGCAATTAGGGGAGGGGCGTTATGGTGCATGAAATTTAACCACTGTAAATTTCTGAAATGAAGTTAACCACGTATTATTTGTTCTTTTTTTAAATGCAGATCTGCTCTTAAGTGTAGGATTTAAGCACGTACTAAAATTTCTGTTTCTAGCTAAGACGGTGTGCATGCGCTGCTTCACGTATGCACCCACTTGCACGATCCATACCTTTTATCGGCGTGCGAACATTTGACTCAACGTAACTCTGTAAGCGGCCAGTAGTATGCACGAAGAAACATCAAATATTGCACGTTCGGTGCTGCCAAGAATCGGCAATAATACTCACTTTGAAGCCATGTTGATTGCGTGGATATTTCGACCGGAATTATCGACTGAAATTATTTAGTCGGACTTTATTGTCCCGAAACAGATGAACTCTAATCTAGCTTGCTTTATAGAAGTTGTTTTTTTTTGTTGTTTTTTTTTCATCTTTTGTAAAATTGATTGTCGAAAAGACGCTTCTCAGGTAGAGTTTTTCATTGTCGAAATGCCGAAGTATGGTACTTTTTATCTTAAATTCATGAAACAAAACACTACCGCAAGTTTAGCATTGTAAACTTTTTACATTATCACTTCGTTAAGTTTCACAAAGTATGTAGAATTGATATCCACACTTAGCTTAAACTGGATTATCTTTTCCCCTTTTAACCCGAATGATTGAGCTTGTCGTCACATTAGTTGTACGCAAGTTTCGAGGCAATGTGCGGATGATGTACGTGATGCAGAGGTCATTTTTTCACGCTAGATAGTAAATTCTCGTGCTTACATTTTACGGATGAGCTTACATGCATCCATGTTGTGTACTTCTACACCGACTTTGTATGCCACTAATACGAGCACATTCTTCTCTAGTTAATTTTTATTTACTATCTCGCCAGATACTCGAGCCTACCTTCTGCTGGCAGCGGCCGTTATTCTCAAAGCTTTCAGACCATCCGCAATTCGTAATTGCAAACATCGTTCATGAATGCAACGCGTACAGGTGCGAAAAAAAACAACTTATCATATGCAAAAACCGTAACAATGAATTATTTCATTATGAAGTAAGTGTTTTTCTAGTGGCTTTTAAAGTAAACCTGACGTGTAATTTCTTCCGACTAAATTAAAACCACCTTTATTTCCGGCTTATTTGTCTCTAGTGACCTTAATTTAGTTTGTGATCCTGACCGGGTGCCGTTTGAGTGTTCCAATCTTTCCTCCGAATGTAATATTCCGTATGCTTACCTTTTAAAGCTGCAAAATTTGCTTACTCTCTATAATACTTCTTCTATCTTAACTTTGCAATCTCCAAATGTAGTTCCTATTCTTGCCTCTTGCCTTTCATCGATCTCTGACCGGATTAAAATTTGATTCGTAATATAGAGTCCAGTAGTCCCCTCAATTAGCCGAGCCCCCCAAAAGAAAAAGAATTTTCTCAAGGCAATCCGGATAGCTGGAGTGCGGAAATAATTGGAGTTCTACTGTATTATATAATCCTTCATAGCTAAAAGCTCTGCAGTTACAAATGAATGCCAAAAAAAAAAAAAAAAAAAAAAAATTAAATTTATCATTTTTGTACGTTATTTTTTGCCGGAATCTAACGGTTCCGGCAAAAAATAATGTCAACATTTCATCCGATGGAAAATTTAAAATATGTTACCATTCTGGGACTTTTATTCGAATGAAAAATTTTTCAAGCGTTTTTGGAAAATTCTACAGCTTGCGTGTATACATAGTATATAGTCTGCATAACGCAGTAATATTTTAAACGATAACCGAATTAGACGACGGTAAAGGTCGAGAAAAAAATAAATAAAACAAATAAAACTGAAAAAAAAAAAAAAAAAGAAAAAGACAAACGCTACTCGAATGTGGGAAAGACGAACACATTTTAAATTGGAATAAACTGTTCGCAAGGGACAGATTTTTATGTTCTAGGACCGCATTTCGACGAATAACTCTTTCACTTTGGACAAAACTTTTTCGCAATCCGCGTAGAAAGTTTATTCAGGTAGCTTAAGGAAACTTTCGAGTAAACTGACTCACAGAGCTGATAATAATTTAGACACAGCGCAACAACGCAATGTGAATAAAACATAGCAAAAAAGAAGGAAAACGTCCAAAAACCAAAAAAAAAAAAACATCGCCAAAATTATCACCATTTTAGCGCACTATTAAGCTCTTTAATTTATTGCCCAGATTCTTGTAAAAGCAAAATGCGCTCCACAAAAAGGGGAACAGTTTATTTTAATTTTCTTTTTTCGTTTAATTCGGGAACAATTTGAATCTGCAAAAGATATTCGAATCATTCTAAACGATTTGTTCAAATTCACGGTGCCGGGATCAGCGAAAATTAATCCTTAGGTGGTTCCTTCATGTACGTTATGTACAATGTATGTTATAAGTTAAATTTGACGTCATACTTTGTACATTTGTGTTAAATTACAACTCGAAAGCAGATAATGGTAGTTTACAATTCATTTTTATATATAATTTATTTATTTAAAGTCGCTCGGCAGCTAAGGCCATTTGCGACGCCGAGAAGTTACGTCTTATAAGTATAGATTAATAAATGAAAAGAACAACGAAGAAAATCAAAATAAACAATAAAAAGAAAGGAAAAGAAAAGAAAGGAAAAGAAACGAGGTAAACACTGCTGAATAATAAAACTATATAAAAGAAAGAAGTCGGGTGAGCTTTAAAAATTCGAAAATGTTTCCGCAGGACTTTTCATTGTCTGCCAGAATTTCGACCAGACCAGCATCCTCCTTGAAGCAGGCGGCTCTCTCTTGCCGAAATTTGCGGCAGGAATTGATCTGATGCTCCACCGTAACCGGCACTCCACAAATTTCACATGTCGGTTGCGGAGGCGAGCTAGTGTTGTTTCCTCATGTCGGTCCTGTCTGTATGAGGTGCTCGATCGCCGAACTTGACTTTGAACAGTTTCTGAGAGTGACAGTTTTGTTCCCATTCGTGTTGCCAGACGGAGTATACATGTTTTTTTTAATTTGGACTTCAGGTGTTAGCTGTTTTTCTTATTCTGGCCCCTAAATTTTGTTAATTGCTGTATACTAGATGTTAATGGGCCGTCGTCGTCCATTGAAGACTGCTGACAGCATTCTGGCACTCGATCCCCAGGGGCTTTTGACTTGTTGGATTTTTTTCATATAGCTGTATATAATTCGGGGTAAACGTTTTTTGATGCGAGGGGTTAGATGGATTTGAGGCGGAGATTAAAGAAATCTTTCAGAGAAAGAAATAGCCTTTTGTGTTCGAGTGTCAGGACATTAGTTTCTGCATGAAGGCTGTCAATTGGACTGCAATGTAATGCGCCTGTGATTAGCCTTAATGCGGAATTCTGAACCGTGTTTAACCTGTTCAGCGCATTAGGTTTAGCAGATCTGTGTATGATCGAACCGTAATCCATTTTAGACAGCGTAAGAACGGAATAGCTGCAGGCATTACCTATCTCCGCCCCATTTTGTATGAGCTGTCATTTTGAGAACGTTGAGAAGTTTTTGACATTTCGCTTTAAGTTCATCGATGTGCCTGGACCAAGACAGCTCTTCCTGTCCAATACTTATCCAAGGATTTTGACTGTTGCGGCTGATCTAATGTGACTGTTGTCCAGAGTTATTTTGTAGTCCGAAGGGGATTTCCGTTTATTGTTGAAAATAATGCTACCTGTTTTTTTCCGCTGAGAAGGATAAGCCCTGGTTTGTAGACTACTCTTGTAATTTATCGATCGTGTTTTGAAGCCGAACTGTTAGACTTTCCATATTTGCAAATATCATGTATATTGTGAGTTCGTCCCAAGTTCCCAGTGACATTCCAGTTTACCAGGGTTTGAATGATTTCATGTCGCCATACACGATCAAAAGCCTTCTCCAGGTCAAAGCTTATGAGCACTATGGACTGATTTGAAACAAAGGCGTCACATATTTGCTGGTGGAGTTTCACTAGAAGGTCCATTGTGCATCTCTGCGATCTGAACCCGAGCTGCATTGGATTAAGAAGTTGCTTTTGTTCCAGTATCCATATTAGACGAGCGTTTATCATTTTCTCCAGGCATTTGCATAAAGAATTTTGTCAGGGAAATGGGACGGTAGCTGTCAGGGAGGCAGGGTATCTTTCAAGGCTTTAAAACTGGAATTATGCGAGCCATTTTCCAAGCATTCGCAATTTTCCCCGATGTCCAAATTAAATTGTAGAATTGGAGAATTGTGTTAAGGAGGATTCCGCAAGGAGCTTTTTGATCATATCGATATGTATGCCATCCGGCCCGGGAGCTAAGGATCTCATATGATTCAAGGCATCGATTAATTCATCATTGGTAAACGGAAGATTCAGTACACGAGGTGGAGGGACGAGCTTCTTGGCCTTCGCAGTTCCTATTAATAATTTTGAACGATTCTGCATACGATTCAGTGGCGCGTGGTTTATGGAAATGATCGGCCAGGCTTTTCGCAATATCCAACTTGCTGCAAATTGGGCTGGAATCTGATATTATCGGTCGCCGATGGTTGTGAATGTTTTTTTTTTTTTTTTTTTGTTCAATAACATTTTGACCTTGTCCCAAACCTTCTTCACTGAAGCTCTGGAATTGAACGTTGATATAAATTGTATCCAAGACTGTCTTTTTGATTCTCTAAGGAGAGCCTTTTGCACTTGGCTCGAGCGATTTTGAAGTTTTTGAGGTTTTCTTGCTCTGGACAGGAGTCTATTCTTTTGCGTGACCGCTCTGCTACAATCATGGCTATATCATTTGTCTACGTGTCGTTCGCGGACTATTTTTTGGGAACACTATCGGAGCGACTGCCGTTAATTCCTTAATTATACGCTCATTAATCTCGTTGACATCGCTAGTGTTTTCTCAAATTTTTAGATTTACCTACTGGGACACTTTATTTTTGTTATATTTAATTTCAGATTTTCCGTTTGTATTTTCTATCCGACTATACAAAAAAAAAAAAAAAAAAAAAAAAAAACCTCAATACAATGTACACGGAGAATTTACGAGTTGAAGCAGCACACATAAAACAAATATTGATTCTGTTAACGCTAAAAATAATCTTTTATTGTGAAATTATTTTTTTCTCGTTTTTCGAAATTGTTACCACTTTATACAAAACTTATTAAAATGAATTTAATTAAAAATTAACTAAATTAATTCTGCACTTTTTGAAAAATTCAATAATTTGTTTATTTAAATTGGATAGTCTAATGCTGCTTCTCTGTTACACCATGTTTTCTTTTGTGCACATGTTAAATTTACTGTGCCTTCTTCTGTTCTATGCTGCGAGTTTGGTATTTTAGCAGGAGGTACATCACATACAGTTGGCGAATCCTCCGTTCTGGAGACAGATATTATTTTTATGCAACTATGCACCGTGTTTATAGCCACGAATTTATGTAAGTTTTAAGTTTGCAATAATTTTAACAACAACAACCTTTACATTTATGCCACTAAAGTGTTGAAAGTGTAAAGCGCACATTGTTAAAATCGTGCAATTTACAAAAAGATTTATTTAGCGATTCACCTTGGAATGGAAACCCTAAGTAAATTTTACTTCTCGCGTCTTCTAAATGATGTGGGCGAACGCAGGGTGGCGAGACGGCATCGGCGCTCCACCTATGCCTCCCTTCGGATGTCCCCTTCATTTTTCCACCCCACACAGCTCGGTGTGGTTCGTTGTTCGCAAGTCACAGGTAAGAAACTAAAACTCTACAGCTAAAAAATTTACTCCTATCGGTGTTTTCTGACTAATTGTAAAAAATGGGCAATTATTATGTGTAAAGCAATAACAATGCTTCAACATGAAAGGGTGACAGAACACAGAAAAGTTGAAATGAGAAAAAATTAAGAAATATAGAGATTTTCCGACGGAAGTAAAATTTACTTTGAGGCTTTCCCCATTAGGCGCCCATTATGGAGGGTTTCCGTTCCAGGGTTAAACAAGAGTGTAGAAAATTACTTTCCATTAAAGTTTAACGAACTGTTGATAGGAGCGGATGGATTACTAATTTATGTCTCGCATATTGACAGTTATCACTTATATCGCATCAAAATACTAAAAATGGTTTTTAAAATTATTTAAAATTAATATATCATCAAGTTTTGTATTCGAAGAGTAAATTTCGATTTGAAAATCTAAAATCTCCGATGTTATTATAAATTTTTATTGAAAATTATTATTATCATTATTATTATCGCTAGCTAAAAGCTATGCGGAACAAAAAAATTTATTTTCCAAGTTTTTAAAATGAAACCCCCCTCGCAATAAAAGGTAATTGGCAATTGATAAAAAATGAACCTCGCAGTGTCGACGGAATAACTCAACCTCTCCTGATCAAATGATTTTTTTAGGTTCATCGGGTTATGCGATAAATCACGCCATTACCGGGAAAAAGTTCTTCGTGTCAACATCACGAATTTCACCTGTCCGATTCGACATACGGCACAGCTTTTCCGGAACCCACTATCTGTTTAAGTTCCGAAATTATCGAAATAATTACATCAAAAGTTTTCGATAACGAGAAAAACGAATCGCACTTCGTAATCATTGTAATGGATAAAAATCATTAAGCGGACTACTTTCTCGGTGAATACATTTTTATTAACCAGAATTCTGTATCGCAAGAAGATAACTTTGAAAAGAAAAAAAAAAGGCGTCGAAGATCTGATAGGCTATTAGAATTAAATGACCAGCTCGTTATTTACACTGTAAGCGAGCAATGGACATAAGAGATTGCTCTATTTGTTTTTGCCGAGACAAAATACTGGAAGTAAGTTCCATTATCTATTTATTATTAGACTTTAATATATAATCCGATCAAGATTTGTCTAAATTCTTCGGTATTTGAAGGATTCTAAAAAATATCGCTTCCTGAAGTAATCGAAAAACTGGGAAAGTATTCGGGGTGAGAACGATAAACTACCACCCAAAAAATATATATACATATATATATATACATAAAAAAAAAAAAAAAAAACGAAGTAATTTTAAGTACAACTTTAGAGTCACAGACAATTATTAAATAATTCTATCAGTGCGGAGGTTGGAAGAAAGTAAAAAGTGTACCTAATTAGTAATTTCACACCTGTTTGCTAGAATAATAATTATTTAAAATAATAAAATTAATGGTATGCGGGAAATTAATTCGAATACATACTATGTTCACGGAGCCCCGAAAGACACTGTCGTCGTCGTTTTTATTGGAAAGAACCCGGTTAAAGTGATTTCATTTTTGTATCTTGTATTTATTCAGAATTTGACGTACGAGTTTTTGGATACATAAAGCGCTGTGTTAATTCTTTCAAGATATGTGAGACACACATCATTTGTAGCGTTAATTCTTCCGGCATAGTTTTTAAGACAGCTATATTTAAATGGTAATTCTGGGAAAACTAGTTTAGAGGATACGATGTACAGCAATTAACTCGATGAAAAGGGTCCTCAACCTAAACTTTCTTTTCTTTTCAGTGGTATCGCACGATTCCGAGCGTCGTGACTACCTATTTGTACATTCCGGTTGTACAGAATAGGCAGCGCTTATGGCAATTGCTCTACGCAACGCAGGTGTACACACGTAAGAAGACTACATTCGAAACTGATTAGTAATCGTTTGATTTACATCGTTTTACAAGTGCAGTCTCGTGTGTGTCTGCTGTGTACTGACCTAGCGCGCATATAATACGTGGTGGTTTGCCATTGCCTTCCACGTGATTATTAGCGAATATTTTAATTTAATTATTTTAATAAGTTCGTCGTCGTTCGGGATCGAACCCATGACCTCTATATCGGAAGTCAAACGCTTTAGCAACTAGGCTATCGCGACGACTATCAACCTAAATTGCCATTCCTTTTTTGCCAATCGCTCCTCCTTCTACCTTCTCCTATAGCCTACTCCAAATTCACAGCCTTGGTACCAATTTCTTCCCTTTTCTCGGGCTCGGCTATTGTTTCTTTAATCAGACTGAGACTTGGTCATTCCCTCCTTCCCTTTTCTCGTTTTTCTTTTTCTCTTTCACCTTCTCCCTTTTTCCCTCTCCACTCTACTGATCCTCCCTTTATATGCGACCCCAACCATATCCATTTTGAATGCTCTGCTCTTTTTCCTGAGTGCTCTCATCTATACGCCGAACTTTTGGCGTTGGATCTTCCTACCCCTTTCAATGCTTCCTTTATCCTTTCCTTCTCATATCCAGCCGTTCTCCTTCTTTCCTTTATACTTTCTATCTCCGATCGCCTCAGAATCTGAGTAGGTGATCTAAGTCCATGTAGTTGGATCAGTGTTAACACCGAGCCCATTAAAAAAAAAAAAAAAAAAAAAAAAAACCTAAATTACGCGCCTATGTAATAAACTTAGAAAATCGAAGGTTCCTACAGTCGTATATTTAATCTTCGCATTAACAATATTCTTCTCTCCAGACGACCACGCTTAAATACTTCGAAAAGGATTCTTTTGATTTAGTCTATTCCTGGTTTGGCCAGGTCACGAAACTTCTGTTCGGCAGTTTCAGCACATTCCACGTTCATTAAATTATTTCAATGATAAGATAAAGTAATGAATAATTGTAAATAACAAATATTGAAACAAATCCAGTAGAAGTCCATCTTCCGGAAACCGGCGAAGGAAATTTTCTTCTCCGGACGTCGGGATAGACCTCGTATCTATTACTATATCTATTTATTTCACTCGTTGTTGTTTTTTTTTATGTTGTACAGTAATTAATTTTAAAACATCAATTTAAAACAATTATTTAATTTATCAAATACCCCTAAACACGTTTCGAAGACAAAGCTTCATGATTACGGGAGTTATTATAATATATAAATTGAATAAGGACGATGCTAAAATATAAACAATAAAAAAATAACAGTTAAAAGTTGGTGATTATTGCACAGTTAAATTTAAATTGTGAAAAATGACCAATAAATATAAGTATTTAAAAGTTTAAAATACAAAAGTTAAAATCGAATAAAAATTAAAATCGAATAAAAATTAAAATCGAATAAAAATTAAAATCGCAATTGATAAATTAAATAATTGTTTTAAATTGGTGTTTTAAAATCGATAACTCGTATCTATTGTTGAAATTCGTTTATGGGTTCCAATTGGACGAGAAAAAAACTTTAAATGAACGAAATAAATATTTCCGACAACTATGATGAAAACTTTTTACTCTTCAATTGAAGAAAAAAAAAAAATGTAAACACCTCCATCGATTACAAATGTCCGGTAAACGACGCGCGGGTAAAAACACCAAGAGGCAACAATGGAATACAATGTGAAGGTAGAATAGAAACATTTTCAATAATATTCAAAAGTAAAATAAATACAAGATGAGGCGGCATATATGTGCAGGTCTGAATCGGAAGGGGACTTGAAAAAAAATTCAGACAGGTGGAATGTGCGTCTTTTCGGTTTTTAGCCGAAAATGGGATATAAAAAAAAAAAAGGTTTCTAACATCTATGTTCTCATTTTAAATGTTTGTTACACGTATGTTTTTAATTAGTCATTATTTCACTTGGATATAACTAATTAACAAATAAGATCATTTATTGCTGTCGGAGAGAAAATTCAGGGTTTTAGTCATTTTAGTTGCGGTGTTTTGCAGGAGAATGCTGAAAATTCAACAGATCGAAAAACTCATAAACAAAGAGATGCTCCAAGTAGTTAAAATAATGAAAAAAAAACAACTAACATCTAATCAGGCCATCTTCCATTGACAGCGAACCCGATTGAATGGGAACTAGTAAACCTTTCAAAGGGAAAGCCAAGAATTAGATTTAGGAGACGATATGAAAACCGAAGCTCTATGACAGTGTGAAGAGCTAGCTCGTACCAGGAAGTCACTGAAAACAGTGTCATGTTGCCCCAGACAACCTGAAGGTTTTGAATAGTTTGAATTTACTCTAAATTCGTCCATTTCAATGGTGGTTGGACTTGCCTTACAGTTTTTTTTTGTTTTTTTTTTTTAAATTTTAGTCTTTGCCAATCAGCAGATAGTTGACGGACGTAAAATCGAAGATGGCAGATTTTCTTAAATTAGTACACCGTCTATTTTCTCAACATCCACAAAACTCTAGCGCAGCCCAGCAAGACGCATACTCTTTTAAAGTAGAAAACCAAATATTTTGTCAGTGAACTTTACAAATTCTCGTTGAAGGATGGTACCAGGTGACTAGGTTAATGATCGAGAAAAAGTAACATTTTCCGATAATTCTGACAGGCGGTAATTTAACTGAAACAACGTCGATCGATTGAAAAAGCAAATAAAAGTAAGTCTAATGTTCACTGTTTCCCCAATGATACGTACTCAGTTTATTATCACACCGTACAAACTGAATTTTTCTTTCTTTCTTTTTTTTTCTGTTTCGAGAAGGTATGAGATACTGAAATGAAAACTATATCTTGCATTTTACGTAAAATTGAAATTGTTATTTCGTTGAAATAATGAAAATATTTTTCACATCATTTCCTGCACGCTTATTAATAGCAGTGCTAATCTAATTCGATAAATCTGATTAACGATATTATTTCTTACTGCATATTATACAGAATTTTCCGCCTTGCAACGAATTGCAGAAATATTCAAATTTTAAATGGACGATGGTTAAATTTTATCGTACATAAACGCCGTTATCAAGAGACCTAAAACGTCGCGCCTACCCTTCTTATTTTTGTTCTAGTTCCCATTAAATATAGCAATAGTGTAGGACGTAATAAATCCGAGTAAAACATATCGCCATATTTGAATATGACAAAACGCTGTACAATGCATAACTACTTCGTATAGCAATTTTCACATAAACGAGGAATTAGCGCACCAGACCATGTTTCAACTGACATTATTTCCTCTAGTTAAATAACGAGATTCTAGAAAAAACTTCACGAAAAGGGCGTTTCAATTTAAAACAACTTCAAGCTCTTTTTAAATAATACAATATATGTATTAATTACAACATAATTCTTAGGCTACCTACCCCCCATTCGAAAAAATGTCCCAATTTTATGTAACGTTTGTTATATTTTATAGGATTTTTGTTATTGTTATCTAAAAAATGTCACAATTTTATGTAATGAATTATGTAACGAAAAATGTAACGAAAAATGTAACGAAAAATGTAACGAAAAATGTAACGAAAAAATGTCTTAATTTTATATTTAACGGAAGTTAAATGTTAGAATAGGATTTTTGTGGTTATGTTATTTTTTGTGTGTGTTGATGCCAGTAAGAATTACGTTGTAAATTTTGATCATTTTATACAAAGTATAGAAGAGAAAGAGACAGAAATGAAAGCAAGAGGGGTCAAGGGGCACAGCCCCTTGCGAGGCCAAAGTGGCCGAGTTATATATATATATATATATCAGTGTCGGATCCACAGGGGAAGAAATAGGGGACATCCCTCACTCAAAGAAACAAAACCTCGTCGAAAAAATTTGTTATAACAGGAAAACTTAATTTATACTATTTCTTCTTTTTTTTTTTTTTTAATTTATACTATAAAAGATTTGTATAAATGTTTTGTTTTTTTTTTGTTCTTTTTTGAGCATAGCATGTCGGTTAAGAACGTTACCCGATCCAAGACAGCACTAATGATTATATAGGAAAAATATTAGAAATAGAACACATGAATGAAGCTAACAAAGGAATAACCAAGAGAGAAGAAAAAGAAAGGATGCTGTGAGCGCTGTACGGCGTAGGATAAGACGCAAAAGACCGGAATAGAGTATCGCGCGTTCTTCTGAAGAAATAAAAGGACATTCAAGCAAAATGTGATTCGCATCACAAGTGAAGTTTCCTTCTGACGTATCAAACGGATAAAAAAACGAGACTGAGTAATGGAAAAACGGAAGAGCGAAGCAGGAAGCAAGCTGTGATTTAACCGAAGTCTAATTATAGATGAGATAGTTGACCGCCTCATATTGGGGAAATTCTGAATAAATAAAAGGAAGCAGGATTAGAAAATGAAGAAGAATAGAGATCAGACCAACAGTCGCGGTGACAACGAAAGAAAAGAGGAAGAAGACTTTGGGCTGGAAGATGACACTAATAAAGCGACCGGCTGGAGCAGCCGAACGTGCCAACGAGTGTCAACACTAACTCGTTGCCTGAAATTCCACAATGCCTAAGAATCGACACAATAGATCAATACGGGCAGAGCGGGAATGAAATAGATGTGAAATTAAGGAGCGTATGTGAAGCACGTTACTACTACCTGTGGATTTAATTAATGGTAACTAGTATTTAATACTGTTTTCTAGTAAAACTATTAATGTTACGTTTTTATTATGTTTTAAATGCAACTGTCGTCGATGTCTTTTGTCTTTTTTATTTATTTTTAATTTTTATTTTGTAATTTTAATTAAAAATAGTTCAATGACAAAATATATATATATATATATATATGTATATTTAAATTTGCTCACGAACAAAGATAATTCGAATCGGATTACTAACGAAAATCAAAAAGGAAGTAAAGTTTAATAAAAAATATTATCGTTTTATTCTTTCTAGTAATTCACTATTCAAATTCTAAACTACCATTTTTTAGGTATAATTTTATAATTTTTCACCCCTAAAAATAAAATAAAAGTTAAATTGACAATTGCAATAATTATGTATTTTTAAAACATTTTTAAATTTCTAAAAGTGCGGTCGCTATTTGGTTTTCTTTATAAAACAAGGGGTACTTTACAAATCTACTGTCTACCGTATAAGATATTACTTAATTATATAATTTCCCCTCCCCCCAAATTTTATATATATATATGTATATATATTGAAATGAACTTGTATTATAGGACCGCCAAGGAAGTGAATTACTGATCGATCGGAACTAATTTGATTCGCGAGTTTTTTTGTTTTTTTTGTTGTTTTTTTTTGATTTCCTATGACACACACGATATTACTACCGATAAGAGAAATTTTTAAATTTCGTGCCGCCGTAATAATTAATTGATTAAAGAGATGTGAAACTTTGTGGAAAAAATATTTATTGCACGCCGTATACTCTTGGACAAGATATGCGCATGTATTGTGACGTGAACTCAACGAAATTAACGAACCTCTGGCGACGATAGCGATCAAATTTTAAAGTAAAATACGGCTTTCCTTATAAATAAAGAAAAACAGCATAATTACGATGATAACTAGATACAATTCTTTCTCTTTTTTTTTTTTTTTTAGGACGCGCAAGAGGTATTCGAATTTTTGGGAAAAATAAGATACACAGCGCGACTCGACTGGGTAGATGAATTTAAACGACGACAAACTAACAAAAGTCCTGTCTCGATCACTTATAGGCATGGGGTAATGAGTAGCGAACGATTACATTTGATTCAGTAGTAACTGTACACCCTACAAAGTTTGATTGTCTGGACCCATCTGTATATAAGATGTGATGATCAGAAAATTGCTTTAAGAGATTTCTGTATGCGCCTTAGACAAATCATCTGTATTGTTTCGGTCCATGTTCGTAAGTGTTAAATTCGTTCGGAATGGATTGTCAGACGACGGAGATAATGCAGGTAGAGAACCGTTGGACATTGGCTTGACGTATTGCATGTTGAGGGATTGTGTGATGTCATTGTTTTGGTGATGTAGCAAATATTGTACGTTTTTTAAATTTTTTCTAAAAATACATCAGGGTTAAATTAACGTGATTGGCTACGACTTAACGAGAAACTGTTAATGAATTTACTATGCAAAAAATAAAATACCGTAAAAAAACACACTCGTACGAAAAAATATATTGAAACTCAGCATTATATGCACGATACACACTGTTTGGAATAACCGGTAGTTGGTGCTTTTTATACAAGTCCGATTGGGAGGAGTGTTCACTGAAAAAATTGAAACGCTGAAGAATTGAACGTACTTTTTAATTTTAAAAAATTAAAATTTATCGACGAATATCTTTATCAGTTTTCCTGATTCGTGGCGAATCTTTCGGCACTTCTAGTCACGCAGAAAAGTAACAAACTAAACTGAAAAAGATAGAAATATGCCCCTACTTCTCTAGCAGCGAGGAATAACTTTGCCGAAGAGATAATTTTTAGTTTGCAGTAGAAATCTACGAAGTGAACGTGAAGAAAAATGCCTAATGTGCAAGACGCCAGTCGCCCTATAGTGTTGACTAACGTATACACACAAACATACATACAACGACAATGTAGCACACGGATCAAAAGCTTTAACGAGCCTAGTACCTCTCAACTTTGATTAAGCGACCAGTGTTTCGTATACTGCGAACTTTTCGCCCTGGAACTGCGACAACGCTCTAGTATTTTGTAATAGTGGAACGGCGTCCGCAACCTAATTTATAAATACGCTTGGCGAAAATCTATTATGGTAGTGGAGAGAACCAGCGAAATTAGATTGGCAATTTAGAAAAGTTTTATTAATTTGAACGGATGTATTCACTACACTCTCAAATAGATTTTTAATAGGGTTATAATTTTCCTTTATATAATATACCGCAACATTTTTTTATAATTAGAAGACGAAGGCTCTATGTATATTTTATTTTGTAGTTCTTAATTAAAGTTACATAATAATCTTATTTATTTATTTATTTATTTTTTGAATTCAATTGACATTATTCCTTTCTGTTGTTTACGTAAATCATTTCCTTCGTCGAAATTTAAATATCTTCAACATTTAATAATTCAAAAAAAAAAATGGCCCTTGAATTTGTTTTTGTTTGTGTAGCAGTGCGTGCAATTATATATCAAGTTAATTCCATTTTAACATTTTAATATTTTAGAGAAATGGATTCGCCACTTATACACACTGACAATATATACATATATATATATATATATATATACATATAGAACAGCAATGAAGGGGGTAAATAATCTGGCAGTTAACTCGTTTGTTGTTATATTTGATATTTTTTTTGTGGTCGCGCCAGCGGCATTGACCCAACAACAGGGAAACTAAGCTAAAAATCTAAATAGTTAGGCGGTCCGAAATTGACGCAACAAAGGACAGCAGTGCGGACACCACAGAAGATGAAGGAAAGAAGAGGATAAAGGAAAAGTTATAGGGAGTAGGGAGACCTAATGACAAGAGCTGACTGTATAAAAGGAAGCGTTCATTAAGAAGAGCCGAACACTCGAAGAAGAAAATGTGATCAGCATCACATATGTACGAGGAGGATTACAATCGTGAAGAGAACAATCAGGAGAAGGCGACAGAGCAAATCGAAAGAGGGAATAGAGAAGTAGAGAATGATTGATCCGGAGACGAATTAGGGAGACAATAGAAGAGCGACGATCTATCAAAAGTAGAACTCTTGAAATTTTATAACCGTTTTTTTCTACAAATGGATTATTGAACATGATACTTTATGGCACCTGGATAAATTAAAAATAAAAGAATAACTAATAGCATGGAAAGGTGTAGAGAATATACTTCAAAGAAAAACAGAAAGGACAAATACTTCCGTGTAAAAATGTCACAAACATCTGTGTCTGAAACATGCAAGTGTAATTTACAAAAAACTGGAGAACTGTTAAAACAATATTAAAAATAGAGAATCACATTATCGTGCAAATCGCCTAATACAAAATGGTTATAATACCGGAATTGAATCAGTCTATTTATATTCAGTTTTCTATTCTATTTTGCTAAGAAAACGGGATGTGAAAAATTTGCTTAATAAAAAAATTGAATATATCGCGGAAGAAGAAAATTCCACACTTTCGACGAAATCTGACTTTAGTAATCTCGCACCGAGGTAACAAAAAAGGTTGGAACAGTGTCGTTTTCAAGTAAAATTTCTAATAATGTGATCAAGCGAAAATGACGAAAGATACGATACTAGGATTACAAAATAGTAGCCGGAAGTTAACATTGACATTTATGTCGATGCGCTCAATGCTATTTTCGGTCTTTTTTTTTTCCCATAAAAAAAAAAATTAAGATATTCGTTGAATCTATTTAAAAAATCTTCGAAGTTATCCCCCCTGGTAGTCGATATTCTTTAAGGTGCCTGTTGAAATTTTAGTCGCGATACTCGATTCGTCGTTATAACTCTGATGCAGTAACAACTAACAGAAGTTAAAATAAAAAACAATATATTCCAAACCAAATTGATTATCATCATAGCTGGTTTATATGCCATTGATTTCCACTACTACTACGAGTATATATCCAAAAAAAAAAAGGACGGGTCTAGAGTACAAGGGGCTAAAAACATTGTAAATCCTAAATATCCATCTACAAATGGAAAAAGAAAAAGAAAAAATCGGTAGAACATACTGATTCGCTTAAAAAATTAATAGAAAACGTAAAGAAATTCAACTCTTTACCGAGTAAAATTAAGAGTATAGGTGTATGAAACTTTGCAATGGCTACTTTCGTGAAACAACGTATTTATCAAAATGATGAAGGTATATATATATATATATATATATATATATATACATATATCTAGTGAAAATTTAAACATGTTGAAGAATTTCTAATTAAAATAATTTTAAAAACCAAAATCTTATGGTTTCATTTCATTTCCGAAAATTAATTTTTTAACAATAGTGTGTAATTGTTACGTTCACTTTATACACTTTTCTTTTTTTTTTTTTTTTTGAAAGGGAAGTTAAATTTTTTCACCTGCACATCGATTAAGCTAGAAATAAATACATCGATTCGAATTAACGCAAAAAAAAAAAACCAACTCTCCGAAGTTAATCCGAATTTTTTCCTAATAGTTGTGCTGTGAAATATGTGTTTTTATGTGTTAGACGGTAATAAAGTTTTATTAACTATCAAATCCAGTTTTTGTTTATCTACAATAATAATAATAATAATAATAATATGGATTTGAAAAGAGACTGACAGATCGCGGTGTCCCTATCGTGATATTATCTGCATAAAAAGAGCACCCTTTCGACATAAGGGATTTTTCAAATTCTTCATACGTTCTCGTTCGTAGAATCTTGACAACTTCCGTAAAATGAAGCAAAAAAAAAAAAAAGCAAAAAAAACATGCCCATGAAAAGCGTAATAATTTGTTCAACTGAATAATTTTTTACCTCGTTTTTCAGTGTCTTTTAAAAACTTAAACACTTACACACACACGCGGGCATGTAAATTGTAGAATACTTAAAATTAACTCCCATAATTTTATGCGATATACCGGGCCTGTTCCAGCAAGAGTAAAATTATGGCGTTGCCTGATTATCGTTAAAATTATTTAATAAACTGAAGGTGTATTTTATTATACTCCATTGCGCTCTATCGATTAAAGTGTAATTACAAAAGAGATTTTCCTTAGAGTAAATAACTTTTTAAAAAATAAAATCGAAAAAAAAACAAAAAAAAACGAAATTCAAACCCTTTTTAACGTAGAAAAAAAACAAAAAAACGGAGGAAAGTTGTCTAATTAGGATTTTACTGGATAATTTAAATTTTTCTAACAGCTCTTTCGAATTCGAATTGCAGATAGGCGGATTTTAAGTTAAATTTTGGATCGATAAATGGAAACTGTAATAAAAACAGATAAAATGGAAAGCTAACAAAGAAATGACGTCTCTTGTTTCTTCGGGCGACCATTCGAGGATATTTGAACATGGCGGGTAATGGTAAAATCTATTTACAAGGTGTCTTTTCATCGACAGTCTTGCCGAATTTGCTTCGAACCAATGTAAACAGTTACGTTTTAACTGGTCCGCTGATCGAATGTTGTCGCATACATGGTAACTGTACAGTACACCACACCCCGGGGTACGTCTAAAATGACGCGAGAATGTTTCCACCACCGGGAACGAAATTATGCAATTTCGGAATTTTTAAAATTTTTAAAATGCGATAACAATTTTGGACGGTAGACTTTTTTAGAAGAAAAGTCGGAAAAAGCGACTTACCCAAACGCAATATGAGACTTTTTAAAAAAAAATTTACTGTTTATACTTTTTTTTTTAAAAAGTCTCATGGTTTTAATAAATTTAATATGAAACATTTTTCAAATTTACATATACAATTAAAAGCGCAAATTTTAATCCGAATTTAACTTTTAATTTTATCCCGCCTCTGTGCTTGTTTTTTTTTTTTTTTTTTTTTTATATGTTTTTTATTATTTTTAATATTATGGATTTTAGTTCCAGTCCTCCAGCGCTAATGTTGTAAACCTTTTATTTCGAAAGTTTTCTTTAAATTTCTAGAGATTTTCAATACCTCTCTTCGCTGGTTCGAGTATGCGGAATATCGTAATCTGATGAAATATCTATACAGAGCGAACTTTACGCTTTTAAATTTAATCGCGAAAGGAAATAAATAAAAATTTTATTACTGCAGGCGTAACGCCACAGTGAAAAATCCGCTACACGAGGCTGACAACTGCCTCGTATCGCACAAAAAATTACCGACGAACGGTGTAAAAAGAGATTTAGAGGATTTTTATTATTCGACTTCACCACAAAATTATATTTCCGGCTACCATAAATTAATACCAGGATGACTAGATGAAAATTTTATGTACTAATTGCGTCGATCCGGTGATGACTGGTGAAGAAAATTTCTCTCAACACGGCGCACGCTTTACGAATAAAATTGTCGGCCACAAGTGTCAACGACTTAGATTGCCGATTTTCTTAATGGCAACGTGAATCGCTGAAATAGCAGTTAATTCGCAGATGACCAGAAAACGCAATTATTAAAAGCTACTAGCACAAACTCGAATTTCCCCACAAATTGCTTGAAAAAAGATAATTGATGGCCAATTTTGCGAGAAATTGCAACACTTTTCGTTTGCGGGCACTCGAAAAATTTCGAACTGCGAGTACAGAAATTAGCCTAATATAAACCGGAAAGTATTTAGACGTTCATCCACTGCAATACATAGAACAGTGGAGAGCAGGGACAACCTAGCATGTGCTTAGAGCGCATGCCTATCGATGACTGAAGAAAAAACAAGTGTTCAGTCAAGCATGATGTTTCATGGGCTCAGGGGGTTACTCCATATGTTAACTTAAAGATAACCATAATATTTATATTCACATAATACCAAATTCGAAAACAAAGAAGTCTGATTCTTCGCGCTGCAAAGAGGGATCGACAGGCTATGTTTCTTGTTTGTTTTTTAACTTCATCACCAATTTTGAAGGTTCCGTTAAAGAAATGAAATATGGTTTTGTTTCTGACATTTCACTAAGAATATGCTGGAAGAAAAAACTATTTTTTTTCTCAAAAATTTCGAGCTTTCGGCGCCCCGAAGGTACAAATTTAAAGTTGGAAACCTGGATACTACAAACTAGGGAAACATACGGAGATGCGCATATTTTGTATCTTGTTTAAAATTGTTAAACTATAATAGTACTAGCGGCGCTGCACACCTAATTTTTGCGCTTTTTTGAACTTTACGCCGACTTCGCAAGTTTCATTAAGGAAATGAAATACTGTTTCGTTCTCGATAAATAACGACCTTTCTATCGATATATGTATATCACGTATGGCCGGACAAAAAAAAATATTTTTTTTAAATTTCCGAGCTGTTTTTTTTTTTTATTATTATTATTTTTATACTAGGTGTTTTTAATTGCTACGATTATACACCCAGTGTCAGGTAGGTATTTTAAATGCTGGTTGTTAAGTTTAGTTTTCTAATCAGGGTAAGAATTTTTTAAATTTCGTCTTGGTTGTCAGGGATGGTTGTATTAGTTGAGGGAATTTTTAGTTCTAAACGGATTTGATTAATGTTAGGGCATTCGTAAAGAAGGTGTTTGACTGTGATGGGGGTGGAGTTTGCAGAACTGACAAGGGGGTTCATCGACTTTTAGGAAGAGGTAATTATGGATGAGTTTCGTATGTCCAATTCTAAGTCTGGTGATTATTAATTCTTCTTGACGATTTAGTTGGAAGAGGTTTTTCCAAGGTTGTACGGATTTTTTGTGTTGTTGAAATAATTTGTTATGGGATTTTGTGTTCCATGATGCTTGCCAATTAGATATTTCGGTTTAATTTAGTAAATGTTCGATGTCCGTGACTGTGGTGGAGGTTACAGGAGAGGGTGTAGAGGCGGTTTTGGCCAGGTTATCTACTCTATTTCATTTCCGTGGATTATTCCGATATGACCGGGTATATACATTAATTTGATATTAATGTTTCGAGATTTTAGCTTGTTTAGTGTTGTTGGTGAATATCTTGGACAAAACTGTCAGTTGAAAAAAAATGTTCGCAGGATGGATGTTAGTGAGCTTACTGAGTTGTTTTGGATTAGATCATTTTTGCTTTTTTCTTTCGTTTTTATGCTTTTCAAACAGTGAAAAATTGCTATTAATTCAGCTGTATAGTTGGAAGAGCATTTAAGAACTTTGAAGTTTTTAACCTCTCCATTGATGGAAAAAGCATATCCAGTATATTGATTTCCGATTTTTGACCCATCTGTAAAGCATGGCACATAATTTGGAAAATTAGTAACTTTTTCGTGTGATAACGATTTTTAATTATATGGTGCGGGACTTCGGATTTACTGTAGTTTATTAAAGAAAAATCTATGTCTGGGGTATGTAATAACCAGAATGGAAATTTTGGATATTCTTGGTTCAGGTTTGAAAAATTTAGCTCATTATTTTTTAGAAAAGAGAGAAAATTGGTGATTGATTTTTCAGCCTGTCGCGAAGGGTTTTTAATGTACGAATTTATCAAGTTTTGTATTCGATTTGTTGGGTTAGTTACAGCGGATAGGAGGAACCTGTTTGTGATCAAATTTTTCCTAAATTGTGGGAGAAATTCAGCTGCTTCATGGTGAGGATGGTAGAGTTCCAATACACATTCGTATGGCTGCGTTTTGTGTTGGTTTTATGATGGTCAAGGTTTTGTCGGATACGTTATTGAGAGCTGGATATCCAGATTCGATTTTACTCCGAATGGGAGATCTATATAATTTCATTAGTAATTTTCTGGATGGATCGTATTTGGGCTAATTAATAGTTTTAATTATATTGAGGGTTTTCATTAAGTCTTTTTTAAGTCCTAGATAGTGAAGAGTCCAAGATAATTTACTGTCAACGGTTAGCCCAAGAAATTTAGTACATGGTTTGACTTCGAGAGTACGTCCATTGAATTTAAGAGTTGGTTTTTGGGATTTACACTTTCTAGTAAATAAAACACAGTGGGTTTTAGATTCTGAGAAGACTAATCCATTTATATCCGCCCATTTTTGGAGGAGATCTAAGGTGTCTTGTATAACTTTTTGAGCAATGTTTAAGTTATTTGTACATATTGAGATGTTTATGTCGTCGGCAAAAATTCTTAGTGACACTGGACGTGGGACAATTTCTTTTATGCTGTCTATAAGTAGTATGAATAAGATAGTGCTTAACACTGATCCTTGTGGAACACCGTTTTCAATAGTGTGTAAGTGGGAATATGTATTATTAACTCTTACTCTAAACGTTCGGTCAGTGAGAAAGTTTATAATGAAGAATCCGAGGTGTCCTCTTATTCCAATAAGATGAAGGTTTTTGAATAATTTTGAAACGCCAAGCTTTGTCATAGGCTTTTTCGAGGTCGAAGAAGATAGACAGTGTACGCTTTGTTTGCTGTGGAATGCATTCAGGACTTCGTTTTGGAGGCTGAATAGATGATCTACGGTTGACCTTTTTTTCCTAAAACCACTTTGGCAGGTGCTTAACGCTTTATTTTTGTCGATGTACCAGATTAGACGTTTACTAACCATTTTTTCTAATATTTTGCACGGAACTGGTGTTAGGGATATTGGACGCGATAACTAGACGCAAGGGAGTTATTTTTTCCAGGTTTCAGGATCGGAATTATTGTAGCTGTTCTCCAAGAGGAAGGGAAGGAATCAGACGTCCAGATTTTATTGTAAAGATTTAAAAGGTTTATTTTCGATTGGTCTGACAGATGTTTTAGCATGAACGGGTGCATGTCGTCTGGACCGGGAGAGGAGTTTTTGATGTTGTGATTTAATACCTGGTTAAGTTCTTCAATAGAAAAGGCAGCGTTGTATTCTTCTGAGTTATTTGACTGAAAATTTAATGGACTTGATTCCATGGACGATTTGAGATGTTGGAATGTGGGATGATATGAATTTGTCGCGGAAACTTTCGCGAAATTTTGTGCTCGGTGGTTTACAATATCATTTGTACTAGTTAAAATATTGTTTTCCAGTTGGATATATGGGATATTTAAAGATGTGAAGGAACCCTTGAAATTACGTATTTTTTCCCACATCAGATTAATTTTATTGTACAATTGACTTCATCAAATTTGTCCAGCTTTCTCTTTGTTTGAGTAAATTTATTTGGCGTGCACGGGCGCGTTTTATCTTAAAGTTTATTAAATTTTCTTGTGAGGAATTTCTTTTAAACTTACGTAAAGCTTTTTTCCTGTCATTAATTGCTATTTTTAGTTCATCGCACCACCATGGTACTGTTTTTTTTTTTTGGAGTTTTATTGGATGATTTTGGAATGCTATCTTGGGCTGTTTTTATAACGGAATCAGTAAACATTTTGACAATAGTTTCGACCTCGTTCACTTCAAAAAATTCAGGAGTTTCGTTTGAAAACTCTGATTGTTGAAATAGGTCTCTATAAAGGTTCCAATTTGCTTTGTTTATTTGCCATTTGGGTTGTTTACGTGAAGTTTGGTTTTGGGTTTGAAATGGCATGCAAATACTAATGGGAAAGTGATCACTAAAGTACAAATCATCTTGTACTGACCATTGTAGCAAATGTGCTATATTTATAGAAGAAAATGACAGATCTATTGCCGATGTATTGCCGTTTGATAAGTTGAAATGCGCGTGGGAGCCACTATTTAAAAGAAATGTATTATTTTTTGTTAAGAATTTATCGATAATATTTCCGCGATTATTTGAAGAGCTTGATCCCCGTGTGTATGAGTGTGCGTTAAAGTCACCTAACACTATATATGGAGAAGGGAGTTGCTTAAATAGTCGCTCTAGCTCGTCGACAGTTATTTGTTGACGGGGAGGGACATAGATACTACAAATAGTGAGTTTCTTGGGAAAAAAGTAAGGTGTGTCAATAGAGATGGCTATTGCTTGAAAATTTCCTAATTGAAGATTTATCCGGGTAGATGTTGTAGTATTTTTTACCAACAGGGCGGTTCCACCGCAGGATATTTCTCCTCCTGGGTAATCAAAACGGTATATATTATAATTTTTGAGTTTAAATTTGTGATGCGGTCGTAGGCGAGTTTCTTGGATAGCAACTACTGTTGGGTTGTGTTTGACTAGTATCGTTATTAGTTCACCGAAATGCGTTTTTACGCCACTTATATTCCACTGAATTAACTGCATGTTTTTTTTTGTTTTTTTTAACCGTTTTTTAAATGAAAAATTTAGGGGTATTGTTAGAAGCGATGGGATTTTTTTTTTTTAAACACGCGCGTACGACAATCTATCTACTTACAAACGTTATTTAGCATAAAAGTTACAGCTTATCTATAAAATATAACTATATGTACAATGGTGATAATTCGATGATGTGATTTTCGGTTTCGCGTACTCTATTAACAATATGATCTACTGTAAATCGGAATAAAGCGGTACAATCGATGCGCTCTCTACTAATTGCGATAAGATTATTTTTATTGTGTTTGTGTGTCTGACTTGTATGTAGATCCGTATTCATCTGTTTTGTTATCAGACAATTCTTCTTTATTTGAATCGACGTGTTGGTTTATTAGTTTTTTCCTTAATTTAGTGAATCTGGTTTTCATTGTTCTCGTTTTTATGTGCGGGTAGTTTTGTTCCAAAATTTGAATTACTGCTTCAATATTCTCGGTGAACTGTAAAACCGTTTCGAGAGGGTTTCTTTGGCCTTTGACCATGTCCATCATTTGCCGGAAGTTTGCGAAAGAAATAGGATATTCATTCTCTTTCAATTTATAGTTTTCTTCGATGGGTTTGAGTAGTTCAGTTATCGAAGTGGGATCCTCTTCAATTTTCATTTTTTTGGTTTTTTTCTGTTTCTTCTGGGGCGACGTAATAGAAATTGGTAGATTCATTGCTGATTCGGAATGGTTTAATTTTACTAGTTTATTTTCAATACTCTCTGTGGGAGTCGGTTGTTGAGGGATAACCTTTACTTCATTATCGATATTACCTGAACTATTTAACGATGTGGTATCGGATGGAGGTGGTCTCTTTTTAGAGTGGTTTGTGGGTGTTATAATCTCTTTGGTTTCATCAACGATATCCATGCTTGTATTGTTTTCGGGTAGGGTTTGTGATTCGTCTTTTTCGTCTTGATTGTTGTAGGAAAATTCGCAGTTTTGAGAAGTATGCCCGAATTGATGGCACGCGTAACATTTCGCTTGGGCATCATTGAAGAATACCCGGTAGTTTTCATCATCATATGTGATAATTTCCGAGAGAGGTAGTTTTTCGGACATTTCTAGCGGAATGTAGACGAATCGTTTCTCAGAGAGGAGGTTTGTTAGTCCTTCTTCTTGTGTTAGTCGGAGAAATTTCATTTGCGAAAGAGGAGCAACACCATGCGATTTCATCAGTTTTATTATCTCTTCGTGTGGTACGTGTGGAGGTACGTTGGTGATTATTATTTTTTTATCATTTCGTTCTTGGATGTACCATCTAGCTTTAATTTGTTTGTGTACTACTTCAATTTCGCCACCGTCGTTCATGAATTTTTCGGCAATTTCTCTGGTTTTGATGTACATTCTGATGCGGTCTTTTGAAATTTTCATGCAGTGAAGTATATTACCTGCTCCACCGATTTTACCTCCTACTTTCCTTGCGTAGTATGTTGCCGGGACTCCGATGATGTGAGGAAAGATAATAGCTTGATGTTTAGAGGGAAAAGTATCAACTTTGAGAATAGCAGAGAAGGTTTTACGGTTTGATTCCGGTCTGTATTCAGAACCGGATCCAGTTTGAGTTGTCATTGTCTATGGAACTCCGGCTCGGTCCAGCCAAGACCGGCGCGGAAGGGAAGATCGTAGTACTTACGGTAAAAATAACCGATTGTACCGCTACAACGATAGAGAACGGTAAAGATTTTGTAATAAATATGGTACTTACGATTTGTTAATCGATTTATTCAGTTGCGACGTTAAAGATTTTATCTGCGACGCGTTAGCGATAACATAGAATACCACGAACCGTAGTGAACACGTTTACATCGTAACACGTTATCACAAAAACTCAAACTTCCGAGCTTTCGGAGCCCCGAATGTCTAACTATGAAGTTGTAAGCTCAGTTACAGTTTTCATATAAAGCGTGTTCTCTCTGTGCATATGATTGTGATGATACGTTTTGGCCTTCTCTACTACTTTTTTACTCGAGCTATTGTTTATGTGAACATCATTTTTTTGCTTTTTTGAGCCCAATCAGGGGGTATAAATAATTTTTTAGCCGTAATTTTTTGATTTTATGAAAGAACTTCTGCCTTTTCTTTTTATGTTTTGAATTTCACCTTTTAAAGGGTTATCTGGTGATGAGCTATGCATTTTTTAAGAGTAATTTTTGAGATTACTTATGTTCCATATTACATATATATATATATATATATATATATATATATATATATATATATATATATATATATATATATTCTTGACGGTTTTCTTGCGTGTTTTTTGCTACCCAGGGTAATATCTTACAAGTTATAGATAAATGATTTCAAAGAGAATTTTTATTGTAATTTATATTTCAGATTTTCGGAATTAATACATGAGTTATTGCATATTTTAATTGAATATTTTTGTGTCGTTTCTGAACTATCTTATTAGGATTCCCCGTCATATTAATGTTGACGGAATCGTAAAAAGTATAACAATTATTTTTCCAAAATTATAAATGTGACGCCAATTTTAAATGTATTTATTTTTCATCAATTTACAGAATTGTTCAGTTTTCATTAAATTTTGTGCTAAACTGTCGAAATATGGTCTTACAATAATTTGATTGCGCCGAGTCAATAGGTGTTAAATTAAAACGTTAGCCTTTGCGGAAGGTACCGACCACAATTGAACGGATGTCCTGGCGGACCACCTCCGGTTGTTGCGCCCCCGGTGTGGGGTGGGGTGGGGGGATAAACATTCGTATAATTTTCGTTCTTTATTCGTACACCGGCCTACAGAGCAATTAACCGATCACTGACTGAACATAGCAACTTTTGTCAGAGGTAAAGTATACCAACTAACTCTTACACCCCGGTGTTCAAAATTTGATAAGGTATTGTAAAAAATGAACGACGTACCATGTTTTTCAGGCGTGACAATCAAAAAGTAACGCGAATTTTGCAACTTGTTCGGAATATTTTTAGTGACTGGTCTCATGTATAGTCAACGCAGACTTGCGTAAGTTTTTCGCAATTTGCCTGAAGCAGTCAACGACTCGAACTTTGTTGAAACAACTCTTGTGGATTTTGAACCACGACAATGCACCTGTGCATATTTGCTTATCTGACAGTTCGCGGTAATGTCGCGTCCACCCTATTTATCTTAGCCGTAATTTTTTCTTGAAATTCGAACGAGGGTGAGAATATTCCCCTTTCGTTTCGAATGGCGTAACAGCTGGAGGAATATGCGATTTAGTTCGACGTGTTAACCATCGCCGAATTCCTGGTCAGCAGATGTTTAGCGAGCAGCAATGACGTGAAAAAATTATCTATGGAAATATTCAAAAAAAAAACTTTTGTGCAAAATAGCAAGTTTCCCGACACATCTTTCGTCCCGATTTATCTCACGAACATTTCCTGTCTTTCCGGTATAGAAAATCACTTTTAGCGGACAGGCTTATATTTACCGCACTTTTATACCATACTTTGCTGCTTTTGACGGAATATATAACCCGTAAATCTGGTTCTGCCACGAAAGGGATAGAGCTGCTCTTTAAAAGCAATTAATAATAAAACTTTGTATACTAAATTATTGTTATATTTTCAATTTTATATACGTTCTTTCAAATGTTTTTGTCGATTAGCAACGTTATCGTATATCTCAGTAAATAAAGGTGCGGGTGGAAAAAAAATTTCATTAATATGCTCTAGTAATTAATAATAATGATGATTTTTTTTTCCTTTTAATTTTAAAATAAGTGAATATAAATATGACTTTATACAATCTCAACCTGCAGTAATTAGATTATAAACCATTCAAGAAGAAAATATTAACCACGAAAAATATTACAAAATATATAACACAATAATATGCGAAATGTCTGGATAATTTCTACTGGAAATTTAGAGAGGTCGATCAAGCTGTAGACAGTTACACAGAATCGATGTACATATAACGAAAAATCGATCATCTGTTTCTTCATATTTTTTTCAATAATTAAAGATTAATAAAAATTCCAAAAAGGCAAGCGTAAGATGGTACATAAAAGAGAGAGAGAGAGAGAGAGAGAGAGAAAAAGAAGATAGATAAACGATAGAATGAGCGACAATTATAAAGCGTAAAATTTTATTCATCTATTAAAATGATACGAGTTACTATCAAAAGTTAAACTATACTTGAAAGGAAACTGAAATTTTAATTAGTTAATAAGTTTGAAAGTAAAATTGAGAAGACCCGGTTCGTCGCTTTTATTATCAGTCGTTTTATTACGAAGTAGTAAGTAATAATGGTCAAAAAAAGAAAGAAAGAAAGAAAGAAGAAGGGCGCGAGCAGCATGATATTGGATGGCATAACTGGCCATAATTTATTCGGTCCGGGTTCAGTTGTAGCTCGCGTTGCTTAGCAGCTAATTGGAATTCGGTTGGAAGTATTCGACAATAGAGCTCGTACAGCACCATGTAACAGATAGTTGTCGAACAACAGAAAGCAGTAATGTGACAGAGCGAGACAGAATTCCGATGATGATAGGCTTCGCCATCAAATTTTACGATAACTGACACACGAAACTCTAAGCATAGCCTTTAAGTGTGTTGTCAATAGGCTATTTTCATCGACCAAACCGTCGTCGATAGAGACTGATGAATATCTAAACAAAAAGTAGCCATCAGCATCTAATCGAAGATGCACCGCCATATTCGTATTTATGCCTCGGAGAGATTTGACGCGAAATGAATTTCTGGAAAAATAATTTAATTTGGTGTGCGCAAATGAAGTGTTGACGCATACGTTTGGAATACCGAAGCAGCAGGTATTTTGTAACATCCGCATTGTTCACGGAAAAAATGCTTGAAAATTAAATGGAAAAAGATTAATACGAACAATCAACCGTTTATTCGGTTAATTAACCGAAAACAGCGGTTTAGTTAAAGGAGGTCGCACGTTCTCTCAGCGCTGGTCACTTTCTTCGAAAATTTCCGGCACGCAATGTTGTTCCACATTTCAAATAGCATTATTTATTCCTCTTTCTTCTCCGAAATTCCTTTATCTTTTCGTTTAGTTTTCTCCCCTTCTCTTCTTTCCTTCTCCTTGCGGTTGTTCCTCGATCTATATGTCGCCTTACATAGTTTTCTGCCTCGCTTATTTTTCTCTCATCTCATCTCTACAGTGTCCCATTCTAACGATTCTTTCTGAATCAACGCGAAGCTGAAAAAATTAAACAAACGATTTTAAAAGTAAGTTAGAATTTCAAATAAGAACTCAAAGGAGCATATGCGGAATTTTCGTTATTTTTCAGTATCTGTATTATTTTTATTTGCTTCTGTGGCATATTATGATTATATTAAGTTGTAGATATTATTTTGTGTGAGGAATGATAATGTTTTTCTGATTTCATGGGGATCCGATGATAAGGCAGTTTGGATAGTAGTAGGAGGATAGATTTAATATTGGGTGCACTCGGAAAAGATATGGCTCTATTGTTAGAGGACCTTGACCACAGTATCGGTGAAACGTCGGCATGATGCAAGAGGTGCTTGTGCGTTAATGCTGCATATGCGCAGTCTTGTTAAAACAACGTCGTCACGTCTTGATGCCATGATGACAGTGGTAGGCTTGACTCTTCTCAGCTTATTATTCTTCCCAGGAACGACTCCATTGTAGCTGGAACTGGGTTTTTGTAGCTTTGTAAAGAGATCTTTCCTTGGGACTGCAACCGATAATAATGCGGATTTCCCTATTGCTTGTTTCGCAGCTAAGTCGGCTGTGATGTTTCCACTTATCTTTGAATGTCCTGGTAGCCAACATATTACTATGTCCATAGTCGAGCTAATACCCAAGTAGTGTATCTGTTGGACAATCGGGTTTTTCAGGGTAGCATGCCATTCATTAATCGCACCGACGGCCTGTAATGAGTCTGTAAATACGATAATACGATCGTAATTCTGATCTATCGCGGATTCGATGGCTAATTTGATCGTAATTAATTCGGCCGACATTACCGACGCAGTTCCATTGGAAGCGCATAGCTGGTGATTTTCTGTCGATGTACAATTTCGATATTTTTTGCAATATCCGTGTAATACTTTTTTCATGGGCACTGTATTCTTTCAATGCGTTCGTATACATGACAAGAGTATGTCAGATTTTGTACTGTTGGTCAATACTATGTTGCATCGTATTTCCGACTTATATGTTGCCGGAAGAGCGGAGATTCTTTTATGAAGGATATTATTCGGTACATTAATATTTCTGGTGTCAGCATACGCGCGCTTCTTTAGGAGTTCTGCTAAATAACTTGAGGCGTCGGTAGAACATCAAGGGATATTATTTGTACTTCTTAGGTAAATTAAAACCTTCACCGCTAAATAATAATCTCGACGAACGATTAAAGGCCATTCGTCGTTGGCTTCGCATAATATGCTGTTTATTGGACGAGTGCAAAATGCGTCAGCCTGACGGCGGTGTTCAACGAGCACAGTGTCGATTTTCAAGCTGAGCCGTATATGGGTGCTGTGCAGTCTAGGCGAGGTCTAATAATAATGGTACGATGTATTTTGAGTAGTGTGTGTCTGTCTGAACCGAATGTTGTATGCGATAGTTTCTTCAACAGGTTTAATTTTTTAAGCAGCACTGTTTTAATTGATTTACATGTTGTTTCCATGATAACGTTTGATCAAACAACAAGCCGAGATATTTAACAGTCGGAGATTTTGCTATTATTGTACTTTATAATGCTTTTTTAGTATTCTCCGGTTATTATTCAGTATTCCTGTTATTTTTCAGCTATTCTAGTTCTTTTCTTTATATTTAGGACGTTAGAGTTTTCAGGTGTTCGTGCGATAATCCGATGGATGTTCCGAATACACAGTGAAACGGACGAACTATTCAGTCCAAGAGACGGATAGATTATTGTGATCGACTAAGCCGCAAGTTATGATGTATCGCGAGATACGGAAATAAAATGGCCTTTAATTGGCGCGATCGGCGGTAAAATTGCAGACATCATTTTCGGAGAACTAGTTACAACAAAAACAACGTACAAATATCTGGAAGAGTGAAAAAATTTTGTTGCGCAAACCAGAATATTAACTACGATTCTGTTGGCACTCCATGATGACGGAATGCCGGATTATTCTATAAAGTATACTTTTTTATTTGCATTGTTAACTGATGATGGACTATGACCGAAAACGTTTCCTTAAATTGACGTATTTCATATCGCGGTAATTACTCAATTAATATTTAAAGTAAAGACTTGTGTTCGGACAGCCGGAGAGGAGCATAAATTGGAGCAGGTTGAAGTCGATCATCGTCCTCTTATGCTGAATATGTTGGACGGAAAGAAAACATTGGAAAACAAACAGCGACAGAAAGGAATGTTATTTTCATGTAAGAGATATGGAGTTATGATCCGGCGGTAAATTGAAGAATGAGGGCGCTATATTCGAGGGATCAAATTGGAGTTTATTGATGAGATTGCTATAAAATACGCATGAGGTGAGAATTTATTTTTAAAACTTAATAAGTTTGTAATTTTACCTTAAATTATATATTTCAGTTTTTTTAAATTATAAAACGAAGGCGCTACATATATTTCACTTTATAGAGTTATGTTACTTTAATTTACTTGTTTTTTTTTTTAATTACTGATTTTTTGTTATTCATGTAAATAGTTTATAGTGCATTTGTGTTAATCTTTACCCGAATTTAAAACAATTTTTTACTTTTTTAAATTAAAAAAAAAAAAAAGGGTGTCTTTGTTAAGTTTGTTTTTAATTGGGTAGTAGCGTGTGCGGCTGTGTATGTTCATTTCAACCTGTTTCCCTTATAGAGATATACCGGAGAAGAATCTGAATTCACTATTATAGGCTTTGTGTTTAACAGTTACCATCGGCGCGGCCAGTGAAAGAATTCGGATGCAGTAAAACGTTCGAGTCGCCGCATTTATGAAATAGGTAGAATTTAGGAACTTCCTAGCAAGTTCTCCGTATATAACATTTAGACATCATTGAAGAACACGCGTTCTGGGATGTTTGGAAGAGGGCTGCTGGAGTGGGCGGGTGAGAGTAACAATGTCTGTCTCTAAATGGAGGTTAAAAAATGTAGTCAAATAAAGGACATAGAACTGTTTGGAAAGATACGCGTTCAAATGAGGAAGAATAACGCCCCTATGCCATATCGATTTTCTCACACCGTAATGGAATAACTGTTTAGTCGCTGTTTTTGCCTTTTAACGAGTTCGCGGTTTATTATTGCTCTCAAATGTTTAAAGCGTTCACACTGAATACTGCTAATAAATAAATTCTTAACGTTCCGGCCAGCTTACACTGACCATCATCAGAAGCAAACTGAAGTAACGGAGATCCACAATAATGACATAAATGAGAAACAGAATCACGGAAAATCCAAGAAACCTACCTAAACACAAAAAAAAAAATAACAAAAAACCATACGCGGGAAATCCCAAAAAAAGTACAAATAGAATGTTGTTTTTTTTTGTGTTATTTTTTCTTGTGTTTAAGTAGGTGTCTTGGGGTTTCCGTAATTCTGTTCCTCATTTATGTCATCCTTGTGGATCTCCGTTACTTCAGTTTGCTTCTGATGATGGTCAGTGTAAGCTGGCCCAAAACGTTAAGCAAATAAAATTCTTTTTAAACACAGTTGTATGCACGCAATTTATTCATTAAGAATTATTACTCTTTTCAAATTCTTAGCTCGAGAACGTAATTGCCCCGTCCCGAGAAAATGAACTAAAACAATATTTCTTTATTACGTCTTAAACACATTGAAAAATTTATAGAGTTTGTTTTGAGGCACTGAAATGCTCGTTATTAGTCGAGCGGCTTTTGCGCGACCATTTCAAAAGATGAAAAAGAATTTTCGTTCAAAAATAGTTTTTAACCATGAACTGAAAGAGGAAACCCGTATTATAATTAGAATGCGAAGCAATATGAGACGGTTTGGGTAATTTCCAAGTTCGTTTTAAACGTTCGCTTCCTTTGTAACACAGCTGTTTTGAGACGCGATATTTTTCCGCAGCCGTAGTTTTATTATATCGATAATTGCAAAAACTGCTTTACCAAACAACCAGCTTTCTGCACTCGTTCCCTGTACTGCGATCGTGCAGCCTCGCGCTATATATTCACTATGCATCGTTGTTCAAAAACCGGAACGGTTCTCTCTTTTTAAATGAACTATATAACGGTGATACGTTCGCACAATTTTTTAATTAAAATGTGCCAAAATCAATTTTGAAGTAATATACAATTCCAGTAAGATCGTCGACGCACTTACACATTTAACACTAGAGATTTTAATTTCAAATTTCTACGAATTTTATATAAACATACATATACTTTTCCCTAGCCTGGCTACCGCATTTTGGCTATTTTTACACTATTTCTTCTTTTAGCTGTTTTAATAATGCTGCGTGTAACTTTCTACATTCAATAGACATCGGCCGATAAACTATATCATACTTAACCGATAAAGCATGTGGATCCAAGCACTTCCCTTTCATTGTCATGTTCAGAGCACTGTCATATGCTCGAGTGTGTGTTGCACACTTGTTGTACTCATTATTCCTACTTAAGCTGTTTTTACTGATCAACCTTACACAGTTGTCGAGTACTAAGACGGCTTTCTATATGCTCTTTAAAAAGACGGTGGTACGTTTTCCCCTTCTGGAGGCTGCCTCGTGATTATTTTTGATTTCTCGTTTATATGTTGTTTTTTTTTTTATTTTTTATCTTTACTACATATCTCCCCCGATGCAATTTAATTCGTTACATATTTGTGATTTTGCTAGTTTGTCCACTACTTCATATCCGTCAATATGGCCCGGGATTCAGTTAAATTTCGCTAAAAAACATCCCGTAATAGTAACTGTATACTAATCTAACTTTGCATTATGTTTCCGCTTCAGTTTACTCTGCATGGTCAGTTCACTCGGTGAATCTGATAAAATATGAGAACTCCTTTGTTTTTTTTCTTTTTTAAATACTCTAGTGTTAATATAACTCCTTCGCGTAAGAGAATTAATGATGTGGAAGTTGTCGTATTCTAAACACTTCATTACGTGAAGTTTAGGTGAAAATTCCGGTTTTTAAGGAAATCAGTGTAATTGCCTGTTAGACAGAATCGGACTTTCTCAGCAGAGTGAACTAACAATGAACATTTCCTCATCCTTCGGTTATTCCAATAATTGCCTCTTTCTTGTCCGCAGTATCTAACCATATTCGATTCTAACTTAAATAATACGGATAAACCATTGGTCAAACGGTCTCCATCTATAAAAATTTACACTTTGTAATCGTATTTTTTTTATATTTATTTATTAAGGTTTTGTAATTTCAAGAATTATTTGAAAAGGAGATAATTTATATAATAATAATAAAAAAAAAAAAAAAAAAAAATTAAATAAATTAATTTATTATTTTGGAATGGGTTAGTGCCTATATTAAGGGCGAGCCCCCCTCCCACCCAAAAACAATGAAGGACAACAAAAAAACGAGTACGCAGGCGCGAGTTATTGTTTTATCTATAGAGGTCGTGATGGCGGCTAAAATGATTAAGGGCGAGGAGCGCCTTTGAGTTCGAAAATTAGCGGCAACTAATAAAACTAATAACATTATTATCGAAGTTAACAATTGCTTAATATTCCTTCGTATAGAAGCGAACGTTAAAAGATGTATTGATACTCGCGCGGATATCGACGTCACACTGCAACTGTATCGCGATAATAAGTGATTTCAGTCACAATTCGAAGTGAAATCTTACGAATATTTCACATATTGCCATGAATGCGCTACCTACATTATTTACGTACCTCCTGAGACCATTCTTGCTGAGATGAGTAAGATAAAAGAAGGTGGTGGTAAACTACGAATGGCAACGTGAAGCGTGAATATTAGAACAGGAAAAAACCAAAATTTCATCCACGCCAATTATAATGCGTGTTTGAGCCTTAGAATAAATAATCGGCAACACCGTGTTAATGGGGTTCGTTTGATATACATAATCGGATCGAAAAAGACTAGAACGCAGAAAAGATATTAGGAAAGAATTTCGGTGGTACCGACAGCAGGAATTAATGAAAATCTGGAAAAGTATGCGAAGCGGAAACGGGCGGGTAGTTAGATTGCTCAGGACGACGAGGAATGGGGAAAATTCGAAAGAAACACACGTGAAAATGATTTTCCTCTTTGAAATTTTTACGCGTTGTCATTGGCGCGAGCTAGTTTAGAAAGTGAACGCGCTAATAAGCGACTTAAAATGATGTGTTTCGGAAAACTCGCCTATCTCTGGAATCTGACGAGATTTTCACGGCAGCAACATGGCTGCGAAACAGAAAAACGCATAAATAACGTTAGATTGAGCAATGAAAGCCTAGCGGCTTAAATTGTCGGCACTCTGCTAAGCGGTTAAACGCAAAAAAACAGATCATGGCTATTTCCAGCTGGTAGTTATATTCAACTGGAGACTGTCGAACAAAACTATCTCGCAGCAGTGCTATTTCGGCGGTTTTTAAGTGAAACGGCCGTCGAACACTTTCGAAACTCCCCTAGAAGAGTTGCAAAGAACAGTCGGTAAAATTTTTTTTCCCTTGACGAAGTGGCATGGCAAGTGTGTAATAGCGTTAGCAGCGGCGAAGATAGAAGCATGAGGAAGACAAGTCATTTGACGGAAGCGATGAAGAGGAATAAAATGGTCGACGCAGTAAAACTGGAAATTCTGACGGAAAATGAGAACATCTGGTTGTATTAGAGTAGATGAAGAAAACTAAGGCGAATTTTCGTTTGTAAACAAACCGGGCCGGTATTTTACACTGAAGAACGATGCGCGCTGGTTGCGACAGCTTTCGAAAATTTGCGTGAATTTATAGAAAAATAAATTTCTTGAAATTCACATATTTTGCGTATTTTTGAAATTTTTCTCTTTTTCTTTTTTTTTTTCGATATAAATATTCAGTGAGCTGTCATTCTCCGGATGGAAATATGACAAGACCACGCAGAAAACCACTGTAGGTGAAGTAATCATTCGCAATGGAATCCACCGATGGTAGAGTATACGGCGAATTGTTGACGCGGTTAAAAAGAAACAGATGAATCGCGTATTGCATGGATGCGATTATTACGCAAATAGTTGCTCCCCCCGTTTCGTCTTTTCAGAAAAACGTCATTCTTTACGCGTTTTGCAGATATATAACTCGATGGGTAATCAATTTTTATGAAAAGGATTTTAACAATTAAAATCCATTCCTTTAAAATGCAAGTCCCATTCAACATTTGACTACTCGATCCATTTCAGTCAACAGAATGTGAATGAGGAAAATTTTTTCGAGGATTTATATACATAGATTTGTTTGAAATGGAGCGGTATCTACACACAACAATAAAATACTCTGTACAAGAACAGCTTTCTGATTCGTATTTAAAGCGAGTCGCACCACTGAAACGAAATAAACCGGATTACTAACCGAAAATCTCGGGTACTTTTTTTTTCCCCCTTTTTTTCCTGGACTCGCTGACAAAGAACATTGACCCATGTTCGACAAGAAAGGAAAGTATTGCTGAATTAATTATTCAGATTCGTACGCGGTCAGATATCGCATCAATGAAGGATACAAGGGGAGCGACAACAGTTAACGAAGGAAAAGAGAGAACAGATGCAGCACTATAGGGAGCAGGAATATTAAGTTTCAGAAGTTGAGAGTAAAGAAGTAAACGTTTAGACGACAGAACATTCGAAAAGGATATGTGGTTAGAATTACATTCGTGGATATCATTTGGAGGATGTAGCGGACAGTAAGGAGAGTCTGAAACTCGATAGCGAGATGTAGCAAGCTATGATCGAAACGCAATCGACATAAAGAGGAAATAAAGTAGCGCTGCAAAGACGGAAATTCATGAAACCAAGGGGATTAACTAGAATATATGGCTGAATAGAAGGATAAAAGGAAAATTGGTTAGAAAAGAAGGAATGATATGAGTCTCTGACCAAAACCTATAATGGAATTTTTTAGATAATGCAAGTAAATTATTAACAGTGAACTTATTAATGGGGAGTCCATTAACAGCTGCACCACGAGACAACTGATCAACTCTTTCGTTTCCTTCTATACCAACACGGAGCCAGGAATCGAAAGGAACTCAATCTGAATGTGGTAAGTTCGGAAAAAGTTATAATCGAGCGAATACGAAGAATGATTAGATCACAAGAAGGATGGGGAAAAACAGATGAGATAGTTTGTAAAACACTTTTAGCATCAGAGATAATTAAGAATTTATTATTGTCTCGTACTAAGGATATATGTAAAGAATGGCTCTTAATATCGCAACCGATTCTGCAAAGAAAATAGAGCAAGTACTGTCCTAGAACTTATGTATACCAAAAAAAAAAAAGAAAAAAAAAAACAACAACAAAGAAACAGTTATTAGAAGATGATATTGTCGTGATCCACGCACACACATAAGAATAATCAAATCAAATCTTTATTATTATTATTATTATTATTGTTACAAAACCCACAAATAATGATAATAATAATAACAATAATAATAACAATAATAATAATAATAATAATAGTTGATGAAGCGATTAAGCCGAAAGGCTGCTGGCGAGATAATCATCTTAGTGTACTATCATCGTTTGCGAGATATTCTGCAAACTGTTTCGGGCGGGAATATATTTTGAGTTATTCACGGGTAAAATAGACAGAGTTTTCGTTCGAATTCTGTCCTGGTCCTTATAGCGTAGTCGAAAAGGTAGCAACGAGGAACGATTTTGTTTGTATTAAATATCGAAATTACTTTTCGGTATAATTTTAATGGAATTATTTCGTGTTTCGTACCTGTAATACTTTTATCGGAATAATAATATATAAACACACCTTTGCAGCTAGCGTTCGCCTGCAACGAAGCGTAGCGACAAATTCATTGAAGCGGAAAAACTAGTTTAAATTAAGTTCAACATGACGTCAAAATTCCGTTTTCCATATCACCGATTAGGGGGGGACTATTGTTACGGAACTAGAACGCAATTGAAACAGCGGAATCCCGAGAAAAACGTAAAAAAAAAAAAACAGAAAAAAAAACGATACTTATTATCGATATTAAATTTGTTTTCGCCAATCTGTTCAAGCAGAATTACCGAACTTCCGTAAACTCCTCCTAATTTCTATAATATCGTATGTAGGTGAATTTGTATATTGATTTCCGTCTGCTGTGGGTTTTTTTTGTATTTGGCCTCAAAGTTAGTGTTTTGCTTGTATTTCGTAAAATTAGTAAATAAGGGTATACATATATAGAGTAATTGTTAAATTTGAAACATACAAATTTTTTTTGAACGTTGTGTGGCATTTATCGGCTAAAAAGTAGTCCCAAAAGGAAACAATAGGAATCACAGCAAAGGAAAGTATTATAGTCGATTATATTTCACAGCTATCAACACAAATCGTAATGAAGTCTGTGATTTTTTTTTTTTTTTTTTTTTTTGATTTTTTTCTCTTATTTTTATTTATTTATTATTTTTTGTTGGATCTAGTAAAGAACCGATTTAGCCATTTAATGCATTCCTCTGCACTTCCAGATAATCATCCGAGCCTAGATAATCGAGAAGGAAGTGGTGCCGAGACGCTCTTCCGATTACAACAGCTATGAAAAGGTTCACACACAATGTATCTCTTTTTCAACACATATCACAGTTCTTTGTTTTCATTTACTATATGCATATAGTTCAGTTATTATCGTATTTATAGAGTGTTATCGTACCTTAATTTCTCATCGAAGACAATAATTTAATATTAAATTTAAATTAAGATCACAACGTTTATGGTAATGTTATCGATACAATAAAAAAAATAAATTAAATAAAACAGCCATTAGTACTGGAATTTAATGAAAATAAACCGGGGGGAAAAAAAAAAAAAGAAACGAAATCCCGCTAACTCTCACTAATAAGTATACTAATTCGAATTAATGTATAGGGAGCCTCGACTTTTTAATTGAGTTTAAAATCAGTCTTAAAACTATACCATTGAATTTCCAAATGAATCCAACTGTTGCATAAAATCGCAGCAAATTTCATTAGCATTCTTGTCCTAATATTTGTTGGACGATCACTAAGAAAATGATTAAAAATCAAATTATTGGAATTTTAAAAAAAAGGAAATTTTTGTATTGAGAAGTTAATTATAAGACGCGACATATGTCTATATTTAGAAGATAATTTATATCGAAATTTAACGAATAAAATATTTTTTTAATAATATTCCAATTTTCGTTTTTTTTTTTTTTTTTTTTTACACTCTCGACTACGAAAAAAAAACACGATAGAAATCGAAAATAATAAAACTGATGAAAAACGAAAAAGACGAAAGGAATTTCGAAAAAAAGGCTAATGTTCGAATACTATTTAATTTTATAAAAATTGAACTGCAGCGAAGTGATAAAACGAATGAGTTTAAAGTCAACGAAAAAAAAAAAAAAAAAAAAAAAAAAAAAAGACTTATTTAAGCCTTTACTCAAAAACCGAGTAAGAAATTAAAAATAAGCTAACGACACTAATTATAGCCGATAGAATCTGGTATTATGTAATCCATAAACGAAAGGGGCGTATTTTTTTACACGATTTCCGAATAAATCAGTAACTGGAACAAATACAAATATAACGAATTTAAACGTATAAACGGTGTATATTATGTACTACTTAGAAAATCAACTAAAAATTAATAAAACCACACAAAGTATGTGATCGAAAGAGTTTGTTTTGATCCGATATTTTGTGTGATTTTATTAATTTTTAGCTGATCATCTGTGCCTGATAAAAAGAGGTTTCTAATTAATAATACATTTAAATTCGTTAACTTTTGCATTTGTTCCAATTACTCTGCACTTATGTATTTAATAAAAACCGTATGTTAAATAATTCTGTTTTTTTAAAAAAAAATTTTATTCAAAACTCTCGTCTAAAATCTGGTCAATTTTTTTTTTTTTTTTTGCAATTATTCCGATTCGATGATACCTTTCATTCAATTGTAGTTCTGGATCTCTAAGTAGCTTTCAACCTATTTCTGAATAATATTACTAACCTCTCATTACAAAATCTATCGTGACAAGTAATACAGTGACAATATAGGATAGGATTTTTGTTACTTTTGTTAATTACCGCCAACAAAAATTCTACACCACGTGTCATAATGTCGCTGGAATTCACCAAAAGCTTTCATTCTTCTCGGCGATATATACACAACCATTTTCATAGGCACCCGCATATAAAAATTACAGCCGGAACTAAGTCAACAGTTCACTTACAAACACATACTAATATCGTTTTATGAAATGTAAATTTAGCCGGCCAACTCTATTTGTTCCTGTGGGTACTGCGCAAGAAACCCGTAAAACATCCTTCGGTAGATAGTTAAGGTAAGATGCACTTTTTTTTTTCCGTAAAAAAATTCCCGAATTTTTACAGACTATTCAAATGTCACCATTTCCTTTGTGCGGGATTATTCGTAAAATCTTAAGCTTTAACACATCACTTTTTTTTTTTTTTACCCTATTCCCAATGGCTGTTTATTTAATTTACAATTTTTACTATAATGTTCATTACAGGCATCATCCAATTAAGTTTTTGGTTTCCTTTAATCCCATTTTGCAATCTCATTAAATTAATATTTTCATTAACTTAAATACACTAGTATTTGAACCTTAATTATCTCCTATTATTATATAATCGAATTTTCCTTACGATATATAAAACTCTTTAAACAGATTACGTAACTCATTCTGTACTGTATAAATTATTCGAATATTTTTTATTACTATAGTTACATCAGTTTTTGATATGTGATGCCTAATATCATTTAAAAAATTACGCATCTTTTGCAATTTTCGGTATCTATATAATTTTAAATTTATTTAAATATACTCTAAATATACCATATGTCCCCGGATATGAATTGTCCGTTAAAAACATTGGGCACCAAGTCTTTATTATTTATTCGTGCTATGATATTTGGAAAATATTGTTCCGCTAGCCCGTTATAATTGTCCCATATATGTATTTCGATATTTGTTCGCATAATATTCATTTAAAATTGAAACTGTTTTACATTAAGCACTTTATTTTCATAAATGTAACACAAGAATTTTTATGAATTACGTTACTGAAATTGTAGTTGATTTCAACATTATTTTTTAATAAAAACATATTTATGTGTTTTTGCAATTCGAATTCATATCGCAGCGATATACGTTCTATTAATAAGCTTAATAGCCACGGTTCTTTAGAAACATTTAAGTATATTCTGAAATCTCTTATGCTTTTTTCATCTTGGCACCGTATTTTGTGAGACCTTCTCTTTCTAAAGCAGTGCGATTTTTTTATTTTTCATTACTCGAGTTAATTTGTTCGCTGCGAAAGAAATTACAAAAAGGGAGGAACAAAGGAAATGTAAATAGGGTAAAATAATTAGAACCGCCACAGAACACTTGAAACTTCGATCGGTTAAGCTTTTGTGTTCGGGATGTTTCATTTTAATTCACCATCCCCCTTTTTCTTTATACTACCCAGCAGCGTCGTCTCAGCAGTACTATACAGAATGTCGGCAGTGTACCGAAAGAAAAACGTTTCAGAGGTTCCCCATTGGCTGACGATGCTTCATGAGGAAACGTGTAACTTCTGTACTCACGAACTGTCCTGATGATAGAAAAAAAAAATCTAACAGTCCTCAGCCGGTTCGGTTTGCCCGATTCAACTGCAAATCAACATTCTCCGGTCCGATCATGGGAAAGCGTGAATTTGGTGCACAGGTCACGCGATAGGATCTTAATATAAAAACGCCGTCGTTCCGAGCTTTTTACTCTACTATTGCGTAATGATACACTTTTCTATAAATATTTAACCGATTCAAAATTATGTTGGTTAACTCGTTTGCAAGCAGTCCCTCACTGGTAGTTGGCTAGGTAGAGTGCTGTTTTGTTCCGGTAGGACTGACATTTCCAAAAATTTCACTTGATTTGAGTTAATATGTTCATAGTTGACGCGCCGAAAATAAATGATAATAAATAATAAAAAAATAAATAAATTCTAACAATACATTCTTCCTATATAAATATTTTTTGCTTTAGATAATGTACTTCTTTATGCGATTGTATACCATTTTATCGATTAATTACATTTAAATAATCCGCTTTTTAATTTTAATTTCGTCATGTTGCTGTTTTTATTCAATTACTTTACTGCATTCCGACAATATTTCATTTTCATTTAATCTTATTACCGCGGGTTGTTCCAAAATTCAACTTCCATTAAATGACTAATTTAAGAAACTTAATGAATGTGTAAATAATCTAACCGTCATTCGCACTCGCCGTTGACGGTGGATATTTTGATCAGGTATAGTTTCCCGAATAAAAAGATATACTATTTTCATATTATAGGAAGGCGGAGGAGGTGCGAAGTGTATTTGAAATAATAGTTTTTTTGGTTCTTTTTTGTTCATTTTTTGTTCTTTTTTTGTTCTCTTTTTTGTTCTCTTTTTTGTTCTCTTTTTTGTTCTCTTTTTTGTTCTCTTTTTTGTTCTCTTTTTCGTTCTTTTTTGTTCTTTTTTTGTTCTTTTGCATTAGTCGACTTTTATTTTCTTCACTAGCGAATAAGTAAATAATAAAATGTATTTATTCGTTAAAGGAATTATTCCGTTCCGAAGAAGTAAATAGAGAGAGATAGAAGAAAAAGGGACGGACGGGAGAAAGAGGGAGGGGAAAAGTTTTCAAGTTTCCTCTTGAAATTCGAACTTTGAAAAAAGCAATAAGTATGCAAATGTCATCAAAAGAAAATTCCCCGGTTCGTATCGTTCTGCAGATATGTAACGGCGGGGGCCAGTTCTTTTTTAGTCGTTTTCCGATAACAGCTGCATTCATAGAACAAACGGGAAAATTTTCCTCGTCAATGGGAAAAGTTATATTTACTGGGTTTTCCGCGTTTAAAAATTACATCGCTGATAATGGAAATCTCATATAGAGAGCGATTCGACGAAAAGGCGGTTTTTATTAAATTTCGTCTAAATCACATTTTCGTCGCGATCAGCTGATTACACTAACGTCCCTAATCGTCTTAAATTATAGCCATTTGAAAATTAAGTTTAAGCGAAGCCTACAATGTTCGCATTTTCTTTCGTAATAAAACAGCAAAGGAATAATTTCAACGGTTGGTCCTTTCTCTGGCGTTTTAGTATATGGTAAAAATGGCACATAAAACACGCGAAATTTACACGACTGCAGTGCCCAGCCTTTGTCAAGAGAGTGAGCAAAGGCTTTTACATCTAATCAAACTGTTGACTCCACTGACTTGAGTGCATTGGCTTCTTCCTTAGGTGCCGCTATTCAGGAACGAGAAACACGAAGATTCTGCTATATACTGTTTAAATAGCTGCTTCGGCCAGTTATAGTCGAATAAGCCAATTTTTAATTTTAAGTCATTAGTCGAGCTACTGGTTAAAAGTCATTTGTTTTTGTGATTTTGTCCGTCATGAAAAAAACGTGACAAAGAAATGCCATAAAGTGTATTTAAATCATTTTAACTTTGTCCGCTGGAGAAAATTGCGAGGAAAAAATGGAGGGGAAGAAATGGAGAGGAAGAAATGACGAGGAAGAAATGGAGAGGAAGAAGTGAAGAGGAAGAAATGGCGAGAAAGAAATGGAGAGGAAGAAATGGCGAGAAAGAAATGGAGAGGAAGAAATAAAAGTGGCGATGAAGAAAAGTCACAAAATTTTACTATACTAAATTCAACTTTTTTTGTATACAACACAAGTTTCTCAAGAAAGCTGTTAATGAAATCCACTAACTGTAGCATTGAGTACGGTGCAATTAAAAATTTATACACAAATTATAAAGTAACCGGCATTTTTTAAAAATATAAACAGCAAATAAATACAAGCTTCTCTAATCTCTTGCCTCTATGTAAATATTTCCATCTGAGATTTTGGTCGAATATGTACCCTTCCTCCTTTTCTAATTGTCGCTCTTTTTATCTGTCCGTTTAGCCTAATCTTCCTTCAAATCCTTGGTTCCTTCTGTTTCCTTCACTTCCTCGTTCTGCTGTTGCCTCCATTGTGCGTTTGCGCTTTAACCATTTCTTGCTACCTTCCTCACGCTTTCGCCTCTCGTTGACCTCTTCCCCGTGTTGTCCTATCCATTCAAATGATGCGGTTGTTTGTGACGCCGATCACGTGTTCTTTGAGTGCTCTGCTCTTTTGGTGGAGCGCTCGGCTGTATATTCCCACTTGCTTGGGCTGGGGCTTCCTGCTCCTTTTTGTGCTCGTTATATCCTGTCTTTTCCTTCTACACTTATTATCCCCTCCATTGTTTCCTTCTTATTAGCGATAGCTGATCGCCTCACTATATAACTTTTGTTTTCCCTTAATTGTTTCTGAGTGAAGGTCCTCGGTTGACGAGCCCAATTAAAAAAAAATAAAAAATACAAGCTCCCTCACTTACTCGACACAAAATGTATTGAAAAAAACAAAAAATTATTTGAATTTTACCAATTTGTGTTTTCTTTTTTTTTTTTTAATAGCAACTCTAATTTTTGTAAAAGTTGTTCATGATTAGTAAATTATAAACTTTTACATTTTATTAATTTTTTTATTTGTAAAGGTAATTTTTTTTAACAGCTAGAATGTTCTCTGTGTCATTTTTCATCACACGAGAAACGAATGACCATGTGCCATTCTTACACTAAGAAGACACATATCCTATGTACTTTCATACAGCGGAGGTATTATGAAATTTTTACTTTAAAAATTGCACATAGATAAACGGCTATGTTCTTTTTTCTACATTTCCAAACTATTAGAATTAGTTAAAAAAAAACCCAACATAATATAGGTTACGAGTAAAAATCTCTTCGGAACAACTAAAAATCGCGGCGAAAGAAAATAGCTATTATTTATTAACAGGGACCTGTAGAGAAAACAGAAACGGAGTTAAATACGAATAACAAACCGAATTATTTTTGACAACAAAATTGAGCAAAATTACTCGAACCTCGGGAGAAAGCAGATTATGCGAATAATGCGGAAGATAAATAGCGAAAAATGAACGAAATAAAATGCAGGTCACTGCAGAATCAATCTCATCATCGTAAGTGTTTCCGACGTAAGTGTTGCAAGAATGCATAAAATTCCTACTGAAGGAAATTTAATCAATTCCTGCAGGAGTTTCAGCTGACTCCCCCCCCCCCCCCCCCCCACCCAAAAAAAAAAGAAAAACGAAATCACACGAACTTATTTAACAAACTACGAAGATGGCGTAGCGTTTCCTAGCACATCCTGCATACGAACAGATCGTCAAACTGGAATTCAACTAATCGACACTGACAGGCGACCGGCGCACATTAAGTAGTTTTCTTCGTATCGCCTTCTTCGATTTCTACTGGCATCCCTTTAGTCAAGTTAGCATCTGCTTCCAAAGAAGTAGTGGTGTATTTGTTTCTTTTTTAATTTACTTTGAAACTTTGTCACATGACTATACTGGAGCAAAGTAAATAAAAATAGTACCAATAACGTTATGTAAATTTGCTAATATTTATATCTTTTTGTAATTAAAAATGCACACATATAAGCGTACCCACAGAATTTTTTACTCTTGATTAAATAAAAAATGAAAAAAATATTTTAAAAGCACACCTATTAGTCAGATGTTCGAAAGAAGAATTAAAAAAAACAAAATTCTTTTATTACATTTTTATTTTGTTTAAAAAAAAAAAAAAACAAGAAAAAAAATGATTTCAATTGACTTTTGTTTTTCAGGTTTACTTATGAATTTTCATTAAGTAAAAAGATGAAAGCAGCTTGGTTAAAATTAAAAAATAATTCAAAATTTAAGTTTCTAGAAACGTGCCATCTTTATTTATTTATTTATTTTTTTTTAATGGGTTTGTCAATGAGGACATTAGCCCAAGAAGTAGAAAGAAGGAGAAAATAAAGTGCTATTCTTAAACATTTAAGGATAGAGGATAAAAAGAGTTCGACGGCAGGAATAACAGAAATAGAAGGAAATAATGGGAGATGTAAGAAGCACCGAAAAGAGAAGTAAGGATACCGAGTTTTAGTAGAACAGAGTAGGAGGATGATTGCCCATTAGGAAAGGTCGGACGTCGGTCATAGGATATATATGTAGAAGGGAGATAAAAAGAAAAAAATGGAGTAGAAGTAGAAAAAAACTGAGAAAATGATGTGAAAAGGAGACTATAGCTAACAAATAGCCGAGATTGTAGAGCGTTTGAGAGAGAGCAGGTATCTAGAAAACCACGGGCAAGGAAGACGAAATTACTGAATGGAGAAGTAAAAGGAAGAGCTAGACATTCGAAAATGAAAAAGAATAGGAGTTGAGCCGTAATCTGCAATGAGTCATTGAAGGAAAGAATAATAATATTGTGCGCTGAAAATGTACCCGAGGAGTCCAGGGTGTCGTTTTAAAATTCCGAAATATTTACTGTAAAGTATCAGAAATAGAATGCGGCCTGGGCTACATTTTCTTAGACATCGTTCGTTTTCGAAAACACGTTCGCAATGCACCGTTCTACGTTTGGTTCCGCTAATAATTTCTCCCTTAGCAATAAATAAATTACGCGAATAAAATGAAAAACAATTAGGATTTAATAAATGCCGACTGTTTCGGATAATTTTTGATCTATACTTGTGGCAATGAATAAACTGTTTTATTTTTTATGTTTTGTGTTTACATAACTTATTTATTATTAAGCTTAAAATTCATACATATGAATCTAATTTAGTTTGAAAGTGCAACATCGGATTAATTTGTTCCCATTTTATCTTTAATTTAGGCTCGACAACTGTGGCCTTCCACCCGCAAATAATAATTTTTTGCACATTAAAACACATCGCGATTTGAACGCAGCTACGCTTAAATATTTACTAGCCTCTTTGCTGAGACGTTTTCTACATTGCGACTCGTATTCCTTCCACCTACATCGTCACTGCTATACATCGATTGCTTTGTATTAATAATACAAGTGTTCGGACCAAATTTTTTTTATTAGCTCCTTCTTTTTTTGGAAGGAAAGAAAACCAAACCAAAAAATTAATTCTAGAATCAATTGGACGTATCTTTTTATGAATTAACATATTCGTATAATGCCAGTTGCGTTTTCTCGCTAGTTTCGTAATCTAATTGGATTTCTCCCCTGGTTTTGCTCTTCATTTGGATTGTAGAACACATTCTGTACAATGCATTGCAGATTGAATTTTTACCGTTATATACCGCAACATATGTTTGGTTTCGTATATATATATATACATATATACATATATAATATTTTGTCGATGGCCTAGATGCTAGTGTGTTTGGCTTCCGTTATGGAAGTCTTGAGTGTTCGATGCCAGACGATGGCAGAACATGCGCGCTAGTCCGTATACAGCGGCAGACACAGTTGGGCTGCAGGCACTAGCGAAACATAAATATTCAGCCGGTGAACAATCGCATCAACGTAAGTAGGGTTCCTGATGTATAAGCTTATACAGTATCAGTCCGAATTGAAGACGGATTTTTTGTGAGATTTCTTACATTCCATTCCATTTGTTGTACACATTTTCTAGACGCTGCAACTGATTGGTGGAAGATCATTTTTCGAGCGCCGTTAAGTTACTTTATCCGCAATCGTTTCCGCTGTAAGCGCGGCGAGCACCCAATGTGTTTTTGTTACGACGCGTAATATTTATATACCTTCAGTACTGCACATATGGAGAACGTTAAAAGTTTGTAATAATATAGAAATATACGATAGAAAGTTTTAGTCAAAGCGACGGTATTTCCGAATTTCGTTAAAAGCGCCAATCAACAGGCAGCTTTCCTCCATAGATAGAAATGGCGAATTTTCTCGATTTGCGCCAGCAAACTTTGGAAAATTTCTCCGAGAAAACACATGTAACCCCGACGGTTTTCTGTTTCTTTCTTTCGTTATCTTCTCATCGCGATCGTAATTTATACTTGTATCTTTTTCGAATGTTCTCGTTCCACCAAATTATTTTTTCTCCATCTGAAACTTTCAGTTCCTGAACTACTGATTCCACATAGTTCTTCTTTTTTTTCTATTTATTTTTTTCTTATTATTTTTGTCCTCTGTAATTTCTGGTATTTTTTCTCCCAATATTCGATCGTGCTATAAAATGGTTTCTTCTGGTATTTCTTTTTAGTCTTCCATTATTCAGTTGACTAGAAGAGACGGGGAAGAGAGTGAGAAGGAGGGTGAAACGAAGAAGGACCGAAAAAAAGTTTCAAACAAAACTTTAACATTCCCGCACAGCGACCCCTATCAGATACCCCTATCAGCTACCCCTCTTAGCTTGATATTAATTTTTTAATAATATTTACCATTAATACTGTACAAGGGCGGATCTAGTGGGACATGGGGGGGGGGATTATATAATTATGTAAAATCTTCTACGCTGGGCAGTAGATTTTAGAAGTATCCCTTATTTCATAAAGAAAATCAAATAGCGACCTTTTTAGAAATTTAAAAATGTTTTCAAAATACATAATTATTACAATTTAATTTAAAGACAAACAACAACCGATTGATCACGACGTTGATCGGATGCCGAGGAACAAAGAAGAAGGTCGCGGCTTCGAAAAACGCATGTATTTATATGCAGTAATTTGCGTAGCAATTGTCCAGGCATCGATTCTAATGCGAAATTATGCATCACTTGCTCGGCTACACCGTAATGTCATATCTACTCGCTTTTATGACTAACACAGGCATACATATAATGACTTACATCTTAGCAATTTCAATAGATCGCTCGAAATTCTTCTAGCGCAACTCGATTATTACGTAGCTACAAAAATTCTACATTTCCGATCTCTGTACATACACATCGTTAACCTAACTTAAAATATGCACACTTCTTTATTTTCCTTCTTTGAATTAGTTAGTTAATTATTATTATTATTATTCCTATTATTACTATTATTTTTACTTCCTTTTTATATATAATATTTAAATTAAAAAACCAACCCTTTTTGTTCGTTACAATATATATGTGTATATATATATATATATATATATATATATATATATATATATATATATATATATATACATTTACTGTCAGAAAATAATAAATGCATAATTTGAAATGGAAAAGATATTTTTCATAATTGCTTCAATTAATCTATCCTTATAAAGGACTGGTAGCGTGATAGCCTAGTAGTTAAGATGTTTAGCTATGGATTTTCGGGAGTTGTCTCGTTCCGGATCCAAATCGCTGCCAGGTATACACCGAATCTGAAACTGAACTGGGGGGTAGCAGAGAAATCTGGGAAAGTAAAGGTGGATCATAAAGAGACAGGAACTAACTCTCCTACTTTCATTAGTTGGGTTTAGTACATTGGGAACCTTAACTTCAAAAATTCTCGGCGCCCTGTCAAGGGTATATAAAAGACTAGTTTAGATTAAATTAAATATAAACACCGATAAGACTGCACTTACGATACGGAGTGTACCGATTACAAAACAGGATTTAACCAATCCATCAGATCGTCCGATTACATATTTCAGTTATGGACTAATAATTTATTTTATATTAAAATATTAATATTCCTATAAACTGCTGTTGTTTATCTATGCCACCAACGCGCTAAATGACGGAGCTTTAATCTATGTATTTTTGGTATTGCGCATTGATTAAAGCAATGGCTTCCGAAAGTGGATCAAAAAAAGTGGAAAATCTGTTTTGGAATTTTTTCGTCGATTGAAGCTATCGGTACTTTTACGCGGGCTTCTAGCGAAATATACGATAATTAAGAAAGGCATTAAAAAAAAAAACGAATAATAAACCACGTTGGCCTACACTGCGCTGTACAGGTGTCTTAGGAAAGAACACGGCGAAAAGGAAGAATTACTTAGTTAGAAATATTGAAATGATGAAATTTAAACTCCGAAAAAATCCCTCAACTCCGAATTAGAGTAATTAGAGGGAAGATTGTTTTTACAACCCCTCTTCTTTTTTTTTTTCTACTATTTTATTAAATACATTTCTATCGTTCTTTTAAGCGACCATTTTAAACTAAAAACTCGCCAGATGCAAATTGCGAAATGTGTTTTAATCGTTTATCTCGGATTTTATTTGGTGCAATTTTTAAAAGCCGCTTTCGAAACTACCGCCAATAATCAGCTGCCGCGAGTGGCTGCTTTATTTGTTTCTTTCCTGTTGGTTCTTCGTTTGTTATCCGCGTGTCAATTAAAGTCTGCACCTATAACAATGGGGGACAGGGCTCTACTACCAAGTCACGTTACAAAATCTGCATTACGAACTGCGAACCTCAATGAAGATGAACGCATTTCAAACCCGAAAATTCTGCACCATCGCAGCCCCGCCGATTAAAACGTTCTCGGCTGCCGGATAATTCAGATTTAATATAAATGGCGCCGCGCAGACACTGAACACTCTTCTGTCTTCGCATTAATTTATAATTTACTTCACGATGATACGTCTACTGATTATTATTGAAAAGGAAAATAAGAAAAAAAGAAAGCACTCAAGTAGCGTCGCCGCTTTCGCTCCTACAAGCTAAAGTTTAACGTTTTAGCATTTTTAAAGAGTGAGGCTAAAAATATTTTTAGTTACGGCATTTTTCGTCGTTCTTTTGGTAATAGCGGATTTGAGTGCAAATAGAACTAAAAATCAAACTAAAAATCGAACTAAAAATCGAACTGAATGTTGAACTGAATATCGAACTGAATTTCGAACTGAATATCGAACTGAATGTCGAACTGAATTTCGAACTGAATATCGAACTGAATTTCGAACTGAATTTCGAACTGAATATCGAACTGAATTTCGAACTGAATATCGAACTGAATGTCGAACTGAATATCGAACTGAATGTCGAACTGAATATCGAACTGAACCGTTCTAAACTGTCACGTAGTTTTCAAAAACCGCTGTCACATAACCCACCCAATGAACACAGACCACCCGGTACGCGGAGCACGTCAAACGAAAACTTTAGAAAATTCAATATAAAACACTACTACTAGCACTACCATTAGTAGTGCTATTACCACTACCACTTAGTAGCGCTTTTTAACGGTAGCAGAAGAAGACGTTACCGGCTGCTTCCCGTTAAAGAAATATTATCGTCCGACCTGAAAGCTAAAATATATAGAGCTACCGGCGCAGCACAGAGTAAACTGGATTTCCCAGGCGGACAGCCAGGAGAATCGATCAAAAGGCGCTGGCTAACCTATCTGGAAAAACGCGTTCTCTAGTTCATTTGAACACCCAGAGCGCGTTCGCGACCACCGCTCAATGCAGCTTTCTCAACGACGTCGTTGGCCGCTGACGACAACGACGACTCCTCTTAACGCAAAATCCACAACTGGGCCTTTTCCTTCCGCGCACCGGACTGGGCCAGAATACGCTGAAATCCCTTGTCGAATGATGTAACGCGTCTGCTTGTTATTGCGGTTATCGGCTTCTCCGCTCCGTAAGCGGGTCTGCAACTGCACAAAAAGATTCTGCTCAAAGGCAAACAGCATGTTTCGCGATTATCTTCTGTTAACTTTATCGAGGCCATCGAGCTCATCGTCGACAGCTGACACGGAGCAGCTTCCGATTTCAAACAATTCCCCACACTCTTTTCGTTGCAACGTGTATCAAATAGCGCTCTATTTATATCGGTAATTTTAACATGTCTGAAGATTAGTTAACAATGCTAATTGTTCCGCCGCGTCTAGTAATTGAAATTCATCGTTTCGAAGAAAGGTGAAAACAAGAGAACCCGATTGATTATTTCGAAAAAAATAAAACACTGCTATCACAGATTGCGCGCAACTTTTTTTTAAATGCACAGACCACACTAGTTTTATCTTTTATCCTTCGTTTTTTTTTGTTTTTTGTTTTTTTTAAATGGAGCGTCTCTATTAGTCCGACTAAATCTGATGCGATTATATTTTCTCGTGGGCACCCATTGACGACCCCCTTAAGAAAGTGCACATACAAGATACCGATGTTTCTTGGTCTGATCAACTACCTTGGCGTGATGATATTAGACAAAAGACCAAACTTTAATAAACATATCGATCACGCTATCGTTAAAACTAATCGCGGTATCTGCGCCGTTTAATTTCATCGTAGATCGTTTTTAAATATTCATAACTAATTCTATATAAAGCGCTTATTACTTAACCTACGCATCGCCTGTGTGCTTCTCAACTTCTAACGCCCGTTATAAACAACTACAGCTCATACAAAATAGATGTCGCATCCAGCTATACCACAGGATTCTAGTAGAAATTTTTTGAAAATTGCTTGACTCACAGCAATCCTCTTATCAATCATATCGGTGGAATTACGATTCCCCAGGCAGCTACAATTTATGTACTGAAAATATAAGCATAGGCCGTTAAAACATAATCTCCTGTAATCTTTATAAACTATACAGTATCTCCTTCTTTTTTTGCTCGCTGTCTTAGTCTCCTCATTTGTAGTAATCCTTATTTCTTAAACAGATTTAATTTTATCGTATTTGCTCGTAGGTTTTTTTGTTTTTTTAATTGTTCTCTACAACGACGTTTTGCTAAATTATAATTTATAATAATTTATAATCATATTTCATACGTTGCGTATTCGTCGATATGCTAGTTCAGCTTGCAATGTTAACATCATAATTTGCAGAAATATATATGTATTTTCTTTCTTTCTTTTATCGACCAAATTCAATCATCTCAAAGCAGAAAAGTAAATAAAATGAAATATAGACATCCTCCGTTTTCGTTTTTCGTTGGTTACCTCTATTGTCCTCCCCGCTCGAAGTTTGCGATGCGGACCATGTGTTTATTAAGTGTTCATCTCTTTCTGCTGAGTGCTCTGCTTTCCATTCCATTTTATTGATACTCGGTCTTCCTACTCCATATTATTGCGCCTCTTATGTCCTATCTTTTCCTTCTAATCACATTGTTCCCATTATATCGATTACTTCCTCCTAGCAACATTTGATATTATCGTATGAAGATATAACTGACTCCTTCCTATTCTAATTTTGCTTCCGGTTGAAGGTCCTTGACGAGTCCAAAATAAAAGGAAAAAAAAAAAAAAAGAAAATATTGACATTCGAATTTCTTTACTCTTCAAGGTTTTCATTGATACTCCGAGTTAAGCGATCCGTTTCAATCACTCTATCTTTGGGATTTATCGGTGTAAAAAAGTTTATCAAATTTTTCACAATTATGTTCTTCTTATCGGAAAGCTAATGGCTTTTATTATTTACGTTAGGATACCGTTATATTTCTTTATAGTTGCATTTTTTCTGATTACCACTCCGCCCTTCTCTAAACGTGCTCTGTGTGTAACTATTACGATTATTACAGCGTACAATCGGAGGTATTTTAAATATGTTCTCTTAAACCATTGGTACTAACGAGGATCATATTAAACCTAGTCACACCTAGACATAGACTATTTTTAGGAATAAATCAAAATTTTTAACAACCAAAAATTTCAACCAACCCACGACGCACCTACGAAGAAACCTATGTTCTTCGCACAGGCGATCCACGCATGATCTGTGCGTGGGCTGACTTCACAATATGCGGTACTCTATTTAAAAATTCATGTTTTACAGAATAAAATCCGCGTGTGAGCTGTCCGTCGACTGGGATGGATATGCGACGAGCTTAATGATGGTAGTTGTCACATTTGCTAGAGTCTCCTGTACACGTTTGCTGGTCTGAACCAAGTAAGGGAAAGTGCGGGACTGGATATCTTTTTGAAAATTAATTTCGACAAATAGTAAATATCGGGATATTTTGCTAAAGCGTAAAGTCATCGGTGTTTTAAAGGGTTATTTTTGAATCGACTAATGGAGAAAATAGAACTTATAAAATTAGACTACTTTAACTGTCGATGAATATTGCATACATTCGATAAAACAATAATAGAAAAAATAAATAAAATAAAAAATGAAATAAATAAATAACCTGTTTATAGTGAAATCAAGATCGCGTGTAATATTGAAAGTTATTTTCGACAGATTCAACATTCTAACTACGATCACCAATTGAGGTGTGAAACGAAGATGATTAGATTAGCGGTAGATGGTCCCCACAAGTATTATTGGCAAAGGGATTTTCACCGTTGCAAACATATTTGTATTACGAAATGATAATTGAGAGAAGTTCGGACGGTTTCTATCGAACCTATTTGGTGAAATAAAAATTGAAGCAGGACAGAGTCGATGATTCTTTTGTCTATATTTTTTAAAATTAAAATTAATATGTTAGTGCAAAAAAGATGTCACTTCGTTCGCAAAGGTTGCCAGTTGTGCGAGGAGCTCTTGACCGAGTTGACTTTGAAGGTCGAGTAGCGCTCTCATTATTTTTTCATTTGTAAACAATAAAAGCTCACCCCGTGTATGCGATAAACATTTCATTCTACTAGAGTGCCATTATTCGTCGTAGGCTTCAACTCGCTCTTAATGAATATATATATATATTTATATTATATATATCTCGATTTCCTGGAACTCGCCATGGAAAACCCCTTGAACCTCAGACGCTACTCCTCGGTAATTCTTATCGAAGAGAGAGTTGGTTTTAGTTGATTATACCATTCTTTAGAAAATTAAATAAATGTCTTATAAATACATATATTAATAACTACGACAGTGTAACAGTTTTGTGTAAACTTTTTTATATTGAATGTTCTTAACTTGCTCGTGGAGAAGAGGAAATTAATTCCGTATAATAAACAGAAAGAACGGTGTCTGAGCTACACAATTAACGATATATATGTGAAAAGAAGAAAGAATATAGAACGCGCCATTCGCAACTATTCTTAAAGGATTTTATTTCATTATGTCCGCTTTATCAGTTGAAATTTTTTAGAATAACAAATTTTTTAATCGTGTTTTTCTTTTTGTTTTTTTTTCTTTTTCCAATATACTTGTTTACGTTATGAGAAATAATGTAACGAATTAACGAGAACATTTTATTTAAACTAAAACCCAAACTTTTACATTAATTAGCGTATATTTTCATTTTATCCTAACAAAACACCGTTTTTATGACAAATCGTTATGACAACACAAGAACATATCTAAAACTAAACAAAGAAAAAAGTTCTCTGGCGGAGCTAAAAAATATGTACATGGCCAGTAATTTCTAAAAACAATAACGCGACATGCAGCGCCATCTACTTTATTCGCGTTACACTCGCGCCCCTGAGGAGTCATTGCTCCACAGGTAAACGCACCAACTCCGTAATGGACCGATGAAAGACTCCGGACGAAGTTTGCACGTCGACCTTTGCCCGGATAAACGGCTGCAACTCGAACGATAGGCCATCTGAGGGTGTCGCAGTTCTCCTTACGAAGGAGGACGATGTCGGCAATCCTTATGTTTTGGCTCGCAAATCGCCATTTATTACGAGTATGAAGTTGAGCGAGGTAGGAATTAACGAAGTTTCTCCAGAACGAGCGAATTATATTACGGAGTAATTGGTAACGACGAGTTAGGCTGATTTTGTAATCATCATCTAGCGGGACGTCGTGTAACGCTGCACCAATTAGAAAATGAGACGGCGTTAAAGGCTCATACTCATCGCCAGTCTTGATTCGCGTCGTAGCTGAAGATTTGTACACCTACAGCATTTCGTAACAACGACTTTCCAGATTTTATCGCCGCCTCCCATAAGCCTCCGAAATGAGGACTTCTGGGCGCAATTAAAGTCCACTCAAAGGATTTGATAGCGGTGTATTCGACGATCTCGCGGTTCGAAATAGCGTTTTTGGCTCCTACCAGGTTCGTACCATTGTCCGAATAAATCCTCCTTGGCAAACCTCTACGAGAGCAGAATCGATCCAGAGCTGCCAAAAACGAATCGGTCGTCAAGTCCGGAACGACCTCGATATGTACTGATTTGGTGGAAAAGCAAACAAAAAATGCAGAATACAATTTTCCGATTCTGGTAGAACGATGGTTAGTGCATTTCACTGCAAATGGGGGCCAGCGAAATCTACGCCTACATTATTAAACGGTCGAGTGACTAACGTTCGCTCTGCAGGTAAACTAGCCATTATTTGACCGCAAGCCGTAGCCCTAAATTTGGCACAATGAACGCAATTGTAGATGATTTTTTTAACAATCTGACCGATGCCGCCAACGATGCAGTAATTTGCCCTGATTGATGTGCATATGAATGACTTTGACGCATGGAAATATAATTCGTGCAAGTACGAAACATATAAGTCTATTAGCCTTGATTTATGGTGTAGTATTATAGGGAATTTCATATTATACGAATAGTTCGATAGACCCTTTATGCGCAATATACCTTTCTCGTCCAAAAATGAATTTAACGATGATAGGACACTTTTCGATTTAATTGGCAAATTATTTGATAATGCTTCTATTTCTTCGGCGAAGTATATACATTGCGACACTTGGATTAAAACATGATGAGCATTTGTCAGCGAGTCCACTAACAGCGGTCCATTCTCCCGGTCAGGTTCCTTGCATTTCGTATTTTTCGCGAATCTGAGTAAATAGGCAGTAATTCTCAAAAGCCTACGATACGACGAGCAGCGAGCCAAGTAATTGGAAACGGCAACTTCATCAAACTTTTTCACGTAATTGCGCGTCTGTGCTATAAATGAGGGTTTAATTTGATCCGATAATTCGTTAACGTCAGGTACAAAAGTTGACGAAAGCCATGCTGGGCCATTTATCCATTTGCGATAATACGAATTTATTTCACGCTAATACCTCTTGTACCGAGGTCTGCCGGATTCTCGTTTGTATTTATATGCGACCACGATGACTTTGGTAATTCAAAAACTATATAATTTACCCGATTACGAACGAATATCTCGAGTTTGACGTTTTCCGACTTTATCCACGACAACACAATTGTGGAATCACAAAAGGTGAACACATTTGCAATGGCAATTTTAAATATCCGATTAACGCGACTTATTAATTTAGTCAACAATACCGCTCCTAATAACTCCAATCTAGGAATCGTCGTCGATTTAATCGGCGCGACTTTCGTTTTCGCACATATTAGGGCGGACGTTATAGCTCCATTCACATCGATTAGTTTTTAAATAAACGCATGCGCAATACGCTTCAGAGCTTGCGTCACAAAAACCGATAAGATAACGCGTAGCGACCGAATCTTTACAATAGGCGCGCGGTATTACGAACTCTTGAAGAAGCGGTAGTTCGGAGTAATAAGCGTAAAATGAATTTTGAAGATGAGATGGTATAATGTCATCCCACTTCAATTCCTCTCGCCACAGCTCTGGCATCAAAATTTTCGCCACAACCGTAATAGGGGAAATTAATCCCAATGGATCGAAAGTACGAATGATTAACGATAAAAATTGCCGCTTGGTCAATGGTTTATTATCAACAAAAATTTTTCGAACGCTTATGCCAATAAGATCATTCTCTGGCTGCCATTGCAACCCAAGCATAGATACGATTTCGGGTGCATTAAATACGATTATTTTCGTTTTATCGACGTCATGCGAAGCGATCGATTCGAGTAATTCCCGTGAGTTCGACGCGTATTTAGTTGTTAACGGTAAATGCGCTCCCATTAACGAGTTATGTATTACCTGACGCTTTCCTTATTGCCTCGTCAACCGTCTCGGCTCCTGTCAATAGATCGTCCATGTAGAATTCCGATCGAATTGCCCTTGCCGCCGCAGCATATACATTATCGAGAGAGCGCGCGATCTCTGCGAGGCATTTCGTCGCTAGGAATGACGCAGGAGCAGTTCCATAGGTTAGGGTTTTTAAGCGGTAATGGCTAACCTGGTCGTTCTCATGGTTCCTCCATAATATACGCTGCATATCCCGATCCTTTGGTTCAACAAAAATACATCGGTACATCTTTGTTATGTCCGCCGTAAAGGCTATTTTATAATTTCGAAACGATATTAAAATGTCGAACAATTCCGGTTGAGTTGTCGGTCCTACCATTAATGCTTCGTTTAACGAACAGCCGGAATTATTTTTCGCCGATGCGTTAAATACTACTCGTAATTTTGTCGTCGTGCTAAATGGGCGTAATACGGCGTGGTGCGGTAAGTAGTAATGCGGCAAGAGACGTTACGCTGCTCAAACGGAACAATTTCCATATGGCCCAACGTATGATACTCGTTCGTGAAATCGCGGTACGAATTTCGTATTTCGGGATCACGATTTTTCTCGGCGCGTTTTAACGCCGCTAAAGCGTTCTTATAAGTGTTGGCGAGCATATTACGATCGATTTTGAAAGGCAACGAAACTAGAAAATGACCATCCGGTAGTCTGACAACGCTGTCTTCGAAATGTTGCATACATTTCTCATGCTCCGACAAAACTAACTTACTCGGCTCAACAGACTCGATTTCCCAAAATTTTTCAATTCGCATATCGACGTTCGCTATCAATTGACAATATTTCGATGGCTGAGTATAACCTGTGAATGGACCAGAGACGATCCATCCAAATTGCGATTTTTCGAAACACGTTTTATCAATAAAGGTTTTCTCTCCGAGCAAGCATAAATTAACAAATTCAATTCCGATTACCAAATCAACTTCCTCGGATTCTAAGCTTGAGTCCGCTAGCGAGAAGCCACTAAGATTCTCTGTTATGGACGATAAGGATATTTTATTAACGCGGTATGGAATTTTAGGTATAACATCCGCGTCAAGAACGATACGGAAATCATTCAATCGGGATCTAACCGTTAACTGAGACGAATATTCCGATCGAATGGCGCTGTCGGTAATTCCGCTAATGGACGAATAATTTCTTTTTATTGGAATTCTATTTCTCCGAATAAATGTTTCCGAAACGAGATTCCGAGCAAGTGTCAAGAAGTATTCGGGCCTTTACCGGGCGTAAATCAACCATTACGTATACAACAGCGCTAGGTAGCAAAAAGATTTTGGACCTACTCAGCGTCGTCAAGGTAGTCTTCGTTTGTACTAATTCCAATTTTTCGTCCTTCTACTGATTACTGTTGCCCGTTTCTTGCCTTGAGCTTTCTCGATGCAGTATCGTATTGTGCGCCTTTCCGCATTTTCTACATTTTTGCGCCTTACACTCACTCGTTTTATGTGATGATTTTAAGCAGTTAATACAAAGTTTAGCCTCCTTAACCACAACGAATCGCGATCGGCTTCAGATTTCGCCAACAATTCTTCACAAAATGCGGTGATATGATTACCAGAGCAAATCGGACATCTCCATTTCGATGAAGATGCAATAAAAGACGACCGCTTATTTGATTTATCGTATGTTTTATTTGTAGTAAATTTAATTATCGTTTTTTCTCGTTTCTCCGGTTGCCGCTCGAATCTCGGATTTACACGTTCTACATACGACTGAGATGACGCCTCGTACATAAACTGCATGGTACGAAGAAACTCGTGTAGTTTCGGTAGCGTTGCGTGTGTCGAAGCCTCTTTATTTGATCTTTCCCATTCGCGTAGGATCGACGGCTCCAATTTCGTGGCGATAAGAAAGCAAACAAAGGTCGAGAACGTTTTTTCTGTTGGATCTAGCCCACAGATTTTCAGTCCGCGCCGAATCGAGTTTTCTTTGATAAGGGATTCACGTATTTCACATTCATTTCGAATCGGTTCTAATTCATACAAATCTTTAAAATGCGCGCTTATGATAATTCGTTTATTGTCATAACTATTTTTAACCTCGGTCCAGGCTTCAGAATAAGCGGTGGTTTCTGTCAATGGCGTATCAGACAACAAATTTTTCGCGTCGCCTTCCAATGCCATCTTTAAATAATAAAGTTTTTTAAGCGGATCGAATTGCTCATTCAAATGCACCATGTTTTCGAAAAGGGGGAACACCAGTCATTAAGTTTTCGAGGATCACCGTCGAATTTCGGTACGGTTATTTCTGGAAGCTTAACCATTACAAACGTTATACGACGCACTTTCACCGTTCGAAACCGGTGATAATAACGAACGGCGAGCTGACTACGGTGATTTCGATGCTAAAACTTAAATTTCGCTTTTTAACCGAGACGAATTTTATCATAAATTTATTATAATCGGACATTGTTTCAATTTCCATTCGCTCGATATCCTCACCACTTTTTCCTTCAAATGCATCGCTCTCTTCTCTAACGTTTATTATTTCTAACGACAGTTTGTGGAAGCCCTTTTAAAAGCTGTTTAAAATCAGCGATTTTCGAACGTAATTGTGTGTAACGTTTTCGTCGTTCGGCTGTCTCTTCAGACTTTCCTCGATACCAGTTTGTAATTCTAATAATGAGCGTTTATCGACGCGTTTCTGTCTTTCTAGCTCTTCTATATTAAGCTTAGGATTCGTCATCTCGGTTAAAACAAAAACGAATTATTGATTAACGATTAAATAAATAGAAGAAATATAAGAAAAACTTAACTCACGATTTTCCAGTTGACGCAAATTGCCGCTTATTACCCGGTTGTTTTATTTTATCGACTGCTTCTTAATCAACTCGATGCAGCGCGGTGTTATTTAAATTTTAAAAAAAAACGATTTAACGATTGCAATACACGAATTACTCAAAAAGCCGTAATATTATTCGAACTTTCGGGGCGGGGGGTTTTAGCTAAAATAATGGAACCGATAAACGCGAAACCGAATCGCTTTAATAATTAATATAACGAATTTATTATACATTCGCGAAGTAAATCGACAGCACGGCTGCAACTTAACGAATTGCCGGTTAAAATTATCCGGCCCGGAGGACCATTGTTTACGTTATGAGAAATAATATAACGAATTAACGAGAACATTTTATTTAAACTAAAACCCAAACTTTTACATTAATTAACGTATATTTTCATTTTATCCTAACAAAACACCGTTTTTATAACAAATTGTTATGACAACACAAGAACATATCTAAAACTAAACAAAGAAAAAAGTTCTCTGGCGGAGCTAAAAAATACATGGCCAGTAATTTCTAAAAACAATAACGCGACATGCAGCGCCATCTACTTTATTCGCGTTACACTTGTAACTAGTAAAATGTATTTCACGTTAAATTTAAAAAGAAGTCCGTGATATGTCTTAACCGTCCGCCGATAAAGGCTTGTCGAAATTGACAAATCAATCCAATGTGGAAATCGAGAGGAGATTGGTTTTATGGTTTCAATTTTGATGAAATAAAATTTTGAATATTTCTCCGCACATTTATGTCCTTCAGTTCGTTCTGCGAATAAAAATTTTTAATCAATACCACCTCCGTTAAGAATTCTACATTTAAGTACTAAATGAAATATAAAACACTCCTTCTTTTTTTTTTAAATATTCGTTTAGTATTAATATTCGTTTAGTATTAATATTCGTTTAGTATTAATATTCGTTTAGTATTAATATTCATTTAGTATTAATATTCGCATAGGATAGTATAGAAAATTATGCGACTGATTTGGAACAAAAAAAAGAAAAAAGAAAAACCGATTTAAAATTGCTAGAGAATTTTATGAAGAATAAAAGAAATACTTTTCTCTGTAATGGAAAAATCATTCAATTCAAACGATCGAAAATACATCGTCGTCGGTTCGTTTTTATATAACTGAAATAGCGTCGTTCATTATTTAGGTTTCTTTGAGATTTTCGCTTAACATTTCGGAAAAAAATTCGAAATTTTCGACTTGATAATTATAAATATGTTAACAATTTTGTAACAAGATTATTTGAAAATTTCAGTTTTACTACTAATTCACAGACGAACAGAAAATGTAAAAATAGAAAAAGAGGAACCAGTCAGTAGTGGGGAGGAGAGAAAAATTAAAGCGATCATCGATCGAAAGTGTAAATCAATTAAGACTGATGAAGATTTTGCCCGGTGGTGAAGAGCTGAATAGGGGAAAGAATTACACCGTACGCAAGAGATGTCGAGCGGGGCAAAGAAGAACCTTAAGAGGAAAAGGAATTGAAGGCGAGGGAAAAAATTTTAAGTCGCATACAAGAAAAGACCGAAGGAGAGTTTCAGTTGTGAACGGTTGAATTGTTTATAATTGCATAGCGGGTGCGAGAAATGTTTGTAATGCGAGTATATTTTAAAATGGAATTGCGTTAACTTTTATATAGTTTTTAGGCGAATGTAGAGCGTCCAGGGAGTTCTAAGCGAGCACCGTTCAAGTTTCCCGTGGTTACACGTTGGAACACGATGAATTCTTGACACGAAAAAAACATTAGACCCGAAACAAGCCGGAAATACATTATCGCGATTAGCGAGTTCGTTAAAACCTCATTAATTTCATCTTATCGGTTTCGCCAACTTTCGGACCATCAGGAGCGATTCACGGAAGCCATTTTAAACGGCTTTCAGCTTTATTAGAATTAATTATATTATCTTCGCTAATTTGATTATAACAACAAATTTGGCGACTGTTCAATTAAAGCCGCGAAACGTTCGTTACACTTGCGATTGTCACTAGGCTAAGTTGAGACGAGAAAGGTTTGCTGCTGATTACAAAAGTCAACTAATCCACATTTTTTAAAAACTTTAGCTAATCTTACAATTTTTTTTTTTTTTTTTTTGGGTCGCTGAATCTAAAAATGATTTAGTTTATCTCTAACACATACCACTTTTTCAAAATTTCTGTTTGAAGTTAACACGTAAATGTAATAAAATAATAAAATGTGTAGTTCAATTACACAAAATACTAAAATAGTGAAACATACTGTTTTCTCATCTTTTTCTTCTGCTGTGTCTGCTGTTTCTCGATCAAGTGATCAGCAGTAATCCTCCATCATCTTAACATCCGGGCGTCCTTGATATCGTTTTTTCTCCACCCCTCGTTAATATCCTGCTGGTACCACTATTCTTCACCGATCCAAGGTTTTGAGAAAAAAAATCAAAGTCGGAACTTAAAAAAGGAACTTTAAATTGCAACCAAGCTCATATGGGATTATGTCAACATGTTCCGGACAATATTTTTATAATCAGGACTCCTCTCATTGTCACGAACATTTTGAAATGACGTTCTTAAATGCAAGCCACGCCTCTTTTTCAACGGCAGTAATCAGAATTTCAAAGTTTTAATATTGCATAAGTGTCTCTTCCTGTATATCCGAACCAACGAAGTTCTTTTAATTTCCCTTCGGATAAATGAGGGAATGTTTCACAAACATATCCGAAACCGGGCCCAGCTCTCGGAAATGTTTCGATGAATCGTTTCATCGGGCCTAATTTTATATGCAGCGGGTGTGTGTGTGTGTGGTGGTGGGGGGGGGGGGGGTACGGAATCTTCTATTGGCCAATAAAATTGGTACGCAACATGTTCTTCTTCCCAGACTCAGGGGATCTTTTCGTAAAGGCCAGTAATCCTTTCTCGATCAATGCTGATGATCCCGTACTCTACTAACAAACTAGCATAAAAAGTAGGGAAATTTCGTGCATCCGTTTTGCTGGCCTAATAGCATAGCTGATATCCTTTTAAATCGTCGAAAATCACGCCTTCGTGATTAGAGTATTATTTTGCAGCAAAATCTTTTAGATGAACAACCAAAACTGGTCGCTCGAAGCATATTTGTTGCTATTGTGTAGAAAAATCGTTTTTTAATTTCGTTTGGACGAATATCTCCACCCATCCTTTCTGTACCGGATGTCAAATTGCTCTATACCAATCCCGCGATACTGGAACAGAAAACACTAAGCTTCTTTCTTGTTTTGTTCGCGGGATCTATAATAACGGAAAGATTAAAAAGTCCTTCAACCTAGAAGCAACAAGTTCTGTGCTTTCTTCTTTTGTTAAAGGTAAGTCTCCGACTAAATTGTCTAACTCCGGTTGTTTGAACAACTGCGGCATGGTGCTTTCAAACTCATATTCTGATTCAGCATCTGGTTCCCTACTTTCGTTATTACTGCTTAAGGGGAAAATAATACCTTCCGATGATTCCAGTGGACTTGGAATATTTGCATTGTGAGGAGCAGGATGTAATGTTGATTGTCGGTTCGATATAAGATCACTTTTTTATTTTCAGAATTGTGTCCACGAACGTCAATAGTGCAAAACTAGTAGCCGTCGCTGTGGTCTTTTTGTTCCCTCCATATATGTATGTACCAATAACTTGAAGGTCTCTATTTTTCCCTGTGATAACCACCTTCTCAGTTCGTCCGCGCAAACGCAGCACATCTAATGTAAAATAAATTTACTTACTAAAAATTTCCCACAACAATATAATACTTAAATGTACAAAAAGTTACTGGTGAATTAATGTTTTGAAATAAATTTTCCGTTTAGAAAAACATACCTTATATGTGGTCTCGAGACTTGTCTTGTCTCCTAGTCGTACGCCAAAATAAGCAAAGTAAACTTTTTGTTATCATATATACATATATTCTTCACAAATATAACAACAATTGTTAAGACTGTTGTTACAATTACGACTTGCTCCATTTTACTTAACACAACAAACAATACAAACAGGATCAACTCTGACAAAAACAGACTGACTCAAAGCGGCCGGTATCACATCGCCGCCCGTCAGTCGTCTGCCCTTTATTACTGGCGACTCTTGGTATCAAAAACCAGTTTTTACTGGCACTCTTAGTGTTAATGAAAACCGCAAATTGCGAAGGTAGAAGAAAACTGAGAACAGTTTTACATTCAGTGATCTCAAAAATAGTAAGAACAGTTAAAATTTTGAAAAAATTTTTTGTACGGTTGGCTTGTGTTATTTATGTGCAACTGATCAGTTTTTCCGATGGCTGCTGTTGTTTTTTTTTTTTTCTTTTTCCCAACTTCTCCGCCACGGTTAAGATCACTTTGGACGAGCCAACAACTGGACAGTCGATCTTCTTTTATTCCATTTAACTTTCGTTCGTTTTTATCCTGTGCGACAATTTTAATTTTTTCTATTTTTCATTGTCAGAACATGTTTAGAACGAAACACCACTTTATTTTTCTCAACTTTATCCGCTTGCTTTTAATAACTTTAATAATACCGGTTTCATATTTCGAAGGTCTTTATCTGCGTCTATTATTTGATAGATCAGAAACGGCACGTAAAAAACAAAAAATACTGGAAAAAAAAACAAAACAATTTTGGCAGTTCAATTTTTTTATTTTAGTTAAAAGGTATCGTGAAATTCAATCTTTTTAGATTTGATGGGGAATTGTATCCGGTTATTTAGTTTGATTGAAACTTTGCAAGATTCTCACTATTTGCTGGGCTAATGCTTTTTGGTAGCAAACCCAAGAGGGGTAAAAAAGCCGTTATTACTTCGGATAATGCGTTACACATAAATAATATCGCTGTAATGAAATCGGCGCAAAGATCCGTGTAGGCTGTATTTTACTTTTTATTTTATCGTCGCATTTTAATTTGATTAGATTTTCTTCGTATCGCCGAAATGAAAATCATAAGTAAACCTACATCGTCAATGTCATTTTAACGAAATTCGTTTCTAACAACTCTATTTAGGAAACGATTGAGAGTTTATTTGAAGAATTTCAAGTGTTCCACTATATGTATACTCAGACTTCTTCATATTCTATTTCTTCTCTATACGATTTTCCATTCATTCTCTCTACCACCAACTTTCGTTACATTTGATCCTTAGTCCGAGTTCAAGTTTTAGATTTTTCCATCTTCTCTTTCTAACGTAACTTTCAGCTTTTTGATTTCACAGAAACCGTTCTCTATAGTCGTTCCCCTCTCCTTGTCGCCGTGACCAGAAATGTCTCTACTTCGAGCGAATACGGTCACCGCGCGATATTTATTATAATTTAGAATGAAGATAAAATTATCGGTATTTACCATAACCATATACCGATTTTATATCACGAAATGACAACACACTTTCATTTATATGTAATACAGATATAATATAAAATAATTAAAGAACGCAGAAATTTTTCGACACCTCATCTGTTTCATTTTTATTTATGTACACGCATTATCACCGATAAATGTTTGTTTGTTGTTTGTTTTTTTTTTTTTTTTATTTGTAGAAGTATTAATTTTTCGTAATAGTTTATGTTATCCTATTTCTTTCCTTTTAAAAACTTCAAACATACGCGTATATTTTTGTTAATATAAAAAAAGGGAGTTTATGTGCGTTTTTTTTTTTTTTTTTTACATTTGTTAACTTTTAATTGTTTAAAAAGATTTTAATGATCCTCATTGTTCATTCGAGAGTGTACCGATCATCAGTGTTTCGTGGTGTCACATACTAAGTATATCGGTAAGTATCGTTGGAGACATACATTGATAGTCATTAAAATGAACGAGTTAAAAAAAGGGCGTCGGGGGAGTGTTTAGTAATATAACCAACACTTAAAATATTACCAATTTAAAAGTAAGTTGTAAAAAAAGTAATTTTTAATAATTCAAATATAATCAATCTTGACCACGAAGATATATTTGAATAAACATATTCCTTATTACGGGCAAAATTCGAAAATCTTTAACCTTTATATAGTACCGAAAATAGCGGCAACAATTAAGAAACCACGTTAAATGAGCATAAAACTCACTCGTTCTCTATAGGCCAAGTGTAGGATTATATAGTGAAGTGGCTCACTTACGTTTTTGTTCTGTGTTTTTAGCCCTCACGGATGCCAACCACAAGGTCCTAATGAATTCGTTGGTTTAATTTTAATTTATTAACTTCGACTGTATATATTAATTTACGCTGTGAGTTTTTATAATTTATTGATTTTATCCTATAATAATTTTTCTGAATCGGCCGACCGTTTTAAAATTTTTATATATTACGAATATGACAAAATTATGATTAATAAAAAAATAACGTATGATATATAGCTCGGTTTTATGCTGGATGGTTGCGATCTCTCTTACTGCAGCGTTCCGAGGTTCCTCTGAATTAATTTATTGATAACGGATTGTTCGCGATTGATTCGGACATTTCTTGAAACTTTCGGCCGTAACTCTGGTGAGATAACGTTAAACACGACGACACTATACATGATAAAAAATTTCGAACGGCGTCACTTCAATTTGCGACAAAAATAATTTTCTTCCTTTCGACTCGGCCGATGATCATCTCCAAACTCGACTCGATATCCGAAAACTAGGACTGACTTCTTTTATTTTTTCTACCGCGACCAAGACCCGACTCCTAACCTAATTCGTTCATCCTCCGACAGCTCCTCGAGCGCTGCATGTCATTTTCGTTACATCAGACGTGACGTAACATCAAGCCGTACATCGTCTCCAACCATTCGCCGAACTACACACACATTTACACTCACACTCATTCTCGCCTTAAACACTACGTTAATTTCTAATTTATTAATTGTATTTTTTATTTTATTTTTATTTACATGTAATGTACACATTACAATACATAATGTTGTTTTTAAATTTTCATAAGGAATTTGGTGCACTTCGATTATGGTCTGAATGTTGTTTAAATTATAATATCTAAAAATATATTTTACCGTACGCTCTTTTGTCTAATAATTATTTTTCACTTTTTCCGCATTTATTTAAATTTTCAGTGTAAATCCTAAAGTCGGTATTTAAATGTGCAATAGGTTATTGTTAAAAAAAAAAAATTAATTCGCGATATAGTACAATTTCTACTAGAACTTCCTTAACGCGCGACACAACTTCCGTAACTCAAAAATGGTAACATGATTTCGAAATAACATTAACAAGATTTTTCATATTGCACCCACGGTATATTATATAACGTACCACTCGATTTCGAGTTTCGTACCTGTTCTTGTTGCACAGATGCTCATATGTATGCAGCACGAAAAAAATTTCTTATGAACAGACATAGCACACGAGACTGGTAGCAATGTCGCGATACAAATACAATCCCGAGTGTGTGTGTCTGCCTATAAATCAATGTTTACACATGCATGAATGTATGCATTAATACCGCAGTAGGTCTGGAAAGATACTGCGAATCCTCCGTATATATATATATATATATATATATATATATATATATGTATATATATATATATATGTATATATATATATATGTATATATATATATATATATATATATATATATATATATATGTATATATATATATATATATGTATATATATATATATATATATGTATATATATGCCACAGCAGAGTTGGTGATGTAACTCCGACTAGATTTCAGGATACGTGAGACCCAGAAAATACAAACTGAACCATGTCTGCTTTTTTCGGCTACGTCACAATTTGTTTTCGTTAACGTTTCCAATAGGCACTGCTCTTTCCGCTGTTTGATCCACATTGTAGGTGTCTGCTTCTGATGATGAATTATTAAATGTGGCGGCGTGGTTGTTACCGAAAACAATTGCCAAATGGTTAATAACAATAGCCGCGAAAATTTAAAACCATTTTTGAAGCAATAAATGTTATTCGTATTCACACGGTTCCGCTACAGAAGCCAAGACCAAATCTGCGTTTTTTATTATTATAGGGAATAAAAATATCTGAACAGAAATGTGCCAGATCAGCTAGAAGAGTGAAAAATGATAAAACATCGGAACAATTAGAAAGGAACTTTATCGTTAATTACAATTTCCTTCTCTCTTTATATAGCACACGTAACCTGACAGTGATAACAATGCGTGTTGACAACCGGTGTAAACTGTTTCGAATTTTTCATGTATGAACACCGCGGATAATCCATAAGAGTCCGATGATAACGTATCCCCGGGATGATGCAGTTTTCGAAACTGCGATTCGGATCCGTATTCAAAGAAATAACGAAACTAGTATGCATGCTTGACCACAGTTATTTAGAGCCCTTTTTGAAACTCGAGCCTCCAATGCGGTAATGTAATACTTGGCTATTGTCGAGACCAGTTAACGGGTATGTTGTGTCGACCCACCGCACTAAACATTAGCAGCAGCTCTTCCAATAGAATATTTCTCCGTATACGCAAACGGTATTTATTAAAACATATAATTACTATTGTATAAAATTCGTTTGAAAAATAAATGTATATATTTAATACATCATTTTTTAAACGAGCGAAAATAGTGTACGAATTATAATTTTCTTTTCCCCTTTAGAAGTTCACGTGTCGGTGGATTTTTGCAATCCAGCCAACATTTTGCTGCAGATGATATCATTTATGAGAATGTGTGTAAGTACGCACAAATGTTATATGTGGGAGCGCAATGTTTGTATGCAATTCATAAATTCTAAAAAACATGTACAGACGTCTATGAAATAAGTGATAACAGATGATGATAAAAAATGTTCACTATTTTCCGCACACGTAGTTCAATTCCAAAATATTAGGCAATCAGAATTCCATTTTGAGTAGTCGAGTAACGGATAAATTGAGAAATTAAGTAGCTAACTCTAGGCTTTGACATTTCTACCGACAAATCTGATTTATCGAAACCGAATGCCTAAGGCAAGCGCGCACGTGTCATCTTTAATTACTGGTCATTCTTTCGCGCTACTGCTTGTATTTATCAGATTGCCACATCAGCTTGATTTTTCACCGAGCTACTCATTCGGAGTAAAATGAAAATGGATTGGAATTTTAAAAGCAGCACGCGACCTTTTTCCGGTAAACTCAGTGACAATTTTTTTTACTTTCCTACTCGTTTTTAATACTGTCAACTGTTGTTTATTATCAATCTCGTGGCGCATTATCTTTTTTTTTTCCTTTTTACTTCGTAAATTCGTCATTAGTCCCTTTTTTTTTTTCGTAATGGCGGATTGACTATTCAAAATTTTCACAATATGCAATTAAGATTACAAGCATGACGCGCAATATTCCATTATAGGTGCTTGGGTGCATTGTGTAACCCAACGACAGTGCAACTAAATCAACTTCAAGTGACTGCCGTTTAAGAGGTGCCCCAACCCCCCACCCGCCGGCTCGGGGTAACCGCTAACAATTCATATATCGCCAAATTAAACGGCAGTGGACAGTTGTGTAACAAGTGTCGTTCGTCTACGACATATCGCGTCACATTAAATTTCATTATGTTAATTCATTTGACGGACCGAGCTGAGATTTCTTTCAGTCGCCACACTCCATTTGTCTTTCATCTTTGACACGTGGTGGCGAGTATTCCGAACATAACCAGATTTTTTTTTTTATAGTAAAAGTAGACTGCAGCATTAATTTCCGAAAAAAAAAAAAAAAGAAAAACTATCCGTGTTATTAATTACTTTTTTCACCTCTTCCACACTTGAAGGTGGAATATTTTACAATTGGCTGCAGTTTCACTCTGAATACGAGCGCTATCGCATTCCCGAATTTCTTAATAGATTGTTCTTTCATTATTTACCTGTGCCTGACTGGGGGGTGCATACGGTACTAGTTAAAATCCATCTCATCTCGGAGCGGTATGAGTATTATTGAAATAAATTCTTCGACCGCTTGTTTAAACGGCGCGGATTACTTTTACAATTTCATTCGGGGAAATAGTTGAAAGTCGTAGATTCGTCAGACTTTCAGTTTTTTTCCCCATTTATATGCAATATATTGTATTACAGTATATATGGAAAAACGGTTAAAATGTGACGTATTCATGTTAAAAAATTGCCGATGTATACGTAGTTTCTTGATCTATTAAAAACAAAATAAACAATGAACAGAGCGAAAAAAAGTTTTGATAATTTGTGGCTGATAAGGGCTACTTCCTCCCGATCGTACGATGACATGTACATATGTACGGTATAGAAAAACTCGGTTCTCTTTCCATTTTCGTTTTTTTTACGCTCTAGACATCGTATATGTACTGGCGTCGAAAGCACCTGTATTTTTGCGAAATAATAATTTTTATTTGAATTTTCGTGAATTACTAGAAGAAAAAAAAAGAAGTCAGAGAAAAAAGAGACGTTTATACTAAAGTCAGGCGGTCCGGGTTCCATTACTCATCGAATGACGTGAATCATCATTTCTCCAAGCAGAAACGCGCCACAAAATTATCCGTCTACGGGCAATGCAGCACGTGCATTTTGCCGTTCGAACATTTTTGTTTAAGAAGTGACTTCTCCGGCATGCGCAGGAGTGTGACACCGTCTAGAAATTTTCAGTTTCTCGAGTTTTTTTTTTTTTTTTTTTCGGGTAATTACAGTAACTTCTAACTTTCCGAAAGTTAAAAATGTCGAAAAGCCGGACTAGAGAAATCTGCAGGAAAGTGGCGTCAAAAGAGAATATGGTTGTCCAATACGCGGAGGAGAAAGAGTTTGCAAATAAGATCGTCAGGATGCTGGAAGTAAATGTCTTTTTTCCAACTAGATGCTACAAAAAGAGAATTACTTACCGATCTACCACCACATGTTTCAGGAAAGCCCAAATACGTTACTTACGCCTTTTCCAACTAGACCGCAGGGGTTATTATGTATCCCGATTTTTGAGACTTTAACTGCGACGCATTCCATAATCTCACAGACCAGCTTTATTAAAATTGGCAGGTTTGAAGTATATACATATTTGGGATTCTGTTAGCTCTTGAATTGTACGCAAGGATAATACGAACGCAAATTAAACTTGACGAGATTTACAAAATTCGAAATTCCAGTAAAAAAAAAAGAAACCAAACTGTAATTAGCTCACGACTAGTAGAGAATACGGATGGTTTTACATTACTCAGATAATTTAGCAGTTTCGGTATATCTGTTCACCTTAGAATGGGGGCTGCTAGTTTGCACGAAATAAGAACATATTTGACATTTAAACGCGACATTTAACTCGTCATAAAATGTGTACGAAACAGAATTCGTTACGTCCGTTTTTGAAGAGCGTATTTTCGAACTGACTAAGACAATAAGGGGAGAACAACTTTGATAATCGATCTGAAACAAATCGATTAACTCGCGAATTATCCGCATAACCGATTGTCATCATTATATCGGAATTTGGAATAAATCGCAATTAATAGCTGAATTTAGGGGAACATAACGGCGCACAGTGTTAAAAACGCAGAACATATCTAAATGAAAATTAATAATACCATATAAATTTTTAAAAGCCAAAACATACATGTGAACTATAAGAAACCATCAGTATCGAATTGAAAAAATATCGTCATGATTTTAAAAAAAGTCAAATGTAAACGCTAATTAATAGTTGACTTACAAAAAATATCTGCATGATCTTGAACAAATATATATATATATATATATATATATATATAAAACTTGGCGCTTCGGGACTCAGAAGTGGGAAAACCCCCTTCACCCGCAGGTCTAGTCTTCTATAATTCTTATAGAAGAGTAAACTTTTTCATTAGCTACGTCGTTCGACAAAATTTTTTCTTTACCTTTTTTCGTTACATATTTTGTTATATAAAATTGTGATATTCTTTTGAGACTAATTTCGTGACAGGACACTTTCCCTGATGACTGCTGGCGTAAAAATGGCATAGCCATTAATATAATATATATATATATTAATGGCTATGCCATTTTTACGCCAGCGGTCATCAGGAAAAGTGTCCTGTCAAGAAATTTGTCCCCAAAAAATGCCACAATTTAATGTAACGTTTGTTACATTTTAATTTTTACCGACTTCATATATACATATATATATATAAAGTCGGTCATTTTGGCCCCGCAAGGGGCTGTGTCCCTTGACCCCTCTTGCTTACATTTCTGTCTCTTTCTCTTCTATACTTGGTATATAATGATCAAAATTTACAACGTAATTCTAAATTGACCCATATGAATCTAATAACATAATCACAAAAATACTATAAAATATAACAAACGCTACATAAAATTGGGACATTTTTTAAAGACATTTTTCGATTTACATATAGGTAGCGCGGTAGTCTAGTGGTGAAGGTGCTTGGCTATTAAATCAAAGGGCCGGGTTCGACGTTCTGGATCCAAGCCGCTCCCGGATATACACCTAATCTGAAATTGAATTGTATACCAGAGAAATCGGGGAAAGTAAAAGCGGAGGACGGAATTGGCTCCCAATATTCTAATCAGATCCATTGGGCTTAGTACACTCTGTACACCTTAACTTTACAATCTCCGACTCCACATATACGTATATTTTATGAAAAATATGTTAAAAAGTCAGAACATGTAGAATGTGATTTTAAAAAATACGATGGTGGTAAAAAAAGTAATTATGAAACGATTGTAAAAAGACCAATGTGTAGAGTGTAAATTGTACGATAATGCCAGTTAAACAAATCGTGAAATTAAAGCTTAAAATAGGGGGTGATATCTAGTTCACTGATTTTACGGGAACATACGGTAGAACAATATAACAAGGAAAATTCGAAAACAGTCACTGTTTGTTGTTAAATTGCAAGGCTCTGAAAAAAAAAAAAATTAAAAAAAAGCTTTACCTCTTTCTTGATAATTTTAGTAGTCGGAGAATGTAGCACCGCAACCGGTGTGTATCCGAATCCGCCATTCACAGAAAGCGTCTTCTTCCCATTACAGAAAGATGCTTTCTCATCTGTCTGCTTCGGCATGCGCAAACTGGACCATTTGTGATGATCCTTCAGCGTACAATTGTCCTCGATCAGAAGATATGTCTTGCATCTACTATTGCCACTGCGCTGGCTGAGCACCAGACTGTCTCTTTTCTTGAAGTTGGCCGTTGTCCACTCAGCGCTTGATTCATCTTTCGAATTATCTGTCAGTCCTATGTTACTACCGGAGAGTAGCATATTCGTTCGAACGATGGTTCGAAATCATCGGAAACGTTTCGAGCCGTGTAAGCGCTAGTCTCTTTCCGTCGACTTTAACTTAATCAATGAGAAATTCCCAATCCGAAACATCAAATACATATACATATATATATATATATATATATATATGTGCGTATGTGTGCGTGTTTGTGTACTGCCTAGGCGTTAACAGACCGACAGCGGTTATGCCATCACTAATGAGGAGACTGCGACGAACCGAATCGTTTGTTGCGCCTTTTACGCGGCCGACGTTCTGATCGTTTTTCGCGGTCTTCGGTGATGATGCTGAAAAAGAGACGGCACAGCAGTAGCAGGCAAAGGACCAGAAGAATTAAAGAAAGGTATTTCAAGCAGCCGGGAAAAATAAACATAAAGGAATCGAGGGGGAACAGTGGGCGGGGGAAACGCAAAGACGAGCCGACAAAAACGGGAATCGCAGATTAACTGGTCGAGGATTTTCTTAATGGTTGACCACGCGAACTTTCGGCACGCACATCGCGTTTTGCTGCAATGTAGCTCTTTTCAACAATGCGTACGTTGGCTCGGAAGCGATAGCAGCGGTGCCCGCCGAATAAGGTACGAACGGTTCGTTGCTCGGCGCAAACTGCAGAGGTCGCTAGCGGCGGCATCGTAAAGGGTGATTTAGGCGACGAACGGCGGCTCGAAAGACGGAAAATAAGTGGAAATTTGTATAAACAAAATTTCGAGAATTTCAGGTGTCGGATAGGTGTGCGGGGATAGCTGACTAGCGACGAAATTGGCGTGTCTGGGAGCGGCGCGCGAACGTGGCAATCGTGAGGCGCAGAAGGCTTAAATGCACGGAATCCGTAGACACTGGCCCGCTGGAATGCGGCACTAATTAGTGATCGAAATCGGAATCGATCGATTGCGTTTGGGCTCCGTTCGGAGCGCCGAGCAGTCTAGAAAGTTCAGTTCGGGGCTGTGATGTTGCATCTCTGGCTCTGTGGCGGTGTCGGTTCCTATTAAAAGTCTTCTCGTTCGCGGATGTCTTTTCAATGTAGACAGGCGAGAATAATTCGACCTAAAAATATCGACTTTTATCTAAGGGGCAGAAACGCCCATTGCAGCGGACAATGCCTTTCGAAAAATATGCATATATACACATGCGCGCACACAGAATACTGCCGCTCGTAAATCAGAAATACGGAAAAAATGCTGATAACACTCTGGGGTATTATGTTTCAGCTGTTCTAACTGCGATGAGGAGAATATGGATGAAATATAAAATCTTAATAATTAGTGCCGTTCCGTTTGTACACTCGCTTACAATCGGACGTCCATTAGGCAAATAAACCAGTTCTGTAAATAGATCCTTTTTTAAAGCGAAAACTAAATAAACGAAAACCGTATGTGGTCGGTTCGAAGCGTTAACTGATCTCCGCTAATGATCAGGGATTTCGATCGAGAGATTTTCTCGATTTACCTGTTTTGCTTTCTCAGATCGATTTATTAATATTAGGCACGCTAGATGGCTTTCTAAATTGAAAGAACAACAAGTCATAAATAGAATAAATAACAATTAGCCAGAAGTAATCTCGTATCTAATAGATAATGTGCAAGGTACAAGTTATAGAAAGCATCAAAGGATGGGAGAACCGTATTAGTAAGACACCGGATAAGAATGAAATTATATAATAGGCAATGGAAATAACTGATCTGAATAAACAAATTATAAAACAATCAAAATGTAACAAAATAACGAAATAATATATAAAAACATGGAGTGTTTTGCTCCGAAACATATCGACGATTTTAACATTTTGAATATTACTTTTATTTATGTTAAATAGCACTACCGAAAATACAAGATAATTTAGATTACCAAAAAAATATTCATGTATAACACACTGAAGAGAACAATCGACAAAATTGAGAAATACTAATATTAACAGACTCGCTATCAGCAATGCATAACATATACAAATAATGTCACAAAAACAATACAGCATGTAATACATTAATATTCAAAAAAAAAAATACGAGAAATTATAATACAATATATGTAGATATACAAACAAGACAAAATCAGTTTAAAAAATCATCATTAACCGATATCGGTAGGAGATGTAACATTATAATAAAAAGAATATTCAAAGAAAAACAAGAACTGAAAAACGTCAAACTATCGATATAAAATACCAAAAACAAACAAAACTACAAAAGAGGTGAATAAACAATTTGTTCAGTAAACGATCAGAATCGGAACTAAACAGATAAAGAGAAATGCAAGTGACTGAACTGCGCGCGAGTTATCTATCTGTTCGGCGTTCTCGTCCGGCTACAATAATGACAAGTTTCGATTCTTCACCTATCAATTATTCGCTAGTTTCTAGCAATTATTTTGATTTGATTTATCTGTTTTGTTTTTATTTATTTTTTTCTCGTCATTATTACTGTTTACCGACTTATTGATTTCATATTTCAATTGATCTCCTCCTCTATCAATACTGAACTTTCGCTGGATAGGACAACTTTAACAAACGGGAATGATCCAGTCGGATCGTCGCTAAATCATTTTTGTGCCCTAAGAATTTTGACTTTTCTAAACCAATGAAAACGCTGATGCCATCGATAACAGGAATTTCTATAAATAACTTTAATATCAACAGTGCCCCCAATGATAATGTGAAAAATAATTAAAATAAAGATTACAACATTATGAATAATAACAATAATAATAATAATAATAATAATAATAATAATAATAATAATAATGATAATGGTAGTGATCAATTCTTATTATTTTTAACAATAAACTCACAAGTGTGATGCACAGCGAAAGTAGTAGAAGAGTAAAATTCAAATATAACGTAAAAATAAATACTAATTTATAATAAAATGTAAAATATAAAAGGAAAATATAGAAAAATAAAACAAGAAAAAATAAAATAAAATACAAACTATTTAAATATATAAATAAAACAAAATTAAAGTAAAAACAAATCTGTAAATAAAATTATCTTTATTAATCATAACATCTGAAAATAAGTTACAATTTATCTACAAATTGTTGGGTTCGTGTACTAACTTGGTATGTTTATAGTGTTGTTTTCTTTTCCCCAAAATTACTTATTTGTATTTTTATAAATAAATAAAACGATATATAAAATGCTCTATTATTAGCGCCAATGTTAACAAAACTTACAAAAAACACGTATAATATACATACTACAAATAGAACTATAATCAAAATTAAATTTATTGCACTTAATTTTTGAAACTCGTTTGCACATTCTAGTTGTAATAATAGTAATAACACTAAAAAGCAGTAATATTGATAGTTATAGTAGAGGAAATAACTGGCCTTTCCTACTCTCATTAGTGCCGTTGGGCTTAGTACCATTATGGAAATCTTAACTTCACAATCCATGATACCTTATCAAGGGTATGGGACTGCGTAACTTTTAATACTACAATAATAATGAATAAAGATTAAAATAATGATAATGATGGAAAAAAACATAGTAAAAATTATGGTAAACTAGACTAAAAGATACACATCTACGTGCATGTTTCATAAAGTATTAATTTTGACCGAATTATAGACATACCCTCGCTTACACATATATAAACATATAGGCATACGTATATAAATTTAAATTTATGTAGTAATAATAATAATAATAATCATAATAATAATGACATTAATAACAATACCAGTAACTAAATATTGGTAAATAAAGAAAATTGAATATTCGGGGCACTTCATCATTGAATCCATGAAAAAAAAATGAAGCCATTTTCATCATCTGCTCTTCTCCTACAAGCATTGTTATTCAAAAAAAGAATTGTATTTCAGTCAAATTTCCTTCTATCACTTCCGCAAACTCTTTTCTAGCATATCCTAATTTTTTCACACCGCATAATGTTAAAGCGTACATTTTTAACGGTGCATTATTCAGAATGGGCGTCATTCGTCCTTCTCCAAAGATAAAGTCTTGCAAGCAACCGAGTCACCCCAATCTTTATTGCTTTAACCAGCCCCCCTGATGGTATCAAAATTCCGACTGGTTCTGTTGCGCTCAGGTTACTCTACCCTCCCTGAATTTGTTGCGATATTCGATTTTCTGTTTCCCCCGGTGTTCCTTCACCTACGCAATGCCCTTAATATTTTTTTTTGGAGCAGCGTCGTGAGACACTCCCCTAGTTCTATTCGTTCACACAGCGTTTCTAACCTGTCTCAGAATACAGCGATCTTCAGCAGTTTTCCGTCTGTCGCAATTTCAAAGATACACATTGCGCCTACAATCGATCTTACTCCGAGTGAATTAAGTAAAAAGATGTTTTGAAAATATTTTCTTCCAAGAGCCTCTCAATTCAAAAGTTTGATCTCACACTCTTTTTCGTACGCTGACTAGATTTTTTTCTCTGTAAATAGTTTTCCTCTAGTCCTCTTTTAATTTTCTTTCTGTCCTAAATTTCTTCTATCTTTCACAAAACAGCTTTATAGATCCTTCTTTCCCTTTCCATCTAACCGAATTCAATTTCGTTCTAATGAAAGGGCTCCCAACAAATCCATCTTGCTTCCGCTTAACCCTATTTCAGAATTTTCCCTCAAATCTAATTGCTATCAGTCTTGTCCTCTTACTCCTAATTCTTCTATTTCGACTTCTGCTCTCTTAATTAAAAATATTTCTGCGACTATCGCGGGGATACTTTCTTCAAAAAACATCGTTTCTTCCTCATTCTTTTTTTGACTTTTATCTTGTTTCTCCTTCAATAATATATGTATATGCTCGTATATAGATATCTATGTATATATATATATATATATATATATATAAAGTCGGTCATTTTGTCCTCGGAAGGAGCTGTGCCCCTTGACCCCTCTTGCTTTCATTTCTGTCCCTTTCTCTTCTATGCTTTGTATAAAATTATCAAAATTTATAACGTAATTCTTACTGGCAACAACACACACAAAAAATAACATAACCACAAAAATCCTATTCTAACATTTAACTTCCGTTATATAAAATTAAGACATTTTTTCGTTACATTTTTCGTTACATATTTCATTACATAAAATTGTGACATTTTTTTAAAATAACAATAACAAAAATCCTACAATGTCTGGAACATGCTCTTTCCGCAATTAACATTTCAATTTCTCCTTCTAGATCTTCGTATTTACGGTTCGACCTTGTAATCTTTTTTTTTTTTGTTAATTTGTTCGTGTTAATCGATCTTGTTATCATCTCGGTATCTTTCCCGTTAGCCGCTTAATAAATCAAATATCTTTTCGATTCTTCTATCAAAAGACTAAACTTGTTTTAATGTTGTTCAGTCTCCCTTGTGTCCCTTCCATCCTCCTATCTTAAATTTGACCTATGATGTAAATCACCTCCTATTCGAATGCTCATCTATCTCCTCAGAACGCGCAGTCCTTTATTCTAATTTGCTTGGCCTTGGCCTCCCGACCCCTTACTGTGGCCACTACATTCTTGCTCCTCCTTCTCTTTCTGTTGTTCCTATATTGGCTATCTTTATTTCTTCTGTTTCTAATCGCTTCCTGATTTAACTTTCAAGTCCCTACGTTTCATTATTTGTTAGTCCTTTGTGCTGGGTAAATGTCCGGAGTTGACGCGCCCAAGAAAAAAAAAAAAAAAAAAAAAAAAAAATTGCCGCTAACTGAATGGGCGTAATAATCCCTACATTCTTATTTCACTATAAAAATCTAACGATTCTACTACTGTTCTTTTATTTATGACGGTGCCTCTTTACGTTCTAGATTAGATATAATCTAAAATTCTTGCCTTCATCTCCGTCTTGGGATTCTTAAGTCCGATCAAATATCAGAATTTCTCGCTGAATGTGATACACCACCCCTGTCTATTCGCAGATCTTATTTTTCGAGTTTCCTAGCTAAACGAGCTACATTCGCCTTATCTATTCCCATCTGGTGATTTATAAGAGCCGTTTCGCACCTAGAAAAATCCATATATTATCTCCCGTTTCTCTTCGTCTTGATCTTATTTTTCATTCAATATTTCTTTCATCTTTTTAAAGTATTCGTTATACTTTTGTTTTCAAAATTCTTTCCTCAAACCGTAATTAGGTATTGTGCAGTGCTATCAATTTCCTTTTTACATCTCTTGTGTAACCCCATTTTCACTAATAATTTGAGAGAGAGTCTTGCGGTGTTGAAACTTCTTTTACCACTTCAAACTTTAATTGTTCGAAATCGTTTCGTTTTCTTTCTTTTGATGTCGTATACATGAATGAAAATTAATATGACTATCCTACGATCTATTTTTCCCATTATTCGATTATTTCAGATTTTATCAGCGTCCTTCAGGCACTTCACTATTTTTGATCGTTTTTTCGTGATACTGATTATTTATTCATTGTCTTTCTTCTCTCCATTCGATTCATACTGGTTTGCAATCCTAGCCATTCGAGAATCTTTGGTAGCGTGGCGGATGCTGATTCTTTGGCTCGGATTGCTGCTCCCTTCCGCCTGGCTAAAAACAAAAAAAAAAAAAGCCTACCCTCCATCTTTTACTGCTGCGTAAAAGTTACTGTTTCAGATTTCAGATATTTCAGTTTCCTCCTTTTCTAATAATTATTCATTTCATCCGTCTGTTTAATTCATTCTTCCTTTTAATCCATGCTTCCTCTTATTTTCTTCGTTTCGTCGTTTTGCTGCTGTGCCCATTATTCGCTTGCCTCTTAAGCCGTACTATATTATCTTCTAGTTTTCGCTTTTCGTTGAATTTTTGCCCATATTATTATTATTTTTTTCCCATTCAAACGATACAGTCGTTTGTGACTCACAATCAGATCATCTTTCAGTATTTTCCTCTTTCTGTGGAACATACTGCTCTGGTATTCTCATTTTTGGAAGCTTGGGCGTCCTGCACTCGCTTTTTATACCCTGTCTTTTCCCTGGTATACTGATTACTTCCTATTACCAATGCCCGATCAGGTTAAATATAACCGACTCTTTTTCCCTCTTAACTGTTCTTCTAGTTGATGAGTTCTAAAAAAAGAAAAAGGACAATAAATGTATAATGCTGCTCCTAGCTGGAGTGCCTTCCTCCAAGAAATTATAAAACGAAAAAAAATGTAAAAGCGAAGAAGTAAGTTTTAATTTGGCAATATCATGGTGGTGGAAGAAAATTCATAAAAAATACATAAAAAAGTTAATAACCTACTTTGTGTTAAATAGATAATAGTAATATTACATTATAAATAAATAAAGAAGATAACGAGTGGTAATTAAAAGCCTAGCTTACATAATATGGAGCAAAAATTGTTCCTACATTATAAATAAATAAAGAAGATAAAAAAAGTGGTAATTAAAATCCTAGCTTATATAATATGGAGCATATATATATATATATATATATATATATATATATATATATATAAATATATGTGTGTGCGTGTGTGTGGGTATCGAATTGGATCCTCGGAAACGGCTCAAACGATTTTTTTGATAAAATTCACGATTTAGGGAGTTTTTAGAGATTTAGATAAATCCCGATTGGTCGAAATCTTATCGTCGAAGAGGTAATTCTACGAAGCAAGCGATTCTGAAGAGGAGGTGACCAATGTTTGTTTCAATGATAAAAACAAATTTAAAATTTGTAATCTATATCATATTTCTGAGGTAATTGTAAATGTCTAGTAAAAAAAATATAATTGCAAACTGACCATATACATATCACACTAGAGGTTAGAGAATGAAAGAGAAAAAAAGTACAAAACGTTAATCGAAAAATAATTGGGGTAAATATGAATCGATAATGAAAATCTGTAACGGTGAAACTTACTAAACAAGTTTTTTAATATTCATTTTTCTCGCGTTTTTACACCTGAAAACTAAATTGCCAAACACAAGAACAAGTCGGCTGGAAAAGGCGGATTTATTCCTACGCGCCAAAATATACATATCTGCTTTGCGAAGCAAGGTATATTTTTTATCCAACTGTGAAAATTAGTCGACACAATAAAAAAAAAAACCGGAGCCGTCCCTTCCACAGAGAAAGCGCGAGCTCATTTCGGCAATAAACACTTGTTGCTAAATTTTCAAAACGCCAAGAAAGTTCCAGCTGCTATAGAGCGCTCACCTCTTTTATTCTTCACCGAAGTAGTCGGTAATCAAAAATCAAAAAAAGAGGAACAGAATTCAAAATCAACACACCTGTGTCGAAAACTAAACACACCCTTACCGGCCGACAGCGCGTATTTTCGATCTTCTAAGAAAATTTTCAATCATGCACAGTGAGGATAAAAGATACAACAACTTTACGTGGGAGGCCTCCTCTTCCGACAATAAAATTGTACGATAAATTTTTGACATTGAGAATTTTTTGTTTTTTTTTCGCAAAAACACAAACTGGGATATCGCGAAAAACCGTTTCAACTTTAAATTGCTCTTAAATCGCGTGCTTCATTATCAAAGGTCCTATTGTCAATGTCCTGGTGAAAACATATAGAGCACCGTCCACGAACTTATTTGTACCCATTTCCAGCTCCCTCTCTCTCGCCAACATTATATTTAATTATTTAAATTGTTACATTTTCGCTCATTGTTTTTATTCACGAGTGAGATGAAATTATCATTTCAGATTTTATTATATACAAAATCCACACTTTTTGTTAAAGTAAATAAAATATAATAGTCCGCATTTAAATAAAACACCCGGCTTTCATACACTGCAGTAGGCTAAAATTCACGCTAATATTCGATAATAATAGCAAACTGCTCCTTCGTAAGGATTCTCCTGAAAATAAATAACGGAAAGGAACGTATTTTCGGATACCAAAGTGCTTGTTGTCTATTTGTTATGAAAGTACGTTTTTTTCTATTATTTATTCTATCGGAAATTTCGGCTTTCGTAGAACATTACTTTATTTCGGATATTCTTCTCTTTATTTTTTAACGGACACTTCTGCATTCTTCCGTTGACTGCAGTCTTTCGCTGTTCTTATTCACTCGATTTTTATCTGTAACCGCGGACACCGTGCGATACAACTAGGGCAAGTCACTTGATTGCCACTGGGTGCTCTAACGGCAGAGAAACCGAGGCAACGTGTGGAGCTCATCGCTTTTCGTGATACGTATCGCTGGCTTCTGTGTTTCAGCGGACTCATCATTGATATAGATATGGCTAAAGCAGGAGTTCAAAAAAAAAAAAATAAAAAAAAAAAGGGATTAACCGTAACTGTGTTAGTATATTAAATATCGTTAAGCGTCCAAGAATAGCATGCGGACCTCATCATCATTTTCGATGAACAGGCGAGAAAAACCCCATTGGGGGAATAAACTCGGTAGCAGGAAAACCATTTTCAGGATGCCGCTGGAAGCGTAGGAGTATAATTCTTGAACCCTCCCTGATCTCGGATACAATAAACACAAAAAGGAACAGCGTTAAGCTGTTTAAAATGTAGAAAATTCATTTGAGATATTTCGCTGGTCGTTTAAAAATTTTAACACCGAACTACGAGCGGATTGTAGCTCGAAAAATCCAGAACGATCCGAATTGAAGTGGACCCAAGGTAAACACACACACTAACCAGTAGTGGAGCCGGGCGAAAATTCAACAAAGAACCTATTCTGCGAGACTCTGTACATGCAGTAAAGAATCGATAGACGCACGACACGGACAAAAAGCCATTAATCAGTAATGTCAGCTGTAACAACCTTTTGCAGGTCGCTCGAGATACTCTGGTCGTTAAAGGAAAGGGTGTATCAGGGGAAGAGACGTAACCCGCGAAAGTAAATAGAGCACATTCTTCATTCGAATAATGAAAGAAGAGTAAAGAGTTGAATGTGTCTAATTTAGAACTAACTGTAAAATGCAGTGCGTCGAAAAATGATAAGAAATGCTGATTGCTGAGTCGTATTAAGGATTTTTAAATCCGTTTGAAATGAAAAAAAGAATATTCTAAAAACCGGCACGGAAAGCACAAAACTGAAATTATCCTCCGCTATGGTCGTTAAATAATCCGTGTATCTAAATCTGTCGGAATAATTGCTTCGATTCGAGTCTTGCGGAAAACAGAACGTTCGTAAAGTTGAACTTAAAAAAAGGAAGTGTTCTACAACAATAACTAAGAAAAAAGTAGTTAAAAAAAAGCGAGGCTTTTTTAAAAAAACGTTGATTTTTTAATGTTTAATTTCTTATCATTCGTTTTTGACCAGAGTGAAAGAGAGAATTTTAACTAATAAAGATGTTTTCGGTAGGCAACTTTTAGCCGTTTCTGGAATTAATCGTATTTTTTTTTTTTTCAATAATCCGAATTTGCTCTTTTTCTGTCAATCATTATTCACTACGGATTAAATTAACGACCCCTCCCTTCTGCTAAATTAAGTGAAAAATATAAATATAAAATCTCGATCATTCGAACCTTGCTGTGAGCACTCATCTCTCGGAACTTTCAAATAATAGTCGTCTATAGTTCTTAAAAAAGAGCTAGTTTCACAATTGGCTGTTCTAATTTTACCAACCTTGGAAATAAATAGGTCACAAAACAAACGCGATAAAACAGTTCTTCGACTAACATAATTTCTCTCTCATTAACTCTGAACCGGCGGCGCGATGGGTTCTTCAGCTATTTTAGTAAAAACCATGCTCAGCTTTTATTTTATTGTAAGGGTTCGTCAACATGGACATTGTCTCAAGAATAAAGAAAAAGTTAGGCAAGAGAGACTCACAGATCCTTACACTACACGATCATCAGAGATAGCCTACAAAAAAGAATCAAGAGCTTTTATTAACAGAAGGAGAAGGAAGGCAGAGAATGAACAAGCGCGGTATTGATTGGGAATAGCGATTTTTAAAAGGAAGGAATAGAAGGAAACTCGCGTTCAGTTGAAAGTGATGAACAACCGAACATTATATGATCGGGATCACAAATAAATTGGGTGTTTGCAATGGATAGTAAGGGGAAGGCGCGAGAGAATAAATAGCGAGGAAGAGAGCAAACTACGTCCGACACGCGGGCGGTAAATCGCAAAGAGATTGGAGCGGCGCACTGAAGAAAAGTCAAAAGACCAGAGGGGAAGCGAGATCGGGGAAGGTTGAATGGACAAGAAAAAAGAATCCGGGTTGGCGAATGGGTAGACGTAGAAATTAAACGATAGTTTGGAATGAGCAGCTGCAGGCAGAAGAGTAATATTGGATGCTGAGAAAACAGGCAGAAGAAGAAGATAATTGATCGAATCAGGCTAACTCACTTCCCTCGATTCCGGCATGACTAGGAATCCAAAAGAAATCAGTTCGAATTAAGGTGAGAAACAATGAATCAAGAAGCGAATGACGTAGTTGGCAGAGTGAGATCGAAAAGGCGATGCGATAGCCTGCAGCACGCTTTGGGCATTCGACAGGATAAGGATATTGCGAGAGATAGAAGAGGGGATCTGATAAAAAGAAGGGCACGCAGAATATAGCAGAAGATTCAGCATGAAAGATTGAACAAAAGGAGGGAAGTTTAAAGAATTCGACGTAATTTAGAAAACGACAGAAACAACACCATTGGGTCGTCCTTTCATCAGTGAAGATCAAAAAATGGTTTTAGGAAAAGAATAAGCTTTGTAGAAATTCTAATCTAACAACATGATGACGAATAGGTTTTGAGGGAATAGCATTGTCAACGACGTTTAATCCCCCCCCCCAGTCATCTTTATTCCAGCTTTATTCACATCCGCATTCCGAACATTTTAATTTCATTTCTTCTTATGTTTCTCCAAATTTGACTTGCGTAATTTCCCTTCCCCGGCAATTATTATTTCTCTCCTCTTCTTTTTATCATAGGCGGCGGCAACTGAAACACCCAGTCGTCTCCTGGTTGTCAGCTTACAGTAACAATGACACAATCTTAGAGAATTTTATTCTTTAAAATTAATCCAATGAGACTGTTCTCCTACTCGTATTAGCTTCGTTGATCCTTGTCTCATCTAATCTCGGCCTCAGTTGTTTATGCCGTATTTTGGATTGTACCTTTGAAAGTGACCACATTGCCACCGTCACTTTTTCAAACGAAGTTACTTTTGTTCTCCATTCTTTAATTCTGTTCGTATTCTAAAATGGGTTCCTTCTAAAGTCGATTGGCCTAATTTTCGTTCTCTTGTTGATTCCTCACTCTCTTCAACCCTCTTACAGGTTTGAATTCGTTTTCCCAATATGATTTCCGTGTCGAATATATTTCATTTTTCTTAAGTCCGTCTTTCAGCTTGTAAAAGAGCTGAATTCCCTTTCTTTCCGTGTAACGAAGTCAGGATTATAAGGATGCTTTTGACTTCAACAAGTTATGCACATGGCCGATCTGTAGTCTGACTATCAACAAATTTCTGATTCATAAGTCAATTCTGAGGTCATATTTATTTTAAAACACGCTTAAAAATATACATATGTGTGTGGTAGCGCGGTAACCTATTGGTTAAGGCACTTGGCTACTAAATCAGAGGACACGGATTCGAGACTTGTCTCGTTCCAGATCCAAATCGCTCCCAGGTTTACCCAGCCTAAAATAATTAGGTACCAGAGAAATCTGGGAAAGTAAAGGCGCGGATCCCAAGTCTACTCTCATTCGTGACATTATGAAAAGTTTAATTCCACAATAATCCCCGACCCTCTGCTAAGGGTATGGGACTCACTTTAATTTTTACTTATGCGTGTATGTGTATACACGCGCAATTAAATATAGTTCTTGTAATTTCACTCGTTTGCAATTTAAGGTATAATTAGACATCATAAAAGCTTAAGGTTTGAGTTCTGGGCTTCTGATTTTTCAGGGTTCGGTAGCGGCAAAAATATATAGAATTTCAAATTAAAATAACAGATAATTTAACGAATTACGAATAATTTAATTTTAGGCCATAAAAAAGCCCCTTATAATATGTAATTTATCTAGCGCCTATTTACCACTTTTCGAAGAATTCTTACCGACTCTAATAATGCGATTGTATGACACCTCTTACAAAAATAACGAATACTAATTAAGAAGTACGTGCTACTGTGAAAGTACGTCTAGTTTGAGTAGCATGAAAATGTCTCCCTACTTTATAATACCTATCCCCCCCCACACACACACACACACACACATATGTTGATATTGTTAATAAGCGAAGAAATGTTTAAAAGTTATGTACGTCCATAAATAAATAATCATACCGACTTAATATCTGATCTTGCCCCAACAGAGGTAAGGAAAAAAATGTGAAATTAAAGTATTAAGTGTCCGAGCGGATGATAACTTATTTCGACAATTTTTTACCAAAAATCGAAAATATTATAAAAATCAAATAACAACTTCAATTCTTGGAACCGATCTCATTCTACGCGACGCCAAGTATTCTTGTTAAAAAGAAACATTCAACCTGGCCTACATTTATAAAGATCATTTTTGTCGTGATTATTAGTAGAAACGGCCGTGGATATCACACTCATATTATGCATACTTACAATTTTAGTGACAAGCTGTCCCCCAGCTAGCATGTGGATGCTCCGTTATTATTAACCTGTCGAAAATACAGACAACATCGTACAGACCCAGATGTGTCATTCTTGCCATGTATAGAACTTGAGAATTTTTAATTGAAGCTGAAATGATTGATGAAAGCCATATATCTAAGACCAATTTTTTTCCCCTACTTTCTGAAATACAGTCGAAAATTGGTTTTTCTAGATCGCGAAATTAAAAATGTCGAAAAATTCTATATAGAAAAACGGTGCAAAAAACAAAAGAAAAGAAAAAAAAAAAGAATTAATGTCCCGCGGGAGTTTTTCCAGTCGGATTCAGTTAATATTTTCGGAATCACGAATACACTGCGGCACTCGTGAGCTTTCTAGGGAGCGAGCTTAAGGAATTCCCATACAGCCGAATTCTTCAAAGGTCAATGAAAACTGTTTGACAACAACAGCTCGCTGTGCGCCTGTTAAATGCTGTCGAAGTTTTATACGTGTAGTATTTTCAATATTTACCATCGTAGGATATTCACGTATAAACGCAGAATCGGAATCCAGGCGTACCAAATTACCAGTACGTCGATATGAAATATTGCTTTTCGATATTAAACTTGCTCGTATTTGTTTGCGTTCAAAATCAACGCGACACGCTTTTTAATCAAATAACGGCAACTTTAGAACGAATTCAATTACGACATTCGCGCGGCCGTTAAATGTTATTTTTCGTTCATCGTCATTGGTATAGGATTTTAGACTCATCCGCAGACTACAATACTTCGTCCTATGTGTAGAATTTTTGCTCAAAGTAATATTGGAAGCACATAGTTAGATCGACTTGGTCGTAATTGCATACAGGCGGATATTCAATCCTCGTTTCATTTCTTTCATAAATTTCGTTTTTTTTTTTTGCGGTACCCATGGTTTCACTGATATGGTGTGGCTTCAGGATGCCAGTCTGCCTGATTATAGAATGACCATATGGTTCGCTCGCTCCCCCTTCTTCGTCGCCACCCGTTATTATTCTTATGTTTTCAGTGCATTGTGGACTCGCAGCGTAGTGACCATAGTGCTTAAGTACCACTACGTTACAGCTCTCCAAAAGTCATCGCTAAGAAGAGCGTATCATTTTTCTACTCTGTCCACTTTATTCAATTTCTCGCGTCATTCCAATTGTTGTTCTGAAGTAGAGTAAATCTTACCGCCTTCCTTTCCTTTTTCCACCCTATAATCCTTACACTGAAGCCTCTCTTCAAACTGTTATTCTTTTTACTTTTTCTCTGCTGGATTATCGCCTCCGCCTTTCTAATATTACATCCGTTTAAGTTTACTTATATCCTCTCGCGATTTTACTACTTCCTGTTTTCTTTTTTTGAATAAGTGTAAAAGAAACAAAAAGGACTTCTTCTTATAGTTGCGTCATTTTACGAAACATATTTTAAGACGGGCAAAGTTTACTAGACAAAAAAAAACAATCGAAAAAATTTCCCTCTACCATTTTTTTAATTAATCGATTTATCTACATAAGCGAGTCGGAAATAACCGGATAAATTACAGGTCGTTTGCCCGTGCTACCTTATCGAGAGACACATTCGGTATTTTTCGATTTTGACGCGAACAATTTTTTCCGTTTTTTATTTATTTCATTGGGCTTGTCAAACGATTAGTCATCAACAGAGAAAGCGCAAAAAGAAAAAGGAAATTATTCAAAAAAAAAAAAAAAGAAAAAAAAAAAGAAAGGAAATGACAAGAACTGACGAAAGGATGGGAAAGGAGTATAAATATGTAAAACTGGTGGTCTGTAAAAAAATAAAACCACGAACAAAATATGAAAGAACTACTAAAGCTTGTACGTCTTTACTAGAGCTATTTTCGATACTTCGCGACAGACTGTACAAAAATTCGAGGCGTAGTAGAGGGAAGATACGAAATCTCCATCGAGCAATAAAATGGGACTGTATTTTTTACCGCTGAATGTAAAACACAACATACGTTTAAAAAACAAATCGTATAAATTGTTTTGGACCCCCACCCCACTCTTTATTCAATTCCTGGCTCCGCCCTTGTTGATATATGTAATCATTGTGATTTAACTAAAAGTTTAATTACGCTAAAAAAGTAGTACGATATCGATTTTCATGTTGATTTTAAATTTACGATTACGGAAAAATATCGAAATTAAAAATAATTTCATAGATGAAATGATATAGAATCACATTAGCTGTTGTTCTAGGCGGAAAAATATATTGGTTTGGTGAAACCAGCGCGACTGCAGAAATATAATTACAAATAATTATATTTTTCAATCTGCATTCTCTTTATACATACACACAGACATATATATATATATATGTTTATTCAGATATACTAGCTTAGTGTGTTTTTACTTTTAGCTGATGATAGATTGGACCCGAAAACGTTACTTAGGGGATTGTTATTGGCCCGCAGCCAGAATCGACATTTGTGAAAGTTCGGTGCATTGATGGCCCAGAAAGCATGATAGTTATGATCCTTGAAATAACTTTTTTTATAATAAAAAAAGTTTAATAATACATCAACTTTACAAATATTACGTTTATTCTCAGGTAATTCCACAGTTTATTATAACTACTAAATTCTTTGTTTTTAAAAATAAAAACCGAAAAAATTACAAATTTATCATATATCTATAGAATAAATATAGTACACAAAAATGGATTTTAAAATTTCTCGTAATATTTTGTTAATAATTTTACTACGTAAAAATCTTTTCTTTTTTTTCCCCGTTTATTTTGTAAATATTTCGGAAATTTTTTTGGGAGCGTTTGTTATCATGACCTCCCTCCTTGACTTTGGGTCTGCATCGTTACACGCTTTTCTCGATTATTTGCTGCATTTATAATTTTATACTTTGTAATGTGTACATTACATAGTAAAAAAAAAATAAATAAAATAAATAATGTAAAAATTGTAAAATACAAAAATTAATTATAACGTGTAGAGAGAATGAATGTGTAAATAAATGAGAGCCGGTTGCTGGCTGGGGGTTGTCGCTTCGAGAGTGATTCCGCCTTTAACGGATGCGCGCAATTATCGATGGGCAAAAAACGGATCTTCTTCAGCGGAGAGAGGGATCGTTCGAAGGAAAAATGGAAAAATCCGGAAGTATGTAGTATTGATTGAGTCTTCGGTCAGTCTTCGTCAAATGTTGGTCAAGTTTTCATCCATCAACTATTCATCAATTCGCGAAACAGGCCAACCTTTCTTATAAAATAATCAATCCGTTAACCGAAACAATTTCAAATGAAGGAAGTCCTATAGTAACCCGGTCGTTCTGAGCTTTTTCGTTGTAATTAATAACATTTTAGTCAGCCTTAAAGGATTTCACTGTCGATAATCCCCTCCCTCCCTATTTATCAAGAATTCAAGCTGAACCTTCAAGCCCGTCTGTTAACAAAAGATCAACGACCATCTAGCAACCGCAGCAGAATAATACGTACAATTTTTATCTATTTTCGTTAATCGTCGTCACTATTTTCGTATATATATATACATTTTTATAAATGTGTTTTCAGCGATCGGCTGTTTAAACCCAAATATATTATTTAAAACAAAACATAAAAATTAAAATTCAAACACAAATTAAATGCACGAGTGTCGAGGGATCTCGTGGTTGACATCTCTGAGGGCTATTAAAACAAGTAAATCATTTCATTTGGTATCCTTAGTACGGATAAAATATAACTCCATTATACCGTTTCAACTTATTTTAATAGTTTATTATCATTATTATTATTATTATTGCTATTGTCCTCTTCTCCGCTTTTCACAAACAACAACAATAATAATAATAATAGGGAGCACGTGGACAACTTGGCCATTTCATAATTCAAGAACTCTGAACAAATCGGGAGACTTTAATGTACTAGAAGACTTCATGTAGACTTCTTATGTATTATTCGATGAAATCCGTATCGTCTCAATTTCAATAATTCATACGAATAATAAAAATTAATATTACCTATCCAATTAAGCTCATCGCACTATAATATGAATGTAATTATTTTATAATTCTATTATATAAATGTGTATATTATTTTTACAATATTTTACTTAAAATCGCTAAAATTATTAAATTTAATTAATAGTTATTCCATATTACAATTACAAATTGTGTTCCTATTATTTCTTACAAAATGCAATATTAATAATTACACCTTAAACAATTCTCTGATTCTACCGTATTATATTTATATAAGCAAACTTTAATTATTTTTTTTTTTTTACACCACCCCAGTACGTTGACCAATATTGGCGTTGCTATCGTTTATTATTAATTTATTTTTATTTTGTATAAGGCCTTCTAATTTATACAGTACACCCCGAATTAAGTTTTAACAGCATTTCGATAGTCACACTTGTAATAGTTTACCATCTATATATTTAAATTATTCTTAAGGCTTATTACTTATCCCCGCTGAAGCGATGACATCATTGATACCCCTACCCTACACCATTCACGTCGGTCAGGTGAGGAGAGCCTACTTATACTATTTCTAATCAACAGCTCTGATATATATACCCTATCGTTAGTTATAATTTAGTGCATCTCGACACCAAGTTTTTAATCTTCTTTGTGGATTTCCTAGAAGATATTTGTAGTGCATGCTAGACACACGTTGATGTTATCATTAATTAACAGCTTCTTGAAGAATTTTCTGTACTGCATAGCGACGAAGATCGTTGTGCAGCGTGCTATTCGAAACGATGTAAAGAGCTCCAACTATTCTATGGAGGATTTTAGACTGCAATTATTGAATTTTTTTTGATATTACTTCTGGCTGACGACCCACATAAACTTCTATACCGTACTTCCATACAGGAACTATAACCGTTAGGTATATGAGGCGTTTGCAGGAAAGCCTCACAGCGGATCGTGAACTAATAATATTTTTTAATGTAGCCATTCTTATAAAGATCTTTTTCCTCGCGCGTGTTATGTAAGGCGCCGGTCCATGATCAATCCTAAGTACTTAATGCTTTGAACTTGAGGTAAAGGATGATCATTTAACTTAACAGGTGGGCATGTGTTCTTATTTAACGTGAAAGTTATTTGCTGGCTTTTTGTGTGATTTTCCACTTTTTTGCCCATATAGAGATTTTATTTTGGTGTTCTTGTATGAGCGCAGACGCGTATACTTGGTTTTCATGTGTAGCCAAAATACAAGTTTTTAGTTTAAATAGGAGGCCATCGTGCCACACTCTATCAAATGCTTGCTCCACGTCCAGGAGAACCGCATTACAATACTGCTTCCTTTCGAATGTCGCCGATAATATACGATCTGCTATTCGGTGAATCTGCTGAATCGTAGAGTGTTTAGCACGGAATCCAAACTGGATGGTTCGGAATTAATTTATTGTTTGTTACCGATCTCAATATGCGAGATCCTGTAGTAACATTTCGAATATCTAAGGATAGAGCGCTCAGCAAACTTATGGACCTGTAAGAAGAGGGCTTGGCTAATTTTTTATTGAGTTTAGGTATCATCAGAATAATAGATTCTTTCCATGCATCAGGATAATATCGAGTTATATACATATGTATATATATATATATATATATATATATATATATAGGTTAACATGAAAATACCTTTAGGTGGTAACCTTCTTACTATTTCACCTGTTGTTTCATCTTTGCCAGGAGCTTTTCTTAGCCGTAACTGGGCAATCTTCCTTGTAATTATATGTCTTGTGGGTGGTGTTAATTGTGTCGGCGCCTTTAATTGAACTATGCGACTGTTATCATAATCGTTAAGTCGTTGTATAAATAAAGGGTATTTTAAAAATTCATTATTGAAATGTTTTTAAAGCTTTCACAGTAATTATTAATCATTTTAAATAATTTTCAGACAGACTGTGTTAAATGTATTATTTTAACACGCTACCTCGGAAATTATTTAAAATGAAAAATTTATTAATTTTATTTTTAATGACATTAAAGCAGTTATTGTAAAATTTTATAATTACTACCGAGATAATTACTCACAAATATTTCGTATAACGTGCATTTCATGCGTTATATTTAATGTTGAATTTCTAAATTTCTCGTTAAATATCGCGCGAAATTTGTTTCTGTGTCGCGTTAATTAAAAATCCAATAAAAAGCTTTTATATTATAATTGCGATGCTATAATATGTGTTCCGTTTGTTGTGTTTTTACAGCTGTGACCAGTGCAGTATCACCATTACGCGTTATTACTTAAATATTTTCAGGTGTGAAACTATACGTCTATATTCTTGAAAAGACAATATATGCTATAAGGCTCTAATTGCAGTATACTCGGAACTGTACTACCGGGTGTTTACTTTTATAATTACCAACCTTCGTATATGTAAAACTGTTTTGTTAAAATATGCCTTTTTGTTTATTCAACTATTATTAAATCCGAATTGATATAAGAAATTCGACTAGAGTTCATTTAAGCTTAGACTGTCGAACGTTTTTGAGTGATACAAAGTGTTAATAAACCGCGAGTCTTTATGTAATTTTACCCCCCCCCCCTCCTTATTGTAGTATAATATAAGTTACCAGTTGAAGAGAATTAATTTCTAATGAAAACTGATTTTCATGAATTGTTTCATCCAATATAAAATTTTGTTCAAGTTCACAATACACGCGCATTCTTCACTGACGTTCGAAGGATATCGATCTATAAGAATTAAACTGCTTAACCGACTTTTGGTGCCTACTGTTATTACGTTTTTTTTTTTTGTATTTTCCGTTGTTCCCAAAATTATAGCCGGTCTTTTAAATATTTTTTTTTTTTAAATTTTCCAATTGCATTTTTTAGAAATCCGTTTATTATATTGCCCAAACTAATAGTCACGTGGTTTTTAAATTTTTAATAATACCCGTTACTTCATTAAGGGCATTCTTCAATTATTTAAAATTTTAGGATCTGTTTTTCTCTCTCTCTCTCTCTCTCTCTCTCTCAACTGTATATATTTTACGAAATATAACTTTTACGAAAAGTTCATTTAAATGAGGGGGGAGGGGGGGGGAAGTTGAAATTTTTATATTACCAACTTTCGTACTAATTATATATACATATATGAAAATATTGCACATAAAAGAAATATTATTAAAATTTATTCATTACGGTTGGCTGGAAATAATCCTCTGCAATCTAAACAAATGTACACGCCTGTTCTTAGTCGGCGTTATTAAAAAAAATAATCGCAGGAGCATATTGGTGATTTGTTACTTTTTTTTTTTGGATATGGGCTGTTAAAATTATTCAGAAAATTTCCACCTTTGCAATGTAACACATTAATGAAAAATACTCGGAAAGCTTTAATTTGTGTTTTATATTTTCTACGGAGTTTTCTATTAATATCGGACAATAAGTACAAGTACAACTCTCCGATTCGTTTTATTTTAGGTTACGTTTATTAGCTTAAAATATTTTTGGTGAAGTCCCATTTCGCCTAATTCCCATTTCGCCTAATTCCCATTTCGCCTAAATTTAGGGTCGGGTTACTCAGGTAATAAAAAAAAGGTCAGACAAACATACGAATGATTTCGTGTTGGCAACAGCGCGTCATCATTATCGAATTTTAAGCAGACTAAACGCATCATTTTTTTTTCTATTTGATTCCACTGTGTTAAGGTTTTTTTTTCTTTCCGAAATACAACAAAAAGGTTTATATGAAAATCAGAAGTGAAAAAATACCGCTAAAAATGTTTGATGTAAATATACGCGAAACGACCACTCCGATTAATATTTGCGAGTTATTTTATTGGATGTCCAGGGCTGTATAAATCCCACCCGCCTTATCAGTCAGTATATAAAAGCCTTATTGATATTTAGTGTGACATGAACATTGAGGTTCGGAGTTGCAGAAAAAATAATAAAATTATAATTAGGTGTAGTTTCGAAGTGGTCGCGTTTATGTAAGAAAAAAGGAATAAAAATCGAATAGAATTAACAATAATGTCATGACATCGAATGATTATTACAGCGGTAATTTTATTATTGATTATTAAAATTACAATTATAAGTACATACAAAAAGTAAATGTTACAATTAGGAAAACATAAATAAAGCTTCATTTAGTTCACCCTGCCTTTTTGCCTTTTCTAGGCTTTTTATCAAAATAACTTCTTCCGGCTCAACGTAGCTCGGTACGCATTTCAAACGCCTATACTGTCAGCAAGTGCTCTATTTCCGCTTCTCGGCCACGCGCAACGAAACTAGTTCGCTACCCCTGCGTAGCGGTCAGATCCTTCGATTTTTTAACCGAGAATGCGTCTTTGACAAACAATGCCGCGTTTGTCCGCTGCCGAGACCTTCCGAGAAATTGAATGATTATTACCAAAATTTTAATAATTTCAAAGATCGTAAGAAATGCCAAATCCATCTCAATATGCGGAAAATCACCTCATACTGACTGTTTTACGCTATGAGGTCATAATTTGTTCTGGGTTGAGTGTTATGTGTATCAACGTTCTGAAGGAAACTATTCTTCTATCTTGAATATTTAAATTTTCGCTTGTGAATAAAACAAAAATTTAAAGTCAGGCTAATATATGTAGTAATGGATATATCATTTATAAAAACAAATCGAGCAGGTAAATAATATATATATATCTAATATTTGTATATTGAACTATTTATTGCAATTTACACTTTAATTGAAATGGTATTCAATTAGATTTTGACAACAGAGAATAAAAAAAATTATCATCCATTAAAAAATTATTTTCGTTTAATTGCTATAAATTTTTATTTTGTACGTCAAAAGTGTATGATAAAATATATTTGGTTAATTGAATAGCGTCTTTTTATATTCTCTTTCTTTTTCCTTTTTGTAATGTTAAATCGTAATCTTTTGGCAATTTATTGAATGAAGCATTTTAAATAGTAAGATAGAAGGTTTTTTTCCTTTGCCTTTTTTTGGATTTGCCGAAAAATCTGGCAGACTTAACAGATTATAAAAGAAAGAAGAAAAATATTATAATCTAATTCGATTGGACACTGGGAAAATAGAAGAAACAAGAGTAAGGAGGACAGTGCCCCTTTATTCCAATCTTCTGCGCTTTGGCCTCCCCACTCCTTACAGTGCCAAAGCCATTCTTGCTTTCTCCTCTCTCAATATAGTTCCTTTGTTAGCTTTCTTTATCTCCTCAATTTTTAATCTTTTCCTTATATAATGTACAGTTCTCTGCTTTGGCTAAGTTCTATTGTTGACGTTCCCAAAAAATTGAAAAAAAAAATTTTTTTTTTACTTTGTCAGAGACTCTAAAAACAACATTTTTTGCGTTTTATTTATTTTTTTCATTCTAATTATTGAAATTACTTGAAAAACATCGTCAGTATAATAAACGTGACTAATTTGAAGAGGAATTGTTCAAAATCCAACAGCAACCATTTAGGCTTCTGAAGAAGTTATTTATACCTTAAAATTCGATTTTAGAAGTATTTTTAACAACATACGCTAAGTTTTACCGTTACATCTTGTAGAATGGGGAAAAAAATCATGACTGTATCTTCTAAAATTTTTTTTATACCTTGCGACACATCTAAAAATGTAATAACCCCTTATTACAACCAATTTTTCGCCAATTTTTTAATAAATTGTCCTTATTTTCACTGCTTTCTACAACTAAAAATCTATTGTTAAAGATTATCAAACATAACAAATATACTCGAGGGATAGATATAAGAATATTTAAAATATACATTTTTTTGATATGGTGCTTTTAAATCTATGCTCATTTATTAATCCCATAAAAGCCATGAACTGACCCCATATAACAGGATCTTCACCTTGTTTATTCCTTGCTTACTCCTCTTTTTCTGCTGTACACAGAGTTTAATAGTAAATCTAGTAATTTTTCTCGTCCTAATATCCAAATTTTGAAAAATCTCTTGTAATCGTATACGTTAATTTTTAAATTCTTTCGATTTGCAAATTCACTTTTTTTGAATTAAAGAAAAATGAAATTAGGTTCAGAAACTTTTGTTAAAAAAAAAGAAACAACTGTTTTCCTAATTTTAACATTTACTTTTTGTATGTACTTATAATTGTAATTTTAATAATCAATAATAAAATTACCGCTGTAACAATCATTCGATGTCATGTCGTTATTGTTAATTCTATTCGATTTTTATTCCTTTTTTCTTACATAAACGCGACCACTTCGAAACTACACCTAATTATATTTTAGCTTTTTTATTATTTTTTCTGCAACTCCAAACCTTAATGTTCATGTCACACTAAATATCAATAAGGCTTTTATATACTGACTGATAAGGCGGGTGGGATTTATACAGCCCTGGACATCCAATAAAATAACTCGCAAATATTAATCGGAGTGGTCGTTTCGCGTATATTTACATCAAACATTTTTAGCGGTATTTTTTCACTTCTGATTTTCATATAAACCTATTTGTTGTATTTCGGAAAGAAAAAAAAACCTTAACACAGTGGAATCAAATAGAAAAAAAAATGATGCGTTTAGTCTGCTTAAAATTCGATAATGATGACGCGCTGTTGCCAACACGAAATCATTCGTATGTTTGTCTGACCTTTTTTTTATTACCTGAGTAACCCGACCCTAAATTTAGGCGAAATGGGAATTAGACGAATTGGGAATTAGGCGAAATAGTACCAGACCATATTTTTTAAGTCGCGCGCGTAATTTCTGTAAACGCACGTACATGTACCCCCCCCCCCCCCCCACACACACACACATATATTAATTACAACGCAATTCTTAGGCTACCCCCCATTCGAAAAAATGCCCCAGAAAAATGTCCCAATTTTATGTAACGCTAAATGTCCCAAAAAAATGTCCCAATTTTATATAACGTTTGTTATATTTTGTAGGATTTTTGTTATTGTTATTTAAAAAATGTCACAATTTTATGTAATGAAATATGTAACGAAAAATGTAACGAAAAAATGTCTTAATTTTATATAACGGAAGTTAAATGTTAGAATAGGATTTTTGTGGTTATGTTATTTTTTGTGTGTGTTGATGCCAGTAAGAATTACGTTGTAAATTTTAATAATTTTATACAAAGTATAGAAGAGAAAGAGACAGAAATGAAAGCAAGAAGGGTCAAGGGGCACAGCCCCTTGCGAGGCTAAAATGGCCGAGTTTATATATATATATATATATATATATATATAAATAAAAGAAAAAAATGGAATCATTGAAAGAAATGATAAAATAAAGATTGTTTCGGTAAAGCCAAACTATCTAATTGGTGCCGTAATTTTGTTGTCCAAGATACGAGTATAACGGAAAAATAGACGGTGAAATATATTGTTCGAAATGGTCGCTCTAGCGAACATAAAAACGCTTTAAAAATGCTGAATGGGGGCTAAAAGTGCTCTTATTTTTGGAAAAATATACACATCAAAAAAAAAAAAAAAAAAAAAAAAAAACAAAAGAAAATTACAGATAAATAGATTGGTGGAACGTTCATACCTGTTTTTCGATATCGTCCTCTGCGAAATCCTTCACATAACACGAATTGACACAGTGCAAGATTTTACCGCTGTCAATTTGTCCAGCGTTCTCGTTACTCCAGGCAGTGGCGATATTGGTCATAATCCCGATAATGGACGATATTCATCGGCGCGAACTCGTACGAAAAAACAACTAGCCGGTAAGAACGTTTATAAATTTAATTGCTCTGTCGGAACACCGCGAGACTTTAAATTTCGGCAAAGGCGACGAATTGAAGCGACCCCCGGGAGTCGAATAGAAAAACGAACCCGGATCCGATTGAGTTTATCTGATTCCGAGTCCGATTGCGGAAGAAATGATCCAGAGAACACGTTTGCAATACTCGCAATAATAACTGCGGCGCGTAACTGCGTTCTGTGCCAGTGTGATAATGAGAAAATAAGGTTAACCACAGCGGTGCAAGCCTTTAAACTGTTCCGACCTTGATACACATTTCTTTCTCTGTTTCTCTTTTATTTTTTATTTTTTATTTATTACAGTAGTTTCTTGGCATTTTTTCTTTTCCTTTTCCCGCTTCCTTTGTCAAGCAAATAACTGACTAATTCAGAAATATTGTGTAGACAGCTTCGTAATACGGCACACCTCCTGCTACCGCATGAACCAGCACTGCGAACAACTTACTATCGTTCTGCACACGAACACGCAACTTTTCCGCCGTTTCCCTGCAGTACCGAAGTTCTTTCACTTTCATCCTGGTCTCGCCGCCATCCCAGGTCAACTATTCTAAGGCTGGATGCAGTCTAACTCACGTCCACCAGCACTTATAGAGCTCAATTTTATTATTCCCTTTACCATGGACTACTACTGAAAGTAGCTAACACGGCCACCAATCTTTTCGATTTCTTCCTTTCACCACTGTAGTTTTCTGTTATAATAGCAACCATTTCAAGGTATAACCTTCATCTTAGTGAACGCCTTAATGAGACTAGAATTTCCATCGAAATTCCAGCATCCTTTCTGATCTCTTTCATTACTGTGTAGTGTTTCATGAAGCCGTTCTTAGAACTCTACAATTTTCTTTCGGGTACATTTAAAAAAAAAGGCAAAAATTGTCGGTGCAAATTAATTTTAATGTGCCACGTGGTTCATTGTATCTATTTTTCCGTACACATAAAATGAAAATGTTTTAAACATTGAATGGGCGGTTTCAAAAATCTGTTTTAACCATATACATATATCAAGTTTGTTTTTTTTCTTCTTTACGATAAATATTCGCAGCGCGCTCAAAATTGACGACAGGAATTTATATAAACTAGTGTTCGCCCATTAGTAGAAATTCGACCATAATTAGTAATAAAAATTTGAGGGAAACATATAATATGAATTTGCAGATTCCAATTTTTTTTTTTTTTTCTACTCATATACATATTCGTTCATTGCATATATCTGAGAACATACACTTTTATATGTACTTACAATACAAAACAGCTCAGTACCATCATCACAATTGAATAAAAAATAAATTCAATAAAATAACAGTAAATCACAATCTAAAAAAAACTCATTTATTGATATTAAATGACGACACCTTAAGACTTAGTACACTGCAAAAAGCCAATAATGATGATTATTAAGAAAAATTAAAACGTTTTAATAATAAGAACAGATTTACTGGCTACAATAGCGATTTATTTTTTCATTTTTTGTATTCATTTTTTATTTAAATAAGACAAAAAAAAAAAGCTGTTATTTACCGATAAAACTAAAGATCGTCAATAGCTACTAACAAAAAAAATAAAATAAAATCGGTTAATAAACAAAGGAGAAAAATGTACTGAACTGTTTTTGCCTATTTATATATAGATATATTGTACATATATCTATATATGTATATATATATATACTCGGCTGTTTTGGCCTTGCAAGGGGCTCTCGACCACTCTTGCTTAAATGTCTGTCTCTTTCTCTTCTGTATTTTGTATGAAATGATCAAAATTTATAATGAAATTATTTAAGCCGGCCCCCATTAGATTTTATAACGAAAAAATTACTCAAATTTATATGTGTAATAATAAAAAAAAAATACAACCAATAATTTATACCGTAAATTTTATTAATCTACTGAAACAACTTAACATACTACAACACATAGAAATAATACTTTTTTTGCATTTCCCCATGGTATTATTAAATTAGCAATATAGTGTTTTCATATGCTTAAACTTATGGTGGCACTTCTTATTCAGCAACCTGCATGATAGTAAGAAGTGTATTCATTATGCTTCCAAAAACGAAATCCGCCACCGAGTGCTAAACATGAATTGCGGAAACGAAACTGAGATGACGAACTATGTAATAGCGAAGAACTTGCCACATTTATAGATGATACGCTTTTTAGTTCGATAATGACAGATATAGAAAAGTTTGAAGCGTTAAAATATAACAAACGTTACATAACATTTTTGTGGGGTCGTTTTTTCTAATGGGAGCTGGCCTAAGAATTGCGTTGTAATTAATTGGTTGAATTTTTTTTTTATTACACATATAAATTTGAGTAATTTTTTCGTTATAAAATCTAATGGGGCCGGCCTAAATAATTTCGTTATAAATTTTGATCATTTCATACAAAATACAGAAGAGAAAGAGACAGACATTTAAGCGAGAGGGGTCAAAGGTTACAGCCCCTTGCGAGGCCAAAATGGCCGAGTATATCTTATCTTATCTTATATACTTATATATATATATATATATAAAAATCTCGTGTCACAATTGTTTGGTCGAAGTAATCTCCGAAACTACTCAATCGATCTTAATGAAATTTTCACACTGTTTGTGATTTGGTTCAGCTTAAAAGATAGGATAGTTTTTATCTCGATTAATGACCTGAATATTTTTTTATTGAAAATTAAATGGTTCATTGAGTTGGAAAGTTGTAATTAGTTATAATGAAATTTGCACACTAGGGGTATTTTGGGCCAATAAATCGATCTGTCAAGGTCTAATCCATGGCAAAAATTCGGTTTCGCAAGTTTTAAACGGGTTTTAATGTTTTCAGCATGATACGAATCAGGGTTGGTGGCGCGATCTTTCGACGGCGATCTAATATATAGATAATTTGTTCTGCCTTTAGTATTACTTTTTGCATAACTGCGCGAGCAAATAGTAAATAACGAAACAAACTAAATGAATAAGATATTTAGCTAGATACGAAATGGAAATTACAAACGAAGTTATCTTCTATATATATATATAAATGAATGTATATAGACTCAGAAACTATCCATCCGAGTTGTAGGGTCATGAGGAACAATATAGGCTATTTAAAATTACAAAATGAGATTTTTCCTAAGTTTTATTTTTAATTATTTAAATTTTGCTGGCTATGTAAAATGTTTTACTTTGTATTTTTTATATTTACCATGATTTTATTCTAATTGTGCTTTATATTATCATTTTGTATGTTATAATTTAACTTTCGTATTTTCTTTACTTGAACGAAACACCACTGCCTAAGCAACTACATAACATTAGCTTGCTATACGTATCTTCTATTTTATGTTGGTTTGCGCTTAATTTCAACTCTCCAAAACTCTTTACCAATAATTTTTAAATTTTGACGCAACGTTCCATTCTCAATCCTGTGTGTTTTTCGATTGGCTAAAACGTTTTTATCTTTATTAGTAAACATCAGTTTGACTGTATTGAATGGATTAGTATAATATTAATTCAACGTATAACAACTGAGCCACAGCAACGCGTGGCCGGATCTGCTTATACATGTGTGTGTATATATTGATAGTAATCAGGGTTTGTGGCGCTATCTTTAATATAATACGCGACGAAAGAAAATGAAATATACTCGGCTGTCATCTTGCATTAAAATTTAATTTAATTTTGTGGCCAGAGATTTTGAAAGATATAGTCTGCGGTTTCTAACTTCAAATACGTAACGTTCATTTTTTTTTACGAACTCTAATACATCTTTTTGTTTGTGTTATTTATAAAACTTAATAAACATTTTGGATAAATACTTCTATTTTAAACGTGTACAACCGTTGATAAATGAATATAATTTTTCACGGATTTCTCACGTAGATTTATATTGAGCTACATAATTAGCATTGGCGCCGGGCATTTTTTTAGCAATAATCTCAGACTCAACAGATTAGTGTTAAACGTCATTTTAGAGTAATTAAATCTTCGATCAAAATTCGTATCAAACGGCAACTTTGCATAATTCGATTACTTCGTATAAAAGTTCGTATAATCCATCGCCTTACGAAAAAAAATCATCGATGAAATTTGTATTAAATGGCCTCCGCACTAGGAATGTAATAATTCGATAAGCAGAGTTAATCCATCTAATGCGGATAACCTAGCTGGATAAGGAAAAAGTTGAAAATAACAAGCTTTTTTAGGGATGGTTGTTGAATTTTACATAAAAACTAGCGTAATTAATAAGTTTATCGAACAATGAAACAGGTAAATATTTGCAGATTTGCCATCTCATTAAACTTTTTCTTCGCGGAAAACTATTTCAAGCATCATAATTATTATATCTTCTAAAGTGTGTTGACCCCTCCCGAATGTTAATTCCGACTACGGTTCTAACCTATATTGTTTGAACGCCGCTCCTCCACCGCGCTACCTTACCGCATATGTGATATTTACAAACGTTTATAGCTTTGGCTAGAAGAAGGATGAAAATTAAGAATAAAAAATAATTAACTTGAAAAATGATGTAACGTAAATAAATCAATAAAACTATAAAATTATTAAAATTCTTTAATCTAAACAGAAAAAAAAAAACAAACAATATAAAGCAGTGATCAGTCAGCATTCAGTATCACTACTTTAAGGCACTTTCTTGCGTTTAGCACAGTGCACTTTTAGTTCAGTTACACCAGTTCGTGACCGATGCAGCACGGCTCGCCTACACGGTGTAAACTTGACGCAACAAGTTTTTCTTTCCCCCTGCATATTAAGCTTATTCATTTTTGTTGGTTTTTGGTACATTTAGAAAGAAAGAAAGAAAGAAAAAATATATTTATGCAAATTACGATACAACATAACGTTAGCAGTGCAAGTTGAACTAGCGTATCGACGAATTGTTTTACCGCACGATGCAACATAAAAAACGATTATAGGTTATTACAATTAAAAATTTAGCAATAGTGTCATTGTAGGAAAAAATTTAAATGAGTAGTTGGGAATAAAGTCTGCTTAAGGAATAAGGATTCAGGTACAACAAGTGAGGAACAGGACTGTGAGTGAATAAATAAAGAAATGATATAATATATACTGGTAAAAGATTATAGAAGATTATGCTTTAGACACCTGTGCTTATATTTTGAATACATAAATTGGAGTTGCCTGAAATCGTAATTCCCGATGTGGTTAATAAGTGGATTACTGTGGGTCGAGCAATTTTCAAAAAATTTTTTTGCCGAAGAAAGTACATAATTACGAAGATATGGTAGTTCGGGGACATTATGCATCATTCGAATTCTGGTACATTTATGTGACAGTATGTGCGCGGGCGCAACAAACTGCATCGCACTTAAGAGGCTAAGGCTTAACATTAGCGTGTATAATATCGAGGCTGTATGTAAGAAAATAAAATTACTAATTTTGTTTTTGAAACATATTAAATATATTCTTAATTTAGTCAAAAACGATAACGTTAGGAGCAAAAAGAAATACCCAGCGTGATCATTACGGATTGCAACATATCTTTCTCAATATTACGATTAAAAAAGTGGGAAAATTCGATGAGTATTTTAATTTTTCATCAAAATGATTTATTTTTTTAGTTTTTTAGTTCAGCGCAGAATCATTTTATTGTTATTAATTTACTCCTCCTACATAATAAACTGCACTTACCAGGGTCCCCTCTCCCCACGAAATGTCAGCGAAATAATAACTGCTTGAATTAAATGGACCGAAATTCAGAATAAATTTATTTCGTTTCAATTTTCGACAAAAGAAAAGAAAACTCAAATTTTTTCGAATTCTATGGAAACGACTATTTTTTATTTGTTTTTATTGTTGTGTTCAAATATTGCACATGCAGTAATTGACTACAAGGCTTTTTAGTGTACTATTTATAAATAAATATATTTCATGATAACATACACACACACACGCACATATATATATATATATATATATATATATATATTATATATGTATATAAATATTTCAGTAACCCCTCCCGAAATTTTGGTCTAGATACGGCTTTGGCGCTTACTCTATTTTCTCATGTCGAGTTCATGAATGGAATGTTTCTTTTTTAAACGACCCACAAATTCATTTTAGTTTATGAAACTAGAAAAATTACCATTGCACTTCTATTTTTTTTTTTTACATAATCAGTAATATATATATTTATTTTTTAAATTATTCAGTTTTTTTTTTTTTTTTTTTTTTGCTTGAACAATATATATTTCATTTGGCCAGCAGGCTAACGTTCATATCAGACTGAATGCACGAAAACAAAACAAAGTAAAAAAGATAAGAAAACATTTTTTTTGTTTTTGTCCAACAGTTTAAACACTACTTATACTACTAGATAGTAAGTATAAAGGAGGAAACTTCATCCTGCAATATGGCCGCAACTGCAGAGCTGTGCCCGCAATGCTGAGATAAAATTTAAAGAAACAGAAAGAAAAAGAAAATACAAATTAGCATTGATCACATCCCGCAATATGGCCCTGGTTAATACTAGATATCAGTCTTTATAGTACAACTGAACTAAAAGTAAATTATACCAAGTGCAAAAATGAACAGCGAACAAAATTTGTATTATAGTCTTACTAAAAAAAAAAACAAAAAAACAACTAAATACGATCTAATTAATATTATACAAATGTGTAGGTAAATTGATTTTCCAAACAGACCGGTACATCATTAATGGAATTTGGACCGGTAATCGCTGTTTTTTTATTTTGTTTTTTTTTTAATCTATTTTTATGGACGGTTTTTAACTTTTAGGATCATTACGTATTGACAAAAGTATCGAAATAAACGCACCAGGCAGGGCGGGTAGTCTCAATAAGGACCATTTTTATAAATCGAATGAATTAAAAGAAATAGAAAAAAAAAAATCTACTTCGATGTTTTTTAAATATAAATTAACACAGGTAAATAATAGCGTTGAAAAATTCGATAAAGCGATTAATAATCTATTTTAATATAATAAATGGCGCGCCCAAGAAAACAGGTCATTTAGAAAATAATGAACGTTAATAACATTCATCGCTTCATGATAGTACGAACTGCTTTCGAATAATAAATTGCGGTAGGGGCAAAAAACAATAAGGTAAAGTAGGAAAAAAACAATTAATACTTCCCTCTCGGTAAAAAAGTTCCCGTTAATATTTCTTATGTTTTGTCGCGATTTTAAAACAAAAAGTTTTTTTCCAATTTTTCAGCTTTTATCACGCCCGAGTCTTGTGTTTGCAGAAATAATTTTCATTCGGTCACCATACACAGGCGCCGCAGGATTTTTCCCCAAGCAAGACTGAAAAAGACACTTTGACTACGGCAAACACTTCACTATTGCATTAAAACCGAAAATTAGTTTTATAAAGAAATTATTTAAAAAAAAACAACAAAAAAACAGCGGATTTTCTTCAAATTTTTCTGATACCGGAAAACCATTTTTATTTTTCACAGTTTTTTCATTAACTTTTTTTTTTTTTTTTCCGTCACTAGCTCGAATTATGTTTGATTATTATCAATACACAACTGGTTTTTTTTCTCGTTGCCCTACAGCACTTTCCTACTTGATGAAACTTTCTATGTTGGGACAAGTGCTGCAACTTACAGCCGGTATTAAACTATTTGTGTAGTTAAGTAATTAACGTTGAAACGAATGTTTTGAAATTCAAAAATAACGTACATTAATATATACACATATATATATATATTGAAAAACATTTCCGATCGTAGAAAAGCACAATAATCCGATTATCGTGTAGCAATAAACAAATGGGAATTTTGCAAAAAGTGATCTTAAAAATCGTTTATCAGTCTGATAAAGTTTACGAAATATAATACGTTTTCTATTAACCTAATAACGAAATATTCCAGGGTAAAATATTGAGAATTTAAATCGCACATGAATTGATTTAAAATTTTTGGTAATGAATTTTCTGTTTGTGACAGAATTTCAATAAAAATCGAACGATTCGTTAAAATACTCTTTTTACAAAAACAAGAGATTGAGAAACGCGTAGCTTTTTTTAAATTTTAAATTCTCTTACAAGTTCATTTTTCGGAAAATTAAAATGCAAACGAAGAAATAAATCAGTTTAAATTAACGCCTTTATATATTAAATTCCTAATTAAAGTGTTCTGTAAATAGGCGAAATGTGAAAAATATACATTATTTAGATGTTCATATGGTAAGGATTTTCAAACCGAATTATTGTAAGTCAACAATGGCTTGAAAATAAATGATTGCGCTACAAATTTTCAGCTGTTATTCACCGAAAAAGATAATTAAAATACCAGTTTCGTACACTCTTCTTAGTATTCTATCAATACTGATGTAATTATTAGATGTCTAAATGTATCTCGATTTCAATATTTATTCGCTTATTTTAATAAATTTCAAAGCACTTTTTGGTATACACACATTTTTTGGAAATTTAACATTTTATTTCATTATAACTATAAAAATTAAACTTATATATAATACGAGTTGTCAGCCTCGTCCGAGCAGAACAATTTATTTCGTATCTTTCGCATTATAATAATATAGTTGGTACACAATTACCGGTATTTCCAGAAAAAAAATTTTAATTAAAATCATTGAAGAATTAAGGATAAGGTCAGATTTTCAGCTCTTTACAGAAAGTTATCTTTGTTATTTTCGAACACAAATCATTAGCACTCCTCTTAAAAGAGAGAACTTTTTATATCCCTCATAAATCTAAATAATGATCGTTTCGATAAAGTTGTAAAATACTTGTAAAAAACGTCGAATAATACGCAGCATTTACCTAGTGGGGTGAGTGGGTGGGGTTGGGGGGGTATTGGCGACATTAAAGTAACATTATAAAATCAAAGTACATGGGGCTGCTTACTGCATTTCGAACATTAATTATTGTTATTTGTTTGGAATGCGGAGGTTAGATGAAAACCTGTATATGAGTAAATAATTCTCTTGGTTTTCCAAAATTAGTCATATCGTTCCTAGAAATAAAATAGCGACCAAGCGCGTGTATCCGGCAAAATTTAAGAACTTCACTTTAATCGAGAATACTCGGATGTTTCGCTTGAAGTATGCTCAAATTTGTCGATAAAATTGCGAAACATTAAAATTTCCGAAGGGTTCTGTAGGTTTCAACATTGTCAGGAAAAATAAACTGCGCTAAAAATTATAGTGGAAATTTCCGTTTCGTATCCACCAATCAACCGGTTAGTTTTGCAGGTGTTTCGAAAGAAATTTCGTTACATATTTAAGTTACTAAATTGAGTACGTCGGTATTTTTAATCCAGGAAAAAGTGGTTTTAAAATCAACCGGTAATTTAATTAAAAATATCTATTAGCCAAAGTTAATATTTTCATGCATGAAGCGGGTTAGGCGGCGCATTATACATACATATACATATACATATACATATATATATACATATATATATATATATATATATATATATATATATATATATATATATATATATATATATATATATATATACATATAAAAGTTTACATTTTTATAATCAACAATAAGCTTTTAATATCAGTTTAAAAAAACGCGCGTTCTTTTCTTTGTGCAATGTTGTAAAAATTACGTACCAGAGACAATTTGTGATCTTTCTCGAAATCGATTGATTTTCATCAATAGATTACAAGGGAACTTCAAACAATGATATAAAAAAATAAATTCATTCAGCGTACACCGGGAATAATGGGGTTGTTAAAATCCGTTAAATAGCGAATGGTATCATCGTATTAAAAGTTTTTAAATTGATTTTAAAACGATTTTAGCGAGATAAAATATTTTCTCAAATTATATTTCTTTTCCGACCGATTTTTTTCGGTAATTAGATATCATTATTATACAGTATAAGAGAAGAAAAAAACAGACGAAGCAAGCAAAAGCGTTAATAAAACAAGCGCATAAGCAAATAAAAGTTGTATTTACTTGAGCAACTTTTTCGCCCATGTTTGGTGTATGCAGGGCTCCTTGAAAAAATTTCGCTGATCCGTTGTCTTGAAACGAGTACTACGAAATTACCAGCCGGATATTAGACATTAATGTAATATAACAGGACAAATTAATAGAAACGCTAGAGGTTGATTACGGTAAACATGTTTAAAACATCGGATAACGTACAGATCGATAATGTAGTTATTTGGATGAAATAAAATAATCAAAATAAAACCTGTGTTACGTAAACGAATAAAGAGAGTTATATATTCGCGCCTAATACTCAAACAAACACGAGAATTGACCTGTATGTGTGATTTGTAAATTAACGTATTAAAATAGTACTTGCATACCTATAAAGTATCATTTATTTTTTTATTGTACTAACAAAAGTAATATCTACGTAAAAATTATATCGATCGTTTCTGTGATAGCCAAAGGTGAAAAAGGAGAAAAAAGAGAAACAGGTTCTTTGAAAAGTGCGGTGCATGTGATTTATATAATCTATATAGTTGATACTGCAAGTTTTTTAATGGCCCGTCGTAAGTGTATTTTATTTTATTTTATTTTTTTAGGGTGGGGGTGGGGGTGGGGGGGGTGTAAAATATAGAAGTTTTTATATTTTATTAATTCATACGTTTGCAACATATGTGTAAAAGAAATCGGTGTATGTAATACAAAATACAAGTGTTATTTAAAAAGGTTTTTGAGCTTATCGTAAATTAAGCGAAATATATCTAACAATGTGAAACATATTAAAGTCGTTTGTTGAAAGTACAAATTATATGATTCCTCCCTTCTCCCACCAATTCGTTGTAGTAATAATACAAAATTACCCCAAATCTTGTAAGAGCAGGTAAAACAAGTTACGAGCTCTACTTGACTTAATTCCGAGACATTGATTAAATATTAAATTTTAAATTGCTTAAGAGAACTTTCGTTATCCTTCGAAAAAATTAAATTTTAAATTTATACGTTATTACACGGAAAATGGCTACTGGAGCCTTTTGCACCAGTCCCACAGCTAGTCTTAATTGTGAATCCGAACAGCTGCCCCTATATTTCAGAAGGAAGATCCTAACGGCTAATTTTCTGACTTCCACTGTTGTCAATCCAAACCTTCCGATTAATGAGCTCTTTTTCAACTCCCAGCAACAGAAGCTGCTCTATGTGTTCCTAATTTTGCAACTAGCATAAAAAAAAATAAGTTCGAATTTCGTTTTCCTCAAATTAGAAAATTTATTCTTAATCCTTCCCTTTCTCCAGTGTACAGTAACCCTCCTCCTTGGCTTTCCCTAACCCCAGATATCAATCTTAATTTAATCCATCAACCCAAATCTATATATCCCGACTACATCCTTCATCAACACATTACTTTCGAAACTGTCAAATACGCTGACTACATCTTCTGCTTTACGGATGGCCAAAATCTACTGGCCATGTTGGATCAGCCTTTTTTTTTTATCCCCCCTACCATCCATCGCTTCTTGATTGCGAAATCTTACTCTGTATTTTCGGCTAAATCTTTCCCTATCTTCAAGTGTCTTGAGTTCCTCTCCCCCGCTTCACCTCTTTCTAAATACCTCATCCTTACCGATTCACTCAGTGTTCTAATGCTCCTCTACAACTGTTACACAGATAATGCAATTGTATACAACGTATTTTTCCCTTTCACGATCCCCTTATTCGATCCTAAATTTCTATACCTTTCATGTGGATCGCCAGCCATATTGGCTTCCCTGGTAACGAGGCCATCGACCGAGCTGCTAGGGAGCCCTGCTTCCATCCATATCCTCGTACTTCTCTTCTACCATCGATATGAAATCCTTCTTGAAATCCCTTATAAAATTAAATCCTGGGAACAAGTACGGAGTTCTAGTCAACAAAAGAACTTTTTCCTTGTTAAACCTGATTCTCTATCTCAGATCCCCTTCCATTCCGTTCAAGGATGAAAAATATTATTCTTAGCAGACTTAGGATTTCCCACTCCCGCTTGACCCATTCGTATCCCTTACAACGCACCGAACCCCTTTTTATCCCTTTTGCCAAAGAACACAGCTTTCCATTCCCCATTTATTAACATCTTGTCATTCCCTTAGAGCACTTAGAGCCCAGCATGACTTCCCCCTTTCTTTACCTCAATTCCAAGCTGATTCTCTCTGTTATATCCGCAGTGCATTCCAATTCCTTCATTTAACCTCCCAAGTTCTATTTAGTATCCGTTCCGTGCCTCACGCGCGTGTGGCTCGTTTGAGCAGTCGGAGCCTGTACCTTCTAATGTAATAATAATAATAATAATAATAATAATAATAATAATAATAATAATAATAATAATAATAATAATAATAATAATAATAATAATAATAATAATAATAATAATAATAATAATAATAATAATAATAATAATAATAATAATAATAATAATAATAATATGGGAGAAGGAAGAAACATTTAATAGAAGAGCACCGTGGATAAAAAAAGAACTAGCTAGAACGGAGGGAATAAAAGAAATGAGTTGCTTAAATATTACAGAAGCAGACATAAGGAATGTTATTCATCAAACACATAACTGGAAGGCACCTGGCCCCGACGGGATACATAATTATTGGTTAAAGAACTTTACCATCCTACATAAAATATATGCGAAGCTATTTAATGAATTTGTGGAAAACCCTAAGAATGTACCTGAATTTTTATTAACAGGTATAACATACATGATACCAAAAAGCGAACAATTAGAAGAGCCAGATAAATATAGACCCATTACATGCTTATGTACATTATACAAAATATTCACAGCTTGTATAGCAAAGAAAATATATAAACACTGTATGGAGAATAATATATTAGCGGAGGAACAGAAAGGATGCCGAAAAAAAACGTATGGGTGCAAAGAACAACTAATAATAGATGAAACAGTAATGATGCAAGCCTTGAGAAATAATCGTAATATCCATACAGCGTATATTGATTACCAAAAAGCATATGATTCAGTTCCCCACAGCTGGTTACTCCAAGTGTTGCATATATACAAGGTAGATTGCAAAACAATTAAAATATTAGAAAGTATGATGACACAATGGAAAACTACCTTAATTACTAAAACAAAAGAAGAAATACATACTGAAATAAATGTAAAAATCAGAAGAGGCATTTATCAAGGTGATAGTTTGAGCCCATTGTGGTTTTGTTTGGCTTTGAATCCATTATCCACTATACTTAATTCAACGAAGTACGGATACAAGATAAAAAGCGAAAAAGCTACAAACTACAATTTAACACATTTGTGTTATATGGATGATATTAAATTATACTCCGGAAACAAAAATGGCATAAATAATTTATTAAAATTAACAGAAAATTTTTCTAGAGATATTAAAATGAAATTTGGGATTGACAAATGTAGAATACAAAATGTATACAAAGGAAAAATAGGAGAGCAGGAAGGGTTCATAACAAGGAAAGAGGAGTACATAAAATCAATGAATGAAGAAGACTTATATAAGTACCTAGGAATAATGCAAAGCAAACGAATTGACCACAAAATCATGAAAGAACAGCTGATTACAAATTATATTAATAGAATAAAGAAACTAATAAAAACACAATTAAAAAGTAAATTCTTATTTCAAGCTATCAATACATATGCAGTTCCGATTTTAACATACTCCTTCGGGGTGATACGATGGAGTAAAACTGATATTGATGGAATTGATATTATGACGCGCAAGTGCCTAACAAAAGCAAGGATGCATCATCCGAAAGCGGCTATCGAAAGGCTGTACATTAAAAGAAGTGAAGGAGGAAGAGGATTAATACACTTGGAGAATTTACTAAATAGTCAAATAGAGAAGATGAGGCACTACTTCAATCACAGATGTGCGGAATCAGATTTACATGCTGCAATAAAACAATCGGATAAGAGCTACACCCCGCTTAATTTAAATAGTGCTAGTTTTATCAACAACCGAACAGACTTACAAGAAACATGGAGTACAAAAGCACTTCATGGAAAATTCCCACAAGAATTAAAAGAAAAAAATGCGGATAAATATTTATCAAACAAATGGCTGATACGTGGTGAATTATTTCCAGAAACAGAGGGGTTTTTAGCAGCAATCCAAGATCAAGCCATAACAACAAGAAATTACAGAAGATATATTATTAAAGACCCTAATATCTCGGATAAGTGCAGGAAATGCGGAAAAGAAAGTGAAACAATTAAGCATATTTTAAGCGGATGTGAACAGTTAGCAGCGCGATTTTATATAAAAAGACATAATGATGTAGCTGCTATAGTTCACCAAGAAATCGGAGTTAAATACGGCTTAATTAAATCTAAGCAACCATATTACAAATATGTACCGGAAAAAATTTTAGAGAATGACCATCATAAATTATACTGGGATAGAACTGTGCTGGCGGATAAAACAGTGGAATATAATAGGCCGGATATTATATTAATTGATAAAAAGAAGAAATCAAGTGTATTAATAGATATCGCTGTCCCAGATAGTAGAAATATAAGTAAAGTTTTCGAGGATAAAGTCAATAAATATTAAAAACTTAGGGAACAATTGAAGCATATGTTGAAGGTCAATACAGTTAGAATAATACCGCTAGTTGTTGGAAATAATGGCATAATACCGAATAGCTTAGTTAAGAACATAAGTAACCTAGGACTGGCGCCATATATAGTAGATATGATACAAAAATCAATTCTATTAAACGCCGCTACAAATGTAAGGACCTTCCTTAACCATCAAAATGGAGAAAATTTATAATGCTTGCTAGACATATTAGCCGTATTATAAAGCAAACCAGCAAAGGCTGTGATTCCTTGGATAATAATAATAATAATAATAATAATAATAAAAATGAAAAAGCTCACAAAATAGTTTAATGATTTTACTTTAATCCCGGTTTTGAAAAGCGCTTTCTTTTCCTACCCTTAAAAACTTACACTTACATAGGAATGTATAACCAGATATTATTTAGTGAATCAATTTAATAGAAAATATTTGATATTTCATTAAGTAGAAATATTTGATATTTCATTAAGTAGACTTTACGAACAACGCGTATACGCCGCGATTCAATTGTGTTTTTGTTTGTTTTTAATTTTTTCCCAATAAATAAAACAAATTATATATAGTTCTTGGAAATAAATATGTTTTTTTTTTTTTTTTGTATAAAATTACCGACAAATTCTGCGAAGAACGCAACACCAATATTACGACTTTCATCTTTATTTTAAGTAAAATCAGATGAAAATTAAATCTTTTCCGAAAATAAAAAGGCCACGAAGTTTTATCATTAACATTTAAAATTATTTTTTAAAAAAACGTCATACGAGAAATATCATTAAAATTATTATCTTAACATTTTATACTAATCAAAGACGTAAATGTATTTTAAGTGCAATTTTTTTACAGCGCCATCTACATTTTCAGTTAGTAAATAATAGTTCGCAGGAAAAACCTTTACTTTCTTTCGCTAAAATTTCTCTGATATCGCATTTGAGGAAAAAGCGTGCGTGAGTAGTAGCGTTACCAATTTAAAAAAAAAAACAGAGGCACCAGTTTTAAAAACTGTTTTTTTTTGTTTTTTTTTGTTTTTTTTTTGTTTTGTTTTTTTTTTGTTTTTTTTTGCTTTAGACACAAATTTCACTCATCGTCTTAAAAACTGTTTACTTCTTTATATTTTAGGTAACGAAGGTTTTTTTTTTTTTTTAAAAAGAATCCTAGTTAAATCAAGTTTTCCAGTTCCGTATCAAAATGTATCTTTAAATTTTGTTACATGCGTGTGTCGTATATTTTGCATAATTTTATTTTATCCGAAAATGCTATTAAAAATGTATGTGAAAGTAAAAAAATACCGAATACGCATAATATAAAAGGTGTTTATTTTCGTTTGCAAAAGTTAAATTTACAATTAAATTATAAATTGTCCAATTATAACAATTGTTCTGCAATTACATCAATAAGTGAACATGACACTAAATGTTAACTGTGCATCAATTTCTTAAACAATCGCACAATAAATTGGAGACGCGGAATTTATCGCAGTACGTTAATTTCTTTTGATTTTTGCATGTGCCCATTCGTTTACTCCTTTTCATGCGATCGAAACTTAACGGCTTGTAAATATAACATTTAAAACTTTATTCTTTACCTTCAGTTCCCTTTAATGATACATTAAAAGTGATTTACAAAATTGACACGTTTATGAACAGCTCTGTTTTAGTCCTACAGTGTATATACCTTAATATACCTTAATATACCTTAATATACCTTAATATACCTTAATATACCAGATTTTTGTAATTCGTCTATTTTTTATTTCAGCGAAATAGTCAACTTCTTAGACATTTAGCTGGCGTAAAGGAGGAGCAACGTTAATAAATGTAATGTTATACCTCAAAAGTTTATAATATTTTAGTGATTAATAGCAAACACAAAGGAGGAGAGATCGGAAAAAGAAATGAGAAATGCAATTGAAAGGAAAGAAGATTTAAGGACGTAAAAGCGCAAGAAATAACGAAAAAAACAAACATATTCGCTAACCAAAACTAAACGATATAATATGCACAAGCGAAAACCAAACACAAAAACATCGTTAAAACATCATGTACGTTACACCTGCATCTATGGCGCAACTTTATTTCTAGCAACGCAATTATATTTATTTTTTATTTATTTTTTTCGAGCGATTGTCCTTGCCGACAAACCCATTTATAACAGGGAAAACAAAAAAACAAAGAATACTTTTCTCTTAATGCGACGTTAATTAAAATTTTTTGCAGCCCTCGTGATTACGTTTTGTAGACAGTGTACAATTATATTCCTAACCTCGCAAAATGCTACTATCAGGAGTCAGCTCTTGCAAAACTGAATAAAATCATTTTAACGCGGAATTACGAGTCGTTTGTTAACTGTGGTGTGTATTATTGGCGTGTTTTTGCCGTTAAAATCCGTACTCTATTAGTATTTTTTTCTATTTTACATAATTTATCGGAAATATAATATGTAATAACAATTTTTTTGCTATTTTAAAAAATATTTTCATGTTAATTCTAGTACAGTAAACCCCCGATTATCCGTGTTAATTGGAGATTCATCAAGCACGGATACGGGAAAACACGGTTAACCCGCGGTCGGCCGTTCCGCGAATTTTTATGTATCCCGAACCTCGTGACCCGCGTAATATGTGGGTCGGGAGACTCTTTAATCCCTTTTCATATCACGAAATGATAGCTGATTGCAATTGTATAATTTTCTGTGTTGTTTTGTTTTGCTTTATAATAAATAAATCGTGTGTACTGTATATGACATGATATATGTGATATATAGAACCCCTTTTAGCGAGAAGGAATCAACTGGATTATTTAGAGACTAATTTAATTAAGTAAATACCGTATATATAGAAGATTTATAAAATTCTTAATGTTTTTATTAATTTTAATATATTGACAAGACGAAGAAATAAGAACACAACAGGTAGAATAGAAACAAAAATGAAATGAACGTAAGGTACAGGAAAAAACGAGTGTTATAAAAAGGAATAGAATTAGACTAGGTATTCATTTTCATTAAAAAAGTCAGTCGGTTTCTTCCGTCTGTCGGCAATCTCTCTTTGTCTCTACCTGCAGAATGTCTGTGATTTGTCTGCTGCTCGAAATACGTGATCACAGTCTGTACAATGCAACGCAGTTTCACAGCTTAGTCGCTGTTCTAGTGCCTTACGACTTGCTCTTCATTTTCCGATTTTCTGAATCCGCATTGATTTCATTTAAAATTTCTTCATCAGTAAAAATATACGCTTAAGTAGGATCAATTTCATAATTATCTATCCACTCCTTCATATATTCATCATCAACATGTTCAAATCCCATCACAATTTTTGGAACCTTTTTTACAGGAAGCACGCACGTTTTAAAGAGAGATGCACGGTCAATCAGCCAACCGGTTAAAACACACAGGGGATGATAATGGCGGTTTTACTATATTAACTTTTAATTGAAAATCGTAAATTATGTTTTTGATAGAAAATGGGGTATGATTTTATAGGTAGGATACTTCTCAATGGCAAATAAAATTCATAGTGGCTTTCATTGCGCGGGATCTCTTTAAAACGTAAAATTTGAACAGGGCTAAATTAGATTATTTATATACTTTACCAAGAAGTGAAATTCTGATTCCGAATAGGTTGAAGAAGCAGTGTTGAAGAGACTTACAAAGTCCAATAAATTCTTTAAGTATATCGAATGCTATCTTACCGAATGCAGGAATGGATTTATTTCATCCCCGCAGAGCAGTCTTGAACAATTGCAGAAAAGGAAGCTGATGGATACGAATTAATTCGGAGAGCGGATAATTTTAATAATATCGAGAAGCTAATACAAAAATCGAAACTAATTCCACCGAACCTTTTTGATAAAAATGCAAAGGAAACTCTGATTTCTTCACAGCCCCTCATTTCAGCATGATAATTTTCATATAAATAATAATCCAAAAACGATATACTAAAAGGGAAAGAGGCTATGATGAATTACGCAAAATGAGATCCGTAACTGATAAGTTAAATTTAATTCATTCGTGTGTCGAATTAGTCGAATTAACACTAGTAAGGTTAATTCGTTATTGAACGCAATTTTTCATTGGACACAGGGAAGAGTTCAAAATTATAGTGTACTGTCATCGCCTATTAAACGCTGATTTGTGTCGGAGGTATCATCAACGACTCTTTCAGACGAGGAAATTTCCATGGAAAGCCCCCCCCCCCCCGAATTGATTTCTTTCGAATAAGGAAATTTATCTCCGTTCCTGCATACGGGGCGAATAATGTTGTGACATTTAATATTCACGTGTAGAAGTTTCTTCCTTTATTTAATATACACGTGTAGAAGTTTCTTCCTTTATTTAATATACAAGTTATTTTCATTTATTTGGATCTGATTTTTTAATTTTACTTTCTTTATTTCTTTATAGCGCCATACTTAATTCCTGAGCGTCGGCAACTACCTATTCGTACAGCTCAGCGCTGTACAGAGACATACGGATAGTGTTCATAGCAATTAAATGAATCAATGATACTTTTCAAATGCACATTAAAACCGATAAAGATGGATTGCAAAGCTGATGTTTAGCAGATTCTCTACCAGCTCGGACTAGATTTGTAAATTTAAAATTTACACACCGGAAAAGTGTGATTAAAGGTGTCTCTTAGTAAGAAAAAGTAAAATGTTGGCGTTCAACAGATTTTTTACGTCAATATTACTTCGGATAAAAGGTAAGAAAAGAAATAGATCTTCATTATATGTACCGAGGAAAATTTCACAGAAAAGGTTTATCATGAAAAATCACAAAATTAATAGGAATAGAATTTGTATTCATCACACAAAAATAAAATAAAAATGAAATGAAAGGGCATTTTTATTAAATTTCCTATCTCTTAAAGAAATTATCACGATAAAAAAGAAGAAAAAGGAAGCTACCGGAATAGAAAAAAAAAAAAATGTTTTAGATCAATCAAATTATGGGATATTCCATTATCTGTTAGTTACAGCGGTGTTGTAAATTAATTTACATTAATGGGACGGAAGGAACGAAATGTAACTTTAATTACTTATTTAAAGAACAATAACTGCAAAATTAAATGAGACTCGTAGGCGTACTGCAAAAATAAGCGCAATAATCGCAGATGCAGATTGCATAGCACCGAAAAAAGGACAAACAAACGAAAGACTACATAATTATATGGTGCCGCTCTACATATTAATTTTACTAAATTTCTTAACCGATATTGACACGCGGGTATTTCTTCATATTTCATGTTTAATTTCACGTATTTTACCTGTTTTTTAATTTAAATTTTTTCCTCTTTTCACGAGCATATTTCGTATCTAACGCAGTAATCATAAATAACAACTATGCAAATAATTAAGAATGTTACCAGTAATTGACTTGGTGGTTATTTTTATTTTGAATTTTTTTTTTGATTGTTTTATTCCGACGGTAAACGAAGCAATAAAAAATAAAGTTAAGCAGTACTTCCCTGCATCTTTTGTACAGAAGTACACAAGGGCGTCGCCAGCCGATGGGCCGGGGGGGGGGGCAAGATGATTTACCTGCCGCCAGGGGGGGGGGGGGCAAGATGATAGAAAAAGGATATGAGTTATAGAAAAAATAAAACTTATAAGTTGTAAAGGCTTAATATTTTATTAAACAAGAATAAAATCTTAATTAAAACATAATTTTCGTGGGTTTCTGGCAAATTATCATGATTACGCGCCTATGAATACTCATCAATGCATGTTGATTAAAAAGTTTCAAGGCTCTAGGGGCCCCGACCCCCGCTGGCGACGACCATGGAAGTACATCTCGAGCACGGTAACTTGTGGTGCGACTACGTGTTCCGTTTTAGTAAAAACATGAACCTAAACTGTGATGACAAATTATAAAATGTTTACTAAATATAAACAGCGGTAATAACACACTTTTGCATGATGTACAAATTTTGCGTGACGTACAAATTTTGCGAAACGACTACCATCTGTGATACGTGCAAAAAAATTAATTTATTAATTAAAAAAAAAAAAACAAATTATTATGGATGTGTGATAGTTTAGTTTTATTATAGAATCGCATTCTTTTTTATTTTACTACTTCAATCGCGATTCGATTTCACCAATTATTACAACAGATTATATTCTCTATTATACTGTTTATTTATCAGTTCCAAGGTAAATATATAATATAAATATATTAAATGTTTTATAATAATTAACATTTACGATATATGAGAGGAATAATGTGCTACGTTTAATTCTGTTTAAAGTCGGACATTGACCGTACTTATAACATTTACGTTGCAGCGATTAAATGAATTTTCTTTCTTGGAATCTAAGCAATAACATTTCAAGTTTCTGGTAAGCGCCAATCATTTACAAATTTGTAATTACAAATTTTACAATTTGTTTTTTTTTTTTTTCTAAATTCTAACAACGAAAATATGTCCGTTAAACAAAAAATCAACCGTCCAGTTGCTATAAAACGGGCTTTGGTCTTTTATTATGTTTTTATTTTTATTTCATTTTATATATTAGGTATTGCTTTTTTCAACAGTGCATAGTTGCTGCTGAGATTTTGGAAAGAGCCGGGAGTCTTTTTTTAACCTTCAGTCTTGCCGCTTTAGATGTATATATTTCCTTAAATTTGAGCCCTTAAATACCAAAATTTATTGACTTTTGTATTTTTGCGATATTTTACGGACAAAAATACGCCGATTAAAAAAAAAAATTCTATATTTACTTGATTTATATTTATTATTTTTTTGGAATACATCAACGACAAGAGACCATTATCTAGAAGCAATATAGAAAGGAAAGAGTCAGAGATCCTGCCAAAGATTTACGCGTAGAGGTGGAATGATATAGGGAGTAGGCAAAAATAACATGTGTGCAAAGCATAATACGAAGCGAGAAGCCGGAACAATAGCAAATAATCGAATGCAGTGTTCGATGTGTGTTCAAAGTTATAAAACTTCCTTCGTAAAAAAAGGCGAGTTCGAATTTAAAACCTTTATAAATTCAAATCTGTCGGTGATACATGGGGGCTGTGATTCCAGTTATTTAAATTAACACAATGGCGCCTCAACTATGAGGAAGGAGGGGGGGCGCCCCTCAAAAAATACATATTATTTTAAGAAAGTTAAACGAACGGCTAAATGAGTGCAAATAAACGTTCGAATAGTTAAAAAATTCAGTTTTCCAGTTACCTAAATATTGTATTGCTGTTGCAAGAGTCAGACATTTAATTTAATTTAATTAAACAGTGGTGTTCGAAATGATAGTTAAGGACTGAAATTTTTTTCCAAGTCAGTATTCTTAACGAATTCAAATGGGATATTAATCATGGCTTAAACAGTTTGTCTCTTTCGGCTATTTTTAATATTTTTTTTCAATGTAAATTCAAACAATTCTAAGAAAAATATTTTTTACGCTTTTCTTCTGGTAGGAAATATCAGCCGTAGAATTACAGCCAGAAATGCAAAGAACGGGGCCGTTTGTGGTTAGATACTAACAGTATAAAGAAAAGACGCACGTAGATTTTCACAACGTACTTTTCAGAACTGACTGAAAATTGAAAATGATCGGTGTAAAGACTACGCTGATAAATACTAGAAAAAAACCGAGAGCGTACATTGGAGATTTTAATATTTCGCCATTAGTAACTACAGATGTTATATGATACAGTTAAAGAAAAATCTGTCTAAAGTACAAGGCTACAGAGTGAATCGGAAATTTTCAAGAAACTTTTAGCAGGGGGGTGGTATATTTGTAATAGTTCTACTTTAGCGGCAACATTAAACATGTTTTTAGAAATATCTTATAATGCTTTTCGAAAGATAAAAACTATTTTAAGATCTGACTGGACAAATGTTAATTCGTGCATCGTTGATTGACATGTATCAAGTTTTGAAAAATTTTGTCTGCAGAAATGTAGAGAAAAAGGTCACATTCGTCATATGTCTATTTTTTTGTTTTTATCATCTTAAAGCGCTCACAGCATCGTTTCTTTTCCTTCTCCCTTGGTTATTCCTTTGTTAGCTTCATTCATATGTTTTATTTCTAACATTTTTCCTATATAATCATTAGTGCTGTCATACCTTGCATCGGGTAATACGTCCTTAGTCGACATGCTCAAAAAAAAAAAAAACCTTAAATATCGGATATGGCAACTAATACAATATATGCATTAGGTATATTATATAACGTGTCATCTGTTAACCATGGACACGCTAGCATTTTAAATTTCCGTATTTAAAAGCTGTATCATTATAAAAAATAACTGGGGAGTAAAATGTAAACAATATTTACGTTAATTAATATCAGTCAATCCATTTGAAATATGATAATCACCATCGACGTATATAAAGAAAGGTTTTGTTGGGGGGTTTGAAGCCCCCCCCCCCCTTAACTCACGCAAAAGCCTGAATATTAACCGAATACACTATCGTAATATATGACTCTAGCATTGTCACTTTGGATTGGATTTTAAATAGTTCGAAGCTTTTTATGTCTTTATTTAGGTTACTTGAGTAGGAAAGAACGTCCGAGGTTATTTGTCAAAAGATAAATCATTATATTGTCTCTAGTCCTTTTCGAATAATGACGAGGAAAAGCTGAAAGCTTTAAAAGAACCTTGGAACCTACCGAATACTTCCAAGTTTCCAGTCATTGGCAAGAGAAATTTTTTCTTTTCAACGTCGTTGAACTGCGAAATACTCATTACTTGTGCATTTAAACGTCATGTAGGGAGTACTTTGCGAACTATGCGTGTTCTACTTAGAACAGCGCAAGGCGGACGCGGTTATTAAAATCTTGGAGCCCTTGTTAATAAGCCATTTACTAACTGGAAAACGCTTTATAAAACATTAATAATCATACAAATACAAAATACTATTATAAATTCGCTTTAGAGCAAGCAGCAAACTTTGAAAAGTTCACGGAAGGCAAATCTGCTGATGTTGAGGAGTCCGCGAACCCGGAAGGTCATAAAATTGTTGAAGATAACCACGAGAGATTAAACGTTATTGTAGAAACAGTTTTTTTTTTTTGCAGAAGACAGGAAATGGTCCTAAGAGGAAGCCATGATTATGAAATTGGAGTAAACAAACCTGCTTACAATAACGGAAATTTTCGAATACTTCTCCATTTTCGTACACGATCTAATGATGAGGCATTTAAGAGTCATTTACTTACACAAAGCATGCATAGTAGAGCTATGTATAAAAGAGGCTGGTTTTTTTACGGAACTGGCAGACGAAACTCAAGAAACATACTCATGTGAGAACAACTAGCGTTATGTTTATTTTGAAAAATCAGTTATCCGGGAGGATTTTCTTGAATTTATCTACATAGAAGATATTTCAGCTCAAACATTGGCGACGACAATTACAATGCATCTCTTATCCTATAACTTGCATATTGATAAATTCATTAGACAAGGCTTTAATGGCGTTGCAGTACTGAGCAGTCGATTACGAGGCGTGAGAACAATAATCGTAGGGAAATACTCGAGAGCGCAATTCGTGCACTGTGAGGCTCACGTTCAAAACTTAGTGCTAGCGCATTCGTGTGGGGTACCTACTGTATATAGGGATCATAAAACACAAAATAAACGTTTTTCAGCAATTTTCACTTCGAGACAGCCTTTTGAAGAAAATTTCTGACCAGATTAATTCATCTCATTCAACGTTTATTTCTCTTTGTTAGACACAGTGGACCGAAAAGCATGCAGCTGTAGAACGATTTATACACAAATGATTCTCGTAATACATGCAACATTTGAGGCACTGCAAGAAGTTGCTGGTAGTGATGTCGCCACTAATAAACCGCCATAGAAAATAGCCAGTTTCTTGTATCGCTAGTTATATTGAGAAAAATCTCCTCATATACAAAACAAGCCTTAAATAAGCAATGCAAAAAGTTAATATCAACTTGACCGACACTTGCAGTTATGCAAAAACTACAAAAACAACATTACAAAATATTCGGAATGAACGTTAATTCTCAGGTCTTTTTGAGCGAGCAAAGTAGATAAGTTCAAATGACATAGTTGTTCCAAAAACGAACAGACAGCAAACCCAGCGTAGTAATATACCAGGAGAAATTGACGAAATATATTACTGCCGAAATGTATTTTACACCCCCTTGTGACCGTGTCATTGATGTCCGCTTTAAACCGCATAAAGAGACGATCGAAGGGATTCAAATGTTTCTACCTGAGAAGACGAGTAATGCCTCTAATACACAACAAAAACTTTAAAAAATAGCACAAAAACATTTTTTGGTGAAAATGAAGGCACGATACTCGTATTTCCAAGTGAATATGAGATACCGCACAACTATTGATCATTGGGATGAACAGTTTTTTCCTTCGATAAAAAAGCTTCATATTTATATTAGCCACACTTCCAGTGTCCTTTGCGACCCCAGAAAAATATGTCTCCGATTAAGAACCTATATTAGGAATCGAATAGGTGACGAAAAAACATTGGTCTTACTCTTTATGAGCATTCCCCCGTGACCCAGCGGTAAAACTAGATTCTAAATAAATTGTAAATAACTTGGCAACAAGAGATGTGAACTAGTCAATTTTAACTTTTAAATTACATTCTTAATATATTATTATAATAATATTATTGTATAAAAGTAATATAAGCAAAAAATGAAGATTGTATTATTTAATATAATAAATAATAGTATAATACAATAACATAGAACAAACTACTGTTTTATTTTGCATAAAAAAAATTATGAAAATTTCAGATTTGACCTCCCTCCCCCCCAATTGAAAAGAGCTCTATACATACGTCCGTGATAATCACCATTATATCATTACGTTTAATTTTTACTTTTGCAGGCTTTTTCATTTTAAGAAAAATCTTATAATACCAAATTTCTACACGTGTAATATTTATTTATCATTTATATTTAATTATTTTTTAAAATTAATTTCCTTCTAACAGACATTACTAAAATGTAAACCAGGACAAAAAACAGTACCAGTAACTTTTCGCGTATCTGGCTCAGTGTCTACGCTTCGTTGTATATCGAGGTGATTTTAGCCGATAGTAAAACGTTGGCACGCCGCTGAATTAGCATTTTTCCGCTATCGAGCTTATTATTAGTTGAAAAATATTGGTTGAAATTTTTCATTTTCGAAGGTGAATTAATTTTATAACTGTCTAAATTGTTTTGAAATTTTTCGTAAAAATGTTCGATTCTATTCTCCGACAATTTACAGTTTTTCGATGATAAAATACGAGCCTCGGTTTAAAGTACAGAGATCCGAGTAGTAATTTTATGGATACAACTCCGAAAGTACAGACGATCAAAAAATGATGTCCTACGCATAATGCTAAATTTACTTCAAGTTTTAAGCCGTCTAAATTACAGTAGAAATCCTCTATTATCCAAACTAATTTGGGATCGAATCGAAAATTCGGATAATTGGATATAGCTCAGGAATGAAGCAAAACAGTGTACAAATGTTTGAAATTAGCGGTATTTTATTGATAAAAGTAATGTGTATAAGCAACTACACATATCGCTCATTAAATACAATAATAACTCAAAAAACCCGCTATTTCGCAGAAAACGCAAATTAACATTTACTATAATTTGAACGGTATTCCAAGAGCAATGCTTATTTTGTCGAGTTTCTTATTTATAGAGATATGGGGCGTTCTAGAACCTCTGATTGTACTCATAAAATGCATTCCAACTATAATACACTTAACTCAAATTCGCTATTTTTTGAGTTATGACACGTTATTGCATTTAATGAGCGATATATGTATTGCAAATAAAGTACATAACATGTATATCGCACGCCCCGAAGAAACCTCTCTGCCGCAACCACTAACGCTCTCATTTTAAAATTTTATTTTCTTGATTTCGATTCGGATAATCGAGGATTCGGTTAATTGGGATTCGGATAATCGGGTTTCTACCGTATTTCGATATTTAAAAAATAATCCGAATAATAAAGATCCTTTTTGTAAAAAAAAAATAGGGTATCTAATTTCTAACTAGCATTGTTGCATAGGGCTAATTATAAACCAAACACTAAACATTTCTCTGGCGAATAAATTAAAAATATACTTTTCTTTTTTTTGGGGGGGGGGGCTTTTATTATTTTTATAAATAATTAAACGACAAAAAAAATCAAACGAAAACGCGTATTTATAATTAAGAAAAAGCTTTGGCAAAATAATTTGCATAGAGGATAATGAAACAAAAATATGGCGTTTTCTGCAAGAGTGATTGCAAATCACTGTGAGTCATCCTCCGAGAATTTTTAAAATAAACGAGGCGCCTAAAAAAAGGAATAAGGTAGAGGTACCAGTAATTGACACCTTAAGCATTCCCCCCCCCCCCCCCCCCTTTAATAGCGAATAATAACTCTCTGTTTTTAGCTATCGATTTCTTTCTCATAGATAATGGATTAAGGAATGTTTACTTAATATTTTCATTTTTAGTTTTACTTTGCATTTCAATTACAACCTCGACAAAATATAACTTCAAAGTGAGAATTGTAAAAAGTACCAGTGATTGACATATATCACAAAGCTGACGTTCCAGTGATTGACATAATAAAATTTTCTCATTTTTTGAATAATTTTTGATAAATTGTTAAAAATTAAATAGAAGATGACATATTTTTAAGTATTGCTGATGTATAAGATATATAATTGCAGTGGTAAATAATGAATAAGGTATTTCAAGGTTTAGTTCAAAATTTATTTTAAAAAAAATCAGTACAAAATTAACTTATATTTAAATTTAAACTACTTAAACTAATTTCAAATTTTATTCTCTCGCGAACACGTTTTGTCTCTTTAGTTAGAGAGTCTTTCAAATTCATTTTAATCATATTTTTTTTCACCCACATTTCGTCTTTTACATTTGGGTAAAAAAAATTATCATGCTGTTTTTCAGATTTTCGTAAAAAGTTAATGAAATTTTATTTGTGCCACTTTTCCTACGTAATATATGTTTTTTTTTTGCGACAGTTTTCAATTCCTCGAGTACAAAATTACCAACTATAACCTCTTCCTGGCCAGTTTCATTGTCTTCTGAAATTTCCAAATCAGAAAAGGTTTCGCCGTCACTTTCATCACTAATGAGTTCACGATTAGGCTCATCATTTTCTTCCTCATTGGCAATAGGCTGTTTTTTCTTCTTGAGTTTGCTCAATGATTTGAGTTTTGTTTTTTCGGCACGTTCTTCCTTTTTTTTTGCCTCTTCGGCTTTTTTTTGTTCTTTCTTACGATTATAATCTTGCCAGGCTTGTGATGTTATAGCTTTGGGAAAAGTTTCCCGTTTTCGTTTTAGCATAATTTGGCATCTGATAGAAAAATGCTTTTTTGAAAGGACTTGGAACTTGATTGTCTGGTGGTTTATACTTCTCCCTTATTATTTGTTCTCCGGAAGATTCTTGCAGAGGATTTGCAGTTGAGCACGGTGTAATCGGTGCAACACGATCAATTAAATCCGTGCATGTGAGCTCATTAATAGAAAATGATGGTGGAGTAACAAGTGGATCGTGACGAGAAATATTTTGAATACCTGAAGTTGAAGGCGTTGACATTATCATTGTTTTAGAGTTTGCTAAGAATGAATTATCATTAGTCGTATTTTCACATAAATTTAGATCTGCACCAAGTAAAATCGAGACGGCTTCATCATTTTGTACGACTTGTGGATTTGCTTCACTTTTAGCATCTTTCCACAGCTTGAAGAACGATGTAAGTTTATCTTCTTCTAATACCGTTTCTTCCTCCTCACCATGAAAAATTTTATTAAACAGTTGTATTGCATTAGGCGCAATACGTTCCTCCAAAAGTTCAAGGAATATTACCGGCATTGTACTAAATTTTGTTCCTTTGTAACTTAATGATGTGATAGATCAAATTTGGAAAAATCAATCTGATCCACATCAAATGGACACAACCCACACGTTCTCAACCCATTTATGAAAATTTCCTTGGGCAATGTGTCAAGTACTGTTTTTATCAATGGGCAAACACAGTTGCATTAGTCAAGTTCGCACCATTATTATTTATTCTAAAGGACCGTACAGTATTCTTCCAACGTTGTTTAAATGAACGAAAAACTGAAACATCCAAAGGCTGCATTATGTGAGTTGCATTTGGATATAAGGCAAGAACTTCAATTTTTTGTTGGCTGCAAAATAATTCAGAAAGTTGTAATGTCAAATGCGAAACGTGTCCGTCTAAAAATAATAATACTGGTCTAGAAGTATGTTGTTGCTTTAGCCATCGTTCGAATATATTCGCAACGTATTCGAAAAATACAGAACTCGTCATCCAACCATTTTCTGAACGCCCCACTCCCCATGAATTTGGAACTGATTCAGCTACATTCTTTGGAATTCGTTCGTAACGAAAGATAACCATTGGGGGAGCTAACTGTCCATTAGCATTACAAGTCAGCAGCACAGTTAAATTGTCTTTTTCGGAATTTTTGGACCGACGATATATAGTTTTATCACCACGGCGAGCAAATGTTTTCCCCTCATTTGGAGCCAGATATAATGCCGTTTCATCACAATTAAAAATTCTTCGCGGATCTTCAAAAACTGACAACAATTTCTTTCCGTTGAAATATTTTTCCATGTCTTGAAACCAGTTTCGTATATTATTTTCTGTAATACTGGCTCGACTTTCTGTCAAATGTTGCGAAATTCGTAATGTAATATCTGGGTGACGCTTCCTCTATAGCTTATACCACTTCTCTCCTGGTTGATTCTCTTTAAATTTTAATGGCTCGTTCAATTCTTTATGATACTGGTGAATACTGATCATGAGTTATTCTTTTCCTATTGGAAATCCGTATTTGTGCATCTCAAAAATCCAGTTTTTCAACCTATCTTCAAATTTAAATGAAAGATAAGGATCTGGCTCCATACGATACGTTTCTTTAAAAAAATTAAAACACCTTATTTATTTCTTATTCATTCTATATTGACTCAGTAAGTATCTTCAGTAAACTTCACTAATCCAAATATAACTTACCCTCGTTCTCAAACTTATATTTTAATGTAGTTCGAGGCATATTATGTTTTTTGGCAGCAGTATAAGCGCCTTCATACCCTTAGCCATATCGAACAAAGCTTTCTCCATTCTGCTTTCATCTCGTAAGGCTGGGCTGGTTTCTTTGGAATTGTAATTCACAACAACAAAGGTAAATCACGACTGTCAATCATTAGATGCTTTCAATTTTTTAAATAAAACCAATGATTGACATAGTGTCAATCAACTGGAAGGTTGGTATATTTTTCAGACCGGTATTTGACACATCAATAAAAATGGCTACTACTGTCACATTTCATCCAACCAGTACACAAATCGATACATTAGGATGTCCTCTATCAATTAGTCTTTATTCGAACATAATTATCATAAAGAGTTGAGAAAATAATATTAAAAAACCAAACTTACTTTTCTTAAGAATTTTTTTAGAAACTAGACAAATTAGGCGCGCACTTTTCAACTCATGCAAATGAAATACAATTCACCACCTACCACGTGATTTTTACTGGATCAACTAAATTAAATTGTTATTAACAGATGTATCCTTTATCAGATAGCTTTGGCAGTGTGACCATTTATCGTACATAAATTTTATTTTTGGCTTTCCAAAAAAAAATAGTGTCAATCACTGGTACACCGTCAATTACTGGTACCTCTACCTTACTAAAAGTAAGAGCGCGTAAAATTAATTTCAAAACTATTTTTTATCGAATTCGGGTGCATAATAAAACTGTAGCACGATTTTCATCAAATTTAAGTAAAAATATAATATTTGTCAATGTTGAAAGTTCCGCTTCAACTAGAGAAACACCGAATCACCGGGGATGGAGTCTATGAAAATATTAATTGCTGCCATTTATTAAGCATAAAAAACAACTAACTCGCCTGTTCGATTAAAAAGGAAAACAAAATTAAATAAGCTGAATTAAAAGGAAAAAAAACAACAAACAAACCAGCATGATTAATTAGCAAATTTCAGTTTCCCGTAATACAAAAAATAGAGAATCGTTTTTTTTTTTTATTTATTTTTTTTATTTATTTTTTTTAAATTTATTTATTTAGGATCATTCACCGCCGAAAGTATCTCAACGCAATGGTAATTTTCTATTTATTTTTAATATGCGGCGGTACGATTTGTACCGAATTCTACTTTAATGAAACGTCGCTGTAATTATTTGATTTAGTAATTGACACCGTAAATGTCAAAAAACCCTTTCGAATATTATTTATATTTCAGTTTAATGCAATTATCGTAATAATAGAGGAATCCTAATTTTACCAAGTTAATGTCGCACACTTTATACATTTATTAATGTACCTAGTACACCTAAAGAAATAATCGGAAGAGCTATTATTAAATGGCAACATTAATCGATAAACTCGCACCACATCTAAAAGGTGAAATTTAATTACGCCAAAGTATCAAATTAGCGAAAACTTAGTTGGTTGAAATATCACTGCAGATATATCATCTTAAAAAAACATAAACATATCTTGGCCATAGGTCAGAAAGTAGAGAATCGGACACGAATCATAACCATCATCATACACAAAGCACATCTCGAACAATTATATTATGTTGAAGACAAAAATTATGTATGAAATATTTTTTGCACAGACCGTTTCGAACAATAATTATAATAATGCTCGCGATTGCCAGAATCAGATAATATATTAATATATTAACGTTTTTTTTTTTTTTGACTCGACGCTAGTTTTCGGAAATGAGTAACACACGCCTTAAAGAGTTTGATGTGCCCCAAAAGAAAAAAAAAAAAAAAAAAATAGAAAGTACGCATGCGGTTTCGTTTTTTGTTATTTCTCGTGGCTTTTATATAAGTGCCACCTCCTAATTACTCTCTCTATGTTACTTTTTTACTTTTTAGGTCATTTTTAGAAGCTTTCACGGTGAAAGAATTAAAAATTTCGTATTGAAATTTCCGAAAAAAATTAAATTCTTTCCAAAATGGAAAAAATATGTTATAATCGGGTTGTTTATAATTTTTTTACTTTTGTTTGTTCGCTGCTTTCTAAAATCAGTTAACAGCAGGGTTTTAGACATGGGCGTCGCCAGCGGGGGGCAAGGGGCAGCTGCCCCCCCTGGAGCCTTGAAACTTTTTAATTAACTGGCCATGATAAGTATTCATAGGCGCGTAATCATGAACAATTTGACAGAAACCTACGAAAATTATGTTTTAATTAATATTTTATTCTTGTTTTGATGAAATATTAAGCCTTTACACAAATTACAAATTTTATTTTTCCTATAACTCATATCCTCTTTCTATCATCTTGCCCCCCCCCCCCGGGTGGCTGGCAAAAGTGAACTTCTTTGAAATAAACTGCATTTACGTACGTTCATATGTGTATGTGTGTGCGTTTACATTGAGAACGCAAAAACATGCATTTTTGTTGGTGTTTTTCAGTGCACAAAAAAAAAAATAGTACATAAAATGATAATTTTCCCCTTTGAAAACAATTGAACATGTACGTAATTGTTAATACTTTTAATAATTTAAATAATGCTTGTGAACATTAACTTCACAATTCCCGATGCCCTGTCATGGGACTTACTTTACTTTTTTCAATTTCACTCTGCATAATTATAGTACGTTCAATAATTACAATTTTATATAAATGCTTTGTGTTACGGAATTTATATGTAATTTCTAAAAGTTTGCGATTTTTTCGTTATTTTTTAAAATACCAAAGTCATTTTTCAGTGTTTTCAAGGTCTTCAAACCACTACGATTTCAGTATGCTCGCACTGCGCTCGTGAACGCAACTGACCAAAACTAATCTGCGCAAAAAAAATTTCAATAAAGTTTTTGCCATCGTGACTGTTTCGAATTTCTCTAACGAACTTCATAACAAAATATCCGAAAATATGCTCTCAACATGTGTATTTTTATGGGATGTTATCGAGTATTAACATTAATAACATAAATGAGATAAGAAAAAAATATTTATCGAAACTATTGAAAGTGGTTACTGAAATTAACTGGAGCAAGACGATTGCTTACGTTTTTAACCCATAAACGTATTTTTAACCGACTTCAAAAAAGGAGGAGGTATTCAATTCGACTGTATTTTTTTTTTTTTTTTTTTTTTATGTGTGTTACCACAGAACTTTCTTCTAGATGAACCGATTTTGATGATTGTTCTTTTATTTGAAAGGTGGCGTTTGTCATGTGGTCCCATTTAAATTTGATCAAGGTCCGACCGATAGTTTTTGAGTTATCCTTAATAATGCGGGAGATTGAAGCTTTTTGGATGCTTTTTAACCGACTTCAAAAAAGGAGGTGGTATTCAATTCGACTGTATTTTTTTTTTTTTTTTTTTTTTTTTTTATGTGTGTTACCACAGAACTTTCTTCTAGATGAACCGATTTTGATGATTCTTCTTTTATTTGAAAGGTGGTGTTTGTCATGTGGTCCCATTTAGATTTGATCAAGGTCTGACCGATAGTTTTTGAGTTATCCTTAATAATGCGGGAGATTGAAGCTTTTTGGATGCTTTTCATTCATGATTGTTTTCACCGTCGGATTAGATTTTTGACTTAAAATACTATAAATTTGCCAAATTACCATGGAAATGTAACTTTTGGTGTTTTTACCGTGGAAATATCTGTTCTTATTAAAATGTTTTAATTTAATTGAATAAAAATGCACTAAAAAGTAAAAAATAAAATGCTTTTTTACAAAAAATAAATACCGACTTCAAGGTTTATTATAAAAATTTAAAAATGCACTAAAAAGTAAAAAATAATTACTCCCGATAAAATATATATATCAGAGTGATATAACTTAAGGTGATATCGTAATTCTTATACAACATTAACTTTTTGGAGTTGGAATTAAATTCATGTTAGGAACAATTTAATCAACATTTAATGCAGTTTTTAATTATTCTTTTAATATGAATTTGATGCCAACTCCAAAAAATTAATGTTGTATAAGAATTACGATATCACCTTAAGTTATATCACTCTGATATATATATTTTATCGGGAGTAATTATTTTTTACTTTTTAGTGCATTTTTAAATTTTTATAATAAACCTTGAAGTCGGTATTTATTTTTTGTAAAAAAGCATTTTCATTCATGATTGTTTTCACCGTCAGATTAGATTTTTGACTTAAAATACTATAAATTTGCCAAATTACCATGGAAATGTAGCTTTTGGTGTTTTTACCGTGGAAATAAATGTTTTAATTTAATTGAATAAAAATGCACTAAAAAGTAAAAAATAAAATGCTTTTTTACAAAAAATAAATACCGACTTCAAGGTTTATTATAAAAATTTAAAAATGCACTAAAAAGTAAAAAATAATTACTCCCGATAAAATATATATATTAGAGTGATATAACACTTAAGTGGTGATATTGTAATTCGTATACAACATTAATTTTTTGGAGTTGGCATCAAATTCATATTAAAAGAATAATTAAAAACTGCATTAAATATTGATTAAATTGTTCCTAACATGAATTTAATTCCAACTCCAAAAAATTAATGTTGTATAAGAATTATGATATCACCTTAAGTTATATCACTCTGATATATATATTTTATCGGGAGTAATTATTTTTTACTTTTTAGTGCATTTTTAAATTTTTATAATAAACCTTGAAGTCGGTATTTATTTATTGTAAAAAAGCATTTTATTACAAAAAAAAAAAAAAAAAGAAAATTTGCGGAGGAATTATTTGAAATCAAAATTATAACACGTAGAAGCTACCGAAATTTTATCATGATAGTAGACACGAACGCTGTCTCCAACTGTAAAATTATAAATCGTTTCACTAGACTCACAATATCGATGCCTCGACAAATAAATAATCGCAGAGAGTGTTGTTTATTCCTTATAAAAAAGTATACCTAGGAATATGGTTGTAACAGCAGTCGACTTGTTTTAGACTTGATCATTCGAGATGTAGCGATGACGGTAAAAGATGACCAATAAAATTAATCATGAATAGTCTCATGTGGAGAGCAATGTATATGCATACTAGTGATAGGTAGTTTATTATTCCTTTTGGGTAAAGATCTGAAATTTAATTACAGGTTTGAGAAAACTACATCGCGACTTGTATGGATTTGTTTACTTACATAGGACTCCTAAAAGTTGGAAATAATTTACACCGGTATTATTACCAGTGTTCTAAATTACATATGTTATAAAGAGAGAAGGAAATTTCAAAATAGCTAATGTAGAAGTATAATTGTACAGATAGTTTCGTCTGACGATACCGTTTCTTTCTATCATTTTTCACTCTTCTCGTTGATCTAGAACATTTCTACCCTTAGATATTTATTCTGTACGAAACACAGAAAAGGTAGATGGTCTATTCTTCTTTGTTCAAAGTCTTATTGCAGAACTGTGTGATGAACCTAGATAGCATTTATCGGTTCTGTTTAGTATTTGTTGAGTCGGTGTTGTGGTTACGTGTCCCGAACTGTAGTTAGAGTTACATCATCAACCCCACCGTGGCATACAGATCCGTAGACACATATCCTTCCAGGCCTACTCATCACTTATGCATAATATATATATATATATATATATATATATATGTGTGTGTGTGTGTGTGTGTGTGTGTGTGTGTGTGTGTGCGGATATCGACACACGTAGAGATTATCTATTTACATTGCATTTGTGTTACCATTAACAATTAAACATATTTATAATATTAGTACGTGATCAGTTTAATATTCTGTTCTGCTCCAATATATATATATATATATATATATATATATATATATATATACGGTTTATTTCTGTATAAGTGTATTTTTTTTTATTTAAATAAAATGTTAATAAACTTTGTACAGATTTTTTCTGCATATTTCAAAATTTGCTATAAGCATTAAATCTGTACAAGAAACGACGAATATAGGTAGTTACAATGTTCAAAATTGAACAGTACGATTAATGTCTATAATTAATCTTTTATTTTTTTAAAAAAAAAAAAAAAATGATCTGTTACGTCATCAAGTGCAGTAGTGATTATATAGTATTCGTATCGACTCGATAGCTTCTCCACTCTCCTGTTTATAAACAGATGTTATGCGAAGATAAGCGTGGCAGCTTTAATCGATATAAATCCGTATAATTATATATTAATTTCCATCTCGGATTGCAAAATAAGTACGACCGTAAGATGCAGGAAAAAAATTTATTAACGGGTATCCATATCATTTTTAATTAAAATAAATGTAGAATTTATTAAATGTTATTTACAATGTGTAATCGGCGCGTTCTAGAGGGGGTTCTAATATAAATTAAAAGCAAAAATGAATAGCAAAGTAATACATTTTAGTGCTATACTATGTGTCGTTGAACGTATTTGTATGGTAATTAAACGCTTATTGTCAAGTTCAAATCGAAATTTTTGGAAAAATCTGCGATACAATTCGTTTAAAAGTATCAAAAAAAAAAAAAAGTGGCCCTACTGCTGTAATGTGATAGTTAAAAATTAACGAATGCATTTATAAAAAGTAAAGGAACCAGATGTTTAGCGGTTTTACAATGATACAAGTTGTTTTAAATTTTACATTCAGTTTGTTGCAATTTTTTATTATTTTCTTCTCATTTTGCTCCAACATATGAAAGGAAAAAAAAACATCAATTTTTTTTCGAATATATTAAAAAGTATCATTAAAAATAATACGTAATCTGTTTTTTTTTTTTTTTTTTTAATTCTTCGGCTAGTATTTCATGAAGTTTTGTTAAGAAAATACAATGTTTCGCAAACTGCGAACTTAAATAAGTACTATACAAAAGCACAGTGTTGAATTAAAGCGAACAAATGATTACCGCGTTATTACTATTGGTTTTCCCTATATTTAATTTTAAATAAAACACAATCAATCGAGCATTTCTTTCACTATTTTAGGCCTGATGTCAAAAAATATTTTGTCCTTCAATTAAATTCCGCTTCCCGCGGGAATTATTTTTAATTAATTTCTGCCGGGGTGGTACCACTGTGGTACGGCAGTAAAACTGCCGCTGGACCATCGCGACGACAATTAAATCGAATATTGCTTAAAATTTTTACTGGCGGCAAAAATTTAATTTAACAAATTTCATACGTTTTAATAACTTTTTTTTGGTGGCAGGAACGTTAAAGCAGCTTTTTCTAAATCGTTTTATTTTCCAACGCGACTCGTATTCCGTTTCAACACGGTCCGGTATATTAAAAATGGCTTTAAACTTTTTTGTTTTTTTAAAAGTTTCAATTAAGTTGGCTTAAAACGGACGTCAAGATTGATATTATATTTATCGCTTTCGTTACAATTAATTTTGCCCGAATGAAATAAAAGCTGCGAATGATTGAGATGTTCTAATGTAAATTTTGTGAAAAATTTCGTTTCACTTAGTCAAGAAACATCGCTTGAATGTAAATAATTAACTGTTTTCTTTAAATTGCCTATATGCAAGAGTAAAGATATAAATATCCGGGGTTCAGCGAGGAGTCATTTCAATGGAAAATTTACCGCTACGACATTTTTGATAGAATGCGATAAACGTGGTGGTAGGTAGAACGTAGCTAAAATTACAGTAACCATACGAAAATCCGCTTTTCTAACGAAAATTTTAAATTGTTACCTACATCGAGAAAAGATGCATTATCAACCGATACTTCTATAATGTGTTTGTAAAACACGATATCATTTATCCGCTTGTCACACATATTTTAAGTATTTAAACAGAAATCGTGAGATTTGATAATGAATTTTTGAAAGTAGTCGGGTATTTTTCAAAATTTTACATGTCAATTTTGCGTTAATATAAAGAGTAGTACTTTTTTTTTTTTTTTTAATTTTTTTTTCTATTGTACCGACAAGAAAACAATGCTCGTGACCTCTCTTCCTTATATTTATTAACCGTGTAATAGTCAACCCATCCTTCCGATGAAGGATTGGGTCGGAGATAATAATAGAATTGTAATAGGAATAAGCTTGTTTTATAAAATTAGCGGGGTAACATGGCAACCTATACAGTGAAGTATGGTCCATACTGTCCCGTCAGTACTATAGGAAGAATTTGAGAATATTAATAAGTTATTAAACACGTCAGCTATATGTGTCTTTTAGAATATTAGCGTATAACTACATACAATGAATATCATATATATATATATATATATATATATATATATATATATATATATTAATTACAACGTAATTCTTAGGCTAACCCCCATTCGAAAAAATGTCCCAATTTTATGTAACGTTAAGTGTTCCAAAAAAATGTCCCAATTTTATGTAACGTTAAGTGTTCCAAAAAAATGTCCCAATTTTATGTAACGTTTGTTATATTTTATAGGATTTTTGTTATTGTTATTTAAAAAATGTCACAATTTTATGTAATGAAATATGTAACGAAAAATATAACGAAAAAATGTCTTAATTTTATGTAATGAAAGTTAAATGTTAGGATAGGATTTTTGTGATTATGTTTTGTTTTTCTTTTTGTGTTGATGCCAGTAAGAATTACGTTGTAAATTTTGATCATTTTATACACAGTATAGAAGAGAAAGAGACATAAATAAAAGCAAGACGGGTCAAGGGGCACAGCTCCTTGCGAGGCCAAAATGGCCGAGTTTATATATATATATGAATTATTCATTTAGCAGTAATTGTACTGATGTTATTGATAAGGCGTGTTTCACAGAATCAGCAGGGTAACATGACAACCCATACAGTGAAGTATGGCTCCTCGGAATCCTACCAGTACTGTAAAGAGGATATTAACAGTATTTTAACGTCCGCTATAATACCGGCATATAGCGTTATAAAATGAATATTATATACATGAGAATTATGTGTTCCGCACTAATTGTATTTGTTATGTTATTGGAAGAGCGTCATGGCACCATTTTCTTCTTTTTAACCTCCTTTTAGGAGATTGCCTGGCTATGTTTTAATGTACATTTTATTTATGTAAGGATTCGGATTCAATTTTAATTTTTCAAAAAAATTTGTTATATTGCGTGGCCATAGACTTCACTAACAAAGGGCGTATTTAAATCAGTGTGTAAGGTCATCGATATTAGAGACGTATCTAGGGGCAGCTGCGATTGTTCGAAGAATTTTGGACTGCTGGCTTTGGATTTTTGATAAGTTACTTGCACAAGTGCAAAACAAACTTACTTTTCAGGCTCAAAATTCGCGTGTAATTTCGGAAAATTAGAATTGAAAAAAAGTAAAAAATGTATCTCAAGGTACCTTATATTTTAAACTATCCGAATTGGCCAAATTGCTAAGTGACGGAGCATGGTCCCAACTGGCTGATGTTCTATATTTTTGTAAATCGCTTTCGGACGATGTTGCCGGTAACCTTTTAGCTATATAATTTTTTGCTGAAAATAATATAAATCATTAAATTAACGGACACTTCTTATTCGGAAGTAATTTTAATTAAATCAATAAACGACGAAGAGGTGTACACACACATTCGTCAGCGGTGCAACATATGAAAAACATTTTTGAGCTCTAACATATTTTATGGCATATTCAACGAGAATAATCATGATCGGAATTTGAAAAATAAAAATAAACTTTTCAACAAAATATGATTTTATATACAAAAGTTTTTGTAAATATAGAAAATTGACGAGTATAAATGGGGAACAACAGACGGAAAGGTAACGAAACGAAATAAATTTGTTTATGATGAACGCCGTTTTACTAAAAACAATTTAAACGAGTTACCAAAAACGTTAAAGGCTTGATGATAAAATGTTCAATTCGGGAATTGTTCGTTCGAAAATTATAGGAATCGGCAGCAAATTTAGGGGATATTTTTCTAAAATTTTTTCGTTAAATTCAGTTTCACATTTTTTCCCCGCTAAATTCAGTTCCACATTTTTTCCCGCTAAATTCAGTTCCACTTTTTGTTTTCGTTACTTTAAATATTTTTGTACGTTTAAAAAAGGTCCTCTCCTACTTGGGTAGATAATAATAATGGCCACTAAGTAGCTTTACTAATTGGAAAATTTCATTACAAAGGCGGTTTTTTTGTGAGTTATTATTCGGGCAATTTTTAGCTAAATAGGAGACTATCTTTAAAGAATTAGTTTATTACGCCTTAGTAACGATCTCTTTTTAATAGAACACAGAACACGGCGAGGAAAAATAAACACATAACAACATCATCGAACTTATATCCTGTCATAATTAAGATCAATACTGGCGCTGAAATATTTTCATTATTAAGCTCTGGATTCAAGTGTGACGCAGAATAAACGAATTCGACAACGATAACCGAATTATTTACGAAACTGAAGTACGTTATTAACCATTAATAAAAATATGGAATTTTAAGGGCGCATCGGTATTGGTCAAATGTGCAGAGGTTACACATATTGGTGCATTATCTCCGATAATAACTGCATGTTTAGTAACGAGTTTGTAACGAATGCCAACGAATCAAAAATGAAGTGATTTTTAAACGAACAAAGGCAAAAAACAAAAGGAAAAGAAAACAATTCGCGCCTTTATTTCGAATAATATACTCTCCCCGGTAATTTCATAATAATCCCTAATACGTGCGAACACAATATCATGATGTTGTTGACCGAAATCAGGAGAAATTACTACAATTAATCACTTGAATTTCGCGACCAACAAAGCGCAAAACTCTGTAATACGCAGAATAGGAGATATAAAGTAGTTAAAACTTGACCTATACAATCATATCGGAAGTACGAAATACCATTTCAAACTGGCTTTTCAACCATCAAAATGAACAAGATAGTTGTTCGGTAACCGCATTAAATTATGATTCGGCAAATGTGGAAGATCCCTTCTTATTATCCATTTCATTTGTCAAAAATGCAAAAAAAAACAACAAAACAAAAGTAAAGTGTGGAAAATTAGAAATAAAATTATTTTCCGTGAATACCGCGATATTTTATATGTACTATCGGGAAAATAAAATAGCAACATTTAAAATAACGCAAAACGAAACGTTAAAGAATAAACAAAAGACCGAAAAACTACATAAAAAGAGAGATAAACACGAAAATTACAAAAAAATAAAACATAACAAAAACTTCGAAAGTCAAAAATTACAAAATTCTACAGTAGATTAGGAAAAAAAATTATTTATTTTTTTGATAAACATCGTGTTGATAAAGTCACTCGATTGAGCGCATGCACCGCTACCCTTGATGATAGATAGTTGGCATAACTTATCAGAAAAGTCCATCAAGCAATTTTATTAAAACATCCAAAAATAATTTTATTTCCGAAACATCAGAAACATTATAAATGGCACAAAATCAAATAAGAATCTGCATCAAGGCCGCGAACCAGTGTTAGACAAATTGTATTCACGAGTATGAGTACTGATTACAAATACCCTACAATCGTAGCCAAAATATCAGTAAAATACAATGTATATACTCAAACAAGTACTAGAGTACAATAATGTGTGACCTGCACTTATATTTTTAAGTAGTAGAAGGTAAATGTTCAATTTTTTGTTTCTAGTAGTACAAGCCACCATGTAAGTTTCAAATTTTTAAATGTGCGTGAAAATGGATTTTTGACTTTTAAGCGTTTTATTAGTACTACATAATTAAACATTTAAATGCTAAACTCGCTGCTTTCATATAAATTCAGATATTTTAAAATCAAACGGATGAGAAAGGGACAAATATCTAAAACACCAATTTCACAAAAGAAGTCGACAAATAATTACGCTAAAAAGGGTGTGTCCTGGATTAGGTTTTTTTTAAAAAAATTTGTAAAATGTATATATATATATATATATTTCAATGATTAGCCAAATTCGCATTTTCTGAAAACCCATGTATTTGAAAGTCACATCTATCGATGTTATAAGTGATCGTGGCATGGAAGAGGTGTATTTATTTCAATAAGTTTTCTATTAGAGTGAACCAAAAGTTTCTGCCAATTTTTATATGTTGCTTTCTCAGTTTCGAGCAAATTGTATTTATCAGTAAGAGTATTGATTGCAAATGTATTATAGTCATACTCAAAAACTTTTTTGGGCCAGTGTACAATATACTCCATATTCATATTTTTGACTACTACACTAAAACATATTCTATTTATGTATACATATTTTTAAATTGTATAGTACAGTATACTCTATACTCGCCTCTAGTATTCAAGAATACCTTGGTGAATACTCGCACTTTTTTTTGCTTGGTTTTTGTTCATTTTATTAATTTTAGTATCTTAGTGATACTTTATTCATTGCCCAAAATTGCCATAATTACTTAATTCTTAATAGATACAGAATTTTCGTTTTTTTTTTTTTTTTTTTTAAATTTTAGAAATATATGAATAGGAAATTTCTTTAGTTCAAATTTTCTAACTGTTCTTTATAAATTGAATCAATTTCCTTCATGGTACTAAAATGTTGTTTATTACAAACTCCCTAATGCATTACATTAACACACAGGTTTGTAACATTTGTTCAGTGATATTCAAGCTATAAATTCATTTTTGTTAATTTTATTTCATTTCAATCTTTCAGATATCATCTTTCATCATGGCATTGAGTGTGAGAAGAAATTTACAAATCAGTTTGTGGTAGGCCAGGAGTGTGTGATGTACCTTTAGTCATTCTAAGTGTTTAGATCTGTTGCAGCTGTTTGTTCCAGTCCCTTCTTTTCTTTGCAATGCACTACCACTAAGTAAAAGTCAAATTCCTTTCTGTGATCTACCTGCATTATATTACTCGTTTTAGCGTATTTTTCTTCTTCTTAAATTTTTCAGTTGTGAGCTCTACGTCTTTTTATATTATTTGGTATCTTACTGCAGTATTCCATACACACATCATACATACATATATTGTATATATATATATATTAGCTACAAATCCTCCTGTGCTTCTAATCATTCAGTGAAGCATCAAGGCAAATTGAAAGAAATCTGCCAGGACTTGTTTAGCAGCAGAGCTTAGCTAAAAAGTTATTTTTTAATTAGTAGAAATCTGAGAAGTCGCTATTTGAACATGCAGAGAATAAATGTTTAATGTATAAAATGGCTCTGACAGTGCCAAGTAATAGCTGAACTCCATGAACTGCTCGTCTTTCATGTTTTGTTTGTCAGACACGCTGTGAGTACTTCTTTTACGTTAAACAGTCATTAAAAATAGTGCTGGGCGATTACGAGATATACTAATGGAATCACTCGATTATGAACATATCTTGAGATATTTCGATTACTACTTTTGTTAACTACTAATCACTCGAATGATCATTCGGATTATGACTAGAATTATGACTCAAATTATCATCGAATGTTTACTTATGAGAACAATTACGTGATTTGATTTTTTTTTTTTAAATTTCATTAATAAGGTTACCATTTATTTCAAATCATTGTTTATTTTAATTTTAACGGTAGTTTTTGGACAAATATTGATATCTTTATCGGCGAAATTAATAGTAACGACAGATTTATATTCCAAAAATTATATAATGATTGTGAATTACAATAATGTAAAATAATTCGATTATGAGAACATCTCGTGAATACCGATCATTAACATCAGAGTTATGTAGAAATATTAGACTTATATATTAATATAGGTTAAAATTATCTCGATAAAATAATTTATAACCTTAAAAATTAATGTCTTATTCAAAATGCACAATATAATTTCAGAAAATAATAAATATTTAAAAATTAAAAAAAAAAAAAATGGTTCAAAGCACCACTAATTTTTTAACAAAACAATCGATACGTGTGTTATTTTCATAATATGAATGATTACTATATAATCGTTATTTGTCCATTCGTCATTCATCACTCGATTATACAAATCACTCGGTTACTGCTTTTATAATCGATCATCAATTCGTAATCGCCCAGCTCTAATTAAAAGCATGTTGAGAAGCACCTACACTAGTGAGATGGGTCAGTTCGTTATTTCTTCGAATATGGATCCAAAATTGAATCGCGGGTTCGAGAAAACTACATACATCCCACATATATATCCGATATTTACATACACAGTGCATTCAAAAATTGGAAATAGTTTCCACTAGTTATCGACGCAGTGTACTGTTACCAGCGTTAGGTTAGTGTTTACGTGTGTTAGATAGAGAAAAGGAAATTACAAAACAGCTAATGTAGGATTATAATTCGTACAGATAGTTTCGTCTAAACAGTTTCGTTCTAATTTAAATGTTATATTACGTTTTTCACTTTTCTTGCTGATTCGGCACATTTCTGCGCTCAGATATTCAAATGGCCTTTACTTCTAAATTTATTTCGTTTTTCTTAAATTATCATTTAAATTTTTAATAAAAAATCGGCAGAATTATATTTTTGGTTCATCCTAATTTAAAGGATTATTTCTAGGCAGTTAGTTACACGTTTTTTATATACGCGTCATTTGAACCTCATAAAATGTATATTCGATTTTATTGTATTTTTTTTTTTCGAAATATTTAAACCGTCTATTCGTTTTTTTAAGATTATTAATTATTATTATTTTTAATTTTTGCACAGTTATTATTATAAAAATGATTACTCTACAAATCAGTTTTCAGGGTTAATGTGATTTTTTAAATATATGTAGTAAAAAAACTCTCTGATACACGCTTCAGATATGCGGATAAATTTTAAAATGGCGTGACTAATTTTAAATTTGCATATAGCTAATGATTATTTTAAAACATATTCGAAATTTAAAGTAAATAATTAGTAAGAACGACACAGTTTGAAGGTCACTGAAAAACAAAAGTTGGGTAAAATGAACCAAAGTGTATAAAGACATGCACGGACACACACACACATAGGCACACGCGCCTACATACTTTTATTTATATATATATATATATATATATATATATACACACACAGGGTGATTATAATTAAAGTTCAAGTTTCAAAACGCTATAAAAAAAGAACCACTGATCAAAATGATGTCAAATTTGAACGGAATATTATTGGTGAAGGGGGAAAGCGAATGATATGAAAAATAGTTCCATTTTTTTTTTTTTTGGCCCGGTATCTTTAGCAACAGATTGCGCTAACAGTACCGCTTCATTCTGCAAAGGCCACTCTCTTCAACAGCGTGCATCTGTGGATGGGATCATTTTTATGCAAGATGGCGCTCCCCCGTACATTGCAAATCCAGTGAAGCAGCATTTCGGGAATGCTAGAATTATCTGCTGTCATTTCCGTACAGCCTGGCCGTCCCGATCAGCTGATCCTAATACGTGTGAATTCTGGATGTGGGGCTATCTGTTGTGTTCATTGCTCCAATTTGGAAACTTAGCTGAATTGAAAGCACGCATTGCGCAACACATTCTGAAGGTGACCCCGGAGACACTTTGATCAGTTGTGCAACATGCTGTTTCTCGAACTCAACTTGTTGCAGAAAACGGTGGACAGCATATTTGAACATGTTTTGCGTCAGTCTCACGAAATTTAAAATCCGATTTGTTGGATTTCCTTTATGCGGTTTTTTCGACTCAGGATAATTAAAAATCGATTCGATTGATGCTTTTTATGCGGTTTTCGCCCCCCCGGAAAATTAAAAACCGATATCTTGCATAAAAATGATCCCATCCACACATCCACGTTGTTGAAGAGCTGGAATGATATGGTTGCGTAATAGACACATAGCGCTTACCAGTGACGGTACAGGTAACAAGACCGAGAAAGCACCCATCTCCTGGACAAAATATGGCCGTATGATAAATGATGCTGTAAACCCGTACCAAACAGTGACCTTTGCAGAATGAAGCGGTACTGGTAGCGCAATTTGTTGCTAAAATTAGATGCCGGGCCAAAAAAAAAAAAAAAAATGAAACTATTTTTTTTTTTGTCATTCATTTTTCCTCCCCTTCAATAATATTCTGTTCAAATTTGACGTCATTCTGATCAGTGGTCCTTTTTTTATAGCGTTTTGAAACTTGAATTATAATCACCCTGTAAATATATGTAATTACAGACATGCCAATTTTGTATATGTTTATAGAAAATTACTTAAAATGTCGTAAACATTTTTCATTAAAAACGGAATTAAAAAATAGTTGAATCTAATAACGAGATCTAGCAGAAGCTGGTGAAGAGTAATCTCGAGTTGTAATAGATGATCGCGATGCAGTTGCTTTCTCACAAATTATAAGCGGAGTTTTTTATAGTTGAAAGGTAAACATTTACATATGATTAAAAGATTTTCGTTATTGTTAATTAGTCGGTAATTCTTTTTGGTACCATTTGTAATTTTCTAGATTCCTTTTTTTTCGGAATCCGTGGTCAGCCAGTCTAGATCGACCGCCGCTTACGCTGATTTTAAAATTCATTCGTAATTATATTTCAGTTTTTATTTCAAAATGTCGACATTTACACTCCCAGTACAAGATAAACGCGAACACAAAATAACACTTCAATACTTATAGGTTACAGTGCATTTTGTTGTTACAATGGCGTGATGGGAAGAAAAAAAAAATTCTACGAACTGAATGTTAATTGCAGGAAATCAACGCTGTCATCTTTAATGCGTAATTTTCGATATCGTTATTATTAATTTCACTATTACAAATCGACTATTTCCTCTATGCCAAAAAGTGTCACGTCTATAGTGACAATTTTCGAAATTCGCGAAACCCGCACGTACATACATATACGTGTATATATATATATATATATATATATATATATATATATAAATAATATACAATCATACATACATACACATATGTATGTATGGATAAGCTGGGTTTAGTATTTGGAAGAAAAATAAAACTACAAATATACACGTACATGCATGGAACATATTTTTATTCGTATACTAATAGCGTTCTACAGTCTTATTATACTCGGAACTTTATGTATATTCTACGAAAGCTCAGATAGTGAATTTTGCTGTTAACAACTCATTACATATGTACACGGATTTTCCGGGGTATTTTGATACATTTTGCGGTGTAAATTATAATGCATCGGTTTGGAGGGAAAGATCACATTGGATGCGATAACATAGGGTCTTGTGCATAAAAAAAACGCCGTTTAATTAAATATTAAGTCTCCGAATATCATCATTTTGGTTTTACCGGCATCAATAATAATACAGCGCTAATCATTCGATGATTTTATTTGTACGTTCTATTCTATTGGTTTAGAAAATTACAAATTCGTACGAACAATAATGAATTTTCAAATATTTTGTAATATTTCATTATTAATCACGTTACGGAATATGCCGAAAAAGCTTGCGGTGAACCTAATACGGTTCTTGGTAATTATTGCTGAAATTTTTTTACACGTCGGTAAACTATTACTGGGGAGTTCTAAGCAAGTTAAAACATCCGATATCGGGAAAAGTATGAAAAAAGTTTCTCTTTTATACATATAAAGTAATCTGTTTTTGGTACCTATCGTAGTTGTTAGCTTATATTTAAGCAACGCAAACTAATATGGTATACAGTTTGATCGCAACAATTATAAGTAGCCAATTATTTGTATTGCCCATAAGCACTATCTCTCGCATGTCCATCTTTATTCTTTCTATTCTTTCCGATATTGTTCACGTCTTTTCTGAAACATTTTATCTCCCCAATTAGGTTCTTTGATAGTTTGCAGTTTTTCTACTTCTTCACTATCTTTCTGCGTGTTTTAATTTTTGCGTTTCCTCAGTTCAATTCTCCTTTAAACAGTATTTTTCATGGCCTTTTTAAAAAGCATCATCACCTTCTGTAATGTACTAGGAAATTTTTCCTTCCGTCATCTACTCCAGCGATACGCCGGAGAGATCGATTTTATATAAATAGATCATTGGAATATACAAAAAAAAAATAAGTTATTACGGAATCCTAAAAAAGAGTAAAAAGACACCATAACAGAACTAGATTACTCCAAATTATATTCCGTTGCACTGAATGCAGGATAATATTCCGATTTATTTAGAAAGCCGAAGTTGTTTTATACAAAAATGATTCTCGTTGGATTGAGTTCGTTTTGTTTTAATGTATTTCTGAATGATTCTATGTGTAATTCGACTATCCCAGGTGTTAAAATGATCCGTGAAAATTCTAAAAAATTCAATTGTCGTTTATAAGTTATGTTACACCGATAACGCAGGAGGCCGACCATACAAAAACTTTTTTCAAAATTTTAACCTGTCCGTACTAATTCGCAAGGAGTTTTCGTGGTCCAAATTAACATGAAAAATCACAATCTTTGATAGACACCGCGTTAACATTAACGTAACTATTCAACGTTTCGAATGCACGGTTCGTCGTCATTTATCTCCGATGAGCGAAATTAAAGGACGGCATCTTTGTTGATATAAGAAGACTTATATGCAAGATCTAAACTTGGAAATTGTAATGACTGCCGTCACTAACGGACTGGCTTTTAAGGGCGCACCGGGAAAATTCCAGAGATAAAAGGACGCTTTACAGCAAAGGGGCGGAGGTTTTGAGAAAATTAGGACGCAAAAGATAAATTAAATGCTTGGGCGCACCGGGAAAATGCCAGTTCAGTGACTGCCGTTGAAAAAGAGGCACGGCTAGTATTTAAGAAGGTCATTTCAAAATTTTTCAGGAATAAGAGGAGCCCTAATGATAAAAATATTTCCCAGAACAAGTTGACGTAATTCCATGAGCTTGGTTGCAATTTAAAGTTCACTTTTCTTAATTCTTACTTGGACTTTTTCCCTCAAAACGTTGGATCGGTAAGTGAAGAATAGCGTTTCCACCAGGATATTAACGAGGAGTAGAGGGAAAACGATATCAAGGACGTTCGGATATTAAGATGATGGGAAATTACTGCTGGTCACTTCATCGAGAAACAGCAAAGGCGCTAGACAAAAGGAAAAGACGCTATCGAGAAAAGGATGAAAATTCGAAATTTAGTTCTTTATTATTAAAATTTTGACGTTTCTTTATTTTAGTATTTTGTGTAATTACACCATACATTTTATTATTTTATTACATTTACGTATTAAATTCACAAATTGTGAAAAAGTGGTATGTGCTAGATATAAACCGATTCATTTTTAGATTCAGCGACCTAAAAAAAAAAAAAAAAATTATAAAATCAGCTAAAGTTTTCAAAAAAGTTTTTAAAAGATGTGGATCGCGATTGGCCCGTGTAATTAGCGCAGTCCCAGAAGTTGCTGGCTTGACCTAGAGATGGCGTAGTTGTTTGAAAAATATTATTATGTTAAAAGGAACACAATCTATAAAGCATATGTTTCAACTGTTTAGTATTTGTTTGGCAGTTATCAGTAGTGAATGTTATCAGTGAATTCGTAAAAATGGAAAAAATCGGTCATCTTTATGTTATACAATACTTTTATTTGAAAGGTCTCAGCCCAACTAATATATTAAAAGCTGAACTAGATTCTACTCTGATAGAGTCGGTTCCTTCATTTGTAACAGTAAAATATTGGGTAGCAGAGTTTAAAAGAGGCCGAAATGAGGTGACCACGCCAGAAATGGTAAAGAAAATCCATAAAGCGGTATTGGATGATTGTCGATTGAAAGTGCGCGAGCTAACAGACACGGTAAACATTTCAAACGGTGCGGTACAATATTATTGTCTGAAAATTTGAACCTGAGTAAGCTGTGTGCAAGATGGGTACTGCGTTTGCTCACACTCGAACAAAACCAGCGGCGTGAAGATGTTTCAATCGAGTGTTTAGCGGTATTTCACAGCAATAAAGCAAATTTTTTGCGTCGTTTCATAACCATGGATGAAACGTAGGTCCATCACTTCACACCTTAGTCAAAAGAACAGTCCAAACAATAGACTGAAAGAGGAGAATCGGCTGCAAAGAAGGCGAATGCCGTTCTATCTGCAGGTAAGGTCATGGCGTCGGTTTTTTTTGGGATGCGCGTGGGGTAATTTTCATTGATTATTTTGAAACAGGAAAAACTATCAACGGCGAGTATTATGCGAACTTACTGCAACGTTTGAGTGATGAAATCAAGAAAAAACGGCCGCATTTGGCTAAAAAGAAAGTGTTGTTTCATCGTGACAATGCACCAGCTCACAGATCCGTTTTAAAGATTCAATTGCTTCCTCATGCACCCTATTCTCGAGATTTAGTTCCCTCGGATTATTTTCTTTTTCCAAACTTGAAAAAATGGCTCGATGGTCAAAAATGTTCTAACAATGAAAAAGTGAAATCGGCAGTTAATGGCTATTTTCAGGAGCTCGACGGTTCTTATTATAAACATGGTATCGAATTTATTGAACATCGCTGAAAAAAGTATATAGAGATTATGTTGAAAAATAAAGATACTTTTTTTCCAAAATTTTTGTGTTTTCTTTGTTAGGCCAGGTACTTCTGGGACCACCCTCGTATTACGATGCACATCGTAAAAATAAATAAATATTTTTGCAAAAATGTTTAATTTTTCCCCCGACTCCTGATATCAAAATTTTAACGTGTTGTCACATGGGGACTTAAACTAAGATTGAATCGAACCATGTGTGTTTTTCCAGTGTTCATCTTTCTCCGTAGAGCGTTCTTGTACTCTTATTTGCTGAAGCTTGGACTTCCTACTCCTTATTGTGCTTCCTATATCCTGTCCTTTCCTTCCCCACTAATTATTCCTGCTATTGATTCCTTTTTAGATTAAATTTCTGATCAGATTAAAATATAACCGACTTCTTTCCTTACCTTTTGTTTCTAGGTAAAGGTCCTTGGTTGACGAGCCCAAAAAAAAAAAAAAAGAAAAAAGAATCGAACAAATTCATTAACTATACCAAGTTTTTCGTTTTCCTTTTTTAATAATTAATCAAAAAAATGCTTTTCGGGAACAATTAATTTATGAAAAAATACAGTAATCTTAAAGATGGTCAATTGCAACTTTTCCTTTATATCTGAGACATGTATACGAGGTCTGCTAGAAAAGTATTCGGCCTTTGTTTATAACTCGGAGTTCGAATGGGTTCAGGTCTTCAGGAGGTCATCGCCTTCAAAATACTACCTTTGACAGTCTGAATCTCGCTACCAGCACTTCGGAAGCACTCTTGAAACGCATTTTTCGCTATAGTCATCAGTTCGATCGTCTCGCATTTTGTTTTATCTCCTTTACATTGTCGAATCTTTTCTTTCTTTTAATAACGGAATTTTCAGCTTAGAGAAAAGCCAAAAGTCACACACGGAGCAGTGTCTCGAATGTAGAGCGTATTCCTAACCGGTAGTACGATGCCGTGTTTAGCGAAATAATCTTGAACAAGGTGTGACCGGTGAACCGTTGTCACGATGAAGCATTCAATTATTTCCAAAACTCGGGTAATTTTCTTCTCACAGCGTCGTCAACCGTTCCGAAACTGCAAGATAATATACTTTATTAACAGTTTGATTTTTTTGGATATGTGCATGACGACACAATTAATATTGATTTCATAATACGTCTGTTTGGCTGTGCTTTTTTTTTTCATTCGGTGAATTGTAATGTTTCCTCACGTAAAAGATTAATTTTTTGTTTCTCAATTATCTGATCGAATCACCGGTTATTACTTTTTTAAGGAAATTGGTGTCGTTTTTTTCATGGCATCCAAATTATCCTGCGCAACTTCCACGCAAAGATCTATCCGTTCTTGTGTGAGCAATCTTGGAACAATTCCTAAATCTTTGGATAAAATTTCAAGGAATAATTGTAAATAATTGTATTCGCAATGCCTGTATTCAACCTCTCTCTAGTGGTTTTTCAACCGCTGCTCGAACTCTGTTAACATCTTTCGGCGTTCTTGTTGATTATTCCAAAACGAGGTTCACTTTTGACCGACTCTCGAACCATTTCTAAATCGATTAAAACACTATTTTATTTAAGTCGTTGGTCTCCAAAATCTTTTTTACTCATTGCAATTGTTTCCGTTGCCGTGTGACCGAGATTAAAAACGTGGTGCAAATTTTCCGGTCGATGCGTTCCGTCATTTTTGTAAAATGAGAAATGCGACGCGATCAACTTTAGAAGTACACATACAACACACAGAACTTCTACTAAAACCGACCTTACGAATTCTGCGATTAAGGGGATAATAGGCGAAGGTCTCTATAACGACGCCTTGTTCACGACACTAGAGCAATTTACTTTCTAGCTACAAAGACCAAATACTTTTCGGACATAAGTAAATGAATAAAATAAATAAATATTATATTACTCGGCCATTTTGGCCTCACAAGGAGCTGTGCCCCTTGACCCCTCTTGCTTACATTTCTGTCTCTTTCTCTTCTACACTTTGTATAAAATGATCAAAGTTTACAACGTAATTCTAAATCGGTCAATACGAATATAATAACATAATCACAAAAATCCTATCCCAACATTTAACTTTCATTACATAAAATTAGCACATTTTTTTGTTCCATAAAATAGTGTCATTTTTCGATACAGAATCTAATAGGGGGCCGGTCTAAGAATTTCATTGTAATTAATATATATAAAGTCGGTAAAAATTAAAATATAACAAATGTCACATAAAATTTGGACATTTTCTCCAGTTGGGGGGGGGCTAAGAATTACGTTGTAATTAATATATATCATCATCATCATTATCTCTTCAACCATTCGGTTGGTGGGCAACCTACTGGTACATTTTAACTGTACAGATATAAGTTGTGTATTAGGCAATTGTTTATATACAGCGCGAATGTGTACACACGCAAGACTACATTCGGAACTGATATTGTGATTATTTGATTTATCGATATACAAATGCAGTCCCCCGTGAGTGTATGCTGTGTACTGACCTAGCACGCATATGATGTTGTACGTGGTGTTTTGCCATTGCCTTCCGCGTGATTATTAGTGAGTATATTTTTATTTAACTTTTTGTAATAACTTTTATCGTCGCCTGAAATCGAACCCGAGACTTCCATAACGGAAGTCAAGCTCTCTAGCAATTAGGCTATCGCGCATATATTAATTACAACGTAATTCTTAGGCTACCCCCCATTCAAAAAAATGTCTCAAGAAAATGTCCCAAAAAAATGTCTCAATTTTATGTAACGTTTGTTATATTTTATAGGATTTTTGTTATTGTTATTTAAAAAATGTCACAATTTTATGTAATGAAATATGTACCGAAAAATATAACGAAAAAATGTCTTAATTTTATATAATGAAAGTTAAATGTTAGAATTGGATTTTTGTGGTTATGTTATTTTTCTTTTTGTGTTGATGCTAGTAAGAATTACGTTGTAAATTTTGATCATTTTATACATGGTATAGAAGAGAAAGAGATAGAAATGAAAGCAAAAGGGGTCAAGGGGCATAGCCCCTTGCGAGGCCAAAATGGCCGAGTTATGTATATATATATATATATGTGTAGGTACATAATACTTTAAAACTTCCAATACAGATAGCCAAAATAATGAAGAAATGGGTGCGGTAGGTATGGGAATGAAATTAATTTTTTACAGAGTTGCTTTTATGTATGGCGGGAATATGGTTCCACTGACTGGAACAATAATATGTAATTTTGCGTAACTTATAATGAACGAAGTGGTATAAATTGATCAGATCTGCGAATTTACGGTGATTGACTGATTATGAGAAATGATAGAGGACAGGGAATGCGGAGAGATAAATTGTTTTTCAAATTCCGGTGTTTTTGTTTTAAGGCATAAACAGAGTGCGTTCCTTTTTCCGGTAACGCAGACGACACATTGAAAAGATAGATTTTATTTTTACATCCGACTTCTTACCAACTGAGATTCGTTAACAAAGTTTTTCTTCTCTTTCGGACTTTACTTAGTCACTTTCATTTTTTTTGTTCGTTTTAAACACTCGCTCGATAACTTTTCTCTGGTTTACCGCTTTTTGTTCTGTTTGTACATTAGGGCGGAGGAGAGTGATCACGTTTGTTGACCATAGTACGGTCGGAGGAGGTCGGAAGTCGCGACTTCAAAATGTGTGTCTTCACGCGATTATACTGGCTGGAGATAGGAGAATTTTAAAATCGGCGCCGGTTATTCGAGGAATTTCGTGGCAGACAGGGTTCGATGGTGGTGACGGACAAATGCAGGCGAAAGAACGACTAACTAAAAAAGCAGCAACTGAATCGGGTCGCGAATTGCTGTTGTGCGAGTTGGTTAACTGTACACGGTGGAAAATAATTACTATTCGGTTAATAAAAGCGAAAAATAACGTTAAATCGAACGAGCAAAGGGTGTGCAACGGCTGCAAACTATTGCCGATGTTGACATCGATGTTTTTTTGTTTAGTAAATTTTTGTTCGTCAACTTTGCAGATAGTTGCTAGTTTTTTTACCTTCGAAGCACCGTTTTTCTTTGTCGGCTAACACTTGCGATAGTTTTGTCAGCGAGCAATTATTCTCCTCGTCCGCAAATTGCGGAGGCACTAAGCAATCAATTACAACAAGAACGCGAGTTAGTAGAATTTTTAACACATTTCCTAAAAGATAAAATCCGTACGAAAAAAAACGCAATTAAATACTACACATAAACAGTATCGCGCATTTATTCAGTCTTTACTCGCGACACCTTTTAATAAATAACACGCAATATACCCTTCGGAGCAACTTAAAAAATACATAAATAAATAAAGGAACGACGTATGTAATATTAAGCGAAAAGAACGCTTTCGTTCATCATTTGAAAAACGCTGTTCTTTTTTTTTCTATTGTCTGCAGTATTTTTTAGATTATTCGAGAGATGGTATGCCAATTGGGTGGTTATTTTCGATTTTTTAATAAATTCGTTTTCGCATATTTTCTTATTACTATTGTTCGTTCGTGCGGTATTTATTTCTGAGTCATTGCTAATGCTCAAAGTGGACCCGATGTGATGAATCTAAAGAGAATATTGAGCCGGAGCTGTTTTATCTTGAGCGATTCGCCCTTACAAACCAATTGAATTTCATGCGTGAGAGCGACTCAAGTTCAAAACGATCATTCACTTTAATTACTTACACTATCTATTAATACGAGATGATTTAAAATCACTGAAAGAGCAGCCTCGCTCCTAGATCGGCTCACTTTTTGAATAATAATAAAAAAAAAAAAAAACGGGGATATGTTCTAAAATTCTTAACGAACATAATTCAACTATTTTCTAATTATTTATTGGTTATTATTTATCTGCAATCCGAGTTGTACATTTTTTCAGTTCTGCTTTATGGATTCATTAGATTTCGCGTCGATATATAATAGCCCGGCCAAATTTACCTGTAAGCGACTAACGAAAATTTTCACATAGCACGCAGATGATCCTGCGATTGTTATCGAGACAAGGCAGATAGATTGAAATAAGTACACAGGGGGGAGATTTCAGAGGCGATTTATAAAGATTTTGTGTTTAGCGTAAATCCGGCCGAGACGAAGGTTAAACAAATTAATGACGACACAAAAGCCACGCGAGTTAAGAGAAACAGTGTTTTTCGGTTTTAAACACAAATTCCACCCATAACAAAGTTCGCTCGGCGGAAGCCACCAAATACTTGGCTAGTGTAGTAAACAAAAACGCGATATTAGACGAGGAAATTTCACCTCAGCCTAAAAACGCGAACGGCCTCTATAGTACGGGTTCGTTTTTTTCGATAACAAGGATATTTCGATTCACACTAAAATATAAGAAAGCAATGGTCATTAGAGCCGGTAACGAGTAATGACGTGTGTCATCATAGGTTATTCCGAAGAGGATTTTTTTTTAAGTGGACAGATTGCATGTTGAAGAAGTGTTGGCAGAGATACCTGTCTATTGGCGAGGAAGCGTTGAATGGATATGTGCCGAAGAAGCGTTGAATGGATATGTGCCGAGGAAAATAATGAACACGTTTTAGCGAAAAGACGTCCGCTCGGTATTGCTTCGTTTATTGCCGACGATCTTAAAAAAAAACCATTACGGATTAAACCGAAAATAGACAATTGGAAAAGTAGTGTTCGAGCCGCAAAAAATGAACAAACACGATGGCTAAAGTAACCGGGTTTTAAAAGTGTCCGGAAAAATGGAAGTACATGGTGAGGGACAGAATGTATAGCTTGTCGGCTGTGCATTTTCACATCAGCCGATCGCATGATCTTCTGGCATTTAAGACATATGAAAAACGACTGTACGGAAAGCCAATACTCGAATTCGAGTGGGAATGGATAGGAGAATGGGAATGGATAGGAGAATGGGAATGGATTATTTATTATTATAATAAACTTCATTCTTTGGGTTGTGTCATAAGAATACCACCCTTTGAATCCTCAGATAATATTTACAATTGGTCCAGAAGAGTCGGTTTCAGTTTGGAAAATGATATAAATGTGTCTTTTGTGTAGGACAAAAAAAAAAAAAAAAAAAGGCGATGCAAATTACAAAAAACAAAAACAAAACAAAAACGTTACAGGATTTTCATATTACCCACAACGTAAAAATGACAAGGTCGCTATCTTCCTTTAAGGATATGTCTGTCGATGTTTCTTTCATTATTAGGAGGATTCGCAGTCATAAAATTCAGCGAGTATGCAAAACCATCTAGTTTTTAAATTCTTCAGAGACAGACATCTAAATGCTATGAACGTGTTTTATGATTTCGTCTTTCCTATTAAAAATTACACGGGGGGATTTGTTCAAATGCAGTGTGATGCGATTGAGAGAATAAATTCTGTAGAACTTCTTGATTTCGAAGTGTAACATAAAACTTAAGCGAAATCAATTAGTTTTTATTTCGAAAATAAAATTATTCTGCGGAAACGGGTTCTTTGTAGCAATTGAAATACAAAATATTACAATTTTCCACTTTTTTTCCAATATCCAACATGATGTGTAAACACACACATATCGTTGATCTAAGTAATAGAGATGAAAGGTTTTTTTTCTTAGCCCCCTTCCCGTTCGGTGCTACAGTTTGAGAAATCATCAATGGGAAAGAAACCGGATTTTTATGTGATTACGAAATTGAGGAAAAAAAGAGACAATCGTGAGAACTATACGAGACGATGCAGGGAGTAAAAGAATAAAGAAAATAGGAGGTGCTTTTTTTTTTCTTTCTTTTTTTTTGGGTATGCTAACGAAGAGCAATCACCAAGGAATCTAAGTTTTTTTTTGGTTTGTTTTTTTTTTGTCGGGTACCATGTACTGCTGCTATGGCCAGAAACACCCGAAAGTAGTTATTGGATGTTATATGGAGTTGATCATATTTATATTTCGGAGAAAATGAAGGACTGTGCTTCTACTGCAATTGGATCATCAGATAAAACTTGTTTCGATGAATTGCAACTAAATTTTTGAGGTCGATATATGGAGTATTGTGGGCATTCAAAGAATAGGTGTCGGAGTGTTAAGGGTGTCTGGACGCAGCGAGAGCACAATGGTGGATCTGTTTTATTTATAATATGAGTCAAAGCAGTATGACTTATTCGGAGAGACGAGACAGAACTACTTGTTCTTTTCTACTGTGCGTAAAAGATCTCCAAGGAATGGGATAAGAGCGGATAGCTTTAAGGTGACTAGTCGTAGGGATTGCATTCCACAGATCGCAAAAGGATTAATTTGTTCTGTACTTGATGAGATTGCGTAAGATTCAGATATAGGGATCAAAGGATAGGGTTGGATAATGGCTGCCTCTTTAGCTGTTTTGCCTGTCAGTTCATTTGATGAAAAACCTGTGTGACTTGGAATCCGTAATAAAATTATATTAAGCGTAGGAAATCTAAGTAATAGCTCAAAATATCAGATTTTAATCTGGTGCGAAATAAAATGAATGAAAGAAGCTAGAATAGGAACAACTGAAAAAGAAGAAAAAGAGAGAACATACGAGTCATTGTATGGAGTAGGAAGACCAAGATCCAAAAGTTGAGAATAGAAGAATGTTCTGAAGAAAGTGAGGAACATTCGAAGAAGATACGAGATTGACATCACACGGAAAAAATAAATCTTCTGGGTGACGAGGACATCGTAGGGAAGAGACGAAGGAAAAACGAAAAATGACAAAGGGAGAAAGCTATGACCGAAACGAAGACGACATATGGCAGTGATCAGGGAACGACAAAGAGAAGGAAACTTGTCAAATCAACTGGTCAGAGAAGGTAAAGAGACCGGACGGAAAGATAAAAGGAATTGGGGATTGGAGAAAAGGGAAAAATAAATATCATTCCATAATGTAATATGGAACTATTTTGAAATATGATTAATATTGCGGAAAGGGAATTTATGAAGAGTAAATTTGACGTTAAAATAAAATCCGTGAAATTAATAAATTACCACTACTCGGTGAAGGTTAAAAAGTAAAACAAAAAAATAAGTTGAAAGATAAAAATGCTTAACCAGTCTCATAAAGTTGAGAAAGTTTCCAAATAGAAACTGCGCGCCAGTTAACATAAATTCTATTTCACCGAAAAACGATAAAAATTTTCATCAGATTACAAATATTTAAGTTCTAAGTAAGTACTCAAAATGAACAAATTTGATCCACGTTATTCACCTAAGTGAAAGCATAAGAAAAGTAAGTGCCCTATCTTTGACGGGGCGTTGCGCGGTTTGTGAAATTAAGATTTTCATAATGTACTTAAGAGCTAATGGATCTGAAAAGAATATTGGGGCCAGTTCCTTTCTCATTTTTATTTTCATCGAAAAATAACGACACCAGTATTATTATTTTATTTATTTATATAATTCGCGTAATACGCCGATTCAAAATTAAAATGTAAAATCAATAAAAAAGAATTTATTTATTTTTTATGGCAAATATAATAGGTAATATTGTTTTGTTTTTTTTGTAATCGTCTCAATATTGAACATAAAACTGCATCGAAACAAATCGCCGAGAATTTTAATGGGATTCAGGAGTGGAGAAAGAAATGGATATAGGTGGTACATACCTGTTTGCTATAAACTGTATAATAAAAATCAACTTCAATAACAAAAACGTTCCTAAATAAGGTATTTAATTTATTGTTATAAATTATTTTTTCCCTTATATTTGTTTGTTATTGAAGTTGGTTTTTATTATACAGAAGGAAATGAAGTCAGGACGATCGTTTTCAATCCAGATGACAAGCCACTAGGCTTTGACTTACCAAGAAGCATCTGGACAAGGTTGAACCGCTTCCGAACGGAACATGGAAGGTGCAAATGATGAAAAGATACGGAATCAAAAATGAAGCGGCTTATGATTGTGGCGGCGAGATGGAACATACAATGGATCATATCCTGAAGCAATGTCGGAGGCGAGCTCTGGAGGGCGGCTGGGAAGAGATTATTAAATTGACGGACCTAGCGACAGAGTGGCTACAAAATCTTGACGTTACAGTATAACACGTATAAGAATATATACATATAAATATATATAGAGTTGGTGACAATGCAAACATGAAAATCCATATGTGATGCTGACTTTTGTTAATTATTGGTAAAGTCGTTTAGTAATAGTAATTTGTTTGCTGATTCAAACTCTCTTCCTTTTTTGATACCTGTAGACATACGAATAATAATAATAATAATAATAATTGGGCCAAAGTTATTTTTTCAGCATAGTACCGCGACAGCTTAAGACCATTAATAAAAGAGCAAAAATGAGGAGATACATACACACACATACACGCGTATATATATATGTATGTTATACTTTCTACTATACGTTTTTAATTGCAAGCGCTGATTTTAACAAGAAGATATTTTAAAAAATGTACAAATTTTCTAACAGTTTAAATTTGTAAAGTTGTAGAATTAAAGAATTCCCTTCCAATAATAGAATTTCGAAAGAAATAAACCTCTCGCTGTTCGAGTCGTTATAGAATTTTAAAATAAAACAATTTTCATTAACGGTAAAAATTTATATTATTCCCCTTCAGTACACAGTAATGCAATGTAGTATTAGAGTGATTCTAAGGCAGGGAGAGTATTCAAACGACTGATGAATAATCTCGATTTTAACTGAGAAAAAAATTTAACCGTTCGATATAAAAATGAATAATTGATTAGTTCGTACAGAGTGAATTTCGAAATAATTACGAAAAACAAACTGATACTTACAAGTCGCACTGCGCACAGGAGGCTTCCGGGAATGACTAATAAATGGAACGGCAACGCTTCCAGTCCTTTTATTCCTTTCATAGGTAACATCGAGCTTTTCACGGAATACCGGAGGGTAATCGTGTAGTGTGGAAGAATCTTCAACTGAAGTCGGTATCTGTAACTGGCTCTGATCGGGTACCTACCACAGGTATCCCTGATCATTTATTAATCACTGATTACACGGCAATCAAATTATTTTAACATATAAACACGCACGCACCTGCTTATCTTATCCTACTGAGCTGCTGCTTTGAACGATCATGAATTTTCAATAGTAAACATTTTATTTTTGCTGCCTTATTTTATTAAATCGATGTAATGTAGCCCGCAGCTAGAGGCATTATTATTATCTCTTTGTGAATTTTTGATAATATTGGAGAAGATGGGCATTAATTCTATAATAATGATGTTTGAAATGTAAAATGAATTTCACACCTAAAAACATATAACCCGTTTGTCTGCAGCTTGAAAATATTTCACTTTCAAGTTAGTGAATTAGGCGCTCAATGACGTAAACGGGCAAATTTTCATGTATATGCATAAGTGTGTTCGGACGGGAGCTGCTTTGATTAAATTCGTGGTAAACCTATTAATTTCGTATAAACGAGTAACACAACTATATGATGTATTGTAAAATGATTTTTTTTTTACTCACTTGTTTACATTTTTTCAGAGAAATAACGTTTAGAATTTTATCAGCTAAAATTCAGTTATTTTAGGGTAATTTACATTACCGAGTGATGATGATCCATGAAGCTCTTATAAGCATAATAACAGAAAAGAAAAAAAATATATAAATATATATATTTTTAGGATCTTGCCCGGTATAAAATTATTAAGCTCTGTATTTTCAAACCAAGTTTTATTTTAGTTATTACTTACGGACAAGGTTTAAATGTACCTATAATTTTTTTGTCTCTTTTGAAAACTAGATGTGTAATAGGGGTTCTACAGTTAGGTGCACTAACTGATTCATTTTAGTCTTTAACGAGTTACAGATGTGTGATTAATTAAATAACTAATTAGCTAAAAATGGAATTACGAGAAAAACTAAATTAATTCTCGGTCATTCTTTCTTTTGTGAGAGGTTCATCCCAATGACCGAGCCACTGAGCTAAAATTAATAATTTAAAATAAACCATTTTTCATTTGCCGAGTTTCTTTCGCGCGGGTGGTGGTGCGATCTTTACGTGTGCCATTCACAGAGCTACCTTCGCTTTCAAAATGCGAATGCAAAGAAGTCCAAATAATGAATTATTCGTAAGACGGTAGAATCCGCTTTATTACGGAACAGGTATCAGAGCATGATGTTACGTTAAACAGGGGGAAAGCGTATATTGAGTTTGTGGGCGGAAATATGTATATCAATGGAATTATTAACAGTGTTTAATGTTCGAAACGAACGAATTGGTTACTTTATGTATATATATACATATATATATATATATATATATATATATATATATATATATATACACACTTAAATATGATGTTGAGAAGTTTAATTATAAACTGCCTGACAACATAATAATGAAATAATGGTAAGTTTATGCCTGAATCAAATGCATCGTAGCAGTTCTTGGTCTCTTTGCAGATTAACGATCGCCGAGATGATAAATTTATCAGGGATTCGACGTCACAGATTGTTTTATATCAAACTCGGGTAGGAGGGTCATAGAATGATTGCTGTTGCCGCAGCGCTAGGAAATTTCATTTTCCATTCAATTTGCTTCGTATACAATAGCGAAACCGTACGTGCACACACATACGCACCCCGTGTAAACAAAAAGGCTATAAGCTCCATTAGTCGCGTTAAAATTTTCGATAGCCCGGATAGAAAAATAAAAAAAGAATCCAAATTACCGTTGTAGCGGTTGAAACAGACGTGGGACTGATTGTATATCCAATGTGATTCATCTGTTTGCTTTCCGGAGTTGGAACAGAAACTTGTATCCGTTCATTTTCGATACATATACTTACATCTGAATCCTTTTTAGGTTCTGGTAATGTCGTTCTGTAACGAAGATAAGAAAATGTTAGCATCCGGTAAAACGAAACTGCGAATTTTCCTTAATAATAATGATATGGTATAATCAATAAAAAAGCACGCGAATAACGAAAAATTAAGAAAGTTAAATAAAACCGTAATGAATTAAAGCTATATCTGCGAATAAGACGACATCGTCATCATCGTAATCCGCCGCCAGTTGATAAACTTTTGCCGTTACACTAATTCTTCTTGTCCCCCCCCCCCCTCCACCGCGTTAATATCGCGACTGTCCCTTTACCGCATAATTTCTTTATACCGTTGTTTCTTCTTCCGTTGCTTCTTTATACCGTTGTCCCCAGGGTGACTTTCGGTACTCGTACACAAAACTTTTCTCTGAACTTCATTCGCTTCACTTTTTCACATCATTTTCGAAAACTGTTAATATTTCTCCATCCTTCTCGTCGTCACCTTTAAAATTTACAAAACTTTAAAACTGTCAGATTCGATCCTCTTTTATACACTTCGAAATTTCCATTTTTCCGGTTATAAAACCTTTTTTAATATATGTAAACAATATAATATTTAGGGTATTTTAAATAATTACGCCATCTAATTTTCTAAATGTCCAACGATATTCAGCATATATTATTATCAGCGAAATCACGATATAAAATTAAATATAAAATATTGTAAAATTATTCTTATTATTTATCGATGAAATTTGTACCGACTTCAAAAAGTAGAGCAGTTACATGTTTCTTGGTTGTCGTTTTTTTTTTTTTTCATGTTTGTTCACAACTTATTTAAACCGATTTTATTAGTTTTTTTTATTTATGTAGCGGTGGTATCAAGTATATATGGTAAGTATTGGTTAACAAAGATACTCGAGTGTCATTGCGATAAACATTAAAAAAAGTGGAGGGGGAGGGGGGATCTCTTCAGAGACGTTTTCAGCAATATAATAAACGCGATGACACTAAAAATACTGACAATTTTCCGCGCGGAAGGGTAATGCATTCTCTTTTTTTTTTTTTGTTCTTAATAAAACACAAAATTAAAATATTATTAATGTTAATTGCTGCAGATAAATATAAAGATAATTGAAACCCCCAAAGCGCGATTTACAAGCTCGTCACTGATGGAAATAGGATGTAATTCACCATTGTTGCTTAATCGACCATCTGCGATAATACCCACGCTGAGCGGCGTCAAGTTAGCCTCCGCATGATGGAATTTTAAAATCAAATTTAACTAAACAAATTGTGCTCATTTTATGCTAAATTGTGCTGTTGATAAAAAAATTCGCGTCACACTGTAACACGCAGTATTAGTAAAAATTGATCTGGGGGCCATAGCTCCAAAATTTGAGAATTTTGAAACGGGCGATTATGTCCGTAGATTGTCAAATTGTCAATAGTTTTGTGCCGTATTGCGCTGATAATAAAAAATTTTGCGCTGCACCGTAACACAGAGCATTAGTAAAAATTGATCTGAGGAACGGCTCTAACTTGACGATACTCCCAAAATGTGAGAATTTTTAAGAAGCGATTATATCCGATGATAGCAATTGTTTTGTGCCGAATTGTGCTGATAATAAAAAAAAAAGTCGTGCAACACCTTAAGAAGAAATTTGTTTTAAGGAAACTATTGTGGTAAAAGATTCTCCAAATTTTCGGATTTTTCAGGAATCCATTTTCGTTCGAAGATTTCTATTGTTTCATATCGAATTGTTGAGTCAACAACGTACTTGCAATTTTTCTAGATCTTTCAATTTACCTCGAAAAAAAAAAAAAAAAATGTCGCTGGTCCATCAAAACTTTTTTTTGTAATAAGTTTTTATGAAGTATAGATTGCCAATAACAGCCTCCTTGCCGTGAAATTATGATTATTATGATGTAGCTTTATCATAAAACGGCGCCGGAATTTTGCTAATAGTTTTATCTATATGTGTTGCATGCGGACTAAGGAAAAAAATACCCCGGGGCCAAATAATTGCTGAAGGTCCCCCTAATTTCCCACCAATAATTAAAGTACACATTTTTTATTTTATTCATTCGGTAAATTAATAAAATCGATCCTTAATAATTAATTCTAAACGAGAGACACGCGTCGAGATTTCTTAATAGCGAAAGTTTCAATTGGATCATCAAAATTTAATTCACGAAGTATATCGCATTCGGAACTCAACATCACCATGAAAATCAGAATGATATATCGTTTCACCATCTGAGCGCGCGTACTTTTCATACTTGTAATTTTCGATTTTTGAGTAATTAGCTGGTAGTGTCTCTTTTTAGTGAAGGGTCCCTTTTGATGACGGGTCCGGGGCCACTGGCCCCCCTGGCCCCCCTTAAATCTGGCATTTCGTCGTTATTGTTTGTTCTTGTAATTTTGTGTAGTTGTTTTGAACATTTTTTATCGTTAGCGCAATTCGACGCAAAACTATCGCTATCTACGGACGTAATCACTTTTTAAAAATTCTCAAATTTTGTGCTGGCTACTATCGTCAAGTTAGCTCCACCAGATCAATTTTTACTAATACATTGCGTTACAGTGCTGTTTTATTGTCAGCACAATTTGGCACAAAACGAGCGCAATTTGTTTAGTTAAATTTAATTTTGAAATTCCGTCATGGGAGGGGGGCTAACTTGACGCTGCTTATCCGCTGTTCACTAGAAACTGTGCCGGTCGATGATGGTCCCTTATAAGTATATCAATCAGCATCGACGAGTGTTGGTAGTAGTAATTAAACGTTGAAAAAGGTAGTCCCATTACAGATATACCCTTTCTTCGAATAATAATAAATTACATAAAATAAAACCCAATATCGGAACGTGGACATCCTCGTACAGGACGTCAAGAAAGGAGGAAACTATTCTAGCCGGGCTAAGAATTGGTCATAGCCTCCTTACGCACTCGTACTTGCTAAGTCGCACACCGGCTCCATATTGCGATCAATGTGGAGCGCAAATCACAATTCAACATATCCTACTGGAATGTAGAAATTACTCGGATCAAAGGTACACAGACACTTCGGCTCGGAACCGGAGGTGACAGAGGTACTTGCAGAAAATGCTAACTCTATTTTCAACTTTTTACATATAATTAATTTAGTGTAGTGATTGTTTAGTGTAATACGCGATGTAAATCTTTGTATAGTATACTTAAATTGACGTAAATCTATTTCTCGCGTTGCAAATGACCTTATCGCTTGCGCGACGTTAAATAAATATATTTAAAAAAAAATTGTCCAAAAAAAAATTATCCAAAAAAAAAAAATTATCCAAAAAAAAAAATTATCCAAAAAAAAATTATCCAAAAAAAAATAATAACACAGGAAAACTACGGAATGAACGAGAGTGACTTAGAATATTATTAATGTTAATTTTCGGTTGGTCCGTTTCGGTATCATCATTCAGAAAAAAAATATATACTAAAAATTGCAAAATAAAATATTTTTTTTTTAAAAAAAAAAAGAAAAAAAGAAGTACTAACTTCAAGATTTACTTTAAAAATTTAATAAAAACGCACTAAAATGTAAAACTATTCGATAAAACAAATTTAAACCTTTCGTTCACAATGTTACCAATTGGTAACAGCCTGTATGTCAAAAACTGCGGGTCGGGGAGGAGGGAAATATGCATAAAACATCGCCTATATGTCCAGGCATTAAAATTATTTTGAAAAAAAATTTTTTAAAACAAAATAATAAAAAAAGGGTGAACGAAAGGGTTAATATATTTTACGGTAAAATACACTTGCAGATAATATTATTATTTTCAAACAATTTCTTAGGGTCAGCACTAAATTAAAATTGCGACAACAGTTAAAAACCGCATTAAATATTATTCTTGATTTTTGCAATACTTGCCTTATAAAAAATACGAGTGACTGCATTTTGTTATACTCATTACGCTGTTTCTAAACATCGTTATAATTTGAATCTAGTGCCGCCTTTAATAAATATTAATATTTTTTGCGATATGTATTATTTACTATGGTGCCTGGGGATGAAGAAACTAGTTGTTGCATTGAGTAAGCGCGTTCTGCTTTCATGAAAATGAAGAGGGTACTAACGTAACTTGGATCTCGATTTAAGATTCAGAATTCTGAAATGCTATGTCTGGTCAGTGCTGCTATATGGTATAGAAAAACGCGTGAATACTGGCGTCCAGAACATTTAACAGATTAGAGAGGCCGTTGGGAGTTTCGGTATTATCGGCGTGTTTACTGAAGATTCCGTGACCGAAAACGAAGGCAAACGCTGAGATAATGCAGGGACGATGAGAAAGGAAAAAGGGCTGCTTGATATTGTCTAAAGAAGGAAAACGGAATACTTTTGTCGCTTGATGGCCGAAATACACATTACCACGGAATATATGTTTTGATGGGAAAGGTAGAAGAAAAAAGAAGAATTGGTCGGAGAAGATTATCTCGATTGAAGAACCTACAAACACGGACAAGTTGCAGCGTTGAAGAATTGCTTCATACAGCAGTGGATAAGAACGCTTATAGAGAATTAATGAAGCTTGCCATTGGATGAACCTAGGATCGAGAACGGTCATGGCACTAAAGAAAAACAAGAAGAAGAAGAAGAAGAAGTTTTACTATAAAATACATAATTTTTTATTAAATAATCATTTTTTTTGTGTCATGAGCAGAATCCTAACAGTGTCACCGCCATGGAGTCAATTTACCCCAAATATCTGCTGGGACCTACTTACAGTCGACGTAAAAACGCAACCGAATACGGACATCCGTAAAAGGCTTCAGAAAGTTTTGAGCCAGCAACCTAATTCGATGCTATGCTTTACCGATGCGTCCAAAACATCATCACATGTCGAAGGTGCCTTTTCCATCGGGAAAAGGATATATTCCTTCAGCTTGCCGAATATGACATCAGTCCTTGCGGCCGAGATATTAGCTTTACTTCAATGTTTGCTGCAGATATCGGAATTGCCATCTGACCAGTATACGATTCTGACCGATTCAGTCTTAGCATTGCAGTATATTGAAGCGATGAATTCGACTGTGGTAACGGCGGACCAAATTTACTGCTTATCATTACTGAATTAAATAAACGAAACATCAGTATCTCTTTCGTTTGGATCCCGAGCCATCGAGGAATAGATGGCCATGACATCATGAATTATGCAGCAAGAAGGCCAACTCAAACATATCTTCCGATAATGCTGGGGGAAGACCTTACACAGTGGTACAGTCAGGAAATCTTACACTCGTGGAATCAGCGGTTCCAGACCCGGCCAAGTATACTTGGATATTCAAAGAAAAGCGTGGACGCTTGGCCGCTAATCATTGATAATGTCTGCTCACCGAAGCTGGAAACAGTGGTTAACAGAATACACCTTGGGCATTCAAAAATTACTCACTCATATCTACCGAGTAATCAACCACCGCCCCTATGCGACATTTGCAACGTACCGCTGACGGTTCATCACATTATCCTAACCTGCCAGAAGTACAACCATCATCGCGATAATCAACTGAGAAAAAATATCCTCGACATAAACAACCTCCAAATGCTTACTGATTTTATTATTAAAACAAAAATAATCAACGATATATAAATGACCTTTAATCGAGTAATAGCCATATAGGCACAATTTACTTTTTAGTGTTTTTTTTTTATTAAATTTTTAGAGTAAATTTTGAAGTTGGTACTTTTGTTTTAAAAAAAAAAACAAAAAAAAACGTGTTTCTTTCTTTTTCAATGTAAATACACATTTGAAATTATAATTATACCGCTTTATTATCAAATAACCTAAATCTAAAGAGAATTTAAATTTAAACATTGCCATTATTCTCCCTGTTAAAAAATTATATTCGATGATAAATTTTAATTTAATGTAAAACAAGTAAATTATTAATGAAATTTTTAAATATACGTATCATTATTATTATATTCACACACTTAGAGATAAAATAATGATTGGAGCTTTACGGTACGCTTCGTCTTTTTGGCAACTTATTCGTCCGTAGATTAATTCAAGTAACAATGAAGTTGCAGGATTTTACAGAAATTAATACAGGTTTTCTGCAGAGAAAACTGAAGCAATACCAAGTAAAAAATTGATTTTTCAGTTTCGACCTTGAAACTTCTCTCTGCTAAAACCCTAATTATCACAGCTATTGATATATACGTATGTATATGTGAAAAAAATATCAATTAGAACTGAAGCAAATTCTTACATTATTTACATGATATAGAATAACGAATCCGGAACGGGATAAAATTCGCCGAGGGATAAAACGAGAAAGTTGAATTTATCAAAACCAACTTTATATTTAACATACGGGGAATAGATGGTAGTATCGTCGAAGAACGGATATTTTTATTATTTACTAATAATTTATAAGAAAAACAGTGTATATATATATGTATATATATATATATATATATATATTTGTAATGTGCAATTTGAATTAAGATGTAAACGGATTTAAACGAACTGATCGTAAAATTAAATTCGAATATGTAAATATATTTAAATATAATTTTTTTAAATATGCAATAAAAATAATGTATACTTTTAAAAAGTCAATCTGTTTAAAAAAAAAAAAAAAAACCCAACTTGAATATAATAAATAATAAACGTTTAATAAATATATTTAAGTAATAATTCGAAATTCGAATCAAGCAAAAATATTTCAAACGAAAATTTAAGTAAAAGTGATGATATTGTTTAATAATGTCACGGAATTTACGTTTGTTCCGTAGTACTTTCAATTATTTCCTTTCCTAAATATTTTTATCCAGCTGCAAATTTTCTGGAACATTTCATCGCTTCTGTATCATCTCACAGGTGTTCCTTTTTCACATTCTGCGAATGCCATTCTTTTCGCGTTATTTTCAATATTCACTTCTTAAAAAATGTTACGCTACTGCTTTTTTAGTAAAAATTCCCTTTCAAAGTGGTAAAAATGCAAAATTTACTGTATATACTAAAAAATGATATATTTCATTAAAGAAATCCTCAATTGTTAGAGCATCTCCCAGAAACTTTTTCAAATAGAAAGTAGACACTAAATGAGAGTTTTATAAAATATCGAAGTAAAAATTTAGTATCGTAATATAAATGGCTACACACTGGGGCGTTATCGGAGTCGTACTATTTTATCATTTGTTATTATTATTGAGATTGATTTTCCGGTGTCTTAAATTGTATAATTACGTAACTATTTTTTTCTCCACCGCGCTGTATACAACATCTAGGCTAGGCGGCCAGCAAGTTTATTAATTTATATAATTAAGTAACTAGTTTCCGATCGAAGCTGAAATTTCAGCTGAAGCGAAAGCCACCCAATTCAAAATATTTCATTATAGAATTTAAATACATATAATGTTTTATATTTAGTATTTTTAGTTTTAAATTAAATAAGCTTTTATTAACCTTTGTCGGACCGCATAATTTTGCAACGTTAACAGGAGGGCATAGGTGCAATTGTATCTTTCTAGGGTTTCTTTAAAACTTCTCAGAATAGAGGTATTATTTATTGGTTATAGTTTAATTTGATGATTAGGGGTCTAATAAACAGGTAAGGAACAATTTTATTTATAACATGATTGATGTCACCGGCTTAGCATCCTATATTATGTACCGCGAACTCAGCCTATTGCTGAAGTCAAAGGATCAACGTAGGAAATTTTTGAAGGATCATGCTAAAGACCTATGCACGCCTTCAATTCAAGCTCGTAGTACAAAAACCGTATGCCGATGAGATGTCAATTTCTTCGGAATGCTGTGGAATTGGTGCTTGGACGAAGCATAGGTATAACAGCAGTTGATCCCCCCCTCAACATGGCAGTCGTGGACCAACTGCGGTAGTCGAAAGTTGCTATGTTTGCCGTAATCAAAAGAAAAAACAGCGTAAGACAAGACAAAAGTGTATAATAATATGTATCAATCCCGTGTGTGGCGAACATTTTGTATCTAAAATAACATGTATTTCTTGAAAAAATACAAGAAAATTGATTTTTTTATTGATAACCATTTTTTTTTTTTATATATTATAATTGATTGTATATAATATACATAAAATAAAATACCATTTGAAGAAGAAAAAAAAAATGTTGTTTTTTATATCACTCACATATAAAAAATATACAAGATACAATTTTGTGCCTATGCCGCCGTTTACGGGGATCAAAACAATTTAAGTCTACATTTTAGCCAAAAGGGTTAACAACAATTTTTTTTTTAGATTTGGCGCACATAATCTAATGGATAAATGTAGAGATTGTTACGATATTTTCGAATAGTTTGTTTTATTTTGTTATATAATTTTAATGCATGTGTAGCGCCCGATTTTCGAACCGCCATTTTTTTGTGACCGCCGTTGATCGGCTAAGACAGCCGAGGTCGATCCCCTTTGCCTGATCGTTCCGTGCCGTTTCCAGGTATTGGGAAACACGTGTTGTCTGTTCTGCCGACCATATTTTTTATTGTTCTACTCTCGCCTTTCGTTATATTCGCTCTCCGCTCGTAGTCGTCGTTCGGCCTTTGCTCGTCACTGGCCTTTGTGGCAATAATTCGTTCGTTTCGTTAATGTTCGTTCACTATCGGGCTATGAATTAAACGTTTCAACCATCAACTTATTAATTTCTAAATAATTCGTATTTAATTCCTCAACAGAGATGTCACAAAAGTTCAGGTTTCTATGTCCTATAAGAAAAAAGTTATGGCAATTTAAAAACTCAAAAGTTCCAATTGTACCTGTACGGTCCGACGAAGGTTCTAGAACAAATTAAAAAGAAATTCTGAAAAATTAATTCATTTCAGTTACTGCGTACAAAAAAATAGTGATACTCTTTTCAATAATTCAAATACTTGATTTTTGACAAAAAAAAAAAAAAAAAAACTTTAAATTAACAAAAATCTTATTTTTGATATTATTTACAGCGCTCTTAATAAATGAAAAATAAACTCATTGACTTCAAGATTTACTATAAAAATTTCACAAAAAATCCGTTAAAAAGTGCAAAATTATTATCTGATAAAATTCAGAATAGTCGGCCTTGAATTCAAATTACAACGATAATTAGAAACAATATTTAATAAGTAAAACAATTCACTCATTTTCGGTAAGCTAAGTATATTGAAAACGTTTAGAAATATCGACTGTCGTTTTTAGTTATCGTTGCAATTTGAGAATTCGGTGCTGATTGTAATAAGTATTCCATCAAAAATGTTAATTTTAAAAGTGGAAGCCAAGTGTTCAATATTAAGAATAACCGCGTGGTTGTCGACTTGGTCGACAAAAGAACTGAGATCTAAATGGGTGCCACGTTCTGTAGATAATCCCCTGGAATTTATTTATAAGAACATATACAGCATTCTAAAATTAAAACGCAATTTCTTGTTTTTTCCATAGATAACAATATTTGCTATTTAAAAATATGCAATATCTTAAATTTGAACAGTATCGAATTATTTACACAGAGCAGATAATAATTTAGGATAAATTCTAACGATTTTACTTGGCTAGTTTTTACCAGCAAACCAAATTTTTAGAACAGTAAGATATGTTGACCTTACAATATAAAAACAGTAACTTGCCTATAACACATTGATAAGTTGATTAGCCAACTATATCGGATAACTTGTATCTGAAAACTATCCAAGTGAAATCGTGAGCTTTAATTTACATCATAAACTATCTGCTTTGTGTAAATAATTCGACTGTTCAAATATTTATGAAGTTATATTTTTAAACAGCGAACGTTGTTGTCTATGAAAAAAACCAAGAAATTGTGTTTTAATTTTAGAATGTTGTATGTTTTTATAAATAAATTTCAGGATTATCTACAGAACTTGGCACCCATTTAGGTCTCAATTCTTTTGTCGGCCAAGTCGAAAACCACGCATATTCTTAATATCGATCCCACTTTTAAAATTAATGTTTTTGATGGGATACTTATTACTTTTTGAAAAGAAATTATTATTCATTCAAATTCAAATTCAAATTCAAATCGTTTATTCTTCAAAATAGGCTCACAAAGTGAGCACTTTTTGAAACCCGAATTGCGCACCAACACTTCACACCGTGACAAGTCGGATTCAAATTGCGCACCGGCCTGAAATAGCCCGCCTGCTGAGAACTCGTATTACGCACCGCTTTAAAAAAAAAAAAAAATCCGGATTTTATAAAATCGACAAAAGAATTAAAAAATCAGTAAAAAAGTGTCGTTCTTTCAGTGACTTCCAAAATGTCTTATCATATCTCGATGGGGGGGGGGGGGGCGTTTGCTATTTGGAATAACATTTCGGTTGCTTAGAAAAAACCTCCTTTAAAGGTTTGCGAAAAATAGGCTATTTTTAAGTGTACGATGATGCGTAAAAATGTTGAAATTGAACATTTAAATGTTATAAAGCGGCCATCAGTTTTGGAAATGTCCAACAAATGTCATGATCCGAGTGCCGTTTTCGTTCGTTTTTTTATATTTCATACCGGTAAACTTCCGGTGCGCAATTCGAGTGTCGCCTTTTTGAAAGAGTCCAGTTATCGAGTTTGTCTGTCCCCTAACTTTAAAACTACCACCACTTCGGACCTATATGTCTGAGGGGAAGAAATGACAAGAAACCCTGACTGCAGCACACAGGACCCTACAAATATGTCATGTTATTTTCATCTCTCTTTTTTACAAGTATCTCAAAATCAGTCTACAATGTTCATTTCCTGTGCTGTGCTGGAATCGTATTGCTCCATAATATACCTTTATAAATAAGAGATAGTCATCTATTTTATAATAAGCGTTGTCAAGCATGTTTCACAGTAATTTTAATAAATTAATATTCCGATAGATTTTCGATTGGAATTTTATTATAAAAACGCACATTTGTAGCTTTCAAGTGCGCTCCAGCTGTTAATAAAAATCGATTGCTTCGAAGAGATATTTCAAATCGTAAAAATTCATTTTTTTAACTGATTTGTTTCCTTTCTATACACACAATTACCCCTCGGCTGGATGCCAAATTTCAACTTCCTAGGTCACCTGGAAGTGGGTTAGGTTTTTGATCTATTTGTTAGTCAGTGATAAAAATGCCGATTTTTCGACATTATAATATCATCTCAATAACCGTTTGAGTTGTATTTATGAAATTTTGGGGGCTTCTGGTTAATCTAAGGGGGGGTTTAATAAATAAACCAAATTTTTATGTTAAATAAATTTTGAGTTATTAAGGGATTAAAAGTGGCTCCAAATGGTTTATGTAATATATAACACACAGTTGCAGCGTCGTCGCCAGTTCCTTTTTCTTGGCTTGAACTTTAATGTTGTTTAAAAATAATCATACAACTACCTTTAAGTATGTTACTCTAAATTATTTTTTATCAAATATTACTTTTTAGAACATTTTCGTAAAATTTAAAAAAAATTAAATTCAAGTTTCTAAAGTTTTTTTTTTCTTTTTTTTTTTTATAGATGTAAATCGGTATTTGTTATCAACAAATATGAATTTCACACTCGGTTAAAATTACATTTCTTAAGAACACTTCTGTTCATAGGTACACTTAAAGTATAGCTTTAAAAGTAAAAAATCATTATAATATTAAAACAACATAAATTCGAAATTATGTAGATTTTTCAAAAAAGAACAAAACAAAAAAAGTATGGAAAAAAGAAAAAACGAAGAGGTATCTAAAATTCATTCTTACAAAATGAAAGAAGTTTAGAAATATATAAGGCGCGCAGATAAATGCGGGGGGGGCAGGCATTTAGTTGAATTTTCCTTATTAAGGAAATTACTTCGTTAGATGAAAGTTTTAAGAGCGGTGGTCGGGTTGGAGAAATATTCGCGAAGAACCTAGTGCGGATAAATAAATTTTCCGCAATTAAGAAGTTGCTAGTTCGGCAGACTTACAGACTACACAAAAAACGTGCCAAAAATTTAAGTGACCTGGCGGAAGATTACATTTTCATTAGTTCGATAAAAAAAACATTATCGGCCACTTTAGCAAGATACGCGTTATATTATTATAAAGCGATCTTTTATTTTCTACTACACTCGAGGAAATTGATAAAACGACGACGTCGTTGATACCGAAATCTTAAACAACTTTATAAGACTACGCTGCTGGATTTTTTAACGACTTCTCATCTTCCGTTAAAGTTTAATGAACTTTTTTTTCTCTTTTTATACACATACTAGCTGACCCGGCGAACTTCGCACCGCCGCAGAATCAATAAATGTTGTGTCTTTTTAGCTGAATTAAATTCAGTTTTTTATTAAGATAAATACTCAAAACGGATCAGGTTCAATAAATGTACAAACATCAAAATGGACAGAGTATTTTAATTACATTGAAAAGTATTTTAATTATAACGACAAAAATCGGTATAAATTTACTTTAAAAAATTACAAGTAATGATTGCTTTGGAAACATGTTTTTTTTTTTTTTTTTTTCGGGCTATATCATCAGCTAACAACATACACACTCGATTTATACACCTTATTAAATAGAGTGTGTACTCCGTTCTGTTAGCTGATGATGGGCTATGCACGAAAAAACAACGTGTTTCTAACGTAATTTAATTTCTTAAAGTAAATTTATACCGCTTTTTAAGATTCCGTACATTGTACGGAATCCCAAAATAAAATGGTTCAGAAAAGACAAAAATATTCAATTCTACAATAGAGCTCGGAAACGGTTTGATTTATCAGAATTAGATCATACTATGACAATTTACAACTTTAAGCTGAGCGATTACTGTGGGCCGGCAAGAAACCATCTAGAATATATATATATATATATATATATATATATATATATATATATATATATATATAATATTGAATTTAGAACGATATCAAAAATCACCCTTAAATAACTCATCACCAGATAGCAAAAGCGGAATTCGAAATATAAAACAAAACACAGAAGCCCTTTCATAAAATCCAAAAATTACGGTTAAAAAATGATCTACCCCCCTCCCCTTTTGAATCAAAAACAGCAAAAAAAAAAAAAGAATTTTCTGCATAAATTTTATTTAAATTTCGTATTCTGCTATTCGATGCGGAGGCAAATCTAACAAATCAAAAATCATAAAAATCGATGATCCAGCCGTTCTTGAGTTATAAATAAACCGACTTTGTTTTATGTAGATGTGGAATTTGAACCACCCGAAAAATCATCCTCAAAAAAATTCATAACTCATTACCAGATAACCCTTTAAGAACGAAATTCAAAATATGAAACAAAACACAGAAGTTCTTTCATAAAATCCAAAAATTACGGTTAAATTTAAACCCCCCTTTTTGGCCAAAAGCAGCAAAAAAAATGAATTTTCTGCATAAATTTTATTTAAATTTCGTATTCTGCTATTCGGTGCGGAGGCAAATCCAAAAAATCAAAGATCATAATAAATGGTGTAACTAAACCGACTTTGTTTTATATATATATATATATATAGATATTGATTTTATTGCTCGTGAAAATTTCTCATGGCGACGCATTTAATAGACAAACTTTTTTTTGTTTTCAATTCTGAGAAAAAGTGGAGAAGATTTATTATGCAAAAATAATTATTTAATTCGAAAAATAAACGTTATAACAAAAATATATAAATTATACCGATTTTTAAGCAGCTGATGAGAACCCTATTAAGTTTTAAAAAAAAGAAAAAGAAAACATAATAATATAAAAACCAGTAGAAGAAAGCTTCGTTTATTTGGGATCCTTAGTGGAAAGTAAAGGATGGTCTGAAGTTGAAATCAAAAGTGAAATTCAGATGGCACGGAGTACAATAGTTAAACTGAACGGAAAGATTCTTCTGTCACAAAAAGCTTTAAGGTCCAGTTTGTGCGCACTCTGATTTTTTCAATATTTCTGTAGGGCGCGGAAACTATTAGAAAGTCTAAAAGCTCAACTGGAATTGGAACTTTCTATACCTCGTTTATAGTTTCTCTGAAAGTCTTAAAAGCTTCGTAATAATCTTCGCCGACTCTATTATCGCAGTACACTGCATGCCGTCCTTTTTATATTCGTAATACAAACCGTAGCGCCTTCCTAATATTATTACATCTGATCATGCCAAAAGTGTTTCACAATCAACTTTTTAACTTTCCTCACTCTACCATTTCATCATTCTCCGCATTCGTTTCATTATTTCCAAAACTTTTTCACTCCTATCATACTCTGATTCCCCAGCTGCGTGTCGGTATTGAGGAAAGGAAAAGAGCTGGGGGGCTAGGTGTTCCCATCAAAGAATACCCAACTAATAATCCATTTATGCTATCTAAAATATTATGGTTGGACTTGTATCTCGATTCTTATCAGTATGTTTTTTCCGTCTTCTTATTAAGCTTGTTCGTCCTTTCTTCGTTCTTGGCTTCTTACTTTTCCACTTTACAGCGTTGTTCCACATCTTCCCGTGCGTCCTTCTTCCGAGCTCTCCACATTTTGTACTCCCTCAATATAAAAGTATAGCACTTCCAGTTATATTCTCTTTGAATGTTCCGTTTTGTCTTCTGAAAGTTCCTTACTTTACGCTCAACACTTTTATCTTAATACACCTACTCGCTGCGGTGATTTTTTCACTCTCTCCTCCCATTCTGGCTATTAATTTCCCTACTATTTTTATCTCCAATAGTTTCCGCAATTCTTTACGCAGAATATAGGTCAGTGATCTTTTTTTGGATAGCCTCCTTCCTTCTCCAAAAAAACAACAAATAAAAAAAAAAAATATTAGTCGTTTTTTCGAAAAATATCAATCACAAGTATACGTTTTGTATTGTAAGAATGTCCTCTTATTGTTTTGTTTTATTTAAAAATTGAAATAGAATGACGAAAAAAATAAAGTTCATTGTACCCGATAAGTTTGTTCCGTGTTTGCATGAGGAAACATTTAGGCAGATTAAAGTTTGTCGGTTATTATCGCATCGTATATTCACTTCGCGCGATGATGTACCATAAAAAACAGTAATCCGCAGAATTTCATCGCGTCAGATGTCCGACTGACATACAACGTTAATAAAAATGTGCTACTGTCTCATCTACGATGGAAGCAGAAGAAGCGGAACGACAGGGATCCATTGCGACTGAAACGAACTCTTTGTCGCGTGTACATGAGTTTGTAATCTTCCTTGCCACCTGCGCTACGAATTCTCTCATTGAAAATTGTTTTTCCAGCATTTCAATGTACGGCCGAATAGAGTGACACGAGACTTTTGTTTAGCTTTCAGTGGTAGTACATCGTTTTATATTTTTACACAAGTTCGTTACAAGTAACGAAAAATACTTACACAGACGGAGGAACGGCTGAAGGAACTGAGGCAGGAATAGGCGAAGGAGGTGGAGGACTGTGTAGACTTTCTTCATCTTCATCTGCGCAAGGAACTGGAGTTAACTGACTAGCATTTCGAAGTCCGCGATTCCTTTTCAGAGATCCCATTCGCAAAGACTGACGGAATGATTGACGAGCCCTGTCAACTAAACATATTTTTTTCTTAATTTCGTTTAAAGAACTAGCGCTAATTGCATGATTATAGTAGTGTGCCTATATTCAGAGGGTCGTTGCATGAACAACCGATAAACCGTAATTTTTTTTTTTTCAATGTTTCTTCCCAGCCCTTTTACTTCGTTTGTGCGACGAAGGGCAATGGTGAACATTTTAAAACTGCGGTACTTGTAAATTAACAATTAATGTAGAAAAAATTTTATAAACTGTACATTAAATGTTAACTTTAAGATTCAAACACACCGTATACACCGCGTTGTTCGTTTTTTTGATTACTATTTATTTTCTTTTCTTTTCTAGCTGAAGATGAGTAATTTCGGTTCGAACCCTGTCAGAAGGGACCAGTGCGTTATCGACTGGAAAATTTGAAAAGGAGAAGCGCAATCAAAGTGAAAAACTGATGAAAAATAAGATTTTTACTGTTTGATGATAAAATTTGTTTCCTTATAAAATAAAGAAAAAACACAAAAAAAAAAAACAACCAAAAAAACGTGATTTTTGATAGGAAATAGAATTACTCGCAACCAATTGTGAATTGCAATATTATTGTCAAGTGGAATTTTTAATAATTTTATTATAAAATTTATACGAAAAGTACTTTAAAAATAAATTCTTCAGTTTTAATACCGAAGCGCGTTTTCTATAGCTAAAATTTTTTTTCAACCCCCCCCCCGACCCCTTTCCCCGCGGAAAAATCCTGAGAACTTTTATAGATTGCACCATCAAAGTGCGAATTGTTTATTTATTTATTTTTTTTTTTTTAACGGTCAAAAGTTAATTAGGAAAAAATAACAGAAAAAAACAAAACATAAAAGTAAATTTTTCTTCCCATTAATCATCGGTGAAAAACGGGTATTACGAAATTGTTATTTAATAGTTACAGGGCCGCATTTACGCATATGGGCTATATGGGCTGCAGCCTATGGGCCCGCACCACAAAAAAAAAAAAAAAAAAAAATCAAATATTTTAATTTTGAATAGATTAAAATAAAAATGTCTTTCTTTTAATACTGTGGTGAGGGCCCTCTTGTAATCATAAAATACGTCGCCTCAGTTATATTTTGTCTTGTGGACAGCTGATATAAGCTGGGTCAGCATTCACAGTATAAGTCTATTGTACTAAATTTTTTATCAACGCATTTCTATGCGTTTTATTTCAAATAATTTAACATTTCACTTTCCTTTTAAGTCTGATTGTTTAGCAAAGTACTACATTTGAATTAAATATAGGTAAAATTTGCTATTTGTTGCATTCCATTTTTATATATTTTTCATTTGCCTAACATGTTTACTTCAAATTACAATATGTTATTTTTAAAATTGAAATACATTTTTTTTTGCATATTTGGCAACATAGACAGAAAAAGACATCGAAATTAATCTTAACTTTATGTTCTTTTTCTAATATAATTGGTCATAGCTAATAAATCGTGTCAAATACCTTAATGATTTTCAATTCTTTTCATTTTTATCTCATCAATTCATTAAATTCTAAATACTGTGTAGTAAAATTTCCTACACTCAACTTTAAATGATTTTTTTTTTTTAGGTTTTTAATTAGAAAATTGCTCTAAAATACGATTTTTGCAGGTAAATTTTCAAAATATTTCCGGGGGACCCCCCATTTTACTTATTTCGGTACAAATATTACCACTGTTTTTAAAACATTCGTAAAAAGTAACTGCTGTTAGCTAAAAGAAGCCATTAATTTTCTTTAAATATTTTACAAAAATCTGTCGTTATTGTAACATTATTACGTAAAAATCCCGGAATGTAATTTTGACAATTAATAGTTAATATTTGCTTAATTATATAAAATTCCATCTGTAGAATGTACGAGTATGTTTTACCTCTAATTAAAGCCGAAAAAAAACAAAATAAAACAAAATAAAACAAAAATAAAGTAAAAGAACGAGTAACTTCAATTCCGACGCTTTGTTTTTAAAAATCCGACGAGCCGTTTGTTGGATTACAAGAGGCAGAGAGTTTTGCACTTACGTCCTCGCAAATTCACTTTTTTTTTTTTTTCTTTTCTCGTTAGTACACGAATAATGAATGTGTCTCCATTCCGGATCATTCTTTTTTCAGTGCTTTTTCGTCTGCCTTACTCCGTTTTGATCTTTATCTATTCCAATTTGGCCTTTATTCCATACTATTAACGTCTGGTCGTTTCGTATTTCTTTAACTTTTTTTGATACACGTTGGTATCGGGGCGAAAATCATGATCATCGAGTTCAGATTTTTTTTGAGATTTTCAAAAGTTGTGTCTCTGTTCTATGTTTTATCGTTTGTAATATAGTTTCTTTTCTTTTAATTTTGACGGCCGGACTGATTCATATTAGTTCAGTCTTAATGATTCAGCTTTTTGAAAGTATGCAGTTTTACCAGTGGAACGAAAATTTCAAAAAGCTAACATTCTCGGTTTTTTCGAATTTTAATTTGAAACTTAACTTTTTCATTTTTCTCCCAATTACACGATTATAAGTGTTCCCTTAAACAATCAAATTTTCATTTCTCTTGCACGAAATACGCAACAGCAGTAAAGAAAATCGTCAAAAATTTGAAAATTCCTTATTTTCACTGTAATACCTGAGCATTAAAATTAAAATAAGTCCCATATGTGTATCCTTGATAAAGGGGTATCACGGATTGTGAAGTTAAGCTTTCGATAATGGTACTGAGCCTAATGGATCTAAAGAGAATAGTGGGGGGCCAGTTCATTATTTTGACTTAATCGACGCATTTATTTATTTTTTTATAACTTTTCTAAGCGAATAGGCGTTACTTTGAACGCAAATCGTATTTTATAAATAAAGCGAAAACAATTGCGATGTCAAAATTTAAGAACTACAACGAAAAAATAGAGTTATTAATTATCTCGAAAAAAAACATGTTAAAGCGATTTTGGAAGCGGGGTTGTCTCTACACTAATTTTTTGCTACGTCTATCGGAAGTTTTATTAGCTAGGCATCTCCTGTAGGGTGGTTGGTTAGGCCACTGTGTTTTTTTTTTTTTTGGGGTAGAATATTCCATTACCGCACACACTGATCCTTCAAAAAATTTCACTAGCGCTGCATTAATGTCCGTAGTTGACGCGCCCAAAAAGGATAAAAAAGGAAAAAAGCAAAAAAAAAAAAAAAAAAAGAGTTTTATTAGCTACTGCTTAATGAATAAAAAAAAACTTTGACCATAACGAAAAAGGTACTTTATTTAATTATTTTTTCTCAGCACAGATTATTACAAATATTTTTTATTTCTTATTTTTACTTTTCTTTTAGAATCTGCACAAAAGAACAACAAAAAAGGGTCAGCTCGATGCTTTACAGCAAGTAGAAAACTCCATCATGCATGCACCTCTAATTATTTTCTTTAAACAATGAAGTGGTATATATGCTTATAGCTACAGTGATGCCAACGACGAGGTTTTATCCTCGTGGATTTTACTTAATTAGATTTTATTTTTATTATTTAAGATAATGACGATGATCATAATAATTTATTATCTCTTTGAATTTTAAAAACAATATATCAAAACGTGACGCCTATCTTTCGGTATGACCGCTGGAAAAACAATAATTACTTCCGAAAATAACGGTTAAAATTAATACAAATCAATATATTAAAATATAAAACAAAACGCTACGTATCACTATTGTCGGTGGCGATCCGGGATCCGTAGGTTTGATGGTTTGGCGGTCGGTCGGTACGGGGAAAATGGACTCGATGTTATTTATATTTATAAATGTTCGATAGTTTTCGAATTTGCTTTACTACTGTGCCGAATATCGAATACTTTCGATGACGATAGATCGCAAAGTCAAATTTATACTTTTCTGAACGAACAAAATCACAACTTGAGATTGATGGAAACGTGTAACTTCAGCGAAAACGAACAACTCCTTAGCGAAGGTAGAGAACGACTCTTTTCTTGACCAAAGGTAGAACGCAACTGATTTTTCTCTAAAAATCTTTTCCTGTCCTTTTTCCATTTTTGTGACCGCTGGAGCCGACCGAATCAGGTAGATCCCCATTTTTCCTTGATGGTGATTGGCTACCCAACCGACAATAGTTCTAGGAACGCATACTCGCACTAATTATTCTAAATTATGTTTATGTTATTTTATTTTCCTATTATATCATTTTTTATTTTATTTTTCTCCAAATTTTATTTACGCCATGTAATGGACGCATTACAACGATTAAAAATATAAAATTTATTTTGTGGACTAGCTTTAAATTGAATTGCTTAAATAATAACAGTACGCGAAATTATTGAAAAATGACAAATGACAAGATAAAATTAACTGTTTACTATAAGAAATGAATTACATTTGCTAAGTGGCAATGGCGGTATTTCTTCTACTGGAGATGATGGTGCACTTAGATCTTCGAAATTAAGCACGTATAGGTTTATGTCGTCGGCTTCGCACTTCACAGGAGCAATAACTTCACTACAACGAAACTTAGTACCTGGAACGAAATATTCAAAAATATTAATGACATATTACTGAAACTGAACCGTTTAAAAAGCTCGCAATGCTTAATTTTGGCGCGTTAATGAAATACAAGTATGATACTTGGAAACAATAATAGTCGGTTTTAGCGTCAGTCGAATTAGTAGCAACGCGCCCGCGTAATTATAGATTTATTAAAATTAAGTGTAATTATGACTGACAGTACAAGTCATTCGTCGAAATGTAAATATACGTGCTCTGTATTTTGCGATCAGCTGCTTAATTACTAACACTCGATAAATACAATTATTCTATAATTTTAGCTTTTATAAAAATTATGTATTTATAAAATAACTGCTTCGAGGCGTTTTTTATGTCGTTTTATTTTTGTTCTTCTCTAGCACTACATTTGGAAAACTAGCTTTGAAACAAAATCCAAAAAAAAAAAATAAATAAATGATAAAAGAAAGGTAAAATAAATAATGTATAAATATATAATATTTATATAATAATGCGTATTGTCATTCAGTTCTCTGAGCTATGTTCGAAATTTCAAGTCTATGGCTCACCGGGAAGAGTTATATTAAAATTGATTATAAAATTCCGCCCGAACAGAAAATAACGAAAGCCAGAGTTAATAAAAACGTGTTAAACAAACCGCGACAGCACAAATCGGATTATTCATCTTTTATTATACAAACTCGGGGGTAAGAACGCGAAAAAAAAAGTTACGATATCAATTGAACATTCATGCATTTCACTATATAAAAAGGATATTTAGCATATTCGTGAGAAGATCTAAACGGATGATGTGCAAGGAAAACACAAAGACTCCCAAAACCATCGCATAAAATAAACTAAATAGAAAAATATGAAACAAATCTAGGAACTGACCAGGCCACCGCTGCTGATCAGTGTAAGACTTTTACGAATAGGAGATATATAAAGAAACGATAAACCAATATCAATAAGTATTTTAAGTTTTAAAATTACTTTCTTTCTTAGATTACATCAATGCCTAGAAGCTGCACGACCCGCAACAAACCGGGCTCAGTCCTGTTTAAACTTATTACTTATAATTCAAAAAGGTTTATCGTGTTTGGCGGAAATTAAAACGAATTTTCACAGCGCTATTAACTCTGGCGTGTCCGGTTCATAATTTTTACATTTTCTACGTTGCGTTCCCCCAAATATTTACGCCAGGATACGACGCACGTTCACAAAGTAACATTCCTACCCCTGTAAAACCGGTTAGAATAAACTTGCGGGAGTGGGCGTGGTCTCATTTTGTAGCTACAACATTCAAGTTTAAACTAAGCCAAATCTCGCAATACGGTATGTTTTTTTCGTTTTTGAGTTATACGTGAATTAATCACGAGTGAAATTGTGAAAGGTATCGCCGACTACGAGGTGGCTAAGTTATTTCCGTTCTTTAAACCATAAAAAAATTGCACCAATTGAAGTGGTGAGTACTCAACATGTTCGTAAATGGTGCTATTCCGAGGAGGTAGAACGAATGTAGTAGAGCACGAGCAACGGAAGACCATCCGTAATCTCAGACGAACTGGTGTGCGAAAAAGTCGAAGAAATTCTGCGATCCGATCGCCGCCAAACCATTTCCGATCTTCGTGACCAGTTTCCCGGAGTGTGCCACGAAGGGGTACCATGGAAAAAAAGAATTCGAGACCGACGAAGAGTTGAAAAATTTCGTTCTTACCCGATTACAAAATGTTGACATCTCAAGTTTCTACGAGGAAGGTGTATATTTTTATAAGTTAATTTCCCGACTACTCGACAAATGCTTAAATTTAATAGGTGAGAATATGTGAAAAAGTAAATAAAAGTCTATGCTGAATTCAATGCTGGTGTCCGTTTTTATCTAGCTTTATTAGTTTCGAGAAAAAAAATAGGGAATCTTACTTTATGAACAGCCCTCGTATGTTGAAATGTAACCTTCCTGAGTAAATTTTTTATTTTATATTTATGTATCATTAAAAAAAAACAACAAAAAATGTACACGTATTTTTAAAAAAGCACTTATATGCATATATTAATCAACTGGCCATGATGAGTATTCATAGGCGCGTAATCACAGACAATTCGGAAGACTTTCATAATAAAGTAGTAGAACAATTTGCCAAAAACTCGCGAAAATTATGTTTTTTAAATTAAGATTTTATTCTTGTTTAATAAAATATTAAGCCTTTACTACAAATTATAAATTTTAATTTTCCTATAACTCATATCCTCTTTCTATTATCTCCCCCCCCTGGCTCATCGACTGGCCTTACATATATATATGTATGTATTTTTAGAGCTCAGCAAAAGTGTAATATATGCGGAGTTAAATGTACGAAGGAATTTTCTGATATAGTACTGAAAACAAATCAGTTTTTTTACATTTACTCAGAAACGAAATGGAAATAATAAAAGGGAAAATAAAACTAAACAGCTTTTAAACAGATACATTATGCTTCATGTCCCACGCAGCCGCACATTTATATATAAGTATACATATATTGATATATATGATGCATATATATATGATGCATTAAGATAGCGAGAAAACGTTTAACGTTTGCATAACAAACGTTATTTTCGTTGTTTGACATTTAAATATATCATTACAAAACCTTCAACAAAGAGTTGTAACGGAGGAGTTATTTTATTTCGTGTCATTTTTACCCTTCGAATTGGAGCCGAATTTTTCACTGGTATCCTAGATTCGGTACACTCGTACAATTCTAAAAAAACGATGAAATATAAATGTAATTTCTCGTTGGTTGTAAAATGGTTTTTCATATTCTGTTCGATATTCGAAATCGAATGTATTTTTGTTTCGAAAAAATCAAAAAATTGTTTGAATTCTTATTTTTCTTCCTAGATTGGGTTACAAATTATTCAGCTCTTCGTAAAATAAGTTCGCAATCGGTTTAAAGCGAACAGATAAAAATAAAATAGGAATTTTTTTATAAAACAATTTTTTTTTACAATAAAAACGTTGATTATCGGAAGCAGAGCCATATCTGAGTTGGGGTTTTTAGGGTTCAAACCCCGCCCCCCTCAAAATGTCTGCGAAATCATAACTGCTTGAATTAAATGAACCGAAATTCAAATAAATTTATTTCTTTTCAATTTTTAACAAAAGAAAAGAAAATCGAAATTTTTATGAATTCTATGGAAACGACTATTATTTATTTGTTTTTATTGTAGTGTTCAAATATTGCATATACAATAATTGAATACAAGTCTTTAGTGTACTATTTATAAATAAATATATTTCATGATAATGCACACGCACCACACATCCATACATATAAATATATATATATATATATATATATATATATATATATATATATAACTCGGTCATTTTGGCCTCGCAAGGGGCTGTGTCCCTTGAACCCTCTTGCTTACATTTCTGTGTCTTTCTCTTCTATATTTTGTATAAAATGATCAAAATTTACAACGTAATTCTTACTGGCATTAACACAAAAAAATAACATAATCACAAAAGTCCTATCCTAAACATTTAACTTTGATTATATAAAATTAAGACATTTTTTCGTTACATTTTTCGTTCCCCAAATTGTAACATTTTTTAAATAACGAATCACAAAAATCCTATAAAATATAACAAACGTTACATAAAATTGGGACATTTTTTGTTACATAAAAATGGTACATTTTTTCTAATGGAAGGTAGCCTAAGAATTACGTTATAATTAATATATATGTATATGTATTTATAAAAATATTTTCGTAACCCCTCCCGAAATTTTGGTCCAGATATGGCCCTGACCGAAAGTACTATATTATAAATTACAAAATTTTAAATGTCGTAATAACGACCTGTTTGAATATGGAACTAATATTCTCCGGAACATGTTGGTGTTACAAATATTTCAAATGTTTATTGTAAAATATAATACGTTTGATAATAAATTTTCTTTCATTATTTTACTCGATAATTAGCGGCAAAAACGAATATATATATAACACCGCGTAGTAATCTTTTTAGTCGGTTCTTCGAATGATTTACTTTTTTTTTATATATAGTATTAGTGATAAACGCAGAAAAAATGTTTTAAGATTCTGTAAAATAAAAATAATTAGGTCAAATTTTTAAAGAAATACCTATATCTTACCGAAACTTTTGATCTTTATTGTCGAAGAATCCGCGAAAGAAATACTTCGCAGTAAATTTAACAACTACGTACGCAAAACGACATCGCGAACGTCAATAAATTATTTCTTTTTAAATGAAAAAACTTTTGTAAAATTAATCTTTAAAAATATTTTCCGACATTTAATTTATTAAATGAAAATTATCTATTGTACCGGTTGTGCTGAAATATACAAACTGTTTATATGGGAAGACAATGAATATTTTTGTACTTTGATTTTTACGCTTTTTTTTTTTTTTAACCGTCGTTAACACTTACTTCGATCCATAAAGATTGTCTACTAGATGAAAATACAAGGAAAGTAGTAAAATTACTTATTCACCGGGTTTCTTTCAGGTAAATTATACACAAAACTTCGTTAACACCTTTAACGCTTTTTTTCTTTTCTTGACCATTGAAATTTGCACAATTGTTATTATAGGTTTTGGGTGACTAACATTTTTAAAACTATCGTATTCTGTTCCTTTTTTAGGTCTAAAATTTTTAGTACAGCGTCGATTTAGGAATTATTATTCTTTTTACAGAAAATAAATATATTTCAAATTTTTTATATTTCACCTGCAGAATTGTTTCGTTTTTTTTCATAGTTTTATGAACTTGTTCACAATCAAAAAAAAAAAAAAAAAACTACGCGTTTTTAGTAAATTGAAATATTAAAAAATGCTGTTTAATTACCGTTTGTGTTTTTAGAATCCAAAGAAATTCAAAACATAAAAATTAAAAAAAATCAATATCACGGGCAATGACAGTCGGGAATATGAAACTCGTTTTAGAAACAGGCCATTTATTTACTATATATAACAAGTGAAAGAAGAAAGAGAGTATTCTTATATTTAAATTATTATTTCATTTTTAAAATTATATAATATTTTTGATTATTTATTTGAAAAAATATAAAACTAATAAATACAGAAAAAAGTTAAAACTTTTGCAATGTTTATTTCTGAACTGTGTTATTTTTTTGTTAAAATAAAAATTATATTAATTGTTTTAACAATAGAATTACTAAAAGTAGCCGCTTTGCATATATAAGTAAGTATACACTATTCACTTGCCTTCGAAAGCAGGACCAACCTCATTCTCGCCCCTCGAATACGATTATGTTCGCAGATAAGGAGTAAGTTTCTAAAAGATACTAAAAAACATTCGATAATATTAAAGGATGAAAAAATTTAAGAAAGAAATTTATAAAAAAAAAAAAATAGCTGCTATTATAAACATTTAAGTGTTTGGAAAAAAAAAAATGTTGCGTTCCATTTTATTGCCGTTATATAGTAATATAACATTTGTGCCGTTAGAGGTTATACAAAAAAGGTACTCTCTGATATACAATTTGAATATTTCAAATTATCATCGGCTAATAAAATAGATTTGCTCAATAGCGGAAGCATATTTTATATTTAAAATAATTTTTTACAAATTCGACTTTATCCGTTTTCTTCGTTTTGATGTCGAAGTAATGTAATTTTAATTTATAATTAATTGAATTTCCTCAATAAAGACATATATGCTACAATTTTTCAAGCTTGTCGACTTGTGAGGAAAGCGGCCGTTGAATTTTCGAAACATTTCAATGTCGTTTGCCTTTTTCGACAATAGATGGCGCTGAACGTAATATAGTGATAAAATCGTGTAAAATATTATCACTGCTCAACGCAATTAAACTTATACTCCATTTCTTATGAACCTTACAGTTTAGAATTCTCGGTGCTTTTCAAGAGAGCGATACTCAGTTTACTTTATGTTATCGTTAAAATCTATAACATCTCTTATCGTGATCAGAGAAGTTATTAACCGACGACGTCATCAGGAATAACATTAAATTTTATTGGCGACCTTATTATAATTGATAACAGTATTTGAAGTTTAATTTTTTCTTTTGCTTGTGCATGTTTATTGCTGGAATGCGAAATAAAAATCTTTATGACGGAAAATTATTCGGCTTATCAAATTAAGTTGTGCAAATTAACTTAATAAAATTTGTCGATGGGTTGAATTTTCGACGCCCAAAAAAAAAAAAAAAAAAACTTAATAAAATGAGCAACGCATTGAGAAGCAGACTTGATAGTATATTGCTTTGTCGACTACGGAAAAATCGATATTTTTACAAAAGTCAACGAATTACCGAACAACGTCATCTGTTGAGAATAATCGTTTCTATCTATTCCGGAACCGGTATTTTCACTGGTATTTTTAATTTTAAGATAAAGACATCGGCTAAGAAATATAAAATTTAATTCGGATTAAACATCACATTAAAACACTTCTTAGAAATATATACTGCAAACAAGTATGAAGGGTACTGAAATATCGAGTTAGTAAGTTTTATTTGTGTATAAAATACATCCCCCCAAAAGCATACATATATAAACAAAGATTTGAGTGTGGGTTGGAAAAGTGGTGATAAAGTCGGTTGGTTAGGCGGCAACAAACATAAATAAACAACTGCTACCGATTAGAAGAAGTGTTAATGATAGTTAGCTAAAGACTCTCCAACCCCTATTGTGCTTAAGTGGTGTTGCTGGTTGAGGACGCTCATGCAACAGTATCTATAGAAAAAGCATTTGGGATGCAAGGAGGTTTGTGGAGTTGCCAAGTTATGACGTTTTTAAGTTCATAACACTAAAGGAACATAAGTATACCCCACAGGCAAAGTAATGTAGTTGGTGTAGAACATAGCAGTTGTTTGGTGGTGGACTCTTACTTAAGGATTTAAAGTAAAAGGAACATGGCCATTTGACTAGATATTGTTTCTTGATTATCATGTAAAAGGAGCGTGTTCGTATGACTAAAATACTGGTCCTGGCCGTCGGGTGGGTAAAAGTTATGTAATTAAAAATTCACTTTTGGTTGGCCGATGTCCCAGAACAAAAATATTACAATTACTTACCCATGTAGGACAACGAGGTAGAAATTACTATCAGCTGTTGACTTTACACATATTTTAAAAATGATGGCCATGCGTGCAGTTGTGTGAAACTTTTCATTACATCACAACAGGACACAGGTTACAGGAAATCCAGATATCTTCAGTAGAATTCCATGAACATTTATTGATAGACAGTGATGGATATGCTTTCCAGGGAGAGAAAGAAACGTCACATAAAGAAATAAATTAAAACCCAAAAAACAAATAAATAAACCTAATTATTCACATTTAAAGTCCAAGAAAGCAAACAGGTAAGCAGATGGACAGTCTATAAATATAAGGGAAAATAGAATGATCAAAAAAGAGTAAAAAACAAATAACTGTAGAGATTAAAGCAATCTGACATTCTAAAATGAAACTCAGTTAACTGCAATAAGAGTATAAGCAAAGAGGGTAAAGTCACGCGAAACAACTTTATAACTTTATAAACTAGACATAACATTGAATTACTGTATAATTGCAAATATTAATTACATTATAAATAATTTTTTATAATGAAATCTTTTAATTTTTTTAAGTGTTTCTATTGCTGCCGACACGGCTTTTTGAATGTAGCCAAGCAAAGAAAAATGAGACGCAGAAGATAAGTAAAATAAAGTGAGAAGACGTGGAAAAACGAAGAAAACGAAAAAAAATACACCAACAAATACACCGCCGGTAATTTCCAACTTTTAGCCTCCGGCGAGCATTAGGCTTTTTTTTTAATATATACATATATATATATACGAAAAATGAGAAAAATACGAGTAGTTTGTTTGCGCAAAGAACGAAAGAACGTGATCTATTATATCATGGTCGGCGCAGTGCCATCTTTAAGAGTCGGAGGGCCTTTAGCCTCGCTGGTTGGGGGCCCACTTAAAGAAAACGATTTTATGCAAAAATACAAAAAAGAATAGCAACTCTTTCTTGTAGTACCTATGGGAATACATATACATATATAAAATTAATATATATATATAATTAATTCAGAATATTTATATATATATTCTGCATTAATTTTTTTTATTCCATCTTAAGAGGCCCCCTCGAGACGGGGGCCCTAAGCCCGGGCTTCGGCGGCTTATGGGTAAAGACGGCACTGGTGTCGGCCGTACCGAGCTATATATTAACTGCTCTAGATCAATCGGCGGAAGATAACAACAATTCAAATTCTCTATCGCATTCAATCTACCTGAACCGGCTTTATATCTTATCACCGCTCAATATAGTACGATGTTTCGGCACGTGCCCGTAGTTCGTGCGCACTTGTGGACTCCACCGGCGCCCCGTACATAAAGACACTGTGACTGGTGCGGATAATCGTCGACGTTCGAAAATCAAAAGTAATACTAAAAATCGAACCGTTAATTTATTCGAAAGTCGCCGAAAGATCGCGCCACTAACCTTAATTCGTATTAATATGTGTACAATTTAGCAACTATACAAAGCATTAGAGTAATGTTCAATAAAAACAAAAAAAAAAAATATTATTCTATTAAAATGTTTTAGAAATTAAATTGCAGAGAAATTAATAAGGAATTCGGCAACGCGAGTTTTAATATGCGCTACTAGAAATATTATTTACATTCAAATTATAAATTGTTGGTTAACTATTGGCTGTACACTAAAGTTTGTTTTAATTATTATATTACTAATAGTTCCGAAAGAAAGGAAAACTGAATAGTGGAAATAAATCTTTAGTTAAAAATAAGGAGTTTGACCCGTCCAAAAAGGGAAAAAATTAAAAATTTATACCGGTATCATTTCAGAGAGGAAGTTGTGTGGGCAATAACAAGCGAATAAGAATGTATACAGAACAAACGAACGATATAAATGGTTAATAAGGAATAAATAAAAAACAGATGATCACGCAGCGATGAAAGCTACGGCACCATCAGAAATGGCTTCAGTTGATTCTAATCACTATTTTCGTAGAAACGTTAATAGTTTATTGTTGAAACCGCCGGAAACAATTTTATAACATTGACGTAGTATTAAATAATTGCATAATCGTAAGTATTAATTATGTGAACATGTTACGATATAAATAATTCTTTATAATAATATTAATTTATTTAAATAACTCGATAAGAATGTAATGTTTCACAAAAAATTGATTTCATTAAAATATTTTCGAAATTTAAATTACAGAGAAATTATTAAAAAATTCTGGAACAGGAGTTTGAATATTTTTAATATCCTGGAAAAATTATTTACCTTTGCATCGTAAGTCCTTGCCTACTATTTTTGCGCTGTTGTGAAATAATTTATAGTTTGTTTTAATTATTATTCGAAAAAAAAAAAAAATCCTGAATAGAGGAATTAAATATTTAGTGAAAATATATAGTTCGCATATCAAAAAAAAAAAGGAAAAAATTAGAGATTTAAACAATAATACATGGGAGAAACTGTAGGCAACAGCTAGTTATGGATATAAGCATAGACAAAATAGTGCAATTTAGGTGTATAATTTCATTATACAAATTTTAATTTTATTTTCTATGATTTAACTTCTTGAAATATTGGTCTCATACCAATTTAGGGGCTCATTACAAACTACACTGTCATCTTTCAACATTGTCATCTTCGCAACACTGTCATCTTTCAACATTGTCATCTTCGCAACACTGTCATCTTTCAACACTTCATCACAGCATCAGTCGCTTTTGGCAAATGAAACATGTTATTTTGCAGTATCTACTTTCACTTCCACTTTCTTTATTTTTTACATTTTTTTATTTTTATTATTTTGCTATTTATTAATTTTGTTTTACTTTTTTTCTGGTTTGATGAGTACATTCAAGGAAGTCGCGACTGCTCCACATCCTTAATACCTGCCTCTGTCACAATCATTTCAACTCCTTGGAAAACTATTCTAATAGTCATCGAAACTACAAAAGTCCCTCTCCAATCCTGAGAACTGCTGACCTATCGGTCTGCATAGTTTTCTTCAAAAAAATACTAAACGACCTCATTTCCTAACCTTCAATTCTACAGTCTCTAATGAGCAGTTCGGCTTCAAAGCCTCTACTTTTCAATAAGTCTATCGTTTCAAGGCACACATTCAACAAGAGACCTTCGCTACAAATCTTTCACCGTTGTTATCTGGAAAGAATTTAACAGGAGACCTCCTACATGAGATATTCCTATGCAACATCCCCTTAACTTTTCTCAAAATATATGGCTCATTCCCCTTCTTAACAGAACATTTCATGTACAGCAACGAGTTGACCTTCTTTACCAAGTTATACGACAACACGAGTCCTCAAATTCTTTTCTCCATATTTATCTCAGTGGCATACACGGGATCCCCCACACGATTCCTACACACCAATGACACAGCCATTCTTACCACATCCTCAACCTTTCCGTCTATAAAATACCTTAAAAGTACTTTTTCAAAAACAACCTCCCCAACTTACAATCTCGTATGTATCCCTGGTTTAAAAATGTCAAATACCTCGGCATATACATCAACTATACCCTCTCTTGACATTTTCAACACGGAACACACATGACACTATAAAAAAAAAAAAAAATAGAAGGCCGTCACGGGACGCCCGGCAGATGTGAAACATTATAATGGATGGTTAATCAAAAAATCTATAATTTAAAAAAAACTAATAAATAAATATGATGTAGAATAAATAAAAACAGACGAGTTTCGTTAATAAAATGTATCATATGTCACAAATTAGATGTATTTTGGTCATTGTGAGTTTCAATTATAATATCACCCATCTCTTTGTGTACTGTGAAAATAAAGTAGAATTTTATTAGTCTAAAATTTTTATAAAAGTAGAAGCCAAATTAAATTAAAAGAAAGTACAGTGAGAAAGATGCTGTGCCATACAAAAGCCTAAGGTTATATTTCGAAGCTGTAATAATGTCCAGAATTAAATACGGAATCGGAATTTGTGGCGAGGCGAAAAATACAGAAATGAGGAAAATCAACAAAATACAAAAAAAATGTTTAAAACTAGTCTCACACAACGAGAGCAAGACGGACGCATTAGCTAACATCACTTGGTGGAACAAAAATAACGAAATGTCACCAAAAATGTTATATTATTACAGCAAATTACTCAGTGCTAAACTCGAAGATAGGCAGTTACCAACTAGAACAAGAACGTACAGGACTAGAAATTGCGATTAATTCCTGCTATGTACGATCTAAGGGGATTAACAGTAAAATAGACACAATATAGAGGAAGAGGTATTAATTAAATTAATGGGAAACATACCAAAAGAAATTCGAAATGAAAAAAATCTAGAGAGATGGAAAAACAAGGTTAGAATTTGGTTGATAGTATGGTGTAAAAAGCAATAGAAATAGTAACAAAAAAAAAAAAAAAAAAAAAAAAAAGTATTGTAATACTAGTAATAACCACTTATAACATTGACTACGTTGACATGCGACTCGTTACTATCTCTAGTTTTAAACTGCTAATGAGAGAGTGGTAGTTGTATAAAAATTATATTGCATTATTGTAATATATAAGTTATCATGTATAAGTTTATTGTAATAGGAATTATTATTTTAGATGACGGTATAATTGTAATATAAATGATAAATAATGAGAGTGTGGATTTTGTAGTATAGTAATATAATATAAGTTAACACTTTTTATTCTGTAACAGAAAGTAGTACTTAAGTTAAGTTAATATTGTACAAATAAATGATATAATTATGTTGGGAACCCACAGACGGGCTAGTGCCCTCTTGTGTGACCCGCAAATTATTATTAAAAAAAAATAAATAAATAAAATGCGGCGCGCGCAGAAAGAAAGAGATCGCATGAAGGTTGCTTATGTTAATGTGCATGCAAGAAGGAACCTTGGCGGAGAAGAAAAGCAACGAAGTATATAGAATCATACGCGCCAGGCACACATAAACGAGTATCGAGCGGCGGCGGTGGAGAGGAGGCATGACGGCATGAAAGCGTCACGCGTTTGCCGTCACGGCACACGAACCGGTTTCACTCTCAAGGCGCGACAAATAGATGTTTCACATCAAAAACACTCCTCCCCTCCTCAAACAAACCATCCGCTTCTTGGAAAGAGCCATCTATACCAATATTCCTCAACCACCCTTGCTCGGTGGCATCTTCATCTGGAGATATGTTGCTCCAAGCAACTCTCACCAATCGTCAGTTCCGCCATGATCTAGAACATATATAAACCCTCTCTTCGAAACAACAAAAGGGGGATATCCACCTTAACACTTGCCCAAGACAAGAAAGGACTAAGTTTTCTAGGCAACATCCTAAAACAACACACCCTGGACTAAAATGATAATAACAATTAAGTCAGTTGCCATTTGGACGAGCTTTGCAAAGATCATTCTTTCGCCATCTGAGCTCTAGTACAGTCAGCCGGCTTAGAAGAATCAGTGTTTAGTTTACATTTTGCCTGGAAAGCATATAGTGCTGTACATCATCGGCTCCGTTTAGAGAGCTGTAGAATACCAAAGGGGTTTGTGGGTAAATATCGCAGCAGCCTGCTTATTGGACAACCAGTAGCACATACAGGCTTCGTAGTAAGTAGCAGCGGTCGTTTACTATCATCTCCAGCAGTGCACGAGACTCAAGTTCCTGTTGAGTAGCTTCACTGTTGTTGCAGGACATCCTTCAGCTGCTCTTGGTCATAACTGCAGTACAATTAAAAAATTGATCATTCTAACCAATCACTTGGTCAACTGTTCCTCTTGAGCAGCATCGTGTCCTTATTGCAGATCAACCTGTTGCAGCGTTTGGCCTCGCTCGTTTATTTACTTGTTGGACAGAAAAATTATCGCTGCAGATTTGTCTTGCTCGGATCTTCACATAGAGCACACATTTGAAATTTCGGTATTTCACGCTAAAAAAATAGATAATTTTCTCTGTACAAATTGCGAAATATATTTCTTTTTAAATTTAATTCGTCAATTACTTGACGCAGTTCTCCAGAATCAGTATGCTCATTAGGTCGGTATCCGGATGATCACCGTTGCAGCAATTTGTCAATTTCAGATCGTGCCTCAAGCAACCTACGTGTGTGTGTGGGGGGGGGGGGGCTTATTATGGCGGAACGCATGACCTTAGAAAAAAAAAATGAAAAAAATGAAAAAAATGAAAAAATAATAAAAAAAAGTGTAAATAAATAAACCTTTAAAGAGCGTAAGAGTGAAAAATAGATAAAAGGGAGAGACGGAGACGAAAATGAAAATCGATAAAAATAATTGCATAAACAGTTAACAAGAACGGGTGTATACAGATATATCGATAAATTAATGACTAATAGGAAAAGTGTTGCCAAAAGCATCGCCGCGGGCCAAATTATTATCGGCTTATTGCGAACTATCTTTTCTATATTTAGCCGAATAACCGAAGCATACGGTCGATAATTTTAGCGGTAAACTGTCGAAAGGTCGCGATCAAAGGTCGCAAATTTCAATAAGATTTTTCGCTCATTTAAATATAATTTCTGGTTCTTCGCGACGCGTTACGAGCAAATAAATTTTATGTCGCTCCTTCCGTAAACAAAAACAGCTCGCTGTCAATACGGCCGTTTCATTTAAAATGGCACATTTGCAGCTAATCGTCAGTTTCGGGGGGCCGCGTTCTGTGCAACAGGAGGCCAAAAAACGTTTTACGATTTTTTTGTCGGTTTTTGAAAGACCGTTCTTTTTTTTTTTTTTTTTCATTATACGGATCAGCTAAACCGATTTTCGTTCCCATTTGTCCTTTGCCAATCTATTTCATACTTAAATTCAAATAGTTTCCTAATAATAAAACTCAGCTCTCGCTCACCGCACAAGACGCTCTCGACTGTACATTGCATAAGCTTTTTCGGCGTTTTTCTATTTTTAGGACTAGTATTTTTTACATCGAACTTTTAGGTCGATCGACATAAAGCACACATACTTTAGATTGAAATTTAACCAGAATCAGTAAATTTTTTGCTAAAGTTACCCCCTACGTTTTTATTTGATTATTATTATTATTTTTTTTTTTTTTTTTTTAACGAGATATTAGTCAAAGAAGAAGAAGACGGAGAAGAATCGTCCGTTAAATTTCGGTTTTTGGTTAGACGTGGACAGTATAAACGTAAAAATTAACGGAAAAACTTTAAAGCAAGTAAATAACGAATGACAGAAGAGTCGATAAAGAAATAGCAACAGATCCCTTTCCTTCCTCTCTTCACTGGTCTAATCTTTTCCCCTACCTTAGCCGTTCGATAATTTCCCCTAATAGTTCGCCTGCGATTCAATCATACTTCTCTTTTCTGTTTTTCTCTTGTTCGATCACCTTTGTGTCACCCTCCAGAGCTTAATTATACCTGCGATGCGAATCACGTCGCTTGTTTATTTTTTCCGGACGTACTATCCTGTATTCTATAATCTTCTGCGCTTTGGTCTCGCCATTCCTTATAGTGCCCACGCCATTCTTGTATTCCCCTCTCTCAATATAGTTCCTTTGTTGGTCCTCTTTATCTCCTCAATCCCTAATCATTTCCTTACATATTGTACAATTCTTTGCGTTGGGTAAGTTCCACTGTTGACGTGCCCAAAAAATTAAATTAAGAAATAAAAAAAAATAAAAAAATAAACAAAAAAAGCTGTTTTCAATAACAATAAATCCTTACTGACCTCGAAAAACATAAACTTGGAAACTAGAAAACATTTCGTGAAATCATATACACGGATATCACATATTGCCGAATGGGTCGGAAACGTGGACAATAAGTAGCCAAATGTACAATCGAATTGTGAGGTCTTCGAAACATGGTGTTGGCGCAGGATATAAAAGATCAGCTGGATGCAGAAAAAAAAAAAACAAAACAGTCTTTAAAGACATACATGAATCGAGAAATTTAGGTAAAAACATTAAAGGAAAGAAGGTTTAAGTGGAAATCGGTCACCTGTACCGACGTAATCATAAATTAGTGCAAACAATTGAAGGGAAAATGGAAGGAAAACGTTACAAAGGAACAAACATACATCGAACAAATAATAAAGGATATAGGAGCAACCAGAGTTATGCAAACTTAAAAAGAATCGCTAAGGAAACGGAATTCTAGTGCTTAGTTTTGGCGTATTATGATCGAGAATCATAAAGAGGTTATCTAACGAATCTGCCGATTGAGGAAAAGAAGAAGACGGACAGTAGGAAAAGGCCAATAGCAGCGACGATGGATAAGAAAAAGTGTCACGCCGGATATAAAAGGAAGGTGTAAGAAAAGCCTATATTCGACAAATGAGATTGCAGCTTTACTTAGCTTTTTTTGGTCATATAGATTCTAGCATTCCTGTACTCATACGTAGTGTTCGGAAGAACCTTAATTAAATGGTTCGAAATAATATGCAATAAAATTAAATAACTTGTGCAAGAAGACCCTACGGCCTTGAACGAATTTCAATGATTTTCGGTGTAGTGTTAGTATAGACTATGAGGATATACTATGTGTAAAATACTACGAGTAAGATGCAATACTCAAATATAGTTGAGGAAAACGAATTTAAAGTTATTTAAAATTTTCTCGGAACTTTATGTATAAGCTTATATGTAAGTTATATAACTTTTCGCTGGAAAATGCCAATATGCGGGTTCAGATCTTTACTTTTTTTTTTACACATAAATCCTTATAATTAATTCATTCGTTAGAAGATTAAATAAATAATTTATTTATTTACTCGCTCATTTATTTTTTATTTATTACTTATTTATTTTTTCAATGCTTTTTTATTATTATTTATTTCAATAATTTTATTTCTGCTATTCCAATAGAAATTAGACCGGAATAAATAATAAAAAAGCGCTGAAAGAATCAATAAGTAATAAAAAAATAAATGGATGAGTAAATAAATAAATTATTACTATTTATGTGTAAATAAAGAAAAGTATTCGTAGCTAGAGGTCAATCTTTAACTATCGTAAGAATTAAATTAAAAATTTTTAAATTATATTCAAATAGTATTAATAAAAAAGTAAAATCATAAAAATATTACACGTGGAATAATAGAAATGAAATTTGTAATAAAAAAAAACAAATGAATGAGTAAATAAATAAATAATTGATTTACTTTTCTAATAAATGAATTAGTGACAGTAAACATTTAAGAAAAAAAAATGCACAACTAAATTTGGACACAAGTGTATGTACCGTGAACGTTATCACTTTTACAGCATGTCATTTTCCAACGAAATGTTATATAACTTACCTATAACCTACACATAAAGTGTTAAGCGTTCGTTTTTTTCGACTATATTTGAGCATCTTAATATTTGAGCAACTTAATATTTTACACATAGTAGACCCTCATGGTACACTACCACGGCACCAAAAATAATTGAACTCCGTTTCCCCAAGGCCGTTCACGGGCTCCTTGTTAAAGGCGGATTATTGACCTAGAATATTAACATGAACATGTCTTATGACTAGGCTCGATATAAAATTTTTCCTGTTGCGAAGAAATGTCATGGAATTTTATTACGATTTTCACTTATAACCGCAATCGGTAGTAAAGCAATTACCTGATATTTACACCATGCAGTGCGAATGTGCTGTGCAATTTGTAATAAACAGTTGAGTTCGTGTTTTTACTAAAGCAAAACATTTGGTCTCGTATTTCACGCACCATTCGAAAGACATCACGTCATAATGTACGTTTGTACAAAAGGCGGTTTTTCTGTTCGCCTTTTCATTTTACATATATCATATGTATGTACTGGAATATTCGTGGGAATTTGTTAGAGCAAATGCAGCGGTAATGGGTGTCGTAAAAGAAGAACAAGAAAACTGCTCTACGATGTTTTCGATGGTAAGAAAAGGGACAAGCAGCCGCCGGCTTAGCGAAAGAAGAAGGAGATAAACGGAATTTCAACATCAAAAAGAATCTGTTTATTCGCGCATCCGAATAATATAGGATGTGTGTAATAGTTCAGATTCGAAAGCGGAGCCTGTACAAGAATTGGAACTGAGTAAGTTCTTTGATCTGCAAATTTTGATTGCGACCTCGATTCGTTTCAGTTTTTGATGATCAGGAAACCGTTTAAGAGTTTTATCGAGGCGTCGTGCAAACAATTTTTAAATGGAACGGTATCAAAATAGACGGCAAGGAAAGTAAAGGGTATTAATCAGTAACGAATATAGTCTAAACTGCGTAATAATTATATATAATCATTAAATAGCAAAAAAAGCAGTCTCGGATAAATATTCTTTTCAATACACTGACTGTTTTATTCTTATGCCGCTTGTCAGAAGTACATCACATAGCGAAAAGAATGACGTTCTTCCCTTTATAAACTAGACGTTTATTTTTTATTTCGCGAAAAACGGCGCCAGCAGTTAAAACCATCTCTTCCATAAGAACGATAGAAGATTTAGTTTTACATGAAAGACTGTGTCATCTTTATTACGCCGGTGGTAATGCAAAAACTTTGTATTGATTAGATGTAACGTTTCTTGAAACGATTCTATGTAACGGAAGTGAAGCAGCGAAAAGTAAATTGCTACGCAGATTGTAAATTAGGAAGTTACCTAGTCAATTAAAACGGACTCTTCTACCAGAATTATAGAAGGTAGTTTCACAAGGCGAAGGTCGGAAGGATTAAATTTTTATTTATATATATATATATATATATATGTGTATAACGTGGCCATTTTGGCCCCGCAAGGGACTGTGCCCCTCGATCCCTCTTGCTTACATTTCTGCCTCTTTCTCTTTTATACTTTGTTATAAAATGATCAAAATTTGTAATTCTCAGGCCGACCCTCATTAGATTTTATAATGAAAAAATGTCCCATTTTATATAATAAAAAATAAAAAACACAACCAATAATTTATACCGTAAATTTGATTAATCTACCGAAACAACTTAACATACTACAACACATAGAAATAATACTTTTTTTACGTTTCCCCATGGTATTATTAAATTAGCAATATAGTGTCTTCATATGCTTAAACTTATAGTGGTCCTTCCTGTTCAACAACCTGCATGCTAGTAAGAAGTGTATTCATTATGTGTTTCCAAAAACGAAAACCGCCACCGAGAAGGCAAACGTGAATTACGTAAACCAAAACGGGACAACGAACTGTGGTGCAATAGCGAAGAATTTGCCACATTTACACGTGATACAAAAAGCGGCAGACGCAGAAAAGTTTGAAAAGCGGTTGATAGCATTTTTTTTTTTTTAAGTCAACCACCTCTGTTATACTAATCTAAACATTCTTTAAAAAATGTTATTTTTAACCTACACAAAACCGTTATTTGAAAGTGGATCGCAACGCTATCTGCTACTTCAGACTCCATTTATAACTTGCGTTTAATCTTGAAATAATCTACCGAATGTAATATATGTTTTTTATTATAAAACCCGGGCTGGCTAAATTATTTATCTTTTTTTTTTTTTTTTTTTTTTTTTTGATATAAGTTTATTATTTACGGCTGTCGCATTAATCAATCCGGCGTATGCGGTGATAACAAATCCACAGTGTTAAAATGAAATAAATGAATAAGGTCTGAACTAATAACTTGATTCACTGAAATAGGATAGCGGGTAATAAACACTGATACTGATAACATTTTATACGATCGTTTACAATAATAAGTAGATTTAAAAATATAAAAAGTTTCAATAGGTCTACAAGAATTGTTATCAGAGGCACTCGCGACTAGGCTTATTTTTCCAGAGGAAGTGAAGAAATAAAATTCTCTACGGCTGTAGAAGGGATGGAACGGCACTTTCAGCCAACACGGAATAACAAGATACCGCCAAACAAACGAAATTTCATTTTTTTGGCCGTTACGAAAAGATGGTCCGACTCGATTTCGGCGTATATAGAGTCTGGTAAACAATTTTATCAAAGTTCTAACGAAATTCGGTCCAGCCTCGCTGGTGTTTTTGTTTATTTTTTTTTATTTTACCTACCTATTTTAGATTTTTTTTTTTTTTTTCCAGATAGGAAAATCGTTTTGTCTTTGGCTTAATACTTTTAATTTTATCTAGCTTGTTAAATACCAATTTTATCGAAAGATTTCTTTCTTTTTTTTGTCGCGTAGCTAGTACTGCCCTTGCCCCGAACAAGTTCAAAAATAACCTAATAAAAATAATGAAAAATTATGAATAACGTAACATTTTAAGTACGTAAAATGAGAAACGTACTTTCGGAGGAAAGTTCCATCTTCAGTACCGAAGAGAGAAAAGGAAAACAAGTATCGCAGATAAGTGATTAATGAGCATATAAAACCGAAATATTTTTCGAAAAAAAACCGAAGGCAATATTAGCCGTCTTTATTATGAGAAAACAACTAAAGAAACATTAATAAGAGAATGAACGTAGCATACATACCGTCTGATCCAAGACCTACATCGCGCAATGATACTTAAGTCCGTTTCAGATGCAGACGGTGGTACATATACTTTAATAATGTTTTCGTGTTTTTCTCCGCAGATAGAGAATTTTCGAAATTCTAGAATATTTCATTTAATATTCATTCGAGATGTTTATTTATAATTTTTCACTATTTTTATTTATGAAGTAATTTCAAACAGGATGCATAAAGATACAGATTGAAATTTATTTCTCGTATCAACCGTGTACGCTCATGCTACATTGAAAAATAAGTTGTTACCGCAACAAGTCTTAAAAAACATATTTAAAAGATACTATATGCGCATATGTGTGTGTGTTTTGACACATTTCAACCGTTTCATTCGCACTAGTAAAAGCAAATAGGCCGAAACGCGGATGTGTAACGTGTATTTTATTACTCGAATAATTTCACGGCAATATGATTAGTGCAAGCGTTGCGTCAATCATGTTACGCACGACACATATATGTTAAACATAACAAAACGACACGAAATATCATCGTATACCTTTCTTACTTTCTGCTAATTTTTAAAAGGCTGAAGACATCGGGTCTGCGCGATGAATGCTTTCTCATCTTTTGTAATGTTCAAAGGAGTTTTTTGTCTGTATTTTTCGAATTTCCAAAATTACATGTCGATTTCGACAGCGTAAATCCATCCGCCCCGTTTATTTTGAACAATTTCGATTTCTCATCTACACTCCCAAAAAAATATTTAAGATAAACTTCACGCTTAATTGCTATGAAATTCGTTCGATACCCCCCCCCCCCTCGATAACCCATATTTACTTGCAGTATCTAAAAAATTCCATCATAGGTTTTGGTCAGACTCATACCCTTCCTCCTTTTCTAACCAATTTTCCTTTTCAATTTTTCTATTCAACTGTGTATCTTCCAGTTAATCCCCTTGGTTTCATGAATTTCCATCTTTGCAGCTCTATTTTATTTCCTCTTTATGTCGATTGCGTTTCGATCATAGCTTGCTACATCTCGCTATCGAGTTTCAGACTCTCCTTACTGTCCGCTGCACCCTCCAAATGATATCCACGAATGTAATTCTAACCACATATCCTTTTCGAATGTTCTGTCGTCTGAACGTTTACTTCTATACTCTTAACTTCTGAGACTTAATATTCCTGCTCCCTATAATGCTGCATCTGTTCTCTCCTTTCCTTCGTTAACTGTTGTCGCTTGTATCCTTCATTGATGCCGTATCTGACTGCATACGAATTTAAATAATTAATTTAGCAATACTTTTCTTTCTTGTCGAACATATGGGTCAATGCTCTTTGTCAGCGAACCCCTTTCCCCCCCCAAGATAACCCATATTTACATACTGTATTTTGAAGCTTTTTACGTCGCTTTTTTTTTTTATCATTCAGGTTCTGTCATGTATGTAATAATAGAAAAGATAATGAGCATAATCAGTTTATTGTCAGTTACGTTGTATTTTTTTAAAAAAAATTTTAATATACGTTTTTCACTACTATATGATTGTATTGCTTTTTTTATTTTCTTTTTGTTAGTTTTGTAACCGAATCAAAATGTACATGCGTGGAGTGTTAAGAATTTTTTTCATAAATTTTGTTTTAAATTTCGTATTCTACTATTCGGGTTGGAGACAAGTTCAACGAATTAAAGATCATGAAAATCAGTACAGCCGTTCTTGAGTTATAAGTGGTATCGCGACTTTCTTTAATATATATATATATATATATATATATAGATAGATAGATAGATAGATAGATAGATAGATAGATAGATAGATAGGTAGATATAAATAAAACAATATATCATCCTAATTTCTCCCAAACCGTTTGGTTGATGGATAACATGGCTTGTACACAGCGAAATTCTGGCTTGGGCATCGTCTTTTATCTTCGCATAGGTTTGTTCTAGTTCGAAAATATAATGTAGGTATATAAGATGGAAAAATCGCAGGTTAGCGGTACTGACCAATGTCCTACGCTACATCCTTCAAAATCCCTAACCGGTAAATTAAATTATAATTTTTTATACAAGACGAGATCCGAGTGTACTTTATTTTCCAATACTAGTTTGTATTGTAAAATGTCCATTACATGGTTTAAAAATAAAATTCAAAAATGATAATGTAATAAATTTAAAAAATTATCGCAAACGTGGTGCGAGTGAAAATACGCGCGTGATTGAAATTCTGATTGTCGGTCGGCGGGGTGAATGCATCGTCACGCGGTCACTGGAGAAATGCCCACCCGTAAATGAAATGAACGGTGATTGGCCGAAGCGAAGACAAAGGAGAAGATGAGCGAAAAAATGGCAAAAAAGTAAACTGAGATGATCTCTACCATCAGTTAAGAAAACAGAACTGTTTTTTGGCAGACAGTCCTGGTATTAAAAGAAATCACGTCCGGAAATAAGCCTTCGCACCGCGCAATAGTCGAATCTCAGATCGGTTACACCATATTAATAATATCCTTTCGCGAAAGTAAATGACGTAAAGTTTAATTAATTTTGATTAACTTTCCGAATTCACTTCTCGTACCATCATCAAAGAAATCACCGACAGATTACTTATCTGGAACCCTGCATCGCCGTGTCGCTGTGTCACCGCCGACAAACAGTGATACATACAATTCTTATTTATATTATTACCATATTTATTTGTTTGTAATTATTAATTGAATTTTTTAGCGGTCGACCGTCCAAGAAAGATGGGTGTAAGTAAATATTTTTCATTAGTATACTTCATAAAATCTCATTAATATCATTTTAATAATAATAATAAATTAATAATTTTTTTTTCGTGCACGGTAATAAAGAGGCCACGGTGGCATCCCTGAAGGCTTGTAACGAATACGTTAACGTTTCAATATCTATATATATATATATGTATATATATAAACTCGGCCATTTTGGACTCGCAAGGGGCTGTGCCTCTTGACCCCTCTTGCTTTTATTTATGTCTCTTTCTCTTCTATACTTTGTATAAAATGATCAAAATTTACAACGTAATTCTTACTGGCATCAACACAAAAAGGAAAACAAAACATAATCACAAAAATCTTATCCTAACATTTAACTTTCATTACATAAAATTAAGATACTGTTTCATTACATTTTTCGTTACATATTTCGTTACATAAAATTGTGACATTTTTTAAATAACAATAACAAAAATCCTATAAAATATAACAAACGTTACATAAAATTGGGACGTTTTTTTGGAACACTTAACGTTACATAAAATTGGGACATTTTTTCGAATGGGGGGTAGCCTAAGAATTACGTTGTAATTAACATATATATATATATATATATTTTTTTTTTTTTTTTTTTTTTTTTTTTTTTATTATTACTTTAATAAGGAAATATAACAAACTAGAGTAGCCTGCGAATTAGCTTATGGCTACCAGTAGCGATTATTTGTATATATGTTTAATTTTAAATAATTCAGAAATGAATACAGGAAATTGTTCTAGTAGAATAATTTCATTTAGTTCAAGTGCACAGTCAATCATATACAATTGTCGCAGGTGGTTATACTTACTACACGTGTATATTATATGCTGAACATTTTCTACTTCATTACTTTTACAATTACAACATTTACTGTCTGAAATAATATTTAATTTATTTAAAAAGTATCCAATGGAACCATGACCAGTGAGTATTTGAGTCATATAATAATTTACTGTAATGTTTTTATTTTTAAAGCGTTTTATTACGTTAGGAAAGAACTTATTTATTAATTTACCATTTGATAGAGTATCGTATCTTGTTTTAAATTCATTAAAAATTTGTAAATCAACTTGCTTGAGAAGTTCTTTACTTATAATACCATTATTTTCTTTTTTAACATTAAAAATTAGAGATCTCTTTTTTATGTAAAGATCGATAGGTAAGACCCGTGCTATGGTCTGAAATGCAATATTTGAAGCAGTTACATATGAAGAAGTTAAATCAATTAGAAATTTCCGACAGTTGGAGTTTACGTTATGTATTTGTTGTTTAGTTAACCGGTTATAGTAGACACCAGCACAATATGAGTATAATGACTGCACTAAACCTTTATAGAGTATTATCTTAGATTTATAATTTAGTCCCCACAGCTTACCGCCAAGGGATTTAAAAATGTAATAATATTTATTAACCTTATTATTTATGTACTGTATATGCTTATTGTACTTTAATCTATCGTCTAAAATGAATCCTAAATATTTAATATGGTCAGTAGAACTGAACGTATGATTATTAATTTTAATATTATTGTAACAAATTTGGTCAAGGTTTTTGTCTCGACCAGATATCACCATGATTTGAGATTTGGTGATCTCGAATTTGAGGTTTAAAGCATTTACTATTGTTTTAAGTTTACAAATAACTTCATTACAATTAGCAATGTGGGACGACAGAGTCAAGTTACTAGATAAATGTACGTTGTAGACCAAAAGTAAATCATCAGCATAGCTGTATAAACGTAGGCCTGCGTATATATTACTTAATTTAGAATGGATATTAGAATATAAAATATTCCACAAGACCGGTCCAAGAACTGAACCTTGTGGAACGCCAAAATTATTTTTAACATCAACAATGTCGTTTTGATAGGCCCACTTTACTCTCCTGTTAGTTAAATAATCGTATATTAGGGTTATTACGTTAAAACTAAAACCATTTACAATTAATGTATCAATTATCACTTGACGATCACAATTATTAAATGCTCCCTCTATATCAAATGAAATAATAATAGACGGATTATTCCGTTGTTTGTTTTGTAATAAATTATCAGTTACATCTGCAATAGCAAGTTCTGTAGAAAAGAATTTTCTAAAACCGTATTGGTATGCATTAAGCACGGATGTGCTGCTAATTTCATTGTTTAAAAATTTAAGAATAATTTTTTCATAAACTTTACTTAAGGAATTTAATAAGCATATTGGCCTATAGCCATTTACTTTACTTAAATCCCTGTTTGGTTTGTTTAACATAATTAAAGTAGCACATTTCCAAGCGGACGGAAACATATTAAATTGTAATAGTTTATTGTAAAGTGTTAATAATAAATTTGGAAAGTAAAAAAAAATATAATTTTAATAACCTTGTTAGTTATACCATCCGAGGACGGTGCTTTTCTATTAGTAAGATTTTGTATAATTTGTTTTAGTTCAAAATATGTTACTTCAAACTGCTGTTGTTTATTTATATCTGTGATTTTATCTAATGAAGTAGAACCAGTTTCTTTAAAATTAAAAAATGTATTCATTAGTAAACTCATTTTGTCTTTATTGCTAGTAATAGAGGAACAAGTGTCATTATTACCATTAATTTTTAAATCTGGAAATTTAAATGGTTCAGAATTCGTTAAAATTTTATAAGGTTTACCCCAGGCCCTGGATGAACTACAAAATGTTCTCCAGGCCTGTTGCTTGAAATATTTAATTTTGTTCCTATACAATTTTAAAGTTACTTTATATATGAGTTTATTTATAAAATTTTTGTGTTTAATATTATTGAGCCTTCTGACAAGTAATTTAAAATATTCTAAATCTCTGTTCCACCAGGATTTGTTCGTCTTAGGCTTTTTAACCTTGGACTTATTTACGTTATTTGTTAAATTATCATTAAATTGTTCAATAATATTATTTACTTGAAGTTCGGTACTTGCAAGTTTTAAGCTCGTTTCGAAATTTAACATTAAGTCGGCATTAAGATTACTAATAAATATATCTGTATCCAAGGTAAGGATATTATCATTATTAATAATATTTGTATCTAAAATTTCAATACTGATATTTTTATGATCACTTAAGTGAAAATCTTGAAGCATAACACTAGACAACTTATACTTAAAGTTAATGTTTACTAGAACATAATCTATCAAGCTTTGTCCATTGTGGTTTTGAAACGTATGTATATTATAATCATTTTTAATTGTTAAGTTCCCTGAGTACACAAAATTTTCAAATTGTGCATTTCTGGGCGTGTGTGGGAAGTTTTTGCTTTCCATAAATTTTAATCTTGAATTAAAATCTCCCAGTATTATTACGTTATGTCTCCAGTTTTGTTTTATATGTTTAAGCAGTAGTGTAAATTGATAAATTAAGTCAGAATTAGGTGGAAAGTATATTCCAAAAATAACAATATCGTTTACGTTAACTTTAATAATGTAATCTGAAATTTTTTTTTATCTGAAATAACCCCGGAAACTATATTTGTTATGTTCTTTTCCGTATTTTTCTTTAACTCGTTAAAGTTACTATTTAATTTATTTACATGCGTCTTTAACAAGTCTAAAGTTGTTACCAGGTTACCAATTTTTTGAAAAATTCCTTCTTTTAGTTTCACTTTCATATTGTGCGATTCATTAAGCAGTTGCTTAATATCATCTATGTATTTAATACTAGTGTCAAAATAAGTATTTTCGACACTAGTCATATTCGCTACTAGAGATATGTATACATATACACGATGTATAAATTAGATAAAAACAAAAGTAAACCGCTTCAATAGATTTAAATTATCAAACGAACTCACCAAGTTAAAATCCTTATCAGCTAAACTGAACGCGAATCAATTAAACCGCACATCACAAACATCGATGATATATATGATATATATATATATAGATATGGATATAGATATAGATATAGATATAGACATAGATATATTCGCGATCTTTTAGCGGTGTTCGAATTATACAAATATTTTCCCTGGTAAATCATTAATTCGTGGTCTTTCGTTTTATTCGGCGTAATCGCGGCTTGTTGGTATCGGAGATGCTCTGAAAAGAAAATTCTCGTACGCCGTCTAACGGACAGATGTGTCAGGGTCGAAATTGTGTGCGTGTGTATTGTTGGTAGCGGCCGATAGCGGAGATAACTACATGAATCCGGGGCAAGTGCGCGTCACTTAAAAGCTGTGCCGAGCAACATTGAGATGTTCCAAAAAAGCACAACGGACGCAATCTTGCGCATGGTGATGGAAAAGCATAGAGAAAAGGAGAAGAATGTATATTTAGTCTTTATAGACTCGGAGAAAGTATTCGACCGCGTTCCACACTATTTAATTTCGTATGCTCTACGAGAATTCCTGAAGAATTGATAAAATGGATACAGCTAGAGGGATGCAAAAAGCAAGGTCATCAGATGTGCAGTGGACGAATCCGATTACTATCCTGTTCGAACAGGTGTACATCAAGGCTCCACGCTCTCGCCACTACACTATTTAACATAGTTTTGGATACAATTACGCGAGATATACCTAACGCCTATACCCTGGACACTCTTGCATGAAGATGAATCGAAAACTCAAGAGGCATGCTCCAAAATAAAGTTCAAATTTGGTTGGAAAAGTTCGGCCTTAAAGTTAATGTAACGAAACTAGAATACTTGACACCAGATATTAATGTAATCAGGTCTATCGAAGAGTCTGCGGAGAGCATCAGCCTGGAACAAGTAACTTTAAATACCTCGGATCTCGTGTGCAGGCCGACAGCGGCATATTCGAGACAGTGCTCGTAATCGCGTAAACACAACATGGCTGAAATGGAAAACTGTAACCGGCGTACTGTGCGACACAGACGCATGCCCATTTGGTTAAAGTCCAAAATCTACCGAACCGTCATTCGTTCATTTGCCTTATTTAGCGATGGGTGCTGGTCAGTCACAAAGAAGAACAAGCCCTAAATGGAAACGCGCATGTTAAAATGGTCAAACCGTCTATTCGACCAGATCAAAAATGAGTATATCCGTACGGCAATGGGAGTCGCACCTATCCCACGGGTAAATCCCGAGAGAAACGTTTAAGTTGTTTTGGGCACGTAATAGGAAATCGAAAATAGTTCACTGCTATCAGTAGCGCGTACATTTCAAATTCCAGGTAGAAGACGGGGTGTGCAGGAAGGCCAGGATAAAGATGGCTCGATGTAATTAAAACGGATGTCAAAGAGGCCGGGATCAATCCAGGCCCAGCGATAAATCGAAATAGCTGAAAACGGTCTATTTACACGGCAGACCTCGTATTGACGAGAAATTGCCATTGAAGAAGAAGAAGAAACATCGATGACATTATTATTACCTTTATCGCGTTTATTAATTGTTCTTATTCAGCCAGTCAAGTCAGTCTTCATGGACACATATTGTTTCAGTCGTGTTCGTCGTCGAGCGTGGAAGTTGGTTAATTTAGTCATTTTGCGTCACCGTGCTATCGAAATTTCATACGACACACCGCACGTTTAATGTTCTTTTTTAAAATCTGCTGCAAAATTAAACAATTTTTATTCGTTTTCTAGTCTACGCGTTCGTATCGCTGTCTAGTCTATGTTTTTTATGTAATGCTGTTAAAAAATATACGCGTTTTTATATGAAAGGTTTCATTATTGGACTCATGGTTGAGCACCATGGCATCTCCTGCGTGGGCAATCCATCACCGTTCTGTGGCGGGATCACGGGCAAATTTTTATTTCTTTTTTTATATATTATTTTCCCCTTTTGGAATTTTTCTTCTCTTTTCCCGGTATTTTTTTTTTTTACGAAAAGCCTAATGTCCCACCGGAGGGAGCTACTCTGGTTGTAACACGGCGAGTGTTTTTTTTTTGTTTTTTTTTTTGTTTTTTTTTGTTTTTTTTTTGTTTTTTTTTCTTTTTCTTTCTTCTTGGGCGCGCCAGCGGCATTGACCCAACAACAACAGAAATTAAGGAAAGGGTTAAATAAAGAGACGATTAGAAATAGAGCTTAGGAAAGATTGGAGTACAGGGATTATATCTGGAGATGGAAAGGAAAGGACAAAGGAAGAATTATACGAAGCAGGAAGACCCAGTGCCAAGATTTTGGAATACAAAACAGAGCGCTCGGAATCAAGGGAAGGACATTCAAAGAAGATGGAGTGTTACTGGCGCCCGTTTTAATCATTTTTCACTAGTTTATGTGGAAAAGTCAGTTCTTCACAATATATATATATATATATATGCGTGCGCGTGTGTTCTATCTTATAAAATAACCAGCGACTTACAATTAGTTGAATTTGAAAGTAGCTGTCGAGAATTGATGGTGATAAGTCGTTCTCATAAGGACTGATTTCGAATTCAGTAAAAGCGGCTAGGGTAAAGTTAATTTAACAAGCGGAATTTTTAATTAATTTCTATTGAAATTGTTAGTAAATTTTGAACGCTTTCGTTGAAGAAAAACCAGAAAAGGAAAAAAAAAAGTTTTAAAAATAAAGGTGAGCCAGCCGGACTTGGACGACAAACGCAGAAAACACCGTTTGTGCTCTCGTGTAAAATAAGAGTCAACGCTATAGCAGTTCCATTTACAAGAAGTCTTCGATGAAAGTGAAAAAAGGACCTACAGAATAAATTATCTGCGAGCGGCCGATTGAATTTCCAAAATAGACGCTGGTCGCAGTTCGCATCGGGCCATAATAATAGCAATAATTAGGAACGACGATAATAATCTCGGCGGGGCGGGGAGAAATGTTCGGATTTAACGAACCGAACGCAAAAATAAATTCGCCATAAAACCGCCATTTCGAAATCCTGGAAGGAGCTGTCTGTTCTGCTTGTTCGCGTTGCCATCATGGTAGGGAGGCCTTCGAAATCGAAGAGTCCTAGTACGAATTTTTGGGTTCTTTAATGGCCGCGATAACTCTGATGTTTTTCAACAGAATCGTACAGTACTACTGAGGAAATTGCATTCGGTATAAATAACCAGTGTCGTTCTAAATGGAATCGAGAAGAAACTTCCTGCGCACATTTAAAGTCGGAACAATTCTTACATGGCCATTCCAGAAAAATAGGATTTTGTCAGAATACATTTACCCGCAATTCCTACGATCGACCTCGTCTGTTTACAATTTTACCCATAAGCTGATTGCCATTCGCGTAATATAATTCGTTGCATAGATTAAAATTTAATTTTCACTATAGTTTTTATTTAAATAATGAGGTGTGGTAAAAGTTAAGATAAAACACTGATCAGTTTTATATACGATATATTCGTTTATGATCATAAATGTTTTTGAAATTGATCAGCGTTATTTTTTAATTTTAATTTTTTTTTCGTTATTTAAGTAATAATATATTGAACGTTTTACTTGTACGTCTAAATTTACCTTTAATTTTAATTCGATTTTCAATACGAAATTAACACATCTGCATCGACGACGACGACCTCATATCCTATTTTACACCTCAATAACACTTGAAAGTATATAATTTAAAGCCACAATTAAATTTTTTTTTTTTTTTAACATAGAATTAAGTTTTTCTTCAGTTTCATCTAGGTTTATGACACTGATATCCGACTGATGCTTATTTGCTGTCATGTATTGACGAATACGATTATTTTTTTTTTATTCTTTATCGATACTTGCTATTTCCATTTTTTTCCTTGTTTCCATTTCCCCCGCTAATCACAATTCCGTAAGTTATACAACAACGTTCTCGTCATTCACTTACATTTACTTAAGTTGAAGTATAAAGATCACCGAAAGTAGGTAGAATTAGACGTCAATACTAAATTACAGAGCGACAAAAAAAGGATAAAAACAGTGTCAACGACGGAGAAAATAGGGAACATCGCCCCCCCCCCCCAACCAAAAACGAACCAAAGCCTCTATGAAAAAATTTTTGTTATTAAAATATTTGTATAAATGTTACACCTATGGATTTTAATAATTAATATTTAATACTGTTTTCTAGTAAAACTATTAATGTTCCTTTTTTTTATTCTATTTTAAACACGACTCTGGTCGATCTTTTGTGTATTTCTTATTTATTTCTAATTTTTATTTTGTAATTTTAATTAAAAATAGTAGTAGTTCAATGAGAAATATTTAAACTTGGTCACGAACAAAGAGAATTCGGATCGGATTACTAACAAAAATAAAAAAGAAGTATAGAGTCTAATAAAAATACTATCTTTCTTACTGTTTCTAAACTACTACATTTAAGGTATACGTTTTATTTTTCACCTCTAAAAATAAAACAAAAGTTAAATTAAAAATTATAATACATTATGCATTTTTAAAATATTTTTAAATAGCTAAAGAGGTTGCTATTTGATTTTCTTTATGAAACAAGGGATATTTCTTAAATCTACTGCCTACCGTAGATGATTTTACGTAATTACATAATCCTCCCCAAATGCGATACATTTATGATCTAACTTGAATGTGTAAATAAATCGCAAATCATTACAGGAAATCTAACACGTAAACAATTTTAAATTCGGTGCTGTTTATTTCGATGAAAGAAACGTTAAAATAGAAATATTTTCATTTGGAAGATTTAATCTTTTCTCTCTTGGATAAACTTTACGTAAAATTTGAACATCAAACGTTTAATAATCGATATTGAATAATACAAAAACTTGTTATTAGATGATTCTGTAAACACAAGATGATTTTTTCATTCATGTTTAAAAAAAAATTGCGAAATATGGGAAGGTAAAGGTGGACGAAAGAAGGAACACCGGCCCCAATATTTTAATCAAATCCATTAGGCTTAGAGTACCATTATGAATAGCTTAACTTCACAATCCGTGATACCTTATCAAGAATGTATAGTGCTTTACTTCACCTATGTAAATAGTGAAATAAGCGCATTGTTGTCAAATGTAGTTTTCTATATCTTTAATGGTCCTAATAAATTTGACTATTGTCTTAACGTGTACCACGTTCTTTCAATTTGATGAAAAAAAACCTAAATGCTAAACTACGAAGATGTTAATGAAAACATTTAGTAACTGAAAAACTTCAAGGTTTTAGTAATGTCTACTTCTTAGTACCATTATGAATAGCTTAACTTCACAATCCGTGATACCTTATCAAGGGTATGGGACTTACTTTACTTTACTTCGTTTTGCTAGCGTGCAATCCGGTAGTGTAAATGGACGGTATATTTTTAAAAATTTAACTTTGAACTATGAAAAAACGGCTTTGTCCCGCAAATGCGTATGAAAATAATTTATATACTAAATTTCATCGATCGGCGACACACAAACAAACTCTTCCTTCTAGTAACACATACATATATATGTCAGTATATTTTTATAACCTTGTTTACATTACACGGTTTTTCTTCGCTACCTCTTAATTGCTTTTAGATTCGCTATGCCATCTTACTCCACTCGACTATATACTTCTTCATCGGTTTACTGCGTATGTAACCTGATCTAAAAATATCTTAAGTCAATCATCCACTAGTTGTAAAGATAAAATTTTGCAACTGAAATTAGGAAAATACCAAATTTTCCAGGGAAATTCTTCCACAGCGAGCAATTCTAAATAGAGCGTTCTCTGTTATCGCACACTGCAGATTTTTTCCCGACAACTGCCGAGTCCTTTTGGACAGAGTCCAAATTTATACACATCTTCGCCTTCTACACGCTAGACGTCTACAATAATAGTTATCATACCTTTGTTTACCTAGAGGAATAATGTGTAGCATAATTGTCGAAAAATACCATTTAAAATTCTGCTACATCCATGAAGATTTTGGATGACAGACTACTCATAATTGTCTCAATGCTCAAAAACAAAAAAAAAAACAAAAAACAAAACAAAGAAAGTTGCTCTATTTCAAGTAATTTATATGTACAGAGCTTTTATTTAATTTTTTTTTTCGATATCACCTTTAAGATCACTCTAATATATATTTTTTATCGGGGGAGTAATTATTTTGTTACTTTTTAGTGCATTTTTAAATTTTAATAATAAACCTTCAAGTATCGGTATTGACTTTTTGTAAAAAAACATTTTATCTAATTTTTCCATTTTAAGTCCCGTATACATAATAAAGTAATTCGTTCCTTAGAAATATTTTAAAGGAAATATTGCAGTTTTATACTTAAACTTCAGCAGGAGGTCAGCCCATGCGTACACTATTATAGAACAGCGGTAATCAAAAGGTAAATTGTATCCTGTGGTCTTTTGTGGTTCCTTTTCTTCGCAATACTAAAACTGAGCAAAACGCGTGAATACGAAAAGTGTTTAAACCTTCAGATCTTCGGTTTCTCATCGAATTTGTTTTTCCCCCCTTAGCGGCTTCCTAATGTTATTGCCTTTGGAATTATTTGTAATAAAATTTAAATTTGTTCAGTAATAGTTGCTATTAAAAACCAAAATAATTTTTAAAAAAACGTAATTTTTTACAACGAAAAATTCATTTATTCCTATAATCCGGAAAACTTTGGAATCGGCAGACCGAGGAGAACTCCCTGAAAGCATTTTAGGTGGTTTTTTAGCGGTAAATCGCCTCTGCAGATACAGAGAAAATGTAAAATAGTTTGCCACTCGAATGAGACGGCTTATAATAAATGAAATACTTTTTCGCATCTCATTGGAGCCACCGATAGTTGACCTGTTGTTTTAACTCATTCTACGTGTTGTTGTTTTTTTCGTTTTTCGCTAGCTCCCCTAATTAATAATATCTCATCAACATGGCTATATCATCTCCCCTAGAATAAAACAAGTTCAGAGTCATTCTCCGAAAATATCATTATCATGTCTGATTCTATGAGTTGTTTATCAGCTTTGAAACTCTTATCGTTCAACACAAAATCCCATCCATACCTCTATAAAATCAGAAGCCTAGTAGTGTCCCTTTCTGAATCTGGCCTAGTAGTTAACTTTGTTTGGATAGCAGTACATGCGTGGATGTCTATGGTAACGAAGTGGCAGACATGGCTGCCAAAGATACATGGATGAATAGTTGTTTAGTTCCATACTTTCCAAACAGAGACCTATTCGAGCTCATTAGATATGCTCATAAAGAATATTGGGAGGCTACACGGGCAAATCCATTTTGCGCGCAACAGTACAAAAGAATTCAACCCAATATTCCTGACGTTCCTTGGTTCAACCACATTACGACTGTTTCGATGAGTACCCGGATCGTTCATCGTTACCCCTTATGTGTTGCCGCCCGCTTCTTTGTACAACATGGGTTTAATCACTTCTCCCTATTGCCAACATCCACTAGACTCGGACAAAGTGGCGGACGCTGATCACCTCATCTTCGAATGCAATTTGCACACGGTGAAAAAAATTATTTTCTATAACAACTTGATAATAAATTTCCAGATCCCTCTCCTGGTCACCGGAATGCTGTAATGTTATTATTTAATTATATAGTACAGTGTAATATTACTGTGTAGCGTGAATTAGTTCATTAATTATATTACACTGTCGATGGGTTGAATTTTCGGCGCCCAAAAAAAAAACAAAAAAAAAAAAAAGTTCAGTCAAGCATGATGTTTTGTGCGCTGAGGATTCCCCCGTATGTTAACGTTAACGATAATTATGCCTTTACATAATACTAAATTTAAAATAAAGACATCTGTTCTTCGCGCCATAAAATAAAGACTGGCTCCCTGTTCTCGCTCACATTGTCCCTCCACACATAAGACGAGAAAAGGCTTTCCGAAAACTTTGGGAAAATTTTACACATACAGAGAACTGCTTAATGCATGCAGATAAAGATTACAAACCGATAAGAGAATTGAAGTCTAGACGGCCTCCCTGGAGAACGGAAGTACATATGGAGAACACATCAAGAAGCTGGAAGGAAAGATGGAAAAATGAATGGACAACTAGTAAAGCCACTAACGCAGATTTAGTTCAAGATCCTTGCATAGAACCTCCGGGAATGGACCTATCACGACGGGAATGGTGTAGAATAAATAGATTTCGTACGGGACAAGGTAGATGCGCCTACACATTGAACAAATGGAAAATGGTTGCAAGCCCCATGTGCGAATGTGGAGAGCTTCAAACCTTAGATCATGTATATATAATTGTAAGATCTTTTCTTCAAATAATAATATAATTAATAGACATGATGTGCATAACATCACGAATAGCGCGCTCCAGTGGATATCTGGACTCTCGATAGATATTTAGGTTTATTTTCTAGCTTCATACGAACGAACGAACGAACGCGCCATAAAGAAAAACAAACAAGTTACACTTTTCGGGTTTTTTTTCAACTTTTCGTCAACTTTGAAAGTTTCGTTAGGGAAATGAAATACGGTTTCGTTCCCAACAATTAACCCCGTCTTTCTAACGATATATCGCTTGACAATAAAATATTTTCTTCAAAAATTTCGAACTTTTACAAGTCCCTCAACGGGCCTGATTTTTCCTATCAATCGGTCCTTTGCGCATATGTTACTCAGGTGGACTTTTTTTTTTTTTTTTTTTTGCTGTTTTCGGCCCTAGGTTAAATAATTTTTTAACCGTAATTGAATTTTATTTTATGTTTTGAATTTCACTTTTAAAGGAGGTATTTAGTGATAAGTTATGAACTTTTTTTAAAGTTAACTTTTGAGGTCGTTTTAAATTTTCTATTATATATTCTTAGTTTTGGGGTTTGTTGCCGCCTAAGGTAATAATCGGAGTTTAGCTTGAACTTGTATGTTTTTAAAGAGAATTTTTATTGTAATTTATGTTTCAGATGTCGAAATTAATAAGCGAAACCGTTCGTGAGTTATTGCACATTTTAATTAAATGTTTTTGCTGTTTTTGAACCATCTCATTAGGATTCCGTACATTATATCGGCACGGAATCCTAAGCAAAATACTAAGTTTACGGGGAATGTCGAAGAACTATAAACTGAAAATGACGAGACTGGTAGTCAATTAGACATTGCAAAATTGAAATACATATATACAAAAAATCGTCCTCACATTTTCGATAAACAGCGTTTTGATTTATAATATTCAATTGACATCTACGTAAAAGGAAACAAATATGTGGAAAAATTTCAGAGGCATTAAAAAAAAAATGAAAAAAAAAAAAGGGAAAAGATAATCTCAGTGTTAAGTCAGTAAAAGGAACCTTTGCCAGTTGACGAGTTGCTGGAGGGCGGTTGGTAAATAATTAGAGGCTAGAGTTGACAGGAAACTATGCCTAGGAGAAACCAGAGCTGGTAGTCCAATGAAAAAGCCGACTGGCCATAGAAATTTTTCGCGGGCACAATTGTTCCGTTCCATGGGTTTTACTCTATCGGTAATTAGACGAAATTATTAAACTGAACGTTGATACAAACGAGCAGGCTAGTAATTTCCATTTTCCATTTAGTCGTACAAATTTGACGGGGAAATTTCGTGTAAATCGGTCGTTTTTGGCGGGAAAACTAAATTTAAACAAAAAGACGCGACGCAATATAGATGAATAAAAATTTTCCCGGCGAAAGGTGAAAACGAAAGAATGTATAAAGTATCACATTTTGATATCATAATAGCGAATTTCTGGTCGCGTTCTTTCGCGGAGTCTTACAATATTATTATTATTACTGCTATTATCACCATCATCTTCATTATTGCCATTATTATTATTATTATTATTATTATTATTATTATTATTATTATTATTATTTAGCATCGCGTTTGGGTGCTTATGGAAAGTTAAAGTCACGAACGAAAGCTTTGTACTCTAGGGTAGCACGCGAAAATATAAGCCGTACCTTATGGAGCCGAAAAGGGCACGACGTTAAAGGAAACACAAGCGATACAGAACGAAGAACAGAATGTGTGCGAGGGTGGAAAAGAACGAGGGGGAGGGGGATTAGAATGCATAAGGATCGGCTGACTTTTTGAAGCAATAATTCTGTCCGAGTTCTTTATCAGTTTATTAGCTCGCGTGACGATGAATTTCTCTCGTATTTCTTTAATTTTTACCTTTTATTTTAGCGCTATATCGATTACAAAATTCCGACGAGCGAAAAAATAACGAACTAACGAAATATATAAACGAATGCGAACGTACTTGTTTTCTGCTCTTTTCCGAGTTTTTTCATTGCTAATTTATATACCGTTCTCGAATTTCACCTTGAAAAACAAATATTCGCATTCGTGGAATTACTCTATACCGTGAACTATTGCCTTGCCTTAGATGCACAATACAGTCTACTCTTTTTGCTTGCATTTTTTTGAAGAAAAAAGAGAAATATCGAAAACGATAGAAATGCGCAGACTTGTTTTGGCGCGAAAACGAACGACTCAGAGAGCGTGTTCGCAATATAAAAACGCGAAATGTACCGAACTAAAACGCGATCGGTTTTCGTTGTTTGATGAGAATGCGTCTCTAAACGTTAGCTTCCGTTTACTCGAGCTATCAGCGTGTGACTGGGACGTTTTAGCTTGTCCCGTATTGATTTTAGTTCTTTTTGAAAAAAAAAAAACTGATTTAATTGGCATACAAATAGAAATATGTGGCGAATCTGCGACGCGACAGAATCTCGTCGCTGTTTTGTCAAATGTGCTACATGAACACACGCGTGTTGGTCAATCTAGCGGTTAACAAGATCGTTATTCTGCTAATGATAACATGATTCCACAATTTCAAATTTTTCGGCACCTTGGAAGCGCAAATTATTACCTAAAACATCAACATATCCCTATTCATCAGGCCACCAACAAAGACGAGTGAACCTACCCGATATTTTTGAAAACAACTGCAAACTATTACTCCTCCACTTCCCCCCACGTTTCACAGTGGCTATAAGATTCTTCGGATCTCTAATTGCGTCCTTGATCTGCACCATATTTTCTGCCATCAATCACTACCAAAAAGGTGAAACTTAGACTTTTCGCTGAATGTAATGTTTTCCCGCCCACCAAAACTGTCGAGGATTGTCCGATACTTAATCGCAAACTAGTAGCGCTTTCTCTTATTCCATTCACTAATGAACACGATTTACTTCTGGCGGTTCTCCCGTGATATCCATGTTTTCTTAACAATTTACGGATTGTTTCGGCGGAAACTGTTTTACTTCACACACTATTTACTTGAGGCGCACTCAGTCGTGTGTTCCGACCAACCTTACCGAGACAATGTTCGTGACGCACGAGGAAAGCTGCCCGTTCGTGAAATTGACTCGTTGCGATTCGCCTGTACATATCGACGGGTAATGTACTGTGGCAGGTGTTACAAGATAATTCGAGTAGCTTAGCTATTGTATTTAATGATTTGCCCTTTGTGTGTAGTGGTGAATGATCAGTTTCCGCATCTCCAAAGATGTACTCTGACACCTGACATTTTTACTCGCACTCGATGCACTTCACTCATAACTCACACACGGTCGGATCGCTTGTCATGAATTCAGCACTTTGTACCCGGTCCCGGACATCACGTTTATCATCCATTTTTGGAAAACCCCAAGTGCAACATTACGCACTGCATTTCATTGTACGAATATTTTTTTGTGACGTGTTCTACTCAACTCTTTCCTTTTTGTTCTGCATAAAAAAGTGATGTGTTGTTTTGTTTTTTTTTTAACTTTTTGTCTTTCATTGCGTTACACAGACAGTCATACTTACTAGTTTATACATACAGTAAAACCGCGATTATCCGAGTGTGTTTAAACCGGTTGGCGGATTAACCGTGCATCTCTCTTTAAAACGTGCGTGCTTCCTGTAAAAAAGGTTCCAAAAATTGATCCTACTTAAGCGTATTTTTACTGATGAAGAAATTTCAAATGAAATCAATGCGGATTCAGAAAATCGGAAAATGAAGAGCAAGTCGAAATAGCAGAACAGCGACTAAGCTGTGAAACTGCGTTGCATTACAGACTGTGATCACGTATTTCGAGCAGCAGACAAATCACAGACATCCTAAAATTAGAACATTTCCAGACGAAGATAAAACAGAAAGAGATTCTCGACAGACAGACGAAACTGACTGACTTTTTCAATAAAAATTAATATCTAATCTAAATTATTCTATTCCTTTTTATAACACTCGTTTATCTATACGTTACGTTCATTTCAGTTTTGTTTCTATTCTACCTGTTGTGTTCTTATTTATTCGTCTTGTCAGTATATTAAAGTGAATAAAAACTTTGAGAATGTTATAAAACTTCCGTATGTACAGTATTTACTTAATTAAATTAGTCTAAATAATCCAGTTGATTCCTTCTCGCTAAAAGGGGTTTTATATATCACATATATCATGTCATATACAGTAGACACGATTATACGTATTTATTATAAAGCAAAACAAAACAACACAGAAAATTATACAATTGCAATCGTAGATGGTCAGCTATCATTTCATAACATGAAAAGGGATTAAAGAGCCTCCCGACCCAAATATTACGTGGGTCGCAAGGCTCGGGATACATAAAAACTCACCGAACGCGGGTTAACCGTGTTTTCCCGTATCCGTGCATGATGAATCTCTAATTAATACGGAAAATCGGGGTTTTACTGTATATATTTTTTCGTCATTGAAGCTGTTTTTCGTTGTTTTACGATCGTTTTTCCATTTTTCTCGTTGATGTACGAATGTCTATGTGATCCACCGTATATATTTATTATATCAGTGGCGAAACATGTAGTACTTTTCGGCAAAGTACCGCAGCAAATTGAAAAAGAAACAAATCTGTCGATAGTTCTCTAGCGGCAAGCTTTAAAGATAGTTTTTAGCGCGCCAGTGGAAGTCTGAGTAGTCGAAAAAAAATACTTAATAGGCTAGCTGCTTCGTCAGTGTCGAGTTAATAATTGAACTTCGATTTAACGATTCGCTTTCCTGTTGTGTAAGACAGGCGCTGTGAGTACTTTTTTTACACTAACGGCTCACTAAGAGTACACTGAGAACACTCAACAACAACAGTGTTAACAGCTAATCATCAAGTGATGCAACGCTACAGGTAATCAGGTCGAGTGTTTAACTAAGGTTAGATTTGTCATACTTTATTTTTGTTCCTGGCTCTTTGGCCATCAACCAATCTTTTTATTTATATTAACTATCCTTCTCTTTTGCGTTAATTTCAGCTTTTTCACCAAAACCATTTTCTCTTTCCGTTATTATTATAATTATTATTATTATCAATATGTTGTTATTTAAAGATCCGCCATGCTATTATCAAAACATGAAAAGAAATTGCGGAATTTTACTTTTTATAGCAGACCTTTGCTACAACCATGGCCATCGTGGATCACACGATGACCAAAGATGCCGAAATAAGATAAGTAGAACTATAAATTGGCCATATAAGTGCCACGACTGAACAGCAAAAAATTAAGAAGTAAGCAATGAAAAATGTAGTCTGCACAGTGTTATTTTGTAGCTGAGATCTGACAATACTTTATTTTATTTACATTATCGTTGAATTTTCTTTTCTTCTCTCTACACCATTTTTTTTTTTTTTACATTTTTAAATGTATATTATTTTCATCACTACTATAAATTATATTAAACATTCTCCAATTCCTTTACACTATCACATCTAACTGTACCGGTACAAGTTCATGGATACTTTAAATAATAATCCCATTCCTTCGAATAAATGTAAATATTACTATCAACGCACGATTACCCGAAACAAGTAAGGAAAAAATACACTGAGGAGGAAACACACCGCGGGCATTTAAATCCTCCAGAAGGAATACTCCGTCTCCAGCTAGCGCCTCAAAAGTAAACAACAGGTGACTAATTTCTTCACGATAAACTGTGCTGTTCAGTGCCGTTGGAGAGGGGTTCCGAACCCGAAAATTTAGTCGCACCCTGTTATGCCCTGTACGAAGTCTACAGATAGTAGGAACAAACCTTCAAGCTATCCCCGGAATAGTAGAGACATTGTAATACATAATGGCTCTGTTTGCGCCCCAACACGTCAATCACCATTACATAGCGGCGATATTAGGTAGCCTACGTCTAAAAGTTTTAACGCTTTTTCTACTGAGCCACTTGGCACGGCAGCAAATAGTGTTACTGTGACAACATACAGCTGCCTTTGAGATTTATACAGCAGTTTGTAATTTGTCTACATATAAAAAAAAATTCCATTTTCGGAGCCTTATTTTTATGTAATTTTTCCTAATTGTATTTTACCAGCTCTAGTAGTAATTGTATGTAAAACAATTTAAAATAATACCTACAGTAACTTAAAATTATTTTCAGGTGTAGCCAAGTCAAAATTTTGAAGCATTACACTTTTTGGTTAAGTATTTTCTTCCAGTGAATTTTGCATGAAACAACTTTAAATTATTTATTTATAATAGATTTCCTATTCTTCTTTATGTAAATTTAGATATAAATTTTTTCTTGAGTAAATTAAATTTTTTATTTTCTGAAATTTAAAAAAAAATGTGGCTCCTTAATTTGGTTTGGTTTGTGTATTAAAGAGCGTGTGATTGTATGCTAATTACATTTCCACATTTTTCTATCTCGGAGAAATACAAGGAAAAAAATCATGATTCACTCCTGAGATATATATATATATACCATCATCTGAGCCGTATCGCTCGATTTCGACCATCGTGACTGCCTATTTGTACTATATGTTGTCGCGATGGCCTAGTTGCTAGAGCACTTGACTTCCGTTACGGAGGTCACGGGTTCGATCCCGGGCGACGACAGAACTTATTACAAGAATTAAATAGATAATCGCTAATAATCACGTGGAAGGCAATGGCAAACCACCACGTACAACATCATATGCGCACTAGGTCAGTACACAGCAAACATAAATAGGACTGCACTTGTAAAACGATGTAAAGCAAACGATTACTATCAGTTCCGAATGAAGTCTTGCGTGTGTACACATTCGTACTGTATATAAACAATTGCCTAGTACACTACCTATATCTGTACAGTTGAGATGTACGAATATTCAGTCGCCGATGCTCAGAAGCTGAGTATGTCCCTATAAAGAGGAAAAGAGATATGTGTGAAATCGCAGATCATTGAGCAAGCCCTTCAGTAGTTGACAACTTTTGTTTTATTCAAAAAAACATTGTGATAGGTTTTTTTTTTTTAGTCGTACCATGACAAACCGCGGATACAGGGGCACCACTGTATATCATTTTATCATCGGACGGTGCATGTGTCAATAACTCCACCTGAGACAGCTAGTCTTCATGTTATTGAGAATATATTACAGCGATGACTGGGAGTTTAGTAAAACTAAAGAGAATTGCTCCTTTACTTAAAATTTTCAGCAACGTTAGACTTTATAGTCACCGTTGTAAGAGGTATAGTTTTGTTAATTTTTCTGCATTGTATAAAAGGACCATGCAGGCGATATACAAGCAACACTGTTCCTCTATCTCGTTGTTTCACTTTTTATTCGTGTGACTGGCTGTCAGTATGTATTTTATTAAAGCCAATCTAAATAGACTAAAGATAATAGTAAGCTGCAATTTTCCAGCCTCTTAAAAACAATAACAGTTAAAAACACATCAACCCTTTCTTAATACTATTTCTCGTTTGTTTTTTTGTTTGTTTTTGTTAACTACATGTTAAAAAATTATCTTTTTTTTTTTTTTTGGGGCTCGTCAACCAAGGACCTTCACCCAGAAACAAAAGGTAAGGAAAGAAGTCGGTTATATTTTGATTCGATCAGAAATTTTAACTAAAAAGGAACAAATAGCAGGAATAATTAGTGGGGAAAGAAAGGACAGGATATAGGATGCACAATAAGGGGTAGGAAGTCCAAGCTTAAGCAAATAAAAATATAAGGCAGAACGCTCCACCGAGAGGGATGAACACTGGAAGAACACATGATCGGCGTCGCAAATAATTGCATCATCCGGATGGAGAGGACAGTGTGGAGAAGAAATCAAGGAAAAACGAAATTTAGATAATGGCAGCAAAGAATGGCCAAAGCGCATACGAAGAATGGAAACAACATCAGAACACCGAAGGGAGGGATGCGAAAGAAACCATGAATATGCAGGAAGAGTAGGCTGAACTGACAGATGAAATGAATAATTATTAGAAAAGGAGGAAACATAGGTGTCCGATCAAAATCGGATATGAAAGCTTTTACAAATTGATAGGAGGTTATCGGATGGAATTTTTTTAAAAAAAAGACGAGAGAAAGCAGCAGCAACCCGAGTACCAAAGAATATCAGCCGCTTCATTACCAAATATGCCCGAGTGGCCAGGTACCCACAGCAGATAAATATTGACTGAATGGAGATAGGAAAGATTGTGAATGAGTGAACGTATACGGAGAACAACAAAGTGTCATACGAATGATGAGGAAGGGGAGAGGATATGACCTGAAGGGCGCTCAAAGAGTCAGAAATAATTAAAAACTTAGAGGAAAATTGATTCGAGGAAATGAAAATAATAGAGCGAAGGATGATCAATAATTCGTTTATGAATATGGAACAGAAATAAGGAAGGCGAAAAGATTCTGAGAGGTTAAAATCAGGAAGGATGAAGGAAGCACCAACACCACCCAACTTATAAGTTAGTGTGTCTGAGATGACTTATTGTGAGCGGAAAAAGAGACTATCGTTAAACCGTAAAGTTATAGCGCAGTCAAAAACACGCGACGTTCTCTTATTTACTTTGGCGAATTTTACATAAAAAATATCGTTTCGGCATTAATGATCTGCGAGGAAAAAACATTTATTTTCGAAAAATTTTCACATAGAAACATACATATATACCTTTTATATTGTTTTGCTCTGCGGCGAACAATTGTTTTTCTTTATATATCCCAAAATAATAATTTCATTTTTGTATTAGTGTATTTCTAAAAATTTTAACGGAAAAAAATTACAAAAAAAAATCCGAATAAAATCTACCTGACTACTTCTACTTAATTATATTAATACGACTGCGACAGAAATAGCGAAAAAACAAGTAAATGAGTTATCCATACTGTATAAATTAGATTCTAGAATTTACCTAGGACAATAAATACTTTGCGTTTGTATGGTTTGCAGTAACGGCTCGTAAGAAATGTTAAATAGGTGCTTACAATAACAGCTCCAAAAAACAAATAGACGTCAATCACGTAATTTTGTTCAAACTTTTTGATTAAAGAAAAACATCGAAAAATCCGTCTTTCAGGATAACGAAAGAAATTGTACAAAATTCCATACTTTTATTGCAAAATTTGATAAAAAGTTTACAAAATTATCATTATATTTATAACAAAATTATCTATATTAACAAAGTTCCAAATCATTTTTTTTTTTTTTTATTTATTTAACCATAATTATGAAGTTCGTCATTCCGAAACATGCGTTAATTTTGTGAATTTGTGTATTTTTATAGCTGTAATTATATTTCTGTATATATCATTCAATAATACTTAAGGGAAAATTAAACGTTAAAAACAACAAAAATTTTATAATTAAAAAAAATTAATGAAAAATATAATTTACACCACTTATTAATACAAATTACATCACTTTTCTCTGGTTTTATGTATTTTCTCATTATAATGAACGTTCCTCCACCTAGTTATTTTATCTCCTCCTACGTACAACTGGCATTTCATCTGTTATTACTTTTAACTGATCATTCATTGTTGCGATACTATCATCATCGCTTGAAATTTCATTGTCAGTATTATGATCATTGACATACACTTGATCTTCTTCATTTTCTTCCTAATTCCCATCTATCATCTTTTCCTCTATTTTCTGTAACCACTTTAATATTTTTTCTCAATAACTGATTTTCAGCCATGTTCTAGAAACGAACAAATCAAAATTTTCGGGATAAACTTTCAGAAAATGTTGTCAATAAAGTGAAACGCTAAAAAAAGTATGTGAAAAATTAAGCCGACCCCATAGAAATTACACGTAATTTTACAAAATCCCATATAAAATTGAAATAAAAAAAAAAATGAAGTATCAACTGCAATTTTTATGTCAAACACACTGAATATAACCATTAGCTAACTCTTTAAAAAAATGTAGGAAAAAACTTACATGAATACACGCAAGGTGAGGTAAAATCTTATTCAACAGCAGGCTTCCAGACAAACACCCGGAATATTCTAAAGAGTTACATTAATTTAAACTCAACTGAAGAAATGGCACAGCAAGAACTGGTCTTTTACTAGAAATACCTGAACGGAGAATCAATTTTGAAAATTATGTACGCGGTAACATGAGTTTTACAGCATCGGTGAGGGAATCTCTCACCGTGCATGCAATACCGTTCCCAAACATTAAATATAAATATAAGAAATTTTGCTGGAAAACTGATGAATGTAACAATAATTACCGTGCAAACTTCAAATTTTTTGAAAAGAAAACTTTATTTTCTTTCTCTTTCTATTTCTTGGGCTAATGTTGGCAATAAGAAGAAAAAAAAAAAAAAAAAAAATACCTAGGAATCAATTTTTTTTTGAATAAGATATAACATCCTACGTGCCGTTATGTGCGGTAAAAGTCCACCAGAAATTTCAGAAATTACTCAAGTGCAACACTAAGCCCATTTCCCTTATACATTTAAGAAAGCTCTATCTCTAATCGTCTCTCGATTTAACTATTTTGAACTTTTGTAGTTGTTGGATCAAAGCTTCTGGCGCGCTCGAAAAATATAAAATATTATTATTCTTTTATAAAAAAAAGAAAAAAGGAACAATCCCGATTTCGCAATCAAGTTAAACTTAGGTTAGTTCATTGTTATGTTACAAAGTATGGCGGTCGCGTTGTCATCATTTGTTCGTAGTTTATTTTCAAGCAATGCAAGTTGTGAACAATTATACGTAGGTTTTGCCCGTTACCGCGATATTATTATAAGCTAACCTGACTTATTGGAAAGATTTACGTGGATTTAGACTACCGTAAACTGATTTAGTCTCATTGGTCGGCTGCGCCTTTTGGTCTTTTACCTTGCGAATAACGTTCCATTTGAATTTTAAAAATCTTTTCCTTAATTGTATTGATACGCTCCAATAATCCACTCAGGATATTCCTTATCATTCTGATATATTCGCGTTCAAGTAAACCAGCTTAAGAGGCAGGTTTTCATTGTGTCCCCATGATCAGTCTTGGATACGTCACTGATAATCATTTTCAGAAAAGAAATTTATTTATAAGTAAATAAAAAAGAGAATTTTCGATTTATATGCAAAGTTAACATAGCATAGTGAATTATTAGTAAGGTTTTTTTTTTTTTTTATTTAGTTTTTCCTATGTATCGTAAGTCAACTCTGTTCTATTGTTTATTTTACGCGGGAATGTTTCTTCTTCAAATTCAATTTACGTTAGCGAGAATCCGTTCGATGACGGTATTTTTTTAGCATTTTATTTTCATCCTATCTAATGAGCTTTTACTTTGTTTAAGCTATTTAGCAGATCAAAATCATGATAGCTAACACTTTAGTACAAACGTCAATGTAACATAACATCAGTAAGAATTTAATTTAATTTATTAATCTTTCTTTGTTCATTTTATTTATTTATTTATTTATTTTGTTTCATTTTTATTTATGGCTTTTCTTCCAGTTTTATATTTCAAACACAACATACATGCTTACAGCATTTGTTGTAGCCTGTTATAATTTGAAGTTTGCTGGCCGGTAAATTGCGTTTTTTTAGATTTTGAAATATTAGATAAATAAATATTGCCTTTTATAAATATGTTGTTTAGCTTTTTGTTTTTTTTTGAACGCTTCAATTATTATCATTATAATCCAGCGCAAATGAAATTATTGTATAATTTTCAGTGTGGAATTCGAATCAAGTCTAACCTTTTTTCTTTTTTTATTTCATAGGTTCGTCAACTTGGACTTGGCCCAAGAACAATGGAACAGAGGGGAAAGAGAGACTCAGATCCTTACCCGATCCGAGATAGCCGGCAGAAAGGAACAGGGGACGGAATGAATGAAGCACAGTATGGAGCGGGAATACCGGTTTGTAAGAGGAAAGAATAAAAAGAAACTTGTTCAGTTGAAAGCGACAAACAACTGAACATTATATCATCGGGATCACAAATAAATTGATTGCTTGGAGGGTGCAATGGACAATAATAAGGAGAAGGTACGAGAGAATAACGGAACAATGAGGAAGGGAGAAAACCATAAAACGCAGGCAGCAAATCGGAGAGAGGTTGGAACGGCGTATAGAAGGAAAGTTAATAAACCAGGGGAAGCGTGGAAGGGAAGGTTGAATAGATAGGAAAAAGGAGTTCGAGTTGGAGAATAAGGAGAAGTAGGAGTTAAACCATAGTCTGGAATGAGCAGCTACAGACAGAAGGGTAATGTTGGAAGCTGAGAAGGCAGGAAGAAACCTATACTAGAAGAGGAAGATTATTGAGCGAATCAGACTAACTCATCTTCCTCGATTCCGGCATGACCCGGTTATCCAAAAGAAGTCCGTTTGGATTAATTGGGAAAGGAAGAGATTATGAATCAAGGAGAAAATAAGAAGAATAGCGTAATCAGTTGAGTGAGGAGGGAGAGGAGATGTGATAGTCTGCAGCACGCTTTGAGCATCCGACAGGATAAGGAGATTGCGAAAGTTCGGTGAAGATCTGATAAAAAGAAGGGCACGCAGAATAGCAGAAGATTCAGCATAAAAGATTGAACAAGAGGAGGGAATTTTAAAGGATTCCTCGACGTAATTTAGAGAGTCCAACTTGAATGGGACACCACTACCTAACCAACTACGCCAGTATAGCTGACTATACTTAGTAAATACGTTCACATTTCGAATTAAGACAATTAGAAATGTAAAATAACGTTAAAAAAGTATTAATCTTAAAAGCAACGCGTTCACGGATCTCAAATATGTTGCATTATCGAGAATTAAGTATTGTAAAGGTTTCCATTTTGGCGGCGATTTAGGAGTATGACGAAATTCGAACGGAAATGTTTTGCACTTGTAAATATATATTTAATTAATATTTAAATAACATTTAAATCGCTATTCGCATAAAAATAAAATACTGTGAATAAATTATATATCCGTTTTTCGTTTCATTACTTTAACACAAGAGTCGGGCGGAAAACAGAAAAAACGATTTTAGTCATATATACGCTTCAGTTATTTGTTATTAGTCTTACGATGATTTTACGAATTTATTTAACAAACGAAATGTTCTTATATGCGACAGTTTGCTTCATGCAATGAAAGCCTCGAAGAAATTCACACAGCACTTAGACGCGAAGCTGTATCGAAACTGTATCGCACTTGCGAGAACTTTCTAAATATTCTCGAATAGGCATTAAAATCTGAGCTTTTTTATACATTCTTTTTTTTTTTTTTTTGCAAGCGATTCTAAGAAAACCGTATATCACAGCCTTAAGAATATATTACACGAGGCAGCTATGGCGATATAGCCGAATGCGTGGTCAAACATAAATGCGGTATCATACGAACCGGTAACTGTTGTTTCGATTACTACTGACCAAACTGCGTCGTTTTTTGTTTACAAATGTAAATGTTCACTTATAATGGTATATTAAACGGTCCTGTTTTCTTTTTGTAAATAAAAATAAAAAAATTTAATCGTTTATTGTTATTAAATGTATTTTAATGTCCCAAATCATTTTTCTTTCGGACTTACCGATTTGCTTGGTCACATAAAAACTAATGATTAATCTCAAACGACGATATTAACATTAGTACCAAATCAAAAAATTTGGAATGATATTTTCTGAAATTTTACTACGAAGTTTTAAAAATACCACTTACAGAACAATGTGAAAAAAAGGGTGCAACCATATACTTCTTTTTTCTTTTCAATAATTTTTTTTACGAATGCATAAAACTAGGCAACTTCTTCAACATCGATTTCGGAACAATTAATTGACGACGCGGGAGCCCTGGTTACATTTCAGCTATGTCCTGCTTTTGTATTTCAAAGACGCCTTGTTCTATAAGCGTCAAACTTACTTTACAAATTGTTAGCATCTAAATTTTGTGTATATTTAAAAAAATATTACTTATCGTCGCTGTAAATAAATTTTCTCTTAACCATTAAATTCATAAAAAAAATAGTAATAATAAAAAGTAAATAAATGAAAAAATAAAATTATTATTGTAATTTTAAAAAACGACCAAAACGGCATAAACGAAGGATGTTTTTATTACAAATATATATACATATATATATATATATATAGATATATAGATAGATATGTATGTATGTATTATTAAATCGTTAACAAAGAAGAAGTCTGTCGTCGATAAGATAGTCCAAGTTTTTATAACCTTCGAATAAGAAATGTCTCTTGTAAAAATTTAATTTCAGAGCGTCTGTCTCCGCATTTTTACTGCGACAATTATTTTTATCAACACATTGTGTTCATATCGTGAGAAAACACTTTATCTTTGTTGTGTCAGTCAGTTATAATATTTTTTCGGTCGTTGTGTAATTTTTGTAAATTATCGGTAGCTCGGAAATCCATGCCCAGCGCTGAAGCTTCTTGCAGTAAAAAACTCTGTTTGCACTTACGAATCCAGCTGTCGTAAAACGATATTGTTAGATTAGATGTGAGAAAGTTGTTTTTTTTTTTTAAATAACAGAAACCCTGATTAAAAATAATTTTAAAGTTCCACGTTTAACGTCGTTATTCACTTCCGGAACCGTTTTCCATCCTATCCGCCGAACTATATGGTATCTGGCTCGCTGTCGATTTTCTCATGAAATCTGACTCGCACCAATCGTCCGTAGTGTGTTCAGATTCTCTCTCAGCACTCAATGCTTTGTCCAATGTGTATCAACATCCGGTAGGCAAAGATGTTTTAATATCGTCGAGACCAGATCGAACAGTAACGTTCATGTGGATTCCTGTCCACGCTGATATTCGAGGGAACGAACTGGCAGACACGGCTGCAAACGAGGCTGCTGTGTCTCTGCTGATGCCAAGCGTTCCTGTTCCAGGAACCGATCTCAAGATCTTCATAAAATGTGGTTTAAAGGCTCTATGGCAAAGGAAATGACAGAAAACATCACAAACGAATAAGCTTCGCCCGATCAAGTCGTCAGTATCACCGTGGAATATATCACTTCCAAATCGAAGGGATGATGTAGTCATCACCAGACTCCTATTGGGTCACACACGACTCACCTACGAATATTTACCAAATGGAATGGAAGCTCCTCAATGTGCCGTGTGCAGTGTTATCTTCACCATTTACCATATCCTCACCGAATGCCTTTCATACTCCTTGGAAAAGAAATTCTTAAACCTGCTTTCTTCTCTTCCCCTCATCATTAAAGACAACTCCTCTTCACTATCCAACTTAATTATTTTCCTTCATAAGTCCGGACTCTACTCACTAATCTAAACCTCCTTCTCCTCCTGTGTTCTAGTCATAGTGGCTGCACATGACACGTAAATCTAATTTAATAATATTAATAATTAACTACAAAATAGTCTTGATAAAAGAAAAATTCAAAATAAAAACGAGTATATCTTTTAAAACGTCTAAGCAATATGAAAGTTTTTAATAGAGCATTTAGAGCACTCCATTCATACGACAAAAATCCATAAAAGTTTCTGTTATTCGGTCCGTCCACAACAATGACCATTTTATAATTCATATTAACCAAAGACAGCTTAATGATAATAATAATAATAATAATAATAACAATAAAAGAATTTAGGGAAAGTGGAAGTAATATTTCCTGAGTGACGAAAATTTCCGAATTAAAATCTACTACTACTGCAGAGATTGCAGTTTGAATATACGAGTACACAGACAAATATATCAGTTGCGAAATCGATAAAAATTAAAAAAGAGAGAACCGTTCTGCTGTACCACGACCTCCTAAAAGCCCAAAGAATTCCAAAGATCACAATATTACAAGAGTTATGGCATAATTTTTCCTCAACTATGCTTTGTGTGTTGCGAAGTGGAGTGCTGTGCGATTTTTCAAATTTTCTTGACGAGTCCGTTGCTCCGAAACAAATAAAAGAAAAGGAGTACTTTGCTAGGTGTTAGAATACGGAAGAGGGAAGAAGGAATTAATTCGTCATCAGAAAAACGACATAGATAGTGTAGACGTTGAAAAAAATAGAAATGACGGAGTACGAGACAGAAATGTCCGGCAAAAACCTTTCTCGTAATGCAGAAAGGTAAGGTCGGAAAAGTTGACAGCACCAATGAGATCAATAATGAACTAAGTAAATTGGACCTGAACTACTAGCATTTTCCTGCTGGGGCGGGATCTGCTTGACTTATGGCATGCTTCCAGCCAGAACGGACAAATAGTAGGGATGGGTCCACTCCAACTCTGTTTACATCGGCCGCGACGGCATCCGTCCATCTTCTTTTCGGCCTACCTGCTGACCGCTTGCCATTGACCTATACTCTGTCAACCAGTGCCAGCAACGATTCGCTTCTGGTTTCTCGAGCACATTGTACGTGTCCATACTATCGCAGCCGGCTTTCGCGCAAATATCGGTTAAAAACTTGCAGTGACTACTCTTACACTTACAAGTAGGCCAGCATTCCCCTGGTGGATTAATATTATGAGATTTCTTTAAATGTGAAATGAAAAGACCATTCGATCGTGAAGATATAATCTTCGAAATGATAAATTATTACATTATTTATAAAAGTGTTTATATTATTGTCAGTGATGAATTTTGCTTAGCCTTGGCCTCCCTACTCCTTATAGTACCCATTACAATCTCGCTTTTCCATCTCCTTCTGTTGTTCCCTTGTTAGCTAGCCGCCTCCATTTCTTCTCTCTCTAATCGTTTCTTGATATAACCCGTCGCTCCATTTGTCTTTCTATTCTTCTGATCTTTTGTGTTGGGTAAATGTCCTGTGCTGACGTGCCCATAAAAAAAAAAAAAAAAAAATTGATGGTGATAGCGGCCTAAACCCGGGCTTGTATACCATCTTTCTCGTAATGAAAAAAAAAAAAAAATATATATATGTAACATCGACGGGTTTCGATAACAATTTTTAAAGTCGAAATCTACAATTCTTACATATGCATGATAAACTATCTTTTTTTTTTTTTTATCTCCTCAGGTTTGCTACCAGAGAGCATTAGCCCAGCAAAATGGAAGAGATGCATGGAACGGAATAGAAACTATTTTTTTATTTTATCGACAATGGAATCAGGAACACCGCTAGAACAGGAACAATTAAGAGAATAGGCAGAGAAAGAACGTAGGAGGCGTTGAAAGGAGCAGGAAGATCAAGCTTTTAAAGTTGATAATGAAGTAACTTACGCTCGCAAGGTAAACCAGAACACTCGAAAAACACGTGATTCGCATTACAAAAACATACTGGGAACCTTCAGGATCCAATGAACAGAAGGGAGATGCAGCCAAGGAAAGGCGATTTAGAGAAGAAGGAAAGAGACTATGCGAGAAACGGAGGCGACATAGTTCAGTAGTTATGGACCGACGCAAACTGGGGGAATCATAGAACCAAAGACGGGAAGAAGGAACAGGGTTAATCAAGAGATAAAAGGAACTAGGATTAGCGAAAGGAGAAACATAAACAGAGTGCCTAAGATGGCAGGATTTAGTTGGAAGAAGAATATTGTGTACTTGAACCCTACTAATAAAATTTCCATTGGAAGCTGTAGCTTTTTCAAGGAGGTCGACGGCTACATTTCCATCAATGGCTGAATGTCCGGGAATCCAAATAAAGTCAATCTGGGTAGACGTCGATGAGGACAGATCATGGAAAAGAGAGCTACATTCGCTTTTCGAACTTCATAAATTTTGCTTCGCGATTTCGATATTCTAATTTAAATATCAACGAATTAAACAGACTATCCTAAAACCATCCAGCTAAAACTCCAGTCTTAATACACCTTATCTCGTCGTCTTTAAAAATCGATCAGAGAGATCAGGGAAAAATACCTTAAATTTCCTCTTATTTTCTTTTAAAATATTTCCTTCCGAGGAAGGCGCATGTAACTCCTATCAGCAACTCCTTTAATATTTTCTGAAAGAAAAAAAACCTTCTTCTTTTCCTAATATCTCTTTATCATCCCGTGTTCGTGGAAACCCTGTTACGCTCAACCAACGCGACTGGTTTAATAGCACAAGTGTTTCCCCGTATAATATATGACCGCTTTTAGCTGCGTATTGATCCTCAGTATTACTAATTACAATAAATAGTGGCGGATTTAGGCCTAGGCCCGTGACACCTGGGCCTAGGTCGGCGACACTTGAGGGGTGCTAAAATTTAAAAGGTTGCTAAAATTTAAAAGGTTGCTAAAATTTAAAAGGTGCTTGAACCCAAAAGATTTTTTCTGTTCGTCGAAATTGATGTAGTTTTCCGTCAAGAATAATATCTGGTAATTTTATATGTACATATATCAAAAAATAATATATTTTTTTCGTACTTAAATAAAGTTTCTCATATCGGCAGTGTAGAATTTAATAATACAATAAATTCTCAATTCCGCGATCACTGTTAATTTTTACTGACGGATCCAAGAGCCCGAGCGGAGTTGGGGCGTCTTTCTTGTGCCCCCAGTTCAGTCATTCTCAGTCCTTCAGACTTCCATCCTTTTGTTTTATCTTCACTGCGGAATCTGTTGCCACCTTACAAGCCATTATTTATATTTATTCTTCTGCAAATCCTTCCAAATTCCTTATTGTTTCTGACTTTTTATGTATTCTTCTAGCGCTATCTCAACCTTCCCTTTCTCCCTCCACTAATGCTATCATTCTTTCTATTCGCTCTCTTTTCCGTGAGCTGTCCTCATCGACCGTCGACCTCCTTGAAAAAGCTACAGCTTCCAATGGAAATTTTATTAGTAGGGTTCAAGTACACAATATTCTTCTTCCAACTAAATCCTGCCATCTTAGGCACTCTGTTTATGTTTCTCCTTTCGCTAATCCTAGTTCCTTTTATCTCTTGATTAACCCTGTTCCTTCTTCCCGTCTTTGGTTCTATGATTCCCCCAGTTTGCGTCGGTCCATAACTACTGAACTATGTCGCCTCCGTTTCTCGCATAGTCTCTTTCCTTCTTCTCTAAATCGCCTTTCCTTGGCTGCATCTCCCTTCTGTTCATTGGATCCTGAAGGTTCCCAGTATGTTTTTGTAATGCGAATCACGTGTTTTTCGAGTGTTCTGGTTTACCTTGCGAGCGTAAGTTACTTCATTATCAACTTTAAAAGCTTGATCTTCCTGCTCCTTTCAACGCCTCCTACGTTCTTTCTCTGCCTATTCTCTTAATTGTTCCTGTTCTAGCGGTGTTCCTGATTCCATTGTCGATAAAATAAAAAAATAGTTTCTATTCCGTTCCATGCATCTCTTCCATTTTGCTGGGCTAATGCTCTCTGGTAGCAAACCTGAGGAGATAAAAAAAAAAAAAAGATAGTTTATCATGCATATGTAAGAATTGTAGATTTCGACTTTAAAAATTGTTATCGAAACCCGTCGATGTTACATATATATATTTTTTTTTTTTTTTCATTACGAGAAAGATGGTATACAAGCCCGGGTTTAGGCCGCTATCACCATCAATTTTTTTTTTTTTTTTTTTATGGGCACGTCAGCACAGGACATTTACCCAACACAAAAGATCAGAAGAATAGAAAGACAAATGGAGCGACGGGTTATATCAAGAAACGATTAGAGAGAGAAGAAATGGAGGCGGCTAGCTAACAAGGGAACAACAGAAGGAGATGGAAAAGCGAGATTGTAATGGGTACTATAAGGAGTAGGGAGGCCAAGGCTAAGCAAAATTCATCACTGACAATAATATAAACACTTTTATAAATAATGTAATAATTTATCATTTCGAAGGAAATTACGGAATTAATAATCAATGGCGATACTCGTTAGCCCTTTGGCATTTCGCAATAATTCTTACTTTTTTACGGGTGCAGGACTATGGCGGGTATACCCGGCATTATACCGACCGATTTTTGCTTACGGCGTAATTTTCTGGGGGAATGCAACTAATTATCTTATCAGACCTGTAAAAATCCCGCAGAATCCATTGCTTAAAAATATACAACTTTGGGATATCAGCGTAAATGATAATGGCACCATGAATTTTGAAACTCTGTACAAAGCAACTCTGTTGTATTTTTTAGTTAATAATAAAGACAGTTTTCAAATTTTTCCAGTAGAGGGTTTTACTAGATCCTCGAATAATTATTCTGCCTCAATTCCTAAGTCCTTTAAATATCATACAAGATTACAAGTGAAATATTCAGGTGCAATCGTTTTCAATTCTTACCTGAACAAGGGGTATCACTCGTTAAATTATAAGCGGCGCCGTAAGGTTTGAAATATCTCTTCAGCTAACATCTAGTTACAAAGTTATCTTTTGCATACATGTCGTTTCCTGTGACTATTGCTTGCTCCTTTAACCACAACTCTTGAATAACTGTAATGCGGGAACAAATTAAATGGGTTTTATTTTATGGACTGTGAAATAGAATTTTGCCTGTTTCAAGGTGATGGTATTAGACCAGCGGGTGAAATTAAAAATTTCAATGTTTTGTCAATATTCCCTTTTAAACTGTTCAGAAATTTTTATTGTTCTCAGTATTTTATATGTAGCGATTTCTGGAAATTATTGCACGTAATTATTAATCGGTTTATAATTTTAATTTTCTGTTAATATTTTACTTTTAAACATTTCAGAAATATTTATTGTTTTAGTTATTTGTATATGTACCGAATTGTCAGAAGTTATTTTATAATTTCAATATCCCTTTAAGATTTTCTTTCATATATTTAAGAAATTTTTAATGTATCGGTTATTTCCTTACGGAGCGATTTTTAGAAGTTATTGATGTAAATATGGAAAAATGCTAACGCTTTCATTTTATGATGTTCGATAAATAAAATCGTTGCTGTTTAGTTTGTAAATAGTTATAGGTGTTAGATTTAGATAATTTGCCTAAATGGTCCATCGTTCGCGTATCATTGCGCATAGGTGGAATGTATATATATATATAAACTTGGCCATTTTGGCCTCACAAGGGGCTGTGCCCCTTGACCCCTCTTGCTTTTATTTATGTCTCTTTCTCTTCTATACTTTGTATAAAATGATCAAAATTTACAACGTAATTCTTACTGGCATCAACACAAAAAAAAAATAACATAACCACAAAAATACAATTCTAACATTTAACTTTCATTATATAAAATTAAGACATTTTTTCGTTATATTTTTTGTTACATATTTCATTACATAAAATTGTGACATTTTTTAAATAACAATAACAAAAATCCTATAAAATATAACAGACGTTACATAAAATTGGGACATTTTTTTGGGACATTTTTTCGAATGGGGGGTAGCCTAAGAATTACGTTGTAATTAATATATATATATATATATAATATATATGTATATATTTATATGTAATAACAATAATAATAATAAACGCGATTTGATTTGGAAAAGGAAAAAAAGACGAAAAAAGAAGATTCCATTTTTTCTGATCGGAACGTAATTTCATTTAAATGTATTTTTTAAATTACTAGATATATTGCATTTTGTTAAATTCTATTTATTTATAATACACAAGTGTCGCGGAAGCTGAAATTTTTACATTCGCTATTGTCAGAAAAATCACTTTTACAAAATTGATTACTGCATGCTACACACTTTCAAAAAAAAAAAACACCCCGATGATTAGAGTTACTTATCGTCACTTTTGCAGTATCCTTATAAAAATCAGTTTAAATTAGTTTTAAAATAAACTCCGCATTATTCATTTTACTCTGTCGGCTGCTAATTGCTTTATAGAATAAACGAATACACCAGAATAAAACAATGATGGATTGGTAAAAAATGGAATTAAAACGTTTTTTTTTTAAATTTTTTTTAGATTGACCGGTAACCGTTGAATCGAAAATCAGCTGGAATAGACAAAGAGAACTACAGGGAATTATACGAAAACGAGTAGTAACACAGCGGGTAAGAAAATGCGTGGCTAAAGAAGAAATGGTATAAACGAACGTTCAAAAAAAAACAACATAAATAGCGAGGTTGTGCCGCGGTAGATCACCCCCCCACCCCCCACCGAGGAAACGAAAAGAAGAAGGAAATGCACTTACGCGCGAACAATGGAAAATTAAAAATATCGCGTGTACCGCTTTCGCTTTTGCACGGAAATAAACAAAAAAGAAAAAAAAGAAACTTCTTCCTATAAAAAGTAAACAAAGAAAGTTTAAAAATCCCGCCGTAATAATAAATAAAAGTTATTTTTCCGCTAATTAACCTGAAAAGCAAATTAGCATACTACATCATATATGTACAAAGTAGTTAGTAACCCGTTGCAGAAGTAAATTCATTTATATCGGTTCATTAAAAGAAATAATATTAATATATAATCATAATTAAAAGACAAAATATATAAAGATAAGGAATAAAACTAGCCAAAGAGCGAAAGTCGGGCAAAAAAAAAAAAAAATTGCGACTTCCAACTGAAAAAATAGTTGAGAAAAGTGCATTAAAGAAAGCGCAGAAATTGCGATAGTGGTCTGCAGAAAGTGTGATAATAAGGATGAAAGTTCAAAATTATGTCAGAAACAATATTTCGATAGCGAGCTGCGCTCTAGAGTAAACTCTAAAGGTCTAGGAAAATAGCTGTACAATAGCCAACCAGAGCAGAAGTAATTAGGCAAAGTTTATAGTCAGAAAAGAATAGAGTCCCCCCGGAATAGTGGGTAAGGTGTTCGAAATATTGTGTGCCACGTTTAACTTACAGTGTGCATCGTCTCTGGTGGAGCATGTGATTTAAATGCGCTGATGATGGCTAAAGTTACGAATAAAATTTGTTGAATGGAAATTAACGGTAAGTACAGATAGGAGAAGGTTTTTTCTTCTTATTCTACTTATTCTTCTTTTTCTTCTTATTCTTTTTAGGAAGTAGAAAATTAATTAAGTTATGGCTAAAATTGCAGAAAAATACTTTAATGATTTTGTGTCTGTGTACGCACCTGTACATCCATCACTTCATTATACAAATATATATATACATGTATACCACCGTGTATAATTTCGGGACAGTTCAATTTATACACAAAAAGGTATAAAAAAAAAGGTTGACAAAAACTGGTGTTGAGTAAAAAAATTTTTTGTCGGCTTTGCATTATAATCAGTATGTATATCTGTGTACATATTATTATTATTTCGAATTAGCCACTGATGGACTACGTTGTCAACTGGTTCTGCTATTCTTCTTCCTTTTTTTCCATACTGCTTTCATTCTTTCACTGTGTCTTTTTTTTTTCTTTCTTCGGTCCACAGAATGCCAGTTCTTCCTTTACGTTTCTCCGTGAATCTTTTGCAGTCAAATAGTCTATTCTTTAACGTTGATCGCTGTTCTATATCTTCAGGCGTAATCTTCAGTTCATCCAGGTCTTTTACGTACCGTTTATTTTTAGCTTTCGCATGTAACTGAACAACCTTCCGGTGAACCTGCTCGGCTCCATCCTTTGCATATGTCCGTAGAATCGAATTCTTCTTTTCCGGATCTCGGTAGTGATGCTTTTTCACATGTTGGTATATTTCCTGGTTGCTCCTTTTTATATATTTTCCACCTTGTTTCACTGGTTCCAGTATTCTTCTTACGATCTTTCTTTCTGCGATTTCAAGTTGCTCATTTAATCCTTTTATGTTCATTGTTAGGCCTTCCGCTGCATATAATGCTTCTGGTCTGACCACAGTTTTATAGTGCCTCAGTTTGACATTTCTTGATAGATATTTCTTATTATATATCTGTATATATATATATATATATATATATATATATATAAACTAGGCCATTTTTCTTGACCACTCTTGCTTGCATTTCTCTCGGTTTTTCTTCTATACTTTGTATAAAATGATCATAATTTACAACGTAATTCTAAATCGGTCCATATGAATATAATAACATAATCAAAAAAATCCTATCCTAACATTTAACTTCCATTACATAAAATTAGGACATTTTTTTGTTACATAAATTCGTGAAATTTTTCGTTACAAAATCTAATAGGAGCCGGCCTAAGAATTACGTTGTAATTAATATATATATATATAAAGCCGGTAAAAATTGAAATATAACAAACGTTACATAAAATTGGGACATTTTTTCTAATAGGGGTGGCCTAAGAATTACGTTGTAATTAATATGTATATATATATATGTATTTATGAATGTATGTGGATAAAGGGGAAGAGTTACTGGACCGATTTTAATCTTTCGTCTTTGAAAGCTTGTCTATTGCAGATAGTTACAGGCTATGTTTCATTTTCAAAATAATTAAAGTTTCTTAAGAAAATCGATATTTCATGAAAAAAATATATACATAGTGTATTTGAGTATATGATTCTTGGACAATAAAACATTAATTTTTTCAGTTTTGATTTTGATTTTGATTTTTTTTTTTATATATTTTTAATTAATAGGAGAATGGCTATTATTTTTTAATTGTTATTGTCGATATTATTATTATATGTAGAGTTTTTGAATATTTTTTAACCGGACAAAGCCGAGTGTTTCGGCTAGTATATTATATAAAATTGCAGGACAAAAAATCTGAAAAACGTCTAAAGCCCATTTTCTATGGGTTAGAAAACATCGGACACCCTATGTGGGTCAACACTTATAATTAGACAAGATCGTGTCGTTTTTTTTTGTTTTTTTTTTTTATTTTTTTGTAATGAAAGTATAACATCGGGGGAGTTTATAAAAATCTATTAATCAGTTCTTTAATTTTCAATTTAAAATTTCGAGGAAAGGAAAAAACAAGCGTCATCCGTCACCACAGAGAAAAACTCGCATTCTCGCGTAAGAGTATCGCGTTACATGGGCACAAAATATTCTCAGAAGTGCCATTATAGATATTCGTACTACAACTTTTTCCTAGAAATTACAAATATTAAAAAAAAAAAAAAAAAAAAAAAAACGAAAGAGTAAATCGGTAAAAGAAAGTGGGAACATAAACGATATTTTTTTGCGCGGGTTAGGAAAAAGAAAAAAGGTATCGTTTACATTGTTACATTTGATTATTTGCAGCTCTAGTCTCCCGAATTACGATCTTTTTTAATACTTTTTTGTGTAGAACTTAAACTGTTCCCAAAAATAGGACTGTCCCTCATATATATCCCCGGGAACTACATATTGAAATAATCCTGTAGTATCTGTATGGGCAAAATTTTTAAACCCACATATTTCAGGTTACAGATATTTTCTTAAACTCGAATTTAAAAGAAATAAAATAAAAAAAGAGTAAAAGTCGCAACTGTTGATGTTTTCCTTCATATCTTATCAGGACTGAATAGTGCCTACTACTGAATGAAGCTAACGAACATAGAGGGGGTCATCTCCTGCAACAAGTTCGGGGATTTTCTTGCATTTACTAGCCATTTCGTTCCAGCAGTAGAGACAAGCTTTCGATTCCAAAACTAAAAAAAAAAACCATTATGAATACACAAAATGGTGTTCCGGAAACAAGTCGGTTATTTATTAGATTTCAATTATATTTTTGAAAATTGCATTAAAATAATACTGCCAGAAATGAACACCTCGAATCTGATACAAAACATATAGCACACGACACACATTTTAGAAATTGCAAATAGTAATAGATAATTTGTTAAGTTCAATGAGGTCATCCCTAAATGAGCGTGGAAAGCCGTTATTCATTATAAATATTAAAGAAAACAAAAAGAAAACTCGGCTAATAAGCACGTTTAATAATTCATATTCAGAGTGTGACCTTTTTTCGAATAATGAAAATGATATGTCGTCGGGTGACATTATAAAAGCAACCGTCGTTACCACTAACATAGCAGCGAGTGCACTGGGGTCTTAGGGAAGCAAAAAATTCAACGAACGCTAATTATCGCTCTGATTTTAATATACCTCGGCAAAGCGATCGGCCGACGGCAATCCATACGAGTGCGGGAGTTATTAATAATGACTTTGGATTTCGATCAACTTGTTCTTATAATAGAGAAACGACCATGGTCGTTTTCGGCGAACGGTGCCAATGTTTTACATCATTAAGTGTACGAGACGAGGTGGAAGCATTTCCACCCTTTTTTGATAGCTACCGGCATGATGATAAGCAGTGAATCAGTATTTAATCGTCGATAAGTATAATCACTCGACCAAGAAGTCGAGAGCGCGCTCAGAGCCGACTGATGAAAATTAAGGAAGTTCTAGACGTGTGGGGTGGGTGGGGGGGACGCAAGGCTGTGCCATCTGAGAAAATTACTTTCGTTAGCGCGATGAAAAATTTGATGATGGCAAAAATTGCTTCCATGTTATTAATTAAATTCCGGCTAAATTGCATGGCTTCTTCCTTTCAAAATATTACCTTATCATCGACGTTGCGAGTAATTTAGACGAGGAATTTTTTTTTTTTTTTTTCGCTTTTTGTTTAAATTTGCCCGCTGAAATAGTAGACTGGTTAAAGACACCGGGAAAACAGTTTTATGCACGACATTTGCTCTCTTTGTACCGAAGCCAAAATTTTCAAAGCCATAAATTTATTTTTCTAGAATTTTTGCCTTCCACGACATGATGTACTTATTCGCGATCATTATCGCTTCACGCATGATGGATCGGCGCCTTTTCCGTTAGATAATCGCGAATCGCGACAGCACTAAACTAAATTCGGTCCAGAGCCTGTTATGTTCCCCGATGCAATCAAAATAAAATCATTAAACACAACTAATGCCTATTTTGTGAACACTGAAATAGTTTACACGGTAATTTAGTTCGCGATCATGAACATAGTCGGGCTGAATTTTATGTGTTCCACATTTTTCGCTACGCGAGATAATAGAATCGCCGAGTTGGCGAAATGAATAAAAAAGTTGCTTAAACATTATAGTACTGTTTTTGGAAAAATCGCTGAAATGTGCCGAATTTTAAACAGTTCGCGATGGATTTTGCTCATGTCCCAATTGAAGAAATACGTGAATATGGAGAAGAAAAAAATTTCCATCCAACCCCGACTATTATTCGGTCACTGAACTCAATTTTCTTTTTAGAAGTTTGTATTTTATCTAATTATTATATATACATCGATTTACGATCTAGTAAGTAGCTCCTGTTTCAGTTCCTAATCAGCAATTAATTTTATCAGTCTTATGAATAGATAAATGAAATGTGTTCAATTATTATTATAGTGTATTTCACACACTGCCCCAAACACATTATACTCAGTTGAGCGAATCGTATGAATTGCTCGATATTACATTGAGTTTGTATAATATCTTGTATTCGTGTATACGGTTTCGTTTTTATTAAACATTGTTTAAAACAAGGCACACACTAGCGCTCATTAGAGGTAACGATAACAAGTGGAATTAATTGGCGAATAAGTGAACAAATATAATAGGTGAAATGAACCAAAACAGGTAAACGTATACTTCGTGAATTCACCTCTTTGAGAAAATATTTTTATATCATAAAAATTTGCCATGCGAAAAAAACAAAACAAACACGAATATAATATTATAAAATTAAAGTTTTGAGCGATTCACAAATTGCGCCCCGGTATTATGCAATATTCATGAAATGTGAAATTGCTTATTTCGTGCCATTCCATTATTTTCGCGTATCAATATCGAAACTATGTTTTCGTATTCTATTTAATCAAATCAACTACTCTTGAGATGACTACACTGAATTCACTGCTCAGTATAGCTACCAAAATATGTAGTATTATGTTGTTTTTTTGTTTTTTTTTGTTTTTTATTTATATCATAGATGTTGTTCTCAGTATAAAAAAAAAAAAACACAAAAAAAAGACATAATACTACATATTTTGGTAGCTATACTGAGCAGTGGATTCAGTGTAGTCATCTCAAGAGTAGTTGATTTGATTAAATAGAATACGAAAACATAGTTTCGATATTGATACGCGAAGTTGTTCTCAGTATATATAAAAAAAAAAAAAAAAAAAAAAAACAGTATTACTACTGATCACCGTTGACCGGAATTGTTTAAATAGCCTAGTCGGTGACTTTTCCTAGCACTGGAAATTTTACATATAAACACACACTAATAAATAAACTAATAGCTGTGATTCGGATTTTCGCCACTGCTCTTAAAGAGTGTGATAACATGTATTCATCGCGTTCAATCAACTACGCTCTGATTCTACGTTAGCTGAAGTTATTATTATTATCTACGAAGAGTATCACAATAAATTAAAAATGCAATTTTACAAAAAATAAATACCGACTTCAAGGTTTATTATAAAAATTTAAAAATGCACTAAATAGTAAAAAATAATTACTCCCAATAAAAAATATGTATCAGAGTGATATACTTAAGTGGTGATATCGTAATTCTTATACAACATTAATACTTATTAGAGTCGGCACCAAATTCATGTTATAATAATAATTAAAAACTGCGTTAAATGTTCATTAAATTGTTCCTAGATATTGTAACATGAATTTGATGCCGACTCTAATTAATGTATGAATACTGTATAAGAATTACGATATCACCACTTAAGTGTTATATCACTGTGATATATATATTTTTTTTATCGAGAGTAATTATTTTTTACTTTTTAGTGCATTTTTTAAAAATTTTTATAATAAACTTTGAAGTCGGTATTTATTTTTTTTAAAAGAAGCATTTTATTTTTTACTTTTTAGTGTACTTTTATTCAATTAAATTAAAACATCTTAATAAGAACAGATATTTCCACGGTGTGAAAACATCAAAAGCTACATTTCCATGGTAATTTGGCAAATTTATGGAATTTTAAGTCAATAAATCTAAACCGACGATGAAAACAATCATGAATGAAAAGCATCCAAAAAGCTTCAATCTTCCACATTATAAAGGATAATTCAAAAACTACCGGTCAGATCTTGATCAAATTTAAATGGGACCACATGAGAAACACCACCTTTCAAATAAAATAAGAACCATCGAAATCGGTTCACCTAGAAGAAAGTTCTGTGGTAACACACATAAAAAAAAAAAAAAAAAATACAGTCGAATTGAATACCTCCTCCTTTTTTGAAGTCGGTTAAAAAACTAACTTAAACAGCGCTATGTGACGTTGCGTTCGTCGCAACAATCGCGCTGTAATTTATTAATTAACCTCGCTTCCAGCCACCGAGTCAATCACAAATGTTATCAGCATCAATGAGCCGGTTTCAGCGCATTACTGCCTGAGTGACTCCAAGTATCAAGAACAGTTAATACCCCATGAACGAGATCACTGTTATAACACCAACCGAAAACCGGCAAAATCAGTTACGCCAATGTTATCTCATTCAAGGGTGTATGACTGCGGACATCAAGAAATTAATAAATCCCTCAAAACGAATTATAATATACGTTCTAGTACCACGCCACATCAAGTAATGTTTAAAAAAATATTAGAAATACCTGATCGCCATCGCGCGAACGGGTTTCAACAAGTCAGAACTGAATCACATTCTAAAGAACCGATGATATGTTTTTATAAACAACCAGATGACATTGGAAAACTGCCAACTCCATTATAAAATAAACAACGAAAATACACAGCATACGGAGAATATTCTTAGTCGGTGTATGTGTTTTTACAGCAAATAACGAAATTTTATGTTAGTGCATATTGCTCTTTAACTCGAGCAGACATAAAGGCATTTCTACACATTATGAGCCTAAAACCTCACTCGAAAACCTCGGTTGGAAACACGGGTAAAGAAATCGATACTAATGCTAAGCAACCTACAAAAAACGAAAAAGGAAGTATAATTTAACTGCCTATCAACGAAATATTCATTTAACAGAATCATCACAAAAACCAACTATGGGTTAAACTAAAATAATACACTGAAAAAAAAAATCAAATAATCAATAAAGTCCGTCATCATCCCTTAAGCTCGATAAAAGAAACTTAGCAGAAATCACATCTTTGACGGATAATAAAACTCGTTTCGATGATACGAAACCGAAAACAATAAAAAAGATGACCAAAATCGAAAAAATAAACAATCAAGCATCTAAACTTACCTATGATAACATCTCTCACCTAATTGAACATCGCAGAAACAACCTACCCATATAAGTCGTAATCAAGAGTTCATACTTTGCCGGACGTGGCAAACAAAAATTCGTATTACCGAACTAATAGGCGAAAAATTTAGAACAAAATAAAACAGCGAATTTTCAAGTATCAGTGGCGAACCACTACTTTTGACGTTTGCCGAAAATTTCGAATTGCAGCGTACAGTATTGGCAAATCCACCCGAGTGCCGAATTATATTCATCAGACAAAGAAATCATGGTGGAATTCCATCGTCATGATGGCTTTTATTGTATGAAAATGAAGCAGGAGGTGTCTTTTTTATTAATAATCTCTTAAAATCCTTTTCCACAGTCCGTGAGATTAATTGCTATCCTTCTCTGTTTACAACATATTTATGGGGAAGTAAATTTCCAAGAAGTGCCCTTATTTTAACAGATTCCCAACAGGCGGCATTCTAATTCCTTTATTCATACTATTCGCCTCTACTCGTCATTTGAGTTGGTCACCTTCTACGGAATTTAGATATATGAAAAGTGTTGTTATTTGGATTCCAGCCCACTTGGATATCTGTGAACATGTCAGAATTTCCCCAACTAGCGAGGCAACCATCAGATTCTTTTTCGACTATACCGCGCAGGCAGTGTGTCTGACCACGGACCAATGCGAAGAATACCTGTTACACGAAAGACTAAAGATTAGTCATACAAGTTCACACGTAGGTACTTGCCGAATAATAATATCCCAGCTCGATGATGTAGTCATTGCAGTACGTACATCATGACCCACAAGAATGTCAAAGTTATGAAGCATGCCTGGCAGCCTCTCAACATCATCGCAAAAGAGAAATTAAGCTGTCAAATTGTATTCAACTTGTTACAGTTCCTTAAGGAGGTTTTCTAGTCTAGAAATATGGAAAAATCGACACTTTTTTTTTATGCATATTCCGACAGTTCACACATTTATGAAAATGTCCCTAAAAAGATTTTTCAATATTAAAATTATTTACGGAGTTATAGCTATGTCCGTGACACGGCATCTAAATCGGCTAGTCCATAGACGGTAGACAATCTTCGACTAGCTAAGGATAAATCAAACTCTTTTATACATTATATATATATATATTTAAAAATCGATTCATTGTATAACGTAGTTTGTTGAAATCTTTTCTTGTTTAGTGTTCAGTTCAGGTCAGTTTCGTTTCAATCTTCAAGCAACGCAAGTACTCTGTGTAGAGTCCAAAAATTAAAAATTTTGAGTGAATATTTTATTTATTAAGTGTAGTAAAATGGATAAAAAAAAGTAACAAAGGAAGTGCTGTGCGTCCAGATGGACAAAAAAAAAAGAACATTTAGACTGTCAGGCGGGACTCGGATTGAACGCTCTGAAATCCGAACTTCTGATGCTTCAATGGAAGTTAAGACCGCTCGTCTAGTTTTAAAACTTCAGAAAATGTACAATTTGAAGTAGGAGAAGGTCCATTATATGAAGCAGGAATCGCCGATTAAGAAAACGTAAGTATAACGTGTACCGTTCTCTATGAATTAGACTGCCTGAAAGTTTACTTGAATCTTTCAATACTTGAAACGCGTTTTTCTCGAAACTACTTTTTTCAACACGGTTGACATGGTATATCTTAAATTTTCTAATAAACCGATTTACTTGAAATCGGGTATAGATCTTCTTTATATATCCCTCTATAGCCCCTACCAGAATAAAGTCAAAATTTTGATTTTTACTATTTTTAAAAAATTCGGAAAAGTCAAAAAACAGGTAAAAAATCTACCTTTTTTTTTCGCAGTCACCATTTTACGAGAAAATTTCTTTTTTTTTCTCTCTGAGGCAGGGGCTATAACCACATCCTTACTAATTAAGAATCCTTTTTTTTTTTTTTTTTTTTCAGATGACTAGAAGGGTTGGAATCATGTCAACCAGGGCACATCCTTCTTTTTTACCCCTCTACTTCACCATACTGTAACTTTGCGAATTTTTAATTTATTTTTTTTTGATAATTTTTTTGTGTATTCTTAAAACACGAATAAATAAATGGTAAAAAAGTGGATAGTAAAAATACTTATTTTTTTTTTTTTTTATTCAGCTTGAAAAAATCTCCTAAATTCGTGCCTCTAAACTAGAATAGCCTCTTAAGTCCAGCAATTTTGTAAATAAGTTATAATTAAGTCTCAAAAAAAAAAAAAATAGCTGTGATATATGTGCATAAAGAACAGTTGGATCTGGTTAGATATGAACTTACAATTAGTAGGAAGTTTTATTCTCCGTTATCTTAATTAGCTCAGGTAAATGTATATTTGTACGAAATGTTCAGAATTAATTCGCATATTTTTATCGATCAAGTTTTTTTGTAAAAATGAATTTAGACGACAAATTGGTTTTTGTATTTTCAAACTAATAAAATTGTTCGTATTCAGCATTTTTTAAAATTTAATCAGTATTTAAAAAACGTTACGTTAATTTCGTAATTATTTATAATTAGGTGTTTTTTTTTTTGTAAAATAAGTTGTGGGTCTCACATACTGCCCGTCTGTGGGTGCCCAACACTCTTATCATCGTTTATTCATAAATAAAGTTACAATACTTCTTAATGCTTAAATTAAATTATAAACAGGACACATTTCATATTATTACACTTCACGGACATCAGTCTTTTATTATATACATATGATCGATTCTCTGTCATTTGCCCATATACAATTAAGAACTAACTTAATGTTCTTCATTTATGCTATCAACCAGCCACCGCTTAATTATTAGTTTCCAAAGTCCTATCTCTCTGTGTTCATTAAATCTTCCGGAATTCGTAGTACCGGCGATTTAATTAACACTGCCTGATCAGTGTTGTCTATCTTACTATGTATACCTTTCGGTCGAGTACAGTACACCTCCCTATGATCCCTAGTTGTTCTACCTCTTTTCGTCGAAAATAATGGAATATTTTTAGTCCTATACTCAAACAGCCGCTGATAATAATATAACATCTTCGGAGACATTTCTTTTTTCTCCCTCCAGCAGCTGATATTACTACTCACCTAATCTTTTTTAAGGATTATTATCTTTAAGTATCTCTTTTGCTGATTACTAATCTTTTTGATTATCGTATTTTTTGCTTCGTCCCACATTGATATTCTGTACACGATTCGTACAGTCTACGATACAATATTATTATATTTTCGTGAGATTAATAAAAAGTTGAAGTAGTCAAAAAGTGAAAAATATCTGCAATAAAATACTTTTTTTTACTGTTTCCGCAAAATTTTTTTGAAAAAATCAATATCATTAACGACGAACTAAAATTTAGATGGAAGAATTATGATTTTAAATCGGTAAAGTTAGTTTATGCGATATAAAACATCGCCATAATAAAAAAATCATTAAATTGCCAACTGCTGGTGCTGTAATTGCATAATCGAAATTTTTCCGTTTGATTACCACTGCTGTAAACTTATACTCAAAATTGGGGTGCATTCGGTTAAGCTACGTGTACCATTATTAATTTATCAAATTGAAATTTTGTCATCATCCATCGCTTCCTATTAGTTCTGTACGCAGTTATGCACATACTAACTATTTCGCAGTTTTCCTCTTTTCTGTCGATCGGCTTTAGGACACCCTCTCCTATTATTTACTTTTTTATTTACTCATTATTTATTCGTAATGGCTTTATTTTTATTACAATTCGCAGTATGATGGTACTATTGTTTTTCTAATTTGCTACTATTTTAGCGATCTGTCCAGTTCCGAATATGCTTAAATAGTTTGCACGTTCAGCATCGGTATTAGTATGTTACATCAACAAACACAGTAGACCCATATGAATGTAGTGGATACATTTCACGAGGTTTACTACCAGTACCTCTGATCTGGTTCGAGATTTATATCGGAAAAATCAATGAACTTCTCCGTCATTGTTATTGTGAAATATTGTATGCGGTACGTTTTTTCTTTTGTACGTGGATTCATGATCGATTGCAATTCCAATCGCTGGTGACCAAGATTGATAAAATACTCAAACATAACCACTGAGATGCCGACCAACGCTTTGAAGCACAGGTAGTAGGGGGCGCGGCTGGCTTAAGATCTCCTATTTTCCTCGGTAAAAGTGATTCCGTATATGTTTACAATTCCGTTGTTCATTGTACACGTATATGTGCTCAATCCTTCGTACCTTGCCATTTAGACACCCCGGTACTCTGAAATGATAGTTCCCCTCTAATACCTAAGGAACAGTAAAGTTCAATTAACTTAAAAAAACAAAAATTAATTTACTGTATGTGTAGAAATTTCTGTTATTAAAGTCACTAAATCCATGACTGCAATGAGTGAATGCCAATAAAATTTGAAAATAAGTAATGACCTCTCTCCAACATAAATATATATATATATTTTTTTTTTTTAATCCCCCCTTTGGACACGTCAGCCAAGGACTTACACCCAGAAACAACAAAAAAGAAAAGAGCCGTTAGTTAAATTTCGATTCGGTCAGATATGGACAATATAAAGGAACTAACGAATGAGATAATGGATGGTGAAGAGAAGGACAGAATATAAGATGCACAATAAGAAGCGGGGAGCTTGAGTTTCAGCAAACAAGAATATAGGATACCGCGTTCAACAGAAAGAGATGGACATTCAAAAAAGATGTGATTGGCGTCGCAATTCGCCGCCGCATTAGGGTGAAGAATTTGGAGAGGAGACAAGGGAAAAGCGAAAACTAAATACAAGAGATATAAGCATACGAGAATTGAATTAAGCACCCTATTCTCTAGAACGCGTGCTTCTACGTTTCCTGTAATACCACGTTTGTTTTTGTGGGGTTTTCCCTACTTCTATATATTATATTTAGTTTGATTAATTTTTCTATTAAATTTATTCTCCCGGAGTAAGAGCAGCTAGCTTCTCATTCGGTTAATATTACGCACTTTTTGTATTTTTTTCGATAAATCATTTAATTATTTATTTATCTATTCCGTCACATTTTTCATAACAATTTTTTATGATGATTTTTCGTAACGAATTTTAATGGCACGTGTTTAACTGCTGACGCATGAGTGATGTTATTAATGTATATTAATGGCGGTGCCATTCTTTCGTGCAGGGGAAGTAAGAAAATCTTACAACGAAATCTAAAACTTTTTGCGTCATGCTTTTAGATGGCGTTTATTTCATTTTTCGAAGAATGGTATAATTAACTAAAACCAACTCTTCTATAAAAATTATGGAAAACAAGGATCTCCGGGCAATGGGTCTTCTCGAGTCGAGAACGAAAGAATTAATACATACATATACATTTCATTTACATCTTGTTTTCGCAATGTATTCAGTTCTTCCTGCGTTTAATGTTTAGTAATTTTATCTGTAACACAGCCCCCGCCTATAGCTAAGTTCTTTATTTTGAAACTGCCGATTCCGTTCACCGTTCCCTATACCGGAATTTACTGAGCTTAAAGCCCTAATCCCGCAAGCAGCTTACCGAAGCGTAGTTGATTATGCGTTTACTTGAGTGGAGGTGGACACGAATTCCGTCAGTGCACGCTGAATATATTAAAATACAGCCGTCGCGGTAGTTTAATGTTCAAGGTTGATGATCCCTCTTCCCCACAAAAAGTAAATAAAAGAAAAAGAAGAAAAAAAAATCCAACACAATAGCTAATCCCACCAATGCGCATTGAAGGAGCAAGAAATTAGTCCGGGGTTACCTTGTCAGATTTTTCGCTCTTTTTTAAAACAACGTTCCTTCCGTTCTTCTTTCCTCGCTATTTCTTCATCCGCAATCTTTCTTGTTTGTCGCACGTTCAATGTATACATTTTAACAATTGCACCACCTTGAGGTGGTAAGCAAGGAGCAACGAACAAAATTTGGATGGCATGAAAGGTTTTTAATAGAACCGAAATTAAAGACTATTCTAGCGTTACTGAGGAAATAAAGGAAACTTTAGCACGAGATGTGTGAAACTTTTAATGAAAACAAACTCTTACTCAGTTACAGACTGCTATATTTCCGATGTGGCACCTGTACGGTTTTTCGATTGTCTTTGAGTTCGCTCTTCAGAAATCAAAAAAACCTACAGTTAAACTGAAATTTTGCGATACTAACATCTTTTCAGAGTCTGCTCCTGTTAGTTTTTTATGCTGTTTCTTGGTGTAATATTTTATAAATAACGTCGTTTCCTTCTACTACTGCTCTGGTCAGAGTATCCAGAAAAGGTAAATATTTGAAGACTAAATTCTAATGGTCCATCATCTCACAAGCGGTAAATTTTCAATGATACACGATCTGACCGCCTGTTCTGCAAAACATTATAAACATGCATAATAATCGAATCGTAATATTTTGTTATTATGATTCGAATTTCTCTCTGCAACCGAAACTTCTAATTTTTCCCTTTTTTTGTAATCAAACATAATGTTTTACTCTAAAAAAAAAAAAAAAACAATAATAATAATAAAACCAAACTTGTCGGGCAGAATATTCATGAATATCTGTGTTATTGCGTTAGTGGCAAACAATAGTATATAAGATTTCCCACTCTACACTAGAGCTGGTAGTTTTTTATATGAAAATTCCAAAACTAATCGGTTATTCTAGAATCGGAACGGAATCGATTTACACCTGCCAAGTTGACTCTTGAATCGACATGCCTTAAAATTAAAGTCATCCATCTCCAGATATCACACCTAATAGCGAAGGAAAAAAGTAAAAAAATCTGCAAGATCGTGTCTCATTGCAAATTTTTAATTTGTGGATGCCAATTGGAATCTAGCGATTACAGATTGTTTTCATACGGTCCGGTAAGCTGATCTATTTTCACATCTCTACCAAAAGCAGCGTTTGAAACTAGCATAAAAATTTTAACAACTGATGCGGCCAACTTTTCAATTTTTATATTAAAATTATTACTCGTTAACTTCTTCTAGAGCATCTTTTAACTTCTTCGATATCGATACACTTACGAATCATGCGTCTTTTTCTTACGAAAAATATGAACACGAGCAAAACAAATGCGTAATTAATAGAGTCCGATCGAACGTTTCGGCCAGGATACTCACAAAAAATTAACTGTTTTTTTTTTTTTTTAAACTTAAACGGTTCCTTAATATTTCTAAAATAACATATTAAATCTCTAGGTACCCTAATTTCTGATTCTGCTGCAGCTCCTAATTTAGAATTACTGAAAATGGTAAAACGGCAGGGTGCCAGTCAGTCGGACAGAAATGAAGTACGCACAGATTTATAAATTTATAATTACTTTCAAACATTTTACGTGATATAGCACGAAGCATAGAACGCTTAATAATGATTGGCAATTTTTATTGCAATTTTTCAACCATTTCAAACATTGCGGTTTGTAAGGAATATCATACTTGGTAATGAAACACGCACTGAATGTGACAGGCCAGGTTTAGGCTTTAAAATAGTTGTGAACTGTAAGAATTGCAAAAAAAAAAAAAAAAAAAAAACATAGCTATCCCAGGTTGCCAGTTTGTTGATAAAGGCCATGGGCGTCGCCAGCGGGGGGCAGCTGCCCCCCTTCGGAGCCTTGAAACTTTTTAATCAACCGGCCGTGATGAGTATACATAGGCGCGTAATCATGAACAGTTTGCCAGACCAGTGAATCACTAGGGATCGACTGGAAAGATAGAAGTTGACACAAATTGTGGAGATAGGTTCGTGAAACATGTGAAATAAGCATCAGAAGATATTACCGATGCTAATCCTTGTAAAAAATCATGAAAAAAAAGTGTACAAATCACGTACCAAAAAAAAAAAAAAAGGCCTATTCGTCTCCGTAATTTAAGAAAAGCGAACGAAAGAGAGACGACGGCAGCAGGTTGATTGGCAAATTTACAAATAAACTTTTTACTTTGTACGGATTAACTCAAGGGGTACACCGGTGTAGAATTGTGGTGTACAAACTCTTGGAATTGTCTGGAATTGTTTTGAAAATTGTTCGGAATTGTCGGGAATTGTTCTGAAAATTGTTCGGAATTGTCGGGAATTGTTTTGAAAATTGTTCGGAATTGTCTGGAATTGTTTTGAAAATTGTTTAGAATTGTTTGGAATTTTCTGGAATTTTGGCATTGTGGTGTACAATTTTTTTCAAGGCGAAAATGTTGCCAAACTTTTACCTTTTGGCGTATAATGTGAAGTTATTTAATTGTAAGTTACAGTTAATGTATATCGTATTCCCTGCAGTAATGAATACGACAATAACAGAAATGTATTCGGTTATTAACAAATTTTAAACCGACAGGAGGTTTCAGAGTTATGTGTTCCGGCTATTCATGGTTATCAGCATATAAACATAAATGGCGGAGTAGGTTACTTCGAAACATGTCGGTCTATAATTTTATTTTTTTTTTTTTTTTTTATTTTTAATTTTAATTGTTGGTGATATTTCCTTATAAGCCATTAATTTTTCTTTTCCTAGCTTTCACTATGTATAATGAATACACATATTTTTCATAATTAAGAGTTTCTGTAGAAAGTAATTTTTTTTATCAAATAAGAATAGATTTTCCCGTTTTTGAATATCGCTTTCATTTCTCCGATTAAAACTGAAATATTCGAATATTACTGAAAAATACCTTTAATTGGTATGTAGAAGTTAAAATTTCAGAATAGCTTTCAATTTGTCTTTTTATGTAAAATTATTGAATTGAATATTAAATATACGAAAAAACAAAAAAAAGTTGCATATAATAAAAAGCAAATATCCGATAATATCGAATATTTGGAACTGGGTAACCTTCGGATTCTCGGCCGAAGATTCGAAAACAGCCCAACTTCGAATTTAGTCAAAAAATTCCACCTCCAGTCGGACACTAATAACTAGGCGTCGGTATTTAAATCTGGAAAAAGACTCTAACGTTCATCGTCTATTTTTTCCGCGAGTTTCCTTTTTCTAATTTCGGACCGAATCAAATAGGCCTTTTTTCGTAAACGTGTTTTATACGGACAAATAGGAGCGGACGAGAGAGTTCGGGGGGACGTATATTTCAACGCGAGAAAGGTTGTAACTCTTTTGGAACAGTTATCGCCAAGGTAGTGAAAATTAAATCGCGTCTAAATTCTGAAATTTCATTGTCAAATCTAGTTCGGTTATTTCGATTTAAAAATAGCGCGCACATATCCGGTTATCTAAGCGAGATCGTTTTGTATACACGCATCAATCAGTGCCAACACGTTTTCCGTACACACCGGCACATTGACACACGGCGGGCACAGTTATATATCAATCGGTGCGCGTAGCCTACGATAGGCGCAAGAAAGCATCATTATTAGTTGAGGAGGCAAAGAAGAACCGTAGACGGTTTTATGTCGTTTTTAATCCGCACGATGAAATATGAACTAGTTCGAATAGAGAGACGTTGACGTAATTTATAGAGACCGGGCTCCGTGTTCGGTTGAAATGAAACGAAAAATATCATAAATACGCTTCTGGCAGCGCTTGAACGAAACAGATTTATCTCTACCACCTATATGTTGGCAACGATATGCATCTTTGTTGTTATCCCGGCATCGTATCTTTCTCACAGCCCCCCCGGGGGGGGGGGGGGGGGGGGGGCAAAAGGTCTATGAAAACTTAAGAACGTTTTCTCATCAGTTTTCGCGCCTCTTACATAGTCGACGAGCAGTTCATCAAATCTCAGTTATCTTTAACTGTGAGAAATCGCGAGCGCCCCTTACAACGGGATGGTTCGCTCGTTCGTCTAGAATTTTCCGCTCCGAATTTTCCTACGTAAACTTTTCATCGTGCAAACGGCACTTTTATCGCTCCAGCGTATCTTTGCGCGGAGCAGACCGTTTCAGTTAAGTCGCTTGCGACATTATTCTCGAACGAACCCGGGAAACCGCTTAATGAACGCTATGAGCCGGAAGCGGACCATCCTCCTAATTTACCATCGACAACAGAAACGGAACCCTTTGACCGTATTTGCAAAAAAGCCCCCTCCTTGTCGGTAGGCTGATAAACATTGCGCCAATGTGTCAGGAAAACTTTCCAACTTGCAACGAAAATTAACGTGTCTATTTTTCTTGAAAAACCGTAACGGATTTCCCGGACCGTCTCCCGATCTCCGTCTCCCGATCTCCGTCTCTAAACTGCGTGCTTGAAACGTTGCTCCATCGCGAGTTAAAGGAATTGTTTACAAGTGAACAACAGCAACAGCAGCAACAACAACAACAACAACATAATTTACCACATCGGGAACAAAGGCTCGTTACAGCGTGCTTTTTAGAATAGGCCGGGCGTCGACCCAATTGGGAGCAGATAAATTACCGTATTTGCTAATTACCGATTAAAATCGGGCTATATTGCCTTCTAGGAGGTCCGTAATTTTAACTTCCGGTAAAGTGCATACTAATCATTTAAAAACTATTAAGAAATAAATGCTAATTACGGAATTCGTCATTTTTAAGGTTGATTTCTATATAGCACGGCATTTTTTCTTGGAAAACGCAGCGACACTATTTCACGTTGTGTTTCGGATGCGTTATTAATATTTTACCTGTAAGAAAATAGTTCGAAAATTGCGCCCATCCATTTTTTCGTAGTAATTGTGTAATTCCCTTCTTTCAGTGTCATTTAATATACGTATTCTTTGTAATACAGATTCTCGAAGATTGTTTTTCCTTAGGGCGAAGCGGATCCCTGTTTTAGGGCGACATTTATTACGAATCCTGTTCGAGTTTAAACATACATAAATGCACGGGCTCCGCAGGCTCCGGAATTAATAGTTCAATATTTCTTCATGAGAAATCCGCGAAAATATTATTTATTTATTCAAAATGTTCGTAACATAAAATAGGTAATCTTCCCCGATTTATCTAAGATTTCTTAAATTTGATAAATAACATAAATAAAAATATATTAAGTAAAAAATAAAGAGAGTTCTATACCCTTGATAAGGTATTATGGATTGTGAAGTTAAGGTTCACAATGTACTAAGCCCAACGGCACTAATGAGAGTAGGGGGGCCAGTTCCTTTCTCTCGGCCGCCTTTACTTTCCCAGATTTCTTTTTTAGAGTTCGCAAAATTAACGTTACGTAAGTGCAAAATGGAAAATCGCAGGCTATGAAGTACCGTGTGTGGTCGCTTTACACGATACATCCTTCAAAATCTCGAGCCAATAAATTAAACTATAATTATAATGCAAGATGAGCTAGAAGCATCTAAAGTGTAACCTTTGGAGATGCCGTTTCGGTGTCAAAGTGTGTCCTCTTACTATGGGGTTTTAGTGTATGTATGCGAACAGGCAGCATCATATTCTGTTCGCTTCCGAATTATCCGTAAATTCTGCGGCTCGAACTAGATGGCAGTGGTCTCAAAAAGCTGACTCAAATGTTTAATATTATATACCGCTCAGGGGAGATTCCAGTTAACTCGTTGAAGTCAACATTTATCGCAAAACCTAAAAAGCCAAATTCTATCAGCTGTGATGATTACCGAATGATCAGTCTTATGTCGCACGCGCTAAAAATCTTCCTCCGAATCATACATACGAGAATTTATAAGAGATGTGAGGAGCGGATAGGAAATTCACAGATTGACTTTCGCAGCGGTCTAGACATGCGCGACACTCTGTTTGCAATTCGTACTCTTGTGCGGCACTGCCGTGATATGAATCTGGACGTTTATGCTTGCTTTATTGATTATCAAAAAGCTTTCGACTGCGTCCGCCACGACAAACTGATGAAGATACTGACAACACGCGGGATACACAGACAAGATATTCGTGTATTATTGCTCAACTATACTGGAATCAAACAGCGGAAGTAAGAGTCGACTCATCTACATCTGAATAATTGGTCATAAAAAAAGGAATTCGGCAGGGATGCGTGCTGTTTCCTCTGCTTTTTAACATATACGCGGGGACAATATTCAAGGAGGCCATGGGCGAGCTTGATAAAGGAATCAAAGTCTATTAATAGACAGTCTTATGATAGCAGAAAACCGAGGCGATCTTCAAGAAACGATGGACAGAGTCGTACAGCACAGTAAGCTTTTCGGATTCTCATTGAACATCGCCGAAACAAAAGTATCTTCGCCAAAATACCGATAAGGTGCAGAATAAATGTTAACGGAATGGAGTTAGAACAAGTCAACTCATTAAAATATCTCGGTACTATCTTGGATGGCACATGCACCGTAAGAAGAGAGATTCGTTCGAGAATTGAACAATGATAACCTCGAGCCTAGACTCCGGCTACTCCGATTTTACATTTTCTCGATTTTATATTACGATTGCGAGAGCTGTGGACGCTGCCCTGGAGAAGAACATACAGGCTTTTGAGCTGTATACGTACCGACGCATTCTCCGAATCTTGTGGACTAAGAAGATCACGAACAAAGAGGTACTCAGCAGACTGAAAAAGGAACCAGAAGGACTCAACACAATTAAGGAAAGAAAGCTGACATATCTCGGGCATATTCTACGGGGGCCAAAGTAATGAAGTTCTACGTTTAATTCTACAAGGAAAAATCCCCAGAAAACGTTCGATAGCACGTAGACAGAACTCTTGGCTAAAAGATCGCCGTTGCTAGTTCAACGCATCATCAGTCAAGCTGTTTAGATCCGTCGTATCCAAAATTACAATAGCCGTGTGGATCGCCAACCTTCGTAGCGGAAATGGCGTATGAAGAAATTTTGCTTTCTATTCCGGTTTTTGCTGTGACTTGGTCTTCCTACTTCATATTGCGCCCTCTTATGTCCTATCTTTTCCCTCTCTACACATTATTCCCATTATATTGATTACTTCCTCCTAACAACATTTGTGATCGTATGAAGATATAATTAACTCCTTTCTTTTCTAATTGTTTCTTCGAGAAGCCTAAAATAAAAAATTAAAAAAAAACGAAAAAAAAACAAGAGAATTTCAAACCAAGTCTTAGCTGAACAAAATTCCACTGTCTAACCAACTTCACTACTACTGATAGAAATTATGTTTCCTCCGAAAATTACAAAGCCTCTGCAATGACGCAAAATATCGGGACTGAAGTGTGAGAGAAATCTTCCAGGGGGACACGAAAAATTGTCCGATCTTCAGAAACGTCAATTATCCGAACGCTCGTTTTGCATTAACCCGAAAATCCGAACGAAACACACCTCGCCAAATTTTATTTCGATCGTTTGACTAGTTGATGAGCCTTAATATAAGTAGGTCGGTTAGTTTCGTTCCCGATGGAAACGTGCGAGGCCCATTTGACCTCGGTTCTTGACGAACACGATTCGCCACTGGGAAATAATTTTTATCCGGCTCCGTAATTGGATAAGGAACGGGGGAGCGTTCGTTGCAACGTGAACACTTGGTTATTATCGATAAACAATTGGCACTCTAGCGGCTGTAAGAGGATGCCGTTCAACAAACGGCGAGATATCCTTTCGGGGACGTCGGCTTAAATCGACAGGGGACACCGTTCTGATCAGTGTACTGAAGAAGATTAAAGAATGTCCGCTCCAGTTCCGTCGAGCTTAATACGAAGAAGAAAATTTGATTACGTATGTGGTTTAGAATTTTATACGTCAGAAATGACCTACAGATCGCGCGGTTCAAGGCGAAAATTGTTTATTCCTTTACAAAATCCGGAAAATACAATTAAACGATTTCGAAATTGAAATTTATAGGTTAGAGTCTACACATCTGTAGGAAACTTTTTTTAATTACATTTTCCGCAAGCAACGCGACCGTTGTCCTGACTGTAGTAGTCGCTTCAATAAAAGTAACAAAAAATCAAAAAAACAAAAACATAAAAAAAAAAAACAAAACAAAAATTACAAATTCGATGTTTCCGAATGATATAAAGCAAAAATTCAAAGGAAGATGAATCAACTTATTTTTAAATCCGCGTCTATTTGTATATTTACCTGGTGGTTTACTTTTTTAGAAATCAAAATAAAATAGATCTGAATGTAATTTACGATATATTATCGTTATACAGCTCTTTGTAATATAATTCTTCAAAAATCCGATAGAACTTTTACGTTAAAAAACTTAAAATAATTATTACGCTCGATAGACACGGTGTCGAAATTAAAAGCCTACCTGAGATACATCTATTATAATTTGAATGTTTAAGAAATTGCGATACAATTAAGTAACTATAGCCGTACACAGAAAGGAACTTATCCTCTATATTCTTCGTCGACGAGAACACATTGTGAACACTAAATCCCTTACTACTCTTGACGCAAGAGATACCGGCGTCTCGTTTTCGAATATCAGTAATGTGAAAAGCACCCGGATGAAGATGAGGTTCGAAAAAGTAAAATTACAGCGTTTTCGAACCTACTTATTTCAAATAACTTTTTAATTGTTCCGAAAATTTAATCGGAGTGTGTGCTGTAAATCACACTAGGGGAAATAACTTGTTGGTGCTAGTTTAAAATAATAAACTGACAAAGCGTTCATTTCGGTATTTCCTGTAATGTTTCTTGTCCACGTAATAATAATCAGCCGTACGACTGAAAAAACTGCATTCGGAATATTTTCTATCAGTCTCTTCTTTAAATCGCAATAAAAACGAAGTAACCGGAACAACACTCAGTTTTGAGAATAGAGAGAATTTTTACGACAATATTTTTAACCTTGTAATACCATCATGCTCCGTTATGACGGTTAGGTTCATGCGGGTGATATCGATTGGATTTTGTTATGTATACATTACATCGTACGTCCTGTATATATGTAAATAAAATAAATAAACTTTCGGAGAAGGCGGCGAGAGAGAAAATGAGCCTGTGTTTGAATCACCGGAAAGGAGGAAAGAAATGAAAAAAATAGATCAAATTGAAATTCTTTCAATTAGTCTAGTCAATCGCTATTTTACCTTTCTACAGTATTATCATTGTGTTTGGCCTCTCTCTGATCGTAATAGTCTTCCTCGGTAGTAAAAATCGGTTCCATACAAAATAGGCATTAGGAAAATGTCTCTGGAATAACCTATATTATCGATTTAAAGGATCCCACTGTTTGATCATTGCAGTCCTGATAAAACCATCGGAAAAAGACTAATCCAATGGACTACGAATCACCCCGCCGGCATAATATATTATATTAATTTTAATCGATCGTTTTGGACTTGTATAGTTAATTGTGTGTGCTCGTATTTAATATTATGTATTTATCGGCGTTCGACCGGCACCGAAATAGTAGGTAAAATATATTAATACACTATTAGAAAAAAAAAACTTTAAATAATCGTTTTCCAATGAAAATAAAATAATCAACTTTTCCATTGAAATAATCGTTTTCTAATGAAAATAAAATAATCAACTTTTTCATTGAAATAATCGTTTTCTAATGAAAATAAAATAATCAACTTTTTCATTGAAATAATCGTTTTCTAATGAAAATAAAATAATCAACTTTTTCATTGAAATAATCGTTTTCTAATGAAAATAAAATAATCAACTTTTTCACTGAAATCATCGTTTTCTAATGAAAATAAAATAATCAACTTTTTCACTGAAATCATCGTTTTCTAATGAAAATAAAATAATCAACTTTTTCACTGAAATCATCGTTTTCTAATGAAAATAAAATAATCAACTTTTTCACTGAAATCATCGTTTTCTAATGAAAATAAAATAATCAACTTTTTCACTGAAATCATCGTTTTCTAATGAAAATAAAATAATCAACTTTTTCACTGAAATCATCGTTTTCTAATGAAAATAAAATAATCAACTTTTTCATTAAAATAATCGACTTTTTCGTAGTAGACCGTAGTAGCATCTCTGACGGCTTTCATAGAACGAGTAGAACGTTACGTTTCTAAAACCATATTTACTTCTATTTTAAATTTTTATTTCAAATAAGTTTCATTTGTTATTCGACTTCGAAACCGAGAATATTTTTAATTTCCAAAAAATGACTCCTCGAAAAAGAAATTATTCGCTTTCGAAACTGATGTGCAATCGGGCGCAGAATTAAAACCTAATAAAATCAACGAGATCATAATTTGAAAATGACCCGTTCAATTTATACGGCTCGTTTGACACTATCGAGCGGAGGCATATTTTTTTTACGCGTTTCATAACAATTCCGAAAGCTGCCTGGCGAGATCGCCAAATTCGGCAAGGTGTCTATCGTAGAGTTTGAAATTTGAACTAATGTTTTTTTTGTTTTTTTTTTTTTTTTATTAATGGGTTCGTCAACATGGACATTGGCCCAAGAACAGTGGAACAAAGGGGAAAGAGAGACTCAGATCCTTACACGATCAGAGATATTCGACAGAAAGGAATGGAGAAGGAAGGAAAAGAATGAATGAAACACAGTATGGAGCGGGAATAGCGATTTGTAAGAGGAAGGAACAAAAAGAGGATTGTTCAGTTGAATGCGACGAACAACTGAATATTATATGACCGGGGTCACAAATACATTGGTTGCTGGGAGGGTGCCAATAAAAAGGAGAAGGTACGAGAGAATAACGGAACAATGAGGAAGGAAGCAAACCGTAAAACGCAGGCAGCAAATCGGAGAGAGGTTGGAACCGCGCATAGAAGGAAAGTTAATAAACTGGGAGAAGCGTGGAAGGGAAGGTTGAATAGACAGGAAAAAGGAGTTCGAGTTGGAGAATGAGGGAACGTAGGAGTCAGACTACAGTTTGGAATGAGCAGCTGCAGACAGAAGGGTAATGTTGGAAGCTGAGAAGGCAGGAAGAAACCTATACCAGAAGAGGAAGATAATTGAGCGAATCAGACTAACTCATCTCCCTCGATTCCGGCATGGCCAGGAATCCAAAAGAAATCCGTTTGGATTAAGTGGGAAAGGAAGAGATCATGAATCAAGGAACGAATTCAACAAAGTCAGAAATGTTTTGCGAATTACTATTTGATTATTCGTGCGTCGTATTTTTATTTCTTGTTTTCTCCTATATTATAAAACTATTGCTATTTGGAATATGCAGGCCGGTAAGGTTAATGGTAAATTTAGAGATTTTATAAAACAACAAATAAAAAAAAAAAGAAAAAGAAATACTAGTACTAATGGGCCACTGTTTTTTGTAGTGCTAAAAAAAAATGCAACTCAGATAAATAAGGTAGATTTTTTACGTTCGCGGTTAAAAATAGCGAACAGTATTTTACCTTTGTTGTTTCCCTAGGAATATAGCGCTCCTCTTAAGGTAGTTTCGTTGAACGAATTTATTTAATCGAATTCTCGTTACCAATGAAAATCCCTGACGCGCACAAGAGTTCTAGAACACAGTTTTCCCGCTGGAATTACAATGCGTACTTCTGAAATGTACACAACTACGAACGACTGACCAAAAGAAGATTAAAGTTCGCAAGGACAGCTTACTTTGGATTTCGTCAAGTACTGGAAGCCCGCGCAAATGTGAAAATGGCGCGAAAATTTAAAAATGAGTCTCCCCAACCGGTTACCGCACAATTACACTCTGCACCGAACCTTTTAAGACAGATTAAGAAGATGGCAAACGAACTAAATTTTGAAGAATTAGAAAATGACGGATGATGACAAAATGTAAGGCCGCGAATTTAGATTTGATGCGGCTAACAGAAAGAAACGTTAAGGTTTCTGATTTACGGAGAAAGGAGTTATTTAAAATGTTCGATCGGATACGATATAATAATAATAATAATAATAATAATAATAATAATAATAATAATAATAATAATAATAATAATAACAATAATAATAATAGTTGCTGCTGCTTTCCTTTCTATGCAATATTTAGCGATAAAAATGTAATCAGGGGAAAATGTTTTTAACTTCATTATTAAAAACGACATTTTCTAGAAAATATTACAAGCGCGATATATTTTCAATAAAATCGCGCTTAATTGTTCGTCAGCAGGGGCGCAGAGCGGAGTCGCAAGGAGGAACCGATCGAATCTAAAAACAGCAGCGCCATATAACAACCACTACGTCATCACCTAATCTTGGAACGCAAGTTGGACAATACACACTTTGTGTGACGTCACTAGTGGGACACGTGCGTTCTAATTTCGTCTTGTTTCGCAAGGCAACCGACCCGGATGTAAAAAGGGCGCGAAGAACGAAAAATACTTTGTAACGGAATTCGTTACGTAACTGTAGCGCAGCAGTCGGTGGCGTTTGCGATTAATCGACGCAGAAAGAGAACGGTTTAACGAACGTTCCCCATTCGAACAATGAATGATGCAGGACGAGCGGACAATGCGGCTCTTTCGGCGTCCGTAAAGCCGTTCCACGTCGGATTCTTAATTCTTCAATCGGAGCAACGGAAAAATCCGGTTCCCTCTCGAAATACAAACGTAATTAATCGCGTCACGTCTGATACACAGTTGCGCAGTTGAAATTCACCGATAAAACGTTTTCAATATCATTCGTGACGCCGCGTAAATTACAAATTTTAACGGAAATTCCGTTCGCCCCAGTATAGAGAAGGGTTGCACACCTATTCGCCCCCCCCCCCAAAAAAAAAAAAACACAAACACAAACAGCACAGGTCAAGGCGCTGGAACGTATTCGACATTTGCCATGAGATGCAATCGACTACTTTTTTTTTCTCTTTCGTTAATCCCCCCTCACTACTGGTTCATTCGACTGTTTCTTATTTAGGTTATTGTTATGCATATTTATTTTATCATATAATATGTTTTATTCAGTGTCGATTGTTGTTATATCGAAGTATCGAGATTGGGTTATCGTATTATATATTTTTTATTGTGTTTTTCATGAACTAATGTTACTCTTTTTCGATATAAAACGAATTTCAAAAGTGTAATGTTAAGTTTAATAAATGTATATCAACATGAACCCAACGATTTTCAATTATATAATCGAGTATTAAAATCAAGACATAAAAGTGGCGACGGGAATGGTTGTTTCGCTTATTAGTTTAGAATTAATGTAAACTGTTTTTATGAATACCGCGATAACTTTTTCTTTTGCAGTTACGATCGAATAATTTAAAACGGAATTATAATATCATCTGTGAGTACGGTAATGATTATTATTACTCGTAAACGGCTCATATATATTGTTGTGAAACCACAAATGTTGGTGTGGTTATTTAAGAGCGATTTATTATAATTAAAAAACAAATAAGAAAAATTAACGTAAAATCTGGCTAGGCTGTATTATCTTTCCAATTGTAATTTAATTCTAAATAGTGTATTCATGCGGGAAAGTAACGTAATTTTAAAGTAAACAACAATGAAAACAGAGAATCAATGTAAAATCAATAATTAAGGAATTCCGTACTTTTTTTAACCGCAGATGAGACGGAAATTTTGAACTGAACACTTTCGGAAATTAAATTAACGGAAATCTATTATTATTATTATTATAAAATGTTTATCTGCGATTAAATAGCTACACTAGCGGGGTTCGGGGTTGAACAGCAGCGAGATCACATGCATCGACCGGGGTAAATCTGTCTGCCTATACTGTTTTGTGTTGTCCATGTGCTGTCGGACGGTGTGATCGCTGTTTATTCGCCGTGAGCGGGGATTCACTGTTTGAGGCCAATATCATATTTGTTTTATCGAATTTTTACGTGTTTTTGGAAAGTAGTTTTTTTTTTTATTGAGTCGTTTTGACGGCTCTAGTGCCCGAAATTAAGATACCTGTATAGTACGGAGGAACAGGGTTGTTGAAATCAATATTCCAGTTAAGGAAGGGTTACAACAATATATACATATATATATATATATACAGTGGGTCAAAAAAGTATTCGATCACTATCAAAAAAGGCTGTAGAACTGAATCGGAACAAAGAGGGATGGAAAAAAGTGATATTTTATAAAGAGAATGATCAAATATGGGTAATTACATCAAACGTTAACCGTAGCAGAGAAAAATAACGTCGCAATGACAAAAAATAAGGGAAACCCCGGCAAAAAAAGTATTCGATCACTCATGAACAGATGATTTATGCATATGAGATAAGACAAAAAAAATGCATTACAGTAGACGTAAGCTATTCGATTAAGTTCAGTAGTTTATAGATAAAAGTGATAAAGTAGTGTTAATCGTAAGCAATGCCACCAAAAAAGGCCGAGATACCTGAAACAGTGCTTGCGCGAATAATAACTTTACGAGAAACCGGACTAAGTTACCGCAAAATCGCAAAAAATATAAATTATTCGTATGGGGGAGTGTGGGACGTGATTCAGAGATACAAAAATACCAAAAAACTTAAAAATGAAGTGCGAACCGGAAGACCGAAAAAACTAACGTGCCGAGAGCGACGCGAGATTATCCGTCAATCGGTGAAAAACCCATTTACAAGCGCGTCTCAGCTAGCCGCTAACCTTCAATCAAGGTCGGGCAAAATTGTCAATCCGCAAACCATCAGAAATGTCCTCCATTCTGCCCAAATTAACGGTAGAGCACCACGTAAAAATCCCTTCATCTAGGAAGTAAATCGAAAGGAACGATTAGAATTTGCAAAGGAACACGTGAACAAACCGGTAACTTTCTGGAATTCCATTTTATTTTCCGATGAAAGCAAATTTAACCTGTTCGGGTCGGATGAACAGAAATATGTATGGCGCAAACCCAGAACCGAGCTACACGCTAAAAACTTGAGACCTACAGTAAAACATGGAGGCGGGAACCGAATGGTTTGGGGGTGCATGGCAGCTGGTGGGGTCGGAAATCTGGCCTTTATTGAAGGGCGAATGAAAGCAACTGGTTACGTCAACATTTTGCGTAGCAATCTAAAAGACAGTGCTAGCAAATTGGGTCTGGTGGAGTCATTTATCTTGAAGCAAGATAATGACCCAAAATATACCGCCATGTCTACACGCGAATGGCTTCTGTATAATTCCCCACGTCGGTTAATGACACCTCCTCAGTCTCCTGATATGAACGTCATCGAAAATCTGTGGAATTATCTTGATACCCGAGTCCGTAAATGCAAAATTTCTAACGCTAAGGATTTAGAACAAGCTTTATAAGCTTCATGGGCGGAAATTTCCCCCGAGACAACGCGTCATTTGGTGAAATCCATGCCCCGACGTCTAGAAGCCGTCATTGATGCTAACGGAATGCACACAAAGTACTAGCATCCTCTTTTCATTTGTGGTAAGTGTTTTTTTTATTGTAGTCATTTGTGATCGAATACTTTTTTGGCGTCATTTTTTTTATTTTTTGAATATCCTGTAGCTGTATTTAACTTCTTTTATTGAAATACATTTTTCTTTCTCGTCTTTCTTCTTTTTCTATTATATATGGTGTGTTTTAAACCTGTGCGTTGACCTCCTCCAGTCATGCGGTACTTTTTAGTGGTGATCGAATACTTTTTTGACCCACTGTATATATATATATATATATATATATAAGAGGACATTTGGGGAAGGGGAGGGGGATTATATAATTACGAAAAACCTTCTATGGTAGACAGTAGATTCGAGAAGTACCCCTTGTTTCATAAAGAAAATCAAATAGCGACCTCTCTAGAAGTATAAAAATGTTTTAAAAATACATAATTATTACAATTTACTTTAAAATAAAACGAAATTATAAAATTATAGCTAAAATGGTAGTTTTTTTTTTTTTAATGGTGGCGCCCATGCATCATTTTTAACTGCAATGGTCATTACAACACATGGGCCAGGGTAAAAAGGCTATTTCATAATTTAGTTATTAAGTTGTTAGTCCAAAGAAAACCGAGTAACATCTGTATGCGCATTGGGCCATTTGATAGTATAGTTGACAGAGGAATACCGGCAAAAGCGGAGCGGTCGAACGCCATACATTGTAGCAGCAGGTATTCTATCGAAGAGTAAGAAGGGCCGGAACAGAAAGGGCACGTGGGTGGGAGAAGGCAACCTTCAAGTATACATATAATTGCGTGAGACTGCCGCATGCCCAACTCGCAACCGATTTAACATATTCCCGCCGCGTAAGGTAAAGAGAAGGGAACCATGGATCAGCTGTAAATTTTATGATTTTCATAAAGGATCGTTCCCTTTAGCATTGGCTGATCCACTCAGTCATCATACGTTCATGGAAATAAATCTTCACTTTGCAGATTGGTAGCGCTGCGAATGGCATTGGTGCGAGCAGAGCTGACTTGGACGTCATGTCAACTCGCTCGTTGCCTTGAATTCCCATATGACTCGGCACTCACAAGAGCGTTACCTGATTTCTTGAAGCAGCTTCAACGTATAATTGACTTTCAGGGCTAAGATATCCATGTTGTTCTGCGAGGAAATCGATTTTAGAGTCAGTCATTAAAAGTATGCTTCTGTCCATACATGCTGTCTGCAAACAAGTTACGAGACTACTGTATATGGCGTACAATTCTGCTTCCTGTACCGAGCAGTAATCATTTAGACGCAACGAAATGATTTCACTACCGATTTCATATGCGTACGTGGTTGGGGATGGGGAGATTTGCGGGTCTACCTTTGAAGCATCAGTGTATATGTGCAAAGAGTTGGGATAACTATTGATTTTTTCGGCAACGCGGTGAGTTATGTTCGCACTCGGTCCGCGAGTTATTGCTTCCAAGAGAAATGTGTCTATCCTTGCGGGGATATCTTCCCAAGGGGGAAGTTTTTAATAAGGGGTGTCGGGATTTGGAAATTGTACGCCACTATCAATAATTTGTTTTATTAATCTAGGAATTGGGTAACTAGAGAAAGACGGGAGCGGAATAGAAATAGTAAGGAAGATAGTATTATTATTAGACTTTACTTATTTTTTATTTTTGTTAATAATCCGATCTGAGTTCTTTGTTTATGAGCAAGTAAAAAAATATATATATATTTCTCATTGAACTATTTTCATTTACATAATAAAGTAAAAATTAAAAATAAATAAAAATGGCAAAAGATCGACAACAGTTGTGTTTAAAATAGAATAAATAAGAATCATTAATAGTTTTACTAGAAAATTGTATTAAATATTAATTATTAAAAACCGTAGGTAAAATTCATAGAAATCTTTTATATCATAAGTTAAGTTTCTCTGTTATAACAAATTTTTTCATAGAGGGTTTAGTGGGTTTTTTTTTGGGTGGGGGTCTCCTATCTCCCCCGTGGATCCGCCACTGATATAAATATATATCAAATGACGAGCGCTCCCTTTTATACGGCCAGCTTTTGACATTAGGTCTCCCTACTTCCTATAATGCTTCCTTTTTCCTCTCCTTTCCTTCATCTTCTGTGGTGCCTGCACTGCTGTCCTTTGTTGCGTCCACTTCGGACCGCCTAACTATTTAGTTTTTTAGCTTAACTTTTCCTGTTGTTGGGTCAATGCCGCTGGCGCGCCCACAAAAAGAAAAAAAGAAAAAATAAAAAATGACGGATTCAAAACGGGAAACCAACATGACAATTGTTGATGTTAAAGATTTAGATATTAGAGAAATAAATGGAAATGCAAATGGAATATATGAACTCAGTTGAACAGTTAATAAACAAACCTTCGTTTCCTATATCTATAACGCGAGAGAAACAAAAGATTACAAATTCGAAACTATTTGATGAACCGAGAGAGAATTTCAAACAATATATAGAACGGTTAGAGATATATTTCAATGTGGCTGATACTACATCTGATGCAGATAAACAGCAAACACTATACTCAATTCGAGAGGTCCTGAAAATTATTCTAAAATTGTAAATATGCCAGCATCAGATAAAGTAACGGATAAATCATGTAGTGAAATTGTTAAACACTATACTGCAGAGCGATGTCCGCCAAAAAATGCATTACTACAACGATATAAATTTTTATCGGCATTACAAAAAAGTCACGAATCAGTAACAAACTACATCGACGAGTTACAGAAGTATATAACTGAATGTGAATTATATTCTCCAAGATTTAAGGCTGATGACATTTTATAGCAAAAGTAAGGAAAGAAATTTTTTTAGTTAATTAAAATTTCTGAAAAAAGCGATAATGACTCTCCGAAATTTTTAAGCTCTTTATGTGACCGAGCTTTGCTCACATTCACAATTTGCAGATGAATCAAAGTGCACATCCTGAGTTTCACAAACATTTAAAAATACAATAATGATAAACACACGAAACAAAAAAGTTACAATTGCATTATCGTATCATTTTCAATATTAAAAGTTTATTTTATTTTGCGCAATATTTCGAAATCGCGCCACATAAATCTATCGTGAACAACAAATTGATTTCATCGCGAAATTTGATTTTATATTCAACGTGGTAAATAAACACATTATTCTTTATTAGCAAAACATTTTTTATTTACTATTAAACCCGAAATAAAAAAAAAACAAAAACAAAAAAAAATTCATAAGCCTGGAATATTATAACAAATTAGCACGACCTATGTAGTTTTATTAAATTCCAATTTTTTTTGAAAATTTACAAGAAGTGATTAATTTGTAATAATATTTCTGCGACTTACGAATTTTAAATTTGTTTTTATTTATCACTGAAACAAATATTGATCGCCTCCCCTTTTCGATTGTTCGCTTTGTAGAAGTTTCTCGACAATAACGATCAACCGATTCCTAGACCTTAACAACCCTTAACCCGCCATGACTCGCGCGTGAGATTTTCTCTCACATGGGATTTATGTGTAAACTCTACCCAGTTTTTGAACAGTCCGATTGAAAATAATTGTCTGTTCATTCATCATTCTTTTCTTTTCATTTTCACTATACTTTTACACTCCAACTTCCAAAAATTAAGGCTCTGAAGATCATTTTTGGTTAATTTTTTCAATCGGTACCGGTAGGTATATTTAGCAACGCAATAGTCTATGTTTGAATCCGTCGTATGAAAATAATAAATACGGCCGAGTCGTGAAATATTCCTCTATTCTTCAAAAATAAATTGACTTAAAAAACGACAAACCTAAAATAATATTTATTTACATATATTAATATGAATTTTATTATCTCCCGTTCACATAATTACTTTGAAGCGTTTTTGAAAAACTATCTAATATCTTGAAAAATTCGCTACTCTATTCTCTGATAATCGAAGAGCGATATATATATATATATATATATATATATTCACGTCCTTTGGTTTTTATCGTCTGGAACTGTACACCTTAATGATTTGACCTTTATTCAGCTTTTTCTTCAAAGAATCTTTATTGAAATATGTCAATCCGCGTACAACATTAATTTTTTAATTTTAAAATAACCAACTTATTGTACTTCTGATTTTAATTTTATCGCGCTAATTTAACAAAATCATAAAGATCATAATAAATTGCAATTGATTCAGCGTCCGTAATTACATAGAAAACGATACCCCATATGCCTGTATTCTGAAAAACATCGAAAAACCAAACTCTTACATCCATTTTTCACCCATAGTCATCCGCATGTACTTGCACGGCTGTGCGATCCATATCAATCGACTCAGTGCTCAAAATTACATGGAAAATGATACCCCACATGCCCATGAAAAAGTTTCACAGGCACTGAAAAAATTGAAACTGGAGCACTCGCGTGTGAGAGTTTTTCTCACAACTCAGCACTAACGAAAACAAATACCTCCTTCCGAAGCCCAGAGATGACTGACTTTGACTGTAGGGTGTCCTTTGGCTAGCGGTGCCCCTCCCTTCCAGCTATACAAGGCTCCAACTTTCCCACTTTCGTGTACCCTAGGTAACACCGTTTCATCCAGACATGTGAGAGAAATAGAATTTTCTCGATGATAAGACCCCCATCGATTCTAACACTTTAATAATCTCTAATTCGTAAAATAATATAAGATGTATATATATGGTATAAAGTTGCGTAAAAAAAAAGTATGCGGTATTGTAAATTCAGAATTGGAAATTTTTGTTTTAAATTTATTATTATGAAGAAAATGAAAATTATCGTCATCTCTAACTTTACGGAATCTCCAGCGCGTTGAATAACTTTGTTTTGGTACTCGTATATTCGAATGCGCAATTTATTTTAATTTCTTACTGTTTTATTTTCCATTAATAAATTAAATTTGCCGATGTTCTCCTCTAAACACGTTTTATAATCTATTCAATTACATAAATGCAATTGCGTTGATTTTCCTGTAAAAATGAATAGTTCGTGATTTTGGGCGTGGCCCTAATCACCAGAGGTCATACTATACTAAGAGTTTCCAGCGTCCTAGGACAAACTAAACAAGAGTTTACCATTGAAAATCCACCATGGAGTGTAGAACAACTTCAGAAACATCCTGATGTCTAAATTATGTTCAGTTTTATAAGATTTGTCGAGTAGTATTTCAATGACCAGCTTTAGACTAGTACTCATTGCTAGGGTTTCGGCTACCAGTTTACCGGTTGTCGGGTTACACATTCGCGTATGTAACCATAAAGTAATTACGAGTTGGTGTTTGAAAAGAACATTGAGAACTAATTGCTTTTTTTACTTTCCTCAGACAGCTTCTCTCTAGTTAATTCCATTTTAGGTATTCATATTTGTCTGAACGACACCCGATTGTCCGGAATGAAACAAATTTCCCCGGTAACCTTCAGTTTTGTAGTTAAGCATTTGCAGTGGATTCGAATAGTCAAATTAAAAAAATTAAATAAATTCCATTTCTATAATTTCAATAGTAACTCTTGAAAATGTAGACAGAGCGGCAAAGTCAAAATAAGGAGAGGGTTATACAGAAAACAATTCTATTTACTTTATAACTTGCAAGTAATATTTTTAGAAAAACAAAAAATAATAAAATTTCCTAATCAAAATTAAACGCATTAATATGTGTAACACGTTTATTGGATGATCTGGATTTTGCTCCTTCAAATATACGCACATCCATATATATATATATATATATATATATATATATATATATATTCGTGTGTATGTGTGTGTTTACTTAGTCAATAAAAATATACCACAAACCTAAAGAAATGAAAAAAAAACAAAAAACAATCATTTAGACAGATGAGAATTAACGAAATGGAAATTTAAATGAGTATAGAAACACAAGAAACAGAAAATCACAGAGTATACGTTTTTAAAGTCGCAGTTTACAACATGTAATGTGTCCATTACATGGGCCAACTAAAATTCAGAGAAAATCAAATACACATAAAATAATACAAACATAAAATAAAAGTAAAACATAATTTAGAATGAGTGGTGAGGAATTGAATGTGCGTATGTTTGAAGTCCTGTTGTCGGTTGGGGTAGCCAATCACCGTCCAGCTATAAAAAAAGGATCTACCTGAAAGGGACAGCTCCAGCGGTCACTGTCGGAAGGGCGGAAAAATTTAGACATAACAGAAAAAAGATTTTGACAGAAAACTTGACTTTCGCTGAAGAAAATTACTTTTCTTCTCTCAAGTCAAGCAGATGTTAGCCATCAGTCTCGGCGAAATAGTTGTGGTCTTATAGTCAAGAGAGAGTTAAATAATATAATAAATGGCATCCTAAAAGCTGGATACTTTCTTCAAGCATGGAAAATTGCAAAAGTAGTTCCAATACCCAAACTTGTTAAAGATGCGTCAAATATTGCTAACATTAGACCCATTAGTCTTTTGTGCAATATGAGTAAAATTGCTGGAAGAGTACTGCTCAAGAGATTAAGGGAACACTCGAATATTAATAATTTAATCCTAATAAGTCAATTTGGATTCCAACTTCGTCACTCTACTACTCAGCAAGTTGCCAAAATAACCGAATTCATCACGGACAATTTTAATCGAAATAAACATTCTGGGTTAGTACTCTTTGATGTGGCTAAAGCTTTCGATACTAGCTGGCATGGATGACTTGTATACAAACTAATAAATTCTAAATTTCCTGCTTACTTAATTAAAATAATTATAAACTACTTAATAACCGACTGTTTTACGTAACTCTTAATAACTATCAATCCACAAGTAAAACTGTCCTTGCAGGCGTACCGCAAGGTAGTGTCCTCGGGCCCTTCCTCTTTATATTGTTTCCCAGCGACTTTCCTAAAATTTCTAACACTGAGGTCGCTTTATATGCTGACGATGTTGCCCTCTATTGTAGTTCTTATAGACCTAGTAACATAAGTAACAGACTTCAGAGAGCCTCGACACGCGTTCTAAAATACTTTACCCGATGGAAGATTAATATTAATCCATCAAAGACCCAAGCGATATTCTTCACCCGCCGGCGACCCCAATTTCGAAGAAAACTAATAATTTCTGGAAATGATATTGCCTGGTCTAATCATATCAAATATCTTGGCTTAATATTAGACAGCAAATTAACTTACAGCAAACATATCGAGTACATCTCGGTTAAAACAAACAGAGCTATCTCGCTAGTATATCATCCCTTGCTCAATCGCAAATCTTATTTAAGTGCAAATAACAAATTTGTCATCTACAAATCACTTATAAGGCCTATTATCACATATTCTTGTCCAGTGTGGTCTTCTGTTAGTAGGGCGCATTATAACAAGCTACAGGTAATCCAAAATCGATGCTTAAGATGTATTCTTGGAGCAAATAGATACACAAGAGTAGCATATATGCATAACATTTTAGAGTTACCGCAAATCAGAGATTATGTTTTGAGTGCAACTACTAAGTTCTGTGATAAATGTATAGGGTACGAGAACTTACTTATCAGCTGTATTGGTAACTATGATTCCAGGCAACTACGCACTATCTATACTAAGTACAAACATCGTAGACTTAAGCATAATATATTATTCTGAATTATTTGACGTTAGTACTAGTATTTAGTTTTAGTTGTATTTTAAAATTATTCTATTGATAATCACTGTGTAAATATCTATGTAATGTGGCACTAGCCACCAAGTCCTCCCCTCCTGTAGTAGGTTTTTGGTTCTTTTCCTACTAACTTAAACGTCGCATATCATGTCTTATTTATATGTATATTCATTAATTTAGTTATGTGGTAAGACTCGTGTCGGTACACATATTAACAACTATGTCATGAGTGCAATGTTATTGTTTATGCAAATAAATCTTTCTTTCTTTCTAGTCAAGAGAACGTTATAAAAATTTTATTTCGCGATCTATCGTCGTCGAAAGTATTCGGTACGCTTAGCCAAGTATCGAAATTAGGAAAACCGATTAATATCGAATCCGATCTCTTCATAACAACCGATTAACGAACCGCCAACCTACGGATCCCGGATCACCACCGACCGACAACAGCGATACGTAGAATTTTGTTTCAAAATTTAATTAATCGTGTATCACATATTTCGTTGTTATATTCGTAGATAATTATTGTGTATTTTCAACGGTCGACGACGGTTACCGGAAGATAGGTGTAAAGGATTATAAAATACATTGTTTAAAATCCAATTAGATAATTTAATAATAACCACAAACAAATAAACCTAAAAATAAAAATTTAAGTAAATAAAATCCACGAGAATAGAATATCGCGGTTGGCGCCCCTGTGGGCCTAAACAGTAAACGGTAACGTTTCATTTGGCATCCCTTGTGGGGAATTAAAATATAACGCCTAAAACACAAATATACCGCTTCAAACAAAATAATGCCGACAAAAATAAATACAATTTGGACCACCGAGTTCATTTACATTAATCAAGTAACAGACAGTATTACCAACCTACTTCGGGAAATAATAAATAAAAATATCGTGCAAAACAAAAAACATTTTATATAATAATTTAATATTAATAAATAGCATAAACTCGGTATATGTAAAATCAAATATAAAATGCATTACATAACCGAGCAGAATTTTCTATATATGTTATAATCACAATCAGAAATGGTTACGTGTAAAAATTATCAGTAGGACGGAACATGTAATTATGAATATGAATTTAATTATACCGAGCCTGGAGTAGATATTGTAAAGTACAAAATATAACTGATTAAAACACATCTATTAAACTACGCGGAAGCATATTAATCAATTTAAGAATAATTTAAGTAATAATAAGCAAGTCTTTAACGATAATTCATTATTTAAAATCCATTATTTAAAATTCATAATTTAAAATTTATAATTTAAAATTTATAATTCAAAATTCATAATTTAAAATTCATAATTTAAAATTTATAATTAACTCTTATTGCATGGTGCCGTAACGGATTTTAAATTTGTGTATAATAATATTATTTTAAACTTCATTCTCGTAAACTACGATTATGACTTCGAAATATGTCGGTTTCCTTAAATTTATTACTGTTTCGTTTACTTTATGAATTACATTACTTGTGTTTATATTCAGAAAATGGGTCATTTTATTAAAAACATACATATCTCTATAATTGGAGATATGTCGAAACTGTTTGCCGGGAAAATTTTTGCCGATAATGTTTTCAAAATGAACAGCAGCGGTTGAATCGCACTAATTTAGGGAATTAGCTAACTGGCAATTATCGTTTGGACAGACAGCTAAAGGAAAGAAAAAGTTATCAATAATTAATAAAGACGGCATATGTTCATTCGCGGAACACGGGGAGAGCCTTTATGATGGTAGTAGCAGGAATTTTAAATTAACAATTAGCCGTTCAGGTAAAAAGTCGTTAACGGATGTGCATGTGATTAACGGTATTATTGACAGCAGACAGGTTGATGTTGACTGCGCGAATGCAGCTCGGTAAATAATAGATCGGCGACCGATGTTGTTAGACATGACGTTATAATTTAGCCGGAGTGTAGGCCCTGTGTGGTGTCGGAACACGTAGTAGCGCTTTGAACGCGTGGCCGTAGCCGCGGCCTAATTAACAAGCTTTTCAGAAATAATGTGGCCGCTTTTCAGTTTCAATCTAATGCTCTGAATAAAATATGTCTTCCTCCGGCCTTTTAGATCGCGACAAAACGTTTCCTTTGATAGGTAACTTGCAATTAAAAATAGCCGAACACACACAGACTCTACACTCGGTTTCGGGCCAAAACTAGGCCCCAGAATGTTCTTATAACATGTGTGCATAAACGAGCTTGTCGGCGATTACGGCTGGTCGCTAACGAGTGTAAAGACTGAGCCTATAAAATGTTTCTAAACGTAAGCGGGGGCCGCAGTGCTCGAGGTTCCGCTTAGAACGCTCCCGAATCAAATAATTATTAGAAGAAATAAGACAATTTATAGAAGCAGTCAGTTCTATTCGTAGGGCAACAAGTGTGTCGGTACGCGCATTAAATCGTGAAATTGTTATTTCCAGCGGGCCAGATTAGTGGGAAAACGGGATCCGTTAAGTTCCAGCGAAAATCGGTTTAACTTTCTTTTTGCATTTAACTTTTACAAATTGCCACGAAGCCTTTTCAGCGTAATGCCGTTCGGAAGTAGAGATTTTCCTTCGACGTCGTTACGGGTCTATCGCATGACTTTTCAAATCAGTACTACGTTGATTACTTGTAGGTTTATTTATTTTCTTAGTTTTGGTATACGTTTATAGTATGTCATTTCTTAAAATTGTTTCCATATGTTTTTATAGCGTACTTTGCATTTTCCTCTCCACCCCCCCCCCCCCCCCTCTTTTTTTTTGAACAATGTTACAGCGCAATATATTTATGATGTTACAATTTCGAGTTCCGATAATATTTAACTTTTGTATCTCAAAAATCAAAACACGGTAATTGCCGGATATTCCGAGTTTATAAATGTTATTTAGTTAAAATGTGTCTCAGATTCAGTGTAATCAAAAAATAAAAAAGCGGGCAGTGCCAAAATGTGAATAAAACAGGAAGCGGAATCGCCTTTAAGCATAGATCTTTGGCGTCCGTATGGGGTTAAACGAGGTGGCGGATAAATTAGCAAAAAAAAATTACTCTAAAATTGAGTTAAAGATTGGTACTGCCCAAAAATAAAAATTAACTAAGAGAGTGGGGTTTATGGAGAGAAAAGTTTAAAAAACCGGGTAAAAAATTACTACTACATATAAGATATATTCATAAAAATTCTTCTCGGCTTTAGCAAGTTAGATACTAATCGGGACTATAAAACGGGACATGTACGATAATCCGTTTGAAACGATTATAGGCTTAGTAGTGATCAGTGAGAAAAACTGTACGAAATCGGGTTCGCTGACCCATTTTGTCTGGGATTGCGAGAAATATAACGAGCGAAAACTGATACTAATCAAAACATGTATAGAAACCTGTAAAACGCCATCAGAAGAATATCCGCGCCGATGAAAATTCTTAAGTAGCTGAAGTGTTACATTTTAAATAAAAAATATAAAAAAAACCGGAATATTACAGCAATTTAAGTACTCGACTGAAATCCAATTTTCTCCAAATAAAAATGGAAATATTCTTTATTACAACTATCAAAATATAACGAAACAAATCTAAGAATAAAATGAAGGCTTACTCAGAAACCTTTTAACCGGTGTAGCCCATCATCAGCTAAGAACACAACTGATCATCAGAAAAAAAAATTCTAAATCACACTCAATTTAGAATTTGTTTTTGATGATCACATATAATAGTGAGTTGTGTTCTTAGCTGATGATGGGTTACACCCGTTAAAAGGTTTCTAAGTAAGCCTTCGTTTTATTCTTAGATTTGTTTGTTTTTTTGTTTTTTTTTTTTAATATTTTGATAGTTGTAATCATATTTTATTAATTAACAAACAGGATGTTGAAAGATTCTTTAATAGGAAATATTCTTATTTGGGGAACCCTCCAGTTAGATCCATTAATTATTCTGTCTACAATATTCTTAACGGAATTGTGATTTTTTTTCTGTTCTTCAAAAAAAACAAAACAAAAAGCAACCTGGCTCCTTCACGAAACATACTTTTTTCATTTTAGACGGTCTCTGTAAAAATTCAGACACTTACTTGCAAACCATTACGTTTTGCTATTTATTCAGCAGTGCTTAAACACTCATAGGGTTCATCGGTCCCTTCATTAAGTCCTTCAACTTGTCAGATGATATTGAAAGAGAATACCTTTTGAACTTGTTTGTTTACTTTGTTCATTTTTTTCAGTAATCAACCCCGCGTACAATTAAATATGCGAAAGGGAACAGAAATTAAATTTCGTACGAAGAAAACTGACTTGGTTTCAGACTTTGTACTCCATTTTATTTCTTCGGTACTTTCAAAATTCGTTTTCAGGGGCAGCTTCAGACTTGGGGTATCGGCCATCTGATTAGGCTTGTTTTGGAATATTTTCCCATAATTCCGCAGCGTTATAGCCAAGATGCAAGATGTGTCTGAACTGTGAACTCTCTCGTTTAACTGCCGGCGACGCGATGATACATAGTTATTTCAGATACAAATGCTCCTTAGCGAGAGCAGTCATTTTTATGACTCCCCGTCGATTTCGATTTTTAGCGAAGTTTTTATTATTCTTCGATAGATTCCAGATGATATTACACTCGTTTTATTATGTATAAAATTTCCGCCTTGTTCATTTTATACCAGTATAATACTTCAGAATATCGTTCAAAAAAGTGTCTAACTGCTTTTCAGATAATTTCCTACTACTAACAACCGTTTGATGAAAAATAAGCACAATAAAGAAAGATGTGAATATTTTTTTTGAAAATTCTAATTTCGTGTCCTGATGAAATTGTCTTCGTTCCTAATGAAACTTGAATTTAAAAAAAAAAAAAATCATCACGTGTGCTGCGTTATTGTCTGTAAAATTTCATTATACGAATAGTTCAAATTTTTTATTCCGCTAATATTTCTATAGTCCTACTTCATTCTGGTGGTTTATCATCTTGGATTTTTTTTTTTTAGCACGACTAGAACGATAATTGTCTTAGATTATTTTAATTTCTGTAAAAATAAATAATTCTTTATATTGCGAATGCGCGCGAATCGCAGAAAATCGAACCGGTTTTGACTGGTTGCTCCGGCGCTACCACAGCCAATCATGCTCTGCAGGGACGCCTATCCAGGAAAGGACCATCATTTATTTGTTGCTAACATCTCGGTGGCTTGGCACCTAGGTGTCGCTGTGCTCTTTTTTTGGCGAATGCATCATCAGCAAGTTCAGCGTTCATCATTTCGAGCAACATGAAAAGATCGCATATCGATTACTGTTCATTCGGTTTCCTGCCGGACAGCGTTATCCCCATTCAGCTTCCAGTCGCTGGGCCACCAGTTTCCCCATTGGCTGACGACATTAGTGCTGTAGATTCATCCTGCTCAGCTCTTTACGAAATGATATTTTTATTTTTTTCAGCATTTCCAAATTATTTTCACAAATTAGGAAATAAATATGTCTCTATTCAAATGTAATTCGTCAGTTATTTTGCTTAGTCTTTTGCATATTCAGTATACCCTTTATCAAGTTGGTTTATTGCCGCTGCAGCAATTCCTCAATCTTGGATAATGTCTCAAATAACCTAAGCGAAAGTTAATCCATAGTCAAAAAAAAAAATATATATATATATTATATATCTATACGATACTCGACGACTTTCTATTCGTCCGTTTATTGATATTTTTTTAAATACACTTAGGTTGTGCTAAAGTAGCCAATAAAAAAAATTTAGATGTTCCAGAACAAAGTGGTTAGGATTATCATTAATGCCAGACAATATGAAAGAAACGATGATACTCATCGAGATCTTCATGTGCCAGAAGTTTCGAGGAGCTGGCAAGGATGCACTATTTAAGACTGCTAAAGCATGTAAACACAGAGGCGAGGCAGCCTCTGACTCATCAGGATAAAGTCAGGCGGCTGAAAAGAACTAAAAAACCTCATGAATTAACCGAAGAATAAATATAATGCAAGAAAATGCAGGATCGTCCATTAGGAATCCTAGTATATATATATATATATATATATATAATAATACAATTAATTTAGAGTATTACTGAATGTTCGTGAACTGAGCAAACTGTAATAAAAACCACTTGAGTGGGATTTTTTTTTTTTTTTTAAATGCACTTGTATAATAATAAAAAAAAAAAAAAAAGTGAAAGAGGATGTAGTAGAAAGAAAAAAACGATTATTTTCCTCGCCGGTATGGGAACAATATATTATTGTCTGAAGAAAAAAAATTGAAAAATATTTTTAGAAAAAAAAGAATTTATGATTTTAAGCATGTAACGCTGAAATTAAAAAAAAAAAAAAAAAAAACAAAAAAAATATAGTTTAACTAGTTAAATTATCAGATTTTTATGGAACGGATTCGATCATATTATTATAAGAAAAAAACGAAATTATTCATTTCATATTATTAAGATTTGACTTGCGCATCTGCTCTGATCTACAGTTGAATAAAGCGACAAGGAACACAATTGCAAAGATGTCCATTTCTTCTCGTAAGTAGTGACGTCATAAGTAATATTTACTCAGTCACGAAAAATTGATGTTACTTTTATTTTATAAATGTATTTATCTGAAATCCGTTAAAAGTCAGAAAAACTTTTAAAACACATTTTTTACATTCATTTAAATTACAAAAATGTAAACTTACGCTACCAAAAACTTAGTTACTGAATAATATCTACGACCATCTTACGTTCGGCTCGTGCTAATAATTCATATACTTAATCAGATCATCGCTTTTGCAACGTGAGGCAAGCCAACGGGTTTATATTAGTTTACTACGAAGCCGCAATTTACTGTGGTTTCGGCCTGGTCTTGTGTGTACATTATCATCCTCTAAAAGAAACTATTCTGCAGTCGTGAATTTTCTTGTGCCACTCATGCACGAATCAAATGTTTTGGGGATCACTTTAGTATAATAATGAATGTATCATTTGTAAAAAAAAAAAAAAAAAAAAAATGAAACAAACCCGGTGTTAGCTATCCGTCAATTTTTAATTTAACATTAATTTCAAAACAGATTTACCAAGAAGACCATTACCGGGAACGGACCAGTTATTAAACGAAGTCAGATTTAAACCGTAACATTCGAAATATAAAAAACCGAATGAAAAAATTAAATAATTGTAAAAACAGTATATAGCTTAATTCAGTATTTAGGAGCTCTCTATTTCATATGGTATTCATTTGAAATAAACATTTACGTTAACTGTCAGAGCGACACTACAGTAACGCACCTGCTATAAGAATATATATCTTTTTGGTTATCGACGGTAAGTCATTGCGTCTTAGCAAGATTGTGCATGCTGCAAGAGCATTTTCTGTAAAAGCATTGGGTCTCTTATATAGGTAGATACTAATTAGTTCCAAGTATAGTTGTACAGCAATGCTTCAGCGATGTTTAAGAAACAAAGAACGCGATAAGTGAATGCTCCTTAAACGTTATTTTCAAACGTTATTTAGCATTATAGAAATGTTCTTCGATTGAGATGCTTCAGCGCTGAACAAACGATAAATAAACGCTCTTTGAACACTTGAACGTTCTTCGGCGTTTCGTTAGCGTTATACAAACGTTCCTCGATCGATGCTTCAACGATAATCACAAAAGTTATTTAGCTTTGTAGTTGTAGGGAAACCAGTATTCAGTAGAATTCAGGGGATCAGCCGGCAGAAAAGACACCAGACAGGTAATCAGATTTCAGGAGCCAGTAGGTGGCTAAAGCATGTTCCATGTTTTCGAATTTTAGCCGTAGCCTCTCAGCAGGTAGCATCGGGTGGTTCAGGGGAAAAGCGAACAGCGTCGAATTTTTTTTTAAAATTAAAAGCAACTTTATTTGTATTTTTCCATTTTATCATTATCTTATAAACATTTAACATTTATAATAATAATAATAATAATAATAAAGATTATCATCCGATATAATATCACTGTTACCCATCCTGTTCGCGATTTCTGTTCTTTTTTTTTTACATAAACGTGACTCTACTTCAAAACTATATTATGTTATTATCATTTAGTTCTTTTGCCGTTTTTTCTTGTTTTATAAAATAATTGTTCGTTATAGACGATCGTATTTTCATTTAGGGAAATCAGTTATTACCTTTTAATTTGTTATTTTTGTTGTTCCGTTTTTTAATACTTGAACTGCTCTTGAATGTCCGATTCTGGTTATTATTTGTCTTGGTTTATTTCAATTTTTACTAAATAGTCGATCTGTTACTTATATATATAATATACATATATATATATATACCATTCACCGTTAATTCTATTACTGTCAAAACTAACTCTTAAACATTTTCGCTTTGTTTTTTAGTTAGACTATACTCGTCTTCTAAATTGTTTATTTACTCACTGACTCGTTTAATTTCTTGATATTTTTGATGATTTACCTCTAATAGTTTTTTTAACTTTATGGTTAACTCGTTTTATTTCCTTTTCTTGTTCTTCATCTTATTTTTTTATTATTTTACTATAAATGCGACTGATTTTATTTTATATTTTCCAGTTTATTTCATTTTGAATTTTATCCACCACCTCTAATGCTATGCTAATTTTGTTTGATTCTTTTTTAAATGTAACCGAAATCTTTGTTTTATTGTGTGTGTTTTTATTTCCATTTATACGTTCGACCATCGGTTAAATCTTACAAAAATTTAAGGTTTTATTATCAGAAGTTCCTTTTATATCGATATAAATTGCATATATTTATTCGTAAATTATACTAAATAGACATTCTCTATAATGTAATTTTCAAGTAAACTTAAAGTAACAGTTTTTCTGGTTTTAACCCAAAACAGAAAAAAAAAAACCAAAAAAAAAAAAAACGATAAAAATTAAAAAGTAAAGATAAGTTTATTGGTTTACAAAAAATCTAAATCAATAAGTTATACTTAATAAATCTACATTAATTTTCATTTATCAACTTTATAAATACTTTTCATACTTTTTTTTTCAAATAAAATATTAAAAATAAATTTCTAAATCTGAAAAAAAAAAAAATATATATATAAATTATTCGCCGTTTGTTATTTGATAAGAACGTTAGATAAAACATAGCCATTGTTTTCAGTTTGTAATGAAAGCATCAGAGCCGGATCTAAGGAGGGGCTAAGGCTAAGGGGGCTACAATTTCGGGCCCCGCGCTCTCGAACAGAACAAAAAATTAAATTTTTCACGTGCAACATTTAAGCTTTTTCTCCAAAATACTCAGTACTGTGAAAATGCAAGATTCTAAATTTGCGTTTTTTATACTAAAAAAATTCAGTTAATTTTTATATATAAAAAAGGAATATACTAGTTCATTAATGAAAAAAAAAAAGAAAAAAAAGGCCGGAAGCCCGGAGAACTAGAACTAAAGATGATACAAATGTAAATGAAGCTCTTCCAACCGGCTACGATTTCGACTACATCTTGTTGCGAACCTTAAACAGAATAAGAAGCGGCACGACATGAACCAAATACAACCTGAAGAAATGGGAGGAATAGCGGACGACAACAAGTGTGAATGCGGGCCAATACAAGATGACAAACCCATATTTAGGTGTAATTTATTCGGCACGTTTGATGCAGATAAACTAAACTATTTTGTCATATTGAAAAAGAAACACTAGGGTTTCTGATCTATTGGTCAAAGATGGGAATATAATTTAAAACGTTCGACCGGATACGATATAATATAATTAATAAAACTGCATACTTTTTCTCTATAAAACTTTTTTTTTTTCTTTCTATAAATTAAATGCTACATAAAATGAATACTCATAGAAATTTTCTATGATAAATTTAATTTAATATGTTATAAAAAAAAAAAAATGAATGAGTCCTTTAACGTACATATTGGATAGTAAATAAACATTCGACAAATCGGTTAATAACGAGAGAGATTTAAAAAATCGGAGGAAAGAAATTTAAAGAAAAACCGAAAATACGAAAAGGTACATATCATGGATGCTGGAAAGAAAGAAAAGCCATAGTGAACGAATAAAATTGGGCGCAAATAAAGGCCAAAAGAAAGAACGGCAACTGAAATTACGTGGTCCATCGAAACGAGAAGAAGAAGAAGAAGAAGAAACATTCGGCAAATCGATTAATAACAATTCTTTATTCAAATATCGATACCAATGCAATCGTTGTGTAAATTTTTCTATGGTATAAAAAGGTTTCTTTCGATATGAAATATTCTCAATTTTAACAATATTTTGTTTTTTACTTTTATTGATAGTTAATACGTTTTATTTTGAACTGTATAAAAAAAAAAAAACAATTTAAGGCGATCATATTACACTTTACCCGTCTGAAAAATAACCAACCTTTGGGAATTTTTTACACGGCCCCTGTGTATTAGATGTGAACATAAATCTTTGAAGGCTTTTATAAAGCACTCATTGTATGAAAAAATTTTTTTTTATTCATTTAATATTATAAATTAATTAATAAATAAGTTATTAGCGAAGCTCCTCAAAAAAACTGACAAAAATGCCGTTGACGTTTTAGAAGAAAAGAATTATCTGAAACACAAAAATCAGATTGATTTAGCCTCATTTGACCGTGGCTATAGTCCCAACTAGAATTATTAATTTTTATACAAAATTAACAAAATGGCGGCTGTTGGAACAAAAATTTTCGAAAAATAAGATTTTTTTGGGATGATCTTTCGGTTATAAAAATTGCAAAAATCGATATTTTGACGTAATTCTAATTCTGGCTATACCTATACACATGCGACGAATATGTGGTTAAAATTTTGTAAGGATCGGTGTTTCGGAAAAAAATGTAACGCCGCACGAAAGAAAGCGATTTCGAGAGAAACACGTTCAAAGCTTTTCTTGTTGAAAAATCATAAAATAAATCCTGCTTACAGCTAAACTACGTAAAATGCCTTCAGCCTTTTCAAATAATTCATTCTCTTCCATTCTAGCACCTCTCCGGTCTACTCGAGCCTCTTGCGATTCAAAAAGAATGCGACTGTTTGCTGAACGTATGCGGTCGTTGTTATAGCGAGGCTCTGGACCCAATGCGAGCACTCATAACTTTCATTATTTGGTAAAATAGAGGTATAAATCCATCGCTAAAAATGCAAAGTTGAAGGGTTTATTTCATTTCCGATCATCGAACATGAGTCGATGTATTTTTCAGCGCAAGTACACGTGATACAAACTTTAAAATCAAGCGCACTCCGTATTCACTAAACTTTATATCTTCATTACAATATTTACACTTCTTATAGAAGACTGTAAAGTAGAGAAAAACACTAAAAAAAAGTTCAGTATGCAATAATTGGTAGTTTCTTCAAACTTCACATCAAATGCAGCATTTTCAGTTTTACGGAGTTTTTCGGCTGACTTGCTGGTAAATTTAGTATTTGTTTCGTCACTGGATCTGTTGCCTTGGAATTTTCGCTTTTTAGACTTTGCAGTCGGACGTTTGCAATGACGTTTGCTTTTTGTCCACTTTTTCTTTCTAAAGAATTATACGACGCACGAGCGATGGTTTCGCTGCGAAAATCCAAGCAACACTAACAGTCATGCAAAATTTTAAATTCTATCTGTCTCCTCTTACGTTCAATAGGAACCGCTGTTTGTATACACGATGCTGAGAGTCATTATAATATATAAATTTAATAAAGACAATGATTTTTTCTTTTTTTTTTTTTATAGAGTTCTCACATCTAGAACTGACTATATAGTCATTTACTAGATTTTAATGGAATAAGATCGTGAATTTCAAGATCTGCACATTAGCCGATGATCCCGAATTTATTTATCGAATAATCACGCTAGGTCAATAACGTTTCTTCTTTTCAACCTGCTGCAACTTGCTGGTCGTTGTAGTAAATTCGTTGCGAAAGCATTTTCATTTCAACTTCGACAAGTGATTTTTAGCCACCAGCTTTATTTCTTTTGTAAGATATTTCACTTGTAAATCTTGATGTAGTGTTTGATTGGACACATAGCATGGTGCTCCTGATCATTGGATCGTAGCACGTTATTTTGATTGCGTTGTATTCTGTTCACACTACTTTTGGAAGCGCATCCCCATAATTCAGCTGCGTATAGCCATATCGGTTTTAATACCATGTGGTATAGTAATATTTTATTTGAAATATGTAATTGGGAACGCGGTCCAAGCAACCAATGAAGTTGTCTTGTTTTCAAATTTAGTTCTGTTATTTTTGTCTTGATATGATGAAGTCACGTAAGTGTTTCATCTAGATGTACTCCAAGATATTTTACGGATGAATATGTTTGTATTTGTTTGTTATTTATAGATATATGATATTTGTTACGTACAATTTTTCTTTTTGTAAAAATAATGTGGCTACTTTTATATTTTCATTTATTACTATTTTCCATTTATTCAGCCAATCAATGATTTTATTTAGCATATTTTGTAAATTTTCTGTGGACTTTTCTGGGTTCTTGTGCGCTGCCATAATTGCCATGTCGTCAGCAAATGTTGCTAGTAGTGTGTCATCTGTCTCTGGTATATCATAAGTAAACAATAAATACAAGAGAGGACCAAGTACACTTCCCTCAGGTACACCTGCCTCAATTTTATGTATGGATGATTGATTCTGTCCCATTTATAAAGACAATGACTGATATAAAAAATAACGGATTTAAGTCGATTATTGCACAATGAAATGTAAATTACGAAAAATGACTAATAAAAATAAAATTAAAATATTTAAAAGTTTAAAAATTTAAAACATTTTTTTAAAAAATTTTAAGCAATGCTTACATAAAAATATAAAAATTAAAATCGCAAATGAACAAACTAAATCACACAATAAGTCGCCAGTATAAAAATTATATATGGAAACATAATTACACAAGAAAAAAAAAACCGTTATTAAAAAATATTGTTTAAAATTTAAATATTGAATAGTGGATTATCTGTATTCGGATAATTATGGGTGATGCAGTAGCTTTGTCTTCGAAACGTGTCCGGTATTTAATAATAAAAAAAATTAAATAATTGTTTTATATTGGTGTATCTAAATTTACTAACTGTACAATAAACGTAAACAAAAATTATAATAAATAGGATATATGCTGAAAGCCATTAAGGCCCTTGCTCGCTTAGATAACAGCGCACGCACACTTGCTCGCTCAGATAAGAATGTATCGCCCAGCGCATTCAAATTAATTCGAGAAAAACATACTTGGACTTCAATTGAGTGCACTTGCCTAAATGACCGCGGAATCCGATTCAGAATTACCTTTTTGAATTCGTTCTGAATTTCATGATGCATAGATGCTAATACAAAATCATCCGAAGTTTTCGTTTTTCTTCTTAACCGTTGAATAAACAAAGAAATCCTAATTTTAGGCGAAATGAAACCAAATCGTGCCGAGTAGGACTTTTTTCGTTTTTTAACGCAAACACAATTTTATCGAAAGAGGTGAAAATAACGTATCCATTTATATGAAAAACGAGCCTTTTTACCAATATGGTAAAAAAATTCACAATCGGCTAAAAAGATTTATAAAAATTGCAATGCCAAAAACGTAGAAAATATACGTCCAATCAATGATCACAATTATCGTTTATAGGATATATGATCGAGAAACAAGAATAGATATCAAAATCTTAAAATTAAATGACTGAAAATATTGATAGATTTACTTCGGGAGACAAATTTGAAACAAATAGGATAGTTTTTTTCTTTATAAATATAAAATAAATACCTCTTAATAATGAAAAAAAAAATAAGTTGAAAATAATTTATTTTAATAAATTTTAATAAATCAAAATAAATACCTTAATTTAAAGAAACGTTTTCGAGCTACATCACCAGCTAACAATATACTAAGTGAAGCAAGTCCCACATATCCTTGATAAGGTATCATAGATTGTGAAAGTTCACAATGTATTAAGCCGAACGACACTAATGAGAATAGAGCAGCCAGTTCCATTCTACTTTTGGATTATCCGCTTTTACTTTCCCGAATTTCTCTGGTACTCAATTATTTCAGCCTGGCTAAACCCGGGAGCGACTTCGATCCGGAACAAAGACAAGTATCGATAACCTATGACACCTCTGATTTGGTCGCGTTGCCTAACAATATATAAAGTATACTCAAATAAGAAGCCAAAAACTATTTGAGTGTACTGTCTATTATTAGCTGATGATAAAGCCTGAAAAAACGTTTCTCTTAATTGAGGTATTTGAATTTAATTAAAGTAAATTATTCTAATCTTATTTTTGTTTGCTTTTTTTTTCCCCTACCCTGGGTGCGCTAGCGGCCTTGACCGAATAACGTGAAAAATTAAGAGACAGAATTAAATAGTCAGGCGGTCAGGAATGGAAAAGACAAAGACAACAGCAGTAACGGAATAACTGAAGGCAAGGGGAAGGAAAGGATATAGGTAGCGTTAAAGGGAGTAGGAAGACCCAAAACTAAAAGTTGGGCGTAAAGAAAGGAGCGTTCGTTAGAAAGTGCAGAATATTCGAATAAGATATGATTTGAATCACAAATACAGGAAGGCTCAGAAGCGTGAAGAGTTTGTTAATAGGGGGTATTTATTTATTTTATATTTAAAAATTTGAACAAACAGCTCTTATATGTATCTACATTTTATTTAACCTGATTTGTTTTTTTTAATTTTTTTGTCTTATTTTTCCTTTAACCTCTTCAGCGCTATAATATCAGTGTCGACAACTGTTTTCTTTTTTGTTTTTTTTTTTCAATTTGCAATACTTTTTTTTTCTATTTTTTTAAATATTATTTGGGTTCGTCAGCAAGGACATTAGCTCAAGAATGGGAGTAAAGAAAAAATCAGATTTTTATGCGGCGCTTGACACATTCATCAAAAAGAATGTGTCAAGCGCCTGGACGACAGAAGAAGAAGGAAGGGAAAGAATAAATGCAGCGAAATAGAGTACAAGGAAAATTGCTTAATAAGAGAAAGGAGTACAAGGAGAATTGTTCAGATGAAAGTGATGAGCATTCGAACATTATGTGATCAGGATCACATATAAAGTGGCGGTTAGGAGAATGTAAAATATGGAGATGGAGCGAGAGAGAATCAGAAAAGCGCCGAAGGAAGTAAGCTGTGCCCAAAGATGCTGGAGCGACGCATAAAAGGGAAGTCAAGAAACCAGGAGCAGATAGGGAGAGAAGGCTGGATGGACAGGTAAAAAGAATTCGAGTTAGAGAATGAGCAGTTTGAACCATAATAATGCGCCGCAGAGGACAAAAAATTAATATTGGTGGATGGAAGTTGTAGTAAGGAACCTCTGCCAGAAGAAGAAGCTGGCCGTTTTCAATATTACATAATATCAACGATAAAGATTATTTTTTAAAATTATATCAAGCATTTTTAATAAAAATGACCATCCTTGTTATTTGACTAATGAATAAGAATTAAATAGAGATTAGCGGAAATGTAAAGAATAACGCAAGGAAGAAACGTGGTAGAAAATTGTACGCGAATAAGACTGCAGATGAAATTTTTAGAACCCAAAGAATACATGAACTACCCCGGTCACGTAAGAATTACGTCATAAAAAGAAACCGCTACGGAAAAGGTGTAAGAGAAACGCTTCTTAAATGTCTCATTAGGAAGTTCGAAAAGAAATCAAAAAATCATCGAGTGAGTTGTTGGAGAGTTATGAAATCGTTGAATAGAAACATTTTTAAAGCTAATGTTTCGACTAAAAAAAAGCGAGGCGCGATATGAAAAATTAGCCAATGATTGATGAGAACGAGTTACCGTCGATTCTGAAATTTAGTGAAAACACGGAAGAAAAGAAAACTCTTGGAAATTTAGCGGAGTTGATTTTTCCACCATAAAAAGGTTAATTCTTTCGTTTGTTTCATCATCCGTTTGGAGACGTTTCGCTGTAAGGTTCGTTTGGAAATATTTCAGTTGAATTTTAAATACTACAAGAAAAATCCCAAAAATAACCGAGTCAAACTGTATGTTTACTGAAATTAAGTTCAAACTGTATGTTTACTGAAATTAAGTTCAAACTGTATGTTTACTGAAATTAAATTCAAACTGTATGTTTACTGAAATTAAGTTCAAACTGTATATTTACTGAAATTAAGTTCAAACTGTATGTTTACTGAAATTAAGTTCAAACTGTATGTTTACTGAAATTAAGTTCAAACTGTATGTTTACTGAAATTAAATTCAAACTGTATGTTTACTGAAATTAAGTTCAAACTGTATATTTACTGAAATTAAGTTCAAACTGTATGTTTACTGAAATTAAGTTCAAACTGTGTACGTTAGCAAGCGGGAATCTCGCAATATTGCAAAACCTTTTGCAGCTACATTATTTACCGGACAGAAGCGAAAACGGTAATGAGTAATTTTCATAATTTAAAATCGCGTTTGCAACGAATTAGCAACTTATAGACTATTAGCGATGAAAAATAAGCGGGAAAGTCATTCAAGTTGAATCATTATCGCGGTAAAATTTCGTCTTCCGCTGATTTGCATTACTCCTTCGGACGAGCACCGTTTAAACAAAGTTCTACCCATTAATTCGGTCCATGTTGTGTAAGAACACCGGTAGGTCGTTTAGCGTGTACAGAAATGCAATTGCCTAAACTGAAATACAAAGCCCATATTTTATCCCAGTTTCCGATGGCACAGCAAAGATTACTCGTACCAGCGGCCTGTGCCCGTGAAATGTATATCTATAAAACCTATTCATGTTCGGGGTCGTTCATTTTAATCCGGCTGCGCGGATATTTTAAAACTACCAGAAGCGACCAATTTAAATACCTTTGTCGCCAGCTTAATTCAACGGCCGTTTGCCTAACCCATATCTTCCTAACGTATTATTGCAACGAAAATTTACTCTGAACAAAAATAAACAACTATATTGCAAAATGATCTCTGGCTCTTTTTGTTTAATTTTTGCGATCATTCGTGATTTATCGATTAAACTTAATGCGATAAGTTTTCAAGCCAAATGGCGATGATTTTTTTTTTCAGATTTTTCGAAAAAGAATCTCCTATCATTCTCGTTAACGGCACGAACGAGACAAGTTTTTAACGACTCTCGGAGAATCTCTACGCGATTGTTAACAACTTCACACCTTAAAAAATTAACTTCGTAATATTTACCGAGTGTTCGACGTACACCTTAACAACAATTATAAATAAATGTATCGGTGACGACTTTTGTCGTAGTTCTAATATACTTTAGTTGCGTAAAAATATTAACATATAATATATGTATAGCGAAAATAGCGTATTACGTAAAAATAAGATCTCGGTACTCTAGGATGTGTTTCTAGTTCTTACGCGCGTATATTTGTCTAACGATAATGATGGGACAATCTCGATAGATTTAAAGCTTACTGATCTCTATCGATAATTACAAACAAGCTCGGTCAAGCCCGATGTATGTTTTATGTGCAGCTATTTTACGTTATACGGAAAATATTAGCTTCTTTAAAAAAAAAAAATAAGTAAGCTTCTATCACAATAAACTTTCGATCTTCCGTCTTCAAAGTTGTTTATAACATTTAATTAGACAGACTGTGTGCGTGTAATCAAAAAAGTGAAATAAAACAAATAAAAAATAAAAACGAAAGAAATATTTAAGAAAAATATGTAATACTAATTACGAGAGCCGCTCATAAAGTGACGTTCCCTATTTTTTATTTTCGAAACTAATAAAGCTAGAAAAAAACAGACGGCATTGAATTCAGCATAGACTTTTATTTTTCTTCTTCAATTCACCTTTTAACTGTAAGCATTTGTCGAGTAGTCGGGAAATTAACTTATAAAAATATACCACCTTCCTCGTAAAAACTTGAGATGTTAACATTTTGTAATCAGGTAAGAACGACATTTTTCAATTCCTCGTCGGTCTCGATTTTTTTGTTTTTTGCATAGTATCCCTCGTGACACACTCCGGAAACTGGTCAAGAAAATCGGAAATGGTTTAGTGGTGATCGGATCGCAGAATTTCTTCGACTTTTTCGCACACCAGTTCGTCCGAGATTACGGATGGTCTTCCATTGCTCGTCCTCTACATTCGTTCTACCTCCTCGGAATAGCACCATTTACGAACATATTAAACCCTCACCGCAGGACCATAAACTTCCACCATTTGTCGATGAATTTCAATTGGTGCAATATTTTATGGTTTAAAAATAACTGAGCGCACCACCTCGTAGTTGGCGGCAACTTTCAGAATTTCACTCATGATTAATTCACGTAACTCGAAAACGGAAAAAACATCCAGTATTGCGGCTTTAGTTTAAACTTGAATATTGTAGCTACAAAATGAGATCATGACCACTCACGCAAATTTATTCTACATGGGGCCGGGGACTTTACTTTGTGAACGTGCCTCGTATATATTCTTATAAATGTGTGTGTGTGTGTGTATGTTTTTGATAGAAACTTTTTTAGAACTATAATAGTGGAGCTGTAATGGAATTATTCGCGTTTTTTGTTTTTCGGATGTACCGCAGACTTGGAAAGTCTTTTTAATGCCCGCCGTCCTCCAAACTCATTTAATGTCGGCTATAGTTTCGCAAGGTTTTTATCCGTCGTACGTATGATGGCAATTTCCGCCAAGACACTTACAAAACTAAATTATAAATACCGGTCCCAAATTGTTTACAGCTGGAATGTTCGCTCGAACAATTGTAAAATTGTAAACAGCTTCTTAACAATTCTTACATCATTTTACGTAAAATTCGCTGATAAAAATTTTTTTATAAAATCCTATCGACATTTTTGCAGAGAGATGATTTTAAAATGTGTTATTATACGTAAAATTTTCACCGAATAGTATCATCAGAAAAGTTTTACGCAAACTTCCGGCCTATATCGAGGTGGAATCATCGTCACAGGGATCATCTTGAAGTAAAGTGCCGAGTGAATAATTTTCTTCTGGGGGTAAGTATTATTTGGAACTAACAAAAACGTGTGTATATTAGGAAGCGGAAATGGTTTTAGGGGGGAGATACTACAGAGTCGTTTGTGCTCTAGTTTCAATCGGTTTATTAACGGATACGTAAAGAGACCATGGTGGCCACCACCAGGTAGAAAACCGAATTATTATTATTATCGGTGAATTACGATGGTGGTTAAGTTACGGGGTCTCCGGTTATTTCGGAGAAAATAAAGGCAAAGCAAAACTTAAGATGCTTAGCCTTTCCTCTTGATCGAGATCAAGGGGAAGCGAATAATTAATACGCCGGAGCAGTGACAATGAATGCGACAATTCCGTTGAGAACGTTTATATATTATCTCTAGTATCCTCTCTGTATCTGTTCAAGTTCATTTCGTTTTCTTTTATAACTGCAAATTCATCATATCCGCGATTCCGTGGAATCTCCGACAAATTCTCATTCGCTAAAATCACTTTTCTTTTTAATGTTTGCAGTTAGTATATTATTAAGATATTAATAAACGGTTGGACTGTCAAGTTGCAATTATTTCCGTCAACCGTCGTTACAGCCCTGGATAAACTGGGGAATTCCCTAAGCCGGTATCGGCTGTGAAACGCGTCTAAAGAACGACCAGACACACACACATTCGAGCTTATTCGACTTATAGATGGTGTTAGTTAAAAATCAGAGTAAAAATCTTACCGTCTTTACGATAATACAGTATCTCGAAATGCCTTTCGAGACCGTCGCAAAGCGCTTGCTTGACCACTTGCACCGCTGTCTGCGAGGTCATCGGACCGTGCAGGAAATGGCACACGGCTGACTGTTGCATTACTTCCGCCCTGCTGTATCCACTCAAACGACAAAAACCGTCCGAACAATAGATTATGTTGCAGGAATTCTGTTGTGCGTTCGCCACCAAAAAACTTCTATCTGTTAATAAAATGTAAATAAAAATCGAATTAATAAAGTAATTTATCGATTTGCAGCGTTTTAACATAACCCCTTTGTTAGATCGTTGTGAAAAAATTGAACCTTACTACTTTTTTTTTTGCGGTTTTGCCGTTTTTATTCCGTTTTTATTCCGTTTTTATTCCGTTTTTATTCCATTAATATAGAAAGAGGAAAGGATAGAAACAAAAAAGAAGAGTTTCTTTTTTTTTTTGGTAAATGTATTACTTTTTTTTTTAATGTTAACGTATTAGAGTTTTATCGGTCCTCAACAAATGTTGTGTAATTGTCGAAAATTAAACCACCGAAAAGCACGCGTGATAAGAATTTTGTCAGAACGCAGATTTTAAAAACTCAAAGAAGGAAGATAAAAGGGAAACGTAGTGTATTTTTGTTGTACTTGGTTAAGATAACGAATGAATAACGTGATAAGAATATTAAAGTTTTGGCAATATCTTACCGAAAGAAAAAAGAAAAAAATGTAAAAGCGCAAATTAATAGACAGTCCGTTCCAGATTTAGGTGCTGCGTTAATTTTTATTTAAATATGTCTTTTATTTTCATAGGCAGCTTGCAGAATAATCATTATTATTATATTTTTTTTTTTGTATTTAAGTGTTTAATAATTTATAATTCATTAACAAATAAGAGAAAATTAAAGAAAAATCTCCGCTTCCAACCTCATTCCTTCCTATTAGCGGAATCTTCAAATTCCTCATTGTTTCCGATTCGGAAAGCGTCCTTCACGGCAATACCTTCACTCTCCTGCTCATTCCTCTAGTTGTATTATTCTATCAATTCGCATTCCCTTATCGCTAACTTACCATCATCTCGCTCTAGTCTAATATTCTATGGATTCCCAGTCATTCTAACTTGAAGGCAATGACACGAGCTCGGTTGGCCGCACTCAGTGGTCCTTTCTCTTAGACTTTTTTTAACTTCCAACTTAGTCCTCCTTTCCACAATCAATCATTCCAGACTTTGGCGGAATAGATATCTTTCCGTATTCTCCAATCCCGTTTCACACTATCTTCTCATACATACGTCTTGGTTTCTTTCCATTCCGTTCAGTCGTCGTTCTACTATTGTCTTCTTATTCAAGACCAAGAATTAATCATTCTCTATCTTTTTCTCCTTATTATCCCTTCCCTAATACTGATTCTTCCTTTGAATGCGACGCAAACCATGTTTTCTTCATATTCGGCTCTTGTTAACGATCTGTTTTGTATTCGAAAATCTTGGCTCTTGGCATTCCGGCTCCTTACTTCTTGCCTTTCTTCTTTCCATCTCCTATCGTCTCAGAATCTAACTTTTTAGTATAATACATTCAGGCAGTGTTGGGTCGAAGCCAAAGACGAGCAAAAAAAGTATATATATATAAATAATTCTCATTATTAAATAAGAGAAAATTAAACAAAAATTTCGTTTAAAAGAATTTCATTTATCGCGAACTTAATTATCAGATACGAGTTTAGTTAAAATGTGTAAAATAACTGAAATAACGTAATGCTTTCGGATTTGTCCGGAAAATATATGTATGTAGTACACGAACGGTCTTTTGTTCGGCGATAGAGAAAGTCATTTATTCGTAAGCTGCCGGATAATTAAGTTTAATAGTTTGTTTTTCCTTCGGTTGTCAGTTGGAAAACGAGAGTTCGATAATATTTTTCCTTTTTTGCTTTTTTTCAGCCAATAGAGCAACATATTGAGAAATAAAGGAATGGGGAGAACGGGATATACGAAGCGTTATAAGCAGACTCGGGGCGATCTAGAAACTAATGGTAAAGAATTTTGGCGCATTTACTACGTCTCCTTCGTTGCTGCACTCTGAGTCCTTCAGACTTCCTTCTTTCTGTGTTCTATCTTCTCGGCCGAATCGCTCTTCTTAATTCTTCGTGCTATTTATTTTATATCCTCTACAAGTGGAGTTCGCAAATTCCTGATCGTTTCCGATTCTAAAGGCGTTCTTCAAACCATCTCCTCTCCTCCTTCTCATTTCTTTGACGGTATTATTCTCTCAATACGATCACTCGTTTTGTTCTCGTCCCGTTCCATTCCCATAGACTTTCTAAATTTGTACTAGACGATTGCGTAACGATCGCGAATTTTGCAGATTGATTTCAAGCAATCATGTAGCGCGTCCAGTTATTTTCCATGTTCGACAAAGAGAGCATGTGTTGTAGGCGTTTTCGAATTATGCCATTACTGTAGAAGCAAGTGAATAAAGTTGAGTGCCCGACAGCCGTAGTCGAACTGTATTCCATTTCCCGTTCACAATAAAGCAGAGACGGTCTACTATCGATTTAGTTCAGTTGCGTCGTCACTTACACACTCGTTTTCTCTGGCTACCATAACAAATAATAATTACATTTGCGGATTATTTACCGCTATTATTTTTATCAGCGTCAATTGCGCGGTGGTAACCATCGGGAGAAGAGGGGGAAGTGGAAAACAAAGTGATTCTCCGTAACCGTTAGCACTTGAATTACTTATCGAAAAGTTCAATCAACTCAACTTTCCTCAACACTCTGAATCCGTTCGAAGCTTATCTTTAAAGGAAAATTCAAAACTGACCCATTTAAACTTGCACTTTAATTTTCTTTCGCGATACATCACGCGATTTCCGTTCGAAGAGGCCAATATAAGGGTTGTTAGCTTTTATACCTGCTCACAAAAAGCGTGAAACAAATTTGAGGGGGAAAAATCTTCTTCTCAATTGCATTCCCGAAATGTATCGTTCTACGTTTCGTCAGAAATTCTATAGAACATCCGAAAACAAACCTTTTAATTTAACAAAATATAATAAAAATCGTCCGTCGCTACTTTATTTATTATTTATCGCGCGCAAAGGGTTTTCCCATCTTAAAAATAGCAGGATGAAAAAAATTGATAATCGTCCTTCTCGTAGATAACAGGGGACACTAAGTGACGATACTATTTTCGATAATATTGAAACAATGAACGGCACGAAGAAAAAGCCAATAAATAATAGAATTGGTTTTCAAAAATATACATATATAATGATATGAATCTTACATTCCACAATTTATACCTCCGATCGATCTTTTTCCAAATATACGATTACCTCTGGCTCTATGCGCGCTCTTAAAGCTATTTTCTTTCATTTCCCCTCTTACTCCGATTTTTTTATCCTCTCTGTATTCGCTCTCTTAATTAAACTCTTTTCTCACTTTATTCTAGCCACATCGTTTGCTCTGCATGAAAAAACAGAAAAAAAGACACAATTACACAATTTGGATTTACCGGCGATGATGGCATGAGAGATGATACTGATTCGAGGTAATATGAATACAAAGAAATTTATGCTTCGGGATTATTAATAACTAGCTGTCCGCCCTGGCTTCGTATGGGTGGTATACCTAATGAAAAAGATGAGACAAAATATTCCGTTTGCTATTGCGAAAGAAACGGTAATTAAATATGAATGAATTTCAATATAATGTCGATATATTGAAGATCTTCCCGACTGTCTTCTGTCTCACTCACCTTTCATATTATGAGATTTTAAAAACTTTTCCGTACGATTTTTTTTTGAAAATGTTCTTTTATACAAACCTTGTCCTGACAATAACAAACACAATAAAAAAAAAAAAAAAAACTATCCACTTTGGTGCAATTGTTCTGAAGTTATGCCCGTACATACATTTCGGCTATTTATTTTTATTTATATAGATTATTCGACAGAATAAGTCACGAGATGCTGATAAGAGTATTACGTCAATATAATTTCGATGAAAAGGCCATTGCGGCCGAAAATGAACATTCTAATAAAATATGCCACATACATATTGTCACAATGAACGAAACGAAACGGAGTGGGCAATGAATACATACGTACTAAATTTTTTGTAAAACGCTTACAGAAAGTTCATCTCATTTTGCGAAGGATGGTTTATTCAGCTGAAATCACAGAAGATTATGAAAGTCTAGAGTGTTTTCCCCGGTAAGGTTCAAAGGATCGAGTTTATACAAAACTCTAACCATTATAATCCGGTTTTTGCGACTTTTGTCGCATACTAAAAGTTGTATAAAGAAAGGAGTTTAAAACAAAGTAAAATGTGCGTAGAAGGAGAATTGTGTTTTTTTTGGGCACATATTTATTTTTCAGATTTAATGAAATTTGCAAATTCATTTGCGTGAAATTATTTCATAAGAGTACTTTTAAATCCGAATAAAACTATTCAACTAAAACAAACGGTATAGAAAAATTCATCTTAGATCGAATTATTAAAAAAACAACAAAAAAAAAAAAAAAAAAAAACATCAATTGTTTTAATTAATTATTAAAAAAAAGTAATTTATTATAATTTTTTTTAAAAAGAAATTAATGTTTGTAATCTTCGTAATTTTAAAATTTTTACATTTAGTTCAAATGATATCAGCTGTGATATGCATGTTACAGGTCATCTCCGTGTAATTGCATTGTACAGGAACAATATGATTTCGTTTAAACATGAGCTGAATGTAAAGCCAAGCAAACTGAAATACTACGGAGCGAGGCATAAAATAATTTTAACGTACTTTAAGGAGTGTCGAGTTTACAATTAATGCTGCCTCTGAGTTGTTACCACAAACTTTTACCTAAATTCGAAAATAATAAATTATTTATTGATACGGATTCGGTATTTACGGCGCTATCTAGCGATGATGTCGAGCTAGAAATTATTCTCCGATTAAAGTCATTAATTTTCGATCTCTCGGCATCAATCCTATTATTTATCGTCGTCCGAGAATACGGCCGGGATATGTACACGACCGAATAGGTAATTTCCGATTCTCGTCGAATTTCGGGTAGTGTTAGGGGTTGTGTAAGTGTCCTGGTATGTGTGGTCCGCGACAACTGTCGGCCGCGCGAGCCGTGTGAGATGAGTGTTACAACGGCTATGCCATCTTAAGTGATAAGGATTTCGGCAATGTACCGTTAGTTTTGTTTAATTATTATCGAGCGAATTTGTACCGTTAGTTACCGTTTGATTGAGCACGAAACGAGTCGTCATAACAATAGTCAAAAAGTTCGTTAATCTAGTCGTTCGTCATATATGTTAAATCTAGTTGTGCGGTCGAGTTACCGTTTCGATAAATATTAAAATCTAGTCGAAGTCAGCGCCGCGAATGCAACGTTTAGTTTTCTAGTCCTCACCGAATGAGTTTTTTCTTTTTGTTACGCGGTGGTATTATTATTTTTTTTGTTGTTATGTTATATTTGTAACTATATACACGTATGTTCAAAAAAAAGAACGGCCTTATTATTATTTTTTTTTATCTTTGTCGGCAAATTTCTTTCGCAAAAGCCTGACGCTCTGCTTGGCAGAGTTAATTCGGTCGTGGTAGTCCGTAATTTACCACTGGCGCCCGCAAATAAAGAACAGTAAAAAAGTCAAATCGTAACATTAGGTTTCAGTAAACGGGACGGGAAAATCCTCGAATCATAACAACCTTGGCTTTCCGTAGAAGAGACCCCGAAAATCCACGAGTCGTAACATTGGCTTCCCGTAACAGGGATCAGACGAAAATCCACGAACTGTAACATTATCTAGGCACTACTAAATTAGATTCCGCTACATACGCTTTCAACATCCGTTCGAATATCAGTTTTTGTTCCTCGTAAAAATTTTATTTTTCATTATTTATCGAGTACGTCAGTAATAATTTAGATAAAACTCATCAGTTCATTTTGCTCTCTTTTAGGCCACATTAATATATTCAATATCGTTACTTTCTAGTTCGTTTCTAGTTCAATGGCTAGTCGCAGATTTATACATTTTTAAAATAGCAATCAAATTTTAAAACTATAACCAATTTCAAATTTTTAAACAACCAGGTTTAGCTTTTGGTTCCATTGCATTCTTTAATTACGTTAATGGAAAAAAGGAACGAACTAATAATACAGTAAAAATTCGTGTGAATTATCCTGATCATTTTTCGACATATACATAGTTGTTGGTATTTTCAGTAGTGAAGTCAAACTAGAACAAAATGCCGCTGCCTAATTAACCTACATATATGGTAGTCGATTGATTTCGCTGACTTTCTTTTTATGATACATTAAGTTAGAATATCTTTAAGCACTAAATTTCGTAATAAAAAATAATTCTGAGGACAGCGCTGTTTATTCTAACGACATTCCACTTTTCCATACAGAGATGGCTTTCATAGTCAACAAAATTCACATCTGTTTTGTACTTATTTTTAATTAAACGATATTTAATGATAAACATGAATACTAAGTTTGCGCTACGAGTTATATTTACAAAGTAATCATCGTTAAACTATTATTTCTCTACATACATACGATCAATTTTTTTAAACTTCGCCATTTATTTAAAAATTAATTAGTGTCATTACGTAACTTGCGCGTCACCCCAACCCATAGTTATATTTCTGATCATTATGCTGATTGCAATGTTTTTTAATAAAATACGGAAAACGGAAAAATAATTGTAGCTATGCAAATTCCCAGAATTGTATAACAATATTGACCGTAGATGAAATTTTTCGGTAAAGGATTTAACATTAACACTAGTGTTCACTTTTTTCCGGATTTTTAGTTCGTTCGTTTACTCTGTTATGTAAATTAACACAAACTATGAATAACAGCAAAAATTTTGGATAAACGTAAGAACCATTTTGCAGCAAATATAAAAAAAAAAAGTTCAATAAAACATCAGAATTTCTAAAAATTTCAATTGGTTAATTTTTTTGCACGAACTAATTTAAATAAAAACGAACGAACTTAAATTGCATCTGTAATATGTTATCCGTGTCGCGAAAAAAAAAGAAAAAACAAACAAACGAAGTAGCAGAAAGAGATTTTTTTGAAACATTAGCGGATAAAATAATTTAAATTGGAATTGGAATAATTTTAAGAGTACAACATATCGACTAAAAGCAGTAAACTATCATACCCTTCGCTAATTTCAATTCAGCGAGTAAATTTTAATAAGAATTATAAATGTGCAGAACTGTAATAACGAATAACCATACACGCCTTTTTAATGGTCACACCATACGATGAGAAATACCAATTTTGGCAGACTTTCGCAAATAAAAATTCGCCACTCCATCGACCGCGTTGAAATTCCAAAAATTATCGTTTGTTGTAAATAAATTTCGACATGTATAAGCTATACAAGAAATCGTGTTTTTTCAATAAAAAACGAGGAAATAAAAACTAGTTAAAGAGAAAGGAAATGTAAAATTATATCTCAAATGCAGAGGAACACTATGGCGAATATAAACACCAATTCAAAATATTAGGTTCGCTTAGTGTGTCGAACAATTCGATTTCAACTACAAATTCAACAATATAACAAATGTAATAAACGAAATTAAAATGCACGAGTAAAAGAACAAATGGCGGCTAGTATACACACACGTATATATTAAATATACATATATGCAGTGAGTTCCAAAAATATTCGGAAATCATTAAGAAAAATTATTTTTCATTTATAAATGAATATTCTTCTAAACAAGAGAGTTGTTGTACTGCGCATACTTACAATAAATATATATTATTAGAATCTAGAAATAAAGAGAAGAAAAAATTTCTGAATCAGTTGGAATTTTCTTTCGATCTTGGATATTATATAGGGAATAATAATATTGGCGCACTTACTAAATTCAATCTTCTTACAAATCAGAGCTCTTCTTCAGTTTCGTATCGAATCTGGATAGGCCCGTGCCCAGAATTTTGAAAAGGGGGGGCTTTAAAAATTTTCTTCACCAGATATTTATTTTATAAATAACAATACATTTTTCACTAATATTCATACTATTAATAATTTCCATAATTTTGATTTATGTATAAATAATAATAAAAATTTCGTTGCAAGCATGTGTTAGAATGACACAAATGCATCAACGTAATAAAAAAAAAAGAGTACAGCGACACGGCTACAGTAAACAGAAAAGGGGTAACGATGAGACAATACGTGTGAGGGGTATAGCTGCGTGCGCAACACACGTGCTAAACACGCTTAATCAACGTTTTTCCCATTCTGAGAAGACACAAGATGACATTTTTGAGCGCGTTAACTTTTTAATTAACGGCGCGGGTAATGCAATAGTGGCGACTGGTTTGAAAATGGGTAGAAAATCGACTTCGGTTGAAATGCGTCAGTTAGTTATTTTTAATCATTCGAAAGAGGTCTGAACGAACTTGAAATTTCGAAATTATTGAAAATATCAAAAAGTACCACCGTGTACGATATTATTTACCGGTTCAAAAAACAAGATAGAATTGAATCTATTCCGCAGACAGGAAGACCACCGAAACTGTGTCTTTTCAAGATCAGCGGTTCATCGCACGAACAATAGGAAAAGCTCCAAAAATAAGTGCACCAAAAAGAGCTATTCAGATAAATACAAGGATTGAGAAAAAAGTTTCACCACAAATCGTTCGTAGAGTAATAAAAAAGAATAATGGATATAATTCAAGGACTACATATAAGAAAAAGAACTTGTATTTCTAAAGTAAATAAGAAAAAGCGATTGGAATTCGCAAAAAAAAAAATACGCTGCCGTTAATAAATCATTTTGGAATGATGTTATTTTTACGGACAAGTCCAATGACAAGCAAAGACTTTGGTGCAGACCTAATACAAAATTTTTGGAGAAAAATTAAATCCAACTGTAAAACATGGCGTAGTCTCATGGTTTTTCGGGGGTGTTTTGAGGCAAGTGGAGTAGGCGCGTTGGTTTTTATTGAAGGCAATATCCGATATGTATATTGATATTTTAAAAAACAATCTTGCTCAAAATGCGACTACTAAATTAGGTATATCGAGAAGTCATTTAAATTTTACTAGGATAATGATCCGAAACTGAAAGCTCGAAAGACACGAGAATATGGTTATTCTATAACTGTGTCCGAAAGTGTTGGAAATGTCTCCGCAATCACCTGATTACAACCCGATTGAGAATTTGTGGTATTACTTAGATAGACAAGTGTGCACGAAGCTCCTATTTCGAATAAAAATCAATTAAAAGAACGTCTTAAGGAAGCATGGGAACAAATTCCGTCATATTACCTGAATACAAGGCCGTGTTCACGGGGGGGGATACCCCCCCCCCTATGAGAACTGAAATAGTTATTATAAATACACAAAAATCTGAACAAAATCACAAATTTAAAAACAAAATATTGATGATTTTTTAGGGTGTTCTTATCTACTTTTAAAAGAAAAAAGAAAAAATATGCTGCATATTTTTAGCAACTTCATTAATATTTTATGTAAACATTTTTTTATTACGAGTATAATTAATAACATATGTAATTTTTATTAATGTTCATATTCGGGGTAATTTATTTATGTGAATTATTAATACATATAAATCAAAATGATGGGAATTATTAATAGTACGAATATTAGTGAAAAATGTATTGTTATTTATAAAATAAATATGCAAAGAAAAAATTCCTCCACTCGCACCTATAAAATTCTGGGCACGGGCCTGCCCGAATAAGTTATTTTCGTCGATGCCTGATCGTTTGGAAGCCGTTATCAGAGCTCTAAAGGGGTAATTAACGTGTTTCGGTTTGACTTTAACTTTATTCTATTGTGATGTAAATTTGAGCGAATTTCAAATTTCCGAATATTTTCGTTGCCCGTTTTTTTCGAACACTGGTATTTTATTTTTAACAAAGGCTGTGTTAATTTATTTAATTTCATTATTATTTACGCGTTATGTTAGATATAGTAGACGAGTCTATAGCATTTTTTTTTTTATTATTTTTATTAATAAATCATTATTTGTTCATTTATAAATGAAAAATCATTTTTCTTAATGATTTCCGAATATTTTGCGGAACTCACTATTGACGAAGGGCAGTGAGTGACGACCAGTATATCATAAACAATTTAAAATTAACTTGAATACAAAAATTATTTTTGCATGTAAAATACACTTATACCAAAACAACCTATATCCCACGTGAAATACTAAGATCGAACCCATCCATTATCAGAGTATGTGTGCGCTTAACCACACCAATATCTCTAATCAAATTTTCGAAATATTCACTTAGCCGTCCTAAAATTTTAATAAGGACTTTTTAAATTTTCAAATCCGATTTTATAGTTTTATTTAATTTTCTGTAAAACGTAAATTAAAATTATCGTATATCGATTGAACTGGAAACGAACTAAAACGTAAAGATGTTGTATGTATTAATATGAAATAAGAAAGAACTGAAGGTGTCAGCATTTAAACCTTTACAGAAACCTTTAATATTCGTCCAAAGAAATCGAAAACAAAAAAAAAAAAAAAAAGGATCAATATACTAAAGTGATCTCTCCCCTAATTGCAGTCACATACTCGAATGTTCGCTAACGTAAAGTGCAAAATGAAAACTGAAATACCGTTGTAGGAAGCTAACGATGATAAAACGGATATGTAGGTACCATTATTCGTTAGTTCGTTCTTTTCAGCATAAGCAGAGACTCTTTATATTTCAGTATGTATCACACACTACGTCTAGTCGATAATATTTTGCACAAAATGAAACGGAACAAATCCGGTTTTTTTTTTCACCTTTTAGTTATGCTATCGTAGTCTGAAGAGTCTGTTTCAAAGCGGTCGTACCGATATCGCACAGGTACAGTCGGTCCATGTGACAAGTACTTCCGATGAACTAGAAGATTAAGATCGGTGAACGAAATGTAATTCGAAGTACGGCAGGCAACAGAAAATAGAAGAGCAGAGCTTGTTTAACGAAGCCAGCTCGTCAGATAAAACTCGTCTATCTCTTCATTTTCGAACAAATTGAAAACGGCATAAAAACAACATGAAAATTCGATTAGGAAAGTGCAAATGCAGACTTTCGCGGAAAAAATCGAAATAAAAACTACTCAGACATTATAGAATTTCGCGCGTAAAGATCACCCATCACATTTTAGGTCTCGTTCCAAATGGATGGCGCCCGACTCCGGTAAATGTTGATATATGCAACTTTAACTACTGAAAAGTATTCGGCAGTCTTTGTCGGTATAGGTCGTAATAGGAACCGATGTGTCGTCGGTGTGTCAATGTACACTAGCAGATATTTGTGGAAGAACATAAGACAAATGTGGGACTATAGAAAATGAGAGCGACGACGATAACGCAACCGTCATTTATCCGACGCAGTATCTGTTTGTTTGCGAGTAGCGGATAATAAACTTCCTTCGTTAATTGGATTATGTTGTCTATTTCTGAAACACGTTCAGTTACTTCATTCTATCGGTAATTTAATCGATTTTCTTCGAAAAAATCAAATGAAAAAAAAAAGTAAATAGTAGAAAAAGAACAGATCACACCGGTACGTTTCCTTAAGATGAAATCAAAATCGGTCCTTGTAAAACTTCTGTAGGAAGCGCTTGATTTAAGAGTAGAAAGACGACTTAGGGGATGGATATTTAAACGGAGAGAGTGATAGATAGATAGATAGATAGATAGATAGATAGATAGATAGATAGAGAGAGAGAGAGAGAAAGTAGTTGATTGCCAGCAGCTGGAAACGATAATGTAAAATTTTAAAGTTCAACTGCCGTTTCTTGCAAGCTTTGATAAAATGTCGGCAAAGATGCATGCAAGACCAGCAGCGTATAAATATACGAATACGTTTCCTTTTTTGTGCGTTTTATTTTCCTTTTAATTAAAACATGACTATGTGTATACCGACGGAAGACGGTTCTGTCCCAGAAAGTTTCCAGCTAACCTTGTGTCATGGTATTTTCCCGTTTCGTGTCAAGAAGGCGAACTTAAAGTTGATCTAAACTAGGTACTATGTTTAGATTAAGGTGTTGGTTTATGCTTTTGAGTGATAAAATAAAAATTATTCGAAGCGCAGAACCCACGAAATGATTGAAGGGATATTGAGGCGCAACCTCGGCATGTGACCGGCGCGAGAATTCCTACAGAGGAATCTCATGGCGGACCAGGCCCGAATCTTACTATTTTCTGGTACAATACAGAAGAAAAAAAAAAAAAAAAAAAAAAAAAAGAAGAAACAAAAAAGAAAATCTTGACAATCAAAAAAATAAAAAAGTCGAATATAATGCAATTTTACTGTTCCCTAAACCGGATGGAGTGTGTTATTATCGAATATGTGTCTCCTGATAGGGAAATACGAGAAAAAAAAACGGTTTATTTGGACGGCATGATGCGATTCTAAGCTTTTAGACTGAGAACTTAAGGACCCCTGCTCTACGGTCAACTACCCAGCTCAATAGATCAACTTAAAAAAGGTTACGCGACGTGCAGCTGCGTTAAACTTACACGGCACTCGCTACTAGTTTTTAGTGAGATTTGCAAAATCTTCCCTTGGATCGATGCTTTTTTTCATTTGAGGACATTTGCCACTGGTGATCAGGAGGTCCGGAAGGATACATATATCCGCCGATCGATATTCCACAGCGGAGGTGATGATATAACTCGCGACTACACTTCCAGAAGACGTATCCTCAACTTCGTCACTTACAGTGGTGACAAGATCCAGGTTTACACGGTTCTACTCCTCGAACAGAGCACCAAATTGTACGCAATTTTTCCTATCTTATCCGATTTTTTTTTTTTTTCTAACGGCAAATTTGGTTATAAAAAAAATGAGTATTTATTTTTTTTTATAATTTGGTCTATATCTTGTTTGTAACAATTAAATTGTTTGTGAAATAATATTCATTATATTTGTTATTTATTAGATATTTTTGTATTATAATATTCGATTTGGTTTAATCGATTTAAAAAAAAAGATAACGAATAAGCTTTCTGATTTTAAAATGTATAACAACGCATGGTTCGAACCTTTACGCATAATTTGCATCATTAATTGATAAATGTACGTTAATATTGCGTAAATACTTTTATAGCGCGCATTTGTGCATTGACTTTGAAAATATAGTACATCCACATGTATATGTGTGTGTGTGTGTGACATGATTTTTGGACTTCGCCACGGAATGCCTCCCGTACCTCCAAAACCCAGTCTACTAGTCTTATAGAAGAGTTGGTTTCAGTTAATTATTTTATTCTTTGAAAATAATCATGTGATGTATTTTTAATATTAATTGACAAAAATTTCAGAATCAATTTTAATTTTCACTTTTAGCGTAGTAATATCTATTACAACTTCCATAATATCTGTTCCTCTTCTGTGTCGTTTACTTTCGTGACGTATTTGTAGCGATTGTTCGAGATTATTTTTTTCCTATCTTTTGCATATTGGGTACACTATATCTGTCCAGCGATTTGGTGGGCGACTTTTCGTTCTCTTGCCCACAACACCTTTGCCTGTACATTATCTTGATTTCTAGTTCCTACTCGTATCGTATAACTGGAATATTTCATCGCATGGAAAACAGCAACAGCAAACAATCGTTGCGTGAGATACAACCCTTACACTATGAACGGATTTCCTCGCCGTCCATGTTATTCAGCTAAACGTTGTAAAAACGCAACAGAATTTTTTATTAGCCTAAGAATAATATAGTTGTTTTTTTTTGGGGGGGGGGGGCTTTTACCTAGAAAAAATTAGGAAAAAAAAGAGTCGGTTACATTTTAATTTGATCAGACATTGTTAATAAGAAGAAACAAATGGCGGAAATAAGTTATGTGGGGAAGGGAAGGACAGAACACAAGAATCGATATAAGAGGAATAGGAAGCCGAAATATTAGCAAACTGGAGTATAGAGCAGAGCATTCAAGATAATGAGATAAACACTTATTAAATACGTGATAAACGTTTCAGGTAACTGCATCATTTGAATGGAGAGAACAATGAGGGCAAGATGCAGAGGAAAGCGAAAACGAGAAAAAGGCTAACGGCCAAAACGTAGACGAATAACAGGGAAACTAAAGGGCGAAATGAAGAAAACAAAACAGATCATGGCCGTATCTGAGGGGCGGTTTTTCGGGTTCAACCCTCTCCCCCGAAATGTCTGCGAAATCATAACTGCTTGAATTAAATGGACCGAAATTCAGAATAAATTTATTTATTTTCACTAATATTTGATAAAAGAAAATTAAAATTTTTATAAATTCTATGAAAACGACTATTTTTTATTTATTTTTATTGTAGAATTCAAATATTGCATATACAATAATTGACTACAAGGCTTTAGTGTACCATTTATAAATAAATATATTACATGATAACACACACACATACACACACGAATATATATGTATATTTATAAAAATATTCCCCCCAACCCCCTGAATATTTAGTCTAGATACGGTTCTGCCACAGATCATCACGAAGACTAGATTGAGCAATCAGATGAAATAAATCATTTTTGAAAAAAAAAAAAGGAAGCGTATATATTCCTTCAAAACCTGAGATGCAAATTTTTACACGGTGCAAATGATCTTTTTTTTTTTTTTCATTTCGTTATCCGAGTCGGATGTCGCGTGACCTTATTTGACGCAAGATACAACACGTCGTCATTTATACCGGTCGTGTGCTAAATCTATGATATGTTGTAAATTTGATCTGCATATTTTCTTGATCTGGTCGATGTAGCGGTTCTTTGGTCTGTCATTCTTCCTTTTCCCCTCGACCTTTCCCATCAAAATCGTTTTCTCCAGCCCATTTGCTCTTACTATATAACCGAAAAAGCCTAGCATGCGTTTTCTGACGGATGTTAATAGCCGTCGGTTGGTTTCGATCTCGAGCTCTTTTAACACGTATTCGTTTGTCCTATGGGCCGTCCATGGGATTCTTAAGATTTTTCGATATCCTTTCATTTCGAAAGCTGCGATCTTCCTTCCCATGGTTTCTCATTGATCGTCTATGTTTTCGATCCTCTAGTCATTAATAATTGCATTTTTATTTTCAAAATTATTATAGCTTAGGTCGCTTCAGATTTTCAAATTTAGACATGAAATATATTACGTTAATTTCTTAGCTGCAAGCGGGGTATTTCGGAAAATGTTCCTGTCATATATTATGTTTATTTAGTTTGTCCTATTTGCGTTTATCATTTTATTCATAATTTCGCCTTATTAACTAGTTTACAAATAGGGCACGTGTATGTACAGTACGTTTACAGTATGAATTATACTATTTTAAGTAATTCTATATATTACTTCGTTTCATTTACAGGACGACATTTATAAACTAATAAATAATTTCTAAAACTCGTATCGTTTTGAAATAAACAGTAATAAAATGGAGCACGCGCGGGCTTCACGGTGTAAGCGACTTATTTGCACAGAAAGAATAAATTAATTCGATCAATAAAACACGCAAAAAATATTACGGCTGTAGTTATTTATTATGTATTTAAGCGAACGGACATGGAGGATACAATTTTAAAACTGCAGTAGATCTTCAAAATACCAGGTGATAATAAAAAAAAAAAAGGCAAATTCTTAAACATTCACTCAAAAGTTTAACCGTGTGCTAATTAACAGAGATAAATTATACGAGGAACTGCGTAAGATGTACGTCTGCAACATTATTTCTAAGTACTGCACAGATAGTTCTGATGTAGACGAATAAAAATTAATAAAAGAAGCTTTTAATTTTTGGAAATTACATTACCGAAGAAACTAGCTTATTAAATATATCTGAAATATCCTAATTTTATTAAATATATCTAAAATATCCTAATTTTATTAAATATCAAAAATATCCTAATTTTATTAAATATTTAAAAGATCCTAATTTTATTAAATATCTAAAAGATCCTAATTAAACTGAAAAAATTATGTAATCCGTGCCTCAAAAAACAAAAAAAAAAAAAACACAAAAAATAAAGAGAAAAACTTTTTTGAAGCGATGAAAAGGTATCTAAATTTCGATGGATATCGCCAACAGCGTGCCGACTACAAATGCAACAATCTGAAATTACAAGAAGCATGTGCTGATTTTAGTAGAATGCAAAAGGTCGAATAGCGCAACGAATACGGTATGTCTCGAGGCAATAAATTGTAGACGGGGAAGTAGAAGCGATAAAAAAAAAAATGAACAGAATAGTATTATGTGCAGCGAAGGATGAAACAGCAATACCCACTGGGGGGGGGGGGTATATTTGAGTACCAATTTAACAAAGCGTAGCAAGGGTTTCGGTGTAAAAGGAAACAAACATAAACTGGAAATATCGCGAAATTTTTAATTTATACGAAAAGTAAAAACAGTAGTACGTTTTTGAGTTTTTGTCATGAATGTGAAATAAATGGAAATAACATGTCAGTATGTATGAAACATTCAATATGTCTGCTCGATTTCCCGCCAAGACAAAACAAATATGTGTCACATAAGTCTGCGTGTTGGCAAAAAAATAATTGAACGGCAGCGCTCATTTTAATAATGTCGATGATACGGCAGGAAATTGGGAAAGCCGGTGTTTTATGACCAGTTCGAGATAAGCACCCCGTTCTACTTTCGACTGGAAAGAAATTTATTATTCAGGCTCCGCAAAAAACACTAAATTCCCATTTCGAAATTAAACGAAACATTCAAAAAAACTATTATTTGCAAGTTTTAAAGAGGCAATTCCAAAAATTTTCGAATCAGCCCAATATAGAAAATCGAAATGTGAAAATTACCACACCTATATATGTATATATGTATATAGAAAATATTCGTTTAACGAGTAAGAAAAAATCTATAAACTACTTCGATGGTATAAATCGAAATAAAGCTTTGATTCCAAAAATGATAATAATAATTAGTTACACCGAGACTTGGAACGAATTTAGAACCGAGATCAGTGTTTTTTTGTTTTTTTTAAATGGCATAAAGCAATCAGTTCTCTTGTCTTTTTCTTTTTTTTTTTTTTTTTTTTTTTTTTCGGCTCGGCTTATTTTGGCTATTTTCCCTCTAATAATTAAGTTCTATTTTCGCGGTCTTAATGAATTTATATAAGCATTTATATCCAAACGAAGTCGGCTGATCGACAATTTCCATCATTGTCGTCGTCAGGGGTAAGGTAAATCGCTTCAGTAAAGTAGGCTTAATGAAATTCCTCCTTTCCTCCACTTATGTTCTATACACTGCCTCGCTGAATGTTCCAGATTCCAAATTTGCCCACAGTTGTTGCAAACCTCGTTATCTAATATAACTAATTGAAATAGTTTATCGCCGTAGTCCGATAATTAATCTACTTACGTAAGTTACATGTAATCTCTTTCTACAGCTCGCCGACAAACCGCGATCGTCATTGAATAGTGCTGTGTTTACCCCGTACAATATATCATCTTTTCCCTCTCTATTGACATGTTTCTTTAATTAAGTGGAAACACCGAATTTCTGTGAAATACTTTTATCCAATGAGAATAATGGTCTCTTTGTAAACGGTATCATCCAGGTGGTAGGCGTCAAATTCTTACCGTCAGTCTGCTGTTTATTTTTTAAATAAGCGCATTGCGCAATTCTGTAAACTTCGTGTAGGTTTGTCTGAATCAAAACATGTACAGAAATTTGAATGATTTAAACACCTACAACGATTGCGTTCCGTTTGTTATGCAAAAGAATTTCGATTTCGCATTTTTCAATACGGAGATAAAAGATAAAACCACCCTTTGAATTTTGATTTATTTATTTATATAATCTTCAACGGATAGAAAAAAAAAAAAAAAAAAATGATTTCTGAATAATAATATCTGAAATATACAGCGAGCTCTTAACTAGTTACAAAATATGAGGGGCCTGGTTCCAGCGGCCAGAGTGTTATGTTAAAAATAATTATCGGCTTATTATTCACTACTATATAGTTTTTTTTCTTTTTGGGGGGGTACATTATCGGCCTTGGTATAATAACTTGAAAGACGACATTACAAATTTAGATCCTGAGGCGATTGCAGATGGAAAGCACAAAGAATACGGAGGTAAAACAAATTTTACGATAAAAAAATCATCACTAAAAGTGAAATCAAAAAGGAAATATTTTAAAGCAAAAAAATTTGTTCGAGAAAAAAGTAAACGTAATTTAAATTTTTTTCAGAACAATTTTTTCATCTTAAAAATATTTTCCTCTTTTGACTTTTAATAATGATCATAAAATGTTCTTATAATTTGTTTTAATTTCATAAGTTCATTCAGCGCTGAACGAATGAATAAATGAAAATAAGTTTGACATATTAGCGAAATTAAACATTTTTTCTCGTCTTTAAAAACAAACACCTGTTTATTATAATGCCGGTGGAAAACCGTGGCTTTCGCTGTAAAAGCGATGAAAAAGAATGGTCTGGTACCATTTCGCTTAATTCCCATTTCGCCTAAATTTAGGGTCGGGTTACTCAGGTAATAAAAAAAAAGTCAGACAAACAAACGAATGATTTCGTGTTGGCAACAGCGCGTCATCATTATCGAATTTTAAGCAGACTAAACGCATCATTTTTTTTTCTATTTGATTCCACTGTGTGTAAGGTTTTTTTTTCTTTCCGAAATACAACAAAAAGGTTTATATGAAAATCAGAAGTGAAAAAATACCGCTAAAAATGTTTGATGTAAATATACGCGAAACGACCACTCCGATTAATATTTGCGAGTTATTTTATTGGATGTCCAGTGCTGTATAAATCCCACCCGCCTTATCAGTCAGTATATAAAAGCCTTATTGATATTTAGTGTGACATGAACATTAAGGTTCGGAGTTGCAGAAAAAATAATAAAAAAACTAAATTATAATTAGATGTAGGTTCGAAGTGGTCGCGTTTACGTAAGAAAAAAGATAAAAATCGAATAGAATTAACAATAACGACATGACATCGAATGATTATTACATCGGTAATTTTATTATTGATTATTAAAATTACAATTATAAGTACATACAAAAAGTAAATGTTAAAATTAGGAAAACAGTTTTCTTTTTTTTTAACAAAAGTTCCTGAACCTAATTTCATTTTTCTTTAATTCAAAAAAAAGTGAATTTGCAAATCGAAAAAATTTAAAAATTAAATACTGCGTCGGATTTGAATAAATAATCAACAGTAACGTATACGATTACAAGAGATTTTTCAAAATTTGGATATTAGGACGAGAAAAATTACTAGATTTACTATTAAACTCTGTGTACAGCAGAAAAAGAGGAGTAAGCAAGGAATAAACAAGGTGAAGACCCTGTTATATGGGGTCAGTTCGTGGCTTTTATGGGATTAATAAATGAGCATAGATTTAAAAGCACCATATCAAAAAAATGTATATTTTAAATATTCTTATATCTATCCCTCGAGTATATTTGTTATATTTGATAATCTTTAACAATAGATTTTTAGTTGTAGAAAGCAGTGAAAATAAGGACAATTGATTAAAAAATGGCGAAAAATTGGTAGTAATAAGGGGTTATTACATTTTTAGATGTGTCGCACGGTATAAAAAAAATTTAGAAGATACAGTCATGATTTTTTTCCCCATTCTACAAGATAAAACGGTAAAACTTGGCGTATGTTATTAAAAATACTTTTTTTTTTTTTTTTTTTTTTTAATGGGTTCGTCGACATGGACATTGGCCCAAGAACAGTGGAATAGAGAGAAAAGAGAGTCTCAGATCCTTACACGATCAGAGATAGCTGACAGAAAAGAATCGAGAGCTAGAATAACCGAAGGAGAAGGAAGGGAGAGAATGAATGAAGCACAGTATGGAACGGGAATACCGTTTTGTAAGAGGAAGGAATAAAAAGAAGCTTGTTCAGTTGATAATTACGAACAACCGAAAACATTATATGATCGGGATCAGAAATACATTGATCGCCGGGAGGGTGCAATGGACAATAAGGAGAAGGCACGAGAGAATAACGGAACAATGAGGAAGGGAGCAAACTATGCCCAAAACGCAAGCGGCAAATCGCAGAGAGATTAGAACGGCGCATAGAAGGAAAGTTAATAAACCATGGAAAACGTGGAAGGGAAGGTTGAATAGACAAGAAAAGGGAGTTCGGGTTGGAGAATGAGGAGACGTAGGAGTCAGACCACAGTTTGGAATGAGCAGCTGCAGACAGAAGGGTAATATTAGAAGCTGAGAAGGCATTAAAAATACTTCTAAAATCGAATTTTAAGGTATAAATAACTTCTCCAGAAGCCTAAATGGTTGCTGTTGGACTTTGAAAAATTCCTCTTCAAATTAGTCACGTTTATTATAATGACGATGTTTTTCAAGTAATTTCAATAATTGGAATGAAAAAAATAAATAAAACGCAAAAAATGTTGTTTTTAGAGTTTCTGACAAAGTAAAAAAAATTTTTTTTTTTTCAATTTTTTGGGCACGTCAACAGTAGAACTTACCCAATGCAGAGAACTGTACATTATATAAGGAAAAGATTAAAAATTGAGGAGATAAAGAAAGCTAACAAAGGAACTATATCGAGAGAGGAGAAAGCAATAATGGCTTTGGCACTGTAAGGAGTGGGGAGGCCAAAGCGCAGAAGATTGGAATAAAGGGGCACTGTCCTCCTTACTCTTGTTTCTTCTATTTCCCCAGTGTCCAATCGAATTAGATTATAATATTTTTCTTCTTTCTTTTATAATCTGTTAAGTCTGCCAGATTTTTTGGCAAATCCAAAGAAAGGCAAAGAAAAAAAAACCTATCTTACTATTTAAAATGCTTCATTCAATAAATTGCCAAAAGATTACGATTTAACATTACAAAAAGGAAAAAGAAAGAGAATATAAAAAGATGCTATTCAATTAACCAAATATATTTTATCATACACTTTTGACGTACAAAATAAAAATTTATAGCAATTAAACGAAAATAATTTTTTAATGGATGATAATTTTTTTTATTCTCTGTTGTCAAAATCTAATTGAATACCATTTCAATTAAAGTGTAAATTGCAATAAATATTTCAATATACAAATATTAGATATATATATATTATTTACCTGCTCGATTTGTTTTTATAAATGATATATCCATCACTACATATATTAGCCTGACTTTAAATTTTTGTTTTATTCACAAGCGAAAATTTAAATATTCAAGATAGAAGAATAGTTTCCTTCAGAACGTTGATACACATAACACTCAACCCAGAACAAATTATGACCTCATAGCGTAAAACAGTCAGTATGCGTTGATTTTCCACATATTGAGATGGATTTGGCATTTCTTACGACCTTTGAAAATAGTAAAATTTTGGTAATAATCATTCAATTTCTCGGAAGGTCTCGGTAACGGGCAAACGCGGCATTGTTTGTCAAAGACGCATTCTCGGTTAAAAAATCGAAGGATCTGACCGCTACGCAGGGGTAGCGAACTAGTTTCGTTGCGCGTGGCCGAGAAGCGGAAATAGAGCACTTGCTGACAGTATAGGCGTTTGAAATGCGTACCGAGCTACGTTGAGCCGGAAGAAGTTATTTTGATAAAAAGCCTAGAAAAGGCAAAAAGGCAGGGTGAACTAAATGAAGCTTTATTTATGTTTTCCTAATTGTAACATTTACTTTTTGTATGTACTTATAATTGTAATTTTAATAATCAATAATAAAATTACCGCTGTAATAATCATTCAATGTCATGACATTATTGTTAATTCTATTCGATTTTTATTCCTTTTTTCTTACATAAACGCGACCACTTCGAAACTACACCTAATTATAATTTTATTATTTTTTCTGCAACTCCGAACCTTAATGTTCATGTCACACTAAATATCAATAAGGCTTTTATATACTGACTGATAAGGCGGGTGGGATTTATACAGCACTGGACATCCAATAAAATAACTCGCAAATATTAATCGGAGTGGTCGTTTCGCGTATATTTACATCAAACATTTTTAGCGGTATTTTTTCACTTCTGATTTTCATATAAACCTTTTTGTTGTATTTCGGAAAGAAAAAAAACCTTAACAGTGGAATCAAATAGAAAAAAAAATGATGCGTTTAGTCTGCTTAAAATTCGATAATGATGACGCGCTGTTGCCAACACGAAATCATTCGTTTGTTTGTCTGACCTTTTTTTTATTACCTGAGTAACCCGACCCTAAATTTAGGCGAAATGGGAATTAGGCGAAATGAGAATTCACCAAAAGAATCGACGACATTCTCGTAGTCGGGACTTGGTTAATTTTAAAAATTCATAATAATCCTGATGGTGTACCTTTTTTTTTTTTTTGGTCTCGTCAACCCCAGGAACCTTTACTTAGAAACAATTAGAAAAGGAAGGAATCCATTAAAGCTTGATACGGTCAGATATTTTTAAGAGGAAGGAATAAATAGTAGGAACGATCTGCGGAAAAGGAAAAGACAGAATATCAATATGGAGTAGGAAGGCCAAGTCGCAGAAAACTGGAATAGAAAGCAGAAAGAGATGAACACACTCAATGAACACATGATCAGTATCACATTGTAACAGTTCCGGTGACTTTGTCATGCACAGCGAAATAGAATAAAAATTAAAACAATAATATGTCGCCCAGGATAAAGCATAAGGTAAAAAATGTATTTCACGATACAATCATAAGAATTGAAATCGTCATGCATGTGGACAACGATTTCGCAGATGAGAACATCTGTCCAACTCAGGGAAAATAAAAAAAAAAAAAAAAAAAAAAAAAAGAGCATATACGACAGGCAAAAAGGGAGGATTAGGTTAAATATTTCAGAAACTTGTAAAAACAACTTTTTTATTAATAAATTTAAAACTAAATTACCGACATATTTCGGGAACACAGTCCCGTATATTCATGGTATTTTACCAAGTTAAAATTATAAACTGCCACGTATTGGTTATAAAACAGTAAAAATCGAAATGATAAAAAGTCGATATATAAGCAATTAATTTAAAACATTAAAATTAAAACTTCAGGTAATATAAAATTGACTTCATAAAATTCTAAGATTATTAATGTAAAATCTGTAAAATATGAAAAATCAGAAAACGGTAATAATTTATTTTTTTTATTTGCTGTAATATTTAAAAAAGGATTATTATTATTACACGGAATATTATTATTGGTAATTTTATTTTTATATTTATTTATGTAGTACGCTTTTGCAAAATTTAAATTATATTACATCTGTAATTATTTCGAATATTTTCATATCCCGTTCGATGCTTCTAGTTAATTTGTCGTTATTAATAATTATATACTCAGCTAAAGTCGATTTATCGATTACTTGACCGTTAATAAACGTTCGGAATAACGAATTTTAAATTTCTTACAAGTTTGACCTATACATATATACATATATATATATATATTTCATTTCGAGCGTTACAAATTATCTTATATATACCAGATTTTTCGTATATGCTTTTTTTATTATTATTGCTTGGGTTATTGTTAAAAGTGTTTGATACCCGGGGAAAAACAGGGCTCTGATAAGAATGATAATAATGAATGTTACGGCCGTTTCTGATAATGAATATAAAGGCACGCATGGCGGTGTGTTAGTGTGAAAGGTATATGCTGGAACAGAAAATATACCCCAAACGGAACGTCTAGACTTTCAACGTTTGCAGCGTCTGCGCTGATAACGGTGGCGCGGTGACGTGCGAATGGTGTCGGCGGCAAAGCAATACGTAAGCGTGTGTACGATTAGTGCTCGCTTTCCCAGCGGCCAAAGCTTTGGTGAACTCGGAAAAAATTACGAAAAATATCGGAAATTCGAACTGCGAGGGAAGGTGAGGGGTAATTTTTGGAAATGGTAAAATACGCGCAGATTAATTTTGATTACTCACCTTTAGAAATTTTGAATTTCGGAATTGCAGGAAAGGTAGTAATTTCACAGAAATGTGAATAGTAGCGTTTGGAATAATTTTATAAATTCGTGATAGGCTACCGTATACGCAAAGCGTGCATGTGCATCTACGGAACGGACAGTACGCTACTTGCAGTAACGGCGCTAGTGCTTGCACGCGTAGAACGTACAGAGCTCTTTAACACGGTGTGTCGGACTTTGGCGTACTCGGAAAAATGTATTACAAAAGGACTGAAAATTTAGGCCAAAAGGAGAGTGAAAGGTAATTAAAATAAAAATTAAATTTTAAATATTTACGCTGCAAATGTTGAAGGAGTTAAGGTTGGTTTTGGGCTTTGGATATAAATTTTAAAAATGCGTAGTACCGGATTACCGGACGTGTATAGTGTAAGGGGCAAATTGGGGCTCTCTTGCCGCTCTAGGTGTCCGGATTGTCAGTCAGACTCGGCGTAACAGCAATGATGCTAGGGTTATAAGTACCGAACCGAAAAATTTGGTTAGTTACGGTGAGGTTGCAAATTAAAAAAGTAAAAATTGGTATTTCGAGCTCTCAGAATCGGATTCTTTATTCTGCTGCAATAAGTGTTTCAATGTACACTTTTATTAAATCTCAAGCTACCATAGTTCTCCACTGTAGCACATAAGATTAGAGAGCACCAGTTGAATTATTTGAGAGAATTAGGATACGATACAATGAGGAAATGGAATTGTAATGAAGTAGAATAAAAATCATAGAAACCACGAATATGTTGTAAGCAAATAAAGAATAAAGATAGGAAAAATAAGAGAAAAAAAAAAAAGAAAGAAATACCTCCCCGCCAAAGTATAAGGAAAATCTCCTTTGCATATACTATTATTTTATTTTATTGTTTTTTTCAGGTCGTTGAATTTGTAAACGTCGATGACAAACATTTATATATTGTTAAATTTTCCAACATTATACTTCGTATTGCTTAAATCTACTATAATCGAAATTTTATATTTTTAATTGAATCGAAATTTCACTAGAAGTCAGAAGAACTCAAAACCCGAAAAACTGGCGACTGAACACTGTTGATCAAAAATCAAGTATGTATTTGACTGAAATTGTCTAAAAAATACCGACTGAAAAAATCATTAGGGGAAGTGTGACAGCTTCCGTATTCGCTATCTACCCGCCATTGATTGCAGCCAAATTCTGCAAAAGCCCAGTACGTTAACACTCTACAACTGCTTATCTATTTCTTAAGTGGTAACACGTTGCAGACGGAAGATTGAAGTTTTGTTTCCTGTAACGAAGCACATCTCGTAAACGGATTTTTTATTTGCCGCTGGGGACGGCCAATCTGATTACATTCTTGTCCAGAGCGACGATTATGCCGAGCAGATTTAAAGCTTTTATTCCATATAACAAACGAAATAAATGCCACACACGGGTCTCGTCTATCAGCATTTTCGATTTTACAGTTCAGCGTTTTCCTTTTCGACGTATCTATCTTTACGTGGGAAAAAGTTATTAGCATCTGTCGCCTAGTTCTGAGCAACGCTAATCACAACGCTAATCACAACGCTAATCACAACACGTGACGTGCATTATTTATAGGTTGTAGTTTTTGGTTGTTTGTTTTTTTGATAATTTATTTTGTTTTTTTTTTTTTTTCGTTTTTGTTATTTAAAAATCAAGTTTCCTTCTTCTACTCAATTTTAAAAAATTGCTTTTAAGGCTATTTTTAATTATCTTACTTTTTTATTTTCCGCGTAACGAAATTATAAGGTTGAAGGAAGCTTATAAAAATCTAGGCAATCAGTTTCTTGATTGAAATTTAAAATGTTGAGGATAGGCTATGTATAAAAAAAAAAAAAAAAAAAGTCATTCTTCACCGTAGAGAGAAACAGGCTTTCCTACGTGACAATTCGACAACTGGAGAAAAACATTTTTTTAATAGTGCCGCTCTATAAGCCAAACCGAGATGATCTTTTTACAGACAGCTATCGTAATCCGAATGTGTTAAATGTCCATACGCGCAAAAATGTGTGCAGTCCGTACAGGTAAGGTGCAAAAGAAATCGCCATTATGTAGATGAAAAGTATCGTCGAGGTCAACGGAATCTTTGTAGTGGCGGCGATAATTGGCAAAAAAATTTAACCTCAAACACAGCCTCCTTTAATCGGGCGATATGAAGGCAGAAATAATAAAAAAAAAAACGTTTTTAGTTTGTATAGAATAACTGGCATGAATCCAGCCAAAGTATTAAAAAAATAAAAACCATTAGTTGCCAAATTGTTAATTATTTCTTTGTTTATAACACACATACACACACATATATATATATATATATATATATATATATATATATATATATATATATATATGGGGGCTAAGCAGACATGCGCAATATAGAACGGCGCAACAGATCTGGACATTAGCCTTTAATATCTCATACCTCCCCTCACCTTGAGAAGCATAAGCTGTAGTGGGGAACAAATGAAACAGGTACGAAACAGGATAATAGAGATTAACTATCCCTGTTTCTACAATAAAGATTAACAAACCATCAACAAAGGAAATAATAACAGAACATAAATAAAATCCAAATAAACCTAAATTTACTTAAAAAATACAATTCAATATAATAACAATTGCGATAAAACAACGAAATCCGCTCAATTATCTAACCTGGCGGCAGCCGGGATGATCAAATGCATCTCCCAACTTGCCCGGTCAACAAGGAAGATTAGGCTACTTCCCCTCCTGATATGACAATAACGAAAAGAAAGGCCGTAGCAGCCATGGCCATAATCGGGATCCTGGTAAGATGCTTACTGCTTAGTAAAATATAAACAAAGGAGGATAGCCGGGCTGAAAAAAATGAAGAAAATACATGACGAAAAATCAGAAACAAGGCAGAAGAATTGGGAAATTTTGTGTATATATATATATATATATATATATATATATATATAAAAATATTTACAATGGGCGAAAACAAATTGACAAAATTGGAAGGAGAAGTAAAACAGAGAAAATAGGGCATTTCGAATAAATGAAATTAGAACAATAGGTAAGACGGTAATAAAATTGAAATCCGAGCATATCCCTTATATTTCACATAGGGAAAAATAAAAAAAAATTAAAAGGGACTCGAGTTCCTGACATAAACAAAAAGTTTTATAAAGTCGAAAAATACGTGACGGTATATCAGACGGAATAGCATACACGACAATTCAGACAGACGAAAAAATAGAAAAAACATAAAGATGAAGAAGTAGAAAAGCTACATGTAAATACACACAAGATTTTAGAAAGAGATAAATGCAAATACGCAATCGTAGTTGGAGATTTTAATGCGAAACTAGAGGTGTATACGTCTAGGTGCAAAAAAGATCTCAGTCGGTGAATACGGCATAGGTAACAGAAATGTTTACAAAATACAAATAGATAATTATCTGCAACAGGAACTATGAATGTACGTCATTAATGGAGATCGTCGAAGAAGCGAAATTCGTAGCTGAGACTATTAGAGATCAAGATAGCTTCAGAGGACAAAAAAAAAAAAAAAAACAGTAAATAAATTGAATACAAAAACTAAAGTATTATTAAAACAAAAGCGAGAAATAAAAGTCAATAAGAGTACGAATTTGACTGAGTAGGCAGAGCTTATTGCATTTTGCCAAGAATAAAATTAGGAATTAATATTCGAAAGTTCAGTACTAACAATATTAGAGAAACAGTCGAAGCAAACAGAGGAGCGAAGGTATTTAGAAAAATGTTACAGGGAAAATATTTTAACAAAAAAAAAGTAAATACTGACGGTACGATAATAACTAAACACGAAAGCACCTGAAGCACAGTAAAATATTTATGATGAAAATGGAGCCAAGGATAACTAAAGGATGAAATCCGAAACGTACTTCATAAATCAAAGAACAATAAAGCGCCAGGTCCGGAGATGCTACATTGACAGAAATGTTCAAAAACATGAAAGAAGGCCAGTTATAAATTCCCTACAGAACTTCTTTAATGCCTACGGGGAAATATAATCCCTCAAAAGTATGGACAAAAGTAAAAGTGATCCTAAAATATAAAAAAGAAGACACAAAAATAATTATAGACCGATACGTTTACTATCTCACACACTGTTTATTCGGTTCCTTCGCTGTTGCCAGTACATAAACAGCAATGTAACAATAATATGCATGCTGCATTCGGTCATAATTTAAACCCGTCAATAATGAATGGAATTGATGCTCACGGGAAGACATTTATAGTTTACAGCGATAGTCAAAGCGCCTTGATGGCGCTGGATAGTGTTTAATTTTGAATGTAATCCGTTGGTTTATGAAATCAAATATAAATGCCACGAGATCACCAATAGAGGTGGGGAGATTAGTTTTTACTGGATCCCTGAACAATTTGGAGTTGAATTGAATGATCTTGTAGACTGCGCAGCAGAGAAAGCGGCTTCGAATGGAATGAAATTCCCGTTTATTCCCTCCTCCGACCTATACCAGAAGATAATACAATGATTGGATTGAATATAGAGAAGGTCACAGACCACCACCGGTAGATATCATAATATCGTCTAGCTCTCAGTTCGCCCCGCACCGTGGTATTTTTCCCTTTCCAAAAGCATATACATAGGTGCTCGTCGCTGTTATTATATGCAGCTTGAGAATGGGGCACTCCCGCATAGCTTTGAATTTCTATGATTCTTCCGTGTGTAATAGTGAAGTACCATGTTTATGCCGATTTCGTGAACGATGTTATCCATTTGTTGTTTCGTTGCGATAGATTCGAGAATAATAGTTTTATGTTTTTTGAAGAACTGATTGCTAGGAACATATTTTTGCTCCATATACGTTTTTTATGCTTATTCGCAACATTTAAATTTCTTGTAAAAAATAAAATCTCGGTATAACCTTCTGTGGAACTCCATCTGCTAGTCACATGGTTTCTCGCCGGACGAGAAATAGCTATAGTTCTGTGCATTTTTTCATATTGTCGCCCTTTGCGCTTCCTTCAGAACTGCTTCAAGATTTTCAATAATAGTAACTCCTTAACTTTTTTATTTTTCACTTTGCAATGCAGTTTTATCTGAAAGCTTCTCTGCTGTTCTGCTGCTTAATTCCTTCCTATTTCCGATCGTGTCGAGATTTCAAAATATTACCTTATACAAAGACACCGGTTCAGAGTAGGCGGATTCAATAAAAACAAGAAACAACAAGAAAATTCGGCGTTTCTGAGGCTCGCAAAAGATTTTTCCTCTTGACCCCACCGGGGACAGCCTCACTAGATGATCTTCCTTTACTCTTATTCACGTACTATGGGGAATGAAGGTATAAAAACTTGGTCTCCGCTCACGGCGAATCGCCTACTTGTGTTCAGTCTATAATTTAGAATAATTTCGAATTCTATGATATTTGAGAACGCCTCCGGAGGAGCTGTCTATAGTTGACCTTTCAAATGTTTCTTTTATTTATCTGCACTTTGGCGCGCAGTTCCGATTTTTTCCATCGGAGCAAAAGTGAGTATCGCTCCCGAATATACCTTGTGCAGTGTGATGGCGCAGTCGTTTTTCCACCGGTAGGTTATCGAAAGAGCGTCTACCGTGTACTAATAAAAAAGCGTTACAGTAATAATCCGCGTATAAATTTTAGAGATTCCATCGTCATTCGATGTTTATTTAATGGACTGTATTGTTAGTAAAACCGATGGAAGAATTGAAAATTCCCGACTAGCTTCCAGTGTTGTCGGTGAAAATTAGTACAACGTTAATTTAGCTAATGTTGTTTTATCGATACCCCTCCCCGATAAAGTTGAAGTTCTGTAACGAAATGTATTTGCGAAAATACACGTAATATGTGACATTAAAACGCAAAACAGGTAACCGTCGGAATATAAAGATGCGATGATAATTAAGCCGGACAAATAAATAAACCCGTGGGAACGTCCAGGGGGCAATATATTGCACAAAGTCGTAATCGAATGAGGACGCTCTACAATGTAATGTTTCAGTTGTTTATTTCGATTAAACTGATTTACGGGTTTATTTTTATTTTAAAAGTTCCAATAACTTACACTAGTGACAACAATTAATTTTGAGTTTCTGAATTTTCAGTCCGGATATCGACGGATCGACTCGGTTCTCTGGTTGTTAATTTTGAAAAGGCTCATGATGTAACACGGTTTTATGCCGATACAAATAAACGATAAAACTGTTTCGTACCCTTTTAGAGTTAAGTTCTCGTCCTTTAAGAAAGGTCTGCGCTATTTACTAGACCTTTTTTTTTTTGTTAAAGCCGAATGAAAATTTCACAAACCCTTTTTTAAGCAAAAGCGAAGGCGACGCAAATCTTAATTTCATCTTCGACTGCATATGGGTAAACATAGAAAAGTACAAGCAACTCAGTTCCCAGAACGGGGGGAGACTGCATGCTGCGGTGGCAGACTATTGAGTGCAATGTAATTACCGATAATGCAGGGTGCGAGAATTGTGTTCAGTCTCGCCCATAGATACCGACTGGTTACAAACTACGACGCATTCAGCTCCCTAGGGGCCGGCAGAAGAACCCACTGTAAAAGTAACCCGTATTTCTTCCTGTTACGTACATATTCGCGTTGTACACTAGTTTTAGAGAGTTCCATTATGCTCGGCAACTGCCGCTGTCGTTAATTCCGGAGCGGTGCCCGATATCCGCACAACAGAAGACGAAATTACGATAATTGCAATTTAACTTTCGCGGAAGAAGAAGGTAAATGAATGGCATCGAACACGTGCCAACTATTTCAGACTTTAGAATAATAATGATAATACCGATGATATATGTTAATGTTTTATCTACAATTGGGGGGGGGGGGCTATCGATTGTCCGTCAGAACTAATTAAATGGTGACGGCGGCATAGAAAACCTCTTACCGAAGAAACTGATTTTTTTTTAATTTTTGAAAATTCGTCCTCGCCCTGGGAAAAATGAAAAAATAACTGCCCCGATTTTTTGGTCATTTATAAAAACGACCGGTTGCATTCGACGGGAATAGCCTGATGATTTTCGGACGAATCTCTCTATAAAAGGTTAGTCTTCTAATCGTACTGTTTTAGCACAGGAGCGGTTTCAATTGTAACAGATGTATCCGTTTGTCACTGTGATTGACGACGGAACAGCAGATTTCGACATGACACACGGTGTGACTGTAAAATGATTGAGCACAACCTTCCGACATTGATCGAAAGACATTTTTAGATTGCGCCGTATCAGTATCAGTGGCTATAACCCGTTTCTTCCTCTATTATCCATCTAACCGATTGGGCAATATTACGAAATAATGAATCCCATTGTTTCTTGTTACATCCTTTGTCCTTAGTATCTATACATATATATATATGTATGTGTATATGTAATATATATTATCGCAGCTCCGTCGGAACTGTTCCAATAAAACTGCGATAAATATTTTTTCTTTTAGTATCTCGTTTCTTTTATTTATTTATTTATTTTTGATACACGTAAATTTAGAAGAATTGCCTAGTCGGCCGAGAACCTCACGAACCCATAGTAAATATTAAAAAAAAAAAAAAAAAAAAAACCTCTCACATCCACACTTATTCAATAAGGTTATTTTGGAATTATTATTATTTATTTTTATTATTATTTCTTTTTATTTTAAATTGCCGCAAACAATATCGAGGAGGAAATGCAGCTGCACCAAAAAGACAAATAAACCGCAAATACAAATGTACGAAACAAATAACACAAATTATTACTCACACATAAGTTAAAACATACACATACACATCTACACCGAAATAATCACAACGTTAAGTAAAATATAAAAAAATCTGGCCTGTTTAATCCTTGTGGCTTCCAAGATCTTCACCGCCTCGGACGATGTTGTCCTTCGATCGTTTCCGCTACCCGTACTCCTTCGATGATTTGCCTCCGGTAGATCTTGATCAACGTCCTAATTCCGGCAGGTTTTCAGCCGTTGTTTTTAATTTTATGGTAGGTCGCGTGAAGACTAGGGTTTTTTGACTGGACTAGATTCTTCGCGGTGTTATTAAAATGATTATATATATATTTTTTTTTTATTAGTTTATTTTCCTCTGACTAGCTTACTTTCAACACGAGCCGTGGCACATACGTAAAGTAACAAAATTAACGATAATATAACGACTCTTACGAGATGACGCGATTTTGAACAAGCGTGAACGTTATCTGTTTTGATACTGCCCTCGGCCGAAGCACAGGCTTCCCTCGATCTCTTATCATTCTGACAAGTCATTGTCCGCGACACATTGAAATTCCCTTTTTACCGCTAATTCTGACTTTAATACTATTAATAATACACGTTTCTGGTTTCTTTCTTAATTTTAACTCATCCCACAATTCCCCAGCTTATGCATTACCTGTCGACTCGTATTTAGAATTTATTTAATGAATATAGATACTTTCCGTTTTTAAACTTCTAAATATTCCCACCGAATTACGCAATACTTTACGGCTTTACGAAATAATTTATTATTGAATTTCTTTCAGCCCAGTTATGGCTATAACGCCATAATATATATATATATATATATGTTAATAACAACGTCATTCTTATAGCGGGGACAATGTGAAAACGATGTTACATTTTCCGGTGACAGAAGTGCGTTATTAAATGTGGGTACCGTCTTCCTGTGACGTTGCAAAGTATAAATCGCTGCGATAACCGTTAAATTATTTCATTTTACAGACTGCGGAAAGATTAGCTCTTTTATTCATTTTTTTTTTTTTTTAAACTCCATACGAACTTAACGATTCTTTATGTTCTCCGTTTCAGAGTTGTTCCAATAAGTACCTACAGAAAAGCATAAAATGTCAGTTATCAGATAACGTGAAAAAAAGTGGTCTCTTTAAAAAAATTTAGATTAGACTGAAAACAATAATTAGAAAAAGGTAAAATGAAAATAGTTAATTTTTGGGGGCATCGAAAATTTTACCAATCATCCCTGAAGACATTAAAGTTTTTACTCAGGGAAACTCGATAAAAAGAAAAATACAAACAAAAGCTGCACAGTAATATTACTCTCATCTATATAATTGAATCGTAATTTGTAAATTAAAAAAATCTGAGTTATTGAGCTATATTAAGCTGCGAAAAGTGGCATTCCAGGACGGAAATGATCGATGTCAACTATTTTATTTAAGTTAAGTGCGGTGCATGATGGTAGCAGGGAACTGGGATGAAACTAATTTTATATGCATATATATACACCCTGTCAAGAAAGTATCGGGAATTGTCAATTTAAATCTCCCGGGTAATAGCTAGGCAGATAATTTTTTTTTTCCAGGTTGGTACAACTGTTTTGTATTATGATGCCTATTTTTAGCGCGATCTGTCAACCAGTGTGTTTACAGCAGCTGTTAAAATCAGTCGACCTTGAAGTGTTTTGTCGAAGTTTTACAATGAGTGAAAATATTGAACAACGTACTTGTGTTAAATTCTGTGTTTCGAACGAAATTTCTTGTGCCGATACACTGAAAATGTTACAGAAGGTTTTTGGTGAATATGCTTTATCAAAAACGCGGGTTTACGAGTGGTACAGAGCGTTCAAGGATGGTCGGGGGACGGTCGAAGACATGCCTCGCTCTGGACGGCCTTCAACGAGTGTGACCGATGATAACGTCGATAAAATCAAGGAAATCGTTGCTGAAAATTGTCATGTGAGCTTGAGAGAGATGGCTCATGGATTGGGCATGTCACACGAGAGCGTACGTACGATTGTGCACGAAAAATTGGGTATGCAACGCGTTGCGGCTCGGCTTGTTCCGAAAGACCTGAATTTCTTTCAAAAAAAGTACCGAGAACAGGTAGCTGCAGACATGCTGGATCGAGCCAATTTGGATCCTACCTTCTTGGAAAAGATAATTACTGGTGACGAGACATGGGTGTACGAGTACGACACGCTTACGAACCAGCAATCGTCCGAATGGCGGCCAATTGGCGCGCCAAAGCCGAAAAAACCTCGCCAAAGCCGATCGAAAGTGAAGATCATGTTGATTGTTTTCTTCGATATTCGAGGCGTGGTACACTATGAATATGTGCCAGCCGGACAGACAGTCACCAAAGAGTTTTACTTAAGTGTTTTGAGACGTTTGAGAGAGGCTATCCGTCGTAAACGTAACGATTTGTGGGTCGACAATTCTTGGATTCTCCATCACGATAATGCGCCGTCTCACAAAGCCATAATTGTGAATGAGTTTTTGGCCAAACACTCGGTAAATATCATCGAACAACCGCCGTATTCACCAGATTTAGCACCCTGCGACTTCTTCCTATTCTCAAAACTCAAATTTCCGCTACGGGGAATACGCTTCGAATCGATTGATGACATCAAGACGAATGCGACGCGAGAGCTAAAGGCCATCCCGGAAACCGCCTATCAGAAGTGCTTTGCCGAGTGGAAAAAGCGTTGGCATATGTGCATCGCTTCGAATGGATGTTATTTTGAAGGTGACAAAATAAATTTGGATGAAAATTAAAAATTGTTCGTTTTATTTAACAATTCCCGATACTTTCTTGACAGGGTGTATATATATGTATAACTCGCCCCTTCGGACTTCAGAATGGGGCAAGCCCCCTTCACTCTCAGGTCTTTTTCTTCTGTAATTCTTATAGAAGAGTAAACTTTTTCATTGGCTACGCCGTTCAACAGAAAATAATTGTTCAGTTCCAATTTTCACCACCAAGGGATGTAGGAGCGCTAATATCGCAATAAAGTCTTACATATATCGGACAAATTTCGTGACAGGACACTTTTCCTAATGACCCCTGGCGTAAAAATGGCATAGCCATTCATAGAAGTTAGTAGGGATTATTAACACATAGTCGAAGTCAGCATAGAGTAACAATAAATAATCTGGAGATGTTAAGGTCGGATAACTAATAGAGTTGAACCAGGAAAAATTGGGGATTTTAGGTGCTGAACTATTTTATATTGTTGGGCAGTATAATTTGTCCATAAAGCTTTTCAATATTCTTGGTATGTATATTTAACAAGTCTGAGTAAATCTGTAGTACGTTAATATCTAAAAAAAACTTTAGTTAACCGAGTACTATCCTGGTAGGAATTTTTCATTAAAAACCGTTCTTCTAAGTAGGTTGCTTTAACAGAAAGGGATTGAATTTCGGTTTCAATTTTTATTAACAGGAGAAGGAAGAAAAGCACCTATTATAAATTGTAAGGATGGGTTTTGAATCTTCGTTAATTCGGGATCGATTAGTTGTTAAACCGTTATGTAAGAAATAACATTCGTAGTCTAAGATCCTCCACTAATAAACTCTATATAATGTCCCGAAATGGAAACATTACTCAAATTAAAGTTGCAGAAAGACTTAAATACGAGTAGTTGTCTAGATAACTTGTTTTTTGTATATTGCACTGTTCTGAATCTGGTATAAAGGCAAAATGTACTGACGAAAGGGAAACAATAGAATTTGCAATATAACGATGCAGGGTCGAAGATTAACTGGACGATAAGAAAATACTGCAGTTGAACACTTCGAAGGAGCGCCGGACAAACCAAGTTCGTATGTTCGTATAAAGAATTATAAACTAGAGCGATGCTACTGTTCGGTGAAATAGTGAAAATGAATTTTTAGTATGAATACGTACATTATATACATCGACAGCTCAGTGGAAAAACTAGACACGCCAAGTTTTTCTTCAAAACAGGGACATGTCAAATTTTGATTCGGAAAGCTGACATGTTGGCGTATCAAAACCGATATTATCTGCCGGTGTACTACGTATAGAATTCTTCTTATTGTTTTTACTATTATTATTAGTACCATCACGGTCAACATTCATAACATTGTTATATCCAAGCCGCTCCCAAGTTTACCCAGCCTGAAATATCTGGGGGAAAGTAAAAGCGGATCCCAATTAAAAAGGAACTGGTCACCAATATTCTAATCAGATCCATTAGGCTTAGACGTCGTCGTCGGAGTCGCTCTCTTGATTTAAGAGATTGCATTTATATTCTTCGATTTCTGGCGTATCTAATCGTGCCTCGTAGACTTTTGCATGGACAGTTGGACAGTGCATTTGTGGTTACTAGCTTCAATTTTCTTCTTCCTTTAATGGGCTTTCCCTGAATTTGTCCTTGTAATGCTAGCATGAATACACTGTTTTCCCGGATGTTATGTGCTATGTACTCGTATTTCACAGATTTCGGTGCTTGATATTTTCAACTATCGTTCTGTTGCTAAGGTTATTAAAGGCTTTCTTTGCCATACCGATTCTACTTTTGATTTCTTTTAGGTCTCTTCCGTCCTCACTTATGAGAGCACCTAAATATCTAAACTCGGTGACATTTTCGATTTTTTCATTGTTTATTATGATTTCTGCTTTTTTGTCATTGGTTTCCGAGAATTTCATAACTTTAGTTTTTTTCGCGTTGATTTTGATTCCAAACTTCAGTCCCAATTTATTCTATCAACCATTTTCTGCATTTGAGCTTCCGTTTCAGCTGTAACTATCTTACCGTCCGCATAGCTTATTTTATTGATTCTTTGCCCATTGATCTTCAGACCCATTCCTTCGATCTGTGCCTCTTTTGTTATTTCGTCTGCATAAATGTTGAATAACCGTGGAGAGAATAACCTTCCTTGTCTTACACCCCTTTTTATACTGCATTATCGATTAGAGTATTCTGCGCCCATTTTGATATTTGCGCACTGATCCCAATATAAAATTCTCTTCAGTATTCCGATCAATTTTTTATGAAAAGCTTAATTTCACAGTCCATGATGACACCTTATCGAGGATATGCTTTATTTTATCACTTGCACTAGTATAAGGACAATGTTCTGTAGCGATACTTATCTGCGGTAGCATTAGTGGTAGTCCCTAACCTGGTCCACTCTGCTCATCTTAATGAATTTTCGATAGTACATTATTTATTATTTAGCAATTATTAAAAATAAGAACGCGAGCACAATAAACTCGTCTAAAAAGAAATCGTTATTTTGGAAATACATAATATCGATAAAAATACGATCTCTTGATTTCTTGTTTTGTTTGAAGATGTCGGTGATTTACCCTTTCAATTGAAGAGCCATTTATTGAAAAAAAAATGTCACTAAACTATCGCTTTTCTTTAATACCTCTTTTTTCTAATTTGTATTTTAGACGATTGGCAAAAACATCGATTGGAACCTTAAATACGAGAAAGGGCCACTACGTTTGGCCCCAGGCATCACAACAAACAAAATTAAGAAGAAATTTTCGCCTTTTACACTAGTTTGTTAGATGCTTGATTATTTTTATTAGTCCATCCGATATAATTTTCAATTAATATTTGTAGAGAATATTGATAACATCAAAAAGAAAGAGTAGGGAAGAAACTAAAAACTACGCGTAATACAAATATCTCTAAATAAACAAATTCATAAATATTTTTCAATAGACAAAAACTTCGTCTCGCAATTAACAGATTTTATTTGACAACAACTCTACTATTGAATTGGTTAGATTCGGTCATACACTTTAAGTCTATTTTTTTTTTTAAAATACGAGTCACAATGTTCTTTGCTAGTCAAAAAAAAGCCTATTTTAATTTTAATTTTCTTTGATAGTACACAACAGTCGTAAAAATAAATATACTCATTTCTGATGCCATCCTATTATTAATTAAACGGCGACAGCGACATACAGTTTATGTGGTCCACCTGCATCAGAGTGAACACGCATTATTTCAATGATATAGGCTCTTTTGGAAAAATTTTATTCTAGATGAAAGTTTAGTAGCATTACGATTTTTTTTTAATATTACGAATTACGTAAATTTCTGAGAACCATCTTTCAGATAACATTTTTACGACCTACAGAATTAATTTTCGGTATTTCCATCAATTCGACCCCATTCAGCAGCGTAACTAGGATCTATTAGGAGGGCTTAGCCTCAATGATGGAGATGCGAAGATACTTATTTGGTTATTTGTACAACGTACGTATTGAATTATAAGAACATACTGCGAATAATTATATAAAGTTTATTTTATATAAACAAAAAAAAAAAAAAAAAAAAATTGCTTCTACTTTTAAATGATGTTAAAAAACGTTTTTTTGAAGTATCGAAATGGATCTCGCCTCTCCTTTGAATCCGCCAGTAAATATCATCTTTTCTTAGATTTCTTCGGTAACGTTTCCGATATGTGTTCTATAAAGAATTCTTTTTTCGATCCTTAGGCCGATAATTATTTTCAATATTTTCAAATAATCGTCGTTTTTCCCGACACGCAAATTGCGTAAATTGTTCCCGGCTACTTTAATTGAAGTTTAAATCATTATTCACCATGGGGGAACTTTATTACCAAAACATTTGACTCTAGTCAAAATGAAATATCACTGTAATGCGATGATCAGCTACTAAAGGAGCAAGAACGATTAAGAATCACCGGAAGACGCTCTAGGAACATTTGCAATTTCACTACGATTCGTTGTAAGTATTACATACGTATAGAAACGGATGTGTGCGTGAACGTTTGTCGTCGTGATATCGTAAAAGAAGTAATATTTATTACGCGATTTTTTATAAAACAGCTTAATGCCATGCACGTAGATTTGTAGTAATCTGGATTAAAGCCAGAAAGTGTAGCTCATTGCTCTTCGTGGAATACCTTTTCGTTAATGGACGTGTATTATAATTTTTAGGACAAACTTCAATTATATATTCTCGTAGCCGCATTTAAAAATTATGTAGAAAAAGAAGCAAACGTGTTATTTACTCAAAAATTAGGCACCTCTTCATTCTTTTTCGTCGCTATTAAAAAAAAAAAAAAAAAAATACAAAAAAAGTAATCTATTTCGAAAGTATGTTTCATTTGAAAATGTAAAAAAAAGTAAATAAATTACAAATACCGTACAATTATAACTACAATTTTTTTTTTTTTCTAATTTTTTCAGATGATGAGTTAATGCTTTCATGGATTAAGCTAGTGCGATGACCGTGGTGTTTCTTAAAGATTTGTTTTAGGAGACTGTTCCATTCGCTGTTAATGAAATTTCGTTGTGACACGTTTTGTCGCCAGCTACATTACACTAAAATGTATATCGAAAAATTACACCACCGTGAAACAATACATTAAATTTATTATTAAGTTACCACAGACGCATTTCGAAGACATCATGATCACGATTTTAATAACATTCCGTGTGATCATGAAGCTCAGTGTCCTCGAAACGCGTCCGTGATAATTTTTAATGATAAATTTAATATACCGTTTCATGGTAGTGTAATTTTTCAATATACATTAAAGGAAGACACGACGAATAAATGAATACACACTAAAAGCTACGGTTCGCCGCTGGCGTTATAGAAAACAGGTGTGTTTGTATTTAAACTCGAGGGAAAATGTTCAGTGTCACTTAAGCCTGTGCCCAGAATTTTGAAAGGAGGGGGGATGAAAATTTTCTTCACCAAATATTTATTTTATAAATAACAATACATTTTTCACTAATATTCATACTATGAATAATTTCCATCATTTTGATTTATATGCATTAATAATTTACATAAACGAATTACCCTGTATATGAACATTAATAAAAATTACGTATGTTATTGATTATATTAGTAATAAAAAATTTTGCATGAAATATTAATGAATTAGCAAAAAAAAAAAAAATATGGAGCATACTTTTTCTTTTTTCCTTTGAAGGTGTAAGAACATACTAAAAAATCATCAATATTTAATTTAAATTTTTGATTTTTTTCAGATTTTTATGTATTTATAATAACTATTTCAGTTCTCATGGAGCAGGGGGTTTAACGCCCACAACACAAACCCGTGGACACGACCTTGGTGTCACTAATATATAGTTACTTTTATTCATTCGATTAGTGTCGATTGAAGGTACTGAATTAAAACGAATTATAAGAACATTTTATTAAATAAGGATGCAAAAATATTTTAAAACAGAAAAAATTATTCTAGAAAAAAGTAAAACGCCTTTTAATTACTTATCCGGTTCACGTATTTACACATATATTATTAAAACGATCATACTATGGATGCCAGGTCACACCAGGATACCCCCGGATACGAAAATTCAACAGCCCATATTGGACATTCCCCATAATGACCCTAAGTCCAAGTGCTTCGAAAATGGCATATATTTTTCTCATTAGATACCAGTAGCTAAAGAATATCTTTCAACTGCTTCTGATACCATTAAGAAGTTGATCGAGCACCGATGACGTATTGAAAAACGAATAGAAAATTAATTCGGAAAAGGATTCCGGGAAGAAATTAAGTCGCGTGAAAGTAATTGTTTCAAATCAAATCAATCGCCTAAAAATGTAAACAAACTTCCAAAAAAATCAAGTATACGAAAAGAGGTGTTTAAAATTTGGGTGCACCGGTTCAAAAATTTTACCGCTATTAATTTATGTACTTTGTACGTTGACTCTAAGATAGGTAAAATGTTTAATAACCGTTTGTCACCTATAAAACATTCCTCTAGTTTTCAAAGTATAGTAATATCGTAATCTTCAGCTCAACCGATTTCGATTATAGCCCATGGATTATTGTTCTCACTTATATATATATATATATATATATATATATATATAAATATTTAATCCTTTCTTATGAGATTCTAGATGTGTTTCTGAGTGACGTGCTCCTCCGAAAAAAAGGGAAAGAAAAACCTAATAATAAGTGCAACAGCATCTCTGTCGTTGACAAGTGTTCGTCGTAAATAATCGTCTGCGCGTAAACCGAGTGTCGAGCCAGACACAGTTTATTAATAATCTGCGTCTAGTTACGTACGGAATAGCCGCGGAGAATAATAAATATGACGGTTTGCGACAGGAGGGCGGTGTCTGCGGCCAGGACTTCGGGCTGAGTTATTCTATCAGCGCGGCGGGGAAAATGATCAATTTTAAACAGGCAGTTTGCGGAGTCCGGTGATAAATTTGCATTTAGATTGCAGGCAAATGCGGCTTGCTTGTCGGCGTTGTCGCGCGGTGTCGAACCGTGTCGAATGGTCAGTGAAAAAAGTAAAAGTAGAGAAAATTGTAAAACAAAGTCTCCAGTGTACCGTTTCGGATGCAGCGACCGATGTCAAACTGATCGGGCGGCATCGACTATTCATGAAAACTCGGCTAACGACCGATGGTAAATATCGCGCAGCGGCGACAGTTGTCGCTGTCGGTATGTCGAATGTCGTCGCAGACAGACCGGCAACAAGAACGTGAAAATTTAAACACTCGCCTAAGGGAAATTAGAATACGACGACAATAATGACGCTGTTTACTAGACTACTATTCGCTGAAATTTTAATATCAGCCATTTTCAAAGTCCCGCAGTCATCGTGACCACAATTCCCAAAGCGCTAGCGGCATTACCGATTTCAGCATCTGCGAATTCCTATTTAAAACGATAAAACCTGACGTTTTCGTAGTCTTTTCCCTCTTCGCTACGTCACTAAGTACCGTTTGGTCGCTGAAAAATCATTAAATTATTTATTTTTAATCCATTAAATCAATTTCCGCCTTTGCCGTCGTCAAACTCGATGCACGGCCGTGTTGCCTAGCCTATCGTAACGCGGCTATCGATGCGGTAGCGCGGCAGTACACCGAAATTAGCCGATTGCGGCTAATAAAGCCTAGTATCATCACGTCATGAAAAAGTCAGCAAATAAAATACCGGAAAAGTACGGCAAACGGCATCCTTATTATACACGCGAGCTAAAGAAAATGTTTGCCACCGTCGTCGCACTCTAATGAAGAAGTAAAAATCCGATTGTTAAATTTTTATACCAGTCGTAACATTGTCGTCTGAGAGAGTTTATTTTCTTTGCCATTTCCCGCTTGAAAATGTATAAACTTAACTAACATCCACTGAAATGGTACGTACTGGCTACCATTTCGGTCGAATGAGTTATCTCACCACTACACGTTGCAAACATAAATAATCACCACTTGCGTTGGTTAATGCCTATAGTTAATAAGATGTAATTTCTTTTTCGTAAGAATGACGTGGTCAATAAAAACCTAAACTATTATATTAAGGAACTAACATCTGGGATTTCAGATTGTGACCGTATAGAGAGGCTTGAACACCAAATTTTCATATATATATATACATAATATACCGGTAGCTTGACTAGCGAACTAGAGGTATCATGGATTTTTGGGAGTTGTCTCGTTCCGAATCCAAGTCACTCTTAGTTGTATACTTAATCTCAAATTGAATTAGGTAGCAGAGAAATCTGCCTAAAGTAAAGGCGGCCAAGAGAAAGGAGCTGGCCTCAATGTTCTCTTCAGAACTATTAAGCTTAGGATACTGTGAATCGTAACTTCATAATTCATGATTCCTAAAGGTATGAAACTTACTTTTAATTACTCTACTATAATATATATATATATATATATATATATATATATCTTCAGTCGTATTGCTCGATTCCACTACCTATTTGTACATTTTAAAATTATAAATAAACTAAGGGTAACGCAAAACACACTAGAAACATCAATGCTTAATGTAAGGGGATAAGAGATCGAATAAGAATAAAAGAAATAAAACGGCTTTTAGGTAACAATAATAATTGACGTGGTGAACTATGTTAGAAGGAGAAAATGGGAATGGGCTGGCCATGTAATAAGATTAAGAGACGACCGTTGGACATATAAGTCCACTTTTTGGTATCTTTCACATTACAGACGAAAACGAGGTCATCAAAAAGGTAGATGGATAGACGAAATAAACCAATTTTTAAATAATAATAACTTTGAAAAAATAGCAGTTAATATAGGGTGGGCCAAAAGAACATCCCGAATTTCAAACGCTCGTCGGCGCTAAATAATATGCCGTTTAATATAAATATAGTTGATTAGTAGTCATGATGTCGTGGACGCGTAAACAATGCTCTTTCGTTGTCGAGTACTTTGTGAAAAACGGTGAAAGTGTAATCGAGGTACAACGCGCGTTTAAAAAACAATTTGATTTAAAACGTCATGACAATCCCCCCGACCGTAAAAGTATCCTCAAATGGGTAAAAAACTTCCGAGAATACGGTAGTGTGGTGGCGGTCAACCATCAAGGTCGCCGTCGATCGTCTAGAACCCCGACAAATATCGAAAACGTGCGCGTAGCATTGTCGCGAAGTCCGCGCAGATCCGTTCGTCGCCAGGCTTCCGCCTTGAAAATTCCCCGTACTTCACTCAGAAGAATAATTCGAAACGACCTCAATATGCACCCATACAAGATACAACTAACCCAAGAATTGATACCAACAGATAAGCCAAGAAGGTTAGAATTTTGTGATAAATTTTTGGATATGCTGGAGGAAGAAGACGTCGATTTGGATTATGTTTTTTTTAGCGACGAGGCGCATTTCGATTTAAATGGTAACGTTAATAAACAAAACATGCGGTATTATGCTACTGAGAACTCTCGAATCGTTCACCCGGTACCCTTGCACTCCCCTCGTATCACGGTATGGTGCGCAGTCAGTGCGAAAGCGATAATCGGTCCCTACTTCTTCGAGGAGGACGGAGCGAATGTTACTGTGAACGGCGACCGCTACATCCAAATGTTAAACGAGTTTTTTCTACCGGAGCTCAGACGGAAGAGGATTGCATTATCTAAAACGTGGTTTCAACAAGACGGGGCCACACCACATATTCGTAACGATGTTTTGCGGTTATTAAGAGAGAAGTTTCAGGACCGCTTGATTTCGCGAAACTGTGAGCTGTTTTGGCCGCCGCGCAGTCCGGATTTAACACCGATAGATTTTTACCTATGGGGCTACTTGAAAAGCAAGGTGTACGAGGGTAAACCAGCAACAACCGACGAGATGAAATTGGCCATTCAGAAGGAAATTGCGGCGATTAAAAAACCAACTCTTAAAAAAGTAATGCATAATTTTGAGGAAAGATTGTAACAATGTAAAAATCAAAATGGTAACTATTCATACGGAATATTGTTCAAAACTAATAGTGTACAATAAATGGCGTTCTTTTTGAAGTATTTCAACGTTTGTTTCATTTCCGTAAGTATATTAGTCTTTATTTGACGAGCATTTAAAATTCGGGATGTTCTTTTGGCCCACCCTATAAATCAGAATAGGAACGGTTAAGGGATACCTTTGCTCTTCATGGGCCGAGGAAATTTTACTTATAAATAACTAATTTTATGTAATATCTTAATCATGCATAATTTTCTCAATAAAGGTATTTTCATTTTGATTTTTAGGTGTACAGAATAGGTAGCACTTATGGCAATTGTTATATGCAACGCGAGCGTACATGCAATTGTAAATGTTTGATTCATCACGCTACAAATTCAGTCCCCTGTGTTCCTGCTGTATAGAGTAACCAGCACGCATATAATGGTATTCGTGGTGCTTTGTCATTGCTTTTCACATGAATTAGCGATTATTTAACTTAATTTTTGTAATAATTCTTGTCGTCACCTGAAATCGAACTCGAGACTTCCGTAACACAAGCCAAGCGCTCTAGCAAATAGACCATCGTAACAACATACATACATATGTATATTAATTACAACGTAATTCTTAGGCTACCCCCCATTCGAAAAAATGTCCCAATTTTATGTAACGATAAATGTCCCAATTTTATGTAACGATAAATGTCCCAGTTTTATGTAACGTTAGATGCCCCAAAAAAATGTCCCAGAAAAATGTCCCAATTTTATGTAACGTTTGTAATATTTTGTTATTGCTATTTAAAAAATGTCACAATTTTATGTGATGAAATATGTAACGGAAAATGTAACGAAAAAATGTCTTAATTTTATATAATGAAAGTTAAATGTTATAATAGGATTTTTATGTTTATGTTATTTTTTTTTGTGTTGATGCCAGTAAGAATTACGTTGTAAATTTTGATCATTTTATACAAAGTATAGAAGAGAAAGAGACATAAATAAAAGCAAGAGGGGTCAAGGGGCACAGCCCCTTGCGAGGCCAAAATGGCCGAGTTTATATATATATATATATACATACAAACACAAATTGCCATTGGACTTGGTACATTGTGAGTCTATACAACCTTTAAAACCTATGGCGAAGTGTTCATACAAGTCGATTCCTCGTGGTTTCCCTTTTAGCATTTAGGATTATTAACAGGGAATTAAACAGTCTCGGTGATGTTGTCGCATCGATTCTACTGATCAGTATTAGCACAAAAAAGATCGTAGGTGACACATAATGCAAGCGATAATGTTTCCCGATATCGACTTGCCTCTTGTTTGTGTGGCTGACAATGATGCTAAATAATAAGCAACAATTTCATAACTTCTCGAAATTAAATCTTACTACGGTAATGGTAGAAAATCACGAACATTTTCTTATTCGATTATTGCGAACTAGCATAAGACATCTTTCGGGCAAAGAAATATCATCCTTAAATTAATGAATCATTCTGTTCGAATAACCTTTTTCATTTAGGTGCGCCTTCATTTTTTCCCCCGATGAAATTCTTAATTTCGGAAATATAAGTCAGTCTAAAACGACTTATCGAACAGAAAAAAACAACGTTGCCATTAAACAGACGGCACATTTTCCAAACAACAGCGGAGACAGAAAAAAGATTTTCTACGGATGAATGAGAAAAGGAGGCAAATATTGTTTCATTTATTTAAACAGCGTTTTTTTTTCTTTTCTTTACTTGTTCTTCATTTTCAAAAATGCGTTAGATAATTGTTTGTTCGTTATTTTACTGTTTATCGTCAAATTTTATCTGACGCATTCATTACGATTTTAAAAATTAGAATATCTCGGATATTCTTATTATTCGTCGATCATATTCAATTTTTATTGCTTTATTTAATTTAATATTACCTGCTGTTTTTCCGTGTAGGAAAGAAGAAAAAAACATGAAAACCCCTCTCAAAATCATTTTTACTTAGACCGACTAATCCCTGGTTAGATACAATTTATTTGTAATTTCGAAAAACAAAAATTTCGTTTCTAGGAAGCTGTCTCAGATGAGAAATGTATTTTGTCGGCACTTTCGAGTAATTCAGTTTCTTTAACGTTTCAATATAAATCAGTTTTAAATTCAATTATAATTATTCCAGGTAGGAGACGGAACTTATGGATGGGAGATTAGCTTCGTCGGCAGGCAAAGTCCCTCCGAGGAGTTTATCGGGAGCAGCGCTGGCTAAATCTTACATCGTGTGAACCGCCACAATCTTCGTTCGGAGACTGCGTAAGAAGAAAAAGAAGAAATTAAAATAATAAAAAACAAAAAATTAGGCGACAGATTCGAAAACTTATTCGTAGATTAAAACGCAGTCTACCGAAAATGTATTTAAATTACTGCCTAACGTTTTTACACTAGTTTTTGAACCGACTTTCCTTTACGGGTTTTTTTCATCTTTCCCCGCTGATGTTTCCGAAAAAAAAAAAATGCCATTAAAGTTACACTATAAAAGTTATGTAATGTGTTGAGTCGATCGGTTGTGCTCTCGTGTTCTTGTTTTTTGTTGTTCATTCTTATCGCTTATCTCTACGATTAGTACGAGTTACATTTTATTAATTTGTCTATCATCGCTATCGCATATTGGGGAAAACACCACTATAATCATCATCGGCCAGCTTGCTGGCTGATAAACAATGAAATCGAATAATACTACCTTCACCACTCCACCAAACACAACAGATATCCGCCCCACCACCAGCCATACGGTCAACGCTATGCAATATCCCCCGCTACCGCAACACCATGACATCAACCATTCGTCATCAAAATCAAGTAACCATTTATCCTATCCTATTTCTACACACAATATCCAGATTATCAACAAACCCACATCACCACCACCATCATCATCAACATCTTACGCGCAAAAGGCTAAAAATAAAATTACCCCAATCACCAATTTCGTCTACCTGAAAGAAGAACAGGGAATAATTATCTCACACACTGATAACTACAAACTTCGTGATTATCTTCTTGCAATCAAAGATTTGGTAGGCGGGGCGAAGAATATTCTAGCCGCTTCTCGAATTAGTAATCAAAGAATCGCTATATTTCTGGCAAATGAACAGATCGTTGAAACGTTTCTAAAGATTCACGGTGGCGTACATCTTGATGACAATGTCATCATAGCTCGCAGACTTAAAACGCCGGCGAGAAAACTGATCTTCTCAAATGTCTCGCCAATTATACCTAATGACTTATTGGAACAATTCATTCGGGCGCAACTAAAGCTGCAACCGGTGTCCAATATGTCTCTCCTACGAGTTAATCCCTCTGATGAACTGTTCAGCCATGTGATCAGCTGGAGACGTCAAATCTATGTAAAACCTGAACCAGATCAGCCAGTTCTGCCGACATCCTTTCTATTCCCATTTGGTGACAAAATGCACCGAATTTTTCTTAACCTTGATGAATATACCTGCTTCAAATGCAATAGTAAAGGTCATAAAGCAGATGACTGTAACATTCCACAAGACAATTACTTAGATGATATACTAACAGAAGACAATGCTCCTTCAAATATAAAGTCAAACGAATATTCTCCTGGCCACACAGATCTCATAGCAACTGTATCAGCTAATGAAACACAAAACGTCGTACAACTGGCTCCTATAACCACACAACCGATTCAAACATTCATTAAAAACCCCGATACAACAGAGAGAACAAAACGTGCCCTATCAGACAATTCGTCCACAAAGACTCAACTAGATGAAGACACAACACTCATATCAATGAAGCCGAGTTACCAAAAAAGCAAAAAAGCTAAAACAGGAAAAAGGAGATCACAACGAAACCCGACCGCCACAGTTCTCGTGATTCAGAAACACAATCCGATTCAGAAGTAGATAAAATACAACCAAGTGATACTGAAGAATCCCAACAACATCACGCATCGCACAAATCACTTAATCTAATTTACGAGCCTCTAAAAATGAACATTTATGAAAATGGATCGAGATATCGGCTGTCTCTGCAAAATCTTGCCCTCTTTATAGATAGGTGTAAACCAGCCAAGATCGCATGTGATGTTGTCAAGGACTTCACTAGCGACATTACAGGACTTGTTTCCATGCTAGATGAGAACTATCAGTTCCTAACTGACCGTGGAACTAAAGCAAAATTTACCAAGATTATGACGGTACTAAAAGATCAAGTACAGTCCATTCCTAACTCAGACCCAACAGTTTACCCAAAGCCATCAGACTGAGCGACCAAACATGGAAAAACAATCACCGCAAATTGTCATATAAACAAACATAAATGCAGGAAGGTACATTTATTTCGTGGAATTGCAATGGTATATATCTACACCATGAAGACCTTGAACTTATCCTATCAGAATATAATCCGTCTGTCATTTGTCTCCAGGAAACGCATCTTAAAAACAACCAAAATTTCCGTATCCCTGGCTATAAAATAATTTTCACTACAGTACATGACTATTTAGTAGCATATTAATAACTGTTAAATCAAAATATTATTATGAAATAATCGAGTTGAACACTGGGCTACTAGCGTTAGCAGTCAAAGTTTGGTTTAAACAACCAATTACAATATGCACTGTGTATTTTACAGAGATAATTAGTACGGAACATTTCTTTTCATTGATAAAGCATCTGCCTAAACTGTTCATAATATTAGGAGATATGAACGCTCATAGCCCTATGTGGTCAAGCAAAAAGCCAAATTCAAGAGGCAAGATCATAGAAAATGCAATTAACGCATTTAACCTCACATTGCTTAATTTAACGGAGCCAACTCATTATAACTTTTCTTATCGAACATGGTCAAATATTGACTTAGCCTTGTGCTCCCCTCAATTCAGCAGTAAAATACAATTTTATGTACATCATGACCTTGGTGGAAGTGATCATTTTCCGATTATTATAAAAAGCCAGTTACAACCAGAAACTTCTACTTATCCCGGAAATAATGTAAATCTGTTGCCGAAGTAAAAGAACCAACTGGTTAAATTACAAAGCTCGATGTTCGTTACAATGCATTACATTGGGCAATACTGACACCAGTGTGCAGACGTTTACAAACGCACTCATCGAGCAGGCAAAAAGATGCTCACCACCTAATAAAACTATTATACAAACTGGCAGCGTAAAAGTCCCTTAGTGGTCTAAGGACTGTGCAACTGCAATTAGAAACAGACGGAACGCTTTAAAAAAGTTAAAGTAGAACCCGAATATGGAAAACCATCTGAATTTTAGAAGACTACGAGCAAAAGCCAGGTATATTCTCAAACAAGCAAAATTAAACTACTGGAAGAACTATGTAGCAACCTTGAATCCTGGTACACCGACCAAAGTTGTGTGGAAAAAAATTAAATCCATCGAAAAGTCAACGCCATACTTTACACCGACATGCATAAAAATCGGTAGTAACATATGCACTAATATTGACAAAATTAACGCCGTGTTTGCAGAATTTTTTACAATGTCAACTAAAGATGAAAATCAATTTATAAACAATACAGAATTATCCAACACTGGTAAAAATGCTACTTTTGGTCTTAACTTTACCAGCAACAACCAAGAACCATATAACCAACCTATCACGATGGAAGAACTACGTACTGCCATTAAACGTACCAAACCGAAAGCAGTCGGTTCGGATAATTTTCACATTTATCTTTTAAAATATGCACCTGATTTTATATTAAAAACTCTGCTTGTAATTTACAATCGAATATGGTTCTCAGGTAATCTCCCATTGCAATGGAAAAATGCCATTATAATCCCACTACTCAAGACAAATAAGAATCCAACACTCCTCGATAGTTACAGACCCATATCTCTTACATCAGTTCTATGTAAAGTGTTAGAAAAAATTATCAATGGCAGACTACTATGGGAAATCGAAACACGTAATTTATTTACAAATATTCAATATGGATTTCGGTCAGGACGATCTACCATTGATCCGATCCTTGCGTTACAGCGCTCCATAAGTAAAACTTTCTCAAACAAGCACCACTTATTAGCCGTCTTTTCGATTTCAAGAAAGCATTTGACAACATATGGAGATACAAAATTCTTTTAACCTTACACTCCTGGAACTTCAAAGGCCGCCGTTGTATGTTTATTGCAAACTTCCTCTCTGATGGCCGCTTTCAAGTAAGATTGGGATCCGTTCTGTCTGATCCGCATACGGTACGGACAGGAGTTCCCCAGGGATCCGTTCTCAGCTCAACACTGTTTAATATCGCGATAAATGATATTGTAAATCAAGTGCAAAAACCTGTAAAATCACTCCTTTTTGCAGACGATTTATGCATATTTCTTCCATGCACTGATATCAACTTAGGAGAAAGCGCTCTGCAGAGCACAATTGATAGGCTGCAACAATGGTCAGAAGATAACGGCCTTTGTTTTTCAACAACAAAAACCATAGCAACCCATTTCTGTAGACGGAAAAAGTGCGACCGTATAGTAAGCTTAACTGTTAATAACAACCGTATAGCATCTGCAAACGAAGTAAAATATTTAGGAATGACATTTGACAGCAAACTCACTTGGAAAGCACACATTAACGCATTGAAAACTAGCTGCGGTAAAAAACTAAAACTACTGCGGAAGCTATCGCATACAACCTACGGCGCAAGCAGACATAATCTATTAATGCTGTATCGTACCCTTGTAAGGTCCAAAATGGATTATGGTGCACCAGCTTATGCTTCCGCTAACATATCGACCCTAAAATGTTTGGATACTATCCATCATACCGCTTTGAGGTTGGCAACTGGAGCTTTCCGAACCTCCCCGATACCGAGTCTACTATGTGATTCAGCGGAGTGGCCATTAGATTTGCGGCGAACTTATCTAACCGTGCTGGCTTTCAGCATCATAAGGAGCACAGAGCCAAACTCTCCAGATGATACCACTGAGAACCAGAACGGAACAACAATTGATCACGTTATGTCCATTCTACATCAGCTAAACATCCAAATTCCAGTACTGGCCCGGGACCCGATATCTCCTATACCACCATGGTGCAACCGAGCCCAGGGCGGCATACAGAGCTTTGAAAATGCGGAAAGCTCCGTTAAAACGATTAACAAACGTGCGTCAACTTCAAACGTAACGGTACCGTTTACCGACTTTAAACATCAGCTTAAATGCCATTTTAACAACATCTGGAACAGCGATTGGCAAAAGTTACCAACAGAAAATAAATTACGCTCCATAAAATCGTTCACGAAACCATGGCTTTCCTCAAGCCGAGAAAGCAGAAAACAGGAAGTAACCTTATGCTGACTTGGGCACACTCGCCTTACACACTCATACCTGTTAAATAAAGAACCTGCGCCCCGGTGCCAAACATGTGATTGTCAGCTGACCGTCGAACACCTACTGATTAAATGTCCAGTCTACGACCAGTGTCGGAAACAACATAGATTACCATCGAACTTAAAAGGTTTGCTGTGCGACGAAGAAACCGTGCTTAACCAACTATTTCAGTTTCTAAATTCTTCTAATTTATTAAAGTTATTATAATTTTGCTAATCCTCGTTAATTTCTGTTTATTTTTCTTTTTTCCTTTCTTTCAACTTTTAATTTTGTAATTTCTTGCCGTGTCTCTAGCCTAAGTTGCTGTGTGTACGACACGTAAAATAAATAAATAAATAAAGTGAAAGTAAACTGAAAAAATATCGTTTCCATTAAAAGATAACCAAAAAGCCGAAGAGAATTCGGTTCCAAACATTAAAAAGATAAAAATGAAACTACAATAAAAACAATTTAAAATACAACTAATTATTATTTATGTAAAAATAACGGTAACCTCCCCCGCTTGGTCTGAAAATGAAACGGAACTGACAAAAAAAAAAATACTAATTACAAAAAATTGACTTTTCGATAAAGTGAGGCGTGTTTCAAGGAGGCGAAAAAAAAGTTTTTTTTTTTTTTTTTTTTTTAATGGAAGTGATTGTAAAGCAGAGCAACTCGTGGAGCATAATTGTGTTGCTTGATGGTAGTGTTATTTTTTTTCTTTTTTTTTTTTTTTTTTGTTCTGGTCTTTCTATCTTTCAGATTATTCTTCTTATTTATACGACTATTTCGTTAACTTTTAAAAATTGATACCAATTGTCTACACTTGGTAGCCGAATTTGTTTGCGATTCGCAAAATATCGTTAATGGCAATGTTTTAAGATCCGTTGAGATAAATGCGTACAAACCGAAAATAGTATAATAAATGTTGTGGATATTTTTTTTTTTCTTCGATAAAAAATTCGATATCTAGTTTGAATCCCATTTTTCACCTTCAGACGCGTTTTGCAGCCGGCAACGTTATACCAAAAACCCCATGGTTCGCCGCCAGCGTTACAATAAACCGCTGTTTGTTTTCGAAATTGAGAGGTCATTTTCAATTTCGCTTAATACGTTAAATTTATTTTCAATTGTTTTCATTCGATCACTGTTGAATGAGCACACACTTGTGGAACTATAACAGATTATAAGAACGTTCTACGGTAAGATTAATTAAAGTCAAATTAGAATGTGAACATTTTAAAAGGAAAAAAATTGGTTCTAGAGAAAAGGAAAAACGCATTTAACCATGTTTTTGCTTTTTTCGAGAACAATTTTTCCTTCTTTAAATTATTTACATTTTAATTCGACTGTATTTATTACGAATATTCTCATCAACCTGTTTCAGTTCCAAAAATTCATTCAAAACAAAAGTAAATAAGTTTAACACATTAACACAATTGAAAATTGTACCTTGACTTTAAAAACAAATACCTCTGTTTATAAAAAAACTGTCAACGAAATCATGGGCATTTGTTGTGTAATACGTAAGATATTACAAAGACAATATGTGCCATTTATGATGTTATCCCGTTATTCGATGTCGACGACGCGAACCTTTCGTGTATTATTTTCGGCGGCAAAGCATGCTCGCGGCGAACTACTATGGTGGATCCGCGTAAATAAACCGACGTATACACAGACCGATATTAGAAGTTCCATCTTAGCTTTGAAATCTGATCATTTCTTTTTCAACATAGGGCAAATCACAGCATATCGACTGGTAATGTAGCCACGATTTGTTGCAGTTTTTGGGGCCGATTCTGTATACATGTGACTATGCTAAAGAAAACTGGTGTTTCAATCGTGAGTGTCCTTGTAAATTGTTATAAATGTACGAAAAAAAACAAACTTCAGTATAATAATAATGGATGAATATCATTTATAAAAACAAGCCTAGGAGGTGTAAATACATATAGAAACTATTTGTAAAATTAATTGTTTTAAACAAAATGACGCTACTCAAAAAAAAAAACCTAAACAACGGAGAATAAAAATTTGTCATTCATTAAAAAATTATTTACATTTTATTTTGCAATTAATTTTTTTTTTGCACGTGTCGAACGAAAATATTTTTAAAAAGGAACAGCGTCTTTTAATATTCGGTTTTTTAAATTATTTTCAGGGATTTCGTGTAATGTACGGGGAATCCTAATAAGATGGTTCAGAAAGAACAAAAATATTCAATTAAAATATACGATAACTTACGAACGGTTTGACTTATTAATTTCGAAATCTGAAACATAAATTACAATAAAAATTTTCTTTAAAACCATATCTATAACTTGTAAGATAATCAATTAGTCTGGGCGCCAAAAAGAACACCGTCAAATATATATATATATATATATATATATATATATATATATATATATATACATATATATATATATATATATATATACAATATGGAATTTGAAACGACCTCAAAAATCACCCTTAAAAATTCATAATTCATCACCTGATAACCCTTTAAAAGTAAAATTCAAAATATGAAACAAAACGCAGAAGCTCTTTCATTAAAAATCGTATAAACCCCCACCCATCCGTTGAGACCAAAAACCACAAAAAAAGGGTAAGCAATAGCCCCCCCCCCCCCGAGTTAAAAAGTTGAGGAACCAAAATGTATCTCAAATATATGCATAGAAGACCGCTTTATAAGAAAACTATAGCCGAGTTTACAACTTTATATTTAGACCTCCGAGGCGCTGAAAGCTCGAAAGTTTCGAAAAAATATTTTTATTTTCCGGGCTTGTGATATATCGATGGAAAGAGGGAACGAACCGATACTTCTGAAATTTTAAAAATTGGTAAAAAAACGTGAAAAATTACGTATCCCCTCCTCTTTTGCGGCACGAGTATTATAGTTAAAAATTTTGAATTAGGTTAAAAATATGCGCATCCACACATATTTCTCCAGTTTTTTGAAGCATTCGAGTTTCCAACTTTAAAATTAGCTCCTAGGAGCGTCGAAAAACAAAATTTTTGAAAAAAATAATTTGTCGGGAACGCTTTAAAAATTACAAGCAAAACTTAAAGCAACATTTTTTCTAGTTTTATAAAAAACGAAAAAAGTTAAAAATTTGTTAATAAATTTATTGACTTACAAAAAATCTAAAATTTACGAATAAATCAATAAGTTTTTTTACTCAATAAATCCGCATTAGCTTTAGAGTTTTGTATATATGAATTTTTTAAAGACACTGACGGTTATTATTTTTTTTTTTAAAGATTCAGTAAGGGAATGTTGAAAATAAATAAAAAATAAAAGAAAAAAAAATTGTACCCTATTTGTTATTTAATAAGAAATTCAGTTCAATATGTATTTTTTCTTTTTTTTTTTTTTTTTTTCTGGAACTTGGTATTTTAGTGTATGCATCATACTAAACATTCATGAGGCTTCTATATACCGACATTATTGACCTGGCCGATGATGAGGTTTGAAAAATACAGCATTGAATGAAATAACTTGCAATTACTCGTTAGTCGTCGATTCGTACGTTTACATTAAATGTTTTTAACGAGATTCTTCCATTTCTGTTTTTCATATGTTTCGGCTATTAAACGTTTTTGTTGTTTTCCTAAAAAAAAAAAAAAAAAACACTTAAAAACGCTCTTAGCCTTTTATGCTTGTCTAAATGACCGCAGAACCCGCTTCAAAGTCACCGTGGTGTAGACTTCAGGCTGAATTGCGACAACTATTGACTCGTTGTTGCCGGTGCTTAACCTTCTGTACACTTGTCTGCATTTTTTCCTTTCGTTTCTATCTACTGAACAAACGAAATCTCAAGTTTTTAGGCAAAGCAGGATCAAACTAAAAGAAGTATAAAAATCAGACTAATAAAATAAATAAGTTAGAAAGCGGAATTAATCAAGTTGCTAGCCAGCTACCGTGGCATAGTTGGTTTTATGTGGTAGTGTTTTTTTCGGATATCCCGCTGTCATATTAATTGACACTTTAATTGACACAGGTAAAAGGGGTTCAATTAATGCGCTCAAAATAAAACAAGTTCAAGTCAAGCATGATGCTTCTGAACATTCCCCGTATGTTAAGCTAACGATAATTAATAATTTAATAAATAATAAGTAAATAACACCGATACAAAACAATTAATTTATATTTGTTTATCCAATGCGTTTCGAAGTCCATTATCATCACGGCATTTACATAATACTAAATTCAAAAAAAAAGGAATTCGATTTTGTGGAAGAGGCCCGTAATTTTTTGCGATTTTTTGAAATTATCACCATCCCGAAAATTAGAATGAAATATCGTTAACGACAAATAGCAAATAGCGATCCTTCTTAATCAATGTATCACATGCCCGAGAAACAAATTTTTTTTCGAAAATTCCTAGCTGCCCCCAGGACCTAATTTTGACGTCGGAATCGCTTCGAACTAGAAAAATGTATCAGGCTGCACATATATTTCAGAGAAAAAGTACATAATTTTATTAATGAGCATTCGTATATTAATTTTATATATAAAAATTACCGGAATTTTTTTAAGATAAAAAAGGAAATTTAAAATCTTAATTTTTACAGCATTGAGTATTTTGAGACAAAAAATTTAAATTTTAAACGTGGAAAATTAAATTCTTTTTCCGTAGAAGAGCGCGGAGACCCGTTGGAGGCTGGGCCCCGGAGTGTCCTTGTAGAGATTCCTAAACTACTGGGGATTCCAGTAGAAAATTTCACGCTGAACAAAAACATCCTTATCATATAGGAGACTGACTACAAATACACTTTTGTATAGAGTAGCGAGTTAAAAAAGAACATTTTACAACACTATACAAACGTCAAATTAAGACAACTTTAAATTAATATTTCGTTCAATAACGCAGTATTGATTGAATCATGCTAATATAGTGATACAGGTATATCAATAAGAGGGGAAAAGAATCAAAAGCAATAAGATGAGAGTCAAAAGTTTGCATTTATTCATCGACGATATTTTATTACACATCTGCAATTTTTAATGAATGTAATTAAAAACTTATTGGTGAAAGAAAAAAACTTCTGTTTCCATATAATAAAAGTGAATTTACACATATTCGGAAGGAGGAATGAAGAATGACCTCTATTATGGTTAGACTTGAGAGGAACTACAGCAAAGAATAACTTTAGCTCCAACAAGAGAACCAACAAGTCAAATTCCCCCGCGAGAGGGGAAACAATTCGAACAATTTCCATTGTATTGTACTGGTTTTAATTGCCGTTAGTCTACAAAGGGCGGCTCACTTTCATTGTTTACGACGGTATTATTATTAGAAGCATTTATTTACTCACTAATATCAGATCGGTACTTGCATTTATTACCAAATAGGGAAGCGTTCATGAAAGCCTTCTTTTCGACTGAATGCACTGATCAGCTTTTTTCAGTCGTTTTGATTTTCCTTTTCTCTTATCGATATGCCAACGTCGTCATGCCGATTAATGTTCACTAATGGCGAATCAATAATAGCCTAAGAAATGTTCCATTAAAAACAGCTTAATAGCGTATTAGAGTTGTTAAAATGTTACAAAACGTTCTTTTCATTTCACAGACTCCGTCGTTTTGCACCGAAGAATTTAGAGGCTCTTTCTTGTTCAGCATGAAATTTCTTTTTTTTTTTTGGGCACGTCAGCAATGGAACTCACCCAACGCAAGGAATTGTACATTATATAAGGAAAAGATTAGAAATTGAGGAGATAAAGAAGGACAGCAAAGGAACTATATTGAGAGAGGGGAGTGCAAGAATGAAGTGGGCACTATAAGGAGTAGGAAGGCCAAGGCGCAGAAGACTAGAATACAGAGTAGAACGTTCGGAGGAGCATGAAATTTCTTAATAGAACACCTCCTTCTCCTTTTTGGCTCTATGATTTTCCCAGTTTGCGTCGGTCCATAATTATTAAATTATCTCGCCTCCGTTTCTCGCATAGTCTCCTTCCTTCTTCTATAAATCGCTTTTCCTTGGCTGCATCTCCTAATTATCCATTGGATCCTGAAGGTTCTCAGTATATGTTTGTGATGCGAATCACGTGCTCTTCGAGTGTTCTGGTTTATCTCGCGAGCGTGGGTTACTTTATTATCATCTTTTAAAGCTTGGTCTTCCTGCTCCTTTCAAACCCGTCTTATGTTCTTTCTCTACCTATTCTCTCAGTTGTTCCTGTTCTAGGGGTGTTCCTTGATTCGATTGTCGACAAAATAAAAATATAATTTCTATTCTTTTCCATGCATCTCTATTCCTTTTTGCTGGGATAATGCTCTCTGGTAGCAAACCCAAGGAGGGTTAAAAAAAAAAATAAAAAAAATAATGTATATTATTATAAAACGCGATTGAAAATTGAAAAGAATCGATAAACTTAATAGAATGGGCCTTGGACAAAACCCGTCATCGATTCGATATAACCACGCAAAAAATTGTTTTCAACGTTAGTAGGAATTGAGGAGAAAAAAATAATATATAAAAAAAAAAAAATCTACATGCATGTAGAGCAAAAAAATTAAGGTTTGCTATAAGAGTAGCACCTGAGATTTTTTTACTTTTCCGCCTAGTGATGAAGTAGCAATACATATTTTGTAGTATGCGGTTGTTCCTTCTGACATATGTATATTAAAACATGATTAATCTTTTGATAACCCTTTCGCCTAGAAAAAAGACTAAAACCAAATGCTTTTCGCAATAATACCGACGACAAACAGTTTTGGGTCGAGAATGTTAACAATTACAAATGCATTTTTTTTTTTTTTTAAAAAAAAGGAAAAACTGATAAGAAATTAAATAATTTACACTTTATTGATTGACCAAATAGTTGACCATCCGAACTATAACGTCTTTCCTTTTAACAAAAGAGCAAAAAGAAAAAAACACAAATAAAAACATTTTTCTATTAACGGTGGGTAATAATATGAACTTATAATGGATAAATACAGTGACATACATATAAACATACAGAAACTAGTGGACTGATAACGGCTAACGAAGAAGAAAAAGGAGAATAGATTAAGTATCATACAGCAAGCACTTACACCTTTCTAAAAAGATCGTACGTTGAAGTGAAAAATAGATTAATTTTTCCGGGTCCTTTTTTTCATAATGGAAAACCGGTAATTTAACATCGATGAGCGTTGGAAAACTTTAGTAAATTGCAAAATCTGTAAATAATAAAACGGTAAAAATTTGTTTATTCTGCGTTAATGTACACAGGCGCACGTGTCGTTCGCAATCAGCGATTTATGTACCTGGCCGTGTTGTCCTCAACGACAAACCTTCGACTTATATAATTCAGCCGAAATCAAATTCAAGTCGGAATAACCATTTTCATTTTTCAGCGATAAATTTTACCCATAAATCGAGAATAGCTAACTTTACAACAACGCAATTTCAACATTTTCGTTTTCATTAGCGAAACCATCGTACACGTATGGTGAAATTAATAATATAATGTAGGAAATTCCAGATAATGTCTTCCACGTGTTTGTTTTACTACGCGTCAGATGAATACTTTTCGTATCTTTTAAATTCACCAGTACAAGACGTTATTTTCGAAATGATAAGAATTTTTGTTAAAGATTCACATCTTTTTCCAAATGTATTTGTCCCCCCACCCCGCTATTATTGCATTTACCGCTGACGCGGCAAAATCTAAAATGTTAGTATTCGAACGGAATTAGAGGATGCGTGTAATAGTATCATCCCCAACTTGCAACGATTAATCTCGACTGTGATTAGTCCATTAAGAAGCAATAACGTTTTTTTCCTCATATTAGTATCTTCTTATTTCGATTAATATTATTATCTGTTATTATTATTACTATTAATATTTTACTATTATCATTTAATGAGTCGACAAAAAGATAAACATTACATTTATATTCCAAAATGTAAAACTATGAAAAAACAGAGTAATTGAAATCGGTGCATTGATCTGATGAAAGCTGGAGTTTAAACAAAAAATGGTTATATAATTTTGGCTTCGTCCTTTTATAAGTGGGATACCAATTCTCTGTTCATTTTTGAGACTGGTTCATTTGAAATGAACTATACGCGGATGATCATTTTGAATTAAAAGCGCCGAATGCGGATTATTTATGAACTTTAAGCGGACCTCTCAAAATCAGCATTTAATTTTTCGATTTATATTACCTATTTAATTACGCAAAACTGTTTTAAAACTATCACTAATTAAAATATTGATTAGTTTAAGACTTTTTCCAGCTTTGTTATAATCGAATTTTTATTTTCGTTTAATTCGCCTTTTAGAACATAAAATACAATGCAATGAACACATTGCAATATATCTTATTGAGTTGAAACTGGTTAGTAAATGGAATTGCTATACATTTCTTATTTGTGATTGTCCTTTATGTTTACACGAATGATAATTCCCCCTATATTAAAAATCTTTTTAATAGTATGCAAAGTCAAATTTGTGAACAGAAATAGTAGATGTATGGCTCGACTCTAAGCGCTACAATAACTTAAATTTATTTAAATTTTGTTTTTCAACTGTTCTGTGTTGCTGCCGGAGGGTTAGGGGGGCTATTACAACACTGCCACAGCAGAATTGCTAATTAAATGCATAGAGGAATTGTGTTGTGTGTCCGATATAGCGATAATTACAGAGACGTGATGTGAAAATTGGTACTTCTAAGATAGAAGGAAAGATACTCTCTAGCAGTGATTTACTAAGGAAACAAAAGTAAAAAAAGTAGGACACTATGAAAAAAGCGATGTTGAATAAGAGATGATTATAGGTTGGAAAGCAATATGTGTAGACATGTAATTATAAACAAAATGAGTTCTAGGGTGATCTGTAGCTAAAAACCGGTATACAGTACATTCATTTCTTGAGAAATCAATTTTCTTGAGAAAGTCAATCTTGCTCCCAGTAGCACCGTCGGAGAGACGGGTAACAACGAATTGGAGATAGTAGAATTTAACAGCAGTGTCAGAAATATCGTTAAAAGACCTATATGTGACTGAAGGAAAGTAATTTGATAGGAGGAGGATGTCAACTAGACAGTTTCAGATTGAATTCTCATAGTTACATTATTAGTTAGATGTTGTTGGGTAAGACAATTTAGTAATTGATATTAGCGCATCCAAAAAATAGATTCTCCTCGTGGAAACGTCTTTTTCAAATCTCCATCATATTTTACTCCTTTTTTCAGAATTTACTCGATACCCCTTAAACTTTTTTAATAAGTAAATCATTGAAGGAACTTCTTTCCGATAATTCAAAAATAACTAAATCACGTCTCCGATTCCTCAACAAACTCGGACAATATTTATCCCTGAGAGTGCTTCCGGCCCCATGTAGCACCTAAATCAAAAAATAAAAGTAATACTTTAAATACAAGATCTAGATCAAAATCAAAAAATAAAAGTAATACTTTAAATACAAGATCTAGATCAAAATCAAAAATTAATTTGTAAAAATGATTTCTTCACCTCGTTTCTTTGTTGCGTTTGCATACATTTTACATATCTAAATTAGTGTATGAAACTTTACCATTTTTTTACAAAATTTACTACTTCCGCGCGGGTCTTTTTTAACTGTGCCAAATATAATTCCCTCTCGATTAATAGTTTATATACTTTTCCACAATCGATAATCGTTCGTTTTTAGTAGTACTTCGAATTTTAAATAGAAATCAAATATTAAAAAACAAAAAATACACAATTTTATTAATTATAAAATGTAAAATTACCGACCAGTTCCGGTTCGAAAAAACAAGAAACAAAATATAATTATCGAATTTTATCAGCATTTATAAACACGATGTGTGTTGCCCTAAAAAGCGTTAAAGGCTGTAATTTATTTCATTTAACAAATCAAGCTCTTTTGCATTTTGAACATCTATGCCCCATCCATCTTCCGTTGTAACGCCCCGTTAGTGCACTGGAATCTGTGTGGTTTCTGATTGCAATTACGCTCGACAAACATAGTTCTGCACTTTATCGGGGTCCTTTTAATCCCGCGATTCTGACGACTTGAATGATGTCAACGAATTTGTTATGCCGACCATATTATTAATTGATATTGTAGCACGCGTCGTTTTAAGATAAACAATGGAACGTGTAATAAATTTGTTGAAAGCTTCGAATGGCACCACTCTCTTAAAAAAGAGGGGCGTTCATTTGAATTAGTTCCTGCGTCATTAAGAAATAATAAAATATTTTTTGGAGCCTTAAAATAGGACGTAAAGATTACCACTAGCGGAAACGATGGATCACCAATAGGGATTAAATTTTTCGGTGAATTCTCCAATAGTTCTAGTCAATCAACGAAGTAGCAAAAAAAATTGGAAAAGAAAGAAATCTGTCAGTACTTCTCTAAGAGTAGAGATTAGCCTAAAGAGACAATTTTTAATGTCGAATTTTGATTAAGAATTATTTTGGATTTGGCGTGTACTAAGAAGGACTTTTGAACCTCACAATACTATCAATAAAAAATGAATTCCTAATTTTAACAAATAATAGCAATGCAATAAAAGCTTATTTCCGAATAATAAAAAGAAAATCGTATTTAAAGGGTCTAATTTTTCAGCATCCGTTATTATTTTTACATAATATAGTGTTCTTTTTTATAATTCTATTCTTTGTAATTCACATTGATTTCATGTTTCATAAATTTTTTTATATCAATAGTTTAGTTATAATTCATTTAATCTCAATGTGTTTTTAAAATTCTGGAAAAAAGAATTGTATCATCCGAGTGTGTTTAGTGTTTTTTTTTACTGTTTTCCTTTTTTTAAAAATTGATGCACTTGTATTGTGTCTTGGTTTTCATTTTATTATTTCCTTCTTATATTTCCTTGTAACTAATGAGATGGACCGGACCTAAAAACGTTAGAGAAATATACTGTTATATACACTCCGGTATGATTTGCTATACGTAATTACATTTATTTTCACTGTTTAATTAGGGTCCAAAAATGGTTTCTAGCGTATTTTATTTAACATCTACTCTTAAAATGCTTGTTATTTATGTTTATAATTTTTCATTATTCCCGCAATTTATCGCTAAGTCTAGTTCTATTCCATTGATTTAGATCCGATATTAAAAAAGTTGTAATTCTTGCGCATATTCAAAAGCAACATAATGTTTATTATTAAGACTTGTGCGGAAAAAATGGGAAATTAATTAACGAATGTTTTATTTCTCATACCACAGGTGAGCACGGTATAATGTTATTTTAACGCATAGATCGTGCTAGTCCTAGGCACGGGAATAACTTTTTATCGCTTGAAAACAATTTTTGATGCGAATTAATTATAAATTAATTACATTTATCGTATTTAAAGTCTATAAAAATAATCGAAGAAGAGAAAACTTATTATTGATAGGTACGATGGGAGAACTCCACTTTATTTTTTACACCCAACTATAGAACTCAAAATTATGACACGCTTATGTTTTTTTTATAATGAATGGAAATTTTAAATTAGTATATTTTCGATTTAAATAGTAATCAAAAAATTTTCGGTTTTAATTGCGGCGTAAGTATAGGGACCTAATAAAAACTTTTTCCACGAACTATTATCTTATCCAATTAAAATGAAATATACATAATTTATATCCACACGTGCCTTCGAGTAGATGTGAATTATTGACAAAGAAATCGTTCTCCTCCCTCAGACGTGTTGTTTTTTATCTTCATTGCGAAAATTGGATAAATACTTGTATTTTCTGGATGACTCCAAGTTTTATGCGGGCTTGCGCGGTCGGAACTGAACTTAAAATATGTTTGGAAACGAAAAATTTAAGACCACTCAATTTCTATTCACCCTAAAAAACGATTTTATTTGATTTTTGCAAACGAAAGAGAAAAAAAAAAATGTGATATTATCTGCAAAATAACAACAGCCAAAAAACCCGAAACGAAATGGCAAGTTAATGAAGAATCATTTTTCATACTGTTTGTTAAATACGAGTATATAAAAATATTTGTATCTGTTCACATACTGGTTTAGCTGATGATGGGTTATGCCCGAAAACGTTACTAAGTAAGAAAATTGCTCTTATTAGTTTGTTATAATTGTTTATTATATTTGTTATTATTAACTTACAATTTTTGAAATGGCAATTCTTACGCTGGGTGGTAACAATTTTCAAAGAGGAGTGTTGTCCCAAAATATGCTATTTTATTCTTCCCTCATGACGATATGCCCTTTGTATTAGAAGAACCTGCGACTTCGCAAGTAATGAAAGATTCATTTTAATTCGGTATTTTTCGAATTATCCGAAATTTCAATAATGACACCGGATAAATTTTTTAATGATGTTATACGCTACTTCTTCACGGTGTTAAAATTGCACTTTGTAACTGTTGGTACGCTATACGTTTTCACTGGTAAGGATTTTCTGTGATAAACTACAAAATTCAGCTTTAATCGGAGAATGCAATTAAAATCATTCCGAGTCGTCGTTAACAGGGTTTGACGACATTTCCCAATTTAAGCAATTTTTAACTTTTTGAAGAGAATTTACCAGTTGAAAAGAAGCGATAAGAACAGGTTTACCGCTGCGTTGTTTACTCTGCAGAATAAAATTACTGAAAAGGCACGCGATAAATTTGTATCCTTTATCCTTTAAGAAGTAACATTAGTTTCATTTAAATCAATGAACCGGAGCAACATTTGTGTGGTACCGAAGGGAAAACCCCAGGTGTCATTCTATTAATTATGTAAACCTGCCGGCTTAATTGACGAATTACTAAGAGTTTAATGTCTGTTTTTACGACATAAAGATGTCTTTACAAATCTTCAGGCTACCCTTATTAACAACTACGTTATTTCGTCCACGATATCGTTCTATGTGTGCTAGGTCCAATAATGTAATGGAAGATAAGTCACGCGTTCATACTGTACTCATCTCGAACGCGTACAAACAAATATGTGCTTCTGTGTCTACGGTCAATTTTATCTGTTTTCCTTTGATCCGGCTTCCGGCAGTATCGCAAAGGTGACTTGAACGTATTTGGCCCGTGTTAAAATTGACATCGGATTTTTTATAGAAAAATAAAAAGTCACGGCTCAAGAAAGAAAATTACTCGGCGGTACTAAAATTTTTCCAGTAAAAAAGCGAATAATAAAGAATTCAATTTCAGAATATTAAACTTTACACAATAGAATAAGGAAGAAAATCGAAACGAACAAAAGAACATCAGAAAAAATGTTTCGTATTCTAATACTACATAATACTACACATATTGCTTATTGTTCGTAGCTGACCCTCAGGAACGAATCAAAAATAATATATAAATAAATAAATACTTTAATTTTAAATTCGTAGCGAAAACCCGCTTTTGGGTTTCGTGTAATTTTAAATTTCGGATACCTTTTGTAAAATCATGCCGCTATTACTATCAAAACTGTGTACTACTGTTAACGAAACAAACTATTTTGTAGTTTACAAAATACTTCATAAATATTACAATTTTCTGTATCTCCCCAGAATTTGAAGCTGAAACGAATGTGGTATCATTTAAAAAAAGTATAAGTGCCGGTAAAGGTTTTTTGTTCTTACAGGAAAGTACACGAGTTGTTAGACGCCGATTTTGATGAAATTTTGATATGTTGTAGAGAATAAAAAAATATTAAACACGTGTTTTTTTTTTATTGGCCCATATGCAGTTTAAAGGGGTGAAAACGACCCCTAAAGTTCATCAACGAAAATCGTTTTTCCTAAATATCTCGTCTTCAACTCGATATTTTTTTATGAAACAAAATGGAAATTATTTCTCGTGCGAAGGACAAGTAATGCACAGTGATTTAAGCAGTGGAGTTGCATCCCCGATTTTCTAGGGGGTGAAAACACCTTTTCTTTTTTTGTCGTAATTATGGAGTAAAAAATTATAAAATAACATAAAAAAATAAGAAAAACATTTTTTAACACGCACAGTTAAAAACTAAAGTTGACGTGTTTCGGCATTTTCACGAATTTCACCCTTAAAGAGGGTAAAGCACCCCTCACAAGAAACATAAATAATAAATACATGTATCAAGTAATCCAATTTCGTAAAAAATGTGTATGTAAGGGTTTTTGAGGTCGCTGATTACGAATTCGTCAACAGATTTTGTTAATTCAAAATGACGGATCCAATATGGCGGACAAAAAAGTCAAAAAAGCTTTAATTTTTATGACAAATTGTATACGAGGATTTTTTAGTTAGCTGATTACGAATCTGTTATCAATTTTTGAAAATTAAAATTATCCCGTGCTTTATAACCATACAGCTTCAAACCTCTAAAACCCAGACAGGCATTCAGCATGTGTTTTTTGTAAACCAACAAACCCTAAACTCCTAAATGTCTGACAGACTGTTTCGACTAAAGTTATCATGAGCAAAATGAACACCACCTTCCTGGACGAGTCAATGTTTAAAGTTACAAGATGTTTATTTTTAAAAATGTTGATTATTATATTTCAGATTCTCGCAGATTTATTGAGCATGATAGCAGTACGAATTATATCTGTAATAGTATTAATATACACTGTTTACTGTTTATTGATTGTGAGAATTAGTAATGAATATTTTGATTTACTAATTGAATGTAATTCTCCTAATGTATGTTTATTCTCAAAAAAAAAAAAAATATTATATTACTATATACTTTGGTCGCTTCTTTTGTTTTTATTTTCGTAAGAAGAGAGTGATTCCCGTTAATAAATTGATAAAAAGAAATAAATAAATACATAAGTTGAACCGTTAAGAACGGTTTTCCAGTATATCATAATGAATAGGCCTTGCGTCTGCCTACAGTTCAGGAGTTGTGCGGATTTAGTCATAGGCCATCGGCCTGTCTGATGTTTAGAGGTTTGAAGCTGTATGATTTTAACGCACAGGACTTTGGCCTGTCTGAGCTTTAGGAGTTCGGGGTTTTTTGGTTAAAAAAAATGCAGGCTGAATGCCTGTTTGGGTTTTAGGGGTTTGGAGCTGTATGCTTATAAAGCATAATAGGATAATTTGAATCTTCAATAATTGATAACAGATTCGTAATCAGCGACCTCAAAAACCCTTACATACACATTTTTTACGAAATTGGATTACTTGATACATGTATTTATTATTTATGTTTCTTGTGAGGGGTGCTTTACCCTCTTTAAGGGTGAAATTCGTGAAAATGCCGAAACACGTCAACTTTAGTTTTTAACTGTGCGTGTTAAAAAATGTTTTTCTTATTTTTTTATGTTATTTTATAATTTTTTATTCCATAATTACGACAAAAAAAAAAAAAGGTGTTTCCACCCCCTAGAAAATCGGGGATGCAACTCCACTGCTTAAATCACTGTGCATTACTTGTCCTTCGCACGAGAAATAATTTCCATTTTGTTTCATAAAAAAATATCGAGTTGAAGACGAGATATTTAGGAAAAACGATTTTCGTTGATGAACTTTAGGAGTCGTTTACACCCCTTTAAACTGCATATGGGCCAATAAAAAAAAAACACGTGTCTAATATTTTTTTATACTCTGCAACATATTAAAATTTCATCAAAATCGGCGTCTGACAACTACCTTGTTAGTTGTATTTTGTTTTCGTGTTTTTTTTTGTTTTTTTTTTTTTTTTATTAGTCGTTGTAAATTTATACAGGGGACAAGGAAACAATTAAAAATATCAATTTCGCAAAAATGTGATTCAGATTCACATGAATAGGGGGGGGGGGATGAATTGGCAAATCGGAATAATTAAATAATTATGAAACATTTCGGGCAATAACAGATGTTGAAGAGTTTTTGGAGTTTTACAATCACGGAGTAATGCCAGAGGAATTCGATTTTAGCGCAATAATTACGGTGGTTTACATTTCCAAAAAAAAAAAAAAGTCAACGTCGTTCCGGCTCTTTCTGCAGGTGCAATTCTAAAGACTTAATTGAAATCATTTGATCGCCGATATTAAAACAATATCGGCTTCGGAAGTTGAAAGCGGTCACTGTTTGGGGGGGGGGGCAAGTTGGAACTATACATTCACGACTACTTGAACGATCGATGAATTTCGAGAATGGTGTACCACTCAAAGTTCTGCCTTAAATGTTGCACTGTTTTTTCTCTTTATAATAATAAATGGTATACTCGACTGCATTAATATATATGTATATATATTTTATATTATAGATTATGGATGTCCTGAATACATCCTTGGCATAGCCTTTTCTCAATTCAGTCTATATTACAGAAAACGGAACATTACAACAGTGGTTAGAAAACAATGGAACTTATCCAAAAAATCTCAATATGTTGTTTTCTATAGCGGTCGCTTGATTTCAAAATCCACCGTTTTTACAAATGAATAATAACTTTAATTTCCTTTCGAAGCAACAGTGTATAAACATTATGTAACAATATTAAAAGCTGAATCTCTTCAATATTTAAATGTAAATAAATTCTTTTTAGATTCCAGTTTTAACATTCATCCGAATTTCCCCTTAAATATACAGAAAGCATTGGTCTTTAGCAAAATCAGTTTCCCGGCAAGTGTTTTTTTACTAAAACTATGCGATGTACTCTATTACATCTCCGAACAAAAGTCTATATGATGATGTTCCTTAAAGTATTTATCATAAGGTAAAAGAATCTTCACTTGTCAGCGCAAAGTCATTTACCATAATGATACAATCATAAAGTCCCTGAATTTCCCGAACAATTATTAATAACTTTTTTTTTCACCGTAATATAAATTTTAACTCATATTCTAAAATTATCTATTCGCACCTTCCTCCACTCTGGACATACATGTCATCATAACCTTCATAAATAGCAGCTGTACATCTGTATAGACCACGAAACTATCGGACATTATTGATGAATGTCGCACATATTCTAAGGCGTACATTAACGGATTTAAAACAAATAATTGGGATCCGCGTCGGTTGCATATTGAACGATGTCGTTTCGTGTAATTTCTGCCTACAAACTTATTTAAAATCGAAATCTTAGTCCTACGGAAATTTTACTAATATTCCTTAATCCGTACTTCGCAAACTGGTTACCTCCAAATCCTGACACTGTTGTCGAAACATTTTCGACCCTTTTCCAACTTTATCAGAAAGGATGGAAACAGTTCCTTTGGGTTCCGGAGCATGGACATGGTCACCCAATAGAACAAGGTGTCTCCAATATGTCGTATCACGCGTATGACTCTTTTAATTCTTATCGAACTCAATTTTTTCGCAATAGAATCACGACCGACTTTCTCAAACTAAAGACTACAACGGAATCATCGCAGCTCCCAGATAGAACAGAACGTGGGATTTCTTCAAATTCAATCGTCGTTGAACTGGAAATACTTCCTCCACCATTTTCTTCTAAGTAAGTTCTCCGATCGAGTATTTGCTCGTTTTCTTCCGACGCAGAACATCCGTGGGTCTCTCACATCCTCTTTGAATGTGTACGCTTCGATGGTTTACGTCGCGGCCAGATAACCATCACGGACCGGCAACTTCATCCGCGATAATCGAAATTGCCGGGCATTCAATCAGTTTGCTGAGTTGAAAAGTGTAATCTTTATCAATTTTGTATTAAGGATACGGTGTAATCCCACATATAAAAAATTATGTAACAATTTAAATGAAAAACCTGCCTCATCCATTGCGTTATTTATTTTTATTTTTTTGCTTTTTTAGCATGGTCAAAAATCTAAAACGCCCCTGACCTAATTTTGGCCGCGCCGAATATTTAATTCGCGGCTGTAATTCCGATATTATTTTTAACAAGTTGTCCGGTGCCCCCATACGTCTTTCATCGGATACTTTTATTGTCGCTAGTTGTAAACAATATTTACAAATTTACGCGTTAAATAAATGTAATGGAAACTGCAGACTCTACCTTATCCATGCTGGGTTCGCTTATAAATATAATATTAGTGTTTAAAAAATACATTCACACACATAAAGTAAGAAAAAAATTATTGGATAGCATTTGTGACGTTGTATCCGTCATGATTATTTTATTAAATACTTGTTTTCCGTTGCTTCTATTAAGGGGTGTGCACTGTCCGGTAAAACCTTTTCCATTAACACGGGATCACATCTACCTTTTTGGTTTGATAGATGCAGCACTTTTTATCGAAGTTCTTACAAATTCAGGTCCTTCTATAAATATCTTCTTCTTCAGTTGTGTTGTCCGTTTGCGGACGTCGTGACCAACCATCGTAAACCCAGTGGATCGAGCAACCACTTGTCGCCATTTTTCTCTGTTATTGCTAATTTTTATTATTTCTGACAGAAAAAATTTTGTGACAGATTTAATAATTTTTTTTTTTTTCTTTACTTTTTTATTGAGCTTGTCAGCTACGGACGATTACCCATCAAGAAGGAAGAACGCAAAACGAAACTGAGGACACTAAAAAAGTTATTAGGGGAAGGTGGAGACGGCCAGAACTACTATGGAACGATAGCAAGGGAGTCAAAAAAGATCGGTACTAGAACTCGTGCAATTAGCAGTCTGAAGGGAAATAAATGTGTAGATGAAAAAATATAAAGGATACCTTAAAGGAAAGGAAAGCTCTCATGTCTTGTTAGCCGTTATACCTGATTATAATATATTATATCTATTTAAACTAAATGCGCGATGTGACCAGCATAAAAAGAAAAGTATTTTTATCCATGTCTGCGATTGTTGGGCAGCGCCCACAAAAAGATCCTCATCAACAATATGGCCGCAACTGCAATGCAGTGCCCACAGTGCCCGATGAGGCAAGAGACAAGACATCGCTATTTGCTTACGGTTGCGACTGCAAAGCAGTGCTCACAATTCCCGTCCAGAAAAGCAAAATGATTGATTATCCATTATTCAAACGGCATCTGCGGACGACGAGCTTACGATATATTAAGGATAAAAAGGAAAGATGTTCCACATCGGAAGAGGCCAGCATGATCGCCAAATAGCGTAGCGTTCATACTAACTCCGGAAGATCCGCACCACCTTGACCCAGTACCACTATAGCCACCATCCGAGCAAAGAGGCCCACAATGCACCAAGTGAAGGCGACGGGGGAACCAAAATATTAAGATAAGAAAAGGATGAGGGATTTGCTTAAATGTTTATACGGTCGCGGATTAAAGACCGGAATTTAGCAATAGCAGGGACAACAGACAGTGAAGGAAAGGCGAGGATAAAGGAAGCACAGTACGGCGTGGGGATATTAAGGAATAGTAGATCTTAGTATAGTACCAATCTTTCGAAAGATCAAGATGCACAATCAAAGAAAATGTGATCAGCGTCACAATCGAGCGTGTTATCTACACATAATGGACAGAGGGGAAAGGAAGTAATAGAAAACCGATAAAGAGAAGCAGGGAGACAGCTGTGACAAAAGCGAAGGCGACAAAGAGAGGATATAGTAGAACGAAGACGGTGTGAGAAGTCTAGGAACCAATGGTGTGAGGGTGGAAACGATTGAATAGACAAATATAAGGACCGCGGATTTGTAAAGGAAGGACCATACAAAGATTTCCAATTTTCAAATTGAATTTTTTTTGCTATAGTTAGCAATTCGGAGGAGGGAAATCGTCGGACAAGCCGCCCGGAAGCCAAAGCCGAACGAGCAAGGTAGTCAGCCTTCTGCTCCTTTTTCCATTGATTTTCTCTTGTACGAGTCTTCGTTCTAGACTGTTCCGTCTCATTACCAAAGAACTTTAAACTCTGCCTTATTAATCGTGGGCAATAACCGTTGCATCGGTTCTAGACGCAGTTGTTTTAAAATTGATAGATTGATTCTCTGCCCAGGATATTCTTAGCATGCGCCTATAGCAAGTCATCTCAAAGGCTTCGATTTTCCAGCCTGATGCCGCCGTTATTAAATATACACACTCTACGAATTATGGGACTGTTTCAAAAGTTTCCCGACAGAGTAATTCACTCGGTTGCTGCTTTTCCAAACTATGCTATTTGTAATATAAGGTCTGTAGAGTTTTTAAACTCCGCTTCCGTAAACTGCCGAATAATTTTGGACAATTTTGTAATTTCGGTGTTTCTTCATTTTATCAAAACCGGGGCCGCTGGAATAATTCCCGGCATAAGCGTAGTTTTAAGAAAATTAATTAATTTCTGTTCTGGAAACGTGCCCTTTTCCGTTTTACATGCGATCAGGTCAGTAATTGCGTTTGAAAAGTTGCCCGGGGTAAAATTTGAATGGAACAGTTTTGAAGGATATTTGACGGGAAGCAGACCGCGTTAAGAGACAAAGCGTAAAAGTGAATGCTTCAAAGGCGAAACTGAAGATGTTCCAAAGTAAGACTGCCGTGGTAAAGAAAATATTATTTCCTTTTGACTGATGTCGCCGAAGAACCCAAAATCATCAAAAGAATCGGGGGAATAGCGAGAAAAATTTAAAACGAGAAGATAATGGCAGGACGCATATATTAGAAAAGTCGGAATACGAAAATAAGGATAACGGTGCCTGCTGATATTTCTGATATTTCGCTATTTATTGGAAAATAATAAGAGGATTATTATAATAATGGTAGTAAGGAATTCACAAGAGGCAAAAATTCGCGTCAATATTCTCATCACCATGACAACCTGATATCAAATTCTGTTCGCTGAATGAGTTAAATTATTTCTTCCGCCGGTGACTATTATCATATATATATATATATATATATATATATATAATGATGAATAAATTTTTCGGCTTGACAGACAAAATACAAATAATAAACACATATAAATAATTATAAAAATAGAAAAAAAAATATTCGATAAAAATTTTGAATTGGTAGACGGCAACTTCTTCAGCTTTATCGAAAAATTCATTATTCATCCTGACGTATTGGACAGATTAATTAATTGAATTCAGAAACGTTTCAGTGATTATTTAATGTGACGATGCGAGATTATAGATTTCACTGGAAATAATAGAATCACAACGTGAAATAATTCCCGCCTCTTCTATTTCTCCATCCAAACGAACGACGTTTGACAAATCGGAAAAATAGAATTTTCATGACTATTTTACGCGTTACTAATTCTGGAAGCAATCGTTCAAAACATAAACGTCTTTATTTTTCTTATTTATTTATTTTTTTTTATTATTCCTAACAACTGGAAGAAAGGTTAAATAGCAAATTTAAATTGAGAAACGATTAGAGATGGATAGTAGAAAAGATTGAGGTAAAGGAATTAGTGAAGGATCGAATAGAAGCAGATTCGAGTTTAGTTTCGAGTTTAGAGCCTACATTTTGCAGCACAGGAGAGAATATTCAACGGGCATTCAAAAAAAGTATAAATTTCATCACATATGGGAAAGCAGGAACAGAATTATTGAAAGCGGTAATCGAGAGAAGAGGATAGAGGAAATTAAAAGCCGGAAGAGGGGAGGAGAGTATCCGTTCCGGGAACTCCAAAACTTTACTAATTTTCACTTTTTTATTTTTCCCGCATCTCGGAACTAACCAAATTTTTGTGTCCGCGGTTCAATCACCTCGGCCTGCTCGGCCTTGGTCCGACCGGAAATACACCTACCCTGGGGAAGGAATAATCCGATACCCATTTTTACAATTGACCAAAAATTTATGTTCAAAGCCCGAAGCTAACCTTAGCCTTTGTTTGCCCTTTCTAATCGGTCGCCGCTTTAATTCACAGTCCCTGTCTTTTCGTAATATATTTTTCCGAGTACGCCGTTTCACCCATCGCAAAAGCGTATCGTCTGTTCCAAATATGCGCACATCCCATCATGAATTTTCGATAGTATTCTAAGTAATTCAGGTTTCCGAAAAACGACTCCTATCAACGCAAATTCTTTTTTTCGGAGTTTACCTTTATTATACACACACACATTCATTGCGAAAGCACACCGTCCGTTCTACACATGCTATACATTTCCCCGACAAAAAAAAAAAAATCATTTTAAAATTCAGAGCGTAAGTATAATCCAAGTACATTTTTATTTTTCCCGGTTCCAAGGATTAACCTCCACACCTCTCTCAACTCGAATCGCCGATCTTTCGTAACTTTTTTCCAAGTTCACCAAAGTCTCGACTGCTATTGAAGCGTACTAACCATACACGTGTACGCGCTTGCCATACCGCTACCGCCAACGTTGAAACTGGAGCTTTCATGTATTTTCTGTTCTAGCGCTGTAAGTATTATAGAATTTGCCCCGAAGTATATTTTATCCTATTTCAAAAATTTTTATCGATCGCGTAAAGTATTTTTTTTTTATTTATTTTGTTTTTATTTTTTCTGCACTGATCCCTGATATTAACTGTACCCATCCTTGATACCTCGCACTGTACCCATATAGTTACATTTCCGAAATAATTATTAAAAATATACCCGAGCATATATCACCTCGATACCAAAAACTAATCACATACCTCTCATTCACCCCCTTTTGCCTGTCAAATCGTAATGGTTTTTTTTCTACCTTTATTTTTTTCTTCAAAGTTCGGTGAATGATCTAACCTGTAGAAAGAGAACCCCATGTACCTGGCGATTCCAATCGTACGTGTTTTTTTTTTTCAAATTATTTTTTATCATCGAGCAATACATTACGATGTTTAGAGTTTTTTATTTTTCCATGTATGTCAAAGTAGGCGGAGCCGCTACATTTCCCAAAGTGCACACCATACGCCATCAGACTAACCTATCATAAATTTTCAAAATTCCCCTTCACGCCACATATCGCAGATGATAAAAATATTCAAAATTAATCCAAGTATACTAATTCAAATCTTTTTTTTTTCACCCCCTTCACTCATTGAACACAATACTTTTCTAATTTCATTATTCCTGTAGAATTATTCAAATGTGTACTTTCCGTTCTTACACATACATGTCAGCTGATAAGTAATTCATTTTTTAAATTAATCTAAGTATATTATTCCGCTACCGAGAATTAATATCATACCTTTTTTTTTTCTCTCATCGTACGTTTCTGGAAATTTCTGCGGCATGTTTCAAAATTAGTTTAAATATGCCAGCCTCGGTACTTATAATCCCTTACATCATTTTTATTTTCCATACCGTCACGCAAAATCCTACAAAAACACTTGGTCACTTTTTGCACGTATCAAAGTCCTCACCCCTTATTAAAAAAAAAAAAAAAACAACCAGCAAATTTACCAAGTTTGATATAATGACAAGTCGAAATACCAGATAAAAACTGAAATCCGACTAAACTTCTACTACAATCTGAGATGATTGATGATTCTTTTTCTTTTTTTGTGTGTGAATACTTAACTCATCGGTAAAATACCTCCATTGAGGAAATCCGCCGTGAAAATTTAGCGAATCTCATAAAACTCTTTAGAAAACTTTTTACATCTTTGCTTTAAATAGTGAAACAGGGCGAAACTAATTTTCCTCTTTCGTAAATTAATAATGCAAATTTATGTAGATATAAAATGGAAAACTAAATTCAGCTTTCAATAGTAAAAGGATGCGTTTATGTGCTGTCGACTAGAAACACGCTGAACCCGAGTCGGTATGTCGCAAGCTGTGGAAAACATACTCCAAAATCCGCATCTTACAAAGGCTTTAGGTACGGTGCACCGATTGTCGTCAGTGTTCTTGCGAAAATGTTCGACCTTCTGCTTCTACGTGTCATCGTTATGAGTTGTTAATCCCGCTCGTCCCTCTTGAATAACTGAAAAATAGAACTTATCAAACAGTGTTGCTGCCGATATTTATTATTGGTCATAAAGTACTACAGACGAAGTCATCGACAGGGGGAACACTTTTATGTCACCGGATTCAAAGCGATCTCCTTCTCTCTCTCATTGCACTACACCTCTTTTCCTTCCGATCGGAGATTAACCGGATGTAGAATTTTAAACCATTCTTACGATCCTTAATCTGACGTTCCTACGTACTCTGCACATTTTGTCTTTTTTCTTGATCCAGGGGAGGAATGCCCAGAAATTCTACATTTCGGAGCTATCTTCTTATGAGAAATATTTCCTCACTTGCTTATTAGTGTCCTAACTGAAATGTGGAAACGGTAACGAGGTTTAACTGGAATTCCTTGTTAATTTTTTTCTTTTTTAGGTCTTTTCATTTATTTTGACTACGGAATTTTTCTATAATTTTAATAGTCCGATTCGAACTTAGTTTTATGGGAGCTTTGCTTTGAATTTTCGTCACTTTTATCGACTTTTGTGACGAAAAGAAAATTAATCGAATTGCGATTTTCTTTGCAGCATTTAGAGTCGTTGTTCCCTTCGGACCAAAACTGGTTTCGGAATGTGACTGTAAGCCGTCTCCATTATGAAAACATATTTCCAAGCTGGTCGATGTTCTTAACCGACTCATCAGGCCACTTGTATGATACAGCGATCCATTATGAAGCGCAATGTATTCATTTCGGTTGTTTACCGGACCAATTTTGCATTCTTCAGGTGCACATGCGACAACTTTTCGTTCAAATATTCGAAATAACGGCGAAAACCGATGAAAACTAGAATGATTTATGTTTCGACATATGGTGCGCAAACTTATAAAAAATAGCTTCTCAAAATGCTAGCGGCTCAAAGAAATGGGTTAAGTAGACAAATTTAATGAAATTGGAAATTCAGAAATTTCAGCGGCTCAAAACAAAAGTCAAAATTTAAAAATTCAAGGTGGCATGCGCACAGATAATTATAGTAATATAGTAAGTCTAAACGAATCAAGTAGAACGAGTACATTGTTGACATACAAAAAAGAAATGTAGAAAGGCAATCGGTAAATTCTGGTTTAGACCGGCTCAAGATATAGGTGAAAGTGGATCTTATGGAAGATAGGGGATTCCAGTTAAAAGTCTCTATACCGAAACAATAAATTCACCTGATATTACCTAAAAAATACTCTATTTATTCTCAGCCAATGGGAAGATAAAAGAAAAGATACTGATTTTACGTTGTTTTTAACAGTATCTATGTGTAGACTTTTGAACCTTATTCTCCAGGTACCGTTTTTGCCGCCTACCTAAAAACATTATGCTTCAGCTAATTCAAGCGGCAGCCGAGTGTTCCACCCGGATTATACATCCTCCAGATACAGTGTTTATCTTAGGATTAAACTCCCCACCCCATCCCCTTTTTTTTTTTCGACTATCCGCCATGATAAAATGGAATTCAATTTCAAAAGATTTACTAAGAGACAAGGTGAATTAATTAAATATGTATAATTTAAACAGAAGTATAACGCGTATTTCTTAGCATTTACTACGAGAAATAATCGGTAGTTTTTTATATAAATATATATTTATAAAACATTTTAGACATAACTTTCTTCTTATGATTTAAATTTTAATTCATGTAAAACGTTGCGAATTAAAGATTGAAATCACCATTTCCATTTTAAACAGGGACGGCGTTTCCTTCCGATTGAGTATTGTATTGCTTCGCATTGTAACTTTCAATAAATAACGAGTTCTTATTATTTTTCTTATACAATTTAGAGATAAATAATCTTTGCAGTGTACTAGTCTAGCAGTTAAGCGGTGCTTGGTTACCGAACCAGAGCAATCATGGATTTTCAAGACTTGTCTCGTTCTAAATCTGAATCGCTTTCAGGTGTATACACGATATGAAATTGAACTGGGTCCAGAGAAATCTGACTGGCCGTCTACCCTCACCGTTGGGCTAAATATATTGTGATGAACCTTAGCTTCGCAATACATGAATCCTTATCAAGAGTATGGCACTCGCTTTTCTTTATACAAATAATCTAATATTAATTTCATCTTCAAAAGCATTATATTCTCTCGCTCGAATCAGAGAGAAACCTATTGCAGCGCTAACGCTTATTTTTAAATTAACCTAGACTGATCTATTTTTTTATTATTATCATTTTTTTTTTTAAGTTTTATTTCCATTTTTATCTGATCTATGTACTGTGTGTGTAACTGCCGAGATTATTACAGCACACAGATTGGGTTTCATCAATAACTTAACCGCTCTCGTATAGCATAGAATATATGCTGGACTTGTTTTGGCTTGTTTGGCAACGTAATAATTTGGACCGGATAATTATCAAGCTATGTGCAGCATCTGGCGAGACGGGCGAATTACATAAGTGGTAGGCGGGGGGGGGAGTTCCTTCTAACAAATGGTTACGGGATATTGATGTATGTTCCTTGCGGAACTGAGTCAGTGCTGCAAATTCTCTGCGGGTCATGATTAAGTATATAAAAAACAGAATAAAACTAAAAAAAGTCAATATAAAACGCGTGGAAACACTATTCTTTTTGTTTTAATCAATAATGATAAATAGAATTATATTTTTAAAAAACAAGCAACTCCTTTGTTAATGCTCGGGTAGTCTTAAAGCACATATGGAAAAGGGTATTTCATCATTTGAAAACTGGTGTTATCACCGGATCTGGAAGATACCATGGACTAGAAAAATGAAAAATGCGGAGGTATTACAATTGATGAAAACAGATCTGATATTAATGAACATAATTAAAAAACGAAAAACTAATTTCTTTGGACATTTCATGAGAGGATTAACACCTTCTGCACACAATTATGATGGGCGCGTAGAAGGGAAAAGGGGACGAGGAAGAAGAAGGATTTCTTGGCTCCAAAATATTAAGCAATGGACTGGAGTTACAAAAGTAGGAGAATTGTTCCAGATTGCAAGAAATCGAGACGCATTTCGTCATATGGTTGAATCCATGAACAGTGGTTAGGCTATACCCGAATCGGGTTGCACGAAGAAGAAGAAGAAGTCTTAAACCGAAAAAATGGTGTCCAGTTCTTTTTTTTGTTTTTTTTTTTGATTGTCCATCTATCAAAAGTCAGCAAGAACTTTCATAATAACCTGCAAAACTAAAGAACCGACAGATATAACTGAACTTTCCACATAACAGATTTGTAAGAAAATTCTGACACTAGAACTAAATGGAATTAAAGTTTTTTTTTCTTACAATCCTCCCCAATTACTGTATACATTGATGTTAAAATTCAAAATTATTATTTTTCTCTTCGCTATTTAAAGGAGTTAAGCTTTTCGCTTGATGTTAGAAAGTCGTTATATACACACACACACATATATATGTATATATACATGCATATATATTTACACACATATATCGATTATCTAGCGACACGTTATCGGATTATAAACACCGAGGTACGTACTATTAAATATATTTATCTTTAGCTCGTGTATATATATATATATATATATGGCGTGTGTACTTTGTCAACGGCGTAGCCGCCACTCGCGATTTCGGATATCGGTAAAGTACTTGAAATCCGATATGTGATCCGGGAACAAAATTTATAGGAGCTGTGTAAGTGTTACTTTCTGCTTCATTGCTGTAATCGTGCGTACCATAAGGATACTTGAGCCTCGCGTGTAGGCTAGTGTTTCTACAATATTGTAATTTGATATTGTGCGAGTGCCTGTAAGCGAAGAATTTTGTAATTTCAAACGAAATTGACCGTCGGATAAATTTTGAGTAATTTTACTAGAATTAAGATGTTCCTTTGATCCAGTCGTGTTACAGTCCTCAACCGAGTTATTCATTTTTTGTCAGCCGTTATCAAATGCATGCTGCGTTTGTTAATAGGTATTGCTTTTTATGATACAAAAGCACATTCTTTTTTACCGGTAATTTTGTTCAATTTTTTTAAATTGGAAATATTTTTCTATCGGTGAAATTCGAATATATAATAATCAGAAATCCTACGAAAATTATTTTTGCCTACCGCTGCGCTCCTTTATCCTTTCAGTTAGGCGGCAACTGTCCGATGAGAGTTTTCAGGAGAGGAGTTTTTCCGTGTTGGCGATGATTTTTTTACAGAAAGTTCCTGTTTTTTTGCTTTTAACTATAAAAAGCCTAATGTTTATCGGAAGGAACCTGAAATTTCATCATCAAAGTTAATCCTACATTGGTTTCCTCGTAACAGAGACCTCGGATGAAATTCTTTCAATGTGTAATAAAACATGTGTAGCTACGAGAATAAACAAATTTATTATGCTGACCTTAATGTCATTTAGCGTTAACATAAAATGCAAATCAGTTTTTACCGTGGAATAAGGGATAACGAAGATGATCGCGGTTATTTTATTCATAACTTTTTTTTACTCAATTGTTCACTATTCTGTTTCAAACGGAATATACCGGAAACAAGAATGTAACAACCCCATGTTTAAAAATTGAACCAATGTTAAGTTTGTTAAACTGTCGACTTTATATATGTATGACAAGAATTCTGTAGGTGTCAGTGCGAACGGTAATTTCCTAACACACGGACCAAAAATAATTAAAGTGTTGTTCGCTGATTGAAAATATTAATATTTTAACACAGTAGACAACCGATTCAGCTGAGTATATTCTGGTTGGAAATTGAAGAATTTTCCTCGAGAAAAATAAATTGCCGGAATTGTTTAAAATGCACCGCGAAAAATGCGTTATGCAGTGAACTTTACACACGACGACGCTGTAAAAGCTCATCTTTGCGAGCAAAAGCTCAGCGAACGTGGACAAACGTTGCAAAACGAACTGTTGAATATTGTAACATTGTGACGCTTCCACCCGCCGTTTTTAGTCCCTCCGGGAGATAAATACGAAATTTCAATTTGAAACCGACTCGGAAATTCCAAATTCAATTTTTCCGCTGCCCCCCCCCCACCCTTCTTCCGAGAAAAAACAATACTCGGAACAAGCTGCATGCGAAAGTTTCTGCATACAATATCGCCGTAAAGCCGAGTAATGCGTAACTGGGAAAAATGTTGTCCTTTATCCACTCTCTAGGCTACACTATTTTACATTATTCGTTCGCTGGCTTTTTAAGTGATAATGGCAAGAAATACGAAAAAAAACTGAAAAGAATCGGTTGTACTTTTTTAACATTGCAGTTCGACAAATGAGAACTTACGAAAGATAAAATATTCGTTTTCGAAAAAATCCAAATAAAATTCATCACAGTTCTCGGATTAAGTGGGTACTTTTTAGTCTAGGGGCATACATTTTGAGCGTTTTGTTGAGCTCAATAAAAAGAAAAAAAAAACATATATGTATATATATATATTTTACTATTCGTGTTTTTTGCAATATATTGAAAAATTTTCGAAAAAAACAATTAAAAATTAAGAAAGTTACAAGTTGGTAAAGTTGGAGGGGTAAAAAAAATGCGTATTCCAAATGATTACACAGCTCTTCTGGTTGTTTAAAATAGAATTTAAAAAAAAAGATTCATAATTAATAAGAATGTCGTTATAGCCCCTACCTAAGAGGAAACGATTTTTTTTTCTCGCAAAATGGCGGCTGTCTAAAAAAATACATTTTTCGACCTTCTTTTTTTGTAATTTTTTCATTTTCCAAAAGAATAAAAAAACTAATTTTGATAAAAAATTGCGATTGAAAAATTTAGCGTGCAACAAAAAATTGTCTTTGCGCATAAGAAACAAACTAATAAAAACGATCATTTTCTTTGTATGTAGCTAAAATATGGTGGGGGGACCCTCAAGAAACGAGATAAATTACGTGTCTGAAATACGAATATGTGTGGCGTGGACCGAACGGATGAAATTAATTTAATCTGTACAGAATTTAATGAATCGGAACAACTACACAAATTGTATAAGCGGCGAATTCGTCACTTTTTCGGGCACGTCGTAAGGCGAAATAACGAAAATCTAGAGAAGACACTATGCACATCACCCGGTGCCGGAGATGGGCTAGGAGATAAAACTGGTTTGATCGGGTGAGTAGGAGTTTTTTTTAGCTCAGAATCGTCAACACTGGAGAACAATCGCAGGTCAGAACAATTTTAGAACTGATTGGAAACTGGTATATGATGATAATAAGTTAAGTTGATTTAAAAAACAAAAAAAATTGTAGTATTAAAAAAATAGGGATTTTGATTTTAAGGAAAGTCTGCCATAAATACCTTTCTAAAATCACCACCGGTATCAACTCTTATCCTTGTTTTCGGAAACATACAGAAAAATAAGGTAATTCCTTATCTGGTGGCCATACTGAATATGCAAATACTTTTTTCAATACATCTTTTTTGTATTTAAGATGCAGGAAAGTGGATCGCCTGAACTGTGCGTCCAAGTGAACTTCGCATATGTTGTTTTTTTCGTCGATATACTCATTTTTCTATTTAGAAGGGTGTTTTCTGCCAGTTTTTTTTTTTTTTTAAACTTTAAATACGATTTCAAATTAAAATGGACTTCTTCAGCAACACACACATACCCCTCGGACGAAATCTCATCAATTCGCAAAAATAAATGTTTCACAAATAGACCTTCGCGGTTTACAGTTATTTTCACTCTTGATGACAGGACTGCGCTCAAGAAAAACGCATTCTTCGCAGACGTGAGCGCGCATTTAAAATTTTCCCACGAGACGATGTTCTGTGACTATCCAGCTGATGATAAAATACGACGAGGTTATGAAGACCAAACGCGTTTTTGGCGTTTGGACGATTTAAAATTTGGCGGTTGAAATTTAAGGCAATTAACCTATTTTTTAAATTGATTCGTTTACCAAACGAGAGTATGCACGATTAGTTTTTTACAATTTTCGTTAAATAGATACATCGTTTTTCTTTTTTAACTTTTTAATTACGGCCACGATATCGAATGGTGCAATTGAATTTAATAATATTAAACTGATTAGTGTCTTGAAAGCATCGGACTAATATGTAAAATTAGTTTTTTTAAATATCGTTGCCGATTTAAATAAAAGAGATTATATGTCGGTCGCGTTTTGTTACTGACGAAGCGGACTATTTCATTCTTTACGTACTGGCCACCGGCAGTACCGTATCAGTAATACTGACAAGTACCGGTGATAGCGGATAATCAGTAATCGCTAAAGTGAAGGTTAAAAACAAAAATAGAGGTCTCTTTAGAGAAATTTTTAAACAAACGCCATTGACCGTTGAAGAATCATCGATGATAATTATCACGGATATAAATGGATTCGAATAAAGAAACGAATTTTAAAATTCCATAACGCTATTTACAAGCTCATCATTGACGAAAATATTAGACCCCAATATGTATTACTACGCGTAATTTTGAACTATACAAGAGTGATATACGATTGATGATAACCTTTGTTTATTGAAAAGTGTATAATTTGTAGAGTCCCCCATATGTAGTATCGAAATGGGCGTCGCCAAGGGGTCAGGGGGCCCTTGCCCCCCCAGAGCTTTGGAACTTTTTAATCAACCGGCCATGATGAGTATTCGTAGGCGCATAATCACGGACAATTTGACTTTTATAATAAAATAGTAGAACAATTTGCCAGAAACACACGGAAATTATGATTTTAAATTAAGATTTTATTCTTGTTTAATAAAATATTAAGTAAATTATAAATTTTATTTTTCCTATAACGGCGACGCCCCCCCCCCCCCCCGCGCCATACCAATGAGTATTCCGGTATACTTGAGACGTATAGAAAAACAAGAAACAAAAAACAAGCGATTATACACCGTTATGTTCATAAATTGTTGCAATTTGAGTTTGGACTCGTGAATGTTATTTAAGAAAAATCTCAATACCCGTTTAAGTATATATTTTATGGCGAAATAAATTTTATCAGAAAAGAAAAACATGTTTCTTTTTTAGCAGTCGACTTTTATTAAATTTTTAGAAGCCGGTATTATAAAAAAAATTTGACGATATATGTCGCAATGAGGACATACTGAAACAAGTGATTTAACACATTTGCCTCATCGGTATAGTCCAAAGTGAGACCCCCCCCCCCCCCAAAAAAAGTGACTTTCTTGTTAATTTCATTATACTTGTTTTTTCAAAATGATAATCTTAAAACGGAGTTACCGAGTTTCTGATATAAAAGAATAACGCTTTTAATAGTCCAACTTGTTTTCAAATTATCGTTTGAGAAAAAACACGTTCCCGATTGTCTTAAATGGGGTCTCAGAGCTTTTTGGTTCGCTTTTCCGTACATACACAGATCACAATAGCGAACACAATCACCAAAAGAGTGTTCTTATATGATGAATTATATTAGTTACTTTTATAAACGTCTTGGAAAATCGTGACGAGAAAGTCAGCGAAATCAAAACTGGCGATGGATATTTTAAAAGGAGAGAAAATGGACGAACAGACTTTGAGAAAATTTTCGGCTAAGGAAAAAACGAAAAAGTTAGAACCCGTAGATGATAAAGTAAAAACGGGCGAAGATAGAGTAGCAAAGAGATAAAAGTGGTAGACAAAAAAAAAGAAAAAAAAAAAAAAAAGAAAAAAATACAACAATAGATAGCAATAAAAGAAAATGCAAAAGTACAGCCAAAGAAATAATCGGTACAAGCGGTAGGAGAAAAAAAAGAAATCTGCAGTAATACGAAAGTCCTACACGAATGTATATTAAAATAACTCGAGTTAGGCTCCTAGTTCGGTTCGCTATTGTTGTAAATGACCAAAGCGGTGCCAAACATCCTAACATTCTGAGAATCCCTGACTAGATATGTCTTCTACCCGACTTTTAGCCTTTTGCTATTTTAAACGATTACTTTACGCATGAAGAATAGGAAAGGTTCGGATAATCAAAATGAAAAAAACCCAGAACCACAGGGGGGCCGTTTGTGTGAAGTGTCTACTGCGTTGTGAGCGGTCACCACGAATTACGGTAGGCGGAAAGAGGATCACGATATCAAGAAAATAAATTGAACCTTAATATAGAAATAGCGACAAAAGCTAGGTCAAAGACGCGCGCTCGGCTAACTCCAGACGTGCATGTGCAAGCTTGTGCGGAGAACAGCTCACATGCGTTAGAAGAGGCATCGAAGCAACACATAGACTATCACTAAAACGTAGCAACGTGTTGCAACGAAAACAAAAACTGCCTAGACTGCAAAAATTCTGAACCCCTCCTGGGAACTAACCTGCAGCCCCACCAGGTGGCTTGTGGTTGAATAGGTCTCGGTCTAAAAATTTCTCGATATACGGTCGTTAAACCACAACTATCAGTTTATGATTCGGTTTGCTCTAATCTGTCTCAATAGGAATAAAATAATTTGGCGTAACTGCATTAAAAATAAAAACAACAAAAGATGCCTTAAAAAAAAGTATTTTCTATTTAACGAAAGTAGAGATTCCGCGTGAATTGTAAAATAAATCATATAATCGTAACTCGCGTAACCGATAGAATAATAGACAACCCCCCCCCCCCCAAAAAAAATCAGAAAACTGAGATGCGCAAACAGATAGAACATTTAATAATAATAATAATAAAGTAAGGATCAACGTAGAGTTTAAAAAAGAAAATAAGAACAGGCAAGAAATATACTAAAATCGGTATCTAAGTGAGAAAAGACAAAAAGACAATGAAAAAAAAAGCAAAACAGAGAGAATCCATATAACGGAATTTTATGATAAAATGTAGAGAGATGAACAGCGGGCTGATATGAAGAAAAGTACAGGGAGAACTGCTCAAAGGAGAAATTAGTCGTTGTTGATAATATCCCAATAATGTGATTAGAGTGGCTAGAAAGGAGTGTTTTGCAAAGAGATAGAACACAATGTGTAATGTAATTACGGGAGAATGGCCAGAAGATTTTCCAAGAATGGGGATGGTGGTAAAGAAGAAACGCAGATGTCTCTGAACTATTCAACAGCGAAACCACTCAACAGTAGACGATCAGAAACCGATAGACAGCTTCACAGGATCTTCGTTAGGAAAGGTTTACAAAATTAAGGAAAAAATATAATTTACCTTTCCTGTTGCACAGGAGTTTTCGCGGATTTCTGTAATTAAAATCCAGCCGAGCATCGATCTCTGCTCGTGTTGGCTTATATGTCGGATATAAAGAAAAACGAAAAAAAAGAAGCAAAAAAGAAAACCCTTTTGAATACAATTAATTAAATACCAAGTATTTCGGTTTAATTAAAGTCGCACGAACTTGCGTGTAGCTTCTCTCTGCCATGCCTGATGATTCGCAATTTTCATTATGTTAACATCGACCGATTGCGTGTTCCGATAAAAGCATCGAGAAACAACTACTGATTAATTTATCATCAAAAATACTCGAAATATAAGTAATATTCTATCGCATAAAACTAAAATCTCACAGCAATATGAGGAAAAATAGGAAAATTATAAATTTAATATAAACTTCACTAAAACCCGACGACGAGAATATTAATTTTCAACGATAAACTGTGATAAGATTTACACTATAGTTCGTTCAAGGAAAATGTGTTGATGGAAAAATTTTAATAAAAGTCGATATTTCGGCGTTGTTGCTAAATGTTTCATATTATTCAAATTCAAATTAGAATTTTTATTTATTTATTCAAAATGACACATATTTGTGAAATATATTTTACAATCTGTTTCAATAAAAAAAACAAAAAAAAACAAAAAAAAACAGAAAAAGTATAAAAAAAACAACTTTAACGCGCATTTATTAATTTATTAATGAAATGAACTAGTTCATTTTAGGGTCTTTTCCTAGTTAATATACATATAGTTAGGCTCATTCTGTAATCATTAATAAAATTGCATAATTTTCACTTTAATTATAAATACAAAAGTGAAAATTTTAAATAATGAAAATAGCAAAAACGGTTATTTAATTATTGGGAGTGCACATTAGTTCGGTCCGTTTTTAAAAGATGGCACTGGCTGTTATGGACGTTTTATAGTAACAGCTGAATTCGATGATTTTAGAAAGATAAGACATCTATCAATAATGTAAAGTTTATACCGCATTCAGTTTCGTACGGAAACCATGTGGTGTTTTACTGTGTTGTGAATATGTCAACTTTTGTGAAAACTAAACAGCATTTGCGGGAGGTTTTATTTTTCTTCTTTAATTGGATGAAAAGTGCAGTTGAAGCGCATCGAATGCTTGTGGAAGTTTACGGTAACAATGCTCTAGCTGATAAATCATGTAGGGAATGGTTTTGACGTTTCAAGAATAGAGAGATTTCAGCGTTGAAGACAAGTCTCGCTCTGGACGGCCAAAAAAATTTGGAGACAAAGAATTGCAGGTATTACTCTCGATGAAGATCAAAGTCAAACGCAAGAAAAGCTTGCGCAATCATTGCGAGTTACCCGACAAGTAGTTTTGGTACGATTACAATCTCCATGGGAATGATTCAAAAGCAAGGGCAATTGGATGTGCCTTATGAACTGAAACCGAGAGACGTTGAAAAGCGATTTTTTACGTGTGAACAGCTAATTCAAAAGCAACAAAGGAAGGGTTTTTTTTACATCGGTTTGTGACTGGGGATGAGAAATGGATATTCTACGACAGCCCTAAGAAGAAAAAATACTACGCTATTCCCGGTCAATCATTGCCATCGACCTCAACATCAACACCAAAGCGGAATATTCATAGTTCGAAGGTCATGCTGGTGAGATCAAAAGGGTGTGATACACTACGAGCTGCTACAACCTGACAATTCCATTTCAGGCGATCAGTATAGGCTACAATTGATTCGTTTGAGCCGTGCATTACGAGAAAAACGACCGGAATACGAGCAAAGACACGATAAAGTTATTCTTTTGCATGATAACGCTTGAGGGGGATATTTTACCGCACGCGCCGTATTTGCCGGACATTGCTCCTTCTGATTACTGGTTGTTCCGACAGATGCAGCACGATTTAGCAGGTAAGCGGTTCACTTCTTTCGCGGAAATTAAAAAATTGCCTCCTAACTTGGATCGCCTCAAAAGATGAGACATTTTTGCGAGATGGAATTCGAAAATTACCTGAGAAGTGGGGAAAAGTAGTAGCCACAGATGGGCAATACTTCGATTAATTTCATTTCATTTTGATTAATCTGTTCATTTCAAAAATAAATATATTTTTCACCAAAAAACGGACCAAACTAATTTACACTCCCAATATTATTATTTCACTTAGACGTTCAATTAAATTAGACACAATGATAAATTGATTTGAATATTGAGAGTGTCAACCACGCTTAAACGAATGTAACCCGATTTTGATTTTTTTTTTGCAGCGTTGGTAATGGAATGGAAAATTTTTCATTGAGCGATTACAGCGTCATCAGTCGGAAATTAATGATATCTTTATTACGAAGATAAAATTAATTTTATTATGAAAAGAGAAATACTATGAAAATATTATACATGAATCCCGCGTTATTTGTAATACTGCTTAAAATAAAAATACCTACACACATTGAAATACAGAGTAATTTCCAACGGAAAATTTGTTGTTAAAACTATTGTTTGTCGGAGTTTTGATGGAAAAAAAATTGATACATAAATACAATTACATCGATGAAATTATAACACTTATATTATTATTTGATTTACGTAAACAATACTTAGTATTTAACCCCTGTAAGTTTTGAGACTTTTGAAAAAACTGACGTACATACATTTTAATGCAAAATTCGAAATATGTTTTGTTTTAGAAACTGCAATAATTAATATGCATTATTAATAAAGAACTTCTACCTACTTAAAATCCTGTTACGATTCGGTTGAGTGTAATGTAAACATAAATAATTTTCATCACGACCGATTGATTGCACTCAGATCGCACAGTCGAAATTTTTCCGTTCGATTACCAACTCTGCAAACTTGTACTCAAAATCGGGTTACATCCGTTTAAGCGTCAACCACTCACTATTTTTATCATTTTCCACTATTCTTGTTAGTTAATTCGACCATAAATGGAGGCAACCAGTTTTTTCGTTTTAGTGATTACACTTGTATTTAAGATTTTTATTAAGAAGTAAATAAATTAAGCATATTTATCGTGACCATGGTAAATAACAAACTGAAAACAAGTAAAGATGAAATAAATTTACAGTTTACATGGCGATTTGAAACATTACAGCAAAATTAACGTACACGGGTTATTGTAAAATTTTACCGAATTTAGTTTTATTTAGTGTAACATAAACATACTTCAATATAGAATGTAATTTTCACATTACATACATATTGAGCTATATTTTCAAATGTTTGTGACATTTATTGATATTCTGATCAATTTGCAAATTTTTAATACATCGAAAGCAATGTTATCAATCGATCGGTCGGTGTTTCAGTCCTTTGACTGGTTCGCCTCTATCGTCCAAGTCCTCCACCTTTTCCTATTGTTCGCCTTTTCAATTCCGCGTATGTCTTGATGTTTTCTTCCATCTTGATTGTATCCACCAGCGTCTGCCTTGGTCTTCCTCTCGGTCTGCGCATGGCTATTTTTCCTTCTATGATATCTTTCAATAGGCTATTATGTTTTAACACAGGTCCTATCCATTTCAGCCTTGTTTTCTTAATCGTGTTCAAGAGTGATCTTTCTTCTTGTGCTCGATTAAAAACTTCCTCATTCGACTGATATTATAAGTTATGTATTTTTAAACCTTAAATTACGTTACAAAGTTATAGTTTTAAATATTACTCGGACACAAAGTACCTTTTAATTCGTTAAAACATACAACATTTATTTATATTAAATTATTACTTAAAATAAAAGTTACAGACATTATTATTCACAAAAAATATATATAAAAATCCGTCCTACCGGTTTCGTCTACTTGACATATTCAGAGTCCATGAATATGTCAAGTAGACGAAACCGGTAGGACGGATTTTTATATATATTTTTTGTGAATAATAATGTCTGTAACTTTTATTTTAAGTAATAATTTAATATAAATAAATGTTGTATGTTTTAACGAATTAAAAGGTACTTTGTGTCCGAGTAATATTTAAAACTATAACTTTGTAACGTAATTTAAGGTTTAAAAATACATAACTTATAATATCAGTGAAACAAACGTTTACAGGAAGAAATAATACATAATTCGATATTTTATCTACCCACGAGATTTTCAACATGCGTCGCCAGCTCCATATTTCGAAAGCTTCAATTTTCTATCTATCTTTCTTGTTTAGTGTCCATGTTTCCGTCGCGTAATGTGCCACTGCCCATACATACGACTTAACTATTCGTTTCCGCAGTTCGATAGAGAGTGTGTTCTGCGTAATCACCTGCCCCTTTTTCTCATGAACGCCACTTTTGCCATTGCAATCCTTCGCCGGATTTCTTTGCTACAATATACATTCTCCGTCATTATGTGTCCTAGATATTTGAAGGACTCCACTTGTTCTACCTTTTGCCTATGGATTACTAGTTCGGTTATCAGGTACTAGAATGTTTGATTTTTATGTTATTATTTAAAAATTAGCTACGCGAATATAAAACCTGAAAACATATTGACATACCACCGTATATTCATTGAAATTAGCCTGATAACAGAACCATGCCCAGAATTTTGAATGGGGGGAGGGTGAAAATTTTCTTTGCATATTTATTTTATAAATAACAATATATTTTTCACTAATATTCATACTATTAATAATTTCCATCATTTTAATTTATATATTAATAATTTACATCAATGAATTAAAACACGTTAATAAAAATTACTTATAGATTATACTCGTAATAAAAAATTTTGCATGAAATATTAATGAAATACCTAAAAATATGGAGCCTATTTTTTCTTTTTTCTTTTTTTTTCTTTTTTTTTTTTTTTTTTTTAGTGTAAGAACAGCCTAAAAAATCATTAATATTTATTTTAAATTTTTGATTTTTTTCAGAATTTTGTGTGTTTATAATAACTATTTCAGTTACAATGGTGTGGGAGGGGGATAACCTCTCACCCATGTGGACGTGGACATGGCCTTGACTGATAATTAATTTTTCTCGTTCATATGTTTTTCGCGGCGTTCGACAAATTAGTTTATTTTTCAATTTATCAATATCTCTTTTAACATTATAAATGCTTTTCACTGACACATGCAGCAATAGTATTCTTTTTTGTACTTGTTTAAAATTTTTTTTGTAAATTTACAAATATAAATCTAGGCGCCGTGTGTAAAACTACCTGGGCTATTAGGGCACCTAGACTCACTGGAAATAATAAAAGGCGGTGTAGTCTGTTGAATGCTACAAAATTCAACACTGCCCGAACACAATCCCGGTGGTTCAACAACAGAGGGTGGGGTAAGGTATAATCAGAAGTACGGGAAGTATGCCAGTACTATTTCAGCAGATGATCTACGGTTGGCGAGGCCATGAACCCGCAAAAAGGACAAGTAGACGGAGGGGGAAAATTAAAATTATCAACAATATCTAGATTATCAGCTATAAATTCTGGACAAACTTGTAAACATTTGCAATTATCATTTTACTTTGCTAAATCTTTTATACCTGTTCTTGATCCCAAATTTGACAGAATTAGCAATTCTTCATCACTACTGCAAGTTATTTTTTTTTTTTATTTTTTTTTGTAGTTTGGTATTAAAAAAGTAGAATAAAGTAAAGAGTCCTGAAAAGGGCTATTTCTAGAAGAATGAAATAAAAATGTCCAGTAAAAGAAAAAAAAAAGGATAAATTAATTAAGAAATTACTAGAAAAATACAAAAATAAGTTCCAACGCCAACTCGCTGACCTTCCTAATAATCTTCCTAACATACTGTGGCGCACCTCCTCGGCCGAAACTAAACTCCTCCTCTTCCTCAATAATACAAACATCCTACCTTTAATCTAATATAATACCTTTCCTTCCGTGCCTCTGGCCCAAGTAGCAGGATACGGCACGGTTACAAATCAAAAAAGAAGAAGAAGAAGAAGAAGGAAATCAGAACTAGGGATAATATTTCGAAAAAAATTAAAAGTACTAAACGAACAAGAGAATGGAAACTACAAAAATAAACGCAATAATATACTGCGAACAGGGGAAAAAAACAGGAATTACTATTACAGAATTACAAGTATATTCTCACTCTTTTAATTATTGAAATTCATTAAAATATTGTCATTTATTAACTAAGTATAATTTGGTTATATTTTGAAAAATGAAATTAATAATATACAAATTCTGTGAAAATTTATAAATGTTAAGATGGTATTCATGTTTCGATTTATTTCAATCATTTATAATTAATCTGAATTTCATTATCGTTAATTCTAAAAACAAATACTAATCAAATAAAAATAAATGTTAAAGTCGCAATTTAATTTTAATTAATTTTATTATTAAAGATGTTATTAATTAAGTGAACTAAAACTATATGAACTTCCTACGATTTAAATAAACATTTAATTTTAACTTTAAATCGTAATTACTATTGGCAACACTTCAGCATTTTTAATGGTTGGGGCCGGGGTCAGTGGATAATAAATATCGATTTATATCGACTCTTTTCCATCCGTACATTTTCATAGTGCATTAATAAAATAGTTGAGTTTCTTAAAAGCGGTTAGCAATTATGATTTTAGGGTATTTTTTAATCAAATTCGCAATTTTCCCCATTATATCTCTTCTTTTTAAGCGTATATATTTTCCTTCCTGCTAGGCGACTGTTCTTAAGTCTTCAAATAAACGTGAAATAATTTCGTTGCAAGTGATGTAAAAGCGCATAATTCATTTCGAAAAAATATCGTAAAAAGCTGTTAAATTATCTGTCAATTTCGGGGTTGGTAATGCGAATAATTTCATCAAAAATGTATGAAAATTCGAATGTTAAAGCTCTTTTAGTGGAAAGAGTGAACTGCTCTGGAACATTTTTTAATTACCATGATCAAAGCTGTAAGTGAAAATTTTTGCCTGAAGCAGTCGTCGTAAACATGCTCTTTGGTTCGCGTATTCGTAATCGATGAGTTTTTCCAGTTGCGAAGTTATATGATACTGCTGATGTAAAAAGAACTTTGCGGGTATCTTAATTTCTAGCGCATCAGCTTTTGCGAGAAACCTTCAATGAAAAAGTTTCATACAAAAAAGCGCACGTCGAAAAATTAATAATTTACACACTGAAACCTAAAAATGATTCTCCTGACACGAAATTCGAAATTCGAAAAAAAAAAAATGGAGAAACCGCGAAGTTAAATCGGAAAACGATTTAATAACACAGTGGTGTTACTTTTAAGTATTTTTAAGGAAATATAACACCCGTAGCGGAAAATATTTGATCTTGAGTTGCCGGATAGGTTGCGGTTTATGTCTTTCTCATACTCTGGAATTTTACATTTCTTCAATTCAAGTTGTTGTTGGCGTTGGAATCGGACTGTAACTTTTTCGCCCGTGAATATTAAAATCGGAATTAGCGGCGATTTTAAGAGATTCAATGTAGGGAAGTGGGAAATGTTCGAAAAAGATATCTGAATAATTTTCACGATTTTTAACCGCCCCCGGATTTTCCGTTTAAAATGTAGACTTCTGTTAAAAGTAGAAACACGAGAAAAAAGTTATAAAACGCAATATTTACGATAAAAACATTAAATAAAAGTTGAACAATTTTAACATTCCAAACAAAAATAAGTAACGATAATTCTAATAGAAGGTACGAAAAGCTATCTTTTAAATTCGAAATCATTATCGTTAGGCTGGCTTATTTCCAATATCACGAACTGATGACATAAATATTTCCCCTTATGTAAATTCTCAAAAAATCGTACGAAAAACTATTGGGAGTCGAGTCACTAAACTTGAAAACTGTTTAATCTTCTTCCACAAGTACGAAGTTCCTTGGCCAAACGGTCAGTCATAAATTGTCCTGGAGTCCTAATCCCACAATTAAATGTTACACGTATCTTTTTCTATTATCTCTATCTTAAGTACCTAACGAACGTAAAATATAACTTTCCCCCGAAAACAACCCGTCTTTCATTCTAGAAAAATCTTTAGTCCTTTCTAGGATTACAAATTAAACACGGGCCGATAGTATAAACAGGTGGGGCGTTCAAGACAGTACTACAATTGTATATGGTCTATTGGCTGGGAATCAGTCAAGAAGATGTTCGCCAGGTAAATTAAAAAGTTCTTACGTGTGTATTGTTTTCTGTTTTTTTTTTTTTTGCGTTTTTGATAATTATTTTAATTAATTCTTAAGTAATGTTGTAACTTTATATATTAATAAACGGATGATACGAGTGTCGGGAACCCACAGACGAGCAGTATGCCTTGTGAGACCCATAATTTATTTTAAAATAGAATAAAAAAAAAAGATCAATTTCCCGTTCTTCCGTAAATTTTTGATTCCGTACATCATAATTGGCACAATTCCGAATGCATATAGATTCTCCTCGTGAGTTAATATAGCCTCCGCCAGCATCACTCTATTAAAATTTTTTAGACAGTTCTACTTCCAAAACAAAAAAAAAAAAAAAAAATATTTTTTTTACTTTACTCGTAACGTATATTATTTCTCTATCGGTGTATAAAAAGAACACTTTATCAAAATATTCCAAATCTCCTAACGATTCCCATTTATAGAAATTCTCTAGCTTTCCTATCGCATGGTATCATGTAATTTCTTTCCTGCGAACACGGACAACTCACTGCTCCCGCCATCGGACGACCTCCTCCAGGACATTTACCCGTGAAGGTACTAATATCCGGATGTATCACTATGCGCGTTAGCTGCAATTTGAAAATATTCCGGTCACTTAATTTTCTGTACGAATACAGTCAAATTGCAGGCGTATACACTGTCTGTATCCTTTTCCTTGGGATGGAGTCAGACGCGCTGTCGCTACTTTTGCTAAGTTATGCATTTTTAGTTTTAAAATATGGAAAAAAGAAGAAGATACGAAGAAAGAAGAAATCGCTATGGGTTTCGGACTTTTTGCAAATTCGAGATTACAAGATTCTGAAAGAAGTGAATGCAGATGATTTGTTGTTCAAAGACTTTACTCGAATGTCGAAGGCCAACTTTGATTGCTTGCTAAATTTTCTTTCGATTCCTTTGTCTCTCGCGGCGTCAATGAATCCAGAATAAAGAGTAGAGGTTTTTGTAGCCAAACCACGGTGCGGTGTAGACTTCATTGGCCTCGGATCCTGTTCTTTTTTGGGTCACTTTAGAGTGCTCTTTTGAAAAGTAAGATCTCAAACTTTTTATTTTGTTTTCTACAACTTTGACGTCTAGGTTGCACTTTTCCCCGAGTTGAGTCAATACGTTGTTCCTAGCCTACTTGTTTTTGTAAAAGTTGTCGGTAAGCTTCGATAATCATCAATAAAATCGAATGTTTCTTTTCCTCCGTCGGACATGATGACAAAACGAACGAAAACAATCAGCAACACAAACGAGAAACGTCACATGAACCGGTGCTTTTCTTCGAGTGAAGAGGCACGGAACAACGCACGGAAACCCACCACTTGCGCTTCAACGTTCAACACGTTCAACACTTCCGTTCAACATAAAAATAAGGCATGCGCTAGCACATGCCTCACGTGCCTCTCGCCTTGCGCTATGACCCATGCCTTTGACGCACGTAAAGTTGAACAAGTGCGGACACACCTTATCTTCAACTCGTTGGAGCCTACGACTCAGAACGTACTGCCGGTAACAGAATCATCTGTCGTCCATAATTGTCGCAACCTTCTCGATTCAAAAATTCGTCAGATAATAAACTTTCTTAAAACTGAACGAGGATATTTGCTCGTTTATTTCCCTAACGTCTAATAATCCCTTCACTTTACCGTATTTGTCAGTCTTGTTCAATCAAGCTTCCTCCCGGCAGCCTTTATCCAGCTTAGTGTTAAATGCACAACTTAGCCGTGGTGCCCGGGTAAAGCGTCTCCTCTTCCACAAAGAGTTGTACACGCTCTCAGCATTCCGGATACACAGTTTTATTTAATAAGTTCGAGCTCCCTCTTTGCCGCGCGCTTTGACAAATTTCTCAGCACGCCCGGGATCCTCTTAGAGTAGCGAGTAATTAGTATCCTCGCTAATTCCTTCGCAGCAAGAAACTCTGCGTCTGTTCTTCAATTTGTTAAAGCGGCCAAACTAATTATAACTTAATCGCGCATCTGCGATAATTGTGCAGTTAAAAATTGTACGTCGGGTAAAATAACGAAAATTAGCTTTCGGATCTAATTGAAAATACCGCAACACGAACATATTTCGATCACGATGAAAGTTGAAACGTCGTAGGTTTATAATACGGATTATAAAACTGAAAATTGTAATAAAAATAAATCAGCAGAACTTACATAAATATCGGTAGAGGAAAAGTTTTAAAAACCCTTATTACACTTTCGTCGCCTTTTGCCAATCCGGGTTTTCAAATATCGTCGAAAATATTAAAAACGATCAAACGCGATAATTATTTCATAGCTTTTAACACACTTTTTACCTGCAATTTTTTTAATGTCGCACATCTTAAGTAATCCATGAACTACCCCCCCCCCCGTCCATACACGTGGTACATTTTTTTGGCCACATTCAGCTGATTTTGCGGATAATGTTAAGCTTTAATTTTAATATAGTTTTGATTTATTTTTTTTCTTTTCATCTAAGGACGGGATGTTTCATTCAAAATTTATAATTTTACGTTCCGGAAAATATTTCAAATTATTATTTTTTTTTTTCGTCCCAGCTCTCGTCCTGCGAAGAAAGTTTTTTTTTGGGGGGGGGGGATCGCCCGGCCAGTGTTATTTACTTGCTGGTTGCCGCTAAAAGTTCAAACTAGGATTATACTTTTAGGTTCCCCCATATTTTATTTTATCTTCTAAATTTCTTTACATATTTCTTATACATTCCTTAACTATCTCATTTTCTGTCTGTCTTTTATGATTGCTCGCTATCGGTTGATCCAAAAAGGTGCTTCTCTCGTTTATTTCGGCCATTTCAAAAGCATTTCCGGTTTTGCATTAAACAATTGTAGTAAACAGTCTGACCATCGACAGGTATAAACATTCAGGCGACCGGTAAAATTTCGATATTTTAGCAAACTTCTTATTCACTATCATTAGGGGAAAAAAAAAACACCTCATAATCGACAGAACGTTGTAAAATAAGTAGTCAACGGGGAATAACACCGATTATCATAAAATTCGAAGGGAGTTTTTCACCGAACCGCCACAAAAAATAATCGGGTAGTCTAAAAAACAAGCTTGTTTGTAAATAGATTATTTTATTAATATCAACTAAAAAGAAAAAAAAAAAGTGTGTGGGGGGGGATAAGAGATATACAATGTCGAACGAGCACTGGGGAGCTGTCCCATCATCATCATATAGCTCATAAAATTAGCATTATTTAGCACTTGGCAAAGGAGAACTATCGAGCCAAACAACAACGGTCAGACTCTGTTGTGCTCAGTTCAACCACCTCTTTCTTTGCCGTTGCATAGTAAGAAAAGGATTGATCGAACCAACCGTTTCATCGTTGATATCATTAAGAGACACTCGGTTATGTGGTTTTTTGTAGTGTACGTTTACTTCATTAGATGGAAAAACCGAGATCGAAAAAATGTACCGAAATTAGATAATTTAAAAATTGCGTATATTTTTTTGGGAGGGGAGGTCGTCAGCTATGGACATAAACCGAGCGCCACTGTTTGAAGTTTCAGTGTGCGGCAGCGGGATACTCGAATGTAACATTAACCAACTACATTAGGGGTGGTAGCTGGTTAATTCTTTACCTTCAAAATACGGAGAATTTTATTTTAATTAAAAGTAGTCGATCGAAAACAAGTGTGTTTCTTTGTCTGAAAATTTGTAAAACACACTTTTAGCGAGATATAATAGTTTTAAAACTGACAAGTGCGAGAGGGGGACATCCTTTCAGGTGAAAACTACCATTTTTGTATGTTGCTCCGTAAGCTCTATACGTACGTAAAACTAATTAATAGAGCAGCAACGGATCTCGCTACTCCTTCTACGTCATCATCTCTCGTTTCCTTCTAGTTTACTTTCCCTTCCCTAGTATTTCTTTTTTGCGGTGATATGCACATCAACGAATTCGTAAAAACAGAAGAAAAAAAAAAAATCGACCAGTCGATTCTACAAAAATGTTAAACACTACGGCCTTTTTAAATTCGTGTGCGTGTGCGGCGTTTTTATAATTGAACTTTGCAATTTCCGCTGCAGGGAGGGGGGGGCAGAAAGATAATCTGCTGATGGTAAACCGGTTGCTGCATGTTACGAACGAGCACTTAGTGTTGGCAGAAAGGATATACCGTTTAAAAGTTTCAAAAGTACCCAAACAATTTCTAGTTGTTCTCGCGGAAGTAGTTTAACCGAATGTCGAATTTTTCAAGCAACGTGTCGTATAAGCCGAAATTACATTATCGAAGTTCAGTCGCGACAAATACGAAACCGACTGAATTCGATCAAACGTGTACTATACTATCGACGCACAAAATACGTGTGGGGTGGGGGGCGTTGCCGGTCTGATAAATGGATCGGAGTATAGAAAGCGGAAGAAATAAGAAAAACGCGAAACGGACGAAGAGGCGAGGGCGCGCGAGGGAATTCGGTAAATGATGGAAAAATAATATAGACATGTGAAGATATAATTTTCCAGATAAGGGAGTGATAAAACGGTTTCGGTTGCGTTATTAGGGCAGGGCAGGAAGGAAAGTTTCGGGGGAAGGGTTAGGCGTCAGCGAGTTTGCACCGCAGAAAGCGATAAAGCCCCTAGACAATCTGGAAGCGGCAATGGCGCACGAGTCGGCAAACGTGGCCAAGAACCGGGTCGCTAGCCCGTCAAAAGGCTCGTATTTTTTAAGTTTCGTCGTCGCTTCGGGTTTTTTAAAGTCAACTGCGAACGTTCGCCAGAGTATCGCTGGGGGCACGGCTCGCGTGCGTGCATATTTTAACCGTCGCCACACACATTCGCATTCACATTCACATTCACATTCACATTCGCACACAGAGCGATCGATTGCAGATGCCCGCTCTGACGACCGCGCCGAACGTCCGAATTAATTTTTCATCACGTGAATGCCGGGCGCCGGCGAATAACTCTGAATTTATTACGCGCATTTGTGCCTTTTTTTTTTTTTTCCTGTTCATAATCCTCTTCATCTGTCGACGCACAGCTTTTCAAAGGAATCCTTTAACACCCGCCCAACTCCCGTTAACCACGTACTATTTAATTTTCTAAAGATATCGTACGCGACTCTACAACAGGCCGGTTTCCAACCTGTTTTGAACCGCCGTTGTTCTTCTCGGAGTAATTCTAGTCTCGATAACGATTCCTATCTCTGTTGCGTGTAAAATAACTCGTAGCAGCGCACCTGTTCTTAAAAATATCAGACATATACACTATAATAGAGTACGCACTCAGCCCGTTCTTCTGCAAAAGCTAAATTATTTGTCTTTTTCTTCAATTCGCTATATTTAAATGTAGGTGAATACATATGCCTGTTTGTTATAATAAAAGCAGACTTTAATAACAAACAAATATAATAAGGGGGTAAAAATAATTTGATAGCAATAAATTAGATAACTTATTTAGGAACGTTTTCGGGTATAACCCATCATATCACCTAGAATTTAATCAAAACTTAAAACATTAGTTTTAGCCGATGATGGGGGTTATACTCGAAAACGTTAGTAAATAAGTTATCTAATTTATCGCTATATTTGTCCGAATTTTTTTTTAATCGGTGAAGATTGCGAATTACTTTCTAATATTGTAATCTGTTTTATAAGCTAATTAAATAATAGGAAAATGTAGTAGCGATAACGCCTAATTTCCCGTAATGGAAAAAAAAAAAACAACTTGATTTTATAACGTGGTTTTTACACGCATGTTTTCCAGATTAATAAAATTACGTAAATAATTCACCGGCCTAGAAAACAATATCATGTTAAAAAATTATTACATCGACATATTTCTTCGGCGATAATCATGATGAATATATGTACAACTAAAGTTAACATGTAATGTAAAAATCTATATAAAGTTGAAATTAATTTAATATCGCAATGGTCGAAGTTAGAAATTTTTAAATTATAAAATATAAAATTGTTATCTAATATTAAATTAAAAATCACATAAATGGATATATAAAGTTTAGTTCTAATACTTGATTTTATTGTTTTTACGAATTTCCACTTTTTTTTTAACACTAAAAAAAAAAAAAAATAAACGTCATTGAGTCGGAATTTCAACAAGTCCTCTTTTTACGGAAGATCTAATTTCCAGTACGCTTTGAAAAACGTAATAAAATAATTTGTTAAAAAATTTTCTATATGCGGAACATAATAATTATAAGAAAGCGTTGAATTCACGCACACCGAAATTATAATAATCGCATCAGTAATAAATGGGGGGGGGGGGGGGGGGGTTGGCAGCCGGAACTTGTGCTCACGTCTAATTCTAATCGTGTTTATCGAACCTCGGTAGAAATATTCTCGTATTTTTTTATTAGACGCGTCAGTCAGGAGCCTGCCACACCCGGAAACCAAAAAAAAACCAAAAAAAAATGACGACGGAACTATGTACTAATAACATAAAAGAGATAACAACAAGGATGGTATGGGTAAAAGATAGGATCTGTAGAATAGGAAAAAGGATGTATTTTAATGGTCAGTTCCGAAGGGAAAATATAATATAAATCATCATCATCATTATCTCCTCAACCATTCGGTTGGTGTGCAACGTTATTCGTACATTTTAGCTGTACAGATATAGGTTGTGTGTACACTAGGCAATTATTATATGCAGTACGAATATTTACACACACACACACAAGAGACACTACATTTGGAACTGCTTGTAAACGTTTGATTTATCGATATATACAAATTGCAGTTCCGTGTGTGTGTGTGTGTGTGTCTATTATGTACTGACCAAGCACGCTTTTATGCTGTACGTGGTGGTTTGCCATTGCCTTGAAACGCGACTATTAGCGAGTATTTTTAATTTAACTTTTCGTAAAAACTTCTGTCGTCGCCCGGCAGGATCGAAGCTTCCGTAACACCAAGCGCTCTAGCAACTAAGCTATCATTATAAATATCAAGGGATAAACCGGCAAGGATTATGTTCTTCAAGTCGGACACATTTTATCAACTTCGTGAATGTCCGGCAAAATTAGTTAATAAAATTATCGGAAAAAGCTATCAGCTCTGAACCGGATTCCTCACAACATTGCGCTGTTATCGAATGGATTTCTTTGTCGAATTCAAGCGACGGCCGGAATAATACGCTCGCAACATTGGAATTTGCGCCACGGCCCTTGTCGCCGCAGCTTTTGATGAATAGAGAGATACCTGAAAATGTTGGAAAATTCTCAAATGCCGCGAATGTGCAGTCGTGCCTGGCAATTCCGCTGAATTCGCTTTCGGGAATGGAATACGGTACGGCTTTCCGGGCGCTTAGGTTGTTCGCTGCGATTAAAGAAATACGATCGGCCAGTCCGATGCGTCCGAAAAGGGTACTTTTAAGCGGTCGATTTCGTCTTTAGAAACATTGTAATCTATTCTTACGTAGTCGTAATGTTTGAATTTGGACAACTGGTCGTAATTATGGCCCCGGTATACCGAAAAAAGTTACACCGTTTGGCTTAGCCTGTTGCCGGAGGGATGGTTTTTATTAATAGAGTAATTTTTGTTCGTTAATGTTAGCAACATAAAGCTTTAGCTTTTCGTTCACGCAGGTAATAATGGCACTGTTCTTTTTTTGTTTATATACGTCTCCGTTAGAGTCTTTTAGCTAATGCTTCTCTTTATTATTATTATTATCACGAGTACACGATCACGAAGTGGAAAAGCCAATTTAAAATTTTCCAGACAGGGTCACATTGCGGCGCCTTGATAAAGTTTTTTACGAAGACATTTAATAGAACGTGTGCGGAATCGAAAATTTAAAGTTGCAACTTACAGTTTAAGCAGCTCGATCGAGTTGTGTACTTTTGCTGATAATCGCGTAATTTGAATCGACAAATACAAATAGAATCTGTCTTCTTCTCGTTGTAGGAATTTCCGATTTCACAAAAATCTGGCACGCTACGGGACTCTGCCGTCAGTGCCTAGAGAGTGTCTAGCGATCTGGATTCGACGCGCTACATTTTTAAGATCCGGAAATTTAGAAAGAGCTCCTAGGCGAAGTAACTATTTTTAATATTTTCCGAGCTCGAACATGTGATCGGGTAACGCAACATGCAACTCTTCCATTCTCTACCCTCTCTCTCTCTCTCTCTCTAAGACTAAATGGTCTATCAACGTGTTGTGGTCGAACTTGGGCTCCCAGGTATATACCTAATCTGAAATTGAATTAGGTACCAGAGAAATCCGGGAAAGTAGAACTGGCCCCCCCAGTATTCTAATCAGATCCATTAGATCCTTAAGTACATTATGAAAAGCTTAATTACGCAATCCATGATACCCCTTATTAAGGATATCCATGGGACTTGCTTTATTTTTAATCAGATTATAACAAAGACTAAAACTATTGCCCGCAGAGCCGAGTGCCGCCTGTTTACTCATATTAATTCGCGGAAGGGGAAATACCGGTATAATGATCACCGGTAAAATCGTTTACACCGGCGACTGCCTCCGCGTAGTTAAACTTGACCGTTATTAGTAGAGACGACGTTTCGACTCAATTCAGCTAAGATTGTTAAAAAGATGTTTTGTAACATCTTTCAAAAATAGTATTTTAAATTTTTTTTTTTTTTTTTTTTTTTTTTTGGCGGGGGCTCGGCTTTCGCCCTTTGATACAAATATTAAACGTAATTATAGAGAAGCCTGTTCATCATTTTGTATAACTATCATCGTCTTATCGGTCGATCCCCGGTACCGCTATTAAACGTACCGCAGCGTTATCGGAAAATGCTTAAAACCGCTATAAATTAAAATAAAAATTTACTCTTTTATTGTACAAAAGGTTTTGGGGGAAAAAAATACACAACTTAATTTCCAGAATAGAAGTTAATTCAACTCTATCAGGAACTTCTCATCCGGATGATAATTTTTTTTAATTGCACTTTCTCAAAGCTCAAAAACGATGATGATGAACGGAACGAGAAGGAATAATGTAAAATGGGGTGATTTTCTGATCGCAAAAATGAAACAGATTATTTATTTATTCTCCGCGGGAACATCCTAGACTACTACCGAAAATTTGTACAATAAACTAGTAAAAATGCACATTCTTTCGAAAGTCATAGAGAAAAGAATAGGGGAAAATTTAAAGGTTAAAGAGTTGGCTGCAATAAACAGAAGCACAGATTGTAACAGAAGAGAATGAGGGTAAAATAAATTAGTTTACCGGAATATAAAATTACGTAATTGTGTAAATAATACGATATTCTGGCCGATGTCTTGCACATAGGCTCCGCAAAATAAAAAATAAAAAAAAATATATATATATAACGAGGCTCGTCGATGGAAATAACATTGAAGTTTCCGCCATTTTAAGAAGAATCTGATTTATTATTATTATTCTTTTTTTTCCACAAATAATATTTATATTATCATTAATTCGATTATCGAACTACTTTGGTTTTTTTTTACCGTTATTCGCGAAAGGTTTTGTTTTTAATATATCATCGCAGGAATTATTAACAATTTCGTCATTCGAAAATAAAGCACGCGTTCAATGTTCCGATAATAATCATAATTCGCATTCAGTCGCTAATTCCATAGAGGTGCCACACTATCACAGCTTAACAATTGGAAGATAACATTTTTATTGAGGAATAATTGAGCTAATGAAAACTAAAAGTGTAATTGTATACGAATGCATAAATGACTGTTTTAGTTAAAAACACGACGATTTTACAGTGATAATTATAAAGGACCGACGGAATAGCCGAGTTTATAACTTATTTTTACTTTGCCACTGGAATGTTCGGAGCTTTTAGCCGAATTCGCCTATAATTAAAAGCTGTACACAGTAATTTCAGTCTTCCATTATGCACATCATATATCGTTATAGCCTCTACCCTCTTACATGATATGAAACAATTTTCGACGCGCAAACGAACAGCCAGTGTTTACAACCGTACTGCTTGATTGAGGCAATCTTTCTTTTAGCGAGTTTCTCGGGCCTTTATATAATTATGGAATTCCATAACGCGCGTTTAGGATACAACGGGGTTCCGAAGAGAACATTACATTAAACCCAGGTGACTTCTCCGGTACTCAATTATTTCAGACATTAGCTGTACACATACGGGACAGCGTCATGAGTGTCCTGAAAATCGCTGAAAACCTAAAGAGGCTGATATGAACCAGATGGCAACGATTAAAATTAATCATCTCAGAGACATGATCCCTGCAGATTCTCCCCGATAACCGAAAGGAGCACACTCATTCTTTGCATCGGTCGCACTGCATTCACCAAAAACAAAACAGAACTGTGTTTCTCTGCGATCGTTTACTACTCGCCATGTTCTTTTCGAAAGAGCGCAGGCTGCTACAAGCTTTACCAGTAACGGAATAAAAGAAATTCTAGTGAACCAACGCGGCGGATATTAGCCATAAGTAATATTTCCACTGGAAAACAGTTTTCGAAAATAACATAAATGGTAAAAGAGCCGAAAAAACCACGTAATAGAAAAGAAGTGCAGAAGTCTGTTTCGTTTTAGCGGGAAATGTTTCGACATAATCGTGAATTAAAGTCGACAACACAACGCACAGCCGGTCGACTGGAAAAGCGAACTTTCGGAGAACAATGTTGCGGAACGAAACAGACAATTGAGTAACGACTGTCGGAGTAATTAGCGTCCGCGAGCTATTTCATTTTGCAGAGGCAACGAGAGGTATAGACGAGGAAGTTTCAGGTGAATCGTGTTCGAAACAAAGCACCGGAGTGTGTCTACGTGATATTTATTTATATATTTATTTATTTATTTATTTAATAGAGATATAAACGAAAGCATGAAGCCAATTACGATGTATACATTGATATATATATATATATATATATATATATACGTATATGCATATATAATGAATACATAAAGATACACATATACTATAAGCAAAACACACTTATATGCACAAACATATAGCTAATTACATACTGTTATTTACTCTTACACATATACACGCACTTATCATGTAACGCATAATAAAAGCACACGTGTCTCATGTAACGAATTAATGTAATTTTAACAAATGATCAATAGAAAAACCAATTTATTCCTTACGTACATAATAAAACACCTTTTCTTTAATTACTCACTGTACTGAAATTAGACGTACATGCACCTATACACACTGATCGCATATAACACGTATGGCGTATACGCAACACATACAGATATACATATACGAGGGTGGTTTGAAAAGTTCCGGGCCTCTCAATGAAAAAAACATATTTTTATGAAAACAGCGCTTTATTTCTCAACATAGTCTCCATTTAGGCTCACACATTTGCTCCATCGCTCGGAAAGTTTATTAATACCGACTTTCTTGTAGGTTTCTTCAGGAAGGTCTCGAAACTATTCATCAACACCGACGATCACTATCATTTGCAAATCTTTTCTCTCCGAGCCATTTCTTCAAATTGGAGGATAGATGATAGTCACACGGTGCCAAATCTGGCGAATAGATTGGATGCGGAAGTAATTCGAACCTTAATTCGTTGATTTTCGCTATCGCGACCACAGAAGTGTGATCAGGCGCATTGTCTTGATGGAAAAGAACTTTTTTCTCGTTAAATGTGGATGTTTTTTTTTTTATTTCTTCGCCAAATGTGGATGTTTTTTTTTTATTTCTTCGCCAAATGTGGATGTTTTTTTTTTTATTTCTTCGCCAAATGTGGATGTTTTTTTTTCATTTCTTCGCCAAATGCGGACGTTATTTTTTTATTTCTTCGCTTAAAAGTTGAAGCAGAGCTGCGTAATATGCTTCGTTTATTGTTTTACCTTTTTTAAGATAGTCGATGAAGATTATTCCGCGTGCATCCAGAAAACCGTCGCCATGACTTTGTTGAAGAACAAAATCACCTTTGATTTCTTCGGAGCTGCTTGACCTTTCTCAATTCATTGCCTAGACGGTTCTCTTTGGACTCGGGAGTATAGTGGTGAATCTAAATTTCATCAACAGTGATGAATCGACGCAAAACGTCGAGCTCAGATTGTATTTGTGTTGCATTTAAATCTTTTAAAAAATGATATTTAATCGCAGCTTGTATTTCGTTTTTTCCCATTTTTTACGTAACAAACGACTTCTCTACTTGAAGCTGCTTTAAAACTGCTAATAATACGTGTTCTAACAAGCTGAAATATGTTCAGTGGTATTATGAAGGATGGAACTGCTCAACGCGCTCGATGAATTAACCCTATAGCAGCGCTATTTCTTTCTGGGCGAGGCCCGGAACTTTTCAAACCACCCTCGTACATATAGTATATAAGACATAAAGCGAGTTAATTAAAAATTTTTACACAGCGCAGTAACCTAGTGGTTAAGGTGCTTGGCTACCAAACCAAAAAAATGTCATAGGTTATCGGGACTTGTCTCGTTTCAAATCCAAATCGCTCCCAGGTTGTTTATCCAATCTGAAATTGAATATTGGCTCTATAACAGAGAACTATCTGGTGAAAAGTAAAGGCGGATCCCACCAGGTAGAAAGAATTTGGCCCCAATATTCTCTTTAGAAGATCCTTAAGTACATTGTGAAAAGCTTACTTTCACAGTCCATGATATCTTATCAAGTCTATATGGGACTTACTTTACTTTAGTTTACATTAAAATTATTCATATGTCGCTAATATATGGAAGAAGGGGGTAGAGACTGCGCATACTTTTTATTATACTCTATAGAAATTCAGGCATCTGTTTAAATATATTCATGTTAGTAACGAACATGTCAGCCACCGGATTTGTTCATTAACAAAATAATAATTAATTATTTTTGCCGCAATTAGGCGAAAGGGGGAGAATTCTCATATCTTTACACGGGTAATAATTGCATTTTTCTGACCGTTAATCGGGACAGAACTCGGAAGCCGACAAATTAACATCATTTATAGTAGCAGTCGATGTATAAATAAAATTAGGAGAGGGTAGAGTGTGTGCGAATGAAGAAACTGGAATCGAGGTGCCGCGATGTTTTCATTTGAGGTCGATGGTTTGGTAGAGTGAGAATTGGCGGCAAATATTTTCGTCACATCGGCCGGTCTAAGAGCGGTCTCTCTTGTAAAATATTTGTATAACAAGTGCACGGTGACTAGGGGAACTGGACGGTTATTTGCCGGCACGAGTGTGTACGATAGGCGAGACTGAGCCGAGAAAAAGTGCACGGCCGATTTAATAAAAGCCGAGCCGAGCGACCTACAATACTCCTTCTAGGCAGTTGAACAATTTCGAAATTGTCTTTTCGACTTTTTCTTTTTCCTTTTCATCTTCCTTCACTTCATTTAGCCGAGCTCTGACGGCAGAGTGCGACGATGATCGCGATGATGACGAGCGAGATATTTCATAGTCGACGTACTGATTAAATTTTACACTCGAATGGTCTCGGCCAGTTTCATTCACGGAGAAGCGTAATTCGTAATTTTAACTTTAATGCGATTAGTAACAACAACAGTGAAACAACGACGGCGATCACGCGGTAAAATGAAAAATTTAACTGCCGCGCATCATAAAAAAAATTGATAATAAATTCTTTCCGACTAATCTGAAGAGGGAAGTATTTCAATCTCTCGGCGAGCACTTTGAATTTAATTAAAAACACAAGCAGTTCAAAAATATTCGAAAACAAGTTCATTTAAAAAAGCTGTCTATACAACTCTATCTCTCTATAGCTGGTCAATAAGTTCGGCAATAAAATGAAAACGTGGCGCAATTTGAACTACCGAAGAACCCCGTTTAAAATGCAATCGGCGGAAGTATGTTTTTTTTTTTTTGTTTTTTTTTTTTTTTTTTCCGAGATTGAAATATATGCGAGAAATCTCTTTGTAATTTTCAAGCGACTCACTTATTATTCCGACTTCGACGATATGCGAATTATTTTCCCCTGAAAAAAAAAAAATTACTTCAGTTAATTCCCGAATTTTTAGTAGAAATAATTTCACATTTTCCGAAGCACTTTTCGAATCTTTCATCAGAATTAGCAAAGTGTCTTAATAATTTCGGAAAAGCGTTCTTATAATTATGTCGTCGCGATTGCTAATCTATTAGAAGAAATTTTCAAATGCAAGCACATTAGAAAACCGAGAATAATCGATATTATCGGTGCTGATTGTAAAAGGAAAAGACGTTTTTCCGAATCGAATCAAAGTTTTCGTTAGGAAACAACCCTGGATTGAAAAGGCTATTAAGAATTCGAAATTTTCGAAATTCGATGGAAATTTATTAAAAAAAAAAAAAAAAAAAAAGGATAAAAAAATAGAGCAGAGGTGTCTAATAACCTTTGAATAAGCAGTGTGAATGACGAACATGAAGTTGAAAAAATTTTTGGAAGACGTTATTTCTAAAAAAATCCGCAAAACGAGCTACAGTCAGCATGGCTAGATCGGAGATTAGATAGTATAAAAAACCGTAAGAAAAATCGTAAGAAAAAAAAGCAAGTTTCAAAAAAACAAAAAAAAAAAATAGACCGTAACAGGGGGACTTTTTCGATAGCGCTTCAAAAATCGGAATTTAAAGCGAAGAAATAATACATTACCGATATATGAAAACATCGATAGCCAAAGCGCGATGAAGAATAATTGGGAAGACGTTAGGATAAACAAATTTTTTTAACGAAAAGGTTTTTAAGAAACGGTAAAACAGAAAATTTCACGAATATAAAATATCCGCGTATACCGCGGGATGTAATGGTGTAAATTAATTTTCCTCAATCGTTCGAGCAGTATGAATAAAAAAGTAGATCGAAGTTTAATAATTTGTTCGATGGATCGATGGAATTTCTTAAAACATCCGTTCACACAGATCGGTTTTCGGTGGAACACGGTTCGAATCCGGCTAGCGCGCATTGAAGGTATCCACAATTATCGTTAGCGTGGAGATAAATTTTAAGAAAATAAACACTTATCCAAAAACTATCCATTATCTCCAAGACGGTATAACAACGTGCGTATTGGAATGTTGTAATTTTTACACTTTAGCATTCCTGCTCGTCGAATAACTCTCATTAACGCAGCGAAAGTAATGGTAATTTTCGGTATTTTCAACGGTAGCATTTGATATGATTGTAATCCATACTATTGTGCTATAATTTGGTTGAAATGAATAAAAATGCTTTTTTACAAAAAATAAATACCGATACTTGAAGATTTATGATAAAAATTTTTAAAAAATGCACTAAAAAGTAAAAAATAATTACTCCCGATGATAAAAAATATATATCAGAGTGATATAACACTTAAGTGGTGATATCGTAATTTTTATACAGTATTCATACCTTAATTAGAGTCGGCATCAAATTCATATTAAAAAAATAATTAAAAACTGCATTAAATGTTCATAAATTGTTCCTAGATATTATAACATGAATTTGATGCCGACTCTAATTAAGGTATGAATACTGTATAAAAATTACGATAATATCACCACTTAACTTGTATCACTCTGATATATATTTTTTATCATCGGGAGTAATTATTTTTTACTTTTTAGTGCATTTTTTAAAAATTTTTATAATAAACCTTCAAGTATCGATATTTATTTTTTGTAAAAAAGTATTTTATTTCGTTACTTTTTAGTGCACTTTTATTCAATTAAATTAAAACATTTTAATAAGAACAGATATTTCCACGATGTGAAAACATCAAAAGCTACATTTCCATGGTAATTTGGCAAATTTAGAGTATTTTAAGTCAATAAATATCTAACCGGACGGTGAAAACAATCATGAATGAAAAGCATCGAAAAAGCTTCAATCTCCCGCATTACTATTAAGGATAACTCAAAAACTATCGGTCAGATCTTGATCAAATTTAAATAGGACCACGTGAGAAACACCACCTTTCAAATAGAAGAATCATCAAAATTGGTTCATGTAGAAGAAAGTTCTGAGGTAACAGACATAAAAAAAAAAAAAAAAAAAAAAAAAATACAGTCGAATTGAATACCTCCTCCTTCTTTGAAGTCGGTTAAAAATAGAGTAAACACTAAAAAACACAATGATATAATTTATAAAATATAAAAAAAAAAAAAAAAAAAAAAAAAAACTCCGACTAGTTTCGGATATTGTAATCCATCTTCATTGCGTGTATAAACAATTCAAATTAAAGTATCTGAATTACGCACTTGAGCGAAGTAACTACATTGGATAACTTTTAACAATTGTTTATTTTTAACTGATGGTGATGATGGGTCACACGAAAAACTCTTGAAGGAGTGCAGCCCCGAACAAGAGGGAAAAAGAAAAATGCAACAATTTAACAAAATAAATGACGGAAATCGCAATGGGGTCTATTACATCTGTGATAATGATGATACACTGTGCAGAAAACATGTCAAAAGGCACACATTTATGGCGTGCGCTAAAGTTATATCGACCAACTAGCCGATTAAATATTAACGAGATCGGGTCGATTACAGTCAGTGGGGGGGATGACCTGATCATCTTAAACGGCGCATTCTTGTCCGGTAGGAAAACGTAAATTTAATATTAAGCAGGGGAAATTATTAATAAATTGTGTTATTCGCGCACTCGGCGCTACTGCTTCTCGATAAATAAAATGCTACGCGCCTAGAATTCAAAGAGCTATCAATAACACGATTTTCAGATTCTTCGATAATTATCGTCCAAGTCGACATCGATGGACAATTATTCTTTCGGTGACGGTGCTACTAATTCGCCGATCGTAGCAGCCGTAACTTTTTAATGTCTAAAATCGCTATTTATCGAACGTGTTGAATATTTTTTCCCAATCAAGCATATTCGCGAAGAAATATATATAATTTAATTAATTTTTAATTTTAGTCAAAAAGCGAATCTGGGGAATAAGCGCTTGAATATGACGCGGCAACTTTACGTTATATGTTCGTAGATCCGTTATGTGTAATATTTAAAAATATTTTTTAACCGAAATATTGTAAATTTTTACGAGCATTTTTTTCCCCGCTCTTTGTTTCTGTACACGATTAAAAACTAGTAATGAAAAAATAAAAAGGCTTATTATTAATTAAAATTTGCTACGAAGAAACGCGTATTCGAAAAATTTTTAAATTATCAGGCGTAGTTGAGGATAAACGGCGAGGAAAAATTTCGAAACGGCAACAATCGGTTTTTCATACATTTTTTAAATGTTCAAAGTTTTTCGGCAGTTCCGAAGAAACTATTTTAATCAGTAGCGCTTTGTGTGCAAGGTCTGCAACACTTGTCAAGACTAACACGAATTCTGACAAACGTTTGTTTGTCAGAATGATAATTAGTTAGAATTCGCATCCATTATAACTGTAAGTGTTCGTACGCAGGAAACGTTCTGAACGCACTGAACTGTTCGCCAAATGAATAGCGTAAATAGAACGAATGCGCCGAACATTTTCTGATCGTTGTTCATTGACATAGAAAAATGCGCGTCTCGTATATGGTTCGGTGCATTCGTTAGATAGTGGCAGATCCAACGTCAAATCCGGAGCTTTACTAATATATGTATATATATATGTATATATATATATGTATAAAGCACCCCAAAATAGAAGTACGGAAATTAAAAGTAAGTTAAATAGCGAAGGCTAAGTCAAAAAAAAAAGAAAAAAAAAGAATTTCAAAAATTTAATCTAATTTGATTGCTTCAGTTCACCTTTCGCACAGTTAAGCTGGTAACAAACCGCTCATACATTTTTCCATATCAAACTTACGCACTTCGTAGGGAGACAACACGAATACACTCTGAACATTTTAGCATGATCCGTTCAGCGGTACAAGAATGCATACGGGACAAATAAACATACAAATATATATATATATATATATATATATATATATATATATATATATATATATATATATATAGACAAACTAACATTTATTTTTATATTTATACACAGATTTTAAGATATTTCATTGGTTTTTTTGACATTGCGCCTTTGTTTTATAGCATGTTTTGAGATGTCAGGACGTTTCGTGGGTATCCGAAACAATCTCATATCTGTATTCTTGTTAATCGAATAATCATCGTTTTCTAAATAAATTTTTGGTGATAAAAATACAGTGCTAATGTTACAGAGTCTATTTTGTAAAAGAGCGTATTATTTCATTGATGGTTATATTTCCGAATTAAAACGTATCGAATAAGCGAAGAAAAATCAGGAAATATCATAAAAAATAATCGATTGTTGAAACCTCTTATAAATTTTGGAGATTTTATCATTGAAATTCGAAAATGGCGCATTATAAAATAAAATAGAACAATAGAACCAGCGTTAAAGGAAACAAGATTATAATTTTACGGACATATTTGAAGGATTTAAAGTGATAGCGTTAAAATGGGAATTTATGAAAAGTAAAAACATAGGGCGAAAGGAGTGAAAAAGACATTCGAATAATTAATATGCTGGAAAATCAATTGATTCGGCAAAAACTGGGTCCGCAAAGGGGAATCAAAAACAAGTTAACCAGGCTGGTTAACGCACTGATTAGTAGCACCTCTGGCTCAGAAACAGATCTAACGAATCATGAGTAAAATCCTACAGTGGAATATTAATGGTGTATTCTCGCACCTAGCTGAGTTACAAACGCTGATAGCTCAACACCAACCACCAGTGATATGCATCCAAGAATCCCATTTGAAACCTAATCAGTGTTTTTCTATTCGTAGTTACAAACCATTTCGATTCGATGATACCTCTCACTCAATAGCAGCTGGAGGAGTTTTAACCTTGATACATGATTCTATTCCACAAGTGGTTCCGCTTTCAATTACCTCCGATATTCAAGCAGTTACTGTTACAACAGCACTCCCAACAATTCACCGTAAACCCATCACAATATGCAATATTTACATCCCACCAAACCGGCAAACCTCACTATACGACTTTGAGGAAATTATAAATCAGCTACCACAGCCGTTTATTCTTCTTGGCGATTTCAATGCACACAGTTATACGTGGGGCTCCAGATATCAGAATTCCAGAGGAAATCAAATTAATAACCTACTTATCAATAACCCTAACATGGTTTTAATAAACAAGGGGGATCAACCAACCCACATTGATGCAAAAACAGGGCGTTTTTCGTCAATCGATCTTACGCTGATCTCCGTCGATCTTATCGATCAAATTGACTGGCAAAGCCACACAGATCTTATAGCGGCCACTACCCCATCTTCCTGGTATACAACGTACCCAGCTTTCAATCGTCGCGGTGTCGAAAATGGAAGATAAAGAAAGCCAACTGGCCAAGGTTCACCGAGGGCACCGAAATCCACTCCAGACATTTCGATGATGTAGAAGAAGATGTCGAATTTTTAACAAAAAAAATCACTGAAGCTGGACGTCTAGCTATACCCTTGTCCTCGTCCAGTCCGTCGTCAAATAAACGGGTTCCTTGGTGGAACAATAATATTGCAAAGGCAATAAATCTCCGTAAAAAGACATTGAGAGTACTAAAAAGATACAACTCAATAACGAACCTTATTAATTATCGCAAACGACGTGCACATGCACGTTCTCTCATTAGAGCAGCCAAAAGGAAGTGCTGGCAAGATTTTACCTCATCTATTAATCAGCAGGTACCCATTTCCGCTTTGTGGAAGAAAATTCATCTGATCAATGGGGAAAACTATAAGGAAACCATCTCCGCTTTATTCAAAGACGGTTTACTTATTACCAACATTAACGAAATGGCCGACATGTTAGCTTCCCACTTCTCCGCCGTATCGTCTAATTTGAACTATTGCGAAGAATTTATGCGTTATAAACAAAGGACAGAAGCCATTCCATTGAGCTTCGGTTCCAGTAACGAGGAAGAGTACAATTGTCCCATATCGCTAAGGGAACTAGAACATTGTATCCAATATAATGTCCATGATTCCTCGCCAGGTCCGGACAATGTTCATCCTGTTATGTTAAAGTATCTACATCTATCGGCTAAAGTATATTTATTACATATCCTGAACAGATTGTGGAATGAGGGAATATTCCCTACGAGATGGAAAATAGCCGTAGTAATCCCAATATTAAAAAAAGGAAAAGTAAAAACCGAAGCATCTAGCTACCGGCCTATCGCGTTAACAAGTACTCTGGGCAAACTATTGGAAAAAATCGTTCAAAAAAGGTTAATCTGGACCCTCGAAATGAACAATATATTTACTCCTCACCAATATGGATTCCGAAAATACCGCTCAGCAATTCAAGCTATCGTAAATCTCCAACTCAAGGCTCAGAAAGCATTTACTAATCATGCGCACTTATATGCTGTCTTCTTTGATCTTCAAAAAGCGTATGACACGGTATGGAGATATCAGGCCCTTACGAGCCTGCATAAAGCAGGAATCCGTGGTCGCATGGCTAGTCTTATCCAAAGCTTTCTAACGAACAGGCAAATCAGAGTTCGGTTAGGGGACACTTTTTCGCAGCTGTTTTCCATGGAAAATGGGGTGCCTCAAGGATGTGTCCTTAGCGTAACACTTTTTCTATTAGCCATCAATGACATCCAGCTAGCCGTTCGAGCGTCCGTACAGTTTAGTCTGTTTGCTGATGATTTGACGATAACATTTCAATCCTCTTCACCTACCAGAGCAAGCAAAGTCATGCAGCGATGTATTAACGAACTCTCCGAATGGGCGTCTGCGCGAGGCTTCAAATTCTCTGCGGAAAAGACAACATGTGTAGATTTTCATCGGACCACTAAATACTGTCAACGGCCTCGAATTTTCCTGAACAGCGTAGAACTGCATTTCCAAAAGGAGGTACGCTACCTTGGAGTGACAGTCGACAGCAAGTTCCTATGGAACGCACACATCAAGGATCTCAAGAAGACATGCATTAAAGCTCTTGGTATATTAAAGCGGATCAATAATAAAAGTAACGGAGGCGACCGGAAAATGTTATTACTGCTATATCAATCGTTAATCCGGTCTAGATTAGAATACGGTTGCCAAGCGTTCAGTTCGGCGGCTCGGGGTCTATTGTCATCCTTAGATTCTATCCAACATTCAGCTATCCGAATAGCCACTGGAGCCTTTTGCACTAGTCCTACAGCCAGTCTTAATTGTGAATCCGGACAGCTGCCCCTATATTTCAGAAGGGAGATCCTAACAGCTAACTTTTTGACTTCCACTCTTGTCAATTCAAACCTTCCGATCAATGAGCTCCTTTTCAACTCCCAACAACAGAGTCAGACTACTCTGCGTGTTCCTAACTGTGCAACTAACATCAAAAATAAGTTTGAATCTCGTTTTCCTCAAATTAGAAAATTTATTCTCAATCCTCCCCTTGCTCCATTGTACACTAACCCTCCTCCTTGGCTTTTTCTAACCCCAGATATCAATCTCAACTTAATCCATCTACCCAAATCCATATATCCCGACTACATCCTTCATCAATACATTACTTTCGAAACTGTCAAATACGTTGACTACATCTTCTGCTTTACGGATGGCTCAAAATCCACTGGCCATGTTGGATCAGCCTTTTTTGTTCCTCCTACCACCCATCGCTTCCGGCTTCCAAAATCCTGCTCTGTATTTTCGGCTGAATCTTTCGCCATCTTCAAGTGTCTTGAGTTCCTCTCCTCCGCTCCACCTCTTTCTAAATACCTCATCCTTACTGATTCACTTAGTGTTCTAATGTCCCTCTACAACTTTTACACAGATAATGCAATTGTACAACGCATCCTTCTCCTTCACGATCTCCTTATTCGATCCCAAATTTCTATATCTTTCATGTGGATCCCCAGCCATATTGGTTTCCCTGGTAACGAGGCCATCGACCGAGCTGCTAGGAAGGCATCCCGGCTTCCAGCCATATCCTCGTACTTCTCTTCTACCAGCGATATGAAATCCTTCTTGAAATCCCTTATAATTAAATCCTGGGAACAAGAATGGAGTTCTAGTCAACAAAAAAACCTTTTCCTTGTTAAACCTGATCCTCTATCTCAGATCCCCCTTCCATTTCGTTCAAGGAAGAAAAATATTATTCTTACCAGACTTAGGATTTCCCACTCCCGCCTGACCCATTCGTATCTCCTACAGCGCACCGATCCCCCTCTTTGTCCTTTTTGCCAAAGAACCCAGCTTTCCATTCCCCATTTACTAACATCTTGTCATTCCCTTATAGCACTTAGAGCCCAGCATGGCCTCCCCCCTTCCTTATCACAACTCCTAGCTGATTCTCCGTGTCATATCCACAGTGCGTTCCAATTCCTTCATTCCCTTAACCTCCTAAATTCAATTTAGTATCCCTTCCGTTCCCCGGGCGCATATGGCCCGTTTGTGCAGCCGGCGCCTGTACCGTTTAATGTAATAATAATAATAATAATAAAGGTGATATTAATTCGGAATTTCAACTGAGACCGAGAAAGATTACGTACAAAACTCGTTAGCAGAAAAGGTATGGACACATAAGTAAAGAAAAAACGACGAGATGTTAAAGGAAGGTTTCGACAATAGAGACACCGAATTTAAACACGAAAAAATGTGGGAAAAAGCTTTAAAAATGGACAAATTTTTTCTCTTCTTACTAAATTGAAGCGGAATTACTTGTTTACATAATTGTGTCTCGTTTGAAGAGCGACACACGTATTTTAATATTCACTTCGCCGATGTCCCGGATACGTTTAGAGCTGTCGCGGTATATTTTAGAGATTCCAAAATAAGTCCAAATTGTACGCTATTTCACATATTTATTTGATCGCACTGCAGCGGAGTACCCTTGTAGAGGGACTTGTTAATTTAAAAATGATTTAGCGTCTGCAGTTAATTTAAAGACATTTCAGGATAAGGCAATTCGATCAACTCTCTCATTACTTGTAATACACATTGGTCCGTTGTATTTTCCAATCTTTCGCGGGAAATAATGCAGGATTTGAATTGTTAGGGAGGAATGGGGAATACGAAAATGTCGGAAAGCTACATTTTTTGCTCAATTTTAAATATTCGTAATTATTTCCAGACTAATTTCGGAGGGGTTGGGAAGTAATTTAGAGTCTTTATTATTTTCATAATGAATTCGAGTGTTTCGTTATTAATTATTCAGAAACGGTTGCGATAAAGATGAGGAACTGTCGAAAAACCAGAAACCGCCCCCTTATTTATGTTTTCGACGATGTTTAAACACCCGCACCTCCATTCTGCACTGGAAAGCAGAAAATTGTTGTAACTTGGCCACATTATCAAAACCGAATCGATTTCCTATTGGTCAGAAAATTACTTAGGGAAAATGCCCGGTTAGTGTTAAAATACGATCGCCTAATCGCAGCTATTATGGAAACTTGTCTCGTAACTATAGTTGCGGTCCCGCTGGTACGTACACCCGGTATCTGAAATGAGTGCTGATACCGGAGAGAAATCATCCGGACGGTTAGGGTAAAAAGACGGCTGAGAAAAAAAGAGATCTATCAGACTGAAACATAACTTGGCAATCCATGATTTACTCTCGTAATTCTTTGAATCCGAGCGTTGTGGGAACCATCCGTATTACGGTGACTAAACGTTCCATTCGTTTAAATATGCATAGTTGTTCGTAAGCATTGATGATTTTTTTCCTGCGATTTTTCGGATTTGATCAATATAGCCCGATCTTTTCTTCCGGCTACCTTGCCCTGCGTAAGAAAAGTGAATCTGGTCCACATAACGTGTCCGAAGAATCTTAAAATGCATAGCACTGGATTGTTCCAGGTTTTTTTAGTTTTTTTTTTTTTTTTTTTGTGCTTTGTATAATTATTACATACGAAGTTTAAAAAAAGTCTGGCTTGGTCCGGACCAAAATACGCCGCTTGTTTTTAATGTTTGACGGCTAACCATTAGTGATCGCGGGACTATTTTTAGGTTAGGCAAATTCTTCGCTACGCTTTTTTCGTCGTGTCTTAAAAGCAGAAAAGCCCCCCCACGAGTCTCAGCCCGTAAAAAGTTATATTAAAATACACAACTTCCTCTCAGCAAGAAGATGGTACTTGAGCGAAATTCCAAGTTTGCAATAACAACCAAAACAGTTACGGTACCGATAAGTACCAAAAGACAAAAAAAAAAAAAAAAAAAAGATTAGTTATATACATATTTAATAGAAATATTCAACATTTCTTTGAATTATTTATTTTTCGGGATTTACGCATTGATGGGCGCATTAGCGACTTTTGCACTTTTGTCGGCGCAAGACGTGCTTTTTGAAATAATTTTAATATTCGGGATAATGTACAAAGTTAAAAGATGAACTGAAAAGTGCTAGCGAAAGAAACTGGGTATTTCGATGAAGGTTCGCGCGGCGGTAAGACCTGATCGAAATCGTTCTGCACTTCAAAAACAATCGAAAATAGGCTTTTTGAAGAGAATTTTTTTCAGATGACGATTCGCCGGGCATGTTTGGATAAACGACGCAGGTGTTTCAGGGTAACTTGAGGAAACGAACACGGCGCGCCTTGCGAGAGGACAGCATTAAAAATGGCAAAATTCCATTAGAGCAGACAACAATCTAGTTACGAATTTTCGAATGAAGCACACGCATCGCCTACACCGACACGACAAGCCGGTGCCAACAACAGACGGAATTATGTGAGCTATCTGTAAAAAGGGGAAAAAAAGGAATGCACCCAGTCGAAGAGAAGAATGGGAACATTCAATTGCGTCGACAGACATATTTGACAGACGCGCAATATTTCGCAAAAACCACCGTTGAACAGAGAGCGTTTATATTAATTCTTCTTCTTTTCACGAATTACAAAATTAATTAGGGCCGCGATGAGAAAGCCGATTACTCTCTATAGTCTTATTTCATGAACACCCCCCGCCCCATCTAAAAAACGAACTATTCGCCTTTTTAACAGTTCCTTTGATACCCGAAAACTCTGCCTCGGTATTATAGAACTCAAACCTTCCCAGTGATTTTAAATAAAGCATGTTCTTTCTTTAGACGTGTAACGCACGTTCTTTTAAAGTAAGTTGTGTAAGTAAATTCTGTTCTTTTACTCGATTCGAAAGATGCACAAGATTAGAGTATACACGATTGATGATATTATTTAGCATACGCCTATTTTTGCAGAGCGGCGCTTTCGTTCTTTTATGCGAAATTATATGATTCGCATGCGAATAAGATGATGATAGGAATGTTTTTGTACTTTAATTTTTGCTTAAGTATACATTTTAATCGATGCGCAGTATTTCTGTGTGCTACATAAAACATAAGAACGCTAATCAGATCCATTAAGCTTAGTACCATCATGGAAAGCTTAACTTCACAATCCATGATACCCCTTAACAAGGATGTATAGTGCTTTACTTTTTTACGTGCGGAGAAAACATTAAAAAGACTTATTTCACTCAATCACTAATCTCTACGTCCCCGGCTAAATCTTTCATCGAATTTTAACGTTTTTCCTTTCTTATTCGTTGACTTCGGACGAGGCAGAGATTTTTCGAAATTAAGACATTCTTCAAACGTTAATTCTGTTTTAATTCTGAAAACTCTGTTCTGCGTAACGCTCAATTTTAAATTTGAAAAGTGCTTTTTAATCCAGATCGAAACATAATCGCAATATATTAATTACAATTCTTAAGTCGGACCTCCCACTACAAAAAATGTCGTCCCAATTTTAGGTAACGAAAAAGTGTTCCAATTTCATGTAACGTTTGTAATATTTTAATTTTTACCGTCTTCCGAAAAGACGGAGATGATTATACGTTCGTCGCGTACGTTTGTGTTTAAGTATTTGTTCGCGCATAGCTCATATTTATATAGACACCAATTTTACTGAATTTTTGTCCATTAGAAAGAGTATCAACTTAGGTACCACGTGGGTAATGATGAAAATCGGTGAACAGAAATTGGGTATTTGTCAAAAAGCGTGAAAAAATGTCGTCCCTTTGGATAATTTTTTTGCTTATTATTTTTTATTAGTATAACAGAGGCGATTGACTTAAAATAGTACGAATTTTCCAACTTAATATGGAAATGTAACTTTTGATGTTTTTACCATGGAAACGCAGTTCAAAATAAAGAAATCGATTTTTTTTTTTTTTTTTTTTTGAGCACAAAATATGGAGAATAATGTGACAAAAAAGTTGATTTTTAGCAAAAAAAAAAAAAAAAAAAAAATCCAAGTATAATGCTAAAAATTGTAGAATAAAATGTTTAAAAACAAAAAAAAAATACCGACTTTTAGATTTATTACAAAAATTTAATAAAAATGCACTAAAAAGCAAAAATTAATTCTTCGACAAAAAGTACATTACAGAGTGATATAACTTGGAGCGATATTATAGTAATTCTTATACAGCATTAATACCGTATTCCTTGATAAAAAATATATTTCAGAGTGATATACTTTAAGGGTATATATGTATTATGGGTATTCTTATGCAACGTTAACTTTTTGGAGATTTAATATATTTTAGTGATATGGTCTATGAAAGATAAGTTAAAATTATTACATTATATTTTTTAAGAATATTTAGATTAATATTATTATTTGTTTTATGTTAATATGTTTAGAAATTCGCAATATTTTAAGATATTTTATTAATTTTTTAGGAGTGATTTAAGTTAATGTGATTTATATCCTTTTGTAGTATGTTAAGTTGTTTCGGAATAAAATTTGTGCTATAAATTATTGGTTGTATTTTTTCGGGGGAATTTTTTCGTTATAAAATCTAATTGGGTTAGTCGGCCTAACTACATCTGGACCTATCCAAATAGACTTTCTTTAGATCCGCGGCCATATTAGAATTGAGGAAAACGAAAAAGTGTGGACCATCATTTAGCCACACCTGGCAGTTTCGGCTGGCAGTCCCATCGGTAAACTTCCAGCTCACAATCTCTTCGCTAGCCGTTTTGGTAATGTGGGCTTTGCCGTTGTAGTTTGGGACCCTAATATTAGATGAGGATTTATTTTCTTGTGCTGCAGCTTTTATATACTTTACGTCCTACTTTTACAGGATTGGTAATAAACTCAGGAAGCTTTTGCGCAACCGCATACTATCACGAGACAGTTCCTATAGTGAATTACGATCAATCTTGTGTCTATCCGCCTAGATTTGTAGTGGTGTAACCGGCATAAGTGTTCCTTAGGGCTGTCAAACACACCTCTTCTTTTCTTTTTAGGAATTTTTTAGCTTTTTTCACTTTCTATCCTGTTTTTTCTACAGTTTCTCCCGAATTTATTCCACGCGCACTCTTCCCTCCGTGTATTTTTCTTCGACATGTATTTCAGTTGGTTGCCATTTTACTCTTCCCTTTTGCAGTTCCGTGCCCCAGCTTTCCTCCGATGAACTTACTTTTGTTTTCGGGTAATCGTCCATTGTTGACAAGTTCAAAAAAAAGTGAAAAAAAAATCTTTTCTCCCCTTTTAAAAAGCTGCACTTAAAATTTTGGTCTGATAAGCATATTTTTTCTTTTAACAGTTTACGATTCCTTTACAACCTTTTTTTCCTTCTAATTTGTGGCTTTAAGATATTGCTAACCTTCGTCGGTGTTGTCCTCGATTTAACCATTCTACACTCCCTGCTACTCGATGCCGTTTTGCTCGTTCTTTGTCGCCATTTGGTCCACTCCATTCACCGGATCATAAATTTGTGCGCGATGCTAAACCACTGTTTTCCGAATTTTCTTCCTTACCCCATGAACAGTGTCCACTCTAAACTCCTTCAACTCAATATTCCTACTCCTTATCTCGTCTATCCTTACATTTCCTAATCATTGTATTATGCATATCCTTGCTTCCTTTATATATTCAAAATGTCTGATAGAATCAAAATCTAATTGACTGCGAAACAGTTAAAATACGATTATTTGTGATACGTAAATGTCACGCGAGCTGGACGAGCTCACAAATAAAATAAATTAAATATAATTAAATGTAACTTTTAAGTACACTTACACATTTGCATTATTAAAAACTAGTTTACATAATTATTAGGGTAAATCAAAATTATTTTAATAAAATCTGTAATATAATGGGTAATCTTTTATTAACATATTCGCATTTTTTTTTGTTGATTCATTTATTTTTTCCGGTTATAATTATTGCGTGTCCTAAACTTAAACGCTTAGGACCGTATCTAAGGGGGGGTTTCAGGGTCCCCCCGCCGAAATAATAACTGCTTGAATTATATGGACCGAAATTCAGTATACATTTCTTTTCAATTTTTGACAAAAGAAAAGAAAATTGAAATTTTTGTGAATTCTATGGAAAAAACTATTTTTGATTTGTTTTTATTGTAGTGATCAAATATTGCATATACAATAATTGACTACAATATAGTGTACTATTTATAAATAAATATATTTCATGATAATACATACACACGCACACACACATATATATATATATATATATATTCTTTTCGTAACTCCTCTTAAAATTTTGGTCTAGATACGGTCCTGTAAACGCTGTTCGTTCATTTTCTTCTTATTATTACTAATGTTTCATAAGAGAAGACGGCGTGTATTATTTATTCAATCTTTTTTTTTTAAATTCAATTCCAACATTGTTTAAAATAATAATCTAAAGATATTTTGAAGATCTGAAAAAAATAACGTAAAATAGAGAAAATCAACCTGTTTTTTTTTTCTTATCAAACAATATATTTCTTTCTTTTTAAATTTGAATAAAGGGATTTCAATGAACCATATACCGTTCAAAGCTTCATCTGAACCTCACTTCATTATGACTTAATACAAGCATCTTAATTGCAATCTATCTTAATTATAAATTGTCTACTTATACATTAATTCTAATTATTTAATTACCGCAGATTTTGTAATTTTTTTTTTTTTACAATTAATTTACTGAGCGGAATAATTTGTCAAACTTTATGCAGTGGCCGGATATTCAGTATACATAGTACAGTTATTAAATTTGAAAATTTGAAAATTTGAAAATTAAACTTTAAAATTAATCGAGCGGTTACGAATTGTACGCTAAAAGAGAATTTGGTACGAATTTATTTAATTACTAATGGCCTAGGATATTTTTGGAAAAAAGTTGCAAGTTACACTACCACATATTCATCCGGCAGCATTTTATTTAAATTGCTTACCGTTAAACGTTGTTTTTTTCTTTTATTTATTTTTTTTACTATTGTAAATTAAGTCCGTTTTATCATCAGAGCGAATATTGAAATCTTACGGATCAAAGATGAAATAACAGCCTGACACAGGTAAAAGAAGCCGTATCAACGCAAAGAAATTTACATAAAATTATTATTAAAGGATCTACGAATTCTTGTGCGACGATATGTAAGTGTCTCCGTAAGCGTTTCGCCTTTTAAATTTATTTCGGTAATATAATAATAATAAAAAAAAGGGGAACAACGTTTACTCTTTGTATAATTTCAGTTTACAACAAGCAGTACATCCTAATTTTAAAAAATAAATAAATGTACGTGTATAATGAAAAACTAACGTTACAGATTTTATTGAAATAAGTAATTTATTAATAATTAATTAAGCTGCGGGTTCACAACAACACATAGTTAGGCGTATTTAATTATATTTAAGCTAACCGATTCGGCCATGTTTTCGCCTTTCGAGTGTAATTATAGTGGGTTTGAAAATGATTTTCCCTGTTGATTGCATTTCCTGTGGGAAAGAATGTTGGTCATAAAGTTGGCCTAGTACGTGCAATTTCATATGCGTAATGTATAATATCTTTTTTTTTTTTTTATTAGTTTAAAAATAATTTATTTCTCCGATTTTTAAAGAGCCTTTCGTATTTCTTTCGGGTTTTCATTTATGAATATTGATGTCCATATCTTTTTTTCCCGATCAGGTTAACCTATTACGGATGATTAGGTGTGCAATGTTGCAGTAATGTAAATTGCAGGAAGCAAAGTATTTAATGTCAGCGTGAACTACTAAAAATAGTGAAAAAACACAGTGACGGATAAATAAGGCGGTGGATAAGTATAAAAAATGTTAATAGGCTCACAAGCCGATTTGTACATTATTGTTGTGAACAGATTAAAACAATCATACAGCGAAACTAGAATATTGTGATGTCTGATCGAAACAAAATTATTAGGCTCTTATTTTGATAAAGAGCAGTGATAATAAATAGTTGTATAATACACATCCGGAAACTATTAAAGAGACTAAGTTTTTTTTTTTTTTAACTCCGGTAATACAACCGAGACTGACTAGGACGTACGCATTAAGACCAGTATAATCTGCCACGATTCTAGGATTTTTCATTTTTCCGCTTTTTTCTTCATTTGCTCTAATGCGATTTTAATTGCCAGGATAGTGTGCTAGAAGCTGATTAGATAACTAGAACAGCAACTAATTAGTAAATAGAACGCGATATAAGAATAAAAACGCGCTTCTTGAAGGCTTAAAGGAAACTTACGTTAGATAGGAATATTTAAGGTGGAAAAGGATAAACGAGCGGAATGAGTAGGTTGAATTCTTTACACAACAAATGTAAAGTTAACCGTGCCGAAATAAACTGCTGGTAGCCGGGAACAGAAGATATATTAGGCGGATAATTATAAATAATTAATTTTTTTCGTTATTACAAATAGCGGAGGTATGCTGGAATTTTAGACACAAAATATAGGTTTTATGTACAAAGCGAACGCGGTGTTATAACCATTGCAACAATTTTGATTTTAAATAAACCGTAAAATTATTCAGAACTTTACGACAATATAAAGTGTGTAAGTTCCGCATATATTAGTAGGTGAGATTTACAGTTAGCACAATTAATATCTCCAATATTACCGCTGACTGAGCTCGATCAAAGAATGAAATAAAAATAATCGAAAACAACTGTATCGACGAAAAAATTATAGTGCAATAAAAAGAACATCTCTAGAAGTATCGCAAGAACAACTACAAAATCCGAAAACAAAAAGCAAACTTTTGAACGGAAGACACGCTTAGAAACAAATTATTTCTGATATTTCTCTTCGTAACCAAAATGGAGAATTCTACGCAGATAATGACCGAAGATATAAATTAGTTTCGTCTAATTTTAATTAATTCGGAACGAAAACGATTTTTGATCAATTACCGGTTATTCAGTTTTTCAATAAGAAAGAGAACAGTTCTTTCGCAAGCCGAGATTTTGCCGATAGCGACGGAGTTTCAAATTTAATGAAACAAATTGAACTTGATAAATTGTGTTGATGGTCGGCAATGCTGTGTCTTGCGCTAAATCATAGTAATAATTTAGCTGGGAGGACAAAAAATTAGCGGTAGCCTCGCCGAAATTTTAATATTAAAAAAAAAGTGATTGTATCCGCAGATAGGAAATAGTTTTGCGACGAATTGCGCTGAAAATTAGAAATTGAGCTGGAGGACCAACTTGTGATAATAGCTCCATCGAAATTTGAAGATTTAAAAAGAATTATTGTATTCGCAGTTTTGTGCCGAACGGCGCTAATTTAAATAAATGTTGAGCCGCGCCTTGGCATGTATTTTTTTTTTTTTAAAGAAGGATATTTTAGCTTTTCCAAATTTCCGAATTTCCAAATTTCCGAATTTCCAAATTTTCGAAATTTTCAAAAATCCATAATGTCCGGAAGTCGTAATCGTTCCATGACGAATTGTTCTATCGGTAATGTGTCGTTTATCTACACTTCACAATTTACACGGGGAAAGGTTAAAAAAGTCCCCGTTGTTAAAAATTTGTTTTGGAACAACTTATTGTGATATGTAATAGTAGGGTGGGGTAGACTGTTAGTAAAAAATTTACCTTGCAATAAAAATATGATTATTAAGACTTGGCTGCGCATGAATCGCAAAACGATATTCTGTTAATAGCTTCATTTACACGAGTTACATGTATATATTGTCGATACTATATTTGTTTTCTACTTTTATGTAACTTTTCGAGCGATGGTGCTGGAGACGAATGGTCCCATGGACGGCGAAGAGAACCAACGAATCAATATTAATGGAGGTTGACGAATCAAAACGTCTATTAACCCGAAGTAATTACTGGAATTGGGCGGTTTTTCGGCCATGCGGTCCTCCGGCTTAAATATGGGCTGGAGGCGCTCTTCGTCAATGGGAAACATCGTATGGAAAACGAGGTCGTGGCCGTATACCTCTAAGATGGTCAGATGGGATTCGAGAATTTACCGGGAAAAGCTTCAGTGAATGTGTTCATGAAGCGTACATTAGAGATAGATAGCGTAAACTGCTTATCCAACGATAACAGCATTTCTATGTCACGATGTCCCTTCTAGGGATACACGATTCGAAGAGAGAGATTTATGTGAAAGATTTCTCGGCGTAAATTTAATAAATCTCTCTTTGTTTTTTTTTTTTTTTTTTTTTGGCGTGTCAACTAGACGTAACCTGTGCACAGCCTGTGCTAATTTTCTTCTTGCATACAATACTATGTTTCGAGATAAGTGCAAAAATGCAAGTTCTTCTCGATTTGGAGTCACAGTCGGAGAATGAAGAACGATTCATTTTATTCGCACAGTGGATAATAAAAAAACAGAAAAACAAAAACAAAAAAAACATTGTTTATGCGGAAGAAAAAGTCATGTTCATACTTTTCATCGAACATACAAACGACGTTTTTAAAGAATCTCTTCTCTTCAAGACTAACTCAAAACGGTTCGATAAAGTGCATAAATTTAAAAAAAAAACACGAAAAAAAAAAAAAAACAAAACATAAGTAATTAAAATTTGTAAATTAAAAATTACGAATAGTAACAATTATAGCGACGGCGATTAAAACAATCTTGAATAAAAACGACCTTTTAATCCGAAATTACACTGATCCCCAAATAAATCAACTACAAAAATTACACTGGTTGCAAAAAAAAAAAAAAAAAAATTTTCTCTCCTGATTTTTATGTATAATTATCGCAAATTGAATATTCCTGAATAGAAATATAGTATAAAAAATTACAAATCACGTATACATTTTTTTTTTTTTATTGTAATTTTTCAATAAAATTCTTTTTTTTTGCTTCAAATTTAAATTATATATTTTATAACTGATACAATATTAGACAAAATTTGTTATAAAATATCAAAAACCATTAGACAATCTAATAATTACTTGCTGTTAATAGTACTATTTCACTTTATAGTTTTCTTCCTATTTTCTATTGGGAATTTGGCGACGAATCGACCAAACAAAAATCGGTAAGCATTGCTTCTAACCATTTCCTGTTGTAGCGCCTCTCTATGTGCACTATGTCTTGATGAAACCTTTTACCACGTTTATCTGATACTGCAACATTTGCGGGGAAGAAATCTAAGTGGGAGTCTAAAAAATTAATTTTAAGGGTCATGTTGCATTTCAGAGCTTTATATCTTGGATGATATCCTGGTAGTTTTCGTTTTTTTTTTTGTTTTTTTTTATTTCCAAGAAAATTACGACACACCTCCACGAAAGCGGTCCATGTTATTTTTTCAGCTTCATTCAACGTACCTATAAAATTTGAGTCCTTCATAAGCTCTCGTATTTGGGGACCTATAAAAATTCGTTCTTTCAATTTCGCGTTGCTGATTCGAAGGAATTTGGTTTTATTGAAAGCCTTCACCATCGCTGTTCATAGCTTTTACAGAATTTTTTTTTATAAGACTCATCTTTATATGGAGTGGTGGTAAAAAAATGTTTTCACATTTTTTGTTTTTTTTTAAAAACCTGGCCTGGTTGTAAATACCATTTGGCCACTAACTCTATTCATTAAATTAAATCAGTTTATTTCTTTTTGGCCGCCGCTGGGAATTGAACTCTTGACACCACTATCTTAATAATCAAGAGTTCACGCTACTAGGCTATCGCGACGACCTATTGTTTTCACTTTGAACTAAAGGTTCTTCTTTTACATGCTTGACCCTAGTCATCAAACTCGCTCTTTTTGGCCAACTTTTCACCACGCAGTGCTTATCTCTTACGCGACTGTCCCATTCGCATAAGAAACAACAGAATTTTTTCTGTATCCTTCTTGCAATCCAGTTAACACTGCTGCAACTGTGCTAGATGAGCACAGATGTTCTACGTGCATTGTAAACATTGCACATTTTTCCGATAACAACTTCATATTTCCATAATTTTCTTCCCCATGTTTGTTGCACGTGCTAGGAGAATTGAAGAATATTTATCGAAATTGTGAAGAGTAATACAGCTTTTAAACTAATGGCCTTTAGTCGAACGAAAAAGGTCGTGTATACTCGTGTTTCGTTAAAATCGTTGATTTTTTATGTCGAACGGAAAAGATCGTGTAAACCTGTGTTTCGTTAAAATCGTCATAATATAAACAAATTAGGTGTGTACGGACGGCACCGCCATTATGCCACCCGATCGTCCTGTAACAGCTTCACCGCCGTCGCAAGACCCACCAATTCTTCCAAACACTTTACGAATTACAACATCTACAAAAAATAGTTCACAACTAACCTCACTAATCACCGCATCGTCGGCAACCAAACCTACACCGATTTCGTCAAAGGCAGCAGAAACTACACCACCAACACCAGCGAGCAATGCATTTTCTCCAGCGTATAATAAAGTGGCCGAATCTGTAAAATTCCCAGACCGAAAACAAGCCATTATACTCGATGCAGCTGATAACATTCCGCTCAGCAACTACGTAGAAGCCGTTAGCAACAAGGTTGGTCCACACAATATTTTATTTTCCTCTCGTATATCGAACAACCGTATATGTATGTATTTATCGAACAGGAATGTTTTATATTATCTCACCCGTCTCTTACTATAAATAATATAAGTATTTGGAAGTGGCCAAATGGTAAGCTACTTAGCCGCCAGGCCATTAAAAAAAAAAAAAAAAAAAAAAAAAAGTATTAAGACGCGTAAATTAATAAATCCATCCAAGCGCATAGTTCTGTCTAATGTTTCGCCACATATTCCGAACTACATACTTGAACAAGCTCTTTCCAATATTAATCTGAAACTAACCTCCCCAATCACTTTCATTAAAGCTGGCCTCACTGAAGAAAAATTTAAACATATCCTGAGTTTCCGTAGACAAGTTTATGTAACATCTGATAAGATAGACCAATTTCTTATACCAGAATCAATGATCATCAAATATGAAGATGAACAATTTCGTATATTTATAACAACAGAAGAAAAGTGGTGTAAAGCTTGTAAAAATCACTCACACAACGAAACTACTTGTCCAAAAATAGAACAGGCTAAACTTACAAACCAGAAAAATGATCAGACTGGCAAACCGGCTACTAGCCAACAAAATGAGAAAGAGAACAAAATGGTAGAGGACGAACCGGCGATACAAAATCCTAGCAAACTGATTAAACCTCATGTTAAATTAAATACTTCCAAAACTCCTGTATCAAAGGAAAAAAGTGAGCAACAACAAACAGTCGCTAAACGAGTACATCCCGTAACACCAGAACCACAAACTACAATGGAGTTTACTTTCACAGACATGCAAAATAAACCTTCTGAACAAAGTAATACCGAAACTAGTTTATCAAACACCAACAAAACAAACACGAATAAGGAAAAAGAATCACATAAAATTCAAAAAAAAATTAAACTGTCAACAAAAGAGATGTTAACACCAATAGCCGAAAATATAACAGAACAAAAAAGTTATCCATTATCCTTCACTAATTTCACTATTCTAATGGATATGGTTAAAGGCCAACATGAACCATTAGATATCATACAAACTTTCACAGATGACATCGAAGGATTAAAAAGAATGTTAGCGGAAAACTACGGATTGTTGCAGAATAGAGAAATGAAAGGTCGATTTAAAAGACTACTAAAAAACCTCAATAAATCAACTGACGAGTCACATGACAGTGATTCTGAAACTGAAGAATAAATTTCTATATACGAAATTAAGAAATATATATTATTAATAATACCAGTATTTCCATATATTTTTATAATAAATGTATTCCCTAATTAGACCTCATATTATAAGCAATGGTCAAGATCTTACAGTACAATGAAAATCACTCTAGCGTAGCTAGAGATAGTTTACTAACAAAAGTGATAACTAAAAATATAGATATTATATTTATTTGTGATAAGTGTAAAAGTAATTATGTACCCACTAATTTTAGGAACATAGCACACAACAAGCTTATGATAATCTATCGATTAGGAATACCTTCAAAAAACTAAATTTATACATAACAATTTTAACATTATTATTGTCGAAATTGAGGATATTACTTTTATTTTAACGTACATACCGCCAAATGGCGTATCTACTCAATATTTTCAGTTTATCGATATGTATTTAAAGAATAATAAATTAACGAAATTTATATGGTTGGGAGACCTAAATTCTCGAAATTTACTATGGGATGATACAGCGAATAATAATACGAGAGGAAAGAAATTATTAAATATAATAGAATTACATGACTTACATATTTTAAATATCAAAAACAAATATACTTTTAAGAGAAGCAAGCAAAAAAGTGTAATAGACTTAACTTTGGTAACTAGAAATTTAATAAATCGAGTTCAAAATTGGGAAGTTAGTCACGAATTAAATGCCAGTGATCATTTTTATATTACTTTTAACGTAATTTCGGCGACGAGCAAGACAGAAGAAAGTGTTATTAAAGTTATTAACTACAATAAGTTAGCAGTTAACTTAAGAAAATACAGTTATATGATTGATGTACATGTTATCTGCAATGATATACAACAAATTAAAAGTCGGTTGAATAGTTTTCAAGACTATGTCAACACAGTTCTAAATAATTCATATTCCACCATCCGGTCAACTGTCTATTGGTGGAATACTGAATTACAAATAAAGAAATTACTGGTAAATAATTTATACAAAAAGTATCGAAACTGTAAAAACATACATGTAAAACATAACCATTACAATAATTATAAAGTAAATTTTAAGGAATATAAGTTTATGATTAAAAACGCTAAGTTGAAAGCCTGGAAAAAATTACTGGAAGACAAAAATGTCTTTGGATTAAAATACAGAATATTAACTAATAAAAAAAAAAGTATTAATATACCAACATTAGATAATTATGCATGTACAGAAAAGGATAAAGTCGACTTATTGATGTCAAACCTTAACGTAAAACCATTTGTGGTGATATCGTAATTCTTATACAACATTAATTTTTTGGAGTTGGCATCAAATTCATATTAAAAGAATAATTAAAAACTGCATTAAATGTTCATTAAATTGTTCCTAGATATAGTAACATGAATTTAATTCCAACTCCAAAAAGTTAATGTATAAGAGTTACGATATTACCACTTAAGTGTTATATCACTCTGATATATATATATATATATATATTATTCGGAGTAATTATTTTTTACTTTTTAGTGCATTTTTTAAAAATTTTTATAATAAACCTTGAAGGTGGGTATATATTTTTTATAAAAAAGCATTTTATTAAAGTAAAAAGCAAAAATTTCTGACAAACTAAAAAATGTTTAAACATGTAACGGCATATTATTATTCGGTTTTTATGGGAGAGCACAAAATGTTTAATTATCAGCTCAATTAGAGTTAACTTTGATAATTTTGTCGCGGCGACGCTCTTACTTTTCCGCAGTATTTTCAAAGGAATTTAACCGTCTGTTCGAACTTTTCCCGTGTACTTCAGTTTGACAGTTATACTGTTAATATTTTCGTGTTTATTTGCTCTCCCCGGGGTTAATTGAACCCGTAAAAAAGAATATAAAAAAAATAAAATATTATAAATAAAAAAAACCTTTCCGAATTAATCACTTTTCCGTCATACGAGTGTAATCTCTCCCTATTTCACGCACTTCTTTTACCATTTTCAGTATCCCTTTTTTTCAGCGCAATCATCAATTATCTCTCTGTATTGTCGAAAGGTAAAAATTCTTTGCGCGCCGATTCTTTTAGCTGCAAACAACAAAACCTAATAATAATAAACGCATTTCGCGTAAAAATACGAAGAACCGACACACACACACACACTCACACACACACATTTCCATGACAAAACTTTATTACAACTGTATATATGGTTACTATTATTACTTTATTATTTTACGTGCGTAATATTCCATCCATTTCACGTCCGTGCGAAATATAATATTTTTCAATAAACGTCGCTTAAATTCAATTTCGCCCGCAGGTAATAAAAAATAAACAAAAAACGACCTAACCAAGACCTCACGTTCAACATGATTAAAATTAAAATCTCGTTTAAAATTCTCCCTCGTCCCGCGGAAGTTAATAAAACATTTTCCGCCACCGCTTCATAAATATTCATCAAATGTTACAAGAGTACTCCGAGAACAGAAGATTTTCCTACTAGTGCTACGACGCTCCTTTCATCATCGGTCGCCGATAAGAGGCTAAAAGCATTTTTCATCCCCCCTCCCCATTTCGGTTCTACTAGCTCCGTTCGCGTCGAAACAACCGACGTAGAAGTCACTTTTCCTCGTAGGATTTTTCATGAAACAACCTCAAATGCGTCGACGAATCGTGTGTTCCTGTTTCTTAGTGGCCGCTAGACGAGTATTCTTCTAAAAGGTGAGAACTCATAGCGCCCGATCGATTTAAATTTGCAACAGTATACCGTCACGAGCAATTAAAGCTGCGTTCTTTTTTCGGGACTTTTCCATCGCACGACAATTTTCGCTGCTTGGTATGCACTAGCCGTTCGCGTCTGTCGTTTTCTCTCTTACACCATTCATCATAATTAATAATTCAATTCGAATTGAAATTAATCGCGAGCCAATTAAGTACACGAACGAAGCGTTTTCCGGAATTTCACTGATTATAATAATTACCGGTAGATATAGCAATCTCATAAGCGTGTCAACAAACCCGATTTCCGACCCAATCATATACTCCTGTTGCACTTCGAGGAACTCGCGATTTCCGTCATATAGCGGTGCCATATTATAATTTTACCTGTTATCCTTTTTTGGCTATTTTATTTATTTTTTTTAGAAAACCTTACATTTTAGTTTAATGTTTTTAGGTTATAATATTATTCTGTAAACTACGTGCACTAGTTTTTATAATTTAAAAAACTAGAGTTTCACTTGTAATTCTATTTAAATGTGAATAAGTCGTCGCGATAGCCCAGTTGCTAGAGCGCTTCACTTCCGTAACGGAGGTCAGGGTTCGATCTCGAGCGACGACAGAACTTTATTACGAAGAATTAAAATTTAAAATATTCGCTAATAATCACATGGTGGAAGGCAATGGCGAACCACCACGTATTATATGCGCGCTAGGTCAGTACACAGCAGAAATAAATAGGACTGCACTTTTGTAAAACGATGTAAATCAAACGATTACTCATCAGTTCCGAATGTAGTGTCTTGCGTGTTGTGTACACATTCGTACTGCATATAAACAATTGCTATGAACACTATCCGTATGTCCGTACAGCTAAAAATGTATGAATAGGTAGTCGCCGACGCTCAGGAATTAAGTATGACACTATAAAGAATATATCTATAAATTTTTTTTTTTTAATATACATATATATATATATATATATATATATATATATAATAAGTTGTGGGTCTAACAGGGAAAATAACGTAGTGAATAATTAATAAATGCGCATAACAAACACCCTAAGATTGAGAATATTAAATAAAATATGCTAATAATATTTTTTCTCAGGGATACCATTCGATCTTCAGTACTCGAAAAGAAAGAAGAATACGTATTAGTAAAGAGAGCTGCTTCCCCGTAGAAAACATTGCTACAAATATGAGTTAATTTCCAAATCGCTCGATAATACTAATTCGTTTAATAAATATACATAATAACACTGTATGCATCTACTGGAGAGAAGCGTAATGAAAGTCACAATATTCCAGGACGTGGCTGGGTCGCTTCGTTGATCACATCTCACAGAACGTTTGTAACATTGAGGAACATCGATTCGCAGTAAATACACTAAGAACCTACATATTTATTAGTTATCGAAGGAATTAGAAAATATTTTAAATAGCCGCCCCGAGTGGAATTTCAGTGGACTAATCTAACAGATATGACCTGGTAAATAAGAAAAAAAAAAAAAAAAGCCTTTTAACGAGGAACTAAATGCCCTGAAATGTAACTGTTCCAAAGCTAATCATTTCTCCAATGTTGGCGGAAAATGCTTAGGAGAACTACCATTGTCACCACATGCGCTGTCTAAATGTTCACTTGGATGCAGAATGAAATACTTGTTTTGATACAATTACAACATACTGTTGGTTTCATAACCAAACTTTTACAAATGCATGATGCTGCCGCGATTATAAAAAATTAGGTGGGAGAAAACCATTTCTGATCATTTATCATCTCATAATTAATTAGTTCTGCTTGATTACTTGCGGATAAGAGCCACTCGGCGCCTTTGGATGTGAAACGATTTATTCTGTTAAAGATAAATAGAGAAAATTTAGGAGAGAATGGAAAAAAAAAACCGATACCGCTAGGAAAAATACCGTATTGCAGAAAAATAAAAATTCTTCATTTTCTTAAATAATTTCCGGTTATCAAGTATGCGGTATCTCTTATAAATAATATTAAAACGAATTTCACACAAAATGCAGTGCAATCATCATTTTTACGATTACAGAACAATTGAAGAAGGGGAAAAAATCACAAATCTTCTTCACGTTCCTCGGACATTAAAGTAAGTAAACAATCAAAAATATCGAAAAATGTATCGAAAAAAAGACGAAGAAAAAGATGCCAATAGCATATTTGGTGAGTTAACCTCTTAAGAAGGTTATTTTAGCGGTGATTTTGACGAATTTGAATTCGATGTTTTAATCAGAGTGTTTAACATGTGATGAACATCAAAAGTATGGTATTGCTGTATACTTTATGTGCTACATAGATTCATAAAGAATGCAGTGGTTAGTATATATCTGTGTCAAAAATAAACATACACGAATAAAATAATAAAAATACTCATTTTATTTGTAAGTGATGAAAAAAATCAGCGAATAAAGTAATAAAAAGGAAAAAAAAGATTAAAATATTGAACTTTTGTACACTGAATAACCGTTTTTTTTGTTGTTGCTTTTTTTCCGGTTCAAATGAGTTAATTTTTGAATATAGATTTGCTGTAGAGTAGGCAAAATTTCCTACTAATTTCGAACCAAGTTATACACATTTGAATATACCACGTTTAAAGTAAATCTAGCATGCTTTACATCAGATCAATTTCATCACCTTTTTAAAATGTACATTTTTATAATGTTACATCTCTCTTTCTATCAGTTTTTTACCGGAATAATAGTTAATATATTTGAATTACAATATCATCTGTTTATTTAATTTCGATGATAACGTAAAGATTCACTCGTCCGATTGAAATTATAACGGCGACTATGAAAAATAATGCGAAAGAAAAAGAGAAACGATATTACACTGCAATAAGTAAACCTTCTAAAATGATAATACTAATACGGATATTTAATAAAGATAATTTAATTACAAGTATAATCTAATTTCGGGTAAAAATTTCAGTAAACAAAATTAACGTAATACCGGAATTTTATTTACGTCAATCCGGTCAAATCGGTTTTTTACACTTTTACATACCAATTTCGCCTCTTCCGCTGAATTTTATAAAATAACATTTGATATCAAAATAAACTTTCAATTTAACCGAAGGAAATGAACCGCAATGTAAACGGAAAAAAATAAACTAATACACGTTCGGAGCCGTTTCTCTTCCAGCAAACAACTTTTCCACACGCGATAGGCATTTTTACCCAAACGTTGTTCGAATTTCTATATCACCTTTTTTCACGAAGATGCGAGTGTTGTACATGACAAAATTTATTACCCAACTCAAACGAAGTCGATTTAACGTTCTCGTTATAGAAACCGTAAAGAACTAATTTATATTGGTCACTCAAATATAATTTTTAAATTCCCGATTTCCTGGTCCAAATCCTGCCGATTTTTCTTGATCACTAGAATTGTACCAAAAAAAAAAAAGAATGGGATTTTTTTGTTGCTATTGATAAGATTTGACCGCTGCAGCATACTTGTTGTATGAATAAAACAGAACTTCGTAATTTTTTTTCTTATCAAAAAATATCACGTTTTTGGCTATGTTTACTTTTTTCCCGACTTTAGAACATAATCCCCCGGTGAAGTGGCTAGCCTGCAATTGTACACGTAACAGTATTAAACTGAAATGGAAGTTTAATAGCATTCTTCCTAAAATAGTGACGTCATGAAATGATAAAGTCGAATATATAAATACAATATCCTACTTAATACGAGTATATGTAATAACGAAATGTGGTAAAAAATAATACAATGAGAGTAAAGGTGGATCGCATGAGAAAGGAACTGGCACCCTTCTCTCATTAGTGCCGTTGGGCTTAGTACAATATGAAAAGCTTAACTTCACAATGATACCTTATGAAGGGGATATATTTTACTTTACTGTTTCTACATTTAAAAGAAAGAAGAAAAAAACAAGTGCCACACAAATAAAACAGCAATATGATAATAGAACATAAATGTCCGAAACTAGTTATGTTTTAGCATGGAATATGCTTTAGCCGTAACCAAACTGGAAGAAAACGTCACACTAAAGTGGAACGCGAGGGCGTTACGTGGCAGGTAAATAAGAATACAACCTTTTCTTCTAGTATTGAATTCCTTTCTTTCAAGCTCCTTCATTTTGCGCTACCATTTCCATTTCATAATCTATTCTCTTTCTTCATTTCTAAAGCTATTTTTTTTTTTCTTCTTCTAAAACAGCCTTTATAATTTGACTTTTTCCTTCTATTACATATTAACTTTTTTCCCATTTATGTAGCTTTAATAAAGTTGCCCCCCTCTTTTTTCAAGTTTTCTTTATAATAACAAATCTATTCCAGCGGACTTTGTCTTTCATTCTTTCTATTCTCCTTCATACCTACATCAATTCTGCCTCTACCTTTCGTTGTTTTCTTTTCCAAGCAGCGACAGATTCTGATTAAAGCATCTTAATACCTCTATTTCCAAATTTTTATTTTTCCATATTATCAATCTTCACTGTTACTTCATGATACCTGCACGTTTTTTCTCGTGTCCGCTTCTACTCATTCTCTCTCTCTCTCTCCCTTTTAAGTTTAAAATCTGTATAAATCACAAGGAGGACGTACGACACAGTTGTATACGAATACGATAAAAGCCACGATCAGCAGCTCTTTTACGTGGCATTGTGGCGAGCCACATCTCTCGATGGTTTTTGTTCCTCACGAATAAGAACAAAGATCATAAGTTTCATCATGCTCCTGGTAAAGTAAGTATCGAGTCGAGAGACGAGTTTTTTGAAAAATCATCGACATTACACGATTAGAGACGAGTGCAGAGAATTCTTACGCCGTGCCGGTTCCAAGGATTTTTTGTCACTCAACATCCAGAGTTTCAAAGCACATAAGGAAGATTTGATTAGTGATTTCATGTTGCCTGAAGATCATGGCGTTAACCGAAACTTGGCTTAATAAGGATGACGACGAGGTTGGACCGAGAGGATATTGATGTGTTATTCAGTTCAAACGTGAAAAAGTGTGAGCTTGGAGTAGTCGCCATGTACGAAAAAGAAGACTGCATGCTATTTTCAACTCCGCATATTTTGATGAGATTTGACAAACAATCTTTGTCTATCGATAGTAATTCTTAATACGGTCAGTGAGAAATTCCATTTGCGCGCCATCGAAAGCATTATAAACGGTCAACGAGTTCTACTTGTGACCCCGATAACATCTTGCCAGACACTTCGATTAACGATATTGAAGATTTCTTCGAGTTAAATTTATCGGCACACACATCCAAAGTAGAAGAAATTGTTAACGTGTAATCAAGAAGAGAGAATACGACAGAATACCCCTATACTTCTATCAAGGGATATCAACATCGATCTCCAGAAACATGAAAATCGGCAATTATTTCGGTTCACGCAAGAAACCTTTAGATTAAAACTCAAAACGAATCCAGTTCTACCAACTACTACTCGAGCAAGATCGTGTGTATCGATTTGATCTTTGCTCGTCAAATCGACAAAATTGATTCTAAAAATTACGTAAGTTACTTATCATAAACCCATATTATTGTCTATTACTTCTAAGGATCACGTGACAAAAGAATAAAAAAACGTTTAAATAAAATCGTTAACATTATTATTTTCTTTCGAATTCAAGATGTTCATTATCGCATCTTCAATTTTAACATATCGTACAGAAAAAAAAATCAGAGATGATATTAATAGACAATTAACGGCCAAAGCCTATGTTTTTTGAATTTTAGCCGTAGGCTTTTTAATCAGGGAGCACTGAAGAGTCAGGGGATCTCCAACGGAGAGGCGCCCAGCGCCGATGTTTTTTTGTTGTACACTTTATGTGCTTTTTATTTAATGTATATCTCTACATGTATGTATAATTAAATTAATGAAAACCGATGATATTTGCGCCTGATGTTAAACCGCGATAGTTAAAAATATTTATTTTGCCGCTCTGAGGGTATACGCAAAAATTTCGAGTAATTTTAGTCAATTCTATCTGAATTATTCGGTGAAATTTAACTCGTATTTCACCTGGGAAATATCAAAAAATGTTTTGTTGCTTTTTCAAATTGAAATTTTATTCATTACAAAGTTAAACAAAGGGAGCTATTTTTCGAATATATATAAACGTCAAATAAACGTAAAGCTTGCTCCGTAAAGATCTGCAAGAATGAGTTGATTCAACTGTGATTTTTCCTTCTGACTACGGTAACGTGGCCGGCTCTGGAAACGGTAAACTTTGCAGTTTGTTAGCTAACCAGATTGTTTTGAGAGGAATCAAAAAAAAAAAAAAAAAAATAAAACATACAAAAAAATTGAAAATGGTAACGAAAATGTTTTGTTAGTATATAAGGCGAAGAAAGGGGATTATAGCAACTTCGGCACCTCTGTGTGTTTATGAACAAATCGAAGGAGATATTTTGGGGTAGTTAATTACGTCACACTGCCAATATGGTCCAGTTGTATGTATAAATACTGGCATATATGTATTCTCCCCCGATTCCGTTTTTCTCTCCTACAGAAATCAAGTACCATATAAAAAAGTTAAATATAAGGAAAGCCCCCGGGTACGACGCTATTACAGTCAGTATGGTTAAACAACTACCCCGGAAAGCTATAGTATTTCTCACATATCTGTTCAATGCAATCCTCAGGACATCTTACTTCCCGGCGCAATGGAAATTTGCAGTAGTTAAAGTGATACATAAACTTGGTAAGCCAACTGAGGAGATGTCATCGTATAGACCCATTAGCTTACTCCCAATTTTAGCTAAACTCTTCGAAACACTGCTATTGAAAAGATTAAAGCCTTTACTCATTGAATATTCAATACTTCCAGATTTCCAGTTCGGATTCCGAAATAATCACAGTACCATTGAACAGATTCATAGAGTAGTCGAGGTTATAAATAAATGCTTTGAGGAGAAAAAATATTGTTCTGCCGCATTTTTGGACATCGAGAAGGCTTTCGATAAAGTCTGGCACCTAGGTATTCTATACAAATTAAAGCTTATGCTGCCTTACCAGTATTACCTAATAATAAGATCTTACCTCTCAGAAAGATATTTTCAAGTAAATTTTAACGGTTCGCGGTCATCCATATTTCCGATCAAGGCAGGAGTTCCGCAGGGCAGTGTTCTAGCACCTACTTTGTACCAGATTTACACCAGTGATTTTCCGGTAAATGAAAATACTACAACTGCCTTGTTTGCCGATGATACTGCAATTCTAGCAATACACGATGACATTGGTACCGCTGCCAGTTACGTTCAAGATCATCTAAACCATCTAACAAACTGGTTCAATCAGTGGAGAATAAAAGTTAACGAAAATAAGTGCCTCAATGTTTTATTTACATTGAAAACCGGAACAGCCAGTCCGCGATATACCTCAACAATAAGCAAATTCCAACAGCAAGTAGTGCGAAATACCTTGGGTTGCATCTCGACCAGAGATTGACTTGGAATAAACACATAGCCACCAAACGTACACAAATCAGACTGAAACTGAGAAATATGGACTGGATGATTGGAAAAAATTCGGTCCTTTCACTGGAAAACAAAGTGCTAGTCTATAAATCAATAATAAAGCCAATTTGGGCATATGGCATTGAGCTATGGGGCACTGCATCGAACTCCAATATAGCCCTTCTAGAAAGGACGCAAGCAAAAATCCTGCGTAGGATTGTAAACGCTCCTTGGTTTGTACGAAACGACGACATCTCTAAGGATTTGAAGGTCATTTCGGTTAAAGAAGAGATTCGCAGCTTAAGTGCAAGATACAAGGAAAGGCTTAACCAACATTTAAACATATTAGCAAAGAATCTGCTGTCTAACTGCACAAAATTCAATCGTATTCACAGATTCCATCCGTTGCAGCTTCAACATCGATCCTGAGTCTTTAATCATATAATTTAACGAGTAATCATCAAAAAATAGGATCAGCTTCCATTGGGAGGCTATCCTCCTTTCTAGTTCTTTATTTCTGATAATAACATTTCCTCACTGCTGCTTATTGTTTAATTACAGATTGAATGCATAAAAAAAAAAAAAAAAAAAAAAAATATGTATTCTAGCCGTGACATTCTGTATCGAAACAAATAGATGGAATTTTAGGAAGATTTGATCGAATTTCGCGATAACTGACAGATTCTTGAATCCATAAGGAATTTGTTCCAGACACCTACATTCCGTAAGAGGAATGAAAAAAGAATATGTGACCGATGTTGAACTAAAAAAAATCACTGACTTGTACAGAGAAAGCCTTCTCTAAAAAGCAGACAACGAAAAAAATCACTTCTTTAGCGGCTACTGTCGAAACTTATCGAGCGGAGATTCATACAGAGTATACAGATTTCACTGGCAGCAGCCGAAAGTCTGGGAAACTGCATGTAACAGCAAATTATCAAACATAAATAACAGTAATAAAATACCTGCTACCAACTCTTGAACGATATAGTACACCAAAAACATTCGTAACTACGTAAATTATGTCCAACATATGTGGAATTAGCCGCCGTCACTATAGCCTAGTGGCGTGAACTCTTGATTATTAATGATAGTGGTCATGAGTTCGATTCCCAGCGACGGTCAAAAAAGTATAGACTGATTTACTGAAAAGTTTAGGACGTTTACCAATAAGTATTTTTTACTTTATTTTTGATCCCCAGAACCTGTTTTTTCTGGCTAGCATGATTCGACTGAGGGTTTAATTAGTCTCAAATGCATTTTCTGTGAAGACGCGAACTGATTTAAAATTATGTCTGATAGATCTGACGGAGGAGGGGATTATTAGGCAGGGGATAGCGCGCAGATGCAGCACCGTGTTTTTATTTCCACGAATCGTAGCATGACTGGGCATCCGTAGAAATGCAATAGGGAATTCCTTCTTAACAAATTTGTACACTACTTGTTGGGCTTGGATCGCGTTAAAGGATTGTTTAGTAAGAGGATTAGAGATTGTCGATGAAACCGTGGATAAATCGGACGCCACTAGGGCTCTCTGAGACAGGGGCTACAGAGAAAGAAAATATTCTAGGCAGAAGAATATTCGTAAACTTCAGCATCCAATATTAAACAGCTATCATTGAATCGCGTATCTTGTGTTATATTACTAGCTTCGAAGAAACAGTTGGAGATAATCCAGCCCTGGGATGGCTTTGACGGAGTCTACGAAGAAAATGAAATGATCGGGGAATTTTTGAACTTCTGACGCTGTTAGCTGAGCAATATGTACAGGTTTATTGAATTTTATCAACGAGAAATCGGCGTTAATGGTCAGAGTCCCGTGGCAATGTCAGATAGTTACAAGGGCCAGATCGGTGATTGTCCGATAATACAGCCAGAATTTCTGAAAGTAGATCATCAGGAAATTCTGGGTTAATGGAAAAGTCATTTATAGAAATAGAGAAAAAAGAGTGAAGGTTTCACGCTGACAGTAATCCAAAGTATTTTGCTAATGGCATAAACTAATCGACAGAAGGATCTGTGCGCACCGTGTAGAGCAGTGAATCAAGGGATTTAAGTAAGAAATTGATGGCTGATGGGTACGTTTTGGGATCCGTAATTGATTCTGGAAAGGACTTTTTTATATGTAATGAAAGTTTTTCGGTGGTATATTATAGTTAATGTTTTCTATAAATATTTATAGAAAAGGTAGAAATTTATGACATTTAACTTTAAGACTGATTATGTGAAGAAGATAATTTGTAATCAAACGATAGTTCAGGGAACTTAACTGTAGCATGGAAATGGGATGGGGAGTTCTCAAAATTTAAGGAGATGCTAGGGGTGGTTTGATAACCTTATGGAAATCGAAACAGATTGACTTTGATGGAGAAAAAACAAGACCGTTGTTATCACACCCGGGTTGTAGTTTTGATAATAGTTTTTTGAGTGATTTTTTGAGCATTTTCCAAAAAAACAGAAAGACAGGGAAATGTTTAAGTCGTCGAAGTAAAGCCGGGCAATAGCAAGCGGGGCGACACAAAGTGGGAGTACATTTAGCGGCTTAAAATTATGGACCAAACATTAATAGTCGTAGAAATTGAATCTATAAATTGCTGCCCGGATTCTTATTTTTTGCGTCTAATCAGGGTCCTTTTGCAGCTGCTGGTCGGCATCTTTTAAATTTGATTAATTCGGGATATTGCGGTCTACTGATTTAAATTTTCTGAATGTTTACGTTAGCGTATGGTTGTCCTGATTTCGGAGCGCCACCATCGTTGAGGTCTGAAAGATGTGACAAATCTGGGTATTGACGCTAAGAGGCTGCATTAGTGATTGCATTGATAAAGGTGCTAATGTTTTCAAATAAAGATTCAGGTGGTTTAACGGGAATATGTACTTTAACCGAAAATGTAATCTAATTCGCCTTATGAAAACGGAAATTGAGACTTAAATGAAGTAGTTTCGGTAGAGGAAACTTTCACCAGACATTATGGGGGGAAATGATCGCTGAAGCATAAGTCCCATAGCGCAAAAGAGAGCTTACGTTAGGGAAGATGGAAGTGGAGGCAAGTGATGGTCGATCGTTAAGAAAGTACTATGGGACAAATTAAGGTAGGCGCAACTTGGGGGAGAAATCAATTTATTATCTAGAATAAATTTACCAATGACAGAGTTGTGCTGCTGACCATACGGGCGAGTGGGCACTGAAATTACCTAATGTACTATTAGTGGCTGGCCTGAGATAGCGCTGATTGTAACACATGTAAGGGCTAATCATATAGATTGGATGCACATGTTCCGCAGAGTTATCGCAAAGCTTTTTGAGGGAGGTGGACCATCACTGCGACTATTTATACGGATGTGGTTAGATTTATCCGGATTGCTAAAACAAAGGAGTAAAAATCATAATGGTAACACTTCCATTTACTCTAAGCGAGTAGTTTCACACCGCAGAATTATTGCAAGATTTCAGGTTATAGCAGCGGAGTAAATTGAAATGATGTTTACAACTTTCTACAGTTTCAATTTCAAATCGTGGACATTATTAACTTTGAGATATAGTTAATCTACCGTCTAATCGGATCCTGATTACTCAGCAAGTTTTTTGACCAACTGTGTGAAACGTGCCTTCTTCATTGATTGATGTTTAAGGAATTTCGGAAAGCATGTGGATAAATCCATCTACGTTTTCCGTGTAGGTGGATACTATGCTCATCGGATCGTGTTGTCCTTGAATTTTCTCCATTAAGCTTACGAGGTCAGTGAAAGATAGTGGTTAGTCTTTGTTGATAATGCTGCTTTCTGCGGTTTTTAAAAGTTCTATAGTAGGAAATTTTTGCTTTTTTTTTTTTGATTTTGGTGGGGAAAGTTCATAGTCTGCGATTGCTCCATTAGCGCATTTGGATTTTCTCTATTTTCTGGTTCGCCTGTTTGAATTTGTGACGGTTCTGATGAAACAACTCCTATACACTATCGGTGAAGTTGGTTTCTGTAATCATCTGAGGAACATTGCGGGTTTAAAGATGAGGTCGCTTAGTTGTTACTCGAGTTTTTCCAGTGTAGTTTGCAATACTATTTTCAGAAACCGAAACTGTAGTGAATGTTCTAAACAACTGAAACAGTTACTTTTGGCCGCGTCTGAGGGGGCACTGTTTTCGGTCAACCGAGCAGTAGGCGACAAGTGAACTACTACGAAAGAATCAGGTATTAGCACTTAGCACTATCTCTTCAAACTGATTATGTGGATGAACTCTGGATCATCGAGCTTAAATCAAAGAAGAGAAATTGCTGAAACTAATTTTAGTCTTAACAATCCTTCAAGATAAGACTCTTTAACAATCGAGTTTGGAATAGTTGACGATATACACTAGACGGTATGATTTTTTTTTTTTTCGGTAGGGTTCTTTGACCTTTGTTGTCCGGTAATTATATAATATTTTTCGACCTTAAGAGAATGAGTATTCAGTTATTACTAATTCAGAATTAACTGTTCGAGCGGTTTGCGGGTAATGGCGCTGCTGGCTATGAAGGATAATTTTGCGACGGTGATAAGAAGTTTCACCGGCCATTGCTGATTAATTTCGGCTAGGCTCCCGTCCGCTTCATGCTGATAGCGACGCGTGGAGTTTTATAATGGAATGAATTTACGTTCGGTGTTCATTGAAGATGATTTCGAGGAAACCACAAAACAGCTGCGGTTTTCCTTAACCTTTTTTGGACGGTGGTATACAACAAATCGTTCGCCATGTAAGAAAAGGTTTCGGAGCACCTGTTGCTTTTTATAAAGGTAAAAGGCCGGTAGCAAGTTTTATTTTTGATGAAAAAATTCCATTGCTTCATCATACAAATAATAATAAGCCATGTTTTTTTAACGAAGATATTTTTCGCAGTATTTGAAGTACTATTAAATTTCGGATCTTTTAAGGAGATTGGTGTACTTCGTTTCTCACTACTCAAAAACGAGTTTTTAACGAAATCAATGTGCAAGTATTACAGACAGATTAAATAAGTGCCCCGTGGAAGACCTTTTGGATATTAGCTTTGAAAGTCGGGCAAAAATTTAGGACACGCTTTTTCCCTTCAAAAATATAGAATGAAATAGACGTTTAGATGATTAAATAAATAATTAAATCGGCTTAATTAATTAAAATAAAATGATGCGTTGAAATTTGTAAGTTACTTAGCACAAAAAAATTACACAATATGATCCGAAAAAAAATAGTTGAATTAGTATACAGCATTTAGTAACTAATATCAGTGACTTTGCTCGGATTTACTTGCAGATCACAATCAATCACGAGTTTCAGAAACATTTAAAAATAGAACAATAATACAAATGTAATATGAAAGTTACAGTTATACATTACCCTACCGTTGATATAATTTTTTGCAGAAATACATTCATTCGGCCAGTGGGAAATTTTACACGCAGTAAGCCTATTAGTAAGCCTAACTATTGAATTAAGTCTGCATTTCCAAATCCCAAAAGGTTTTACACTTATTTAATAATTATTCAATAGATTTTATTTTCATTTATTATTATTTACATTTATTTTTGTTTACATTACATTACATTTGTAACCGAAAAATGAACGAAATTCATTGAAAAATTCTTTATTAAGTTACCTTCAATTTAAAACTGTTCGGTTTTGTTTTTTTTACATGTATATGATTAGACTTAGAGATTGCAATTTTAAGTATTATTCTGCGTTCTAAAATTACGACTGTATTTGTATGCGCTTTCACTAAAATTGTATATTTTATTCATTTTTCGAACTGTTCGATAATCGAATTATAACATTATAGTTCAAACGTGGCCAGCTACTATTCGTTGATTTTAATATATGTTATATTATCTGATTACTCATTCGGTGTAATGTTTTAATGTTTTATTTTCGCGATAACTTTTCTAACTTTTTTCCCCACACAAACCTTCTTCTGACAATTACAAACGCAACAAAAAAAAAAAAAATCAGCCAAATCCGTCAAGCGGTTCTAGCGTGATGCGATCAGCAACATTTTTTTGGATTCATTTTTATTATATAGATTCCTTCTTTTTTTTTTTGTAATCAAAATTATATACGTTTTTCATGTGCCGTATACATATTTCTTGAAATAGTTTAAATAAAAAATAATTTTTTCTTCAAATATTTCTCTTTAATCATAATTGCTACACGCACTAATAATTATTCTTTTTTAAAAATACACTTAAAAACACGAAGTTTGTGAAAATACCGTTTCCCTTCCTTACGTGTTATAATGTTATTTTTATAATTTTCAAAAATTCAATACCGCTTTATTGCACTACAAGAAAGCCCCGTAAGTTTAATGATACTTCCCGAATAAAACGGCTCCTTCTCATCGGGTACATTTTAGACGATTGTGGGTTCTTTCCTATAATCTGTATATAGCGCAGAAGACTGGAAAGAAACTTTTTAATGCGATGATAATAGTCTACGCTATCTTTCTGTTTATTGTCGGAGTCGTAAAAAATATTTCAAAAAGCGAGTCAAATTAAACTAAAAATTAAAACAAAAGCAATTTATATAAATAATTTTATTAATGGTACAAACTTACAAATGGAAGCACCTCCTCTGTAAATTACGTAGGTCTTATTTCCGATAAGAGACTAACACACAAATCAAAAGAGTAATATATAACAAAAAGACTTTTGGCGCGAAGAATTGTACGATTTTTATATTAAAAAAAAAAAAAACAAAAAAACAATATGAACACAGCTGAAAATAAACCCATTCTTTACAAACAAGTTAAATGACCGAAACTCCGAATATCCTCGCCGATAAACAAAAAAATAGTTAAGCTCAGTCGTTCTTATAAGTCATTCTCACCGGTTCTCCGGTTGCGTATGTTCCCAATTTTACCGATTTTAATTGTAATTATTTCAGAATATAAAGAAATGCTCTTTTTTTTTTGGTTTTTTTTTTTTTTTTTTGTCATTTTACATATATCCACAAAAGTATGTATCACAATTTAAAATATAGGTAATTTTAGGTATGTGGTATGTACGAAAACAACATTAATTCTTAGCACTGTCACTTTTTCATGTTTCACATAATTTGCGAAAAATAAAAAAAATCCTTTATATAAACTTTTATATAATATAATCTCTTCCTTATAAGTAAAATAACTTATCTTCGTTATAAAAAACTATCTAATTTTTTATTAATTTTTTTTTTAACTTTGCAAAAATTTATTATAAAAATATATACCTACATTGTACACATATTTCTTGTAATAATTGAAGAATGAAAAAAAAAAACATAAACCGCGCAAAATGTCGAATTGATTTTGAAAAACTTTGTATATTTTAAATGTAATTAATGAAAACACACTTCCTTTTTTAAAAGTAGTAAAAAAAAATTTAATAATACGTCGTGATTTGGATTAACTTGACTAACCCGGATTTGAACTGTTTTTTGCAGCGTAAATTCAACATGTTAAACATACATTACTAATCCAATTTATTGGTCAAGTACTTTCTGTGCATTATAAGTCATGTTAATTACGAATTTCATTGAGATGTAAGATTTTTTTTTGTTTTTTTTTTTTTAAATAATTCATAATCTATAAATGATCAGCGAAAAAGTTATAATTTTCGGCACAGATAATAATATTACAAATTTTTACGATCGCATTTAGGAGTGTATATTACATTTATTTCAAATTGCAATGAATCCATTAGTCTCTATTCTATTTTCTGTTTCTATTATTTCATCAGTTCTATTACTGTTTATAGTATAAAAAGAAAAAAAGAAAAAAAGGAAAAAAGTAGGAACAAAATAATAGACGTTATAGGCGGCGCGGAAAGATAACGAGCAGAAATTTTACACAGCAGGAAAACCCGGGCTTAAAACTTTAGGTTTAACTTGTTCGACTGGTTTCTCGAAATTCGGAAATCGTAAAAATATATAAATCGAACGACGAATTCTAGAACGAACTAAAAGATAAAATTTAAAAATACCATACTGAATAAGAGAGAAAACAAGAAAGTAAACTTCTAGTTCAGTAATAATATTGATGATAACAAAATAAAACTGATCATGCGAAGGTTTATGCTTCAAGAAACTACAGAAGAACTTTTAAATTTATAATCCCTGAAAACTAATGTTTTTGCTAGAAAAATGACCCGTTCACATCCGTACACTCGAATTTAAAACTAAATGGGGACCCCTGTTTTTTCAGTGAATTTTTTTATTTTTAGGGTTCCTATACGCCTCTATCCACACACGTGATTCTGTTCTATTTAAACATATAAATCAAATTTACGTTGGCTTAATTTTAACTATTCTTATTCCCCACGTATTATTGCGGTGATTTCTATCTAAATGGAATCTTTTGTCCGTGTATTATTTGAAAAGTGTAGCTTTTATTAGAAAAAAAAAAAAAAACGTGCACTTCTGGTCTCTCTACTGTACATGACTTGCAAATTCCTAATAACAATCGTAATAAAAATAAAAAAAATAATAATAATTAATAATCGAAATAATATTTATCTTTACTATATTATTAATAATACAAAAACAAACACTTATGTATTAAAATAATATTATAAAGTTCCAACGCGTTTTAAAGCTGAAATTTTATGATAAATATATATTAATTAAAAAAGCGTTTATTTCCGTATTATCGGTCAGAATAATAATAATAATCAAATCAAATCAAATGTTTATCATTATTACTACATGCTTGGACTACTGTGCGTATAGTAGCGCGAGATGTAGTCAAAATGTTTGCAAATTCAATAGATACCATAATTACAAATACACGCAGTGAAGTAACTGGATATGAAGAAAAAAAAATAGGCTCGAAATAAAAATTATAACATTTTGACGAAGTTCATTCAGGATGGCGGACTGTTGGGTGGTCTTTAGGGGTAGCCTGGGCAGCTCTCATCGTGATAACCTTAGTAGTTAAAAACGGTATTTCATTTTAAAAAAAAAAAAAACTAAAATAAGGCAAAACACGCTTGTAATAAACAAATACAGAAGGAAATCGTACAAAAAAAAAAAAAAAAGTCTTTTTTTTCATTCCTTCATATTAAAGTTTTACTTAGAACGATTAACAAACGAAAAATTACATAAACAACTACATAAGTCACTGAAAGACTCACAAGTGGCTTATGTTTACAACGAATATTACTTGTATATTTATTATAAAAACATATTAACCTACCAGTATTTCAAGGCCGTGTCCACGGTTAGGGGGCAGGGGGTACCCCCTCTGAGAACTGAAATAGTTAATATAAATATACATAAAAATCTGAAAAAAATCAAAAATTTAAAATAAATATTGGTGATTTTTTAGGGTGTTTTAGAAAAAAGAAAAAATGTGCTTCATATTTTTAGGTACTTCATTAATACTTTCTGCAAAAATTTTTTATTACGAGTATAATCAATAACATACGTAATTTTTATTAATGTTCATATACGGGGTACTTCATTTATGTAAATTATTAATACATATAAATCAAAATTATGGGAATTATTAAGTACGAATATTAGTGAAAAAAGTATTGTTATTTATAAAATAAATATGTGAAGAAAATTTTCAAAACCCCTCCTTTTTCAAAATTCTGGGCACGGGCCTGCAGTATATTGTAAAAAAGCAATACCGTGCATTAAATTAAAACATACAAACCAGATTTTGTTCATGGGAAAGGAAGAAAAGAAAAATATAATAAAAAAATTAAAAAGCTAGATTTATTTTCAACGTTTACGAACACAGTTTTGGCCCTTGTTCATAATTTATTTATTATCTACACTTAACGTTAAATACATATCCGCCCAATTAACACAGAAAACTCTTCAATACCTCAAAATTTATGTTTCAATTAAAACATAATTATAATAATAATAATAGTAAGAAGAAGAAGAATAATCAAATCAAATCATGAAGTGATGTTTTATTGAAAATTACGTAAGTTTATTGAGAAATGCGGTGTAAACAAACATAATAAAATCGTATCATTAATAAAACAAAATGAAACTCCGCCAATCTGCAGAATTTTAGGAGTACAATAATAATTCGATGTTTTTATACTAAACTGCTTATACTGAAGGATAAGTTTTATAATAAAATAAGCTTTTGCGCCAGGTAATGGTTAAGCATATTTAGTTTGATAATTCCATAATATTAAAGATCTATAAATATATAATTACAGGTAATACATATTATTCTACACAATAAATAAACCGAACGTACATCAAAATGACACACTTCAAGGTTACAACTGACGATACATATTAACGCAAATGCGTAATACAGTGGTGGAAATTGGTATAAAGGCACCAACATTTTTGTACAAAAGTGAGAAAGAGGACTAAAGTATAAAATATATTTCGAATATCTACGTAACTACCGATGTTAGAAAATGAACGAAATGAAAACCAGGTTTTTGTAAGAAACGGCAAAAATAATCCAGGAAAACGGGAAAATAGCTCGGAGGGCAACGGAAATTAGTAATAAAGGCGCTACACTACATCTCGTACGATTCGCAATGCGGGTTTTTCCAGCATGATTTCAGATATCGGCCTGCAATCGGGATGAAACATCCAACTGCAGTTTACAATCTTCGTGTCCGCGACAGTTACGTCATACGCCAGTTACAAGAGTGACGATTATAATGCCCGGTGTGGTGAAGTGTTTTCCGCTAAAGAAAAGGCAAGTATTTGGGCCTACAAAGACTTGAGCCTGTCGAATTGCACCATAGCCCGGAAACTAAAACGGTCGAGTTGTGTGATAGACAATTTCGTGAAATTGGGAGAAAAATATGGGATAAACAACCGATATGGATGCGCCAAAAAATTTCCCGAAGCTGATAAACGTCTTATTGTACGGACAGCGAAGACCCAAACCAATTTTTCAACTCGCATCGTCGCCGATTTAAAGTTACCGGTCACACCGAGGCATGTATGACAAATTTTGGCAGCCGATAAAAACCTGGTATGCAAAAAAACGCAGCAGTAAACCGCCCCTCTCACGGACCGTCATAAAAAGGCCAGACTCGCGTTCGCACAAAAATACATGTCGTGGACTGCCGAGTGGAACAATATGTTATTTAGCGACGAAAAAAAGGTTCAACTTGGACGGCTCGGATGGATTCCAATATTACTGGCACAATCTAAGGAAAGAAACCCAAGTAGAGATGAGCGAAAATTTTTTTGGTCGCGGTAGTGTTATGCATATATCATGGGCAGCCTTTTGCAGCGAGATGAAATCAAACATCGCATGGATTTCTGGATGAATGAAATCCAAACAGTATATAGGGATCCTCGAAGTTGAATTATTGCGAATGTATGAAGAGTTGAATACTGAAAACTCTCTATTTCAGCAAGACAACGCAATGCATCGAAGGAATCGATGGGGTGGTTTCGAGACACTTAGATTAACGTTTTGGAGTGGCCTTTATGTGGTCCTGATCTCAACTCGATCGAGAACCTCTAGGGGATACTTGCACACCGAAGAATATACCGCTGGCGTTGCACAATGTTTCTGAAAAATGCGATCCGTGTCGAATGAGCAGCAAATTTCTCTTCAAGAATTCCAGCGACTCCTCTGGTCGATGCCAATCAGGGTTTGTGTGCTGTCCTTCAGTATAATGGGGAGGTTCGAGGAAATATTAACTTCTGTTTTTTCCATTTTTTTCTCTTTACATTTCACGAAAAATCTAGACTGCCTTTATACTAATTGTTTTTCTCCGGGTTTTTTTCCCCATAAATAACCCGAAGCTGACTTTTATTTGTTATTTGTGTTTTCTAATAGCAATTGTTACGGAAATATTCGAAATAAATTTTATACTTCCAGCCCTTCCTCTCATTTGTATAAAAATATTGCTATCTTTATGCCAATTTCCATCACTGTATACTGTGTTACACAGTTTTTATACGATATAAAATCGTAAAACTATTTAAAAGATATTTAAACATTAATTCATTCGTCTTTTTACGACAGCGAAAATTTCAATTTATCGTATGAATCAGTGTCATGTTTATTTTAAATAACTGAAGCATCGCGTAGTTCAATTCTAATTATACAATGAATATCGTGCATATTTAAAAGAGGAAAAGAAAAATGCGAATTAAATTTGTAATATTGAATATAAGTATTATTATTATAAAAATAACAATGACCGTGGTAATAACAGTAATGATAATAAACATAGGATATTTATTCGTTGCCGAAAATACGAAAATGAGCAACATAAAATGATTAAAATAATTACGAAAATAAAGGAAACTGAAAAAGTTAAAAAACGATGGATTATTATTAAAATATTGCATTCTGTAAGAAATTAACATTTTTATTAATTAAAAATTTCGAATTCATACGAGATATTGCAAATAGAAAACACGTTGTACTTTTGCGTTGTAAGCTTTTCATCTAAACAAGGAAAACTAAAGAACGTGTCCCGTCAACGCGGCGCCTTAATAGTCAAGCAGCGATTAAAATCACCGAAGTAGGCAATTTTCAACCAAATGGAAAACTGTCAAAATTTCTTCTTCCACATTTTCGGCAATAAACCGTTCTTATATATAACATATATACATATATACACATAATCGCACATGTGCACCAATGGCGGATCCATGGGGGGGATTTCCTCCCACCAAAAAACGAAAGCCTCTATGAAAAATTATAACAGAGAAACTTAATTTATGCTATAAACACGATTTGTAGTATAAATTTTACTATAACTAATATTTAATACGGTTTTCTAGTTTTTATTTTATTTTAAATGTAATTATCATCGATCTTTTGTTGTTTTTATTTATTTTTAATTTGCAATTTTAATTAAAAATAGTTAATGAAAAATATATAAACTTGCTCACGAACAAAGAGAATTCGGATCGGATTACTAACAAAAATAAAAAAGAAGTAAAGCGTCTAATAAGAAATACTAACTTTCTTACTATTTCTAAACTACCGTATTTAAGGTATAATTTTATAATTTCGTTTTATTTTTTTCATAACTAAAAATAAAACAAAAGTTAAATTAAAAATTGTAATAATTACACGTATTTTTAAAACACATTTTTATGAATTTCTATAAAGGTCGCTATTTGATTTTCTTTATGAACAACAAGGGGTATTTCTCAAATCCATTATCTACCGTAAAAGATTTTATGTAATTATATATAATCTCCCTCCCCAAAATGTCCTTCCGGAACCGCCACTGTGGTATACACATAATTGCATACACACAAGCATTTTTTTGTTTTTTTTTTTTTACTTTGAATAAGTTGTGGGCTATACGGAGGGACACCACGTAGTCCATATAGTAGGTGCCCAACACGCTTATCCATATTTCCATAAAGTGAAATAGCAAAAAGAAAGAAAGCAAAATTGCTCCTATAATTATTAAATTTGGCGTACCCAAGAGGAGGCTACAGCCCCAGAGGGGATATTCTTAAAATCAGTGATTTAAATTGTTTAGTAGGTAGATGCTTCAATTGTTTGATAATGATGCGCAATAAAATGGTGCTTTTATTGATTTTAAGATGTTTTTGTATAATTCAATAACTCTTCTTTCTTTCACTTATTTTCAAAATATTTTACCTGAATTTTCGATAAAATAGAAACAGCTGATCACAGCGTTTTCCGTGACTGTATATAACCGTTGTGCTTCCAAGTTTACGTTTGCGCTTTTTCTTTATGTGATTTACATTCAATAGACGGTGGAAAATTTAAGATTCAAGCATGATTCGAGTGGCTAAAGGTGCTTTACTTCGGTTTTTTAAACTCGCAGAAACTGCCGAGACGGATGAGTGCAGTAATCTCATAGGGAGAAATTAATAAAAAAAAAAACTGAAGGCGGACATTCACGAGAGTCGCACATTGAAACGTGTCCACCTGATTCAACATCTTCGACATCTAACCTCTACACATACGACAAAATCCTCGACAGAAACTGTAAGCACAAATCCGATGGATGTATTGCAGTTAAAAGATAGAATTTTAATCGACAAAGGAAGGTTTAATATTTTAATTAATGTATCGAAGCAAAAACTTCAAATTTCCTGCTAAACAATACGGAATTCAAACGCAACGATTTAAATCTGATTGGCTAAAGATCTGTCCTCGGCTATCATATTCAACGGTTAGAGATAGCGCTTATTATTGTCTGCACTGCATGCTATTTGCATAATCGACCGTTAGACTTACACTCATTTCCCGGTGAAAGAAGGTTATGCCAATTGAAAACATGCGCTCTCGAACAATTTACTGAACACGATGATATACACTACGTTATCATCAAAAGTCCTGTACGGATGCGAGTAATTTTAAAACATGTAATCGTGGGAAAATCGAATCTCGGTTGATCCTCGATAGAGGTAGGAATGCACAAGCATGGGGAAATCGAAAAAAAGCATCAAACCCCCATCGTGAATATCGCAATATTATGTAGACGGCAGGGGGAATTGCTTTGCGAGATCATCATGATATTACAGTGAATTTAATTTAGAAAATCCGCTCCTAGAAAGCGAAGGAAATTTTAGAACCTTATTAAGAATACAAATTCAAACTGGAGCCAATTCACCGAAGGAACATTTTAAAAGTCGCGGAAAAAATACTACTTACATCAGTTGGAAGATTCAAAATCAGATTATCGATGCATGTGACGAAGCGATGAAACGAAAAATGACATACAGTACTAGCTCTGCTGAAATTATCGATATTTCAAAAGCTGAACAATTTTCACTTAGCTTTCGATATGTGAAACAAATAGATTCCGCCGAGCATTATATCGTTTGCGAACAACTCTTCCAATTTCAAAAAACTTCAAGGACAAACTGGTGGGGAGATATGGGAAATGCAATTTCATCAACTTCGAAAAAAGATGACTGTACCAACATGCGTGGTCAGAGTGACGACAGAGCAGCTGCCACGAGAGGTGGTGGGCTGAATGGTGTTTGAGCAATTATATCAAAGCAATACCTTGCAGCAGTCTGTATGCATTGCAGGTCACACTTTCTAAATCTGGCAATTTCAGATTTTAGCGAAGTTTCACCAATTCGCAACTGCTTCGGCATGGTGTAGACAATAGCTGTTTTTTTCACTTCACCCTAAACGTAGGCAGACAAATCGTAGAAATGTATTTCTCTCAGCAATCCGACAAAAACAATTAGAAGAGTTATGACCAACCAGATAGGTGGAAAGGTACAATGCCATTATGATTTTTCTTGAATGCGATTGGAGTTTCTCTCGAAGAAATCTCGCGCAATGGGAACGCAGAAGTACACCAACCGAAGAACCGTTTACCCTTTTTTTTTGTAATTCTATTTTTAGTGACCAGAATTTATAATTTCTCTATTTTTCGCGGAAAAAGTGCTTAGTCATACTCTGAGACAAAAGTCGCAACAGATTAATTTTGATTTGGCACAAGCTGTTGGTTTGGAAAAATCCGTATTAACGCTGTCTGATTACCGTTTTCATAAAATATTTGAAGAAACACAGAAAATTTGCTGATACTTTGAATATTATCATCATAATGGACAGTTTCAAAATAAACAGCGAATAGTTCAAGCAAAAACTTCGGAGGAATATACTATCAATGCAGTATTTGCATACCTCGGGTGGAGAAATTTATGGAACAACTAAATACAAGATTTCAGAAGCATGAAAATATACTCTCGAGTTTTTCTTGTTTGATCGCCATTGGAAAATCAATTGACGAGAAAAAAAAGATTCAGTTCTTATAACTATGCGAATTTTATTACAATGATTTACCATTTGTTTCAAAGGCTACCCTCGGTTCGCAAATTGAACCGTAATATTAAAAATTGCTCCAAAAAATGCTTGTGTAATTTTTACGATCCAACTATTTATATACACATTCATATTTTACTGAAAATGTTATGTACTTTACCTCCGTCATAACAAGTTCTGCTGAAAAATCATTTTCGACGTTAAGAACAAGTTTAAAATCATATCTAAGAAGTACCACAGGCCAGGATCGCCTAAATGAGTCAGCCTACATCTATCGCGAAATAAGTATAAGTGCAGATGAAGTTATCAATATTTTAGCGAGAAACCTTCGATGTTTAGATTTTGTTTTATAATTTTCAATTTTTCGTTCAATTTAAGTAAATAAAATTGATATTTTTCAATCCGTTGCTGTTACTAGAATTGTCCATAGACATGCAAAATAATAGGTAAACTCTTAAACACGGAAATAGATAATACCAGACATGTTCGGCCCAGGCCCGTGCTCAGAATTTTGAAAAATGGGGGGGGTGAACATTTTCTTCGCATATTTATTTTATAAATAACAATATATTAAAAAAAAAAAATTCATTTTTCACTAATATTCATATACTATTAATAATTTCCATATCATTCTGACATTTATATGTGTATTAATAATTTACATAAATGAATTACACCCGTATATGAACATTAATAAAAATGACACATATGTGTTATTAATTATACTCGTAATAACGAAATTTTGCATAAAATGTTAATAAAGTACCTAAAAATATGTTCCATATTTTTTTGTTTTTTTTTTTTTTTTGAAATGTAAGAACACCCTAAAAAATCATCAATATTTATTTTAAATTTTTGATTTGATTTTTTCCAAATTTCTGTGTATTTATAATAACTATTTAAGTTCTCATGGGGAGGTTTAACCCCCCAAGCCCCCCGTGGACACGGCCTTGGTTCGACCAATTCCCGACCTCGCTATATATCACACTTTTAGTCCCCCCTTTCCAAATCTTGGGTGCGTCACTGAATATGGCAATACTGTTCATACTTTACATAACTCAAAAGTGAAAGTATTTACCATTCTAATTTATAAATATTTCATTTGCTTACATTTAAAATTATATAAATCTCAATAACTGCACTCTGTTGTTTACGTATATCACATCTGCTCCGCGCACCGTGCAATTAACCATAATTTAGTTTTGCACTTTCCACAGTCCTCCGCAATAAACCGATTTAATACACTTAAATACAATATAAGGTAGAGGTACCAGTAATTGACACCTTAAGCATTTTCCCCCTTTTAATAGCGAATAATAACTCTCTGTTTTTAGCTATCGATTTCTTTCTCATAGATAATGGATTAAGGAATGTTTACTTAATATTTTCCTTTTTAGTTTTACTTTGCATTTCAATTACAACCTCGACAAGATAACTTCAAAGTGAGAATTGTAAAAAGTACCAGTGATTGACATATATCACAAAGCTGACGTTCCAGTGATTAACGCCCAGTGATTGACATAATAAAATTTTCTCATTTTTTGAATAATTTTTGATAAATTGTTAAAAATTAAATAGAAGATGACATATTTTTAAGTATTGGTGATGTATAAGATATATAATTGCAGTGGTAAATAATGAATAAGGTATTTTAAGGTTTAGTTCAAAATTTATTTTAAAAAAAATCAGCACAAAATTAACTTACATTTAAATTTAAACTACTTAAACTAATTTCAAATTTTATTCTCTCGCGAACACGTTTTGTCTCTTTAGTTAGAGAGTCTTTCAAATTCATTTTAATCATATTTTTTTTCACCCACATTTCGTCTTTTACATTTGGGTAAAAAAAAGTATCATGCTGTTTTTCAGATTTTCGTAAAAAGTTAATGAAATATTTGTCATCTTTTATTTGTGCCACTTTTCCTACGTAATATATGTTTTTTTTTTTTTTTGCGACAGTTTTCAATTCCACGAATACAAAATTACCAACTATAACCTCTTCCTGGCCAGTTTCATTGTCTTCTGAAATTTCCAAATCAGAAAAGGTTTCGCCGTCACTTTCATCACTAATGAGTTCACGATTAGGCTCATCATTTTCTTCCTCACTGGCAATAGGCTGTTTTTTCTTCTTGGATTTGAGTTTTGTTTTTTCGGTACGTTCTTCCTTTTTTTTTGCCTCTTCGGCTTTTTTTTGTTCTTTCTTACGATTATAGTCTTGTCAGGCTTGTGATGTTATAGCTTTGGGAAAAGTTTCCCATTTCCGTTTTTTAGATAGGCCAGCATAATTTGGCATCTGATAGAAAAATGCTTTTTTGAAAGGACTTGGAACTTGATTGTCTGGTGGTTTATACTTCTCCCTTAGTATTTGTTCTCCAGAAGATTCTTGCAGAGGATTTGCAGTTGAGCATGGTGTAATCGGTGCAACACGATCAATTAAATCCGTGCATGTGAGCTCATTAATAGAAATTGATGGTGGAGTAACAAGTGGATCGTGACGAGAAATATTTTGAATACCTGAAGTTGAAGGCGTTGACATTATCATTGTTTTAGAGTTTGCTAAGAATGAATTATCATTAGTCGTATTTTCACATAAATTTAGATCTGCACCAAGTAAAATCGAGACGGCTTCATCATTTTGTACGACTTGTGGATTTGCTTCACATTTAGCATCTTTCCACAGCTTGAAGAGCGATGTAAGTTTATCTTCTTCTAATACTGTTTCTTCCTCCTCACCATGAAAAATTTTATTAAACAGCTGTATTACAGGTGCAATACGTTCCTCCAAAAGTTCAAGGAATATTACCGGCATTGTACTCGTATTGGTCGTATTATCGAAAAAACTATCATTCATGGTGCTCAAATTTTGTTTCTTCGTAAATGAATGATGTGATAGATCAAATTTGGAAAAATCAATCTGATCCACATCAAATGGACACAACCCACACGTTCTGAACCCATTTATGAAAATTTCCTTCGGCAATGTGTCAAGTACTGTTTTTATCAATGGGCAAACAGTTGCATTAGTCAAGCTCGCACCATTATTATTTATTCTAAAAGACTCCAACGTTGTTTAAATGAGCGAAAAACTGAAACATCCAAAGGCTGCATTATGTGAGTTGCATTTGGATATAAGGCAAGAACTTCAATTTTTTGTTGGCTGCAAAATTCAGAAAGTTGTAATGTCAAATGCGAAACGTGTCCGTCTAAAAATAATAATACTGGTCTAGAAATATGTTGTTGCTTTAGCCATGGCTCGAATATATTCGCAACGTATTCAAAAAATACGGAACTCGTCATCCAACCATTTTCCAAGCGCCCCACTCCCCATGAATTTAGAACTGATTCAGCTACATTCTTTGGAATTCGTTCGTACCGAAAGACAACCATTGGGGGAGCTAACTCTCCATTAGCATTACAAGTCAGCAGTACAGTTAAATTGTCTTTTTCGGAATTTTTGGACCGACGATATATAGTTTTATCACCACGGCTAGCAAATGTTTTCCCCTCATTTAGAGCCAGATATAATGCCGCAATTAAAAATTCTTCGCGGATCTTCAAAAACTGACAACAATTTATTTTCGTTCAAATATTTTTTCATGTCTTGAAACCAGTCTCGTATATTATTTTCTGTAATACTGCCTCGACTTTCTGTCAAATGTTGCGAAGTTCGTAATGTAATATCTGGGTGATGTTTCCTCCATAGCTTATACCACTTCTCTCCTGGTTGATTCTCTTTAAATTTTGATGGCTCGTTCAATTCTTTAAGATACTGGTGAGAGTTGTTCTTTTCCTATTCGAAATCCGGATTTGTGTTTTTCAACCTATCTTCAAATTCAAATGAAAGATAAGGATCTGGCTCCATACGATACGTTTCTTTAAAAAAATTAAAACACCTTATTTATTTCTTATTCATTCTATATTGACTCAGTAAGTATCTTCAGTAAACTTCACTAATCCAAATATAACTTACCCTTGTTCACAAACTTATATTTTAATGTAGTTCGAGGCACATTATGTTTTTTGGCAGCAGTATAAGCCTTCATACCCTTAGCCATATCGAACAAAGCTTTCTCCATTCTGCTTTCATCTCGTAAGGCTGGGCTGGTTTCTTTGGCATTGTAATTCACAACAACAAAGGTAAATCACGACTGTCAATCATTAGATGCTTTCAATTTTTTTAATAAAACCAATAATTGACATACTGTCAATCAACTGGAAGGTTGGTATATTTTTCAGACCAGTATTTGACACATCAATAAAAATGGCTACTACTGTCACATTTCATCCAACCAATACACAAATCGATACATTAGGATGTCCTCTATCAATTAGTCTTTATTCGAACACAATTATCATAAAGAGTTGAGAAAATAATATTTTTTTTTTTTCCACTGTACCAGTCGAGGGACCACAAACAGCGCCAGTATTAATTTTAATATATGTATTATGATGATAGAAATGTGACCAATCCAAAGCCCTCCAGTGAGTGGTTTGGCTTATAATAGTTCACTACAACTTATAAAAAGGGATACAAAGTCTAGAGAAGGACGAAAAGCTACATAAGCAGTACAGCACAATTTTGACCATATGGCCCTTAGGATATAAAAAGCGAATGGGATGGATTTTAATAGAAAACAACATGAGATTAGTACAGCAGCGTGTACAATGTAATATTTAGAGCACAATCGTCATGATATCAGTGCTATTTAGTGTATTTCATAAAAGCTCGGCACGCATTTAGTGTGCAAGAGTGCGAGCACCACAGCAATCGCCTTATGGAACGTTATGTAGCAAGTCTACTTCTTATGATATCTGACAAAAACTCGAACACCATGGCAATCACTATGTTAAGAGTGACCCATACATGTCAAGTTTATTGTAGAACGTTATCCATACGTAGCAAGTCTACTTCTTATGATATCTGATAAAGATTCGAACACCATGGCAATCACTAAGATAAGAGTGACCCATACATGTCATGTTTATTTGGGTCAGATGACCTGGACCCCATAGTAACCGTTGCTGTTTGGTCGGACAACAGAGTCCGGTGAAGTAAATACTTGATAAAAGTTTCGAGTCATAATAACTGATGCTAACGTATTTAAAACTAAATGCACTTAAGTTATGGGGGAAGAGCGTCACGACACCACTTCCTTCTCTTTAACCTTCTTCTCGGATTACCCGGAAGAGTATTTATAAACATGCTACTAACTTTAGGATTGGGATGTAGATTTAGATTTTCAAAAAATTTGCTGTACTGTTGAGTATGAACTGATTTAACAAAAGGAACATGCAGATCTCGATGGAGAGTTAGGTTTGAAACATATTTTGGTGCTGCTGCAATCCCTCGGAGGATAATGGACTGCTGACTCTGAATACGAGCAAGGTTGCTTCTACTTGTATTTCCATATAGTTCTAGGCCATACCTCCACACCGGAGCTATAATCATCAAGTAGATAGATCTTTTTAACCTTATACTTAATTTAGATTTATTGCCTATCAGCGAGGATAGCTTTTTAGTGTGTGCGATTAGCTTTCTCCGTATTTGTGCAACGTCTTTTCTTAAGAATTTTTGTAGAAACTAGACAAATTAGGCGCACTTTTCAACTCTTGCAAATGAAACACAATTCACCACCTACCACGTGATTTTTATTCGATCAACTAAATTAATTTGTTATTAACAGATGTATCCTTTATCAGATAGCTTTGGCAGTGTGACCATTTATCGTACATAAATCTTATTTTTGGCTTTCAAAAAAAAAAGTGTCAATCACTGGTACACTGTCAATTACTGGTACCTCTACCTTACATATATATATATTAATTACAACGTAATTCTTAGGCTAGCCCCCATTAGAAAAAATGTCCCAATTTTATGTAACGTTTGTTATACTTTGTAGGATTTTTGTTATTGTTATTTAAAAAATATCACAATTTTATGTAACGAAATATGTAACGAAAAATGTAACGAATGAAAGTTAAATGTTAGGATAGGATTTTTGTGATTGTGTTATTTTTTTTTGTGTTGATGCCAGTAAGAATTACGTTGTAAATTTTGATTATTTTATACAAAGTATAGAAGAGAAACAGACAAAAATGAAAGCAAGAGGGGTCAACGATCACAGCCCTTTACGAGACCAAAATGACCGAGTTTATATATATATATATATATATGTATATATGTATATGTATATGTATATGTATATGTATATATGTATATATGTATATATGTATATGTATATGTATGTATTGTGTATTATATAATTAAACGAATTTCTTCTTAATCCGGTTTTTAACTTCAACAATTGGTAAAATGTTGGTCACAAAAAAAAATGAAAAAATGTGTTTTTTAAAAGAACTTTTGTATGAATTCACTTTTATTTGCTCCGAATAAGCACATAATGGTAAGTTAAAAAGAAAAGAAAAGAAAACATAAAAGATACATTTATCCAATTTTAGCGAATATATGAACACACACGCACAGATATGTATTCTATAAAAGCTTTTTACGACAATAGCGCAAAAATAAAACGACCAGTTCGTTGCTATAAAATGAACTAGGCGCAACGGAAGATTTAATGCTAGCAGAGATAGTGTGTAATCTAGCGACCGACATTCCCAAAGCCAAGATAAATAAAAAACTGGACATACTGCAATGCTGTACAGAACGGCAGAAACATGACTGTGTTCCGAGAATCAATCATCTTCTTGCAGTCGCGAAGAAAGTCCTCTTTCTCTGAATCTGTAAATAGACGCTAAAGTATCTATATAAGACTGCGCAATTTTTTCGAGTTCATATGACACGACCGTATTATTAGCCGCACAATCTGACGAAGGCTGTTTTCAACGAAGAGAGAGAATTATCGAGTAATGAATAATTATAAACACAGGGAACAAACATTTAAAACGAAGATATAAACAGATGTGTTTCAAGAATTAACACCTTCAGCTGAAATAAAGAAAATAAATTCAAATGTCTAAAAACGAATCTAGGATATACGACACATTTATTGTCCTCATCGACGGTTTTAGATATCGCAAATACAACGTTCGCTTGTAAACATTTGAATTTCTTTTATTTAGTTGAAAGCATAGCAATTATAAAAATGTTCGACTATCCTTTCTATTCGTATTTACATATTTAGTGCTAATAAGTAATAAACTCAAAAAAGAAAACAAAAAAACAGAAGAAACACAAATATAATAGAATAGTAAAAATTGCAGTTCCCAAAAATTAAGTTCGAAGTCACCCCATAAACGCTGTTCGCTAGGCTAGTGTTTATAATTTTATCGATTAATTTGATAATTAATAAACGGAATATTTTGGTACGGTAATTTGAATTATCCATCGGAAATGTTGTCGAAGAATTAAGCATCTGCCCAGGCTACCTAGAAAATTTTATTTTCGCGCGAATGATTTTTCTCGCTTTTGGCTGTTCTACAATTTTTCATTCGGAATAAATTTTTGTACTAACCGAATATCTACAATTATGCACATTTTTAATGACGATTAAAAGTACCCGACATAAATAAATAAAGACGCACCACCGTTAACAAGATTTTTAATTAAAATAAAATAAATAAATTTACGAAAAAAACACCCCGCTACAAGTTTTCGATATATACATATATATATATATATATATATAAAAATCTCGCTCAAAATTCACCGTATAGTATTTCGAATGTCCTGAAAGTGCCATGGACGCAAAAAGTAAAGAATATTGAAATACTTAATAGACTGGGAAAGAACCTTGAACTACTACGAACCATCAAAAAACGAAAACTACAAACTTGGGACATATCTTAAGAGGATCAAATCATATCTAAAAATACTACTTGAGGGTAAAATTGTGGCCGGGAAGAGATCGAGAGGTAGACGTCAAATTTCATGGATGGATAATCTTAACAACTGGTTCAACAACTGTTCCTCATTAGAACTTTTCCGAATAGCTGTGGATAGAAATAAATTCCAATTGTGGATCGCCAACCTTCGAGACGGAGACGGCGGATGAAGAAGAAGAAGTATTTCGAATATAGAGATTTAACACATTCGGAATGAACTGGATTTTTATAAATTCATTTTATTTCGATTGAACATTTTGCGGATAGGGGGTATGTTTTTATTTTCTTAACCTCAGTCGTTAATGTAATAGCCGGGACGACAATGTGAAATATCACAGTACTAGGTATTTTGAAATATTGTTTACTATTTACTATTTTCAATCAATATAGCTGAATAATAGTTAAGCATGGTCTTATGATATAAATATTTTTTCTCTTCCTATTAAACATGACCACAATCTAGTAGTAAACAACAACCCCATCACGTTCACCTTTTTGAGATTGTTGGTCACTCTGTGACCTATACGCAAAAATTGGACGGATGAACAGTCAATCTTGGTAAATATAAAATCGCTCGCTTGTTTCTTGACCCCATCTCGTCTCTATTAATAGACATTTTCGATTAACTCATAAGCTGCGCATTTGACGACGGAATATACTTTCTCGACAGTCGGACACGCCGCACATCGACTAATCAGATTCACCGTTCGTCCTCCACCCCGGACCACGTTCTATTTCGTAATAGTATATCGAACAGAGCTCTTCCGATGGTATTAGTCGACAAATACGGTGCCATCGCATGTCATTTGCTGTCAGTTGCGATTTTTCCCTCATGCTCCTGCTATTTCCGAGAACAGTATTAGGCATTTTCGCATTTACATAGAGCTCGGTCACGCACGTCTCCTTACACTATAAATAGATCAGCATACACGTTCATATCTGCAGTTCAACATTAATCACGAGGAAAATATCATCGCGTAAGTTCCAATGCTATTTATGGGGGGGGGGGGGGGGGGGGTATCTTGTTCTTTGTTTTTGCAAATACCACATACCACAGTACTATGAGGAGACGTTACTAATATCGCTTAGCAGGTACAGTTGAGAACGTTGAAGTTTTCAAGCACAGAAATTGAAAGAACATACAATCAAATTTGCCTCCGAATAATATTTTACCGTAATCTTTATAACACTCGAATTCGAGTTAATAGTATAGCGTAAAAGTTTCTTTTTTTATGAAACGTTTAAAGCTTTCGCGGTGATTAATCGTTATGAATAATTTACCGACAGCTGCATTTAAAACATGAAATATATATGTCTTACCAAAAGTACAACACTTAACGTTTAGCTTATATACTACTGATGATCATCAGAAGAGTTTACACTCTTTTTTTTTTTTTGCAATACAAAATCATCGACTTACTTTAGTTTCCTGTTAGAATACTTTTTCAGTATTTCGAATTTTAATTATATAAAATTCCAATCGATTAGTTCCGAAAATTGTGTTTTACGATAATTTTCGTAATTCTTATCTCAGGTAATAATATGCAATTTAAAAAAAAAGTGATTTCTTTCGCAATACAAAATCGACTCTTTCGAACATTTATACCTACTTATTAGCTCTTCACATTAGCCATTAAATAATAAGTTTAGTATTAAAAATTTTAATTATGAAATTCCAATACAACTAGTTCCGAATTGCCTTTTTAATTATTTTTTTAATAATTTTTTGGGCCCGTCAATTACGATCGCCATCCCCCAGTGCAAGAGAAATTTACCTACATTTTCAATGTAACCAGGTCCTACCGGAACGAAACACTACCGCCTAACCAAGTACGCTACCGGTAGCATGCTTTTAATATTATAAATATTATCTTCGAAACACCTGCTCGAGTTATAACAATAATTTAAAAAGTTTTTTTTTTTATTTCACATTATTATAAATATCTGCACCGATATCCATCAATTGTGTACTAAACATTAATAATTTTCGTACTGCCAATTTTAATATTTTTTATTAATATAAATAATTTTAATAATTTAAAGTATTTAAAGCATGCATAGAATGTTTTACCTATTTAAAATATGTGTAACATAAATTTTTCTTATAAATAAAAGGGTGGGCCTGTGCTGACACATGCCAATTAATCTGACCTGCTTTCGTACATAGACTTTGCACAATGGAATAATAATTTCAACAATATATATATATATATATATATATATATATATATATATATATATATATATACGTTTGTATATATATAGACTCTGTACGGAGTATGGACGTTATCTAACGGTCAAAAAACGAGTTTGAAGGAAATTATCGCCGATGGATACCGTTCGAGAAATCTCAATTGCATACGGCTCGGAATGTTTAAACAAGGTTACAATATTGGGATGATGGCATAAAGCGTTTACCAATGACCGTGTGAAATACCTGTAATATTGATCCTTTTTTCGAAAAGTGTCGCGAAAGGATGCGTAAGTGTTTCCAGAAGGAGCCTGCGGATGCTGACGACGAATCAGACAGCGAATAAATAATTTTTTGTACGAAATTTCAGCTGTTTTAGCATATCTCTACATCTTCTCTTTACATCCCCATTTGTATCTAACATGTTTGTGATGTAGCTGCCAAGATTACTCTGCGACTTCTTCCATCATTTTTCTATTAATTGTTATGTTTATCATGTGTTTTGCGGCTGATTATCATTATTTTCATTTTTCTTTTTCATGAGGTATTTATCCCTATCTAATAATTTAATTATATCAGCTGGAATGTTATCTAAGCCCATCGCTCTCCTAGGTTTTGTTATTTTTATGGCATGTTCTACTTCTGACGGCAAGATTTCTAATTTTAAGTCGCTAAGTATTTCCGTTTTTTTTGCATTTTGGAAGATATTCTTTACATACCGTGCCCATACTTCTAATTTGTCCTTCGTATCAACTGCTATTGTACCGTCTTCTTTAAATAATTCCGATGATGTTTTTCTCTTAAATAATCCTGTTACTTCTTTAATTTTCCGGTGTATGTTGAAGGAATCGTTCAATTTCTCAGCACTGTTCCTTCATCCATAGACTCTTTGCGTGCTGAATTTTACGCTGTATAATTTTATGTTTTTGCTTGTACATTGTTTTGTCTTCATGTTTTTAACTATACGCCTCTGGTTCATAGAGTCTACGTGCATACTGATGTAATACTCTTTGTGATCTTCGTTAGTGCATTGTTGTGTGTTATCCGAATTGCGCGACAAAAAAAAGTAAATCTTTACTGAATGTCACATTTTCGGACAGAAGAAGTATTGGTGGTCGGACTAAGAATGGCGTTGTCATTAATGTACATATATGTGCTAGATGTTTTTCACAACTCTTCATCCGCGCCCATATTCTTGATAAATTTTTCTCTCTTTTTATATAGTAAACATTATATATTTCAGCTAAAAATTTATTTTATTTTTTCGCTTTTCTTTTCCTTTAGGCATATTACGTAATACATAAATAAATAATCTTGGACATTTTCACCCATCAGCGGTCGTAAAATCATTATATGTTACACTGAAGCGAAACATACCTTTTAAGTCTCTATCGGGAGAAATAGGACTGCCGCTCTCCTTCCCTCACAGCATCCGCTAATCCTTTTCTTAACGAGAAGTCTTTTTTCGAAGGGAATAATTTAAAAGCTTTCATCCCCGATTCCAGTTTATACCGGTATGATATTATTTCTGATGTACTAAATCAATTATTTACGGAAGAATATAATATTTAGATCTAAGGGGACGACGGTCTCAAGCTCCTCACTAAATCGGTCAAAATATGTTTTGAAAATTCTTCACTTCCAGAGCATATCTCAATTTTTAACTTACTCTTTTAAGTTTCTCCGAGCATCCCTTCTCTGGTATAATGCGCTAAGTGCTTTTTGTTTGATCACATTGCCAGACATTGCCAGAGTTCATACCAAATCTGTGAACACACTGTGTACAAAGGAGGGGCTCCTTCTCTGAATGCAAACAACTATCACTTCCTCCTGTTTTTCGTAACTGTAAGAAAAAACATAGTTCATCTGACCGGCAATGCCCTGAATGGACGCCGCAGAAGGAGATCAAGATTTGAAAATATTCCCTTTTCCAAAGCGAATAAAATTTAAAAAAAGATCCACCGTTGCAAGTTGCTCCAACTACTAACGGCTGGGCATTAAATTATACCGCATCCAATTACAAACCATCTCCGGTAACGGAAGTTGAAGGCCAGTCACCTTTTGAGTTGTTGTCCGCAGCTTTTCTAGACTTTCTTTCACAACAGAATATTCGCACCTTTTCTAACTTCGAAAATTCTCTCCTCTACTGTCGTCGAAACAAATTTTCTTCGTTTGTGAAATAAAAATTTTAAGATGATTTGTTATTTCTCTCTAACTTTATCCAGTACTATAACCCCATCTTCTTTATTGTAATACGCGGTTTACTTACCACATTCTATAATGGAATTGCCGTAGTATTCGGGCAAATAAACAATCCTTAGAGAGTCTGTTTGACCTGCACAGTATAGATTCTGTTACCTGAATCAAGTACTGTTAACTTTTTTCTATTCGTGGTAGTTATCACACAATCCGACGAGCTCGTGACGATGAATATGGAGGTGCCGCTATTGAACTTAATTTTTCATTTTACCAATCATACGTGTAGCTTGAACTTTTCCTCTCAGGATTGTCCAAACTTAAACTTTGTGCATATTTCTATTCCGACTAGGAATAATAATTGTTCCTATAACTTTGTTTCAGTATATATTCTTCGTAATTATAATTTGAATGACCTCTTTCCTTATCTTCCTTTTTCTATTTCTTTTCACATTTCCATATTACTGGCCTGCGATTGGAATACCCGTGTTCGCCTGTATGTGGATGGTCCAGATTAAACAGAAATGGCTCCGCGCCTAGAAGAATTTTCTCCCTACGTTCACAATATACTTCCTTATTTTTCCCTTAACTTTACCGATATTATCCATACTCCCAAGGTTCTTCAATTACCTGATATTTGCAAATCCCTGATTAATCCTTCACTTTTCAATTGTAAGTTTCTGATGAATTCTTCATTCTCTTGACGTACTGCAATATATGTGCTGACGGCTCAAAGGCGGCCTGATGATGTTGGTGCATCGTTTACTATTCCTTCTATCCGTCATCCTCTTTTTTCGAAACTTTCTCCGTTCTGCTCGATACTTTTTGCAGAATCAATTGTGCTATCTTAGAGACTATTGAATTCACGCTATCTAAAATTTCGCAATAATTTCCGATTCTAAAAGTGTCTTTGAATCCATCTCATCAAATGCTACGCATCCTAATTACAACCCTATTATTCTCAGATCCCGTTCCATGATTTCCATCCCTCTCCATTTCTAATTCTTTCCAAATAGATTTCTTATGCATTCCTGGTCAGGTAGGAATATCAAAGGAAATGAAAATGCTGATATTTTAGCTCGCTCTGCTGCTATCTTTAGAAATGTTTTTATAATCAATTTCCTGTCAACGAATTACCGAGTATGGCTTAAAAAAAATACAACTTTCAAACTGGAAAAGCTATTTTCGTTCTTCCTTTTCTAACCCTTTTTCTTTTTATCTTCTGATACAACCTCGTCTACCCATTCGTCCTTGGTTTTCTGATTTTCCACTTCTCTGTCGCACTATTATTTCCTCGCTATGTCGCCTTCGACTTAGCTTTCAGCTTCACGTTTCCGCTTCTTCATGGTACCAGCTCCACGTTGTCCTCTGTGTTCCTCGTCATCCCCTGAATACAATTCTGATCATATTTTCTTCGAATGTTCCTTTCCCTACAGCGTGCTAAATTTTACTCAGAATTTTTGTCTCTTGGAATGCTGTATAAAAAAAATAAAAAACAAAATTAGACTAACAGCAAATCCAAATATGTAGTTGGAGGATTTAAGATTTGAGTGTAGATAATATTTCCGGTAGCAACTATTGAAACTGTTGCAGCATTCTTTAATAATTTGTATTCTAATGCAATCTATGTTATTTTTTATAAAACATTACTAATAACCGATGCAGTTACCAAACTGCTTATCTAAATGTTTTTAAAAAATTTCTCACAATTAATACTTCCGATTAGCAATTCTGTTATAAAGCTGTTTTTCCAGCGGCTTCGTAAATCTGTGTCTTCTTTGCCGAAATATTTATTTAAGTCAGCTATCATTTCTGGAGATTCCATTATATTTATCACTACAATCTCATCTCTCTGTTACTTTCTTTACCATCCCATTTTCCTCATACGAGTTATTTACAATGCGAACTGTCCATTTACTTCTTCATCATTCGCTAAACGAACTTCTCTTTCTTCATCTCGTTTTCATTATTTCCAACTAAATACATTATTTTAGGGTTCGCCATACTCTTTGTCTTATATTTGGACTTCGTGGTAGCATAATGAGTTAAAAAATTTACCATTCTATATTTAAAAAACGTTTGTGCCTTTTTCTGATTTTATTTTGCAATAGAGAAACTGTAAAACATTTAATATCAATCAAATAATGCTCGAATAGCACTTTTGATAGTTTAACAACACGTAGGTGTGACTGAATAGATAAATTTTTTTTCTGTCTATACATATATTAATAACAGCGTAATTCTTAGGCCGACCCCCATTAGGGCCGAGTTTATATATGTATTAGTAAAGATTTTTCATTCGCAAAGGATACATTCTGAATTTTTTTTCGGAAGTAAAATCGGTAATGAAATAGTTTTAACAGAAACTCGAACTACAAATGTAAATTCATAAAATGAATTATTTACTTACGCAGAAGCCTTGAATATTTTGGACGATAAAGAGTTGGTTAACTATTTATCCTTACTTTTCTTACGTTATTAGTAATAATCATGTTATTTTGATTATTAAATAATAATAATAAAATATTCCGTCCGTATCGTAGAAAACGTTATTTAATGAGTTCATCTTCTTCCTGCTGACGCCAATATTTCAAATAGGCCTCTTTCGTATTTCCTCACCGTTGTCCATCGGCATAATAATTACCGACCGCTGTACAGATCGAAAATAAGCGTTTTTCATACAGAAATACGAGATTTTACTTATTCTTTATTGAACGCGAAGTATCTTTTCTTTATAACACATAAAACCAGCATTGTTTATATGTAATAATACGAATCATCGACTAAAACACAACTGTAGTTAACTACGAAAACCGTGCAACGAAATTCGTACAATAATTTTCGAGATTGGCACAGACGAACAGACAGACAGACACACTTTTTGACTTTCACTGATACAGAACACAGATTAATAATTTTCGGAATTGAATGCGGCGCGAACAGTTGTTAAATATTACAACGGATAATAATAAATCGAATTAGTGCAATGAACACGGATAGTGACTGAACCAAACGAAAATGTTGTATACGAACAGATTTATAAAGTGCATTGAGACGGGTCGGTAGTTTTATTATAACAGCGAAAATAGAACGCTATGAAATTAATTAAACTTTCAAACAACGTGTCATCGTATAAATTACATTCCCCGAGTTTTGAACTGATCCAAGTGCATCGTTATAAAGTACCGCCTCCGCGTAACGAAACTTCAGCGCCAAGTTCGTTCTGCTTAATTATCGAACGAATACGAAAAAACTGTATACTCGTATGTATATATATATATATATATATATATATATATATATATATATATATATATATGTATATATATGTATACATATGTATATATATATATATGTATTTTTTTTTAATAGATCATTTTTTAAAAGCGACAAACGCATCAACTGCAGAGGTTGACTTAATAAACAAAATTAAAAGATTTTTGGTCTTAAAAGTGCATCGGGAATTTTTCTTCGAAAGTGCATCGCGCTTTCCGTTAATATAAACACGTTTTATAACGATCGCGTATTTTTGGTGTGAATCACGAAAAGAAATTTTCCATTTTCATTTCAGGGAAATAATCGGATCTCCGTAAGTTTGGCATACAAATGGCATATCCGGTTTTACCAAATAAAATTTTTTTACGCGATTCGCCAAAGCCACATTTCAGCGAGTGTGTAGCACTTTTGTTACATTTTAAGAAAATTAATTTTTCCATTAAAACCGAATTATGTACACATTTGCTTTCAATTGTAATTCCGCCTAAGTATATTCTATTCCGAGTAAAAAATAATTTCCCTATTAAAGTTTTAAGAAAATCGAGACTATTTAAAAATTTTGCTACCGATTTCACCAGTTCATTCGTGAAACATTTAGCAATCCTCGAAAAGTTTTATCAAAATTCCTTTGATTCTTTCTAAAAATAGTTTATGTCTAAAAAGTAATTAACGAAAGAATTACGGGCGGATGTATATTTCACGTGTTAATGTCTAATGAATGTGCGCTCATGCGCGGAAACATTTCGAAAGCAGTAAATTTTTACGCTATATCAATGATGAAATAACGTTTGAGTGCGCAGGTAACCTAGGCAATCCGGACAGAACCGGTTTATTCATCTTTCCCATCGAAACGCCCAAAAATATCGGACAAATCATATATTTTATATGGACAGAAGTTTGGAAGTAGACCACGTTATCATTAAGTGTTACTCTCTGTAATCTCTTCTTTTCACAGCTTTACAAACTTCTTTCGCGATTTTCCATAGTATTCTTGATTAAGCCCCACTCTGTACATTATTCATAGGCTAAAACGTGTGGTCTCACTTTCCCTTCTTCCTGCGGTTCTGTTTTTTGCTAACGATATATACTTCTCGATAGTTCTTAATATTTCAAAATTCTTTAACCTTCCTAAATAGCTCCCTCCTCGCCGATATTCTTATTTCTTCTTTAAACTCCTTCTACATCATTTTCACCTACCATCAATGAACAATTTATCCATCTAGCGGTCCTCCGTCAGTTAAAGATTTACACTTCGATAATCTAATTTTTGTTTGTTTTTTTTTTGAAGATACCAACAATCTTTATTCAGCCAAAACATTTTGAAATAACTTAAAGTTCTATCACCTAATAAGCGGATTTATTTCTAAATTATGTGCAGTTCACAATGGAGCTCTTTATCTGTGCTTTGACGTTTTAAAGACTACTCCAATCCCCCCGCAGCCAAATTCTTGCTGAATCACACATTCTTATCTTACCTCGCTTCCTTATTAAAAATTTCTTCCTACTTCTCGGAATAGGCTTATTCACTTATGCTTTCCTTGCTTCAAGATCGGCGTTTAAGCACTATTAAAAAGTTCTCCTTCTTCTTCACAATTTAGCCAGCTTTCACTTTTTCTTTTAAACTTTTCTAACACGATTCCTCTTTTCCTCTTAACGACGGAATTAAACTAAAGCGTCGTTTGCGACTTGGTTTATATCATCTCTCTGAAATAAATTGTTCAATTTTACTCGAATTACCTTCATCTTGTTCTATTTCGTGAGTCATCGGCAATTTTATACGCAACCGAATTCACCTTTTCAATTGCATCGACCGTAAAAAGTTCCTTATGTTAGATTGCAGAAATTTTTTTCACCTCTTCGCGTGTTTTTCCCTCTCCGGATGACCATCCTTCGCATACGATTCCTAATCTCCGTCTGTCTTTTTCTCGCTTCGTCCAGATTGTTTTCCTCCGAGTCCCGGATCACTGTCGCAACTTAAGAATAATAAGGTGGTTGATTGCGCGCTCGGCGATTTCTTTCGAACGTTTTATCATCGGTAAGTTTCTATCTCGAGAATTATTAAACATCGCCCAGAAGTTCAGCTCGGAGATGTAGCGTTCTCTTTACGATTCTTCCTTTTTTCAAATCTTCATTCGTCGTACTATTTATTTAATCAAATCCCTTTGCCACGATATTCACGGTTTTCAGACTTTTCACATCCTCATCTCACCCGTTATTTCTTCTCCGTGTCATTTGCATGTTTTGACCATAGCCGGGTTTCCCGCCTTCCATTACCGTTGTTTTTCTATTGTGCCTTCTCCGCTCTGCTACCCCCTTGTCCATAGTTCTTCCCCCATACAGTGTAAATCATCTTTTCCCTTCGCCAGTGCTCATTTCTCCAAAACTAACGGAGATTTTTTCACTGATTGTGCTTCTTTTATACTTTCATTTTCTTATTTTTTTTTCATATTACCGTTTCATTTATTCATTACTTCCTCATATTAAAATTTATTTTGTTCCTGAATCTTATAAACGATAATTTTGAAAATTACTACTTTTAATTTCTCTAAATGAGTTTCATTTACTATGCTGCGTGAGTTTCCCTAAATCAGGCTATATGACTATAAAGGTACTGTTCGCTCATCTACTACATCTTAAACATAGTGTAGGCAGCGTAATGACTATACTGTTAAAGTTCTATCGCGAGTTATCCCCCGCATCTACACAGAAACGCATTATTATATTTTAAAAAACGATAAATTTACGAAATGCACTCTTTATTAAATTTCTCGCCAATCCTGTCGTCGTCTACTGTCTGCAATATAGTATTCAATTTTCATTTTTCACTTTTTCCTCTAACGTAATCCTTTCTTTTACTTATCTTACGATAAGAAAATTATTTCTTTTTTTCCGCATGATCTCATTGCCATCGCTTCTGAAAATCTGACTTTATTCAAGACTATCTTTATTTCTTAACTTTCCGCCCCACTTTAGTACTATTTTATCCATTCTTTTACATTTTGCTACTCTTTCGCGCGATATATCTGATGATTATCCCCCGATTTTGACAAACCTGAATAACAATAAAAAAAAAAAACACGAAACAAAACAAAATACGGCCACACCTTTTATATCTAGATTTTGGATATCAAGATGATTCGATGCGTTAAAAATGCAACATAGGATGGGGTTAACGATATTATATAGGGGGTACACTGTAGTAGTTGTAATAAGCGCTAAACACAAATTATGTTTGGATAATTAGAAAATACACTGCTATCCGATGTGGATTACCATTGAATCATTATCAGTGCTTCATAATCTCGTAACAATTAATCGGATAAATATCTAAATTGTAGCGGATTAAGCCGAAGTAAAAATGTGCCCCCGCCTAGAAACGTTCCGACGCGTGGAAATATGTGGGGCCCTAGAAATAGCTAACTTTGACTGAACGTTTAGCTAATTGAACTCCTTTTTTGCAATTCTCAGAAGAAGCACTTTCAAAGCAAAACAAAAAGTGGCTATTTCATTAAAGGTACGTTATTTTCCGTAATGATATAATCGTTGAGAGGTCTTCTGATTTTTTTCAAAAAAGTAACTTTAAAAGATCGCGCAATAACCGTCTCGGTGGTGATTTGTCAACAGTGAAAGAGAACGTCCATAGAAGCGTCTAAATTAACAATCATCGTTTCGCATTGTTATTCGGGTAATGCAAAAACGTAGCTTAAAAAAATTACTTTTCAAATTCACCGATGTGAATCTAAAGCTCAAGTTAAATCGGAGATATACCGGCTGAGCGTCTAACGCCCCGTTGTCACGAATATAATCAATGCAGTTAATCGAAACGTCGAAAGCTGCAAAAGCTGTTGAAATTTTTTTATTTTGCACTCTTAAAAATTCATGAAACAGGAACTATATATTATAGAGGTATTTAACAAAGAGAATAATGATATAAAAGCAGACCGTCAGTCTCCAAAAGTGTCTATTGCGCAAAAAAAAATTCGCCGAATAAAAATAGAGTCATTTATAGAAATTTATCGCTCCTACAGCTATCAAGCCGTTTCTATTTTCTAGTCATATATGTAGGTCTTTTTACATAATGAATATTTTGCAACGGTCGTATCGAAACAAATTAATAAATATAACAATTGTATGGTGCACTACAATTTCAATCAACCTTTTAATTATAAAATTACCGCACTTACAAGACGCGAATGAAATAAATTAACTTTTGACGCCGAAGATTCCAAAAGTGCCAGATGAAACCCCGCTATATTGACATTGATTGATCACACCGATATGTGTAATCTATATCCGATTAATAATTCTATTCAAACAGTTCGTCACGTATATTAATATTATTTTATATACAGTTTGTTATTATTTGTCTTTTTTGTTTTGAGATTCATACGGAAAATTGACTCAAAAATATATAAAATAAATAAATAAATAAATAAATAACAAACGTTGGGGATTTGCAGGACATCAGCTTTAAAATGTACATATGCCATAAGCTATAACTGGCCAATTAGGTAAAATCAGGCTAAAAAAAAATGCACTAAACGATGTTTCGTTTTTTTTTCTTTTAATATACTAATGATTCTAAAATTAAGATTTTGTTTCAATACAAAATAAAAAAAGAATCACTCGTCCGATTGTAAACTGCTACACTTTACTTGGTAGAATTTTCGCAATTTCGAAAATATAAACTAAAGAAATTAAATATTTAATAATAATACGTAACATTTTGAATTCTAAAACTTTAAGTACGTCTTTGTTAAGGGGGAAAAAAAACCACTAAGTTTTGATACCTCTTAGAAGTTGTACAAGAGGAGACAGTTTTAATGACAAATTGTTGTTACGTAAAGTTTATCTGTTGTACACACAAACAAACACACGCACATATACATGTATATATGTATATGTATACGTTCAATTCAAAAAGAGGAATAGCCAAGATGATAAATTCAATTTCGGTCAACGACAGAGCGTTACTTGTAGTACACTATCTTGCTGCAGATTGTTTGAAAAAGCAGTTTGTTGCTAGCGAAAAATTCTGATACATCTGTACGTAATTTATGTCGCCTCTCAGCTAAAAATGTCAAATGAACCGGGCAAAGTTCACCACCATCACGAATATAGAGTTCAAGAAAAACATTTAGCACAACGACCTTTTCATAAAAATATTTCATTCATTTCTCCGCGCGATAAGTAACGAAAATAAATGAATAAATACATAGAAAAAAAGTAACAAGATGAAAAATGCAGAGAGTAGACTGAAATAAGTGTAACCGGAGAGCTACGTAACAAACACAAAGAAGAAACGTCGTCGAAATGGCTTTTTCGATACTTAACAGAATGAACGAAAGCTATAGAAATAATGTATCGTGCCGAGTACATTATCTTGAATCGTCGTTAACGGGATTTCTCTCAACAGCGAATTTGAAAGAGAGAATGCTTTTCGGTGGTATAGCCTTAAATTTTACAATTTAGATGTCTCCGTAGCCAAAAACGTCCCTAACCACTTTAAACATTAATCAGTCGGCCGTTATTCAATCGGAAACGGTTCCGAATATTTATGTATATGTATACAAGCGAAGGAAGTGTCCTGTGTAAAAACCGTTTTGTCATTTGAAAACCATTTAATACATTTAGCGATGTGAAGCAGCTATTTCAAACGAATTCGGTTGCAATACTTTTTGTAAAGCCGACGCAATGGCTAAAGAGGCTGCGCCTTCAATGGGCCGACCTCGGTGTGTTGGTAAAAGTTTTCAATCAATAAGGATCGATATATCCTTATAAACTGGGGAAACAATTGTAATTTGGTTTTCGAATTAACCGGTTTCGAGAAATATCGAAAGTCGAGTTATTTCAAGTGTTAATTTAATATGACATAATTCGAACACGATGAACTTTGGATCAATATTATTTTCCAAAAATTCTAAATAGTAAAATTTTTGCATATTTTTTTTTTTTTGTTAAATAATAAATATATATATATATATTATAATAACTGTATTTATTATTTAGATACACTGTTAAATATATAGTTATGACAAAAAATAAATTTCAACACTTATTAACAATTACATATATATATATATATATATATATATAATTTTTAAATCCCCCAAAATTATATATATATATATATAATTGTTAATAGGTGTTGAAATTTATTTTTTGTCATAACTATATAATAATAAATCAGTTCTAAATCAGCAAAATTAACACGCCACCAGACACACACACCACAGGTATAACGAAGTCCGAAAAAAAGAGAAAAAAAAAGATTCTTCGAAGACGACGATTTCCGTTTGCTTACACGATGATCAATGAAAAAGCTAGTGAGAATGAACGAGAAGTGAAGGCGCGCGGAAGAAATAAGCCTTATATGAGAACTGAAAACAGAACTAAGTACAGGTGCAATAAAAAGTGGTTAAACAAATAAATGCGCTCGAAAAAGATTTTAAAGTTTAATTATTAAGAAAGAGAATTGTAATGTTTTGGTATTATTACAACCAACCCAAATTTTGTGTAATTACCGAAGTTATAAACGAAGGTAAATAGGCTGAGTTAAGCCACAGTCGGCCCACTAAACCACTATTATAATACGATATGGTGGGTAATTGAGCCTTCCGAATGTTTTCTGACGATGTTCGGTATTTCATTCCAATTTCTTATTAAATGAACCATCTTATTAGGTGAAAGATTTCTGATTCATCCCTATTACTAATTCTAAACTTCTAAGTTCTTAACAATTTATTTCCGATTACCGGGGTCTCTCTCCTCGCAATATATTATCCTCGATTTATTCTCGCCTTTTGTCCTCCCTTTCACCAAACCAACTTACTTCACTTATAATTTCTTTGAATTCATACACTCTCCAAAGTTATTTGTTCTCCCCTCAGAGATTAAATCTGTTCCTCATCCTGACGTTCAAAATGAATTCAGTCGCGTGTTATACTTCCCTTCCCATACAGTTAACTACACGGATGGTTCGAAGTTTGATGCTGGCGTTGCGGCTGTGTTCATTATCCCCGCGCTTACCTATTCTGAATCCTCTCTTTTCCTCTATTTTTCTTGCTGAATCCATGGCTATCTTGCAGGCAGTCCTTTTTTGTATCCTCGACAAACAACAATTCCCCATATATATTATCGGACTCGAAAAGTGTTTTATTGGCTATCTCCTCTTCTTCTCCTACTCACGTTACTGATCCCGTTATTCTCCAAATTTGCTTCTTAATTTCTAATTTATTTTCATCCCGTTCTATCGTAATCTATGGATTCCTGGTCATTGCGGCATTCCTGGCAACGAGTTGGTTGACTACTCGTTGGCATGTTTGGCGGCGATCAATCATCTCTATTCATTAGTAGATTTCCTGTTCAAACTCTCTTCTGTCTCTCTTATCATTTCCATCACGATTTCTGGACCGAATTCCATTCTTTACCAATCCTCGATATTTTTACCTTTCTATACAGCCCTTTTCTCCCTCCCTTCCCTGGTTTAATCTATTTTCCCCTAACTTAGTCGTTCGATTATTTCCCCTATAGCTCGCCTGCAGTTCAATCATAGTCTGTTTCCGGCTCCTCTTTTCCTCTTGTTCAATCACCTTTGTGTGTCAACCCTCCAGAGCTCAATTATTCCTACGATGCGAATCACGTCTTGTTCGAATGCCCCTGTATTTCCTCCGAACGTGCTACCCTGTAAATCTTCTGCACCTTGGCCTCCCCACTCCTTGTAGTGCTCCGCCATTCTGGCATCCCCTCTCTCAAATAAAGTTCCTTTGTTAGTCTCCTTGACCTCATTAATAATCTTTTCCTTATATAATGTAAAATTCTCTACGTTGGGTAAGTTCCACCGTTGACGTACCTAAAAAAATTGAAAAAAAAAAAAGAATCATTCATATACACTTCTTATAAAATAATAATATTATATTTAAAATTAAAAACACTGACGCGTTTCAAAGCTAATAGCTTCATGATCATAGGATGTGTACTGCGATCGTGTAGCTGTTAGCTTCGAAACGCGTTTTTTTTTTTTTTTAATTGGGCTCGTCAACCGAGGACCTTCACCCAGAAACAATTAAAGGAAAACGAAAGTTATATAGTAAGGCGATCAGCTATCGCTAATAAGAAGGAAACAATGGGGGGGAGAGGGGGGGATAATAAGTGTAGAAGGAAAAGACAGGATATAACGAGCACAAAAAGGAGCAGGAAGCCCCAGCCCAAGCAAGTGGGAATATAGAGCCGAGCGCTCCACCGAAAGAGCAGAGCACTCAAAGAACACGTGATCGGCGTCACAAACAACCGCATCATTTCGATGGAGAGGACAACATGGGGAAGAGGTCAACGAGAGGCGAAAGCGTGAGGAAGGTAGCGAGGAATGGTTAAAGCGCAAACGCACAATCGAGACAACAACAGAACGAGGAAGTGAATGAAACAGAAGGAACCAAGGATTTGAAGGAAGATTAGGCTGAACGGATAGTTGGTGTTTTTAATTTTAAATATGTCATTATTTTAATAAAAAGGTGTAAATAAATGAAACCCTTCTTCGTTTGAAGCAAAATTATTTAAACTGAGCACCGTCAGGAAGATGTGTGTGATATCGGTTTATTAAGAAATTAAAAAGAAAATCAAAAGAGAAAAAACAGACATCATTCTGGTAAGAGGACGAGGATTAATACGGTTTGATCGAATATACAATAGAGAACGTACTTTTTTATTAGCCGGCCCTGAAATTATACAAAAGTTTTGCCGCAGTGATACGAGTTTTCTTTCCTTTTTTTCTTTTTACGCTCGATTAGCATTAAACCAAATACGGTTAATCTTTTTAAACTTTTATTTCATCAATTACAAACAAAAATTTTAAATTAAAAAAGTAACTTTAAGATCGGAAAATTTTTCAGAAGAATGAGAAAAAAAGCGAAAAAGAAAATACGCCTTCAATTTGAGTGCCCCCCCCCATCCGGCCGGGGAGGGGATTAATTCACTCGTATTAATATTTGGCCATTCGCAGAACTCGTGTACCCATGCCTACAAAGCCATCAGACGGAGAAGTTTGCGTGTTTTTAAATACTTTTAACTGTCGTTCGGTGAAAGGAAACGTAAATAACGTTTAAAAGTGGAGAAATTATGCGAAAAACGACATTGTAGAATTGTTTTTCTACCATTAAACGAACACATTTTGACTTTGTTCTACTTGTTCATCTGTCCCATATACAAAAAAGATGAATATTTATGGATCATTATAAAACTCCTACACATCTCGAATAGTACACATATGCGGCAGCATGAGTCTTTACCGACAGTTTACATAGTCGAATTTAATAACCCGCATGCATGCTGCGACGTGACGCCGAACGAAAAAGAATCGCACATTTACATCTCAATTTCTTTTTATCCAGCTTGCTCCGAGTAAATATTTAGTTCTTCTTATTTGTTATCCCACTCTCTCCGATCCTCCTCTCCGCTAGTAGTACGTTCCGGCCACAGAATTAAAATAAAGCGGTTTGCTTTTTCCGAGAGAGACCGTAAACGCGGTAAGTACCGGAATTCTGTTTCGTTTCCTGTAAAATCGCCGGACGTCCAAGAAGTTGCAATAAAACCCGAAATTTGGCTGACGATAAGGAGCTAAACTCGAATAGCCCCTTACAAGAAATCAATCTGTGTACACGGATAATAGCCGTTAAACTTACGAAAAATTGGAACGAGCAAACTGTTTCAAAGTGTATCCCGTTTGAACCTAATGAAAATTTTTCCCACTGAAACTCGCAAAAACGATCGCCCAATTAAAAAAAACAAAAAAAACATTTAAAATTATCATTCGTTTGCTAAACTAAAAAAAATCGTAGGTGTAAGGCGAAGTTAATCGAACGAAAAATTGTGTGACACGCATAAAAAAATATATAAATAGTTATTTTCCTAATTAATATCCGAAATTCGGTTTCCGCCTGGATTCGCGCGGATGTTAATCAGTTTCAGTCGATGAAATACATGCTTTGTAAAAGCAACAGATTTTATTAGAAGACTTTCTTATTAGCCCCGGCTTGAAAGAATGGCGCAGTAATTAATATATACGTTCCGATTCCGTTTCGTTCGCTAGGCTGCTCAAAATAACCATTCATTTCTCGCTCTAGCCTCTACTTAAAATACAAACTTGTGTATACGAAATTTCTTCGTTATATACATTTGCCCCGTTATAATTTAATTCAATTTAACACTGCTGCAAATATAAGCGAAGCAAAATGCCAAAATAATTCGCAAAATAATCGAAAATCTAGTCGTAAACCGAATTCGGAGTTAAATAATATTCGATAAAAAACCGAAAAATCGGATTAGCACTGTTAAACAGATTATATGTGCAGAGTAAATGCGATATGGCGAGGAGGATCGAAAATTCAGAGCGGGGTTGGAAGATAAAAAAACCCAATAATAATAATAATAATAATAATAATAATAATAATAATAATAATAATATAATCTCTCGAGCTCGAGGCCATAATTGAATGATTTGTACGAGACATTCACATTTGGCTATATAGATTGACGAAAAAGTTTCACACAAATCAGACGTATGTAGCGGGTTAAAGTAACTGAGGAATGAGAGAATCGGAAACTGAACAAGGCAAACAGTTTGACGCCGGGCCAAGAAAAAAAAGATTATAATAAAAGTATAGTTTATGAAACAAAATTATAAGCTGATAAGAGTGTGAATGGGTGAAGAATTACTGGACCGCGAATCGGGAGTCTACGTATTCGCGGAGTGGTGGAACGGGAAAATAGTTTGTCAAGCGGAAATAATCGTTTTAGAAATTTTTACCGCAGATGTGATTAAGTCTAATCGGCACGCGAAAGAACCGTAAACGGGATGAAAGTTGTAAAATTATCGGTTTATTCGCGTTTAGAAGTCCGTTAGAGCACTCCGTCATTCTACGAGATTCAGACGGTTTCCGTAAGTAGCGGGAATTTGCCCTTCATTTCGACAACAAATCATAGTGCCGCGCAACAAGACGGTGGCTAATCTTGAAGTTTTCTCTCCTTCCATGATTGACGTCTTATTTCGAACGCTTCTGATAAGCAGCGAAAAATTCTGACAATTATCGAAATACACGAAGAAAAAAGTAAAATCATTATTCTTCCTCCACTTTTAGTTTCAACATTTACAAACATTTCGGCCCGAATTATTTTAGTAATCGCTTAAAATCTCTCTAACGCGTCGATAATAAAATTTTAGTAATAAAATTACTTACAATAATATAACACGTACCGCATCAAATGAAAAATTTCTACTATTCCGACTTGTGTGATACATTATTACCAAGCTGAGACAATTTTTTTTTTTTTTTTTTTTAAAGTAAATTTCGATGCACCTTGACAAATTATCTTAACCTTTTTTGAAATATGGAAATTTTAAGCAGTAGCTTTGAAAGCCTTCTTTCTGAATCAAGGCCAGTTTGAAATTTTTGCGATTCATAATCGATTACTAAAACATACAGACTAAGGAGAAGTAATTAATTTTTTTAGATGTATCGTGTTAGATTCTACTGCGGAAGGCTATATTTTCGAAAGAGAATCTTGTTATGACTTCTTTTCATTGATCTTCAAGTTCGAAAAAAACAAAACAAAACAAACAGCATACCTATGTGTTTTGTTAATTACTCGATAAAAATTATACAAGCAAAATAACAAATATCAAATAAAAAATAACCTTTTTGAAAAGTCACGAGAAAAAAGAAAAAAAAAAATATTAGTAAATGTATAATATAGATTGTCCGAATCTGAAAAAGATCTGAATCGTCGCCCACCTCCTAGTTAAGAAAAGAGTAAACCAAATCATGAGAAAGGAAGAATATGTTTAAATATAGTACATAAATATATATTAATTACAACGTGTAATTCTTAATCGTGCACCTATTAGGTAACAAGGAGTGATTTAAGTAAATGTGATTTATATTTGCTTTTTTAGTATGTTAAGTTGTTTCGGTAGTTTAGAAAAAATTTATGGAATAAATTATTGGTTGTATTTTTTTTTTTTTTTTTTATTATTATATAAAATTAATTTGAAAATATTTTAATTTAAAGGAAAACAAGGATAGGACTTTTGCGATGATGTTATTTTCTATTGTGTCGATGCCGGTAAGAATTACGTTGTAAATTTTGATCATTTTATACAAAGTATAGAAAAGAAAGAGACCTTGGGAGGCCAAAACGGCCGAGTTTAAACATACATATATATTCCGAATTTAGAGAGAACTTAATTTACCATATGCATACATAATATTATATACATAGTGTGTCCGTAAATACCGAGACTGCTACCATGAGAAACAAACTAATAGTAGGATCTGTCTCGGATATTTCGGAAAGGCTTTATCCTCCTTCTAAACACATGCCAAGTTCGAAGGCGATCGGTTTACTACGGTTAGTGTAGCGTCGTTCTGAATGTATGTACGCTAGTACTCGTAATCGCGGTTATAAATTTGACAGATTAAAAATTCATAACAACTTTGAATAGCGTGTTGTCATAACATATTAGCCACGACAAATGCGACAAAATCTTACGGAATGTAGCAGATGTGTATGGTCAGGCTAAGATGTCTCGGGGGGGGGGGGCAGCATTTCGTTGGCATGATGACGGGAGAAGATGAAGAGAGGAGTAGGCAGCTCTGTCAACGGCGAAAACTGACGAAAACACTGAAGGTTTTTTTTTTTTAATTTTTAAGCACGTCGACAAAAGACCCCCCCGCTCAGAAAATAAAGGGGGAAAGGTTCTTTAAACATGGATACGATCAGAGATTGACAGAATGAATGTAGAAAGAACTGAAACAATGAACAACGGAAGAAATGACAGAATCGCAATAAGGAGTATGAAGTCGGAGAGATAGTAAATTAGAATAAACGTATCGAGATACGAATATTCAAAAAAGATATGATTAATATTGCAAATAGTCGCATAAATAGGATGAAGCGGACAGTTTGGAGTAGTAGTTAAAACGAAAGCGTGATGAAGGTAGAAAACTGTGGTAAAGTCGCGCAAACGAACAATAGACACAACAGCGGAACGATGAAGTGAAGGGAAATCATAAAATCAAAGGTAAGCAGGAAGATTGGAACTGTTTGTGGAGACGGAGGTTATTATAAATATCTGACCAGGGTCTCTAGAATGGAAAGTTTTACATAGAAGAAGCAGGTTGTAAATAACAACAATCTTAGCAAGTAAGGGACGGAAGGATACAGCAAGCCGAGCCAAAGAGTCTGACAATTCGTTCGACCTTTAATTTCCTTGTGACCAGGGACCCGGAGCAGATCGATACGAATGGAATGATTCGCAAGAAGATTATCGATTGGGAGGGAAAACATTGAGGGTGTAGCTGGCGTTTTAAAAAAAGACGAACTTTGAGTTATCGGATAAAAGAGGAGACAACTAGTCTACCAAAAACGATTTAATGAAGCGGAATTGTGCGCGCACTTTGTGTGTCCATTCTTTAACCAGCGAACACAATCAGCAAATCAGAAAGGCAAAATGCATGATGAATTGGTAAAGATGAGTCGAGCCTGCAGAAACTGAAATTTTAAAAGTCCAAAATCGAGGCAATGAAGATCACATTTTCTGATGGCTGAAGGAGGATTAAGATTTTTTTTTTTTTTTCTTTGGGCACGTCAACTCAGGACATTTACCCAGCACAAAGGACTAACAAATAATGAAACGTAGGGACTTGAAAGTTAAATCAGGAAGCGATTAGAAACAGAAGAAATAAAGATAGCCAATATAGAAACAACAGAGAGAGAGAGAAAGAAGAGCAAGAATGTAGTGGGCACAGTAAGGGGTCGGGAGGCCAAGGCTAAGCAAATTAGAATAAAGGACTGCGCGTTCTGAGGAGATAGATGAGCATTCGAATAGGAGGTAGATCATTCGGTAAATTGTGTGTGCATATATGGTAATGCATATTTCATTGCAAGCAATTCGTGATAAATTTGGAAACCGCCGGAAGAATAACTTTTATCCATTCTAAATTACTTTACCGATTTCATAAAAAAAAATTCGACCGTTTTTTCGTAATTCCGGTTCTTAGCGAGCCGGCTATTTAGGGTTCGGCGCGCAATTTCGGTTATACTTCCGCTACATTTTGCGTTTGGCGTGCAGTTCCGGCAGCTATAAACCCGTATTTCAAAATTTGTCTAAAAATGTCGAAGGAAAAAATTAGGTGAGACACGCGTTTCACATTGCCATTATGCTTCTAAATTAGTGTGAATTAAAGTCTAGAAATAAATTACGCTCCATAAAATCGTCCACGAAACCATGGCTTTCCTGAAGCCGAGAAAGCAGAAAACAGGAGGTAACGTTATGCAGACTACGACTTGGGCACACTCATACCTGTTAAATAAAGAATCTGCGCCCCGGTGCCAGACATGTGATTGTCAGCTGACCGTCGAACACCTACTGATTAAATGTCCAGTTTATGAATATTATCGGAAACAACATAGAATACCATCGAATTTAAAGGATTTGCTGTGCGACGAAGAAACCGTGCTTAACCAATTACTTCAATTTCTTAAAAATTCATCTAATTTGTTAAAGTTGTTATAATTTTGCTAATCATTGTTAATTTCTCTTTTTTTTCCTTTTTTTCCTTTCTTTCAACTTTCATAATTTTGTAATTTCTTGCCGTGTCTCTAGCCTAAGTTGCTGTGTACGACACGTAAAATAAATAAATAAATAAATAAATAAATAAAGTCTGACATTACGCTTTCACTTTTACTAATATCTTCTTTGGTTTTCGTTTTTAATTGAAGTTAGATAATTTTTTTTTTTTTTTTTTTTAGGGGAGGCATGCTAATGGGACCTTTGCTCAGAACCGACACGAGGGGAAAGAATCAGATATTGATAGAGTAAAAGAACTGAGGACCGGAATAATGGAGATCGACGGAAACGATAAGATATTGTACGAAGCGTAATAAGGATTAGGGAGCTGATAACTACGAAGAAGTAGATTACATTAACGAAGGATAGACACATTCAAAGAAGATATGGTTACGATCGCAGACGGCTTTGCCATTAAGATGAAGAGGGCAACTAGAGGTAGTGCGAGACGAACAGAAGGATGAAGAGTATATAATTAAGACGTAGACGGATAATAGAGACAATAATGGAAGGGCGAAGCGAAGGAAAATTGTAAAACTAAGGCAACTAGGTTGGATGGAAAAATAAAAGAAAGGTTGATTGGAACAGGAGAAGACGTAAAAATCTAACCGAAATCTAGTATGAAAAAGTTTTTACACATTCGGAAGAAGCGGGAATTTTAGTGAAGTAAAAGTGGGACGACCATTTCGTTACCTTTTATCCCCATATATGTATGACTGCGGACTACTCAGAGAGCATATCAATGTGGATAGCATAAAGTGAGAAAAGAGTGTCGATGAGAGAGCGAATACGGAGGATGAAAAAATCAGAGAACGATAATTTGGACGATCTATTCGACGATACATATTGATTTTATCTCTTAACTAATACACTCGTATTTTTTTTTTCTCTTTTCTAGCACACTGAAGCGGATTTGATTATTCTCGAATAAACGTTTCTAGCATATTTTAATTAACGTTCAATCTTAAAATGTTTGTTATTGTTTTTGTAATTTCCTTTTTTTCGAATTATTTTCTAGTAATCATTTGTCGGGGGGGGGAAATAGGGTGGGGGAAAACACGATTATATTTAAAACAACCGTCAAAACACACGTACTTTTAGTTGTTCAAACATTAGGACAAGTGCGCGAATTTATTCCATTTTCAAGCGGGACGATATACATATTTTAGAATGTGTTTCAGCAACACGGTTGACGTCACTGTCGCTCCAGCAGCGATAAGGCGCGTTTGTATAATTTTCAAGAGAGAGATAATTGAGCGGAGTTTGATCGTCCATGCAGGAAACGAAGATATTTCGCTGCTGTGACGATATCTAACAGACTTGCAGTAGTACATATATTGGCAGCGGGCGAGCGGTTTATAGGAGACCGAGGAGGAGAACGATTTTACGAATGCAGTTGTAATAGCGCGTCGACGAAACAATGGCGCTTCGCGATGGCTTTTACAATTTACTCAACTTCAACATGTCATAAAATTTGTAACTCGATAACAAGACAGACACGTCGGCTACGAATTGAAATCAAACGCGTGCGCAAATTTAACCTAAATTCCAGCCGGCGGTAGCAGTCGATCGTTCTTCGGTTACTATAGCGTCTGCTCGGAACACTATCGGAGGAGAGGATTCGCACGATAGCATACAATTACCCCGCGCTTACTATAAGGGTTATTTCATTCAGAGGGTCAGCCAATAAAAGTGAAAAATTAATAAAACGATCCCTGTTCGCGTCTGCTCGTTATTACAATCTAGACAGACAGAACGACGGCTCTAGATTAAACGAAGAGACCACCGAGCAGAAAAGCAACGACGAGTAATTGCAGTTTAGAAATTGCCGAATGTTTTAATTCCGTCGCCGTATTGTCGAAATAAGTTTTACCGATAGTCGAAAAAGTATTTTAAATTTTTTCAACTGAACTTTTCGAATGGAACATTCACGCGATATTTTTGAAACCGAGCAGGGCCAGCTAAAAAAAGGTAAAATTCATCTCTCGCCAAGTCCCCCTCCTGGTGTATTTTAGACGAACACTTTTTTCCGTTATTAACCCATCATCAGATATTTTTTTATTTATTTAATTATCGATATAAATTTATTCCGTTACACAGCTGTTTGGTTAATCATAATACAATCACAAAATTATATAAATAATTATCTATATTTTTTATATATATATATATATATATATATATATATATGTATGCTGTCACATACAACGTACACGCGCACAAATTCTTAAATACATTTAAAACTTATATTCATAACTCAAGCTTATACGTCTTCTCTTTCCGTCTTCAACCATGTTTCTTAAATGACAATTGAAATTAATAAAGAGATAACCTTTTAAAGATAATTACCGAAACATAAAATACGATGTTGCGGGCAAAAGATGCTACGTCTATTTCAGTTACTTTGTCTATATTTCATCCGACCTAGTCGAATTCACTAACAATAAGAGGCGGAACGAATCTGGTTAAACATTCGTGTAAGTCTTCATTGTGACAGTGCCGTACTACTGGGCGCAGCCTGTCTCTTAACAACAAAACCCGTAATACGAGATTAGCTTTAGCCCTAAGTGAACGATAAAAAACAACGCGAGCAATTACCAATCGTCGTTGAGAAATATCGCAGCCTGTCGTCTTAGCGCGTTCATTCTCCATTGCGATAATAAAAGTTGTACTAGCCCCAACAACATTTCACTTCATACATTCTTACGAGTTTTCGTTAGACTAGGAGTTGGTGATTTTTCCAGTGATTTCTCTTAAATAGCAACGGTCTGTTGGCAAATTAGTAAACTACGCGCATATCTATTAATAGCTGTCTCTCCGCCTTAAAAGAATCGAAAGTGTTCGCTCAAAACTTCGCCCAGGAACTCTTATTTTTTTTTCTAGAATAAGTGCGGTGACGTTTTTGCAATTTTATTCTGAAGAAAGTGTTCGTTTCTCATTCAATAACTCTTTCATATAGTTTTGCGTGATAGAGCAAACATACTAGCGCCCCTCCCCCGGTCGTCTGTTTTTTTTAAACTCCTGTACCTTCAGCCATAGTTTCTAATTGTTACTGCTATTATTTATTGTTAATTATTGTTAGTTTTATTATTCATTACCACGGTTAATAACAAAACTGATCAAATTAAAAAAGTCGCGCGCCAACAATCTTGTAATATTCCAAACTCGAATATTTTGGTCATATCTCTAGGCATCCGAAAAAATACGATCTTCTGCAGTTAGTACGAGAGGGTGAAATTGAAGGAAAGAGAAGACCAGGTAGAAGAAAAATGTCCTGGCTAGCAGATATGTGGTACGGACGTACCACCATAGCTGAACTAGAAGAGGCCGTACTATCAAAATCAACAATAGCCATGATGATCGCCAGAAGGGAAGCGGCAATCATCTTTAATTGTGTTTCGAAATTTTCCGTTGCAACAGCAGCTGAAATGTGTACCTATGTCAAGGAGAATTAAATATTCGTATTGAAAAAGTGTTTTGACTCATAGTAAGAAATATACTAAATATAGATAATAAACGCTTTATATACATACAAGTATCTTAAGACCTATTCGGGTCCACGGAGTGGTACAGCCTTGAGGCTGTACTAAACCTACAGATCTGAGAATAATATAGGTTACGCAGAATAATAAAATATTTCGACTCATAACCAAGAGGCCGCGTGGTATGTAATAAAAAAACCTTGCATTAGGATTTATATAGAGTATGTGACAGATGCTATTAAAGCTCATGCTCGAAGAAGACACACTCAGAAAGGCTGGAAAGTCATCCGAACAACCCCGCTGCTGAACTCCTAGATACTGTCAGCGATGTGAGGTAGTTGAAGAAGAAACCTCATGTCCTTGAGACTATCGGAAAGCCACTACTTACTCTTCCTTTTTGAATATATTGCGCCAAATAGCCTCTATAGATGGCCAGATTGTAATACTATATATATATATATATATATATATATATATATATATATAAGAAAAAAATAAAATAAAATAAATCTTGTGCCTACAAATATCATCTCTAACGTTCAATCTTCGTTCTGACTTTTTTTTTCGCTGTTCATCCATCCCCAATTTTCCTTATTATCCGCTACCGGTCGGGAAAAAGGTGAGTCTAACCACTCTCGTATCATTTTCATCTTACTCTCATATTTATACATTACGATGGCTCGATTTAGGATTGTTAGCAGTTAAATATAATTAATTTATTAGCCGAGTGTTCATAAAATGATGGACGAAAGTAGTTGCTATCAACAAATTAACGAGCAGTCAGTCCAAGAGGATCGGCGCAGTGCTGGACTTTCATGATGATATGGGACCAAGTTTTGAGAGCAAGGAGAGCATATTTAATGTTCCTCTCTAACTGGCAGGTTGATGCACGTACGATTGTTTTTTTCATTTTTTTCATTTTTTTTTTTCTATTAATTAATCGATTTTTTTCTGGTTGTTGTTTTTTGACCTCCGCTCCCAGTTTTTGCTATTTGACCAGTCTACCCTAACCGCAAAATTTCTTAATCGTAAATTTCCTTACACTCGCTGAAAATGTTAAGACTCGATTACATTAGGCGAGTTTACTAGATACTAGCCGGCCAATTCACTACTTGATAGTAAACTCGCCCAGTGTAATCATGTTGGCCAGCGAAGTAGCTGATTGTAAACAATCCGCGAAGAAAGTTGGAAGATGGGCTAGTTTACTCGCTATTCGTTGACGTGTGGGCTTGTTGGGTAGTAAACTAGCCGTGTGTCATCATAGCTGATCAAGAAGAAGTTAAAAAGAAAAGAAAATGAAAGAAACACATGGTTTCCACTTGCTACCTAGCTGGCTTCCGAGCGAGTGGAATAACGCAAGTGTCATCATCACTATCTCACTAGCTTAAAGTTTCGAAATGATAACAGCTCTCTGTTCGCAACAGCTCGCCAACTCCGGCTTGTTGTTTTTTAGTCGAGTTAATGTTTCGAATGGAAAAAAAGTGTCGTCCGCAAAGTTTTTGCAAAAATGAAAGACCGTTTTCACTACACTTCAAGTGAACACCCAGACCCGGCGACAGTCGGTAATTAATCGAGCTGCCAGTTTCCTGATAGCGGGGTGCGTATAAGGCTGCGACGGCATTCGACTATTATTTACAAAACTACGGACCGTCCAAACCATTGTATATAAGTACGGTAACTTTTCTTCTGCGAACATTTTTCAACCTTGCTAAACTCCTTAGCAACTCGATGATGCGACAATTTTTCAAAATTTATTAACCGCTCTTTGCACGATCGAAAGATAAATATAGGCTCGGCAAAGCGAACGTATAAATCAAGTTGTTACTATAGCAAAAACAATCGAGACCGCCCGGACGAAAGGTCCATAAAGCAGCTGTCCGTACACAGATTATCCGGACCGGAAGGTGCTGGAGAGCCTGGAATAATGAGGGAAATAAAGAAAATAAATGCTTCGTCCGGGCGAATCGCGACGACAGAATTTTGTCTGCTAATGGGAACACCTGCAACAGGCTTTCCCTCGTTCAGTACGCTTCCGTAAAAAGAACTTTCCGGCAACAGTAGCGCGCCGCTTTTGGCAATTTTGTTGCTTTCTTCGTTTTTGATAATAATTAAAAAACAAAAATAACAGAAGAACAGACTTCGATGTAAACGCGGGGGGGAGGGGGTACTTTATTAACGACATTTTTCAAATTTCACGTGAAAAATCGAATTCAAAATTAAAAGGTATCGATGAAAAGCTCGCTTCCGCGGAAGGATATTTTTAAAATGCAAATTTGAAAACTAAGTATACGCTGAAAAAAAGAAGCTATCGGAACTGTACGGAAGCTGCATTCCATAAAATTTTACCACTGATGCATTTTTTAATCTGGTAAAAGTCAAGTGCGTATTATACCGTATTATTGCCAGTTACAGTGAAAATCGCGGCTATTATAGCGGTTGTGTAGAGGACGATGGAACAGCCGGCTTTATTAAGTAAAACTACATGCTAAACTCTATTTTAGTTATAATGAGAAATCGTTTAATATAACCGAAATTTTTGTAGTTCACAGATAGAAGATTTTCCAGGTAATATTATTAATCTCTACCACAAAGTATTATTATTAACTAACAACGCAGAAATATAATTAAATTATAAAATACATAAATTCACAAATTAACCGTCACACGTCGGAGTAACAAACTCCGTAATCACGGTTTTTTTGGTTTTTCGTCTTTTTTTTCCAGTACGCTAACAAGGTGACTGGCCCATAAACTACGGTAGATGGATTTTTAAGAGGAACGAGGAAATCGAAGTTATCGTATCAAATCATCAACATTTAATATATATATATATATATATATATATATATATATATATATATATATATTTGAGGAAATAGCAGAAAATAATACACATTAAAAGAGAGGAAAGAAAGGGTAGCTCTAATATTGAAATTGTCACAATCACCGAAAAAGAAGATTGAAATGAGAATAATTTCTGGGGACTAATGATATATCAACAATCAAAAATGTTAATGAAAGAAAAAAGACCATGAAAATAAAAAGTAGGAGCACTACGATTCCAAAAAAATGGCATAATAGGCGGAACTATAGCTATGATCTCAACTACACTTAGGTAAAGCCTACCTTCGAACGATATTCATGATGTAAATTTAAAGAAGAAAAAAAATTAATACCAAAACAGCATGGCCGCATCACATAGTTAAGATTATACAGTTTGTTTCTCTCTCTCCGAAACATGTCGGTTGATTTGTAAATATATATATATATATGGTTTAATCATATTTTTGTGTTGTTGGTCAATAACATTATTTTTATGGATAAAAAATATAATCGTTTATGAAATTTAACTTGGATATATTTTCTCAGATGAATTTAACAAAAAACAAAAACAAAAAACAAACTTTTTTTAAGAATTAAAAATTTTTACAAGCCGAACAATTACACTAGTTTTCTTTATTTTCGGTTACGGGATTAATTAAGATTCTTACTGGCGAACTTTACGAGATCGACAAAAATTTACAGGTTATTGCGAAAAATACTCATTTGTATTACAAAAAAAAAAAAAAAAATTACAAATTTCTTTCAAAGTAAGAAAAAACTGAACCACTGTCGATTTTCCTTAAAGATCTTTTTCACTTTTTCAATTTTTATTCTATACTTGTTTAACGTGAAAAAATCCGTGGTTTTGTTTTTGAATTTACTAAATGCTTGTAAATAAATGAAATTACACATTTAATTAGTAAATTCCGTAAAATGTTTTATAAATCTCAGGGACATTAGAAAATTATAATACTTTACTCGGTAAATGAGAGGATTTATAGGGAGCAAATTATCCGCCACTTCAGTATCGTTATAACCGATTTTTACTGTATTAGAAAATGAAATTAACTAGCAGTGTAAACAGTGAAAATCGCGCAAATTTCTACCACCGTTAATAGTTTTAAAGTGAAAATATTTATTTATTTATTTTTGAAATGACACTTTTTTCTCTTTAACTCCCGGTAGAGAAGGGCGGTTAATTTTTTTCTTTTTTTTTCGTGCTAAATTTCGTAAGACGTTTTTATTAACACAATTATTACAATTTCTTAATACGTCTTTCGCGGCGGTTTTTGAAAATGGAACACAGAAATGAAACAAATAAAAACACAGCGCGTATCGCGTAGTGATTTCATCAACTGGTATGTAATTTCGTTTATAATTCGACACAATTTTGTTATATATGTTAAATCGGTCAATTGTTCGGTTTTAATTTTAAATAGCGCGCGGTCATAAAATTATAGGAATTTTTCCGTTTAAATTCCGCTCGTTGACTGCCGGAATTTTATTACTAATCGCTTAAAGAATAGCGATGAAGAATTTAAATGCGGTGGCGAATCATTAAGCGAATTAAAGTAGTAAAATATTTCAAGTCACTAAATTTATTCAATCACACAGCACATGAAGAGATATACTCGAACTGATTTAATTATACACGATTTTTATAATTTCCTGTTAATTTGATAACATCTGTATAAAAGAGTCCGCATTATCTTTTAATGAAGCTTTTGTAAAGATTTTTTTTCTTTTTCAAAAAACATATGTGTCTCTACGATCATTTTTTTTCTTTTCCTACCCCCCTGTAAATAAAATACCGACAATAGCTTTGAACAGTGATTAATATATATGAAGAGTTTTGTCGGCTTTCTTTCATCTGCTTCGTTCAACAGTAATTGTTGATTTTTTGGTTAAATTTAATTTTGTAAACATTTCTTAAAAAGTCTCCTTTTTTCTTCGATCGTTTTTAGTTCAAACAATACACCTATATAGGGAAATTATATTTGCACACCCGAACCCAAATTTAACCGCGAAAACAAAGCAATACAAAAAAAAACAAAAAAAAAAAAAACGTTAAGACAGAATTCGTTAAGTATGTTCCTCGATAAACTTGAGAAACGTAATATTGGCACCGGCGATCGTATGTGATTTGATTAAATCAAATATTTCGTTTATTTTTTTGGTAATCACAGGAACAAGTTACCTTAAAAAAGCGCATTAGTAATCTAAAAGATTGTAATTACCAAAAAAATAAACGAAATATTTGATTTAATCAAATCACATACGATCGCCGGTGCCAATATTACGTTTCTCAAGTTTATCGAGGAACATACTTAACGAATTCTGTCTTAACGTTTTTTTTTTTTTTGTTTTTTTTTGTATTGCTTTGTTTTCGCGGTTAAATTTGGGTTCGGGTGTGCAAATATAATTTCCCTATATAGGTGTATTGTTTGAACTAAAAACGATCGAAGAAAAAAGGAGACTTTTTAAGAAATGTTTACAAAATTAAATTTAACCAAAAAAACCTGCTACTGCCCAAAGAAATAACGATCGACGAAGCTCGGTATTCATGATAAGCACACATATATGTAATACATACGCTTCAGCTAAATTCGCTGCAAACGATAATATTTTTTTGATAAATCACAATCTTTCAGATTACTAATGTACTTTTTTAAGGTAACTTGTTCCTGTGATTTATCAAAAAAATATTATCGTTGCAGCTAATTTAGCTGAAGCGTATGTATATGTGTGCTTATCATGAATACCGAGCTTCGTCGATCGTTATTTCTTTGGACAGTAGCAGGTTGAGCGAACCACCGACGAATATAAAACAGACCAGGCATTTTATTGTAGTATTATTAAAAACTAGATCGTTGTTTAGAAGGCGTTAATGTTTTGCGAATTGTATTTTTGCTTTTTTATTATTCAATTTTTTTTCTTTGTCCCGTCTAAAGTACAGGTAGGAGAGGCATTCGAAATTTCCATCGCATTTTTGTTATTTACGTAAAAAAAAAGAAAAAAGAAAAAAGAAAAAAGATATCAATATGGAATCTAGAATTACGACAGAATTTCAGCTACTCAGGACCAGTCGACTCGAAAATTTGCACCGAAGGAAAACTCATCAAAAAGGTAACGGAACAGGAAGCACTCTGTGAAATCGCCATTACACTAGCTATAGACAAACCTTATTTAGGACGTGTGTGTGTGTGCGTATATGAATCTGCATACGGATATATAAAAGTAAATGTCAGAATATAATTTTTCCTTACCAGTTAGTTTTAAGAGGGAGTAAAAATGTAAGAAAAACACAATAATAATAATCGAGATCTCGTGCGTGAGTGTGTTATTCGTGAAACAGTTTATACAATCAATAAAAGGGAAGAGGAAATAAGAAAATTGTAACATTCGGGAAAAATAAAAGCCGATACATTAGTTATCCTGCTAAATCCTGCGTACTTTTTTCTATAGTAATCCGTCCGCCATTTATGTTCTCCATCATGTAGCACATATAAATGGGATGCTGTAAAAAAGCCCGGCAATAAAGCCGGTATATTTTACAACAAGTAACCGAAGAAAGAGCTTAACAGGGGAATTCTGATCGAGATGGATGGGAGAATATACGTTTTTAACGCGCGTTAACCAGCCTTTTTTTTTTTTTTTTTTTTTTTTTTCGAAAACAAAAAAAATATGGAACTGATCGTAAATAACAAAAAATTTTCAAAATTCGCGGCCTTAAATTTTAAGTGATAAATATAAACACCGGAAGGGGAAAAAATAGCATTTTACATTTTTCTTGTCGTAGAATAACACGATTAATGAATTATTCACTAACCGCCGACGAGGAAATCTGAACTATCAACCCGTTCGTCTGCACCCCATCAAAGAAATCAACTCCCGATTTTTAGTTACTTATCCGAGTATAAAATTCCACATCGTGTGTAACGGCCTAAAAAACAACGTACATAAAACGGAATCGATTTTTTTTTTTTTTTTTTTTTTTTTTTTTTTTTTTTTTATGGCTCGGCTTTAGTTAACTATCAAGCCATTTAGCCACCAACCATTTAATATAAGAATACTGCCAACTAATGAAGGATGATACATTTAATTGGGAAACAGGTTACAGACAACGATTTGAGATGGGGAGCTTTAAATAAAAATGAAAATTCGAGATTCGAATTACAAAAGAACTAAAAAGTTCGAAAATTAGGACGGGAGTATCCGAAAATTACGTCTGCAAAGATCTGCGGTCTCTCGGTCGAACACATGAGAGCGATGATACAGCGTAATGGTTGTTAAGAACTGGTCAAAGCTCGCGCATTCGTATACGATATTAACAATAGCGGTTAATTTTATTTTTGCTTATAAATAGGAGACGACAATATATAATGGAACATAACTAAAGCATACAAAATCATAAGCATAGTTTGAATTGCCGCTTTGTTTTAATCGACACATCCTCAACTGTACATTAAATAATTATAACGGCTTCATACTGCGATGGTTGATATGTGTTACCTATTCAGACAATGATTAGTTAGATTACACTAACGCATATAACCGCATAAGTTCCGGTTTGCGTTTTGCGTAGATTCCGGAAATACTCAACGTTATGAAAAATGTTGGGCACTTAATCTCCGTGGGACAAGATGTTACAAACCATTTTGATGGGAAAAATTGAAGGCAAAAAAAAAAACAAAAAAAAAAAAAAGAGAATCGGACGGAGGAAGCGTACCTGGGGTTCTGTGATATCAAGACGTAGATAAGATTAAATACAGAGTGGGGTTTTGATACATTACGCATATGATATCAGAATATGGTCAATCTGAAAAGCGTTTAATTTAACATTTTAACATTTTTTCGGTGATGTTTATTAATTGTTCGTAATTTTTTCCACGTTATTCTAAAACGATTCCCTCCGGTAACGAGATAAGTCACACGCTGCTGGTAGTGCATTTTAGTAATTACTTTAAAAATGACTTCATGTTCTGATTTAATGAAAATTTGAAATCGTCGGACTCGATCCGTTTCCGATTAAATAAAATCGTTCGAAATTTAAGAGTCATATTTCTGACAAATATTTTTCGAAGCAATAATGGAAATTAATTATAGAGTGTCGATTTGATGAAAATCGAAAAACAAAATACATCGGTATTAAATAAATTGGAACAAAACCTTCCGGAAGTATTCGACTTTTTGTTCGTCGTCTTAATTTTTAATGAAGATATATTTCGTTAAATTACGGACCAGCACCACATTGTTTCGTCCGCCTATAATATCTATATATTCTATTAGATCTAATAAGAAAATAAAAAACCTACATACATTTTAAACAACTAAAACATATCGTCGTATTTTCTAAATTCATTTCACAGCTTTAATAAATATTCACACGACCGCCGATATTATTCGCGCTGTTCTTACATATAATCCGCGAATGTCTTTAAAGTTAGAAAAGAAATGATATTTTTACTCAGCTCATCGGCCATTATACACGCGGACAAAAGTGGTCTCCTCGGGTTAAATCGTAATTGAACGGAATATACTTCATTAGACAAATAGGTATTTCTGAAAGGTTTTGTTCCAATTTATTTTAAAAAATAGGTATCGAAAGAACTCTTTTTTTCTCTTTCCCATTTTTATCATAATATCCGCTTTATATAATTATTTTTCTTCTTTTTTTTTTTGTGCAAAAACGTAAATTCCCATTACCGTTTTGAAAAATATTCCGCAAGTTGTGATGACTTAATTTTTGCACTATGGCGATTTTATTTAACCGGAAACAGATTGCTTGTTAGCCCAGCTGTAATAAAATTACAAAAGTTTCAGCCTGATCGAATTCCAATAAAAACGTCATTTAAATTAAAGGCAACCCTTCTCTCCCGTTACGCATGTCAGTATATATTATATTTCTCAATCGTAAAAATCACACACTCCCTAAAACGAAAATTCATATTTATATTTTTCACTTTCGAAGTAACGAAGAAAACACCGCACGTTTTTCTAAACTCCGGCTGAATCTATTTAAATTTTATATGATACATTTTAAAATGTATCATTATTTTATCGCACTTTGGCAATCAATCGCCTGAGAACGGGACATAGGTCCTTTTCCCACAACTATATCCTCGAACAAGCCCCAAAGCCACTTGTACCTGCCCACTTTGTTCTATCGATGAATACCCGTCAGTTTCGCATATCTTGCTGAAATGCACACGTCTAAATGGGTTACGGCGAGGCCAGATCACATCGATTGAAGACATCCTCTCAAATACCCCTACCGCTTTGAACAATCGTATGACTTTCGTTCAGGCTAGCGAGCTAAGGAGTCTGTTTTAAACGTGGGTCCACTCACTGCGATAACCTAGGTAGTTATATGCAGCGAGTGGTTTAGTACCCCTTCTTAAATAAAAAAAAAACAAAAAACCATCGACTCATCATTTTAAATAACAGTAAAAATAATGTGTAACTTTTTTATTTATGATTCCCTTCAAATGTATCGGATATTACGAATATTTTTTAATTGAACAATATATATATATATAATATATAGTCGCGTAGTATATACATCGTGAACAAAAAAAAATTATTCCATAAAGCAGAACTTCTACACGTTCAAATCAGCGTACCTTGTTCGCCTTAGCGTGCGCCAACCTTAGAGTCATTGTACTTTTTTTTTTTTCTCAGTAGGGAGAGGAGGCAAAAATGATATAAAATAGAACTTAACTCTTTTGAATTTTATTTCAATCTTTTAAAAACGTGAAGTATATACAACATGTATTATATAAAACGTGAACTAAAAAAAATTATGCCATAAAGCAGAACTACTACAAGTTCAAATCAGAGTGCGCCAACCTTGAACATTTTACTTGTTTTTTTTTTTTTTGTTTTTTTCTCGGTGGTGAGAAGAGGCAAAAATTATATAAAATCGAACTTTTTTTTTTTTAACCCCCCTTGGGTTTGCTACCAGAGAGCATTAGCCCAGCAAAAAGGAATAGATGCATGGAATAGAATAGAAATTATATTTTTATTCTGTCGACAATGGAATCAAGAAGGACATACCCTAGAACAGGAACAACCGAGAGAATAGGTAGAGAAAGAGCATAAGACGAGTTTGAAAGGAGCAGGAAGACCAAGAGCTTTAAAAGATGATAATAAAGTAATTCCGGCTCGCGAGATAAACCAGAACACTCGAAGAGCACGTAATTCGCATCACAAACATACACTGGGGGAACCTTCAGGATCCAATAGAGAAGAAGGAAGGAGACTATGCGAGAAGCGGAGGCGAGATAATTTATGGACCGACGCAAACTGGGGAACTCGTAGAACCAAAATCGAACTTAATTCTTTCGAATTCTATTTCAATCTCTTAAAAACCGGCAAAAAAATTACAATTTGTTCTAAACAGATTTCATTTTATCATTCTGATGATGTTTTTTTGATGAGTCTCAAAATTCATTTAAGTCTTCTTCAACCGGTTGCCGAAAGTTATTTAAACGATTATATTCTCAAAAGTTTCCTTACGCAGTTTTTAAAAATCACTTCGTCCGATAATACGACCGATAATTCAAAGGTTTTGCTCGAACAATAAATGAGTCAAAGTTCGAATTACATAATTTCTGAGCTGCTAACGAAAATTATACAGCCAAACAGCGGCGATTTCACGGTGCCGGAATAAATATGGACCAAAAATGAAATCGTTCGCACCTTATAATAACATCGAGTCTGCTATGAATCACACTACTTTATGCGTCGCCCGCGAATGTTAAACCCACTCTGCTTCGAGTTACAACCGCATTTTCGCTAATCCTCTATCCTCCCTTATAGGAGCGCGGTACCCACAACGGGAGATACTATTTTAGAATATCCAAATACTTATTCCGCTGTAAGTGCAACGTTGTTTCTATTAGGACAATTGGCCAATTTTTGTGATTCTTATTCTACACGCTGCAAGAACTTTTATCCACCCTTACATATGAAATTAGTAGGAGAAAAACGCAAAAGAAACAAAACCGGTATGTTTCCTCTACCGTTACATTATTTCCCCGAACACGACGACACATATTTTATTAAGTTAATTTTCATCAATTTATTTATAAACTGTTCGAAATAGTTTATAATAATACGTTTCAAGCTCGTATTTCCCGGATCCAAGTCGTTTCCAAGTTCATACCTAATCTGAAATTGAATTGGGTACCAGAGAACTATCTGGTGGAAAGTAAAGACGGCTGAGAGAAAGGAACTAGCCTCAGTATTCTAATCAGATTCATTAGACTTAGTACCATTATGAAAAGATTAATTACGCAATCCACAATATCTTATCAAGGATTTTATGGGACTAACTTTATTTTTATACACAAGTATGTATTCAGTCTTAACTAATGACCTTTCTCCTATTCTGCACCTTCCTCTTTCACTGTATGCTACCTTCTTCTTTCCTTTTTTTTTTTTTTTTTTTGATCTTCAGTTATTTTTCGCTTAAATCGTTTTTGAACATATTTTTCTACACACACATTCTACTCTTCGTGATTACAGCATTCACGCAACTTCGATAACAATTTCCCATATTGAAAATCTCCTATTTTTTTTTTTAAATTCTCATTTTTTATTATATGCTTATTAAAATGCGCCGGAACTTAGTCTTATGTCGCACATCTTCATCGTACCGACGGTTTCCTCGCTTTAATGTTCTCCGTCGTGAATTTTAGCGATCGAAACATAATAATATCGCAAAGAACGGCCGATTTTACATTTATGCTAAACGAATTTCGCACAATGCTTAATCGGACGTAACAAAAAAAGAAAAAAGAAAAAAAGAAAAATGTTAAATTGTGGTAGTCTTTTTGTTATTTCGGTTATTGCGAAATTGTGGAATAGTGCCAGACAAACGATTCGCAGAAAAGGTCAAAAATAACGCACAACACGGAATAACATTTCGTACATCGAGCGATCATCATCGCGGTTCGCTGAAGTTCATAGCAGAACGTTTTTTTAAAGCACAGGTGCGCGAATGTGAAAAAAATAAAGAAAGAGAAAGAAGCATAAAAATAAAATTAAGAAGGACAAATCGATTTCAAAACTGGGTTACACAAATGTACCCGCGTACTGAGAATCGCTTGTCGATTTGCTAGTGTGTGTCATTTTTAAGTTACGGACTGATTAAAATTTTAGCATAACCTTTTCGTTAATAGCAATCGAAAATCACATTCAACGTCGCAAGACACGGCCTCAGAGAAAAGCATCTCTGGTGATGAGCGCTACTACTCTAACGAGGAGAGGTCACGATCTGCGGGTCACCGATAATGATGGAATTTTTTGCAGATCGACAGAAGACCGTGAGAACGCAACTTTTTCATTTACGCGAGAAATTTAAATTTTTAGCAGCCGAATTTATTAGACAAAAATATGCAAAAAATTTCGAAGTATATTAAACAAAAAAAAATTATTAAAAAACAATAAAACAATTTTAAAAACGAAATCAATTTTTAATTGAATAAAAATTTAAACACATAATTTATTACATTTATAATATAGTATAAAAATGACAAATGGTGACAAACTTGTTTTGTGGTGTAGCGGTAAAAGTGATGTCTACTGACACCACTTTAAAAAAAGGTGCGCGGGTTCAAACTCTTCCCCCCCGTGATATCGCGTAAAATTTCCGATCTTATATTTTTAATTTAATTAATTCTTGTTATCTAATTATTTTAATTCTTTACACGTAACTATATCAATATAATAAGGCGAAAACCGGGTCAGTAAAATAAAAAAAAAAAAGAAACAATAAATATTTTCATCTTTTTATTATTTAAATTTCTACGATAAACATGTTTTATACGTAATGAATTCATTAAGAACCGTAAATAGTGAAAAAATTAAAAATATTTCTTGAATTTATATTTTTTTTTATTTTATTGACCTAGCTTTCGCCGTATTATATTGATATAGTTACGTGTAAAGAATTAAAATAATTAGATAACAAGAATTAATTAAATTAAAAATATAAGATCGAAAATTTTACGTGACATCGGGGGGGAAGGGTTTGAACTCGCGCACCTTTTTTTAAAGTGGTGTCAGTAGACATCACTTTTACCACTACACCACAAAACAAGTTTGTCACCACTTGTCATTTTTATACTATATAAACGTAATAAATTACGCGTTTAAATTTTTATTTAATTAAAAATTGATTTCGTTTTTAAAATTATTATTTTTTTTTTTTTAATAATTTTTTTGTTTAATATACTTCATTTTAGAATAATCAATTTTCCGAACCATTTTCACAAAGTAAATAAACATAATCCGGAGTTTATCGCGTATTTTTGTCTAAACAGCTATATGTATATTATTCGTTAAATACGGCTGTTAAAAATTTGAATTTCTTGCGTAAATCAAAAAAGTTGAATTCTAATATTTTCCATAGTTCATATACTTATGGTCTTCTGTCGATTTGCAAAATTTCATAAAAATCGGTGACCCGCAGATCGTGACCTCTTCTTGTAAGAAGAAAATCCGTGAACAAACACCAGTAACCACGGATCCGTAGAGCCTATTTAACATAGATATTTGCTGGAATTATTTATTTTTAATATAAAATTTGTGTCAGTAGAGGAAATTTGATGAGGGAGGTTCTGTGCATTCATGGTGTAGATTTTATAGTCCTTAAACAGAATCGAAAGGATCTGTCCAGTATTATCTGTAATTTTTTTTTTTTTTTTTTTTTTATTATTTAGATTTAATATTGGATCAGCGTATTCTGTACAAGTAGTTCGTATTTTTGTTTTATATATATATATATATATATATATATATTGCTGGTAGTGAAGATGGCTGGGCACTCACTTGTTTCTCCTGATAGGGCAGTAAAGTATCTTGAGACCTTTTTCGCATAAATGGTTGCTCGTCCGGGTGAATGAAACATACGAGCGAATAAATAAATTCGAAAGCGTGAAAAATCGCTTAACTTTTAATAGTTTCATTCGCGTCCCAAAAGAGATTAACATTAAAAATAATGTGAAACTTTGACTTTTTTTAAAATTAGGCTCAATTCGTTTTGGGTTCGATAAAATATAATATACATCCACGCTGCTATTCCCATTTAAGTTTTCGTTCTGGCATCGCTATCTTAGATTTGTGTTATTTTTATTCGGAAACTAACGCCGATAATTCTAAGTCACCCGAGTTCTTCGCCCCTTTAGTTTTAAAATTTTGGCGATTCACATTATATTCTAATAAAAATAATTTGGCTAATTTTTATCTGACCATACATTAAATTAAGGAAATCTCTAGGCAGACCCCCCTCCACCCACTTTTTTAACATTATTTTGACTAAGTAGCAGCTCACCAGTATTCTCATTGTTACTTATACAGAGGACTACTCATATACTAATAAACCAAGAATCATTCAAATTTCGTACAGTCAGTAATGTTAAGATATACGTAATATTTTCGTCATCGATGAGCTTTTTGACGTCCCGGGGACTTCAAATTCGTTTTCTTTATCCGAATCTATATATTTATCCGTGGTAATTAACATCGACAATATTTCAAGTCACCACCTGCTTTTATCACCGCTTTAATATTATAGTTTCGGGAGGCCGTATTTTTCCTATACTCCTTATAGCGACAAAAACATACAATTCTCTAGCTACTTGGACTTTAGAGAAATTACATTAAAAATACAGCCACAGTTTGCACTACAACCCTTTTTGAAATTGCAAAAGATGGTGTTAATCGGGAGCAGTTGGGAGTGAAGTTTGGATTGGCTCCAAAGTATTATCTATTAGTTTCCAACCCCAGTCTTTTGGGTCAGTTGATTGCCTAGGCACACTTGAATTTGACGGTATACTCGATGTAAGAGTTGATAAGCAGATGCAGATGTCGGAGGAAGACAAGATAGTTTTTATTGTTCCGTGTATTTTTTACAAAACTTAAATATCTATACTTGTCTATACAATTACTTTTTTTTCAGAGCTCCACATATAGCAAGAAGAAACCAAATTCCGTTTGTGATGATGTATTGTAGAGAAAAGTCAATATTTTCAAAAAAATTTGCGCAATCAATAAAATCCTGTTTTTCAAACAGTTTTAATACTGTTGTTTTATCCCTTTTGATGTAGTATCGCAGCCAGTTATTGCATGTAAAAATAAGATATGATTTTGACATTTTGCTTTTTGCTGAATATATTTTTTGTGTCTGTTGTTGACCCTTCCCAGGTTTCAAGAAGTAAATAAACTTATCAATAGGATTTCGTGCAGTTAGTAATATTAAGAAATCAACATATTCTCCAACAGCGATAGTTGTATTTGTTGTATTGACTTATTCTATTGCTGTTTCAATTACGAGGACATCAGCGTCATTATCAGCTTGTTTCACTAAAATGTTCGCAGTTGTAAATTTTTCATGTAACATAGAAATGAAGCGGGACTTGTGAGTATTTGCAAGAAATCGTTGTTGGTTTGTTTGAACTGTCATAAATGGATTAAAAACGAGATCAGAAGATGAAGATGTTTTTGTAGTTCGACAAAATTGTTCTGCGGCTTTAATGTTTTTTTTTTTTTTTTTTTTTTTATAATCAGTATAACAATCAAATATTATAGAGCTATTCTATAACCAAAATGTCTACGTACATATTGAACGTATTTATCATTTTCTCCAAATCAACAATAACTCAGGCCACTTTAATCGTTACTTTTTTATTAATAGAATGTGTTATTTGATAAAACTGAATCACAATAGATCGTAGAATTTGCCTACCATGCGTTAAAAAAAATGCACCAAGTTACCTCACAGGTGGTGCGGAAATAAGTGCACAGTATGTAGAATACGGCTTTTTCAAATTTTAGAATCGCGATATCTCAGAAATGGTGATTCGTAGGGGGAAAAAAGTATAAGATCAAATTTTGTAGTCCAAATACTGCGATTGCAATGTTCGCTGACGACACGGCAATACTGTCAGTAAGCAGCTCACAAACGGAAGCAACTAAAAACCTTCACTATGCTTTAGACCGTGTATCAAACTGGACAGAAAATTGGAAAATCAAGCTCAATGAGCAAAAATCTATCCATACCACTTTCGCCCTTCGTAAACGAGATCCGCGTCATGTAGTGTTCATAAACAAGTGCCAATCTCCGATTCAGCAAAATACTTGGGTGTGCATCTAGATGCGAAACTGACATGGAAAACTCACGTTTTGTCACAAGCTCAGCAGATTCGAGAAAAAACACGTGAAATGTATTGGCTTGTCGGACGACATTCCAAAATGAAACTTGAAAACAAACGTCTCATTTATGAAACCATCATAAGACCGATTTGGACTTATGGGGTACAGATATGGGGGGATGTACCAAAACATCAAATAGAAATATTATTCAAGTAGCCCAAAATAAATTCCTCCGTATGATAACCAATGCTCGATGGTTCCAACGGAACGAATCTCTACATACCGATTTAAGGATCAAATGAGTGGACGAAGTCATTAAAGACTTTGCCCATCGTCACGAAGAAAAACTCCATACCCATCCGAACCCGAAAGCACTGGACCTTTTGATTACTACAGAAAATGCAAGACGGCTTAAACGTTTTGAACCGAGCGACCTAGTCGTGTTGTAAATTGTTATCGTATTATTGTATGTATGTGTATATAAATAGCAAAGAATAGATAGTGATTTATTCCTTTGCAACATGTTAATTTTCTTTTAGTTATAAATGTTACTTATTTAGAAATAGTTCTAAGATTGTAATAACCATACAGTTCCCTTAAGGGGCTGTTTTACAGAAAAAAAAAAATAAAATAATTACATAATCTACAATTTTTATCTGATCCATTTTTATGATAACACTTACCATTTACCAGAGAAATGCAAAAAAAAAACTAATATTTTTAACCTTCGACCTTAAATAATTTTTTTAGCAGACAGGGGACTTTTGATATTTTATTTGTAATAATTTGCCTAAGACCTGTACCAATGTTCAGCTCTATGCGAATTAATGTAAATTGAAATGTCTATTTTGACCGTTCGAATCAACAAAGAATTGTTAAAATCGATCTACACACTGTCAAAAGTTATGCGTGAACGAACAAAAACAATAATAATAATAATAATAATAATAATAATAATAATAATAATAATAATAATAATAATAAAATAACACACGAGGAACATATAACTTTGTCTTTTTGAAGTCGGTGATAAAGAAAAAACAAACATTCTATTAGTGTCAAATACTCAAGGCAGCTATATATAATATAGTATATAACATAAAACATACTGCACTCATATGATTATGTTCCGACAAACAAGAAGGAGTTAATTTATGGTATCACATTTTTCGCTCCTTAGGGTTAATTACAAAAGTCTAAACTGATGAAAACGGAGGGCGATAAAGTGCCATCAGAAATACATTCGTATTATCCTGACAAGTCTGATCTCACTTCTTCCTATTCTATATGCCCTATCCTCGAAGAACGTTGGCGATCATCTGCTTGACTTGCAACAGAACCCCCCTGAATATTTCAACCTCATCTAACTTGAACCAATTCTTCAGACCGTCCATCCGCATTGTTCTGGGTTGGCCGCGTCCGTGATTTATTTTCTTTCGTATTAATACCTGAAGTAGATCGTACTTGTTATTTCTCATTATATGGCCAAAATATTTTAATTTTCCCTTCTTTTAATTTCAGTTTTCTTCTGCATACGACGTAGTACTTCGATGTTTATAATTTTAGCCGTCCAAGGAATTTTCAACATCCTTCGATATGTTCACACCTTAAAAAGCATCCAGTTTTTTGCATAATGCCACTGATGCTGTCCAGGATACGACGCCATATAACAGAACACTAAATACGTAACACCGAAAAAGAGGCGTATCCGTAGACTTATTTTCAAATCCCCCGGTGGTTCTTTAATCTTATATTCATTTTTTTCTGAAATAATGTTCTCGCTTGTTTAATTCTGCTTCTTATTTCGAGGGATATTTCCCATCTGTCATTGATGTGACATGCTAAATGCCTAATTGAGTATTTTCGATCTTTACATTATCGTATCGTTTCAATCGTATCCTGTACACACTATCAATAGTGGCCATCTGTTTCCGTTTCATTTATACCCAAGCCCATTTTTTCACTACTTCTCACTGCGATGACAAAATATTCTCAGTTTACCATATACTGGAGCGTAATTAGACGGAAGCTTCATCTGCCAGGATAGTGACGGTTTAAAAATACTTTACACTTAAAAGCGATATAAACACGTTTCGAACGGGACTTAATAGTATTGATGGAACTTAAATTTCAAAGCATGGCACTTTAAATATAAAGATAAAAATATTTTCTCCGTCATTTGTAAAAACGAAAAGAAAATAACAAAAAAAAAAACAACAAAACAAGTATACTTTATATTACTACGCTATCGTGACAAAAGCCGTACACAACCATGATGGAGCAAGAACTTCCTTAGACTCGAGGAGATGTAATATCTCTTAGTGAAGGTGATTTTGGAATTGTGAAACTAACACTAGAAATACATGGCATGGTTGTTTACAGAAAAGATTCACGAAATTATGTAAAGAAAGCAATAGAAAAACGTTTTGTCATCTGCGTCCTCTATAAAAATTTGTTCTATGCACGAAAACACGATCGTGACTAAATATGTGTGTAGAACTTAATTGTTTTCCGTTTAGTTTCGATCGTTTTTTCTGAACCTTTTCGCTCGGTCTAAGATGTAGTCGGAGCGGAATAAACTTCTTTAAAGAACAGCTATATCATCGGGGAGATAAACATAGACAAGCCAGAATTGAAAACTGCACACGATAAAATAAACTGCACCGAATTTTTTTTACGATAAATCATTTGTTTTTCTCCCCCCCTACCTCTACCGCTGTACACGTGTAGATTATACATCACAGATAGATGACGAAAAATCGTCTCGATGCTCCGTATTCGGTATTATTTAGCAAAGTCTCGTTTTCGGGCTCATTTTAAATTCTTTCTCAGTATCTCTATTCCCCTTTCGGTTAATAAATCATCCACACTCCGAATCGGATTACACTGCCACTTTTAAAACAAGCCTTCAGTTTTTCGTCCGGTTTTATGGAAATATTATACAATCAGTTTCCGGTTAAAAATCTCCCCTCCCCCGCGTTTAGCATTTTCCATTTTCACATTGCAATTTCTAATATCTGAACTGGCAAAATCCCCGAACAGGCTTCATCGCTCACATGTGAACTGCCAGACGAAATGTGTTACACACTATCGTAAAAAGTTTTAAATCGATGGACATTATCAACTTTCCTTTTTCGATCCGATGACAATCATTTCCTCCAATTTTCATATGTTGAAGTTTTCAAGACTACACATCATATTGTATTCGTACTAAGTCATATTACGAGCCTAAAATAAAATATATTTGTCGGTATTAAAAATGCGCGTATTAGTCGAAATTTTTTATTAAAAAAAAAAAAAAACAACAAAAAAAACAAAAAACAAAAAAAAACAACAACAACAAAAAAAAAACAACAACAAAAAAAACAAAAAAACAGTGTACATCATAAATCGGAAATAGTATTCGGGAAGAAGATGCGATTAAAAAATTCCGTTTTTCAATTTCGCTAGTTAAAAATCCGACAGTACAGACGAAACGGAATAAATGTCCATTTCAGAGAGAAAGAACATCTGAAAAATCTCCTTTAAAATTTTTATATGATATTTAGTTCTTCATTATCAAAAGGGTACGGTACGCACGTTAGAAAATGCAAAAATTACGTATTTATATTCAGAGGCGGCGTAAGGCGTGGGCGATATGGACGACCGCATACGGCCTCGCGATCTAAGGGGCCTCGCGCCTCAAAGGTTTATGCATTAGGTACTTAAAAGCCATGACCGCGACGAAAAAATTTCACTCGTCATAAAACGATAAATATATAATTAGCAACTCTCCGAACTGTCAATTTTTTTTTTTTTTAGTTTAATTTTAATAAAGCGCAATAGATGGATGTACATATGTCGAATTTGAGTGTTGCTCCGTCAGTCGTCGATTTATGATCGTTTTGGGCTGCCGGAGTAAACTGATCAAACATATAGATCACAATAGAAGAAAACTTTATCGTATTTCTTGCTGTCACTGGAACGATTGGAGAACATTTAACTAATGCAATATTATTGGGAAAGCTGGAAAAAAATGGCTTAAATATTGAAAACCGTCATGGCCCCAAGGATACGACAATGGCGCAAATATGGCGGGGCGTAAATGGTGGAGTTAAAATTCGAATATTAAATATTAATCCCAGGGCATTTTTTATACCCTGCGGTTGTCATAGCTGGCATCTGCTGCTGCTGTTGGTAGACGTAGCTAATTCTTCTGTGACAGCGAAAAACTTTTGATTTTATTCAGAAAATTTCTTTGCTATTTTCAAGTCCCAGCAAACGGTGGAAATTAATCAAAATGGAAAAATTAAAGCTTACTATGAAGCTTTTATCAGATACAAGTTGGGAAAGTAGAATCGAAGCAGTGAAGGCCGTATTATTGCAATTTCATGATGATGTTGAACGCATCGAAAGCTTAATAAATCAAACTGAACAATTTGGCACACTCCGGCTATTGTGATTCGGTTTTAAACGAAATGCTCAGTTTTGAAATTTATATCATATCACAGTCTCCCAAAAGCCGGTATGAAATAGATTTTTTTTTTGAATACTATGATTGATTCTATAATAAGCAATATGATTTCAAGATTTATTTCTTTTAATCGACGTTTTGAAAATTTTGCTTCTCTCTGTGATCTAAACAAGTTAAAAAGCATATTCGAAGCAGCAATTATTAAAAAACTGTCAAGATTTACACACTGTCCTACGAGTGTGGATGATCGCAGCGACTTCCAACCTTACGAATTGCAATGAAGAATTAATAACAATGTTCTCCTAAATTTACCAAACTTCATTAAATATGTGAAATATCTGCTGCAATACGTAACAGAAAATAGCTTGAAAGAAATTTACCCAAATATGTACATAGTCGTTTGAATTTTGCTAACAATACTGGTAAGTACGAACAAAAATTGGGGTCAGTAGCAACTGTTTTTTATTTTATAAAATCCGTCTTTTTGCGGCACCAGAGGGCCTCGCAAAAAGGAACCTTGCCACCACATAAAATTTAGGTCTTACCCCGTCGCTGTTTATATTTTTTACAAAATAATAGTAATAATAAAAGTTGTAGAGATAAATATCGAAAACGGAAAAATGAGACACTTTGATTTAAAAATCAGCAAATTCTCGCTCGAATATCACAATGTACTTTGAAATCTAATCGGTTGGCAATATTGGAAATGGTCCAGTTATCGGAAAAGTAGTATAATTCGCCGAAATATATACTGGGAGGTCCCGACCAATCGCCGAATAAGCTACGAAGTACGTGTCATGAAAAAGCACATCAAAGCGACTATCCGCCTTGTTGTAAACAAAATTAATTATCATAATCTACTCTCACTTGGCACATTGCTGGAATAAGCATTATTTATCACGTACTGCCAACTATAACAGAGATAAGTAGTCGTATAGACGATGTTTAATTGAAATATTCTGAAAGAGTATGCCCTCGTATGGAACAACGCCGACACAGACGAAACTCAGCTCAGCTGTAAACAGTAAACCGATGGAATCGGGAACTTTCGACGAATCGAAGGACCGATGATAATGTTTCAAATGAATATAAATAAAGCGGTAAAAATTCAAAAATAATGCCGACATATAGATAATCTTTTACCGGGAATTCAGTAGTCGATTAATTTGTCTATTCATCGTATAAACGCCGCGTGATTTCGAGACATATTCAAATCAGTTAAAATCCTGCAATCAGTTTGATTAGGCTATTCGCGAAAAGATAACTACGACGATATATTCAGTTTGTATATTTATACATTTAAAGCGCTATTATTGAAAACTAACAAAATAATTAACTGTGTAAAATTTCATGGAAAGTTCGAATTAGCATTATGGGAAGACGGAAAAGTAAAATAAGTCCCGTACCCTTGATAAGGTATCATGGGATATTGTAAAGTTAAGCTTTTCATAATGGTACTAAGCCTAATGGATCTGATGAGAAGAATACTGGGACCAGTCAGTTCCTTTCTACTTTTGGATTATCCGCTTTTACTTCCCACCAGGTAATTCTCTGGTACCAATTATTTCAGATTAGGTATGAACTTGGGAGCGACTTGGACGACATTCCGAAAATCGCGGTTTTTTTTGCGTAAGCTACTTGACTTTTCTTCCGAATTGGATGTAATTTCAAAGCAACGTGTATAGATTCTGCGGCTTTTTTTAAAGGAACATCGAATGCAATTCAGAAAGAGACTTTACAAAGTAAGTTTTCTGTATGCCAAAGAGAAATTAAAAAAACCAAATTAACGAAAGTCAATTTTTAGCAATTCAGTGTAGCGATATTTCGAATCACCGTCAAAATCCTACCTAAATATTTATATCGTGGCTGAATATATGAAAGACTTTTTTCAGAGTCACAGATGATCAATCAGCTCTAATGATTTAATGGAACTGATCGAAAAGGAATGGAAATGATTAATTATTTCAGGTACACGGCGCCTTTTAAGCTCATTGTACAATGCTATGACGACTATCTAGCGTAATGTCTAGCAGTACGAGCGGTGTACGAGTAAAACTCAAAAACAAAAAACAAACATACTCATTTATCGTTACGCTCACCGGTTAAATTGAATATTACAAAAAGCTAAGAGTCAAAATTCTAGAGTGAAAACTCGAATTTTTTCCAAATTCAACTCATAGAAGTGATCTACTAGAAGGAATTGTACAACAGAAACTGCCAATGGTTTGTGCCGAACACGCTGGAACTTTTAGTCTATAAAATACACTCCTGATTTTTTATTTCGGCTTAATCTATATATTTCAAAAAAAATTTTCCGCATATTAACATACTGTTCAAACAGTTTCACAATGTAAAAGTAAAGACAGCATAATAGCTCTTCTAAAAGATATAGAAAACCGTATTCGAAATTCGAAATTCTACTTTTAAGGATTGATTTAAATGAAACTGAAAATTGTCTAAATTGTAGCAAATGAAAGAACGGTAATCGCAAAAGGGAATTCCGAACTCTGAGCGAAAAGTTGAACTCAGTTAAGAGACTTTCATACAAAGATCAATTTAGTAAATGTTAACAATTTTGCCATTTATACGAGTCATTTCCCTACATCAATGTTCGAATCGGTCGTTCAGTTCTATACGATGCTCTAGAGAAGTCTAAATTCAAAAAACAAAGTTAGAAATCATTTATTCCAGAGATGATTCTCAATGCGTTATCTTCGGTGGTTTGCATGTGCTCTGTTGGTTGCCTGGAAATGGATTACACGATACTTTTAATGAAACGATGAATTTTTTAATTATCATAACCGACTGCTGAATCCGGGCGATGTTTTTCAACTCTTAAAAGTATAAAAACATTTTTAAGGAATACAATGACTGAAGAAAGACTTAATGATTTCCGTGAATTATACTTTTCGTAATGAAATTCGCGATCTCGATGAAACGGTGATTGAACACATTTTATATTTCGGCGAAAGAACGCAGAATGGAATTCAAATACAAAAACTTGTATAATTTTTTTTCTTTATTATTATTTTAAATGAATTTAAACATTAAATATATATATATATATTTAGTTTTTCCTGTAATTATTTTTCGACTAAATGGTATTTTAAATTTATCTTGAAGTATCTCCCCCTTATGGATTTATTAATAAAGAAGCAAAAGTTTTCGGTAAGATCAATGTTCTAAATTACCCAAAAGCCTCAGTGGAAATCCCGAATTTCGGGGATAAAAAATTCTCGATTCCTCCCACATTTTCCTCGCAAATTATCATCAAAAAAACCAAAAGTACTTTTGATATAAATTAAAATGATATTTACGTTTTAAAAAATGGAAACATAATAATTATGTAGTTACACACACTCAGTTACTTATACTATATTCATAAATTTTATTTCAGTACAAAAATAAATCTTCTTTCATATTATCAATGCAATGCTTGATTGTGCTAAATTTTTTTCCGTTAACATTTCATTTGAGGGATTGACTTTTAAACTTCCTCCTTGTTCCCTGAGACCCTCTCTGATAATAGCCATAAGCTCTACTACAATATCAGCGTCCGGAAGATTACGATTTCTTCTTTTGGAATAATTGTTCATAATGCTGAATTTTCGTTCAACAGATGCATTTGAAGAAGGTTCAACGAGCAATAAGCTCTTATTGCGAATTTCAAATTTGGGAACATTTTTTGCTCTGCATTGTTTTTGAGACGGAATACTTTAGCTCAATACGCCTCCGGATCCTCTTTTCCTTTCAGATCAAGAACATAGAAATTATTTGGGAAAATAAAAAAAAAAAAAAGAATAATGATGCTCGAATAATTTCTGTAACAACTTCTATTGTCATATGATACTTTCACATTTGTACATAATGAACAGTGATAAAAAAAAAAAAAAATATACACCTATTTTTAAAATATCAGTATTTAAAATTACAAAACATGAATTGAATATAAAATTAATAAAACTAGAGCGTGGAAAAAAATATTAAATGAAATTAACAGAAATGTACGCAAAAAAAAAAAAGAAATTAATATACCACGAGACAAATAAATAAATCACCAACAACTGATAAGAAATAAAAAAAGCACTATTAAATACAACGAAATATACAGCCAAACGACGATGTACTGAAAAAACGCTCGTGCGCGTTCAAACTGAAAGATAACAAAAAAGTACCACAGTGTCCTCTGACGATTTTCTCGTTCACCTGATATCTCTAAAATTGGATGGCATCAATCTAAAAATCCACATTAATTATAATAACATTATGTTTAATATCGATTAAATATTGATTAATTATTAAGATTTAATATATAGTAGGCACTAAATTGTTCATCATATTGTAAGTTTATTAAATCTGAAATGAATGTAAATACCTGGATTCGTCGCATTTTCCCCGTATCAACGCTCTCCCCGCAGACTACCCAATCAGATTGAAATTTCCCGCAGTGTAGGGAATTCCCCACAAATTGGCAACCCTGGGTAAGATATATAGTTTATTAAAAATTTTATGTTATCAGTTTATTTAATTACTATTTTTATTTCGTAATTTATCTGAAAAATATTTTCTCTATTTATTTTTATTGTAAGACTGATAAAACAATATATTAAAATCATAAGCGAACAAATTAAAAAGATTATTGCATTCATCACTGCTGTGCTTTTTAACTTTTTGAATAATTAGGGTCTGTACTAATTTTTAAAATTTGCCTCCGCCCCAGATTTATTAATCACGCAACACCACTGTTCCAAAGTAATATTAAAATAAATCTACCTTTTTCATTATTTTCTTCATCTGTATAACGGATTTACCATAAACAGTAACTTTACCATAACATATATATATATATATATGGCTTTTTAATGTGGTAAATTAAAAAAATTATATAAAATATGTAATTTTATTTTTATTTATACTTGGAGAAATAATAATAATAAAACATCTAGTAGCTGTTAAAAGTTGAAACGTCAGAAGTTTTGTACATGTATCGAACGGAATTTCAAGACATATATTTAAAACTAAATCCCAGCCATCAACAACGGGATTACATCGATAATGTCGAATAGCCGCTCTGGCACCGGAGATAAAAACCATTCGATAATCTTCCCCGGCGTTTATTAGACAGTAGGCTGCAAAAAATACCACAGAAACTTTTGTTTCCACCATTAGTCGGAACTAGGTTATCATCCATCATTAATAATCTCCGATGACCGGACGGATTCATTTTATTTCCTTTATCCGCAGTAAATTTTATTATATCATTGTGTTACACTTCCACTTTTCTTCAGCAATTTATCGTGTTATGGTCTTGGAGGAAATATCGAATTTCCACAAAAGAAATTAGTACCGCACCCTACACATTTATTATTTAATTTTTTCTTTTAGAATAAAACCACTGAAAAGATATTTAAAAAAGTGCGTCAGAAAATAAATTTGCTTTTATCGCTCCATCGTTTTCTTTTTTTTTTAAATTTTTTCTAATATATTTTAGAAATGTATTTCAAAAGAAGAATACGACATGGTTTGAAAACATAAAATATTAGGAAAAACCATTCAACAGAAGAAATAATTCATACAGCCAGGAATCGGGAAAAATGGAAAAGAATTATCTTCATGTCAACAGCCCGAAGTCTGATGAGGATGTGGCACCTTAAAGAAAAAGATTTCAAAAATATATTTTTGAACGGAGAATTTTGCATATTTTGAGAGATCGCATATTATCCATTTTTTATTTTTACCCGATCAATCTGACCTTCAATAATAGCATAAAATCGCGTCGTAAAAGCAAATTTTCATTTTAAAAACTGAGTTTTTGTTGTTTTTTTTTTGGATATTTCAAAATTTTCCGCGAAATTAAGAAAATCAGGTTTTCATTTCTATCGATTTAAATGAAGGTGTTAAATCAGCAATTATCTAGTATTGTAGAGATCTTTAACGAGCGCTATAAAACAATTATTATAAACATTTAATGGCGGTCTTTATTTACATATTTTCGTTACAACTTTTTTTATTGAAATAAAAATAAATGATAACATAGGAAGGTAGAAAAAGGTTTTTAAGTAATTTTACAAGATAGAAATTTGTGTACAATAAAACACGGGTATTGAGTATATCGATACCATATATGTATATTAGAAAAATATCCGGTGCACGGTCACATTACGGAAGAAGTGGATGCAAAATTAATAGTGGTCAGATAAAACTGCAGGAGTTAACGTAAAAAATGCTTGAAAAGCTAACAACACTATTGTCCGTTGACATTTTTTCGTGCCCCAAGATCCACAAAAGAAACAAAACAGAGTGCAGGTGCCGCAGAATTGAAAATGTCAGACTAGTGTGTGTGTGTGTGTGTGTGTGTGTGTGTGTGTGTTTGGTTAAGTATATACTAAATCAGGCTCGAAAGGTAAACATGAAAAAGAAATTTTAAATAACACGCCAATACAAGAATGAAGGTATACTGCGCGTGGATAGAAAATATTACACTATATTTCAGACGCAATTCAACACATCTCAGGGTTTGTAGAAAACTAAAGCAGAGTTTGAAAGAACTCGCAATTCAATGATAAGGGGAAAAATGAAAATTTGCCCTGATTTGACCAGAGAGACCGTGTGCATTCTGCCGGAGTTATAAGGGAAAAGAACATAATAAGAAAAAAAAAGCAAAAAAACCGCTAAAAAATTCAATTCAAACCACTTTAAAATAGTTACTTGAATATAAATAGTATTTCCTATTTCCAGCAGTGATACGCAGTATGTTTATCGGATGAACGATAAGTGGACTTAAATGTCTCAGTAGATTTATCGACATTTTCCAAACGTAAAATTTTACTCAAAATAAAAATACTTAACAGAGTTCGAATTAACACAAAATCGCTTTCAGGGAACTAAGGCGCGTCGAAAATTCAGTTCATTTTCTTTAATTAAACAACATCAATAACTGGATAGAAGGTAGTCACGATCATCAGATGTTTTTACATCCGCAACTTAAGCAGGGCATCACGCGAGTGTCAAAAACACTTTCAAAAATAACTTCGATAATGAAAAATTGATTTAAGAAGAATCAAAAGCATTAAACACCTTACAGTGCTTAAGAAAAAAAAAAAAAAAAAGATACATTTACATCAAGCAGTTAGTTAAAAAAAAGAAAAGAGAGAGCTAGAAAACAATAAAAAAAAAATTAAAATAAAAAAATAAACAAAACCCGTCGCAAGAAAGTAGAATGCTAAACAGAAAAAAGTACAAAAGTTGCGCCGTTATTACAAAGAATAAATCCATTAACACGATGACGTCACCGGCTTTTATATTTATATTTGCACAAGTGCGAAAATAAGTGTGTAAAACACGACAAAGACACAATGTAGAATACGCGCACGTACTTTTGGCGTATTAAAGTCGAACGATTATCTTCGATTTTCCGCTACAAATAAATTCCTATCAAAGCGGTTCGTTACTTATCGGCCGTAAAACTGCATACGACAACGGCATTGTGACCTAGCAGCGGAGGGCCGTGCACACTTAGACGCTCAGCGATTTTATTGTATCCCCGCGCTTAATTCCAAAAATAAATAAACAAAATAAAAAGTTATTTTTATCATATAGCAATCTCGCTGGAATAGTTTTAGGCCGATTTTGCGATGTAAATATTAAAAGTTGCAAGCGGTAGCGCTATTGTTTTTTACTCTCCTTCGGTTACGTCTCGTTCAATCGTCAACTGTTCCTTGTTAACGGTTTCAATTTGGAGCCCACCCCCCTCTACGCTTGATTTAAATTTTACAGCACATTAAGAACATTCAAGGATGATCCATTGATTTATTAATGTCGTCATTGGTGCCGTTGCCGGAATTCTTTATTGAGATAATGCTAAAAGAAACGAATCTTCTTCTTCTTCTTTCCTAACGGTTTCCCGGTGCGGGGTCTGTTTGGTGGCACTGTCTTCTCCATTTTATACGGTCCTCGGCGTCCTCTCTATCCCAACACCGACTTCCACCGTGTCGTTGTTGACAGAGTCTATCCACCGTCTTCTCGGTTTTCCTCGTGGTCTATTTCTTCCAATTATAACAATCCATTAACATCCTCACAGGGCTATTGTCTGTTTTTCTCATGATGTGACCGTACCATCGGAGTCTCGCTTCCCGTAATTTCAAACGTACAGGTGCAACTCCTATACGCTCCCTTATATCCTCGTTTTTGATATGGTCGAGGAGTGTGTGCCCGAGAGACCAGCGTAACATTTTCATTTCAGCCACATGAAGTTTTTGTTCCATTTTTGTAGTTGTCGCCTAATATTCAGCTCCACATAGCATTGCAGGTCCGATAATCGTCTTATAAATCCTTCCTTTGAGACGTAATTCTCTTGTCACATAATACTCTGGTTAGCTGCCTCCATTTCATCCATGCTGTTTGGACGCGAGAATCTATATCACGTATCCTCATCTGAGGTAATATTTGAACGCAGGTATTTGAACTTAACGGTCTTCTTTAACACCGTGTTATCTATTTTGACAGACTTATCTGTAGGTGCTCCACATTCCAAGTATTCAGTTTTCCCGATGTTAAGCTAAAGTCCATTTTCCTGTAATCTATTTTTCCAGATCTGTGTACGCGCTTCTCTAAATTGTCTTTGCTACTAAAAAAAGTGAATATATTATATAATAAAAAAATTCAAAGCATCGGTTTAAACCTATTTTTTTTTTCTTTCGTAATGTTTGTGATATTTTTTTTGTTGCTCCTTCATAGTACGCGAATACCACTTTTTTATCTGAAATGCGACCTAATTGTTCTATTGCACATTTCAGGTAACGGGGAGCATGGTAACACATCCGTCCGGCGAGGTTTTCCGAAAAATTATATTAAGATAACCTATTCGGCTTGTTGAAATTTTAATTTTTTAAAACTCATTTTATAATGCATATTCAATTACGAACTATTGTTCAACTTAGTACAAAAAAAAAAAAAAATCGTACAGGTAGTTTCGTGACCAATAGGATTCGGCAAAGATTAAGGTCCTATAAGGGGGGGATGTCGATCGATATAATCATGAAATTAAATTTCGATTTCAAAAACATTCTTAGTCGCATTCAATACACAGCTCTGTTTCATCGTTATAACAAATAAAAATTACTCTACCGTAAATTCCACTTTTTTTTTTTTTTGTGTGTATTAGAAAAATTCGCATACGCGTTTTCCCTTTATCTCACAAATCTATAAAAAGCAAATGTCTATTAATCGACTTTTAAGCTTTTTTGGTTATCTAACTATCAGTAATAATATAAGTAAGGCGTAATTTTACTTCCTATTGCGCAGAGATATTTTCTAATCCGTACATCAGTGGCGAATTGTGGCTTTTTCACACTGGTACTAAGAAAGAAAAGAAATGAGCACAATCGTAAGGCGCTTTTTTTAAAAAAAGAATTTAATTTATATAAACATGAAAATGACTTTAAAAAAAAAAAAATTTAAATAATATATTTTCGTCTCGTAATATATATAAAAAAAAAGTTAAAATACATTATTTAAAGAAAAATTACATCCTTATTAAGAATCCATTTAAAGATGAATAAACTTTTCTAAAATATTGAAAACACGTAATAATCGATGGTTCGTTTCCGTACTGTTTTTTCGTTTGTCGCAGTCGGAAAATTTTCGCTAGCACTAAAAGCGTATTTATAAATATTAGGCGTGTACATTTCGCCATAAAAAAATACCGGTAGCACAGCGATATATGTGTAACTGGTTGCTCTGCAAAAGTAGACTGTTCGCTAAACGTCCTGATTGGCTATTTGAACTGTTGTTTGTAAGTGTGTGCTTCTGAATGCGTTCTTGGTGAATCGCTAATGTCGGAAAAGTACTCAAAATGCATAACGAACATAATACGCAATACAGCTATTACTCGACGAGGATATAGGCTAACTGTTATAGACACTGAGCATTTTTCTCTGATAGGTCTTCTCAGATTTCTACTGGCAAAGTTAAAAACTGTCTAGCGCCAAATTCATCTCTGCTGCTAGGAAAGTACCGGCAGATTTTTTGATTTTTTTCAGTTTACTTTGATACTTCGATGCACGATTAGACGAAGATTCGTCACCGATGTAATACATATATATTTATTTTTTCGTGAATATATAAAAGCACTTATTTCATTTTACAATAAATTACATAGCTATTAAAAACGACTCTTTGCCGGAAGAACTTAGAAGACCATCATCATCATCATCATTATCATCGGGAGGTCCAAAGGGTGTCTCCGGGGAAAGGGTAACTTTCATAGTTTCATACACACTTCCCAACCGCTGGGCACAGATGGTTCGTTAAATAATGTAATTAGTAGAGCTGCGGTAAGGCAATGGCTCAACAATTGTTTTTTTTTATAAGCGGAAATTTTAAAGACTAAATTTCTTTTGTTTCCCATTACCGTAATTATATGTATCGTTTTTTTCTTTCAAGGTTAGTTCTGAAATGTTCTTTTCATTAATCTAGATGTATTAGAATACCTCGCGGATAGTATAGTATACGAGCATCATTCGAGTTGAAGGGAAATAAGGTTCGTTAGCAAATTTCGTAGGAACTTTTGCAAAATATACAAAACTCCAAATTCATTATTAGCCCCCCCCCCCCCCGTATTAAAAAACTTCATAATAATTTTACGGTGATCGGAGGAATTAAAATGAACGCGAAAATGACAGTCGTCGATTCAGTTAAGGTTCTAACAGAATAATCAGTAATATTCGGGGCTAGTGCTGCTGCGACGACGAATAACTAGATAAACCCGCGTTTCCACAAGCGAGAGTGAACGTGTGTGTGTGTATATATGGTACGTTCGATTTGTAAAATCCGCACGATCACTCCTTAGAAATTGATGCATGTTGAAAATTCCTTCAACAAATAAATCAGTATCAAAACGAAGTAGTCTTCGAAATTATTTTGACATTTTTCACTTTTAGGAACTATTTCGCAGCATTGGGCGCTTTTTATTTTTATTAAATTACGAGAAATATTTTTATTTTATTTTATTTTTTTTTGAGATCGCCAGTCGAAGGCATTAACCGGAAATAATAAATATCGATAAAGTGAAATTACGAGACGGAAAATATGACATTCTACAAAAAAGACTCTAAAAGCATTCATATGAACATGTTTACACAGTCAGGATTAATGTCTCGGCAAATCGTTTCGAAATTTATTAGCCCTATTCTCATTATTGTTCCCTTTCAATCGATTCGCTCAAGCCAAATGACAAATCAAAGCCTTTTTACTAATTTTCCCTACTTTTTCAATACGATTTAAGTGAAATAGTTAAGAGCCTATTTGGATTTTACCTTCCCTTCTTTGTACGGTGCACCAGTCTAGAGTTGTGATTCCGCCTTGATATTTTACCATTCTTGTTACACAGATCTCTGTATAAGCGCTCCTATCCCGCATGTAATACGAATATACCTATTATTAATGCGATTCAAATGCAACCTCAAAAAGGAATGTGGGTTTGATATGCGCACGCATATGATGGTATTCCACAGTTTTTTCAGCTACATCTCGTTAATAGTATATCAATTTAAAAAATTGATCATAGGAAACTTCGCACAAAACTTATTGACCATGTCGGGGTGGCGTAGCCATGAACGGAGAAGATATGTATTAATTAGAGAATAACATTTCTGTGTAAAATTATTGTTCTGACAAACGAAAATATGATACACTCGAGCCGTTAGTAAACATTAAAATTATTCTCGCTATTTTCTTTTTTTAATTTTTATCCGATACTATACACGAATAATTTTAATCTAATCAGCGGGAACTACGCGGAAAGCTCGAGGGTTGTTAAATTATTGCTCCAAACAAGGACAGTTTTTGCGTTGTTTTTTAAAAGGTTCCAAATTGATAATCAAAAATAGGTTAAAAATCTTTTTTTTTTTTTATGGAAAGAACCAACAATTAAATAGAAATACGGTCAAAGATAGATTATAAAAGAATCACGTATAGGAACGACGTAGAAAGAAGGTAAAAATGTTAATTTATATATCGGGGGATAGAATTGTTATTATTTGTCCGCCGATTGACATTAAAAATTCCCTCAAAAAAATAATTCCACACCCCGCGCATCATCGGCTTCGTTGGAAAAGTAATTTTTATAAATTAAAAATTCGAGCAAAATCGGGTGTATAATTTGTTTTACTTCGCTATTCCGCTATTTCCGGTAAAGAATCGAAAAGAAAGAATTTCATTTTTTGGCAGATAAATACGAAATATTTCTATTAATATGGCGGTTTTTATTTTTTTGTTTTTTTTTTATATATATATTTTTAACCGGAAAGGGGGGTATTTTTTGGTTATCTACCTCGAAAAATTCAGAATAATCAATCGAAACTCGCGTTAAAATAATAATGCAAACGAAATTCTTTAAAATTAAGAATTAGTAAATGACGCAAAAAAAAAAAAAAAAAAAAAAAAAAAGAACAAATAAAAAACAAAAAACTTTTAAGATTATCATTTACTCGACATATTTTCCGTCATAAATATATCGAAATACACTCTACCGAGTATAACTTAAAAATTTAGCAAGATGACACAAATTCCGATTTGAAAATTGCGCCGTTTGATAATCATCTATTGGAATTTTCACACCGGTAATAATAATTTTTTATTTAACGTCGATAATGGAAAAATAGAAGAAAAAAAACAAAACACACACACACACAATTTTAACACAAAGCGTGTGTACTTACCATGCGTATCGAACTTGCGGATTATCGTTTCGATGAGAGTAGTGCGTGGGGCTACATGCCCCCTACGGACAGGCATGCCCTTCAAAATTTGCGTAAACGTTTAACGACGAAAAGGAAAATCGTCGAGTCGAATTTTTTTCACTCCCTCTCCTCGTTGTCGTGTGTCTGTGTTTTTCCGATTTATTTAGCGGAACGTTAACAACCGGGATGATATTTCAGCTGCAACAATGGCCGCATCATTGCACCGTTTGTCGCGCGATTCGAGCGAGCGGCGACGCACTAAATTTTCCGTCTGCGATTCTCTATATTTTCTTTCTCCCCCCCGGCCGCCCGGAAATTTAAACAACTGGAAAACCCGGCTAGTGTACATTCGTTAAGAATCCGGCGAAAACGGCGATGAAACGACGCACATGTTTGCTGACGAACGACGGCGGGAAAACTAATGATCGTTTACAATTGTAGAAGAATGCGCGCGATCCCGGTGCGCTGACGGACCAACGACGACGACGATCGTACGGTACCGTGCGGTTAGGTGCGATTCGACGGACGGACGGACGATGTTGATATTTTAAAGAGGACAACAGCACATTTTTACACAACACCGAAATGATATAGTCGGTGTAGCGGTATCGCGCGGTATCACGCTAAGGTAATAAAAATAACCGCAAAAGACAAGTCATAGACGAACAACAGATGATAAAGGCAGCGCTATACGCATTCGGACGGTATTACGCGACTGTGCAATCATCATAGGTAGCGCGTCGATGTGTCGCCGTCGACAAAAGTGCTCCTTACACTATCAGAAACACCACTAGCCCGGCCAGAAGAGACTACTGGTATTGGCAAATAATACATTATCACTATCAAGCCCTCCTCAGCGGACGTCGTGATAATAAATAGCGCCGCTGCGATGGGCCCCGTCGGGGGCTGAAATCCGAACGCTAAGAAGACGACGACACGACTTTTGTTTGTTAGCAAAGCGTTTCTAGCAGTTGCTTCGGAACAACGGAACACAATATAGAGCACGACGGCAGAACGATGCCGCTGTACGTCGTGTGTACGGGATGCTTTTCGGATCGGTAGGACGAAGGAGAAAAAGCGGGAATAATACAAGTGTGAGGCTGTAGCAGCATCGGAAGAAGAAGAAGAAAAAACACACAACTTAAAAACGTTAGAGGGCGGCGGTGGTGGTTATTTTTGAATATGAAAATTATATAAATAGAGCAAAGACACGCACGGACTATCGTGATGCGACTATGAAGAAACACGGCAACATATTGACGATGGTCAGTCCTCCGATGTATAACAGTGCGATTTCGTTCTGTCGAACAGTTTAAAAGCAACGTCACTGCTCGACGGCCGAAACGTTTTTGTCGATCCGCGCACGCGCACAGGCAAGAAAAAAATGTCGAACAGCGCGTTGCGGTACGCAGTATAAACACGCATTTTGAAATGATTAGCGGCAGAGCTGTCGCAAAGGTCTCTTGCGAGCCGAAAGGAAATATCGCCAGCGTTACCAGAAGTAAACAAAAATTTAGAGCGATATCTGTTCTAGTAGCTACGAATCGATAGCCCGATCCTGGAACGTTGGCCAAACAACAAACGCTGATCTTCAGACGCTGATTACCAACAAACGCTGATCACCAATAAACGTTGATCAACAACAACCACTGATTACTCTATTGCGCGGCACAGTGCAGGCGATGTTCATACGGTGTTTTTTTTTTTGTCTTCTCTTGCGAACTACACATTCCTCAATTTCTTCTAGTATCTCATGTTGCATCTAAAAAGCTAAGAGCTTTTTCAGTGATCTGAAGGCTGGAACCTGCTCCATTTTGATTCTTGAGAAATGTTTGTAACATCGCTTAAAAAGGCAGCAATATTGATGTAGTTTTTAAAATTCCCGTATGAAATGTTAATGATAAATATTTATATATATATATATGAAGAAGGGCGATTACCTAAAGATTTTACTAGTAATAGTATTCATCCCCTAAAAAAGGAAATACTACAGATTGCTGTAACTATATAATTCTAATTAGTCATGCATCGAAAATACTCTATTAAATATCATAAAAAATAGAATAAAGAAAAAAATAGAAGGATATCTCTCGAAAGCGACCAATTCGGTTTTAGGTTCGGAATTGGGACAAGAGGAGCCATACTTATTTTAAGGATATACTGACGGAAAGGAGACTAAACATGAATAGTATATAGCTTTCATCGATCTAGAAAAAGCTTTCGATAAAGTAGATTGATCTATTTTAATGCCGGTAATGGAAAGTGTCAATTTAGACTGGAGAGACAGACAAATTGACTATACAGAGAGCAGGAAGCAATAATCAGAATCGGGGAACACAAGTGCATCGCTAAAATCCGTAAAGGAGTGAGGCTGCGCACTGTCACTACTTTTGTTTAACTTGTTCATAAAAGAAGCGATTAAGGACCTGAAGACAAAAATTAAAGGAGTAAAAATGAATGGGAAAGTAATCCACTGCATCAGATTTGCGGACGACATCGCTCTAATAGCTGAGTCAGAAAAAGAAATGCAGCATCCTTATCGAAATTTAATCAAATTCTTAAACAACAGCGTATAAATATAAACATTAAAAAAAAACAAAACAAGAATTACGGTAGTAACCAAAAAAAGGAAACGGTGCCGTCTGTAAATATTAAAATAGACAATCAAGTAATTGAGCAAGTACAACAGTACAAATATCTGGGGAACATACTAACCAGTGACAGCAGGTGTTCGACAGCAATCAGACACAGAATAAACGTGGCGAAATTTGCCCAGAAAAGGAATCTGCTGACACATAAGAACCTCAAATTAAATATAAGAGTAAAATTAGCCCGCACTTATGTGTGGAGTGTATTATTATATATATATGGCTGCGAAACGTGGGTTATGACCGAACAAGATAAAAGGAAACTGGAAGTAATGGAAATATGCATCTGGATAAGAATATTTTAACTGGACGGAGAGAAACTCGGAAATGCTCGAAAAAATAGGAATGAAGAAAACAGTTTTGAACTCGATTAAAATAAGAAGTGGAAAAATGTTTGGTCATCTAATAAGAAATAATTCATTCGTAACAAACATAATCGAAGGATTAATGGCAAGAAAGGGGAAAAGGTCAGACGATTATTGGACAAATGATAGAAACGGCTAGTTGCAGCAAGTACTCAGAAATGAAGAAGATAGCAATGGAAAGAGAAGAATGGAAGTTAAAATTCGCACCGACAAGGCTAAGCCTTTAGAACAAAAAAGAAGATATACCAATATATGTATGTATATGTTATAATTCCGTGCACACGTTTGTGGTATAAATCTACCGGTGGATAAGCAATTTACCATGAAGATTAAAACCTCCTACCGGCGTTCGATCCTGGATACACACTAACGAACTTTAACAGTGTTTTCCTTTCGGCAAAAAATTTTAACTTTTTCTTTTCTTACAATGCGTTTTCAACTTCTGTTCAAACGTCACTATCTAACTCTTCTATTCATATGAACACCAGATTTTAATTATTCTCGTTTACCACCTAATTAAGTTATCGCGAATAATAAAGTAGCTTGGATTTTCTTTTTTTATTGCTTTATCTCTGTCCTTAACATAAGAAACAAAAATGTTTTGTTAGGCGCAACACCCACCTATTCGTAAACTGGAGACCGGCTTTGCAACCGTGGCAAAATTATTTTATCGATTTCCGTAATATGATTAATTTTAAATGCGTCTATATTTTAGCTCCCATTTTTGTACGTTTAATTTTACAATAATAATAATAATAATAATAATAATAATAATAATAATAATAATAATAATAATAATAATAATAATAATAATAATAATAGTCGGGATTACATCTATTTATTCTTGTCTCAGCTAGCTACCAGACAGTGTTAGGCAGTATAGTCTATAAATGGCGACTCTGACAGATCCCTCAATTAGTATGAAAGTAATGTGCATAAGTATTTTATAGAATTAGCCTACGTATATTTTTACATTTTCCAAAGTATTTACTTATTTTCATTTTTTCCATATGGATTCCTGATATTAAACGTACCCATTCTTGACCTCGCACATTGCACCTAAATCTAGCCATCTGTATCCAAATTTCCAAAATAAGTCTTCTTCTTTTTCTTGAGCATTTTCCCGCGAGCGGGGGTCTGCTATTTTTAGTAGATGCGACAAGAAATTTCCAAAATAAGTATTATAAATAAATCCGAGTATACCATATTCCAGTACCAAAACGCATGCTTCTCATCAATAATTTTTTTTGTTCATCATACGTATCATTTTTTTAGTATTTAATTCTTTTGTCCTCCGTTCCCTAACCTGCGAAAAGTATATCCCTATCCACATACATAAAGATTCCAATTCTTATGATATTGCATTGTGAAATAATCTTTTTTCTTTTAATTATTTTTTATCACCTGAACACTGGGGCTTCTAATTTTTTCATTTTTTCCATAAATCATCAGGAGAACGTTACATTTATTTTTCTCTATTACCACTATTGCAAGATACTCGTCTTAAAAGTTCAATGCTATGATACAAAATTAGTCAAAGTACACTCTGCCTTTAGTAAAATTAATATACCAATGCTTTTTTCTATTCTGTTATACATTTCTGAAAGAATTCGAAGTATACTAGTATTTCATTACCAAAAATCAACAATTCAATAATATCATTTTTACCAACTGTAATTCTTTTTCGTGTATCACCTGCAAGACCCTAAAAAACACTTTGTCTATTTTATCATTTAAAAAAACTCGCAATAATTAGTTTTCAAATTGAAAGAATGAGACGGCTGCTAATATGTATCTTATTATATATTAAAACACTGATGGAAAAGATTTGCATAGGAATTTAGATGTAAACGCTATCATATTTTACCAATGATGTTTTTTTCTCGTTTTTCGCAAAAATTTTTTTGTCTATAATACACATTTATCTCATTCGATCGTTCTGATATTCTATAACGCGGTTATATTTATTCTTGCAAATGTACACACACATTCTATACTAACGCGTGCAAATATTGACACTGTAAATGTAGTAATTTTGATGCGGACTATGCCCTGAATTTTGAAGACGCATAGCATGAGCGGAAAGAGATGATGGCTTCGATATGAGTAAAAACGGACAAAATGCTTTCGTTACAATAGTAGTAATACAGAAAAAATTATGTATCACCCGTACAATGGATACGAGGGATTAGTTAAATTTTGATACCAAAACATTATAATTAAACTAGTTTTGAAAATCCATGATAGGTTACTGAAGGCACGCACTTCTATAGATGTAGCGGCCCCCATGGATTTCGAAGTGTATGGAAAAAATTAAAAAATTAAACGCCCTCTAGTATAATGCTATTTTACAATGCAATATGATAAAAATTGGAATTGTCATGTATGCGAACAGGGATATACTTTTCACAGGTTAAGACACTTAAGGAACGGAAGACAAATAAATATTAAAAAAATGATATGTACGATAGACAAAACAAAAAGTAATGGATGAAAGGCATGAATTTATGGTACTGGAATAATACTTATTATGGAAATACGGAAACAAATGGCAAGATATAGACGCAATGTGTGAGGTCAAGGATGGGTGTACGATTAATATCAGGGATCCTTATGGAAAAAACAAAAATAAATAAATAAAAAAAGAATATTATATACTGTTGGAAAGAAGTGGTTAAGCAGTAAGAGGGGTCTTACTTTTGGAAATGTTAAAATATACTTCATCAAATTCTATAAAGAAGCAAACGAGGGCTAAGGCTAGTACCCCGCTATTATATTCAGAATAAATTGAAATTTTTATACTTACATTTGAAAATTTGAAAAACCGCAGTGGCGCAGTGTGTGCAATCAATGTTGGGGGCGTGGAAGTGCGCATGCGTGTTTACGGTTAGAATGTTTTTTCCATGGTCAAGGAGTTATATATTATAAACCATAGGGAACTTAAAAAAACTAAATAAAAATTTTGAATGACCGAAAATTTCGGCTGAGTAGTGATGAGGTGGTAATTTTGGAAATGGTAAAATATACTCTGGCTAATTCTGTAATACTTGAGGTTGGAAAATTGAAAAATATTATACGAGAGGCGGACAAAGCTCTCTAGTAGGGGTGCTTTGAGTTAGTTGGGGCTTTGGATATAAATTTTGAGTTAATTTTTAAACGGTGTTGGATAGCTGGGCGAGATCAACCTAAGGGACAAGAATTGGATCCTCTCCCCTAAACAAGCATCACGCATCGCTAGGGGATTTGGACTGAGATGAACATTGAGACCGCCGTTGGCGTAAATTAATTTAAATTCTTGCATTTGAAATTTTGGAAATTTTATGGCAGTAAGAGTAAAAGGGGGTGGAGGTTAGTTTTGAGGTACTGGACAAAAATAATTAAAAACCAAATAAATAAAAAAAAAATAGAAATAAAAAATTATTTGTTTTGAACCGTGGACAGATTAATTTTCGGTTACATTCGTTCACCTCTCATATGCATGATGGTTAGCTTACTTTCATATTAATTGAGGGACCTGCCAGATCTCCATTTATAGACTACTTTAAGCAGTATTGTTTCGTTTATGTAGGACCTGGTTGGAATGCTTCAACTATACATGTTGAGACCATAAAAGAATTCTTCTTGCGTTGGGTTAATTCCATAACTGATGAGTTTAAAAAAAAAAAATACAGAAAGTACATTTTTTTATTTTCGCGCGTTCAGGCCTTATAATATTTCACCTATTCGATAATCTCTGCGTCTACTTGTCGTTCTCGTTACCTCTTCATTTTTTTATTCTTTCTCTCCCAATCTTCTTTGCTCATTCGTTCCACTTTACGTATTTCTTTTTCTAGGGAATCTGTGCAACAGAAGAAAGTGATACCTGTCTATTTCACTTTCTTCGACTTCCGATAAAGTTTGATTAAGCAGTTTAACCGCATAAAGTTTTCCGCGATAAAAAGTTCAAAAAAATTCCAGACACGTAAAACAAGAAATAAAATTTTACCGTGAAAATCAATCGCAAAAAATAGTGCGAAGTAAAACGGTCGAAAACGGAATCTACCTTGCGATAACAATAATTTGCAAGGAAAAAAATATCAAGTTTTCAGTCATTTTTTGGAAAATAATCGTCACCTATCGAATACTAAAATAGTATTTGCTCCGGACGCAACATTTGGGAAATTAACACGGGGGGGCTCTTCGAAATCACGTTATAACAAGATCTTTCGCGAAAATAAGCATGAATAAGACAACGTCGTCAGCTTACAAAAATGCCGAAGCAGGACGAAGGCACCCTTTTTAAAACTTAAAAACAAAATGTGGACAAAATATAAAAAATCTTGTTCAAACCTCAACTTCGCAAAATTCTTTTTGTCAGCGTAATCTTTCTCGTAAAAAAAAAAACCTATAATTATATAAATTTTTTTAATAAATTTTAAAACGTATAATAACGTCGTCGATGGCAAGTATGGCACGCTAAAAATACATACACTGCATGTTGACAAAGTGCAATAATAAAATTATTAAACAATCGAATTATTCATTTGATAAGATGAATATGAGCTTTTATAGCGAACGAGATAATTTCTTCATTTCATACTATGAGCAAAAAAAAAGTATTTAGACATTTGATGAAAGAAGAGATAACCTGATGCAAAAAATGGAAAAAGCACGTTTTTAATATCAATTTGGGCGAATACAAAGAAAGAAAACATTACTAAACACATTACAATGAAAATAAAATTAAAATAAAAAATCACAGCCGTGATAAATAAAAACCCAATTAAAAGTACATATTTACATGCAAAATAAGTGTTTAGACAACTGAAAAAATTTGGTGAAAGTGACTTCAAAAATGAAAATTAGTATAGCCTAATACTTCGTATAAACAGCCGTTTCCAATCTCTGAGGGATCGATGGACCAAATTCTGCAGGTAAGTATTAGGAATTTTATTCCATTCCTCAAGTATTCTTTCTTTCAGCTCTCGTTTATTCGACACAGGGCACTGGCAAATTTTTCTGTCCAGGTAGTCCCATACATTTTCAATAATGTTCAGATCAGGAGATTTCGGAGGAATTTCCAACACTCTGCCGCAGTTATAAATCAACCATTCACGTGTTGGTTAGGCCTTATACTTTTAGGATCATTATCTTGATAGAACCTGTACGAATGTAAAATTTACCAGTTTTTCGACGTTTTGGCGGAGATGTCTTTTCAAAATCGTTAGATAGTCATCCGTCATTATTTTTGTCTCAATAAATTCTATCGACCCTACTCCTGCTGCGGCACAACACCCCCAGATCATTATTGCTGTATTTATATTTTTCTCATCAGTTCTGTATTCGATTTCCGCCACACTTTCTGTTTACCATTGCAGTAATTGTTTAGATACCATTAAATCATCACTAGTATATTCCTTCTCATCTACATTCATCTCCAATAGTAAATGCATCAGACCACGCGGTTATTCCCTTTTCCTACATGTATTTTCTCCGTGATCTTTGTTCCATGAAATTGTTGTTGCTCCCATCGTATAGTCAACAGCAATAGGATTATATTTTATTCCATAAATTTGATCTCTAAGTATAGGATCATCTCCGTCAATACGAAAAGGACCTATTGCACACTTAGATGCAATGGACCAAATTCTAATTCATCATCTATATCCTGAATTTTATCTTTCGCGGGAGTACTATGCAGTAGTTTTTGTTTTGCAACTGGAGAATTATTTATTGTGTCATCGGCCTTTTTCATTCCTTTTGGTGTTTGTATTACTTCTCGGATCTCTGACTATGGTTTCGTAATAGGTTCAAGCACTGCAGCTGAAGTATTTGTAATAGATTTAGACGCATACTTTAACGCATTATATTTATTCATTATACCGGTATGTGTATCTTTTCCAATTCAGTTTTAAGTTGTAATTTATCTTCTATATTTCTTTTAACGCTAATCATAGCCATCTTCTTCATCTTCAAACACTATAAACTCGTCAAATCCACGACGAAACCGCCCTTTATATACTTCGCTCTCCTTATCGATCACCAGAAATCCGTGTTTATTCTTCCAACACGTTTTACAAAGTTTCTTAAAAGTCTTAAACGAACACATATCGTTAACATGTTCGTCGTATATATGTCGTATATTTTTATATCATCTTGAGCAAAGACAAGTATGAAATTAGCGTTGTCACGTATCATATGTTTAGGAATCATTACATACATTTGACACAAATAGAAACAATCCACGTTTTTATGACGACCCATCGAAAATTATTGTCTTACAACCGATTGATCTCTGTACGTAGGTATATGATTAAATATAAATATCGAATTCTGATTAATCACATCTGACGGTTATCAAATTTAGATCATTGGTAAATGTTTGATAACCAATCTCAGGCGTAGACTTGTATATCGTATCTAACAATTTATATTTCGGTTGATATAAAGAAGTACTATATATGTAGAAACATTTTCGTATCGCAGTCCATTCGGGTATGTTAATAATGTAAATAACGAATTTGTTTTCCCACATCCGCTAGGATCAATAATTAAACGTCTTATATTATTTGGAAACAACGATCCATGTTTATAACGTTCTGACGTATCATTATATTTTACTAGTGTTAGCACCATTACTTATAGGTAATATAGTTGCCTGCTTTTCAATTTTCATTGTAGCTTATTTACCGCTTTAACAAACACCAATAACAACGACTAAAAAGTATAAATACACCTATATATAGCGTTAAATACTCGCAGAGACGTATGATTGAAAGTATATATATATATATAGAAAAATATCTTGGAATATGGCGAGAAAACAGCGAAACGTGTTAAAAAAGAATATAAAGCGTGGTCGCGGTCTCGATACTGTGTTGAATAGAGTTATAGATAAACTACCGTTTCAACTGTATTATCCGGTTTATAATTATTTGGGACCTGGTACAAAGTTAGACCATCAACTAAGTCGTGGCGTAACCGGTATAAATCCATTGGACGAGGCTGCTAAAGATCACGATATAGCATATAGCAAGTATTCTGATAATAAAAATCGAGCTGAAGCGGATAGATTATTAGAAAATAAAACTTGGGAACGTGTTAAAGCATCGGGGATAGTAGTTTCGGTGAGAAAGCGGCAGCTTGGATAACAACGAACGCTATGAAAGTAAAACGTAAATTATGAGGTGGATGTCGATCTGGTAAAAAACAAGCTGCGAAATGGAAAAACCAAGTCAAATTCCTCGAAAAGAAAAAATGTATATTTCAGAGACGTGTTAAATGTAGCGCGGAAAGCAGTTCAGAAAGAAAAAACTCTAGCGATTACAGCCGTTAAAAAATTAAATCTTATAGTAGCTGATAATGAAAATGTTCGAATTATTCCGATTACCAAAACTGGAGGAATTCTTCCCCTTATCCGCTTATTAGCGGGTATTGCTATATTAGGCGGAATTTCATCGTCAGTATCATCAATAGCGAAAGCGGTGAAAGATGTAAATGATGCCAGAAAAAGTTTTAAATCAGGAAAAGGGCTACAAATTGATAAAAAGATTGGCAAAGGACTTTATTTACGACCATATCGACGAAGTGGTCTTGGTTTATATTTAGCTCCGGATATAGTGGCAATCCGAGACGTAATCAATTTTTTTGAGATTAATTCTATAGCTAACAATAAAGCGTTAACAAATTTTGATATTTTATTTTACACAAAAAAGTTAAAAATTCCGAATTTTAGAGGAGTTTACGATCGTGATGGATTGTTTAGCAAACCTAAGAAAAATGAGTGCGCGATCGTTAATATGGATTCATAAAAAAGTCCATTGGACTACATACAAACAATACGGAAATTGTGCAAAATATTTCGATAGTTATGGTAATCTATCTCCCTCCACAGATGTAGTTAATTATTTACGCAAATACGATCCAAAGATTGAAATTCTATACAACAGACGTGCATGTCAACGTTATAATACGGTTAATTGCGGAGAACTATGTTTAAGATTTCTAACAAATACATTACCCGCCCCATTTGATGTTCGAAAATGATAAAAATTAGTATATAAGCATGTGCGATTGTAAATTATTTTTCGGTTATTGTATATTTTATTATTATATGAATACAAGTTTTTTAAAATATAGTTTGCGCTATTATTATTATTGCTTGTTTTTAAACATGTCATACTTATTTCAGTTAAGTGCTAAAAAAGGTAATTTGATCAGTAATAAATATTCCCCATTATTATTATCCAATAATCGTCAATGGAGCATTGGATTAGTATCGTTAACAATATATCATTCTATAGATAATATCACGCCTGAATGGAATACGTTATATATTACTATGATTCTGCGCTTATGCGGTAAAAACGAATGTGCCTCCCAAATCTATTATATTACCTACCGGATGTTACGAAGTGGAAGATATAGAAGAATACTTACGAGAACATTTTGATAACGGTATTATTATAAAAGGCAACGAAAGAACGTTAAAGTGTCTTATATAAAGTAAATATTACATACAATTTACCGGTCGCGGAGTATTGGTCCATTATTGGGTTTTGACTATGTACCAGATGTTTTACATCCTCTAAAGAAACATACGAGTCCTAATATTGTACAAATTACATCAATTAAAATATTTAATAGTGTAACCTAGCAACAGGTGGATATACGAATGGAACATCGTCTCATCTCATTTATAATTTTCCTTTAAATATAGCGCCTGGATATAAGATTTCTGAAATCCCGAAAACGATTATTTATTTACCCACCAGTACGGATTACATTTCGGAGTTAAATGAATATATAAAGGATCAAAATGGAAATATCGTTAATTTTTCTAGTGAAGATTTAATTATAAATTTACATCTAACCAGTTCGTAATCATCTTAATAAGGCCGCATTAATAACGTTTAAAATGCCTATCAGTATACACGAATAAAAGCATATATATAAACAATCTCAAACGCACGTTCGAAGCGAAGAAAATTATATAAATGGAGAAAGAAAAAGAAGAAAAGCGTTGAGTAGAAAAAGTATTCGTGTGATTAAGTCGTTCGGTTACAGCGTGTTAGTTGAATAAGATAAATCGAATATTAGTTCAGTGCAATCGAACATGTACTACAAATTGATTCAGCCAATAGCCTTACGGACGATACAGTTGCCGCTTATGAAATATATACCCACAAACCTTATGCAAGTTCAACATTTGGGCCTAGCGATGGAATAAGAATACCTGTTCAGCAAAAGCATGTTATTACGTTACGTCGGAAAGTTATTTACTTCTACAAGGTACAGTTTCCCCATCTGTAGATTTTTGAATGAATGGTCCGCTATTCTGTGAATTACGATATGAAATTAATGGAAATATCATAGAATTTGTACGACAACCAGGAATTACAACTCTCATGCGTAGATTATTACGTTTGGAAAATATCAAATCAGATTACAACTACAGTACATGCGCTCTAAATTCGGAAGAATTGAAAGTATTTACACGAGAAATTTCCCATCCATCAACCCCCTCAACATCAACAGGTACGGGAGCCAAATTGATGGGTATTCCAATTTATTATTCCTTTACGCTACATATTCAGTTTTGCAGAGGACTATAGACGTGCTTTCGTACACGCAAGTCAAGAAATTGTTCTCATCCGTGTCAATAGTGATAAAAATGCATTTACCGCAACAGATGATGATAAGTCAATTAATGTATCATTTCAAACAATTGCATGGCACATACCGTTTACTAAATTGAGCGATCGAGCAAAAATATCCTTACTTAACCGAATAAAGAAGATAAAGCACGCGCCTATAGAATTTAGAGCATGGTCTCTTTCTCATCAACCCCGTCTCTGCCCACTGTTTTCGAGCACAGTTGGGCAATTAAATCATCATCAACGGTAGAACGTCCTCGTTTCATTATTATTAGATTTCAAACGAATAAACAAAATAATTCAACCAAAGAAAGTTCTCTACATTCGATCATCTGAATATTACTGAAATTTGTGCCTACATAAATTCAACAAGATATCCTTACGAAGTAATGAATTTCGATTTTGTTCGAAAAAGATTCGGAAACCTATACTTGTTATATGCCAATTTTCAAACAATGTATTATGGAAAAGAACCACCGCATCCCGCTGTTAGCGTAGATTTTCTTAGTAAATATCCCCTTTTTATCATACCATGTAACTTTCAAAATGAACTCTTAAATGACGGTAGTCCGTTGCAGATCAGACTTGATTTTAAGACGTTCAATAATGTACCTTCAAACACGTCGTGTTACGCTCTTATAATTCATGATAAATCAATCAGTTATAGTGTGTTGGAATTGTGAATGTAAAAGAACACCATTTTACAATTTAGTATTTGTTGTTATATGTTTTTGTGAAAGTACTGTTTTTGCTCGCGTTAAGTTTTTTTTACGTTTGTAAATTTTTTTGAAGTAATAAAGTTTTTATAAAAAGTTTGTTTTGTTGTTAATAACGATGAATAATGATATATATGAAGTTATAATTGATTTTCAATGTTTTAAAAATAATGATAATGCATACAGAATTAAAGAGCTCGCGATTTTAAGTCTGGATGGTGAAAATTTGTTTCATCAAATTTATAAACCGCAGTTCGATTGGGATATGTATATTATCCAATAGTAAAATACGTACAAATTGGTGGCTAATACGAAATTATCATTTCATCCCGTGGAATGCCGGAGATTCCGATTACAGAAATATATCGATCGATTTGGAAAATGCTTTAATTTGATTCCAGCCTTTTAAGATTTATGTTAAAGGAGACGCAAAAGTTGAAACTGTATGGGAAAAGTTTATGGAATTATCGCTTACTGATTACGAAATAATTAATTTAGAAACACGGTACGGTATGCCAAATTTAAGAAATTTAAATAATAAGTACGACGCTGTATCAAGTGCTGTAAAATGTGACGCGTACACAGATGGAAAAATTAATGCATGTTCGTTACAAAACGTTTATGTAATGATGAAACCCGTTTTATCTGCATTAAAGTATCCTATACACGAAATGTTGCAGATAGCTACTGTCGAGATATTAATTGCCGAGTGTCCGGATAAAATTTGTGATTTTTACGATAAATCACCTCAAAACGTTGAAGAAAAATGAAAATATTATAAAATATTTACCATGTTTTAAAAATCATAGATTCGATATACCTGGTTCACTAAAGCTTAGTGCACCTTCATTCTACCTTAATTAAAGATTGCAAACAATGCGAAGTTGTTTTTAAAATGTTACCGGGCGATTAATTGTATTTTTTGCAATATGTTGTTTGTAAAATTTATAGAAACCTGAAATATACATAGTTATTTTCATATAACATTTACGTTTATTTCTATTTCTTCATAATATTCAGCATCAAGCCTGTAAAATGTATTGTTAAATAATAAGTTGAAATAAATACAAATAAATTGAATCATGAATGAAAAAATCTATTAAAACGTATACATATATAAAAAGGAAAAAATTACATAGAAAAGCGACGATAACGAACACGACGACGATGACAGCGGTATAAAAAGACGATGAGAACGAAAATGATGACGATGATGATGTTTAGTCTTCATCCGTAGCTCTAAAAGAATAATGTGATAGAAAGAATAATTCAAATAATAAAACAAAAAATTAAAAAATTGATTGTAAAGACAGCGTTGAATTATTTTACTTATTCTTCCCCCTCAAGTGACAGGTAGCCACTTTCATCCATGTCCACTGCTGGTTCTTCCCCCAGTTCATCATCACTGTTAGTAATGGAGGAGGGTAGCGGTTCATCTTTTTCGGTAAGTATTCTAATGCATAGCGTTAGAGTTAACATGTGGCCTAGGGGTTGGGTTAATACCTTCTACGTACAATGAAAATGTCGTCATTCATGAGGATTACATCTTCATCATTGAATAGGTGAGTTATTTGTATCTAAGAAAAATAATAAAATAAATTTGGAAATAAATAAACATAATCTATTCACAAGAGCAGTTGTCTTCTTTTTTTTTCTTTAAAGGGAAAACATATATACCTGTAATGCCTGCTTCAGGCGTGTAGCATTAGAGGCTATCATTATTATGAGTGTGCTCCTCATCGTTGATATCGGATAAGTAACTTCCATTATGCTAAAGAAATTAGTAAAAAACTTAAGTAATAATCATATACACTTTATACAATTGGTTCAGATTAGATCATCCTACATTACATGTTAAATTATCAACTTTATTATAATTCATTAAATGCAAATTCAGTCAAGCATGATGTTTCAGGCACTGAGGATTACGTATGTTAAATTAAAGATAATTATAATTTACATAATACAAAATTAAAAACGAAGAAATCTAATTTTTTGAGGTGCATAGGGGGAAGGGCACGTAATTTTTCGCGCTTTTTTGAACTTTTCATCAACTTCAAAAATTTCGTTAACAAAATGAAATACACTTTCATTAAATCGGTCCTTTATGCATATGTTTCAGATACATTTTGATTTCCGAAACTTTATTAATCCGGCTATTACTTAAGTGAACTTCCTTTTTTTTTTTCTGTTTTTGACCCAAGAGAGGGGTTTAAATAATTTTATAAAAGGGCTTCTGCGTTTTGTTTTATATTTTGAATTTCACCTTTAAAGGGTTATCTCTGGTGATGAGTTACGAATTTTTTAGTGATTTTTGAGGTCGTTTTAAATTTCACATTATATATAACTTGACGCAGTTTGGAGTTTTTTGCTGCCCAGGGTAATCGGCTAGCTTGAAGTTATAAGTTGTCTTAAAGCAAATTTTAATTTTAATTTATGGTCCAATTTTGAAGTTTATAAGTCAAGCCGTTTGTAAGTTGTTGCATATTTTAATTGAATATTTTTATCGTTTCTGAACCATCATCCTATTACGATTTGGAATCCAAAAAAAAAAAAAAAAAAAAAAAAAAATCCGTGTTTTGAACGCATGTATAAATCTATAATCGTATGTTATTAAACATGAAATTCCGAAACTATTAATGATAAACCTAGATTACGAATTTACATACAACTTGAACTCTTCGACGTGTATATACGTTACACTTAATTAGGTAAGTAAGCCCCATATCCTTAACAGTGCATCGGGGACTGTGAAGTTAAAATTCACAGTGTATTAAGCCCAATGGCACTAATGAGAATGGGGGAGCCAATTCCGTTTTCTTGACCGCCTTTATTTCCCCAGATTTCTTTGGTACCCAATCACTTCGATCCGGAAAGAAGTAAGTCTCGAACCCGTGTTCTCTCATTTGATAATCAAGCACCTTCACCACTAGGCTACCACGCTACCGTTACATTTAATTAATGCACAATGATTTAGTTAACTGTTTAATAGTTCTTTTTTTTTTTACTTTTTAACGTTTATGTTAAAATTAATTTAATATTCATTAACTTACAACAATAAAACTAAAAATGAAAATATTATTCTTAAGCTAATAATGTGTACGTGTAAATCTAATTCAATGAAAAAATACGTCTTCAAAATAAAATTATAATTAATTTGCAATTTAACCAATTCACTTCTGAACATAAAACTTTTTTCAATACATTTTTCTTTTATCGAATTTTTTTTCACATTGTGAAACTAAGGCTGTATTTTAGGTTATTATTGATTTTCTATCCTTCCGACTACTTTCACAACTTAAACCATTTATTTTCCTGTATGTATTTTCTCTTCTTTTTCGTTCAACATTATCGAAATTTGGATCAGAATTATTTCATCCTAATCAAATCTGTCTTCTAAACTGTTCAAAAATAATTATTTTGAACTTTAGAGAAAATGAAATTGTTTTTTCGAAAAATCGATCTGTAAAAAGAATTATTAAAAAAAATTTGGTAAATTTTTACTGGGGAAGAAATAAGATTAATTACGTCCGCCGAAGCTTTCGAAGTTTGAGAGGCCCTGGGTTCACACTCTGGAGGCCATATGTAACTACGTCATTAAATTAAGTTACAAAAGAAAAAAGGAATTATATCGAAACAAGAAGATGCACTGCAGGCCCTATCGCAATGATTTCTAATCGACACAGCTATGAAATTATAAATAACATGCCACCTGTCAAAGGCGCAGCAAAAATTTGTTCAGAAGGAGATTTGATCGGTTGTAGTAGAATAGCGTACTCCAGAAAATAAATTTTGAAATGACTATAAAACTTTATCAGCATGTTCAATGTTGTTCGATGGAATTATTTCGTTACTAATAAAAAAGATAAAACAATAACTGAAGATGGCGTAAACTAAATTTTCTGTAAAAATTTATAAACAGTAATTTTTCTGAATTTACACAACACATATATTAAAATTCCGAAAGTAGGTGATTTCCAAAAGCTTCTTCGACCATTGTGTTATATACGTTGTTTTCGTCACTCGTTGTTTCATTTTAACATATAAATAAGTAAAAACACACTCGGTATAAAAATAATTAATATTCATTTACTCGACGCGTTTCGAAGCCAAAGCTTCATGATCACGGAAGTTATTATAAAATATACTTCGACCGCACTACCGCTCAGCGCTAATATTAAAATTGTACTTTTTTTAATTAAATTGGTAAATATTTCATTGAATTTCTCGCATTTTATTAGCCTCGGCTTCCTGCTGTTTACTTCAATACACTCGTTTGAAGTAATCATTCTATAAATTATAAACCATATAGCATTATTTCGATTACATTTGATTTTTTTTTTTTTAAATTCTGTGAATTTTTTCGTAAATGATTTTTCGTTATCTGCGTAATTGAATGAATTCGGCATTTGAATGGACAGTAAAATATTTAAATAGAATTTAGTTCACATTTTCCGTAGGTAAGTTATGTTTTTTTCTTTTTACTTTTTTTAATTAATGAGATTTCAGTTGATGAAAATGTCGAAATCGTCATTTAAAACAGATTTCACGCGTGAATTATTACACCTTCGATACGCCCAATGATTGACTTATTCAAGGAAATCGACAATATTTCTATTTCGAGATGTGCGACCATTTAGAGTTCGACTTAATACCGCAGATAGAATTGAGAATTAAGAATTTGTTAGCATCATAAAACAAGTTGGCTACGCACTATGATTGGTAAAGGCGCTACGAATAACTTTCCGATTATATACATATTTGTCACAAAATTCGGTGTGCGCTAGAAATACATTACTTATATGCACAGACACACAACCAATGAACAATTTCAAAATCTATTGTTCTTTTTTTTTTTTCTTTTTCGTAACTGGAGCGTGTTTGCGTACGTGTAAACTGACATCATATATAACTTCATGTGGCGCTTTGTCCAAATTACTTTAACATTTTCCCAAAAGACTCAAAACTCTAGACCAAATTTTCTCAAAATCCAACAACAGTATGCATCGAATGACATGAACAAGAAATAAAACACATTCACGCATATTAAACGAAACACATATAAGACTTTTTTTTTTTTTTAATTCTCCACATTCCAAAGTATAAATACTGCCATCCGCACGCAGATTTAATAGTAGGACCGAACTATCGAAAATTCAATGAAAAAGATAATGTGAGTCAAAAACATAATAAAATATAGAAAACAAAATATCTAAAATTATATTGCGAATAAATGTTAAATTTTTTCGTGGACACTAAGACAGTAATTGAAATTTGAGAGAGGAATAAATGCATTTAGAGATTTATAAAAATTTATTTCTCCTCTTTTTTTTTTTTGAACACAGAACCATGTACACATTCTGTGTGTATCTGTTCCTACTTTTTTTTCTTCAAATGGACCATGTACGCTGTATATCAAGTCTTAAGGAGCGTTGACTGTGATATTTCATACTTATTTTAACATTATTATTAGTTTTTACAGAAAAACTAAATTTTACATTTTCTTAAATTACTTAAAAACGCTCGCACAAACTTTGCTTAGAAAATTAGTTATTTAAAAAAAAAAAAAAAATATACACTGATGTGTTTCGTAGTTACTTACTATAACTCCGAAACGAAACATGTCGGTATATATTATATTTTTTTAAATAACACTAATTTTCTGTTGTACGTTTTTTTTTTTTGTGTGTATTTCATAAATGTTAATACAGAAAATTGACATGAAACTTTATATAATCTAAACATATTTCAAATTGAACATTGACGCGTTTCGAAACTAACAGCATCATGATCCAGCGTATATTATGTACGCTGCGATCATGAAGATATTAGCTTCGAAATGCGTCAGTGTTAAATTTTAAATATATTATTATTTTATAAAAGTGTATTGCTTTTAATGATTTCTTTATTAAGTAATCGAAATAATGTGTTCATCAAATTTGAATAGAAAGTTTGCATTTTGTATATGATGCGCGCTTTTTTTTTTTTTGCTTATAGCTACCGCTTTTGATATTTCGTATCCAGGAGCTTCAAGAATTGTACATTTGAAATACATCAATTTAATAGTGCATATAAGAGCAGATTTTGTACGTTTTGTGCATATTTTAAAGACTTCTAAATATTTTAAATTATTCTACATAAAACATACATACACACAAACACACATGAGCGCACACAATCTGTTATAGAAAATATAGAAGAAAAGTTATCGATTACTATTTTTTATGCAAGGCTGTTGCTGGATGATATCATTTTGCAATGTTTTCATTAAATAATAATTTAAAAAAAAAGTCTAGCTCTTTGATTTTGTAAAATATATACTTTATATATTATCGCAAAAAATAATGCAAATTTTTCTTACTGAAAACTAACTTGTGAAAGTGAAAAATTGTTAAAAAAGGGCAGTTTTAATTTTTTTCTTTGACCATGTTCCACTGTAAAAAAAATTACCTACATTTTCCAAGTGAAGAAAAATGATTTTTCCCTCGCTATTATAACAATGGACTAAATTTTTAATGGCATTTTGAAATTTTCAAATGCTCGTAGAAATTTAACTTTGGCGCCAAATGCAACATTTTTGATTTCCCCTCATTAAAAAAAAAAAAAAAAAAAAAGAAAAAAAAAAGATTGAAAATCGATGAAAACGAGATTAAGATACCTAAAAAGATGAAAAATGGACAAACAACAGTCCGTTGCAAGATTAAGAGGCTAAAATTTTGCGAAAAGACTTCTTTTATCATGCCCTACAAAGAGATATTTTTGTTGTGAGAAGTTGTTCGGGGCACTTTTCACTACTTTATTCGGTTACGCCCTTTGAGCCCAGATATGCTATTTTCAATCTCTACTTGCAGTTCTCTTCACATAGTCTCACTCAACCGGTACGAGTATAAATGCGGAGTGGAATTTATTACAATAGCGAAAATCTTAGATGAACAGGTGAAAATAAAACTTTTATACCCTATCAGAAGTAGTACCGGCATTTAAATATTTACCGATTTTGTTTTATGACGCTGTGATTTATTCGTTTTTTTTTTCAGAACTACTACACCAGACGAACAATTTTCCCAATGAAAACTTGAATAGTCGTTATTGTTACGTGTTAACAATTTTTTTAAATTTACAATTTAATTTATTTTTAATATCGATTTATTTAATAGGAAAAAAATAAAATGCTTTTTTACAAAAAATAAATACCGACTTCAAGGTTTATTATAAAAATTTTTAAAAAATGCACTAAAAAGTAAAAAATAATTACTCCCGATAAAATATATATATCAGAGTGATATAGCACTTAAGTGGTGATATCGTAATTCTTATACAACATTAACTTTTTGGAGTTGGAATTAAATTCATGTTAGGAACAATTTAATCAACATTTAATGCAGTTTTTAATTATTCTTTTAATATGAATTTGATGCCAACTCCAAAAAATTAATGTTGTATAAGAATTACGATATCACCACTTAAGTGTTATATCACTCTAATATATATATTTTATCGGGAGTAATTATTTTTTACTTTTTAGTGCATTTTTAAATTTTTATAATAAACCTTGAAGTCGGTATTTATTTTTTGTAAAAAAGCATTTTATTTTTTACTTTTTAGTGCATTTTTATTCAATTAAATTAAAACATTTATTTCCACGGTAAAAACACCAAAAGCTACATTTCCATGGTAATTTGGCAAATTTATAGTATTTTAAGTCAAAAATCTAATCCGACGGTGAAAACAATCATGAATGAAAAGCATCCAAAAAGCTTCAATCTCCCGCATTATTAAGGATAACTCAAAAACTATCGGTCAGATCTTGATCAAATTTAAATGGGACCACATGACAAACACCACCTTTCAAATAAAAGAAGAATCATCAAAATCGGTTCATCTAGAAGAAAGTTCTGTGGTAACACACATAAAAAAAAAAAATAAAAAATACAGTCGAATTGAATACCTCCTCCTTTTTTGAAGTCGGTTAAAAAATTCAATACGTTAATATAAATTTGAAGTGAAAAGCAAATTTTATTTTTTTAATATACACTATAACAGCATCGAAGAGGATGATTATTCTTAGAAGTCGATTCGTACTTATATCCGATATTAGATAATTATAATTTTTCTCTAGATTTACTATTAATGATAAACAATTAATCTGTTATAAAACTTCCATGAAGTATTTTGCAGAATAACTTTTCAATCATTTATTTATAATGATAGGCTGCGCGTATTTTTTATTTAATTGAAAAGCACAAATACTAATTTTCATTCATATGAGAAAGTACAATAATGAAAAATAAAACCTAAATTAATGTAAAACAAACATAAAAAGGGGAAAAAATTATTATTACGTAAAACGGGTAGTGATTAAATTTTTCTTATTTTTTTTTGTAACTCGTAATTATTGATTTTTTATTACACGAGATGAACAGTAGTGTTTTTTTAAAATATTTTTTGTAATTGCATGTATTACAAGTTTCTATTAATTTCGTTAAATTTAAGTATTTTGCTAATAGAATAAGTAGAACAAAGAATAATTAATATATCCGTTTTGTTTGTATAAACTTTATTTAATAGAAAAATATTAAAGAACGATTCCTTTTTTGTTAAATTAGTAAAAACTGTCTGAAGGTAAATTTTGTATCCACGCATCATTATAATTTTTTTCTGCATATTAAAATTTTGATCCTAATAGACGATTTATCGTTAGAGATTAACATATTGTTTTATGAAGTTTTAACGGCTCTAGCGATATTCGTATAACAGCGGTATACCGCTATAATCAACTTTTATGATATTATGAAATTTTTAGTACATTATCCTGTATATTTCAAAGGTTTCTAGTGCATGTAAATCTGAACCTTACTAGTAATAATATATCAAATAATTACATTAGCATAGACTCAAGAAGAATCCATTTACTGTTTCACCTCTTACACTTTATTTTTCTGACGGAAAGTATAAATAGGGAAAAATAACAAGACGTTTAAATTCTGATGCCATATAATTAACTATGCTTCGTAATACTGTAAAACGAAACATTAAAGAGTAAAAGAAAACGTTTTACTTTCTCAGCTACTTTTTTATTTTTTTAATTCCTTCCTTTACTGCAATTTATTCATTTATTATTGTAGCTTTTTGTTGTTGTTTTTTTTTTTTTTCTCTTTGGTTTACCAATATTCATATTTTACAATAAATTTAAAGTGAATTTACAGAACTTTGTTTTGGTAAATCTAAAAACAAAAAGTACAAAAAACAAAAAAAGATTATCTTTCCTGACAGAAATGGAATATAATATGCAACTTACTCAACAAACTGAATCGACATAATTTTCTGAAGTAGCATAATTCTAATACTTTTATTGATCCAATTACGGTAATTTTCTGTGAAATTCTTTTCTATTTACAGGAGGCCATTAGAACTGAAATTAAATATATTGAATTAGATGTACATATATGTAAAAAAAAATTGTACATAACACGATAAATAAATTTATGCGAAATAATTAAATCAAAATCAAAACATATAAAAACAGAATTAATGTGAATTAAGTTTTTGTTGTTTTCTAGATATAACTTAATTACAGTGTTTAATTACGAAAAAATACGTCTTTCATTGGTTTTTTTTGAAAAACTTTTCCTTAATTTGTCCTTGGGAACTATTAAAAAAGAAGAATTCACCAGGTCAATGATTATAGTCTTGTAAAAATTAGACCGCGAGAATTATGGTCGTTTCGTTCGCACTTCAAATAGTTAAGATCAATTTTATTTTATTAGAACGTGAATTTCAATAAACTGCGCGGAAACTAAATAAAAACATACGCATGCATGAGTAGAAAAAAACACAATTGGAAGAATATTTTTTCCATAATAACATGTTTTTTCAAATTTTATACTCAAAAATCTCAGATACGTTGCTGAATAATTCTCTACACAAGTTTTTGAATGATATTCAAAAATGCAAAAAATGATTTTTTTAAAACTATATTACAAATTTTAATAACCAGATCTATTCAAAACTGAATTGTTTTATATGTTAAAAAGTTTACACAGTACAAAATTATTGCAGTGTATAACTAAGATGAAGCTTTTTATTAATAGACAAATATAATAATTATAAAATAAGTAACCTTTAAAATACCAGCATGTTGTAATCCCATAATGAATTGTAATAAATTACGACTTAATATGAAAAAGTTTATTAACACTTTAATGTAATGCAATTCGTGCTATTGTTAATTTTGTTCAATTCCAAACTTCACGGCTTACTGTGATTCTCAATAATAATTTTACTCAACACTCCTTTCATTTTTCCCGTAGAACAGAAATAAACAGCTGTACATATTCGATTATGGAACAAAAATAAATATTACGGAAAAGATAAATAAATGTTTCCAAAACTTATGACAGAAAAACTGATTAAAATATATTATATACATATATATATATATATATATGTATATAAACAAAAAATTATAAAGAAGTTGGAAGGTAAACTTGGAATTATTTTATATTTCATGTAAATTCACAATCATTCTACATATCCAACTTTTTTTTAATAATCTTATTTGTAATGCTTCCGTGCATAATATCGTGATATTCTGGTATTTCGTTGCAATCTGTAATACCCTATTTATACATCATGTTGAACATCGATGTAACTTGCTTTAGATTTTTTAACCGACATTCACTTTTGAAATAAAAAAATCTTACTTTAGTAACATTTAAATTCATCATGATATTCTAATGTTTACTTCTTTGAATATTTTGCTACAAGTAATTTTTTTTCGTTTCTTGAAATTTAACAGCTTATTTGTATTTACATTATATTACATAAAGATATTTTAACCTGATATAAAAAGACATTTTTTAAAAAAATAGGACGAAAAATTCGCAAACGAAAAACTATAATGACATTCCGAAGGGAACATTTTACAACTATTATAAATTAAACGGCAACAATAAGATATTTAAATGTTTAAAATTTAATTCTACTTACAGAATTGTCATCGATAATGTTAGTATTAAATGAAATACTAACAATTTCATCAGTCATATTTTGCGCATACATCTGTAAGTATATTTATAAACTGATTTACCTGTGAAGAAGTTTGTATATAAATTGACTAATAAGTTCATAAAAAATAAAAAAAAGGCTAACAACAGAAGGAAATAAATGATGAAAAAATAACTTCAAGAAAATATTATTTCAATTTCTATACGAATAGTAATCACAGATGAGCAAATGGGTTTTCCCGCCAAACAACTAGCACCCTCTTTAAGGTTTTAAAAAAATTAAATATATTTTATAATATATAAAGAAATATTTGTTTATAAAATAATAGTAGAAAAACGTCCTTTTATTTATACAAAAAAAAATATATATATATATAGAAAGAGAGATCGCTGTAATTATTTTAAAAAATTACATTTTGCACATTTTTAGACGAAATATATAGTTAATTAATTTCATCTAATGTAATTTTTGAAGTTATATCGTTCATTGTTCTCTTTTGATATTAATAAACTATAACTTGATAGAAATAATTGAAAATAAACTAATATAGAATACAGGTAAATAATCGGTGTACGATATTTGTTAAACACAATATGAATAAAGTCTATTTAGAATCATAATGTAGTAACACTGTTTTTTCTGTTGTTATCCAAAACAGTTTAAAATTAATATTAAATGTTTGTAAAAATGGGTTTAATTAATGCGAAGAGCGTTTTTGGCGGCGCAGGTTTTAGTTATTGTGATATTAGTTGAAGAGAAGCAGTTTAAATTAACAGCCGCAAGATGAATATGAACACATTAAGGGATTCTTTCAATGCATCCGTTACTCCAACTATGGATATAGAAATTAAAAGTTACTTAGAAGGATACGAACAGTTATGCAAGTAAGTTTTACCATTTTTATGAATATATGTAAATGCAGACAATTTTTTACGAAAAAATGCTTTATCGTTTATCGACACCTAGAATCTTTCTCCGCTTATTCGTGATCAGAAACCTTTTCCCTTAAAATTTTTTTCCCCCTTATTCATTATTATTACGCTTTTTGTAATAGTTTTTGTACTTTAATGGGAACATTATTTGGTTTCGTGAGCGAAGAAATACTAAGCAAAATGGATGTATTACGTCAGTTTCAAAAAAGTAGCAATAAAGAACATTTTAAAACAATGAAATCAATGGTTAGTTATGAACGAGCTGCTAATTTGTTATACAAGTCCGACTACATATCCGGTAGTCGAACATTGTTGCGGTTGCATCGTGGATTGGGTAAGTGAATGACTTTAAGATTATTCTGCTTTGCGCTAGTTTTAAGCGGTGGTCTAATCATCCATATTTTGCAGGTAAATAAAGAAATTTTTCTATAATGAATATAAAGAGAAAACAACTTAAAAATTACGGAATTAACATGTTTTTACGTAAATTGTGGGGAAGGCAACATTTTACTTGTGTGTTTGTGAAGAAATTAAAAAACCGAAGAAAAACCACATCATCCTCTGCTGAATATTATTCCCACAAAACTTACTCGTATTTTCCAAATCAATTGAGTTCGTTTAGTAAGTCAATTTTTATTTTTTTCCAGTGCAAATATAATTCATTTCAAAATTAAGCGAATGGTAAAGAATGGGTAAATAGTGCAGTTGCCGGTAATTTGGAATGCTTTACGTAACTTTTTGAAATTCCTCAAAATTATTCTTCCGTTATTAGAAAATTAAATGTACTCTGTAAAAGTAAAAATCACATATCATTAAATAGGATAAAAATAAGTCTTTATTTCGATTTTTTATATTATATTCGATTGCAGATATTATTTCGATACGTTTTATCGGTAATCTGGAATACATATATTTCTTATATTATGTATTAATTTTAGTATTGAAATTTAAAATAGTTTCATTTTTTCTAAAAATTGTCTGAATCGGAATTATTCTGTAATAGTAACGTATAAGCATAGTTTCAGTAATGCAAGATGTTTTTCGAAACAGGTATAAAAATTTCAAAAATAATTTTAAAGATGGTAACAATCAGTTTCACCAGTAGTTTTCTGCTAGTTTTTTGCTCTATTATTTTCGCTTCTTATTGCTATATCAATGTTTCTGTATCCTAGATTGTCATCTTTAACTTTCTGTTTTTTCTCGCGATTTCGTTTTTTTATGACACGTTCTACCTATTTTTCTTTTTCGTTTGTACCCTACGCTCTCTACTCTTCTTAAATGGCTCTGTGCTCAAACATTTTTCATCTTTTAATTTGTTTTCCAATATCTTCTTCAGACCCAAAAATCTTTATCCTATTTTTTTCTCATGATCCATAATTCCAATTCACGGGTAACTTAAACAACATTCAATATAGACCGTGATTTATTTTGTTCTTTTACAATACACGTAGGGTAGTAGGTGTTTTTTTATATACTTAAAAAAATATATATGTAGTCAATAATCCAATAACCATATTTGAATCAATTACTGCATTTCAGAATTAGTTTAGTTTACCTCATGGAGAAAGTGTCTGAAAGATTTCTGTCGGATAGGCTAGTAACGAGTGAATTTAAAATTTTTTAATTTTTTGAACTATATGATATCACATTTCTGCAGTTTCAGTAATGGATGAAATATTTGATCTGATTATCTTCATACGCGATCATTTAATAAATAACCAAGGCAGTGGTTCACAATGTTTTCGTTTATCTTTTATTTCACAGTTTACAAATTAATCTCAAGAAAGCCTGTTTTTTTTTAGTTTTTTTTTTTTTTTTTTTTTTTTTTTTATTCGACCCATCGCCATTTATTCTTAGTTATTTTATCCGGTTTGTGAAATAATGTTCCATTTAAGTGAATTATTGGCGATAACTCTGTACGTAGCTTGAAAATCTTTAAAATACATTCTCATTAATGAGAGTATTTGGATAATAGACCGTATATAAATGAAACGGTTTATTAGGTTTTAATAACACTGATATCGGTGCTCCCAGTTTCATTTTTGGCCTAAATTTTAATTTGTCTATTTTTGTTTTTATTCGTATATGAGCAAAAATGTACAAATTAAAAGTTAGGCCAAAAATGAAACTGGCACGAAAAGAAAAAGAAAAAAAGAAAAATTTAAAATATAAGTAACATACTAAAAATAGCGCAAAAAAATAAAATGAAAGAACGTAAAGAGAACATTTTAAAAATAACGATAGGCTAATCACAACTTGATAAGTAAATATTTACTGGGATTAAGAATGTATAGAAGGGTAATAACAAAACATTCGCATATTTAATACAGCGAGAAAGCCACGTTCCAACTTTGGCTGATTTCGGCAAATGCATTTAACACCGCTATCCCGTCATCTGCAACGAAATTCCGAATTTTTCGTTATCGTCACGAATTATTCTAAAATTGTACCTTCCATTTTAAATTGGATTAAAATTTTTACAAGTACTTTTCAATGCTTTTGGAAAATATATAATATTGCAGGGTAGTCTAATTTTTTTTTTGCCTAGACCTATTGTCTATTTGGCGCAATTAGAAATTTTTTAAAATTGTACACCGTTTTGCTTACTAAATTACTTAGATTAAGTTTGAAATATTTTAAAACACAAAAGGTATACATTTTTGTGTATTCTTATTTAATTTTCAGTAAGATATAAATTTATCGATAGTTATTCGTACAGCCATTCGAAATGAATTAAACAGTGAGATACGATACCTATTGATATGAACTAAAAAGGCTAAACCAAACTGGGAACATTGATGTGCACTATTAGCGAACAATTAAGTTTTTGGATTAAAATATTTCAAATGTTAAAACTGCTAGTAGGCTAATGAATGTGATAGAAAATATTTTAAATTCAACGCTTTTTAAAATCCATACTTATTTCTTCACATTTATGTTTCATATTGGTAATTAACAATGATAATATGCTAAATTCGTTTCCTGCCTTAGAATAAAATGTGGACAGTAAACTTATTTACCATTCACGCTATTTGTTTTAAGCACTAAGTTAATTGTAGGGAGGATGTCGTAATTTCAAGATATTAATTTTAATAAAAATTCACAAAAAAATACATTACACATTCACGCGTAATCGTAACGACCAGACAGTAAACACCGGTTACCACTTCTAATATTTTTACGAACAAAAAGTTAATGAAAATAGATTCGGGAAATGTGGAAATTAGAGAACAATACATTTTGCGTGCTCAGATATTTATATAACAGTTATTCCAGATGAAGAAGAAAATCGCGACTGTTACATGAAATTTTTCGAAAACAAAATATTTCGCATTTCGATGGAATGAAATGAATATATAAATTTGGATAATTCCAAACCCGAAAACAACAAACGCCGAAAAAAAATGAAAATTAGATTTTTTTAAAGGTGGCTTGCTGATTAAAAAAAAAAAAAAAAATGTTATAAATAGGCGTATTAGTTTAGTAAGAAGTAGCGGTTAACGTTACATTTCTCTTCCTCAATTTAAAAATTTTTGGAGATTTTTAAGTTTCATTGTATTTTTATAATGAAAATACATACATCGATTAATAAAAAAAAAATCAACACTGGCTACTGTAGAACGAGTTGTGGAATTTTTTCAAATTCTTTGTTTCACAGCCTGAATTGACCACTTTTTAAAATTTCAGTTCTTGAATTTCAAAAAAAATTTGGGGTTTTATAGTTTTGCTACATTTTAATAACAAAAATTCGACAGTTCAAAAAAAAAAGTACCTTTGTAGCTATTACGGAATAGGCTATAAACGTTTTTGTCGATTTTTTTGTTGCTCCGCGGCTTTATGGCAGAGATATATGTATACACGGAGAAGAAAATAATGTTTGTTAGTTTTTCATATGTATACACAAGTTTGCTTATACATATGTATGTGTATATATATATATATACCACACATATATATATATATATATATGTCCCCGTAGAGCTCGACCCTGCCAACCCCACCATAGAAAGATTCCGTGGACTCTCAGGTTTTTTAATCTTCTATAATTCGTATATTATGTGCTTCTTCGCAAAAGAAATAAATGTTTTGATGTAAAAAAATGTTACAAATTCCATTAGTCTTTTTCAAAAATGCGAGACCACAACGCTAAGACTTTGTAACAGAATTTTCTTATTAATCTCGACGTGAGACAGTATAGTCATTAGTATACACAAATATAATAGCTGTATATGTGTATATTTCCGGTAGGAGCAAAGTTGAATGTAAAATATTCGACTGAATGCCAAGTTCTTTGTTCGGATTAAATAATACAAGATTTGTAATCGTTTTTATTTGATTAAACAATTATGTTTTTCCGTTTTTAATTTATCGCAGTGAAATTTTATTAAATAACTGTGTAAATGTTAAATGTGTTCCATGTTACATCTGCCATAAGAAATTAGACATATTTATTAGGGGTCGAAAATTGATCTAAAACACGTATAAATTTTTCGTTGCTTAAATAATTGTTTTTCTTAAACGGTTAATATTTTTAACTTTGTATTTATTCATATATATATATATATTTAATTTTTATGTTATTATAACGCGTACTTAATGATTATTTTTAGGCTTTTTGTTGATGTTCCTAACTAAAGTACACGATCTAAATACGGCAGACAGTACTCGTGATGCCGGTCGGGAAGCTTATGAGAAAATGCTTGCGCCGTACCACTCTTGGTTTGTCAGAAGTGGAGCTTCTGTTGCGATGTATTCACTTCCGACAAAAGATGTTCTGATACGTCGAGTTAGTATGCTTTTATTGTGATCGACTACAAGTTAATAATATCGGATTATGTGCTCGGTTTTAATTGAGAAAAGCATAATACAAGTATCTAAACATTGCTTAAGTTCGGTCAGTGCTATCAGTTTAGGTAGCGGTGAAGCAGATTAATGTTTAAGGAAATTATAGTTAATGTTAGAGTTATGTCGATTACAATTTCCTTCTGATTGGTTAAAAAATGTGTTTTGTATTTGACCGGGAACGAACTTGTAAAGACCATTTTCGTACTCGGTCGACAATTACTTGAAAAACACAAAAATTTCTTCTAACAACGCCTAATTATTTCGAAACAAAACCGTGGGCTTGACACGACGATGAAATCATATCTCTGCGGCATTATTTACCGAATATTTATTTTTTTTTAAAAAAAAGCACGAAATTTCCGTTTGATAAAGCGTGAAACGTGTAATTTTTATGACGATTTTCAAATTGAAGCTGGTTTGTTAGCTACCGCTTAATCGTTCGTTTTGTCGCAATTTCTTTTCCTAATTCGTGGGCAGTTGCAGATGAATTTGGCGCGTGGTTGAATTTTAAAGATAACCGATGATAAAAAAAAAAAAAAAAAAAAAAATCGCGCCTAAGATTGTGATTCGTTTATTCGTTTTCTGGCGAAGCAAAACGTTTAGGAAGGAGGAGGAAGCGAACGATAAACGACTGTAAAATTAATGGTCATTTTTGTCATCCGCGGTGGAATTGAACGGCGGAAGTAAATCGTTAAACAAGAACCTCCGTTTCAATTAAAGTAAATTTTGAATTCATCGAAAATAGTGACGCGAAATCGGCTTTTTAACGGAATAATAGCGCACGTAGCGTGTAGCGTAAAAATATTTTAATAAAGCACGATGAAAATGATGACGCATCTTTCATCCTCATGCAATGCTAATGAAGAACGGAACGATCAGATAGCGGGAACTGAGCTTTCGGCGTTGAATTTCTTCTGGTCTTTTAACTTTTCTTTCATCGTCGCGCTAGAGATGTTCAACCGGGCGGGAATAAACCGTAAAATAAATATAGTTCTCATGTTGTTTCGGTTGTTTTAATTACTTAATTACTGTTTCCCGTTCTCGTGTTTTTCTACGGGCCCCTGCCTCAGCTTTAAGCCTGGTTAGCGCTATATCTCACGTGATAACCTTCGCATTCTTCTCCGAAGTAATTTTTTTACTTTCCGGAATTTTTACGAAGATATTAAGTTTTTTACGAAAGTAATGGATTGCTTCACGCGACTTTCCGGCATACTTAATCCAAGTCTCTTCGCTTGTTTCGTAGCTTACCGATCGAATAATTTAATGTACTTCGATCGGTAAACTTTTGGTAGAAAACAAATTCAGCGATTAACATATATATGTATATATATATTTATGGACACGAGTGTTACAGAATCGTTTATTTTGCACTGCAGTTTTCAGGTTATAAGAGAACTAGCAGAGTGTAAAACATTTTTCCTACGAAATAACTGATTATAAATGTTAACGTTTACAAATAAATATATGTATTATTGCACAAATAGATTTATGAACAAGTCCGAGTCGGAGCGAAAAAAAAAGATTGAAAAATATAAAAAACTGACATTTGTTTGCGCAGAATTATTGAATGAGACTGGAAATCGTGATAGAAAACAACACTATCCGGTAGTATTTGCTTTCTCTAAGATTAAACTATTAAAAATTATAATATGTCAGAATAGTTACGATTTTAGTTCGGTACGAACTAAATAAAAATTTAAATTTTAAGAACTGGTGAAGACGTGAAGTGAGTTTTCTGGTTTTAAACAAAATAGTACTTAAAAAAGAAACGCATCTTTTTTTTTTTTTGTATAAAAGATATAAAAAACAATAATATTTGAAGAAAAAAAATTATTTTTTATTTCTATTATTATTATTTCTATTATTATTATTATTATTATTATTATTATTATTGTTATTGTCTCTTTTTATTCTAGCTTTAGTTTGGATTTTTTGTTCACAACACAATTTTTCAATCAGAAATTTAAAAAATTTACCAAGTGTCGTCGTAATATATATGCTATTTTCAATATTGCTGCTTTTTATGACAGTGGTCATGTTATATTCCTGGAGTTTTAAAATTATAAATTTTTGGAATTTCTTAGTTCTCGGAATAATATTAAGGAGATTTTGAAAAAACACACCAACTAGTGTCGAAATGACACTCTGGATATTCACAACAACTAATTTATTTCGATTGCGAGATCTCTGTACTTAAGTAATGTCCACACTGTCACGCTCAATACCAGCTCTGGTGGTATGCCTCTGGCCTTTTAATATTATTTTTTTATTTACATCGCTATTCGGAATTTATACATTTTATACTTACTTTGATGTTTTATTTTTATTTTTTATTTATTTATTATGTAATTATGATTCGGAATTGGAATTTTCTATTTCACGTGTTAAGCTATCTAGAGTGTAAATCAAATGCTTCGAAAACTTCTAAAGCGGGCTATTACTTGCTTTCCAACCCTCGCATCTGTTAATTCTTTGAATCACCCGCTGGATTTGGTTACCCATCCGCTAATGTAAGTCAGTGTGCAAACGTCACTACGAGCACATGAGATAAGTGTTGATATTGCGAGGCTAAATGGAACTGCCCGCATTTATGGTTCACTTATTGTAGATAATAATAATAATAATATTAAATTTGATTTGATATTTTACTTAATATATCTAAATTTTATATCTAGCCATTATTAGATAAATTTCCTCTGCATTATTTTTTTCTTAATTAATTCATAGAATTTTTCATTGCTTTCCAACATTTTTAATTGTATTTTTAATTAGTTCCATTTCTTGCGAAGGTTTGTGCGAATATGCCAAGACTGTGTATTATATGCTACCTGAAATTTAAAAAAAAAAAAAAAAATATTACGACCGTTATTATTATTATTATTATTGTTATTATTATTATTATCCGAACGCACTCATAAGCACATATACAAACATAATTTTATGTATATAAATCTAAAATCATAAGCGAAACATCATGTACCGGAACTAAAGGAAAAATCAATAAGTTAATGAACTGAATAAAAAGAAAACGAAAACTGGTTTATTTAATATTGCAATAATCAAATGAATTAAATTTGCTTTTTTTTTTTTTTGATCATTGCCGGTGGAATACGATATAGTTTAATTTCATTTATAATTAATTAATTTTAGTTTTTAACTTTGGACTGGAGGGCGTTTGAGGAGCATGCGTTATTTATGATTTTAAATTCTTAACGTGTCCGTATATGTGTGCATATAGATTATTGCGTAAATTAAGTATGTACCGAGGTGAGTAGTATATCAGGGGTGCGTGCGTGAATTTGCATTATAAGTGCGCGTGTAGATAAACGTAGACACACTACTACTGGTGTGTATACGTTTGTTGACTGGAGTGAATAGACTAATTTATACTGAAGTTAAAGAGATCATCTACCTAGACTTGCTGCCCGATGATATCAACAGAGGGTCCGAAAAAGAACTAATCCAGAAGGAAGAGGGCACGTTTGAAGATTTAGCGGCTAGTCAGTTAACATATTTACCTCTAGTCAAGAATAGTCAATCCGTTTACAGATCGGTATTAAGAAGTTACACAGTAGACAAAGTCGAAATTTGCAATGGAACAGAGTTCGAACTAGACAAGGTCAGTTTGCGTCTGTATTTAACGGAGAATTAGGAAATAAAATTCTCTAAAAATATCACGATTATATGACGTGTATATTGTGATGGAAATATTTTCAAATTGATGCAGTTCAAAATTTGTCTTTTTTTGACGGCCGAATGACCGGAAATTGAAACATCGATGTGTATTTTTTTCTCCGACGAAGCAAGTAATCGAATCGCTCGGCCACGAGACGACAGTAATGCCTACAATCTATGGTTATTTTTATTTAATTATTATAATTCGGTATAAAATTTGTTTTACAAAAAAAAAAAATTTCTTTACGGTCAACCGATTAAAAAAGATAATAAAGAAATAGTAAATTTCTGGTTGATATAAAACTAAAAGAAATTTGCTCGTTTTTTTTTTTTTTGACAAAATTAATAATCATAAATAATATTCAATAATAACCGTGCTTCATTAAAAGCATACATCCACGTTGTTTGGCAATATCTTAAAACACGAATAACCTTTTAATTTTAAGTATTTTTGCTTCGAAAAAAATTGTCCTCCGTGCACATGGGCGAATTTTAGAGAATATTAAATTTGAATTAAAATTTTATAAGTTATTAATAAGTTTTTTAAGTTATGCGGCTAAATTTACTTTAATTGCATATTAAGAAATTGTCATTGCGCTGCGCGTTAATGTTCATAATAAAATAAAATATTATCATCGCCACTTATTATTATTATTATTATTATGTATTCGTGAGTATTTCTGAAAAGCATAAAACATATTTCACAAGGTAAATAAACTGAGTAAATTATAATAGATAAACCTGATTTAACATTGTAAATCTTTGTTTTCATCTTATCGTTTTGACTAAAGGTTAGCACGGTAGCAGCTATTTCAAAACAGTTATTCTTTTAAAAATTCTACATACTCGTATTATATTCATAATAAAAAAGTTATGTATTTTATTGTTAACTTAAATGTTTTCTCTTTTTTATCCAATTTCAAGTTTTAATCGAGATAAAGAAAATTTTGAATGAAGCGATAGGCGATCTTTGTGTCAAGTAAGCGTGCAAATAAAAGCGATTATATTCGAAAATGTCTCATCATAAAGTAGTATAAAGTTGTTAAAAACAACAGTTTTGTCTTGCGCTGACAGACTTATATTAAATTCAGCTGTGAGCTAAATTAAAAATGAAATAACAAAAAAAAAAAACGAAACAACCAAGAATCAGTGTAATCATGACGAGGCAGAAAATCACTTAAACCATAAGGCGAGAAGTACTGTAAATATTCCACAAGGTAATTTTAAAGAGGAAAATTAGGGTTTGACAAGCAGTTAGGAGAAGGAAAGATTTCCGGTTAATTAGCATAAAAGCGCCTTAGTCAGCGAAGTATGGCGTAATTGTTCCAAGCGTTTGATTTTGGAATTACTTCAAATGTTTTTCCATTTTCTTTAACTTTCCAACTTACTATTGTTTACTAGTCAAATGAGAACAGAGCGCGAATAATTTATTTCCCGACAAACTATAAAGTTTATAGTTAATAAAATGATTGAACAAGCGTCATTTTTATAATTTAGTTATTATTAATAAATTAATATAAATTTAAATAATAATGTTCACACACCGTTGATTAGGAATTATAGTATTCGAAAACGGCAGATAATTTTGTGTCCTGGTTATAAATTGAGTAGTCCAGTAATAATTGGTGAAGTATTTGATAGTGAGCTCGTGTTCGTTAAATTTTGGAAAGATATTTGTTTTCGTTTATAACGAGTGATTGGTAAATAGATGAAGTGCCATCCAATATTTAATTGAATCGGTTTCGATGAAATCCTAACTTACAGATAATTATAAATTTTTCTGTAAACTTAATCGATTGGGGATAAAAAAGATTAACAAGGAATTTTTACTCGTACTACATGCAACCGTAAGCTTTTTTTGCGATGAAGAGTGTAGTTGGATTGAAGAAATAATGCTGCCCCGCTCAACTGTACACACGCACACACTATATATATATTAATTACAACGTAATTCTTAGGCTACCCCCTATTAGAAAAAATGTCCCAATTTTATGTAACGAAAAAATGTCTTAATTTTATATAATAAAAGTTAAATGTTAGGATAGGATTTTTGTGATTATGTTATTTTTTTTTTTGTGTTGGTGCCAGTTAGAATTACGTTGTAAATTTTGATCATTTTATACAAAGTATAGAAGATAAAGAGACAGAACTGAAAGCAAAAGGGGTAAAAGGGCACAACCCTTTGCGAGGCCAAAATGGCTGAGTTTTATATATATATATATATATATATGTATATATAACGCACGCTCGCGCGCACACACACACACACAAAATAAAATTATATTCCCTACCACGGATATATAGTAATTTCTGGAATTCTAAAATTCATACTTTCTCTCGACATTTTTAAGAAATAATTAACTTTAAACGAATAAAACTTTTAGCCAGACAGCAACACATAATATAAGATATAAATTAGCAGCATTATTTTCTAAAGCTAAAAAGTTCAACAATTGGGAATGATATTATTCATTACTTCCATATATATATAATTTTTAGGAAGTAATGAATAATATTATTCCCAATTGTTGAACTTTTTGTAACTATATCGACCTGTTTATTACTTCTGGGTTCGTCCATTATGCGTGAGAATGTGAATGAGAATTTTTTAACTTTAGAATATAATGCTGCTAATTTATATTGTATATTATGTGTTACTTTCTGGCTAAAAGTTTTATTCGTTTAAAGCTAATTATTTCTTACAAATGTCGAGAGAAAGTATAAATTTTAGAATTCGATAAATCACTATATATCTGTGACAAAGAATATAATTTTTTTTTTTTTTTTAACAGTGATACAAGATAGTATTGCGCACTGTAAAAAAAAAAAAAAAAAAAGTAGTTTCTTAAAGTAAAGCTCTAGGATGTAGAGAAATAAACTGATAAACGGAACATTTGGACAACTATGAAAATGGATCTTGTTTTTTTTTTTTTGTTTTTTTTTTTTCAACTAAGAGGTAAAAGATTATTAATGAAGTATAGCTCTAGGGTTACCGGTACAAAACGTTTCCTACTTCGTGTGTGTCATGTCATTTTAAAGTTATTTTCCATCACTAAATGAAATTATCTATTTATAATGCGATAACTTTGAAATTTTTTAGGGAACTTCAATTTTTGACCGTCATTATTAGAAATAATAAAAACTAACTAAGCCTAATTTTGATTTAATTTTATTCAAAATGTATTGTTTTGTCCTAATTTGTAATAGTTGACTTTGTTCCGTGATTTAGTTATCGGGCTGCATTTGGAACGACTTACATGCTCTCTAACACTTTATTTTATAATATTAATATATATTTTTTTTTTTCGACTTTTCATTTTGTTTAAAAATATGCAGGTGTGTCAAGGAAATGCTACTCACTGTACGAAAATGTTTCCCGAAATACTGGCTGGCATGAACAAAGTGTATCGCTGCGTTCAGGTATATTACGAAGATAACGGATTGTTAAATTTACCATGACGACCTGCGAGCCTGCTCAAATTTAAGGGTGTGCTATAAATTTCAAAAAGAAGCCGCATTAATGAAGAAAAGGTATTCTTCAGCATCTCGTCCGTTAAAGACTTTCTTAGACGATTTTATTTAGTTTAACGTAGTTTTACCGAAAAGTATTGCCGACGCCATTTATATCATTTTAGTTTTTTTCTTCTTTTTCTCTTTTTTCTGACCAGTTTGCTATACTGCATTTGGATTACTACTTAAACGTTCAAAAAATTTTAAATGCATCTCGACACTTACTTAAATACTGTTAACTGCGTACTCGACTTATAAATACTCTATTATAATTTCACGTCGACTTACTCGTCTTTTTGTATTATGTGTATGTTGTTTTTCTTTTAATGTCAATTTTGTCAATGTACTCTTGTGCGCATCTATGTAAATGTGAAATATGTAATCGCGCTTTCAAAAAGAAATCAAAAACATCATTTTATTTTAGCAGCGTTATTTTCATCAAAGACTTGAATACTTTTCCTTGTAACGATGAACAATAGATTACTATAATAAGTTCTTTGTCTCAATCAGTTGCACTATACATGCATATATACATATAGATATATGTATGTACATTCACATATATTATATGTGAATGTACATGTGTGCATACCGTCGAGTAAATACATCCTCTTTCGTTGGCAAGCTGAAAAAATATGTATTTCTTTTTACGATGTAACAATGCCGTTTTAATTAATTCAACTACTATAGGGTTGACTTGGTAATGATTCAAAGAATTTAGTATAATCGCATCACGTTTAATAATACGTTACACGCAATATTCATAATATTAAAAAAATAAATGCGCGTTTCCTATTATATATATATATATATACATATATATTTAAAAGTATTATTTTTGGTAATGATTTTGTCATTTCATTTTATTATAGAGCATTTATTCATACACTACGCTGGTCTTCCATATTAGGCCTTTTATCAAAATATTCCGGTATTAATTTAGTATTTACCATTTTCTGTATTTAATTTTTATTTTACTTATTTGTTTTTGTAATGTTTATTTCAGTGGCGGATCTAAAAAGTAACTTTCATAGCGCGGATAAAAATACGTTTATTTAAAAAAAAGAAATACAGGGAACAAAATTTTGTCTGTGAAATCAAGTGTTTAAATTAGTCTCTTTTGTTGTGTTTTACACGATTAATTGTCTTCAATTACAATAAAAATTCAATTTAAAGAAGAAAAAAAAATGAAATTTTAAATGAAGTTTTCTCGAATATAAACGATGTTTAAATTTATTACGAGACAGTTCCTTTTCTTTTTTTTTACTTTTTTTTTTAATAATTTGCATTGCACTTTTTTTGTTAATTCATAAAAACTGAAGCAGTTTTTCAAATTTTACTAACGCTTCGTGAACTTCTTTCACGAATTAAAAATTATAATGCAACTATAATTTTATAGGATATTTCGTTTAAGTCGTACACTATCATTTTACATTCTTAATAAAATTGCTTCGCGGAAAATTACACTTAAAATCATTCGCGCTTTTTAATATTTTTTCCGACTTATTCCTCTTTTGGCCCTATAAACTGTCGAATTTCGATAAATTCGATCTCGGAAGAAAAGAAAAAGAAATTACCAAATTGTAACGGAATTCGCTTTCCTCGGATCCGCCGCTGACAGAATTCACCCATCGACAATGCGTTAATTAACTGTACGTCTGATGTAGTCCGAATTATTCAAAATTAAACTATGGCCAGTCTGCAGACGGAGAATAAACTAAAGTACAATTTTCGTTTTATGAAATAATTCAATTTACTTTGTCTCTGTCTTCGCCCTTTCATCGATCGGTCCTCCACTGTTGTACTTTTTCTCTAACGTGCCAATCAACGTCATTTGTACCGTATTACGCATTAAATGATCTCAGTATTAATCTTCCCGTTTTTTTTTGTTTTTTTTTTTTTTTTTTTTTTGCTTTCCGTATTAATATTCTGCTGATTTTATTAATTAAAATAACGTTTACCACTAACGCTTTTGATTTACCTTATTTATATCTTCATTTTTATTAGTTACTCCAGTTTACTCTGATTTGCATTTTGCACAAACTCTACTATTAGTGAGCGTTCAACATCTTATTTTGCGTTTTCAATTTCTTTCACCGATATCTCATTTCATGATTTTATTATCGGATTTGCATTCGTCGAATATTCGCATTACCCTGCGCCTGAGGGATATCGGAGTATATTTTTCGTTCACATAAAAACTGGCTATTTATCGGATCTTAAATAATAATTTTATATTATTTTTGGACGCATATGTCGACAACAAGATTAAAGCTAATAAAAGGCGATTTAATTTTTCTCGTAGCCGATTTTTATTGAAAATGTGGAGATAAATAATACTCGCGTTTTAGAGTATGAAAAAAAGGAAAATAGTGTGAGACAATAAAACATGATTTTAGCCATTGGTACTTGAAGGCAGATGTTGACGAACGTGACTAAGAGTAAAGTAATCACTTGCCAGTACGAAATTTATTTGAAACAGTCAAGCGGGAACGGAGTTGCGAATGGAAACACCGGAAAACCGCGAACTGGCTTCCGGTCGTAATTTAACAAACAGCCCCCCCCCTCTGGATTTTGTGCAAATAAACGACACGCAAACCCTTCAATTTCTGCCAAAATTAGTTTTTTTTTTTGTTTTTACGAATACTCTCAACGAAATTTTTTCCAAAACTAATTCCTAAGTTTCTAATCTCATGCTAAGAGTTAGAATTGAAGCCGGGTGAATTAGCTCTAAAACTTTTATTCGCAAACTCAGAAGCGGAAGGTTTTTACATTTGTACATCATTTACGTTGTTGGGGCACGCTCTTTTTCTGTCGTAATTTTCAAGAGAGCCTTAAAAACTCATTCTGATCCGTTTGCGAGATTTTTGAACTTTTGTCGTTTTTCCAACTTTGTTATACCATCTTTCGAAATGGCGCGCGCTAGAAATAAATTCATTTGCCGAATAATCTGTTTTATTTCGAAGTAGGCCATTGTTTGTTTTTTTTTATTCCAGTTTGGCCATCTAGGGGGACCACGTAAAATAATTTAAGCGCACGACTCAGCGCCTTCCTCTCCAGCCAATATTTCTTCATTCTCTGTCGGTATTCTCCTTTCCTTTTCTCCGTCCATATTATGTCAGTTTTCTTCTTCAGTTTTTCCTTAAAACATTTGAACATTTCTATTTTTTTAAATATTTGTCTATCTTGAATTTCTTCTTCTTTTATCTTCATTTCGTTTAAGTTATTTTTAACTTTCACATACCAACCTATTCGCGTATTCTGATTTTTATCAAAAAAAATCTGAATATCTTCTCAGTTACTCTTTCCCCAGTTCCATACATTTAAGATGGCCATAAAACGCGGCGACCCTTCCTTAACGTATGGTATCAATGTGTGTTATTTTCTCTACTATTCAATATACCTCTTTATTAATCCTTAGTTTCTGTAAATCATTTTCATATTTTAGTCCAAGGATTCTTCCTTTTATCCTTCTTTTCAATTTCCTTAACACTGCTTAATGTATTCATTGTGTTGAGATATTCTGATGCATAAAGACATTCCGGTTTAATCACTGTATTATAGTGTCGTATTTTCGCAATATTATATGTAAATTTCTCGTTAACTGAAATGCTGTTTCCATTTTTTTTTTTTTTTTCGCTCTTCCCATGATTTGTCGAGTGTGTCGTTTGGCTGTATCATTTCTCCCAGATATTTAAATTTCATAAGCCTCTAAATCTGTGTCATACTTTGTCCTCCTATATTTTGAAGCTTCCCTTAAACGGAATTTGTAATCTTGCCTTTTCTGCTTCTTTTTCTTCTTTTAAAATATCTGTTTTATTGCATATTTTATGTTATCTGGCAAAACGGCTAAGTCGGCCGCAAAAACTAGACAGTCAATTGCTATGTCATCTACACTCCTTCCCTAATCTAATGTTCTGAATACATCTTCCTTTATTGTTCTACTTTTCCAGTACACAGTTGAATAGTGACGAAGATTAGTCTTACCCCTGTTTTAATTTCGAACGGTTTTGATCCTTCTCCTAAAAATTTAACTTCCGATACTCTGTGTTTGTCCACTTGGTGATTGCGGTAAGTTTATCTCATTCGCACCAAATTCGCCTAGTATGTTGAATAATGTTTCTCTGTCTATATCGAATCATAAAGTCGACAAAAGTTCCGACTATGCTTTTAGATCTCAATCTTCTATATATCGCAGTATTAGTTTCATATTCAGTATTTGCTACGGACACGATTTTCCATTTCTAAAACCAACTTGGTATTCTGCAAGTTGTTCTTCTACTTGATATTCTAACCTACTTTGCATTGTCTTCGAAAGAATTTTATATGTTACCGGTGGAAGTGTGATATTCCTCGGTAATTATTCATGTCGGTCCGTCCTATCCCCTTTTTTCATGAAGTGGGTGAATTAGCGCCATTTTCTAATCCTCTGGTATATTTTCCCTATTATTCTCATATCCCCTGAATTAATAGACATGATATCTGGTTTTCAACCGAGGGTATAGTGTTACCGAAACAACCGAAACGCCGGGGGAGTATTTTAATTTATCGAAATCGGTAATATAAGGTTGTTCGCGCTTTTAGCGATAGTCGGTGGTTTTACGGAGTTCGGAGTATTTTTTATTTTTATCGTTTGATTCTTCAGTTTGCTATTTTTAATATTGCTATCGGCAGTTTTGAAAGGTTCGAAAAAATTGAGAAAGAAACAGCAACTACTTCAAATCTTTACATTCGATTCAGAAATATTTCGAAGAAGTTATAACGCTTTAAATAAAAATTGTAGAATGAGATTAAGGCGGAAAAATGATGTCGCAGTTTGTCAGTGGTATTCGACGACGGTGCGATTTAACGACAACTAAGCTCATGTAACATAAGTCTATTCGTTCGAATTGCCGCGATCTGTACTGAAAATTCGTTATAACTTTTGAAGTTGTTCCGGTTTCTCTGGAAGGGTGCATTGACCTTTCCGAGGATTTTAGCCGGATCTAGAAGCAGTTTTTGAACTGTCAGATTGTCTCTGAGTTTACAACACTCCCGAGCTCTTAAACTGTACCGGTCGTCGTTGTTTTCCGGTATTATCCGGTTGTGTTTAACACGTTGATTTCGAAAGTTGTGTCTTCGATATCGCAGATACCTGTGTGAGTGTTGTTTTAAAATGAATCGAGAAATTTCAAAAAATGGAAGAAACGGCTTACCCGGCTTATTTCGATGAAAATTTGAAATTTTTCGATCGGATCGTCTACTTTATTACGATATCTAATTTTAATTAATCTTGAAAAGATTTACGTTTCTTTTTTCTTTTTTTTTTCAATTAATATTTGCTCATTAACGAATAAAAATGGAGAGTTTCGTTATGATTCTGTTACAGATATCCGGAACGAAAATTCCATAATGTATTTTAAAAATAATAATTAATAATAAATTTAACCATAAAAAGTTATTTTTTGTGACGTCTTTTTCCTCGTTTACCATTTTTCTTTTTCCCCTTTAATTTTCTTTAGTATTACTTAAAATATTCTCTTTTTTTTTCTTCATAAATGTTCTGAATTCTGATCAATTTGCGTTCGCTAATTTTGTGTACGAAATACTTTAATTATGTAAATATTCCTTTAAAAATGTGTATTTGTTTAATGTATATTTATATGTGTGTGTGTGTGTGTGCGTGTGTGCGCGTATACATACATCAGTGAGAATAATTAAGTGCCATAGTATTAATCAGTCTCATGTGTTGTACCAATTCTTATTTTTAGTGTAACTTGAAAAGTCGTAATTTTTGTATAATTATCGTAGTACATATAAAATTATTATTCCTGCTATATATTCTGTATTGGTTATTCCTATATTCCGATGCTGTGTTGTAAAATTTATCAATATACAGAATATGTGAGGATATTTGTAGCGGTTTATTTTCGCTAGCGTGCAATATTTTACAATAAAATTTTTGAAATATTTAATAAATCTATTATTTTAATTTCTAAATACAATATCGCCTCTTATTCTGTAAAAATTAAACGTGCCCCTAATTATTCGGTTGGGCTCGGCCCATTTTTCGCAAAAAATATTATGCAGTTCTTGAAAGTCGGACATTTCTTTAATAAGTAATCGAAATAACAACGAGGCTGTGTTTTCGAAATGATAACCGAGCAAGAGTGTGGAACAAATTAAGACTGAATATTAAAGAAAAGACAAAGTTCAACATTATTATCGCCTTATAAATATTTTTAAAACGTAAACGATCGAAAATATACGACGTATCTGGAAAAGTTACTGTGTGTCCGGATAAACATAAGTTCTAGTAGAATTTCTTTTCGCACTATTTGATCAACTGTAGACTATGATTTGTTCAATTCTTAAAATAGAAAATGAAACATTCTCTCATCATATGCTCTGTGAAAGTGTCTTTTGTAATTTTCCGGCGAAAAGTATTTAATGACCGTTGTAAGAGTTTTCATTTCAAATTACATCGCCCCGATCGGACATCCTCTTAAATACGTGTATCTGTACCACTTTTGAAATAAAATAATGTTCTTTCTTAGGAAAAATGTTCTCAATTTCAGATTTTTGAAGAAAAGCTATTTAATTATGGACAAATATCGTCTTTCCCTTTCTTGCGATTAGTACGGCGATAATATATTTCAAGAAACGGAACAGCTTTAGCTGATTAAAAAATTCTCCCCAAATTTGCATATGAATTTTGAATAAAAATAAATTTCTCAATCATTTCTTGTTTTTAGAATTTCGAAATATATAACGCTTGCGGCTTGGTTAATGAATTTAAAATTGCAAATCAAGTGCAATAAGGAAATGCGTGTGTAATGTTTTGAGATAAATTACAAAAAGAAAACGATCAATGATGTCTGCGATATTAAATTGAAAATGATCGAACGCAAAATCACTTGACCGCGTTAAAACGCGAAATTTAATATAGAAAAGTCGAATAATTTTTTTTTTTTCTTTACTATTATATTACAGTCCATGTGCCGTCTGGAACTGAAAAGCTGTCGCGGCACATCTACCAACGCCGTTTTGTATGAACATGTCTAGCTTGATTTTAATGAATCTTAGTGTTCGTTGTAGTTGGACAGTTGGACAACCATTGCTTCAACGGGGTCATTAGACAAGTCGGCCACGTCCATGAGTGAGCAGTATCCAAGAATATACAATTAACTTCCGGTGGAACGGACAGCACGCAGAAAGGTCATGCTACAGGAGGAGAGGCACATTCAAAACCGTGTGACACGGAAATGATTCTCAGCCAGCTCAGAATCGAAAATTCTCTGCGTAGCATTTAGAATTGAGGCCACCACGGCTCTGTTTGGTTGATAGCCTTTAGCCACGCTATCTGTGACATCTGCTCCCACTTATATCAATAATATATATATATATATATGCAGAAATTTGGATATAGTACACGAAGGATCGGCATTCATAGGGGTGGGTAGTAATGGTTTAGCAGCCGAATCTGCCCAGTCATTCCCCGGCACCGCAGCATGTGCAGGCACACCCACAAGACACTATTAAAACGTTTTCGCCAGATAATTTAACTTGCTCTTCAAACAAATTATATTTTATAAATGCCAGCTCGACTTAAAACAAACTAAAGTAAATCTTAAACACACAAACATATATACGAGTATATATATATATATAATAACTCGGCCATTTTGGCCTCGCAAGGGGCTGTGCCCCTTGACCCCTCTTGCTTTCATTTCTGTCTCTTTCTCTTCTATACTTTGTATAAAATGATCAAAATTTACAACGTATTTCTTTCTGGCATCAACACACACAAAAAATAACATAACCACAAAAATCTTATTCTAACATTTAACTTCCGTTATATAAAATAAGACATTTTTTCGTTACATTTTTCGTTACATATTTCATTACATAAAATTGTGACATTTTTTAAATAACAATTACAAAAAACCTACAAAATATAACAAACGTTACATAAAATTGGGACATTTTTTCGAAGGGGGTAGCCTAAGAATTACGTTGTAATTAATATATAATATGTATGTATGTATATGTATATATTTATGTGCAGTGGCGCAGCGTGAATTTCTGAACTGAGAAAGCGCCTTAATCAAATATCTTTTTTACATAAAAATAAGCATGCTGCGTAAAATTCGGTTAAATACAGAACAGAAATAATAATGAATTAAGAGCAACGAAATGTCTTACTTTTTTGTAAATTAATTCGATTTTCCGCGGTTCTTGTTTGCGAAAGTGTCTGTTCCATTATCACAAAAAGATGATGGTCATTTCCGCTAATAAGGTTTGATAATAATTCTTTTTCAATACTAAAAAAAGAGGCTAATGAAGATAGTCACTCCCGACGACAAGTAGTTGTGGTTATTAAATGAGAAATCTTGTATCCACTTCTGGATAAAAAAATTTGTCAGATCTGAAGTGGTCAAGTATAAGATGCACCGCGGTGGTGCCTTTAAATATATGTTAGAATCTTGAAAGTACACTTTTCAAACTTGCAAGATCGAAAAATTTTCCGTAATTCTGTTTTTAAAAAGTTTTCTTCCGGAAAATTTTATTGAAAATTTAAAAAATTGTTTGTATTTAAGAGATTTAAAAATTTTACTTTCTGTTACATCATTAAACCCCTATTATTAGATCACTTTTTCGTGATAGCTTTCTGTTTTCTTCAAAAACTGAATCAAGTCAACGCCATTTACATTCCATACATTTTTTTTTCCTCCTTAAATAAAAGGCAAGTAGAACAATTTTTCATCTTCTCACAATAACCATGGGGCACATTGTTGCGCATAAATTTGTTTGAAAATGACGAATAAATATTTTACATACGTAAAGAAGTTTTCATAAATTATGGAATCTTTTGATTTTGCAATAAAATTTTCTAAATTAGGCGTTGGTTTATCATTTTGAATAGTATTAAAATTTTTTTCTTGATTATTTAATGAACTAAAACTAATCAGTGGAAGTGTTTCAATAATTGTATGTAGCCCCAATTTCTAAAGTGTTTGCACTTTAACAGACTGAAATAAACGAGCTGGTAAAGAGCTTCCACCGTAGTAATATTACGGACTGAAAAGCGGAAAAAGCGCGACCACCGATCATCGCTTCCAGTTCCGCTGTTAGTAAATGAAGGCATATAAAAAACGATCCGAAGAAGAAAATGTACTGCAAATACCGCGCGACACAATGATCGTTCACATACACGCTAGACCCTTTAAAAAAATATTCATACAAATAATGAAACTATTTTTTTTTTTAAGAGCAGATTAATAATGGTCTATTAAAATCAGTTACCCGACTATTTAAAAACAAAACTATCACTTCCTTTACTAATATATTTTCTATTATCTCGTTGGTAATAAAATCAATTATTCTTCTCTTAGTTAATGCATAAAAACCGCGCTGTTTATCACGTAAAGTTGACTCAGCGCTTCCGGACTGAACATGCACACGCATTTTTTCTTCACTCTTCGTACACATTACTCTGGAATTTCTTAGATGAAAATTCGTGCAAATTACATGATCTTGAAGCGACACAACCTGGCGCATTCGAATATACGTGCGCAACCTTTTTCCATTAAGATCGTTCAGGGGTAACTCTGGGCAGTACTAACGTGAGATAGTAAACGTGGAATTATTTCTGTCACTCGCTCTTGCAGATGCGACTTTTGCTGTAAAGATCTTTTGTTTCTAGTAATTTTTAATCTGGGCACTTAAATTTACTTCATTTTATTTTTCGGAGGCTCGTATTCTTTTCGCGGATATTCCAAAAAAAAAAACAATTTCGTACTGATTTGTTAGAGGAAACGGTGCTTCCATCGCTTCCATTGACGCTGCGTCCCTGTTTATGTTTATATAAAACTCGATGATTCGGGCTTTGCCACCGAGACATTCCCCTGGACTTCAGACAATTCTTTTATCATTCTTCAGAGTTTTTCAAATTTTAAAGTGCTCTCGTATGTAATTTTTTTTTCCAGTTCGATAATTTTTGAAATATTACCGTATTTTTTAAAAAAACAATTTTCACGTACTGAATTATCCGTTGTAGTTTCAGATAAAAAAAATATTTATTTAAGAGAAAATTGCTTTTATAGTTTTGATAAAAAAATTAACACGTCTACTCCAAAAAAAAAAATTTATGTGGACAATAGAAAGGAATACTACGAAATGAATTTAAAGACACGAATGAATAAATAAAAATGGTTATTAAGTAATATAACTTCAAAACTATAAAATGAGACATACAATGCCTTCGTTTCATAATAGAAAAGAAAAAAAAAAAAGAAGTTTAAAAAAAATTGATTCAGAAGAGAATTAAAATCACATTAAGAAATCTATGTAGAAGCGAATACGTCCGCCTACATTAACAAACTTTTCTAAATTGTCGATCTAATAATTATTAGTTCGCTGCACTATATCGCTTTTCATTTGTCAACGATACATTTCGCCAAGTATGTGTATTTATAAACACTGCTGTTTGCTAAATAGACCAGCAGTTGGCTTTTTATTTTTCTATTTCATAGCTATGAATCAACACCGTTATGGTGGAAACATTGATACAGGCCTATGAATTTAAATTTCCATACACGTGTGATCGAAACCCGGCTTCTTATGCCTAAAAAATCAATTTTCGGATTTCGACGGTTTCCATGTCTTCTCAAACCTTCCTTTATGACGTGTCATTGGTGGAAATTGAAAATGATAATTATAAGCGACGATATAGCCATTTTTCTTCACCCCTGTGTCGTATGCGAAATAGTTGAAAATTCGCCTTTTTTCAATAATTAACAGATTATTACACATTTAAGAGTTTTTTGAACCCCCGTTTTTTCCCTCATAATAAATTGCTTTTTTGATGCACGGTGCTGCTCCAGATTTCGCTTTCCGATAATTTCCTCCCCTCACTGTCCTTTCCATCCTGATGGTGCAGTTATTTGCGATGGCGATCATGCCTGTTTCCAGTGTTCATCTCTTTCTGTTGAGCGTTCTGCTTTGAATTATTCCTTTTTGTTGAGGCTTCGGCTTCTTACTCCTTATTGTGCTTCCTATATCCTTTCCTTCCCAAATTAAAATTATTCCTGCTATTTGTTCCTTTTTAGCAAAGATTTCTGATCGGATTAAAATATAACCGGCTTCTTTCCTTACTATTTGTTTCTGGGTAAAGGTCCTTGGTTGACGAGCCAAAAAAGAAATCCTGCTGAGAATCTTGTATTATTCTATAAAAACTTTGTAGCAACTAAGGGAAAAAATAGTTTTACGATTTTTTTCTGAAGTATTTAATGTTTTTCCACTGTTTTCCAATTTCCTTCAGTCAGTTTTGTACGTTTTAAGATGTTAAATGTTTGCGGAAAAAAACTACATATTCCATCTTATTCTACAAAGTATCATAATCCGTGTTTAACCCATATTTTCGTACCACAGGTCCCTTTTCTCGGCGAATGCAACATATATATTAATTAAAACGTAATTCAAAAAAATGTCCCAAAAAAATGTCCCAGAAAAATGTCCCAATTTTATGTAACACTAAATATCCCAGAAAAATGTCCCAAAAAAATGTCCCAATTTTATGTAACGTTTGTTATATTTTATAGGATTTTTGTTATTGTTATTTTAAAAATGTCACAATTTTATGTAATGAAATATGGAACGAAAAATGTAACGAAAAAATGTCTTATTTTATATAACGGAAGTTAAATGTTAGAATAAGATTTTTGTGGTTATGTTATTTTTTGTGTGTGTTGATGCCAGTAAGAATTACGTTGTAAATTTTGATCATTTTATGCAAAGTATAGAAGAAAAAGAGACAGAAATGAAAGCAAGAGGGGTCAAGGGGCACAGCCCTTTGTGAGGCCAAAATGGCCGAGTTATATATATATATATATATATGTATTAATTACAACGTAATTCTTAGACCGGTCCCCATTAGAAAAAAAGTTCCAAAAAAATGCCCCAATTTGCGTAACTAATACTTGTGATTATGTAGTAATTCAATACTGTATTATAAAGCTACTCCCGCAACTTCACCTTCTTCACTAAAATATTTATTAGAGCGAACACTGTGGTTTTTAATTCTGAAAATCAAATGCTTCATCATTACAATTGCTTAGTTTTTACTGACTCCTCTGACATTCTTTACCTTCCTGATACCGTTTACTTATATTCTATAAACTATCTACTTCCCCGCTTGCTTCCTTGACCTTTAAATGTGTGAATATTATTTTTTCGAGGGAGTTTTTAATTGCCATATATTTACGTAAAGTTTTTTCTCCCTGTAAGAAATATATTGAAATGGAAATTAAAGAATATAACAATAGTCAAAAAGAAGACAGTAGCATACAATGGCCAGTAATTTTTTTTTAAAAATTAAAGTGATAGCAAACCTATTAAACTAAAACTGGATTAAAAAGAAAAAAAAAAACAAACCACAAACCAAACCGCTATTAATGTAATATTTAATTAATATAATATTTACTAAAAAAAAATCGATACTTTAACGATGAACTATAAGCATTACGAAAATGAACTGATGGCAATAACGTAATTATTATTATTATTATTAGTAGTAGTAGTAGTAGTAGTAAGCATCTCCCATGCGGGAGGTTGCAATCGACTATCAATTAAACCATCTTATCCAGCCTATCTAACATCGTAATTCTTCTTCTACCCCTTAGTGCCTTGTCTGAAATCTTCCCGTTCGCCACCAGCGAAAACATCCTGTCTTCAGACATTATATTTTGGAGGAAGCACCGTTTATTTCCTTTAATCGTTGGTAGCAAAATGCAATTCTTCTGTCCCACTCTCCTTAATATCTCCTCGTTCTTGATCTTCTCTGTCCAACTTATCCTGTTCATTCTTCTATATACGAACGAAAAAAGAAAATGAACTGACGTCTATTAAGTAAATTCTTACCAAAACTCCCACAGTAGAGGTTTTAATAGTTACTGCCTGGGGGGATATACATTCAAATCTAAAGCCCTTGACAACTACCAGTGCGGTTTGCTTTGCAGATCTCGATGGAGGAGAGTGTTCGTTATGTACCATGTCACTTTAGGTATTAGGCGTAGGACCTTATTCTGAAAAAGCTGAATGACGAGTCGATTTGATTTTTTTGTTGTGCCCCACATCTGCAGGCAATAGGTGGTCCATACAGGCTTAAGGATCATTTTGTAGATGAGAAGTTTATTGGCCATATTCATAGGTGACCAATACCGTATTAGCCAATACAGCTTAGCAAGTTTGATATTAAGCTCTTCACGCTTTTTCTTCACATGAACTTTCCCATGCGTCTATCGAGATGCATTCCCAAGTACTTTGCTGAGTCAGATCTTGGAATGAACCTCTCGTTTATTGACGTGTGGGACGAAGAGAAAAATCCACGCTGACAGATTTCCGTTCATTTATTTTGATCTTCCACTTTTTTGCCCAGTTGCAGACCTCGTCATCTGTAGATTGTAGTTCTGCAACTGCTTGATCGTGTGAGCTGTTTACCGAATAGATGGCTATATCATCAGCGAACATGGCTACTTCCGTAGTTGTGGTCACTTTGGGGGTATCGGCCACATAAAGGAGATAGAGCAGTGGTCCCAGGATGCTCCGCTAGGGAACTCCTGCTGTACTCGTCGACTAACTTGACAGAGCATTGTTGTACTTAACCCTAACGCTTCTGTTGCGCAGATAGGACTTGGATATTTCACAGTGGTTTCCAAGGAGAAAACGGTTCAGCTTATAGGCCTTCATACCATACTCTATCGATTGCCTTCTCAACGTCCAAGAAGATCGTCGGGCAAAATTTGTTGTCCCCCATTGAATTTTCTATTAGTCTTGTTATTCGATGGATTTGATCGATGGTAGGGTGTTTACAGCGAAAACCATACTGTGCATCGGGAAATTATTATTTTTGTTTGCAGCAACTGCACGTTCAATTGCCAATCTTATTTCGTACAGTTCCCCGCGGAGATGATTAAAGGCTCTTGATTTATAAAATAGCGCTAATTTCGGAACATGATGCTGGTATTTTTGTCAACGGTCGCTTTCAGAAAAACCTGAATATTCGAACATTTTTTTTTTCTCTTCTCGATTCGGTCTTTCAACCGTTATTATATTTTTGTAAATTTAGGAAAATCGTGTTCGCAGTTTAATCACACTGCATCGATGTAAGCAAGTTCCAACGAATAGAACTGTCGAGGATCTGATAGCCAGGAGGTTGAATAACGGCCCTTTAGGCGGAGAGAAACAAAAGGGTTAAAATTGTGTAATAATAGACGGACAACTTTGTATTCTCCCGCATTGTCATATACAATTCTCCTTCAGAATGTTAGTAGAATACCGAATCCTCTTATTGTGCATTTGTTCGTGAAGAGATGTGATACAAAGCCGTAGACTATAAAAATTCTTTCACCATAGCGACAGTCTAAGTGTGTGACTCTATACTCGAGTGTTCATATAGTAGTGCTTTGTAGGAACCTAGGCACCGCCCAGAGGCAACAACTTTTACCTGGGAGGGGTTTTACAAGTTGCAATACTTTTACACCAGCTATCTGTGGTTGCGTACTAGTTCATTGCTCGGTATTCTCGTTGATCATTTCGGGACACGTACTGGGAAGCAAAAAGAAACAGTATTAAGCCAGTACAGATTTCAGGTAGCTGGTGTCATGATGCACTGATTAATTGTCGCATATTCATCACACTAGCAGAGCAATTTAAGATTTAAATTTTAAAATTTTTTAAATTCTATTTCAAATCGAAGTAATTAGAAAATCATATCAAATGAAAGAAACAGACATCGCCGAATGCACAGATATCTTAAAAAAGTGTAGTTTAATCATAGGAAATTACAGAGAATATTGTTTTATTCGGATCTTAACTAAAGTAAAGGAGGCCACTGTGGTATCGCCGGTAACGATCTTGCTGACTCATTAGCATGCTCGGCCGCAGTAAATGGTCGTTTCATAGACAGATTCCCTTCCCAAAGTCTTTACTCTTTCTCTCTCTTTTCGTTCTCATCGTGACTTTTGGACTGGTCTCTATCCGTCTTTTTTCCCCAACCCTGACTCCTTCTTTTATCTTGCCTTACAACCTAAATCCTCTTCTTCTTTGTTTAACAATTTTCCCAGAATCAGCCATTCTGTCACTTCTTCCATAGTTCGCTTTCGTTTTAATCATAGTTTGCTCCCGCCTTCTCGTTTCCGCTTTGCTCTTGTTCGATCTCCTTTGTGTCCCCTTCATCCTCCTACCTTAAATGTCACCTGTGACGCAAACCACGTTCTATTCGAACGTGTTCTTTATCTCCTCAAAACGCGCGATCTTTTATTCAAATTTACTTAGCCTTGACCTCCCTACTGCTTACAGTACCCTCTGCATTCTCGCTTTTCCATCTCCTTCTCTTGTTCCTTTGTTAGCCGTCTTCATTTCTTCACTCTCTAATCGTTTTTTTTATATATCTATATATTTTTTTTAATGGGTTCGGTGCCAGCACTAACCCAACCACATGAGCTCAGATCATCTACTCAGATTCCGAGGCGATCGGAGATAGAGAGTATAAAGGAAAGTAGGAGGGGAATAACGGCTAGAGATGGGAAGGGTAGGATAAAGAAAGCATTGAAAGGGATAGGAAGATCCGACGTCAAGAGTTCAACGTGTAGATGAAAGCACTCGGGAAAAAGAGCAGTACATTCAAAAAGGATATGGTTGGGATTGCATATAAAGAGAGGATCGTAGAGTGGAGAGGGCAAAGGGGAGAAGGTGAAAGAGATAAAGAAAATCGTGATATAAATATGTCTTTTTATTCTTCTAATATTTTGTGCTGGGTAAATGTCCTGTGCTGACGTGCCCATAACATAATAAAAAATAAATAAAAAAAAAAAAACTCTTGAACCTGCGATATTTAATTCCGGATTCGTATTCGATAAAATAACGAACTTACCCATCTCTACTAACTATTAAAATCTATCGAAATAAATAAATACCGAAAGGTTGTTCATTTGCGTTTGATTTCAATAAATCTATTAATAAATATCTTTAAGATACACGCAGGCCCGTGCCCAGAATTTTGGAAAGGGAGGGGTTTTGAAAATTTTCTTCGCATATTTATTTTATGAATAACAATACATTTTTCACTAATATTCGTACTATTAATAATTTCCATCATTTTGATTTACATAAATGAATTACCCCGTATACGAACATTAATAAAAATTACATATATGTTATTAATTACACACGTAATAAAAAATTTTGCATAAGATAATAATGAAGTACCTAAAAATATGGAGCATATTTTTTCTTTTTTCTTTTAAAGGTAGGTAAGAACATTCTAAAAAATCATCAATATTTATTTTACATTTGTGATTTTTTTCAGATTTTTGTGTATTCATAATAACTATTTCAGTTCTCATGGGGGGGGGGGGGGGTAACCCCTAAACCCCCCCCGTGGACACGGCCTTGGATACACGTATTTATATGTTTTTTTTGTTTGTTTTTTTTCGTATATAAACGTGTATGTAGAGCTGCAAATTACTACAGAGAAGATTAATAGAAAACAAAGTCTTGGAATACGATCGATATTACGGCTTAGCAATTTGAGCAAATGGACTGAAATGCCATCTGTAGATCCATTAAGAAACTGAATGAAAAGAAGAAGAAGAAGACCGCGGTGATTGTCAACACGTAATAAGAACGAGACACGAAGAAAGGTGAAAAGATAAAAAATTAATAATTATTTCTTTCGAACCTTTTCTTGAACAGTTCAACTAATCGGTCGATAAGTGACAATATTAATGAACTTTCGACCCGATAAAGTGAGAAACGGATAAATTTAAGAAATACATATCGAACTTCAACAGAAGGTGATCGGCTGAACTAGTAAGATTCTGCCGCGTATAAGTTTAATTGTTGAGCTTATTCTACACGTTGCTGAATATAGGCTGTGTTTTAGTGTTAACATATAATAACTGTAACACTTCGAAAGCAGACGAAAATGCAGCAAAAATTTTACGCTCAATTATTAATTGCCGGCAAAATTTAAGGAAAAACAAAAAAAAAAATGCGTCCAATTGCCGAGTTAGTTTGTAAGAAAAAGACACGCAATAACAACGTTATTGCACATTATGGCTTCAATTTTCTACACTAATAGTCGTGAATATTAAACAGTAATTTACTCTTTGCGTGACCTAATTACTTAAGCTCGGTTTATTAAACAAATAATGGTGCTTAATAACAAAAATAATAATAATAATAATAATGAATAATTAATAAAAATAATAATAACAACAATAACGAAGTGACAACAACCAAAAGAGAACGTTTTACGGGAAATAGTGCACATATCGATTTATTTTGTTAATTTCGTTTGCTTGATGTTGTGCAATAAGGAAACTGTGGATAACGCGCAGTTGTAAGTTAAACAATGGAATTATTTCAAACCGAGCAAATCAGATAGTTGCGAATAATTTTTATTTGAAGCGATATTGCCATAAAAGTTAATAAACGGAAAATATTAGCCGTATAATCAATATTTCATTCGACTTCATTGGTTTTATAAGAATGGTACTTAACGTAATACAGAAATATTTTTTTTTTGTGGGGGGGGTGTTCACTGCTGGCATTAACCCAGCGCGAGTGAAACCAATGCACAACAGTAGGATATTAAGTTCAACCTGAACGAAATACCACTGCCTAACTAACTGCGCCACAATAGTTGGCTAACTACAAACTTTAAAGTAATGACAGCGACTGTTACATTCGTAAAATGCAACGATACCAATGAATTTATAAAGACCTTGTTAATAAATAACTAACATTTTATATATTAATGGCTATGTCATTTTTACGCCAGAGGTTATCAGGAAAAGTTTCCTGTCACGAAATTTGTCCACAAAAAAATTTGGGTGTGGCTGCCTGAGGCACAGGGCCGTTGATTTAACATAAAACGCCTATATCGGTTTAAGTATTCATATATATTAATTACAACGTAATTCTTAGGCTACTCCCCGTTAGAAAAAATGTCCCAATTTTATGTAAAGTTCGTTATATTTTATAGTATCTCTATTCATATGGACTGATTTAGAATTACGTTGTAAATTTTGATCATTTTATACAAAGTATAGAAGAGAAAGAGATAGAAATGTGAACAAGAGGGGTCAAGGCCAAAATGGCCGAATTTTATATATATCTATATATACACGGTCCGTCCGGAAAGTTCCGGGATTAATGCGATAAAAAATCGAAAAATTGAGATAAAAATTTTTAATTTCTAAGACACTCTACATAGTTACCATTCAACATAATACACCGCTCAGCTCGTTCCTGGAGCGCCTGGAAGCTCCTGGAAAAGGAGTCGATTTGTATCCTGCTTAATTCCCTTGTCACAGCTGCTTGGATGGCTGGAATATCGTCAAATCGGGTCCCCTTCAAGGCGGTTTTCAGCTTGGGGAATAGAAAATAGTCACACGGACTCAGGTCTGGCGAATAGGGGGGGGGTGCAACAGGGGACCTGTTTTTTCGCCAGAAACTGAGTGACAACTCCTGAGGTGTAAGCTGGCGCATTATCATGAAGAGGGAAAAAATCTTTTGACTCCCATAAATCGGGCCGTACACGTCGGATTCGGTTGCAAAGTCGTTCCATAACGCCTAGATAGAAGGCTCCATTCACCGTAGCACCTGGAGTTAAAAATTCTTTGTGTACGATGCCGCGTGAGTCGTAAAAAGCGATCAGCATTGTCTTCGTTTTCGATTTCACCAAGCGAACTTTGGTTGGCCGCGGCGATCCTTTGCCCAACCAGGCACTCGACTGACGTTTCGTGGTAGGATCATACTGAAAGACCCATGTCTCATCTCCAGCAATGATTTTATCGAGCACAAAAGGGTCATTTTTGACGATTTCAACGAGATTGCGGCATGAGTTCTCGCGCTGCTCTTTCTGCTCGGGTGTCAGAGAGTGTGGAACGAACTTTGCGCAGACCTTCCGCTTACCCAAAACGTCACGAAGCAGCTCGTGGACGACTGTTTTACCGATATTCAACGCTTCTGCTATCATACGGCATGGTAGGTGACGGTCGGCGGCGGGTAAGGACCGAATTCGATCGACGTTTTCATCGGCTGAGCTCGTTGATGGACGCCCCGCCTTTGGATCGTCTTCGAGGGACTGTCGGCCTTCTTTAAAACGTTTAAACCACTCGAATGTCTTTGACCTTGATAGACAACTATCGCCGTACACTCGTTTCATATCCGCGAACGTTTCAGTAGCGGTTTTACCGAGATTACAATAAAACTTGATAACAGATCTTTGCTCCATCTCGAAAATTGTGACAACGTGTTTTAAACGCGACAACGCGAATCGTTTCTCACCACGAAAAAATCACACTACCAGCCAACAAAAAATCATGTGGGGTGTTGAAACCTAGTACTACGTCACTCGAGCAGTTTCAAACAGATAGCGTCAATAGTTTTTCTGGAAAAAAATCAGTCCCGGAACTTTCCGGACGGACGGTGTATATATATATATAGATATATATATATATATATATATATATATATATAAATATATATAGTTATATATAAATATATAAAAATATATATAGTTATACATAAATATATATAGATACACAAGATATACATATATAGATATATAAACCGAAGAATCGATTCATTCGAAAATATAATGATGAATGGAGTGGAGATCCCTCAGAAAGAAGATGTAAAGTATCTTGGTATACACCTCGACAAACGCTTGACTTGGAGGAAGCACATTACAACAAAGCGAAATGAGTTGAACATCAAGCTGCGGCAACTGTACTGGCTGTTGGGTAAGCGACCAATAGAGTATCTCTTGAAAACAAGTTGCTTCTTTATAAGCAAATTCTTAAACCAGAGTCAGGCAATACGGCTGCCAGTTATGAGGCTGTGCTAAAAGCAGCAACATCTCAATTATGCAAAGAGTACAGAATAAGATACTACGCACGATCATCTCTGCTTCATGGTACATAACCAATATCACGATCCATGAAGATCTTGGAGTTCAATTTGTAAAAAATGAAATAGAAACTGCTGCCCAAGAACATTCTAATAGTACAACAAGAGAACTGCTGAGCAACCCAAGCGAGGGACGTAGGCTGAATAGGAAACGACCTCGAGATCTCTTTTAAATTAAATATGTATAAATAATATGTATGTGTGCAGATGTGTGAGGGTGTATCTGCGTGTACGTGTGTGATGGTATGTATGTATCCGTGAGAATACAAAAATATGTGTGTATGCATTTTGTATACACATATATAAGTTAATTTTAGCACCCTTCACTGGTTGGGTTGCTTATTCATGTTATTTTAACTTATTCCATAGATTACCAAATAGTTGATAAGACTAGGTGTAAAATAGCAAGATATATATAAAAAAAAATATATATAAATATATGCAGTAAAAAATAATAGTCGTTGCGTTTGCGCGATTTCGTTTCACAATTTCGTTTCATTATTTCGTTTCACAGTTTCGTTTCACTATTTTGTTTCACTATTTCGTTTCACGAGCGATTTTCAAGACATTTCACGTCAAAATGTCACAATTTTATGTAACGAAAAAAAGTAACAAAAAAATTTTGTCGAACGGCGTAGCTAATGAAAAAGTTTATTCTTCTATAGGAATTCTAAAAGAACTAGACCTGTGGGTGAAGGGAGCTTCATATATATATATTAATTAGAACGTAATTCATAGGCTACCCCTCATTAGAAAAAATGTCCCAATTTTATGTAACGTTTGTTATATTTTATAGGATTTTTGTTATTATTATTTAAAAAGTGTCACAATTTTATGTAACGAAAAATGTAGCAAAAAAATGTCTTAATTTTATATAATGAAAGTTAAATGTTAGGATAGGATTTTTGTGATTATGTTATTTTTTTTTGTGTTTTTTTCCAGTAAGAATTACGTTGTAAATTTTGATCATTTCATACAAAGTATAGAAGATAAAGAGATAGAAATGTAAGCAAGAGGGGTCAAGAAGGGATACAGCCCCTTGCGAAGCCAAAATGGCCGAGTTTATATATATATATATATAGCTGAGAAATGTAAATACCTTCAAGTATCTTGGAAGTTATGTAAGCAAAGACGCGAACTTAGATGACGAAATTGCTTATCGAATTAGAAATGCAAATTCGACGTATGACAAGCTTTCGCAGAGGGTTTTCAAAAATTTAAGTACAACAACTAAGGTTGCAGTATACAAAGCTATAATACTGCCAACATTATTATATGGAAGCGAAACATGGCCGATCGGGAAAAGATACATCAAAAAGTTGGAGGTCTTCCATCAAAGTGTAATAAGAAGAATACTGAAAATAAGCTGGAAACACCATGTCTTAAATGAAAAGGTGCTAAACCTAGCAACAGTTCAGTCTATTGAACAAATCCTGGCTGTAAGGCGCCTGAGATGGGTTGGACATGTAATACGAATGAAACCAAAGAAAGTGCTATACGGTGTATTAGAAGCTGGAAAGCGACAAGTTGGTAGACCTAAGTTGCGCTATAAGGATGTACTGGCAAACGATTTAAAAACTATGAAAATAAACCCAAGGAAAACTGAGTGGGAAACAATTGCACAAAACAGGAACGAATGGAGATCCATTGCGGAGAATATAATACAGGAGCTAGAAATGGCACGTAAAAACAAGAAGAAAAAAGCAACGTCAATTAATCATGGAGCGTCCACAAGTAGCCAACATCAGACAGTCTGTCATATATATGGCTTTCGGGCAAGTCATCGTATTGGCTTAGTGTCCCATCTTCGACACAAACATCAATAGCAGTAAAGCAGCACTCATACTCGACAACGAGGGAGATAGAATAATAATAATAATATATATATATAATTATATATATACATACATATATGTATTAATTATAACGTAATTCTTAGGCCGGTCCCTATTAGATTTTAAAAATGTCTCAAAAAATGTCCCAATTTTATATAACGAAAGTTCAATGTTAAATGAAAACGTCATTCTTAATCGTGTACCCATTAGATTTTGTAACGAGGAATGATTTAAGTAAATGTGATTTATATCCTTTTGTAGTATGTTAAGTTGTTTCGATAGTTTAATAAAATTTGTGGTACAAATTATTGGTTTTATTGTTCCTTTTGTATTAATTATATAAAATTAATTTGAAAATATTTTAATTTAAAGTAAATAAGGATAGGATTTTTGTAATTATGTTATTCTTTTTTGTGTCGATGCCGGTTAAAATAACGTTAATGACGATGTAAATTTTAATCATTTTATTCAAAGTATAAAAGAGAAAGAGATAGAAAGGGGCACGGCCTCTTGCGAGGCCAAAATGGCCGAGTTTATATATATGATATTACACGCGTCAATGATTACGACCAGTTGTTCTCAAACGGTGAAGAATGTATTCCCAATATTAATTTAGAATGTTTGCTACGTGCGGAAGGGGGAATAAATTTCCTCCCCATAATGAAAAATAAAAAACGGGAAAAACAATTTTTAGAGTTTGATCAGATAAAATGTGAGTACGAAAACAAAGTGGTATCAGATGAACTTGAAGCCAACAGGTTTTCGCGACAATGCTCACGCAACATTTGTTTCCAAACCGATTTTTTTTTTTTTTTGTTGTTGTCAAATATGTAAAAACAGCAGAAGTGTGTAAATGTTTGCAATAAAAAGTGATTATAACCTCCTTATGTATTTCAGTGTTGTCAAAACGTGACGAAAGTAATTTTTTCATAAAAAAAAAAAAAAGAACAGGTACGCGGGAAAAAGTTTTTTTTTCTTTAAGTTAAATATTGAGTCACATGTAAGTATACTAAAACAGATAAAAAACCGTTATATCATACACTCACACAAACGCATACACACACACACACACACACACATACATACATACATATATATGTGCGGTTGTAATATATTCAAAACGAAGAGGTAGAGGCAGTTTAGTTCTTGCCTTACCGCTATCGGTATTTAATGAATTACAGATTAAAAAGCCGAAGACCCTTTAATTTCCGGACACGCTATTCGATTTTGTTGTTATTTTAACTGTATTAATTTATTATATTTAAATTATAAGTGCCCATTTTCTATTATTATTTTCAAACTATTATATATAAAAAAGTCACTTTTATGACAGAAAATATATTTAAAATATTAAAAATTAAAAATTGCCAACATGTTTCGGAGTCACGTACTCCATAATCATGGCATTAATAAAGAAAGTTAAAAGTTAAAACGATATGATGTTTGTCATCTTATAATACGATATATCGATATGTTATGGATTGATTACTTAATTTAAAAAGCGGGTTATTATTAATTACCAAGATTATTATTAATTAAAATATCTTTAAATTTATTAATATAGTACGTTTCGGCGCTATTAAGTAGACTATAATTATTAATATATTTCATTATTTCTAGATCGTCTTGCATGTTTAATTTTAATCTATGTCTATTAATAATGATGTGTTCGGCAACAGTCGATTTATTAATATGCCCCCGTGTTTAATAGCAGCGATATGCTCATTATATCGGATGCGGAAAGTGCGACGCGTTTGTGTCCTATATCGTATATTTTGTTGCACGTGCTACATTTAATTTCGATATGTATATCGGATTTATTATACTTTTATCTGTGTTTATGAATTTATTTGTATTAATTAATTGATAGTATAGATGGCTATTTGTTTTATAAAAATAAATTCGTAAAAATAGATAAATATAATAAATCCGATATACATATCGAAATTAAATGTAGCACGTGCAACAAAATATACGATATAGGACACAAACGCGTCGCACTTTCCGCATCCGATATAATGAGCATATCGCTGCTATTAAACACGGGGGCATATTAATAAATCGACTGTTGCCGAACACATCATTATTAATAGACATAGATTAAAATTAAACATGCAAGACGATCTAGAAATAATGAAATATATTAATAATTATAGTCTACTTAATAGCGCCGAAACGTACTATATTAATAAATTTAAAGATATTTTAATTAATAATAATCTTGGTAATTAATAATAACCCGCTTTTTAAATTAAGTAATCAATCCATAACATATCGATATATCGTATTATACGATGACAAACATCATATCGTTTTAACTTTTAACTTTCTTTATTAATGCCATGATTATGGAGTACGTGACTCCGAAACATGTCTTTTTAATATTTTAAATATATTTTCTGTGATAAAAGTGACTTTTTTATATGTATTAATTTAGTTTAACCGTGGACACTCGGCGTATGCGCATATTGTGCAAACAAAGGGGACTGCCACTATTTCCTAATGTTTTTATCCCAGCCTTGCTTGGATTTCCTTCCCTCGAATTCTTTCTACAACAATCTTTTATTTCCTCCAATTTCTCGGCTTCTTTCTATGCTTTTCACGTCTCCATGGCCGAAAGTTAACGTTGATCGTTTTCTTTTTATCCTGCAGCCTGTAAGCGACAGACAGGAGTTTGCGCAAAACCAATCAATATTAAAGCATTTTTCTACGAATTTCGTTAATTCAGTAATAGCTTTATTACGTTCGAAGTTTTTTACGCTTGCATGTCTGCGATATTATAGTACACAGGTCACAACTAAAGCAAAATGGTTTTATCATAAAGAGAAGAGTAGCCTATTAAGTTACCGAAAAATAGGAACTACGTATATTAAAGAATCTAATTTCCTAGGAGCAAACAATAAATATGATAATTAAATCGAATACAGGGATATATGTAAGTAGCGGTTTAACATTTTAAAATGTGTTTTTAATTTTTTCATAATGGAAAACATCCCCGTAAATCTTACGGAAGAAGTGTTTAACCAACAGCGTACTACTCTACCGGTGAGGTTACATATACGACAAGCGCGAAGAAACCAAAAATGACGTATGGAAGAATAGGAAAATGATTAACAGAAGTGACAAAAAAGTAAAGAAATATCGGTATAAAAAAAAAAGAAAATATGTATATATATATATATATATATATATATATATATATATATATATATACACAAAAAAAACACGCAAAATCTAGGCTAAGCCTATGATGACAGGAGTGAGCAACAAAAATGAAAATTTCTGTACTGAATGGATAGTGAAACGGGAAAATAGTTCTAGTAGACGACACATCCAAAAAAGGGAGGGTGAATTTGAGAGCACTTTAACGAACAAAGGAAGCAAGAGTTCCTAGGTGGACTCTCATCCGAGGGAATTGTAAGAAGGAAATGAGTAAAAGGAAAATCGAAATAAATCAACAATTGCTAATCTGGGGATGTGCACCATAAAACTTTTCCCATTTTAGTACGTCAAAAAGGACACCACCATTTAAAATAATTTTCTAGCGAAGTTTTTTTTTCGAAAAAGGTTAAAGAAATTTATTGTTTTCAACGGGAATACGTGATTCATCATCATTTTCATCTGCCGTTCAGGAGGTTGATTACCTCGTTTTACCACAATAGTTGTCTCCACCTGGCCTTTTGTATTCCTTCCAAAAGTGAATTTATTCCAGCTATTCCATGTACGTATTCCATCCGTCTTCTTCCTCGCGGTCTTTTTCCCTGAATTTTCCCTTGTATCTTAGTCATGAAAAGAGATCTTCTTCTCGTATTTTATGTCCGAAATATTTCTTTTTTGCTTCATCGATGATATCCTATTAGCCGTTTGGCTTACTAATTTTACATTTATTCGATACTTCTGCATTTGGGTTACTTTTTCCTTCCACGATATTCTGTGCATTCTTCTGTAGCATCAAAACTCGAAGGCATTGATTTTCTTTTTTTTTAGACTCCGATATCGTCCAGGTTTCCGAAGCGTATCGCATTGTTGACCATCATACGAAGCAGTGAAGAATTCTCGTATTTTTAATTGTATGTTCAATTTTCTATCTTTGAGCGCTTATTCTAAATTATTAAATGCAGTTCGGCCACAGTCTATTCTTCTTCTTATTTCTTCATCGTCTTTCCCATTTTCTGTAATTAAACTCCCCAGCTAAATGTACTTAATTACTTGTTCAATTTTTTCCCCATCTAAATATATATACATATATTTCCACTGGAGATCTATTTAATGTTTTTGCTATTCTCATAACTTTTGTCTTTTTAACGTTTATAAAACGTTATTACACAAAAAAAAAAAAAAAAAAAAGAGAAAAGAAAAAAAAACATTTCTATAAGAGCCTATCCTGGCGGATATTTTTTTGAAAAACTTCTGCTAACCTAAAAAATCTGCCCTTATTCAGTTTCCGTTGAATTATGATTTGCAGATTGTATGCTTACGAAGAAGAAATTTAGATCGTGCCAAATGAATGGAAACTTTTGGTAGGTTGTCTAAAACAACCTGCGCGTCTCCAATTACCGTTTTCGTTGCGAAAAATTCACAGTGAGAACTGGTTTTAATCTCTGCATTAAAATCGATTTGTTTGTTTTTAAATGTACATATATACTCGTGTGTAAAGTTCGTCCGAGTATTTTAAAGTTTTATAGATCCCCTTTTCATACGTTCAATTTTATACATAAATTCGATATTCTTTACCGCTCGATTCTCTCATTTATTAATAAATAAAAATTCAATACTGAAATGTTTTAAAAGTATTTTTATCTTCGTTTCTAAAATACCGACAGTTACTTGATGTTACGTTAATATGGAGAATTAACAATAAAATATACGAAAATGAAAAATTTTACTAAATTTCATAAATAGACAAAATTTCAACTTAATTAAAATAAAAAATTTCTAGCCGCTGCAAGACCGATTGAAAGTCTTCTTTAAACCGATGGTGGATTTTTTTTAAATTTCGGCGAGCCTCATAATACTTATTTCATAAGTAAACAGTAGTTTGAGTCGGTTGACGTTTCGGCTATGTTTCAATTATGATGCGTTGTTGTATCCAACAAGCACTAAATTTTCGGATTATTTCAAAAATTTGATACTTAACTAAGCATTTTTAGAAATTTCTTTCATTATTATTATTATTGTGTCCTACTATTATTATTGATTAATATTATTATTATTATTATTATTATTATTATTATCACAAAAACTTTTTCTTTCATTTTCATATCGTAAAAAATTCGGAATTGTACGTATTAAAAGTAACATGCTAATCAGCATTGTCGTCAGCCCACTGCATCAGGAAAAATTGCAGGAACAAAGATTTTTCCAAGCGAATGCCATCAGATGCTGATATGTTCGTCGTGCATTAGTAAGGCTGAAACAGTATACACAGATTAGTTCAAATGAAGTTCAAAATTAAATGGAATTCTATGAATATTCTCGATGGTAAATTCGTTTATTATCCGCAGTCACGTAGAACTTCGAATGATGTACATAATGTACCGGTAAAAACTTTTTTGAACTAATTTTAAAATTGGAAAGAAATCTGAAATTAATTACTAACAGATTCGTTCAATTCTTTCGCATAATGAGTTATTGCTAAACGTAGTATGAAAATATATGAAAAAATTCAAGATAATAAGCAACAGTTTATGTAAAGAATACAAAGAAGATGAAGATTCGTCCGACCGCACATTCAAAATATTCTAAGGATATAAGAGGAAACTACAACATAAAAGAAGAAGATCTTACGAATTGTTTCAAAGAAGAAAGAACCTATCTCAAGGTCAGCAGCTTTTTTAAGGGAAATACTGAAGGAGAAAAATGAAATATATTAATCTTATTATATTGTATTATATATGTATGTATATACGCTGTTAATGTCAAAAAAAAAAAAAAAAAAACAACTAAGGGGCATTTATTTTATATTTATTGAAAAATTATTTTTAAATGGCGCTGAAATAGAAACAGAGGCAAAAATGCTCATCATAAAGTGAATAACGAAAGAGAACTCATCAATCGCGATCAGTTAATTTACTGCCCCGAAACACATCGTGATAATTACTGCGTGTATTTTTCGAAAATTTAGCGTGCGACAGAAAACGAGTGTGAATGATAATGTACGATCTTACCTGGCATGTACAGACAAACGTGAATACGCGTATCGTGAGAGCTATGCTAAAGAAATAACTCGTGCAAATTTAGTAAACGAAATATTAACAAAATTAACTTTAATGAAAAAATAGAGGTAAAGGCAAAATGTGATAAAAATGTATGCTTCTACAGCTGAGAGCAGTTGGAACGAAACAGAAAAATTCGATTATGATTTAGTATTGACATGGTATACAAAGAATAATGATATTTCTTTCATCAATTGAGAGACTTTTTCAGTGTTGGGGAAAAGGAATTGTTTAGAAGAACATAGCTTTGAGCAATACAAAGAGGAAAACGACTGGTGCAATTTTCAGAAAAACTTCAATTCATGACACATACGGAACGCGTGGTTTCAACAGCAATATAATAAGAAGATTTTGTACACATGGACAAACGCGAGACAGAATATAGAACATTAAATCAATTCGGTTACATTTTAGTCAAAAAACGAAAAAAGCTGCCAAATATACCTTTGTGCTGGGGACTAATGTAGGTCACATTCCGTGGCGGCCGGATACAAATTAGTCTTTAGGAAATGCAATAGGCGGCCTTTTTATTAATCAAAAATGGAATACTAAACAACTGGCAGCAAGTCGAACTACGATGAAAGAATTTCAGAAAGAATTGTAGAACAGACGAAATAAAAAAAAAAAAAAAGAATGACCAATGTCAGTGTCTGTGGACAGAATGGAAAGATATCGTGATGAGCTGGCAAAAACTTATAAAATCGGTTGAAATAAGAAAGAATTATTTTATAGACAGAAAGTTTTAAATTGAAAGAAGGATCTAAAAAAACCTATATGTAAATTTGAATTTATAAGGAAAAATTGATTGTAATGTTTAAGTTTCGGCAAAGGTGACGATTTTTGACAATGAGCACATGTCAGAACATCATCGGTAGCTTGTTAAATTTTTACAAAAACAGAAAAAAAAACACCTACAGACCGGAAAAAGGCGGGCGCACATCGACGAAAAATAAAAAATTTTAACGTGTTATAATTATCATAAGCTTTTCGTCAATCGTATAATATAATTAATTACATAAATGAAGTACAAAAGTAAACAATCGATATATATATATATGTATATTAAAATTATAACATAGCGATTGTTTATTTAATTTGTATGCGTAAGAACAACTGATTTAATATAGTAATTGGAATAAATACAAATATAACAAACAAATTTTAAAATGTATAAACAATATATATTAAGTAGAATTTTTTTTTTTTATCATCGGGCATAGATGATCAGCTGAAAATAAATAAAACCACACAAAACTACGTGATAAGAACTAAAAACACACTGAAGTCAATATGGAAATACTCTATATTTATATAGTTCAAATTAATACTTGAAGGGGCATTATGACACTTCAAAGAATACACAGGGCGGGAAGTTGTTTACATGTATCAGTGGCTGGGAAATGCTTACGATGTTAATAACCCTTTATAAGCCAAATATCTGAAAACTTGTAAAAATGTATACTTTTTAGAAAGGTTTTTGCAAATAAAAAAAAAAAAAAAAACAAAAACATAGTTAATAATTTTTCAATATATTTAGTGAAATGTGACAGATGTGTTCCATTGTCACACAAGGGCAAATAAAGGATTTACGGGGCTCGGGACTAATCTCGAATGTGGGGAGGCCCTTCTTCGAAGAAAAAATTGTGAAAAAATTCATCATCATGTATGTGCAAACACACAAGCATATTTGTAATTTTTTATTGACAACATTATGTTTTCTTTTTCATATATATATATAAATTAAGTATTGTGCGTAGCAAAGAGATAATTGTGTTTTTAATAAAAATAAAAACTTTATTTATAATATATTAGCTCATTTTGATACACTCGTGCGATATTTTTAATCGTGTTCCTCTCTTTATATAAATTAAACACGCATGTTTAAAATTTCATAATCGTTTTCCGAAAAAGGAAAACGAAACACAGTATGATTGATTGAATATTTCGAAATGCAAATGTATTTATAAAATCAGCAATCGATTAGAATTCGCTTTTATTTTGAATAATTTTTACACGGTTTAAAATAAAACGTTTTAAAATAAAAAAATAAAATATCGTTAAAATTAAGAATATTTCAGATCGTAACATGTTTTTACATAGAAAACATTTTCCAACAATTGCATGGATATCAAAATTTTTGAATAGGAAATTGTTATTAATCGATTTGTCGAATGTTTATTTAATATTTAATAAGTACGTTCAACGACGTATATAAAGAGGGGGTTTTGGGGTTTTGACTCCCCCCCGCTCGCGCAGGGGAGACCGAATATTCGTAGTGTATGACTAGCATTGTAACTTGGTATTGGATTTAAAATAATTTGAATCTTTTTATGTCTTTATTTAAGTTATTTGAGTAGGAAAGAATGTCCAAGCTTATTTGTCAAAAGGTATATCATCATTATATTGTCCCTAGACCTTCGAATAATGATGAGGAAAAGCTGAAAGCTTTAAAAGAAGAACCTACCGGTTACTTTCAAGTTTCCAGTCATTGGCAAGAGGAATATTTCTTTTTAATGTCGTTGAACTGCGAAACACTCATGACTTGCGCATTCAAACGTCATGTAGGGAGTACTTTGCGAACTGTGTGTTCTACTTGGAACAGCGTAAGGGGACGTGATTATCATGATCTTGGAGCCCTTGTTAATAAGCTAACTAACTGGAAAAACGCTTTAGAGAACTTTGATCATCACACAAATACAAAATAGCACAAATTCGCTTTAGAGCAAGCAGCAAACTTTGTTAAGTTCGCGGAAGGCAAATCTGCTGATGTTGAGGAATCCATGAACCTGGAAGGTCATAAAATTGCTGAAGGTAACCACGAGAGATTAAATTGTAGAAACTGTTCTTTTGTGCAGAAGACGGGAAATGGTCCTAAGAGGAAGCCATGGTTATGAAGTTGGAATAAACGAACTTGCTCACAATGACGGCAATTTTCGAGTACTTCTCCATTTTCGTGCTCGATCTAATGATGAGGCATTTAAGAGTCATTTACTTACAGAAAGCATGCATAGTAGAGCTTTGTATACCTTATCATCGGAAGTGATTGAACTATGCGGTAATACTATTCAAGCGCAAGTACTTAAACGGGTCAATGAGGCTGGATTTTTTACGGTATCGGCAGACGAAACTCAAGAAACATACTCATGTGAGAACAACTAGCGTTATGTTTATGATACGTAGACTGTTCATTTGAAAAATCAGTTATCCGGGAGGATTTCCTTGAATTTATCTCTAAGCAGAAGTTACTTCAGCTCAAACATTGGCGACAACAATTGTAATGCATCTCTTAACCTATAACTTGCATATTGATAAATTCATTAGACAAGGTTTTGATGACACTACAGAGTACTGAGCGGCCGATTACGGGGCGTGAAAACAATAATCGTAGGGAAATATCCGAGAGCGCAATTCGTGCACTGTGTGGTTCACATTCTCTACTTATTGTTAATTTTAGCTCATTCATGTAGGGTACCTACTGTATAGGGGTCATAAAACAAACTTTTTTCGACAATTTTCACTTGGAGACAGCATTTCAAAGAAAACTGCTAATCAGATTAATTTATCTCATTCAAAGTTTATATTTCTCTTTGCGAGATGCGGTGGACCGAAAAGCATGCGGCTGTAGAACGGTTTGAAAAAATGCTTCCCTTAATACGCTCGACGTTTGAGGCACTGCAAGAAGTTGCTGGTAGGGATATGTCGCTGCTCAAGCATACCGATTACAACCCATCATAGAAAATAGCCAGTTTGTTGTGTCGCTAGTTATATTGAGAACAATTTTTCTCATATACAAAACAAGCCTTAAATAAGCAATGCAAAAAGTTAATATCGATTTGGCCAACACTTGCAGTTATGCAAAGAAACTATAAAGACGATATTACAAAATATTTGGAATGAAAGTCAATAGTTGGTCCTTTTCGAGCAAGCAAAGCAGATGAGTTCAAATGACATAGTTGCTTCAAGAACAAATAGATAGAAAACTCAGCGTAAAAATGTATCGAGAGAAACTGCTGAAATGTATTTTACCCCTTGTTGACCATGTCGTTACAGAACTCGATGTTTCACTTTAAACCACGTGCGGTAACGATCGAAAGGATCTAAATACTTCTAACCTGAGAAGACGATTATTGACTGTAGCGCACAAGAAAAACTGAAGAAAAAAAAAAAGTACAAACGTTTCTTGGTGAAAATGAAGGAACGATATTTCTAAGTGAGTATAAGATTCCGCTAAATCACTGGAAATCTGCTACTCGAAAACCTTCCACTGCAGTAGAAACTACTGATTATTAGGACGAACAGTTTTTTCCTTTGATAAAAAATCGTCTTATTATATTAGCCACACTTCCAGTGTCCACTGCAAACCCGGAAAGATGTTTCTCTACTCTAAAGAGATTAAGAACCTATATGAGGAATCGAATGGGTGACGAAAAAGCATTGACTCTTATAAGCATTCATCTGTGACCCGGTGGTTAAACCAAATTCTAACGAAATTGTAAATAAGTTGGCAATAAGACGTAAACGACTCAATTTTAAATTTTAAATTACATTATTATTATAATAATATTATGTATAAAAATATAAGCAAAGAATGAAATACGATTGTATTATTTAATATAATAAATAATAATAAAATAACATAGAACGACCTACTGTTTTATTTTGCTTAAAAAAAAAAATTATGAAAATTTCAGACTTGACCCCCCCACTGAAAAGCTATATATACGGGTCTGTGCGTATGTTAAAGGACTCATTCACCTCTTTTTAACATAATAAATTCGATTTATCGTAGAAAATTTCTAATAATATTCATTTTATCTAGCATTTAGTTTTTTGCGAAAAAATTTAGGTTTTTTTTTTCCACTCGAAATACTCAATACTGTAAACATGCTGCAAGATTTTAATTTTATCTTAAAGAGAATTCAGTTAATTTTTATACATCAAAAAAAATAATGTGCGAGTTCATTAATAAAATTGTATACTTTTTCTCTAAAAAACTTTATAGAGAAAAAGTATACAATTTTATTAATGAACTCGCACATTATTTTTTTTGATGTATAAAAATTAACTGAATTCTCTTTAAGATAAAATTAAAATCTTGCATGTTTACAGTATTGAGTATTTTGAGAAGAAAAAAAAAGCTTAAATTTTGTACATAGAGAATTAAATTTTTTTCCACTTAAGAGCGACTCGGGGTTATGGCCCCCTCTAGCTCGCCTTTTGATCCGGCCCTGCACAAATGTTGTATTAATTCTTTATGTAGTTTTTGCAGATGTTCGAGCGGTATGTTGCAGATGTGTCGCATTTCCCTATAAAGGGGTAAAGGCAGAAGATTACTTAAATATTTCCCAGCCACTAATACATGTAAACAACTCCCCCCCCCCCGTGTGTATTCTTTGAAATGTCATACCGCCCCTTCAAGTTGTTAATTTGAACTATATAAATATAAAGTATTTCCATATTGACTTCAGTGTGTCTTTAGTTCTTATCACATAGTTTTGTGTGGTTTTATTCATTTTTAGCTGATCATCTATGTCCGATAAAAAAAAAAAAAACTCTAATTGATATATACTGTTCATAGATTTTACAATTTGTTTGTTACATTTGTATTTGTTCCAATTACTATATTCTTCATATATACAAAAAAGAAACAATGTGCTAAATGATTCTACATTAAATTGATTTCTTTTTTACGAACTCCTCGGCAATTACTACAGCTGTACTAACTTACCGGAAATGCTGGCTGTTATGAAGCAAGTCACGGTGCCTCCGATCAAAGCTCGCACAGCTAACTTGGCGAAACTTTCTTTTTTTTCCGGGCATAGAGAGCATAGAACCGCCATGATGCATCCGACCGAACCAAGGTTGGCGAACGAACACAAGGCGTACGTGGCGATGAATTCAGATCTTGGCTGCAGGATTAAATGCGCATTAAACATTATAAATTCGGACAAATTTGACAAAATGGCAGTCATAAGTATCGAAAACGTGAAAAATCGTTTAAAAAGTGCATCTTTGTGCACTTTTATTTATATTTAAATTCGAACCTTATTGACGGCATTCGTCATTTATATTATTAATTAAAGTTCAAGAGTGCGTGTAAATCAATGACTAAATGACAAAAATTAAAAACAAAAGAGAAACAACAAAAAAAACAAAAAACGAGTACTTTAATGAAGATGAATTAAAATAATGGAACTGAGTAAAAAGTTTCAAACGGAATAATTAAAATCGTAATATCTGGTCAATGTTTACTTTACAACTCTTTCTAAATCGATTAAATGCGTCAACTGATGGTAAAAAGAAGAAAAGATTAATATTTTACGAAAAATTATGAATAAAATTACAAACCCGTAACGAAATATTTAAACTGAAAATAGCTTCGTAATTCGGAACCATCTTACAAGTACAAGAGTAAATTACAGACAAATTCAATGCTGAGTTTTAAAATTTCTAATAAATTGCATGACTAGAGTTTCTTCGAAATTTATTAAATTTTATGTCATATTATGAAAACTTTAGAGAAAGAAAAAAAAATAGCTACAATTTATGCATGATATACGTATGTAATGGTACATAATCAATGATGATTATCTTCTTTTTAAGTAATATTTCTAAATGATGAGATTTTTAAAAACGTTTCTAACTTTCAATTTAAGATGTTTAGCTATAATGTTTATAATTATTCATTGTTTTAGTTTACTTTTAATCTAACAGAATTGTTTTGTTTTTTATTTAATTTAATTTTACGTTGTAACGCGGTAACAGTGCTCGAGACACGCGACAAATTATCGTATTTTATTGATGTATTTAGTTTAAATAAACCGTATTATTATTTCATTTCATCGAGTACTACAACTGAAAATGTTAAAATTTTTTTTTTTTTCGCAGGGGGGAGAATTTTAATATTGCTATTGTATGTAGTTTATATAGTATCCGCCTCTATTCTTTAATGTAATTTAAAAGTTCAAGCTATACTGTAAATTAGTTTGTCTAAATATTTTATTTAAATAAGTCGATTGGTAAGGCGAAGCTTTTTTTCAAAAATTAATTGTTAATTTTAATAAAACTGTTAGTTAAAAACCCCTTATTGTATCGCATCTCTGAGAAAGATAAATATTACGATTCACTGATTTACCGGCAATTACGAAAGTTTTCATTCTAAAACGACTTCTCACTATAGGCAATGGCGGTGTTCCAAAACGATGATATTCTAAACTGAAAATACAGCTACGCGTATAATATTACTTCGATTAAATTTTGCCCACTTTTTTCTTACCATTTAGTTCGAAAAATTTTCCTAATATATTTTTTGATTGTGTTTAATTGCTCGAGTATGTATGATAAGCGTCAGTTTTTTTTTTTTTTAAATTTATTCGTCTTAAGAAAAAATTGCACTCCACTATTTATTTAACTGCGAAAAATTATTCATTTTGATTTGATTTCCGTCCAGGAGAATAGGGGCAGTTAGATATCCAACCGGTAAAGGAAACTGCGATAATGAATAAAGATGTAGGTCGCGCAGTGAGGATTAGAAAGCCTAAGAAGTAACGAATTAAAATGCAACTCAGTCGAGAAGAATTAACATTCGAAGAAAATGAAGATCACAGATTTGCAATTATGATGAAAAGTTTGGGAAGAGTGTTAAAACGAAAAAAAAAAAAGCGAATAATAGCGATGACAGCGAAATAACGAACGAGAATCATTAAATCAAATGAGGGCAGGAGTACTCGGTTGGATGATAGATAATTTAAAATTCAGTCGATTTCGCTTAATTCAAATCGCTGCACATAGGCAATTAGTAGGATCAGGTCCGCAGAAATTATCATTTATTGGTTTTTTTTCGGTTTTTTAAAGGCTTTTCACCTTCTTTTTTTCTTTTATTATTAAATGTTTCTCTGAAAGATACATTGGGACAGATTCGCAGGTATAAATTTTTTGTGTCATTATCGTTCTGCCATACATCGGCTCGCCCGAAGTTGAATTAGCCGTTGAGCGAACTCGCCAATCGACCGAATAAATGACGAACATTTCGAATATCTTTTCGTTCTAGCTCCACCGTGCTTTTCTCCTGTATCAGCTTACATTAACTTTGTGGAACTTTAAGAGTAATTTGGCGGTAAATAATGAAAAAAAACAAAAAAAACATTACTATTGCACTATTGTAATGAATGGAACCTGATATTTCTCGTAATTTTTAGAACTCCGTACGCAGGCAACAGACAAAATACTAATACAACGATTCGGAATGTATAAAGAAATCAAATTAAATTCAAAGACTCTGAAATCGTTCAGCAGACAGTCTCTAAAAAGATTTTCGAACAGTTCATCTTCGACACATATTCGATCGACGGCTAGTTCTAAATCGAACAGTATCCAAATTTTTTATGGGTAAAGTTCAGCAGTGTAAACCGATCGATGGAGTTTAGTTTTAAGAATAAATATAAAGGAGCTTATATTTACGTAACTTCCAAACTCATCCTTTTGATTTTTCCTTTGATTCTGATCGTATTTTCTTTGATTACTCTTCATTATTAGCCAAACAAAATGTTTTTTTTTTTTTTTTTTGTTACTCGCCTGTCCGGGGACTAGATACTAGAGATGCGCAAATCAACTCCGTGGATATTATAATATATGTGTGCGTTCCGACTGCAGATATATATCCGCTTCTCAACTCCAACTCTAGCGGAGTTATCTCATATCCAGCGTATAATCACTTTCTTCGCTGCCCATTCAACTCCAACTCTGGCGGAGTCATCTCATATCCAGCGTATAATCACACTCTTCGTTGTGTATTTAACTCCAACTCCGCATAATGCTCGGAAACGCACGAAGCAACAAAACGTCCTTGAACATAGTGCGCATTTTCTTCGCGCAGTTCCGATTTACCGACAGTGGATGAAAAACTCTCTCACACATACATACTGTTTTCTGCTAAATAGGATATTTCTTATCAATAAGCATAAAATAGCTAGTATAATATCTAGCATTAAATTCGTGGATCATATTACTCATTCGATTTGAACATTTTAAATCACACCGCGCTATCATCCATACTGCAGTCTACGAACACGATAAAATTCTGTGAAACAGTAATGATAAGGCAAATTTTGACAGTTGCATGAGCTGTAGCCTTTCAGAGTGGAGATATATCAAATCACTCCGCCAAAAGTGAATTCAACTGTGTCCGGAATGACAATATTTGTTCGTTGTGTGACGTTTTTCGGAGTTGAGATACTATGTGATCGGAGATATATCCGACTGTGTCCCACCACGGATATGTTTCCGAGGATATAACTATGTCCGGAGTTACCCATGCCTACTGGATACTACTTCCTGTACTACTTCCTATATTTTAACCTTTGCAACAGTTAATCTCTTCCTTTTTTATTATATCGATACCCAGTCGAGACGTAAAACTCCAGTTAATTGCTAGTCTCGCCTTTTATTTTACTAAAGCCGGAAGAAGTAATAAAAATAATTCAATTTGTCGAATGCTATTTCAGCTAATGTTGGAAAAATTGGGAAACTTTTTTGTTCTTCCTTTTTATAGACACCACCAACAACGAGTGATATTGTAATATCGTCGGTAATTGGTGAAATACTAAAAATCATGAATCGATTTTTAAAATTTTCCTCGATTTTTTTACCCTAGAGCACTATTCTACATATTAAGCTGTTATCAAATTTCACCGAGAAAAATTCTCCCGGTTTTTTTGTTTTTTTTTGGGGGGGTGTTTTAAATTGATTCGAATAAAATTAATAACTTAGCAAAGTGCAGATTGCGCTTTTTAGTCCAAGGAATCATGCGGGTTTTCGTGAATATTCTTATTAATCTTGAAAAAAGGGTGAGCTCCCTTAAGTACATAAATCACAGCGTACGAAAAAACACCCATCAGCTGCGAACGAGATAATAGAGCGGTTATTACGAGCTTACCGAAAGTAATTCTAATTTTTTTAATCTGCCTAATTCTTGATAGGCGACGAATTCGTTGATGGTTACTTTCATAGCAATCAAGCTTGCAACCTTATCGCACTGGTCGAAATCAACACCCATCAGCACTGCCACCGGGAAGAACAATTTCGACATTATAACCTAAATTCAACAAAACAAATGAATAAACCGGTTCTCTAAATTTGGGGGAAAAAAATAAATAAAGTCTCTTTATTTATATATAGGTAAAATCGCTTAAAAAACTACTAACTGCGCGCGCCAAAAATATTTCTATTTCTCTTGGAGAAAAGTAGAGTATAAAACAATACTAGCTCTCGAAAGTATGAACGATCGTACATTAGTGATATCAATAGCGGCGCCTGTAGCGGGTTCAGCAGTCTGGCAAAAGGCCGTGGATTTTCCATGTCAAATCTCCGGGAAAAAAGGAAAAAATTTCCGAGCATAAGGGGTGTCTAATAAAGACTGCGACCACTTTCAAAAAGCAACCTTTATTACGAGCACGCTGGTGTTATCGGGAAGTACTATTTGTCGTTCAAGATGCCAGTAGGGTACTACTATTGGTACCCCTTTTCTCGCGAAACCGTTCTTTGATAGTTCTCTTGGCGGGCGGGGCGAACACTTCAAAACGGAAAAATGCCTTTCCGGGTTCTTTTCCGGTGTTGGATAATCAGTCGCAACGCTACAACGCGTTACCTCAGTTCGGTTACAATTTCGACCCTTTCTAAAACCAGATACACATCATCTGTGGCAAAATTTGGTAAAATTTGGCAAAATATGGCAAAATTTGTAATTGAGCATTAGCGTTTTTCGTGTCGATAGCAGCGGCTTTTGCGCGTTCAATCGGTCCGAAGAACAGCACGCCTAAGTCTGGGAAGCAACGGCGACAGTGTAAGCTAGGCAGAATGTTGTAAAGGGCTGATAGCCGCTTATGCTGTCGGCAAAAGCGCTTGTGGACTGTGTAGACCGATATTATTAATGAGAAGAGGTTCACAAAATTCTTCGTTACACTATCCTAGGCGGGGATACCGATTATTTCAGACCTTTACGGGTTGTTTCGCCAAACTTACACATTTCCTCCTTTCGGTCGTCGTGATGGAATTTTTCAAGACGATCGAATTCCGAACACAAATTCCAAAACAATATCCTATCCCCCGAACGTCCCATGACGACAGTCTAAAGTCCAACTGTACAGTAGGCTCGCATTCGCCCCGTGTAAGATTACAAGAATTACACCGGGGGGAATAACCATTCTAAACTCGGAAAAAGTAACGTGAGCCGAGCAGAATGCGACTTTCTTACGAAGTTAATTTCATTTTAGATTTTAGCAACAACTTTATCGGAAAATAGGTTGCTTTGACAAAAAAATCAGAATGTTCGCTTAAAGCCGTCGTCGTCGTCGTATTATCTAACTCCGGATGACGCGGGCTACACAACGGAACGTCCTTGAACACTGCGTGCCATCAGCGTAATTCCCCGATGTTTTTTTTTATTTTTTTATCGGTACGACCGATGGGGGGGGGCATTCGGCGTATTCGGCTTAATGACGTTTTTCAGCGTGTCCTGCGTTTCTGGCGTTCCTGGCGCGCGCAGTTTGTTTAAATTCGGATTGTGAGTTCTGAAGTGGTGTGTACGCACATCGAGAGTAAAGTTCTCCACTCCAACCAGTTCACCGAGCCATCCGAGGACACCGTTTATGAACGTGATGAACGATATGAATGCGATCAGATTGGCGATGGTGCTCTGAACGACGAATATGCACGACACGGCTCCATTGCAAGCTGCCGACAGTACGCTCCCTTCGCTAGTAATAATAAGAACAGACACACTAGATTAGTGATGGCTAGACAAAATTTGAACGATGAAAAAAACTCGAATAATCGATTGAAGCTCTTCGCGAATGAAATGGCAGATGGGGAGGCAAAAACTGTTTAAAGAAGAGCGTTTACTCCTGAAAGGCGATAGGACGGAGGGTACAGAACTTCCTCCGTATCGGAAAATCGGCTCGAGATTAACGAAAAGAGGGATCCGATTTTCCGTTCTGACTGCACGGGACCAGTTTTGGTTAGATTAAAAGGGAAAATAAGGGAGATTTAGAAGAGAATTTAAATTTAATTTTCGCCGAATGTATAGTACCGGGGAAAAAATTAAAAACTGGTAATGCGTGTCTGTTCTGCGCAAGTGTACATTGATGTCTTTCGGTTGGTCTGTAAAGCGGCTATTTCAGTAAAGTAAGGAGAGTCTCATATTTTATATCTTTGGTAAGGTACCGTGGATTATGAAGATAAGCTTTTCACAATGGTACCAAGCCTAATAGATCTGACGAGAATAGCGAAAATAGCGAGAATAGTGGGGCCAGTTCTAAAAACAGTAAACTGTTGAATTCGATGAAGCGTAAATAGGGGTACGATTTGGCGCGTGAAGGAGGAATTTTACGAAATGACCCCGGGCACGAGGAATACGTCAACAGTTGCTTTTTTTAATTGGAAGGTAACCGAAGGTTTCTTTTCGATAAATACTGTAAAGAATAAAAAGGGAATTTCAAGTAATTTAAAATCGGAGGTACGATCGGGCAATTTTATCGGCTTCGTCAAGCTGTTTAGAGCAACAAAACGTATTCTTCTTTAAACTAATATTCTACCGTCAAACGACGATAAAAGATAGTCGTCGAGATAATGTATGGTGGACATGAATACTACGGAGCACAGACGTATTCAACTTTTCGTCATAATTCTTTTAGCGTCTCTTTTAAAAGTTACAAAAGTTACAAAAGTTACAAAAGTTGCAAAAGTTGCAAAAGTTACTTATGCCGTGTATGAAATTATATGAACAGCTGTTATGTCGTAGAGATGTACACTTATATTAAAAATGTTTCATATTCGTGAAATAATTTCGTCATTTACAACGATGAACAGGAATTATTAAATATGCGCCGGTATTTAACGCACAGTTATATCGATATACACAACCTGACGCTTTTATCAACTTTCAGATTTTCACTTTTCGTCTTGGACATCTCCGTCTCCGGATACAACAGTTTTGAGTAGCTTAACGCCGCAGGAGCCGACATTATAGAAGCGTTTATCAAATAGCTCGCGTTCACGCCGAAAGATATATAAGCCGCCATTATCGAACCTAGAAGGGAGCAGAGAAAAATCATCGTATGAGACCTATCGAAAAATACCTGCTAACGATTTATTGAACAGCTGCTATGATCCGTCACGTGCATTTAACGAGTATTCTCAGCAGTCGGACAAGTGTTAATTTTTTTATGTAAATGTGATTTTCCTTTTTTTTTTTTTTCTACTTACATGTCGACAAAAAATTACTGGAATAATGTAAACAAGTGTTTTTGCTTTAGTCGATATCTGTTCTAAGGTTGACTTCTATTATGGGGAAATGTAATTAATTAGCGTGTACGGGTATTAAATCATCGCGTGTCTCTACATTTATAACTGATCCACTTTGCAATTCGCGGAATTTCGTCGATCTTTTTAAAATAGCTCGGACTTACTTCTTCAACAATAGTGAACCTCTCGCGAGAAATTCTTCTTCATTTGTTGTTGCAGATGCCGCGCCTTGATTTCCGCTTCGCCGATCTCCTCTTAAAATATACAGCTTATAAATTAATACAAAGCTGACAAATAGTTCAATTAGTCATCGTCGTATTTATGATATTTAAATATTTATAAAGTACTTCAATTTTATTATTATTATTATCACCAATAAAAAAATAAATAAAAAAAATTACTGTAAACATATTTTTGCATTAATACTTTACTCTAAGCAAGTGTAAATAATATGATAATATAACTAGATACTTCGTAATCGATGACTTTTCTGACGTTCAAATTTGAAGAGACGTTGAGTGGGACTTTATCAGAGGAATATATGTATGTTGGGGGTTGCCGGCATGTTTTGGTAGTTGTGGGGCTCTAAAACTTGTCGGAGGTTATGTAGATGATTTTGGTATATGTTTTTCTGATGAGGTTTAGTTTGGTTTTTTTTTGAAAATGTTATTATTTAGGTACCAACTTTAATATGTGATACTTATTGGTTATATTAGGGTTGCTTTTTCATTTTATTTATTTATTTTATTTTGTTTTGTTTATTTATTTATTTCAATTTCTATTTTTTTATTTTTTTCTCCGAATGTTAGTTGTAATAAGTAATATTACTAGCCATGCACTAATTATTATGTCCATTAGAGTTATATTATTTTATTTCCATTTTTATTTATTCTTTTTATTTTGGTTATTACAATTGTAGTACATGTTAGAGCTGAAATTCTGTAAGAATGTGTGAGCTGGTTTGGTGAAAGGTTACATATATAACTTTTAAATTTAATCCGTAGATATTTATATTCCGCTGGATTCAGTTCCATTTTGTTTTACGATAGTTTTATTTTTATATTTAATTTATATTATTCATATATTCGCCTCGAATGCTATTTTATTTATTTATTTTTGTTTTCTCTCGTTTTCCACACATTTATACGAACTACTTTTTAGTTCGCTTTCAATCAATTTATTATATGTACACCATTTTACTTTTTATTATTTTTTCATTTATTTTTATTTATATTTTTATTTTTTGCTTTCCTTTTTCTTTTTTCTCTATTATTCTCTTTTTTTTTTTTCGTTTTTTCGTGATGTGATTTATTGTAATTTTTTTATTTTCACTTTCATTATTCGCGCTGCGTAGCGCATTTAATAATAATAATAATAATAATAATAATAATTTGATTTTATTGTCGCTGTTTTTTCTCTGCCTTTTGTCGCACAGGTCTTTTTATTATTATGTTGCATTCATACGGGCTAATTCGCCAAGTATAGTACAACTCCATTAACTTTTAATCGCATCTTCTCTTCGCACTTTCTTGACGAAATGTGTCAAGAATTACCGCTATTTCTGTATCTCCATGTAAATTTCTTTGCCGATTCTTACGGGTGGGACATCGTGCAATTGTTTCGGTATTATACCTGTCGCCGATATCATCGAACGAACTACCACTATACCTCGATGATCCAAATTCGTTTTATTTCATTAGTCAGATCGATATATTTTCTTTTCTTTATTTTTGCCTGTTTTAGACCTTTTTATACAATTCTATCGGCCATTATTTTTCTGTCATGCAATAGCTTGATGTCTTTATTATCTATATTACTTTCTTTGGCACATAGCTATAATATGGTTCTGTTATCGTTATACCGTGTTTCTGTAATAGTCTCTTGTGTAATATCTTAACGACACTGTTATGTCGGTTCATATATTCTCTAAGTGTGCCAGCATGCTATAGCCATTAGTTACATGCTCTATTGTTTCTTTATCCACCCCACACGTCCTGCAGGTATCGCTCACATCCTTTTTCATGATATATCTTTGATAGTTTTTTGTAGCAATTATTTGATCTTGTATTGCTATGAAGCCTTCTGTCTCAGATATAAATTGTCCTACTTTAAGCCACATGTCCAATGCTTGAGTATCAATACCATGGTTTTCTATTTCATATCTTCCATGTAGTTGACTTTTTCTCCACTTTTGCTACTTTTTGTTTACGGCCTCATCTGCAGGTTGTATTTCCCCCTCTACTTGCATTAGATTCAATGAAATTAAACCAGTATCGTTTTTTATGATTATTATTTATATATATATATATATATAAGTGTAAGTTTGGGTGATTTTTTAAGAGTTAAGTTTTTCAGGTTGGCAGAGCATGGTTGGTATTGGCGTCCAAACGTCATCTGTCAAAGTGAAAAGTTTTCAGTATACTCTCTGCCATTTCATCATCATGGAAAGACTTATAAATAAGCAACGATTGTGATATGGTTGAAATTTATTTTTTCGAAATTCGTGCTCTGTGAAAAATGTGCATCGTTTGTATCGACCTGGTGAATCAACAATTCGTGCTGTTATCACCAAATTTGGTGCGAAATTTGGTGATAACAGCACGAATTGTTGATTCACCAGGCAGGTCGATTATGACGACCATAATATGGTCGTAACAAACGATGCACATTTTTCACAGAGCACGAATTTCGAAAAAATAAATTTCAACCATATCACAATCGTTGCTTATTTATAAGTCTTTCCATGATGATGAAATGGCAGAGAGTATACTGAAAACTTTTCACTTTGACAGATGACGTTTGGACGCCAATACCAACCATGCTCTGCCAACCTGAAAAACTTAACTCTTAAAAAATCACCCTATACTAACCATAGGATAAGTAAATTAGGTAGTTGAGTATTTTTTAGAATCTAGGAAATAGTGGGAAAATAGGAGAGGAGAGAAAAGTGGGAAAAGGTACATATATGTGTGTACCAGGCTAATATGCGTAAATGAATCTGTAAACGTATTTAAATTTATTTGTAAGAATAATAAGTTATTATAAGCATAAATTTATAGTTCCCTTCTCTTTTTTTTTTTAGTAAAATTTATAGATCTTGTTTCATCTTGTTTTGAACTGATTTCTTGGTTTTCAATCCAGATTACATTTTATTTTATTTATTAATTAAATTTCTATCTTTACTCTATTTCTTTCTTTTCTTTGTGTTTATTTTTACGTTTATTCCTGTACTTTCACTTAATTTGTGGATTTTATTTTTGTATTTTTAGGTTGGTTATTGTATATTCCATGTGAATTTGTTTAATTTAAATTTTGTTTCCGCCATTCGCGCTGCATAGCGCATTTGTGGAATTTTTGTAATAGTAATAATAATAAAATTGATTTGGTTTGATTATCATTATTATTATTATTATTATTATTATTATTATTATTGCTATTCAGAATATTGGTGTCCCCCAAGGGAGCATTTTAGGTCCAATTTTATTTTTAATTTTTATCAACGATTTGTGTAGGCTAAAAGTTGATGGAAAGCTTCTTGTATATGCAGATGACACGGTCTTGCTTGTAAGTTCAAGGTACCCATCAATTCTACACAAATTAACTCAAAATAGTGTACGTTTAATAGAAAACTGGGTGAATAGTAAAATAAGTTAACATTAAATCTAGCCAAAACTAAGTATGTAATATACAGTATGCGTCAGCATGAATTTGGTAAAATTCTTAAACTCAATTTAGCCAACAATTACAACATAGAATGTGTTCCAGAAATTAAATATCTCGGCATAATATTCGATTCAAAATTAAACTGGTCAGCTCATTCAAATTTTGTATCCGCTAAATTACGAAAATTAAACTTTTTAATCTATTACCTTACACAATACTTTACAAAAAGTTATTTAATTAGAATATATTTTGCACTTTACCAGTCAGTTTTGACATACGGTATTATTTTTTGGGGAGGAACTGCAAACTACCACATCAGTAGAATAAAATCACTTCAAAATTCGGTTATAAAAACTATACTTAAGACATCATATACTGCAAATAAACATATATTGCATTTTAATGCAATATATCATTTGCTTACCCTCATTTTTGTCTTTAAATTTAAAAATAAATTTAATATTTCACTTAGGGAAGGAGTAGTTAGAAACTGTAATGATTTATATGCAAACATTCCCCATACATAATAAATATCACACAAGAATGCAAATCACGTATCAAGCCCCAATTAAATTCAACGCGTTACCATCGTATCTGAAATCATTTCCTTATATCCATAGACTATTACGGAAAAAATTAACCCTATACATTTGTCCTATATAAATACTAGCATTAAATGTGTCCCCTTCGGTGAGTTCCTCCATTGTGTTTCCTTTGGTGTGTTTCATAATAGGAGTAGTGTGCGACATTATTTTTAATATCTGCATGCATAACAATTCTTCAGAAGTAGACTAAGTTAACATTAAGTACATACAACTTACAAATACTATTTAAACACATGTATTAATTTATAGTATCGCTTTTTTATTTTTAATTTCTCTTATTTTTGTAAGCATTTGTTCGGTTCTTTTATTTCATTTGGATCCATTGTAAAGAAATTTTTATTGTTCTCAAAGTCCCATCATTCGCGCAAATATGCGCATAGATGGGCTATTTCAGTAATAATAATAATAAACGATTATTTGATATTATTTGATATTATTTGATATTATTTGATTTGATATTATTTGATTATTATTATTATTATTATTATTACTATTATTATTATTATTATTATTATTATTAGTTCCGAACATGTTTTTTAAACTTTCTTTTACTTCTCTTTAATTATTAATTCCTTTCAAAGATTATAGTACATTTCATTATTCATTCTATTCCGTTGAAATCTTTTCCGTTACGTTTGTTAAAGTCACGCATGTTTGAAAATAAGAAACATGGCAAAAGATTTACGAAATCGTTAAAACTTGTAAAACACCTACCCGTTGCCATGAGCAACATTTCATAAGATTGTCAACGATGACGAACTTTTATGGATGCTTAACGTTGCTACATAACGCTCCCGTAGTTTGATATTGATGGTCTAAAATTTAACAGAAATCGGTGATCTACCATTTAGATTTATAATATGCGCATATTTATGTAGCACAGCTGGTTGCAAAAAAATCAAAAAAAAAAAACAAAAAAAAACCCCAAAAAAACGATAAAACGTCTTAATCATTTTTAACCCGGAATTTTCAGTGTTATTAACTTAAAACTAAATTACTAGAACAACGCAATTACCTGCCACGGTAGATAAACCTCCTAACATGACCGACTGGATTTCAGACTGAGTTAAATCTTTCATGTACGGCCTTATCAGTAGCGGCGCTTCCGTCTAGAGTACGAGAAAATAAGACGATCTTACTTAAAGACTGATGTAAAAAAAAACAAAAAAACAAAAAAAAATTAATAGTTAATAAAGGCGGCGGCTATACATTAAAAATTATTATTATTCGGAAAAACTTTTTCGGTATGCCTCGACCGAAAGATGATACCGTAATCGATGATTGATCAATAATTCTTACGTATTGAATAACCGTTTACGTTGTTGTTGTTATTTTCTCCAATGTGTTTGAACTTGTGCGAATTCCGTGTATTACGACGTTGTTTTGAATTTATTTATTTCAGGATTTTAACTTTCGCTTTAACGGACACAGGTGACGTAGAAGAACTACTTATAGAATGGTAGAAACATTTAGGATATCGCGCACACTTAAAACACATATACATATATCGTAGTTTTCGGTTTGAATAATTACGAACGGGAAATAATTCTACCGCCGGTTATATTTGACACAATATTCTAGAAAATCGCGCGAAGATAATAAATTTTCCAGTTTTTCAATTTTTTCGGTTTCCAACAAATTACCGCACCTGTTTAATCTTTTAAGGCAAATAAGACATCTGAAAAATGGTGTCATGTTCACAGCGACCCACCAATAACGGTGTTCAGAGCGACCATCGGATCTTTATTATTATTATTATTATTATTATTATTATTATATTCGACTTTATACATTTATATTACTATTATTACATATGTATATGCGAACTAGAGCGGCCAAGTTATTTTGTTAAAACTGCTAGAAATTATAATAATACATGATTAGAAGCGTACACTACGTCTTATAGTCACAGACTTTAATCATTAATATTTTATTTTTAACTAAAAATACAGAGCATTTACACAACAACAGTGTGCTTTGTTAGAAAAATTAAACCGGATGTGAGTTTCCATTTATCTATTATAATTTTACATTAACAAAAATTATATACATGTTGAAATTAAATTACGTTTTTATAATATTGCATACCGTTACATGTTAATGTTAATATAGAAATATCAAGTGTTTAAAGTAAATATAATAACGAATTTAGAAATTACACATAAATTATATAAGAGAACCGTAACAGAATATGATCGTTGTAGTAGTATATCAGAGATTTCCAGGAAATTACCTTTCCTGTCCCTTTTAGAGATGTCGAATTTAAATATGGTCGCTCTGAGCACGGTCGCTACCAACACGTAACGCTGAAAAATATGTAACAAATATGGGAGGAGCGTGCAGAGGTAAATATGAAATGAGTACATGCCGGAAGCAGGCCCCCGTAGTCGAAATTAACATTCGGGGAAAGATGCACCATCACCGGTGACCGCTAATTTTTCAAAAATAGTTTTGCGCTATAAAAATAACAGTTCACTATTCGAATAAACGATTTTAAGATTTTTCTATACTCTAATCCATTCATAACAGGCGGAGGCGGAAGTAGATGTTAACATTTTGTTATTAATTCGGTATTTTCGTTTATTTTGTTAAATATTTTGTAAAGGGGGTTGAAGTGTCTGCGCCTTTGGCTACGGCTCCATCTTAAAGACAAAATAGCAATTTAAGGCGCGTTTTAGCCAACACCAAGCGAGCAAGTTAATTATACCTTTCAGCTGTTCTTGCGCAAGTAATTTCCTATTACGCCGATCATCATCATCATCATCATCATCATCATCATCATTTCCGTCTCCTGTTCAGGAGGTTGATTACCTCGTTTAAACCGCAATAGTTGTCTCCGCCTGGCCTTTTGTTTTCCTTCCAAAAATGAATTTATTCCAGCTATTCCATGTATGTATTCCATCCGTCTTCTTCTTCGTGGTCTTTTTCCCTGAATTTTCCCCTGTATCTTAGTCATGAAAAGAGATCTTCTTCTCGTATTTTATGTCCGAAGTATTTCTTTTTCGCTTATTAGGTTATTACGCCGATAATACCGTTAATTTTCATTACATTTTTCTTTTTTAGAATTATGCGGCCGACTTTTATTATCAGGCATGAGCGCATATTGTTCCCGATACGCGCAATTGAGCAAAAATATTGCGCACTTGGAATGTGTTTCGTAACACACAAGTGAGCTCGTTCATAAAAAGAACTACTTAAAAGCGGTGCTCGCTTTGTGCACGATTAAAAAGGAAAAATACCGCCACCGTACACACACTCATTTAATATCGAGAAGAATGTGTATTTTGTAATTTACGGTTTCGTAAAGAAAATAAGATGGCGAGGAGTATTGTTGCCGGTCGAAGTACGGTTGCTCAGTACGCGTCATATCGACAATAACGGACTATTTCTCAGCTGAAATAATTCTGCCGACCTATTCGTTCGCTTTTCATTTTGTGTCGTGAACTAGTTCGGCGAACAATGGAGTAAAAGCAGCTTACGGGCGACAATTTCTAATGAACTTTCTTAAATAATACCGAACAATGAAATAGAACGTACCATTCCGAGGAATACGCTGGCGCAACAGTTAACCGACTCGATCGCAGTCGTTCCGATGATCACTTTTAAAATCCAACCCCAAGTGAAGAATAACCTTTGAAGTATTTTGTAATGAAATAAAATTTCCACGAGAAATCCGAAAAAAAACAGTATCGACAGACTCTGTAATCAAAAAAAAATATACCACGCAATTAAAATATATATTATATTTTCGAAAGTGCATTAACATTTTTGTCGATCTCTCTTTCGGGGTCTCTCTTTCGGTTACACCGGAATTTTACCGGGACCCCGCCGGTGGAGGGTAAAAAAAGGTCTGCGTTAATCTTCGCACCGGAATTAGTTTTTCACAGGTGTGAAATGTAAAGAAGAACGGACGAAAACGGAAACACGAGATTATTTGTTCACGGACGCTTCACATTATGGCATTTTTAATGGTCGTATTTTTAACCCGGCGTTGGTAGCATCATGAGATTTTGTCTCACACTAAACACTTGTATATCCATATATTGGGAATCACTGGAGTGTATGGGTCCGGAATGTCACAGTACCTGTCGGCTTGTCCTTCCGGAACATCAAACCAGTTCCAGTAACAGTACAGTGTGTGACGCTGTAGACATGTGTTTGTTGAGCTCGGAACTCAAATGTGAGATTTTTCTCCCACTATGCTACTAACCGTGTAACTCAATTTTAGCTAATAGTGTGAGAATAATTCTAACGATGCTACCGTCCGTGTGGCAACTCTGTTCGGTGAGATTTTCTCTCATGATGCGCCGAAGTGAAGTATAAATTATAATTTTTTTTTGTATTGTAAAGAATTAACTTTTTGAAATTAATCTTAAGAACTTTTTTATTTTATTTTTCGTTTGTTGAGAAAATAAAACTTACCTAATGTAACTAGTAGTAAAAAAGTTTTAATAAAAAAAACGAAAAACATCATTGGTAGCATTATGAGAGTTTACCTCGTGTGAGATTTCTCCTCACATGAGATAAATTCTCACATGCCGCCAACGCCGGGTTAACAATTAAGCTGGTAACAATTAATATTATACGCGCTTGTTTATATTAAAAATATTCTTTTTACGTGTATTCGAAAATATTTGAGAATCGAAATTTTCCCCGAACTCGGATTCTTTCATAATTTGCTATATTATTAGGCGCTTAGCTTTTCAAGCTGCTCCGAAATAAACTTACCCGCACGTTTTATGCAAATTAATTAGTGCCGATAGTATATCGGTTGAATGTGAACAAAATTTTCCGAAGTATATCTACCGCGCGCTGACAATTGTATTCCATCAGAAATTATCGTAATATTCACATTGAAATAAAAAGTACAGTAAAAAATCCCATGTCCTTTTAAGGTTCACAGTGTGTACTAAGCCGAATATGGATCCGATGAGAATATACTGGGGCCAGCTCCACTTTTGGATTATCCGCCTTTACTTTCCACCAGATAGTTCTCTGGTATAAGTATGATTCAATTTCAGATTGGATATATGTATATAGCTGGAAGCGATTCGGATCCGGAACGAGGCAACTCCCGAAATAATCCCATGATACCTCTGGTTTAGTAGCCAAGCACCTTAACCACTAGGTTACCACGCTACCTAATATTTATATTACACTTTATATAAATATATTCGTGCAAAAAAACATTGTACTTTACTTAGCGCTCCTGAATACCTTTTCTAGATTGTTAAAAATATTTAACAATCGGAACACTGTTAACACTCTATTTTTAGCAAACCATAAAAAAAGGTTTAAAGGGGTTCGTTTTTCTTGTTTTTTTTTTTGGTTTTTTTTGGCCCGGACCAAATTACAACGTCCTTCGAGCCGACAATTCTCCACAATCAGCAACACCCGAATAATATAAAATGAAAACCTAAAAATATTATAATAACCAGTAAACGGATAAAAAATAGAATAAAATAAAACTAGCTCCTTATATAAACAAAATAAACTCTAATGAACAAGGAGGTTCTTTTAAAGAACTAAAATATGGTTCCATTATAAACGTTTCCTCGATATCTCGTCCCTGAGAAACACGTTGCTATTTCCAGATTTTAATAATTAAAACTATTCCGAAGGCCAAAATTTGTTCTTGCCATATATATTTTTTCTATATTTTAATGTTTCCTTTTACGATTTTTTTTAAAATTTGATAGCCGAACTATTACTTACAAAAAAACATACTTTGTTTTGTTGTTTTTGACTAAAATGACCGGTAATGAATCGGTTTAAATGTTTTTATTTTATGAACAATTTTTTAACTTTCCTTACATACCATATAATATGATAAAAATTTCACATTAACCGGTTAATACCGGATGTGAATTTTTGTAGATGGCTTTTTACTATATTTTAAATTCCATATTATTATATATTCTCGATGGGCTTTCTTTCTTACCCAGAAGTATAGTTTGTTTTATCTTAATTATTATTGGTACAATTTCAAGTTTATACGTTAAAGGGTTTCGGAATTATCGAGCTTTATTTCATTTTCATGCAATTTCTAAACCTCCTAATAATACTATTAAGGAGTAGCTGAACGATCTTCATATTAGGCGAGCAATTAAGAGAGCGATATTTATTCGTTATTAATTACTTCATCGATTTCGTAAAATTCGACAATTTCTTTTAAAGGTTGTGTGAATTCCAAAGTTCGCAGCCTATTCAGGGTCTTGTGCATAATATCGCTGCTCGCGATTAAAAATTTTTCTCTCCGATATTTTCAATACGTTTACAAATGTATACCGTTTTTCGAAGATAACGACACTTACAACCGGCAACATTGTCGCAACACTCGCGTAAGCATATATATATATATATATATATGTATATATTAAGTATTATCTCGAAAAACAAAGTCGTTTGACTACGCATGCAGACTGAAGATGTTGTTTTCGATTTTAACATTATCGGCTATCATTGACTCGTAGTTAGGCAATTATAAGGAAAAAAGTTAGAATTACGCGGAAAATCCGATTTTAATGTCTTTCTTACAATTAGTTCATATCCTCTACCGACTAAACTAATTTACCATAACGAATTTCGGATATGACTGAGTAATTCCAGGTTTTTTTATTTTTTTATTTTTTATATATTTCGATAACTATGAAGTCACATACTAGAATTAACTTTTGCTCGTTATTATTAATATCTGAGCACTGTATTCGCACACAGCCAATAAGAAACTACCGATAGTATTGATATCGCATATTAGAGAAATTTAAATAGCGGATTTCCGTTTGCCTATTGCCTCGTTGGTTTCGACATTTAACTCGCTTTTTCCACATTAACCGGAATATGTTTATATTTAACTAATTATTCTCCGCAAACATACTCGATCGTTTTCAAAAGAGAATGTCACGTAAAAACTGCTTAAAATTTCACGCATGTATGGATCACATGCCGAATCACAATGCACTATCCAAATCAATTGAAATTCTCCTAAATTTTGATTGTAAAAAATCTAAAAAACCAAAAAAAAAAAGACACACAAAAAACAGATTTAATTCGTATTAGTCGATTTCAATTTTCGCCAGTTCTATCCTAAAAAAAGGGATACCACAAATTAGAACATTTAAAAAAATTAGGATTTCGAAGCAAAATGTAACATGAGTGAAAATGCAAAAAGAATACGCGGGGTACCGAATTCCTAGACATTAGTTGGGCCTTTGATAAAGTTTGGTACGGAAGCGTACAAAATGCGATGCCACCTCCCGAAATAATTTTCAGTTTATGCGAAATCTAAAATTACGGTGATCGAAAATCTCAAAAACATATCCAAAGGTTAGAGTGCCGAGGGCGTACTTCGTCAAATTCTCCACACCGTTTTTGCACCCATTCAAAGGCGGCCAGTTAACGACTTTCGCTGATGATACAACATATTGCGGTGGATTCCACAAAAACGCAGTCATCGGTAATCAGTTCGTATTTGTAGAAATGAATGTCCACTCGTACAACATTTATCGCAAGAAGGCTTACAACGATACAACCTTGAATAATAGAGCCTCGCTATTGACCCGAGTGTTTTTATAGGTCAACATTTAAACTAGCGTAAAAGAAACTGTTTTAATTTACGTTTCAGCTGTAAATTGCGATTTATATAACTGTAAAAAGGCTTTTATTAAGGAAATTTATTTATTAATAAAATACGGGGGAAAAAATAGACGGTCTCTAACCAATTAAGTCGGCAACTTGGAAAATGGATTTAATATCGGGAAAAGGCCGCATAGAAATTTCTATAGGCGCCAGCTGCTGCATGGTCGCAGTAACTTCGGTTCACGTTTAAAGCGCTGAAACATCAGTACAACTGGGATAGTACCAAGGATAAACATTTTCTGACGGTAATTTCAACGGTTCGTTTTATTCAACTTGTAATTATTAATCACCATCATTTAATCAACACACGTAAATTCCGTCTTCAAAAACACGGTAAATAGTTTGTAATATATAACATACTGCGACTAGGCTTATATTTCGCAGTTATTATCTGAATAAATATACGTAGCTACATAGCTGAAATATAGTATATGTACGTATATATGTGTGTGTGTGTGTGTGTGTGTGTGTGTGTGTGTATTTTCTGTTTTCCAAATCTTCCAAGTTCCGTGATAATACTGGTTAAAGAAACGGTCCAGGGTCATATCTGAGGGAAGGTTTTCAGGGTCTAAAGCCCCTCCCAAAAGGTCTGCGAAATAATAAATGCTTGAATTAAATGGACCGAAATTCAGAATAAATTTATTTCTTTTCAACTTTTGTATAAGAATTACGATAATATCACCACTTAAGTGTTATATCACTCTGATATATATTTTCTAATCGGGAGTAATTACTTTTTACTCTTTAGTGCATTTTTACATTTTTATAATAAACCTTGTTGAAGTCGGTATTTATTTTTTGTAAAAAAACATTTTCTATATGTTTTTATTTTAGTGCTTAAATATTGCACATGCAATAATTGACTACAAAGCTTTAGTGTAGTATTTATAAATAAATATATTTCATTATTTATAAAAATATTTTCGTAACCCCTCCCGAAATTTTGGTCTAGGTACGGCTCTGGAAACGGTAAAATGGTTTAGAGAATATACATTTAGATAGAAAAGTTTGCGAATAATAGATAGTAATGCATGTGATTTTTGTGCTTTGGAAGGATCGTTTTTTTTTTTTGTGTGTTTTTTTTACACCACCCCGGTCCATTGACCACTATTGGTATTGCTACCGTTTGTTATTAATTTATTTTTACTTTGCATAAAGTCTTCTAATTTATACTGGCCACCCCCAATTAAGTTTTAACAGCATTTAGATAGTCACACTTATAATAATTTATCCGTCTATATAGTTAAATTATTCTTAAGGCTTACTATTTATCTCCGCTGAAACGATGGCAACATCATTGATACCCCTACCTTACACTACTCACGTAGGTCAGGCGAGGAGAGCCTACTTATACTATTTCTAATCAACAGCTCTTATCGTTAGCTATCTCGACAAGGATCGTTAGAGCATATAGTTTGTCAATAGCGCAAAAAAGAAGGAAAACTTTTTTGAAAGCAATCCTAATAATAGCTCAACCAAATACGGTCGTGTGTAGACGATTATATCAATTTTTAAAAGATAATGAAGTCGTCATATAAAGTGGAAAATATAGTAAACTGGCCAGAAGGTGAAAAACTGAAGCAAAAAAAAATAAAATAAAAGAAAATAGAAAAGAAACACGAAGACAGAACATGGTGAAATATTAAAAAATAAAGAAAATTTGTATCGAGAAGAATATAGAACTCTTTGCTTTAGGCTTCTTTTTTCCCCAAAAACAGACATCTTCCTTTCGGTTCAAGCGACATTTTCATAACTCTTCCTATCGTCTGAATCTACCTCTTAGAACTACTTTCGGCAGACTGCGATACGATTTCCTTCGTTAAAAATGCGCTCGCTGCTCAGACACTTCCTCATTTTTAAGTTTTTCCACTTCCAATCTTCAACATTGTTCACCTCTGCACTCGAATTTCGAATACATTCAATTTCTTACGTTCTTATACACGTTTATATCGTTTCCTTTTTTTTTTTGTTATCGATACGTCTTCGCGAATTTTTTATTTAATGCTTCCTGTCAGAGCTATTCCGACGCGATCCCGAGTACATTTGTGTATGAATACTTAAATCGCCTTTTCAAAATGTCGGAATTTTAAAACCTTTCGATATTTAGTATCGAACTTATTGTGAATAATTAATGTTACCATTTCGTAAAAATTCTATCTTAGTTTTTGACCTATTTCGGTCTGTGCACGCGGCAACCTCAGTTTCAGAACTCTTTGAATGAAGTATCTGACTAACGCTTGCATATGCAGAAAGCCGCTTTTTTTTTTTTTTTTTTTTTTTTTTTAGATGTATTCTTCGTGTGTCGTCACTGCGACGTACTCTGAAGAATTTGTACTTATACTTTTTCAAATGAAGGAAGCAGCGGTTGGACTGCGGACAAACCTCAACGCTGGCGGAAAATATTTTATCGACGCAGTTTGAGGCTCGTCATGGTTTTTGCAGTGTCCGTTTTTGTACGATAACCCGTAGTAGGAACTTCGTTCCAAGTAGGCGTTGGAAGAGCTTTAAATAACACCGACTTCATTCGGGCAAAATTCTAAGACAGCGAGTACCTTTTATAGGTCACCTTGGAGATCCTGTTAAAAGAAATCAAATTTGGCCGAGTAATATTCCAGATGTTCCTGGCGACATATATACAAACAAGCTCTTTTCCGCAATCTTCTCATTTGGGGGAACAAATGTTCATCCGGAGAAATGTACTACCATATTCTTGATCAAATGTTTTTTTGTTTTTTTTCTTGTCAATACTTATAATCACCTGAAACAGTAAAATTATGAAGAATTACAACAGGAGCAATTCCTTTTCCTGCTTATGGGTAGTTGTGTGTATTTGTAGTCAATGTCGATAGCTGACTAGTTGGTTTTCCAAAATTTGCTGACGAGTTTTCTGGGGTTTTTCTTCAGTAAATTTTTTCCATTCTAAATTTTGCGATACAAGCTCGAACCTTTTTTCGTCGTCCCATTTGCGATGAAAAGTAAGATTTACTGCCGGAAAAGCTGAGAAGAGGCGAAAGTACATTTACATCGTGAAAATTCAGATTAAAATTTAATTTCGAGTCTAATCGTGCGTTACCCCTTGCACTGAAAACAGATTTCTAATCGGAGGGCGAACATTACTTGCATTTATCGATGTTAAAAATTGTTCATATTATTGGCACTCCCCCTGGAAAGTGTTAAATATATATATATATATATATATATATATATATATATATATATATATATGCTAGGGCCATTTCTGCAAGTATATTGTGGTATAGTTTAACAGAAAATTTTACACGTTACCTTATCGTGTTAACTGACCTGAAAAGCGATAGCAGTGATTTTGAATACCAGTTCTTCGCCGTATACGAATGCGGCTCCTTTGTAGCCGTAGCTTAGAAACTGTTCCACCTTGCGACCGACGCACCATAATATCGCTCTTCCGGTTGCCCAGCGAACTGTTAGCAACGCTATCACCACTTGAAGCGCTATGCCTCTATACACGATACTCCAGTTTACCTAAATCCCGTACAAAAGTAAATTAGTGTGTTCCGCCATTAATAATAACTTGAAATATAAAACAACGAGAAAGAAAAGTGAGAAATCGGAAATTGAAAAAATTACTTAAATGAAAATTGTAATTGTTGAATTTACAGGCAAAAAATTATTAAAGAAAAAAAACTTCGTACGAGTTTTATTAATAATTGAATCGATCAGCCAAGCCGCAACAACATTGTTTATTTTCAGAAATTAGGCAGTTAATAAGATGACTCTTGGGAAAACAGATCAAATCTTAATGTTTCCTATTTCATACGGCTTATCGAAGTAAACATTTAATATGTCGTTTAAATTTCGAATAATATAATACGTAATTAGTCTAATGCAATGACGTATTCGAGAGAAGGTTACGCAAGTCAGATTTTTAAAAAAAAATGTACATAATTTAAAAAAGAAACGCTGATTTTGCAACCAAGTATCCGGTTGTAGAGCTTAAAATAAATAAGTCGTCACAATATTATTAATATTTGTACACATCGCGTGATAAAGGCTTTTTAAAAAGTTGCAAAGATGACGTAATTGGTTAATTTTGAACATTTCTAAAAATAGGCTGGCGCTAGCGTTAAAACTTTTGAAGACGGACAAGCGGTGTATTATGCCGGTTATCAGTGAGCAGTGAAGTAATATTATAGGTCAGGTAGACGGAATGGTTGCGAGAATAGTCACGTGTTGGCTTTCGGACTAAACAAATTACCGGTGCGTTTTAAGAAATGCTAAAATAACACATTGGCCCGTCCATAGTTCGCTAGATACGTTGACGATAGTTAGATTTTTCCGATTTTCCCTTGCCGTACTTAGGGTCACTTCTCGACACAGCGAAAAGAACGAGACCGTCTTATAAATCCTTTCACCAGGCTTGTCCTTTACCATTTAGCGCTGACTCAGATAGTTCCTGTGTACTTCGGAACGTAAAGTGTGTAGCTATGCAGAATACAATATCACCGATAACGGAAACACTATCCTCAAAATGTAATTATAGATCACCACTAACAGCTTAATAGATGTGCTTTAATATTTCGTTTAGATTTTAATTTATCCATTTATTTATGCTTTGAGTTGTTTAGAGAATATGCTTATTTAAAGTAAAAAAAAAAAAACATTAATATAGGATAATAAATATATATTTCCTGTTTTAATGTAAAAAATTAATTTTGCGAAAAAAGATAATAAAACTAAAAATTTTTAATCATATCTGCTTCTGTACAAGTGGCACGGGATATTTTAATTTTTTTTCTCCTGCGATCGTGAACACTGGAAACGTTTTTGTATCTCCTTGATCTTTTATTCTTTTATTGGGGGGGGGGGGGACCAAGGACAATGACCCATTTTCTAAAATATTAGGAAATAAGGGATTTTTGAGAAATATTCACAAAAGCGGGGAAAAAAAGCATTTCAACTACATTCACAAATTACCGTTCCTTGTTTAAGAGACAGAGATGCAGTGCGGGAACTTCTGCCTCAAAACTTTCGAATTGATACATTTTCAGATATGTTAAGATTCGACGAACATTCGAACCGCCTAACTTGTTGAATAGCGATTTTCTTCACTGACATCCCCCCGTATTTAATTAAAGTCCTTTTTGCAATCAACTACTATCCCGGTTATTAATTATCGTCAAAATCCGAAATTTATAAATACCGATAAAAATAATTTACATTACAAATAAACTTACTTTTTTAATAACAAAAAAAAAAAAAAAAAAATTATTCACGAATACATATTGGCTAATTGGTCACTTTTTTATTTTCAGCTAATCTTGAAAATTAACTTTCTGAACTATTTAGTAAAAACTTTTTGCTTCATTGCAAATGTGTTCCGACGCAGTGCCCCGCTCACCGAAACGGATCGTACCGTTTCTATTAACATATTTTTAACACAACATCTTCTTCTTCTTCTTTCCTAACGATTTCCCGGTGCGGGGTCCGTTTGGCAACACTGTCTTCTCCATCTTCTACGGTCCTCGGCGTCCTCTATTCCAACACCGATTTCCACCATGTCGTTGTTGACAGAGTCTACCCACCGTCTTCTCGGTTTTCCTCGTGGTCTATTTCTTCCAATTATAACAATCCATTAACATCCTCACAGGGCTATTGTCTGTTTTTCTCATGATGTGACCGTACCATCGGAGTCTCGCTTCCCGTAATTTCAAACGTACAGGTGCAACTCCTATACGCTCCCTTATATCCTCGTTTTTGATATGGTCGAGGAGTGTGTGCCCAAGAGACCAGCGTAACATTTTCATTTCAGCCACATACATGTGCACCTGATTTCACGGTTCTTCCTTAAAATTTGATTTCAAAGAGCCTGTTTTCACGTCTACTGCACGCAGACGATGTTTATGGTTTTTTCACGTTTCTTCGCTAATTGCGTTATCTCTTCATTTACGAATCTGATCTCAAAATAAAAATTACTCGTTTAAAATCGATTTTATCGATAATAGTAATTTCAGTGTATTCAATGATTCGACGAGTACACATCTACCATAATTTAATGTTCTTAAATCGACGATCCGGTTGGTTTTTTAGCTGTTTTCCGCGAGCCAGAGTCCACCTCACGTATGCTCTAAGCTAATCAATGCTCTTATTAGATCGATCATACATCGACACGTATGAAAGTCGCTTTTCCTAAACGTAACAAGTTACCCGATTTATTTTCATTGGTATGTTCCACTTTTCGATTACAACGGCAACTTGTCGACACTTGTATAGGTTTTAGTAAATTGAAAACATATCTTTCAATGGAACACGACTCTAGCAGTTCTAATCATATGGATACCCCATGAAAGTCTAAAATGTTTAAATTGGCAACAGTCTGAAATAAATAAACCTGCAGGGGGCTCTATATATGCTATAAAGTAAAGTAAAGCAAACCTCATACCCTTGATAAGGTATCATGGATTGTGAAGTTAAGCTTTCCATAATGGTACTGGGCCTAATGGATCTGATGAGAATATTATGGCCAATTCCTTTCTACTTGGGATCCGCCTTTACTTTCCCAGATTTCTCTGGTACTCAATTCAATTTCAGATTAGGTACAAACTTGGAAGCGACTTGAATCCGGGACGAGGCAATTTTCTGATTTGGTAGCCAAGCACGTTAACAACATTAGGCTACCACACTGCCATATATGCCATAACTTATTAAAAATACCAAATGGTGAGAAATAACAATACGCCAGTACCGAATAATATTTAGTCGATGGTCGTAGATTTTCGTTATAAATAAAAATATTTCAGCTGTTTTGTGTTTTTTCCGCCAACACCACAAAGGGTTGATTATGTGGTTTTTTTCATAAATTCATTACACACAATTATATATACTTATAAATATATAGAGTATAATCCACGCTGTGAACATGTGCAGTGGTATTGTACACACATAAATAATAAATGAGGTATATACATACGTGCGAAGGATGTTTAGAGAATATGTAGCCTCCAAGTAGAAAGGTTGCAACTCCGATCAGTGGACTTAATCTAGTCCAATTCGGATATGAATCGTAAATTAAGAAAATCAGGAACCCAATCGGTGGTAATAAATATCCCATCCATTTGTAATATCTGATTCGAGAAAAACCACAGTTAATGGATTAATTTTCGTCGGCGATTGCCGGTAATAATTTAAATAATGCGAAACGGGAAAAAAATAATAGTTAATTTGCGGCTGATTAATGCGATTATGGCTCAGCGCACATTGTTACATAGAGATGCTTCGAAGTTAAATTTGGCGGTCAGCGGCTGCTACGCACCAGTGTGTATTTTGTCTAACACACGGAACATTGAAGAATTCGGCTGAGCCACATTCAAAGATTTCCCGTCGCAAATCGGGCTTTAGTTTTCGGTGTGACCTTGACTGAGCGGTTTGCAGATTTCCAAACTGAGCCGACAGGAATTGATGCGGTCCTAAATAATGGATGCAGCGCGTTTAATAATCAACAAATCGAATTAACGGTGAAAATGATGATTACTGATCGTACGATTTGCGGAAAATGGAAAACGACAAGTGTAATTTCAAATTAGGTAGATTTCCAAACAGGTAAAAATACATTCTCATAAATATGTTGCATGATTATTGTCAAATTTCTACAGATGTCGTTGTTGCAAGCAAAAGGATCAAAGCAGAACTCTTTCCGACCGATTCCCAAATGCTTTCAAGATGGTTTGCGAATTGTCGAATATTCTCGATTCGGTTTTCTTTTACACACGCCTTTTCAATTTACTCTTGTGCACAAGTAATTCCCGATATACATCCGTATTGGACGTTTCGTTGTTTTTCATCGAATGATAGGTCACGGCTAAACTGACCCCACACATAAATATATAGTTGCAAGATGCAGTTTCATAAACTTCCAGCGTTAGTCCCCCGTATACTCGTATATCGGCATCGTTTAAAAATGTACAAAATATTTTTCGACATATTTAATAAGTGCAAATTTTCGGCAAACAGGGTGATGCCTATTCTTTTGTTGTATTTTCTTTATATGCGCGACACATGTTTTTAGAACCCCCCCTCCTCCTAGCAATTCGAGTAAATGCGCAAGTGCGAAAAAGGTAATATGTGGCGCTACAAATATATTTATGTGTATTAATGATTATCATTTTTACACGTCGATTAAAATAAGAAAAAATGTTGTAACTTTTCTATACGATACGGTAATGAAGCAGGAAAAAATTCATTACGTCGATTTTATCACTAGCACTAACTCGAAGTTGGCGAACTACCGGTTAGTTAAAACATTAAGAACATTACGACGGAACGCAAATTTCGTAAGGATGCGATCAGGTTGTGGCGAATTTCGTGGAAAAGGAATTATTGTGCAAAGAGGCTAATTAGTAGTAAGTGCCACCCACGTCAGAGACTGGGCCGATTTGAGAATTTAAAACAGGTTTCGATTTAGAATTGGGAATAGCGAGCAATGTAAAGAGCAATTTTTCGCATTTCAGTTTTGTTTAAGTAGTAATAATATTTTTATACCTTAATCGATTCGGCGGTATCTGCAACGACCTGTTGAAGGTGAAGTACTTTGTCAGTTGCGGTTTCAGAAAATTGTAGTAGAAAATGTACCAATAGCAGCCGGTCACTATAATCATCAATAAGCCGAGTCCGTCGCAAAAGTCCAAGACCACGCCATCTGCGGAAACGTTTTACTACATTAGTATGACTTCTCGTACGTACTGGGGCGGATTTTAAAAAATCATAAAATAATATCGTTTTCTAAATAAAAATTAAAATACGAAATGATACTTAGAAAAAGGAAAACAACGTATTATTCGGCGACACATTACCACATACAACGAAGTCTGCTATTAGACTATACAATTAAGTATATTAAGCCCAATGGGGCGGATCCGAAAGGAATTCTACAGACCCGGGCTACTTTTCTCTTGGGACCCGGCCTTTTATTGCCCCGTATCAGTTCTTAGTTCAATGTGAGGCTAGCGATTGCTGAATGATAATTGCTGATATATTAACAGTATATCGGGCTAACCATTATCAATTAATTACCGGAGCTGAAAAATTAATCCCATTTATCGATTCTTTAGCTCCTAGCTTCCAGAAATCCTGGTCCTTTTTCGTTTCCTGTTAATTCTTCGCATTTTCTTTACTCTTACCTTATCGGAACTTCATTCATCTTTAATAATTCCTCTGATTCCTCGGATTCTTCTAATTCCTTTCCGCGCTTAGGTCACTTCTCGATTCTGAAAAATCTCTTTCTAATGTTTCTTGCCGGGTGATTTTAAATGATGCCGTTTCTTTCTCGGCCTCTCCGACTATACGTTTCCTTCCTGAAACGTTTTTGCTATTGCTGCTATTCTAGAAACCTTGTTCTCATCCTCGTTTCGCCCGATTTCTCTTACTTCGTGTCTTAATTTTCGAAAGTTTAACAGACGTATCGTTTAACGGCTCGAGCATAATTGTTATCTAGCGATATGTTCGGTTTTTATCATGCACGCGGTGGTCCATCGGATTGTAGTCGGACGCGTGTTTCTTAATTGTCGCTTTCATAGTTAATTGCCTCTTTTCTAATGTTCATCGTCTCACACTCTTTAACGTATAATATACTCTTTCAACACATTTTTATTCTTATTATTACTCCACTTTCAATGGACACCTATAATTCTTTCTTCTCCTTTTTGCTTTGCTTTCAGGTTATAATCTTTCCAGCTTCTACCTTAAGGTTTTTTTACCATAGTACCTGCGATCTTTAATATTTACTTTATCAGAATTGCCCCTTTTTAACTTTCCCTTTCATTTCGGATGACGTTGTTCCCATTTACTCCTCTGGACGCGATTTAGCTAACTCTCATCTTTAAAACTCCCTAATGTTATTAGAAATACTCCTTTTCTAATATTCATTTCTTCGTCTTACCTAAAAGCTCGTCTGTTGTTTTTTACTCTTCGTTCTTTAGATCCTTTTTTGGTTAAGCCTTAATTTTATAGTACACTGTCGGTAGTAAACTTTTTTCGTTATTTAGGAATCTTTTATGGACTGCCAACTCTCACAATCACATTAGTATCTCCCTAAAAAAAAAAAAAAATCAACCTGTTAAAATCTCTTTCTTACACATTAATATTGCTGAGACGATTCCTTTATCTTATTCATATTCTGTAAATCTTTCATCGACTCTATCCTGGATTACTATTGTTACATTTACGACAATTTTTCCAGGTCTCTTCTTTGAAAATTAGGTCGCGTTCGAAATATCTGCATTATTTTCTGTCTCGATGCCCTAAGCCCATCTTTACTGATTTCCATACTCCTCCTCCCTTTACTAGATTCTACTTGGCTTACCGTCTTGTGATCGGATGCTTGCCTTTTTCTTTTTTTTACTTGCTTCTTCTTACTTCTCCATCTTTCGTAAATGGTGATTTAATACTTCTAATTAAAGCCCCCAACTTCATCTCTTATTTCTGTTTGTCTTCTTCAATTTTCCCTCTGTATATTTATAATCAAAATAAACCTTCTTATTTTTTTCTTCACATTTTTATCTGATCAAATGCCTTTCTTTACCGATCAGTTCGAAATCTATTCATGAATTTTCCAATGCTCTAAGCTCTCTCTTCTCTAGGAGTTGGTTTTGACCTTTTTTTTTTTTGTTTCGCCTCGAATTCATCTGAACCATTTGAACTTTCAATGTTCTGCGGATTACTGGTGTCATTTAGGCATCGAACGTAATATTCATTAACCCGTTCTTCCTGTTTCCAGTGGCCAATTTTTGGGCACATTTTCAGTTCACAATAGCGCTCCTCTTTTCTTAAATGACCCATTTCACGCTACGACTTGACGCTTTTTCTTTTTTCAATTCTATTTAATCTTTTTCTATTTAACCGTTTCTTCTTCTGCACCCAAATTGCATGATCACGATCATAATATGCACATTGCGATCCACTGCTCGATATAGGAAATTCTCTTCTGGTGGGATAAATTTGCCTAATCTCCCGCGCTGGCAGGCAATTTGGGAGATGCATTTTATACCGACTGCAAGGTTTTTATGGTAATAGTTAATATGCGACGCTAACGGCGACGCTAACGAAGACGCTAATGTAGATGCAAGACTACACTTGGAACTGATGGCAATCGCTTATTACCACGTCACAAATGCAGTCACGCGTGTGTCTGCCTACTGAACATCGACTTGACACAAATTGTAAAACTCTCTATATATGTATAAATAATCCATGTATTTTTTATTAATAATAAATATATTTAAAATAAAAAAGAGAAGTGGTGTCTGGACACCCGGTAGGAATGAAGTTTCTTTCGTTTCTTGGTAGATATACAAGTATAAAGTCATCCATTAAGTATACGATAAAAAAAAAAAAAAATGACACAATATAAATCCCGTATGAATTAAAACAAAAACAACAAATAAGTTTAAATAAAATGTACCCGTGTTTAGAATTGAGGTTATACAGCTGACCGCGCACAATGCTTGCTGCTCGAATCTCGATACTCGCACGCACATACACGCGCGCATATATAGTAGAAAGAGACAGAGGGAAAGAGAAAGAGAGCGAAGGTCACATGAAGGACGTATTACGCTTTTTCCTTACGTGACGATTTCTACCAGTATACTCCTACCGCCAAACCGCGTTAAAGAACTTTGAAAAAAAAAAAGAGCTAACGCGCATGTATACGCGGCGGTTTACCATTGCTTACCAGGTGACTATTAGTGTAATTATTTTTATAACATTTTTTATAATAAGTTCTGTCATCGGCCGGGATCGAAGACATCAGTGACGGAAGTTAAGTGCTCTAGCCATCAGAGATTATCGCGACTACTTTTCCCTCAGCTTATCTGTTCCAAGATCTCAGCTATTTGTCGTCCTAGTTTCCTTCCGGCATCATTTTCTCCTCCGGTTTCATCGGCACCCACTCCATTTTGTCCTTTTCACCATTCCACATACTTCCTTGCAACGTGCTAATTTTCCTCGAATGTTCGGCTGTTTCTGCTGGTCACAATTGTCTTCCTCTTAAAACTCGCGCTATTTCTCGCAGTACTTCTTAAATATTAGCATTTCCTTTGGCTTCCGTTATTTCCAGCTTTCGAATTATTTCAACCTCCTATCCTTAGATGTTTGAGAATAGAACTTTATTTTCTCCTTATTCTCATTTCTTGGGCTATTGTCCTCGCTAACGAGCCCGTTAAAAAACGGTTACCGGAGCTAAAATGAGTCAACGATCTCGCGGTCGCAAATTCTTATGTCGGTATTCATATTTTATACTGAACAAATTGCATTTAAACTTGCACTTTCTTTCGAAAAAATGCGCAAGCTCTTTTCCTTCGTTTTCTATACTTTTCTATTATCTTTTCATGATTCGTAACATTTTTTCTTTCCATTCACTTTCTCTGCTTAGATAAAATAAATTTGTAATTTTTATTTCAAATTTTTTAGTTTTAATGATTTCTCAGAAAATTTTTGCATGAAAATTTTTGAAAATTTCTCCAATTTCAAACACTGTCGTCGTTAAATTCCACGCATTATCGATAAATTCTATACTCCAATAAGTCATATTAATAACTAAATAACCTAATTAAAAAATAATAATAATAATAATAATAATAATAATAATAATAATAATAATGATGAAAATAGTAACCGGAAAATATTTCGGATAGCGGAATTACAATTATGCATTCGATCTTCGAAATATGTTGGCCACTTTTATCTTAATTGAATTGCGGTGTGTTCTTATATGATGATTAAACTTTCTTTCTCTTCTACATTTCAGATTTTTAGTTTAGAATATTGCCGGTTGATTTAAAAAAAAATCTAAGTATGGAATTTTGTTGTTTTTTTTTGTTTTTTTTGTTGTTTGTCCCTTTAAAAAATGACACTAAACAGATAAAAATAGAATAAAAGTTGATCAGCAGCGTAGCTATTGTTCCTAAACTTGCTTTTCTGTCTTGTCAGACAACGATGGCAACCCATCCGAAAAACGTTGATTTGATTTATAAAAATGAGATCTATTTGAAAAATCGCTTACTATGAGTTCTCCAGTAGTTGATGGCACACATTACATAGATTGCGACTGTCGTGTGAAATAACACTTTCATAACGCAAATTATTACGCTGGAGTGTTCGAAACAAAGCTGTCCAATTTTTTCTTTCCATCTCAGCACTGGATCCAGGTGATCCATTTCTAGTTCCTGAAATTTAAAAATTCTTTTAGTACTCCTATTCTCCGAAGGGTATACGAAAAGAAAAAATAGACAGTTGCTATTTTCGTTGTTATTGTTAAATTACACGTATTTATAAATATGTGATTAAGGGTTTTCAAAGTCCGCGTGACACGAGCGTGTTTGTACGCCAAACCCGGAATAGAATTTATTTTTACTTTGTTTAAAAATTACATTCACTAAATGTATTATTAATTCGAGGCAAATTTAAAAGTTTAGGAAGAGCCACCATTGCCTCAGTAAATAAAATATTAATAGATTAATATTCTCGTATTCAATATTCTTTTATCTAACTTCCCGCGCAAGAAAACACTCTCGAGAGTTACGTAAAAATAAAATTAATCCGCTATTAAACGTCCGTTATTTATTGCATATTCCGATGTTTTAAAAAAAACAAAACATTTTAACTCGATAATTTACTTGTTCGATTCTTACGTAATAAATTGACTGCTTCAATTTCGTGAATTATTATTATTACTTTTTTCTTTTATTATTATTGTTAATTAATAAACACTTATTTTATTTTTAGGAAACTGCGGCAACTGAATTATATTTTTTATTATTATTTTCAGTAAAGACTCATCTTTGACATTTATATTTTGCGCCGATTGATATATTACTGATTATTTATTATTATTATTAATTAATAAATTCTTATTCCACTCGGTAAATTGTGGAAACTGAATTATATTTAAATTTTCAATAAAAATTACCTACGACATTTAATTGTGCTTTGTAATCGGTTACAGAATTTTGGATGTAATTTGTTTTGCGTGATACCATTTTTCTATGCATCATTGACTTCGTAATTCTGCTTTGAGAAGATTCCTTTTTTCTGTAATGTCAATCATGTCTTCTTCGAATGTTCTTCACTTTCTTCCCAACGTTCTCTTTTCTATTCTCAGCTTTTGGATCTTGGTCTTCCTACTCCATATAATGACACTCTTATATTCTCTCTTTTCCTTCTTTGTCAGTTGTTCCTATTTTAGCTTCCTTCATTCATTCAATTAATATGTTATGCTCCTTCTGAGCTATTAGATTCCTTAGTTGATTGGGCTGTTGCTCTTCGTTAGCGTACCCAAAAAAATAAAAAATAAATAAATAAAATAACAATGCTTTTATATTTAATCGATTGTACCTGTTTACCGCCTGGGGTTCATATTTCCGGTTTGTTTTGAAAAGCGTTAGGTGGCTTGCTTACTATTTTTCTAGCTTTAAATTTCGGTTAACACAATTTTTTGGAAATAGTCATTTATAATTCGGGTCTTAGTGGTAGATAAATGTGGAAGAAGCTGAAGACTTTGCATTTAATATGTAAACAATTTGATGGCGAATGAATCTAATCAAAATTTTTAACCTGATTTTTTTTGTTTATCTATTTATTTATTTATTTATTTATTTATTTATTTATTTATTTATTTATTTATTTATCTATTTATTTATCTATTTATTTATTTATTTATTTATTTATTTATCTATTTATTTATTTATTTATTTATCTATTTATTTATCTATTTATTTATTTATTTATTTATTTATTTATTTATTTATCTATTTATTTATCTATTTATTTATTTATTTATTTATTTATTTATTTATTTATTTATCTATTTATTAATTAATTTATTTATTTATTTATTTTTGCCCGGACCCTAGAACTAACCTTAGCACTGCTCCTCTCTTTTGCCGCCATGTGTAACCAAAAATTTTAAGTATTCGACCAAAAATTTACGTTCAGAAACCTAAAATTCAGCCCAGTCGAAATTCCCTTCGGCTGTCCTACACTTATCGTCAGGGAAGAGCCCCAACACTTTGGTCCTTAGGCTGAGATTTTAAAAAGTAATCACAAGTCGTGTCCGGAGACCGAAACTAACCTAAGCTCGCCCTTATCGCCATCCGTCATACATGCCCAGTGATCCGAAGGGTAGTCCCGCCGGGGAAGGGATCAGTCCCTAACTCTTAGACTGTACCATTTCGGTATTCCGTCATCTATTTTTTCAGCTGTTCCCATGTCCAAAACTAACTCTTTTTATTCATGTACGCACATACATTCAGCGCACGAACATGCTACACTGTTACCGTGCGCGTACCTGCAAATGTAATCATTGCCATCGTTTTTACTATCGACTCGTGCTATGATCAATTTTAAAAATATTAGCCTTAGTATATATTTTAACATTTCCAAAAATTAACTTTTTTCCACATAACTCGCTTACACTTTTTTTATTTTTATTTTTTCTACGTGGAACACTATTACTAACTTAACCCATCCTTGACTCCCACACCGTACCCATCATGCGATATTCATTTCCAAAATTCCGATCGTAAGTATTATAGAATTAGCTTCGATGTATATATTTTACCATTTACAAAATTTAACCATCCTTATGCCATTCATTCGCTTTTTACAAATTGTTGGCAATATATTTTTGTTTATTAATTTTTTATTTTTTCTGCATGGAATACTGATAACCTTACCAATTCTTGCACAGATTACCTATCCGATGATTCATTTCCAAATATTCGAACGTAAGTATTAAAAATAAACCCAGTATGCTACCGCGCTATCATAAACTATTGCCTCTATACCTCTCATCTACCCATTTCTTATGTCTCTTTTTCCCGTGTTCAATGAGTGTCCTAACCACGTAAAGAGTATACCGTCCTCCATTTTCTCTCTTTCATGGTAATAGTTAATAGACGACGCTAATGTAGACGCAAGACTACACTCGGAACTAATAATCGCTTGCTATCAATGCAGTCTCGCATGTGTCTGCCTACTATGCATTAACTAACGCGCATATGGTGTGGTATATTTAGTGGTTTACAACTGCCTAGTATATGATTCTATTAGAGGTTATTTAATTTTAATTTCTCATAATAACTTCCGAAACCTAGATTATCGCGACGACCTATTTCCATCACCAGATGAAGTAGGAAAATAATGAAATTAACGATGAAGCTCTTATCAGAGCGCAATTACTTATGTAAAAGGACGATAAGCCGAACTTCACTTATGATGATTTTTGTCCTGTGCATAATATGAAATAGGGATAAGAAACGAAACGACATCATTTTCACCTTCTTAGTTTATTTATAAGGCTACTCGAAATCAGTTTTTACATGAAGAAAAAGTGTAATTAAATTATACCGACTACCTTTTGCTTATAATACGAATGAAAAATGTGAAATTAGTATTCCACAAACATTAAACGATATTTAAAAAAGAAACTCCGAATTAATTATCCGGAAAATGCGAGAATGTTGTGACGTGGTAGAAAGTGAGGAAGAAGGCTTGAAGAAGAAGAAAATTCAAAATTACCGCATGTAGTGTAGGTGGAAGAGATATAGTAATGTCAAGGAAAAAGAATACGTTCAAGAAGACATGAAATTTTTCTCATTAAAGCGACGCTACGAGACAAGAATCGGGAATTAAACCGTTCGGGCTAATTTAAATTATAAAAATTATATAAACTAAAATATAACGACTAACAAATATGCGCTTGACGAAGGTTAATCCAAAAAAAAAAAAAAAAAAAAATTAATATATTAATATTTAATTTTACAAAATTAAGCATTTTTACTTACCATTCTTTCTGACGGACAACATTTTTCTATATTACACAATTCCAATTCGTTCAGTTTACCGCCGCTAATTAATTCCGCTTTTTTACTCATTTTCTTTCTGTAACAATAATTTAACTTAAATTCTGGCCAATTCGATTCAGAAAAAATCACACAAAAAATATCAAAAAATAAAATAATAATTCTTTAAAAAAATTTAAATTTCCACAAAAAAATGTACCGTTTGAGAAATTACCAGTTGTATAATATTTTCAAATTTTGCTTAAATTAATTTTTTTCGTATGTGAACACCATTAATTATGTAAAACATCCTCCCCTCTGCTCAAATTTATTTACATACGCGTTTAGTGCGCCACTATCCTCTCAAATGACCCAACGCGTATACAAATTCTACTTTAGTTTTTTTAAATTAATAATCTACTTCATAAGTCATGAAGTATCCTTCTCTATTCTTCTCACCCTGGCCTCCATGCGCTGTAATGCCCATTGCAGTTAAAAATGATACACTGGCGTTACCAGGAAGGGGGGAAAAAAGAAAAAGTTCCGAGTTACAAAGCTGGAATTTGTCAGAAATTGACCTATGGAAGGGTACTCGGTGCATAGTTTGCCTTAAAGGTACTTTTACTCCCTTAGCCAGTTGCATTCCTTGAAACAAAAGTTAAATAAAAACAAATTATAAATGTAAAAATAAACGACGATAAAGAAATTATAGAAAAACTTACCGATACTACAACTCAATTTTTTTCCGATTTAAGTGCGAATGGAATAGCTGCCGCAAATTGAACAAATTGTCGATGTACATTCGAGCTGAAACAAATTACAAATTTAAAATGAAAAGTTATCGCACATCGAAACGGACCGGTTTCGAAGTTCATAACTATCGGGTTTTTTTTTTTGTTTTTTGTTTTTATTTTTTTCTTTTCTTACTATTTTACACCTAGTCTTATCAACTATTTTGGTAATCTATGGGGAATAAGTTAGAATAAAATGAATAAACAACCCATCCAGTGAAGGGTGCTAAAATTTACTTATAAATGTATACACAAAACACACACACACACATACTATTTATACATTTATATCTTATATGAGATCTTGAGGTCGTTTTCTATTCAGCCTACGTCCCTTGCTTAGGTCACTCTCCAGTTTTTTTGTTGTACTATTAGGATGTTCTTTTCAATTTGGCAGCATATCGTCGAGCAGCAATTTCTAATTAATATTCTTTACAAATTTAACTCCAAGATCTTCATGGATTGTGATGTTGGTTATGTACGATGGTTTTGCGTAGTGAAACTAAATAGCAATATATTCTGTAATTTCCCCTAATAATTATTAGTATTAGTATTCTTTCTGATAAATTGAAGAAAATTTATGTAATATAACTTAAAAATAAAGTGGAAAGTGAAACATTTTAAAATTTTTCTATAGCTTTTTCTCCGTTGTAACAGAAGGGGATATAATTTCTAAATACAGAAGACTTCCTTTTCTTTAACTCTCCGAAGGTAAAAGTTATTATGATCACTTTGAAAATTAAAACTGAAAATTTTATGATACATGCACTTTTGGGTATGAAAAACCTAAAAAAAAAAAATTTTAAACAAATGTTTGCATTAGTGGTTAGGTATATTTACATATATGTATATTAGTTACATACTGTGTTTTGATCATTTTTGTTTAGCGTAAGTGAGAAAAGTGACACCAGCGAAAGACGAATTTGGAGTGAGAGTAGAAGGAGACATGTAAGAGTTGAAAAAGAGGAATCTCATTTAGAGTCATTTTGTCAGGGCGAAAGGCTCGATCGATTTCACGGTAATAAAAGTTAACATACGAGAAAAGATAACGCTTTCCGAATCACAGATAACGAGAGATTGCCGTTAATACGTATTAATAACGAACAATAAATGAACACGTGAACAAAACAATACGAAGAACACCACCGGTGATAACGATAATTAAACAGGAATACGTGAGAAGAATCGAAAATACATATTCGGTTTCATAATCCATTTTTCGAATTGCATTTATTCGAATTTTTTAAACTATTCTTCAGTTCTTTAACTAATACATAAAATACAATTGAAATGTTCCGGAGATAGCAGCCTTATAATTAGTTGCGACTAAATCGATTATTTTTCTATAATTTAACCGCGATTATCGAATAAGTTTGTGACATACCGATTTTAGAATGTATAGAATAATTTGATTTTCTTGATTTCTAATTACGTAAAGATGTAAAATTAACTTTGAAAATAATTAAATATAAATTTGAAGATAGCTTAAAATCAGAACGCATAAAAATTGAATGAAGTTTTCAAATTCGGAGTTTTATGGTTTGCATACTGTGGAATTGCGAAAATGTTATAAAGACGAAAAATGCAATATGTTAAAAGCGTACAACGTCATCTAAAATAGGCCGAAACAAATGAAAATGTAACATTACGAGGCAAAAAAAAAAAAAAAAACAAAACATTTATGTGTAGAATTCACATCAGAAACGAGAATGATATTTACGAAGTTTAGAATGAGATTACCAAAAAAGCTACGGCTATTTAAGTTTGTAATTCTGTCTCGTTTTCACTTAATGTTTCAAAGTAAAACGAGATGAAATTGTTCGAAAATTATTCCAGTCAGCACTTCTAAAAATTTCATTCAGCGCCAATGACCATAATAAATTATTTTTTGTTTTTTAAATATAAAATAATAATATTATTATATATATTATCTTTTGGGCGCGCCAGCGGCTTTGACCCAAGAACTACCGAAATTATGGAAAGGGTTAAATAGAGCGACGATTAGAAATAGAGCTTAGGAAAGTTTGAAGTACACGAATTATATCTGGAGATGGAACTGAAAGGACAAAGGAAGAATTATAAGGAGCAGGAAGACTCAGTGTTAAAATTTTGGAATACAAAACAGAGCGCTTAGAATCAAGGGCAGGGCATTCAAAGAAAATGTGGTTTGCAATATATAGTGGAGTAGAGATGAAACTATGAAGGGGGCAATCGGGAGAGGAGGACAGGGAAAAACGGAAACGTGAAGAAGGTAGAAGGGAGTGATTAAACGCAGTCTGATTAAGGAAACGATCACGGAGCGTTAATAAGAAGAGGAATGAAACCGCGACTGAGAACAGGGAACCGGCTGAATTTAAAGTTAATAAGAGGCGGTATAAGAAAATAAAGAAGGAGAATGTCCGAGGTAGGAACATTACAGAGTAAAGGACCATCGCGAGCGGCCGAACGGGCTAAAAAGTCCGCTAACTCGTTGCCCTCGATGCCAGAATGGCTAGGAACCCTCAAAAGGTCAATAGTAATAGAGCGGGATGAGAGTAGAGATTGGATATGAGAAAACGAATTGAGAGAATAGTAGAGTTGAAGGAATGAAAAGGAGGAGAAGAAATAGCTTGAAGAACACTTTTGGAATCGGAAACAGACATTTACTGATACCTCTTATGGATGGAATGAAGGAGACTGCGCGTAAAGTGGAGATAGACTCCGCTATGAAGATAGAACAAAAAGGAAGGGATCTTGAAGGATCCAGAGTGATGCAGTGAGAGGGAGGTAAACACGCCGCCCACCCCGTTCTCATTTTTAGAACCGTCAGTGAAGAATGTTAGATGAGAAGGAAAAGATGTATCAAGCAAGTGGAGGTAGAACGTGCGATAGAGCTGATCTGGAGAGGGAAAGAGAAGATATTAATAGTCTGACAAATGCTGGTGAAGTCGCGGGAAAAGTAAGGAAGCTTGGAAGAAACAAAGACATGAGGCAAAAAATTGAAGACTCGAGCTACTACAAGAGACTGGGATCGGGATTTTATGAGGAACAAAACGCCATTGGTTTCTAATACCCAGATGGGAGGAGATAAGATTAGATGAGGACACAGAAAGACGTTTAATTAGAAAATTATAACCAAGTCGCGATCTGCGGATAAAAAGTGGTTGTATCGCAGATTCAGAGAGGATAACAGGAATAGGAGAGGATTTTAGAGCGCTCCAATGCACAGCCGAAGGCAGCAGTTTTGAACTTTGTCCGGTTTGGCGAGGAGAGATTTAGAGGAATTTCCATAGATGAAGGAGCTGTAATCAATCCTGGAACGAATTATAGCTGTGTAAAGGATTAGGAGAATAGAAGGGTTACCACCCCATTTGGATGAAGATAGGGCTTTCAGGAGATTGAGTCTTTTGAGGGAGGAATTTTAGAGATAGTTAATGTGTTCATGGAAAGTGAATCGGCTGTTGAGAATAACACCAAGGTAGCAAAAGAAGCTGACGAGCGTAATTGGAATGTTAGATGAAATAATACTTACCAAAGCTTGATTGTAGGGGCGGAGGGAAAAACCCATAGAGGAAGACTTTGAAGGAGAGAGAGGGAGAGGTGAATTGAGGAGAGGGAGATACTAAGGATAGATAAAGAGTTATTGATCTCTTCACTGGGGGCGGCCACATCACTACAACTGGAGTAGACAGGGATATCATCTGCGAAAAGGAGAGATGGGTAAATCATAGGGAGAGAAGCAATATTAAGAAGATAGATATTGAAAAGTGTGGGGCTAAGACAAGATCCCTGAGGAAGTCCCCGGTAGATGCATCTAGAAATGTCACGGGAGTGAATAGAGAGGAAGAAGGATCTATTTTGGAACAGGTTTAGCATAGGAAAGTTGAAAGTAGATGGAATATTAAGCCCAAAAAGCTTGGCACATAGAGTAGGAAGGTAAACATTATCAAACGCAGAGGAGACATCAACAAACGTAGTAACAGAGAATTTCCTTTCTAGGAAAGCTTTGTAGACGTCTGACAGGAAAAGACTGATGTAGTCGACCGGACCCGGCGAAAACCAAACATATTAGAATTGTGTTCCAGCCACCAGACGAATCAATTGTTCACCATACCTTCCAAGAGTTTACGAAGACAGGAAACCAAAGAGATAGGACGGAACGTGGATTGATTTCTTTTAGGGATAGAGATGATAATAAAGTCGTTCCAGGATTAGGTGTGAATCCGGAGAGTAAGAAGGAGTTAAAGATATTCAGAAGAGAATGCAATGAAAGAGTGGAGAGATTTTTAAGTATAAGAAACGATATACCATCTAAACCTGGTGAGGAGTTGGAGGATTTATTAAGGATAGATAGTAGCTCATCGTAACGGAAAGGAAGAGACAAGAAGTGCGACTCTGAGTTAGGTGGAAGGACGGAAAGCGAGGTTCTCTCAAGAAAAGGAGCGTAGACGAGCGCGATTGTTGTAGTGGAGGAAAGGAATGTACCGGGAGCTTAGAAAGGGGAGATGTAAACGCTCTAGCCATCTTCCAAACTTGAGGAGAAAGTGTTTTTGAAGTAGGTGCGAGAAGATGTAAGAAATAATTATAACCCGCTACTATAAACTTTCATAGAATACTCAAGAACAATCAACTTAAAAAAAAAAAAAAAAACTATTTGCTCCGGGTCTCTAAATTTCTAGAACAGAGCAATTTTTGAATAAAATCTGGAAGCTAAAAGTATCTTTTAACCTATTTGATCGAATTTAGTTCGGTTTTTGCTGTTAGATAAAAACTTAATAGGGATAACTTCGTAAAATTACATCAATAGAAATTATTGATGAATCCGAGATTAGCTTTGATTTAGAAATGACCGGCATAATTAAGTGTATTTTTTTTTTTTATTTATTTATTTATTTATTTACTCCGCTGTACCTTGCGGTTTTTCAGCCAGAGTTTCTGATTGTTACTGTTATTATTTGTTGTTTATGTGTTTTGTTTTGTTATTCATTACATGGTTGACAAAGCTGATCAAATTAAAAAAGTTTTTTTTATGTATTTCGGTTATTGGTTTTTTTATTATTTTCCGTTTTTCTCTTTCGTTTTTAAACTTATTGCATTCGAAAATCGAATGTTAATCGTCTGTTTTCTCTTTACAGTCTATACAGATGTCTGTTTCAGCAATTTTAAATCGTTTCATATAGACACCATTATTTCCATGTCCGGTTAAAAATTGAGTGAAGTTATAATCGGTATAAAAATGTTTCATTTGTAGTCTTTCTTCTAAGTTTGGTACTATTTCCCGTGTTAAGTGTATATAAAAATCTTGTATAATTGAAGTACACAAAGGGAACATGGTAGAACTCAGTGATAGGCGTGTTTTGCAGAAGGTTTTCAGGTCGCGTTAATGACTGTAGTGTTACATCAAAAAACTGAACTGCACAAGGGTTAACACCCTTTTCTTTGCATAAGTATATCGCAGCGTTCTAATAGGTTTCACACTTCGGTATAATCCTTTCTTCAACGTTTTATAGATGAGAAACGAAGTCTTGACCGAAGGAATAGATTCGGTCAAGAATTAACCGTTTTCGTCAATATGTGGAATTAATAAAAAAAAAACAACTAATATCAATCGAGTAACTTACATAACCTTTTTCACAATACAGGGAGTTTGAAATTGACTTTAGAAACAATTATACTATTCTGGATAAAAACCGTAATGAAAATTTCAAAATAAACGCTTCGATCACTTATAAAAAAAGACTGCGAAGCAAACAAATTATCTTTGATCTAGATAATGTCAAACAAATTTTTTTTTTATTTTTTTTTTGCCTTTTTTCTTAATATTATCTTTTCTTTTTTATTTTTTATGGGTACGCCAAAGAAGAGCAACAGCCCAATCAGCCAAGGAATCTAAATAATATCTCAAAAGGAGAATAACATATTAGATTTTAATCTGGTGCGAGATTGAATGAATGAAAGAAGCTAGAATAGGAACAACTGACAAGGAAGGAAATGAGAGAACAAAATTATTAATACTTCAACAAAAATAACCTTTTTCGTTTAGGTCTAAACAGTCATTTGAGCATTCTTGGAAAAATAAGGGTGATTAATTTTAATTTTAGAACCCATCTTATATGTATAACGTTGGAAAAAAAGTAAGGAGCTTTTGTTGCCACTATAACCGGTCTGCTACCGTTCTTCCATAAACAAATAATATCATTTAGCCTGGCAGATCTGAAATCGGAAGAAGAACTCTCTCTTTCCCTTTTTAACAACTTCAGAATTTTTAATTGTACCAATTTGATTCGCTCAAATTGTTCCTCGTCTATTTCAATCAATTCATCAAACAGATATAGACTAGAAAAAAATTATGAAAATATGAATGAAATTCTTCATCAGAAAAAAACATTTCTTAAAATATCGCAGTGCCATAGGACAATAATAATACTTCCTAATGCTAACAAACTGTATTATTGCGAATTTAATTTTATTTATGAGACTCGATATGGTTCCATCTAAATTATACAACTACTGTAGCATGTCCCTAATCATAGTTTATAGCTACAACCGGAAGGCTTTCCTCGGATATACCCTGTTCATACCGGCCTTGCCGTAATACGGAATCATTGTCTCAACCACGTTATAGTAGCGGTGCACATTATGTCTGAAATTATTTACTATATTATATTTGAAAATTTACTCCGTTAGATTGTTATCATCTGCGCGATGGATGTAACTTGTATTATCTATTTTAGAACTTAGAGTTAGCTATGAATGTGCTTTACGCATAATGGCTTTCCGTTACATATTTTTTCAAATAAACATTTACATCGAAGTGGTAATGAATATATTTTTTATAATATTTTTTGTTACATCTACAATTTTATTTTTTTTTTTGGCTAGCGTATTATTACGAGTAAATTTAAAACGTCATCTATAAATAAATCAAAAACTAAAACTAAAACTAAAACACACTTTGTTTGCGGCATTTACTAATTTCGGTAATGCTTTCAAATGAGTATTTATGGAATTTTAATTTTAATTTTTTTGCGAATAGCACACTTTCACTACATTTAATTTTTGTTGAAATTTCTTTTCCATCAATATCGATTTCTATACCACTGTTACAAGGCCTTGTCCACAGGGGGGTTATTATAAATACACAAAAATCTGAAACAAATCACAAATTTAAAATAAATATTAATGATTTTTTAGGGTGTTCTTTTTTTTTTTTTTTTTTTTTGTGGGCGCGCCAGCGACATTGACTCAACAACAAGAAAACTAAGCTAAGAAATTAAATAACTAAGCGGTCTGAAATGGACGCAACAAAGGACAGCAGTGCGGACACCACACAATTACCTACCTTTAAAAGAAAAAATATGCTCCATATTTTTAGGTACTTCATTATTATCTTATGCAAAATTTTTTATTACGAGTATAATTAATAACATATGTAATTTTTATTAATGTGTGTATACGGGGTGGTAATTCATTTATGAAAGTTATTAATATGTAAATCAAAATTATGGAAATTATTAATAGTACGAATATTAGTGAAAAATGTATTGTTATTTATAAAATAAATCTGCGTAGAAAATTTTCGCCCCCCCCCCTTCCAAAATTCTGGGCACAGGCCTGCACTGTTAATTTCATTTTCCCTAAGTAGCTGTTCAAAATTTTGTTACCTTATTGCAAACATCGTTTAGTGGTGACGAAATATTTATTCTGGTTCTTTAATAAAAAAGATATTGTTTTTGATCCTCTTCCAGAGCGGAAATTAATTCATTTAATGTTACCATGCAAAAAGCCGACATAGGTCAATAATATTTAAATTAATATAAATCTATTTAAATATCATATAATGTAGAAAAAAAGGGTAAATATCACCTAATTTAATCTGATGTTTGGAGAAATGATCGCTTGTGAACTTACACACCTGAATGTGGATACCATCGAAAAATTTCCAAAAACAGGAATTAGAAGAAATATGAAACAAATCAAGCTAAAAACATACTATCCACTTTAATATTCAGCAAATAGTGATGAATAACGTAATAACAGCGTTACATCTAATTATCATCGCACATGGCATACCGTTCACTCCATCATATATCTACAACATCTTGTACCATTTTTGCAGCAAACATTCGAGAACAATTTTAAGCGTCTTACAAAACCTGTGACCGGCGTGAAACCTTAATAATTTCAATTACCCGGCGCCGTCTGTATGCAACATAATCTACCGCTTACCCTCATCTCCCTTCATATTCTTTACTTATGATTATTTCACGGCATTTTACATTACATAAGCATAATAGGATATTTGAAATAACAAGAATTAACACACATGACAACAATATAATCGAATTGCATGTATATATAGAATTCATGTATACAAAGTGGAAAAGATTTTTGACCAACACTGAGCTATTAATCAGCACTAGATCATTAAATAACGTAAAACCGTGAGTCAATGCAGGTGAAAAAAAAATTGAATTTCTAGGGTTAACACCATAAATGCACGAATAACGTAATAGTACTAGTCTATAATTATAATCGGAAGAAGAGAAATAATGAAGAGGACTACTTCTCCCTAGGAATTGCAATTTTTAAGGATAATAATATAAAATAATATTAAAGAATGAATGCGCACACACCTTTTAACCACATAGAAAAAATTTCATAGTGCACTGTTATTTTTTGCCTTTTTGTTTTTTTTTTGGTCTGGCTATTTGGACCACTCCATATTATATCGTTTATTTAAATTATCATTATAAATTGATTTTATATTTTTTTTAAAAAATCTACGTAAATGTAAACATTCTTATACCAACGAATTTGAAATTATAACATTAATATGTACTACAGCTAGCGACCGTCTGATGTATTAGTTTGGTCCACTGTTTTTGGAAAGTGCTGCATTGCCATATAATATGATTTAAAGTTTCTCAATAATCATTATTGCAATAGAGGCATCTGCTCAATTGCACAATGCCAGCTTTTTTTAACCGATCTGATATTTTTATATTGTCAGTTCTTTTAATTGTACAATCTGTGTGATATTATTCTTGGGTGATTTTTTTTTTTTAGAACCATGGATTCTTTCTGTTTAATTCATCAATTTCTTTTGTGTATTGCTGCCCTGTGGCGTTCCTTGTTTAGTGTATATGGAGTGGTATACTTTGAAAACACTTTAGTTTCTCTGTACTTGTTTGAGTCTGATGTGAAATATGTGTTCTTACATAAAGTAAACTGAAGGCTTTAACGTAAGTGTGACGTGGTTCCTTGTATTCGGATAAAGCCGGTGTAAGATTCCTATATAAGGCAGTAAACTGAGGGTTTTGGTGTAAGAATGGTGTGATACCTTGTAATTTTGTGAAGCTAGTGTGAGTTGTGTGTTCTTACATAAGACAATAGGCTAAATGCTTTAGTGGAAGTGTCAGATAGTTCCTTACAGTTTGTGAAGCTGTGTGAGATGTATATTTTTACAGAAGACGGCAGAAGGCTTTACTTTCGGTGTGATACGGTTTCTTGTAATTGTGTGAAACTTGTAATATGTGTGTTCTTACATAAGACAGTAGGCTGAGGGTTTTAGTGTAAATGTGGAATAGTTCCTTTTCTTGTCTGAAACTGATGTGATATGTGTGTCTTTATGTAATACAGTAGGCTGAAAGCTTTAGTATAAGTGTGGAATAGTTCCTTGTATTTGTCTGAAACTGGTGTGATATGTGTGTCCTTACGTAATACAGTAGACTGAAAGCTTTAGTATAAGTGTAGAATAGTTCCTTGTATTTGTATGAATGTATATTCTTATGTAAGACTGTAGGCTAAGAATTTTAGTGTAAATGAAGGGTAGTTCCTTGAACTTCTGTAATATTTGTACAACACTAGTACTTTTACATCTCCTGATGGTGAAAATTGGAATTATGTCCTAGTTCGTTCCTTTTTATACTACTGAAACAAATATTGGAGAAATAAACTCAAGTATTTTCAGATGATTAGTTATATGAGGTCGTCGCGATAGCTTAGTTGCTAGAGCGCTTGGCTTCTATACGGAAGTCTCGGGTTCGATCCCGGGCGACGATAGAAATTATTATGGAAAATTAAAATAAATACTCGTTAATAATCACATGGAAAGCAATGGCAAACCACCATGTATATCATCATATGCGCGCCAAGTAGTACACAGCAGACATGCACGTACGGAACTGCACTTGTAGTGCGATAACAAGCTGCCACAATCAGTTCCGAGTGTGTTGTGTTGCTGTGTGTACACTCGCGTTACATATAACGATTGCCATGAGATCTATTCTGTACAGCTAAAATGTACAAGTAGATAGTCACGACGCTCGGAATTGAGCATTACGACTGGGGAGTTATTTGAGAGTTCCAGACTTGGCCAATATGCAGTGTGAACTTATTTGAAATCCAATATAAGTTAGTTATGTAGCAAAAAACCAATCATTTAGTAATAATGATTTGTTTTTAACTATATTTTTAGTAGATATTTCTCTGAATTTCAAATATTATACACCGATTGTTTTATAGAAAAACAGTAGAGACAATATAATGCAGAATTATATTATGCTAATAAAAAACCAACTAAAAGTCATATCTTTTGCTATGGATTTTCAGTTGCAATTGAAACGTATGCTATACTAGAACCTTTACAATATATTAAAAATTATATGGGCAGAGGGTATCACCCATAGTGAATTGTAGGATAGCCAGAAATGAAATACTAGATAAATTGGCAAGATCTGATAATTACAAAAGAATTAGGACGAACTGCGGAAATTTAATACTACTCATAAAAGAGTAAACATAGATATTATAAAATGAAGAATACATAAAAATTAACGAGAATAAAGAGATAATGTATGTAGCTGGTCAAGAAAAATAATACATAGGCCTTGGATTTCTTTCAATAAAACTATGAATGGAGATGGACCATTGTAGAACAATTAAACATTTACAAAACCTGGATATCATACATAGTCTGATCGTATCGAAGAAGGATTGTTAAAAGCTTATATTTGGCAATGTGAACGATACAAAAATGGAAGAAAAAATCGAATATGCTTAGGTATCAAACAGTGGTACTGTAATGATATTATAGATTGTGGCAACGCTGATATGTTACTGATTAGTTATATAATTTTATCGGACATAATGAAATATCTAAATAAGAGCATGGAAGAAAACTAGCTAATAATGAAAATTAAGGCAAAAAAAAGGTTTGTATACGTTCTTACGTTTAAATTACTTCTACATTTTTTTATAATATACAAGGGGCATCCAATAAAGACTGTCACTTGCTTCGAAAAAATATTTATTTTTTATTCTAGGTTTACAATGGTATTCTACCTTTCAGCATAATCCCCTCCAAATAAAATACACTTATGAAATCGTTCCCTAAATTCTCTAGGCCATTTGTTGACAACTGCTTTAAAAGCGTGTACAGATCTGGAAAAATAGATTACAGGAAAATGGACTTCAGCTTAACATCGGGAAAACTGAATATTTGGAATATGGAGCACCTACAGATAAGTCCATCAAAATAGATAACACGGTGTTAAAGAAGACCGTTAAGTTCAAATACCTGGGCTCAAATATTACCTCAGATGGGGATACACAATGCGACATAGATTCCCGCGTCCAAACAGCATGGATGAAATGGAGGCAGCTAACCAGAGTATTATGTGACAAGAGAATTACGTCTCAAAGGGAGGATTTATAAGACGATTATCAGACCTGCAATGCTATGTGGAGCTGAATATTAGGCGACAACTACAAAAATGGAACAAAAACTTCATGTGGCTGAAATGAAAATGTTACGCTGGTCTCTCGGGCACACACTCCTCGACCGTATCAAAAACGAGGATATAAGGGAGCGTATAGGAGTTGCACCTGTACGTTTGAAATTACGGGAAGCGAGACTCCGATGGTACGGTCACATCATGAGAAAAACAGACAATAGCCCTGTGAGGATGTTAATGGATTGTTATAATTGGAAGAAATAGACCACGAGGAAAACCGAGAAGACGGTGGATAGACTCTGTCAACTACGACATGGTGGAAATCGGTGTTGGAATAGAGGACGCCGAGGACCGTATAAAATGGAGAAGACAGTGCCACCAAATGGACCCCACACCGGGAAATCGTTAGGAAAGAAGAAGAAGTTGCGGTTAATAATCCACGTTATTGATTGGTTCTCAGTAGCTTCCTCGCTTGTATTTTTTGCTTTCTCACTTGCCATTCAAGATTTTGTCTCTTTTTCTCTGATTTTCTTACTTTCCACTTGGGAGTTTAACTTACTCCACCAGCCCGGCTATCTTTGGTTTCTTCTATTTCCTTAATACGCGGTCCGCATCATTCTATAATTTTCATTTAATCCGACTACGCGCTTCAGTAATATATATATATATATATATATATATATATATATATATATATATATATATGTACATATATTAATTACAACGTAATTCTTACCCCCATTAGAAAAAGTGTCCCAATTTTATGTCCCAAAAAATGTCCCAATTTCATGTGACGTTTGTTATATTTTATAGGATTTTTGTGATTATGTTATTATATTGAGATGGACTGACTTAGAATTACGTTGTAAATTTTGCTCGTTTTATACAAAATAGACAGAAGCGTAAGCAAGAGGGATCAAGGGTCACAGTCCCTTACGAGGCCAAAATGGCCGAGTATATATATATATATAGCTAACCTTACATGTTTTTTATTATTCTTTTCTCAATCTAAGTATTCTCTCATTTCTTCTGATTCCCACTTTTAGCGCTTGACAAATATTTGGTTGGCTCGAGTTCAAGAGATAATGAATAATGAGTAAAAATGGATAATTTAATATACAACCTAATTAATATATCCACCCAATTTATTTTTTCACACACGGACTATTATCTGAACAGACATTACTTTTAACTGATTCTTAGTTCCGGTAATTATAGAGTAACTTGTAATTGTCTTCGTCTCCCTTCATTAACCAAACTAATGGGCCAGTTATTAAGAAACAAAGGCAATAGACCTTGACATTTTATTTGTATACTTTATACTAGCTTTCATCCTTGGCAATGTTATTCTTTTATATTATTCCACATTTTACATTCATCGAATATTATAGCCACTACCGGTCAGTGTACCGAAAAAAAAATTCACCACACCACCTCTGTTTAATATTCTTTCTGTTTTGCATTACCGTGTCAATAACAACCAGTTTCGATAAAAATTCCTATCTCTCTTAAAATACCACCTTCCCCATTTCTAAAGCCTCCTGATGAAACTCGAGAATATTGTTTTTTGAGTAAGTTCCACTGTTGACGTGCCAAAAGAAAGGAAAAAAAACCAAAAAAAAAACCAAAAAAAAACAAAAAAAAACGAGAATATTGTTTTAGGTTCCTCTAAAAATATTTACTTTGTGCGTTATACACAACGAGCGAGCTAGCTGCTTAAATTTCGCTCAATCTTCGTATTGTCCGAATTGTTTCTTTTGCGGTAAAATGTGCGTTTTTTACAAAATTCATGAGCTTTTTGAATATTTCATCCGTCACACCAGATTCCCACGTGAGTTTCAGTAACGGGATTCCGGCGAAAAATATATTTTAAGAATATTTTTCGGTCTTTTAGATGACCAGTCAAATTTATCACAAAAAAAAAAAAAAAAATCATTAAAATAATTGAAGAAGAAGAAGAAGAAGAAGAAACGTATATTTGCGCTTAATTTTTTAACAAATAACAATACATAACTTAAGCGGGTAATCTGTACCGGAAAAACATGATTTCCTTATCAGATAACTTAATATATATATCAGAACACGAAAATGATAAACAAGAAAAAGAATCTATAATTATAGACAGGAAAAGTTTAAAAAAACCTGACACATTAGCTTATTAAATAGTTTAAGTTTTAATGACTCAGCATAAAATTAGCATAATCTCGCAATTTAGATGAAATTCTAAGAGTTCATGAAAATAAATTAACAATTTGGTGAGAAACAGAGATATAGGGCTGTAAAAATACTCAGAGTAATACATGTTTAATTCGTCTGTGTTTGTATTTCTTGTATCTATGTTTTAAGGACTGATAATTATTATACCTGCCTATATTGTTTATAGTTATAATGTCAGACATAGCGCAATAATTAAAGAAACTTATTGCACGTTCTTTTATAATCTCGCTGACATACGGAAAATGCAGATAATCGTGCATGGTTTTAATGCGTGTGTATCGTGACTTATTTAATATGATTCTAAAACAATGGTTTTGAATTCGCTGGAGCTTAATTAAGTTACTATGGCTGGTCGAACACCAGACTGATATAATAGCGTGGGTAGTAATACCGCTTTATAAATCGTGAACTTATTGGACACTGTTAGACATGATTTTCTATTAAAAATCGGAAACAGGTTACATAACTTACGCTGAGTTTTATAAATACGTTGATTTATATGCTTTGTAAACGTAAGTTTTTTTATCCAGTGTGTCATACCTAAGTGAGTTACCTCATCTTTCCATTCGATCGTATTGTTTTTAATTTTAACGTGATTGTTAATTGTTGGCCTGCGCTTTGTAAATATAATTGCCTCAGATTTATTTTCGTTGATATTAATTCTCCATTTAGTGAAGTATTTGACTAACTTATTTGCGGCATCCGTGAGTCGTCGACATATTGTATCAATTCGGTAGGATGTGGCGACAAGTGCAGTGCCATCAGCGTAAAGATTTAGACTTACACGATTTGTAAGCGGAAGGTCGTTTATGTATAAGATAAAAAGGTAGGGACCCAAGATGCTCCCCTGAGGAACTCCAGCGGCACAAAATTTCTTACTAGATTTAACATTTTTAATTTGCACGTAAAACTGTCTATTCGTTAAATAAGTTTTGATAAGCAGTACTAAGTATTGTGGATATCCATATTTGATTAATTTAAATACAATGCCTTCATGCCAAGTGATATAAAAAGCCTTTTCAAGATCAATGAGTACTAGACCGGTATGTTTATTTTGGTTAAAATTGTCAGTGATTGTATCGCATAAAGCGGCAAGTTGCATTGTCGTACCTAAATTAGGCCTAAATCCAAATTGGAATTCCCTAAAAATAGCATTTGTGTCACTGTACTTGTTTAGTCTAATTAAGATTAATTTTTCAAAGATTTTGCTGATATTACTTAATAGACTAATAGGCCTGATATTTTGCACAAAGGAAGCATCCTTTCCATGCTTCGCAAGAGGTATCGTTATTGAGGTTCTCCAAGATAAAGGGTAATAAGTTAAGCGTAGGCAGGAATTAAAAAGGCTAACTAACCCGAGGATAGCTTTTTTTGGGAGATTCTTGATCATGCGGATGTGCACCAAGTCATTTCCGACAGAGTTTGTGTTTCTCAATGTACGAATGCATTTCTTAACTTCTTTGGGCATAGTAAAAATATGTGGATTTGATGTAGGGGACGTTTGGCATAGATATCTGTTTATAGCTTGTCTGACGCTGCGAACATGATAGTGTGTAGATAAGCATTCATTTTGCTTATGTATATTGTGAAAATGGGTAGCAAGTACTTCGGTTTTGTCTTTAATGGAATATGCAATCTCATTAATACTGTTTGGGATTGTGATTGGCGACAGCTCAGTCTGATTTCTACAGAAACGTTTGTTTACTTTCCACAGATTGTTGTCTTTATGGGACAAATTCTTCAAAAATACGTTCGATTTTTTAATTTTTCTCATGAAGTAGCCGGGCTTTTACCAGCTTATTTAATTTGTTATATAATTTTTTGTATGCAATGGAAGAAGGAAACTGATTTTTTTGGCTCATCCTACGGCAAAAATTTTTAATACTAATAAGAAAACCAAGTTTTCTAGAAGCAGTAAAAGGTTTATGTGGAGATAGAGTTTGGGTACAGATTTTTCGACAGCGGTTAATAATATTGAAGTTAGAGAAGATATAAATTTATCTATTTCCGGAGGTGATTTCAAGGTAGCAGGTAGTATGATATGTTCCTTGATAAAAGCTTGGTAGAGATTCCAGTTTGCTTTAGGGTAATTATATCGCTCCACGGAAGGGGTTTGAGTAAAGGTGGTATTTATTTCAAAAATTACAGGATTATGATCAGAAGATAACTGGCTGACTGATATGGGGTCCGTAAATTTGTGAAATCCCTTCGCTAAGATTCCGTCAATGACACTAGGTTTGAGACGAGGATTTCGCGGAAAAAATGTAGGCGTAGCTGGGAAACAAATTTGAAAATGGTTTGTCATAGATAAGTTTAATAAAATATTACCAGCTCGATTTGCATTATGGCAATTCCAAGCGCGGTGTTTGGCATTTAAATCACCTATAATCAATGTCCGGGAGTTTATTCTTAAAAGATGCTTAATGTCCTCTTGAAAAAATTTCGGCACATTAGGTGCTCTATATACAGAAATTATAGCCAGATTATCATTTTCCACGCCAAGTTTAATTCCAATTGCGTCAATTCGCTTAGTTTTTATTTGAGGTAGCGGATCGAAACTTATACTATTGTGTATAAGCAAGGCAACACCACCACTGGTACCTGAATTGTCATTTCGGTAAGTATAATAATTTCCAACTTTAAAGGGCATGTTTAAGTTTAGCTTAGTTTCCGAAAGACAGGCTATGTGTGTATCTTATTATCCATCAAAAACTGATTTAAATCCAATATCCTGTTTCTCACCGAATTAGCATTCCAGCTAACAATTTTAATACCATTTTTGTTGGTCATTAAAACATGTGCTTATTTTAAAATACATTTTATAAGAATGTATCAGTAATACTTTCTATAATAGTTGTTATAATATTAAATATATCTGATGCCCGATTTGATTTTAACTTAGTAGCTATTGATTTAATACATAATATTATTTTATTTAACGTGTCACCTTTAAAAAACGACAATAATTGCGTTAAATCATTAGTTTCTTGTTGAGTTTTTGGATTTTTTTGAGATGCGACTTGCGCAAATGTGCGTGACGTTTTATTACTATGCTTATTTTTGTTAATAGTATTTCTGTTCATGTCATAATTGCTAACGCTGCTATTTTTTGGAGTATATTAATATTATTTCGTGCATTTTGAAAAAGGATATCATTATAAACACATTATCATTAGTATTTTTACGTATGTGTTGTTTTGTTAGATACTATATCAGTAAGGCGAATGTGGTATACCGGACAGTTTTTAAAGTTTGCTGCATGGTTGCCCATGCAGTTTGCACACTTTGAGGTATTATTTACAGTACATATTTTTACGGAGTGAGGCCCACTACACTTTAAACATTTTTCGGTTTTGAAACCGTTATAGGATACATGGCCGTATCCTAAGCACTTGAAACACTGAATGACAGAATTTTTCGATTTATATCTCTGCCATTTTATCAAACAGTAACAAATTACGTTAACATTTAATATTTCTTTAATGCTAGTATTAGCCGGAAACGTTACCGCGATAGATAGGTAAAAAAGTTATTTGGTTATTTTCTAAATCTTTTTTAGTAAATTGTTTTATATTTTCAACTTTAAGTTTCCGTTCGATATCGTGCCTAATTTCATTAATATTTAAATTCGAAGGGGGAGACCTTTTAATATCATCTTTATCGGTTTACGCATTTTAGGCGTGTGCGTATAATGCTCGATTGATTTATTTTGTAATATCTTTAATACTATATCATAATCGTTTATACTGCTAGTATAAAGTATGTATGTATTTCGAGTTGTCTTAACTTTAACGCCATATTTTAGCTCTTTATTAATCTGCGATATGAAATTATTATGATTTTCGTTTAGTGGTCCGCTAAATATAATCGTTGAAAACAAAACAAAACGCAATGATTAAATTCACAAATGTAGCCATTTCTTCCGAAATATTATTATTTTTTTTTTCATATAGGGTACAAAATTTTTTCACCAAAATCTACAAAATGACTTCAAAAGGTTTGAAGGAAAATACACTAAAAAGAAAAAAAAATTGAGTTTGATTAAAGATAATTTAGAGTGACATGCTTTAAAGATATTACGGTTACTTTTAATCAAGCCCGAGTAGTCGGCATCAAAAATGCAAAAGTAATTAAAAATCATTTAATCGGTATAACGCAATGCATTTAATCGTTTTTTATTAGCCGAATATAGAAATCACCAGAAACTCAAATTCTTATATAATTATACTCTTCAAACGAGGTTTAATTATTGCAATTCGAATTTAGTATCAATTACTCCAAAAATAGTTAACTTAAGAATAATTAATACGTTCGGGTAAATCAGTTTGAATTTTTAATGTACTTATCTTTTTAATTTTCAATGCAAATTTCGATGTCGGTATTTTCTTTTTTTTTTTCTAAAAATAATTTCACGATTTTTCGTGTAGATATTTTTGAACGATAATAGGGTAGACCAAAATCAGAAATGCTTGAGTGGATAAGCTTTTACATGACGCTATGCGGATCCCTAGTTACGCGACCATAGAAAGCAATGAATTATTCTCTGTCTCGAGTTTTCCTCGCTCAACTTCATCACTAAAATTCCAGATTCGAATCTCCTACCTCTTTCCAAACAACTACATTTAAAATACTGCTCTGACATCTATGCTCGGTCCATTTTTTAATAATTTATCTCATTACCTGATTGTTCAATCTACGTTTCCTTCCAACCTGTGATTCCTTAATTTCCCCTTACTTCGGCGTTCTTCTATCGTTTCCGTTATTTGCTTACGTCTTAACAATTCGCTGTTGTCTTCTTTTTCCGTTTTGCCCTTTTCATCCAAATACAATGCGAGGTTTTCTGTGATTTGAATGAACGTTCCTCTCAAATGAACGATCTATTTTTTCCTCTCAACTTTTTTCACGTCCCTGCTCCTTACTGTGCTTCGTAAATCTCACCTTTCCCTTCACTAATTATTCTACCGAGTACTTTTATATTGTGTATATATCTCTGACCGAACTGATATTTGCCCTTCTATATTGCTTCTCGTCATAGGATATTTGTTATCGCGTCCAAAAAAAGAAGAACCAGAAAAATAGATACTGTAAATTCATTTTTTTTAGTCGGTCCCATCATTTATCGTCGCCACCCGTTTATTGTAAAAACTTTGACTGTTAATTTTGAAAAATTTTGCCAATTTTTTTTTCCCCTATATTGTAACAACGAAGAGACATCGATGTTTTAAAAAAAAATCCTCTCTAGTTGCTGCAGAAGGGGCACTGTGGATTTTTCGAAAATTTTTCAGCTAATTTTTGTTTGGCTCTATTAAAAATTCGTTGCTTTCTTCATTCCAACCTCAGCAGAGCACACTTTTATCGCATTATTTGATCACTATTGAGTGTTCCAGCGATAGTCATCGGTACTCATGTGGAACTAGTACTTGCTGGTATACTTTCGAATAAACAAAAAGAATCATCGAAGTGATTCTGCATAATTCAAAGTTATGCGCGAACGAACAAAAAAAAAAAAATAAATAAAATAAGAAGCGGGAGGACAGTCTTTGATGAAGCGTGGCAAACTCCAAAATGAATTCGTGAACACAAGAAGCGTTTAATTTTAAGTTTCCAAAAAAAACAAACATTAAACTAATTTACTGATGTTTTTTGTCATTTTTATTACGAATCCCTCCGTACACATATAATGTACGGGGAATCCTAATTAATAAGATGGTTCAGAAACGACAAAAATGTTCAATTCAAAAAAAAATGCAATAACTAACGAACGACTTATTAATTTCGAAATTTGAACACTTAAAATTCTCTTTGAAACCATATCTATTACTTTAAGCTAACCAATATAATTCTGGGTGCCAAAAAAACCCAAAACAACCATGAAGAGAACATACAGAGTAATATGGAATTTAAAACGACTTCAAAAATCACCCTTAAAAAATTCATAACTGAGTACCAAATAAACCCCGTTAAAGTGAAATTAAAAATATAAAACAAAACGTAGAAACTCTAATAAAAACGAAAAAAAAAAAAAAAATCGGTTAAAAAATTATATAGACGGCTCCTCCCCTTTGGGTCCAAAAACGGCAAAAATATTATGTTCACGTAAATAATAGCAAATCGAGTAAAAAAGTAAAGAAAACCAAAACGCATCTCAAATATATGCATAAAGGACCCCCTCCCCCTCCCCGTTTTATAGGAAAAATACAGCCGAGCTCACAAATTTATATTTTAGCTCCTGTAGTAGGGCGCCAAAAGCTAGAAATTTCGTTTTTTGTTTTTTTTTCGGGCATGTGATGTTGGAAAGATTGCTAATTATCGGAAACAATGCCGTATTTAATTTTCCGAATGAAACTTTCAAAGTTGACGAAAAATTCAAAAAAAACGCGAAAAACGAACTGCGTCTCTACCTTTAGCGCCGCTAATATTATAGCTAAAAAATTTGATTATGGTTAAAAATATACGCATCCCTTCGTATATTTCGCTAGTTTAAAACATCCGGATTTCTAACTTCAAAATTACCCCCTCCCAGGATGGGGGGGGCACCGAAAACTTGAAATTTTGAGGAAAAAATATTTCTCTCCCTCACGCATGTGATATACTGATTGCGAAAGATCGATATGTTCGCCAGGAACGAGACCGTATTTCATTTTTCTTAACTAAATTTTTGAAGTTAGTGACAAATTCAAGAAATCGCAAAAAATTACCTGTCTCTCCCTCTTTTTTCGGCGAGAAAAATCGGATTTCTTTGCTTTGAATTTAGCATTATGTGAATATAAATATTACCGGTTATCGTTAATCTGACATACCGAATAATCCACAGCGCATGATGACTGAACTTGTTATTCAATTTTTGTAGCGACGTAGTTATAAGAAGACGCTCGAGGTTCGCTAAAAAAAAAAACAAAAAAAAAAAAAAATTCCCATTGCGCTATTTAATAAATTCAAATAACGAAGAAGAAGAAGGTGCTAAATAATTCGCAACATCGTTGTTTTTTGACCGTAGCAGACTTTAACCGGATAAAATTATATACTCGTAATCTGAAATAATACAGCGATTCAACAACTGGATCAATTTTATCTACCGATTTAAAAAAAAAAGAAGATTTTCAATCGCACGCATAATGATTACCACTTAATTTGTTAAAATCGGAAGCTGGTCAATAATAAATGTTATGCCTCCGCCAGGTGATAAATCACCCGAATCGTAATTGTCCGGCAAAATCCAAACAACGACAGCCACTGGTAAACGGAGATTGTCAGTTAAGCCATTTGCAAATTTCTAAAAACTCGTTATACTATTAAAAAGACTACATTCTAATACATCGGCCAGCCAAGAAGACAGTTATTGGTAAGCATCCAAACAGACGTCGAAAATAATTAAAAAAACAGACGCCCCCACTTCTGCTTAGTTGTAAACCGATAAACGCAATACATTCGAATTTCTTAAAGATGAAAACATGATAATCTCGTTCCTCATAATAACGGGGGGGGGAGTAAAATCGTTACTGATGGCCAACGAAATGAATGCGAATAAACACGAATAAAACCGTCGCTGCCTATGTATGATTAAAAATGCACAAAACAATTAGCTGACTTTAAAAAGTTGCTATTAACGATAGAAGGCATGCAATTGCATGCGAGAATCTACCATGTCAGGTATAAGTCACAAAAAGTAATACTAAGCTATCGAACTGTTATCTAAAAGACAATGGCTCCTTCTATTATACGCACTTGTTAATGAAAGATAAAAACCATTCGGTGTAATTTTAAGGAACCTCTATTCTTCAATTTTTTCTTTTTTTTCTTTTTTTTTTTAAGTGTCGTGTGCAGCTGCCGCGGCTATTACGACACTATGCCAGCGGGAACGCTAAGTGACTTGAAACAAACCAGTTGTTCGAAGAAACTGAATAGTGTCTGCGATATTCAAGGACGAGTTAGCTACTTCAATTGAAATAGCAGATATCTCGTATGAGTTGCACAATCTAAAGAATTCCAAGTACTACAAACTTCGAGCATTTAAAAAAAAAAAAATAACACTCAGCAGCCCGTGTTCCTCATAGACCTAAAGCTGTCATTAAGAGATCGAGACATATTTGAGGTTTATTCCAAACACCGTTATAGTAGTCGAAAAACGGCACTAAAACCGAAAAGTGAAAAACAACTTAAAGGATGTCAGTTACTGGGATGTAAATCATTGTAACTTGCCAATAAAATGCATTAGCTGTGCTGAAAAGCATAGAGACTCGCAGCACTCGAGCTGACTATAGGATGTTCCTATTTTTGAAGGAAATCATCCGGCTAGAGCTACAGAGCGGTTCTATCCACAAACAACAGACCGAGTCAAGGGCGTCGCCAGCCGATGAGCCAGGGAGGGGCAAGATGGGTTGCCAGCCTCCAGGGGGGGCATGATGATAGAAAGAGGATATGAGTTATAGGAAAAATAAAATTTATAAGTTGTAAAGGCTTAATATTTTATTAAACAAGAATAAAATCTTAATTAAAACATAATTTTCGTGGGTTTCTGGCAAATTGTTCATGATTACGCTTCTATGAATACTCATCAATGCATGTTGATTAAAAAGGTACAAGGCTCCAGGGGGGGGGGCAGCTGCCCCTCCCTGCCCCCCGCTGGCGACGCCCATGGACCGAGTTCTACATGCTACAATGTGGATCAATAATTCCAGTATCAACGTCCTAATAAAAATGTTTCGAATTCAAGTAGAGTTATTCGTACGCCAACGTTGTGAAAAAATAATTACACAAATTCTATTGGTAACTTATCATCTGCACAAAATAGAAATAACACTGATGAATCTCCGGAAAGAAAAAATATTACTAATATTGATAGCGTCAGAAACAACAATAACTATCAAATCAAATCAAATCAAATCAAATAGTTTATCATTATTATTATTATTATTGTACAAATTTCCATCTATGCGCAGAAATTGCGCGAGCGATGGGGTAATAAAAACAATAAAAATAACATTGAGAAAAGTGAAAAGAAAAGAAAAAGATAATTTTGAACAAATTAAACTTCTACAAAAGAAAAAAGAAAATAAAACTTTTCTATGCTTTTAACGCAAAATGGCGGTTAACGTAAGGGGGATAAACTGTTAATACATTATGCCGGGCGTGTGTAATAAAGATTTAAAAAGAAATAATGTAGGTTTAAGCTGAAATGTACAATAAGATAAATTGCAATAAATAAAATAAATTGAAATAAAATAAAATATAGTAAAGTCGACTGATTTATAACTGAACGGCAAGGATTTAAGTGAAAAGTCAGGAAAAAGAAAGAAAGAAAAAGGAATAGATGTAGGAGAGTATAGGAATGATAGGAAAATCAAATAATGTAACTTAAATGGACGCATCAAATTATCATTTGTTATCTATGAGATCAGAAAAGTACTCTAATAAACACTTTCGTCTTTTTTTGTAATTTTTTAAATCATTCTTAATGTGATGCGGCAAAAGGTTAAATATTAAGGGGGCCATATATAAGCCTTGGTTCCTTGAACGGAATTTCATTAGTTTGGGCATGATGGCCATTTCTTTTCCACAACTCCTTGTACTACCTTCTTTTATCAATAAGTTAAATTCATTATTGTATTTTAGCATAAATAGTAATAACTGTGTTTTGTATAATGTTTTTGAACATTTGGGAAAGTATGGTTAAATTGCCTGCATTTATTTTTATTAATAAGTCTCCCAATTTTATTATGCAAATAATTTATCTGTGTTGTAATACATATATTTGGCTGCATTACCCCAGTGCATCAGCCCATATATTAGCACAGGCTTATACGGGGAATTGTATAACTGATACATATGTTCCTCGCTGAAGTGCTCAGATAAGTAATAAAAAATATAATTTAGTTTTCTTAATTTAGCCCCAAGGAAATCTGTGTGCTTATTCCATGTCAATTTGTAATCCAGCTTTATTCCTAAGTACTTTATACCTCAAACACTCTTTCAATTTCAAAGTTATTATCTAAACAGATTTTATTGAAATCGCTCATGAAATGTGTTACATGGCTGTAATATCATAAATTTTGTTTTTTTTAAAATTTACTACCAATCTGTTTTCCCTAAACCAATCTACTACAATTCTAATGTCTCTATAAGCTAGCTGTTGCAAAATGTGGATATAACGTGAACTTAATACAATTACTGTATCATCCGCATATGTGAATATTTTTCCAGATATTTTTAGGTGGCGCTAATAACAATAATAACGGTATTAATAGTTCGGCTATTCTATATTTCTAGATGATTTTAAAATTATTACAAATCTTCTAGTATCTTTAGTGACAAAATCGATTATAAAACCAATACCACGATGCAAAATAGCCTAGTCTCGTCGTTCAACAAGTGACTTCCAACGGTGTTACCAAAAAAAAAAAAAAAAAGATGAATTAACATGATTTCTACGACAAAATATTGTTGATATAGCACTTACCACAGAAACACGCTTTATAAAACAGTTTCAGGTACAGAATATGTACTAAATAAACAAATAAAAGCAATAATCCATTAATGTTATATTTTTCGTTATAAGAATGCAGTGTTACTTATGAAATTTACAATTCGCACATATGTAATATTTTTATTAAGTTGTTAATTAAAAATTACACATTGGAATTTCTAGAAATTATTAAAAAATGATAAAAAATTAAATATTTAAAACACTGTCATCCGACGACCGGGTTTGCCTCAATGTCTAAAGAATTGAATCAAAACCGGTCGGACGATAGTGTTTTAAATATTTTATTTTTTATCATTTTTTATCATTTTTTAATCACTTTTAGAAATTTTATTAATAACTTAATAAAAACATTACATACGTGTGCATCGTAAATTTCATAGGTGCATCACGCGGCTGTTTATTTGTTTATTTAGTATAAATCAAACAGTTTACGGTAAGCTAAAACTTTTATAATACGGAGTATGTGATGCGCATCATCCGTATGGCGTACCCCGGTGTGCGGCGGGGGGGGTGCAATTGTTACGATCAAAAACTGTTATAAGCAATGTAAAAATTTTTCACGCAGTTATCCAAATCGTAGCGTTAAACGGTGAAACACTTACAAACGATCGTTCAATAGCTGCAATCTATTGCCACGCAGATTTCAATATTCGACACAGGTGGAGTAAAATGCCATCTTTCGAAACTTAAGGAGCAAATTTATATGCAGCGGAGACTAAAACGCGAAAGGTACCTTACAGAACCTCAAATCAACTATGAAAAAACTTTTGAACGTAACCAATGCTAACTCTCTTGGTATTCCCACATCGATAACACCAAGTTACTGGCGCAGCCATTGTAACAGACTACGTGAATTTCTTCGTTATTCGCGGACTTCAATCGCACAACCGAGACTGCAAAACCGTTACCGACTTATATTCCGATCATGTTCCGGTTGTTACTGTCACAAACAGTAATCCTACACAAAGAATGCTTATTAACAATACTGTAAACTGGAACACATTTTCGATTATAATGTACATAACATTAACCTAACAACGAGACAAAACCTCCAAATGGCATTTTTATGCTGCAATACAGTTGGCATGCGACAATTCAACTATGATTTAAATAAACATCGATCGAATAATTTTGTATCAATCGAAATAAATTAATTAATGGTGGGAGGACACATAAATAATGATGACAGATGCTTATAGCACTGATAAACTGATGAGACCCGTAATATAAAATGCAACGGTAAGTGGATTTAAGCGGACAAAGAAATGGCTAAATGCTTCGCCGATTATCTTTCTATCATTTTCACTCCACACCCGGAATCGATCTCAAAAACATTTAGAATACGTATACAACTTCAGTCTCAATATAAAATTTCGACTAGGAAGCATTCTCGATCCAATACTCTATTACCCATCTACTCCGCCAACATATCTAATCAAACAATCTTGGCTACGTTTGCTGACGATTTAGCAGTTCTTGCATCTAATTCTAATCTAGAATATGCTAATACGGCTGTACTCAATCGCATAAATCGAATACCCGGGTTTGATACATACTATTCAATCCAGCTAAATATCAACATAATACGTTTACTAACAGAAAAGTCACCGGTTCTGCGCTCGATATTTTCAACTTCGTAAACTCGATAAGTCGATTATATTTGTCACCTTGGCATGCACATGGACAGGCAATTTACATATGATCATCGTATCACTAAAACGAAGAAAAACGTCGTTAATAGGCGCGCAGACTCAAGAAAATCAGCTCCGATATTAAACATAAAACGACAATTTTTCTTAACGATATTATTACCCTTTGAAGATACGGAATTATGCGATACAGATTCCAAAATCTAATTCGGCGCAGATTCAAATAATCGAAAACACTTCGTAATATCCGTACCGAAATAGGTATCAAACTTAATGCTACACTCGAATTTACATTTGTCAACGACACTTACTAAGAACACAATACAGAAGATCCCCCCCCCCCCAAATTGCAAATTTTTGTGACTTCTAAAATACATTTATTACTTTTTTTTTTTTTTTTTTTTTTGATATACAAACCACGTTACAAATATTATTAGCTAACGTCTATTAATATTCTATTCATCGTCAGCACCAAAACATACATTGAGGCAGCATGAAAAAAAAAAAATCCTAGACTATATCGAAACACAAAAGAGATGGTTAATTTCGAGCATCTGATTGGGTTTTCCCATCATTCATCCATTAAAACACGGCTAATTACGATTCTCCAGCTGATTTAAAGTCGTTTTATTAAAATTTTCATATATTTTTCTATTTCAATCGCCTCTCTTATTAACCCCGTTTTTAATGCGTTTTCAATCCTAGACAACATTGATGAATCATTCTCTCCTCCCCTCCTCCCGCTTTCGATTTGATCTGTCGCCTTCTTCTTATTGTTCTCTTCACGATTATGATCCTCCTCGTATACACGTGATGCTGATCACATTTTCTCTTCGAGTGTCCTGCTCTTCGTAATGAACGCTCCCTTTTATACTGATAGTTCTTGACACATCAGGTCTTCCTGCTCCCTATAACGCTTCCTTTATCCTCTCTTTTCCTTCATTTTATGTGGTGCCCCTGCACTGCTGTCCTTTGTTGCGTCCATTCCGGACCGCCTAGCAATTTAGTTTTTTAGCTTAGCTTTTCATGTTGTTGGGTCAATGCCGACAAAAAAAGAAAAAAGAAAAAAAAAAAGATTTTAGTGTCGCTAAATTTAAATTTGTGTTTATTTTTCTCTTTATGTTCGGGCACTTTTCTATACGTTTGGGGTCTTTTAGTTGCACTATGAGGCGCATTTCGCTAATCTAGATGGACAAAAACCTATTTTGCGAAAAGTGCTATAGAGAGCGATGAAATAAAGTTTATTCAATACGTAAATAAGTACAGAATGTTATGCGATAACTTTTATTTTCTCGTGTTTTGAAAATATTATCAGTAGCAACTCTTCAAAGTCAACTTATCATCTGCAAACAGTTCAGATTTCGGTGGCAATTTATCTCGTTTACACGATAAAAACTATTGCGACAAAACCGTTATTGTTTCTAGACTAGAGAACAAAATTTCTAGGTTTTACGAACAGAATAGGTTTTCATTATGCTTGTAGCGGTCTTTATTTTCATATGCGAAAAAACGTTTATTTACCCCAAAAACAAAAAACCAATGACGTGTCCTCCGAGATACCACTGACTTACTTATACTACAGGGAGAAAGGTATACGTTTCTACCTTCGAATTAAGTATAAAACTGACTGCTAGTTTTTGCCTATTTAGAAAATCCGCCGTGTTATGTGCGCACATCCCATATGAAGACGTATTTTGCATGCTCCCGTGGAGTCTTTGTCACGTTGTGCTACAATGAAAAGGCCGAATTTTTTTCTCCTAGAATATATTTCGGTCAAGCATCAGACTTTTTATATGCAACATTTTTCCGCGTGTTATTTCTCACTACAATATGACTTTTAAGGATGCTTTTCAGATCTATTTAGGTTTAATAATACAACATTTAAAGAGAGCCATTACGGAATTTTCCAATATTTCATTTCTTTGTGAGTGTTTAATAAAATTTAAATTTGTTTCAACGTAATTATCGCAATAATTAGCAACAAAACAAAGTATCAGACAGTCATATATTTCAAAGTAGTTTTCTAATATTGTGACTTTATACGGAGAAAGTCTCAGAGAGTCATTTGGCAGAATCCAACTCCTTCTTCTCCTCGCTATTGTCGACCATTTCGGATGATATTTGTAAAGGAATTTACTGATATAACGGAGAAGGGAATTTAGTATGTAACGAGACAATTAGTTATGAGCAAATTCTGTTTGGAAGAAAAAACTTTCCGCATAAAATATCTCTTGATTATGGCACAATGGCGGATACAAAAATGTTTGCAGTATCACAATAAACATTAGTTTATCGATGAGAAATGTTCTATATTTGTACAGCTACCTCGAAGTAATTTAAAACAACTTATATATTAATAGAAAAGCTCTGAAATTTGGGCTTTTAATTCTGTATCATGACAGAATTCGTTCTTTAAAAGGAATTCGTCACTTAGCTTACAAGCTTGGCGTCGAAAAATGGACGGTATCTCCTGGAGAAGAGCATTCGGTAAATTCGAAAAAAAAAAATGGAAATACGAGGCTTGCTGAAAGAAAAGATGGGCCTTCTGGGGTGGATTTAGCGCAAGTTGAATTCGGCAATACCAACGATAGAAATATACGAGTCATAGATTTTTTTCAGATCATCAGTTAAATTACCGGTGTAAACTGCGACCTTATTTATCGTATCGAGGTTATTCTCGTAGTTACATCTAACGAGGGCGTGCGGTTGACACTGACAGGTTTTCTGTGTTTATAAACGGCCAAATTGTATATACAGTGCTATATCCGTCGTATCCGATCACGTCATTCACATAAAATACTAGTTCATGGTTCGATTATAGTGGAGACAGGGCTATTACTAATTGGACTTTTATCGGAGGAAACTGCAGGTAATAGTTCAAGCGGTGCCGACGAGATCTTCGAGAGAGGAGTGCAATTCGGTTGTTTTTTCATATTGTCTGCTCCTTAATTCTGGCCCACTAATCTCGAGTTCAATAAAGTCCTCAACGAAAAGCACAGGCGTACAAAAGAAATTATTAAGAAGTTGTTAATTTCAGCTGATGATGACAATAGCGTGACTGTAATTCCGATGATAACGAATTTAGTAGTCACCAATTTAAGTAGGAAACTGATGCTGAATCAAGAATTTTGAAGCACATAATATACACGTCATTTACTTTTATTGACGTATACATTAAAAACTATCCATCCCAAATTTTATCGAAACCGGCCTAATGGTTTTGGTCTGATAGATTAGCGAAATGGCTCCCCCCATAGTGCGATGTTAATTTTACTGTTAATTTCAAACGTTGAACTTTTTTCCTTGCTAACAATTTCCTTTCTATTTTTTTCTCTCACTTCTTTATCATTCTTATCGTTTCTTCTTTATTGTATCCGTTCTATTTTTTATTTTTTTTTGTTTTTTCGATTTTCTCTTTATCGCATATTTTTTTCGCCCCTCTAATCAACGTTCTAAACAGTCCGTATTTTTCGCTCGGACAATGACGCGAATCCTTATACGAGAATATTTGTTCGTGTGTGGGTTTAAAGAAGTAATGTCACTTTCACGTTTCTTTCCTTTCCACTAAAACATCTAAAAAAGCCAAAGTACCACATTTTTTTCCTCTTCCATCGTGAACTTATGTTGTAATGAAATCTATTCAAATCAGAGAAGAACTCGGCGATTTTTTCGTTTCCATGCTTGTCAAACAACCAATGACGATGTCACATCTACGTGAAGAACTCACAGTTTAGGGGCCCACTTTATTAATAATATTTTTCTCTAAATCTTCCGTAAAAATATTAGCAAAAATCGGTGTCAAACGCAAACCCATCTCTTCTTGTTTTTGTAAATCTTCCCATCAAAGGTAAACGCATTTAATGTATATACTTTCTAGCAAATTCATCTCATAAGCTTATCTATTTCCAAATTTCTAATTAATTCCACCGTCTCAGCCATTAGGAATTGTTGAGAAGAGACACGACATCTCAACTTATTAATAAATCATAAATCACTTTTTTTCTAAATATACTACTCAATTTTTCCAAAAACTCCGACCTGTTACATACAATACATTTCCTACCATTTCCCTTAATTTTTTCGCAATATAACAAAATAGAACAGACCATTAAGCATACTCGTATTATTAGCCTCAAATTCTCTTATGTGTTATGTGTTATTTCTTCCTGTAATCGCTTGTCTCAATAATATGATAAGTTATATATTTTAAAACCCTTAAATTACGTTACAAAAGTTATATATTTTTATGTATTGCACGGACACAGAGTACCTTTCAATTCATTAAAACATATAACTTTATTTATATTAAATTATTACTTAAATTAAAATACAAGTTTTACAAACATATATATGTATATATATATTTTGTGAATTAATAATATTTGTAAAACTTGTATTTTAATTTAAGTAATAATTTAATATAAATAAAGTTATATGTTTTGATGAATTGAAAGGTACTCTGTGTCCGTGCAATATATAAAAATATATAACTTTTGTAACGTAATTTAAGGGTTTTAAAATATATCTCTTATGTGTGTTGGACAACCAACCACGAGAGTCTTGGCATATGACAGCGGAGATCAGTGATTTTTTGGTTTTCCAGTCCAAACTCGATTCCCCTTAAACACTTTTCCCGATCGCTTTATTGGCAATTTTCGGCAAAGGTTCTTTTCTAATTTCTAAATGCACATTAATTCCAGCTTCTCTTATCTTTGTATTCTTCAATTTTTCATTGCGACAACCGCATTCCCTCCTCATCAGCTTTTAATAACTTTTGCGAAACGAGAGTAAATCCGCTTCTTCTTGCCGTGATCTTAACACGCTAGTCTGCCTAACGGTTTTGACGATATCGTTCCCTACATTGTTTAACTCATCTTCGATGCTGCTAATTATTTCCTTAAAAGTAACATTTTCGAGGAACAATGACAAAGTTTAAACCTTGGTTCGGTAGCTTAACTGCAACATTATCCCCAGTGTTGACACCGTTAAGTTTATAATTGTTTCCGAGTTAAGTGAGTGACTCTAAGGTTGTTAGCTGTTGCCATGCCCCAAAACCTCCCGGAATAAAGGTATTAATATGTAATTTATCAAAGTGAATTATTATAAAATAACTATTGTTTGTCATTAGGCAACTCATTTCTTTCGTATTTATAAGAGTGAATGGAGTGAAAATTTTAATGAACGAACAAACCGGCTAGGTATGGCGTAAAAGTTCAGGCGATAACGGATGTCAAAACTTCCTACTTCTACGATGGATACATTTATTTAGGCAAAGGTTCAGATAGCATTGGGCTAACCCTATCGCCAAACTAGAAAATTAGAAATTCCTACGCAAATTGTGCTGCGATTGGTGAAGTCCCTGGGAAAATAGTGGAAGGAACGAGACGACGGATAATAATCTGCACATCAATTGAACTGTGTACTGAACTCACTAGATGTGAACTCACTCTGGTCAGTACCATGAAGAAAAAAAAACAAGCGGAAAATTCCCCCTGAATTTCAGCCATCTCGCAGGAGACCAGTAAAGAATATCCTCTTCGGATTTTCTAACAACATGACTCTCCTATCACATGTGCCAAAACAAGGCAAGGCTATTATTCTTCTATCCTCAATGCACCACGACAAATCATCAATTGATGAACAGACCTAGTTTTCTACAAAGAAACAAAAGGAGGAGTTGACACACTCGATCAAAAATGTTCCAAATACAGCTCGGAGAGAAACTCGTTCCGATGACCACCAGCAGTTTTTCATAGAATTCTTGATATATCCACGCTAAATGCGCACTTGTTATATACAAGCTATAGGCGGAATCCAATGATACGCAGGTTCAAATTCATGGAGAATCTGACAGGTGAACTCATGAAACCACACTTGAAGAAGAAGAGGATGCAACCTCGTTTGATAAGTAGCGTTAAAGCTATCATAGATGAGGTTTTGAAAATACCCAAACCGCCGGCACCAGGAATAGAAACAATTTCTGAACTGCTGTCTGCAAGAAAAACTTGCAAAACGTACGATTCCAAATTGAAGAGAATGTAACACGTCAAAAGATGCATATCATGTGACTCTCCAACATGCTTGCAATGTTCAAAAAAAAAAAAAGAACATGCAACAATTGTGCAATGCAAATAACGAGAGAATCTCGAAAAGAAAACTAGTGACTTGTGTAATTTTACCTTTTTATATGTTTTGTACATTTATACAATTTTTTTTAATATTCTGTCATGATTATATTTGGGCATTCGTTTACTCGGATTTTTTAAAATTTTATTTGGCAAAAAGTATGATAATGTAATATAGTTATGTAGTTTGATCACTAAAGATCAATAATTGTTCGTTGTTGTAAAAATGTAACTACCCTTCAAAATGGTTACCGATTTTAAAAAACCCGCATGCATCTATTAAAATAGACGAAAAAACATGAGACCCGTCTTGAGGGTCGGTGTGTCGCCACTGGTAGAAAAAATATGCGTCGCTGCAAAAGGTTAAATGTAATTACAGACATTGCTATCGTTTATATTGTAGTATTTTTATAAGTCCGTAATATATTGCTACACGCGTGCATCTCAGTACATTTAATATGATGACTAAAACCCCCCGTCACCAGTCGGTCGATCCTGGATTATTCGATCATTTCCGAAACATCTTCTAGTCGATGGAATGTTTACACCGACTATTGTAATAAGCAGATAAGTAACGAAATAAAAAAAACCAAATGGAAATTAGTGTCAATCATACGGAGAGTTTATATGCGTTCTGTAACACGTGATCGATAGCGTAGCAGGCGGAATCTTTATCAATATCGGTTTTTACTGTATCTTTTATTTGTATTACATCTTTAGCACTCTTCATAATCACGATTATTATTATTATTATTATATTTTATTTTTACACAATAGCCTATTTGATCAGAGTGCCTGCTATTTGTTTTCCTATCATCTTGTTTTCTCAAGCAAGCAACGCTTCGTTGAATGGAATTCGGTTCGGATTAATTATTCCACTGAATTAATTTGTCAATAGTTAAGGAGCCGTGAATTATGAAATAATTATTCTCTTCAACCTCTACTGCGTGAACAATTTTTTCCCCTTTAGGCGCATTTAGAAGTACACCGCTCACCTGTTAAAAAATATTAATTGCCACTTTTTTTCGAAGAAGAAAAAGAAAAAATATATTAAAATTAATTCACTTGGAGAGGTTTTCATATGTCTTTCCCTAATTTAACGTTATCGCTATAAACATTTATTGCATGGTGGAGTTAAATAGTTTCTCTATCATTTTGGTACGTAAAATGGTAATACCTACTGAGAAAACAGTCAAATAATATTCTCCATCACCGTTATGGTGCTGTTCACGTCACATTCCTCCGTTGGGCATACCCTTAATTCGACCCTAAATGTCTAAATGTTTTGTTTTAATATTGGTAAAATTCTCTGGTCGCTTTGCTCGCCAACCCCTAATACCGCAGCCTATTATTATTGTAAAATTTAAAATTATCTAAAAAATAACAAAAAATATATATATATATATATATATACATTTGCCAAAAGTTTTTTATTAATCCCTGCTCACTTCGCACGTAGATCCCCAAGAGGGCTGCTCAACCTATTCGCTCAGTTCACACATTCGTTATCTATCAAAAATACTTCTCATTTTAATTATTTCTAGCTGAAATAGTCTCTTTTCCGTACAGGAGAACAGAGGAAAGATGGGTATCTTCGTGGTAAGAAACCTTTCTAAGGTCCATCAAGTCAAACGTTGAGCCGTAGTGGACATCGTTTGACCTGACGAATAAAGAATTCTCTGCACTTAATAGATGATATTTAAGATATACGTCTATGTTGCATAATCGTATCCTTGAGGAGATCTCTTATCGCTCCACATGCATAGTAGTGCAGCAACTGCTCTGTGATATAACAACCCATCATTAAACACTGCAACCAATCTAGAAGAAAAAAAGTGAACCCCCTTAGATGTACTCCTATAAGCAATTAAAATCGATCTTGAATTTCCTAATGATAACCACTTCGTAAATAGGTTATAATATGTGATTTGCTCAGCGTAATAACCACTGCAGATGTAAATAGTAAGCGAGCACATAATTAAATTAAAAAAAGAAAAAAATTATTGCTGACCGTTGAAATATTTTAAATTTCTACTACATTTCTAAACTATGAAATAAAAAAACGAAAAAAAAAATAATTTCCCGTTTTTACACGTACAGAAATGTGTATGTGTGAGTATGTATTATGTTTTTAGTCAAGTGCGTTGCCAGATGTTTTCTAACTTCGATTCAATACTTTTATCCCTGTGCACATTCCATCTACTGTTTCAAGAGCGACTGAACATCCTGAAGTCGGATAATCGCACTATCAATTCTTATGGTTCATACATCTGCACACTGTGGAATTATTTTGGTCGTAATAACTGAAGCCCCCCCCCCCAAAAAAAAAACAAAAAACTATTCAGTGTTCCTGTCTTTTTAAATATTTTGTTTTCCTACCGTTAGTTCCTTGTTCATTTTCATAAATTTCTCTTGGTTACCATTTTTCTATAACTTTTTTATTATGGCTTTGAATTCAATTCATTTTTTGTTTTTTTTTTTCGTTTATTCTAATTCATTTTTTCCTCTTGTTATACTTCTTTTTTTTTTTTTCTTTCAGACCGTTGTTGCATCCTTTGTTTCTAGATCGTTTCTTAGTGCCTACTCATTTTTTAATTCCTCAAGCTGTATTATTTACACGTACGTAATATTATTCTGCGTTCCTTTTTGTTTTCTAGTTTAAGTTTATTTATTGCCCCCGCTCCTGCGAATCTCTCTCTTCATCGTTAAATTTACATGCATCTTCTCATTTATATCGCGATAAAAAAGACATGTCGGTTTGGAACGATATCCATTTCTTTACACTGGCTTAAACCCGAATTTGGATGGTCTAAACGTGAACGCACAACTGACATATATTTAGTGTGCCTATGCGACAAAACCATTATTGTTTCTAGACTAGGAAATAAAATTTCTAGCGTTTGCGAACAGAATAGGTTTTCATTATGCTTGTAGCGATCTTTATTTGCATATGTGAAAAACATTTATTTCCTCAAAAACAAAAATCAATGACCTCTATGTGTAGCCCCAAGATACCACTGACTTACTTATACTACAGGGAGAAAGGTATACGTTTCTACCTTCGAATTAAGTAAAAGTGTTATGTGCGCACATCCCATATGAAGACGTATTTTGCATGCTCCGTGGAGTCTTTGTCACGTTGTGCTACAATGAAAAGGCCGAATTTTTTTCTCCTAGAATATATTTCGGTCAAGCATCAGACAGGATTGTAAAGCTTTTTATATGCAACATTTTTCCGCGTGTTATTTCTCACTATAATATGACTTTTAAGGATGCCGTTCAGATCCATTTAGGCTTAATATTACAACATTTAAAGAGCCATTACGGAATTTTTGAATTCAGATAATCGGCAGAGGCAAATTCAGAGATGGCGACACTTTAAGTGTATATTTTTATATTATGTAATGTGTCCATTACATGGGTCATGTATATTTCCGAAAAGTAATAAAATAAAAATAAAATAATACAAAAATAAAATAAACATAATGTGGAATAATTGGTGCGAGTGCGAATGCGTGCGTGCCTGAAACTATTGTCGGTGGAGCGGCCAATCATCGAGCACCAAGAAGAAAAGGAGGATCGAGCTAATTCGGTTGCCTCCAGCGGGCACCGGTGGAAAGGTGGGAGAAATGGAGAAAAGACAAAAAGAAGATTTTTTACGAAAATCAGTTAGATTCTACCTTTGGTCAAGAGAAAGGGTCGTTCTGTAACTTCGCTGAAAGAAAGACTCGCCTTCTCTCAAGCTGGTCAAACGTTTAACATCAACCTCAAGAAAAACAGTTGTGGTCTTAAAAATAATTTTGTTCCGCGATCTATCGCCGTCGAAAGTATTCTCGTTATTCGTACCGATAATAATTTCAATTCGTAAAATATCGAAACTAGTAAAGCTGAATAATATCATCTCCGATTTCTCCATACCGACCGAGCTACGAACCGCCAACCTACAGATGTTACCACCGATAATTACATAGAATTTTGTTGTTATTAACGTTAATTAATTTTGTACAATATTTCCTCGTTATTTTCGTAGATAATTATTGTGTTTTTTTCAGCGGTTGCCCGGTACCGAAAGATACCTGTGTACGGAATTATAAAATATATATTGTTTAAAATTTAACCGCATACTTTGATAATAACCATAATCGATAAAACTAAAGAATAAAATCGAAATAAATAAAATTCACGAGGATAAAACCTCGTGGTTGGCATCCCTGTGGGAATAATCTAGCGAACGGCGAGTACCGTTACAATTACAATGAAAATTGTATATATGTATATAGCTGAATTTTGGGAAACCACTCTAAAAATGTTGATAAAATTAGGGATTTTTAGGGATTTAGATAAGTCGATTGGCCGAAGGGGGTGCTGTCGTCGAGAAAATTCTACGAAACGAGCAAATTTAAAAAGAAGGCGATCAACGCTTGTTTCAATTATCATCGTACTTTTAGGGGTTCGTTAAAAAGTAAGTAATTTTCCCCGGTAACTAAAAATAAATAAAATTCGTTTCGTGATAAAATTTATTTATCCTTCGCGCAACGAATTTAGACATTCCGTCAATTCAAATATACAGGAGACGTTCGTTGTTAGGCAGATGATATCGTTTGTTGTAATATTTCTCGTTTATGAATGTTTGTTTCTATTTTTTTAGCGCGGAAATACTTCAACATAAAAACGAATAATGCAACGTATATAAAAGTTTACTTTTCATGTTAAATGTTTGATTGTTTTTGAAACGTATTAATTAATCTAATTATTGATAAGTTTGTAGAGTAGATCGAAGCAAAGCTGGGTTAATAAAAAAAATTTATTAAAAAAAGGAAAAAAATCCGCATAAGCAATTTGCTTTTTGAAAATCACCCGTAACGATTTTGATCAAATTCACGAATTGTAAGGGGTTTAAGGTTTAAAAATCGATTGTTCTGGGGGAAAATGGAGACAGTGTGTTCGTGCGTCAGTGATCAGACTCTTATTTTTTCAATTCAATAAGTAAATTTAACACTTCGATCATTGTTAAATAGTGTGACGGATTCGGCCGCCCTGACTTTCGATATATATCACGCTGTACCGAATTAAAAAATGATAATGATTACTCTTTTCCAAATTCTAAATTCCTCATTTCTCCGCATTTTGACAGTTTCTCAGGCTTCCGATTTCTATTTCTCCGGTTTCTCGGGCAGCGTGCAAACTGAGCATTCTCCGACCATAATAATGCTAGATCGACAAATTTCGTGGGGATTGCCAATGTGCACGGCGCCAATTTGGCGATCCGTGCATATGTGTGTGTTTATTATATGAGGGTGGTTCGTCCGATGTTTGTCCGATCTGGCGTTGTGTGCGTCGGAGATGCGATTCGAGCTACGTCGAGGCGTGAGAAGTTTTTTTCTAAGAACCCGAAAAAACCGACGCAGGGTACCCGCCGTTCCACCGATTTTCAGAATGTTCTAAAAAAATCGGTGGCGTATTCATTTTTATATATATATATTTTTTATTATTAGGCAAAATGGCCGTGCAATAAGATCGTGGTCGAATTCTCTGTGAATTCGGGCCGATCAGTTCTCGCTTGCTGCTCGTCGCAGGCAGATCTCGACTGCTTTGGCCCGTGGGCACTTTCGTTTTTCTTTTCATTGCTACGCGCCGTTAAGGCAATTTTTTTACTATAATTTGAGTCTTCGCTTCCTCGTGGTTGCGTTTAGATCTCAACTGCTTTGGCCCGTGGGCACTTTCGTTTTTCTTTTCATTGCTACACGCCGTTAAGGCAATTTTTTTACTATAACTTGAGTCTTCGCTTCCTCGTGGTTGCGTTTAGATCTCAACTGCTTTGGCCCGTGGGCACTTTCGTTTTTTTTTCATTGCTACGCGCCGTTAAGGCAATTTTTTTACTATAATTTGAGTCTTCGCTTCCTCGTGGTCGCGATTAGATCTCAACTGCTTTGGCCCGTGGGCACGTTCGTTTTAGTATTTTTCACAGCTACGCGCCCTTCGAGGCAAAATTTATATATTTTCTTTTTTTAACTGCTTTGGCCGCTTAAGGCAAACAGTACCGATTCGAATATTCGTTGGCGTTTTTCTTTGGTGGTCAGTTTATGTATGTTTTGTTTTAAATCAAATATAATTCGATTTACTCGTCTTACGAAGAATTTTTGTTATTTCGTTGCAAGGACCCGTTTTCGTGACATCTCCGCCGCGGAGGAGACCTTTCTTTTTTCGTTAAAACCTTAGGAAGGCCTAAAGCTCTTCCCGAACGAGCTAACGGTTACGTTACACCCAGAAGTAACGTTGGCGCCCGGAACTCTTTTATTTTAGTTTATTTTATTTGCATATTTTTCTCTATCATCGAGGAAGCTGGTCAGTCACAAATGTCGCCTAAGAACAGGGACTAGTGAAGAGAGTTAATTCTTATCAAATGGCACCGGAACAGGGAAATAACGAATTAGTCACAATAGTTAAAATTTTTTCACGATATTCACATGGCGCGATTTAAATTCTAAGTACTACTAATGTATATTTTCAAAATTGAAAAATATATTAACGTAATTGTAACTTTCATACGCGTATTTGTATTTTCGAAATGTTAGCGAAACTCATGCGAATACAGTTTGATTCACTTACGAGTTCGGAGTAAATCCGATCGGTCACCAGGTACTAATTGATGGTGTGCCGAAAAATACCCTACTAATATAAGCTTTTTCCTTTTTTACGCTGAATTTTTAAAATTATTTATATGTTTTTTATTTATTTTTTTAAACTTAAAACTAATTATTAACCTGCACGAACGACTAATTTAAACGGAATCAGCATTGAAAATATCGGTTCAAGGGAATAGGGCCAACGCTGAAACAAACGCTGATCATATAAAGCGACATTTTTGCCTTTTATCGTAATTTATGAAAGATTTGTTAATTTTCCCGCATTATCAAATTAAATTTGATTCATATCAGTCAGAAACATTTTCGAGAGAAGTATCGCGCAAGTACAAACACATTTTTACGAGTGTAAACTGCGTTCGTTAATTACCCTTTTAATGGCATCAATTTACATCAACCAGTATATGAGTAATATTCACTTCATTTGACGCGCCCAAACTCAGGGGAAAAAAACGTTCACATTATATTCACACAGCACAATGCATTCACTGTAAATAAAATTTCGGTATTGGCCATATCTTTGAAAAATTGTAGAGTATATTCTTTCACAGGAAACGTATACATACAAAGAAGTTGGCACACTTTTTTTTTGTTTTTTTCTGTAAATTAATACCCAAAATGAAGTTACCATTTTATAGTCTGCGCTGGCAAATGCCAAGGTATGTGTGAATAAGAAATAAAACGCGTAGATTAACAAAATACGTATTTTTATGAATTTTTTGGAAATTTAAATATAATTTTGTTCATTATTAAAGTTTGATTTAGATTAAGTTATGCCGAAAATTAGAACGCTTAAACTACAAATATAGAAAAATTTGCTTATTTATGAAAACATCTTTCCTCGTGTATTCGGTAAATGTGTGACTTTAGAAAAGGATAAGTTTTACACACCTTTTTCCTTTTTAAAATGGAAATATATACCAAAGTGTTTTAAGTCAACCAAAATCATTATGTTCCAGAAGCCAGTAATACCAGTGGAAGAAGTCGAAAAATATCGACCGATATTGCTAGCTATATAAAAATTATTTGGGAATTTACTCCTTTCATACGTACTAAACGTTCGACCAAAAAACTGATCATCTTATTAATAGAAAAAGAGAAAGAGAAGTGGTGTCTAGACACCCGGTAGGAATGAAGTTCCTTTCACTTTTTGGTAGATATACAAAAGTATAAGGTGTCATTCATAAAGTATATGATAAAAAATGACACACCATATATATAAATCCCCCGTATGAATTTAAACAAAAATAACGAGTAAGTTTAAATAAAATTTACACGTGTTTAGAATTGAGGTTATACAGCTGACCCCGCGCACAATGCTCGAATCTCGATACCCTCACGCACACGCACACACACACGTATATGATAGACAGAAAGAGAGAAAGACAAAGAGAGCGCGCCTGGAGGACGCATAACGTTTTTTCGTTATATGACGATTTCTGCCCTACTGCCAAGCCGCGTTAAAGAACTTCGTTTTAAAAACATTCGAAGAAAAGAAATACTGTTCAACTACTATGTTTCTCGCGACACTGCACAGGTATTGGAGATCGTGTATGGCAACAAAGACTTGTCTTCAAACGAAGTCGCAGTTACCAATTAACTTTTGTCGTATTTTACAATGGTATTTACATGCGATCGTTGGTTTTTTTTTGTATACGACACTTCTTCCGATACAATCAGGTGTTCCGCAAGGTAATGCCTCAGGATCTATCCTGTACTCATTGTGTATAGAGCGGCGACACACCGTCATCACAAGATACAACTGACGATATAGCAATATTGTCAGTCAATCATTCCGAGGCTGTAACGAATGACAAGCTACACCGGATCGTATAACAGACGAGGCGAGGGGGATTGGAAAATTCAGTTAAATAAACAGAAGTCTGTACATGTCATTTTTACTTTACCTAATATCAGGATCCGTGTTAAGCAGTCCACATTGATAACCAGCAAGTTTCAGTTGTAAATTCTGTAAAGTACTTAGGATTCTAAATTAACGCGAAGAACTCACATCGAACACAAAGTTACTCAAATACGACAAAAAAAAGAAAAACATGTGAAATGTACCGTTCATTAAAATGAAGCTGGAGGACAAACTTGTAATATATAAAACTGTTATACGTCCAATATGAGCACTTACGGAATACAAACATGGAGATGAGCTAACGAATCGAAAAATAATCCTAACGACTCGGAATAAGTTTATGTAACTAATTAGTAAAGCTCACTGGTTTCAACGAAATGATGTGCTCCATACGGGCTTATTAAATGGGTTAAGGAAGTAAACACATGATTATGCTCGACAACATCAGAAACGGCTTCATTATCATCCAAATCCGGAAGCTTATCTACAGATCTGGACTCAAGAAGACTTAAGTGTTGGTTGTTACCGAGTAATATAGTTAATAGAACAGAACCATTGGGCTATATTCCTCTGCGCATGTTATGCTGATTGCGAGTACACTGACTATTTAGATTAGATCTAAGATTGCAGAAACAAAGTAGCTGTCCTTATCAAGAGATATATTAATAAGGGGGGAAATGGAGATATGGCATTTGTACAGCAGCGAATGGTTCTAAAGTATTCACATTCCGGAAAATGGTATAGCAAAAAGTAAATTTATCTGATGTAAATTTTCTCTATAATTTTACCAAGCATTAATCATGGTTTCCAATACTGCGAAATAACCAATAACAACGCAAAGAAAAAGACGTGGCAGAAAATGAAAAATTAAATAATTTCCTATCATCCAACACTCTGATGACGAGAAAATGTGCTTGGTAAAATTAATGAAAAATGAAAATTTCAAGATTGTTTTTGAAAGCAAAAAGCGTGTGTATTTTCGGTGTAAGAGAAGAAAATAAAATCAATACAAAAAATTAAATGAGAAAATGTTATTCTTGCTCTAGAGATTTAAAGATCCGTTCGCAACAACCAGAAATTCGTTACCTCATCGGTAACATTTCAGTTTTTCCAAGCATAATTGAAAGAGAATTAACAAGAATATTTATGTACCGGAATTACTTTTTTCATAGCGGGTCATGAAATATTTAAGGATTATTTCAAAAAATTTTAAATTTCAAATTCAGCTGTATTAGATGTAATTTACAATACACGTATACTTGACCCATTCGTTCCTCATATCTAAAAAACCGCCCAACCTGTGTCAACGCTGCAACATGCCTATATCGGTGAGGCATCTTTTGATCGAGTGTAATCACTACCAGCAGGCCAGACAACAAGCGGGTTTTAACAACGGCCTTCCAGAGATGTTTTCGGACGCCGAGAAGTGTAAAAAAATCGTAGCCTTCCTCGAAGACATCTCTGTATTCCAACTGATCTAACTTCCCCAGCCTTCAGCTAATTTTGTGATTATTTTTTGTTTCGCGCATTTTCAAATATTCAATATAAAATTTTATAATTATCTGTAAAACCGTAGTCGCTAATGACCTTGTAGTCCAAAAGCGACTTGTAAATATAATAAATAATAATAAATAGGACATATTTTACAATAATGCAATAGAGATATAATATTTAATGACGATATAGACGAATTCACAAACAAACTTTTCAATGAATTTAATAAATGTTTACAGTTAATCATAAAAATAGTAGCGTGTATTTGTATTAAAAGTTTCTAATGTCAAGTACACATTTTAAATAGATCGATATAATGATAATGTAATAATGTAAAATGGGATTAATGTGTCACCAAACTTTAATTGGATGGGGTGTATTAATCACCCACTACGGCAATATTTTAAATAATAAATAAAAACATTATACGAAAAAAAAAACAAAAACAGAAATTCGTTACTACATCCAGGAACGAGACTCATCAGTGGAACAGTAATCTTGAAATTTCAAGGATCAGACATGGAACTCGCATCAGTTCGGTATTTACACAGTCGAGCTGCTAATATCGGTAGTTCTTACATCTTGTACTTTAATTTAAAAAATATTATCGATATATTACAATTTTTTTTTTTTTTGCAAATGTACTTTAGATTAATGTTAAATAAAAATGGCTCGTCGTTAGACTAAAAAAGAAAGAAAGAAAGAAAAAAAAGTTCGTATTTATTCTAATACATAGCGGCTTACGTACTTGTGTCTACTTTATACCTCTCTCTCTATCTTAATTGCGCACATGAACCGAAATCCAGCAAGCAGTCGAACACTAACTGTACGCAAAATCCTAAATAGTAATCTCTGCTGTTACAAACAGAACCATAGTTGTGATACGTTACTAACGACATTATTTACGAATTCGTATCATCATAATTCTAATTAGTCATTTTTTCACGTATTACATTAATTCTATTATTATAAAATAATAAAAAAAAAAAAAAAAAACAAAAAAAAAAACAAAAAAAAACACATTATCAGTATTAAACCATTATCAGAATTATAGCATAAAATCAACCACAGAACCCTGGTGGCCCATAGATGAAATTTCTCGCAGAAATTTTTCTGTCTTGAATCGCCTCCGAATAGGTCACACAACCCTTTCGCACGGGTATATCTTCACGGGACAAGCACCCCCAAATGTCTGCTTCTTCTGTGGTCAACCAAGCGCCCCGTCTACATCTCACCTCCTGCTCGCATGTTTCTCTTTTGCGGCACCAAGATCCACCTATTTCACTACCACCTCTATCTCTAAGATTTTATCGAACGTTCCGTCTGCGGTCGCAGCTATGTTGGCTTTCGTGCGTAGCAGCGGCCTATACCATAGAGTTTAACCTTCCTAAGTAGGCTTCATGTGCTGCAATAGCGCCTTAGTAGTTAAACACAGCGCATGGAAATCCTCACTATTATTTTTATTTAAAAAAAAAAAAAAAAAAAAAAAAATTATAATGCAATATAATACTTGTCGCGCCATAATTCCCGATAATTTTTTTTAAATAGCGTTAAGCGAAACACTGTTTATTTGTATACACATAGAAATAAATTATCCGAATAAAATCATATTTACATCATATAAAATCTTCCGAGTGTACGTGTATTTTTCGTTCTTTATAAGAAAATTTTCAAAATACTCTGAAAATGAAATGCTTAAAATAAATGTAATCTGGTTTAAAATTTTATCCGGTACAATTAGTTGCATTTTTCATTTTCCGGCGTACTTCATTATTAATAAAATAATAATAATAATAACAAAGTTACACGGTTCTATTTGCAATCGAAAAAAAAAACACGTGACCCGAAAGTAGCACTTTTGAACGCGATACGTTTTTTCTTAATTACCGAAGTTGTTAAGGTTGTCATTTATAATTTTGGTCCAAAAATAGTATTGACTACATGTAATAATGAAGAGCGGTGATTAAGTGTTTCAATATTTACGATATTTTTATTCAAATTTATGTATATTTTTTTTTTTCACCTGGCTAGCGAAATTTTTAAGCACATCACTACTTCTGTGTCCCCGTCTTTTTATCTTTATGTCATTACATTTTAATAAAGTTTTACGCATCGATAATCATCTTAACTTTCACAATTCGATGTAATCAGTGACAAACGATAACAATTATCAGTAAGGTTCGGATTTATATGCACTAAAAATTTTATAATAGACGGTGTATATTAAAAAAATGAAATAAAATCTTTTGTATTTCGCTTCAAATTTTGATTAACATGTTGCTTTTTCTTCCATTAAATAAATTTATATTAAAAAAAAAAAAACAAACAAACATTGAATTATATATTTAAATTTAAAATTTATTACATTTGAAGGATTTTTTCTAAATTTTCTAGACGAAAATTATGTCTCTCGTGTCTGCTAACATAGCTTTCAGTGCAGGAAAGTACTTCTCTACATCGCAAGACATAACTTGTAAATATTTAAATGCGGCCACTTCAGATGGAGAGTAAGAGATTTCGTTTTCATCAGAGACACTCCATCTAAAGCTTCGCTATTACTTATCAACGAATTTCACATCCAGATTTACGGTAAACTACATCTAACTCAGTTTTTAAAGCACTCAAGTCGAAGATAATTAACTAGCGGTTAATCATATACTTACGTAGTCAGTCAACGGTATTTGTTTCACTACTGTTCAGCGCAGGAAATTGACTATATAAATATAAAAATCCCTAAAAGGTCAAAAAGTAAATACTCTGGTAAAATTTATTTCATTTATAAAGGAGAGAAAAAGCCTTTTTTTTTATTTGCAGAAAGATATATTTTACTTTTTTTTTTTTGAAAAATATGTATTTATAATTTTTTACATACAAAAATTTTCGTCATTCTAAAACGCTTGTCGACGAATTATCCTATTGAACACTTTACACCATCTTAAATTAACTTATACATGTACATAATCGTGTAATATTTACTTAATCTCTCTATTTTACTTATCAATAATTAACAATCTATTTCTATTTTCTATATTTAAAGTTTTTTTTTTTTTTTTCTAGTTGTTTTGTTGCGCTTTGTCTTTTTATTTTATGTTTATTATTTTTTTTATATTTTCTTCTTCCTGAAGCCATTCCTTTATTTTCCTTCTCCTTTCCCCTATTTTTTCCTTCTCTATTATTTCTTCGGGTATTTTATTCAACATCTGAATTATAATATATTTATCCGTTTGCTAATCTATGTTCTTGCTAACGGCAGTTGGAATGAAAGTTTTTCCCTCAACTCGTATTCTGTGTTTATTCTTTCCTCCAATTCAATTTTCTTTTCTGCTGATATGTACTCCCATATCTTCAGTAATAAGTACATTCCTCTTATGCTCATTACGTTTTCTTTTTTAATTATTTCACTTTCAGTTTGTCCTTTTAAGGATTTAGTATTAATTTCAAGCATTTAATTTGCAGTTTATTTATTTTCCCCAAGTATGCTTTTCTCGCCATTCCCCACGCCTGAATTCCATATCTGATCCTCGACTGTACTAGTGCATAATAAACTACTTTTAATGTTTCATTTGTTGCGCATATTTCTTTAATGTATATAAAGCTGGTAAAACTGCTCTTATTTTCTTTGCAATGTATTCCATGTGTATGTCCCATCTTAAGTATTGGTCCATCATTACTGTCCAAAAATGTTTATACTGCGTTACTATGTCTAACTTTTGACAGTTTTTCATTTCACATTCGCGTCTTTCCCCCATTGAATGTACACATTCATTTGAGTGCATTATTATATTTGGACAATATAAATCAGAGCTGTCTCTTTTTTTCCGCAGTACCATTGCTTTAGTTTTTTTTTTTGCATTTATTCTTAGACTTTTATCGTGTGCCCATTTACTTATTGTTATTAGATCTTTTTGCATCCTTATTTCTGCCTCTTTCACATCTTTATGTGACGTAACTATATTGTTATATATCATCCGCGTACGCGACTACAGGTCACTGTAACTTAATTCCCCTTATACAGAGACCATTTGTATATATAATAAACAGTATTGGCGCTAGGTTGCTACCCTGCGGAACTCCTACATCCATCTCCTCTTTTTCACTTTGCACATTTAAGATATTTACGCATGTTTTCCTTTGTGTTAAATAACTTTGAAACCATTTTTTCAAATTATTCGTTATTCCTATCTCCTCTAATGTGTTTATGATTATTTTATGATCAACCGTTTCAAATGCTCTACTAAGATCTATGAACGTTATCAACACCTTCTTTCCCTCTTCAAAGCTATCTCTTATTTTTTCAGTAAGCTCGCCGATTGCTTTCGATGTGGATTTTCCTTTTTGAAATCCGTATTGTGTTTTGTCCTTCTCCCGTCCGTAAACACATATAACAATGGTAATCACACAACTGACAGGGAGAAATTTTTTTTTTTTTTTTTTTTTTTCATAAAACTTTACTAAAAAGAAAATAATGATAACACATTGTTTTTTTATTAAAGTTAAATTTGCTCCGACTTTTTTAACGTTTCGAATATACAATTGAATGTGTGCGTTTATATGTGTGTTTTCATTATATATAATTATGAAAAATATGTAAAAATCCTCAAAATATGCATTTATATGCACTATTAAATTAGTGTATTCCGAATCTACAACCCCCGAAGTGCCTAGATGTGAAATATTAAAGCGTTAGCTGCAAGCAAAAAAAACATGCATTAAATGAAAACTGCGAACCCCAATTATCAGTTTCTTTGTACATATATATATATATATAGGTATGCGTGTGTGTATGTAATTACAAGGATAAGAACCTCGCCTCTTCTGATAACTTTAAAAAATGCGTAATTAAAATGCATAGAAGAGAGTAGTGGCGTAGGCAAAAAGAAAATTCAGAGAGGATTGGGAGAGGCATTAATTACACGCGATATAGTTTGTTTTTTTTCACTTTTTTTTTGGGGCTCAGAGCGATATAGTTTAAAACAGGAAAGGAAACTAATGAGAAAATAATTCGGTAATATTAGGAGTCCCGTGGAAGATTCATCGAAAAGTGCGCGAAGTAAGTTATACGACTATCGCTCTTCTGAAAAATTGTGACGTGTGACTTTTTTTCCAGATATTTATAGATTATTAATGACTGGAACACTTGACGGAAATTTTAGTGAAATTATCAAAAAATTATTTACGGAATACAACAGAGAAGACAGGTTGAATTTCATACATTAAAAAAGAAATTGAAATTATTCATGACGAGGATTTAGAACATTTTCGTTTAAAAAGTCGACGTTAAGATTTTTGAATGTGAAGATACTGTTTTTTTAGTTTTCATTTTTTCAATAAATATTATAAGTGCCTACATTTTTTTGTTTTACCTGTAGAAAGTAACGGTGGAAGATTTTTATTTACATACGATGTATACAGAGTTAATTGACTCTTAAATATTAATTCCTACCGTTTTTAAAATAAAAATAAAAAATGCGATAGCGAATGTTTTATTGATGTAATTATTTAAATACTACTTGTAAATATTGAAAATTTTTGTTTTTAAGTGTCTTTCTGAACGAACCATGTGTTTAATGTATTAACAGCATTTTTGGTTTGCGTAACAGAGTCACCTGAAGAGCATGGAACAACCCGAAATGAAAAATTCGAACAGTAAATTTTGAACATTCCGAATAATTGTTAAGCGGAAAAAGATTAAGGAACGGGCTGAAAGCAAATAGGTCATGTTACAGGAGGAGAGGCACATTCGAGAAGGTATTCGTGTGATACAGAAATATGTCCGATTCACAGTCTGCTCAGAATCGAAAATTCCCTGCGTGTCATTTCAAATGGAAGCCCTGTGTTCGGTTTAATGTCCTTTAGCTACACTGTCTGTGACAGCCAAAGCTGCTCTCACTTATTTGAATAATATATATGCAGGGATTTTTGGATATAGTGCATGAAGGGTCAGCATTTATGTTAATAGAAGTGGACAGCATTCCTCTAGCAGCTAAATCCGTCTGCTCATTCCCCGGCACCCCAGCATGTGCAGGGACCCACAAAAACACCATCTCGCAGCCCAATTTTGAGAGCTGTCTTATTGTGTAATGTATCTTTGCGCACAGAACACTTTTGTCAGAAGAAGTGAGGAGGAACTTGATTGTCACTAACGAGTTCGTAATCACAAGAGAGTTTTAAGGTGGTGCTTCACTAGAGGTATTATGGATTCGAGGCCTAGGTTGCTAAAATTTCATTTAAAAACTTGCTGTAGTTTAATGAAAATGTTGATGTAACTACGCTTTTCGATAAATCTAGTTGAATTAAGTTTTATCAATTTCTTATTAGTGTATACGTTCGTCTAAGGAAATCTGAAGAAAGGAAAATAGTTTTGGAATAAATTATACTATCAAGTAGTATGATATTTTTTCGCCAATTGACGGAAGACGCTGTGCAAATTATAAAATTGTATTTTAACGCGCAGACCTTTTTTTAAAAAAAGAAATATGTATATGGCGGCCATTTTGGCCTTGCAAGGGGCTTTGCCCCTTGACCGCTCTTGCTGATATTTTTATTTCTTTCTCTTCTATACTTTGTATAAAATTATCAAAATTTGCAACGTAATTCTAAATCGGTTCACATAAATATAATAACATAATCCCAGAAATCCTATAAAATATAACAAACGTTACATAAAAGTGGGACATTTTGCGTTACATAAAATTGGGACATTTTTTGGAACATTTTGCGTTACATAAAATTGGAACATTTTGCGTACTTTTAATAAAGACTATAATGCAAAAATGCAATAAGACAAAATCTCAAAAAGAATCGGGAAAAAAGCCTTTGACGATTGAATTTTAAGTTACTAAACTTTTAAGAAACACTAGATCATATATTATATATATATATATACATTTATATAATATACAGTTTACGGCTGTAAAGCAATAAAAATCTCCAAAAACTAAAGGACTGAGTGTTAAACTTTTTCTTTAATTATATCCTATCAGTGGGCTTATTCCTTTCCCCGCCATGAAATTTATTTCTAAATTTCCATAATTTTGCAGGAATTTATTAGTGACCTTTTTGATTTTAACAAGCGAATGCGCGAAAGGTTTAAAGATGTTTTAATATATCGCTCCCTAAGTACTCAAAATTTATTGAAAAAATTCGAAGAATATGAAGTCAAAAATATATTTTTTTTTCCCGTCATTTTCTTCTTTTCAATCACATATTTTAAAGAATATTGCTGTTAAAAATTTACATATTAAGGTAAACTTTCGAAAAAATTTGTCGAAAACTATACGTGTGTATAGAGTGCCCGATTATTTTATAATTTACGCAGTTGGTGGGAAAAAACAAATAAATCAAAACAGTACGTACAAATATTGAAATTTTAAATATTCCCTTATAATCTTTAGAAAAATGCAGAATTTGAATTTATATACGTACGCGACTATTTCTTTAGATATTTTCTTTTTTTTTGTAGAGAATGAAATTTAATTATCAAATAAAAAATTGGCCCTTGTTTCCGGCGAATTCTTTTTCATTTCTAACGCAATATCAAAAATATGTTTTTTTGTTTTCCGTTTAAAAAAATTTGCAAGAACTGACTGATCTGTTAGTAGCGCGTAACATACTTAACTTGTCTGTTATGTTCGTTCGTTGTTCTAAACAGGGTTCTCAAAGAATTTCACGTTGATATCCTTTACATAATAAGTATAACAACTGCAGCAAAATATATTTACCTGTTTATGCGTCAATTATAAATTAAAAACGAATCGCGTTGGACAACACTCAAAAATGAAGTGGCGTGTAAATATTTTATTCTTTCATTAATAAAATTACAATTGCACTATTTTCTAAACTAATCGACAAGAACCGTAAAATCGATAAATGCAATAAAAAAAGAAGTAACAAAGTCGAAAACGCAGTCCTTAAAAACCGTTTGACGTCGAACAGGGTATTTAATGTGAATGGGAAAATGTAAGAAAGTTCGAAGGGGGATATGTAATACGCTTTTCTAAAGTGTTATGAAAGAAGCTAATGATGTAATAAATTTCGTGTTATCAGTGTATTAAAATAATAATTAATGCCTCGTCATTCCTGTCAGATATCTCTAACGGTTCTCAATGTATTCCCCTATCTGTATCGTCGTAAAGACAAAAAAAATATCGGAAAAAATGTTAAAATTTCAAAAAAAAAAAACAAAAAAAACAAAAAAACAAAAAAAGCAATAGAAAGTACGGGGTAACTGGTTCAGCGTATGTTATATTGTTATTTTCCTTAGAGTTTAACTGTCAACAACTGAGTGCATTTAAAAAAAGAACAAAACAAAACAAAACAAAACAAAATAAAACAAAGCAGCTGCGTCACATTATTAGTTACAGAAATTGGCTGTTTTTTGAAAAACACCATCACCAATAGTAAACAAACAGAAATCCAAAACCCTGTGTCTGCACAAAATCTTTTGCCTTCCTTGTTGTTCATTACGGTGATTTTTCTTCACGTGTTATGTTTTACAAAATTACGAAATACCTGTGTATATTTCATGTGAATGTATTCCGCAGACATTGGCGTTGCAGATATAATTGCTTGTTTCAGTTCAATTAACCAAATGTGTAACCTTTTTTAAAACTGGATTTTTTTTGTGATACATATTTTTAGTTTTCTGTATATTAAATAATGTGATCTAAAAATACATAGATAGTAGTAATGTTAGCAAAGTCGAGAAATAAATCCTGTATTGTGTTAGACACACACTCAAATCGACGGATTTAACGATTAAAACGCTTAATGCATATCATTTTTCCAACATGTTCTAGCGAGCGCAAACGCCGATCAGTTATCTATGAAACGCAAGCTACCAGATAAGAAATAATCATTATACATATTGCTCACAATTACCTTAACATTTTCTTATTTTAGTTCAATTCATTTTTGAGATATACAAACATATACCTATAGGGGGGTTTATTGTTTTAATAGTTCTTTCGGTAAAAACGTTTTCGTCGTATTATTTGAAGATTACTATTTACCATGTGTGATCTATTTTACGATTTATTAGTAGACACCAGAACCGATAATTTGAATAATTTATCGCTGATCAGAATAGCCACTCTTTCTTCAAAATAAATTTCCCCAATTTTTCCCGGTTTATCAGATTTTCTTTTGGAATTTTCCGCATCTTGGAAAATAATAACCGTACAAGAAAAAAAAATATATAATTTTTATATATTTTTCAATATATATTTTTTTTGTCATGACTCCATACGGTTTAATCTAAATGACCAAAATCTCAAATAATTAAATATAATTTTTATTTCTCGCAACAGGCGCATAAAATTCATTAGCGCGCATTTATTTATTGTTTCATCGTTTTGATTATTAATCCAATGAGATTTTTTATTAACTATTAGAGACAATGTAGACATACCTGAGTTTTGCAGTCATTTTTAATACTTTCCAGTTTTCTATATCAAAACACAACACGGAGATATTCCTGTATCTTCTTTAAATCCCTTAACTTTTAATAATTTTCCAGAAAGTGGATACCGAATTTTGAGAAGCCCACCAATATACAAGACTTCCGAGATACCGCAATCGTTCCTGCAACAAATAGAATCACCGGTTGTCATACGTCACTAGCTATATTATTTACAAAAAATCAAATAACGGCGTTCTATTTATTAATAAACTTTTCATGTATTCTATTAATGGTATCGAATAAATGTTTTTTGTATTTTGTTCTATAATTTTTTGTTACCATTGTCATTTTCTATTATTATTTTCACTCCACTACTCGCGCTAAGAAGCGCATTTGTGGATTTTTATGTCGGTAGTAGTGAGAATAAATTTGAAATTTGAATTATTTGTACTCATCATATTTATATTGAGTCATATTCTTTTTTTTTTTTTAGGGAATCATATTCTATTAAGTTTAAACACTCATGTTATTATCCTTATTTTACATTTCAAGAACTTTTATATTGTATCTACTACTAAATAATTATTAGCTTATGAAATTCCTATGAATTACACTCATACCTCGCTTTACGGCCTAGATAGGTTACGGGAAAATTGGCCGTAAAGCGAAAAGCCGTATATCGAATCGAATGTTTTAATACAAATTCATACAAACTGAGTAGGATCCGTTCTAATCTCTTATAAAAAATGATACAATTTTTATCTAAAAGGGGCTTCTTTGGTTTTACATAACAACCATAAAAATATCAGAACTTCAAAACAATTACTAAATCAAATTTATTATCTAAAATAAATTCGTATCATATAGAAATTATTAAAATTGAAAATGAAAGATATATGTAAACTTCTAATCTGATGATGTTAGAGATGCACTTGAAGTATCGTTCAGCTGCAATATGCTGTCATTATCACCTTCCGCTCTTCTAGAATGATGTAGTTTAAAGAATTGGCCCAACGTTGATTGCCTTGCCTTATTTTCACCTTCTTTTTTCAGCTCGTTGTAACAAGTAATGACTGAGTTACTTTCTCGAAGTATCAGGATCATTTTGGAGTAGGATGTTTATTCCTTGTTGTAAAAGCATACACGGCAGGCTCTGGTTCTTGGTTTTCATCAAGTGCACCTTCCGTTTCAAATTGACACAACTCCTCGAATGAAAGTGATGCTCTGTCAGCGTCTAGCAAATCAATCACTTTCTTCTAAATCCTCAAAAACTCTTAAAATGATTTGCCGAACTTCGCAAAAAGAATCAACTTCAGATTTATCAGTTTTTATACATTCTGGCCATAACTTTTTCCAAACATGATTCATGGTAGTTGAATGCAATTCCTTCCAGGATTCACCAGCAATGTTGTCTACAGCATCCTTAATGTTGTAGTTTTTCCAAAATTGTTTGAGTAAAAGTCCATTTTTGTTTCACTTATAAGTTTCTGAAAAATTCTACGCAAATAATAAGCTTTGAAAGTGGCTATTGCACCCTGATCCATTGGTTTGATTAAAGCTGTTGTATTTTTTGGAAGATACTTAATCTCCACATTTCCAGATAATTTGAACAAATTAACTAGGTGTCCTGAGGAATTATCCAAAATAAGTAATGCTTTATTGCTTAAGTTATTCTCTTGCAAATATTTTTTTACTTCTGGACAAAAATGATTTTTAAACCAGTCTTCAAAGATTTAGTCATCCAACCGTTTTTGTTGGATCTCCAAATGAAATTGAATTCTTTTTTGCTCTCCCTTTTAAAAGCCGTCTGCGAAAAAAAAATACGACTCCCGCTTTTTTTTAGTCGTAAAGCGAAATATAAGGGCCGTAAAACGAAAAGGCGCCACAATTCAAAAAGGCCGTTAAAGCGAAAAGCCGTAAAACATGAGTGTATATCGAAAATAATTTAAATTAAGATGTTCTATTTTCTTTTGCAATTTTTTTTTTTTTTTTATTATTTAATTATTAATACCATCATAGGCGCAATTATGCGCATCGATGGACTTATTGCATAATAATAATAATAATAATAATAATAATAATAATAAAAAATTTGATTTGATTTGATTATTATTATTATGATTGATTACGATTATTATTAAAATTGTTCTTATTATTATTATTGCTCGAAAAGCTCATGTCTCATTATAGGTAAAAAATTATTTCTAAATCAAGGAATTATCTTCATGGACGGATTAAGTATTTACAGGGCCCAGGACTAATCTTGAATAAGGGGCCCTTCCATCGAAGAAAAAATGGTGAAAAAATTCATTATCATATATGTGCAAACAAACAAGAAAAAAAACAAAAAACTTACTGCGTACGTATGGATCACTAATTAAAATTATGCTATCTTTAAAAAATCAACTTTCTTACCTTAAGAAACTGAATACTACATAAATTGAACATCAAATAAGGAATTGTATATATACATACATATATGTATATGTATATGTTAATATTTGTAATTTTTTATTAATAACATCATGTTCCCTTTTTTTACAAAAAAATATTTATATATATATATATATATATATATATATAAATTAAATATTATGGGCAGCAAAACAATAATCGTTTTTTTAATAAAAATAAAAACTCTGTTTATAATCCATTATCTACGGCAACGGAGGCGCCGGTATTGTCGCTACAACGGTTTTCAAGCTAATTTTGATACACACATGCGATGTTTTTGATCATGTTCTTTTCTTTATACAAATTAAACACGCTTATTTAAAATTTCATAACTGTTTATGTAATAAAAAATCAGTGAATAAAACGCAGTATGATTTATTCAATTTTTCGAAATACAAATATATTTATAAAATCAGCAATATATTAAAACTCGCTTTTATTTTAAATAATTTTTATACATTTCAAAATAAAACTCATTAACTTTCAATAAAAGTAAAAAATGAAATATTGTTAAAATTAAGAATATTTCAAATCGTAAAACTTTTTTACATAGAAAATTTACACAACGATTGCATGGGTATCAATATTTGAATAGAGAATTGTTATTAATCGATTAGTCGAATGTTTATTGATTATTAAATACGTACATTACAAGAATAAATTAAGTTTATCGTATAAAAATAAATTCTATAAATATTCATTTTATGAAGCATTTAGTTTGTTGGGAGAAAAAGAGAAAGTTTTATAGATAAAAAGGTATATCATTTTATTAATGAACTCATATATAGTTTTTTTTATATTATATAAAAAATTAACTAAATTATTTTTAGGAAAAGAAAACGCAAATTTAAAATGTTGCATTTTTACAGTATCGAGTACTTTGGGAAAAGCAACTTAAATTTTCCAGGTGTAAAATTAAATTTTTTTCTGTTCAAGAGCTTGGGGCCCTCTGGAGGCTGGCCCCGGAGTTACCGCCCCCCTTATTCGCCCCTTAGATCCGGCGCTGATTATCTTTAATAGAAAATCCAGGGTCACCTTAAACTGTAAAAGGCTCGAATACATGACGATCGTAGCCTCTATTTAGAGATTCGGGCTCAAAGTTTATAGAATATCTCCAATGAGAGTAGTATGTATTAAACGTTTACAGCAACTACAGTGGCATTACCTCCCTCATTTTGTGTGCCAAATAGAACCCTTCATGTCGACTTAAATATTCCATACATTAATGAAGTTCTTAAAGCTTAATACAGCAAGTTTTACAACAAACTAGCATGGTAGCCAAAATATCGCCCATATAAATCAAAGAAGTCTTCCACGTGGGAAATTAAGAAGGAGATGATGTAGAGACATTTTGGAAAACGAATGACTAAGGAACTCGTATACCAGTGTACATGTCTTCATCCAGCTCTGATTTTGTTTTATTTCCTTTTTGATTTTTATTATACAATGGCCTGATCAAATTTTGTATACACAACAACTAGCCGCAAAGCTTTAGTAGTGCACTATTTATGAATAAATAAATGTTCAACAATACATATATAAGTAAAGTAAAGTAAGTCCCATACTCTTGATAAGGTATCATGGATGTGAAGTTAAGCTTTCCATAATGGCACTAATGTATGTATGTAGGAGGCCAGTTCCTTTCTACTTGGGATCCGCCTTTACTTTCCCAGATTTCTCTGGTACTCAATTCAATTTCAGATTAGGTACAAACTTGGAAGCGACTTGGATCCGGGAACGAGATAAGTCTCGATCCTGTGTCCCTATAATTTAGTAGGCAAGTAACTTAACCACTAGGCTACCGCTCTTCCAATACGTATACATTGCCTATATAAAAGTATTATTTTTCCTCCCTCCCTGATTCGGCCCTGTTCATAATTGATCATTTTTCTTATTACATTCAAAAGCAAGGGGTTTAAAATGTAGGGCTAAAACGTTTGTCTTAGCTACTATTACTTTCTAGTGATGAAAGTCGCCTGAACTGCTTTAATCACTGTTTTTTACAATTTAGTCCGTATTTTAAGCTTTCGCTGAGTAATTGTTGGAAGTTTTCGCAACTCACAGATTAGAGGTAGACCGACGATATGGTAATATATTTTTCATAACTAAATTCCTAGTAGTTAGAAAACTGCCGATATATCTTTTAAAGCCGGCTGTTCACTTGCGACCGATTTTCTGGAGCTTTTTCAGTGGCTACATCAGTTATTATATTAAGGATAATGGTTCTTTTACTTTTAGCAGAAGTTCTAACGTATTTTAAATTTCACCGAGTTTTCTTTTTTTAAATATATTCATTTATTGTCGCTCGACAATGGAGCCATTTGCGACGAATGTATTACATCTTAACAGTTAACTTATTTAGATACTATTAGACATATTTACATGTTTTAGGTATGTTAGTACATTTTCACAATTTGATCTGTTGTTGTAAAGGAGTTCTGCTATAGGTTTTCCTACCATGTCGCAGGCTGCTCGCTGTATTTCCCACTTTTTGCATGTGAAGAGGTGATCTATCGAGAAAGTCTCTGCGCAGATTTCACAAATGGGCGCCGGCTCCTTGTCGAGGATGTACTTGTGGCTAAATGAGCAGTGCCCTATTCTTAGTCTTGAAATAACTGTTTCGTCCTGTCTTTTTGGCCAATAGTTGGTTTCCCAGTCGGCAATTTCGTTTTTGATGCGGCGTAGTTTGTTTTGGATTGGAGAGATTTGATTCCACTCTTTTTGCCAAGCTGAGCGAGTCACCTTTCTGATATGTCTGGTTAAGGACGGGGTCCACTTTTTCGCGTCGGTTTAAGTCTGCTATGGTTTCTTGAAAGGTTGTGTGCCATGGTGGTAGTTCTCTTATGTCCTTTACGATGTCTGATGTGCTAAAGTTGATGTTTTTAATTGTATTTAGGCATCGTATTCCCAATGGCTTCTGAGTTTTTGGGTATTTCTCATATAGTTGAATAAAGTTTGGCGAAATAGTTTTTTCGGAAGTAGGATTCGTTAAATTTGAAATCATTTTTGTATAGTATTTCAGGGATGAGAAGATTCTTCTATGTTGCAATGGAAAGATGTTTGATTCTACGTGAAGGCTAGCAATTGGGCTGGTGTAAAATGCTCCTGTAATGAGTCTTAGAGCTGAATTTTGAACGGTGTCCAGTTTTTTCAGAACCTTTTCTTTGGCACTACTGTAAATCACGGAGCCGTAGTCCAACTTGGAAAGAGTCAGCGCCGAGTGTAAAGGGGTTTTTTAGAGATTTTCTATCTGCACCCCATTTGGTATGAGAAATCATTTTTATCACACTAAGAGATTTATGACAGTTTGTTTTTAATAAGTCTTCTATGTGTTTTCCAAAAGATAATTTTCGATCTATTTCTAGTCCTAAAATTCTTATGTTATCGAAACTTTGAATTAGCGTATTATTACTTAGGCGGACGTTACACAATCTGGAGGTCTAATTCGTTTTTTACTGAATGTGATCGCTTTTGTTTTATTCATTGAGAAGGAGGATAGTCCATTTGACGAAGCCCAATCAAGCAGTTTGTTCGTTGTAGATTGTAAAGTGCTATTTAGATTATCTAAGCTTGAGGAAGTCATATAAATGACTAAGTCGTCAGCAAACAGTTCGTATTTGACTGGAGGATCTATGATTTTAGATATATCTGATATACCAATTATGAACAAAGTTGGGCTAATTATAGAGCTCTGCGGTGTGCCATTTTCTTGTATTTTCGGGAGGGATAAGACATCTTGAATACGAACGTGGAAAGTCCTATATGACAGAAAGTCTTTTATGTATTCAAGCATGTTTCCGTTTATATTCCATTCCATGAGCGTTTTAATGATTTTATGCCTCCATATTCTATCGAAGGCTTTTTCAAGGTCAAAACTTATGAGCATGGTGTATTGACTCGTTACAAAACCGTCACAAATATGCTGTTGTAACTTCGCTAGATGATCTATGGTGCTTCTTCGAGAGCGGAAACCATATTGCATTGGATCCAATAGTTTCTTTTGTTCAAGAGTCCATTTTAATCTGGTGTTTATTATTTTCTCCATGACTTTACATAACGTGTTGGTAAGCGAGATTGGACGGTAGCTAGAAGGAGAAAGGGAATCTTTTCCTGGTTTTAATAACGGGATTATGTGAGCGTTTTTCCAACTGTCTGGTATCTTTTTAGATTTCCAGATAAGGTTGAAGAACTTGCTAATTGTGTGAAGAGATGCAGAATTTAATTTTTTGACCATATATATATGGATGTCGTCTGGTCCAGCGGCTGAGGATTTCATATGTTTCAGGGCGTATAAAAGTTCGTCATATGTAAGAGGTCGGTTGAAGTCATGGTTAGGCTCATCTATGTAATTTAAATCTTGTTGTTCAATTCGACGCTTTATGTCAATGAAAGCAGTTGTGTAATTTTCTGTGGAGGACATTTGGTAGAAGTGGTTAGCGATCTGGTTGGCGACATCTGTTTTATTCGAGAATATTTTAGAATTGTATTCAATCACTGTGATTGAGGTGAAATTTTTTTTGTTTGATGACATTTTTACTTTATTCCACACTTCTTTTATAGGGGTGTGCGAGTTGAAAGAAGAAGTGAATTTTATCCATGATCGTTTTTTTGCCTCCCGAATGGTGTGTTTGCATCTTGCTCTGGCAATTTTAAAATTTTTTAAATTTTCTTGACTACGATGACGTTTGACTAAGGTTAACATGTACATCACCGTTTAATTTTAATTTTGCTAAATTCATCTGTTTTTGCTATTTGTGTAGTTTATTTAATGACTTTATGCTATGTTAAAATCAGTCTTGGATTTACACCACGGACTTAAATGGGCCTCAGCCCACAGCGTAAAAATTCGAAGGGCGGCAAATTTGCATGAGATTGAAAATTTTTTTCTTTTGAAAAATATTTAAAATTTCCAAAATATGATTTCATATTATGGCGTTTCAGCTATGACCGGGTAGGAGAGAAATGTGAGAAAATCATTTTTTTAATTTGCATTAATGTACAGAAAAGTTAAAATGGGAATATATTGATTTAGGTAAAATTTCCAAATGATTATGGACAAATAATATGTAAGCAGGGGGGAATCGAGAAATGAATTTTTTTTTTTTTTTTTTTTTTTTTCTTGTTTGGGTTTTGAATTTAAAATTAACAAAGTGTAAACCGGAACGTTTCTTTATTATGAGGCAAAACGCTTATAATATTAGCGGTTAAAGTGAATTCTCGAAGTGTGCACGAGACAATGGCTGGTCGGCATGATAAGAGATCAAACAAGACTGGAAGAAAAATTGAAAATTCACACGGCCAGCAGCGGTGATACGACAAAATTTAGAAGATTTATTATTTATATTTTTTTTTTGCATTACCAAACGATGAAAGGTGCTTAAAGCAGAGTGGCGTAATAGCGTGCTGGGCCCATAATCTGTTGAAACTATTCTGAATACTGAATTTGATGAATAAACACGCTAACAGCGAAAATAATATATTACGAATAAATGTACACTTTATTTCATTTTTGTGATCATTTAACAAACAAAAGTAAAACCTCAAAATATAACTGGAAAAACCAACTCTAACAACACTACAAAAAAAAACAAAATAACAATAACGTGATAGCAGGATGGGAAAAAACACAAAGAAAGATATTAGCGCTGAATAAAATTTATCGATTAATCGATACATAAAATTTGGCGTGGTATTTTTAAATAAGAATTCAACTTTAATCTCAACAATTTCCAATCGAGAATCATCTGAAGTAAATCTAATAGAATATGCAAAAAACCTCATAAATAATTACCCTACAGATTTCGAAGATTCATAACTTCAGAATGTATTCATTTTTAACCGACTTCAAAAAAGGAGGAGGTATTCAATTCGACTGTATTTTTTTTTTATTATTTATTTTTTTTTTTTTTTTATGTGTGTTACCACAGAACTTTCTTCTAGATGAACCGATTTTGATGATTCTTCTTTTATTTGAAAGGTGGTGTTTGTCATGTGGTCCCATTTAAATTTGATCAAGGTCTGACCGATAGTTTTTGAGTTATCCTTAATAATGCGGGAGATTGAAGCTTTTTGGATGCTTTTCATTCATGATTGTTTTCACCGTCGGATTAGATTTTTGACTTAAAATACTATAAATTTGCCAAATTACCATGGAAATGTAACTTTTGGTGTTTTTACCGTGGAAATATCTGTTCTTATTAAAATGTTTTAATTTAATTGAATAAAAATGCACTAAAAAGTAAAAAATAAAATGCTTTTTTACAAAAAATAAATACCGACTTCAAGGTTTATTATAAAAATTTAAAAATGCACTAAAAAGTAAAAAATAATTACTCCCGATAAAATATATATATTAGAGTGATATAACACTTAAGTGGTGATATCGTAATTCTTATACAACATTAATTTTTTGGAGTTGGCATCAAATTCATATTAAAAGAATAATTAAAAACTGCATTAAATGTTGATTAAATTGTTCCTAACATGAATTTAATTCCAACTCCAAAAAGTTAATGTTGTATAAGAATTACGATATCACCACTTAAGTGTTATATCACTCTGATATATATATTTTATCGGGAGTAATTATTTTTTACTTTTTAGTGCATTTTTAAATTTTTATAATAAACCTTGAAGTCGGTATTTATTTTTTGTAAAAAAGCATTTTTCATTCATACATACGTAATAAACTTCGCATTTAGTTAATTTAAATTGAAGAACAAAAATTTAATTGAAAATAGTAAAAAAAAATTGTGTCTATGTTCAAGTAACCCTAAAACTAGAAATAATCATAATGAAGATAATATTATTATTCAAATGGCAAATTTAATACGAAGTAAACATTTGCAAAATGTATTTCCTACTTTAGACATTACGTTTAGGGAATTTAGCTTTCATTATTTTAAATAAACTGCTCAGCAGAATGCTCCTTTCCTGCAATGAAAAGAATTAAAATTCTTTTTTCAGATCAACAATGTCTCACCAAAAGAGTTAAATGATTTATCTATTTTATTTATTGAAGAACAGTCAGTAAAGAATTTAAACTTTGACGATATAATAAATGAATTTGCATCTTTAAAATTGTGTCGTAAAAAATGTAAACTTTAATTGACACACGTAAAAATAATGTGTATGTGTAGAATTATAATAAAATTTAGGTATGTTTTAAAAATGTATGAAATTTTTTAATCTTTTAACTTCTAATTGAAAATTAACTTTTATGTCCTTTCCTATTTTAGTTACTCGATTGCATTTTTTAATTACTTAATTTATAAATTATTTTAAGGGAGGCAGGAACCCACAGCGGCATTTGACTATAATCCGGCCCTGGTTCAAATAACTTACAGTATTTCTGCATTTTTTCCAGTAAACTGATAATCCAGTATTCTTTGAAATCGTTCTCCTAACTGTTAATTAATTGTGTAGGCCAGTCATATGGTCGGTGATATTTTTTAAGTTCCTCTACCATTGCTCTTTTCGCATTTTAAACGTTGTTAGTAATAACAGCAGTGGCGTAGCGTCAATGGAAGCGATGGAAGCGCCGCTTACCCTAACAAATTAGTTCGAAATTGTTTTTTGTTATTTACGAAAAGAATACTAGCCTCAGAAAGAAAATGAAGTAACTTGTTGAATTTAAGTGCTAGAATAAAAAATTATTAGAAAAAGAGCAGCGCCAAATGAAGGAGCACCTGCAACGTTACTACTGCCTAGAGTTGTCTCTGAACGATTTGCTGCGTACCGATGGTCGAAAAAGGTTGCGTACGCATATTCGAATGCGCCAGGTTGTGTCGTTTCGAGATCATGTAATTTTCGCGAATTTTCATCTATGAAATTCCAGAGTAATGTGTATCGAGAGCGAAGAAAGAATGCGCACGCATGTTTAGTCTGGAAGCGCTGAGTCAAATTGCTTTACGAGCACGTACACCGATCAACAGCTCGATTTTTGTGCATGTCTGAGTACGAGAATAGGGTAGTGCGGTATTTGCAGTACATTTTCTTCTTTGGATCGTTTTTTACATGCTGTCGTTTACTAACAGCGGAACTGGAAGCGATGGTCATCGATCGCGCTTTTCAGTCTGTAGTGAAAGCTACACTGGCTCGTTTATCTTATTCCCGCCACAAATACTGCTGTTTCAGTCTGTTAAAATGCAAATAATTTTGAAATTGGGGCTACATGCAATTGTATTATCAAAAAAACTTCCACTGATTAGTTTTAGTTCATTAAGTTTTTAAGAAAAAATTAATATTTCTCAAAATGATGAACCAACACCTAGTTTAGAAAATTCGATTACAAAATCAAAAGGTATGTAAAATATTCTCTTTTATGATTTATCAAACTTCTCCATGTGTATGTAAAGTATTTAACCACCAATGGTTATACAGTTGTGGGATGTTACAAAAGTGTTTTGTTGGGCTTACCTTTTATTTAAGTCAAAAAAAAAATCTATGGAATGCAAATGGTTTTGACTTGATTCAGTTGTTGGGAAAGGCAGAAAGCTATCATGAAAAAGGATATTTTTGAAAATTATAGATGTTACGCAAACAAATATATGTCTCTAATAATAGGTTTAATGATGTAACAAAATTAAAATTTTTAAATTTTTTAAATTTGCAATAAAACTTTCTGGAAGAGGACTTTTTAAATTTAAAACAGAATTATGGAAACTTTTTCTATCTTGCAAGTTTGAAAAGTGCACTTTCAAGATTCTAAAATATATAAAGGCACACTGCGGTGCATCTTATACTTGATCGCTCTTCAGATCTAACAGATGTTTTTCCAGAAGTGTGTACAAGCTTTCTCATTTAATGACCACAATTCCGGCAACCACTTCGTCTGAAGAAAGATCGTTCTCAGCAGTGAAACGAATAAAAACGTATGTAAGAAATACACAAGGTCAGCAGGAGTGACTATCTTCATTAGCTTTTTTTACTATTGAAAAAGAATTATTATCGACACATTAGGGGAAACAAGCGTCTTTTCGTGATGATGTAATAGACATTTTCGCAAACAAGAACCGAAAAAATTGAATTAATTTATAAAAAAAGTGAGACATTTTGTTTCTCTTAATTCATTTTTATTTCTGTTCTGTATTTAACCGAATTTTACGCATGTTTATTTTTATGTAAAAAAAATATTTGATTGTGGCGATTTCTCAGTCCTGAAATTCACGCTACGCCGCTGAATAACAGCTATTACTTCCTCTAACAGACACTACTTTTTAAATATACTGATAGTAGAGATGACGTGTACTTGTTGCAGTATACGACATTTGAATTGCTTTGGATTCTAATCGGTGGCGGCCGATGGGGTTGTTGCTATATCGAACGAGAACCAATTATTTTTATCTCACATAAAATAGTTGTTTTTTTATGTATATTAAAATAATTCGTATATTTTTTTTGTCTTATATATTATATTATTTAATATGACTGAACAATAAAAATTAATCCGACCCAATGTTATAGCGAAAATAGTTTAAAAACAGGCATCAGTAATCGTAAGTTATTTGCAAATTACAAACAACAACTCGCTCTGTCTGATTATTGTGCATATCTACTGCTCCTGTCAATCGTTCGTAGTGTCTTTTTTAACAAATTAGCGCTGGTGTGGTTTCAGGTTGGTGTTTCGCCAACAACGATATACCGTCTTATACCGCCAGCAGATGTCGCGCACTCCGTTTAACCAAATAAGCAACTTAACATAATGCAGAATCGAAGTAATCATTAGTATGATTGTAATTTTTATTTTATTTTCTATTAATACATCAACACAAGTAATATATTAGCTGAAAATTTGATATATTATTTATGTCGGTACATTAATAGTTTCTTATATCATTGTACTTGTATGGGGAACTTGGAAAGTATTATTTAAGCAATGGTTGATTAATAACATTAATCGAGTGAAATTAAGTTAGATAAATTCGGAACTAGCTGTGGCGGAGAGTCGACCATTCGTTTTTGTCGAACGTGTAATACGAAATTGTTTGTATAATGATAAGTAGTTTTTTTTTTGTTTTTATCTTTTTTATTTTTTGTTTTATTATTATTATTATTATTTTTTTCTTACTATTTATAATTATGAAAATTAATTGTATAATTGTAATGAAATATTGTAACATATTTGTTGAATCACCCGCAGATGGGCAATATGCCTTGTGGGACCTACAACTTATTTTTAATAATAATAATAATAAAAACAAAAAAAAAACATCCTCGAGAATAAACTTTAAAATAATAACAGTAATTATTTTAATCACGGAATCAAATTAATTTCAGAAATATGAATCATAAACGAATAATTTAACCGAGTTATTCAAATTAGTAAAATATACCGTTCGGTTTATGTTCATTCATTTCCAACTGTGATTTTGATTTAATTTCACGCCTTTTTAAAATGTTTATTTCTTTTTTTGCGTGTTACGGATTTATTCCGTTAATACCGCATTCGAAAATAAATTCGGTACAGTATTTACAAGAAAATTTATTTTGTAATCTTGCTGTCGAGGGACAGTTTCAAATTAGTGCAAACTTAAGTAGTTTTGTCAGATAAAAGACAGTTTAAACGAATTTGTAAAAAATAATTCTATAATAATAGCGAATAGTTGTGTGGATGTGATGTAAAGATTGCGTTCTTCTATTTTCTGTGTACTTTATTTGGTAAAGAAGAATCATGAACGATAACTGACAGTGATGCTATAAATTAACTCATCGTATTGAAAAGCATGACTCATCTGCTATGCATATTAAAAATATTTTAAAATTTACATTATTCGGTTCCGTATTAATACCGCTTCATAATTAAACAGTGCTTAAAGAAGAAAAAAATGCTCAAAATAATGAAAAAGTTAAATACAATAGATACATTCTTAATATTTTAATTAACTGTATGTTAGGTTCTAAGGTGCTTTTGAATTAGCCGAAGAGGCCATAATGAAACAGAAATTTAAAGTTTTAGTAAATTTAAGTTTAGAATTAGGTGGTACACTTAAAACTCATGTACAGAAAGCAATAGTATTCAAAAGTACATCAAAAACAAATTCCCAATGGAATATTATATGTCACGCTGGAGGTATACGAAAAAGAAATTTCAAAGCAGATAAAGGAAGCAAATTTCTTGGCAATAATTTCAGACGAAATTTGTGACGTTCCAAATGTGTTTCAAATAGCTGTTATTCATCGCTATATTCATAAGCGTAAGCCAGTAGAAAGATTCTGAAAATTTTTTATTCTTATAAAAAACATAATGCACAAACATTTTCAACATGCTTGTTTGAACAACTTAAAATACATACTAGAATAAATGTAAATCCTAACAAGTTGATTGTCTAAACTTATAACGGGACATTTGATATGTCTGACTCTACTGGGTGGAGTGCTGGCAGTTCTAAAACAAATTCATCCTTATGCTAATATATTTACTATTATACTCATCAAGTTAATTTAGCAATGAGGAAGCAGCCCTAATAAATCGTATTGTTCGTATATTTTGCTTAAAGCTACAAGGATTTTTATAGGTTTTTCAAATAGTTCAGAGTAGTAGTATAAGATACAATTGTGCAAAAACGGTTGCCACAGGTTTCTACTGTTTGATGAAATTTTTATTCAAGGAGACTACTGTATTGTACTTAATGAATTTAATCTTTAAGTTTGTAGTATTTTCAGAATTCGATTCTACGGACTCTACCAATTGTGTAGTTAATAATTGATATAATACTTTCTACATTCCTTTCTTTCAAGGATACAGTAGGATGATTAGAAATTAAATGTTTCTTTAAATTTGAAATAGTTGTTTTATAAGATAATTTCTTTTTACAAATATTACAAGTAGCAGAATAATGTTTTTTCATCAACGAGTGTGAAATAATTTCACTAAATTTTTGTCTTTTTAATTTTTCCAACATAATGCCACTTTTATTAACTGGTGTACATACGTATTATTTATATAAATGTCTTACTACTTACAATTAACATTTAAAAACTATCAAAACTATATAAACGTATTTCTTAAATTAACCAATACACAGCAAATGTATAAATGTTAGAAAAAACTATACTATAATATTATCATTAAAAAATAAAAATATTGAAAATAGATTGTAATTTACTTTAACGAACAAAAGTATTACCTACTGATGTAAATTATGTAGATCGAACATAAAAACAGAAAATTTTTCGACATAAAGTTATTGAAGGTTCAATTAAAAGTATACTTTCTTAATGACAATATTATACGCCTTGTAGAACATAAAACGATTAATGCAAATAACTGTGACCCAATTTATTTGACCGAAGCGAACAATGATATTTGCATCGTTTACGCCGATATAACACGTTTAACGATTTAAATCAGGAAGAAAATGTATTTTAATTTTTGGTTATCAGTTAATTTTAGAATTAATGGGTAAGTAGTTAATCACCAGAATCACTAGTAGAAAAATTATCACCGCCAAGAAAATTCACTGGAAGCGATACTGTTCATTAGGTAAACGTATCGTTACAAAATAACTGGAAACTGTTAACATAACCGTTTGATCAACGGTAGTAACAGTGATTTTCAACTAACCAGTGAAAATAACCGAAACCTATATATCGCTCATCATTAGTTCCAAATGTAGTCTTGCCATGTGTCACTCGCGTTGCATATAAGAATTGCCATACAGCTAGGATGTACAAATAGGTAGTCACGACGCTCGGAATCGAGCAATACGATTGATATACATATACATACTCGTATGTATATATGAGAATCTCTATCAATTTTGTAATATATGCATGTAATAATAAAAAGGTTGCGATACTGGTGAAGTATAAAAGTATTTTGCTGTAGTCTTTAAGTTATTATTCAAATAAGTTAATTTACGTTACTCGAGTGAGTACTACAAATTCTACGTATTGGTTAAATTGTCTTTCCTCTTCATCTCGAACTTTCCATCCACCTGAGCATAAATATTAATAAGCTTACCTTTCAAATATGACTCCACTAATACAGTGTATCTTAATAAGCATAACTGTGTGAACTATAGTGATATTAAAAAATGGACTGATAATATAAACAGCGTACTAAATCTAAATAATACACTAAAAATTTACACCGAATTATTTAATTTGTTGCACCTAAATATAAGAACTGTTATGCGTAATTGAGATAAATTGATAAGTTACATTCACAAGATATCTTTAAGCGTCATTATATTAACAGAGATAAATATAAGAGAGAATGAAGTAAATTGAGCTTTGGACTACAAAAACCAACGGGGTGTAACGGAGGAATACTTGTGTTTGTAAATAATGAATTCAGATGCAATATTCAGGAAGTTAATAGTAGGCCAATATGGATCTATTCGGATGGTAGATATAGATATGTTGATTTATTTCTTCATAATGCACAGGCCGGCAACTTTTTAGGTTTACCCCCCCCCCCCCCATGAGAACTTAAATAGTAATCATAAATACGCAAAAATTGGAAAAAAATCAGAAATTTAAAATAAATATTGATGATTTTTTAGAATGTTGTTTAAAAGAAAAAAGAAAAAATATGCTCCATATTTTTAGGTACTTCATTAATATTTTATGCAAAATTTTTTATTACGAGTATAATCAATAACGTATGTAATTTTTATTAACGTTTTACGGTAAATTAATTTATGTAAATTATTAATATATAAATTAAAATTATGTAACTTTGAATATCGTCAAATTAGTAATACTTCAACAGTCGTTACAAAGATAGGTACATAGAAATACGTACACTCGTATGTATCCAACATTGATGGTTCTACCAGATGGATCTACAATTCATATTAGGTATTCAGAACCAAGAATGATTATAAAGATACCTTTGAATATTACTACGTTAAATGAAAAGGAAAGGAAGATTTGTTTAAATAACAGAAAACCTAGAAGAAAAATCGAAGTAGCGGATCAGCTTAAATATAGTTTCAATGCTAATAAATATATTAATATGATTTTAAAAAAATAATATAAGAACATTTTTTTAAGTTTGTTATTTAACAAAATTACTTTGTTACAATTAGTTTTACGTCATGTATAAGAAACAAATTCACTTTACTTTACTTTACATTATTATTATTATTATTACCACCACCATCACATTGTTATTAAAATTGTCATTATTACTATTTTACTGTTAACAATTTTTCGATTACTGTTAAAATTAATAGCGTTACCGATGCAATCATTATTTACAAGTTCCGTTTGCGAAAGTCGTAGCTCCTTAGAAGACAGATGCGACCGGAGATAATGGACTCGATGGTTTTCGTTTAGAGGGGCTATCAGCCCCGCCTAATTTTAAGGGTAACTCTGAACGAAAGGGTTTGGAATTATTGGAGGAGGCCGCCAGGCGGCCTCCTTTAAACGAGCTCATCTATCAGAACAAGAAAAGAGATGAAAAAGGGAGAAAAAAAAGGACGATCATCAAATAGAATAAAATGAAAAATGAAATAAAAACAGTAAACTACGTATAAAAGTACGAGTATAACACTTTTAAAGAGACGAAGTTAAATATAAATAAAGCGTAATTCTAATAAAAATAAATAATAGATAAGAAAGGAAAGATCTCACCGAATTACCGCGACCACTAAATAATGAATAACGCAAGCACAGTCAACTGATAACGAACACGCGATACCCCAATGAACCATTTAACTTATTTAATTAAATTAATAATATATATGATAATATTTATTACATACAAGAGACACAATAAAGCTAAAAACGCATATATGCAACTAAGTGGAATGAATAGACGTTTATATCGAGTCTATGAGATTTTGAGCCGTGAATTCTAAAAAATTCCACGTATTTGCGCGGCGTCATAATCATTTTGATCCAAGTCGGATAAGTAAATCAGTTTTTGAAAATATTATGTTTATGTGTGGTGGTACGCTGTATATTAAATACAACCAGAACTTTTTTCGGTTTTCCAAAAAGCTGAAAAATGATTTTTTTAAACTGCTCGCTATTTTTTATTTTATTTATAAGCCGACAGCAGTGAAGCACTTTGTTGTCAGAGAGAAATTTACTCCTTACTCGTCAAATCAAATATCTCTCTTTTTCTTCTTCTAAAGTGATCACAATCACTTTGGAATAAAGAATTTGCCTCGCAAAAGTTCTGTTTTACTGAACGTATTTTTAACTCAAAGTCGTCTCGTTTTGGGGCAAGTCGACTCGGGGTCAATGCTTGAGTTGGAGTCGCCTATCTCTAATACATATAAGAAAATGAATAAAAAAAGATATATATACATATAAATTAAATAAATCTTACTTGCCCTTTTCATCTTGACATATTAACTAATATTATTTTCGCGAATGAACCGAATAATAGCATGCAGAAAGATTGTACATCAATCTGATTTAAACACATAAAACTGTTTATAGATTAGTAGAGTTTACTGTTGCACAACGCTAAAATAGAAAATAAGTGTAAGTGACAAGATGGTACAACTCTGTGTCATACGGAAAAAACGATTTTCGAATATTCACTGGTTATAAATGGCATAGAAATAAAACAGAATCGTCTTATCTTCTCCAAGTATCAATGATACTTGAAGTTCATAAATACAGATAAAGTTTACGAGCAAATAAATGAGGTATATGCGAATACGATATTTACGTTCTATTTGTTCAGCTTCGTGATATTCGGCGAAAAATAAGTCATTCGGGTCTGCAGCCTGGGCGGGGGGCAATTACTCATCTAACTAATTATTTCGTTTCTTTCAATAGTTTCAAAAAATACACCACAAAAAAAAATTGATTAAGGTACGACTAATGAGTTTTGTCAATTCTACTACAATAGAACGTTAATTAAAGGAAAAATGTGCGATATTCGAAACAGGGCAGAAACATTTCTAATCGGTAAAATTTTCGAGCTGGTAATGAAATTAATAAAAATAAAGATAAAATGTTGTACAACTGATATCGGATGAATAGCGAAATACAAAAGGTAATAGAATAGATAAATAGAAAACTTACTAAATGTAAAAAGGAACACATGTCTGTTGATAATGAAAAATAGGAAATGGTGGACTATCAGGGAAAAAAACATAAATAAAATATTATTTAAGTTAAAAAAGCTCACGCATCAGTTACCGTTTATTAAAGCAAAGCAAATGGACCAACTAAAATGTCAATGATACATAAAATGCTTTTAGGAAACTGCAGGGGGAAAAAATTAGGCTTGCTACATGGGGAATTGAGCGGTTGGTTGCAGAAGGAAGTGAATATGAAGAACGTAATGACAAGGAAGTAAAAATAAATAAAAAGCATCGTTATATGAAATGAAATTAGCAAATAAGTTATTTGTAGACGTAAACGCTGATTATCTGAAAGATACGAAGATAGCTTTGCGAGAAATTATACTGCTAAATTAGTACGTAATTAAGATTTCCCCATCAACCGGCGAAAAATACTGTGTAATTTTTTTCTACCATATAAACTTTTTCTTAAACAAAAAAAAAAAAATGAAATAGAAATAAAATAAAATAAATAAATTATTATTATTATTATTACTATTCGTGTCCGAGCCAATTGTAACTAAGTTAAATTAAATTAAACTACTTTAAATTAACTTCTATTAAATCTTCTCGGACTAGTACTCCGCCAGTTTTAAGGAATCCTCGTCCGTGTTTATAACACTCTTCATCGCGCATTCGAATAGGTGTGCCGTGGTCTGTATCTCGCCGCATTCGCATTGTTTGTCCTCGGCCAGGGACCACTTTACTAAGTTCTGCTTCGTCCGGGCACATCCTGATCTAATTCGGTTCAGAGGTTCTCCATTGTTCCGCCAGCTCTCATTGTAACCTTGCGCTGCTATCTCGTTCGCCACTAAATCTTCTGAATGCACTAGACTTTGCCACTTTCTAATCCGTTTCTGCCCTGCCGTAGTATTTAATGGTATGCTGCTTGTCGAAGTAAAAAAGCTTTTTCTAGACTTCAGCCATGGCGTTGCTGCACCTTGTCCTTACATAGGATAATTTGTTTCGTCTACTCTACATCCGCAGCAACCTTCCATCTTATATCTGGAGGTGCAATACTATATTTAGCAAATATATAAGTTGTTTACTTTTGCTAGCCTGGGACAGCCTGTTATAATACATACTGTTTCATTTAAAGCTATATCATCAACTTTCTTAGCCTGGGTCGACTGTGCCCATATTGGGCGTGCATATTCTGCAGCCGAAAAACACAAGGTCATCGCCGATGTAGTACCTTCAACTTCTTGCTTGGCGCCCCATGAAGAACCAACCAACTTCTGTATTATTTCATTACTTGTTTGAACTTTGTTTTTTTTTTTTGGTTTTTTCACAGTGCATGTGATAAAGTTTCTGCACAACGCGACTCCTAGATACACCGTGGTTTCCAGGTATTGCAGCATTGTTCCGTTCCGCCGTATTTTCAACTTTCGTCTTGCTTCACTGTTCTTTAGATGAAAGGCGTTTACTTGGGTTTTTTGGGGGTTTGGAGGTAATGGAGTACTGCTCGTAGTACGTGCTTAAAGTATTCAGCGTTTCTGTTAATGTACTCTCTATTTGGTTAGCTTGGCACGCGACTGCAAGGTCTTCAGCGTAAATGAAGCAACAAGTTTTTTCACTAATTGGCTGATTATTAGTCTAAATGTTAAAAAGTATCGGTAATAAATAAAAGATGGGCTGTAGTACCTGTACATCAAAAGATTCTGATTCAAGAGATTACTGGGTTCAGGCTTGTTTAGTTTTTATAGTTATGGCTTCATCATTTTTTTTTAATATATATATTAAAAAAAAGTTCGAACAGAAGTAGAGGCAAATTTCGTAAGATAGTTATTATTTTACAATAAGAACTGATATAAAACCGAAAAAATTAACCTCAGCTTGGCACGGGAAGAATTTTTCTATATTTTCAATGTGCAGTAGCGGCAATCGAACTTGATCATACCTGAACAAAACGCCATTGCCTAATGACACAGTTAATGTGTACCACCTTAAACGTAATTTTCTTTTCATTCAAATTTTAATTTCTTTTATAAATGAATTCTTTATATATATATATATATATACATATATGTGTGTGTGTACTTTTTTATTAATTTTTTAGTACCCTTTTTGAGTTATATTTTTGTAATGTTCTTAAAATTTGCAGAAAAAAGAAAAATCTGTTGTCAGCGAACAGACTACTCTCGTCATTTTTCCAGCTCATATATTATCAGATAAAGCAACAAAATCAACCTAAAACCTTTTCAACTCTTCCGGAATATTGATTGTGCCTTTAATTTTTTTTCTTTTTTTTGGCTTGGTTTTTTCTTTTAAATCATATTTCTTTTTTGCGTGGGAACCAAGCTAGTTTTCTTTTATAGAGTTGATTGGTTTATATTTTTCGGTAATCCACGAACGTTCTGAAAAGTGTTGCTCCTAGAGGAAAATAATTTTAAAATATCATTCTAAAATGTTGTTAAAAAAAAAAGCTGTTTCACAAATGTTTTAATTAACCTTTTTTTTCAGTACGAATCACCCCGTCAGAGATTGCAGAAGTTTTATTGGTTTCGTTGTAGCTTATTTTCAAAGCCTTCCTCCGTTGTTCACCCTACATATAACCATGTCGCCGAACAAGCTGGTATGCATGTGCTTTTTACAGTATATTTTCTTAGTCTGATCGAACAATTAAAACGAAAAAATGTTTTAAATGAAATCGAAAGTGTACGAATAAAACTTTACAAAATGCCAAAACAAAAAAAGATAAGATTATGTTAGTTATATTTCACCTCTATAAATTACTCCGTAATCATGGTTAAATATAAAAGGTGAGTCTTGATTTTTTCGCTGGTACTTCTCTAAGATTAAAAAATGTTGAACAATCGCATGCGCTACTGTACAAACAAAAACAAATTAAAATGCTGGTTTTTCAAAATCTCAAACAAATAAAAAATATTTATTTAAGAGAAAGTTGGTATTCAAATTCAGATAAAGAAAATTAATAAATCTATCAAATCATTTTAAACGGTTTAAAGTAATGAAAATTTCAAAAATTAATAAATTATATTTACATTTAAAGAGAATCAGTAAATATTCATTAGGAATAATAATTTTATAAAATTTGCAAAAAGAAAAAACCTAACCAGAAATTTAATGCTTTTAAATTTTAACTTGGCCGCACTTTAAATTGCTTTACATAAAATTATATTGTTCTAGCGAGTGTAAAATACAATTAGAAAAGAAATCGAAAAATAAGACGCTAAAAATTGACGTAATCTTTTTATATGTAGGTAAATTATAGTTTTAACACCCGTTTCACTGTAATGCAGCAGCAAATGGAGAGACGTTATTTACACAATCGCCTATAGCTTACCGGCATGTAAAAAAAAATTACATAGATTTTCGCTGTCTATTAGAGATGTAGTGCTTTTTATCGCCCCACCTGTAGAAATTATGTTTAATTTTAAGAATTCCATACACATATAATGTATGGAATCGCAATAAAAAGGTTCAGAAACAACAAAAATATAAAAAATAGAAATCAATAACTCACGAACGGTTTGACTTATAAACTTCAAAATTGGATCATAAATTATTACAGTTAGCATTTTCTTTAAGACAGTCTATAACTACAAAATAACCGATAACCGATTACCCCGGGGGGCAAAAAATCCAAAAGCGTCATGAATATATAGTACGAAATTTAAAACGACCTCAAAAATCACTCTTAAAAAATTCATAACTCATCACTGGATAACCCGTTCAGGGTGAAATTTAAAACATAAAACAAAAAGGCAAAATACCTTTCACAAAATCAAAAAATTATTTAAACCTCCCTTTTCAGCCAAAAAACAGAAAAAGAAAAGGAAGTTTACCTAAGAAATAGCCCATGAGGAAGAAACCAAAACGTATTCCAGAAACATATGAATAAAGGGCCGCTTTATAGGAAAAATATAGCCGAGCTTATAAATTTGTATTTTGGCCCTTGAAGCGCCGAAAGTTCGAAATTACGGAAAAAAGATATTTTTTTTTCCGGGCATATGATATACCGTTGGAAAGATCGCGCTACTTGCCGGGAACCATGCCGTATTGAATTTCCGGAACGAAACTTTCGAAGTTGACGAAAAGTTAAAAAAAAAAAACACGACAAATGACATGCGCATCGCGATTATTAAAGCTAAACATTTTGAACAGGTTTAAAAATATGCGCATCTCCGTATATTTTTCTAGTTTGAAGTATCTGGGTTTCCTCCAACTTTAAAATTAGACTTTCAGGACGCCGAAAGATTAAAATTTTGGAAAAAAATATTTTTTTTTCCAGGCAGGCGTGTGATATATTGTTGGAAATATCGCTATTTTTCTGGAAGGAAACTGTATTTCATTTTTTTAACAAAACTTTCGAATTTGATGAAAAGTTAAAAAAATTGCGAAAAATGACGTGTCCCCTGCTCTCTCTTTGCTCCGTAAAAATCAGATTTATTTGTTTCGAATTGTGTATTACGTAAATGTAAATTATAGTTCTCTTTAACTTAACATCCAGAATCCTGAGTGACTGAACTTTTTATTATAATGAAATAAATAGGGGTCTTTTTCTAATGTTTTTTGCAATGACCTGTACAATAAATTTTTATAAACTTTGTTAAATTTCTAATAATCATTTGTTATGCTAACAGCATTAGCGGGACAAAGTATAACAGTATATTTTCAGTTCTAAACAAACTTGATTTTTTCATAAAAAACACGATCGGTCTACTTTTTATACATTTTTGCTGTTTGTGATTTCATATTTTCAAATGTTAATATAAAATCGGATAAGCAACATACTGACATTTATAATAACTTACGTTATTTCACTATTTCAGTTCATAGAAATTACTTCAGCTATCAAGAAAATAATTCGGATAATGAAATTCACTTCACGATAAGCGAAAAAAAAATAGAACATTAAATATGGAAAATGCAATCTTTTTAAATTTTTTTGCCGATGAAAAAAAGTTCGCTTCAGGTTTAGGAATGCCCAAGGAGCGCAAACCTAGGGTAATGTGACAACAGTAATCTTTTAAAACGTACAATTAAAAAATTTGCTTACACATTTATGAATTGCAAATAAATAATCTAATAACGTTCTTAAACACTGTAGTTAATGCCATTAGAGTACAACTAAATAAATTATAATTAAACGCGAACGGAGGTAAAATTTACGATTTCAGCTTTTAACGAAAACGACAGTTTATCAAAATACAACTGAACTAAGTAATCAGAAATCTCAGAGAAGACATTAAAACTGATTTCGCGGGTCGTTTATTAGACATATTGATGAGACCTTATTCTGATGAGAAATCCTTCGCCGCTAAATCTGAAAAGCAAAAAATGTAACGTCTCATTTGATTAAGTTAACGATTTGCATGAAATTGCAAAATTCTGCCTACCTTTTCCGTTACTCCTTTGATACGTTGCTCTCAAATTCTTCTTTTTTCTTTTCCCGATTATTCTTCCTCGGCTTTATTAATCAATCTTGCTGTTTCGCTATTTCCAAAGCCGTTATTTTCCATTGCCAATTTTATATTCTTTAATCTCCTTCCTTCACATAATCCCTGCCGCATACTTTACCCTGTTCTTTAAATGACGTTTTATATACCTTTATTTTTTGACTTGAAAAATGATGCGAGTTTTTGTGTGTACGTATTTGTTCGCGTATGCGGGCTTTCAGTAGATCACTGTGTTCAGCGTAGTACCGCCATTCGGCTTTTTCGTAACTAAAACATCCGTAAAAGAAAGCTCTCCCCGTTGCTTTCCATTTCCACCGTGAATATTTTTTCGCGGTAGCTATTTAAAACGTTCAAATATTCTTATATCTCATCCATGCCGTGTTGCCAAAGTACCTAAAAAGTACCGTTAACGTACCTAATCCACAATTTTGGAACCTGTTTCGGTACAATTTACTCCTGCAATTCCTTCATAAAGATATTAAGGAAAAGTAAAGCTAGCCAGGGGATCCCATAGTTCCATCATTTTGTTTGTAAAATTTATCATCAAACATAAACACGTTCGACTTCACCTTTAATAAACTACAGGGTTTGTTCATCCACCGCTCTTCCTTTAATAATATTTTCCGTGTTTGTTGATTAAAAATAATCATAATTTCTCTCCTTTTGAGGTTGATTTTATCGGGAGTAATTATTTTTTACTTTCCCGTGAATTTCTATTAAATTCTTAACAGTAAATCTTCTAGTATCGGTATTTTTTTTATGCATATTATTTCTCTTTTAAACTAATATAATCATTAGTGCAAATGTATTCGAGTGGTAATATGGCTAAACCAACATAAGCTGGGTGTTGTTACTTACTGCTGGAGCCGGTGCACTTTCGAATGAACAAAAAATCATTACAATCAGTTCACATGAGTACGGGTTATGCGCGAACAAACATGGAGGACAAAAAAACATACGAACGTATAACCCCCTCTTTTTGAAGCCGGTAAAAAGTGAATTCCAAAAAAAAATGTTAATCCTTTTTTTTTTTTTATCTGATTAAGCTATCCTTCTCCAATTTTTATGTTTTTAGTTTTTTTATACGTCATTTGTGTTTTCATTTTTATTTGATTTGTCCATGTAATAATCCGAAGTCTTCATCGCTTCCTCTTCCCCTCTAATTTTCCCTCAATTATTGTATTCATGAAGGTATTGTGACGTAGTTTCAAAAATCGGCCTCTTCTTTCGTGTATTATTTTTATCAGCTTCCTCTTTTCCGCCACCATTTCCGATATCTCTGAATTTCTTTTTTTCTGAGTACATCCTTTTTATTCAAAATAAATTGGATTAAGTGTGTTTGATAGTACACATGAACTACATGTAAACTGTTATTAACGGTACGAATTATGACTTTTGAAGTCATATATTTTTTTTTTTGGGGGGGGGGGCTTATATGCAAGATAACTCATTGGCCATTATATTAGAGCAAGGTTAATTATAAATGAATATAGTGTCCAATATAAGGCGATATTATTTATAGCCAAGAGCGAACTTGTTTTACATGGAAGGTATACTCTAAAATTAATCAATAAATTATATAATACAGTTTGAGTGTTTTTGTATCGGCTGCACTCGAAAAATAAATGGTTTGCCTCTGCCAACTTATCTCTATCATCCGGGTATGGACAAAAAAGGCATTGACTAAGCCCCTCCTTATAAAAAGATTATGGTAATCTGATAACCCCAAATCGTAACCGACATATCGTCACTATCTAATTCGGAAGGCATTAATTTTTCACTTTAGCGCTATCTGTCGACGTATTAAGTTAAGCAAGTTTCAATACGCTACAATAGATAGAGTAACGTTAAAGAATATACCCGAGCGACTTTCCTAATTCGTTCAATAAAACTGTGTTGTACTGTGTTAAAAGTTTAATATTTTAAGATTTTGCTTGAATTTGCTCACATTAAAGAATTAAAAATCTCAAACCTCTTTTAGATTTTTTTTGTATCATCATTATAAAATTTTCCGGTATGGTGACAAAAAACCAAAAAACACCGCACAAACTTTCGTTTATTGTATTAATTCAGTGTCACGGTACATTGTGTTGTTTTTTAAATTACCGAACAAAAATTCAATTTGAACGGTTACTATGTAAAATGATTTCGGAATTTTTATGCTGTAGACTTCAAAACTCGAAGTTATTGTTATCCCGAAATAGTTACTTAAATTTCTTAAATTAACAAATTTTACGTTTAATTTCATTATATAATCGTTTCTTTGCCTCGAAAACATCTCGTAGTTTATCTCATTTTTGAAATAATTCACGACAAAATCGCATCTAAATGACACTTGGGGAAAAGTAAAAGTAAAGAAAAGGGAAGCAGAAGATAACGCATCAAAAGTAAATTTCCGTTCCATCGACTGAAATAGAATGTAACAAACAATATTAAGAAATAAACAAAAGCTGTTTAATAGCTGGGCTAGCTTAAAATAACCGAATAATGAATTAACGAATTATTTGAATAACCTATATATGAGTAATAATTAATTTATTCTTTATTTGACATTACCATATCATACTTTAATCATTATTGGTAATTCGTTAATCGATTAATCGTGCCCGGTCGTGTGACAATGCTCGATTGGTTTTATGGAAAGTCCTTTCGAACCACCGGGTGGTGTAAATTATAACGCAGGTGTATATTCATTTTAAATATATATAACAAACCACGGAATAATCAGGAATAACGAAATCAACAACGTTTGAGATATTAATCGATCTAATTTAAAATGTAAATTTATATGTATATTTTTAGGTTTTTGATAAATGCTTATGATTTAACAGTACCGTTGTATTAATTTAATAAAATTTTATTTAAAACTAAAAATTAAAATTAATTTATAAAACTGCATTTATTATATATACGCCGATAATTATTTTAAATATATATATATTTTTTTTTTTTTCGTTCATATTAAATTAGCCTATCTATTTTAACCAAATTAATTATGCTCAGGAATTTGTATTTTTCAATACTGAATCGTGTTTTAGTTATTACGGTGAATTTGTAAATTTAAACATGTTTTTATCATTTAATTAATACGGTTAAAAAAAACGGTCATAATCATACTAAATAATGTTAAGAGAAAAGCAAATTAATTTGTTTAAAAAAAAAAACAAAAAAAAAAACGGTATATTTGTTTCTAACATCGCCAGGTTTGAAGCGAGTCTCCTCTTAAAATCAATCATTATATCATTACACTACTATTCCAATTCAACTATTTAAAGGAAAGCGATTTAAGAATAACGAATAATAATTGACGTGCAATATTAACGAAGAAATTATTACTTATTTCATTTTATGATTAATGATTAACGAATAAATAATAATTCCGTTATTCTAATTATTAATTACTTTAACGTGGTTATGTAAGAAAAAAAGAAATACCGTTCGTGAAAAGGTTATGAATGGAGTAAGGCGAAAAACATTTGAAAAATAGTTTGAGCGTAACGAGAAAGAATGCTTCCCTGCCCGAACAAAAAATTTCCGCTCGGACAAGAAATTATTTATAAACGACACTAAGCTGCCTCCGAGGTCCCATTTGCGGAATTGAGCCATAATTTTTCACCCATGAATTCTATCAAACGCCTGAGGAGTAAGGTCGAAAAAGACTGCTAGCAAATGAGTTTTTTGAACTGACGACTCTATTATAGCGTTTTGAAGAGTGTACAATGGATGGTACGTAGAACGCCCGTTCCGGAAACCAAACTGAGATTTGTGAAATAGATTTTTCGAATCTAATATTCTGAGCAGACGACAGAGAACTCTATCCGTTCGAATATTTTGCACAACACCGAAGTTAATGATATTGGCCGATAGCTTTCTGCAAGTGCAGGATTCCTGTTGAATTTTAAAATGGGGATAATAACCGCTGTCTTCCAAGCCGAAGAAAACACGTTTTCAATCCACATCTTGTTAAATATTTGAAGTAAAACTTGATGAGTATCGATGGGAGCGTCTTTAAGCATGGAAATATGTATATTATCATGACCAGGGGCAGCTTCTTCTGTACGCTTAATAGCCCCGATGATTAGACTGATTGTATGGATCGCTATCACAATTACAGTTGAAAAGATCAGGCTGGTCGACAGTATAAGAGTTGTCTGTGCAAGTGGAAGAATGCTGATCAGCGAGAGCAGAGACTATTTCGTTTGGATTACTTGTTTGGGAGATGTCAACATTAATAGCTGCGGGAAATAAGTTAGATCAAAGAACGGATTTTTGACCAAAGTAAACTTGCTTGCGTTGACGTTGACGCGCGTTGATAGTACAGGTGAAATCTCTCCATGATTTTTGCTGGGCTTGCTTAATTTTGCTTTCGCACGAGCTTTCCTGTAAGCTATGTGGAGCTCAACCGTGGGGACAGATATCAGTTTTTTCAACGCACTGCATCTAAGGTGAATGGCAGTGTAGCACATTCGGCCATCCACCATAATTTCCGTGTGGATTGTTTGGACGCTGGAGTATACGATCGTGCTATATTGAGTAGAGCCGAAGTGAAGTTATTCACAATGAAGTTAATTATTCTTGGTTAAATCCAGCGTGATAGTGCGGCATTGAGCTGTAAAGCGAGACCAGTCAGAATGTCGCTGAATTGACGATTTTATTGACTAGCATGAGAACGTGATCGCTATCCAAGAGATCTGATGATGGAACACCATTAAGAAATTACAGACATTGTTATTAATATAGATACAAAAAAAAAAAAAAAGAATAAAAAACAAACGAATTTCGAATAAAAACTTAAAATAAAATAATGCAAGTTGTGGAACCTACTAGCGTTTGCATTAAATAAAAGGGTCAAAAACAAATAAGATTCTTTTAAAAAAGGAAAAAAAAAAAACGTACGATATTTTCACTACATCCTGGAGTAGTGTTTTTATGAATCGTAACACCAGCGATGTCACAATACAATAAGCGAAGATTCTTTTTCTCAGCGATTTGGAAAAGGTAACTACACATAATTGTGTAGGATTTACTACTGTATTTATTTATTTTTTTATAAGCGGTTTCAATATAACCGGCCTCTGAGAGCAAATAATGATTGCAGGTGCGAATTCAATTATGCATCATTGTTGTTCAAGAAGAAACGTCGATTAATAATTATAATCTAGAAAAACACCTGTTTTATTTCAATACAGAGACGAACGTGTAAAATGTTTAAAAATAAAAATTAAGTCATAATAGAAGGGAAAGAGCGAAGGGGTAGTAACGGTAGTAATCAGGGGAGAGAACTGGTTAGCTAATTGGAAATGGCAATTTGTGTTGCTTCATTTAGCATATCGATAATTTTTTTTCTTCTCTCTTTCAATGCACTTTCAACGACGACAGACACGTAATTCTCCGTTTTCAGTTGAATAATTAGCTGCAGCATTTTCCATTCTTGATCGTGAAAGATGTCCTCAATATCGTCGAAACGGATCTCCCTTAACGTAGCTGACAAGCTATCTTCCGCTAGTGCCCAATGGCGCGCTTTCAATCCGGACAATTTTTCATCGAGTCGGTTCGAGCTGATCTCTTTTCTTTGCAGTTCCCGCTTCAGTCGTTCGTTTCTTTGCGTTAAAATTGAACGGGTCTCTTCCGTTATTTGTCCTAAGGAACGATGCGCAAAATTCGTTTCCTCGAGACCGGTAACTTCTTTATCCATTTCGGTGTACAGATTGTACATCTTCGCTTCGCTCGCGTCCAGTTCTTTTAATTGCCGCTGAATCGAAAGTTTCTTATTAGTCAACTTCTTCACGCGTCGTTCCATTCTGTTCAAGTACTTCGATAAAATTTCGTTGGTTATTTCATCTTTGTTCAGATTAAATTTTTTATGCAGCTTTTTTTTATTAAGATTTCGGTCGTTTCCGTTCCGAGCAATTTTCATCGTCGAAGACGACGAGGATGTACTATTGGGGCTAGGGCGATTCGTGCAAAGATCAGTATCTGAATTGTTTACGCTCATCGCAGATGATGATTTCGATTCCGCTGACGGCGAAGACTGTAACAAACCGGCGCATCGATCTAGTGCATTAGGATCACTTGATAAAGAAGTCGCATTCATCACCTCCTCCTCCAAGCTGTTTTGGCAATTTTCTTCACTACGATGTAATGCAGCTGCAGCCGTTTGTGCTGGTTATGCGCCGAAAAAATAATTATTCATTCTATTTCGCAATCGTCCGACTTCATATTTTCTTCTTTTCTTTTCTTTTTTTTTGAACTAGAGTGCGACAGAACGTTTTAAATGACAACAATTTTTACCATGGAAATCGATATTGCCATCGTAAAATTTTTTAAAAATTAAAGACTTTCGAAATTTATCAAACGCGTGAAAATTTATTTGCTCTATGAATCGCAACTTAATGAAATTCTTTTTTACAAAAAATAAATATCGATACTTCAATGTTTATTATAAAAATTTTTAAAAAATGCACTAAAAAGTAAAAAATAATTACTCCCGATTAGAAAATATATACATCAGAGTGATATAACACTTAAGATGACATTATCGTAATTCTTATACAAAACTGATACCTTAATTAGAGTCGGCATTAAATTCGTGTTAGAATATCTAGGAACAATTTAATGAACATTTAACGCAGTTTTTAATTATTATTATAATATGAATTTGATGCCAACTCTAATTGAGGTATCAGTGTTGTATAAGAATTGCGATAATGTCATCTTAAGTGTTATATCACTCTGATGTATATATTTTCTAATCGGGAGTAATTATTTTTTACTTTTTAGTGAATTTTTAAATTTTTATGTATTTATTTTTTCTAAAAAAGTATTTTATTTTTTTACTTTTTAGTGCATTTTTATTCAATTAAATTAAAACATTTTTATAAGAACAGATATTTCCACGGTGTGAAAACATCAAAAGCTACATTTCCATGGTAATTTGGCAAATTTGTAGTATTTTAAGTCAATAAATCTAACCCGACGATGAAAACAATCATGAATGAAATCATCCAAAAAGCTTCAATCTTCCACATTATAAAGGATAATTCAAAAACTACCGGTCAGATCTTGATCAAATTTAAATGGGACCACATGAGAAACACCACCTTTCAAATAAAAGAAGAATCATCGAAATCGGTTCATCTAGAAGAAAGTTTTGTGGTAACACACATAAAAAAAAATAAATAAATAAATAAAAAAAAATATAGTCGAATTGAATACCTCCTCCTTTTTTGAAGTCGGTTTTATTATAACGTAAAATTTTTTTAGGGTATATTTTTGTAGTTACCTTGCCTTAGTTTCACTCAAGAATGTTAATTCTGATGTGATTAGTAAAATAATTAAACCTCTCCGGTGGTATATAAAGCAAACCCTCTGCAAGGAAATCCTCGGTGCAGTCCTGAAGAATGTTGGGAATAATCAGTATGTCGCCCTCCATTAAATATAAATAGCCATTGGTTAGTGTTGCATACTCAATAGCATGTTAATAGTGCTTTTTTTTTTTTTTTGCGCGTCAGTTATAGACATTAACCTGGCGGAAGTGAAATTTTTGAAAGTGCCAATGTGCGGCAGCGAACTATGAAGTTCTACCCGAACGAAACACCACGACCTAACCCCAAATACGCCACGGTAGTAGTCGGCTCGCTATTTCTTAGGGTGGTTGTTGCGTATCTGAACATGGTTATCGCGGTATGTGTTTCAATTGTTTTCTTTTAATACCACATTTTTTATACAAGTTCTCAAATTTCCACGTCTATTATAGGAGTAGAGAGAGAGCGATATGGATTTTGCATTAACCGATGAACTTGTTCGTGTTGATAATACAGACCAGGCCTGTCCAACACGCGACCTGCCACGTTAAATTGCGCAGACCGCCGAGAGATTTACATATACTTCTATTGAAATTTTTGTTTCTAATTGTAAGTACACAAAAAAAAAATTGGAATTAAAAATTTGCACTTGTCTTATAATACGCAACTATGTTCCATATATTATACTGAATGTGCAGCAAATGAAGTTTGCCTCACCATTACAACAACCATCTACCTCAAAGCAAAAGAAAATGGAGCCATTTTCGGATAATGAACTGGTTAAGGACTTTTTGGCAACCGTTATAAAAGATTTTTTTTGACCGATAGAAGAAAATTATTTCAAAGCATCAATGTCGAATTGTATGTCGTCGTATTCATATTTCAGTGAGAAATAGTAGTAATTTTGCGAGATAAAATTAACCAATTCACATCATATTCTTTGACATTTGATGAAGGATATCTCAGACACGTACTTGTTGTATCTATTTGACATGAGAACCATTCCGAATGGCGGAAGAAATGTCATACCTTTTGCATTAAAAAAAAAAACACAACCAGAGAAGAAGATGCTTTCCAGGCGATTGAAGAATGTCTAGTCGAAGTTAAATTATAAGGCTCTTTTTTGGCGTTAACAATAGATGAAGCAAGGTAAAAATTACTTATGTATAAGCTAGATCACAGAAATATTAAAACCGATGTGATATTTTTATTATTCACTGTTTGATACATCAACAAAGTTTATGTGTCTGAGTATTATTCATGAATCAGTTATGAACGTTAACAAAAATAGTAAATGACATTCGTTCATATGCTCTCAGCATCGGTAGTTCAAAGAATTCCTTTGCAAATTATCTTCCGAATGTGGTGATATCATATATTTTACACCAATGCTATAGATGGCTAAGTCGTGGAAAATGTTTACAAAGATATTTTAATTTACGGAAAGAAACAGATATGTTTTTTTTGAACTCAAAATAAGAATCTGTTCCTGAATTAAGTGATTACGATTGGTTGTTAGACCTATGTTTTTGTGTGGAGGATATAATGGAAACACCTAATCAACTAAATACGGATTTGCAGGGCTAGGATAATTCAATAATCGATGTTTATAATTTCATCGAAGCTTCTAATAAAAAATTGTTGTTATTTCAGTACCTGCTTACTAAAATGCTAATAAACCACTTTCCGCTGTTAAATATAACCCTACTGAAAGCTACGAATTTCTTGAAATATAACTCTAAATGAAACAAAGAAACTTACAACAATTCGATATTTCTCAGAATTAGAAAAGTACGATGAAATGTTTGAAATATAGAATATATTTTCATGGCCATTTCATGTCGACGTTAACAGCGTTGTTGTTCCTTCAAATATGCAAATGGAGTTACAACAATCAAATAAAACAGATTTTTACGTCCGCATTAAAAGTCGGTTTTTTTACAATAATTACATTTACATCCGAGAAATGTTTCAACTTTTAATATTTTGCACGACGAGTTGCAAACACGCTTTTGGATGATGATCCCCGTATGTGTTTGTGAAACATTTTTTTCGAAAATTAAATTTACAAAGAGTTCTTCGTGTGAACTGATGCCAATTTAGAAAACCAGTTAATATGTGCAACGTTGAACATACATATATACGAGTTACAAAAAATTAAGTGAAAGAAAGGATAAACAAATATCATCTCATTAATCAAGACTCGGGAATTAATTATGTTAAGTCGTAACAATAAAGTTTTATTCATTTTGTATTTGTATTACATATTTATCTAAAGTGTGGCTCGCTGAAACATTATTACGCGTCATGAAAGTGTCTCGTGAAACCATTTGGGTTGGTCAGGTCTGATGTAGACATGTATTAGATCCGGTAATTGGTTAACTATTCTTCCTATTGTTTCTGGGTGAGGTCCCTGGTTGACAAGCTCAAAAAAAAATTGGGTGCGGCTGTGCTGGGGCACACTGCAGTTGATTTAACGTGAAACGCCTATATCAGTTTAAGTATTTATATGTATTTTTATATATATATATATATATATATATATATATACACATATATAGATATATCTTTATATATTTTTATATATAGAAATATATATAAAGATATATAAATAAGAAAAGACTCGCGAATATGAAATACCATTAATTCTCTGTTTTGTCGATTTTAACAAGGCGTTCGATAATGTTATATGGAGCAAGTTATGGTCTGTGCTCATACAAATGGGAGCACCCAAACACATGGTTAACCTAATACGGAATTTATATGAAAATAACGGTAACATCGTTAGGATAGACCGTAATCTACAAACGAACGAATTTAATACAAAAAAGGGAGTCCGACAAGGATGCATTTTATCGCCCATTTTATTTAATCTGTATTCCGAACATGTCATGAGGATTGTTATTGAGCAATGGACGGGCGGTATATTAATGGGAGGAAGAAAAATCTCAAATCTGCGATATGCAGATGACACGACGCTACTCGCTGCCGACATGAAGGAAATGGAAAAACTACTGAAGAAGTTAGTGGATATTAGCATTTCATACGGCTTGAGCATAAACCAAACCAAAACAAAAGTTATGGTAATAGACAGAGGGAACACAATGCCATTAAATGGGAGAGTGGTTTCCGGGTATGAAACGGTAGACAGCTTCGTATATCTCGGATCTCTGATATAAAGTAATGGTAGCTCAGAAGAGGAAGTGAAACGTCGTATACAAATTGCCCGTAGCGCTATGTCCAGACTGAATAAGATATGGAAAGATGGTTCTGTAACGAAAAATACAAAAGTGAAGTTGGTCAACACACTGATTTTCTCGATCTTACTGTACGCAGCAGAAACTTGGACACTGAAAAAGGCAACTATAAGACGAGTAGATAGTTTCCAGATGTGGTGTTGGCGAAGGGTTCTTAAAATACCCTGGACGGCAAAACGAACCAATACATCTGTAATAGAAGAAATCCGGACTGCGCAACGATTATCCAGTATTGTACTCAGCCGTAAGATGAAATTTTTTGGACACCTTATGTGCAGAGAAAATGCAATGGAGCGCTGGCTGATACAGGCGAAAGTGGAAGGCAAGAGATCCAGAGGTCGACCACCAGCGCGATGGACCAATGCGACACAGGATGTAACGGGTCTGAGCTTACAGATGTCGTGTCTCAAAGCAGAGAATCGCGAGCAATGGCGAAAAATAATTAAATCGGCGTCGCCATGATCACGACACCCCTCTGGGGTTTTCGACCAAATGATGATGATTACGTGACCAGTCAAATGAACTGACTAGTTACGTAATATAATTGTTTTGTTTTTTTTATTTACAAATCTCCAAATAAAACTCAAAAATACACTCTAAGGAAAATTCGCAGAATAATCAATTTCGTATTTATCTTTCAAATTATTTTACAATTAAAATTATTATTATTATTAGTAGTATTATTATTAATTATATAAAACTACAATATTCGCAAAAATTTTGGCAGCTGCTCAGAAAAGCGAATTTCACAATTCATAGACTAATTACAATTAATAATTCAATTTATTGCATACATACACCAATACATAAAAAATAAAATAATAATAATAGTATACTTATTTTTTAACCTGTTTCATTTGACTGTTCTCAAATTCTGTATCCCCCTCTGATTATTTCTGGATATCCTAGCCCGTTATTGTTGAATAACTTCTGATGTGCTGTATTGCGGATATCATTTCCGAAACTTAATCGTTAATTGTCGAAATATTGTTAATCTTAAATGACATAATCTGAATTATATCCTATAAGGGCGTAAAGCATTTAGGAAAGTAACCCCAATAATATACATCTTGTGAAAAGAACGAATAGAATGAATAGAATGAATGCTTTTTAAAAAATACTTATTCTACGTAATAGTACGGACTAGCCAGCAATTATAAAAATAGTTGGCCAGAAAAATATTAAAATTATTTGTATATTTTACGTATACCAACTTTTATTTTATTATTATTATTATTATTACTACAACATCTGAGAATTTTCCTGTACTTCTTAATTATACTTATTACCTTACAACACTTATTATAATTTTCTGTTATACCCCATTATGGCTAAAAAAACGCCATAATATATATTTATAAATATAAATATATACACGGGCATCGCCAGCGGGGGGGGGCATCTGCTCCCCCGGAGCCTTGAAACTTTTTAATCAACTGGCATTGTTGAGTATTCATAGACGCGTAATCATGGACAATTTGGAAAACTTATGTTGTTTTAATTAAGATTTTATTCTTGTTTAATAAAATATTAAGCCTTTACAACTTATAAATTTTATTTTTCCTCTATAACACTCATATCCTTTTTCTATCGTCTTGCCCCTCGCTGGCTCATCGGTTGGCGACGCCTTTGAATATATATATATAGATATATATATATATATAAATGTATGCGGTGAAAAATAATAGTCGTTGCGTTGCCCGATTTCGTTTCACGAGCGATTTTCAAGACGTTTGACGTCAAAAAAAGAGAAAAAAAAGGACGAACGTGATATAACTTGAGAAAGCTTTAAGGTTTTCAATTACGAAATGTTTATTCTTTACCATTTTCCGAACAGTTAATGATTTGGCACAGTTAGCTCTGATTTTAATTTTATATTTTCTACATGTGTCGTGTGTGTATTAATAGTAGAAATATTCTTTCTTTTTCCAGTTAAGCCAAAAAAACTGAATGTTGGCACAGAGCTTTACTCTGATTCAAAAGGTTGCACACAATTAGAAAAGTTTTTGCGCTTATTCATGACTAGCAGTGCACTACTCGTAATGAAATTGTCGGTAAATAGTCTACAATTAATTAGCTCGGCAATTATCATTTATCACTATGAGAAAGTAAAGCACATTTAAAGAGTTGGAATAATATGAATTAAAAAATTTTCGAAAATTCAATATGTACCCTTTTCATTTCTAAGAATTTAATTCAATCCACACACATTCCTTTAGTATCAATAGTTTTTCTACACGTATGAGAATAATTCTTATTTTAATTAAAAATCAAATATTTAGATTCATTTTTAATATAACATTCTCTCTGTTTCTTTTCTAAATAAAAATAAAGGAAGTATTTGTGTGTTCCTTCAGATTCAAAACATATATGTATGTATTTTTTTTTCCGCGTTTCCAACTGAAGACAGTTGTATCGAAAATACGTTTCTGAAATGTTCTACTTAATATTTAAATTTTTACTCTTGCGTCTAAAATTTTATTACTTATCTCCGCTATTAATTGTGTTTGCCTTTTTTATTAAATAAAGTTTTATCGCGTACAGATGTCTCCTGTTTGAAATTGCTTCTTTTCTTAGTCACATTACGTAATTAATTATATTAAGATAATTTACGTTGTTCAGTTCGAAATGCACCTTGTATTTAGAGGATTATAGTTTGCATTTCGTAAGTAAGACGTACAGCGTTCTCAGAGTGCACTTCATCGCTGTTCAATGAAATTTTCTCATTTAATTTTAAATAAAGCCTGTATAGACTTCGCTTATGTATAACTATGAAAAGACAACATTGTGAATTTCTTCATGTACAACGATGAGATGTAATATTTATGCTATCAGATTATTTTTACGGAGTACCCTCGAGGATGATTGTGTAGGTGTCTAAATTCTCGCCGTCAATTTCTAACGAACCTGTCATCTAATGAATCCTAATCTTTCCTCTTCAAATCTTGAATTCGTTAACCTGTTGCGCGTTGGACAATGAGGGTTGCCAGTACCACCTTACCTCTTACTGATTGATTCCCTGCATATATTCCTCTCTATAATGATTCAGTTTACGATGTTCTGTATTTGATTTTATTAAAACAACTGTATCTAACACGATAAATGTGTAAGTAGGATAAGTAATTATTAATTATAATCTTTTATAGTTTAATCTGACATTAAACGAGAACATTTAAAGAATTATTTTTTAGCAACAGAGTTGAATCTTACGGCTTTTTAAACCACATGCATTTCATGACGCTATTATTCACAATATTGTTTAACTAATTTTGTTAGAAATCGTGCTATTCTGTCGCATTAGCTGTTGAAACATGATTTTGAAGTCTGATAAGAAGCACGTTAACTGCGTTCGGTAATTGTAGACAATTGCGTTGCACAGCGTTATTAATTTGTTCTGGCGTGTCACGATTGGTTGCCTTTTAAGTGGTGTTCTATTTTTTCTCTCACTTTTCAAAAATGTCCGACACCGTGTAGACATATTAACGGTGGTTCAGGAGTAAAATGGTCTGTTACAAGTCAGTTTTGCAATTTGTGGCTATTAATGTTAACCATTAACTAGCTGACGTTTATCACCTTTTCTCTTGGCCGTTGTTTGCCTGGGCCTTTTTTATTTTCGATGTAACTTCCACTGATACCGTCTTCACTATCATTCATTTCGCGTTTGTTGTTGCTTTCTTTAGCCGCTAGTAATGACGGGGAATTGATTGAGCATAATCGCTTATACGGTCCAAATAAATGTTTGGCCGTGTGTATTGCAAGTGCTCAATAGGAAATGCGTACTACTGTTGACTTGGATCGTCTGTAGAAGGTTTAGTAGCGGATAGAGGAAATAAATTTCGCTGGAACGGTAATATATTTGTCGGGTATGACGGCGTAATCGACAATAAGCGAAAAAACAATTTTAAGAACGACAAAAGTAGTTCATAGTATATAAATTTTAATGTAATAAAACTCGAATAATCTCACCGTCCCACAGTAGTGAGGTATTTTATAAATTCACGGGACCAAAATTATGTTATTAACAAACTTTTTTTCGATTTATATCACTCAATATTTGTAAAAACTACTTTATTAGCATTATTAAATTTTTTTTTCTACTTATAGTTATTAAAAATACCCGCCGCATACGTTATCAAATTAAAAAAAAAAGGTACGTTTGATTTTATATTTTTCGTTCTATGTCGATATTACTACTTATTCGCCATCTTCTCTTTCAGTTTCTTCTTCTTGCTATTCTTCATCAATTTCTTCTTCTTCCGGTTCTTCATCAGTAATTTCGTCTTCTTCTATTGCGTTTTCTTCTACTCCTTTTTCGTGTTTGTTCTCTAACTCGTCTGTTCTATAAGCTGACGATACTGTTTTACTAGTTAGTTCGCGTTTTGTAAACATATTGCAAAAACAAACTCAGAATGATGTGGATAAAATTCGCACCTGGATGTCACACAATTCTCTGCAGTTAAATGTAAAAAAAAAAAAAAAAAAAAACTAAATATTTAATATACAGCAATCTACCTCTCAGCGTAGATGGGATGAAATAAAATTGCATTATGGAAAGATAATATTTTTATAGACAGATCATACGAGGTAAAATATCTAGGGGTGCACTTGGACTGTAAATTATTATGAAGTAACCATCTTGTCTATTTAGCAGCAAAGTTGAGGAAATTAAATTATTTATTTTATTACCTGGAGCAATATTTCAATTACACGCAACTTCGTAAATTATACCTAGCGCTATACCAACCGACTCTTGCCTACGGGATAATAATACGTTGGGGAGGTGCAGCAAGATATCACCCTGGCCCAATAAATTGTTTTTCAAAAATCGTTAAGTAAAAAATTAAATGCAGGCAGCAGTCGCGACATAGGTTTATTAAATGTGAAAGAGCTTTACACCGCGAATTTTTTATACTTTTCGTTTTGAAAAATAAAGAGAAATTTAATATACATATTTCTTACGGAAAAACCAGAGCTTCACAAAACGAAAAAACAGACCTACCTCGCTTTTACAAAGTTCATAACATATTTAATTCATTACCGGATATATTAAAAAACAAACTTAGGAATTAAAAATACAAAAAGAAAAATCTTAATAAGTTATTTCGACAGATATGAAAAATGCAACACGCTAATATCCATTATTTTCACTCAAACGAAGTTTAAATCTAAGAATATTGCAGTAACGAATAAATCCTCCGCAAAACTTACTACATTCCGTTTGGCAATACAACTTAAATTTACATTGTGGCCCTTAATCAATACACTACACGCGACGACACACCGCACAAATAATTAACAGTTAAAAAATTTTGTTCATAATTTAATCTGACAAAAATTTTTTTTAAATTCTCTAAGACAGTTTTTCTAAAAAACAAAAAAAAAAATTAATATCTAACTTAATAATTGCAGAGGAACATTCACAACGTAAAATAAGATTAGGCGTAAAATATAATTTAAAAAAAAAAAAGATGAAATTTTTATGCAGCATTCATACAACCCCGGCTATCATTCGTCTTAAAATCGAAATCAAACAAAAATACATATTGCTATTCCTAAAAATCTAACTTTTCCATATTTCCAAAACCGAACTCTGCACAGATGCCTGCTAACATATCGGCTTACTTAATATAACATAGTAGACTACGTTCTAATTAGTTCGATAAATACAAAACGATTAAATCGGTTACGATCTAAAATATTTAATTTCCTGTCAATCAGGTATAAATAGTATATTATCAGTTACATTTAAAATTACGTTTAAACATTTTTAAGTTCATCAGACTAACACCATAATATAAATTTATTCGTAACTCTATTTCATACATCAGATTAGGCTTAATTAATTACTTCTTTCACTTTCTTTTTAAAAGTACTATTATAATTACATATACTTTACTTTAAACTGGTACATTACTGTTGAGGTCTTCATGATATCTACAGGAGACTGGGGAATATGTGCGTCCAAAATTAGATTTAACCGTAGCGATAATTAATATAATTATATTTTTAAAACGAATAAGTAAACAAATACAGAGTGTAAACTTGGGCTATGTAAGATGTGATTAAAAAAAGTTTCCCCGTTATATTTCTTTATGCTTGCCAACAAAGAAAAAATATAGCCCAGGTACGGTTACTAATAAGTACTATTAACACTAAACTATAGTTAGGAACACAATCATTAAAACTTGGTCCGAATAACCCACGTTGTTTTCAGTTACTATATTAAATGCACATACCGGAAACCCAAGTACAATTAACAATAATCCCGCTACCGGCGCTAACTGAGCGCATTTGCAGCTTAAGAAAATTATATTCTACTACATATATCCTTTGTACATTTTAGAAATACACACATTCGATTGATTTGATTTGAAGTTCAGAGACTCAAGCAGCATTTCTAAAGTTTCTTTCAGGAAAGCTTTACTTTTCTTCCTTGATATTCGCCTCATGCCAGTTATAAGAGCATCGGATATTGGAAGAAGTCTATTCAAAATGTCTAAATTTCATGCTTGTCTTGAACATTTTCTGGCACGGTTCTGCCGAAAAGATCGGAAATATTTATTACGTGCTTCAGCTACTTCTTCCGATAGTTGTCCTATGGGGGCACTAAAGCTTTTTGCATAGTTTTTGGTTCATGTATTAAAATTTTATGCATATTGGTCGATACCATCCATATAAGTCTACATACTATTTTGCGGTATCTATCGCATAATTTCCAAATTTTTTAATATCAATTTTATAGCCATTAGATATCAATTCTAGTATAACTTTTAGTCTATACATTAAGGCATAATCAATTCCGGTTATTTCTGAATATTGTTTTCATCATTAGTATTTCCTACGCCAGGTTTCGGAACATCGACAATGAGACCTATTTATTACCACTTTTTAATCGGTAACTTATAAGTGCAATAGACTTTTAAAAATGCGTATTCTTGCATGCAAAATTGATAATCCGAATGCTAAATTTTGTTCTTCCTCATTATTTAATATATCTAAATTATTGAAATTTCGAAAAGTTGTTCCACATATATATGTCACATTTCATCGTTGAAGACGTGCCAGTAATAGCATTGCATACTTTTCGCATCTATCATTGTAAGTTATGTTTCACAATATATTTTTCTCGTGCAACACTAATTTCCGTTTGCTTTAGATTATTTATGGCATTTTGAACTCGTTTAATTTCTTCATTCGTAATGTTTACAGCTTATTTTACAAATCTAATCCTGATCGGAACGATAATATCTTGAAGAGCATCGTGGTGTAGGATTCAGCCGTACCATCTGTTTTACATCAATGTCACTCGTTAATTGTATCGGTATGAGAGAACTCTGAAATATGTTCGAATCGGAATGTAAAATATTATCAAACTTTTTGTTATATTGTGTTTGCTGCAATCCATCACAACCCCTATTTATAAAATAATCTAAGCGTTATGCCATCTTTCTTAATTAACGTTTCTAAAACATCACGCAGATATGTCAATAATTCATTGGCAGCGTGGTCTACCAAGTCCTGTAAGTTTATTATTTCCGCACAGATAGGTGTCACGTAATACGATTGTTTCCTTGGATAACAGTCCATTTTCGTTTTTTCTAAAACGGAATAACAAGGTCTTGGTACCAATAACGTTATACCGCTTTCTAGAGAGAGTCCTTCTTCAACAAATATTGATAAAGCTTGAGTAGGCGAAATTCGCGACGATTCAGATTTATGAAAACCTGTGTACGCTTTTCGATATCGGTTTGCTCGCCTTGGGCAAGCAGTAATGTCCTTCAGTATTTTAGAAGCTCGTCTTTTACCTTTAGAGTGTTACTTGGGTAGCCATAAATTAATTTATCCATCTCTGCGGTACTACGTAATTCTTCTGTCTTACGTATTTTACTTCTTTCACTGGACTCATTAAATGTTTTACTGGAATTTGTGGTAAATCAATTATGCCTACTTGTTTTCTGTATGCTACCGCCCATCTAAATTTCATTTCCGTCTTGAAATGAGAAAATATGTGTTTAATTTTGTTCGCATCCTCTTCAGAATACATTTTAAGTAAAAAGCTTTCAGCGAAATCAAATTGTTCGTTGAATATAATTGCATTCGAGATACCACGCCAGAAGTTCCTATAAGCCGCCAAATATGTAACATTACTTTTAAAAATTGCATCCATAAATGGATAAGTTTACATTTGGTTTATTTTGAGAAAGTTTCGGGTTTCCGCAGTCGATAATAAGATATTTGTAAAGAAAAAACCACTATGTTTATATCGCAATAAAGGAAATAACTCGGAAGAACCCAGAACCTTTGCAAAGTTCAAAATGTGCATAAAAATGTCTAATAAAACGGGATTGCCATTTTTTCTATTACAGATGCTACATAATAAGTTCAATTATATTTATAATATATTAAAAACACTTCTACATACCTTCTTCCCCAGTGTCCATAATTATACATTCAATAAATTACTTGAAATAATGCTTTTTTTTTTTTTTTTTAAAGTAACAGAAAAACCCCACTGTGGCGTCCTGTATAATCTTGAAAAGATAAATTTTGAACGAGTAACATTGTCGCAACGTAAAAGGAAATCCTAAGAACGGATTTTAAGGCGGAATCAAGTTTGTAGATGACTTAATATCACCCGGACGAGTGCCGAAATAAAATAGAAAGATCAAAATTGACATATCCCGACTAAGATACAAACTCGAGTAAGTAAAATAAGTCCCATATATCCTTGATAAGGTATCGTGGATTGTGAAATTAAGCTTTTCATAATGTACTAAGTTTGATGGATCTCAAGAGATTCTTTTGGTCGCCTTTACTTTCCTAGATTTCTCTGGTATATCCGATTTACCTTCAGATTCGATAAACCGAGGAGCGGCTTAGATCCGCAATAAAACCAGTCTCGATAACCTATGACACTTCTTATTTTGATTAACGAGCAGCATAATTACTAGGCTACTGCGCTGTCATGACTAAGCAAAAGTACAATTTCAGAACCGAGTTCACAGCAATATGTTGTACGTTATAACTTGGCCAGAATCGACTAAACCCATTGTTACCAAATGAAGTAAGTAGAAAAATAGTTCCGTGCCTAGATTCTACCTTCGTAGCTTCCCTCTTTCATCGCTTTTTTAATTCTATCCCGCATTCTTTTATCATTGGTAGTGATTGGAATGCTCATTCTCCTTTATGAGGCTGTGATGCTACAATCCTAACGGTTCTATCCTTGAAAATTCCATCCTTTTTGGTAACCTGGTACTCCTTAACGATCTTTACCTCAGATATTTCAGAAATTGCATTTATTTCTAGTTCTCTCGATCTGACCTTTTCCTCTCCGTCTCTACTGGTGTCGTAATTATAACTGGAAGACCCTTGCGGGCTTTTACGGTAGTGACCGTGTTCCTATACTAATAACTCCTGTTAGTTTTCCTCCTCCATCCGATTCCAAGCCTATTGATTCTCCTGATTGGAATCTTTCCAGAAGTAGCTAGCCTCTATTTCGATCCCTGGTCAGCTCGTTACTTCCTCATATTCATCCGGACTATGATCACCTCTCTATAATTTCTTCTTACATTCCTTAACATCTGCTCTTTCTTTATCTTCTCCTAACCGCCATTCGTCGCCATCTATTCACTGCAGTAAGGCCTCATCGTTTTGGTGGAGGGAGGAATGTAACGCCGTTTTTAATCACAGTCGAGTCACCGTTAGAACCTTCTGTTCTAATCCTATGACTGAAAATTTTCTGGCTCACAAACAGGCTAGCGCGAGAACTTGGACTATACTAAAATCCGCGAAGAAGACCTCTTGGAAAAATTTCTATGCTAAGTTCTTTGGAACTATCCTTCTTGCGTATATTTGTAAAATGGCCGGAACCTTCGAATTCCCATCCTCTCCTCGTCTTTCCAACTTCAGTATTCCCGACGATAGACTTATTCTTTTTTTTTGATTCTGCCGTTCCAGCTTACGTTCCTTCCTTTGATGAATTGTACCCTTCTCCATTTCGACAAAATTCTCCTCCCCACTTCCTAATTTCGGCTTTCAATCTTAATGAATTAAAGTCTGTTCTGTCCAAATCGTCCAGTACCACTCCAGGACTTGACGGTATACCCTATCTCCACCTTATAAAAACTTTTTTCTGAACAATCAATTAGTTTTCTTCTTAGTCTTTTTAATTCCTTCCTTTCGAAGGGTCTTCCTATTGGAATTATTTTATCGTCGTCCCCATTCCTGAAAAAAAAATGCTTCCCTACGTTCTATTTCCCTGGCATGCTGCATTAGAAAACTATTTGAGGCTATATTTAACAAGTGCCTTGTTTGATGGCTGGAGCACAATAATATATTTCCTAACAATATGTTCGGCTTTCAGCCTGGTATTGGCCCCTTTGACTGTGTCAGTCTTTTCGTTTTTCACATATATACCTAAGTGTTTTTTATCCAAAAACATTTCACCTTAGCTTCCTTTATTGATGTCTCCTCTGCTTTCGATAATGTTCACCTTCCCACTTTAAGAGATAAAATGACGGCAATTAACATCCAAATCAGGTTCTCTTCCCTTACTATCAATCTCATGTCGAATCATTTTCTTTATTTCACCTCTCCATCTCTCGATGTTCCAAGAAAGATTTTCCAAGGGGTCTTCCCCAGCGTTCCTCCCTCAGTCCTACTCTTTTTAACATCTATACTATCAGTATAGCTTCTCTTCGTTTAAATTCCCTTTTTTTATTCTTTACGGACGACATCCCCCTTCGTACTTCGACTAATGATATTTCAACAGCCAATGAAGCACTTAATTCGTCATTCATTATACCGGCACATTCTCTTTCCTTACTTAATCTTTCGATTTCTCCCCCTAAGTCTTCTTATACTATCTTTACCCTTCGACCTTATAACCTTGCTTCGGTTAATCTATCCTTAAACAATATATCTCTTTCTCGTGTTAATTGCTTCTGTTATCTTGGTATCTTTCTTGATAGTCGTTCGTCCTTCTCTGAACATATCAGATATCTTTCTGCTTCTATTATCAAAAGGCTAAACTTGCTGAAAGCTCTGTTGTCAACTAAATGGGACGGCGATCCCTATATTTTTATTTTTCTTTAAAAATCCGTGTTCCAAATTTGATTATTGTTCTTTTATTTATGATTGTGCGTCCAAGTCCCGTCTTTCTAAACTAGATATAATTCAAAACTCTTGCCTTCGTCTTTGTCTTGGTGCGCTTAAATCCTCTCCAATTTCTGTTATTTTTGCTGAATCTAATTCGCCCTTCCGCCCATTCGTAGATCCTATTTAGGCTATCGTTTCCTTCGTCTTCCACTCGCGTCCTCTACTCTCATTTAGTTCTTCCTTTCGATTTATAATAGCTGACTTTTTACTTCTAACAAAACCCGTATCCTAGTTTTTATTTCACATCGTCTTAGTTCATTTTGGTCATACACTATTTTCTTCAATAATTTATTCTATTTTTCCTTTAACATCACTGATCTCCGTTATCCTCCTAAGGTATTTGTTCTTCTCTCATTTTCTAAAAACCTCCCCCAAACCGTAATTAAACAGGTATTATACAGCACTATCAATTCCCTATTTCCTTCTCATGTTACTATTTACACGGACGGTTTGAGGGGACCTTATTGGAGCTTTCTCCCTGATTTTAACTCATCAGAATCTTTTTGTCTTCTTTATTTCTGTTCCATATTTACAAACGAATTATTGACCATCCTCCGCTCTATTATTTTCATTTCCTCGAATCACCTTTTCTCCAATCTTTCTAATTATCTCTGACTCCTTGAGCGCCCTTCAGGCCATTTCCCCTTCCTGAGTGTGACTTTGTTATCCTCCTTATACGTTCACTCATTCATAATCTTTCTCCATTCAATTAATATTGATTTGCTGTGGGTACCTAGTCATTCGAGCATATTTGGTAACGAAACGTCTGATTCCTAGGCTCGAGTTGCTGCTTCTTCCCGCCTTTTTCTTTTTTAATTCCATCGGCTAACCTCTTATCGATATGTAAAAGCTTCCATATCAGAACATGGGATATCGGATATTTACGCTTCTTTTTTATCTAATAATTATTCATTTCATCCGTTTGTTTAGCCTACTCTTCCTCCCTATTGTCGTGGTTTTTTTGCATCCCTCTCTTCGATGTTCTGATGTTGTTTCCGTTGTTCGTATGCATTTTGGCTATTCTCTGCTGCCTTTCTCCAGATTTCGCTTTTCCCTGATTTCCTCCCGATACTGACCTTTCCATCCCGATGATGCGGTCATTTGCGACGCCGATCATGTGTTATTCCAATGTTCATCTCTCTCTGTGGAGCGTTCTGCTTTGTATTCCTATTTGTTGAGGTTTGAGCGTCCTACTCCTTATTGTGCTTCTTATATCCTGTATTTTCCTTCCTCACTAGTTATTCCTGCTATGGTTGTTCCTTTTTATCGAAGATTTCTGATCGGATTAAAATATAACCAATACGCTGTACTGTGGATTGTCTCGTGGTGCAAATTGACAGTAACGTCTAAGATCGAGGTCAAGGACTCCAACGTTTGATGCGTCTCTGCTGAATTTTGTACTTTGCTGGATTGCTGCTGATTCATTCTTCCATTATCTGTCTACGATACGTTTCTTCTGTCTCCCCTTTGGCTACATGGCCCGCCTCTGTCGTCTGTTCCTACTTCTTGAGTTGGCGTTCTGGTTCAGTTATTCGTCTCATCCTACGGATTCTTCTTATGACTCATAAATTTAATATTTTCCAGTGGAATTGTCGGAGCCTGAGAGCCAACAAACAGACCTTGGAAGGGATTCTAGACTCTTACTCCATTCATATTGCTCTGCTGTCCGAAACTTGGCTTGCAGTTGAGTATGTCTATTCGCGGCTGGGGGGGGGGGGGGTATGGGATAACGGGTCTAAAAAAAGCACTTTTTTGAGAGTAATTTTTAAAGAGACTATTAAAGTTATTTCATTAAAGTTTTTTGTACATAGTTATATGACATTTCAAGAACATTCAGTAATTTTTTCGTCAAAAAATATTCGTAAACAAGCCAGTGAAAGCGAATTGACGGAGGCCATTTCAAAAAAAAAAATACGTTTTGCGGTGTCCACGATAACTCGTTAAAAAATCATCCGAAACACGAATAGTTGGAAAAAATGGTTAATTTATAAGTAAACCTAGGTCGCAACGTTGTCCTTTTATTTTTAAAATTTTTTTTCAATTTTTGGCGGTCGGATGAAGTCAAAACCGCGATATTTATCCTAAAAATGGCGCCATTTTGTATCTGTAAAATCAGTCTCAAGTGAAAAAAAAAAAAGAAAAAGAACGTTGCGACCTAGTAAAATATGTATTATAAAACTGTGTTGAACATGAACCGGATCGGTACAGAAGTTTTTGAGATATCGTGTCCACCGACTTCAAAAAAGTCATTTCGAGAAAAACGCGTTTAAAGTTTTAAAATATGAAAATTGGAAGAAAATTTTTTTTTTTTCTCACTTAAACTGAATCGTCGATGCCAGCACCATAAAGCAAGGTATCTGCTGCACTTACAATGTCCAAGGCTTCCTTTTGCTCCATTCTTTCCATTATTCTAGCCTCTTTTGTCTGAAGCGCAGCTTTTTGTTGGGCTCTTTGAATTCGCGTTTCATCGGCTGTTTGAACGTACTGGTGAGCACTTGGGCCGACGCTGATTTTCATCTCTTGCAGGAAGGTTAGTAATGCAAAATTGTCTTCATTAGAAAACATTTGTTGCAATTTCTACTAAAATAGGGCTACTGGATAAAATTTTTGGAGTGATCTTCCAAATAAGTTGATTTAGGCTTTCGTTATTGTTTTGAGTAAATCCACCAACACATCGCTCTAAAAGCTCGTCCTTGCTTAAATCTTCATAAATTAGCTCGATTGCTTTTGTTACATCATCCGGAAAAGGTTCATAATCGTGCTGGAAATTTTCTATTCCGGTGGCGGCCAAAGATTTTTGATAAGCGCACCACAAGTCAGCGCCGGCCGGACACTTATGATGCTGTGGATTTTCGTTCGTTGATTTATACTGAAAAAAGGTCGCTGAAATCGCATCTTTCATTTTTTGCACTGAATCACAATTTCTTCTGATTGCTAATCCATAATACACCGTTAATTTATCAATTGCTTTACCAGTGAGTTTTCCTTTTCCAGAGAGACTTCTGCTTCTTCTAACATAGTTTGTCCAGCCTTTTTTTCCGGTTTTTATTCCTGTCTCTCCTGTTGTGTTTTTTACAAGATCACGTAGCCGTTTGCCGATCCTTTTTTGAACGTGGCCGACGCATTTTTATTTATTTATTACAAAGTCTTCGCCCTATGGATGGCATTGAATTACACCGGTGTACGTTTTACTATCACCGTCGCCGATGTAATTTTTATAATTGACGTCGTACTTTTCCTCCGATCGTTGAAACATTTCTTTTATTACTGATACTTCCATGTTTCCTGCGGGTCCAATGTGATTTACTTTACATTCACCATGTTCCACGGGCTTGGCATGCCATTCTTCAAATTCTATTATATTTAATTTTTTCTCCCAAATTTTATACCTTTAACAGTGCCCACTTTTAAAGTAAATATCTATATAACTTTTCCAGTGTAATATCCTATTAATGAAGAAACACCATATAACGAAAAGAAATCTCCTTTTTTCCAAGGTACCATCGCCGGCTAGGCCCTTTGAAAGAGAAGGAAGCAGCTGCTCCGGTTAACTGCCTGCCGCTTTCGGCCGGCTCAAAAGGGGTGCAGCGCACAGCTTACTATCTTAATGAGTTTTACTCCAAATGACCTGAGGTTTTGGGAAAATATTTCTAAGAGTTTGTACTTTTATATGAAAATTTTTCAGAAAAACGGATTTTTCAAAGTGGTTATCCCATACCCCCCTCCTTATGTTAATCCGGTCGGATGGTGCTGATGGGTATGGTGGCGCCGCCATATCGATAAGAAACGATATTTTCTTTAACGTTCACGATCACTCTGCTTATTTTCCTCCTGTCGTCTGGCCACCCTAGCTAGTGCATATCTGTCTATTCCTAATATTCATCCTCAACCAGTTCATATAATCTCAACATACATCCCTCCGCATTTTGACCTCCGTAATTTCCCTTTTACATTATTGTCCAATTCTCCCTCTCTCCTCCCTTTATTATTTATTGGTGGTGGTTGGAAGGTTCACTCTCTTGTGTGGAGTTCGCGATTGGTTATAGCAGTAACGGTTGTGTTCTCGACAATTTCATCGTTAACAATAGCCTCGTTCTTCTTAATGATTATTCTCCGACGTTCTCTGCCTCTATTTCGAAAAAAAGTCTCCTGGGACCCGGTACTTTATTCATCACCGCACTGTGGATAAACCTCTAATCAGGCAATTCTGGCCACATTTGCGTATGATGTACAGCGTAAACGGTCTCAGATTAGAATCCTCAATTTTCAAGCACAAAACAATTCAAGGCCATATTGATAAAATACAAACGTGGACTTATTATAAGTGGAGAATAATGTTCAATAATAAAAAGTGCCAACACATAATATTCACTAACAGACCTATTACATGTGCAAAGTTAATAATAAGCAACTTCACAATACTGCAGGTTAAAATTCTGAGGAAATCTGGATGTGGACCGGAGACTTATGTAGTCTTTGCGTATTAAGCAAATTAGTAGAAGAGTCTAGACACACTTGTTAACTCGCTTTATTCATTAATAGGAAACGACAGGTCTATTCTAAGTCTATATCTTAAAAGACGCGTACGTACCCGGTAGTTAGGGTAGTAATGTGGAAATATGGGAAAAAATTACGCGCAGATACTATAGTAACTTTCCACCGAATCAAAAGCAGCGATCGTTAGATTGTTCGCACGATTACTTCGGCACCAACATATCTATGTTTCCAATCGTACTCTTTATAAAAATCGCTAGATTTCATTTGTTAAGCAAAATTCATGTGCAATAATATCAAAACGATTTTTTGGAAAACTTATTCCTAGTCATAATCCTAACATTTATAAGATGGAGATCGGGAACACTGCCAGGAAATCCTTAGAGAAGATCGAGAACATGATGCCGGGACGTGCTTTCTCATAATAACAGACTATAATGAGTCCCTGTCATCCGTAAGCAAATGCTCTCTCTCACGATCAACTGATAGTATGATCGGCGAGCGTATTTCAATCATTATCGTATTACGCACACGAATAGTGAAGTAGCATATTGTTTATATTCTACGAAGAAATGTGAGAGGCCTTATCAGTGGAAACTAATATAAAGTAAGCAGTATTACACGACAGCAGATCGTTTATAGTTTATAGGAGAACATTATGTACATATAAGTAGCCATTATACACTTATCGATTTGATTTGTATCTGTAGTTTAAGTTAACTAAATTGCATATTATTATTTGTTGCTTTCTAACTATCGGAAGAGGAAGTAGTGGTAATTATAATTTAATATTTTAGATTATGTACGAAGATCCAGCAGTGGCAATGATGGCTCCGCATGACCGGTGTGACAAAATGAAAAAAAAGTAAAAAAATGGTACAACAAAATGATTACGTAAAGGAAATTTTCATACATACATATCCATAGCTATTAGCCACGGCTTCGCCAGTGAATTAATACTCGCTAAAATCTGTACTTGGAAATTAATAAAAAAAAATTGTTTTTTCTGGAATTTACATCGTTACAGTGAACATTTTTTTAAACCTTTAATTTATTTTATCCTACTTTTTTAAATTTGTACATCTTTTGTAAAATATTCATTAAAGTCGACTCAGTGATATTTCTGGAGGTCGCATAGCTTTCATCTATTTTTCATTCCTAATTCACAATTTTGATCACATCATTCGATTATTTTCCAAACGGCCCATTTACTTACCCAATAGCTGTTTTCCGTAGCTTCAACAACGGATTAATAGAATTCTTTAATTTTTTGGTTTTTTTTTATGTGACGAATTCTGTATTTTTATTAAAAATGAATTTCTTCTATTCGGTATTTCTTTCGTTTGTGAATATTACCAATACAATAATCGAAACAAACTTTAAATACATTTTACAACAAACCACTGTAGTAGGCAAAAGTTCAGGATCTGAAAGGTAAATTATAGAAAGTATTAAAACTTCCGTTGCAGGATAGTTTATTAATTTCTTTGCAACTTTGGTATACATTTTTATGGGACATTATTTGAAAAAAATTAAAAGATGTTATTATAAAAATTTGTTTGTAGTATAACGTTTTTGGGAAATTAATTATTGTAATTAGGCAGTAATTCAATTGAATATGTCTACGTTACAAAGCTGCTCACGGCGACTTCATCTTCTCTACTTCTTCTTCTTCTTCTTCCTGTCAGGAAAAGGAGCTTTATACGTTATACGGTGTTTGGCCAATATTCTGCAAACGCGACACTGTCTCCATCCAGTTGTAATATAAAGTCACACCTGTGCGGGCATCTACTGCAGATGAAAAGATGTTGAATAGCAATCGGCACATATACAGAAAAAATTGTCAGAAATTCGCCACTTTTTCATGTGTTCCCTCTGTTCGACCAACCATTAGTCTGTTTAATGAACGCCATGTTTCGTATTTTAGTTCGGCTCCTGGAGGAAGGTGCTCCCTATCTTCTCTACTGAAATATCCTTATTAGAGTCAATTGAGTTCTATACTTGAAAATCAAATTGCTTTTATTACTTCAATTATTTCCTTTTCACTCCTTTTTGACCACTTCATTTTCCTCATACCATATTTACTTATTTCATGATCTGTCCATCTATGTTACCCCTTTTGACCGTTGGACTTCATATGTAAAACACGTTTTTTTTTTAGTTTTTTTTTTTTTTTTTTTCGGCTTTTACTTGATATATTTATATAAAAATTCTTTCTCTCTTTGGAAAATATATTTTGTCACCGTCCAACAAAAAATCATCTTCACGTTTCATGTTCAGCCGAAAATGATCGGTCTTCCTACAACTAGTCTGCCATGATCTAACCAAAAGTTTCGCTCAACTAAAAGCGCACACAGCCATATCATATCATCATTTCGCAATATTTCTACAATTCTATTACATTGGTGTGGTGATACTCTTTTTTGGTTCCGATTAACAATGGCATAGTTGCTCTTGATGATACGTATTCCATTATCCTAATTCTTGATGCCCTGTCATGTTCGGGAAAACCGAACCCATCTCGAACTCGACTTGTGCAGTTTTTCCTTTGTTATGATTTTGTTTAGACATTCGTGGACTATGCTGAAGCATTTGTGGCCATGATTGTTTGTCATAATTATTGTATTTGATGATTATGATTTCTACTCCATTAATTTTGGCTAGTTCAGGTAATGTACCTTGGACTCAGTCTGGCCAATTTCTCTTTCCTAAAGATTTTATTCAGCCTCCGTGGGTAATGTTGAACATTTACGGCCATGCCTGTCTGTAACCTTTTTCCCGATTAAATATTATGTATCCTTCATTAGTTGGCAGTATTCTTATATTAACTGGTTGGTGGCCAAATGGCTTGATAGTTAACTAAAGCCGGACCATAAAAAGAATAAAAAAAAAATAAAAATTGTCGCATGACGTCCTATATCGTACACCACATGTTATACTTCCTATAATTACGTAAACACTGCTGCTTATATTTTGGTAATATTTGGGCATCTTTCTAATTTCATTACATTATTTAGCAGTTAAAATTCTGTCGAGTTTTGCTCCATTGGCGGCTGAAATATTTCAGCGTTGGTGTATACATACCACGCGACATGGGATCATTGTTTCCTATTTTTTTTTTTTTTTTTTTCGTATATATTTTTACTCAGCGTTCTGGTTGATGGTATGAATTAATTTTCGTCTATTTTTAGTTTTTCTATTTTCTTGCTGTAAAATTATTCTTCGTTTCCGGGGGGGGGGGGGGTATTATTATTTTTGTACAACTAATTTTTATTTCCTATGAAACGGAAAATAGAATTACGTTTAATTCGCTATGCTAAAAAAGACTAAAAAAATTAGGAAACTGCCAACAGCTAGGTATAGTAGTTATGACAGTGAAAGTGATCTTGATGAAGTTGATATTGCAGAAGAAAATATTTCATCACAGATGCTGAGCAAGAATATTGGAGGAACAACAAAAATTTGTGATAAATATAAAAATTATATTTATTTAAAATGCAGAAATTGTACACACGAATAATTGTAGTATATAAGAATTAATAGAAACTGACTTACTTGTTAGGATTCCGTACACCTTTTAATGTAGAGAATATTCTAATAAGATGGTTCAGAAACGACAATAATATTCAATTAAAATATGCAATAACTCACGAACGGTTAGACTAATTAATTTCGAAATCTGAAACATATATTACAATTAAAATTCTCTTTAAAATCATATATCTGTAAGTTCAAGCTAACCGATTATTACCTTGGGTAGCAAAAAATCTCCAAGAAAACCGTCAAGAATATATAATATGGTATTTAAAACAACCTCAAAAATCGCATTTAAAAGATCATAACTCATCATCTGATAAACCTATAAAGGTGAAATTTAAAATATAAAATAAAACGCAGAAGACAAATAAAAAAATTACGGTACAAAAGTTATGTAAAGTTGCCGAAAAATTCAAAAAAACGCGACAAGTGACGCCCGCGAGTATTATATCTAAAAATTTTAAACACGGCTCAAAATATGCGCTTCCACGTATATTTCTCTAGTTTGGAACATCCGGCTTTCCAGCTTTACAATTAGACCCTCGGGGCGCCGACAGCTCTACGAATCGACAATACAGATGATCGGTTCTAATTAAATTAATGAGTACCATAGTCACATAATAAACGGAAAAAAAATTGGCGTATGGAATAGGGAAATGAGGAAGTGGTTGAAGAATGGTGCAGAGATTAAGAAGTTTTGTTGCATCCACCTTTTCCTTTATTATTGTTGCAGTTTTTTATGACTACCTATTTACCAGTTTCCTTCCTTTTTTTCCCCTGTATATTAATGTATGCGACGTGTAATATGTAAGCGGCCCCTGTGTACGGGTGTATTATTGTGCTATTTATATATATATATATATACATATATATATATATAATTGCGTTGATTGATATTTTTTTTTTTTTGGTTTAATACGTTCGATTTAGGCAGTAAGAATGATTAACTGTAATTTTGTTTACTAGAATAAACGATAATAAGAGTGTTGGGCACTCACGCAACGGGCATACTTACCCAGCGAGACGCACAACTTATTTATTTATAATAAAAGAAAAAAAATTGAAAAAAAACATTTTTTTTTTCCCGGGCATGTGTTAGAAAGATTTCTAGACCTGCATTTCATTTTCTTAATGAAACATTAGAAGTTTACTCTGCCCCCCCCCCGCTTGTGGCTCAAGTATTATAGCTAAACGTTTTGAACAAGGTTAAAAAAATGCACATCTCCGTGCATTCCTTTACTTTAGAACATCTGGGTTTCCAACTTTAAAATCGGACCATTCGGGCGCCAAAAGCTCGGAAGTTTCAGAAAAATATTCTCTTTTCCGGTCATGTGGTATATCATTAGAATGATCGCTATTTGTTGAGAACAAAACCGTATTTCATTTCTTTAACTAAACATTCAAAATTAACGAAAAATTCCAAAAAACGCGAGAACTGATATGTAGCCTCCCATTTGCGACCCGAGTATTATGGCTAAAAATTTTGAACAAGGTTAAAAAACACGCATCCCTATATACTTCTCTAGTTCGGAACATCCAAGTTTCCCATTTTAAAATTCGACACTCGGGGCGCTGAAAGTTCGAAGATTTTGAAAAAAATATTTCCTTTTTTTTCCGGGCGTGTGATATATTGTTGGAAAGATCGCCATTTGACGAGAACGAACTCGATAAGTCATTTCCTTAACGAAACTTTTGACGCTGACGAAAAGTTCAAAAAAGCGCGAAGGATGACACACTTATGTCCCTTTCTGGACGAAGCGAGTATCGTAGTTAAGTTAAAAATACGTACATTCCCGTATATATGTTTCTATTTTGGAGCATCCGGGTTTCCAATGTCAAAATTAGACCCCGGGGGCGCGGAAAACTAGAAATTTTTGAAAAAAAAATTTTTTTTTTTCGGTCACGCGATGTATCAATTAAGGAAACGGTATTTCAACGAAATTTTCGAGATGGCGATAATTTCAAAAAATCGCAAAAAATTACATGCCCCTTCCTCTTTGCAGCGGAAAAATTCTAATTCCTTCGAATTTAGTATTATGTAAATGTAAATTACAGTTATCGTTTACTTACATACGGAGTAATCCTGAGCCCATGAAACATCATGCTTGACCGAACACACTTGTTTTTTAAATTACTATACACGTGTTAAACACGTGTTAAACACGTTTTCGTCGACGCTTTCGATAGCGCGTTCCGAACATTAACCAAAACTACGAAAATAAAAAAAGGTAACACAAAAAGAAAGCAAGCACGCGTATTTATTTATCTGAAAAGTTAACTCGAGTTTCGGCGGACCACCGATAACCGCCGGGTCCGAAATAACAAGACATTAGACACAAAACCGATAATTAACCAATTACACACTTACAACTATCGCAAATGAATTCAAACAAATTAACCGTTTACGTTCATAAGACAATACGATTAATTCCCGATGCTCGATATACACCGGACGCTATCCAATGCTCTTTACGTAAGCAATTTATTACATTTAATAAAATTAAAGGAAAAAAAAAGGAAAAACCCGCATAAAATCAAGAAGCCTACATCGACGCTACCACTTCCCACTGACTATCGCCATTCGCGCTCGCAGATCATTGGTTACAACATTTACATTAGCACTGATGTGTAAAATGGAATTCGCTTAAATAATATTTATATGTTAAAGAAAAATAATAGTTTCACGCGTGTAAATATTAAATGAACAGCGTTAAACAAGAGGAATACTAATATTTGGTAGATTGAATTAAACATAGCCGAAATTAGATCACATAGACAGTGGCAACAAACCAAAAAAATCGAGTGAAGAAACGACAAGAATATTAAAAGACAACTGTTACGTTTTTTTTAAAATATAGTACCGCCTCTTTTTAGGATTATCCATATGATCAGGAACCAACAAAATCTAAATTACACCTGATTTTCGTTTTCTTTTTAATCTTTTCTTTTTTATTTGTTATAATGAAAATCTACTTTAAATAAACTGAATTGTGTACACCAACTTCCGGTAAATATTTTTCTATGCACATCCATGCGAATTAAAAAGCCGATAGCAAGAAAAATGAAACAAATATGATTACCAAAAACCTTTCCAATAGTCCCGAACTTCAAGTTTATTACGCTAACAAGAAAACGAGAATTGTCCCCGTGTGAAAAATAAAACCTTTATTTATTTATTTATTTATAAAAAAAGTAAAAAAATATTTCCTCGCTATAAAGCGATTAGAAAAAAAAAAAAAAAGGAAAACAATAGATTACGCGATTATATTGTAAATAAAATATAACTGAACATGAATGATAAAGATAAAGTATTTCGCTTAAAGTACATTTTTTATAAGGCGTATCACTTTAAAAAATAATTCCTTTACAGTGTAAGTATAATAAATATAATTCCGTCCCTCAAACTGTACCGCTCTGAGCAGTTGCTCGTTTTTCTGTGCCTTTGGGCAAGCCTTGATATTAAATTTTTCCAAAAACACCCCAAAAGTTCGCCACTGCACAAAACTAGCGGGAACAGCAAAAATGGAAAATGTAAAGTCAAAAGCGGATCAGATTTAACCGGTGAATTAATATAAGCGATCGATACGAATAATAGAATTGATAAGGTACAAGTAAGAAATGGAGAGAGAGAGAGAAAGAGAGGGGGGGAAAATGAAGACAACACACGTAATTTAAAAATTATACAATTTTAACAAGACGGAATGCAGTTTAGTACATCTATTGCTTTATCATTAAAAACGCGGCTAAGAAGTATTAGTAATAATGTAACTTCGAGTACTTTATTTTTTTCAGAGAATTTCGAGGTGATAATGTAGGCCTAAATGTTGTTAATCGTAAAATTCAATTAAAAAATAAAAGAATATTAGATATCGTGTAAAATTTTTTTTTTAAGTAGTTCATATTATCACCGCGTGACTTCTTTGTGTTAAATATTAACCACATTGCGGGCCCGCTGGCGCATTTGCGGCCCTCATGGTAGATAGTGAACTCCTTGTCAGCCGGCACTGCGGGCGCTGCTGTTGTAGTGTGGCCATAGTGTGTTGGGTGTAAATTCTACTCATTTCCTTTTGACAGCATGCGCTGTTTTCGCAGTTGTTACCATAACTATTATTCAATTTTCATAATTAAGAACCATAAACTTTGCTTTATAGTGATGTTCTAAGTCATTGAACTTTCGGATAATTGTTTACGGCACACTAAACGCTGTGTTTTATATAGGTTTCGTGCTTGATGGCTCTAACTGCTATTTAAACATCCCGTGTTTCTTCTTCCTTAATTATTTGTAGCCGGATTCCTTTGTCTGTTTATACTGTGGGCTCTGTAATTACAGATGGAGCCACGGTATGGGACAGCCAACAACTCCTTTTGCTCTTACCTTTTCAGTATGCATATGTTTGGCATTTTTCGACGTTGATTGCCATTGTTTTTCCATCCTCGGTGTATAGGGTTCTTTGTCAGATTCCATTCCTTGTTACTCCTAATTGCTGCTATGTACACGTGTTGATGGGTAATCGTCTATTATTGGTAAGCACAAGGAAAAACCCAAACAAGAAAAATAAACCCCGCAATACAGTATTAAACAAAAGATGTGAAACATAAAATTTCTTCTCCACTTGAACAGTTTATTATTCCTCTTTATTTTTTTTTTTTTGAAAATTGATGTATTTGTGTACATTAATTGTTATGAATTTTAAAAAAAAATGACATTCTGCTACAAACATTTTTTAAAATAATATTAATTTATACCATAAACTATATATTTCGTCAATACATTCTTCTAGTGGCATTTTATTTTATTACAGGTAACACTAAATTTTAAGATTACGGTCTATCACCAAATTTTATAAAAAATTAAATACCATTTCTTCAATAAACTAAGAAAAATATAGAACATTTTACTTTCTTTTATGTTCCCGGCTATTCTTACATTACACACGGAAATCTTCGATGCACACAACTAATGTTTATTTTCCAAAATATTTAACAATAATTTAAATTTTCTCCTTAACGCATTCTTTTTTCTTATTAATAAACAAATAACTGTGAATAAAATTCTATATTCTAATATTTTATCATGCCGCAAAAGATTTTATCTTAGATTTTGATCAGATATTTATATTTTCTATTGTACCGGCTCTTTTCATGTCTATTTAATCGAATCCTCTTTCTAATTTCTAGTTGCTCGAGTTTTGTTCGTTTGCCTTTCTCTTATCGTCTCTTTTGTTTGTCTAAACTTTAAGCATTATCTACTGCCTCCTTTTACTCGCTTATCTCTTTAAGCTCCACCTTATTTTATTCTACATGTTCGGCTATGTATTAATATTTCCTTCAAACTTTTTAGATATTAACAAAGGCAGGGGCGGATCGTGAATTTTGTGGGGCGCCCCGGGCTAATGCTACTTAAGGGCCTACCTAATTACTCAACTAATTGCCATTTTATCAAAAAACTGTTTTCTATAGTGATGAAGGTATACAGGAAAAAAAAATAGGACAATATAATATTTGATTTGATTTGAATATGACTTAGTGTTTGTGTATACAAACAGCAACTGTACGACATTATTGCAAAAGAAATTGACAGGTTATGTGTAGCTATGTTATATAAATTATAAAGCAACCTTTCTGCATTTTTTCGTTGCAAATTCTTTTATTAGCTCATCACATTGTAAGTCCTTTGTTAAATCACAATTTACGGAAAGAACTGATAAATGATTTAGTAGATAGTAGTTCGACGCTGTTGTGCTATATTTGTTTTCTATATACGACACATCCTGGAGAAAGAGCGCTCCGTTTCACAACTAGTAATTGGCAACGTTAAAAAAAAAACCTTTAAGATGGTATAGTAATTTAGGAAAACGCCAACAAGTTTCTTTTTATTAATTAGCATAAAAATTTCACTGCAACAGGTGTAAGACTCTAGCTTAGACTGTAGTAAATACGATTTTAACTGAATGCACTCTCATTCGCTAAATGTTCGTCTGCGTCATCTGGATAATAATCAATAGCATTACGTACACTTTCCAGATGTATGTTTTCCATATTTTTGTCTTGCAAATCCTCATTAAAAATTTGAATTTTTTGCTATCGTAGACTTGGCTTCTTTTATTTAAATCCATAATCAGCTTATCCAACGCAACGTTTAGAGTATCTTAAATTTTTCTGCGCCGTATACTGAGACTTTATCTGTAGACTTATCTGAAAATTTTGAACTAATGCGTCTCTCTGGTTTATGTCACTGTAGTCTGTTCGCACACTAGTACTTCACTTTTTAGCTTTCTCTTCGTATTCCTTTAGCCTCTGATCCGGTTAGGTGCCGTATGTTGTTCACGAACTCTTTGAATGACACAATTAACTTGTGTTGCCTTCACAACTATCTAAACCAGGGCTCTGTATTTTTTTTTTTATTAACTAAATTAAATCTCTCCAAAATTTCTTCCCAAAAAATAATCGAAATTGCAGTATCGAGTTTCGTCAGTTTATTAAATAAATTTCGGCCTCTTTTCGGGAATCAACTTCCTCATTTTCATTTTCGCTGAAACTTTCGAAAATTTTCATAATGTCATCATAATAATTTTTTAAAGCTTTGATAGCATCACAGTGACAAGACCATCTGGTCTGGCTTAAACTTTTTAACGTAAATTTTAGTTTTGCTTCACGATTTAACAATTCCCACCTATGAATCGAAGCAAAAAAGAAAACGTACATTTTTTGCGCTACTCGAAAAAGGATCACAATTTCGATTGCAACCTTAACAAATTCTTTACCAACTAAGTAAAGGGAATGTGCAGCACACGGCACATAATCCGCGGACTTGATTTTTTGTGTTAGTAGTGCTTGTATACCATTGTAGTTGACTTTCCATATTAGCAGCGTTGTCATAAGACCGCCCCCTACAACTATCCAGTAGTAGTCCATTTGTTTCTAAAAAGTCTTGTAGAATATTAAAAATAAATGTAAGCTAGCATGATTACCAATTGTAATGATACAAATCTTTCATACACTCTTCCCCGAAAACAGTATCGTAATACAATAGAGCAAGTTGGTCATTGTGAGACAGATCTGGGGTTGAATCCATCACAATTGAATAATACTTTATGTTGTCGTTATTTATTTGAGTTATAATTTGTTTAATTATCTGTTTCTCCATAATCTCAATTACTTCCGCATAATATACTGTTTTTGATAAGTACAATATTATCGGTTTTGGTCGCAACTCTCGTTGTTTAATTTTTTTCACGAATAAATGGGTCGAACTCTGCCGATAGCTCCAGAGCACCCATAAAATTACCATTATGTGGAGAAGCAAATACTTGATCGGAACTTCTAAATGCTAAGCCCCTTATACTCAAAAATGTTACCACTGCAATAACCCGTTTTAGGACATTGTGATAATATTCTGTTTCTTTCCTTAATTGCTTCTGAAGCCGCTTGTCTAAAACAGACTTATTTTCTTTTCGTGTCAACCACGCTAACATTGAATTCTTATGTTCATCAGAATTTTCGCGATTTTCTAAACAAGTTCCTATGTGTTTCCAATCAGAAAATCCGGTTGTGTATTGAGAAGGGGTTTTATACCAAGTTACCAACCCTGGTTGAATAACATAACCAAGATCTTTCCAGTAATTGGCCATTTTTCATTTTCTTAATGAAATAACTATTTGCAAATGATCTGTTTTGTTCTTTGTATTTTTTTTCATTGAGAAAGTCAATCATTTCATGTGAGAGAATGTCATTAATAAAATCATTATTTAGCAATACTGGCCACAAGCTCACATCAGCGTATTTCTCAAACTCAAAATTCAATCTTTTCTAAATTTCTTTCCGCCTCAGTGTTACCGTTCTCCTGCTGAACACCAATATCGTTCACAAAGAGTTAGTTGCTAGTCAAGATCTTGCGCATTTTCATCAATTGTATTTTTTTCCTGGTTTTGCGATGTTCTGCTCCCTCTTCAGTTAGATTCGGATGAGATCCCTTCCCTTTCGTTTGTTAATGGACTTGTAGAGCCTATTTCATTCTCGTTTTTATGTATTCCAATTTAAAAAAACCCTTTCAATTTTGCAAACATTTATTTCTTTCTTTTTCTCGATTAATTTTCGTTTTTCAGCTCCACTTTTATATTTTCTAGCAGACAAAATCGTAAAATAAGATATTTTTCTGAAGATAAATCAAGAACTTGATAAATTTTTCTGAAAATAAATCAAGAACTTGATAAATTTTTCTGAAAATAAATAAAGAACTTGATAAATTTTTCTGAAAATAAATAAAGAACTTTATATTATTCTGAAAATAAAAAAAAAAAAAAAAGATTAAAGAGTTGTTCATTTAGTATTGAAAAATAAAATAAAAACAAAAAAATCATGATTTATAATTCTTTTTACTTACCTACTAAAAGCAGGGGAAATCTTTTCTTATGCTGATTGTTTTCAATTACAAGTAAAATAAGAGAAAGGCCCGGTCTTTATAACTTTTAAGTTATCACTTATTAGTAAACTAAACACTTACTAAACACAGCTCTAACAATAACACAGTCAGTTTGTCACTTTGACGACGAGAACACAAGTGCGGAAAAAAAGACAAAATTGCGTCCGGCGATAAGCGGCGGGAATTCCCCCGTAATAGACGCACACGCCACACGAGTAAATACAGTCGACTCGCGCGATTATCCGGATCGCATTTATCTGGACTCCGTATTATCCGGGTAGATTTTTCAAAAACAGAAAAAAAAGGTAAATAAAAATAGAAGAAAAAAAGCCAAAGCGCTTTTGTACAATTCACAGCTATATGATGCAGTACGTATCTGAATACTTGTTTACATTCACAGCAAATGAAGATGCTATGAAATTTTTAAAACTTGGTTTCACGGAATGATTTTTGTGGTGTTGCAAAACATCTATCCGACAAACAGTTACCGAGAAAAGCAATCCTTATTCTCGGCAATGCTCCAATCCGGCAACGGAGGAGTTACCAGATGGTTATATAAAGGCGCAATGTTTCTTCCAGCAAACGTTACAACCGATGTTTGTCAACCTATGGATCGAGGAATACTAGAGACCTTAAAAAATCTCACCATGAGGACTGCTAGGTTGCTTTAAAATCAGTTGATGCTTGATGTTATCACCTGAGGGATGAGAAGAGATTAGTGTTCTATAGCATTAGTGCGGTCGTGGAAAATATTATTAGATCATAAAGTCAGTAATAAATGGAATGAAACTGACAAACAACGTGATTATTTGGACAATTCAAAAGACAATGAGGGGAGTTTGTTTCTCTAATAAAAAATATTCCACGATGTGAAAAATACGGATGACGTTACAGAATGTATGGGCAGCGACGAGATCGAAGAAACGGCAGATGTCCTGGTACTCAACGAGGATCCAGTTGAAGAGAATATGGATAACGAGTCCATTCAAAGTGTTATACCTCATGATAAAGGACTAAAGGCGATCCAAGTAGCGCTGGAGTAATTCAACAGGAAGAATCGTCACCGGCTGATATCGATTGTTTGCGCAAGTGGTATATCGGCAAGGAAGAGAATGCACCGAAAGACACAGACCCTAATCACGGACTTCTTTAAAAACTAGTTAATGTACCACAGTAAGTTAATTTTCATGTTTACTTTTTTATAGGATAAATTAATTTTCATCTTTTCATTTAATTTACAGTATTTAACCTTGAACTGCGGCGTATCTGGATTTTTTGCAATCCAAATCGGCTGGCCGCCAAATTAATCCGGATAATCGCGAGTCGACTGTACACCGACCGAAAACAACAGCTCTAGAACATAGATGCTGCGAGCAAGCAACGAACTGTATGTAACGATTACGAGTAATGCGATGCCTGGGCAAAATTTTCCTGCACATTTTTACTAGAGCTGGGCGATTACGAATGATTTTAATAACCACTCGTGATCAACGAGTTACTAATTTTGATAATCGATTAAAAAAGTAGTAACCGAGTGATCTGTATAACCGAGTGATGAATGACGAATGGACAAATAACGATTATACAGTAATCATTCATAACACATGTATCGATTGTTTTGTTAGAAAATTAGTGGTGCTTTGAGAACCGATTTTTTTTTAAATTTTTTTATATTTATTATTTTCTGAAATTATATTGTGTATTTTGAATAAGACATTAATTTTTAAGGGTATAAATTATTTTATCAAGATAATTTTAACCTATATTAATATATAAGTCTAATATCTCTACATAACTGATGTTAATGATCGGTATTCACGAGATGTTCCCATAATCGAGTTATTTTACACAACTATAATTCACGATCATTATATAATTTTGAATATAAATCTGTCGTTACTATTAATTTCGCCGATAAAGATAACAATATTTGTCCAAAAACTACCGTTAAAATTAAAATAAATAATGATCTGAAATAAATTTAACCTTATTAATGGTAATTGTTTTCGTAAGTAAACATTGAATGATAATTCGAATCATAATTCGAGTCATAATCCGAATGATAATTCGAATCATCATTCGAATGATTAGTAGTTAACAAAAGTAGTAATCGAAATATCTATCTCGATGGGGAACGTTTGTTATTTGGAATAACATTTCGGTTGCTCAGAAAAAACCTTCTTAACAGTTTGCAAAAAATAGGCTATTTTTTAAATATACGATGCGTAAAAATGTTGAAAGCCATCGAACATTCAAATGTTATACCATCAGTTTTGGAAATGTCCCAACAAATATCATGGTCCCCCCGGTGCCGTTTACGTTCGTTTTTGTATATTTCATAGCGGCAAAGGTGCGGTGCGCAATTCGAGTATTTAGATTACTAAACCTTTCTTAACCGTCGGCCAGGTAAACAACGGTGCGCAATTCGAGTGTCGCCAAAAACTTAAATGCATCGTGGCCGAAAAAAATATTGCACACTTTTTACGAAATCTGACTGCAATGATCTCGCAATGCTGTTAATGGAAGAAGTGGAAATAGTATCGTTTCGATTTTTATGTAAATCGTATAAAAAAATAGTCACCAATAATGTGAAGAATGCGAAGAAGCGAAAATACAAAAGATGACTAGTGATTACAAAACAGTAGCAGTATATATGTATATTTTGCAGATGTGTTTTACGATCGTTGCACAGCATTAAAAAAAATTTTTCCACTTATGGAAACTTATTTTAAAGATCAGCAAAATATAGCTTTTGTTAAATCTATAAAAATTCGGGAAGCAAATACTGATTCGCCATGTTGTTATAGGCGATAATTTTTTATCTGCCCAAAATTTTTAGGATCATACTAACCGATTTGTCGTTATAACATGGAAATTAATATATAGTTTTATACAATACCGCCGGTTCCAAATGAATTCGTTGCTATAGCCGGTAACTGATTTCCACTATACCTTTCGTTAATCCTTAAACGAGCGCGCCTTTTGCAGTCACACTAGTGGATGCGCAGCGGTATGAATACCGCATTCCTAAAATTGCTTATTTCATAGAGTTTTCTTCAATAATATGGGGAAATAAAGGGAATACGATCCACGGAACACTTATAAACATTATTATTATTATTATATAGTATGATTAGAATAATAGTCATATAAAGAAAAATAAAGACTGCGTTTAAAAAGTATAGCTACTTATAATTAATTAAAGGGCGAGAACTAAAAGAAATTATTTCAACAAATTTAAAAATAGCTATGAAGGATAATTATTACATAATAATTTTGAAAACATAACTACATATTTTGTCCATTTATAAACATCATTGGTAACATAAATAAAAAACAATCGCATAATGTGCAATATGTTGGTACTATGATCTAAATGACCAAGAAAAACGATGTTTTTTTCAACAAATTAAAAAGTATCCATATAACAAATAATTAAAAATTAGAAAATTAAAAAATAGAGATATTTATAAAAAATTATTTATCGACCTCCATGTCAACTGAACTATTTGTACACCCTGCGCGTGTGACTATTACTGTGCTGCGTTTCTTGCACATAAAATTTCTGCAATCGGAACAGCGCGAGTTTTACATTTATTATTCCTGTGTGACCCACACAATTTACAAGGTCCTATGTAGACCGGTGTTTCTGAAGCGGCTGGTGCAGTAGGTGGAGCGTATTTTTTCGAAAATAAAACTATATCTTTTGGTAGTGATCCAATATTTTGAGATCATATCTTCCTTATTATAGAGAGAGAGAGAGAGAGATAAATTATTTAAGAAATTTTGGCGAGATATTTGCGTTCGTAAATTATTTGCGACAAAAATAATGTGGCTATTGATACCAGCGATGTCCCATATTCGGAAAAACAGTGTCATTGGTCATCTATTGGTTCTTCTATTCGTTGAAAACAATGAACACTCCTGGGTAACTGTGTCAACCCCATCCTTTGAATTGGAATCTAACATGATTACAGGTCCCCCCCAACTGTTTCTGAGTCTATTTCATCATCGTCGTGCATGCTGCTTAGTAGAAGCACGATCTTGTTTTTCTTGGCGACATAAGATACTAATGCATAATCATTTTGAAACCCAAATAAACATGAGCCTACCTTACGGTTCTGAGTTATTGTGAATTGTTCTGGAATTTCTGTTTTATTTTATTTCAGTGTCCCTAACGCGGTTATTCCTTTCCAATCAGTTATTCAGCGAGAGGGTAACTTGTATAATGGTTATCTGTAGTCAAGTTTCTGTTTGGATGCTCGATTGACCGATCGCTTGACAGTATCAGAAAGTTTATTGCATGTCTGGTATTGCCCTGTACGTTATTTGCCATAGTAATTTTTTTTTTTTTTTTGGGGGGCTTTAAAGTCAAATTCCACCCATCGTCTGTTTATTTCACTTATTAATCTCAATTGTCTGTTACCCTACTTCTTCTTACAAAATCATAGATTGCATGATATGTAATCGGTAGTGAAAGAATATAATTCATATTATATGGACACACGGGATATTCAGTAATAATAACGCTTGATGGAGATCAGAAGTATACGGGGTAAAATAAGAACATTCTGAGAACATATGATCCGCATTAGCCGCTTTATCTACGTTCCTTGGATGAGTACAGAAAATCAATCCACCGGATTTTATATAGAAAAACAGGCAGCATATTTGTCCGTAATCTACAGATTGTTGCTACATAGAAATTTCTTGTATAGATGTTCGAGTATGACAACCGGGAATACCATGGTTTGGCAGGGATATTTCTTTGAATCTTTTTATAATATTTGTTAGTGTATGGGTTGCACCGCAGAGCCTCCCGATATTATTTATGCATTAACCTAATTTTGCCACAATAACAAAATTGCAGGTGTAAGAAGTTCTACCGTCACACAGAGCGTATAATTTTAGGCCATATTTGGCGGGTTTCTTTAGCATATCCTGAACAAAACTTACTTACCTTCGTGGTCGCGCAGCGGTACTGGTACCGCAGACCCTTTCTTGACTCACTTCGCGCTGTCATAACTATAAACTTATTGCACATACACACATTAATCAAATGGCGACTTGCGAGATACACTCTAGACATAGCATACTTAGTATAGTTCGTAATGTTTCATTAATCCGTTTCATAAATGTCACACTGGTTGAATGATGTTTGCGGCATGCGTACCGTAGCGCGCCCGCTTGAGGTTTAAGCTTATTTTGATTTTCCTCCGACAAGTATTAAGCTATTATTTAGTTATGTAAAGTATCTCTTATTGCTTGTATAATTCAATAAAAATGCCTAGAATTTTTTATATGGCATTCAACTATATTATGTCAGGCTAAGAAAACGGAAATAAATAAAATAAGCAAAATGCAGAAAAGATGTTTGGAACTTATACTCCCCTACTGGAAGCAAAACGATTCTGGATCAACTTGGTGGAAAGAAAACAACGAAATGTCCCCTCCAAAATGTGCTATTTTTATTACAGATTACCAAAATTTAATGTCAATAATATTCCGTCTAGGCGGAAATTAACAAGAAACCAAAATAATGTATATCCCCAAGGCGTAAATCTACGGATTGATAATACTGATTTATTCAGTTCTAATTAAACTAATTAATACAATCCCTAATTATATATTAAAGGGAAAAAAACTTGGTGTGTGGAAAAAGGAAGTATATGGCTGAAAGAATGGTGTAAAGAGTAAAACCCAACATACGTTTTGAATCATTCTATTTTGTAATTTTCTTTTATTATTCTCTTTTTATTTATTTGTTTTCGTCCTTCCTTGTTTTTTTCCCCTCTGTCATTTCTCTTTAAAATAAGATCAGTTTTTTTTCATTTCTCTTTCTTTTCTTTATATTTGAAGATCTTTAGCTGCCCTCATGTTTCGGTATGCAGGTATTTACAGTGTGTGTACGTATTTGTATGTGTGTACTATGTTATAATTTATATAATCTTAAGTTGACTAATATTATTATTATGATGTATAATAGGATAAGCAAGAATAGTTGTAATTTTGTATACTTAGAATAAACGTGATTAAGAGTGTCGGGCACTCACACAACGGGCATACTTGCCCTGTGAGACCCACAACTTATTTTTATTAAAAAATGTAACTACAATTATATTTACGAGTAGAATTACAAAATGGTACTCATAACCTGTTAAAACTTATTCTTTTATGATTATTTCTATAATTATAATAAAATATATAATTTTAACAAAATATTGATTATTTTGCGAATAAAAATAAAAGTAAACATTATATATATATATATAAACTCGGCCACTTTGGCCTAGCAAGGGGCTGCGCCCCTTGACCCCTCTTGCTTTTATTTATGTCTCTTTCTCTTCTATACTTTGTATAAAATGATCAAAATTTACAACGTAATTCTTACTGGCATCAACACAAAAACAAAAACAAAACATAATCACAAAAATCCTATCCTAACATTTAACTTTCATTACATAAAATTAAGATATTGTTTCATTACATTTTTCGTTACATAAAATTGTGACATTTTTTAAATAACAATAACAGAAATCCTATAAAATATAACAAACGTTACATAAAACTGGGACATTTTGCGTTACATAAAATTGGGACATTTTTTCGAATGGGGGGTAGCCTAAGAATTACTTTGTAATTAACATATATACATATATATCAATATAAAGTAAGTTCCCTTAAATACCTGTTTGCTAGTCTTCTTTATGTATTCCATTGCTCGCTACTCGCAATGTAAAAATTATCTTTTTAACGTTGAATCTTCATTTTCTTATTTACATTCGTCTTATTGTTCTGAATCACTGTTATAGTCACTAGATTTTATTCCTCCCAAACTTATTCCATAGTCATGTTCATTAACATTCTTATTATTACGTTTTGTCTATTCTCTCGAACTATCGAAATCAAAGAATACCATCTAAACTAATTTTGTCTTCTACTGAGCGAAGAAGAAAGATTAAAAAGACATGAAATTAATACTGCACCTGGTGGTCTAAAAATTTCCGTGCAATAGCTGAAAATGAATTATTCTCTTACTAGACAAAACTATAGTAGTGTGGTAAAATAGATACATATAAAAATACTTGCAAGGCAATTATTTACATTATAATTCCAGGCCAGATAGAATTTCTCACGATCGCTTGCTTGTATTTTGTACAATGTTTAAAACAACGACCACTCTTAAGTTAAATAATTCACCGATAGTTTTGATTTGTTAGAATACGCATGTACAAGAAGAAATTATAAAAGAATGCATAAAGTAAGAACACTCCAATGCATTGTAGCGCAGTGAATGAAATAACTTATATTTTTTACGACAGCAAGGGTTTTTTAATATACAATGTAAGAACGGAACATGCTACAAAAATGTCCTCAAAATTTGTATTCTAAGTAATGAGTTTCGTTTCGAAATATATTTTAAATTCTTTGTAAAATTATATGACGTAATTAATAATTCGTTTGCCATTGTCATTTTTAAAAGTGGGAGTACTTTCATTAATTATCATGTACACCGTTTCAGGAAAGGGATGGATTACATCCAGCAGGTATCACTACTTGGTTTATAAATTAGTTTTTTTTCTAGTTTCATTAAGGAGGTCTCAGACGAGTAGGTTGGTTTGAAATTTCATGTACAAAATTCTTTTAAATTGTTTTACACTCTAAAGAACCGATATGTATTTATTTACTATGTTACGCTGTTTTTGAAAACTTTTATCGTTATTTTTTCTCTTATACTCAGCAATCCTTAGAAGTTTGTTAATAAATGAAAATGTGTATCCTTTTTTTAATCATTTCAGAAATGTGTTAATGTTTTATTTATTTGTATATAATATAGTGATTTACTTACGCTACTGTATATAAATTTTTTTATATTTCAATGATCCAGTACAGTTTTCTAATTACGTGTTCTGAAAATTTATGTCATGTTTCCTTACATTTAACAATCTTAGATCTTAAGTAATGTATAAACACATATATGTAAAAACGTTTATATTGTTGTAGATTTTGTATTTTGTGTTTGTCAGTGTGTAGAAGCTTACTTCATAGTTTATAAATTTTTATTACAGTTGCTAGATAATTTCCGTACGCAGCCCATCACTCGCGTGTTATTGCGCAAGATGGATTCAATGTAACAATAATAATAATAATAATAATAAAAATAAATTTGATTTGATTTGAATTATAGATAAGTCATTATTGTATATTAGACCACATACTCGTAGAAGCTAAGAATTTGTATTTGATTTAATTTTAGCATAATGCAAAGATAAGCGGATGTTGAGATCTTCATTATGATGTTTCGGCCGTTTACATCATTAATAATAATTTCCTTATCAATATTGTAACCGTATAAACTATATTTCGAACGTTTCTCTCCCCAGAGTGTAAAAGCTTTCAAATAAAAACTGACGAATTCTATCGGGAACACCAAGTTCACAGAACTCATAAATGTTCGATAAAACGAATTTTTAAAAAGCTTCCAAACATGTACTAGAACTCCCGTGACCGCGGTTTCGATGTTTGACTCGGATTTTATTCATTTCTTTAATCTTAGGTCTTATATCGTATTATAATTTGCACGCTAATCTCCGGTTGTTCGAAATTTTTCTTGTCAGATGTTTAAAATAATTACTTTAATGTGTTTTTTTAAAATTTCCAGTACTTGTGAGAATTTCTAAGTTGACGTTAAATTTCTTATTAAATTGCTCGAGCAATCTATAACGAGTGGTAAATAATAATTAGAACATTTTATGCTAATAAAGCAGCTTGATTACTTAGGTCGGTAGAATTCCGGTGATAACTGGAATTGCAGCCATCAACATAGAGTTCTATATAAAAAGTCTGAACTCAGCAGTAGTAAACTTGCTGTGAGTTTTTAACATTTTATTCATTGCAGAATCATTGATATTTGTAATACATATGCTCGGACAGTAATTAAAAATCGCTCGAATAACACCGTCATACATTATCACATTGTTATCGTAACTGACATCACCTATGTTAGGTTGAATTTTTAATAGCGTAAAAAAAAAGACTCTATTTGCTTTATCGGTTATGTGTAACTTACATGTTTATTAAATTTAAATTTACGATCTGTTATTAATCCGGAGTATTTAAAATCCTTAACAGTAGGAATCGTGTTTTATTGCACGGCAGTTTCTACGTGCAAAGTTTTTTAATTACTTTAGTAATTTGTTACGAACCACCGTCAATTATTCGGTGTTTTCAATAGAAAATTCAAGGCCGCATTGGCGAAATAAATTTTCCAACGCGTTACAGATAACTCTAGCGTTATCAGTTTCTGTAGCGTTTTTCAATTTAACAACAGAAGAACACTAACAACGCTGACAAATTCTGCATCGTAATCATAACAAGTACAAAACATTTCAATCTGCTTATCACAATGTACGAGTATGTACAATATATTCCAGAGCGTTGGCCCTAGGACCTTGAAGCAGTTCAATAGTAAAATTTTTTCGTATTTAATCACTGCAACTCTGTTAGATAATCGTGAATTACTTTAATTAATTCTAGATTGACTCTCCGTAAGTTTTTAATATTTCAATTATTTTAAAATATGTTTATCAAAAATGCCTTTTATGTCTCAAAAGTGATTCTAACACTCTAAATAAATTTTTACTTCGAGCTCTAGTTAATTACAAAGTTTTTTAGCAGTCATTTTTGATGAAAAAGTCTAAAGTGTTAAACTGATTGTTATTTAATATTTGTTTTATTTCTGGTATGTTGAGTAATTTTACATTAATTATTTTTTGTTGAAAACTTTTCCAATGCAATTTTTAAAAGTGCGCTGTAGGGGTTGTTAATCGCTGCATAGTGTGAAATCGTTTTTGAGTTTTTTTAATAATTTAATTTCGTCAATTTTCCCAGATTTCAGGAAATATTTGAAGCCGGAAGCATTTTTTAAAAAGTATTCGAAAAAATGTTGAATCTTTCTTACACATGTTTTAATCACTACGTGGGAAAGTTTATCTGATGCGGATGCCTTTATTAAGCGATTTAATAATTAAATGATGAAGTTCATTAGAACTGATAACGCGGCATTATCATTAACGAGGTATTTGTAATTTATTTTATAATCTAATTTATCCTTTTTTATAGGAAAGAAGTAATTAAGGAGCGCTGCTACGCATTTCTCTTCTTGCTTAGTCAACATTACATCGCGGTACATTAACTTTAATAGCTGGAAATTCAAATAGTTTTCACTTTCCGATTACAATTTTATACGGCTTTACCCGGAATTTTAAATTATTAATAAAAATTTAAAGCTTTCACAGTGATTACTCATCGAATTAAATTTCTTTTTTTCAACACAGTTGTTTCCGAAATTTATTTATCATTATTAATAAAGTTTTTTCATTTTTCAAATTTGGTTTTTTCAATTCAAAAAATTTTATAATTTCTATTTAATTCGTTTAACAAAAATGTATAAATTAACTTTTTACATATTAGTTTAAATTGATCTATTATACTTTTTTCTTACTTTATTAATTGTTTCCTTTAACTTTTTCAAAGCGCTGGGTAGTGGTCAATAAAAGTAGCAAATATTTTTATTTTTACGCTGATCGATTAAGTCTCATAAATAGTTTGTGAAATTTAACAACGTAATTAATTAACTGTGGTATATTTTGACTTACGTTAAAATTTTTCTTAAATTTGTTTAACATCTAATTGTTTACGATTAGTAGACCATTGTAAAGATCTTATTTTATGAGTGGCTCTAAGAATTACAATCTTGGTGCTGCAGTAATCAGAGAGTTCAAAACGAGAGGTGGTTTGCTGGACGGGGTTAGAGCTGCAGCGTCTCTGAAGTTGTATTGTTACCCCGGACGGTAGATAAACAGTAGGAGTTCTTAACAATTAACGTTCTCTACAAGTGAGCTGCTTACGTCGAAGTCCCCGACGATTAATGGAATTAGCGACGTATGTGTTTATTGGAAACTTTTTCCAACTCCGAGATTCCTTCACATCTAGGTTCACTCGGAGATAGATTTTTTTTTTTTTTTTTCGAAAAAATATGTATTTATAATTTTTTACATACAAAAATTTTCGTCAAGCTAAAACGCTTGTCGACGAATTATCCTATTTGACATTTTACCATCTTAAATTAACTTATACATATACATGATCGTGTGTAATATTTACTTAATCTATCTATTTTACTTATCAATAATTACTATTCTATTTCTATTTTCTATTTTCAGTTTTTTTTTTGTTTTTTTTTCCTAGCTTTTTTTGTTGCGCTTTGCCTTTTTATTTTATGTTTATTATTTTTTTTACATTTTCTTCTTCCTGAAGCCATTCCTTTATTTTCCTTTTTTTTCCTTCTCTATTATTTCTTTGGGTATTTTATTCAACATCTGAGTTATAATATATTTATCCGTTTGCTAATCTATGTTCTTGCTAACGGCAGTTGGAATGAAAGTTTTTCCCTCAACTCGTATTCTGTGTTTATTCTTTCCTCCAATTCAATTTTCTTTTCTGCTGATATGTACTCCCATATCTTCAGTAATAAGTACATTCCTCTTATGCTCATTACGTTTTCTTTTTTAATTATTTCACTTTCAGTTTGTCCTTTTAAGGATTTAGTATTAATTTCAAGCATTTAATTTGCAGTTTATTTATTTTCCCCAGGTATGCTTTTCTCGCCATTCCCCACGCCTGAATTCCATATCTTATCCTCGACTCTACTAGCGCATAATAAACTACTTTTAATGTTTCATTTGTTGCATGGAGTGTTCAGTTGTGTTTATAGTGTTCCGTTGTGTCTATAGTGTTCAGTTAATAAAATTACGTCTATAAACATCGTTGATAAAGTGATGAGAAAACAATATCGGTTTTTTGATGTTCGTTTCACACGTCTCGAAATTCTAGCAAGTCGAAAATTATTAGGATAGTCGGTTCGCATCGCATCCGGTCTCGTATCGTATTCGCTACAACGGTTCTGCCGGTGCTGTGGACATTCCAAATCACATCCGTGTAGCTTCGCGCGTCTACGATAAGTAATTGATAACGTTTCACAAATGGTTTTTGGCGGCCATCCTATTTCTGTAACCGGGCTTGCAGAAAAACATTTGTGTAAAAAGTTGTAACATAAAACGTTTAACATTAAATATTACTGTAATTAATTCGCCGGTCTTATCAGCTGATTTCGGTGAGTTCGTTCCTTTTATATTCTTATCTAATAGTAAAGTAAAGTATAGTATTGCCGGTATTATTATCGTTTGGTCCAGCGTCATGCTATCGGTTCCGGCCGGTAGTGTAGCCAGTTATTAAACCCGAAAATATCGTACAAAATGACGACACTACAAATAGAATCGATCTTCAATGAAATTAAAGATTTACTCGAAGAAATTGACAAATTGGCTGTAATCGCAACACATAATAAAAAAGAAACAAAAGAAAATATACCTAAGTTAACTAAAAGCATTTTAATTGTAGTCGAAAAACAATTTAACGTAACAAAAACTATATGTAATGAAAATGTAACAATTAATACAGAACGTACCTTATTATCAGAAGAGGTAAAAAAACTAATGCAAGATAATGAAACGCTAAAAAACTCTGTGGAACAATTACAATGTAACACAATAATTGCGGTAAAACAAACTTCTGCTAACAAATCAACTTTGAACACAAAAACCGCAAATCCTGACAATGTAAATAAGAAAAATATTGATAAAATATACAAGCCACCCCCGATAACCATCAAGGGCACCAAACAGTTTGACAAACTAAAAGCGCACTTAATAAAAGACGAACCCATAGGAGGTGAACAAAAAGTTTAAAATGTACTCGAATGAAGAAATTAAAATACTGACATCTGACGAACGACAATTTTGGAAAACTATAAATATATTAAATCAAAATAAAGTCGAATATCATCGACATCAACTAAAAAACGAGAAACCCTTTCGAGTAGTCCTTCGAGGGATGCACCACGATGCAGACCAAGAAATGATTAAACAAAAGCTACTCGAGGAAGGTCACGAAGTGTTAAAAATAACAAACATACAAATTAGGAAGAAAATTGATGAAGGAAACAAAAACACTGAATGGACCTACATAAATCTACCTCTGTTTTTCTTAGATTTAAAACCAAGTGATAATAATAAAGAGATATACGACATAAAACTGTTGTGTCATCAAGTAATTAAATTTGAACCGCCACGACAAAAAAATGATATACCTCAATGTAAAAATTGCCAAGCTTTCTGGCATACAAAAAATTACTGCTTTAAAGCTGCCGTGTGTGTAAAATGTAGTGGAAACCATAAAACTGAAAATTGCCCAAAACCGATAACATCTAAAGCGCAGTGTGCTAACTGTGGTGAAGATCATACTGCAAATTGGAAGGGATGCGTGGCTTACAAAAAAGCGGTTGACAAAGCATATCCCAAGAAAACATCGGCAGTTCAAAGGATTCAGCAAAAACCAGCGACTGAAGTGACAAAGGATGTTACATATGCCCAAGCAACCACTAGTACACTTTCCACGCGTATTGCACTAAATCAAAAGAATAAGTCTGACTTACCGTGTGTCTTAGATGCATTAAATCAAACGTTAATTAAAATCATTGCTAGACTGGATAGACTGGAAAACGTTCCGTCACATCCTGCACCCAAAGTGCAAAAGAATCAGAAATGATTACTACTCTGAGGATAATAACATGGAACGCCAACGGGCTAATTCAGCGCAAAAATGAACTAGAATATCTTCTGCTTGAGGAAAAAGTAGATATAGCTCTAGTTTCTGAAACGCATTTTACACCATGGTCTTACATTAAAATTAAAGGATACAGTATTTACAAGACTGTACATCCGAGTCATAAAGCCCAAGGAGGAGCAGCAGTAATAATTAAAGATTCAATAAAGCATTTTGTGACAGAAGAATACCAACAAGAATACATTCAGGCAGCAAGCATTCGAATTAACGATGGTAATAATGATCTCTCTGTTTCGGCAATACATTGTCCACCTGGATCTAAGGTAGATGAAAACAAGTTTACAGACTATTTATTATCACTAGGCAACCGATTTATAGTTGGAGGTGATTATAATTCCAAACACACATATTGGGGATCGAGACTAATCACTCCCAAAGGTCGAGCTCTATTAAAATCGATACAGGAAGTTGGTGCAGACGTTGTATCATCCAGGAAACCAACATATTGGGCAACCGATGCTAAGAAGACTCCAGATTTACTTGACTTCTTTGTAGTGAAAGGAATATCCTTCAGCTACATGGAAGTTGAAGGACTCACAGATCTGACATCGGATCATACTCCAGTGTTAATTACACTGAGTTCTTCCGTTATAATGAAGCAAAAAAAGTTAACCCTTACTAATAAAAACACTGACTGGGTAAAATTTAGAAGCATCCTAAATGACTCGGTAAAATTGTCAGTAAGACTAAAATCAACCTCAGACATAGAATCTGTGGTTGAAAATTTTACCAATGATATTACACATGCTGCTAAAATGGCAACACCTCGTTCAGAGCCAGGTAAATGTCGAGAACATACATACCCCATGGAAATTAGAGATTTAGTTCAACAGAAAAGGAAAGCAAGGAAGCTTTGGCACAGAACACGACACCCAGCAGATAAGTCGAAATGGAATCACATTAGTAAGATACTACATGAAAAAATTAAAGAGGTTAAAAATCAAACTTTCCATTCATACTTAAGTAGCCTTTCTGCCTTACACGATTCTGATTATTTCTTATGGAAGGCTACGCGAAGAATAAAAAGGCCACAAGTACAGATTCCAGCTATTTGGAAGGCAAATGGTACCTGGGCACGAAGTGAAGTAGACAAAGCGGAAGTGTTCGCTGATCACCTTGAACAGGTTTTTCAACCAAATGACATCGTATCGGACTTGGACATTAATCAGCCATTTGAAAAAATAAATGTAAATATTAAGCACTTTTCCGTTATGGAAGTAGCCAATGAAATTGATAAAAATCTGAATAGGAAAAAAACAGCCGGATATGATGAGATCACACCTCAAATAATTAAGGAACTACCGAGAAATGCGATTATTTTCCTTACATACATATTCAATTCAATATTACACATAGGGAACGTCCCTAGGCAATGGAAAAGAGCACAGGTAATAATGCTGCTGAAGCCGGGGAAATCGCCAGGTTTACCTTCGTCGTATCGACCTATATCTCTTCTTCCTACCATATCGAAGCTGTTTGAAAAACTTGTACTAAAGCGGCTTAGACCTATAATCGAAACAAAAAAGCTAATTCCAGATCACCAGTTTGGATTTCGTAGCAAGCACAGTACAATTGATCAGGTGCATCGCGTTTCAAATGTGATACATAAAGCTCTTGAGGAGAAGGAATATTGCTGCGGGGTATTACTCGATGTAGCTCAAGCTTTCGATAAAGTTTGGCACGACGGATTATTCGTTAAATTACGTGAACAGTTGCCGTATTCGTGGTACCGTATTCTGGAATCATACCTGACCAACCGGCAGTTCAGAATTAGTTATAAGGAAGCGATGTCTGACTGGAGAGAAATATCGGCAGGAATACCACAAGGCAGTGTTTTAGGACCTATCCTTTATCTCCTTTACAAAGCCGATATTCCAACGAACAATCATACAGTTATAGCCATGTTTGCTGATGACACAGCAATTCTGACCACAAGTAAAATCCAGCAGAATGTAACTAATCGCTTACAGTCAACAATAAACGAATTAAGTGCATGGATGAAATGACGGAAAATAAAAGTTAATAGCGAAAAATCGGTGCACGTAAACTTCACTTTACGGAAAACTGAGAACATCCCAATGACGCTGAATCAGCAGATAATCCCACAAAAAGATTCAGCCAAGTACCTAGGGATGCATCTTGATTCGCGTTTAAATTGGAAGCACCACGTCCGACAAAAATGTTTGGAAATGAAGGCAATGGTGAGAAGTCTTTATTGGCTGCTAGGAAGAAACTCACCGTTATCGATTGAAAACAAACGACTTTTGTATACAGCCATTGTTAAACCCGTTACGGATTTATGGAATACAGTTGTGGGGCTGTGCTAGTAGTTCCAACATAAATTGTATACAAAGACGTCAGAACATTGCACTTCGCACGATCACTGCTGCATACAAATTCGAACGCAACGACGACAAACATCGAGATATGGAAATTCCAATGGTCGTCGATGAAATTACCAGGTTCGCCTGTAAACACGAAAAACGGCTGGAGAAGCATACTAATGTCGAAGTCATACAACTCATCGACAACTCTGAGGATATGAGGCGACTTAAACGCCGAAAACCATATGACTTAGTGAAATGATGTATAAAGTCGGAGTCACTTCATTGGAAGTGTAACTCTTTCCACGTGTGGTCAACTTTGTCACCGTTATTGTTAAAGACTAAATTGTCGTCACAATAAAAAATTTAAGAAAAAAAAAAAAAAAAAAATTTGTTGCAAATTTCTTTAATGTATATAAAGCTGGTAAAACTGCTCTTATTTTCTTTGCAATGTATTTCACATGTATGTTCCATCTTAACTGTTGGTCCATCATTACTGTCCAAAAATGTTTATACTGCGTTACTATGTCTAACTTTTGACAGTTTTTCATTTCGCATTCGCGTCTTTCCCCCATTGAATGTACACATTTATTTGAGTGCATTATTATATTTCGACAATATAAATCAGAGCTGTCTCTTTTTTTCCGCAGTACCATTGCTTTAGTTTTTTTTTTGTATTTATTCTTAGACTTTTATCGTGTGCCCATTTACTTATTGTTATTAGATCTTTTTGCATCCTTATTTCTGCCTCTTTCACATCTTTATGTGACGTAACTATATTGTTATATATCATCCGCGTACGCGACTACAGGTCACTGTAACTTAATTCCCCTTATACAGAGACCATTTGTATATATAATAAACAGTATTGGCGCTAGGTTGCTACCCTGCGGAACTCCTACATCCATCTCCTCTTTTTCACTTTGCACATTTAAGATATTTACGCATGTTTTCCTTTGTGTTAAATAACTTTGAAACCATTTTTTCAAATTATTCGTTATTCCTATCTCCTCTAATGTGTTTATGATTATTTTATGATCAACCGTTTCAAATGCTCTACTAAGATCTATTAACGTTATCAACAACTTCTTTCCCACTTCAAAGCTATCTCTTATTTTTTCAGTAAGCTCGTCGATTGCTTTCGATGTAGATTTTCCTTTTTGAAATCCGTATTGTGTTTTGTCCATTATCCTATTTTCTTGTAGGTACTTCGTTAGATTATTTGCTACGTACTTTTCTAATATTATTGCAATTACATTGCTTACAGCAATTGGCCTATAGTTTTCATATTCACTGTGTTTCCCTTTTTTATATATTGGTCTCGTTTTCGATATTTTTAACCCATTTGGTATTTTCCCTTCTTTTAACGTCTGATTAATTAGCTTAGTAATTTCCTTCACTATATATATTTTTACTGTTTTTATATCTTTTATTCTTATTCCATCGATTCCGGTGGCCTTTGTTTCCTTTAATCCATCGATTATTTTCCCCACCTGTTCTACGTTTGCTTTAGGTAAGTACATGTTTACTTTTACTTCATCTTCTTCTCTTTTTTCTAATAGCACTTTATTACATTTGTGTTCTAGTTTTTTTATACCATTTTTGAATTCTTTACTGAATTTATTTGCAATTTCTCTTGCTTCTTGTTCCTTGCCAAAGTATTTACTTATGGTTTCATCTACTCCTAGAATCCCTTGTTTTCCTATAATCTTGTTTATATTTAACCAAGTTTTCCTGATATCCCCCTGTGCCACTTTAAAACTTTTCCCGACAAACATGTCTTTTTGCCGTCTTATTTCTGCATTCACTTGGTTTCTGAATTTATTGTATTTTCTTCTTAATTCAATATTTTGATTATTCCTTTTTTACTTTTTTGTACAGTTTGTCTCTTTTTTTTATCATTTCAATTATTTTTTGCGTCATCCATTCTTTCTTCCTTTGTATTTTCCCTTCTCCTGACGTATTTTTTGTTTGCCTACATTCTTTATATACTTTTTCAAATTTTTCTTTTATGCTTTCGTATAAATTTTCAGCGTCCAATTTATCTGATTTCCCTTCTCACTTTATGCGTCTTAGTTCGTTTTTCACTTTATTTTCCATTAAAAAACTTCTGTTTAATTCCATTTGTTTTCCTCCGATTTTTCCCATCTCCATTTTTACTGTACACACTATCATGTTGTGATCTGCTATTTTAATATCTGTATTATAATATTCGAAGTCGATGTTTCTTTTCTTCTTTTTAGTGTATATATGGTCGATTTTGGTTTGTGTGAACCTGTTTTCTCTCCATTCTTCTCTTGTATATCCTTCTAAATTGCTTTCATATCCCATTCCTGCCATTGTGTTCATGTATTTTGTTGCTACTGAGTTATGTTTTCCAGTATTTATATTTATGTCTCCTATATATATAGTAGAACAGTTTTCCATGTATTTTTTGTCAATCTCCTTTATTTCTTTAATGCATTTGTTTGCTTTTCCTGATGGTGATCTGTATAACACTCATAGACATAGTTTTTCCTCATACCAAGTTATTTCAATTATTACACATTCCGCATTTTCCATATTTTTGTTTTTAATTTGAGTTTGTATTTTTTTGTCCCCTTTTAAGTATATCACAATCCCATGTTTTGCACCTTCTGCATCTAAATTGTGACATTTCTCATAGCCTTCTAAATTATATAAATTTATTTCGTCCTTTTTTATATTTACCTCCCCTAAAATTAATATATCATATTCTTGTCTTCCCTCTAATATCTCTACTTCCTCCCAGTTTTTCCTCATTGATCTAATGTTTATGTGTGCTATATTTAATTTTGTAATCATTTTTTATTTATTTATTTATTTTTTATTTATTTTATTTTTTATTTTTTTTTTTATATTTTATTTATTTATTTATTTAAACCTCTTTTTTATTTGTTTCGTAGCTTATATTTATCTTTCTTCCTTCCTTTCCTTGGCTCTCTTTTTCCCCTTTATCTGTTTGTTTAAAGATTGTTAGTTTTTAACGCACCAAGACTGAAAACAAGAAATTAACAACATTTTTAAACGGATAGTTTAGATTACGATATAAACTTAACTTAAAACGTACCTTAGAGGCCTGCAGCGGCGCGGTGGAAGCACGTCTGCGCATCTTATCTATTTTACCTGCCTCTTAATCATTGTTTCTTTTCATATCTCTTATCACATCTGCTTCTCTCTCTTATTCTTGCTACTTCGTTCGCTTACTGTCTTTTTTTCGTTTCCCACTTATCTTCTTTCCTTTTCTCTCCCCTAAACTGTTCACACCGCCTCCACCCTGCCAACGCACACCTCTACATCAAAACCACCATACACCACCAACCCGAAACACACACACACCGTAACCAAAAACCACTCGCAAACCCAGATAACACACACGAACACCCACGCACACACACATATATACAACACACCATCCGCAACTATTCCTAGAACCACACCTGTACACACTTTCTCTCGCGCACACATACGCTCACCTGCTACGTAAATTCTTAGTATCCCAATAACACACACACACCAAGCACTATATTACGCTACCCTTGTCTACACTCATATACACATGTTCGCTCAGTCCCGTCTTATTTATTCTAATCTTATTTCTACAATTCATAACTAATTTGTGCAATCGAATTATTAAAATTCTTTTCGAATATTGTCTTATTTTTAATCTTACAACTACGTATTCCGCGATTTCCCGTATTTCTTCGCCGCTACACTAACATGTTCTTATATTAGTTTGCTTAAATCGTCCGGATCTTTTATTTGAACTGCTTTTCCCTGCGGGTTTTCTTTCACAAAGATCTTTCCTCTTTTCACCCATACGAAATTATAGTTAGCTTCTCTGGCCTTCTGCTTTGCTTGCCATAGAAGTCCTCTGTAAAACCTGGATAAGTTCTCGTTCAGAAACACTTTTAGGCTACTCTCAGCGTTTGAAATGTCTTTGTCCCATATTATTATCCCTTTCTTTTTTTCCATCATTTCGTCGGCTGTTCTCCTGCTTGCCTTTACAATTATCGGTTTTGGCAATGTGGTGCTTTTCGACGGTAGTCTGTGCACCGCACTGGTGTCTTCTTCCTTTATCGTTACATTGATTTTTGCGGCCGTCTTGATTACAATTTCTCTGAGATTTTCCTCCGGTTTCCCCGTTACTCCGCGTATTTTCACGTTTTCCCTCCGTCCGTACTGCTCCAGCTGATGAACTGTACACGTTAGTTCTTTGATCTTTTCGTCCTTTTTCCTTATTTCCGCCGTCAGCAGGACCACGTGCTCTTTGGGCCCCTTTACCTCCTCTATCAACATTTCATGCATTTTATATATACATATCGTCATATTTTGCCGACAGGAATTCGATAAACTTTTTTATTTCCGTCATGTCTCTATAGCCTAGTTGCTAGAGCGCTTGACTTCCGATATGGCGGTCACGGGTTCGATTCCGAGCGACGACAAACTTATTACAAGAATTAAATAAATAAATAAATAATCGCTAATAATCACGTGGCAGGCAATGGCAAACCACCACGTTCAACATCATATGCGCGCTAGTTCGGTACACAGCAGACACACACGGGACTGCACTAGTGGCGCGATAACAAGCGGCTACTATCAGTTCCGAATGTGTAGTCTTCTTGCGTATGTACACCTGCGTTGTATATAATAATTGCTATGAGCGCTACCTATTCTGTACAACTAGAACGAACGAATAGGTAGTCACGACGCTCGAATTCGAGCAATACGACTGTTACATGTCTCTTTTTATTTCTTCCAGACTCTCGGCTATGTCTATTCCACTTTCGCTGTCCGTTTCTGCCTCTTCTACTCTTTCATTCTTTTTTTTGTGAGGTATGTTTACGCCGCTACCACTGCTCTCACTGTACTGCCTCTTGAATTCGTTTTCGATTTAACTTCAGTGGCGCTACCGTTTTTTTCGCTCTCGGCATTTTGTTCGCTAATTTTATATTCCGGTACTAATTATTATTTATATAAATATATTTCTTACTCGTATTTTCCGTTTGAAAACGTTATCTATCTATCACTGCTATCAGCGCAAAAACAATTAATCACTTTAACGCGTAAACGCACGTTGATACTACACGATAACAATCAAAGTTAGATCCAAATATCTAATTAATAAGCATACGGCTTCGAACTGCTATTTTGGCAACTCAAGTTATCGGTTTTTTTAATCATCATCGCTGTTTTTCAAACTAATAAACCATCGCATTGATCATTCGTAGCGCGTATTTTTCCGTTACCCAAATTTGCCTCAGCTATTATAATAAAGTCGCTGGTTAGATGTTGACAGGCAGTTGCGTTATTTACATTTAAAAATGTTGTATCGTAACATCAACCATAATTGATCGTGGTTTGAATTTGTTTTTCTATTGAATCAAGGACATGCTATAGGAGAAATGATCAAGTGATCAAATTATTATACCTATTAAATCATTAAGAAGCATTCCTTATGTTTTAGTACGGAGGCAATTAATGCATATTTACCTTTGCGTTTGGAATTTTTCCACTCTTTGTATTTTTCCAGGCAAAGCTTGACATCTAGCAGCTACGTGCCCAAAACCGAGACATTTATAACACCTAAGTAGTGGTGCTCCTGGAAATCTTACCGATAACCATCCAATATGCAGTCTTCCATTATTTGGCAACTTTTTGCACTAATCGGATTTGGGTCAAATGTAAAGTTTTCCATTCGCACTGAGACTAGTGCTGCATTTGTTAATCTTCTAATTTCTTCGATTACATCATTTGTGCTAAAAATTCCCGAATATTGTTGGATCGAAATTTTTATTTTCTGTAATTTTTACATTACTGAATATACTTTCTATGGAATATTTTAGAATATTACCTTCATCTTAGTTTTAGTAATCACGCATTTAACTCGTAAGCGCTCTACTTCAACGTTTAATGAACTCGGTTTTGTCTTTTAACTCTTTTTTAAACATTTCCATACCGTCTCTCCTCTTTTAACAAGTGTAGCTGAACTTTTTCTTTTCAACATGGTTCGACTTTGATCCTATTTTATTTTCTTTTACTACGGAAGACTGTGTTTTTCTTTCCTTCTCAATGCATGACTATTCTTTAACAGAACCTCTTATACTGTTTAAATTATGTGTTTTTTCTTAATTTTTAACGATTCATCGGCGTTATTAATTTTATCACGCGATGCTTTGAATTACTATTTCATTAATTGATTTCCCGTAACTTTTTCTTTTTTCCTTTCATTGTTATTAATTTCCTTATCTTATTAATTTTGTTTTTAATTTTATCTCGATTCCTAGATAATTCTTTTAAATCGTCATTCGTAACGAGCGAAAATTATCAACGTAGAAATAATAAAATTTTTTAATTTTAGCTGTACGATAATATATTTTTGTCGAACATATATGTATATGGTAACGTCGCTGAAATAAACGTACGAACTTTCATTTATAATTTTACATGAAGATAGATAAAGTGATTAATAATAATCGCCAAGTTTGCGTGTAGGAACTGTACACGATACACGTTAAATCTCGACAAGAGAACTATTATTGATAATTAATCTTAGTCACGTGTCTAATGAGCAGAAGCTGTCCTGTAGCATAACTGTCTATATTAAGATACACTATTAGGGTCATCATAGTCGGTTATTGAGATTACATAACTAAAATTTTTTTGATGTGCTGAGCAACTGCGATCTTACTCAATCCTTTTTACCATATCATTTATTAACCGAGTGTTCCTCAAATCCATTTTTTTATCTCGGTATTAAGGTGTTCATGCACCTAGTTGCTACCTAAGCCCCTCCTTCGTTTAATTTACAGACTAAGTGTATAAAAGTTAAACTCGTCTTGCAACATTTTTCCAAGTGACCGAAACGATTTTATTTCCTACATCTTTTAACAGGTATCATGTTTCCAAATGGAAGATTTTTCTACTCGATTCTTACGCGTTTATTGTCTTGGCAGGGATGCAAGGGGACGTAGAACTTACAGAGATCCGCAATCTATGAATACACATACGTATTTAAATTAAAATATCGGAAGTAATGAAAAATAATCAAAAACAATGTTCCGTCGGGAAATTTTTCACTTCGGTAGCAAATTATTCTGATATGATGGAGGATTTTCTTGGAAATTATGTGTTAATATGATGCGTTTACGTTATGTTGTTTTTGCTTGTGTAGTAGAGAAAAATAATTAAAATATTAATAATAATATACATGCACGTTGATGTTGATAAAAAAATGAAAATTTATTTCCGGAGTCAACCTTTGATGTTTTTCCGGAAATTTTTTATCATGTAGCGCCGATTCAACGGATTCACGATAGTGCGTATCGTTTAAATGTTGATTGAGATTAAAGAATATCAGTTGTACAAAATCAAGAAAGATGGCTGCGCGCTATGTCCAGTTGAATAATGAGAAAAAGAATATTTCACATAATTTTAGATGTGTAAAAATTTTTGTTATTCCAAGTTTTTGGAAAAGGGTATGTTCGCGATCGATAATGTAGCAAAGAATTTTGTATTCTTTCGGTTAAATTTTTTCGTCCTTCGCATCTAAAATGAACGTTTTAGTTTCTGAAGTGTGTTCTTCGGCATGGACTTATGGAAGTATACGATAGAGAATAGGAAGTATACGAGTGCTGAAGAATTGCATCGATGTGTACAGGATACGATGACATTCTTTCGTGAAGTCTTGCAATAGCGCTGATTTGGGAACAATTTTGTACGATCGGTAAAAGTGATGTGAGGAATTAGACAATTTTAACTACCGAGATAGTATATATTAAGACTATCCTGTTGTTGGGTCAAATAATAAATAAAAAAAAAAAAAGACTAACTTTGAAACATGTTCAGCAGGATTTTTACAATGAGAAAAAAAAAAAAGGGGGAATTTGTGATATTAATTCTTGATAGTGAAATAGTAAACTTGGATTAATTTTGAGAACTGAATTGGTAATTCATTTACAGTATCACGTGTGTAGAAACAGAGAGTGCACGTTTGCATGATTCTACAGAAGCAATAAAGTTGAAAAAATATTACGTGCTCTAGGTAAAAAAGGCGGAAAGAGCAGTGAACTCATTTTTTGGCATCGGGCTAGTATACTTGATTGAATACTTTGCGTTGGAATTTTGGTAACATACAGTGTAAGGGAGGGGGGGAACTGAATATTAATTTTGTTTGGTAGCTGGATAATTTTGAAAATTCATGATAAGTATTGATGGTGTCCTGCATTTTCGTAAATGTAACGGCTACAATCATTGATCCGACAACATGATAATCTAAGCTAAAAAACTAAATAGCTAGGCGGTCCGAAATGGACGCAATAAAGGACAGCAGTGCAGGCACCACAGAAGATGAAGGAAAGGAGAGGATAAAGGAATCCTTATAGGGAGCAGGAAGACCTAATGTCAAGAGCTAACCGTATAAAAGGAGCGTTCATTAAGAAGAGCAGAACACTCGAAAAATATGTGATCAGCAGCACATCATATATATGAAGAGGTTCGCAATCGTGAAGAGAACAATAAGGAGACGGCGACAGAGCAAATCGAAAGCGAGAAAAGGGGAGTAGAGAATGATTGATCCGGAGACGAATTAGGGAGATAATAGATTTGTAATACTTTCTTTAGAAATTTCGAAACAAATGATCAGATGTGACGGGGGTCAAGAATTAGTGCGGTTAATGGCAGTGATACATGCAAAAAAAAGAAAAAAATGAAAATAAATAAATACATTAAAAAAGAAAATATTACGCAGGATCGGTAAAAAATGTTGAGGGTTAATTTTGGAATTGGTAAGTATACTTTGGTTAATTCTATGATACTTAAGCATGATCGGAATTTCAGATATGTTTCAGCGGTTAAGTACAGAGCAAAGAGAATTTCTCCGGGATTCCCCGAAAAAAAAACAACAAAAAAAACAGGGTTGTGATAAGAATGATAACGACTAATGTACAGGTATATGCGTGGAAAAGAGGCGAAAAAAGTGACCGCTTTGGACGCTTGTGATAATGCTTGTGCGGTTCTCCGAAAGGTATACGCTGGTATAGAAAGTATACAGAATTATAATATCCGGTTTCTACGTTCGCAGTGGCACCGGTGACATGCGATTGATGTCAGTGGCACGGCTACGCGCACGCGTGTACATGATTAGTACGTTGAGGGCAGCGATCGAGGCTTTGGTGAATTCCGAAAAAAAGAAAAAAATCCGAAAGAATTTGAAAGAGGTGTGGAGGCTAATTCTCGGAACGGAGAAAAATATACCTACTCGGATTAATTTTTAATATTTACGCTCCGAACTTTTAAAACGGATTTTCGAACATGTATAGAATGTGCGTGGAACAGACGGTGTGCTTTCGTGGTGTATAAACGCGGTGTGTGTAGTGGGAGGCGGACTCGAGGAAAAAAATATGAAAATCAAGAATTTCAGCTAAGATAGAGAGACGGTTAATTTCTTCGGAAACATGAATAGCGATATTTCGAATAAATTTGAAAATTCACGGTAGGACATTGCATACGTAGAGTATGGATGAGAACGCGCGTGTGTGTGCATGCGTGGAACGGTACTCTTTCGCGGCAGTGAAGGGAATGGACTGTGCGTTTTTGTAGTGGGAAAAACTTCGGCCTACTCAGAAGAATACATTACGAAAAGAGTGGGAATTTGAGCTAAGAGGGGAAGGGGGCGATAATTTTTTGGAGCCGGAAAAAATAAAAATATACTCAATCGCGGTAGCAGCTAGGAGGGACAAGTTCCAGGATTTGCATATAAATTTTCAGTTAATTTCTCAAATGTATGTCGAATTAGTAGACTGACTCAGTCTAAGGGGAAAGCGTTGAGACTGTTCTCCAAGGCGCGTGTTCGGATTACCAGTTGGGCACAGTCTATGGCACTTTAGACTGAGGTGAATTTGGCATGTCTGGAAAAAAAACTGAGATTAGATTTTGGAACATATATTACGTTTTTTTGAACATTTGTACCGGGAACGAGAATAGTTTCTGCACTCTGCACGCAGTTTTGGGGCTGTTACGTAAGATCTCCCGGAATCGGCTTTTATACGCTTCTAAGGTACATATGTATCTTTAATAAAGTGTCATTTAAATCATTGAAAATTTTTTTATCAAATATTACTTTTTCCTTTTTAAAGTTCACATGCGTACATATTAGATCCCGCTCTCATAACGCCCTTCAAGCTACTTCTATAAAACCGACGGTAATTAAATGATAGCGAATTAAGCATAGAAATAAATTCTTTTAATAATTTAAACGGAGCTCATATTAATGTGTAAACACGTTTCTCTTTAACGTTCTTAGGTCGCACTATACAAATTTCATTGCTGTAGTCAATAATGGAGTTTCGAAGGGGCTATAATGGTGCAGTTGGTTCCGCTTCCTATATATACTTGATATAACGACTATAAAGTTCAAACTGGTCATCTTCTAGCTATACATAAGGCGTTGGAATATATATCCTAAATGCTTTTCACTAATAATAGGCAGTTAATCCTGTTTTCTGATAGCCAAAGCGCTTTCGGCAGAGCAGTTATAATTACAGTTGTGGTCCGATTATCTATGATATTAGTGAAAAGTAATTACACATCTCAAGACACAAAGTACTTCAACTACGTTGGACTGCAGGACTTTACGGTCTCCTTTGGGAACATAGTTAACGCTACTGAAAAGGGCGCTCAGAGCGTTTAATGGAATTATTTTTCCATATATAATCCCTTCAACTGATCTAGTATCAAACTTACCGAGGTACAGAATAGAAATGACTGGTTAATATACATATATGTGTGGAAGTCTTCATTGTGGTCGTTCGTATTACTGTGTGAAACCTGTTTCGTCTTCTTCCACCTGGTTTTATTATATTCCTCCCGTACTGTCTATCAATCGAGGACACACTCTCTTGTGACAATAATTTGTCCTCTAAGTTAGGACTTACTCGATGTCGATTTTTCTTGCTGGATATGCTCCAATCACTTCTACAATAATAACTTAAGAGAAGCTATTTTTTTATTTATTTTTTTTTTCAATCTTGGGCGCGTCAACTCAGGACATTTACCCAGCACAAAGGACTAACAAATAATGAAACGTAGGGACTTGAAAGTTAAATCAGGAAGCGATTAGAAACAGAAGAAATAAAGATAGCCAATATAGGAACAACAGAAAGAGAAGGAAGAGCAAGAATGTAGTGGGCACAGTAAGGGGTCGGGAGGCCAAGGCCAAGCAAATTAGAATAAAGGACTGAAGTTATTAACCATTTAATATATAATCGCCGACGCGGTTTGACAATCGTAGACATACTCTCGCGGGTGAACTAATATCCGATAATATATATGCTCTCCGCATTGGTAGCGCTACTCAACTCTACGTGTATTAATAAGATTCTCGTTTAATTAAATGACAGTGCATGTTTTCGTTTTCCTTTTGCTTTCTCTTCTCTTCTGTGAAACAGATTTATTCTTTGTCGAGCGGTTTTTTTTGTTTTTTTTTCGTTTTTTTCCCTTCCTTCTAGTTTGAAAAGATGTTTTATGAACTAATTTCAACGTATATGATAATGTAACCGGCCTAATGTATACTTCTCACTGCAGGTCAAAAAAAAAGAAGAAAAAAAATAGTCACCCACTCAGGAAAACCATATCACATACCGTAAACTTCGTGCCAAAGCCAGATTTATACTAAAACAAACAAAAAAAAAAAGACTCCTGGCAGAAATTTACATCCACGATTACATTTAAAACACCAACCTCAATCGTATGGAACAAGATCAACTCGATCGAGCAAAACAACACTCACCATTTACCATCCATTATTATCGTTAATAACATAAAAAATCAGTGAACCGGAAAACATAGCAACGGCTTTCGCTAATCACTTTTAGTTGGCTTCCAATTGTGCTTTCCCTAAATCTCCTTCTTCTTTGGCCACAACAACAGAGACCGACTCACATCAAGAGTTCAATAACGCTCGAAGAACTTAATCTAGAGCCATTCGCACGATAAATCCCTCTGCAGCGGGATATGATAAGTTTCATGCCAATATGCTCAAATACGTCTCACAAAGTATTGAATATATTTAATCAGATCTGGATATCCGGTTCTTTTCCCACTTCCTGGCGTCTGGCAGAGGTCATACCGATTCTAAAAGAGAACAATGGAACTGGACAGTTACAGACCCATTGCCCTTACGTCTGTGCTTGGCAAGGTTATGGAAAAAATAGTCAACCGTCGTCTTCAATGGATATTGAATAATATAAAACTACTATCAAACAAACAGTGTGGATTTCGCTCTCACCGATCTTCAATTGATCTTCTTTGTTACCTACAGAGGAACATTTTGGAATCTTTCTCCACGCACCAACACCTGCTCGCCATCTTCTTCGACTTCACCAAAGCTTTTGACACGGTTTTACATCGCAAGATCCAATCATGTAATATAACACCAATTCAACTCATACCAACGTCGAGTAAAGATATCCTGACTCATAATATCGGAGTAAGCTAAAGACAAAAGCAACCGAACGATTCGTTATTCTTCCTCACTACGACTCCAGCGTCACAGATCCGGTAATGTCGACGTCCAGCCGGAATGAGGTAGTCCTCTGCCGCGTTCGGTCCGGCCATGCACGTCTTACGCATCAGTTCCTGTTTGCAAAAGAAAAACGGTCGACCTGTCCCGCATGTAATGCTCCCCTTACCATCGCCCATATCCTAACTTCCTGCACAACTTATACTTTCCAACGCCAACTCGCTGACCTTCCTAATAATCTTCCTAACATAATGCGGCGCACCTCCTCTGCCGAAACTAAACTCCTTCTCTTCCGCAATAATACAAACATCCTACCTTTAATTTAATATAATACCCTTCCTTCCGTGCCTCTGGCCTAAGTAGCAGGATACGGCGCGGTTACAAATCAAAGAAGAAGAAGCCGAGAATCATTTAACAGCAGTGTGTAAAATCTGTTACATTATGAAATGAATCGTACTTGTGGTGGTAGGTCGTAGTCTGTTTAAAAACAATAATCGTAAGTGACGAATAATATCACTAGTCAGACTTGCATGAGAGGAAGAGAGTCAGTTTCGGAAAATCTTGAGACGTAAATGGACTCTGAAGAAGACAAAAGAAAAATCTTATATTCGATTTTTAGGTTTTTTTGTTTGTTTTTTTCTTTGGCCCAACATCTAAACCGCGGGATCATTTTAAACACAAAAAACTGAAACTAACCTTCTTATTTTAAACATATGAAATAAAATAAAATAAAATAAAAATGAATAAGTAGATAAAATATAAAAAAAAATAACACTAAACAAATGCCATCTAAACCACAATGTTGCAATCGACTATGAACGTGAATAAGGCAAAGCGCTCGCAACAAAGAACTTAATACTATTATTATAAGGAAGAAAAAGCGAGAAGGAAGTGAAGTACCTGAAAAATATGAGTCTGCGTTTGTAGCGAATTCTCTGTTCAAGCTGTAGTTCCCAAGACGGGCGAAAACTCTTGAAAATCCTTTTAAAAGTCGTAACTATCATTATCGATGCTACCGTCATTTTAATTTCGTTATTATTCGATTCGGAGTTAGCTGCAGGGGTATTAAAAATTTTGGTTGTGATAAGGCAATATACGTAACTCGTAACCGGTAGTCAACGAAAATATGTATAGCCTTCAAGGATTATTAAAATTCCATATAATTTTATATATTTCTCACAAAATATACTAAATTTTTATTATAAAATGTCTTACTTTACTCGTCAAAGAAAAGATTATGAAAATGCGGGCAGTAAAATTTTAGCAAGTACATTTTCGAGTTATTATACTCGTATGTAACCCTTGAATGGAAGTAAAAAAGAAATGTTTTCCGATAAAGAATATCGTCCTGATCATTTTCAATAGCCATATTAAATTTTCGTTGATTCTTTAATACCTACGTTAGAAGTTCACTTTCAAGCAATGGCGGAGATTTACATCTCGCGACGAGATTAAATAGAATTTAAAAGTTCTCTTATATCCGCGATATCGCAGAATTATATTGAACTTTATTGCTATTTTACCATAAACAAAATATACATATATTGTATCTACGTTAATATACATACATCAGGTTTTCAAGAAATACATATATTGCGCATATTCGATCATATTTCAAAAATGACGGATCTCTTTCCTTGACCCATATATTTTTTTTTTTTAATACGTTTATTTATTGTCGCTCAGCAACTCTGGCTATTTGCGACGAATACATAAAGTGTAAACATCTTATAAATAGATTACATAGCGATTGATTTTAAATATTTCATAGGATTTTACGACAGATTTAAATTTAAGTTAGTTTATATCTTATATTATACAGTACAAAGAGGTTGACTTTAAATATTTTATGAGATCTTTAGAAACCAATTCATCATCGCTCAAAATGTCGCAGAGCGATTTCCCCTCGAGGTTGCCGGTTTTTTCTATGTTCCACATATTTTTTTTACATTTGCACAGTAGATGTTGTACGGTAATGATTTCGTTGCAAGTATGGGGCATTGAGGAGTTTGTGTTTTTTCTAAGATGTATTTATGCGTTATCGAACAATGACCAATTCGGAGACGTGCTAGAACGATTTCTTCTTGTCGATTGGCTCGATACGATGTTTCCCAATGTTGCAGTTCCTTTTTGATGAGAAATAATTTATTTGAACTTCGGGGTTTGTTGCCATTCGGTTTGCCACTTTTTCTGAATAATTTTCCTAATTGATTTGGGGTTAACAACTTGTCCTCTTTTTTCGCCTTATTGATGCAAGAATTAGCGAGTTGAAAGGTAGAATACCATGGAGGTCGATCTGGCGAGTGGATGGTATAAATAGGTTGAGTGTAATTCAATTCTGCAATTAATCCCATACACTGTGTATCGGAAATGGCTTTTGGATTCTGGATTTTTTATCATACTGTTGTACAAAGTTTGGAAACATGTTCTTTTGGCTGGAAGGGTTTGCGGTGTTAGCTGTTAATTTGACGAAGTGTTTTAGCGACAAGAGACGTCTTCTGAGTTTTAAAGGTAAAATATTACTCTCAGCGTGTAGACTAGCGATAGGACTGGTATGAAATGTACCTGTAATGAGGCGTAGAGCGGTGTTTTGTACTGGATTTAATTTTTCGAGATGATTTGTCTTCGCGCTATTATATATAACTGATCCATAATCCAGCTTGGATAAAGTCAATGCCGTATATAGGTTTTTCAATGTTTTCCTGTCTCCGCCCCATTTTGTGTGCGCAACCATTTGTAGTACATTTAGGGATTTATAAGTTTTTATTTTCAAGTTTTGTAAATGATGTTTCCACGACAACTCGCGGTCAAATGTCATTCCAAGGATTTTTATGGACTCGCAGCTTGATATGGGAATATTGTTTAGCTTGATGTTACATTCGGGAGGAGCAGAACGTTTGTTGCTGAATGTAATCGCTTTGGTTTTGCTTGTTGAGGAAGGATAGCCCATTATAGCTAGAGCCCATTCTTGCAGTTTATTGGTGGTGTTTTGTAAAGCGGTGTTCAAACTACATAAATTCGAAGATGTCATATAGATGACTAGGTCGTCGGCAAATACTTGATATTTAACTGGTGGTGCAACAAGCTTAGCTATGTCTGTTATACCTATGATGAATAAGGTAGGGCTGATTACCGATCCTTGTGGTGTACCACTTTCTTGAATTCTCGGGGAAGATAAAATGTCTTGGATCCGTACTTGGAATGTTCTAATTGATAAGAAATTTTTTATGAAGTACAGCATATTTCCTTTTATATTCCATTCTTCCAGCATTTTTAGAATTTTATATTGCCATATTCGATCAAAGGCTTTTTCAAGATCGAAGCTTACCAGCATAGTAAATTGATTAGTCACAAAACCATCACAGATTTGCTGATGGAGCCTGATAAGATGGTCAATCGTATTCCGACCTGAGCGGAAACCGTACTGCAGAGGGTCTAGAAGATTTTTTGTTCGAGTGTCCATTTTAGCCGGTTGTTTATTATTTTCTCCATAACCTTGCATAGCGTATTTGGTAAGAGTGGGTCTTTTTCTGGTTTTAATAGGGGAATAATGTGAGCAACTTTCCAGCTATCTGGTATCTGGTTCGAACTCCATAAAAAGTTGAAATATTTGACTACAGTTTCAAGAGAACCAACATTCAATTTTTTGATCATTTCTATGTGGATATTGTCCGGTCCAGCTGCCGACGATTTCATATGTTTTAAAGTGAAGAAGAGTTCATTATAGGTGAGGGGCAAATTGTATTCCTGAGGACTAGTCTCGATGCAATCGACTTCTCGTTGTTCGGCGGCCTGTTTTTTGTTTTGAAACGATATTGAATAATTTTCCTTGGATGATGATTGATAGAAATGATTCGCAAAGCATTCGGCTATGTCTTGCTTTTGCTGGATAAATTGTGAGGTTGGTTTAAGTACCGTGATCGAAGTAAAATGTTGCTTGTTTGAAATCATTTTTACTTTATTCCAGACTTCTTTTACCGGGGTTATGGACGTTAAACGAGGACGTAAATTTGATCTAAGACTGTTTTTTTGCTTCTCGAATAGTATGTTTACAATTTGCTCGAGCGATTTTAAATTTACTTAAATTTTCCTCCGTAGGATGACGTTTAAAACGGGTGAGAAGGCGGTTTTTTTGTTTTATTGCAAATTTGCAATCGTTATTCCACCAGATTGTTTGTTTCCTTATTATGTTTGAACTATTTTTGGGAATATTTTTGTCTGCAACACTGATGATTTGATTTACGATTACATTGTTCATCTCGTTGGCATCTGTGCAATTTCCCGGAAGCTGTAGGTTTATGGAGTTGGTAAAGTTAGGCCAGTCAGCATCCTTGATTCTCCATGTTGGGTATTTTTTATTTTGATTGATGTCGACGACCGTTTGTATAGAAATTAAGATGGGAAAATGGTCGCTTCCGAAAAGAGTGGGGAGAGTTTGCCACTCAAGCATCGGAGCTAGGGCACTGCTGCATATTGAGACATCTATAGCTGACAAGCTTCCGTTGGAAGAGTTGAAGTGAGTTTTGGCTCCATTGTTGAGCAGGGTTAGATTGTGACGGTCTATAATTTTTTCGATGATTCTTCCTCGATCATTTGTGTACTCCGAGCCCCATATAAAGTTATGAGCATTAAAATCCCCACTGATTATAAATGGAGTTGGTTTATTAGGTGGTCTAGGCTGAATTCTGTAATTTCGTCGGAATGATGAAGGTACAAAGAGCACAGAGTAATTTTGAGTGGACTTCTTATAGTGATCGCCGCTGCTTGTAAACTTGTTCGAAGGGTTAATATGTGGTGGTATAGGTTATTTCTGACACCAATAAGCACGCCACCGTTAGCAATTGTATCAGTAGCTACGTCAGTACGACATAAAGTGAAGTTTTTTAAGTTATAAATTTCATTTTTTTTTCAGTCTAGTCTCTTGTAGGAAGATGAAATCTGGGTTATTTTGAGCGATTATAATTTGTAGTTCCGGAAGTTTACTCCGAAGACTATTTAAGTTCCAATTTAAAATCTTCATAATAAATCTATCTGGGTGTGCCATTCTGCAAGTGGTCATGCTCCAGTTTTTTGATAATTTTTGTGAATTTAATTTTGCTACTTTTATGGGTAAGAGGAACGCGTATTTCTTTCAACATCTGAATCAGTGGGCGGACGTCGCTAATCTGCATGTCGTCTATCACTTGTGCCACATTTTGTGCATTTGGTCCTTTGCACATGTCAATGAAAATCATTAGATTTTGAAAGTTGAGAGGGTATTTATTTTTATTTTGGGTGATGTGCTGTTCAAGCGGAGCAAAAATTTCTTTTAAAGTTGGTTTCAGTTTACCAGGCTCGGGTTCTGATTCAGTTTCTTCATCAGATTGCGAGTCAGATTCGTTTAGGTTTGGAGCTGATTTGGGTGGCTTTCGTTTCTTTTTGGCCGATTTATCCGGTTTTTGGTGTGCAACGTCATTGCTTTTCGTCGAGTGAGAAGTAGATGACTCAGGACGAGGTCGTTTGAATTTTTCCGTTTGCAATGGAGGAAATTGTGTGGCCTCTAAATTGTTATCACGTATGGCTAAGTTCGATTGGCAATTAGAATTTGAATTTCCGAAATGATCAGCACTTAATTCATCTGTTTCTACATCATGGGTTGCGTCGAAGTATTCCAGACCACTTGGGACTGTTTCGTCTTCTGGGCAATTCTCGGCTCGATGCCCTCTGCTGTGGCATTTGAAACATGAGAATTCATCGCATGTGATAAAAATACGATGATTTTGCCCGTTGAATTGAATTAAGATGGAACTCGTAATCTTATCTTTATCTATTTCAGTATTGGTGTAAAATTGACGTCGCCAACTTATTATGTGACCGAACTGTAGGTCGTGCGAGTTTAGTCTAAGGTAAGATAACGGGGTGGTTATTTCCAACTTTAGTTCATTTCTTACGTAATCCTCTAGGATGTTGTTAGAAATACTTGGATTGACATGCGAGAAAATTATTTTTTTCATAGGGTTTGACAGTCTACGGCATTTAATGAAGTTTGACTCAATTTCGAATCCTTTATGTTTATCAAAAAATTTATTTACGAGTTCTTTTGATTTTAAATGAATGATTATGCGATTTTTACTGACTTTTGACGCCGCGATGATGTTCTTAGGATTTTCGATTATACTGGTTTTAGTTAACGCAATCAGGTAATCACGTATTTTATAGTCGTTTATACAATTAAAAACCATACCTTGTTCTTCAGTTGGATGCTGAATTTCCGTGATCGGAGAAATTTTGGTTTTAGCTATCTGAGCGTAAGATGAGTTGGTTTGAACGTTCATGCTCGGTGACGTAGATAACGTTGCCGTAGTGTTAGATAATTGCTGGTCGGCCATGCCGACCGGCGTAATTGATAACGCCGATGATTAAATCCGATATCACGACGAAACTCGAATAGCGAGAGTCGAAAATTAAGAGATAAGATTATTATTATACAGCTATTATTGTTTTATTACTTTGAGAGATAAACACGAACGCGAAACACGTGAACTTCACTTTAAAGCATAAACTCAAGAACACCCATATATTAGTCTATATTTAATTCGAATGATCACAAAAAATATTATTAGCCAAACAAAAGGTATGTCACGTATTCGGCTGAACATGTGACGCAAGTATCTACTGTTCTAATGCGAATTTTTAATTCTTTCGTACCAGTGGCGTTTATGGTTTTTTTTTTCAGCATAACAAAGAACCACATAAATAAAGTTAATACCGAACAGACCCGCATTAACAATTTTTAACACCACTTCGCATTTCGAATATTAATTGTAAATGTAACGAAAATCAAACTGCTTACGAGGGCAGCACGTTTTGATAATAAATGAAACAGAAAACAAAAGAATATCGTGATTATGATATTTTTTTTGGGCGCATTAAAAATAACGTTGACTCAACCAGGGCCGTATCTAGACCAAAATTTCGGAGGGGGTTACGAAAATATTTTTATAATTATACATATATATATAAATATATATGTATATGCGTGTGTTGGTATGTGTGTTATCATGAAATATATTTATTTATAAATGGTACACTAAAGTTTTGTAGTCAATTATTGTATACGCAATATTTGAACACTACAACAAAAACATGTAAGAAATAGTCGTTTCCATATAATTCATAAAAATTTTAATCTTCTTTTCTTTTGTCAAAAATTGAAAAGAAATAAATTTATTCTGAATTTCGGTCCATTTAATTCAAGCAGTTATGATTTCGCAGACATTTCGGAGGCGGTTTGAACCCGGATCCCCCCCCCCCCCCCCCGGTACGGCCCTGGACTAAATTACGAAGGAATCCTTCAATCGGAGATTATATAATTTAATTTTTAAAGCAACGGAGGATGTAAAATAGACAAGAATACTACCGGTGTTAAAGAGTACGGAAAAAAAGGCGAGAACGTAAAAAGCATTATAAGGAGTTTGAAAGCTCAAATAATATAAAATGTTGGAGTAGAAAGGTCAACGACGTTCAGAGAAAAGGGAGGAACATTCGAAAAAATATGTCTGTTCTCGCAGTAGAATACTAGGATGTAGGGAATATTGAATGATGATATATCGGGAAAAAGTTGAATAACGCAAGAAAAGAAAAGTAATTTATAATTGGAGCGTAAGTAACATAGGAAGGTGTTAAAAGAGACGTACCGGTGAACCAGGCGGAAATAGAATGGTGAGCCTTAATCTTCTTCTTCTCGTGCCACCCGATTCGGGTATTGCTTAATCATCATGTTTGGATTGGATTATCTGCTGGAATTGATTTCGATCTTTTGCTATTCTGACTAGATCTTCTGTTTTCTTAATTCCGGTCCATTTTTTTATATTATCTATCCAAGCGGTCTTTCTTCTTCCTTCTATCATGCCCATTATTATTGTTTGTAGTAATTTGTATTTTTCACCCCTCATGAAGTGTCCAAAAAATTTTATCTTCCTTCTTTTTACTATAGTCATTAATATTCGGTCAATTCCCATTAGTTCCAGTACTTTCTCATTTTTTAACTTTTTGGTCCACGGTATTTTCCACATTCTTCTGTAGCACCACATTTCGAATGATGATATGCGCTTCCTCATATTTTCCTTTTTTTTTTTTTTTTTTTTTGGGCTCGTCAACCAAGGACCTTTACCCAGAAACAAAAGGTAAGGAAAGAAGTCGGTTATATTTTGATTCGATCAGAGATTTTAACTAAAAAGGAACAAATAGCAGGAATAATTAGTGGGGAAGGAAAGGACAGGATATAGGATGCACAATAAGGGGTAGGAAGTCCAAGCTTAAGCAAATAAGAATATAAGGCAGAACGCTCCACCGAGAGGGATGAACACTGGAAGAACACATGATCGGCGTCGCAAGTAATTGCATCATCCGGATGGAGAGGACAGTGTGGAGAAGAAATCAAGGAGAAACGAAATCTGGAAGAAGGCAGCAAAGAATGGCCAAAGCGCATACGAACAATGGAAACAACTTCAGAACGACGAAGGGAGGGATGTAAAAGAAACCATGAATATGAAGGAAGAGTAGGCTGGACTGACAGGTAAAAGGAACAACTGTTGGAAAAATAAGATACATAGGTATCCGACCAAAATCGGATATGAAAGCTTTTACAAACTGATAGCAGGTTAACGGATGGAATTTTTTTTAAAAAAAGACGAGAGGAAGCAGCAGCAGCCCGAGCCAAGGAATCAGCCGCTTCATTGCCAAATATGCCCGAGTGGCCAGGTACCCACAGCAGATCAATATTGACTGAATGGAGATAGGAAAGATTGTGAATGAGTGAACGTATACGGAGGATAACAAAGTCACACGAATGATCAGGAAGGGGAGAGGATATGGCCTGAAGGGCGCTCAAAGAGTCAGAAATAATTAAAAACTTAGAGGAAAATTGATTCGAGGAAATGAAAATAATAGAGCGAAGGATAGCCAACAACTCGGCTGTGAATATGGAACAGAAATAAGGAAGTCGATAAGATTCTGAGAGGTTAAAATCAGGAAGGATGAAAGAAGCACCAACACCACCAGGCCCCCTCGAACCATCCGTGTAAATGGTAACATGAGAGGGAAATAGGGAATTGATAGTGCTGTAGAATACCTGTTTAATTACGGCATGGGGGAGATTTTTTGCAAATAAGGGGAGGATAAATACCTTAGGAGGATGACAGATGTCAGCGAAGTCGAAGGAAAAATAAGGGAGATTATTGAACGAGATAATATACGGCCAAAATGAACCGAGACGATGTGAAATAAAAGCCAGAATAGGGGTTTTGCTGGGAGTGAAGCGCCAGCTATTATAAATCGAAAGATAAGACTGAACAAGGGTAGAGGATGCGAGAGGAAGACGTTTAACAAGGAAACGATAGCCTAAATAAGATCTACGAATGGATAGGGGTGGCGAATTGGATTCAGCAAGAATAGCAGTGGTTGAAGAGGATTTAAGAGCGCCAAGACAGAGACGAAGGCAAGAATTCTGAATTACATCTAGTTTGAAAAGACGTGTCTTGGACGCACTACCATAAATAAAAGAACAATAATCAAATTTGGAACGGATAATAGATTTGTAAAGGGAAATAAGAATATAGGGATCGCCACCCCATTTAGTTGGCGACAGGGCTTTCAGCAAGTTTAACCTTTTAATAGTGGAAGCAGAAAGATATTTGATGTGTTCAGAGAAGGACAAACGACTATCAAGAAAGACACCGAGATAACAAAAGCAATTAACACGGGAAAGAGATACATTGTTTAAGGATAGGTTAACCAAAGCAGGGTTATAGGGACGGAGGGTAAAAATAGTATAAGAAGACTTAGAGGGATAAATTGAAAGATTAATTAAGGAGAGAGAATGTTCCAGCACAATGAGCGACGAACTGAGTGCTTCATAGGCTGCTATAACATCCTCAGACGAGGAAAACAGGAGAATGTCGTCCGCAAAGAATAAGGAATAGGAATTTAAAGGAAGAGAAGCTATACTGATAGTATAGATGTTAAAAAGAGTAGGACTGAGGGAGGAACCCTGAGGAAGACCTCGGAAAACCTTTCTTGGAGCATTAAGAGATGGAGAGGAGAAGTGGATAGAACGATTTGACATGAGATTGATAATAAGGGAAGAGAATTTAATTGGGATATTAATTGCCGTCATTTTATCTCTTAGAGTGGGAAGATGAACATTATCGAAAGCAGAGGAAACATCAATAAAGGAGGCTAGGGTGAAATGTTTTTGGATAAAAGATTTGTATATGTGGGAAACGAAAAGACTAACACAATCAGAAGGGCCAATACCAGGCCGAAAGCCGAACATATTAATAGGGAATATATTATTATGCTCTAGCCACCAAACAAGGCGCTTGTTGAGCATACCCTCAAATAGTTTTCTAATACAGGATGCCAGGGAAATAGGACGTAGGGAAGAATTTTTCTTAGGAATGGGAATTACGATAAAAGAATTCCAGGAGGAAGGAGTTATACCCTTTGAAAGGAAGGAATTGAAAAGACTAAGAAGAAAACTGAGGGATTGTTCAGAAAGGTTTTTAAGGGCGAGATAGGGTATACCGTCAAGCCCTGGAGTAGGGCTGGACGATTTGGAGAGAACAGACTTTAATTCATTAAAATTGAAAGCCGAAGTTAGGAAGTGAGGAGGAGAATTTTCCGGAAAAGAAGAGTATAATTCATCAACAGAAGGAACATAAGCTGGAGCGACGGAATCAATAAAAGGAAAAAGGCTATCGTCGGGGATACTGAAGGTGGAAGGGCGAGAAGAGGATGGGAATTTGAAAGCTCTGGCCATTTTCCAAATCTGCGAAAGAGGAGTAGTTCTAGAGAACTTGGCACAGAAATTTTTCCAAGAGGACTTCTTCGTGGATTTCAATATAAACCTAGCTCTCGCATTTGCCCGTTTGTGAGCGAGAAAATTTTCAGTCGTAGGGTTACAACGGAAGGTTCTAAAGGTTTCGCGACTGATATTAAAGGCAGTGTCGCATTCCTTGTTCCACCAAAGTGAAGAAGCCTTACTGCGATGTACAGAAGATGACGTATGGCGGGGCGGAGAAGATAAAGAAAGAGCAGAAGTTAAGGAATATAAAAAGGAATTGTAGAGAGGTACCGGATCGTGATCCGGTTGAAGGAGAGGGAGAGACGAGTCAACCAAGGAGCGAAATAGAGGCCAGCTAGTTTTGGAAAGATTCCATCCTGAAGAATTGGTATAATTGGAATCAGAAGGAGGAGGAAAACTGACAGGAGTTATTAGGATAGGAACATGGTCACTGCCGAAAGAGCCCATAAGGGTCTTCCAATTATAATTAAGACCAATAGACGAAGAAGAAAAGGTTAGGTCGAGGGAACTAGAAATGGAAGCATTCCTGTAGTATGTGGGGGAGAGATCGTTGAGGAGAACTAGATTATCAGAGAGGATGGCATTCTCAAGGATGGAACCGTTGGGATTGTAGGATGCACAGCCCCATAAAGGAGAATGCGCATTCCAGTCACCACCGATGATAAAAGGATGCGGAATAGAATTAAAAAACGACGAGAAGGGGAAAAGACGAAGATCGAACCTAGGAGGAACATAGATAGAAACAATGCTAATAGGACGTACAGAGAGAGGCTGAATGGAGATGTGAACAATGTTAGGTAAATTGGGACAAGAAGGAAGATTAAGAGAGATATCATAAGAGCAGAATGGAATGTCATTTCTAATCAGGATTGCAGAACCACCATAACCGTCATCGCGATCACATCTAACTACCCTGAAACCTCTAATATTGAAATTTATGTCCGACCGAAGCCACGTTTCGGAAAGGAGAGCAACATTGACATTATGTAGATCCAATAACCCCTCTAAAGAGTTTTTATTGGCTCTTAGACTGCGGCAATTCCACTGTAGAATATTTAGCGCAGCCATCATAATAAAACAGTAAAAGAGTAAGGCATAAATGAAGTGGGGAGAAGCAGGGGAAAAGACCATAAGAGCAGACAATGAGATGCATTTGTATAGAAGGAACTAAAATGAGTGAGAAATGGAGAAAAGAAAAATAAAAAACAGCAGTTGCAAAACAGGAGGAAGTAATTCGAGGCTGTTAAGTCGAAAGGAAAAACAAAGAGCATAGTGCAGAAGAAGATATAGAATAATTTTAGGATAAAACAGAAAAGAGTAAGCAATATTCGTGCAGAACCGAAGCAGCCAGTGGAATGCAAGTTGTACTTCATATATAGGCGTGTGGTACATAGCCAGCGCTATACAACTCCGACAAATTCCTCACAGTGCAGTTAAAACAGCAAAGGTGTGTACGGAGAGTGATAGGAATGGAACTCAGTTTAGAGATTGCGTGTATCAACTCAACATGAGCCCATTCCGGAAAAAAATGTGTATAGAATATACACCAACGCCTGTTAGAGGTTGAAACCACTTCTACACAAGCATAAATGAAGATAATTATTACGATAAAATCGTTAACCAACTGGTTAAAATGCTTCGCACTGAATATTGTAAAGAAGATTACACGAAAGGGAAAAAATGTAAAAGAAGGGAAGGAAGCAGGGGACAGAAAGTAACATAATGAAGCAAATACAGCCTCGATATTTATTTCCATTTTTTTTTTATTTTTTTTTTTTTGATTTATTTTTTTTCCGTACAGTATAAGAAGAGGGAATTAATTAAAACGGATATTATTCGACAGGAAACAAGAAAGGGAGTCAACAAAGGATGTAGAGGGAGCAATATTGTTTGAAGAGAGTAGTTCAATGATGGCTACCGAAATATCCTTAATTAAAGGTGAAGGGGTAGCGGAAGGGGAATTAGGAGTACATAAGGAGACGGGAATAGCAGGATTTGGGGGAAGGTGAGTATTTGAAGAGGAAGATTTGTTAAGAGCCCAACCATTAGAGGGGGTTGGGAGACGATTAGATGGGAGTGGGGGGAATTGCGCAGAAGAATTATGAAAAGGTTTGGAATTACGGGATTTATGAAAGGTGGGAGATTTGGGTCGGAAGTGAGAGGGAGCAGTCAACGGAGGAATGGAAGAAGTATTAATGTAAGAAGTGGAAGGTGAGGCACGGTCGGCATACGAAAAAGCCTGAGAGACTAAATTGCTTTTTTTAAATTGAGAAGCCTCTTGGAATGTGATATTTTCAAATGCCATAATTCGTTTTATTTCTTTTTGTTTGAGCCACTCGGGACAAGCACGATCATTGGCACTGTGGGCGCCTTTGCAATTACGGCAAGTGGGAGGAAGTTGTAGACTGCTGCATTCCAAGACTGAATGCCTGGAAGAACAGTGGGAGCAGATGGTATAGGAACCACGGCAGTGCTTCGCGATGTGTCCAAAAAGGAAGCATTTAGAGCACTGCGTAGGTAGACGAACGCTGGGAGAAACCAGAAATCGAATTTTAAATATCGAAACGTGTTCTGGGAGAGAAGTTTTATGAAATTTAATTTCAACAGAACCAGTCGGAACTTTTTTACCTTCAGAAAAACGATGTATACGACGGATAGAGGCGATAGGAATAGTAGAATGGATTCCTTCCAAGAGTTCATCTTCAGAAAAGGATGGATGAATACCGGAAATAATGCCCATTCTGAATAACACAGAGTTTGGAATGTACGCTTTGATATTATGCGACGCAAAAAAATTAGGATGAGACAGAAAGGAATTAGCGGAGGAGACGGAGGGAAACTTGACCGAGACACGACCCCTACCTTGAGGGACAATGCTCGTGGGGGAAGAGGAAAGGGAATTGATCAGCCTGGCAATTGCTAAAGGATGAAGGTTGCCTAGATTTTTATCCGAGGAACAGCTTTCGACGTGAACGGTGAAAGGTCCTGGATGATCGGCCGAGAACAATAAAGTATCTTTACTATCATTATAATTATTTGTACTATTACTGTTATTATTAGTGCTACTGTTATCGTTATTGTTACTATTATTATAACTGCTGTTGTTATTAACATTACTATTATCATTATTATTATTATTATTGTCATTACTAATATTAATATTATTATTATTATTGGTGGTGGTGGGGGTGGTAATGATGTTATTGCTGTTATTATTATTGTTGTTATTATTATTGTTATTATTATTATTATTATTATTATTATTATTATTATTATTATTATTATTATTATTATTATTATTATTATTATTTTTACTTTTATCGATAATAAAATTCTCGACAGCTGTATTAGCACTGTGAGAATTATTTGAAGTGGCGAGATTAGGCGAATCGGGTTGAGATAGCCGCAGATCCTTGCTTGGCAAAATCGCGGACGGCGAGAGAGGGCCAGAAGGTTTGCACTTACCGACAGCGTCAACCTCCATTAAGTTTAGCGATACATTCGGTTTCGCTTTTAAATCTTTGGAGGAGGCCGTCGGGCGGCCCCCACTAGACGAGCTCATCAATCAACTGACTTGAAAAAGAGAGAGGAAAATAAAAACAAAAAAACAGCGAAATGAATTTAAAGCAGCGAAAGGCAAACTGAAATATTAAAATGTAAACTAAGTAAAAGTTAAATGCGACAGCGAAGAAACCGAAATTATTTATCTAAATAGAAAACAATGAAGCGATCTCACCGGTCTGCCGAAACAACTGATTACCGAGCTGATAACAGGAACGCGAACGCACACGAGATAACGATTCACATGTATGATCCCATATTTTCCTTTATGGTCCATGTCTCGCTTCCATACAGTAGCACTGACCATACGTAACATTGCAATATCTTGTTCTTGATCCTTAGGCTTAATTTCCTATCGTAAAGGGTGTTTTTTAATTTCATAAATGTGTTTCTGGCCATCTCTATACGAGTACGTATTTCCATATCAGAATCATTACTTTGTGTTATCCAGCTACCTAAATATTTATATTTTTCCGTTCGTTCAATTTCTTCGCTGTCTAAAAATAATTTTTCATTTAGATTAGGCTGTCTTGCAACTACCATGAATTTTGTTTTTTTAGTATTTATACTGACTCCTTTCTTCTTGCTTTCTACTGCAACTATGTCTAGTAGCCTTTGTAGGTCTGTTACATTTTCCGCCAGTAGTGCAGTATCGTCAGCAAAGCGAATCACTGAAATTCTTTCGCCTGCAATTTTTATCCCTTCACTACGTTCATCTAAAGCTTGAGCAAAAATTGCCTCAGAATACAGATTGAATAGTACCGGTGACAATACGCATCCTTGCCTAACTCCTCGTTTTATTGGTATTTGATCTGTTAATTGCTCATCTATTAATATTCTTGCATGTTGTTTTTCATAAAGCGTTTGTATAATCTTAATATCTGACTGGCAAATACCTATATCTTTTAATGTCTTTATTAGTTCCGTATGCCGTACCTTGTCGAAAGCTTTGTAATAGTCTATAAAACAAATGTATACTGATTTTCCGAACTCCAGTTGTCTTTGGATTAGTGTTTTCATACAAAATAACGCTTCTCTTGTACCCATTCCGTTACGGAAACCGAACTGGTTCCATTTCATGTTTTCTTCGCATATTTTAATTATGCGTCGATGAATTACCCGCAGAAATATTTTTAGAACGTGGCTCATTAGACTAATTAATCTATATTCATCACATCTATATGCATTTGTTGTTTTTGGTATGGTAATGAACCTTGATTCTAACCAATCTTCCGGTATTTTCCCATTTTTATAGATTACATTGAAAAAGCCAGTAACTTTCTTGATTTCCATAGGACCTCAAGAAAGCCTTAATAAAGAGAATAAAGAAGTGTGGATTGAAAAATGTCAGACCATAAATTTCTGCGAAATTTTTCATTTAACGGAAGGAGGTTAAAAGAATTTTTTACGGGGGTGGTTAATCGCAGTAATCGTACCAAAGCTTTTTAGTTTTTCTACGCGACTACGTGACCGGAAATCCAGAGGAAATCAACTTGGTTAAAGCGGAGTAAGGACTTAGAAATGATAGTATGAAAATGAGAAATTCGTAAGATTACAGATGATGTAAAGAATTGTATAACGCTCATTGTGACAAAAGGTTATTGGGAGAAGGAAAGGAATAAATAAAAAGAACGGCACGACGGATAACTACGAAAACAGGGGTAACAGGTTAGAGTAGAGGTGGTAAAGTTTAAAGAAGTTTGTAGGATTTAGTTTGGGGGACTGTGAATAATGCACTCACTTTGTACTTTTAGAGTCGTTTTGTAAAAAAAGAGTTTATAGGATGATTTGAAATAAAAAAGTCGAGTTGGTAATCAAAGTTCTATTCTACAATTCAACAATGTCACGGCCTTACAGATGCAGTGGCAACGGTACTTGAAAAAAAAAAACAAGTATGTTTAACGGTCTTCTTGGATGGCTTTTGATCGTGTCTGGCATACCGGATTAAAATTGAAATTAAAGCAGATACTTCCACCGGATCTCTATCTACTACTGGTATCGTACCTAACAATTAGAACATTCTCAGTCAAAATTAATTAGGTCCTTTCTGAAGAAAGAAAAATATGTGCTTTAGTTTCACAAGGAAGTCTGTTGGGCCCAATATTTTATTCAATATGCACCGTAGACATTCCTGTCTCTAATCAGACAATTCTGGCTACATTTGCAGACGATATAGCATTAATGGCTTGTAACGAAAATCCCGATTTTGCGAATATAGCAATTCAAGATCATTTCGATAACATACAAACTTGGGTTAGCAACTGGAGAATTAAGTTTAATGTTAAAAAATGTCAACATATATAGCTTTCACTAATAGACACCACACGTTCGAAGTTAATAATAAATAATTCTGAGATACCGCGCTGGTTAATTCCGTGAAATATCTGCGATGCATTTGGATCGTAAACTGAACTGGCGTTTCCATATAGAACAAATTAGTAGAACAGTCGTCTGGGCACGCGAGCCAAATTGTTGTATCCAATAATATAGGAAGAAGGTCTAGTTTAAGTCTGAATTTAAAAAGACATCCGTCTTATATACCTCATGGTTATAGTGCCAATCTGGAAGTATAGCATAGAGCTCTGTACGGAAATACTAAAGCAAGTAACCTACTACAGGTACAACGGCAGCAATCAAAGATACTTCGCATGATGGCTTCGGCTCCTAATTATGTCTCTAATCATACGCTCTACAGCGATCTTAATGTTCCATTAGTCAAGGATGTACATTAGAACAATATCAAAGATTCTTCGATAAACTTCGTCTTACAAGTGATAATCGTAATGTATTTCGGATGTCAAGAAATACGTTGTCGAGCAATCCTGAGGGACGATTAAAAAGAAGATGGGGCCGGGGATCTCTCTCATCATAATGTCATTATAAACTAGTATCCATCGTCCGTAAGGAAATGTTCGTTTTTGAGTCTAACCGATAATAGGACTAGGGGCGTACTTCGGTCGTTATTATATTATGCCCACCAGTAGTGAGGTAGCATATCTTCTGAGTGTTACTAAGTATCCGAAAGATAAGTGGCTCCAACAAAATTCAACGCGGAACAAGAAAGAGTAGTGAATATCACGCGTCAGTGAGCCGATATTTCTTAATAGCACATACATGCGGAATTTAATATAGTGTATATTATTATCAGTTGCCTCATATACACTGGGAGAGGAAGCAGCATCGCTTTTAATTCTGATTTTACTTTTTAGACCATTATTGAGAGATTCCAATTATGGCCCACCGACCGGTGTAGCAAAAAAAAAAAAAAAAAGAAAAAAAGTTCTATCGAAAGGAAAAAGAACGAATACAATCAGGTAAAGAGACTCATTAGGAAAACCAGATATCGAAATCTGTGGTGATGTATATTCCATCGATGAACTTTCAGATGTATCTTCTTCTTTTGTTGATCTTTGTTCTTCTTCGAGCTGGATGCAAATAGAAAAGTGCTAAATGTTTCGTTGAAGTATAGGGATGGTGTCCTCCTTGGTTGATGCGTTGTCAGCTATTTTAAATTTTTATATTTTCGTTTTTTGATTTTTCCTCCGTAGCATTCACCGCGCAGTTGAGTCAGCAGAAAAAGACCGAATTGCGATTGGATTATGCCGGCTGCAGATGTTCCAGATAACAAAAAACCAGACGGAGAAGTTCTACACTGTGAGGCAGAGGGAATCTGAAACAATCGGTATAACAAGCGAATGAGCGTAATTTGTAAATACTGCCGTCATCTGAAATTAGTATTTATCTTTCTGAGTAATATTTTAAACGTTTACGACGGGCGTCTTGTTTTCTATTCCGTTAAGTATTTCGTCATCAGAAATCTTAATCAGAATTTGACCTCTTAGTTGGAATGGGAAAGTAGGTTGTTTGGAATGATATTTCGAATTATTACAGCAAGTTGTTGGCATTTTCTGAGCCAACGAAGGAAATTCGGTTTAGGCCGTTGCTCTGAAGAAGTAATAAACTAAATCTTGATTAATCAGATAGTAATCGACAAATATAGATAATAGCGATGCTGTTTTGCTGTAAAGATCGAAGAATGACGATAAACAGACCGAACCAGTGACATTTATTTCACTCTTATTTTGCTGCTGGTAATAGAGTCACGTGAATACATACGGTGCACAATTCGAGGCACGACCGCACACGAATTATAGTTGTTTTGACGGTTACGACTCTTGCTTAGATTATTATTTGTTACAAATAATTATTTCGAACCATTTTTAAAATTTCAAGATTTAGTTAATATAATCATTCGCGGCGCAACTGCATTTAAAACGCCATAAGGATCGACGAAAAACAAAAAAAATGTTCTATTTATCATTGTAAAATTGTTATTTTGTATTATCTAAAGTACATAAGGCATTCGATTAAGAAATGGTTTGATTAAAAAATTTACTTATAGGATGAAATCTGAAACAACCCGTATCATACCCGGATAATAATAATAATAATAATAATAATAATAATAATAATAATAATAATAATAATAATAATAATAATAATAATAATAATAATAATAATAAAATTTACTAAACCTACGATAAGATTAGAGACTATTTATTTGCTAGAAATGTTTATTTGACGCGCGTGTTGTGTTTGTAATGTTTTAACAAAAAAAAAAAAAGAAAAAAAAAATCAATGAGATTGTGTCTCATCACAAAAATTGCGTACGATGGCTGGCCGTTACGGTCTAGCGACGCGCTGGTAAGAGTGGTGAAGGTTCCGCGTTCTACCGATGACCATAGTGCAAACGTATTAATACGCAACACCTCAATTAAAATAAAATCAAAATCATTACAACATTGTCACCTTATCTAAATCATTGAATTCGAGATCATGAAGTTAGATACGGAATTTAGAAAATACCAGCAGCTCTGTTAAAACTCGATAAAATCTGTCGTTATTCGGAGGGTTTGCTTCTATGTATAATTAACTAGTCTCAAAAGTTAAAAACAAAATATAAAATTATTTCTTTCAAAACCAAAATTCAAAATTTACTCTATAACAAAAATATAATATACGAATGCATCAAAAAAGTAAAAAATAATTACTCTATCAGAAATAAATTTGTACCTTAAAGGGATATTAATAAAATATATAGTAAAATTACAACTGCACCGTTTAACAACAAACGGGATGCCTGAATACGCCGCAGATAATTTATATTTTTTATTTATTTATTTTTTCTTTTGTATGCCGACTCTAACATCATTAACGCAATTGATAATTAGCTATTTTAAGTTTCTTACATAACGATGTACCGTAATAGATGACGCCGCTTGGTATATGTGTTACTATTTCGTTATTTGATTATTTATAGGAGAGTATTTTATTATTAATAATGTTTTATTATCTATCATTATTGTTATTGTTGAGCGGTAAGCGCATCTCGACATTGTTGTTTCTTTAGTTATTGTTAACAGGATTGTCAGGAAGTACGGTAGTTTTCATAAGCGATATTAATAATGGGTTTAAATGACGACCGAATGCATTTTGTTACATTGCTGCTTATGTATCGCCAACACCGAAGGAGAACGTTGAAGTCATTCTAGATTATACAATTACATTATTATTATTATCATCAATTCAATTTCAATTCATTTACAATATCAAAAAATATACCACTAAAACTACATTATTATATTTAATTTTAGGCCGAACGTAATATAGCGCATTTTAGTATTATTATCCTCAGTATCTTCGATTGGAGAGCGACACTGTATTTTTTTGAGGTGCGTTTTTGCGTCTGATCAATATATTTCTAAGTCGTATTTCCAGACAGGATCTATAACGGTGTTATACAAGAACATTCCGCACTGAGTTTGGATTTTCTTCCTATCAGTGGGTATAATTGCTTCAATAGATACTTCAATTTTTTCTTTGTATTAATTGCATACACAGATTCCATCTACTAGATAGTTAATCCAAGATATCTTACTGATTGTACTTGCGGTATTTTACAGCTGTTGTAAGTAACTGGCGGACCAGTTTTACGTTTATTTGTGAATGTGATAATAATGTGATTGTTTAGTAATAATTATCATAATACCTCTCCTTTAAGCTGTATTTTACCGTATCACATACATTAGGTAATTATTTTTTTTTACTCTTTTTTTTTTTAATAAAAGTAAGTTGTGGGTCCCACAGAGCAAGTATGCCTGTTGTGTGAATGCCCGGAACTCTTATTAACGTTTATTCCTAAGTATATGAAATTACAACTATTCTTGCTTATCCTATACATCATAATATTAGTCAACTTAAGAATATATAAATTATAACATACTATACGTGCAGATACGTACACGCACCGAAAATACTCATCTGTATATACATAAGGACAGGTAAATATCTTCAAATACAATGAAAAGAAATAAAATGAAGAAAGAAAAAAGAACAAGGAAGGACGAAAACAAATAAATAAAAAGAGAATAATAAAAGAAAATTACAAAATAGAATGATTCAAAACGTATGTTGGGTTTTACTCTTTACACCATTCTTTCAGCCATATACTTCCTTTTTCCACACACCAAGTTTTTTTCCCTTTAATATATAATTAGGGATTGTATTAATTAGTTTAATTAGAACTGAATAAATCAGTATTATTAATCCGTAGATTTACGCCTTGGGGATATACATTATTTTGGTTTCTTGTTAATTTCCGCCTAGATGGTATATTATTGACATTAAATTTTGGTAATCTTTAATAAAAATAGCACATTTTGGAGGGGACATTTCGTTGTTTTCTTTCCACCAAGTTGATCCAGAATCGTTTTGCTTCCAGCAGGGGAGTATAAGTTCCAAACATCTTTTCTGCATTTTGCTTATTTTAATTATTTCCGTTTTCTTAGCCTCGCATAATATATTTGAATGCCATATAAAAAATTCTAGACATCATTATTGAATTCTAGTATATACGTAATGTGCGATATAGGCTAGAACTAGTTTTATTTTATATAAAGCTGGAATGCAATTCTATTAAATTTTTAGAAAAGAGGTCTCGAAGTCGCTACTGTCTTTTTTGTTTCACAATTTTTAGTATATACATTTTCAAATGATAATAGACCAACCAACAATTGATCGCTAAAGTGTCTCTCTATGTTCACTGATGCTCATCGCTATATATTGTATAGTACCACACCACTGAGACTGGTATAATTTCGAACGAACAAAGAATCATTAAAATCGGTCCCTGCGCATTAGGGAATGTTATGCCCGTAAACAAGCATAAAAAAAATAACATACGCGACGAACATACTATCTCTTATTTTTTGAGTGGACAAAAAAAGAAGCAGATAATGAATTAAATAATATAATTTTTAATAGACCAAGCTATTTATAATGTAATTAAGTTTAGTAAGTTCTAATGAAGCCCATTTATTACCCGGTACAATTGTCGAATATAAATTAATTAAAATTATTACCTCGAACCTTAGAGTAGCGGCATTAGATTACGAGTGATGAAAATTAAAAATAATGTAATTAAATTTAAAATATAAAATATTGATAGATTCAGCTGCAGGAATTGAATTTTTTCTTACTACTGAGAGGTATATATATTTCAAAAAAAAAAAAAAAATTGACAATTTACAATGGAAAAAAGAAGACAATTGTCTAAACACACGTTACAACAGATTTCAGTTATGCTTATTTTCCATCTAATCATATATTTCTCTATCAAGAGTTGAATGAAATCAGATACAATGTGTATTGATATCTTCGAATAATAAAAACAGTGGTACGCGTTGTTTATATTTATTTAATTTTATAATTCGCGTAATTCATTTTACTATTACAGGCCAATTGTTTTTAGCGGATAACCGATATAGAAAAACTTGTGTAGATTGAATTGCTACCAAAAAAGCACCCGAATTTATAATTTCACAGTAATAATAATAAATAACAATAATTTGTAATAATAACTCCAATCTGAGATAAAATAAATTAAAATAAAATTCGGAAGTAAAGACTGTGGTGACATCTTTGTGAACAAATAACCCAAGCTAAACGTTATATTTGACTATCTGGTGCTATCACTGAAACATCAAAGTATAAAACGTTACAATATATATATATATATATATATATATATATATATATATATATATATATATATATATGTTTACAGTGCACATTCGATTATCCGGGTTAATCATTGGGAGGGGCAATATGGGCAATAGAAGAACACGGATAATCTGTAAAGACTCCATTTTATTAAACAAACAGACCAACATCAGTATGAAAATTCGAAAATTACATTTACAAGCGGTGTAGCATCAAACTAGGGCAATATCCCTTTTATCATTTAATGCTGTAAAAAGTCTGTAATGCTTCTTTGCTTCTGTTTGTTTAATTTTACGATCGCATTAATGGCAACGTAATAAAATCGTTTTTATAATCTAACAAAAAGTCTCCACAGATTGTAGAACGGCAGAATGAGAAATTGTATTTTTCTCACTTGGTACATCTTCTGTATCAGTACCATCATTATTAGATTTAACAACGTAAATACGTAGTAACGATTTCCTTCTGATTATTACGAGTTTCATGTTATGATCACACTTAGGATGGTAATGCGCGTTCCTTCGACGATTTACGGCTTGGAGCTGATTTCTCTTCTTATGAAGCAGATGTTTTTGTTGGGGGCGACATTTCTAATATATACAATCCTGTCTCATCGCTGTTGTAAGTTTGATTGGGAATCGCATTTTTTTCACCAATAAATTCTTGAAATATTACACAAAACGGTAACTTCCCATTATGCCTAATTCCCATTTCGCCTAAATTTAAGGTTTCGGTTACTCAGGTAATAAAAAAAAAAAATTAGACAAACATACGAATGATTTCGTGTTGGCAACAGCGCGTCATCATTGGCGAATTTTAAACAGACTAAACGCATCATTTTTTTTTTTTGCTATTTGATTCCGCTGTTAATGTTTTCTTTCCGAAAAACAACAAAAACGTTCATATGAAAGTCAAAAATGAAAAAATACCGCTAAAAACGTATTAAATGTAAATATACGCGAAACGACGACTCCGATTAATATTTGCGAGTTATTCCACTCCAAATCCAGTGCTATATAAATCCCACCCGCCTTATCAGTCAGTATATAGGAAGTCCCTCTTATTGATATTTAGTGTGACATGAAAAATTAAAGTGTACGGAGTTGCAGAAAAAAAGAAAGAAAAATAATCTAAATAAAGAGCTGTAAACGGATTAATGCTTCATTACAAATTGAAAACAATGAACAATTATGCTACAGTTTTATCTAAGTTCCTCGTTCAAAAACAAACAGAATAATTTTTATCTTTTTCTTAATTTTTTCGTTTTGACCAGAAATTTGTTTCGAATATTTTCTTTTTAAATCTTAAGAAAGAAGCAGAAAGTGTATTCATTTGTTTATTTGTTTTTTCCTTGTTGCGTTGGACTTGTCAGCAGTGGACGATTATTACCCATCAAAAAGAAGGTGTATTTAAAAAGTTAATAAACGAAAAGTAAAGTTAATATTAAGCAAAAATGACTTATTAATCTAATAGTATACTTTTAATTTTTTATAAGTCAATAAACTTGTCTTTAATTTTTAATTTTTTCCGTCTTACAATGTGTTCGTCGCGTATGTCTTTTTGTTTTTTTTGTTTGTTCGCGCACAACTCATATTCATGTGGATCGACCATTTTACGGATTCAGACGCCATTTTTCGGCAAATCCAAAAAAAGATAAAGAAAAAAAAACCTTCTATTTTACTATTTAAAATGTCTTTTTTTTTTTTTTTTTGAAAAAATATGTATTTATAATTTTTTACATACAGAAATTTTCATCAAGCTAAAACGCTTGTCGACGAATTATCCCTATTTGACATTTTACCATCTTAAATTAACTTATACATATACATGATCGTGTAATATTTACTTAATCTATCTATTTTACTTATCAATAATTACTATTCTATTTCTATTTTCTATTTTCAGTTTTTTTTTTGTTTTTTTTCCTAGCTTTTTTTGTTGCGCTTTGTCTTTTTATTTTATGTTTATTATTTTTTTTATATTTTCTTCTTCCTGAAGCCATTCCTTTATTTTCCTTTTTCTTTCCCCTATTTTTTCCTTCTCTATTATTTCTTTGGGTATTTTATTCAACATCTGAATTATAATATATTTATCCGTTTGCTAATCTATGTTCTTGCTAACGGCAGTTGGAATGAAAGTTTTTCCCTCAACTCGTATTCTGTGTTTATTCTTTCCTCCAATTCAATTTTCTTTTCTGCTGATATGTACTCCCATATCTTCAGTAATAAGTACATTCCTCTTATGCTCATTACGTTTTCTTTTTTAATTATTTCACTTTCAGTTTGTCCTTTTAAGGATTTAGTATTAATTTCAAGCATTTAATTTGCAGTTTATTTATTTTCCCCAGGTATGCATTTCTCGCCATTCCCCACGCCTGAATTCCATATCTTATCCTCGACTCTACTAGTGCATAATAAACTACTTTTAATGTTTCATTTGTTGCGCATATTTCTTTAATGTATATAAAGCTGGTAAAACTGCTCTTATTTTCTTTGTAATGTATTCCACATGTATGTCCCATCTTAACTGTTGGTCCATCATTACTGTCCAAAAATGTTTATACTGCGTTACTATGTCTAACTTTTGACAGTTTTTCATTTCGCATTCGCGTCTTTCCCCCATTGAATGTACACATTCATTTGAGTGCATTATTATATTTCGACAATATAAATCAGAGCTGTCTCTTTTTTTCCGCAGTACCATTGCTTTAGTTTTTTTTTTGCATTTATTCTTAGACTTTTATCGTGTGCCCATTTACTTATTGTTATTAGATCTTTTTGCATCCTTATTTCTGCCTCTTTCACATCTTTATGTGACGTAACTATATTGTTATATATCATCCGCGTACGCGACTACAGATCACTGTAACTTAATTCCCCTTATACAGAGACCATTTGTATATATAATAAACAGTATTGGCGCTAGGTTGCTACCCTGCGGAACTCCTACATCCATCTCTTCTTTTTCACTTTGCACATTTAAGATATTTACGCATGTTTTCCTTTGTGTTAAATAACTTTGAAACCATTTTTTCAAATTATTCGTTATTCCTATCTCCTCTAATGTGTTTATGATTATTTTATGATCAACCGTTTCAAATGCTCTACTAAGATCTATGAACGTTATCAACAACTTCTTTCCCACTTCAAAGCTATCTCTTATTTTTTCAGTAAGCTCGTCGATTGCTTTCGATGTAGATTTTCCTTTTTGAAATCCGTATTGTGTTTTGTCCATTATCCTATTTTCTTGTAGGTACTTCGTTAGATTATTTGCTACGTACTTTTCTAATATTATTGCAATTACATTGCTTACAGCAATTGGCCTATAGTTTTCATATTCACTGTGTTTCCCTTTTTTATATATTGGTCTCGTTTTCGATATTTTTAACCCATTTGGTATTTTCCCTTCTTTTAACGTCTGATTAATTAGCTTAGTAATTTCCTTCACTATATATATTTTTACTGTTTTTATATCTTTTATTCTTATTCCATCGATTCCGGTGGCCTTTGTTTCCTTTAATCCATCGATTATTTTCCCCACCTGTTCTACGTTTGCTTTAGGTAAGTACATGTTTACTTTTACTTCATCTTCTCTTCTCTTTTTTCTAATAGCTCTTTATTACATTTGTGTTCTAGTTTTTTTATACCATTTTTGAATTCTTTACTGAATTTATCTGCAATTTCTCTTGCTTCTTGTTCCTTGCCAAAGTATTTACTTATGGTTTCATCTACTCCTAGAATCCCTTGTTTTCCTATAATCTTGTTTATATTTAACCAAGTTTTCCTGATATCCCCCTGTGCCACTTTAAAACTTTTCCCGACAAACATGTCTTTTTGCCGTCTTATTTCTGCATTCACTTGGTTTCTGAATTTATTGTATTTTCTTCTTAATTCAATATTTTGATTATTCATTTTTTGTACAGTTTGTCTCTTTTTTTTATCATTTCAATTATTTTTTGCGTCATCCATTCTTTCTTCCTTTGTATTTTCCCTTCTCCTGACGTATTTTTTGTTTGCCTACATTCTTTATATACTTTTTCAAATTTTTCTTTTATGCTTTCGTATAAATTTTCAGCGTCCAATTTATCTGATTTCCCTTCCCACTTTATGCGTCTTAGTTCGTTTTTCACTTTATTTTCCATTAAAAAATTTCTGTTTAATTCCATTTGTTTTCCTCCGATTTTTCCCATCTCCATTTTTACTGTACACACTATCATGTTGTGATCTGCTATTTTAATATCTGTATTATAATATTCGAAGTCGATGTTTCTTTTCTTCTTTTTAGTGTATATATGGTCGATTTTGGTTTGTGTGAACCTGTTTTCTCTCCATTCTTCTCTTGTATATCCTTCTAAATTGCTTTCATATCCCATTCCTGCCATTGTGTTCATGTATTTTGTTGCTACTGAGTTATGTTTTCCAGTATTTATATTTATGTCTCCTATATATACATATATAGTAGAACAGTTTTCCATGTATTTTTTGTCAATCTCCTTTATTTCTTTAATGCATTTGTTTGCTTTTCCTGATGGTGATCTGTATAACACTCATAGACATAGTTTTTCCTCATACCAAGTTATTTCAATTATTACACATTCCGCATTTTCCATATTTTTGTTTTTAATTTGAGTTTGTATTTTTTTGTCCCCTTTTAAGTATATCACAATCCCATGTTTTGCACCTTCTGCATCTAAATTGTGACATTTCTCATAGCCTTCTAAATTATATAAATTTATTTCGTCCTTTTTTATATTTACCTCCCCTAAAATTAATATATCATATTCTTGTCTTCCCTCTAATATCTCTACTTCCTCCCAGTTTTTCCTCATTGATCTAATGTTTATGTGTGCTATATTTAATTTTGTAATCATTTTTTATTTATTTATTTATTTTTTATTTATTTTATTTTTTATTTTTTTTTTTATATTTTATTTATTTATTTATTTAAACCTCTTTTTTATTTGTTTCGTAGCTTATATTTATCTTTCTTCCTTCCTTTCCTTGGCTCTCTTTTTCCCCTTTATCTGTTTGTTTAAAGATTGTTAGTTTTTAACGCACCAAGACTGAAAACAAGAAATTAACAACATTTTTAAACGGATAGTTTAGATTACGATATAAACATAACTTAAAACGTACCTTAGAGGCCTGCAGCGGCGCGGTGGAAGCACGTCTGCGCATCTTATCTATTTCACCTGCCTCCTCATCATTGTTTCTTTTCACATCTCTTATCACAACTGCTTCTCTCTCTTATTCTTGCTCCTTCGTTCGCTTACTGTCTTTTTTTCGCTTCCCACTTATTTTCTTTCCTTTTCTCTCCCCTAAACTGTTCACACCGCCTCTACCCTGCCACCGCACACACCTCTACATCAAACCACCATACACCACCAACCCGAAACATACACACACCGTAACCAAAAACCACTCGCAAACCCAGATAACACACACGAACACCCACGCACACACACATATATACAACACACCATCCGCAACTATTCCTAGAACCACACCTGTACACACTTTCTCTCGCGCACACATACGCTCACCTGCTACGTAAATTCTTAGTATCCCAATAACACACACACACCAAGCACTATATTACGCTACCCTTGTCTACACTCATATACACATGTTCGCTCAGTCCCGTCTTATTTATTCTAATCTTATTTCTACAATTCATAACTAATTTGTGCAATCGAATTATTAAAATTTTTTTCGAATATTGTCTTATTTTTAATCTTACAACTACGTATTCGGCGATTTCCCGTATTTCTTCGCCGCTACACTAACATGTTCTTATATTAGTTTGCTTAAATCGTCCGGATCATTTGAACTGCTTTTCCCTGCGGGTTTTCTTTCACAAAGATCTTTCCTCTTTTCACCCATACGAAATTATAGTTAGCTTCTCTGGCCTTCTGCTTTGCTTGCCATAGAAGTCCTCTGTAAAACCTGGATAAGTTCTCGTTCAGAAACACTTTTAGGCTACTCTCAGCGTTTGAAATGTCTTTGTCCCATATTATTATCCCTTTCTTTTTTTCCATCATTTCGTCGGCTATTCTCCTGCTTGCCTTTACAATTATCGGTTTTGGCAATGTGGTGCTTTTCAACGGTAGTCTGTGCACCGCACTGATGTCTTCTTCCTTTATCGTTACATTGATTTTTGCGGCCGTCTTGATTACAATTTCTCTGAGATTTTCCTCCGGTTTTTCCGTTACTCCGTGTATTTCCACGTTTTCCCTTCGTCCGTACTGCTCCAGCTGATGAACTGTACACGTTAGTTCCTTGATCTTTTCGTCCTTTTTCCTTGTTTCCGCCGTCAGCATTACCACGTGCTCTTTGAGCCCCTTTACTTCCTCTATCAGCATTTCATGCATTTTATACATATCGTCATATTTTGCCGACAGGAATTCGATAAACTTTTTTATTTCTGTCATGTCTCTTTTTATTTCTTCCAGACTCTCGGCTATGTCTATTCCACTTTCGCTGTCCGTTTCTGCCTCTTCTACTTTTTCATTCTTTTTTTTGTGAGGTATGTTTACGCCGCTACCACTGCTCTCACTGTACTGCCTCTTGAATTCGTTTTCGATTTAACTTCAGTGGCGTTACCGTTTTTTTCGCTCTCGGCATTTTGTTCGCTAATTTTATATTCCGGTACTAATTATTATTTATATAAATATATTTCTTACTCGTATTTTCCGTTTGAAAACGTTATCTATCTATCACTGCTATCAGCGCAAAAACAATTAATCACTTTAACGCGTAAACGCACGTTGATACTACACGATAACAATCACTGTCAATTCAATAAATTGCCAAAAAATTACGATTTAACATTAAAAAACGGAAAAAGAAAGAGAATATAAAAAGACGCTATTCAATTAACCAAATATATTTTATAATATACTTCTGACGTACAAAACAAAAATTTATAGCAATTAAGAAAAAATAATTTTTTAATGGATGACAATTTTTTTTATTCTCTGTTGCCGCAATCTAATTGAATACCACATTTCATTTAAAGCGTAATTTGCAATAAATATTTCAATATACAAATATTAGATATACATATATATTATTTACCTGTTCGATTTGTTTTTTTAAATGATACATCCATTACTATATTAGACTGACTCAAAATTGTTATTTTATTCACAAGCGACAACTTATAATATTCAAGATAGAAGAATAGTTTCCTTCAGAATATGCATAGGACTCAAGACGGAACAAATTACGACTTCATAGCGTAAAGCAGTCAGTATGCGATGATTTTCCATATATTGAGACAGATTCGGCATTTCTTACGACCTTTCATGACGCTGTCTGAGCTAGAAAAATAATAAAATTTGGCTAACAATCATTCAATTTGTTGGACGATCTCAGCAGCGGCCAAACGAGGCATTGTTTATCAAGGGTGCTTTCTCAGTTTAAAAATCGAGGGATCCTCCGCTGCGCCAGGCCTATCTTTTTTTCTGCCTACCAAATGTGACCGTGTTGTCAAGTTGATTTTTTCCAATTATTATTATTATTATTTTTTTTTTTATGGGTCATTCCATTTTTAGGCGAAATGGGAATTAGGCGAAATGGTACCAGACCCACAAAACGAGTACATTATTATTTGAGACTTTTTCGGTCCATGAAATTCCTAGAGAAGGCTATTAAGAATTTCATGGACCGAAAAAGTCTTAAATAATAATATACTAAGAAAAGAGCTGACGTAGAAAGAAAGCTCATAAAAAATATCGAAAAAAAAGGAAAATCTCGGTTATATGCTGAGAGGAGAAAAGTATGACATTCCGCGCCTAATACTATAATGGAAGAATTGATGGTAAAAGACCAGAGTTGGTAGAAGAAAAAAAAGCCATTAAAGAGTGGAGTAACATCAATGATATCGGCTTACTCGGAATAGCCTACGCACTGCATAGCGTACGACATCAAAAGAAGAAGAAGAAGATTCTACTTTAGACATTCCCCCTTCAACATTTGACTGCCGAATTCCATAGCGTTGCTTGAATCGAGTGAGCCGACCACCAGATCAAGTATTAAAATCTCCTCCGGATCCTAGCGCTGTGAAAAAATCTCGTTTTTTCGATATACATATACCAACACCCGAAATAAATATATCTGTCTCCAAGTAGAGATACGCCGAATATTATTAAAGGAATAAATTTTTATTTCCACTCGTACACAATTTTTTTTTTTTTTTTTTTTGAAGTCCATTTGAAATGTTTAATTTTTGGTTAATTGCTGTCACGCAGATTTCCGTCTGTTTAATTGCTATACGTTTTCTTTGCTTTCTGCAGATTTTAAATTTGTGTTTCCGTTACTCTGGATTTTTTCAAAAAAAAATTATAGTCTCGTTCATTATGGATTTTTGATTCACGAAAACAATTTTAAATCCCGATTTTTATTCAATTTCTTTTGATTCTTTTTATTCCCGTTTGATTTCTCATTCTAATAATCAATTTCCCGTTTTCCTTTTTGTCACATTCGCTTGAATTAAAATACAGAAACAGCTCCTTTTTTTTCAGAACTTTCGATCGTCAACGCTCGATAACCGTCAGTAGCTTATTTCCTTATTTTATATTAATTTTCGCAATTAAACGTTAAACGATTCGCTCTTTTCCGATTGAAAGCACTCTGCTAGAGCGGAATTTTTAGATCTATCCGTTTTTGTATGTCGATATTTTCAGACTTTTCCGTTTCAAAACTGTAGATTCGTCATCACAGTCTTCGATGAGGCTAATGCGAATTTTTCTTTGTTCTTTTTTACACCAGCTACAGTTTTTGTACTCCAGTTTGATGATAATGCTGTGCAAATTTGCTAACTACTTTTCCATTATGAAGTTTTCGAGAGGTTTTTAACTTTTGTTTAACATTTAAAACGTTTCGTTTTCGTTTCACACTACTCATATCGCTTTTCCGAATGAAGAATTTCGCGCTACTGATTGACGATAAACAAGACGCAAAAACTAAAGGAACAGCCGCCGAAAATCAGAGAGGAAAGTTGAAAAACTATTTAAAAAATCTGTCGGTGAAACAACCGAAAGGCGCTGATGTAAATCCGGAATCCTTTCATTACGCTATATTTATGTGCTACCATTCAATACTCTATCAAGGATAGTAGATAATTATTGTGATAATAAAAGTGAACCGCTGAACGATTATTATACGTCAAAATATGTAATACATGAAAATGTCCAACTTATAATTTTACATTTCATATCGAAATAATTCAAGGTGGTGTTATATTCCATTTCGTTAGAATCATTCGATGGTTACATCGGATTCGAAACTACATTATTCGGATGTGTGTTGCTGAAAATATCAAAATCATCGTCATCAATATCGTCGAAATGTATCGTCATGTCATCTACTTTTATCTCCATCGGCTAATCAGTTTCTCAATATTTATATTTTCCAGTTTTATAACACGATGTAAGTATTTTTTTTTTTTTTTTTTTTTTGTCACTCAATTTTACATTGTTTATACTTTTATAAAACTGAAATCTTCGCTGGTATTTAACTCCCCCGTACTTTCCTTTTGTCGACCTTAATATGTAGTGAAAATGAGAATTAAGGTGAATGGTGATTTTTCCCAAGTACTAGGAAATACATGAATATAAAATATTCCAACACTCTCATATATATATATAAACTCACAATTTTGTATAAAACAAATAAAATTGAAGTATTTTTTCGTAACTGTGTCCTTTCAAACACGCCATCGCCAGATTTTAACAGTAAGCGTCTAAACGTTTTTTATGCTCCTCTATACTTGGGAATTTTTTAAAATTTCTCGATTCGGGGGTGCAACATTGTGAAAAAAGTTAAAAATTGACTGTTTTTTTTTTTTTTTTTTTTGTAAAACTTTTAATTTATATAGGTTTAATTTTTCTTTTTCTTTTTAAATAAAATATTCAAATGAGAACTGATAATTCATATTTGGAATAAATTTAAACCATCCGGTGGCGACACATTTAATGGCAGAGTTCGGCGACAAACGCCATTTACCAGCAAAATTGGCCAGTATATTCGTAGTCGGGAATACAAATATACTGTATTCGTGTAAAGTATTCACAAATGTTGTGCCGATAAATACAAAACATCGGGATAAATATTTTTTTCTTTTTTGTGTTTCCTTTCTTTGCTGCTGTTTTTTCTTTTATTCTTTACTTTTCCTGTTTTTTTTCCCTTTTTTAAATACATATATATATTTTTTTTTTTATTATTATTTGTACTCTATGTATTGCTTTAACAACGTCTCTGCAAGTGCATACCGAAACTGCCATAACTGACTCTCATTCTTGACCGATACGGAATTTTTTTTATTATTGATTTTTTTTTTGTTTAGTTTAGGCTTTATATAGCTATTCTCCTTAAAAAATAATTACAGGGCCCTAGATAGTTGTCAAATAATTACAAAGCCGGCAGAAATTTTGAATCGTATTTTCAATGATTCAGGAAAATATATAATTAATATGAATAGTGACGAAGACTAATTACATTTAATTTTTGTTTTACACATATTTATTAATCTTGTCGACATGTTTTCGTGGTATAAAAGATATTTATTCTTTAAAAAATTATTAATTATATATTTATAACTTCTCTTACGATAATTAATTGTTTTAAAAAAATCTGCGATATAGCCGTGTGCCGTTGCGCGCATCTGCAACCATATCTCAGTCACGACGCTAACGTGTTATATCTCCGGAAATAGATTCGCGTCCGGACGACACAGCTCGATATATGTATATATGGACATCTCCGACGATTAGTGATTTACTCGTCAACTGCGGCAGACGTCACACAACAAACGAATTTTGTCATTCTGGGCACAGTCGTATTCAACTCTGCCGGTGTAATATTTAATGTACCACCACTCCGAAAGGCATTAGCTACGCGCGCGCGCACCGTCTTTAAGCACGTTCTGTTGCTCTGTGCGCTCGGAGTGCTACGCGATGTTGAAGTTGAATACCGAAGATGATTCCCCGATTATACGTTAGACATTAAATAGATAACTCGATCGATCGGAGTTAAAGTTGAAAAGTCGACATATATATATATATATATATATATATATATCCGCAGTCGAAAAGGACACATAAGTTGTGCACGTGTTCAACTTTACATGCGTCAAAGACATGCGTCATAGCGCAAGGCAAGAGGCACGTGAGGCATGTGCTAGCGTATGCCTTATTTTTATGTTGAACAGAAGTGTTGAATGTGTTGAACGTTGAAGCGCAAATGGTGGGTTTTCGTGCGTATTCCGTGTCTTTTCAATCGAAGACAAACACCGGTTCATGTGACGTTTCTCGTTTGTGTTGCTGATTGTTTTCGTTCGTTTTGTCATCATGTCCGACGGAGGAGAAAAAACATTTGATTTTATTGATGATTATCGAAGCCTACCGGTGTTGTGGGACATCAGCGATACAACTTATACTATCAAGCAGGCTAGGAACGACACATTGACTCGAACTCGGGGAAACGTACAGCCTAGACATCAAAGTTTTACAAAAACAAAATAAAAAGTTTGATATCTTATTTTTCAAAAGAGCACTCGAAAGTGACCAAGAAAAAAGAACAGAATCCAAGGCCAATGAAGTCTACACCTCACTGTGGTTTGGCTACAAACCTCCAACTCTTCATTCTGGATTCATTGACGCCGCGAGAGACAAAGGAATCGGAAGAAAATTTAGCAAGCAATCAAAGTTGGCCTTCGACATTCGATTAAAGTTTTTGAACAACAAATCATCTGCATTCACTTCTTTCAGAATCTTGTAGTCTCGAGTTTGCAAAAAGTCCGAAACCCGTAGCGATTTCTTCTTTCTTCGTATTTTCTTCTTTTTTCCATGTTTCAATACTAAACATAACTTAGTAAATGTAGCGACAGCGCGTCTGACTCCATCTCGAGGTGGTTGCACAGAATCTACCGACGAGACGCACAGACGAGTTGAACGGACAGAAATTGCATGCCTTTCGGGCATGCGTCTAGACGCAAGTTGAAAGAGGCGAGAGGCGAGAGGCAAGACGTAAGTTGAAAGCGAAAGCGCACAAGTGCGGACATACCTATAAATGCAACCGAATTAAAAATAAACAGTTAAGATGGTAAAATCTGACGGAAAGAAAACGGCGTCTTCGCGTCTTCAATCGTTTTTTCACCTTCAATCACTTGCTCATTTACCACCGCTGGACCAGTTGCCTAATGGTCCAGCGGTGGTAAATGAGCAGGTGGTTGAAGGTGAAAAAACCATTGAAGATGCGAATTGTAGAGGAAACAATGGAACCGGGAAAATTCTACAACTTTGAAAAACTTAACTTACTTAACAACTAAGGTCAGGCGTCAGAATTAAAATAGGACATACCTCTCGCACAACCATGTCTTTGAGTTAATCTCTTTGTTCGATCGTCCGAAAAGTCAGTAAATCCGCATCTAATCTGATTCCTCTGTACCATACTATTTTTCTTTTTATATTCGATACTGATCGTACCAGCATTGCTCTTCCATCGCTGCCGAACGTAACATATCCTTCACTTTCCTTGGTTCATACTTTCTCTCCGCTATGCTTTTTTCCCCTCTAATCCTTGAGTTAATGTCCGATGTCAACGAACCTACAGCAAAAAAAAAACAAAAAAAAACAAAAAAACTTTCAAATTTTTTCCTCTTCAATTAGAAAATATTAATTTCTTACCTCAAACGAACCCACCATTACGTGGTTAGTAGGGCTAATTCTGTAAATCATGATAAACTTTCGACATCAACTACCATACCAAAACAACCGGGACTAACAGGAGACAAAAAAAAAAACCGGAATTCCGAAGGTCTATTTTTTTTTTTTTTTTTGTTTATTTACTTTTTTCGGTACCTGCGAAAAGACGCGTTGAAGAAAGGAATATAATTACACGGCGTACGACGAGCTGATTAGACTCTAGTGCGTATGGCAAAGTTCCGAGTTTTCTTAGCGACCGTCTAAACTTCCGCGGGCGTAGACGATTCTCTCGGAGCAATGACGAGCCCAAACACCTGCGATTGTGTACGTGTAGACACTGCGGCCTGTACGAGTATATAAATAAACGTTCGGATTAGGTCGGATGGCGGGGCGCGGAATAATCGCGATAAATATTTCACATCCGGACCTTGACCTACATTCCGGTTTTATCTGATAGGACCGTCGTGCGGTAAAGGAGCCGGTGGACAGAAGCGCGTTTTGTTTTCAGTTTTTGCTACTTTTGTTGCGTGCGCCATTGTCGCCGGCCTGCGTGCGCTGGTACCGGCATCGATCATTCGCGAGCGTATTTTCGTATTTTCTTCCGATTTTTCGTAAAACATCGAGGCTGCGCTGTTAACATCGGCCGGCAATAGCGGAAATCGATGAGCACCGACATCGCTGAAAGAAAAACGTGATAGATCGCATACATGTTCTGAACCGATCGCGGCCCAGTAAACAAACAATCGCCATGATAAGAGAACGCGTTGTTCTCGGTGCGTCGTTCGTGCCGAATCGAAATGCGCTCCGTTTCGTTCGCGGCCTCTGATGTAACGCGGCAACCGGTTTGCCAGTCGACCGAAAGGACGCCTTCGATGCTCAGCCTTTCCTACGCTATCGCGGCGCGTTAAAGCTTCGCGGCATATTTGCTGCCGGCTGACGCCGCGACATCGCAACCGGTTCTTCAAACTTTATTCATTTCGCCTGCTATTAGATGGTACGGAATTTTCTGCACTCGCCGGAAAATCAGTTGTTCGTTTGCACGGAATTTGCGTGTTGCAGGTTTGACGTGCGCGCCACTGTTCGGCACAGCCACAAAGATATATATAGGCGAACGTATAACATCGGATTATCTTCGACTGTATAATATATACCGAGACATAATTATATTTTCACTTTTCCAGAAATCAAACTGCGATAAAGATGAAAGTGGAGCAGGAAGAAATGCGGAACATGTTAGGTAATTGATATATTTATGTACTATCGTTAGCGTCGGAGTTTGAACTTGAATTTTCAGATATAATTAAAACTATTCTAGTCCTATAAATTTCAGCGAAAACCACTGGACACGTCGAGACACTCTGTAGACACAAACATTCGCTTAATCTCTGTCGCCGGTTGATGAATTATCAGTATCGTAAAAATGACGCCGTCTGATAAAATTTTCTTAAATTAACCGACACTAAATACCTCTTAAATAAAAACGCAAAATTTAAAAAACGGAAAAAAATGTCCATTCTACTTTACAGCTGTTTCAGGAGCGCATTAAGGATTTACAGTGCCCGGGACCAATCTTGAATGAGGGGGGCCCCCTTTCGAGGAAAAAAAAGTAGTAAAAAAATTCAGTATTATATATGTGCAAACAAATGAGAAAAAGAAAAACCTACTGCGTATGCATGAATGACTAATAAATTTTTTTTTTTTTTTTTTTTTTTTTACCACGCTAGTCTAAGATGACTACTATTGGCACTGCTGACCCTACACTAAAAAGAAAAAAAAAACGAAAGTTTAAGAATATTATCTCTTCTCCCAGCGGATCAGAGACAACAGCGAAACACATACAATAACTATTAACCAATGCAATAAAATTAAAATTATATTCTACAAAATCAACATTCTTACCCTAACAAACTGAATGCTACATAAATTGAATATAAAAGAATTTTATATATATATATATATACATATACATATACATATACATATATATATATATATATATATATATATATATATATATACACAAATATTAATATATTTTATTAATAACTGTTTTTCTACAAAAAAGTGTTTATATTATGTTCTTTTCTTTATATAAATTAAATATGTATGTTTGAAATTCCTATGTGTGATCAGAAAAAGTGAATGAAACACGCAGTATGATTTATTCAATTTTTCAAAATGCAAACATATCTATAAAAAGCAGCAGTAGATTAAAACTCGATGATATTTTTCTAAAATTAACTATATTTCAGATCGTAAAACGTTTTTACATAGAAAACTTTACAACGATTGCATGAGTATCAATATTTGAACAGAGAATTGTAGTTATTAATCGATTTGTTTTGCCGAATGTTTATTTATTATTCAGTACGTACGTTAAAGGACTTGTTCATTCTTTTAAACGCAATAAATCAAATTTATCGTAGAAAATTTCTGAAAATATTCATTTTATGTAACATTTAGTTTGTTGGAAAAAAGAAAAGAAAGTTTCATAGAGACAAAGAATCTATAATTTTATTTTTTTTTTTTGGTGTATAACACAACTGAATTCTCTTTAAGATAAAATTAAAATCTGGCCAAATAGCGAAAGCTGGGACCAAAGAAAAATTGAAGGAAATGCAGTCATTGTTATTATTAAAATTAATAATTATTACATTTAAACATTTTCTTGGTGAAATTTAATTTTAAATCGAATAAGATCACTCGATGTGCCTACTTTCATTTTCATTTTCATTTTCATTTTCATTTTCATTTTCATTTTTTTTGGATGATTTCTTCGGCCTACGATTAATTTGACGATTTTAATAGGCTTTTGTCGTTGTCGGTTTTTTCACAAATTTTTCAAGCAAACTTTATCAGGTCGCGTTATTTATAATGTTTTTTAATTGAACTATCCGAGCAGATGATAAATACTTTTAATGAATTTATTACAACACGTGGAGAAAAGTTTGTTGAAGCAATACACAAATAGACGCACCTGCTATAAAATCACAGTTTATTCTGTACAATTCTAAAAGCCGGTCTTCGTACTCTGTCAGCCACGGGTACAATTAAATGCAGTTAAATCGACTATTTACATTCATTTTCTTCTCGTTATTTAGAGGCCGGTTGAAAAATTCCCATTTCTTACGCTGCTTTCGTAATCTTCTTATCAATCCTTCCTCACCTTTCTCCTTCGACCGGATTAAATCTCCGCTTACAGTACTTTCTGTAGTAGACGAATTTAAAACAAAATAATAATAATAATAATAATAATAATAATAATAATAATAATAGAAAAAAATTAATTGAAATTTTGATAATCGCACCTTCAAAATTTGCTCTATAGAATTTTCCACATTTATATAACCTTATTATGTTTTACGGAGACACAAAGTGTAATTATTACGGGCATGTTAACTAAAGTCTGTCCCCCTTCTATTTTTCGGGACTGTTAATGGATTAATCCACTATCTCAGCTGAAAAGGCTTCAGTGTGAAATAGCGCTGAATCTCCTGCATTTGCTTAATGGTTTTTATTTTACTCCTACATCTTATTATTCCGATTTCTTCGACTAATCCCATCGATTTGTCAATTATTATTAGTTTTTTCGCTGTCTGAAAAATTCCTTCATTCTATTTTTTTTTTTTTTTTTTTTTTGTCGCACTCACCCAGTTTATAATTTTTCTCTTAATGAACTTCCCATTATTTTACAATTTTGCGATACATTCTTTCCAACTTACTTTCTCTTCCTCCTCATCACATTGCTTTTACATTTTACAAGTAAATTTGATCACATTTTTCGCTGTCCAATTCCTCTCCTCTGTGTCTTACGCTTCATTTTTTACAGCTGAATCTGCTCAGTAATTTTCTGCCTGCAATGGTAGTTATTTTTTCCAGCATCTGATTGCAAAAGTCTTCTGTTTTCTTTTTCAGAACAAATTTTTTTTACTTTTTTTTTTTTTGTTCTTTTTGTTTTTGTCTCACTAAATTAACTAAACTCTTTTCGCTAACAACCTTGAACTATTTTCCATTATTGACATACCCCGATTTCCCCTTTTCTTCTTATACGATCTTCGCTTCTTACATCTCTCCTACATATGTACATCTTTCCTACATACATCTGTTTCAATTCGCATTCAGTTTCTTCATTCCAGTAATTTTCGTCGTTCCATTACTTCCGTCGTAATTCAATTGCGATGTTGAATTACGGATTGTTTCCCCGTGACTTTATCGTTTTCGCTTCAAATTGTTTTCTTGACTTTATTCGTCTTCCACTCTTTATCCTGATCCTGTTGATCTCTACTCTTTTTTTTTTTTCTATTTTTAAATTAGTTCCTCTTCCCGAAAGCAATTCCCCCTGTATTGTGGGTATACGCTTATCTCGTAATTTATTTACAAAGAATAATTATAATGATTAAATGAAAATTCTAATACACATATGATTCTCCATTGCGGAGCACATCGTCAATTACGTTGCATTAATAACAGAGGAGGAGGATACGTGTATTAAATTGATAAATAAAAAGAAGTCTAAGAATCGAATAATGGGAATAAGTAAAGAGATTTGCAAGGCTTGCACTATTAACCACATTACTCGTGAATTTTCCGTACAAATGAGTCATTAATACTTGTCAAATTGGTGAATTCCCGCGAGCTTTCCGACGCTTATCTGTACAAGCGTAGGGTTTTTTCGTCATTATTATCAATATTTTTTTTTCTTTTTTTAAAGACTGACAACTGTTGTATCTAAGTCGAATTCCGCTACCAGCCGCCATTGAAATTATGAGTTACGATTTCAGCGGCTTCTCTAACATGTCGTTTTTTTTAAATCGATCAATGAAGAAGTAAGTTTAATTATCTCATTAGCTCGGTTATCCTCTTCTTCTGATAGATTTCTTACCGTATGCCCATCCACTAATACTTCCGTCTATAGTTGCTTATTGCAAACTAAGATTTAACATTTACTCCTCCTCATCGTTTTCTAACCCGGGGATTCTGTTTACCTGTCTATCCAATATTCCCTTTATTCCTGGTTTCTTAACTTCCCCCCTTTATGCGGTGCTCTAATCTCTCTCTCTCTCTCTCTGCGATATGTTTCCGCTTTGGAGTTTGTTCCGTTGCTCCTTCTATCACCTAAGCTCTTGATTTAGTTTTGTTAGCTATCGTTGATCATATAAAGATCTGAGCTTCTTCCTTACTTATCTTCAGTTTTTGAAATGATAACTCTACATGATGGCTCGCCTTCCTGCCAAAAAAAAAAAAAAAAAAGTTTCCAATTTTTTATCGCTCTTCTTCTAGACCCTAATGAAAATCGTATTCGAAATTAATAAATTTTACTATCACTTATCTTTCCTTAATTTTAATTAGTTCAATTTTAGCTGCACTCTTAACATCTCATCGAGTTAGATTTTCAGTTTTCCATAATTTTTTCCATTGTTTGTTTTTTTATTTTTTATATCACAATCTCGAAAAAGTGATTTTTTTTTAAAAAAATTACCAGGAAGAAAATTTTAAGTTTTCAATTTTAATTTTTTTTTTTTTATCTCTGTCCCGATCAGAGAGCCTATAATTGACATTTTCGAAGAACAAAAAAAAATAAACAAAAGCTGCGGTGTGAGTTGATCAAAATGTAAATTTCCTCACAGTAGACCATCCTAAAACCGCATCGATAACTTTCAAACGAACCTAGAGAACAGTAAGAGTTAACGAAATTCGAGAACACCTTATAATTACACCACTTACAATAACTGTAGTTTAAAACACGATTTTTAAAAGTTTTGGCGCCAACTGCTACCATAGACAGATATGTAATAGAATTTTATTCATTATCGGGGAAAGGTAAATATGTTACATGTATTTTATAATTATTTTTAATCACGCATATAAAATGTATACTATAAAACAGATACGTATGGATCGTCACTCTCTCTCACTATACATACATATATATATATATATTATATGTATTATTTATACATGTAATCTGTATATATGTAGGTGAATGCTTGTTGTCGTGCGTTTGTTTATGTAATGTATATAACGTAGCTGGGTAAATATGTTCCTCTCAAATACGACCGCGTAGATTGCACAGGAAAATTGTTTCGAATCAGCATTTATGAGGGGATGTATTAAAAGAGGAAGTTTGATTGTTTTTTATACAAATCGCGTAAACAGTTTAAGGGGAATCACAAAGTTTAGTAATTCTTACGCGATAAAAAATACAGGTCATTATAAAAATTAAAGAAAATGAACATCGTTTAAATTTACTGATTTAAAGGATCATGCCAGTTTCTGATAAAGGTAATAACAAGTTGTGAATGCCTCCGGTATTATATGTAATTATAAGAAGAAATACGTAATCAATTGTTGATGGTTTAGGAAAAGAAAAAACTGCGACCGGACTAGCGGTAATGGCTTAATTGTGGTTTGATCTGGTACAGAAATACTGACCCGAGAAGTTATGTAAAAATTCTATTCAAAATTAATGTAAAAAGAGTGTTTAAATAAATCGCTAGTTAGACCGCGGGCAAAGGGGCAATACAGTGTCATGATTTGTCTCGAAATTTGCAAAATTTTGAACTGGAACACATATTATACTTTCTTCCGGGAAACATGTTTGGGAGTAATGAGTGAGAATGTGCAACAGATTTTATCGACCACTAGGCGATGTAGAAAAAAGGGAATCTAGTTTATTTTTGTTGAGAAAAGAAAAAAAAGTCTAAAAAATTGTCGCCGTTCTCGAATAACGCTTCTCGTCTTTGTCTAAGATTGTTAAAAAGTTGTCGCGTTAAAAACCGTTAGTGGGGATATGTTCGATTAAAATTTTGCTTCTGGGGTTTAAGAAACTGCGTCTCGCCTCCGACCAGTTGCCAATTCTGCAACCAGCCATCCATTCTTGATATTCCAAGGACTACCCTAACCTTGAAACCACTCGAGAAAATTGTGTCTTACAGGACGTCGTATCCGAGATATTCTTCCTAACGTGCCCTTAGAAGGAGCAATCTCCTCTCTTTCGTCTGAATCTAATCCCTGTTCCCTTTAGGAGTCCTACTTACGCGCGACGGAAGGGGGAACGCAACATTTAATAGACACTACGCGAAATGCGTTAGACTAATCATTCAAAAGTCTTGAAAACTATCGCCGTAGTAATGAGAAATCGGATCAACTGTCCTAGTCAGTCACCGAGTAGTGTTACAACGTCGTGCACGCAATTTTTCTTGTATCAATTTTAACGATTCAATGTGGTATATTTGTTTCGGTACGGGGGGTTTTAGCAGCAGCGGTCAATCGGTAAAGAAAAATTTATGCGAATGAAGTAAACAAAGCCTCGCGGAAATTTATAATTCGGGAATAATTAAAATTTAACAAATAAATCGAATAAATGAAAGCCGAGCGATATAAATTAACAGATTTATAATTTCATTCATGGTGGGGGGGGGGTTAATTCTTAACCGCAGTAGCCTTCGATGTAGAACGGGTAACTAGAATTGGTCCTCCAACACCATTTGAATATAAGAGGAGGCATAATTTTAAATCTATTTTCGATAAATTCGGAGATAGACAATTTTTCGTTACACACTGTAAGTTCCATATCTCTCGCAAATATTTACCGCTATATATAACAATTATTTATATTTACTTATGCGTAGTCTTTCGGCCTAGTCGTTTAATTGCGTGAATTTTTATAAAACGTAAAATACACCGGAAATAACCGATGACTGTCGAAAGTTATCTTGCACCGAGTCAGTTGATAAAAAAATTAAAAACAAAAATTAAAAAAAAAAAAAAAAAAAAAAAAAAAGAATGACTAAAAAGTTGTATAAACAGTAATTGCCTTTTTTTTTTTTTTTTTCAAATTACCGAATAGTCTTATAAAGAATGAAATTCGTTTTTGGTAATTATTATTGCGGACGGTATTACAGATGTAATAAATGAAAAATCTTACGACTAGAACAAAATTACGAAGATGATGCTTGATTTTATTGGTCGCTTTTACCGTAATCAAAAGGAAAGAAGAAAGATTAAATGAGACAGAAAATCATAATAGCTTTAAGGAAGCAGTTAATATATCAGTGAATTTGAACAACAAAAGAATCAATAAAAACTTCTCGCACAATCCGTGTCCGCTAAATATGTGTACAGGAAATATAATTCGTTTTTGTATTCACCAAATCAATTTTGCCTGGCCGCGGATGGCATAATAATCGAAGATATACAAAAAAAAAAGCAACAAAAACATCGGTTCCAGTTGTACTTAAATTACATTTTTTTTATTACGATTTTCTTATAAGCCTATAATAATAGCGCTTCATACAATACAAGTATACAGAGATACACTGGAAAATATGTTATACAATAATGCGATAATTCCATGTAAATATTACATAGTAAAGTAATTAAAATAACGATATGAATAGCATTAATATTTTTTCTTTTTTTGGGAAATAAGAGCCTTGACGATTTGGGGAAAAAGTTTGTCTTAGGGAAGGACCGATATAAAATTATACACATCTTCATTGCAATTCTTAAAATTGAAAATTCGTTGATGTTAGAATCATCTTTTTCTCTATTGTTGTTAGTTGCTAGTGCTCGATATATAGACAATAATTTATTACGTAATTACGTAAATCATACAGAAATAGTATGTTTTCCTCCTCGCAGATGGTGTTCTCAAATTTCCGGTGGCTGAATCTGGGCCGAATAGTACGACAGTCTATCTTCAAAATCTAGATTATCTTGAACAGCTAGTTGCGGTCTTCAGCGATTGTTCCGCAAACATTTGACCAGTAGTTTATGCAAAGGAAGATGTATTCCTGTAGAATGACTTCGATCAGTTCAAGCTAGTTGCTAGCAGGATTAAGCGTTGCAGTTCTCAAAGGAGTAAAAATTTCATTAAAAATGCAATAATCGTTAATAGTTGCGGATATCGTGCAGTTGATCAAAGAATCGAAACTTTTACAACCAGTTTCGAAACTTATGGTGCCCCTTATGAACACATCTATGACGGTGCGTATGAAACTGTCTAGATTACCGTATAGGTAGGTCGAAACCGAGCAGTGAGGCTCGCATAAGGTGGCCGATACTGTGTGGCATCAGCACCAACGAAAACCTTGTAACTCGGAAAACGGCGATGCGTGAAATTGATTCCCGATTACGCTGCGGTCATATCGGGGGAAATCTTTAGCAACCGGTTAAATCATAGCGTTTGATTTAACCTTGCCATTGTTACTTTCTCGATAAATCGATCAGATGTCGTTATTCTAACGGCGTATTCGATTAAATATCTTATTTGTAATTCTTCGTCATTTTATCATCTTATCAAGTGATCAATTGCGGTAATATTGTATTTTTTAAATTTATCCTTCCGACTCTAAGAGCTGTTGGCGCGCTAAACTAACCTAAACGCAGACTAGATCAATACTCCATCGGTGTGAGATAATCCGTACGTAATCATTCCTTCTCGAATTTCACGGCCGTTTGATCAACCTGCACACGACCAGAGCCGCTATCAGCGTTCTTTTCCCTTAGTATTCAATCGACTAATATAACAGAATTCATTCGAGACAACCTTTTCAGCCCGTTCGTGCAGCTTCTTAAACAATATGATCGCTCGCGCCTAAGGTCGTCGAATATGGATATTTTATCGGTTGCCTATTCCAGTTATATCGGCGATAAAGAGTATTTTCTACGGACAATATCAACATCTGACTACGGCGATAGTAAACATCATGTTCATACAACTAACCAAATTTAGTGATTTAATTTAATACGATAAAGAATGTTTTGTGGAGGAGTAGTGCTACTCAGTAGTATTCCCTTTAAATTTGATAATGGCTAGACAAGGTCTAAAGGCTTTATTTCGTCACAGTCTACATCTAAACGAAAAGTTCTAAAGGGGACACGACTACAGTCAAACGCGATTTTGCATTCCTTATTACAGTAAAAAAAATAGGAAACTGGTGGCGGTTAGAAGAAGATAAAGGATGAGCAAACGTAATGGAGTTATAGGTATGAGATCAGAATCAACGTGAATATTAAGGAGTGGTGTTTCACCCGGAATTATCCAGCAAATTGGTGGCAAATGGATTCATAAGAGTTCTAAGTCGAGCGACATGTTTATTTTTACTATTTTGATTTCAACCTTCACAAACATGACATTTAAGTCATTATGGAGGGTACAATTCGAGACGTACCAGAGGGCTGCAGTAATGGTTCTCAATACCCTATTTTGATATCGCTGTATTTTCTGCAAGCTATATATTTTTGCGCAGCCTCACAGCTGAATACCGTAAGATCGGTTTTAGAGCTACTATTTTACATAATAGAGTTTTATTTTCTGACGACAAACCCGATCTCTCATCTAACAGCCACGACATGGTTCTAGTTTTGAATCTCAAATGCTCAATTTTTTTCTGAATACTCCAGGTCAGCCTAGCGTCCAAGTGCATGTCTAAATATTTTACATTATTAGCATTTGGTATTAAAACGGCATTATTTCAATTGGCAGGCGTTCAATTTTTCGTTTTTGCCAATAAAATATGCGTCGACTTTCATTGACATACATATGTATATATATATATATATATATATATGTGCGTGAGTATGTATGTATGTATGTGTATGTATGTACTATTTTTGGAGTTATCGTTTCAGTCCGGAGAAAAAAATACAGTTCTTACATGTAGGTAAATTAATACCAAAACTTGTACTACCGTGAATAAGTAGTTTGTTGCACAATTTTATTTTTTATTGAATTTTTTTTTTACCCCCCTTGGGTTTGATACTAAAGAGCATTAGCCCGGCAAAAAGGAATAGATACATGGAATAGAAGAGAAATGATATTTTTATTCTGTCGACAATGGAATCAAAGAATACACCTAGGACAGGAACAACAGAGAGAACAGGTAGAGAAAGAACATAAGAGGCGTTGAAAGGAGCAGGAAGACCAAGCTTTAAAAGATGATAATAAATTAAAGAAAAATAAATCCCAGTAACTACCGGTTATAGTTTTTTTCAGTTTTTCTGTACCGTCCTGTACCAACGTGGGGAAAGGGGATCTAGGTACGCTGTCGGTTAGGGAAATAAAGGATAAAATTAAAATTTATGTTTTCAAGTATGTAAAACGTAAAAATAAAATAACTTTTTAAACAGATACCTATGTAAATATTATAATGTTTCATGACTATCCTGCATATTTGAATTATTAAGTAGAAACCGATTAGTAAAGTACATTATTCATAGGATTTCAAATAAATCGAAAAATATATAAAAATACTGATAAATCCATATATTCATTTTGTGTTGAATACGTTTAGGAGGCTTTGTGCTCCAGTTCTAGACCGGATTTTGTTAATTTGTGCTTGAAAATATGGTACGCTACTTACGGATTATATCATTCGTTGCGTAGTTGGTATGGACTGGCGACCAGCAGATTCTGGGCAAATTTGGTCTATTTTCAAGCACTTTAAGGAAATGCGAAGAGAAGAGTGATTTTAGTTATTTTTTTACGGCTCTAATCATAGCAGAAAGTTAAGTACCATTTGGGAAGGAAAACGATGAAATGTCCCCCAAGATGTATTATTTCTATTATAGATTACTAGAGTTTAATGTTAAAAATATAAAATTACCATCCAGGGAAAAAATTCGGGTAACAAGAAACCAAAGTAATACATATTAGTACATCTATCCCCACACGGTGTAAATCTACGAATTGATAACACTGATGACTCAGTTTTAATTAATTTAAATAAGTACAATCCCTAATAATATATTAAAGGGGGGGGGGGAATTGGTGAATTGAAAAAGGAGGTGCAAGAATGGCTGAAGGAATGATGCAAAGATTGAAGATCAAGTTACGATATCTCGCTACTCTTTATTGCTTCTTTATTTATGGATTTTGGTTTTGACTTTATCGTGTCCTTCCTGGTTTTTAAGTTTCTATTAGGGAATCATGTTTTTCGATCTGGAAATATTAGGCTGTCTGTATGTACCGGTGTACAGATGCATGTAATTACGCGATATGTTATGTATTGTCATATGTACATATACTCTTACTTAAATATTATGTTAGGGGTTTATTAGTATTTTTATGGAATAAGTTAAAATAGTTGTAATCTTTGTAATTTGTATCTTTGTTTGATAAGAGTTTGGGGCACTCAACACAACGGGAATTTTTGCCCAAAAAACAAAAAAAAGATCGAGTTCGTCTGATGCAGATGGTGTTTCAATGGTAAAAAGGAGCGTATTATTAAAGTTTTCAAAAAGCTGTTTATATAGACTTCGAGTGGCTGTGTAACGTGAAAAAGAATATGATGATTTTTTACAGTTTTTAACACGGATTGTTTTAGTACGATTTCGGCTCGTTTGTATATTTCCACGAATAATTCAATAAGACAGTTTTCACTTCGAAGCGGCAGAGTGATAAATCCGCACTAATAACTGAACAAGAGAAATACAACGGAGCAGGAGAATTTTTGGCGATAAATGTGTTGGCGAGTAAAAATTACCTGATGATAGCAGCGTGTTAGCTTTATTTCAATTAATCGCCCGCAACGAAAGTTTATCCTTATTTTATTAATAATTATTTTTCACTGTTGGTGTTTATTAGAAGTGATTTTTCGTTAAATTTAAATCGCTTCACTGTTAACTGCGACTGTAAGGCGGAAGATTCACCGATAACAATTGCTATGTAGTTTTCAAGTACTAAAACGTCACTTATCGTGATTATTATCCTTTTCCTGTTTTAAACCACTCAGCGGATGCAATAAAGCTTGCTATATTCTTAATTACACAGCTATAAAATTCAGCGTGTCGGAGAATTTTTCATATTTTCTAGTACTTGAAGTATTCCGAGTTACATTTAGCGCTTAAAATTAGAAAGATATATTGTCTTTCTGATAAAAGACTTATTAAATTTTCATTTTTTCTCACCGAACCATTCTCATACACGTATATCATATACACGAGGGACGTTCATAAAGTAACTCTCCCTAACCTGCAAAACCGGTTAGAATAAACCTACCGTAGTGGGCGTGGTCTTTTTTTGTAGTGGAAACTGTCTGTTTTCAACGTGTCAAATTGTAATGTCGTAACGAATTTCGTTTTGTAGCTACGCGAGTTAGAGCAAGATTTTGCAAGTTTCCGACGATTACGAGGTACGTTAGGGGTTATATTAAACCTAAAAAAAAAAAAAAATCGAAATTCATAGACAAATAGTGAAAGTTATGTATTTTTTTTTTTTTTTTTTTAATTGGGCTCGTCAACCGAGGACCTTTACCCAGAAACAATTAAGGGAAAACGAAAGTTATACAGTGAGGCGATCAGCTATCGCTAATAAGAAGGAAACAATGGAGGGGATAATAAGTGTAGAAGGAAAAGACAGGATATAACGAGCACAAAAAGGAGCAGGAAGCCCCAGCCCAAGCAAGTGGGAATATAGAGCCGAGCGCTCCACCGAAAGAGCAGAGCACTCAAAGAACACGTGATCGGTGTCACAAACAACCGCATCGTTTGAATGGAGAGGACAACATGGGGAAGAGGTCAACGAGAGGCGAAAGCGTGAGGAAGGTAGCAAGGAATGGTTTAAGCGCAAACGCACAATGGAGACAACAACAGAGCGAGGAAGTGAAGGAAACAGAAGGAACCAAGGATTTGAAGGAAGATTAGGCTGAACTGACAGATAAAAGGAGCGACAATTAGAAAAGGAGGAAGGGTACATATTCGACCGAAATCTGAGATGGAAATGTTTACACAAAGGCAAGAGATTAGAGGATGAGATTTTTTTGAAGAAGAATGTAGAAGAAGAAGCAGCAACCCGAGCTAAAGAATCAGCCTTCTCATTACCTGAGATGCCAGAATGACCAGGAACCCACAGCAAGTCAACATGGATTCCATGGAGAGAAGAGAGAGTCCAAATGAGAGAACGTATGCGGAGAATAGAAAAATCACAGGAATGATTATGAAGAGGAGAAGAGATGGCTTGAAGAGCACTCATGGAGTCGGATATGATCAGAAACTGGGAAGAAAGACGATTGGAGGAGATAAAAATAATGGAACGTAAAATAGCCATTAGCTCGGCTGTAAATATGGAACAGAAAGAAGGAAGACAGTATGTAATGAGTATTCGATTGTGGTGTCGTAATTTTCGAAATGGTAAGACAAGCGTTGAAAAAAGGAGTGGTAGGCCATCCATCATTTCTCGGACGAATTGGTCATAAAATTGTTGCATACTTTGTTGTTTCATCTCTGGAGTATCGTGAAAGACGACCCACGTTTTGTCAACAATCTTTTTGAGAAACTTGTTGCCTTCTTAGTTAAACTGCTGCAAAATCTCAAAAATGAACTGAGCACATTCGTCATCTGTCAACAGTTTTGGTCACTCATCTCGCACACAACTTTCTGAAATTTAATCGATCGTGCACACTATACAGTACCGCGCGACACATCAGGAAATTACTTTTTTGCTAGAAGGTGTGAAATTGTTTGGCGCCGATCAGACCGCAAAACTTGTTCAAGTTTAGTGACCAATTCGATGGAAATAATGAATTTCCAACCACGTTCTAACGACACCCCGCATTCGAACACTTTGCACACTCATTACACGAACCAAAATAAACTTCCACTATTTGTCTATGAATTTCGATGGGTGCAATTTTTTATTCACAGAGTTTCATTTGAAAAAAGGTTCAGCACACGGCGAAAAGACACAAAAAGACACAAAAATCAGCGAAATAAAATAATTTCTCGCGCATATAAAACAGACTTGATAAAATTTTAATTACAGAAAAATAAATAATTAAAGGACAATATTTTTTTTTTAGTATACAACAGCGGTGTAAAACAGCGACTAGAAAAAAAAATGTACGACTGGACATGTATGGGAAATTAAAGACTGAGAACTGCGTTACATTATTTCTACTAAAATTACCGGAATTAAATGTTCAGTTCCATGGGAAATTGCAATGTTTCATGACAGCATCGCGACAATAAAGGTTCTTTTGTGCGACTGCATAGTCTACCCAAGGATTAAAATTACATGTACCTGAGTGTCACAAAAAAAAACTACGCCTACATACAGGTATAAATTTTGACCATCGGTCCCTAATAATTTCACCGATAACCGAAATAGGAAGCGGCAGCTATTACCGGAGACAGGAGTACCGGAATTGAAGACCCAAAATCCAACGGAATGTATAAATTGCGCACAAAAATAGGTCATCCGCCGGTAGTAGAACCCTTTAAAAAGAAATTGTCGAATTTTTGAAATCGAATTAAGAAACTAATCACAGCTTTAATGCAGAATATTAGCGTACATGTATAGCGAACGTCGATAAACCGACTCAGATGGTTTAGAAATCGGCTGAAAATTAAACGAAATTTTCGATAATTACGGCTTAACATGTGAACTTGAAATCGTGACTGTGAATATTATAATTACAATGCACTTTAAAACTGTGGGTTAACCGAGTGGATGTGGAAAAAAAACTCGTAAAATATTTAATACGGAATTTACAATGACTCCAAAAATCACCTTTAAAAAAAAAATTCGTAAATCATCACTCGCGGTAACACTGATTAATGTAGAACATGTAATGAAAATCGAAAATATTTTCGGTTTTTCTTTCAAGCTATCTGCCGGCATACATGTTTGGAATATTTTTTTTTTATTTTGTTGTAACCATCATTTACGAAAAGTGTCTTTTTTGAGCATACCGTTTGTTGTATATTTTAAATTTTAGGATTAATATCGAGTGGTGTGAACTTCGAAGTAATTTTTTAGATAATTTTAGATTCGTTCGATGTTTCGTGTGGTCAAGGTTTCCAATTGAAGGAAAATATGAAGAATCGTATCGAAATGTGGTGTTACCAAAGAACGCGTGAAAACTATGAACGAAGAAGAAGATGAAACATAAAAAAGTGCTAAAATTAATGGTAAATTAACCGGCCGTATTAATGACGATAATAAAATAAAGACGGAAGGCAAATTTTTTCATGAGAGGTGAATAATACAAACTATTACAAAGATAATAATTAATAATGGCTATGACAGAAGGAAGATCTCTTGACTAGATAATATCGAAAAATGGACCACCGGAATTAAGAGCAGAGGATTTGTTCAGAACATTATTAATAGAGCGGAACTTATTACACATCGGATAGTCCAATCCATGCAGGGTGATTAAGCAATACCCGAATGAATAATGGAGTGGCACGAGAAGAAGAAGAAGAAGAAGATATTATAAGCTCTCGATGTGTTGTGCAGATTTGTGACATCCAAAAGTTCGATCGGTAGTCCAAAGAGCGTTTTAATTCGGTTTATGCACACAATCTCACATTTAAATATGTAATTGTTGCAATTTTTCCTCATAAAAAGTCATAAAAACTTATCAGACCTACACAGAGTAAATGATATTAATCCGGGGTTATTTAAGCTACCATTTTCATTACTAACCATAAAAAACAAACAAAGAAAGAAAAAAAAACAACCTGTTACGAAATTGTAATTTTACAACGGCTTCGTTTAATTTCGCCGAAGTAAATGAATCGTTAAAAATACATTCATCCGTTTTATTTAAATTAAAAATAAAATCGTCAAATAATCGATTGATATTAATCACACAACAATATCCACCATCAAGTAGTCAGAATTAGCCGAGAATTATAATTATTTAAAGATACTAGATGAAACAATTAGGAATTTTTTATTCCATTGATATTTTATGAATACAATTTTTCCCTGGACACAATTATGGACAAAAATAATAATATTTATGCTATACGTTATTCAAAATTTCTTTTCTTTTTATTTTCCTACACTGGGCGCGCCAGCGGCCTTGACCCAACAACATGAAAAATTAAGAGGTATAACTAAATAGCCAGGCGGTCAGAAATGGAAAAAACAAAGGACAACAGCAATGGAATAACTGAAGGCAATGGGAAGGAAAGGATATAGGTAGCGTTAAAGGGAGTAGGCCAAAGCCAAAAATTAGGCGTATAGAAGGGAGTGTTCGTTAGAGAGTGCAGAACATTCGAAAAGGATATGATGTGAATCACAAATACACGCAGGCTCAAACGGGATGAGAACAACGAGGGGACAAGAGATCGAATAGAGAGGATGGTACCGTCAGACGAATGAGAAGGAGGAGAGGAGATAGCTTGAAGAACGTCTTTGGAATCGTGAACAATCAGGAATTTGTGAACCTCACTTGTAGAGGATATAAAATGAATGGCACGAAGAATTGAGTTCGATTCGGCCGAGAAGATAGAGGAGGAAGAAGGAAGTCTGAAAGACTCAGCGTGCAGGAACGTAGGAGACGTATACGCACCACCCATGCCATCATTATTCTTGGAGCTATCCGAGAAGATTAAGACATGGGAAGGAAAAGAAGAGTCCACAGCAGCTGAAGGAATTCGAAGTTGACTACATTGTGAGAGGAAGAATTAGCTCGGATTGAGAGGGAGAAGAAATTGATGGGGTGCCCCATATGCTATTACAATCGAAAGAAAAATAAGGAAGACTGTAATAAGAGGAAACGTAGGGAGAAAAATTGGAAACACGAGCATGCGATAAAATCGGAATTCTATGAGGCGACAATCGCCAGTGATTTTTGATATGAAGATAGGAAGGAATAAGATTGGATGACGAAATAGTACGGCGTTTTATTAAAAAACGATAATCAAGGAGTGAATGACGAATGGATAGAGGTTGAGTGGCATGTTCAGATAGAATCGCAGGAATAGGAGATTTTAAAGCGCTAATGCATAGACGAAGGCAGGAATTTTGAATTGCGTCAAGTTTCGAAAGGAAAGATTCGGAAGTATTGCCATAAATGAAGGAGCAATAGTCGAGTTTGGGCCGAATAATTAATTTGTGTGGAATTAAAAGAATGCACGAGTCACCACCCCATCTGAGCGGAGATAAAGATTTGAGGAGATTTAGTCTATTTCGCCTGTCAGTTATCAAGGCAAAGATAATAATTTTTTTTCAGAGTAACTGTTCAGCCGGGGAATAGCAAAAAAATCACTGTTCTCTTCAAAAGGAGAATATGGAAAAAATGATAATTTTAAATTCCAATAGATGGTACTGCAGGCACGATTTGTATCAATATATATATGCCATATATATATATATATATATGTATCGTTGCCCAGATCGTTGTGAGACCCGGTATATCACTCGAACCATCTGAGTGCTAGAATAAAAAAATTATGCTTTTTGGAATGTAATTAACTAAAATAATATATATTACACATCTACCCCGCGGCGTAAATCTACGAATTGATAATACTGATGATTTAGTTCTAATTAAACTAATTACTAAAATACCCCATCACACACTAAACGAAAAAAAAAACTTGGTGTGTGGAAAAAGGAAGTATATGGCTGAAAGAATGGTGTAAAGAGTAAAACCCGAGATATGTTTCGAATCATTCCATTTTATAATTTTCTTCTATTTCTCTTTTTATTTATTTATTTTCGTCCTTGTTTTTTTTTCTTTTTCTTTCTTTCTTTACTTTCTTTTTTAGCTGCCCTCATGTGTCGGTATGTAGATGAGTATTTACAGGGTATGTGTACGTATCTGCATGTATAGTATAAGTTATATAATTTTAAGTTGATTAATATTATGATGTATAGGACAAGCAAGAATAATGGTAATTTTGTATACTTAGAATAAACGTTAATAAGAGTGTCGAGCACTCACACAACGGGCATACTTACTCTGTGAGACGCACAACTTATTTGAAATTTAAAAAAAAAAAAAAATTCATGTGAATCATAGGAACCATAGAGGAGGGGTAAGCCAAATTAAAAAATAAAATATACAAATTTTAAAGTTTTATAATGTATTATGAAAGACCCGGCAGATAGGCTATCACATGCGAGACCCCTTAAGATATTATACAGACGCTGCGAAACCCGACATTGTTGCCGCACGATACTAATCAGCGGATGCTATCAGCTGCCAACGCTACCAGACTCAAATCAGTTTGGTTTTAGCATTTTTCAGAAGTTTCGTTTGGGCGATTTTTTAAATCTAGGATTTTTTCTCGTTGCTTACTACGGACAGCCGAGCGGATTTAATTTTGAGTTTAAGAAAAACTGGGAAGTTAATTTATTCATACATATTTAAAATTACACCTATATTTTTATCAGTGGTGGATCTAAATATTTCGGTCTCATTTAGCAAAAAAAAAAATCATAAGATTTTTGAAAAGATATTAACTCTAACGTAATACATAAAATTAAATTTTTAATAATTATCTTTTTGTCAAGGACTTCATCCTGGAACGATTTTCATCATAATGTTTCTAGATAGTGTTTTTTTGCGTTTCATTTGTCTCTGCGGTTATGTGGTTAAAACGAAAAAAGATTGAAAAATTTTCGGAGACATTAGTGAGGCATTAGTTAAACTGTTTACTTGCCAACAATAATAAATTGAATTTTTATATAGAAAAAGAGAAAAAACGTCAAAAAAATTCATTGATTTTGAAGATTTTTAAAATAAAAATTATTCATTTCGCATTAGGAGGAGTATTTAGTTTAATGTTTAAATTAATGATGAGTTTTTGTTATTAAACTTTAAACCGATGACTTTGTAAATTAACAGTTCATTGAATGAATTTTGAGTACACATTAATGGCAGTAATTTCTGGATAAATTTAATATTGCTAATTAGCATCATTTTTATAAAAATACATAAATAAATTACATCGTCAATTAAAATTGATTTTTCCATAAGAACTATAGAAAACTATCCGTTGCGATTCTGTGGGCTGTTTTATGGCAAGGTACGAAGGTTTAATTTTTACCGACTTCCAAAAAGAAGGAGATTATATGTTGGACGGGTTTGTTTTTTTTTTTTCTCTTTCATGTTTTTATGTTTGTTCGCGCGTAACTCATGTTTATATGGAGACCGATGTTACTAATTATTTTTCCATTCGAAAGAGTACCATTCAAAACTTAGGTACCATGCTGTGCACAAATGTACATGTTATTTTTCGAAACGTAAAATAACGTGGTTGTCGTCCGCAGGAAGAAAGAAAGAAAAAAAAAAGAGTATCAAATCAAACGGAGAACAGTAACAAAACAATTCCAAAAAACCAAGATTAATTATTTTCTAACCTGAACGTGGTAAGGTACCTCTGCTCGGATGGAATGTTGAATGCATGAGAGCGCCTATGTTAGTTTGTTTCGGTCCAATTCTGATCTCTTAACAAAACTATACAGCCGATTAACACACTGCGATCGTCGAAAGCGGTCCCGAGATAAATTGTATTTTCAAATCTTTAATTTATCGTTTTATAATTAAATGACTCCTCGGAGAATATTATTGAACAAAAAATTACGATAAAAATTTACACAAATTTTTTAGATATTTCACTGCGCAACTCCTAGGGCCAACCAGAGTTACTACTGATCACCTCGATGATCTAGGAATCCAGCAGTCGTTCCGATAGCGTGGTACAAGGGGGACAACATTTTACAAGAATTCTGGCACACATTCGATTCGACAATTCTAACGGAAGTAAATAAATAAACAAATAAATAACAATCGTCATCTTTTATCGACATAAAAATGGAATTATTTTCGCAATCATCGCACAAACAATAAACTGTCACAAGCGACACGCAACAGCAAGCTAAATATCTAGACTACGCGTGCAATGCGATAATTCGATCACGTGAGAAATACTTTATTGTCAACAACCTTTAATTATGACTAGAAGAGGCAGTTGTCGGAAGAAGGGAGCGATCGGGGTTGGGCAAGGTAGGAACTAAAAATAAAAACAAGATAAACAAAAAAATCTTCCAAACTAGGTAGCTAAATTAAATGAGTATAATTATTATGTTGTTGTTGGCAACTTTTCTCTTGGTTTTTTCACTATTTTTTAATAATTGTGAAGTTGTCTAAAATCTGCTTACGTAAATAAAACCAAACAACCGTTCATTTGTCTGAGATTCAGTTGTTTATTGTCTGTGTAGAGTCAGTTTGTTGAAAACCACATGAATTTTTCCGGTAAGTAGAACATTCTTTATCAGTTTAGTAGAGTACAATGCGGCAAACAGTATAACGTACAAGCTTGAACTTTTCCGTATATAATTATGTGTTTATATATATATATATATATATATATATATATATATATATATATATATACGTATTAATTCGAATGTAATTCTTAGGCTGGCACACATTAGAAAAAATGTCCTACAAATGTCTCAATTTTATGTAACGTTTGTTACATTTTAATTTTTACCGACTTCCAAAAAGGAGGAAGCTATACGTTCATCGCGTATGTTTTTGTTTTTTTTTATTGGTTCGCGCATAACTTATATTCATACGGGTCGATTTAGAATTAAGTTGTAAATTTTGATTATTTTATACAAAATATAGAAGAGAAAGAGATAAAAATGTGTAAGCAAGAGGGATCAAGGGGCATGGCCCCCTGCGAGGTCAAAACGGCCGAGTTTATATATATATATATATATATATATAATACATATATATATATATATATATATATATATATATATATATATATATATAATACATACATATATATATATAATACATACATATATATATATATATTAGGGATGTTGCGGATGTAGATTTTTTGACATCCGCGGATGCGGAATTTTAAGTACTCACATCTGCGGATCTTAGGATTTTTTTAAAAAGAGATTTCATATTGGTGCATAAATAATTTAAAAAGCTTGTAATCTTTTACATTTTTATTAAATAATTATATACTTAGTAATTAAAGTTAAAAATTGGTGAATTATATTTAATAAAAAGTAATATCGCTGCCTTTTCAGGATCCAGTCTGTTTCGCAGAGGATCATAAATTAAGCCCGCGCTACTAAACAATTGTTCACTAGGTACACTGGCTGGTGGAGGTGATAAAAATCTACGTGCTATTCCAGATAACATTTTCAGTTCTTTTCGGTGAACGCTCCACCATTTAAGTGGATTTTCATTTACGTTTATTCTTTTCTTATTGCGGTAAGAAAGTAATTCCTTTTTGAGTAGAGTGTCAACGCTATCATTTTCTGACGATGCTTCACCCTCATCTTCACTTGACGAATCTAGCATCATGGCAAGATCGCTTTTTAAGCCAACCTTTCTAACCATACCGGAAGTTCCTGGTTGTTCTGAATCTTTAACTGAGGAATCTGTCATTCTCATTCTCTTATTAACTGTACAATTAAGAGAACCAATGTTTCTGGTTTCTGGTTCATCATTAATGTCTCTCATCTTCAAAATATCTTCTTTAATCTTTTCCTCAGTTACCGTTGTGAAAAACTTGTGCTTATAGCGGGGGTCTAAGTAGGTGGCGATGACATATAAATTGTTCTCTTCCAACAAAGAAGAAAACTTTGCTGAAAGTTCAGCTTTCAAAGTAGTGATAGCCAGTCGAATTGGATCCAGGCCGTGTGATTTCGTTAAATAGTCATCAATCTTTTTTCCAAGCATTTGAATTAAAGGAATTACAGATGAAATAAGGGCATCAGAGTTGCTTAGTTCCCGCGTGGCTTCCTCGAAAGGTGTTAATAATTCAGTACAACATTCAATAATTTTCCACTCCTCTGGCAAAATAGGGTCAATCTCGCAGTGATTAATGTAAAGAGTTAAGGCATCCTTTACTTTTAAGAAACGCTCAAACATATAAAATGTACTATTCCATCGCGTTATACAATCTTGGAACACTTTATGATGTTGTTGATTCAGTCTATCTTGAATTTTTTGCAATTGTTTCTGGGCGATAGTCGAATGATTGAAATGTGTCGAAATTTTCTTGCATTTCTGTTTGATTATTTTTATGTTTTCTTGTGAATGTAAACAACTGCGAATTGCAAGTTGCATCTTATGAACCGTACAATCTATATCATTAAATGCCACTAATCGCGCAGCTCTTTTCATATTAGAGCCTTCGTCTCGAGTTAGGCAATGCACCTGTTCTTTTTTAATATTCCATTCGGAAAGCATCGTATTAAATTTATCAGCAATTATGTCACCAGTGTGACGGTCGTCAAGTACCTCGCATTTCAATACAATTAATGACCTTTCAAAGTTTTCTGCGATTCCATGGCAAGTCAGGCTAAGCAAAGAAGCATTTGAGCTTAAATCTGACCAAATGTCAGAAGTAAACGATATGTAATCAAATTTATCTACCAAATCCTTGACTTTTTCAGCAACTTTTCCGTAAAGATCCTTGCACACAAAGTCGGTAAAAAAATTGCGCCCTCTAAAATTATATCTTGGGGCTAATTCTTGTATAAGTCTGCGAAAACCAAGCCCTTCCACAAAGTTAAAAGGTAAATTTTGAAGTGCAATCATTTCTCCAATGAGTTTGTCAATTTTTTTTGAGTTTAAATTATTAGTGTCCCATTTCTTTTCTTTTAAAAGTATTTCTTCTAATGACAGCTGTTTCTTTGCTTCCTGTAGAGGAGTGACGATTTTATCTAAAAAAAAAAAAAAAAAAACTTCCCCATAAATTATAACTTGCTGCAAAAACTAACAAAAACAAATTACTGATAAACATAATTTTAAAAATTGTAAAAAAATTGAATGAATTTTTGGAAGATTTGGCAACTAAGTAGGTTAAAAATCAATTTTGTGAATTTTTACAATTTTTTGTATTTTGAAATCTTAATTAATTATTTCATTATATTGAGAAGGATCGACGTCCCTGATTATGGGCGCCATTTGAAAAGAACCGCTTTTCGTGATGATTAATAAAAATAAAAAGAAAACGAGTAGATTATCGGGTGGCAGTGCCACTCTACGGCGTGTTGCAACCGGTAAGCTCAGCCGAACAAAGCTCTTTTCAGGCCTTTAAAAAAAAAGAAAAAAAAAATGAAGTCTCCGAGCCGGAGATGTCACGAAGTACCACGTGTCCAATAAAATTTTTTAATAACAGAAACCGTTTATTTATCACCCAAATCAATCCGTTGATAATATTCAGCGAATATAACACCTGCGTCCGAATTCTTGGGTTCTAAAAAAAACATTCTCACGGCTCGACGTAGCTTGCCCGCACCAACGACACACAACGCCAAATCGAATTATCCACCCTCTTATCAGTAACGCACACCACGCACCAAATCGCCACTCTGGCGCCGTTCACAGTCGCAATTCTCACGAATTTGTCGATTTAGCGTTATTGCCGAAGAATGCCAGTTTGCACGGTGCTCGAGGAAGCCGAAGAAATAGAAATTAAATAGCCTGAGAAATTGTCAAAAAAAGCGAAAAATATGGAATTTTGAAAACATCATTATCATTTTTTAATTCGGACAGCGTGAGAAATATAGAGCGATATGGCAGCCGAATCCGTCTCAATACAAATAGATAAAAAAAAAAACTAAAAATATAAAATTAATAAAAAGAAATATAAAGGGAAAAAATGATAAATTGAACAAAATGTAAAATATTAAATGTTTTTACTTTTTTTAAATTTTTTAAAATTTCGATTGAATTTCATAAATAAAATTTTGTAATACCAGTACTTAATTAACATCTATTAATTTTATTTTTATTTTTGTTGCCGCATTACTGTAAAAAATTACGATTATTATATTTATGCATTTACATAAAACTTAAACATAATTTTAAAAAACAATTTTCAAATTAAAATTTCATCCATGTGATGTCATAAAGTCACACATTATTATAACGCGAAAGTTTGTGAAGACGTATGGATGTTTGTTACTCATTACTATTTTTTTGTTATTTATTAATTATAATAAAACTTACCTGCGTTTAGTTTTATTTTTTGCAATTGTTTTGTTTCATTCGCGCTTTCCAACAAACTATAAACTTTTGGGTGCATCGACTTCAGATGGTTTTTCAAAGACGATGTAGTGCGGCCCTTACGGGAGTATGTTTTATTGCATATTTTGCAAAGAGCCTTATCCTGGTCGCGATCATCTGTATTAAAATAATCCCAAACCCCACTTTTCGTCGGTGGTGACATAGCAAATTTAAATTTTAACGCACTATTAACTGCACAATGTAAAACTCAAATAATCGAAATGTTCACACGATGTGATCAATTATAAATAAATTGAACAATAGCAAACACGTGGCGTCTGGCTACTCAGCACTCTCTACGCTCCTATTGGCTGTGAGCATGGGACGCGCCATTCGCCGCCTCACCCAATTTCTTTCTTGTCGCGAGTCGCGATCTTCGATACATCCGCATCCGCATTAATATCCGCATTGATTAATGCGGATGCGGATGCGGATGCGGATATAAAAATTTATGCGGAAGATCCGCAATTGCGGATGCGAATGCGAATATCCGCAACATCCCTAATATATATATATATAATACATATATATATATATATATATATATATATATATATATATATATATTTCGCGTGCAATTTGCACTAATATTGGTCTTAAAGAACATCGCATCGCTGACATTGGCCAGTCCAGCACGGCAGAATGTTTCTTTTCAGCCAATCAGCTTATCTGTTTCCATATTTATATTAGTGAAGATATTAATTCGGATGAAAAAGTAAACGAAATTGAATTTTTACCAAATTAAAATTACAATATTTTAAAAACATTAACCGTGAACTTAATTATCTCGCATCTTTGCGTATTTTCTATTATAATATAGTAAGTTATAACAAATACAAATATAACAAACAAAATTAAGAATGAAATGATTGCTTACTTAGAAACATTTTAATATGAAACTTTAAAATTTAAATGTTTTGCTGAAAAAATGGAAACCAAAAAAAATTTAAGAGTTTGACTGAAGCTAGAAGCTTGATAAATTGTACACTATTATTCTACGTGCTACCTGATTTTAAAAGTTCTTTCACACAATTAGCGGTATAGTTCTTATTTTTTTATTAGTTAACACGCATCGGTGATACCTGAAAGGAAATATTTCGTACGACGATAGAAAAACCTGTCGCACAATTCCATCTAGTACTGCAAGTTCGTTGTGAACTATTTGGACAAAAATGTGCAAGTCCCCCCCCCCCGCCCGCCCGCCAGTGAAGGGTTGAACGTGCGAACATTACGATTTAGGGAACACTAAATCAGCTGATGAGCATGTGATGTATTTAGCATAAAGTTTCAGAATTGCTCACACACGCTCTCAGAAAAACCAGATCATAAGTTTGGGGACAATCAGTTTGCTAGAATTTTCCTTTATTTTCCCCCTTTTTATTCGCATTGTGTTTTATAGCTTTCCACCGGTTTACGAATGTAAACAGTGTCTACCTGAAAACAGGCTACAAGTTTCGTCTGCAACTGCTGCCAAGAAATTTCCTTTATCCATTTTGAAATTACTTCTTGGCAAATCTTCAACACTTTTGAATTATTTTTGATGTTGTTCCTTTAAGTACTGTTGCATTCTTTATCTAATTCTGAACTGACATTTACCATACCCACAACAATTGAAAGATTAGATGTTTCTGTTTCATTACGGGCGACCTCGTTCGGCTCCTTCAAAAGTATCTTAGAATCCTACTATAATTTTAATTAAAATATTAAGAATGTATCTATTTGGACTGATAATTATCATTATTTTGAGCATTTTGTTTTTCTGTGCGCGTTGTTTAATTATGAAATGAACCGAACAGTGTAAATTTTGAGATATTTTTAATACGTACAGCGAACGAGGGGTGATTTTTGATAAGTCACGTGATTAATATCAATAAAGTTAGCATTCACCGCCATCAAATAAATTACACGGAAAATAGAAGAATGCATTTTTTACAAATTCATTTAAACTGCCGTTTACCTATTATCATTAAATCTACTATTTACTTATTGTTTCTTTCTTTAATGTGTATACTAAAAGAATTTTACCTCCGTGAAACGATATATTAAATTTATTATCGAATTATCACCGTCGCGTTTCAAAGCTTCATGATCACCGGGAATGTTATTAAAATTATGTCGAGAACTACTTACGTTGTATTTAAATTTGGCAACGGTGGTTCCCCGAATTTTTCAAGTTACCGCTTGAAAGCAAGATTATAAAATGAATTTCATTGTAAATATCGGATCGAACTAATTTTTTCGAATAAGACATTAACAAAATAAATCCGCACCAACAATATCTTAAAAAGCGAAAAGTTTAAACAAAAACAATAATGTACAAAAATTAATGAACATAAATCAGCTAAGCGATAAAGTTCAAATATCTCCTTACGATTCACATTTTCCAAACTGATTCGATTCACCGATTAAAACAATTACCGTTATTTTTTATACAGTTCATTTGCATAAAGATGTTATTATCCATGCAAGTAAAATGATATAAAAAACGATTAATAATACATCAACGCAAATAATATATTAAATTTTGACTTAATTTATTATTTATATCGATGATGAATAGATTTTTATTATTATCATATTACTTATAAATAAAATAATTACTTTCACTGCGCGTAACAAGGCAATGTCGCGTAATGTACGCAACATTTGGTTAAATGAAGTGCGACATCTACTGGCGATATATGACAGTATACCACTGTTGCAATTTCGTAACACTCAAACCGCAGCCAATGCTAATTTATCAAAAAAAAAAAAAAAAAAAAACAAGAAAAAAAAAATGGTACAAACGATTGCAGCAAGGAAAAAAGTGGTCCGAACGTGTTGTTTATAACTTGCAACAACTTACGTTTACTGATATCTATTTTTCAGCTATTTTCACTGTAACGTTTGATTGGTTTAATTTATATTTTTCATCCGTATTAATTAAGTATATTTAAAAAATATACCAATTATTTAAATATATCATATATAAAACATCCATTTTATGCGAGATAAAAATAACTGGTTGCTGTTCATCATTGCAGCAAATCCACCAGCCGCTACTGACTCTTCCATAAGAATTATAAAATACTTGGGGCTTCCCCTGACAAGGCCCGAAGGATTGAGATCATATATATATATATATATATATATATATATATATATAAACTCGGTCATTTTGGCCTCGCAAGGGGCTGTGCCCCTTGACCACTCTTGCTTTCATTTATGTCTCTTTCTCTTCTATACTTTGTATAAAATGATCAAAATTTACAACGTAATTCTTACTGGCATCAACACAAAAAGGAAAATAAAACATAATCACAAAAATCCTATCCTAACATTTAACTTCCATTACATAAAATTAAAATATTGTTTCATTACATTTTTCGTTACATATTTCGTTACATAAAATTGGGACATTTTTTCGAATGGGGGGGTAGCCTAAGAATTACGTTGTAATTAATATATATATATATATATATACATGTACATTTGCTAACCCCCGGATATTTAATTATTCAACTTCGCGAATTTTAAAAAGAAAGACTGCACCGTTCGCATAACGTTAAATTTTTTTTTAAAGGATTTAAATCCGTCAATTAAAAAAATGAAATTTGGATTAAATCATCTCAACCACTGGAACCGCTAGCAGGATAAATATGTGTGAGAAGAATATGTTACTGTTTATTTATTTATTTATTGTATTTACAAGTCGCTTTTGGACTACAGGGTCATTAGCGACTACGGTTTTACAGATAATTATAAAATTTTATATTGAATATTTAAAAATGCGCGAAACAAAAAATAATCAAAAAATTAGCTGAAGGCTGGGGAAGTTAGATCAGTTGGAATACAGAGATGTCTTTGAGGAAGGCTACGATTTTTTTACACTTCTCGGCGTCCGAAAACATCTCTGGAAGGCCGTTGGTAATACCCGCTTGTTGTCTGGCCTGCTGGTAGTGATTACACTCGATCAAAAGATGCCTCACCGATATAGGCATGTTGCAGCGTTGACACAGGTTGGGCGGTTTTTTAGATATGAGGAACGAATGAGTCAAGTTTGTGTGTCCAATGCAGATACGAGTTAGGACACACTGCTCGTGCCTACTGGGAGTTGGCATGATTTCGTAGGTATCTTTTCTAAACTCGTGGAGTTTTCTCGGCGTTTGGAGCCAAAGGGTATTCCAGTAGTTTTTAACTGTGTTGCTTATCACTATTTTAGCCTCATGAGGTGTCATAAGTACTTCAGGCGGGCATTCTTGTGTCGCCGCGGTTCTTGCAGCTTGGTCCGCCAATTCATTACGTTTAATTATTTTTTAAATGAGGTATAAACACTTTTCATTAAATTCACGCTACAATGGCTAAATACGTTTTTTTTTTTTTTAGAATTTAAACTAAAATATTTTGACACTGATGACCATCAATCATTTCAAAATTTGTACTCTTAAATTTTATGATTTGCCAGTTTTGTATTCTTCCTATGTTCTAATAACGAAAAGATATCAACAGAAAAAAAGTCAACTTTTAAGCTTCGACAAAATGGGTTTCAAACTTTTTTTCCCGATATTGTATTCATCGATAGAGAAGTAATGTTTTTTTTTTTTTCCTTTTAACATTATATATTAGGTGTTGATTTGTAGGTGGTATGGATAAATGCTGAGGCTGCTGAACAGGCTGTGGATTTGTTTTTTTTTCTAGTTTCCAACCTTACCGTTTTACATGTGTGTTTTCTCGAATTAAACAGTTCTTAATTCGAGAAAATTTTTAAACTATTGTATTTTTGCGGTATACTAAAATACGCCGAGTAAAGAAAAAGGAAAAAAGTCTCCATCCCGCAGCTACCATAGAACGGGATGTGGAATTTTCGAAAAAAAAGAATTTATGCGGGTTGATTTTTATATATTTTTACAATCATATCCTTTCCATGTGTACTAAATTTGCAACATCCGGCTCGTCATATAACCTAAATTTTTCTTTGCGAAAGATCCTCGCCAATGATCCTGCAATGATCGCTCAAACTTTGGCATACGTTAGAACAAACCAAATCGCTCCAGTTATTTAAACTTTAGTGATTGCCGTATGCCGTAATGACCTATGCAGTCATACACGGCTCATGGTAAGAAAAAAAAAAAAAAAAAAAAAAGTTAACATTTTGAGTTTTTCATAGTTTTCTTATACTACATATAATACATCATTTTAAAAAAAAAAAAAAAAAAATTGACGCTCTAGCATCCACAGAAAAGGCTGTGGACCTTTTTCTAGTTTTCGTTCATACCGCTTTCGGAGTGTATATTTCACAAATTTAGGCCTTTAAATTTCGAAGTTTTTCAATTGTTCTATTTTTGCGGAATTCTACGAACATAAATGCAGCAATTAAAAAAAAAAATGAATTCATTAGCTACTACTGAACAGACTGCTAAACGGATTTTTCCCAAAAAATATTTTCTTATAACTTAATTTATAACTTTTTTAAAATTTAAGCCCTTAATTTTACAATTTTTGTAGTTTCGTAGTTTTTCTATAATCTGATAAAGAAAATGAATCGATTTATAAAAAAAAAAATGAGTTCTCTAGCTCCTACAGAAGAACGTGATGTATGTACATTTTTTATCTTCTTTCGATGCGAAATATTAAATGCATTGTGAAAATTTTAATTTTAATATAGATTTATGAAGAATTCAAAGACGGTTAATCCTATTTCATTTTATATGGGGTTTTCTTTAATTTAACAAATTTCAGTATAATTTTATTGAACCATCAATTACGATCTACTCCATTTGCACAACGGTTTAATTGAAATTAAAGAAAAGTTAATTAAGTAATTTGACAAAATTCCCAAAAATAAAATGAAAGAAAATGCTCGTATTCATCCTGCCGGCGCGAATATAATTCAAAAAAGCATAAATTTAACGTCGTGTATCAAAACCCGATTCCACCATATTCTTTTTTTTTTTTATTCTTTTTTTATGGACTTTATTTTTACTCTCTGAAACGATTTTAAACTATTATATGATAATTTTTTGTCGGAAAATTTTGCTTCCGGGCAAAAAACGAATCTGAAAGGTAATAAATATTCAAGGGTCTATATTGAAGGAAAAATTGGATACAGTGCGGGCTTCTAGATTGGAAAGAAAAGTTCAAGATGTACCAATAACCGAACAGCGGAAAGAAATGTTAAAAACCTTTTCGAAACATATACTTATAAATGAGGTTGGCTTTTTCGTTTTAAAGTTTATTTAGCCACAGTCTCTATAATGATCCATATCTGACAATTAGTAACTTTGTTTACGATGGCCAAATGAACGGTATTTGTTGAGGCCAAAAAAAAAAAAAAAAAAAAAATGTAGTAGTGGAAATTTTGTCTATTGACATAACTGTAGATTTCAAAAGTTGAAAGCTATGGTAGGGCTGTATAAAATGATAAAATGAATGTAAGTTTGAAAAGAGTAAAAGCAAAAAAAAAGGCTATCTCAGTTATAGAATTTAATCCTTTTGACAGGAAATCGATTAAATGTGTTTCCAAACTTGCAGTGTCGCAATCAATCACTCGCTCGGAAAATTTAACAATGAGAACGTTTTGTCGAAAAATACGCATAAAGTTAGTGTTGAAAGTCATTATTAAATATATATAATGGTATCATCCGAAGTTCTAATTAACCACGGTTACAAGAGATTAGTTGTATTCACTATTCTAATCCAGAGTTCGGCTTAATCACGTAATTAATAATGATTGTAGGGAATAATTTAAGAAAACTCTCCTGGTACTATTTTTTGTAATTACACGTTGCTATAATTATTAACCATAATTACTCTGAAGTTTAACAATTACACTGAATAGTCGCAATTACCATTGTTCCAATTGATTGCTGAAAAAAAGTAATCGATTATTTCCAACCCTGCTTCGGAACAGAAATCACACATAATCTCGTAATCAATTACAAAATGCTTACGTTAAGCGATTAGTGTATCTGATCGACGGAATTTTCACTAAAAAGTCATAAAAAGATCCTCGGAATTTTTGAAATAGAACCAAGAAAAAGAAGATATCACTTAGGTAGATTACTCTCGATCGAAATAGTTAATCAATTTCGTTACGAAGAAGAAAAAAGTTTGAAAGTTTTCAGACGTTTTCAGTGCTTTGTAAAACGATAAGTATAACGTTCGCATTGATAGAAATTAAATATTCCCCCTCGCAGAAACTCGTTTAATGTTATAAAAGAGCTATTAAAATGGTCCAAATATTTATCCGGAAAATAGGTATAATTCTTGCATTTATAAGTGACAATTCAAACAGAATGAACGTGTTATCTCTGGTCAATTGTTCTCGAGCGATAGCCGCCTAATGTAAATATAGGAATTTTTAGATATGGATTTTTCTTCGGTCAAGAGATCTAGTAAATCGGTCGTAGTACGGAGGTTATTTGTAAAAAGGTTATCAAAGTGTAAGATGATATTAAAAATGATAAAAAAATTCATTAAATTCAATTATTTTACATATACAATATTTCCTAAGTAACAATGAATGGTCGATGTTGATAAAAAAAATAAACAAACAAAAAAAAAAGGATTGATAGAAAATCGATGCAAGAAGAAATATAATTGGTAGAAAGTTCATGTTATTAGAATATTTACCAAATGTTAATAGCGTGTTATATTACAAATATTATACCGCCATACGTAATCCACATGTTCGCGTGGTACATATACTACACATGTATGTATAAATACGGAGCGTATGTGTCGTAATACTTTAGGGTTTTTTCTTTTCTTTTAATTGCTAATTTATAACTAGGCAAGTGGTGAAGCTATCTAATTAATGTTCTTATAATAATAAATCGTAACTAGAAGGTGCATCCATTGATGCTTCCACCTCGAAAAAGATTATAAAATTAAGTCTCTTATTTTATTTAAAGTCGCGACGTAGATTACGCATCTGTGTGTGCAAGCGCGACTGCCAGCTCATTTGGGTGGTTTTGCAATCGTATCGGATGCTTTTGTGCGAACATCTGGGTAATTTCTTCCACTGCGTCTATTTTTAGATCCCAATGGATGACTTCATTGGACACGTACCACGGCATTCGATATTCTAAAATCGCTGGATAACTAACTTATTAGACGTCTTTGCGGATCTCCATAGTTACGCTGCGTAAGTCCATACTGGTCGTCGCAATACAGTTTTTCTTTTCTTTTGGATGTGAGTCCTCCATGTTAGTTTTTGATCTAAATAGACACTCCTAAGTATATCTCAATTCGTGTTTGTTTTTAGAAGTTCTTTATTATCAATTAGTACCCATTTGTTGTGTGATCTTCTGTAGGAGAATGAAATATGTGTAGACTTCTCTCTCTGGGTTTATAGCTAATTTCCAAATCTGTGCCCACTGGTAAAACTAGTGTCTACACTGTTTTGCCATTTAGCGATAGTAATATCAGCATTTTTGTATCCGTTGCGATTATATCATCGGCAAACGTTGCGTTACTTGAACAGTTTCATTCGTCGCCATGTCTGCTGTATATAGATTGTATAGCAGCGGTCCCGGGATGCTACCCTGTGGAACTCCAGTTAGGACGGAATATACATCTCAATCATCGTACTTAACCTGGAACTGCCTGTTGCTTAAGTATGACCCCTTTCCTGTCCCTTTTAGATGTCGGCTTTAAATATGGTCACTCTGAACACGGTCGCTCCCAACACGTAACCAGCGCTAGAAGTACCGAATCCATTTTAATGTAAGGGGTGCGTAATGTCAGTTCTCTGCATAGCGAAGTAACAAAACTAATTTGAAAAAAAAAAAGAAATTTTCTAATAATTTTCCAGCAGTACTGCCAGTAGAAATCTGAAAAATCGCTATTTCAGCATGGAAATAAAAATGCTGCAAGAATCTGGTCGTTCTGTCAGCTCCGAGTAATAGTTACACTACGATCTGATGATTTGTTCGCTTTTGTATTGTGTTTGTTAGACATTATGAGTACTTCTCCGACGTTAGCAGGTTACTAAGAGCGAGCTAAGAAACGTATGTGTACAACAAAAGCGGTATGAGCAGCTAATCTTAACTAACCAAGTACTTCCGTATTATAACAGAGCGTCCTGTAGGTCGTACACTGCGTACTTCTTTTTGATCCGAGTCTGCATACGGCTAAACTAGATCTGATGTATTTAACACTAGCGTTTACGCCACGTTATGATCAATCACCATTTGACATTGGGTGATGATAAAGAGATCTAACAGGCTAGTATAAGTGTTAACACTTGTTCTACTAAGCGATCTAATGCAAAAGCAAATACAGGGAGGCCACTCAAACAGCGAAAAAGCCGGGAATTTTGTTGTAAAACTGAAAGAAGAAAAAGTAAAAATAGCAAAACGATAAAAAAAAAAAAAAAATCATTTGAAGCCTAAAATGAATACATTCTTTAATGCGCTTTATTCAATAATGAAATTCTATTTTATTTGTATGAAATATGCTGCAGCGATCAGAACTTTTCGATGTGTATGAAACTTTAATGCCAAGTAAAATAAAATACTCTGTCAAGTGTACTCATCTGCTTCTTAATATATCCTAAAGACATGTTCACAGTTCGGCGTTGCGAATTATAACGGGAGTCCATTATAATTCCCCCTGCGGCAGTATCTGCGCGTTGACAGGAATTCCTCTACTCCAAGTTTGTCGATCCGTGATGACGTTAATTTCCTTTTAGAGGTCAAATTGCATTTCTCCAAAAGTCGCTGCCCTTCCTGCGTTCAACAACGATCTGCTCTCTGTACTCGCAGACTTGCTGTCTTTTTCAGTCGGTCGTCAGCAGTAATCTTCACCTGTGGGGCAGCTCAAGCCATTAAAGTTGAATTTTAAGATTCTGCAAAAGTATGAGTCCCCCAAGGTGTATCAATACAACTTATAATATAGAAAACATCTAAAGTTATTAGGCGGTATTCCAACGCCATCTGCTGTTATACCGATGGAGCGAAAGCTGCGCACTGCAAAGGGTCTTCACTCACTGGGTGCGATTTTGAGTTAAATGGTGAAGTATTCACCGTCTGTCTCAGTGATTACTATACCATCTCGGATGCGGAACTATACGCAATCATTTTTACCTAACGGGCCAGGAAGTTCGCTTAGTTACTGATTCGTTAGTGGCTGCTCGAGCGTTAACTGATAGGATTTCTGAACATGCTTCGGTAAACAGAAGCCTATCATCGCTCATAATAAATCTGCAACGCGAAGGTGATAATTTAATCATACTATGGATCCCTGGTCACGTCATTCGATCGTGCTGGCCCCAAATCCGCAAAGTCCTTCTGGTCCGTTAAAAGTAGCGGATGCTGTATCCCTTGTTGTTAAGCATCAGTGGACTCAGGAATATGTTTCCACTCCCTCTTTTTTTCAACGAGCCTTAATGGCTCCTCTCGCCGTGCAAATTTTAAGGATAGCGCTGTAATAAGGTTTCTAAAAGAATAAAATTAGCAGATCCGATTGCAACAATTATAGAAGAATGTAGCCCATACTCCGAAAATGACTGCAAAAATATTATTACGGATTGCTTACTGTTTGAACTGATTGCTTTCGTTAGTATCGTGGACATAAGACCAAAACGAAGAGGCAAATAACAACTTAGGGTTTATTGATGGCAAAAAGGCAATAATCTGCAGACTAAGCAAATCATGGGCAGGTCAAAAAATTCCAGGTATTTTAGTGAAACTCCCTCGATGAACTTAAAGAAGAGGAATTTTATTGTTTCTTTGTGTTCCGGAATACGAAACGAATCTTGTATTTTGCGAACTTTATTTAAAAACTAATTTAGTCTAAATGTACTTTCAGAGGTAAAAGAAGTCATCTTTAAGCTTAAGCAAACATATATATATATTATTCTATATTTAACCAATTAATTTACATTTTGTTTTTTACGTCATAGCATTACGAATAGTAGTAATAATAATAATCAAATCAATATCGATAATAACACTGAAAAAACAATAAACACGGATCAGTACAAATTACAGAAAGATAATAATTTATAATAGTAATGACTCTTATCAATGTTCGACCGTGTAATAGTAACGATTTATTAATTAACTGATACCGCTGAAGTTCATTTAATCGTACGATTAAAACTGTTCTTGCAGAATTATTTTGTACTTTTAAAATTTTATCATTTTTAGAGGTTATAAATGTTGAACTGTTGTCGGCTGCTCCCCAATCTTGTCAATCATATGTGGAATTAATACGTGTGATCGGTTGTTTCACGGAACGTGTAAAGAGAAAATTAATTTACATACATATCCGCGTGAAACACGACTTTAAGATTGATCCCATTTTTATTAGAATTAGTGTTTTTTTGTTTTTATTTTTTCATTAATAATTAAATCGCCGAAAGGTGTTTCACACTCGCGATATCTCAATTTTGCAAAGTATGATGTAAATTCGTTCGCATAAAAGTTTATCGGGGTAACGTATAGAACAACCAGTGTAATAATAATTTGGAAATACTATTTAGAATTTTTCGTATATTTATTTAATTAATTTACGCTTATTAACGTTTCTTTAATCGTAGAAAAAAGGTAACGTGAAGATTATAGACGGATAAGCGCTTTCTATCGACACTTGGGGATCGTTTTGATACCGAGTAAAAAAATTCACACCAAGTATCATCAGTTTTTAATCTCAAATATTTTCCGATTCATCTGAAAAACCTTATATTTTTAGTTTTTAATTTTTGTTTTTTAATAGTAAATATGAAAATTAACTGATGCTGATTTCTTTTCTTTTTTTTTCAAATACTAGGAAGTGCATGAAGAAAAATATATATTTTCAAAAATGTGAACTTAAATTTTTATACATTTTTTTAATACTGTGTTTCTTCCGAGAACCAGATTTTAACAGTAAACGTCTTTTAATATATAGCAGGAATTTTTTCGAATTTTTCGATTTGGTGTAATATTGTAAAATAAAATGCTTTTTTACAAAAAATAAATACCGACTTCAAGGTTTATTATAAAAATTTTTAAAAAATACACTAAAAAGTAAAAAATAATTACTCCGGATAAAATATATATATATTTTTTTTTTTTTTTTTTTTTTTTGAAAAATATGTATTTATAATTTTTATATACAAAAATTTTCGTCAAGCTAAAACGCTTGTCGACGAATTATCCTATTTGACATTTTACCATCTTAAATTAACTTATACATATACATGATCGTGTAATATTTACTTAATCTATCTATTTTACTTATCAATAATTGCTAATCTATTTCTATTTTCTATATTCAGTTGTTGTTTTTTTTTGTTTCTTTTTTCCTAGCTTTTTTGTTGCGCTTTGTTTTCTTATTTTATGTTTATTATTTTTTTTATATTTTCTTCTTCCTGAAGCCATTCCTTTATTTTCCTTTTTCTTTCCCCTATTTTTTCCTTCTCTATTATTTCTTTGGGTATTTTATCAGAGTGATATAACTTAAGGTGATAACGTAATTCTTATACAACATTAATTTTTTGGAGTTGGAATTAAATTCATGTTAGGTACAATTTAATCAACATTTAATGCAGTTTTTAATTATTTTTTTAATATGAATTTGATGCCAACTCCAAAAAATTAATGTTGTATAAGAATTACGATATCACCTTAAGTTATATCACTCTGATATATATATTTTATCCGGAGTAATTATTTTTTACTTTTTAGTGCATTTTTTAAAAATTTTTATAATAAACCTTGAAGTCGGTATTTATTTTTTGTAAAAAAGCGTTTTATTTTTTACTTTTTAGTGCATTTTTATTCAATTAAATTAAAACATTTTAATAAGAACAGATATTTCCATGGTAATTTGGCAAATTTATTGTATTTTTTAAGTCAATAAATCTAATCCGACGGTGAAAACAATCATGAATGAAAAGCATCCAAAAAGCTTCCATCTCCCGCATTATTACGGATAACTCAAAAACTATCGGTCAGATCTTGATCAAATTTAAATGGGACCACATGACAAACACCACCTTTCAAATAAAAGAAGAATCATCAAAATCGGCTCATCTAGAAGAAAGTTCTGTGGTAACACACATAAAAAAAAAAAAATATAGTCGAATTGAGAATACCTCCTCCTTTTTTGAAGTCGGTTAAAAAGTATATTAAAAACCGATTTTTTTTAGAAAACCTTTAATTTATAGGTTTCATTTTTGTTTTGTTTTTTTTTATAAAAAGATGTTCTCAAATGAATTAATTATTATTTTAGTATAATTTTAAACTATTCGGTGACGATCAGTAACAACACTTGATGACGGTTTTGGCGACAAATTTAATTTATCAGCAAGGTTGGACAGTATTCATAGTTCACATAGTTGCGAATACGAATACTCGTGCCAAGTATTCGCAATACTGCGCGAATACTCACACGAATACATCGATAAGTATTTGATTCTGCCGTTTTGGTTTTTCTTTATTTCATTAATTCCTCCTCCCTTTTTTAGATATATATATTTTTATTACATTTTATTTATTGGTTTTTAATAACGTCCCCCCAAACGTATAAATTGCCATAACCGATTAATTACTTTAATAACATCGATTTTCTTTTTTATTATTAATTTATGTTAGAAATACTTTTTTTGGTTGTAAATTTACAACTATTCCTGTTATAAATAGATACACAGTGGTAAAAATATTCGTCGAATAATTGTAAAGCCGACAGAAATTCTGAGTCGTATTTTCATGTATCGTAATTAATGAGGATAGTGGCGAAGGCTAAATATGTTTAATTTTTTTGTTTTACGTATTTATTAATCTTATTGGCATCTTGGCGCACAAAAGGCATTTAATTTTTAAAAAAATGATTAATTATATCATTTTTTATTAATAAAATAATATTTGTGCGTCCAAAACAAAGTTTTTCACTGAAATGAGCTTTTAACTTTTCGTTCATAATGTTGCACCAAATCGAAAAATTTGAAAAAATTTCCGAATACACAAAAAAAAAAATGTAAATTGTTAAAATTTGGTAATTGCATATCTGAAGAGAATGTCAAAAAAAGTATGTTTTATTAGTTTTGTTTTATAAAAATTTGGGTTTATATTCCAGAACCGTAAAAATATTTTATTTTCATATCTTCTTCCTAGTATTTTCGTTAATTTTTATTTTTATCATCACAGAAAAAATGAAAATTAAAAGCAAGATTTTTTTTTTTTACATAATTCGGGAAATATTTAATTTTAAGGGTTGAAACTTGGTGCGAATTTTTTTTAATGCTGTACCAAAATGGTGCCCCTAGAATCGATAGAAAACGCCGTAGAGCCAGATTTGGCACGCTAATTCTACTTATATCCCTTTCTTTCGACTACACGGTAAAATTAATAGCCTTATTCTAACAGCTTTTATTAATTAATTTAATAATCGAAATCGTTTTTTTCGCACACGGTACGGACACAGTAGAGGTATATAATAACATTTGGTTCTTCTATTTACTTTAGAATTAAAAACAAATTTGCTAAATAAAAAACATTTTTTTTTTTTTTTTTTTTTACTGCTATTTAGATCGGTTAATGAAACACCGTCCAAATATTTAAACAACAGCGTTTTCATAATAGTGAGAAAGTAATTTTTTCCCCTTCGAAATTACGACTTTACTTAAAATGGCAAAATTATTATTTGTTTTTTTTTTTTAATTGGGTTCGTCAACCGAGGACCTTCACCCAGAAACAATTAAGGGAAAACGAAAGTTATACAGTGAGGCGATCAGCTATCGCTAATAAGAAGGAAACAATGGAGGGGATAATAAGTGTAGAAGGAAAAGACAGGATATAACGAGCACAAAAAGGAGCAGGAAGCCCCAGCCCAAGCAAGTGGGAATATAGAGCCGAGCGCTCCACCGAAAGAGCAGAGCACTCAAAGAACACGTGATCGGTGTCACAAACAACCGCATCGTTTGAATGGAGAGGACAACATGGGGAAGAGGTCAACGAGAGGCGAAAGCGTGAGGAAGGTAGCAAGGAATGGTTTAAGCGCAAACGCACAATGGAGACAACAACAGAGCGAGGAAGTGAAGGAAACAGAAGGAACCAAGGATTTGAAGGAAGATTAGGCTGAACTGACAGATAAAAGGAGCGACAATTAGAAAAGGAGGAAGGGTACATATTCGACCAAAATCTGAGATGGAAATGTTTACACAAAGGCAAGAGATTAGAGGATGGGATTTTTTTGAAGAAGAATGTAGAAGAAGAAGCAGCAACCCGAGCCAAAGAATCAGCCTTCTCATTACCTGAGATGCCAGAATGACCAGGAACCCACAGTAAGTCAACATGGATTCCATGGAGAGAAGAGAGAGTCCAAATGAGAGAACGTATGCGGAGAATAGAAAAATCGCAGGAATGATTAGGAAGAGGAGAAGAGATGGCTTGAAGAGCACTCATGGAGTCGGATATGATCAGAAACTGGGAAGAAAGACGATTGGAGGAGATAAAAATAATGGAACGTAAAATAGCCATTAGCTCGGCTGTAAATATGGAACAGAAAGAAGGAAGACAGAAGGATTCAGAGAAGTTATAGTCTGGAAGAATAAAAGAAGCACCAACCCCATCAGGCCCCTTAGAACCATCAGTGAAAATGGTAACATGAGAAGGGAAGAGAGAATTGACAATACTGTGGAATTCCTGTTTAATTACAGCTGGAGGGAGAGATTTTGCAAGTGTAGGCGAAATAAATACTCTGGGAGGATGGCAGAGATCGCTGAAGTTAAAGGAAAAATAAGGCAGACTATTAAAGGAAATTGTATACGGCCAAAATGAACTAAGACGGAGAGAAATAAGGGACAGGATAGGAATTTTCCTAGGCACAAAGCGCCAATTCCGAGAAATTGAAAGGTAGGAAAAAATGAGAGAAGAAGATGAGAGAGAAAAACGTTTAGCAAGGAAGCGATAGCCCAAATAAGATCTGCGAATAGACAGGGGAGGAACATTCGATTCAGCAAGCAATGCTGGAATAGGAGAGGATTTAAGAGCACCGAGACAGAGTCTAAGACAAGAATTTTGGATCACATCAAGTTTAGAGAGACGGGATTTGGAAGCGCAGGCATAAATGAACGAACAGTAATCAAGCTTGGAGCGGACGATGGATTTATATAGAAGAATAAGAATGAAAGGGTCACCACCCCATTTAGTCGGAGACAGGGCCTTCAGCAGGTTCAACCGTTTAGTAGAGGAGGAGGAAAGATATTTAATATGTTCGGAAAAAGTCAAACGACTATCGAGAAAGATACCGAGATAACGAAAGCAATTAACACGAGCAATAGCTGTGCTATTTAAGGATAAATTAACAGAAGCAGGGTTATAAGGGCGAAGGGTAAATACAACGCAGGAGGACTTAGAAGGAGAAATCGAAAGGTTAATTGAGGCAAGAGCACTTTCAAGGAAATTGAGGGACGATTTGAGAGCATCATTAGCTGCGTCAATATCGTGGGAAGAGGAAAAAAGCAAAATATCATCGGCAAAGAATAAAGAGTGGGAATTTAAAGGAAGAGAAGCGATACTAGCAGTATAAATGTTAAAAAGAGTAGGACTGAGGGAGGAACCTTGAGGAAGACCGCAGAAAACCTTTCTAGAAGTGTCAAATAATGGAGGATAGAGGTGGATAGAACGATTGGACATGAGCTTAATAACAAGGGAAGTGAAATTCACTGGAATGTTAATTGCTGTCATTTTATCTCTTAAAGTTGGGAGATGAACATTGTCGAAAGCACAGGAAACATCGATGAAGGAAGCCAGAGTATAATGTTTTTGGATAAAGGACTTATATAAATGAGACACAAAAAGACTGATACAATCAGGAGGGCCGATACCAGGCCGAAAGCCGAACATATTGTTAGGAAGCACATTATGGTGTTCCAACCACCAGACAAGACGCTTGTTTAGCATACCCTCAAACAATTTTCTGATGCAGGATGCCAAGGAGATGGGGCGTAAGGAAGAACTTTTCTTAGGAATAGGGACAATAATGAAAGAATTCCAAGAGGGGGGGATTGAACCCCTGGAAAGGAAAGAATTGAAAAGACTGAGAAGAAAGTTAAGGGATAGTTCAGACAGATTTTTAAGAGCAAGATAAGGTATACCATCAAGGCCTGGAGTAGGGCTGGAAGATTTAGATAAAACAGCTAATAATTCATTAAGATTGAAAGCCGAAGTGAGGAAGTGAGAAGGAGGGGACGAGATTTGCGGAGAGGTGTTGGAATACAGTTCGTCAAAGGAAGGAACGTAGGCAGGAGCGACAGAATCAATGAAGGATATTAGGCTATCCTCAGATACATTAGAAAGAGAAGGACGTTCAGAGGATGGAGATTTAAAAGCTCTAGCCAACCTCCAAATATGTGAGAGAGAGGTATTTCTAGAAAAGGAAGAACAGAATTTTTTCCAAGAGGCCTTTTTCACGGCTTTAAGAATAAACCTAGCCCTGGCGTTGGCTTGTTTATGAGCCAGAAAGTTTTGGGTTGTAGGATTAGAGCGATAGGATCTGAAGGTCGAACGACAATGGTTAAATGCAGCGTTACACTCCTCATTCCACCAAAGAGATGAGGCCGCACAACGAGTGGATGCAGGAGAACGACGAGGGGGAGAAGATAGAGAAAGAGCAGACCTGATAGAATGGGAAAAGAAATTATAGAGAGAAATGGGATCACAATTAATCTGTGGATCAGGAAGTGATGAATCAACAGAAGAGCGGAAAAGAGTCCAATTAGTTTTGCTGAGATTCCATCGAGGAGAATGGAGATGCCTGGGATAAGTTGGAGAAGGAAAAATATCAGTAGTAATTATTATGGGAACATGGTCACTGCCGAAAGAACCCGAAAGGGTTCTCCAGGTAAAGTTAAGACCAATTGAAGGGGAAGAAAGAGTTAGATCAAGAGAACTGGAGACAAAAGCATTCCTAAAATAGGTTGGGGAAAGATCATTAAGGAGCACCAAGTTATCAGAAAGGATAGTATTCTCAAGGATGGAACCATTGCTATTGTGGGATGTGCAGCCCCACATAGGGGAATGAGCATTCCAATCGCCGCCGATAATAAACGGTTGCGGGATAGATGAGAAAAATGTAGAAAGGGGGAAGTGACGAAGATCGTAAGTAGGAGGAACATAAATCGAAACAACGTTAATAGGACGCATAGAAGGAGGATTGATGGAGATATGAACGATATTAGGAATATTAGGAGTAGAAGGAAGGTTGAGAGAAATCTCGTGAGAACGGAATGGAATGTCATTTCTAACGAGGATCGCAGAACCAGCATAGCCATCATCGCGATCGCTTCTGATTACCTTGAAGCCTCTAATGTTAAAATCCACGCCTGACCGAAGCCACGTTTCCGAGATGAGAGCAACTTGGATATTATGAAGATCCAACAAACCCTCCAATGAATTTTTGTTGGCTCTGAGACTACGACAATTCCATTGTAGCAGATTAAACGCAGCCGGCATTGTAGAGCTAAAGAGGGATTAGGAAAAAAAGAGGTAAGAGAATGGAATAGGAAGCAATAGGAGAGCACAGAGGAGGGTATAAATGCAAAGCATTTATACTAAAATAGCAAGGATAGGTGGATAGAGAAGAAAGGAACAATCGACTATAATAATTAGAATACAGGAGGAAGTGAGTCAGGGCAGCTAGATTATAGAGGGAAACGGAGCGTAGTAGAAAGGGAGATGATAAAACACAATTGGGAGCAGAAATGAAGGAGATATATGAAGATTTTAGAGAAACAGGAAATAGGTATGAAAACATCCAAATAAATAAAGTAAAGTCAGTTGTAGTTAGACCATTGCACTTAAAACTGGAGCTGGGTGTTACGAAGCCATAGCTATACACGCCAGCTAGTCTCACAACTGTATAAATGTAACAGTAAAAGTGAGAAAAAAAACAACTTCGAATGGAACTCAGCCCAAAGATTGAGTACGTCAACTCGACATGAGCCCATTCGAGAAAATAATAAGAAGATAAAAGGTACCAGTGCTCAATAGTGGGTATGGCCACTACAGCAACGGCCCTTTTAATAATAAAAGGAAATGTAAAACAGGAGAAAGCCGTGCTTAAACCTGAGTCAATGGCCAACTGACTTGGATGAATCATACTGCGCAATTGGAAAGAGATTAAGCAAGAGGATACGGGAAAGGAGAGGGGGAAGGGGGAAGGACAAAAGAAGAAAATAGAGAAAATTCTGCCCTGAATCTTATCACTTCTACTCCTTTTTAGTCCTATTTGATTTTTCCTTGTTATTAGGAGAATAATTATTAAGAACGTATATTATTAGAGAGGAAACGAGAAAGAGAATCAGCAAAGGATGAGGAGGAAGCAATGTTGTTTAAAGAAAGAAGCTCTAGAACCGCTGTTGAAATATTATTAATTAAGGGAGAAAGATCCGAAGAGGAAGAGTTTAGAGGGGCTGAGGATACAGGATTGATATTAGTAAGATTTGCGGGAAGACAACTTTCTGAAGTAGAGTTAGGAAAAGAAGGAACGGATTTATTGAGAGCCCATCCATTGGAGGGAGAAGGAATACGATTAGATGGAAGAGGGGGGAATTGGGGAGAGGAATCGTAGATAGGTTTAGAGAACCGTTTTTTGTGGAATGTAGGTGATTTGGGACGAGGAATAGAGTTAGAAAGAAGAGAGGGGAGTGATGGTGGAGATTTAGTAATATTATTGTGGGAAGAGGAAGGCAAGGAGGCTCGGTCAGCAAACGAAAAGGCATGAGTAGCTAAGCTGTTCTTTTTGATAAGTGTGGCTTCTTGAAAAGAGATATTCTCGAAAGCCATAATACGTTTTATTTCTTTCTGCCTAATCCACTCAGGGCAAGACCGATCATAGGCACGGTGAGAGCCTTTGCAATTTCGGCAGGTGGGAGGAACTTGTAGGCAACTACATTCTGAGGCTGGGTGCTTGGAAGCACAGTGCGAACAGATATACGAAGAACTACGGCAGTGTTTTGAAATGTGACCAAAAAGAAAACATTTTGAACACTGCGTAGGTGAACGGACACTGGGGGAAACGAGAAAACGTAATCTGTAAATTGAGACAAATTCGGGAAGGGTAGTTTTATGGAATTTGATCTCGACTGAGCGGGTAGGAATTTTAGAATCTTCGGAAGAACGGTAAATTCGGCGAATTGAGGCAATAGGGATTGAGGACTCAATTCCTTCAGCAATTTCTTCCTCGGAGAAGGACGGATGAACGCCTGAAATGATGCCCATTCTAAAAAGAACACCGTTGGGGATGTACGCTTTAATATTGTGCGATGCGAAGAAATTGGGCTGCGCCAGAAAAGAATTTGCGGAAGAGACCGAAGGAAATTTAACTGAGACACGGCCCCTACCTTGAGGGACAATGCTCGTAAGGGAGGAGGATACAGAGTAAATTAGCCTGGCAAGGGCCAAAGGATGAAGATTGCCGAGGTTCTCCTCTGAAGAACAACCTTCGACGTAAACGGTGTAAGGCCCTGGATGATCAGAGGCAAACAACAAATTTTCTTTAGTGATGCTATTATTATTATTATTGTTATTACTATTATTATTCGTATTATTGTTATTATTCGTATTATTCGTATTATTATTATTATTATTGTTGTTGTTGTTGCAATTATTATTGTTACTATTGTTAATATTATTATTGGTGGTAGTAATAGTAGAAGTATTAGTAGGAGGAGTAACAGTAGAATCAGTGGAAGTAGTAACATTATTACTCCTCTCGCTGTAATTATCATTATTATTGCAAATATCATCATTATTATTATTATTATTATTATTATTATTATTATTATTACTGTTATTATAATTATTATTATTATTATTATTATTATTACTGTTATTATAATTATTATTATTATTATTATTACTACTCTTAATATAATTATTATTATTATTATTATTATTATTACTGTTATTATAATTATTATTATTATTATTATTACTACTCTTAATATAATTATTATTATTATTATTATTATTACTATTATTATTATTGTTTTCGGAAGCGCTTAAATCGGTATGCGAAAATCGAAATTCCTTAGGGGGCAAGGATGCTTTAGGCGAAGAAGGACTTGGAAGTTTCCGTTTGTTAGAGGAATCCACCTCCGTCAAACTGAGAGACAAACCATCACGAGACGGTTTGTTGGAAATGGAGGAGGCCGCCGAGCGGCCCACCTTAGACGAGCTCATCTATCCGACTAAGCGACTTAAGTGAAGAAAACTACTAAAATAACGAAAAAAAAAAAAAATGACAGAATAGAGAAAATTAAATAAATAAATAAAAGTAAGAGTTCTAACAGTAAACGAAAGTACAGCTGGTGGAAATTAACGAATAGTTAGTACGCTGCGAAATCGTAATCTTATAAATAGATAATAAAAGAACGGTCTCACCGGTTTATCGATTACAATGCGCTGATAAGGAAGACGCGAACGCGAACAAACAATAGATAGCACACTCGATTCGTTGTTAATTTCTATCGGTTCTGGTAGCAAATTAAAAGAAATTTCTACTTATTTGATATGAAGGTGAAAGAAATTATCACTTTTATGTGCTCGAAATTTATTACGAAAGGATTTTTTCGGCGGAAATTAATGGTGGAAGGAGGATCGACATTTGATTGTTTTGTTTGAATGATAAATTAATTAATTACGGAACAAGTTTGTTTAAGATGTCAGAACGTTTTTTTTTTTTTTTCATCGGGCAGTTAGAATACCGATTTTCGAAATCATAATAATATTGAAAAAAAGACGTTTTTATTCAATTTTTTAATGATTAAGAACCTAAATGTTCGGAGCAGTTTTCCCCGTGTTAAAATTTGTACCTTTGATTTTTAATTTTAAAATGTATCAGATCGCGCGTGTTAGTATAAGATCTTAGTATTCCTCAAAATAATCAAAATTTTTTTCCTATCTCTTTTTAAACAATTGAACGTACGATTTGGAATTTCGCAAAAAATCAAAAATTAACGGGGGGGGGGGATATCAAATTGGAAACAAATTAAACAGGTTTTTCCACTTTTTTTATTTTGTTTCCACGTAGATATTGTTGTTTTTTTTTTATGGATTTTTTCAACGAGGACATTAGGTCAAGAAATGGGAAGGAGAAGAAAATAAAGTTCTTATTTTTAAACATTTGAAGATGCAGAGGAATAAAAAAAAAATTCAAGGGCAGGAATAGCAGAAGGAAATGAGAGAATGTAAAAAGCACCGATAGGGGGAGTAGGAATGCCGAGTAGTTTTGATAGAGAAAAGTAGAAGGAGGATGGTCAGCAGAAAAGATCAAACATTCAAATAAAACATGATATCAGAGTCGTAAGGAAAGTATGTGGAAAGGGATGAAAAGGAGAAAATGGAGTAGAAGTAGATGAAACCCGTGAAAATGATGCAGGAACTATGATTAAAGCGAAAGCGAATAATCGAGATCGTGGGGTGTTTAAAAGAGAGCAAATATTTAGAAAACCACGATGGATGACGAAGAGATGGCCGAATAGAGGGGTAAAGACAGTATTTGAAAATTAAGAGCCGTGTAATTTGGAATGAGCGGCTGAGAAAAGTAAAACAATATTATGAGTTGAAAATGTGTTGCTCAAAAATCTGCCACTGAAAATGGAAGAACCGGCGAAAGAATCCATCACCTCATTGTGCTCGCAATGTCCAAATGACCAAGAATCCACAGAAGATCGAACTCGATCGAGTGGATAAGAAAAAGGTCATCATGGATGAAACAACCCTCTCCACCCACTTCTTCCTGGTTTAATAATTTTCCCTGCATCAGCTAAGTAAATCCCACATTGTTCAGGCAAAGAAAAAAAGAAAACAAAAAAAAACCATAGTGGAAAACCATAAAACAATATACTATGACGTATAATTGTCGTAATTTCGGAGAATTTTTTTTATGCGTCCAAACTTTCTCACATGGTAATTCTTCCGAGAAAACGCTGTTAAAAACAACATTATTATTTTAAACGATAATTTATTATTATTATTATTATTATTATTATTATTATCCGTTAAATTAAAAAAAGTAATTAGGCGACCTATTTTTTATTATTAAATTTTCGACTTCGCAATAACATTTTTGCGGTTATTTTTTTCGTTTTTCTATCCGTTTTCTCTCGATGGTCCATAGTTTACTTGTTTATTTTGTAGTAACGGTGTATATAATGCTGGACGTGGTCAACCGAAACGTAGCAAATTTTGAAGAATATCCCTTACCGGATTTGATGTGGATGGCTGTGAAAAAAATGAAAATGCCAAAATACACTTTAATTCGATGTAATTTACGTAAATAAATATAATTTATAACTTACACACACATAAACACTTGCAGATTTCCTCCGTTTTCATGTGATCGGTTGACCGTGCCAATTATCGGATTCGTATTTAAATCTATTCCTCCTTTAAAAAAAAAAAAAAAAACCTAAAATCGATTAGCAAGTCTAAATTCTGTGGTATTTCCGCCTTCATTTGAAATAAATCGAATTTTAAAGAAATTTCTAGACGTTTGATCAAGAGAAAACGTCAAATACACGAATATAGTGTGTAATTTCCACAAAATCGAAGCTCAAAAGATTGCTAGAAGGACGAAATGTGAAAATTTTTGGTCTACACTGATGAGAGACCTTGGGAGGAGATCTTTATCCCGAAGTGCGGAAAAAATTTACTGAAAACGGAAGAAAAAGAATTCTAATTGTACAATGAGAACTGATAGAATTTTTTTTTAGATTTCTTTAAAACATCGACTCGAGAAAACTCCGATTTCGTTTTTATAGTTATCGAAAATTCGTAAGTTTTATAATTATTATCATTTTCTCTTTTTATTTACTGAAAAAAATGATTTCTACTTGTTGATTCTATGAAAAACCCGGGACAAACCTCATTCAGCTGAAGAACTTTTTAAAAACGTCAACTTTATAAAAAAAATTCCGGGGAAATATTAAAGTCACAAGAGCCACACTTCATTCCTGAAATATCGTAGGAAATAATTAAACAGTTCCATAGGTAACTCTTGCTTTTCATTTCTTTACGCTTACCTTTGGCCTGTAACGTAAATCATACAGTGTCCCCCTTCGCATTTAGAACGTTCTTACTTCGGAATTTATTATACCTAACCCTTCTCCCGCTCCGTTTCCATTCAATACCCTCACATCTTTTCACCATATTGTCTCAAATAACCTTTGTTCCGGTGCTATAGCCCTTTATTTAGTTCTTTAGCGGTAAAATTTAAATTGTAATATTTTCTTACACTCTAGTCCACTACCAGAAGCCTGAAGCTTTCGAAGTGGTCAGAAATTTTTTTTCCGCCAATCTCCTTGCCCACCATATCGAAATAGATATAATGTAACATTTTATTAAATACGAATAACAGGACAGTGAAGGAATCGGTTTAAAAATTAAAATCGTGTATAGACTTTTTGGTTTTTGACTCGGTTCGTCAAACTGATACAGGATACGCGAATGATGATAATTTTCGATATTTTCAATAATTGGATTCGAATTTCGAACGCTTAACACCGCTGCCTAAGAAGATAGTAGACTGCAAACGAAATCCGAGTAATTGAAAAGGCGTGCATGTGTAAATAGATTATGCGAATAGACTTTCTAAGAAATATTAATAAGCACATTTTAAATAAACCGAGTTAAATATGCGACACGTCTCTAACTCTGTCTCTCAAAAATTACCATGGACTGACTTAAAATTTGACGATTTCTTTTACAGAAAAAACTTAAATAAACAACGAAATATGGTTGTCGTTAAGAATGCGAAGAATTATTACAAGTACAAATTTTTGCTCATAAAAAACCAATCCATAATTATAATTATATTGAGGAATTCAGTGCTACATGCACGGAGCAAAAAGAGACCTTCGACGTAAATACACTTTGTTCCGGCTTTATTTCCGTACTGCCGTGTTACGATTAAAAAAAATGACTTGGCAAACATTTCTCGATTATGTTTTTCACCGTTGCTGGTATTTTTTCGTGACTGGAAACACACGATCGTACTCGATCCAGGCTAAATGTACCCAGCTCTTCGACTTACATACATACATCTGCTGAGAATAATAATGATTTAAATTTGTCGCCCACAGTTTCAACTGATAATGTCTAATGGCCCTTTATATAAGATTTAATTCGTTCCGGATAAAGTATCACCGATGTTAGAAATGTTCGCCAATTCACAAAATCAACAGAGTATATGAATTACAATTTGAAAGATTTTTGGGGGCTGCCGGCGTCCGAAAAATGATCCGAATAAACTCTAAGGCAAGTTCGAGTGATTCTTTCAACTGTCATCTTCGGAGCGAACCGGTTCCTATCAATTTGGAGGTGTCGTGTTCGTAGCGACCCACCGATAATGGTGTTCATAGTGACCATCGGATTTTTTATTATTATTATTATTATTATTATTATTATTATTATATTCGACTTGGACGACCGCGTTCAGAACGACCCGCAGACATTTTTATTACTATTATTACATATATGCGAACTAGAGCGGCCAAGTTATTTTGTTAAAACTGCTAGAAATTATAATACACGTTTAGAAACGTACTTATAGTCAGACTTAAATCATTAATATTTTATTTTTAACTAAAAATATAGAGCATTTACACAACAGTGCGTTTTGTTAGAAAAATTAAACCGGATGTGAGTACGCCTCCATTCATTTATTATTATTTTACATTAACAAAAATTATATACATTGCCGCAAAGGCGCACTCAGGATTTTTCTTTGGTCGGGGCTAGAATTTAGAAGATGAGTTAGAGGATGGTAACTCGGTTTAAAAAAAAAAAAAACTAATGAATTTTATCAAAAAAAAAAAAAGAAAAAAAAAAGAAAAAAAAATTACAAAACTAACGAATTTTATTTAAAAAAAATAGGTGTATGTAACATTAATACAGGGTGCGGCGCAGCATAATTTTCTTTTTTAAAATGCGCCACTTTTTTTCTACTAAATTTTGTTAAAGGGAAATAATAACAGAAAATCGAAATAAAACTGCAAGGGAAGAAGCATACATATTGCCAATTAGAAAAAAAGTGGCGCATTTTAAAAAAGGAAGTTATGCTGCGCCGCACCTTGTATAAGCAAAAAGTAAATATGTATGTTTTTTAACAAAAAATAAGTAAAACAAATGATTATAAAACAAAATTAAGTGTTTTCGAGGATTTTTTATAAATATATCTCTAATACCTCGTCGGCAATTATATTTATTTCACGGTGTATATTTAACATCAAAAAGTCCATTAATACGAACTTGACCGATGTGATTTCGCAAATACGTCTTCAATCTTCTCAACGTCGAGAATGATCTTTCTGCTGTGGCCGTAGTAATTGGGATAGTACAAAGGATGCGTAAGAGTGTATTTACACTGCCAATGATGTTTCATCGCACAAGTTTAATGCCGTAATAGCGTTTTTCGGAATTGAAATATTTTGATCGGAATTGAAATATTTTGATCGGAATTGAAATATTTTGATCGGAATCACAAAATTTGGTGTACCATAGCTGAATAGCTGACTTTAACAACGACTCCGAGTAATGGGAAAGGTCCCTTGAGTAAAATCAACATAATTCTAAAAATTTGCTTCATTCGATTTTCATCGATTGGTAGTCAAATAGACAAGAAAAACTGGAAAGTAATAGTTTCATGCTTTAAAAAACGTACATTGAGTTGTTAGATATAAACATATATGTATGTCTATCCAAGGTATATGAAATATTGCGACGAAAATATTCTTCTGTATTATCTGCTGAAACGTTACTTCTCGTATAGTTTGCTGAGTATATAGTTGTGCGACGAGCTGCGATCGTAATATTCAACCTTTGTGCAATATTTCGAGTAGTTTGCAATATTTTTCTGCAAAACACGCTTCAGTATTTTCTCTTTCAGTCAAAACTGTTCGCATTGCAATTTTGGCCAAATCGACAGCTTTCGATAAATCCGAGTCTTTTTCTTGTAACTTTCGGCTCAAAAGCAAAGTATAACTAAGCAGCTTTTCACCACAAACTAGAGATATTATGAATTCCGATCGTTGAAGAGAATTGTAAAAACAATAGGCGCCACTTGAGGAATCTCTATCGTCGCATCAAGAGAAACAATAATTGGATGAAATAACTGAACGAAAACTAAAATAGCGTCGTGTCGCTCGACCCATCTAGTTGGACATAGTTCTTTTAGATATTTCTGGTTCCCGCTATCGGTGATGAATTTTTCAATGTTTTCAGTCAAAACTTCTTTACGTTTAGGTGTATCAAAAAACACGGCTATCTTTCCCACCACAGCGATGCAATTACGAATTGAAAGAATTTCAACGGCGTCTGAAATCGCAAGATTCCAGACTATGTGACATGCAATGGACGTAAATCGCGGTCGGATATTCTTCAGATATAATGGCTTGAACGCAGTTAAACTTACCACTCATGGCAGCTGCTCCATCATATCCTTGGCCACGAATATAATTAGGATCGATGTTATACTTGTGTAAAGTTGACAGAATCGCATCACCCATATATTTCTATCGGTTTGCTGCACGATTTTTTTAAAAAAGAAAAAAAATTTTCGCAAATAGAGTATTTACTATCTACGTGCTTTACATATCGAAAACAAAGCGTGAATTGTTCGATTGTTGTAATATCTTGTGACTCATCGGCTAAAACGGTAAAAAATTTCGCATCTCTGATTTCTAACGCGATTTTTCGTTTCATTATTTCATCACATGCATTCTATAATTTGATTTTGAATATTCCAACTTATATGCATTTTTACAGCAATTTTTAAAATGTTCTTTCAATACGACATCACCAGCACATTCATTCGTGACCTCAATAGCGCTCTAAAATTTCCTTCGTTTTCTTTAGGCGGATTTTCTAAATCAAAATCTCCATAATCTCGATGGCCACGCAATGGGAGTCTCTGTCTTCCACATAGAATGACTGTATCTATAATAGGTTTGATTCTACGTCGATTTTCTTCAGCTTGAATTTTCTTAACCGTATCAACTGCCTTTCAATCGAAATCAACTTTCCCGTCATCACATTTTTGAAATTACTCGCGTGTAAACAAGCAGTTTTATGATAGTTGAGATTTTCGTGAAAATTAAATCTTTCGAGAGACTTTTTCCAATTATTAAAACCAACCTTTACTAAAAAAATTAGATTTTTGCGTACCTGCGTGACCAACTACTGACGCAGCAGATAGTACACAATTCAAACAGAAATAGCTGTCTTCGATTTTTGAGTACGTCAACCATCGGTATTTCAAAAACCAAGTGTACTGAGCACGTCGCTCATTTTTAAAAGGAAATATATAATCTATGGAAGGCTTTCATGCATTTGTCAAGGCATCGTACTTTTCTTGATTGGTCAAACTTCCGTTTTACAAACAGAGATATATCCACAGGATTAGTACTTACAGTTTTGGTGGTGGTGTTATTGCTGTAGATTCTGTTGAAGACATTGATGTACAGCCCATTGCATATTTTGTACCTGTTTCGTGTTGTAAATCATTTTGATGCTGGGGCTGAGTATCCGTATCTAAGCGTAATTGTTTATCAACAGATGTGTACCACTACTACAAATATCACTAGCTTTGGCTTTTTTCGACTGGAAAAAATAATGCAAGGTACCTCTTTACCTTTAGCTTTTTTGGTCCATGCTTTATATTACATTTGAAAAAAAACAAAAAAATTAAACAATTCGCTGTAGGTAACATAAGCACATAACCAATCAAACTGGAAAAGAGTTGATGATGCAATTGCGACGTAACAAATTCAAAATTGAACTGATGAATGTTATATCCAGGTTCACACGGTTAAGCGATAGAAGCTAAAGTATGACAGAGAAGAATAAGCCGTCTGTCCTTTTCTGCGTTTCATGGGGAATGAATATCTGAGCAGAAACGTGCCTTATCAGCTAAAAAATGAGAAAACATCGGAATTCGAATGAAACGTTCCCGTCAGTTTTTCTATGTCGTATTTAGCAATTTCTTTCTCTCTTTATTTTTCTTTTTCCATTTACTTTCCATTTCACTCTGTTGCAATTTACTACTACATGCGCAATCCATGCAGCTTCGGGCTTCTCTAAGCAACTGACATGACGTAATTTAACCCAGCACTGGTAACAGTATGGTGTGTTGACAAACAGCACAAACTAGTGTAAGTTTCGAGTGTGAAATGTCCGATCCATTTGGGTCTGCTGGATACTATCCGGGATGCAGTTCCCGAACCTGTGATTCAGTCCCAGGTCCGTATAAATAACGAACTTACCCATCGCTACTATATACAACCCAATGAAGCAACGTAAAACAAAATTATTTCATATTTCTTCATCGAATTCATTTCTTTTTTCTGTACTATTCCGCTTTACGCTACAAAACTAATTTTGAAAAAAATTTCGAAGATTTTTTGGGGGGAGCAATGGCCCCGTGGCACCCCCCTTGAGTGCGCCAATGCATTTCCGCCTAGGCATTTTCCATTAAATTACGTTTTTATAACATTGCGTACTTTAATGTTAATATTAATACAGAAATATCAAATTTAAAGTAAATAATAACGAATTTAGATATTACATAATTTATAAGAGAACCGTAACAGAATATGATCGCAGTTCATTGTAGTAGTATATCAGAGATTTCCAGGAAATTACCTTCGCGGTCTCTTTTGGTCGCTATGAACACGATCGCTCTGAACACGTAACCCAAATCGGGATATTCAACGGGTTATACGAGATCAAGTCACACTGGTGCAAGGAATTCATCGGAAATTTCAACTGAGACACGATTCGTGATGTGTTATCCAGATTTCGTCACGATAGCCTAGTCGAGACTTCGGTTACAGAAATCTTGAGTTCGATCCCAGATGGCGACAACAATTACAAAAAATAAATAATTTAAGTAACCGCTAAAAGAATATCATATGGGGAAGGCAATGGCCAACTTGCATACCACCATGTGCGCGCTAATTGATGTGTACTAAGCAGAGACAAATAGTAGCGCATTTGTATCAATCAGGAAAAATCAAACAACAATATCAGTCCCGAGTGTGTAGTCTTTTGCGTCTACACATTCATACAGCATATAAACAATTGCTACAGGTCCGTGCCCAGAATTTTGAAAGATTTGGGGGGGGGCGAATTTTCGTCACATATTTATTTTATAAATAAAATTTTCACTAATATTCATACTATTAATAATTTCCATCATTTTAATTTAATAATTTACATAAATGAATACCGCATAAACATTAATAAAAATTACATATGTTATTGGTTATACTCGTAATAAAAAATTTTGCATAAAATAAAGAGCAAATAATTGCAAAGGTTAGGCAACTTTATTTAATTATTGGGTCGTCATTCGAAGCTAAGCTTATATCATAAGTGCCTAATCTACAAAGTGATCATCAAGCCAATCTGGACATACGGTATTGAATTATGGGGATGTGCCAAAACGAGCAACCGCAATATCATACAGCGGGTTCAAAATAAAATTATACGGATGATAGCAAAAGCTGCATGGTTTCAAAGGAATGCAGACTTGCACAGAGATTTAGATCTGAAGTGTGTGGATGAGGTCATTCCAGAAATCGTAAGTGCGTATTATGAACGGCTTTGGATTCATAGGAATCCAGTAATTCAACAGCTGCTGACGGAGGAACTCAAATCATGTAGGCTTAAACGATGTAAACCCTTAAACCTCGTGTGAACTGCCCGCTGTGTCCTTAAAGACTAGTCGCTGGGCTAAGTTTTTATTTCTCGTTCCTTTCTCAGTTGTAATATTTATTACTTATTTAAGATTTATTTTAAGATTGTAATAATTGCTCAAATAAAAAAATAAATAAATAAAATATTAATGAAGTACCTAAAAATATGGAGCATATTTTTTTCTTTTTTCTTTTAATGGTAAGAACACTAAAAAATCAAGAATGTTTATTTAAAATTTTTGATTTTTTCAGATTTTTGTGTATTTATAATACCTACATATTTTAGTTCTCACGCCCCCTCCCCCCGGTGGCACGGCCTTAAATTGCTATGAACAGTACGTCTACGTCTGTACAGCTAGAATGTACGAATAGGTAGTCGCCGACGCTTAGAAGCTAAGTGTGGCACTATATGATGATGATGATGATGATGTTATCCAGAGCTACCGTTAGACAATAGTGTTTTATTCTAGTAGAATTTGATTCGAATTTCGATTCTGCAAATTAAGAATACATAAAAATTTTACTAGCGCGCTCGGTCGAGTCCGAAATTAATGAGCCGCAAAGACAAAAAAAAAAGAATAAAAAAAGGTATCTCCAGTTAATTGTAATCCTATCAAAAACATAATTGTAAAAATGGGAGCCAAGTTCAATATTAAGAATATGCGTGGTTATCGACTTCGAAGACAAAAGAATTGAGATCTAAATGGGTGCCAAGTTCTGTAGATGATCCTGAAATTTATTCATAAGAACATACAACATTCTAAAATTAAAACACAATTTCTTGTTTTTTTTCATAGACAACAATGTTTGCTATTTAAAAATATAACTTCTTAAATTTGAACAGTCCAATTATTTACACAAAGCAGATAATTTATGATATAAATTAAAGCTCATGATTTGACTTGGCTAGTTTTCACATACAAGTTATCTTATATTTGGCTAATCAATCTTTGTGTTGTACATAATTTTTTTTTTTTTTTTTTTTGGCCCGGTTTCAATTAACTATCAAGCCAACTAACCAGTTGATATAGGAATAATTCCAACTAATGAAAGATACATAATAATTAATTAGGATAAAGGTTATAGACAATTATGGCCGTAAATGTTCAACATTACCCACGGGTGGCTGAATAAAATCTTTAGGAAAGAGAAATTGGCCGGACTGAGCCGAAAATACATAGAGTACCTGTACTTAACTGATCAGAAAATTAAATGAACAGGAACCACAATCATCATATACAATAATTTTAACAAACAATCATGGCCACAAATGCTTCGGCATAGTCCACGAATGTCTGCATAAAATTATAGGTTGTTGATGTTTTTATCTTGTAAGGTCAACATATCTTACTCTTCTAAAAATTTGGTTTGCAGGTAAAAACTAGCCAAGTAAAATCGTGAGCTTTAATTTATCCTAAATATCTGCTTTGTGTAAATAATTCGACTGTTCAAATTTAAGAAGCAGAAAAAAATAAGAAATTGTGTTTTCAATTTATTTTAGAATGTTGTATGTTTTTATGAATAAATTTCAGGATCATCTACAGAACCTGGCACCCATTTAGATTTCATTTCTTTTGTCGGCGAAATCGATAACCACGCATATTCTTAATATCGAACTTGGCTCCCATTTTTACATTTATGTTTTTGATAGGATATCATTACTTTTTGTAAAGAAATTATTATTATTATTCATTCAAATTCAAATACGATTAAAAGGGGCAAATATAAAATAAACTGCGAAAAAAGATTGACAAACAAACGAAATGACGGGACACAAAACAGCGTTTTTTGAAGCGACATACGAAATGAACAAAGTTAAGCAACAACATGTTAACGGTTAAAAGATCAGCGAGCCAGTTATTTTTCTAACGCAGTGAAACTTTTCAATTCCCGGCGTTTCTTAAATTTATAATAACTTTACAACTAGCAATAAACTAAATTAAAATAAACGGACGAAATTACTTAAAAAATATGAAAATTTCACTGTTTACTGAGATGTTTTCCTTTGTATACGCACAATTACCCAGCTGGACGCTAAATTTCAACTTTCTAGGTCACCTGGAAATGGTTTAGGTTTTTTACCTATATGTGTCAGTAAGTCAGTCAGTCAGTGGTAAAAATGACGATTTTCAGACGTTAATATCATCTCAATAACTGTTTGAGTTGTGTATTTATGAAATTTGGGGTTCTGGCTAATCTAAGGGGGGTTTTAATAAATAAACCAAAATTTCTGGAGGGGTTACGAAAATATTTATTAATTACAACATAGTTCTTAAAAATGCCCCAATTTTATGTAACGTTTGTTATATTTTATAGGATTTTTGTGATTGTTATTAAAAAAATGTCACAATTTTATGTAACGCAAAATGTAACGAAACAATGTCTTAATTTTATGTAAAAGTTAAATATTAGGATAGGATTTTTGTGATTATGTTATTTTTTTTTTTTATTGATGCCAGTAAGAATGACGTTGTAAATTTTGATCATTTTATACAAAGTACTAGCTTTTAACCCGTGACGTTGTCCGCGGATTTCAAGTAAGCTGTTTCGTATATATCTCAAATGGATGGCCTTTATATTACAATGAAAAGCTTTGTCGTAAAAAAATCAGTTAAGCGGTTTAAGCATGAAAAGGTAACAGATAGACAGACAGACAGACACACAGAGTTACTTTCGCATTTATAATCTCGGCAGCAGTTTGAGAGGCGTGACACTCAGCGTCTAAAGCTTGCCGTGCCTGAGTCTGTTCTAAGGTCTCTGAAACCTTTTGAGAGGAGTGACGCTCGGCATCTAAAATCTGTCTGGTCTGTGTCTGCTCTTGAGATTCCTCAGTTCTAGCTACTTTCGCAGCTCGAGCTCTGTTAGAGTTACGCGCTAGATCAGATTTACGCCTGCGAGGCATATTGACAGTAAAAATAATAAGATTTTTTTTTTTAAAATCAAAATATAATACGTTTATGTAAATGTTTTAAGGAAATCTCCGGCCTACTCACTAAGTACCTATATAACTATCGTTATGATTTAATATAATAAAACCTCTTTCATTTATATTTATATTGACGTCGAAACAGCTTACTTGAAATAATAATTTTCTGCGGACAACGTCGTCGCGGGTAAAAGCTAGGAACGGACGAACGAATGGCGACTATCGAAGATGAACAACACACTAATAATAAAAGCTAGCTGGTAATTTTGATTACATAACGAAAGCGGTTTCTGGCGTTCTGATGTTTCTTAGAATTTCCGAACAAAAACATCTGGCTGAATAAAATAACATACACTAACGAACGAATACGTAAGAAATAATAAAATTAATATAATATTTCCAGAATAAAAACTATCCTATGTTCTTTCCTTGACCTCAAACTATCTCCATGCAAAATTTCATCTAAATCGGTTCAGCGGTTTAAGCGTGAAAAGGTAACAGACAGACAGACAGATAGACAGAGTTACTTTCGCATTTATAATATTAAGTAAGGATAGAAGTAAAGCGACAGAGATGTAAGCAAGACGGGAAAGGGGCAACGCCCCTTGCGAGGCCAAAATGGCCGAGTTTTTATATATATATATATATATATATATATGGGTGTCTGTGTATTATCATGAAATATATTTATTTATAAATAGTACACTAAAGCTTTGTAGTCAATTATTGTATATGCAATATTTCAACACTACAATAAAAAATAGTAGTTTCCATAGAATTCATAAATAATTCAATTTTCTTCTTTTTTGTTACCAATTGAAAAGAAATAAATTTGGTTCATTTAATTCAAGCAGTTATTATTTCGCAGACATTTCGGGGGGGGGATGAACCCTGACCCCCCAGATACGGTTCTGGTCATAAGTAATACTTCATTTATTCTTTTTACTTAGTCGTGATCTGTTCAGCGCTAAATGATATTTGGCCTGAATTCTGTTTTGATCCGATATTAATTCTTATATTTTCAATTCGAATAATGAACTATACATTAAAAATCAGTATATACAGTAATCAAGTAAATAAAAACGCAAATATTAAACATGCACATTAAAGTTATAATTAAAACATGCCGATTATTTTCGGATGTTGTGATCCATAATCGTCTGGTGGGGGGGACGTCTTTTGATGATAATTTTAATTGTTACTTTCGACGAGAAAATGGGATAGACACGTTGTATGAGGAGCATAGCGAAGCGGCGAGTCTAGATAAAATGTGGCCATGTGAATATATTGTGTGCCCGATGCGAAGCCGACACAGAGCCGTCTGGTCCTTTGGAAACGAAGGAAAGTGATTCCACGGATAGACGTTGTCTTTGATGAGACCAAGGTGTGGTGGTCTAGAGTTAATCCACTTATCTTACCGCAGGATCCAGAAAACTATTTTTGATTAAGTGGAGTTCTTATATTCGGAGCAAGTCGTATCAATACTGATTCTTTTGCTGCCGTGCCAGCAATTGTGTTTCCAAAAATGCTTGAGTGTCCCGGTATCTATATAAGCAACGGAATGAGAGATTGGTTTTTTTCAAGAACCTCATAGATGGATGCCACTATATGGTTGTGTTTTGTATTCTATATTTTTCATGACGAGCATGCAATCAGTTACAATAGTCATGTTTGTCTGTTATGCATATGTGACGTATGCGTCAAAGCTAAGAATATACCGTAAAATTCTGAAGACAACGCCGAGAAGGAGGATGGTAAAGTAAACCTAGATATGACTGCATTCTTGCATATTAAAGAACATCCTACTGAGCTTTCCGAACTGGATCAATCAGCGTAGTAAACTATGTTTCCTCTCCAAATGACAATGGTTTATGAATAATTGTAAACTTGGATCCTGTTTGATGTAGCCGTGAATATAATCAAATGAAGCTGTGCTGTTTGTCCACAGAGCTAAATCATTTGAGGAGCTGCAGATTGAGCCCCCGAAAGCTTGGGACCACCACGGATCTATATCTGGAAGGTCGTGTGGATAAATCGAAAGGCAGGATGCGGAATATTCTGTTTGGTTCGAAGTAAAAGGTGAAGATTGCGTTTGGATAGTTCTTGTTGCGACGCTAACACAACTTCTGACGCTGGGGCAAGAGAAGACTCGTAATAGATGTTTGGAAAACACCAGTTGCGAGTCGAAGCGCTGCATATTGAATATTGTCCAGTGATGATAAAAGAGATATGGATGCAGCGGAGAAGAGTGAGGCTCCATCATAATCACATTTGGAGCGTACTGCTGATCGATGAACAACCATTAACGGGAGGAACGATAAGCTCCGTATGATGTGCGAGCCAAATTTTTAAGAAGATTTAACTTGTTCGTGCATGATTTTTTTGAAATCAGTTATGTGATGTTTTCAAGATAGTTTCTGATCGAAAGCGAAAGCCAAGTATCGAACCAATCGGGAGAAGATTAAATGGGAGAACCATCACAAGAAGTATAATCATAGAGCGAACACAATGTTTTTGTCTGCAGAAGTGCCCTGATCGTGTCTTAGCCATTGAAAACTTGAAATCATTCCTCTGAAACCATAGTGAGAGTTTATTTACAGATTCTTGTAAAATTGCCTCGCCAGGCTCCCCACATTTGAACGGCGTAGAAAAACGGTAATGTCGTCAGCGAAACGTAACACTTTAATTGCAGGCGCTACTTTGATTGACAACGCCATTGATGGCAATTTTGAACAGAGTTGGACTCAACATTGATCCCTGCAGAACTCCATTTTCCGAACCGGAATGTTTATGCTTTGCCGAAGCGTCCACCTCCAACAGCTTAAGCGAAAGATTATTGCGAGACGGTGTATTCCTGGGGGGTGGGGGGGGCTCTGTGACCATCACTAGATCAGGTGATCTAACTAACAATAAATAGGAAGAGGAGGAAAAAAGCAAAATGAAAAGAAGCAAAAAATAAAATAAAAATATCACCGTCTAATGGAAATGTGAACTTCTGAAGTAGGCAAAAGAATAGTAACAGAACTAAGATCAGTTAACCAAATATAAGAATAAGTATATAAAAGAAGGCTAAATAAATAATACAATGAATGGTTATCTGCTCAACAACCTATGAAACTGAGCAGCGATTAAAAAAACGCGAGAGAACAAACAAACATTAGCTGCCAAACACGTTATCTCTTATCTTTCAAGAATTCTCAGGGCGGATGCTAAATTCGATTATTTTCTTTTATACCAACCTTTAATATATAGGTTGCATTAATATTGGTATCAACTATGGACAATACCTGGGGAAAAAGGAAATTATTTGTATCTTCAATGTTTAGCCAGTCTTACTTGATTTCACTGTTACCTAATCGCTAGCTGGCTGCAAAGGAAAATGGAAATGAATAATCAAATAAATTGAAGTATTAGCGAAATGGATACAGTTACGTAACAACGACTTATACGTAATCTAGTAATCTAAAAAGAAGCTATCGTTAACGAACTTTATCAGTCATATAGATAAAACCGTTTAACAGCCGTAAGTTTACCGCCCCAATTGCCAAATATTGAAAATAATAACGAAAATGAATAAATACGAAATGGAGTTAAGTAGATATGAAAACGAATAACATAAAATAAAAAACAAGGAACACTTTTTTACAAATATACTGTTTACAGTGCCTTTTCACATTCCCTCTTGGAAGTGATAATTTCCCGATTATGGACACCTTCAGTTTTACTGCTCCTTACTCCAATCTTGACAAAATAATTCGCTGGAAATTTCCTGAAGGAACATAGAGAAAAATTTAAACATTTATTAAGTCGACAACCGGAAGCTATTCATTTTATTACGAATCCTACCGTCGGAAAATATTATTATTGATTCTATAAAGCGTAACAATTTACGTTTGCAATATTTTATACTTCGGATAGAAAAGCGGTGAAAAAAAGTCTTCCGACTTTCTAGTAGAATGGAAATTGTAAGAGTAAAATCAAACGAAAAGAGAAGTTTCGAATGGAGTATCTTTATTTTTTCACTGCAATTAAATAATTATAAACATAAGAATAGCCGTTTGGAAAAGATAAAAAGAATTATGAACAACTTACCGCATGGGGTAACTAAAGAATGTTCTATTACGGTGCTTATTGGAAAAGAAGGGTATGGTTTACTGCGAGAGAAGATAGAATATCCAGATAAGATGATAGTTGATCGAGAGAAGGTAATTGAAAAGGTTAGAGGACGAATGGCAGCGAAGATGAGGGAACAAAGGTACAGGTCGGTACCAGTGAAATTCAATGTTGGTGACGTACATAGTTTATATCCGGAATTATACTCTGTCAGATAAAGGGAAAGGGAGAATGAAAAAATTAAATGATGTGCATAAGGATCCATTTAAAATAAATAAAGTAGTTGGGGTAAATTCATATGAAATCATCGACTAGGTTAAAAACAAAATAGTAGGAGTGCAAAATGTTAAAAATCTTTAAAAAAGTTGAGGCAATAAAAATGAATAAATGGATTATAGAAATAATGATAAAAAGTTGGATTATAGAGGTAACTAGCTTTTACCCGCGACTTTGTACGCGAAGAATTAATATTTCAAGTAGTCTGTTTCGACGTGAAAACAAATCTAAATGAAAGAAGTTTATTATTAAATTAAATTATAACTATAGGTTTTATTTTTATTTTCTTATTATTATTGATTTTTTTTTTATTAAGTATTTACTTCTATATATTTTTTTGTTTATTTACATTTATAGAGTAGTATTTATTTATTTACATTTACAGTAGTAAAATTTTAATTCAACACATTTTTTTAAACAACGTTTTTCAGACGTTGTCCTGCCAGTGTATATTCATTTACTATTTAATATATATATATATATACATATATCACAAATGGATGTCCTATATATTACAATGAATAATCGATAAAGCTTTGTCGTAAAATGCGTAAAAGTGAAAGATTACTCATATTTATAATAATTTATTATCATTATTTTTATTATTACAGATTTACGATAAATTATATAACTTTTTTTTATTAACAATTCACGCGAATGAACAATATATTTTACTATTCTTATTCGCCGTATAACCGAACTAACTTTAAATATCTCAAATTAATACTAACATCTAGCGTAACGCAAGCGGGTAAACAATTGGTGTATAGATGTACAAATTTTTTGGAATTCATAATCTAGACCAAGTAACATGTAGTTGACCACGCGAAAAACATGGATCTTCTAAATTCAATCCAGCAACTGCAATCGTTTGAATGTGAAAGGCAAATCAGTGGGAGCCGCTACCGCTGCTCCACCACTACGCCCCACCCGCCGTCGCACAACTTCACTTTAGTAGCGTGCATGGCGCATGACATGCCCCGTGATAGGCATTTTTTTCTATATCTCAAATGTCTCAACTTCCGCATTTATAATATATCTTTTTATCTTTTTATTTTATTTTATCTTTTTACTTTCTATCGTTTTAAAAAAATCCGCCGGAAAATCTAAGAATTTCCTGAGCTTTTAAGATTACCTTATTATTTTTATAAATTTCTTTTATGCCCTGTTATGGCTAAAATGCAATAATATATATATAAGAAAAACTATAAATATTCATTTACCGAAATAATATTCTGTATATTTTAATGTGCAGCGGCAAGGTTTGAATCAAGTTCTACTGAAACGATGCATCACTTCCCAACCAAGAGCTATGGTTGACTATTTCCATAACATTTAATATTTCAATTATTTCAATTACAAAAAACAAAACAAATATATAAATATAAAAAACTCAGCCATTTTGGCCTCGGAAGGGGCTGTGCCTATTGGCCCCTCTTGCTTACATTTCCGTCTCTTTTTCTTCTATACTTTATACGAAAGTATCAAAATTTACAACGTAATTCTAAATCGATTCCTATGAATATAATAACATAATCACAGAAATTCTATAAAATATAACAAACGTTACATAAAATTGGGACATTTTTTCTAATGGAGAGTAGCCTAAGAATCACGTTGTAAACTATATATATATATATATACTTAATGATTATGTTATTCACAGACTTTCGTTGACATATGTGTAAGAAAACTTCTCGAATTAATTAAATAATCACAATATTTAAATGTTCTTTTAATAAAATGGATCATTATTAGCAATCATTCCAAATCCATTTACTTTTGGAAACTTTAGTTTTGTGCGTGAGACGCAAAATCACCGAAACATGATGGTACTTTTATTTTATATTATCGGTAATTTATTAATATATGAAATTGAAAAGTGACAGTAAATTTTATCTCATCTGTGCTGTTTTTAGCACTCAAAATCACGCAATGAATGAGAATTTTTTTTTCTAACATTTTCAAATATTTGGAAAAAATAGGAGTTTTTAAGATATTCAATTTAATTTAAGTAACTTTATTTTTAACAAGCTATGCCCCCTCCCCTCCTTTAGAAATGCTTCAGCTATTTTAATTATACAGTTAGTACTATGAAGAAGTTTTAATATGTGATAAAATTAATTCTCCGATAACAGATGGAAAGGAAAAGAAAAATGCAAAATGTAAGTATGCTCTCTAAATGAGAAGCAAATGAAGGTAAATGCAGGTGAAGAGAAATAATAAACAGTTCGGTTTTTCGACACAAATCGATAAACAACGTTCGTGCTTTGATGTTTCGGAGCAACATTTAAACAGTCAGTTGGAATTTTGCTCCGTTTTTATGCGGTCGGTCTGTGCCATAAATTTCATGGCGTGATGCGCATTCTTTTCCTCGTAAGTCGAAAGATATACAATGTCCTAGCAATAAATTTATTTTCTACAATAAATTATTATTTATTTTTTAATTATTTAAATAATTCCTATAAAATATTTATTTATATATTTAATTACGTTAGTAATTGTTAAAATTAATTGAAATTATTATCACTTTTATTATTATTATTATTATTATTATTATTATTTTTGTAGTATTTACAATTTATTTTCAGTTTATATTTTTCTACTAGTGCATTTTGTTTTTTATAACATAATTTGAATATTATTATTAGCATAATGAAAAGTTATATGGAGGAGCAACTAGAAATGATTTCTGAAAAAAAAAAAAAAACATATCTCCAGACTACATATGATGATACTTGCATAAAACGCTAGTTGTATATTTATCATTATCAGAAAATCTCATTACTTCTTTAAACCTGTACATCAATATTATATAAATGAATAAGTTAATCTGATTTCAATTGCGGGCAACGTTTCGATTTTATTTCCATATAGCTGATTTTCTGTACAAAAGAATGTGTACGAAAAATATTAACGATATTTTATTGTTAAATAAATCGTTTGTTTTTGTTATTTGAGCAATTCTTAAAAAATACTAATTTATGTACATAACTAGTCATTTTCCCTTTTATTTAATAATTATTGGACTAAAATGGCTTAATTTACGAAGCTTTAAAATCTTGAATTTTACGATGCATTAAAGAATAATAATTACCCCCCCCCCCCCGACGCCGCATGGGCGCCAATCGGCAGGCTAAAAATTTCAAAAGTTTCCCCCTGTTAGGACACACGTACTATAGGACACCCTCTTTTGTACGAAAATTTGGCCTGTGCATGGAAGCAACCGTCAACTCGGCGTCATTCGTATGAAAGCCGTCCTGACAAGACCGTCGAAAAAGTAGTCTAACTAGGGGAGAGGTCACGATCTGCGGGTCACCGATTTTGATGAAACTTTGATTAGCGATAGAAGACCATCAGTATATAAACTGCCGTGTAAAATACTATTAGAGTGCAACGTTTTGATTTACGCGAGAAATTAAAATTTTTAAAAGCCGAATTTAACGGATGATATACACATAGCCGCTTTTTAGACAAAAATATGCAATAAATTTCAGATTATGTTTATATTTATTTTATGCAAATGGTTCCGAAGATACTGATTATATTCTAAAATGAAGTATATTAAACAAAGGAAAATTATTAAAAAACAATAAAATAATTTTAAAAATGCTATTTTTAATTTAATAAAAATTTAAACATGTCATTTATTACATTTATATACTATAAAAACATACATAGATTACATTGTATTTATGTTTTGTGGTGTAGCGGTAAAAGTGACGTCTATTTGTACACACTTGGAAATCCAATGAATATACGCTAAAAACAAAGGAAAAAAATGCTTTACTGTTGAAACAAGTAACGGAAATAAAAAAATAGGTATCTCCTTAATATATTTTCAAAAAAAAAAAAAATCAAAAACATTTAAAAAACACAGCTTAAGATATAAAATACACAAAAATTACGAATTTTAAACGCCACATTAATATCCGGGCAAACGAAAAAATAAAATAAAGGAGCTCTCCAAATAACTGAATATCTACTTCCGGGAAAAATTAATACTTCGTATGACGCGACCTTCGGCATCCACGACCGCTTTCAACCTGCGCGGCATTGAACAAACTAATTTTTGTAGATAATCAAGGGGAATTTTCTGGCATTCCTCTTTTAGACGACTTTTTAATTCATTACAGTTGGAAATCGGCCTTTCACGAATCCTCTTATTGAGGTAGTCTCATAGGTTCTCTATGGGATTGCAATCGGGAGACTGTGGGGGTGTGGCAAGGATGTGGGGGCAATTATAGAGAATCCACTCTCGAGTTTTGTACGCTGTATGTTTGGGATCACTATCTTGATACAAGTAAAATGACTCCAAGATGTCCAATTTTTCAGCGCTTTGGCATAAATTGTGTCGTAAAATGTTGACACATAGATCGCTATTCATAATACCATCAATGGTGACTAAAAATTCCACACCACTCGCCACGAAACACCCCCACATCTGTACATTTCCTCCGCCGTGTTTAATTGATGCAGTCAGAGTTTTTAATTCATATGCAGTATTCGGTTTAGGCCATACTTTCTGTTTTCCATCACTCCCAAAGACGTTTAGACGCATCAATAAAAATAACGTTCTTCCAGAACTCGTCCGAATTAAATATTGTTCTGCGAACGCGAGCCGTTTCTTTATTTTTGTAGAACTAAGATAGGGTTTTCTACGGGTAGTGCGGAAAAAGTACCCCATATCTTTTATGGCTGGACGTACTGGTTCGACTGAAATTTCTATCATTTTGCTCTCTCTCAGTGCCGTAGTTAGTTTCGGCGCACTTCCTTTCAGGGGTTTCTTTCTATTTCTCGCCGGATAAAACGCATATCGTATTTTGTTAGCTTTTTTGGTTTCCCTTTTTGAGATTTCGAGTCGATGCGATTTTTCCTTTATGAAGAACGTCATGCACCGTACTTTTCGGAATATTCAGTAGCTGTGCAATCTTCCGTTCCGATTAAACCTTCTTCATTCTTCCAAATTACTAATTGACGCCATTCCGAAGACACGTATTTTTACTCGTTCGCGACATTTCACTGCACTGACACGCACTTTTTTAACAATTACCGTAACAGACGTACTGTTTAATTATAATTTGCGTTTCGCGTAACGACTCGTCTTACTGTGATGACTCATATCAGTACCGCGTCTTAGTTGATGCACTTGGGAAAAACCCACGAGTGTTTTACTGCACTTAGTTCCATGTGCCCGGATATTAATGTGGCGTTTAAAATTCGTAATTTTTGTGTTTTTTGTATCGTAAGCCGTGTTTTTTTAATGTTTTTGCTTTTTTTTTTTCTTTTTTTGAGAATATATTAAGGAGATACTTTTTTTTCTATTTTCGTTACTTGTTTCAACAGTAAAGCATTTCTTTCCTTTGTTTTTGGCGTATATTCATTGGGTACATCGGTGCCCGGATATTGTTGTAGCTCACTGTAGATTACATTGTATATGTTTTGTGGTGTAGCGGTAAAAGTGACGTCTATTTGTACACACTTGGAAATAAAGTATCAAGGTTCGAATCCCCGCGCGGGATGTCTCGTAAACTTTTTGATTCTTATATTTTAAATTACTACTAATTTTTAACTAATTATTTGAATTCTTTATACACAACTATATAAATATAATAACAATTTTTAAACATTTAAATTATTTAACGACTGCTTTTTTGTGCATGGCTTCCCTCTAAACATTCAGATAAACGTGAAATATTTTTAAATGTAAATAAAATTTGTTTTTTAAATAAAAAATTAAAAGAACTTTACACTTGTGTTAATAATTCATTTATATGTTGCAGTGAATGTCGCAGGAATTGCTGTTTTATTTGTTTGTATGATCTATGTCATCCCAAATCATGTAAATAAAAATTAAGTTTGTAGCATTTTAATTATAACTGATATTCATCAACAATCTTATTTTATATGTAGATAAGTATATTTTTTTATTTATATTTATATTCATACATATAATGAATTCGTTGTGTATAAAACATATTTATCTTACGTTTTATTATATTTGTGTAGTTATGTAGAAAGAATTGAAATTATTAGTTAAAAATTAGTAATTTAAAATATAAGAATCAAAAAGTTTACGAGACACCGCGCGGGGATTCGAACCCTGATACTTTATTTCCAAGTGTGTACAAATAGACGTCACTTTTACCGCTACACCACAAAACATAAATACAATGTAATCTATGTATGTTTTTATAGTATATAAATGTAATAAATGACATGTTTAAATTTTTATTAAATTAAAAATAGCATTTTTAAAATTATTTTATTGTTTTTTAATAATTTTCCTTTGTTTAATATACTTCATTTTAGAATATAATCAGTATCTTCGGAACCATTTGCATAAAATAAATATAAACATAATCTGAAATTTATTGCATATTTTTGTCTAAAAAGCGGCTATGTGTATATCATCCGTTAAATTCGGCTTTTAAAAATTTTAATTTCTCGCGTAAATCAAAACGTTGCACTCTAATAGTATTTTACACGGCAGTTTATATACTGATGGTCTTCTATCGCTAATCAAAGTTTCATCAAAATCGGTGACCCGCAGATCGTGACCTCTCCTTGTAAGCCAAATTCGCACCTGTGTGGCATCGGCGCGTCAAAGAGGGCTTGATTGAAAATTTTCATGTGTATTAATAAATATTTCTGCGTTTGTGACATGCAAAAATGTGAATAGAGTCACCTTTATTATAATAAAAATTGAATATATCTACAATTATTATATTATATAATACTAATGAAAGATGAATAGATCCGTTTTTAACCAAAAATGCTACACTCGAGGCACTAGTCGTTGACTTCTTAAATTTTTTTTATAATATTTTGGATCAAGCCGAATCAACTGCTCTTTTATTTTGTACAGTTTGAATGCAGTGAAAGGGGAAAGGCTCAATAGTGACAAATTTTTTAATAAGTTTTGTAAAAAGTCAACTACACCGATGTTTACGGTTACGAAGTCTTCGAACAGAATTAAGGAAAAAAATTAAAATATCATCAGAAGGAGATGAGGAAAATTTGAAAACTAGACGAGGTGAAACGCAAGCCAAATGCAGGCTATATACAGGACAAGAGGCAATACTACGCATACAGATGAAGTGCCCCACTGTGACGTGTACAGGTCCGGTTTGTATCTGTATTGTGTTAACAATATTTGATAATTACCATTTTTTTGTTTTTGTGTAAAATTGATAAATTTTGTACCAATTTGCGCCTACCTATATCAAATAAATGCATTTATTTGCGATTAAAATGTTTTTTTTACCTTCTGCAAATGATTACCCTATTTTCAAGTGTACTCGTTAGAAATAGTTAAAATGTAATTTCTCAAGCGAACTTTTTTTTCTTCTTTTAATGTAAGTATTTAACTATATTTTCCGATAAGCTTTACTGCCCTATATATATATGTGTATATATATATATATATATATATTTTTTTTTTAAAGTACAATTTATTTCGCAAAAAATGTATTTTCAAAAAAGTTTAAAATTGCTGTTTTTCGATATGCTAATTTAAACGGTCTTGCTAACAGAAAATTTCACCTCAGAATCATGTAGTTATATTAAATAATTAATTAAAATACATTGCAGTTGCAAAAACACTTAAAAACGTGAAAACCAAATTCGCACCCATGTCTGGTATTCACGCCACTGTTGAAAAGTATGGTTTCCAGTGGTTAAGATCGGTAAATAAAATAATTTTTCGAGAAGATAAGGCAGCCGTTATTGTTATGACAACTGAAAATCTCAACGCGATTTAAAGATTATCTAGTGGAATTCAAAAACAAAATTCCACGAGTTATTTTTTAAAACTGAGAGAGACATATTGCCAATGTATTAAAGGCAAGTAGAAACGCGGGAACTGTAATTTTTCCTCTTAAGTCTAAAATAATGTGATTGAGGGGTAGAAAAACAAGCAGAAAGTAGAAGGAACAAAATGATACGAGTATTATTATCCTCCGGAGGTGCATCACCAATTCTGCCTATGCTTTTAAAGTGGAATAAAAACGATCGATCAATTATATCAGGTGCAGAAATATACGAACGATCCTCCTCTTCAACTTTTAACACCTGATTATATCTCCCATAGAGTTTATCTGGAATGTACTAATGGCAAGAGGCTCGCTAGTGGCAGTTAAAAAAGTACCAGCCAGCGGTATTTTAAGCATTACTCGAATATTTAATTCGAATAGCAATCAGAATAACAAAATTTCAGAGTCAGACCAGATAATTTCTTAAAAACAACCAAACAATAAACTACTACGCTACTGTACATTACTAATCAATAAATAATGATCGGCGTACAATGATGGTTAATATTGAATAAAGAATAAATAAATTAATCATTAATTGTACGAATGTTGTTCGAATAATTCATTTATTATTCATTATTCAATTGTTCAATTAACAAATGCCCAGCTCTAGGCATAATCGTGTGTACTAATAATTAAAATATTTCGACCTGCCGTGCCGGATAACCCGATGACCGTTACATTGGTTTCTGTATCTCAAGAAATGAGAGAGTCGATGTGGCGACTCACACTTGGCCACGATATTACTTCAAGCTTACATTATAGGTTCTCTCTCTCTCTCTCTAGAACGTATACTATCCACTAATTTCAAACGGTAATGCGCTCATGAACGTTTTCACTTTTTTCCTTATCGTGTATTGTCACAAATTCTACCAAACGGTGGTGACTTCACGACAGTGTGACTCAAGGAGTGGACACTTATGATCTGCTCAATTACTCGAGTTGCATGTAAAACTGGTTCTACTAAAGGAGGAGAAATATCTTTCCTCGCTCAACATCTTCTTCTAATTTTCAGATCGTTTCGAAATAATACCGCACTTCCTAAACTCACATTCCGTTCTCCCATACCGTTCAACAAGTATAAGTATGTTATAAGTCATTCCCAATATCAATTGTTCATATTTTTTCTAATATTATTTGCCCAATTTTTATTCGAAGAAGACTCCTTCTTTAACGTTTATTTCAATGATTGCTCAGTAAATAATCATTGATACCCATCGATCCTCGTATGGAACCGTCGCTGACCGATTTGTGTAGTTTCTTATAAACAAATACTATAATCGGAATCAATTACCGTGGTCAAAAGTTATGCGAGGAGTAATGTAGAGACGTAATGATATTCCCGTGAACTTACAAATGGAAATATTATAAAGATTACAGAGTTTTTTAAAAAAAAAAAAAAAAAAAAAAAATTATTTTAAGATCTCTGTCTGGCTACATTAAAAATTATTTTTCTCACAAACTACCTGTTTCCACGGTGAATAAGATTGATAATACTTTAAGTGTCTTTTTTTTTTTTTTTTGGAGGGGAGTCTTCACTTCGAATAATACCGATGAGGCAGATGTATTACGCATTACAGTAGTACAAATTGTATGATGGTGAGGTTAAAACGAACCGTCTAATGTAGTTTTTGGCCTCAAATCATCCTTAACATTGATTGCGGTAAATGAATACAAGTGTGTATATGTTGCTTACGGAAATTAATTTCTGTAACAGTAAAATCATTAAACATTTGAAAATTCTTAGTTACGAAGTCTTCTTCTGAGCACTGAACATGGAAATCAGTGTGCATCCAGCTAAGATATAAGCAGTCGTATCGAGCATACTAAGAGACCTCATACCGTATATTCTTGCCATTAGACACAATTTCATGTTTTGTGTGCCACGAGAAAGGTCACACAAGCAAACATTGCCTAAATGCAACAAAGAATAACCGGTATATATCACTCGCGCGTTGAAACCCAATTATTTATTGCACAATACGATTTTGATAACGATTTTAACGGAACACGAGTATACACACGACCTTTTCCAAATGGTACGATCACTCTGTACTTTAAGTGTCATTAGCGTTTGTTATCTCTGTATCGTTAAAAAAAAACAAAAAAAAGAAGAAGTTCGGTCAGCTATTTGATGTTTTCGTTTTTTTTCTTCCCCGTATACATATGGTATTTTATTTAACGATTCAAAAATGATTAAAATAGTAATGAGACAGCCAGAAATAGTTGAAAATTGAGAACACCGGAGTAATGTTTAAAAATCGTTGTTCATTTCATTCGCGCCGTCCCTTAGCGACATCAGCTGACAATTATACAATAGAAATCATGCAATAATTTACATTAACGTATTCGAATTAATTAGAAAAATTAAGTTTTTTTTTTGCCCTACTAGCGCCCCCCATGCACCATTTTTAACTGTAGTGGTCGTAACAGCACATGGGCCAGCGTGAAGAGGCTACTTCATAACTTACCTGGTAAGTTGTTGGCTCTAAGAAACACGAGTAGTACAATTTGTATGCGCGTTGGGTCATTTGGTTCAGAGGAGCATCAAACACCAAAAAGGATTTACTTTATCGAGAAATAATTGTGCACAGATGTCGGCCATACTTGTTATTAAAAACATCAATTTTTTGATAATTCGACAACTAACAATGCTGCAGGGTGTAATCTAAGTGAGCAAGAGGAGGAATCTCCTTGCGAGTTGATGAGTAAGACGAGTAAGGCAAGAAGAGGGTAGAGCTAGCTCCCTACTAGTACGATAAAAAAAAATTCCCCGAATGGCCAGTCAACTTCCTGATATATTTATATAATGGGCCACTCTATACACTTTCGAATAAACAGAAAGTCATTAAAGTCAGATAGTCAATAGTTATGGATGAACAAACATAAAAAACCTTCTTTTTTTCCAAAACATCAGCAATAAAGATACATCGATTATTCAGAACTCGTTTTTTTTTTTTTTTTTATTTAAATAGGGGCACTAATCCACATACTGCATGTAACTACCTAGGTTATCGCAGTGAGTGGACCGACGTTTTAAAATAGAGACTCCTCAGCTCGTTAGACTGAACGAAATGACTTTCGTTCAGTCTAACGAGCTGAGGAGTCTCTTTTTTAAAACGTCGGTCCACTCACTGCGATCACCTAGGTTCAAAGCGGTAGGGGAATTTGCGAGTATGTCTGCAAGTGATGTAATCTGGCCTCGCCGCAACCCGTTAAGACGTGTGCGTTTCAGCAAGATGTGCGACACTGATTCGGTAGAACAAAGTGAGCAGGTATTTGGCTTCGGAGCTTGTTTGCGGATATAGTCGTGGGAAAAAGACGTATGTTTCGTTCTCAGGCGATTGACTGCCCAGAATACTCTGCGTTCCGTTCCGACTAGAGGCCACCATGGCTCCGTCGTAGGTTCTGAGAAAGGTCGATTGAGACATCCAGTCATGATTGCACTGTACGAAGACTGCATCTGACAGGAAACTTCTCAGGGATAATGGACCGTAAGCAAATAGCGGCATTGGGAAAATCATGGATGACCGAGCGACCAAGTCCACCCGCTCATTCCCTGGAATTCCGGCATGACTAGGGACCCATAACGAAAAAAACAACCCGGCATCCTCTTCGGCTCAGCTGGTATAAGGTAGCCGGAACTTCTAGGATTATTGGTGATTCAGGGTGATCCGACTGCAAAGCACGTATTGACTGCAAGGGATCGGTCACTAGTAAGATTCCGAGCAGTTGCAGTTCTAAATATGCCTGAGGACAGAACAGCGCAGCATACATTTCGGCTTCCGAATACAACGTTGTTCAACCGTATGTCATTCCGTCTATTTCGAAAGCGTATGCAGCTGGGGTGACCTTGGACTTTGGATTCATCAGTGTATGCTTTCGAAAATGTGGTGTATTTATTAATAATGCCTAGCGCCCTGCGCCTTCGCTGTGCTGGTGGATAATTTTTATCGGTGAAGGTTGTAATAGTTTCTACCCGAAAAGAAGCCCAGGGTGGAGGTAGTTTTGAATAGTCCATTCTGGGTGTAAAGTTAGGCTTTATGTTATTTTGCAACAAAATGCAAGCAAGATTCCGATTTTTATTTTTAATTTTCTTTCGGTCTTATGTAAATACGAGTTATAAAACCACGCAAAAAGAATAATTCGTAAATCGGATAATGAACATTACGTATTTTATCTTTTTATAACAAAAAAAGGGGCAATTTTCTCCCAATGAAAAATTGTTAAAAAAGCTCTTTGAAATACGAATAACATTTATTTAAAATATTTACGGAGGGTTAAAAATCGTGTCAACCACCCAACTGCCTGCGATACTGTACACTGAAATAAATGTGTCGATGATGAAAAACAAAATGTTAAAATGAAAGTAATCACAAGATTAGTTGTATAGTGTGTAGTGAAAAGTTTGTTTTTTTTCTTCTTCTTCACATCTAGAACTGATGATATATAGTCATTTACTAGATTTTAATGTTGATAAGATCGTGAATTTCAAGATCATCAACCGGTCCCGAATTTATTTATCGAATAATCACGCTAGGGGTCAATAACATCCCTTCTTTTCAACCTGTTGCAACTTGCTGCTTATTGCAGTAAATTCGTTGTAAGAGCGTTTTCATTTCAACCTCGATAAGGAATTTTTAACTGCCAGCTTTATTTCTTTTGTAACACATATTTCACTTGTAAATTTTGATGTATTGTTTGGTTGGACGTATATACCATCATACACCAATGATCGTATCACCTTATTTTGATAGCGTTGTATTCTGTTCACACTATACATACTTTTGGAAGCGCGTCCTCGTAATTAAGCTGCGTACAACCATACCGGTTTTAGTACCATGTGATATATTTTATTTGCAATATGGGAACGCGGTGGTCCAAGCAACTAATGATGTTGTCTCGTTTTTAGATTAAGTTCCGTTATTATTTTTGTCTTGATATGATAAAGCCACACAAGTGTTTCATCTAGGCGTACTACAAGATTTTTTACGGATCAATGTGTATTTGCTTGTTATTTACAGATGTACGAGTATGATATTTAATACTAACACGAGAAGAACAAAAAAGTTTGGATATTAAATTTTAAATAAAAATGCCCTGTTGATCCTTTTTATTGACATTTTTACAACATATTAATCGCGACGAAGTTCCGATAATTGTTTTATCAGTTTTTTTGATAAGGAAACGGTTAAGTGAAATGATTTTAGAAAGAATAAACAAAATGTCCAAAGTGCGCAGCAAGCAAAGAAGAGAGGGGAGCTGCAGATTTAAGTATACATATATATGACGATTATAATTTTTACGAAGTGACGTATGAAAAATGTATCATGATTTCGTGGAATACCATAAAAGTTTGTCCGTCATCTCAAACGGGTGAAACATTGCGAACGTAGATGAATGAATATGCAATAGGCAAGAAGAAATTTCCGAGTGAAATTCAACAATTTACACCTTCGAATTAGGCGTACCCAGGCCAGTTTTTCAGGGGGAGCGGTCGATCCATTTAAAAAAAAAGAACACTTGACAGAAAAAAGAAATTTACTTAGTAATTATATTTTATTAATAATCTCTTGTACATTAGTTCTAAGAAGGATTAGGATTACTTCTGTTCGTTTTCATTTTGAGAATAATTTACACTAATACATGGTTCTGTCAGAAAGTCCTGGTACCGAGACATCTTACGAGTGTAAAGTGTCAATACAGCAACGTAAAAATCCATTTCGGGAAGCGTTTGAACCCCCAAATCCCCCCCCCCTCGGTATGTCTATGCGAATTAATATAAATACATTACTTTTGAATGGCTTTATTAATCAACTTAATCGGAAAATATGTACATATATATATATATTTCACTTTCTATAAATATAATATTATAAATTTTAATTGGAGTTTACTTTATATATGCAAGTGTAACCTCTGCTTAATAAAATAAATATACCGTAGTAACAATTTAATTAATAAACTAATTAAAATGGGGATTAATCTGAAAAATAGAATTCATTATACGAGTTGTGATAAAACAGCGAGAGTTCAGTATCGCTATGTGCGTATGTGTGTGTGTCTGTGTGCGCGTGTATTTAACCCAAAACATGTTTATCTACAGCCTGTACGAAATATAACTAAAAATAGCGAACAGACACAGGTGGTTATTCGACCATGAATACCAAACTACATATTATTATAGAGCATATTAAAACTCTTCGCCCTGCAGTAGTCGTCCAGGTTTCCTCATAATTTACCTGCAACGCGTTTGAATTCAGCGGCTGAAATGATTTTACCGAAAGAACTTATTTCAGACCGCCCGCTGCGTTCCTTTTTATTTTAACTTAAAAATCAAGTACACCTGATTATACGTGTTAATGAGAAATATCGATTTTTTTTTTTTGATCAAATTACTTCCGCGACTGCTAAGAATGACTATTACGACATCGGCAGTGGTAACTGTAGAACTGGTGATGCATATATGCGGTAATAAGAGTTTATAAAAAATGTTCACTGTGTTGTACGCTGCGACTCGTAGGCTAAAATATTTCGATGGTCTCCTGTTGTGGTTTGGATGTACGAAATTGCGAATCGAATAATATGTGTCGAACTGATAGTCAATGTGTTCTAAGACAAAATGGGCAACTGTTTTGGTAATATCAAATCTCCTAAATAATGATTGCGCAAGAGGGACGTCACTCGCAATCGACTAATTTCTTCCCTAAAATGATAGATTACACCTGAACTGCGCCATTTACTTAATAACGGTGGTGCGGCTAAAAACTACATAACTGGCTTGGTCTGCTCGCTCATTAACAGAAACTCGAATGTGGCTGGGAACCGATACAGTTGACACTTGGAAATTCACTTTAGCTGGTGTAGTGATTGTTTTGACGATTCTAGGTCTAAAGTGAGTTATGTAAAATCTTAATCAGTTTTTTTAATAACGGATATGTTTGGGCGATTTCGACAAAAAAAAAAAAAAAGAAATAACAATAAAAAGCGATTAAGCTAACAACCAATTCTTTTTTTTTTTTTTTTTGAGTTTTTTCATAGAGTTGAATAAATTTGATCTAAAAAAATAATTTTTATACGAATCCGTATTTCTTACAAACATATGTAAATATTAAGGTTTATTCAATTTAAGTTAGTATAAACGGTGAGCAATTTATGAAAATAGTTGCATTCTAGCTAACGACAAGGTGTTCACGTCAAAACTGCTATAGCTGCAAGCTATAACGACCGAGCATACTAACTAGCGCCACGAGCAAACATACAGAACCGCCGCGGAATTAAAATGATGTAATTGATTAACTAAGTTAAGGTCCATTTTTTTTATTTTTATTTTTTTCTTATCTATATAAAAAGTGTAACGTTACATACTCGTACGTATTTCGTAAATTCATATGAAATATAATCATCGATAAATCGGCTATTGTTATCCGCGTAAATATATAATCTGAGCAAGGACGCTGTTTAAGTGAAAAACAATTGCGTATTTGCAAGAGATGATTTTAATCTTTTTCTTGATTTTTCACTTTTTTTTTAAAAACCTCTCGTACTGTGTTATTAAATAATACGACATAAATAAAATACGAACGTGGCAGTGTTTTGAAGACGTGTGAGTATTTGAATTCCCTTTCCTTTTTGCATTTTGACCAATAGACGTGTTATTATCGAGCGAACAAAACCATCATAAATACTTTAACGGACAAATATATAACATAATAAAAAAAATTAATTATAAAATTTACAAAACGCGAGCTAATACAAACACATCCATCGATCATAACACTTCAAAATAATTTTATAAGAGCTGAAAAGGTAGAAAAAAAGAGTTATTATAATCGTTACAACGAAATAAAATATTTTACCTACTAGAAAATATCAAAAATTCGGTACACGGTAAAATAACAACGGTTTCAGTGATAATACTAGATATCTACTACCCTCTGTAACATGCACGACCAGTTGTGTCACGAAAAGGACAATAAGTTAAGTCAGATTATTATATCGTAATCACCTGGTTAGAAATTAAAATTTGTAAATACCCAAGGGCGTTGCCAGCCGATGAGCCAGGGCCCGGGGCAAGATGATAGAAAGAGAATACGAGTTATAGGAAAAATAAAATGTATAAGTTGTAAAGGCTTAATATTTTATTAAACAAGAATAAAATCGTAATTAAAACATAATTTTCGTGGGTTTCTGGCAAATTGTCCATGATTAGGCGTCTCTATGAATACTCATCATGGCCAGTTGATTAAAAAATTTCAAGGCTCCAAAGTGTGTGTGTGTGTGTGGGGGGGGGGGGCAGCTGCCTCCCCTTTACCCCCCGCTGTTGATGCTCATGTAAATACCGATTTGGTTAAATTTATAATATACTTGTAACACATAGGTCCGCACTTGAAAAATTGCTAGAGAAAGCGACAAAATTATGCAAATTGCTGATTTCGGCATATTTTCATCTACTTTTCGTTTCGGTTCTTTAATTAAGGGGTTTTCAGGTAATGGCGCTATAATATTAGCTTTAGAGATATCAGAAACTGAACTTCTTACGTTATTATAAAGGTGTACCGTTCTAAATCTAAACCTTTTGGAGTGATTTTCTCAGGCATCTTATCATCAATAGGTTGTAGCAGTAGTTGAAATTTGTTTACAACGTCACTGTTCGCATACATTTTTGCTGCTACGCCATCTGAGCAAAATTTTGAAGTGGTAGAAACCTGTGATTTCTAGTAAAGGTTTATAAAACTGCTTCAGATAGGTCGTCCAATCATACCAGGTTTCGACCTCTTTTCTTTTTCCATATTTTTTTCGCCCGCAAATCTCCTCATAAACCTTATCTAAAACATTACTTGTCCTATCTGATTCAATTTGGCTCGATATGACACTAAATCTCGCTGTTCTCTTTATCTAATTCTAAAAAATTATTTTTCGATTTCTCGATCATGCCTTGTTGTATTGAAACACTACATTTTCGATTACACGGTTCTTCAAAAAATTTTGAAACTCCTTTTTCTTCCTCCACATCTTCATCTGGATTTTCTTCATCACTATTATGCGCAAGTTGATGTTGTTCATTTAAGTGTTATCAGAGTTTCTCTGCATTACTAAGCTCTTTTTCAACTTGTTCCGAAAACATTTTTCACTTTATTATCGAAATTAAAACAGCTCTTTATTATCAGGGGACAGTTAATTAATATTCACGATACAAAACGATTTCGCGGAATTAAAAACATCGCGATTCCAAAATGATTTGATAACGAAGTACAAATAATATCACATTATGTCTCTTTCACCGATAAAGAAATTAGCAACACTAGAGGGAAATTTGTTCGATTTAACTGCAGTAATACATATTTCTTATAAAAGCACCACTACATACGGAAGGTCACAAAACATCTGGCACATGTATTGAGAAAGAAGAAGCGGAACAATAGTGTTAGTCGTAGCAACACGTAACACCGCGCGCTACGTACCACCCTCAACTTTAAACGCAATTATCTCGGAAAGTTTTTTTTTCGCACGGAGGTCCTAAAAATAGGGGAGGGAGAAGCTTACTCTAAACACCTTCACAGTAGTCTCCTCCGAGTTCAGCGCACCGCCGCCAACGTTCAACCTAATTTTGGAAGCACCCCCCCACCCCCCACCCCCGGATCTGGGTTATCAGGACCCTCGTCGTAACTCTTTGGCGGTTTACAGTCGATATGCTTAAGCGACGACAACTCTATCAGCAACTTCTTGCAGTGCCTCGAGTGTTGCGCCTATTACGAGAATCATTTGTGCAAACCGTTCTACGATGCTTTTCAGTCCACCGTATCTCACAAAGTGAAATAAACGGTTGAATGAGATGAATTAATCTGAAGAATGCATGCTTTGCATAATTAAATGTCACTCTTAAGTGCTTCATCACCAGATCGAGCATGAAAATGGAGATGTACTCGAAAATTGCGTCATTGTGAGCAGGTTCGTTTACTCCAACTTCATAATCATGGCTTCCTCTTAGGACCACTTCCTGTCTTCTGCACAAAAGAACTGTTTCTACAATTTAATCTCTCATAGTTATCTGCAGCAATTTTATGACCTTCCGGGTTCATGCACTCCTCAACATCAGTAGATTTGCCTTCCGCGAACTTAACAAAGTTTGCTGCTTGCTCTAAAGCGAATTTGTGGTATTTTGTATTTTTGTGATGGCCACACTTCTCTAAAGCGTTTTTCCAGTTAGTAAATGGCTTATTAACAAGGACTCCAAGATCTTGATAACCACGTCCCTTTGCGCTGTTCCAAGTAGAACGCATAGTTCGCAAAGTGCTCCCCCTACATGATGTTTGAATACATAAATTATGAGTGTTTCGCAGTCTAATGATGCTGAAAAAAAAAAAATCCTCTTGCCAGTGACCGGAAACTTGAAAGTATCCGGTAGGTTCCGAGGCTCTTTTAAAGCTTTCAGCTATTCCTCATTATTATTCGAAGAATAAGAGGCAATATATAATATACCTTTTCGTAAATAAGCTTGGACATTCTTCCCTACTCAAATAACCAAAATAAAGACATAAAAAGATTTGAACTATTTTAAATCCAATTCAAAGCGACAATGCGAAGTCATACACCACGATAATAGTGTATTCGGTTAATATTCGGGATTTTGCGTAATCTGGGGGGGGGGGGCAAACACCCTCTATATACGTCGGTGTATGTATTTATGTAAATAAATGCAGACTAAAAAATTCTAAATTGTGCAATAAGTTGTGAATCATTAGAATAAAGTGCACAACAGAAATAAATTGATGCTAATGAAATAAAAATGATAATTTTAACGATTGAAAAGGATGTAATAATATTTATTCGCTCGCAATAAGCTCAGCGGAATTTTTATTAAAACCTAAATGAATCTATTTCGTCAAATTGAATTTATCTATGTTATTGTCTTTGGGGTTATAAAGTGTAATCAATACTTAATTCGTTTGCTTTAAGCATCCTGCTAGTTTAGTGAAAGAAAGTAAAAAGAAACGAAACAAAATTTTTTCTTTATATTGTTTAAAATGATTTACTTTAAAATCCAAAAGAATTCATTCACAAGGGAAAGTGCGCACGCGGATGTCATTTCAATTTCATAAACTTCGAAAAACGGGTGGTTTAATCTTACTCGTCAAAAAGTTAATGTGATTGTCTTCATTCTACATTAAGAAAAAAATGTTTTAATAGATATATGTATATGTTACTATTTATTATCTGTAAATGTACTTGTTATATCTAGGTGAAAATATGAGAACTCAAGATGGGGTAGCTGCAGAATTAAACAACAAGAGCAATGAAAATAAGGCAAACCAGAGGTAGGTTTATTTTAATTTAAAAAATATTTTTAGAGGTTAAAATTGATGTCCAATTGTTCAAGGAACAGCAACCAAATTTAAACAATAGGTAGTTCATGTTCAAAGCTAACGATCGTATTGTTATAAATGCTTAAATTCTTCATTTTAAATTACTAATTCAAAGGACATTAAATTAAATTAAAAGAAATTCACAAAATAGCGATAATTTTTTAGCGATGAAATGCCACTAAACAAGGGCGTCGCCTGTCGATGAGCCGGGGGGGGGGGGGGGACAAGATGATAGAAAGGGGATACGAGTTATAGGAAGAATAAAATTTATAAGTTGTAAAGCCTTAATATTTTATTAAACAAGAATAAAATGTTAATTAAAACATAATTTTCATAGGTTTCTGGCGAATTGTCTATGATTACGCGCCTATGAATACTCACCATGGCCAGTTAATTAAAAAGTTTCAAGGCTCCAAGGGGGCAGCCCCTCCCGCTGGCGACGCCTATGCCACTAAGTATAAAATCAGAATAATGTTTGAAAAAATTTCAAGAATTATTTTTAAGAAGCAATTTCTACCAACAGAAGCTTAAATATTATGTCTATACACACACGCACTGACATACACACATACATACATATTAATTACAACGTAATTCTTAGGCTACCCCCTATTCAAAAAAATGTCCCAATTTTATGTAACGGAGAATGTCCCAATTTTATGTAACGGAGAATGTCCCAATTTTATGTAACGTTTGTTATATTTTATAGGAATTTTGTTATTGTTATTTAAAAAATGTCACAATTTTATGTAACGAAACAATATCTTAATTTTATATAATGAAAGTTATGGAACACGATAACCGATGACACAATATTGTTATGATTTTTTTTAAATTTATTTTATTTAATTTAAACTTATTTAATTTTTTGTAAGTATGTACTGTACAACAGGCTACAGTACTTTAGAAAAGGAATTACTACGTGCGATGAAATGTATGAAAAGTTGAAAGTTAAACTTAGAACAAGAAAACTTTAGTCAGAAACATCTTCATCTGAAAGTGGAATGAAAGTGGAATAGGCTCAGTGTTTGGAAAAAATCGATCTATTACGCTTGGTGATGCAGTTGACGTTAATGGGACAGAATCTTCGATGGCTAACCCTTTTTGTTTTACTCGTATTTGAAAAAAAACATTATGATGGGTTTTCTTTTTTTGGTTGCGCAATTGAAACCCCGGATACTGGAACCGTGGATACGGGGGCACCGCTGTATGTACTGCTTTTTTTTTTTTTTTATTTGGATTAAATCCTAGTGTTTTAGCATTTTATTATTTTAATAAAAAATAAATGTAAACTCACACGGAGAGAAGCTTTTTAGTTTATATTCAATTTTATTCATTCATTCGTATAGACATAATATGTTTATATTATATTTTCTAATTAATCACTGTTTCTAAGTTTATTATACGACAATTATTGTTACGTTTTAACTTTAAACTTTTTAAAATTCCGTCAATTTTGGACAATGGAAGTTATTCAGAATAATTTAACGGATAATTAATAAATTGCTTTATTCAATTAGAAAGAATTGTTCACTATTTTAAATTATACGAATTATCAGAAGATTGAATTTCGAAGTCATTTAAATTCGAATATTTGTGTTACGCGACGAAGCAATTTTTTTAACATACTTCGATTCAGTTTATTTTCTACTGAATCGGGAACAGGAATACGAGATACGAGGATTAATCAATTCGAGGATTATTTCGAAACGAATGTGATTTACGGATCATATAAATAAATCGATTATTTACATCACTAATACGAATTATCTAACATTAGAATTTTTTTATGATTAAAAGCGAAATCGAAACAATTTTAACAATGGCAGACATACAAAAAGGATCATAATATAGACCCAATGATGCCAATTTTTGCATTGCAATTTAAACGAAGAATTATTCTACAATAGGCGCGATTTCAGCACTATCATCAGACGTTCAGTTTTAAAAGTCATTTGTGCTTATATTATAGTTCGTCAAAATTTATACTTAATTTTGTTTCCAAAAGTTTTGTTTATATTTAATTTGATTCATTTGTACTTCGATATCTTCGGAAATATATTGATTTGCTACATTTATTTAATGTGAATTCTGATACGTTACAAATTCGAAAATAATAAATCGCCGCTTGCTATAAATTCGCTCCTATATTAATATATACAGGCATATTTTATTTATACTTAATTTGTTTATTATAACTGTTATTATTTATATTATGTGAATTTTAATACGTTATTAATTAGGAAAATGATAAATACTATTTTACTGTATGTTGGTTTGCAGTAGTACGTATATATATATATATAAATATTGTACGTATATTTATGTGTATTTTAATTACAAAAATATGTACAAATTAAATAACTTGTGTGTGTGTGTGTGTGTATTTCGGTAGGCTCCTAATGTGAAAGAATAAATTACTTTTGGTATTAAAATTTTACGAAACGGACTCGTAGAATGTAACATGTACATAATTCTGAATATAAACATTCGAGGTTGAACAAAAAAAAACTTTTTTGAATGATAATAGTATTCAAAATTAAGGCAACGGTTTCTGTCGCCGGTATTAATATTGGTTACGGCATTTTATAATCTGAATTCAAGAAATGCGAGATGCTTTCAAATTTCATATATTATAAAGTTACATCTAACCTCAGGTAAAAGGGTAAATAAATTTGCATCTCTGTGTTTCACTTTTAATTGGTAAAAAATTACTTTTAATTCAAGTTCGGTTGTACAGACAAAATGAAGAAGAAATACCCTTCCGGTTTAGATTAAACATTTTTATGACTATACAAATTCAGGCCCGTGCCCAGAATTTTGGAAGATGCGGGTAGACGGGGGAGAGGGTGAAAATTTTCTTCGCATATTCATTTTAAAAATAACACAACACATTTTTCACTAATATTCGTACTATTAACAATTTCCATCATTTTGATTTATATGTATTAATAATTTACATAAATGAATTACCAGCCCGTATATGAACATTAGTAAAAATTACACATATGTCATTTGATTATACCCGTAATAAAAAGGTTTTTCCTCAAGATATTAATGAAGTACCTAAAAGTATGGAGCATATTTTTTCTTTTTTCTTTTAAAAGTAGGTAAGAACACCCTAAAAAACCATCATTTATTTTAAATTTTTGATTTTTTTTTAGATTTTTGTGTATTTATAGTATCTATTTCAGTTCTCATGGGGGGGGGGGGGTTAAACCCCCGGTGGACAAGGCCTTGTATTTATTCAGTTAGAAATGTGCGTATTTTTATTTCCGACGGCTATCATGGATTAAATGACACATTTGCGATATATTTTATACAATATCATTATGTATTACGAAAAAAGTATTACTAATGTGACCTGCCGCAGAATAATTCTCTTCGTTCACATTGCAGCGTTAGTTTTGACACTATCATCGGAGGGGTCTATATTATACGTACCTTCTTACGTAACGGACAGAAAATCATACAGATAACAAACCATATTCAATTACGTGTCCTTTCTGTTACAAATAGAATCACTAGTTGTCTATATACGTCACTACTGAGCAAGGATAGTGAAAATAGGTCTCGTTGGAATGTAGATATTATTACGTTTTTAATCTGTACCTTGCGGAACATCGTACGAACATAAGTACAGAACGTGCTACACTAGTAAGGCCTTGTCCACCGGGGGGTTAACCCCCCCCCGCCCCACGAGAACTTAAATAGTTACTATAAATACACAAAAATCTAAAAAAAAATCAAAAATTTAAAATAAATGATGGTTTTTTAGGGTGTTCTTACCTACCTCTAGAAGAAAAAAGAAAAAATATGCTCCATACTTTTAGGTACTTCATTAATATCTTAAGGAAAAACTTTTCATTACGGGTATAATCAATAACACATATGTGTAATTTATATTAATGTGTTCATATACGGGCTGGTAATTCATTTATGTAAATTCTATTAATACATATAAATCAAAATGATGGAAATTATTAATAGTATATGAATATTAGTGAAAAATGTATTGTGTTATTTTTAAAATAAATATGCGAAGAAAATTTTCAAAACCTCCCCCCTTTCCAAAATTCTGGGCACGGACCTACTACTGACGTTATTATTGTTAATATGGGGGAAAAAAAAACAAAAAAACAATCAGTACTATCACGCTAGCATCAGAAAAACCTTCAAATTTAATTTTCATTAACTACAATTTAATTTTGTAACGAATCAAATTTTAACGTAATGCGATATAATTTTTGTTTTTCCGATAATTTTTTTAATGCGTGTTTATAAAAGAAGAATTGAAAGAAAAATTGTTGAAGGCTTATAAATCAAAAAAGTACAGCGAGATACCGAAATAAATATGATACGTATTAAAATGAAAATATATGTACATCATTTAACATCGCGAGTCGTCCATATTTTTTTTTTTTCACATCTTGTTGAAAAGTTTTAAAATGAGTGCAAAGCTTAAAACGGATTTATTTATTATATAATTTTACCCGGTACATTTAATGCGGATTTTTCATTTTCCTGTGTATTTCATTAGTAATAATAAAAACAAAATTACGGGGTAAAATGGAAATTTGTATTTGACATGATTAATACGATACGTGAATAAAATGCTTTTTTACAAAAAATAAATACCGACTTCAAGGTTTATTATAAAAATTTAAAAATGCACTAAAAAGTAAAAAATAATTACTCCCGATAAGAAAATATATATATCAGAGTGATATAACTTAAGGTGATATCGTAATTCTTATACAACATTAATTTTTTGGAGTTGGAATTAAATTCATGTTAGGAACAATTTAATCAACATTTAATGCAGTTTTTAATTATTCTTTTAATATGAATTTGATGCCAACTCCAAAAAATTAATGTTGTATAAGAATTACGATATCACCTTAAGTTATATCACTCTGATATATATATTTTCTTATCGGGAGTAATTATTTTTTACTTTTTAGTGCATTTTTAAATTTTTATAATAAACCTTCAAGTATCGGTATTTATTTTTTGTAAAAAAGCATTTTATTTTTTACTTTTTAGTGCATTTTTATTCAATTAAATTAAAACATTTATTTCCACGGTAAAAACACCAAAAGCTACATTTCCATGGTAATTTGGCAAATTTATAGTATTTTAAGTCAAAAATCTAATCCGACGGTGAAAACAATCATGAATGAAAAACATCGAAAAAGCTGCAATCTCCCGCATTACTATTAAGGGGATAACTCAAAAACTATCGGTCAGACCTTGATCAAATTTAAATGGGACCACATGACAAACACCACCTTTCAAATAAAAGAAGAATCATCAAAATCGGTTCATCTAGAAGAAAGTTCTGTGGTAACACACATAAAAAAAAAACACAAAAAAAAAAAAAAAAATACAGTCGAATTGAATACCTCCTCCTTTTTTGAAGTCGGTTAAAAAGTTTGAAATCGGACGATTACTTAAATTTTTTAAACGGGCTATATGGTGTACGACAACTAGTGATTCTATTTATATCGGAAAGGATTGATATATTCTCAGTCGGGGGGCTTAACCTTGAGTGACGGAAATAAATATATTTATAACAGTTACTAGTGTGACTTCGGGCCCATATGTTATAATAATAAATGTATGTAATAACAGTTACGAATAGTCCACATGTTTTTCACACGACGATTAACTTATTTTCTTTACAGATAGTTTCAAACTTTAATTAAACGGACTATAATTTTTTCCTTTGTCAGTAGTGTCCTTTCCAACTAAAAATTAATTTTAATGCGAACGATGTTATAAAAAAGACGTACGTACACAACTGTTGAAATAGATATATGGGAGAAGTTTTTTCTTCTAATAGTGATATTTCCTTTTTTTTGTTTTTTCTTTTTCAGGTTTTCTAAAAAATTATTATACGGTAAACATATGGAATATGTATCGGCAGCGTTAATGATAACATTTGCCTGGTTGCTTCTTTATACATTATTTGAAGATGAAGTTATGCCACCAAATGGAGGTTTATATTCGTTACTCTTATTAGCATTCGGCAGCTTGATATTTGGCCAAGTAGTAAACCTAGTTAAGTTACCACCGTTGCTTGGAATGTTGATATTTGGAATTGTCTTATCGAATTTAGGATTCTTTAGAGTTCACGGTACATATTTAAAAATCGTTACTCGGCTAAGGTACTTATATTGCAACAAATTTCCAAGTACTAAATTTTAATGTTTTCTTTAAACCGTATACATATGTTTTAAAAAGAATTATTAAAAATCGATTTCGATAACCACTTATTACGCTAAAATTACACGTATTCAAGATATATGATAAGTATTTTTTATTAGAAGAATAAACCGATATAAAAGTATTACAAGTTCTCGCAAATCACAAGATAGGATGTTTTTATCTTTTTTTTTTTTTTTTTTTTTTTAATTAATAACATACCGGAGAACATATATTTATACGCTAATTAGCTCTTAAGTATCATTAGTAAACGTAGATTGTAAGCTTCGCTAGGGGCAAATTTCTGGAATCAAAAAGTTGTAAAAGTAAATGAGAATTTTAAGAATCTTTTATATATGCGTCTTAAATTCCTTACGATTCTCCCGTGAATACGCATAAGTTAAATTATTTCATACACGCCGGTCAAAAATGAGATTTAGTGGGACATTTTGTTGAGAGGTTGAAAGGTTTTGGGAAAAATGTTTCAGAGAAAAACTATTATTTTCCAAAGTAAAGTTGGAATGAGTAAAAAAAAATACATCATTCCGTTTTTTAAGAAAAAAACAACTTTCGGTCTGAATAGGCCGCTTCCGGTAGTGGCTGGAAGTCGAAAATATTTCCATTCGATGTGACGCGCACAGTCAATTTACTAATTTTAAATGTTATTCGATTTTCTAAATTTCAGAATGGGCGAATGGGGGAGGTTTGAGACACAGATATTTACGCGCAATTATACTATAAACATTTTCATAGTAAAGAACAAGAGGATAAAGTATTTTTACGCTAAAGAGAATCTCAGTAATAAAACGCGTTTTTGAAAAAAATTCACGTATATAAAACGAAAATCGAAACATAAATTACGTTTTCAATGGAAAAATTTAGATGACCCAAAATTAAGATTTACTTATATATATATACACATATTGTTTATCTACATACTTGTATTTCTGTAGCAATTTTCAAATGTTTTAAAAAACAAATCGGAAAAAAAAATGAATATAGCTATGAGAAAAGAAAATGAATGACTTGTACTCAAAATAACGACGATGATAAATAACTGCAATGTGCTGATTACTATTTCAGGGAAATTTCTTTAACGATGATATTGGTAAAAGGCGGACTCGGCTTAGAGCCGGATGTGCTATATAAAAATAGCATGACTGTAGCCAAATTGTCGTTTATACCTTGCATTGTAGAAGCGTTTGCTGTCGGAGTAGCCTGCAATTTTATAATGAACATGCCCTGGTTGTGGGGCTTATCGCTAGGGTGAGTGCAAACTAATTACGCCGTATTAATTGTATTTTACAATCGACATTAGTTCGTTAAAAATAATGCTGGTCTCTTTAAAAAGATGTCTGACTTACACCAGATATAAATATTATTACGTTCGTAAAAATTTTTACTCGATATAATTTTTTCTCGATAATTTGCGGCCAGCTAATTATTTTTCTACAACCTGCTTATTTTCTGCAATCCGTTTCATATTTGTTGTTTTCTTGTCTAAACCACTTTATTTTGTTTAACAATGTTCATAATGATATATCATATATATATATATGTATGTATACATGGGCGTCGCCAAGACGAGGAGGGAGGGGCGTTGCCCCCTGGAGCTGAGGAACTTTTTAATCAACTGGTTATGATGAGTATTCATAGGCGCGTAGTCATGGACCATTTGACTTTTATAATAAAGTAGTAGAACAATTTGCCAGAAACACATGAAAATTATGTTTTAATTAAGATTTTATTCTTATTTAATAAAATATTAAGCCTTTACAAATTATAAATTTTATTTTACGTATAACTCATATCATCTTTTTATCATCTCCCCACCCTCTGGCTCATCGGATGGCGACGCCCTTGTATATATATATATATATATAAATAAATACATATAACAATTAAATTTTGAGCGCGAAAAAACCAACTTATACTTTATAAATGATCAGTAGACAATTACGGAAGTCATATAAATCACTTTTGTTATCACAACTCGTAACAATAAGAGGTTGACAAGAATTAAAATACTATCTTAGAACTTCAAGCGGAAGCGAAAAAATAATTTTAAATTGAACTTTCATTAAAATATGGCTTTATATTAACTTTATTTTGAAATCATCATCGTCATCGCGGGATCGTGTTACCCTCATGGGGTATCGTGATCGTGTTCGATTATTTGGATGCCCAACACTTACGTCAATTACGCCTATTTCAGGCCACATGTATGCAATTACTTAAGAAAGACCAAATGGCTTTACAAATAGCATCCGTCCATATGGTAACGACACGAACGATTACTCTTCCACTATTCGTCTTATCCTAAACGATAGGCTATGCGAGAATACTTCCGTAATATTGTATTAAGCACGTGAGCAACGCCAATTCTATTATGTACGGAGATACTGAATTTTTTAGTCATCCGGCATAAGAACAATAAATGCACGGAACACCGCCGGAGCACAGATTTTTTTCGTTACAATCAACTTCTCCAGATAATAGGCAATAGTTTTTACTGAAAGATAAGCCAGATCTTATTGATATAGGGGAAACTAACGGCAACAACTGAGGAATTTCTACGTGCCTCATCGTACAGGGTGGCATCCTTTCGGTCTGGCGAAAGGGCTGAAAGTTCTCTTGTTGATGATATAAACGGAGTGCAGTGTCGTATATCGAACGCGTCATCTTAATAAAAATCGTAAATTGATACAGACTACATTAAGATTATACAGGAACTCGCTCACGACCTGTTTCGGTCAATGCCGAATTATCAAAACTGTCATAATATGAGTCGGCGAGTCTGCAGCACTTAAAATAGACTTTTCAGCTAGGGAAAGAGACTGTGACAACAAAATGATTCGGTACACAACGAAAACTGCCAAGGTATGAACATTTTAAGAAAACGAATAGTTGCGTCACGTGATCCGGCTAGCAACCATGTGCTTAGAATCAAAACGTGAAATACGTAATCGGAAAACTTAAATTTTGCAACGCAAACAGAATCGTTACTTGAAACGGGAAAAAGGACTGCTGCTATCGAATAAACTGAAAGCTGTTTAGACAAACTCGATTGCATCGATCTGTAGATTATCGGAAACACATTTTAACAAGTGACCACTATACGTTGTCTACGCACCTGCTAATGATAAAGCACACAGCTGTGTCTTTATGGCACATATTTATTTACTTATTTAAATTAATTACAGAGATTTCGTTAACCCGCACAACATAGGTCTCCTTTAATCTAGTGACCATTGAAGCCGTTTTTGAACTACTACTTTCAAATATCCACGTCCGAGCATTAATTTTATGCCACCTTTCTAGCCTAATTTTCTGTCTTCTACTTTTTCTTGTTTTATAAACCATCCAATCCTTATTTCCGAGGCGCTCCTTCTTTCATTATTCAACTTGATTATGCACTGACCATTCCCACTTCAGCCTCTTTGCTTGTACATTTAAGCTTGTTCTTTTTTACACAGGTAGTGCATCTTAATCTTCAATTTTAATACTTCAAATATATCTCTCTTTTTTATTTTGCGTTATATTTTCGCTCAAGTTTGACAACCATATTTATATATATATACATATATACAGTGCTGTATCTGAAGAGGGGTTTTTAGGGTTCAAACCCCCCCGAAATATCTGCGAAATAATAACTACTTGAATTAAATGGACGGAAATTCAGAATAAATTTATTTCTTTTCAATTTTTGACAAAAGAAAAGAAAATTAAAATTTTTATGAATTCTATGGAAACGACAATTTTTTATTTGTTTTTATCGTAGTGTTCAAATATTGCATATACAATAATTGACTATGTACTATTTATAAATAAATATATTTCATGATAATACACACACCCACACATACATATATAGGTATATATATTTATTAAAATATTTGTGTAGCCCCTCCCGAAATTTTGGTCTAGATACGGCCCTGTATATATTTATTTATTTATATATATATATATATATAGTATATAAACTTTTTCAGTGCCAATGTAATTCTGCAATTCATCCATTTTTATCTTTGACTGCATAATGATATAAGTCGGTATTCAAAAATAAATAGTCTCCTCTACATTTACAAATTTGGTACTCCATTTATTCTTTTTCAACTCTTTTTCTGCTCTTTCCGCTTCCGTTTTCATACGACCTTGTTCAACTATTTTTTTTCTCTCTGTTACATGTGCTGTGTGTAACTGCTGTGGTTATTACAGCATATACACGGGGGTAATTTAAATATGCTGAGTTAAATCGCCCCGTTCTGACAAAGGCTATAATCCTGATAATGGAAGTTGCAGCATTTGAAACGATCTCTTGCATGGTTCTTGCTAGGCTAAGTAGTTTTCGTAATATAATGAATTTTGGGCAAATGAGGAGTATGTGCGAAACTGTCGCGACACCTGTCTGACCGCATAAGGGACACATAGCTGGAAGCGAATTTGTATTTCATACACAGAACTAATACCATTTCCCCGTTACACTGCTTATTAATTACAACGTAATTCTTAGGCTACCCCCCATTAGAAAAAATTTCCCAAAAAAATGTCCCAATTTTATGTAACGTTTGTTATATTTTGTAGGATTTTTATTATTATTATTTAAAAAATGTCACAATTTTATGTAACGAAATATATTACGAAAAAATGTCTCAATTTTATATAATGAAAGTTAAATGTTAGGATAGGATTTTTGTGATTATGTTATTTTTTTTTGTGTTGATGTCAGTAAGAATTACGTTTTAAATTATGATCATTTTATACAAAGTATAGAAGAGAAAGCGACAGAAATGAAAGCAAGAGGGGTCAAGGGGCACAGCCCCTTGCGAGGCCAAAATGGCTGAGTTATATATATATATATATATATAAATATAATGGTGAAGTTAATGTTCACAATGTACTAAAGTTAATGGATTTAGTAGGCCAGTTCCTTTTCCTTAGAGTCCCCGTCTTTCGTTTTCCATATTTCTCTACTGATTATTTTATATATCTGAGAGCACCTTGAAAGGCGTAAATGAAACAAGTCTCGAAACCACGACTTCTGGTACGGTAGCCACGCACTTTAACTACTAGGTTATCGCGCTACTTACATGGAAGTACTAAAAACTTTAAATACTTCCAACTACTCATTCACTCATCCCCAAACGTAGCTTTAATTTTTTCTGAGTCGCTTCGAAAAAATATTATCAAACACCCCGTACCATGGTGTATTTATTGTCCTCTTTCTTTTTGTTTAACCGTTTTAATTTTTCGTATGATAGCCGAACAATCAATATTACGTTAGGTCCAAACGACGAAAACGCAACATTAATCAGATTACGAAGTGTTTAACGAACTGAATGGCCCTTGTCGGAATAAAAAATTTGCACAGGTAACCCTTCCCTTTTTTACGGTTTGTCTGCTCACTCATTTACGTTGACTGTTTTCGACTAAACCGACGTTTAAGCAATCGACCTTTAATTAACTGACCTAGGGGCCACACCAATTTCTTTTCAGTCCCTAGCGGTAAATATTATAATCAAAAGTAACAAGCTTAAATGTTAAAATCTGAAATTGTTGCGATTTACTAGCTGAAAAAACTCTTTGCATTTCCGTAAATTTTATCGGTAAAATATGATTCTTGAACTGAAGGACAGCTATCTCGCAGCTAGTTTTAAACTTGTAACGAAGACAAAATAGATTGCACGGAGTAAAATTAATTCTTCTTAAAATTTTCCGAATACGACTTTTTAAAAAATACTACTTATCTCTATCCTCGATTGGAACCGTAAACATTTTTTGTCGTTCTGCTGCGAGATTTAATTGAAAAATACCATTAAACATATGTATGTACTGCAACGTTGATTGTTGGTTTTAGTTTCCCACCAGGGGAATGCCAAATGTAACGTTAATTGTTGGTTTTAGTCGCTCACCAGGGGGAGGATGCCAAATGTAACGTTAATATTGGTTTAGTTTTGTTACGCCCTCACTGATGCCACCACGGCCTCTTAATTACCGCGGATGAAAAAAATAATTATTTTTATTATCATTATTACAAAAAAAAATTATTCTTTCTTTAAATTTTATGTAGTGTATTAATAAAATTTACCTACGCCAATCTTTCAGTACCGACCGCTGAAAAACACGCAATATTAAATATGAAAACCCAAAAGTAACTATACAAGTATAAAACGATCGATTAAAATTAATATAAAATGGTACTCGGCGGTGATCCGTAATCCTTTAGATTGGTTTTTCGATGGCTTTCCCCGGGGTGATCAGGGCTGTGATGATCAAACAGTCTTCTTCCTCATTCTAAAGGCTTAGCTTAATTTCCATTCCTCTCTTTCCATCGTCATCCTCTTCATAGTTGAATATTTCCGGCAACCAGCCATTTCGATCATTTGTCCCACAAACGTCTTCCTCGGTCGCCTTTCCTACCATTAATTCTTCCTTCAACTAGATTCGTTAGGAATGAATTTTTATTAGATGACCCAACATGTTCCCACTTCTTTCAATTGTACTCAGAAGTGTTTTCTTCACTCCTATCTGTTCAAGTAATTCTGAATTTCTCCTTTCTTTCCGTCCAGCTAATGCGTTAAATTCTTCTCCAAATTCGCATTTCCATTGTTCCGTCATCACCCATATTTCAACAATGGGATTCTTTACATCGATAATATTGGTTATTCCAGAGGAATTTTCGTAATAACTATTAATCGAGCTTTCCGTTGCACGGTTTTATACATCGCATCGGTTTTCACGACTTGACTACCGGGGAAGACTTTGTTATATGCCACGATCGAAGAAAAGTCAAAAACAGTAATATGTTGGAGAAAGGTAGAAACTGACTAGACTAACTAAAAAAAAAGTCTTAATTGGATCTTCTTTTTGACTTCTTCCCTTCCTTTTCGCCACGCGACCGCTGGAGAATTGCCCGTATAAGATACGCGTTTCTCCTTGCGATGGTCGATGATCGGTTATTTACCCCCGACCGGCAGCAAGATCTCACACGAGCACGCATATTTTCTTTCTCAGAATTTTTTCCGGAATTTTCTATTTCTTTTTTTTTTTTTTTATTTCATTTATTTTATTTACGTACAGTATGTACAATGTAATGTACGCATTACAGTATACATGATTTTACGTTACAATTTTCATCATAGATTCGTATTGGCTGCCGTGAGTCCGGCAGTTGTAGTGGGAACATTATTACGTTTTAAGAAAGAAGGCTTGGGCGAAGACAAAGGAATATCTACGATGATTATTGCAGCATCTAGTCTCGACGATATTGTAGCAATATCGGCATTTGGAATTGTAGTTGCTATTTTATTCGCTACAGGTAATAATTACAAAATGTACATTGTATTGCAATATGACGTAAATGTTCCGATGTATATGTATTTTTCTGTCGAGGATACACACGATAGCATATAACGAACAGCCGGATTCTTAGATTTTTCATTTTCTTGATAATCTTTGATTTTTTTACGGATAGTACAAATTTGTAACTCTGCGTAACCGATTAGCGTTCCGCGTATCCGTTAAAATCATTTAGACATAAATTCACCTGTGAATCTTGGCACATTTCATGAATCGAGTTTAAATCGATAAGATCGACTACTTGTTGAAGTTTCGACTGTTTTTCTTCCTTTCAAAGTTCATCGGCGGGGACGCTGCGCATAATTATGCTGTGTAATATTTCATCTTACAGTTACGGTGCTTTTAAAACTATGAATATGGCTCGTCTACTTATTCTGTTCAATATTTCATTTGAAAATAATTCAAAAAATCCCAAGAATCCATTTCCAGCAAACTTTTCATTCTTTCTATGCGCTCTCCCTCCTCTTATGCATACTTTTTCTCGCTTCATATTTGCTTCGGGTCCCAACCCCACGTCGACATAGAAGCCCTAATGAAATGACGGATTCCCCGACCCGCTCTGCTATCTCCGTATAAAAAAATTCCATTTCGGACTTTGGCCGCATATGCGCTCCATTATTTCGTTTGTTCTTTCAACTTTGTCTTCTATCTTATTTCTGGGATTCCATGACTTTCCGTTACACGGTCGCTTTGCCGTCACTTCCATTGTTCGCTTGCGATTCAACCATATTCTATATTATCTTCCTTTCATTTTCGTCTTCTCTTAACAGCTTCCCCAAGTTATTATCCTCTTCATTCAAGTGATGATGAAGCCTTCTGCAATTCCGATCTAATATATGCATATTATTTTTAAGCGTCCGTTCTATTCTGTATTTCTACTTGCTATCACTTGCGCTTCCTACTCCTTATCGTGCTTCATACATGCTATCTTTTCCTACCCCCTATATCATTCCACCTCTCAGTGTATACGTATATTATTAATCTCTGACAAAATCTCTAATTGGCTCTCCTTTCTGTATTGTTTCGGGGGGCTGGTAATCCTTTTTGACGTGCCGGAAAAAAAAAAAAAAAGCAAAAAAACATTCAAGATATTGCTATTAAATAACGAGACCAAATATATATAAAAAACATAAAAAAAAAAAAAAAAAAAAAAAAAGCGTTTATTATTAAAATTATTTTTCGAAATATTTCTCTAATCTGCAACATTATAGTCGCCTTCACTAACACCGATCCGTAGCCTTTCGAGAAGTTATTTTCTTGAATCCTTTTGAGAAGCGTGGCCGTTAATCTTCGACTTAAAAAAATAGGTTTCTTGACACTGATTTCACTTCCGGTAGAGAAAAAAAAAATCACGCCGCGTTGAATCCGATGAATGTGATACACCGTCTTCCATAGGAATCTGTTCATCGAGCAAAATATGAGCGAGAGAATTATAACACTACTTCGCCAAAGAATCGGTCTTTTTTTTCTCGCACGTTTCCTTCATGTAGTCAGCACTTCTAAATTGTAATTTTTATCGACGTTTGACTTTCGGGTACCTATTTTATCATTATTACATAATAGCCTAGTTGCCAGAGCGCTTGGCTTCCGTTACGGATGTCTCGAGTTCGATCTTGGGCGACGACAGAAATTATTACGAAAAATTAAATTAAATACTCGCTAATAAAGTCACGAGAAGACACACACGGGACTGCATTTGTTTACCGATAAATCAAACATTAACAATATCATTTCGAAGTGTAGTCTTGCGTATGTACACATTCGTACTGCATATAAACAATTGCCATATGTGCTACCTATCCTGTACAGCTAGAAGATACAAACAGGTAGTCACTACGCTCGCCCAATCGAGCAATACGACTGAAGAAGAAGCAGAAGATATACGTAGGACATTTCAAAAGTAACGCATGTGACATTCTTACGCAGTCTGTATACATATAGGAGTGGGAAAACAGAAGGGGGATGTGTACTATGAAGTTTTGTCAACATGGCAGTGTGTGTACTGTGATTGGTTTCGAATGAGTTGTGCGTGCGTACAAAAGTCGTGTTTCTGTAATGATGGAAGATCGTTCGGATCGCGCTACAAATCTAGAAAAGCGATTGTATGTGAAAATCAAAACTTTTCGTCTGGTCGTACGCCTACAAAAATTCAATCGGAATTTGAAGAAATGTGTGGCAGCTGGACTATACCAGTATTTCCGGCTAGGCAAAAACATTTAAAGAAGGGACGGTTTGTCGCTTGGTATCTAAAACCTGTCGGCCACCAGCAGCAAAAATAATCCGTAAATTGCGTCCATCACTACTTGATCGCGGTGTTCTCATTTTGCATCGATAATGCACGCCCTCATGACAATGATGAAATTCGAGAAATTTTTGCGCAATACAGCTGGGAATTGTTACCACATCCACCTCCCTGTTTGCCGGATATGGCTCCTTGTGATTATGAGCCGTTCTGCAAACTCAAGAGCCGATGCGAGGAATCCGTTTTCCGGATTTGCAGTCCTTAAATAGTGCTTTGATCTATTCGTGAACTAAATTTCAAAGCCCTCCCCTGGACGGCATCCAGAAGCTCCCCCGACGCTGGGAACGTACCATTGAGGAGGAGGGTGATTTTATTGAAAGATTTCAATAATATTTGTATGACTTTGTTAAATAAATGTTTTTTTTTTTTTTTTTTTTTTTTTTTGGACGTACGTGTATTACTTTTGAACTGTCCTACGTATCTATTAAGATAAAAAAAAAAAACAAAAAAAAAAACAGTATAAACATTAATTTGAATTTGAATTTTGATATTTTCACTTTTTTGATTCTGCGCGGGAATTTTTCGGCACACTGAATTTTTTTTTTTTGATGTTGCGTTGAAAAATTCATAGTTCATCAAATGCGACGACCCTCTGCAACAAATCAGGTTCTTTCGTAATCCGTTCAACGGTGTCAGAACAAAACTTTAGGTTAGCATTCAAATTTTTCGGTATTTTCGTACAGAATCTTTATTAGTATTCATAATTTCTACTATTATACTGATGTTCAAAATCTGTCCGTATAATCTGATTCCGTTTTCTAACGACTGATTGGCCAGATCTTTGTTCAACTTCAACATATTGTCCCGTCTTCAGGACATTATTCACGCCACTCCAAAACTCGCGCATGTGATAATGAATCGTTATCGCATATCTCCACCAACATATTAAAACATTTAATCGGTGTTTTTTGTTTTGTTTTTTTTTTAAATTTAAACGAGAAAGTTCAGATTAAAGTGCTTCCCAGCTTTTATACGTTCAACCCTTTTTTTTTTTTTTTACCGGAAACTAGAAACAAGTCTAACACAACGCGCTCAATACATGTATCCAAACACGTTATCGCACCCTTCCGGTAGACTCTTCTAGGTTATTCCTGTTACATATTCCTTCTGAAAACGAACAGGAATCTTATAACGAACGTAGTTTATTTAATAGGAGTACCTCATAGACGATGCATATATCGAAACTCCTATATCAGTAGCGCGTCCACAGACATGCAACCAACGCCGGACCACACCGTGTGTAAAGTACTTCTTAGTAACTTTTCGGTGATATGAAAAATTAACCGCGATACGTCAGTTTGTCTAAGAATTATTCCACAAGCACCTGTCATGCAACGAACAAAATATTCAACGATACTGAACATTTTTTTTGTTCGATAGTACTCCGTTTCGTGTATTACGTTTCGTTTGTTTAATCTGAATACTCCTGTGCTTAAAAGTTTACGAAAACAACTTTATTTTCTCCTTCTTCCCATTTCTTAAGCTAATGTTCACCCGTTGACACCCCCATTAAAAAAAAATGAATACTTTTTTATACCTAACAAAAAAAAAACTATAATAATTTTTTTTTTTTTGTATTCCAAGTTTTTATTGATTTTCGATATAAGTTCTTATTATTATAGTTAATTTTTCATTCTGAAAGCATATCAATTGCACCAAGGGCGTCGCCAGCCGATGAACCAGGGAGGGGGGGGGGGGGTCAAGATGATAGAAAGAGGATATGAGTTATAGGAAAAATAAAATTTATAAGTTGTAAATGCTTAATATTTTATTAAACAAGAATAAAATCTTAATTAAAATATAATTTTCCTGAGTTTCTGGCAAATTGTTCTACTACTTTCTTATAAAAGTCTTTCAAATTGTCCATGATTAAGCACCTATGAATACTCATCATGGCCAGTTGATTACAAAGTTCCAAGGCTCTAGGAAGGCAGCTGACCCGCTTGCTTCCCGCTGGCGACGCCCATGAATTATACCAAATATTTTTGTAGAACCACTGGCCACTCTGACAGATAATTGCTTAGAACATAAGTTTACAAAAACCAATTCGTGCAAATAAAAACTCTCGCTTGCTAGTAGTACTATTTAAATTTAAATCCAATTTTCTGCATCTTATTAATCCTCCCTTTAACCGTTATATATATATATATATATATATATATTATATATATATTAGTGCCGTTTGGCTTAGTACATTATGAACCTTAACTTCACAATCCCTGACGCTCTGTCAACGGTATGAGTCCTGCTTTACTTTAATTTTATATATATATATATATATATATATTGCTCATTAAATACAATAACGTCATAACTGAAAAAACACTATTTCGCAGAAAACGCAAATTAACATCCTACTATTATTTGAACGGTGTACATTTTCTAAGAGCAATGCTTATTTTGTCGAGTTTCTTATTTACAAATATGGCGTTCTAACCTCTAACTGTACTCATAAAATACATTCCAACTATACACATAACTTAAATTCGCTATTTTTTGGGTTATGACGTTATTGTATTTAATGAGCGATATATATATGTATATATATATATATTGGAATAAAAATATAAAATTTAAGAACTTTAAATATTAAGAAAAACAAAATAGTTTTAAATGAAGTTAAAAATTAATAAGTGAAAAAGAAAATTAAATTTTAAAACTATCAATGTTTTTATTAATGAAGATGTAAATAATGTTAAAATTTTATTAAAAATTGTACAATTTAATATTTACTCCTTTTTTGAGGATATACTTGAATTAATGAATGTTTTTGAGTTTAAATTTTAATCTATATCGCAATCATTTGTAAATGGAATTTTGATGACAAAAAGTTCGAGTAATGTATATCCAAATAATATTAATAATTCGAAGTTTACTTTCATTCATCACTTTACGCGATCAACAGGCCTGGATTTAGGGGAGGGCTAGGGAGACTGCAGCCCCGAGCCCCGCCATATAAAGGGGCCCCCAAGAGACTCTCACCTCCGACAGATAGTTAAACGTGCAATAATAGATGTTTTTCCAAACATTTATATTGCATATTATCGTGTGCTCACTCTTAATGGCTCATGAATAAGAAAGAAGCCTTTTAAGCTAAAATCTAGCTATCTCACGGCGGCTCAATCCGCCGTGTCCACTGAATGTTAGAAATGAAATATAATTTTTAACAAAATAATGAAATTTATAACACTTGATTTTTCGATGACTAGTATTTTAATATCATATTATCGAACATAGAAAAAAAACTATTCACAAATAACCAACAACAAACAGCAATTATTAAATATATATATAAAACTCTTCCGGCAAACGATTTAATTTAAAATTTGATGCGGATCCGCTGACCACGCAACGCTTCGACAAAGGTAACTCTTTTAGAGCAAAACGGATACTAAAACGGATTAATTACCGAACGACTGAAAGACTCGCGAAAACCTAGGTAGTCAATCAGCTGTCGGTACTGCCCGACCAGTCGCACCGGCACATCATACTTATCATACGCGTAATTTTTGGAAAAATTACGTCGCTTTAGTCGGGCGGTACCTCTAGCCTTTGATAATTTTACGTTATTATAATTGTGTTGGTAGAGGCATCGGACTTAGATTCTAACTTCCCAACCGTTCGAACCATTTAATCAGCTACTTTACTTTACTCGGTCCGAACATTACTAGAGAAATATATATACGAAATACTATGCTGTGTTGATCGATAAGAAATAAAATAAAAATATAAAATTTAATCTATGTTTTTCATTTCCCACGGCTTAGTAAAACTAGAATTCCAATCACAAAATCAATATTTTTTTTACGTTACTCAACTGTAGGCTCATGACAATATAGACTATTTGTAACTATACCGATTACAAATTGTGAGGCGGAAAGATCTTTTTCGATATTAAAAAGAATAAAAAAGGTGTACAGATCAGCCATGCTAGATGATAGATTATCGGCATTATCAAGATTAATGATCGAAACAGATTTTCTCCGTTCAGCAGATTTTGGCGATATTATACAAGAATTTGCAGAAAAAAAATCATTGTTTAAAATTATACATATATATATATATAAAGGGTGATTATTTAAGAGTTAAGTTTTTCAGGTTGGCAGCACTGGTTGGTATTGGCGTCCAAACGTCATCTGTCAAAGTGAAAAGTTTTCAGTATACTCTGCCATTTCATCACGGAAAGACTTACAAACGAGCAACGATTGTGATATGATTGAAATTTATTATCAAAAACCAGTGCTCTGTGAAAAATGTGCATCGTTTGTTACGACCATATTATGGTCGTCATAATCGACCTGGTGAATCAACAATTCGTGCTGTTATCACCAAATTTGGTGCGAACTTTGGTAATAACAGCACGAATTGTTGATTCACCGGGTCGATACAAACGATGCATATTTTTCACAGAGCACTGGTTTTTGATAATAAATTTCAACCATATCACAATCGTTGCTCGTTTGTAAGTCTTTCCGTGATGAAATGGCAGAGTATACTGAAAACTTTTCACTTTGACAGATGACGTTTGGACGCCAATACCAACCAATGTTGCCAACCTGAAAAACTTAACTCTTAAAAAATCACCCTAAATATATCTTTTTTTTTGGCATCGAAAATTCTACCTATTGTCTATATATTTAGTTTTGTTTAATAATTATATGTTAATTCGTGAATTCAAAATAATATAATTAAATTAAATTAAAGGAAATTTAGTTATTATATAAAACTGATAATTTTGTCATTTCCGAGAAGGGCCCCTAATATTTCCGTAGCCCCGGGCCTATCAAACACTTAATCCAAGCCTGGTGATTAGCTTATTATTTCTTGCTACAACAGATGATAAAGCAGGATAAAATATCATTACCTTTTTTACAGTTTTTTTTTATACGGTCTTCTGTGGCATAAAACACATGCGGATCGCTTCGATATAATATTAAACGTGTTTAAAATACATATATATTTTAATTTATTATAAAAATTTAATATACAATTTACTGTTTTACTTTTATTATCAGGTGATCTCATATCGTCCGTCTCAAGAGGACCATTGGAGTTAATAATCGGTATAGGTAGCGGAGTATTGTGCGGTTTTGTAATAGCAATTACAACCAATCCGGCAGAAGTAAAATTCATAAATTACTAGCTAAATAATATGTTTAAATTTTTTATTACTAATCAATGTGAAAATTGTTAATACTGTCAAACAGTATAGTTAACCCTTAAACGTCCCATGTGCATTATAATGCACATCAACTTTGAAGTAATTTTTAAATACTTTTTGTTAAATTGATAAAGAAAAATTTATAGAGTATAATATACAATGTTATATTTTGTTTTAAATAATTTTAAGTTTGGGATTTCTGGGCATGCTCAAAAGCTTTCTCTAAATGAAATATACAAAATAATTTTCACTTTTCTTTTTCTACCTGAGGGCATTTAAGGGTTTATGTTGGTTTCTTAATTTTCAAAATCAAAAATATCGAATTTGCAGTAGAAAAAAGATTTTAAAACTGACTATTTTTTTTTTTTTTTTTATTTGGTTACTGAATATTTCTGCATTTTTTACATCTGTATTTTTATATTTATTTTTCAAAACATCAAATTATTAATCTTCCCAAAATTAAAAAAAATTTTCGGGAAAAGTATACCGTAGTATAACTTATTTACAGGAAAAAAATGGGGGGGGGGATTAAATAAAATATTATGATTAAGGAGGGGTGCTAATGTATTATTTGAAAAACTTTTTCAATAGAAATTAAATTTATGAAATAACATACGTTTTATATAACTTGCGCAATATGTTTCGATGATCCTAATATATAGCAACAATTCTTTGGAAATTTTTCTATATTTTGCGTTAAATGTACAATTCGAATGTTACAATATAATAATTGTTCAAAATTATCGAATTTTTTAAAATTCTTTCCTTCGAATCAAAAATAATTTTATTACGCATGTATAAAAATCGACGAAAATAATTGTAATATTTTAAATTAATTTTATACTTAATACATACATACGTTGTATTTAATTCGAATGGTAAAGTATAGGTAAAAAAACAGGCGAAAAATTTTCATTTCAAATAAATATTATTCGGAAAAAATAGGAACATTTTCATAAACAGGTCGCGTGCCACCAGTAAGCTAAAAATTAAATTAAAGGCAGTAAGAGAAACTTAATCTGATTAATTAATTTCGAGACTGACACTTCAAAGTACTTGCAGTTAAATATTTGAAGCTAGTTATTTCGTCGGCGGTACATAAATCTAATTATAGGCAACTTATAGGTCTTCCTTATTAATATTTCTATCGCGTTAGCTTTTTATTTTCGTTTTTATTCTGCTAATTATCTGTTATTGAAATCTTAAAATTAACAGATATTTGTGTTGTAAACTTCCTTGTGTAGTTATTATTTTAAGCTATCGCAAGCTTTTCGAAATAAGAAAATAGAAATTGAAACTATTTATGCGTTAATAAAACGTGTTCCTGCATGATTACTGATAAAATCGTTTCAAGAAAGCACGTTGAATAGACTGAAAAATGTAATAAACCTAGGCATGAAAAAATTATTGTATATACCGCGTAAATTAACTGAACGATGATAATTTTTAATGCTAAATTAAATAGAGAATGGTTCTCATTTTACATTTCTCAAGTGAAATGTGAAATGTGAAAAATGTTTGAATTTACAACTAGTGCGAATGTTCGATAGAAAATCGCTTTAATTATTCTACGCGCCTTGTGTAAAAACTATCTTACTCATCATGGCCAGTTGATTAAAAAAAGTTTCGATGCTCCGGCGGGGGAGGGGGCAACTGCCCCCCCCCGGGCGACGCCCATGAATAGATATAAAGGATTTTTAGAAATTGCACTTAAAACATACTTATACTCGTTATAAACAACTATTTAATGTTTAATTACCCGACGCGTTTCGAAGACAAAGCTTCATGATAACGAAAGTTATTATAATATATAAATTTAATTGTCTTTGTTAAATTTATATATTATAATAACTCCCGTTATCATGAAGCTTTGTCTTCGAAACGCGTCGGGTAATTAAATATTAAATAATTGTTTATAATAGTGCGGTTTAATTTTACTTATTATACGATAAACTTGAACAATATGTATCATTAACGTATATAACACTGATACTTATACTCACTCGATTAAACACTTTTATTATTATTACACTTCCGTAGAAATATGTGACTCCAAAACGAATTTTCCTAGTCGGAGTATCTGGTCTCACTTTTGTACTTGGCACACCGCTTTTTGGATTTCCAGGAGCAGGTCCATTGGCCGCTATTGTCACTTCATTCACTGCGAACACTTTGTGGAGAAGAAACGAATACAAAAATAGTCGAGTAAAAAATTAAACAATTATTTAACTTATTTATTTGTATTAAAGTTTTATTGTTGTCAAAAGCATAACTTTTTTTTAGCCTTTCAAATACAAATGCACATTATATGTGTGAACGTGTGTCACGAGCGCGTACATTTTATTTACTTTGCATTTTAACTAAATAATAATATTTATGTACATGAATCCCCGGATATTAGTTGTTTTACTAAATGATTAATGCACATTAATAAATAATTTCGTTTCATTACAATTAAAGTGCATGTTAAAAGAGACCGGAATTTAATCATCGCATCTTTTCAATCCTCGTCTAATATAGAAACTAAATTGTTACATTCTTCTCTATCTTCTCGTATTGTTTTTTTTATTTATCCGCGTCTCCTAATTTACTTTTTCCTCTTTTCGACTCCCATATGTTATCGTTTATAAAAATAGTGTACCAACGTGATTAAAGTTATGAAAAATCTTCAATAAATACGCGATTTATATCTATTATAAAAAAAGGAAGGAAAAAATGGAAAAAGACACTTTATTAATTGACCAAAAGATATTCTGCAGATGATACTTGACAAAATATATATATATATCGGTTAAAAAAAGGCCGCATTTCAAAATATCGAGCAGATAAAAATATCTTTGGATTAATTATAATTTTCCTCATCGGAAGTTCGAAATTAAAATAGTTGAAATGATTATAACATAATGAAGGAAGAAATTGAGGCGAATAATATATGTAGTGCAGCATTGTATTTGTGATGCTATTATACATAATGATTAACAGCCGAATTATGTAGCAGCAAAAATTGTTTGTCTTCTATATACACATACATATATATATATATATTATATTAATTACAACGTAATTCTTAGGCTACCCCCCATTCGAAAAAATGTCCCAATTTTATATAACGTTTGTTGTATTTTGTAGGATTTTTGTTATTGTTATTTAAAAAATGTCACAATTTTATGTAATGAAATATGTAACGAAAAATGTAACGAAAAAATGTCTTAATTTTATATAACGGAAGTTAAATATTAGAATAGGATTTTTGTGGTTATGTTATTTTTTGTGTGTGTTGATGCCAGTAAGAATTACGTTGTAAATGTTGATCATTTTATACAAAGTATAGAAGAGAAAGAGACAGAAATGAAAGCAAGAGGGGTCAAGGCCCCTTGCGAGTCCAAAATGGCCGAGTTTATATATATACATATATATATATATATAGGTACATTTTATGGAAAATCACATAAACCAGTTCATTCTAGAACACATTTAAAGTAGAAAGTTGATGACGAAACTGCGTAAAATCAAAACGTCGCTTGCTCTCAATCAAATTTTAACGACAACGTTTACTTTCTGAAGAAGCAAACATTGAATTTAATTTCAATCGAGTTACTCGGATCCGTCATTTACTCGCGGCGTCGTCGTTAGCTTTTAGTTCTGGTAAATCGCAAACAAGTATTGATAGTAGTTTATTAATTTAATATAGGTGTTCTATTGTCTTTAGAATCCGGTTGCTAAAGCGTACTCTATCATTTGGCTAATCACGGAACCATTACTGTTTGGATTAGTCGGAACCGAAATTAAATTAAAACACTTAACTATGAAGTTGTTTTTAGAAGGAAATTTAGTTCTGTTCCTCGGCTTAATTGTAAGTAATTTATTAATTAAACAGTAACGTATAATAATCATCGACTAAATTACCAACATTAATAGCCAATCTTAAATTGTTACAATATTCTTCAGATTGATTTCACACATGTAAAAATCTGAAATTGACACAAAAATGCTTATCTGTGAATCATTATTATACACTAGTCTAAACTCGTAAACACTCCCATAATTGACTGATAGTATTGTTATTTACTAAAATTTAATATTTCATTACCGTTACTAATAAGTGTTTATTATGTTAACTATTTAATTTCAACAGTTTCGCTTATTTCAGGTGTGGTATATATTGCAATAATTAAAAATTATGTATACGAAGTGAAATATGTACAAATGCAAAAATTTGTACACGTATTAGTACTGTAGTCGTATAAAATTATAAGTTTTTTTTTTTTTTTTACAGGCTCGAACGATTGGGTGCTGCATATCAGTATTAGGAGCTGGTTTAAATATGAAAGAAATAATTTTTGTTAATTTAGCCTGGCTGCCAAAAGCTACAGTCCAGGTAAAAGAGAATTTCGCATCTTTTCATATTATGCCAAAGACTTTAATTTTATTAGTAAACGGTTACCTAAAATCATGACGCTTTCCGACTTCAACACACATACACTTTTCCCTCTTTTTTTTTTTTACCAAGCTCAAAGCGTAAATTAATTCTTTTATTTGTAATTTTTAAGGGTTTTGTCGTATTTTTTTTTTTTTTTTTTTAATAAGTTTTACTTTGGTTATTGTTTTTTGTTGGTTTTTTTTTTTTTGACGCGATGAAAATGATTTTACCCTCAGAAGCAATATGGAGGGGAGAGAATCAACAATTAAATAGCAATATATAAGAAAACAAAGTAAAGGAATGAAGGGCAAAGAAGGACAAGATATACGAAACGCAAAGTGCAGAGCAGAAATGTCAAGTGCTAGGAATTGCGAGTAAAAAACAAAGCGTCTATTTAAAAAGGATAGATACTCAAAAAGAATATGTTTGAAATCGGTAGCAGTGAGTGGTTAAGACGTAAACGAACAATGGAACAAATAAGCAGAACATTGAAGTAAGGAGAAATTAAGGAACCATGGCTTGGAAGGAAGCGTAGATTGAACAGCCAGGTAGTGAGATAGATAGATTATTAGAAAAGCATAGATGTCGGACTTGGAATGAAATTTTTTGAAAAAGGGTCGGTATTTAACATTCCCAAAAATTTCATAAAAGTCGAAAAAAAATCCGTTAGTACTGAATACAAATTTGCAGTTCACAATTTGTTTAATTATTTGCAAAAATAGGAAAAACAAACCGCCCTCGGAAAGTAGGCACAAAAAAGCATCGACCAAAAATAATTACAAAAGGACGAAACACTGGAAAAATAATCTGGTTCACACTTCGACTGGGAATAATAGCATGGATTCGGTTATCTAGACACGCGCGGCAGCCTGTCAGGCCAAGTTCAAGCCGAGATAAAGGAACTGGCGACGACGCAGCAGCCGTCTGTATATTTACACGAACCATTTGCAGTTAACCCCTTAATAACTTAATATTTAATTAAACATAAACACACGAAATTTGGCTTATTTATTAAAATCCCCCTTAGATTAACAAGAACCCCAAATTTCATAAATACACAACTCAAACGGTTATTGAGATATTAACGTCTGAAAATCGTCATTTTTATCACTGACTCACTCACTTATAGATCAAAAACAACCTGGATTTTATTATTTCTCGCGTATTTTCGTTCGTTAGTCTATGTTATTTTATGTCAGCCAGATGTGTTGTTCTGAAATTCTAAGAAACGCCAGAAATCGATTTCGTTACGTAAACAAAATTACTCGCTAGCTCTGGTTAACCTGTTGTTCTCGTCCAGTTGATTATGTCGCTTCGATATAATTCGGCGTCTCGGCTTTTCGGATCTTCGTATTTCGTTATTTCGCTGTTATTATTTCGTTTTTACCGCCTTTTAAAATTGTTTTAGAAACAGTCGACTTTTAAGACTTCCATTCGATATCGTGTAATTCAATCGTATTCAATTAATATTCAATTTATTAATTGACCGGTAAAAAATCATTTAGTCCTCCGGAATATAAACAAAAATATCGTAACAGAATCTCATCCGGGATCCTGCATCAGCGTGTTCCTGTGTTACCGCGGACAAACAATTTATCAATTGACCACCGGTGATACATTGTGTTAAACATCGTTTGAAAACATTTTGGCCCTTCGGAACAATAGTGGCGGTAGTTTTAAAGTTAGGGGATAGACGGACTCGATAACTTGACTTTCAAAAAGTGCTCACTTTGTGAGCCTATTTTGAAGAATAAATAATTTGAATTTGAATTTGAATGAATAATAATAATAATTTCTTTACAAAAATTAATGATATCTTATCAAAAACATTAATTTTAAAAGTAGGGGAGCCAAGTTCAATATTAAAAATATTCGTAGTTATCGACTTGGCCGACGAAAGAATTGAAATCTAAATGGGTGCCAAGTTCTGTAGGTAATCCTAAAATTTATTTATAAGAACATACACCATTTTAAAATAAATTTTAAAAAAACGTTTTCTTATTTTTTTCATAGACAACAATGTTTGCTATTTAAAAATAGAACTTATTAAATTTGAACAGTCGAATTATTTACACAAAGCAGATAATTTAGGATAAATTCTAACGATTTGACTTGGCTAGTTTTTACCAGCAAACCAAATTTTTAGAAGAGTAAGATATGTTTGATCTTACAATATAAAAACAACTTCAACAATTTCCCCTTCACTATGATTTTATGCAGACATTCGTCGGTAATGTTAAACATTTATGTAACCTTTTTCCTAATTAATTATTATGTATCTTTCATTAGTTGGAATTATTCCTATATCAACTGGTTAGTGGCCAAATGGCTTGATAGTTAACTGGCCGGGCCAAAAAAAAAAATGTGTATAACATAAAGAAGATAAGTTGATTAGCCAAATATAAGATAACTTCCCACTTCTTCTTGGTTTAATAATTTTCCCTTCATCAGCCGTTGTTCTGTTATTTCTTCCATAATTCGCCTCCGCTTTAATCACAGTCTGCTTCCTGCCTCCCTCTTTCGTTTTAATATTGTTCAGTCTCCCTTGTGTCTCTTCCATCTTTCTATCTTAAATTTGACCTGTGATGTAAATCATCTTCTATTCGAATGCTCATCTATCTCGTCAGAACGCGCAGTCCTTTATTCTAATTTGCTTGGCGACCCTTTACTGTGCCCACTACATTCTTGCTCTTCCTTCTCCTTCTGTTGTTCCTGTATTGGCTACATTCATTTCTTCTGTTTCTAATCGCTTCCTGATGTAACTTTTTTTTTTTTTTTTTTTAACCCCCCTTTGGGCATATCAACAAAGGATCTTCGCCCAGAAACGAAAGGAAGGAGAAGGATCAGTTAAATGTAGATTCGGTCAGCTATTGATAAGATAAAGGAACTGAGGATAGGAACAACTGAGATCGACGGAAACGATAAGATATACGAGGCACAATAAGGAGTAGGGAGTTTGAGTGACAGCAGATTGGAATACAAAGAGGTACGTTCGTTCACGAGGGATGGACATTCAAAGAGGATATGGTCAGGATCACAGACGGCTAGTAACTTTCAAATCCCTACGTTTCATTATTTGTTAGTCCTTTGTGTTGGGTAAATGTCTTGTTTTGACGCGCCCAAAGAATAAAAAAAAAAAAAAAATATATATAATTCGTATGTGAAAATTAGCCAAGTCAAATCGTTAGAATTTATCCTAAATTATCTGCTTCGTGTAAATAATTCGACTCTTCAAATTTAAGATATTACATATTTTTAAATAGCAAACATTGTTGCCTATGAAAAAAACAAGAAAACCTTTTTTTTTTTAATTTAATTTAAAATGTTGTATGTTCTTATAAATAAATTTCAGGATCATCTACAGAACTTGGCACCCATTTAGATCTCAATTCTTTTGTTGGCCAAGTCAATAACTACAAATATTTTTAATATTGAATTTGGCTCCCCTACTTTTAAAATTAATATTTTTGATAGGATAAATAATTACAAGAAACCGCACTATCAAAATATCGGATTAACACGTTTTTCTTTATTTATCTTTAATTCAAAAGTTGAAATTGACACTTTTTAATGAAAGCCTTTACAGGCGATCAAATCAGGCAATCACGAAATTCGTTTCTTTACTCATTTATAAAATGGTTTATATGCCCTAAATAATGTAATTTATTTTTTTTTTTTTCATAGAGCCGAATAATCCAGAGTGACTCTTCCAAAATGTCTTACACCGCTCCGTAAACAATTGAATCGGTATAATTTATTTTATTGTGCGACTTAATTCCCATTAGTGAAACGTTTGTTTTTTGGTTTTTCAGGCTGCTTTAGGTCCGGTACTGTTGGATATGTTGAACAATAAAAAAATTGAAAATACGCAGATGAAAGAGTATGCTACGGACATTTTAACTTTAGCTGTTCTATCGATACTGGTAACGGCTCCCCTAGGCTCTGTCGGTATCGCCATCACGGGACCTAAATTGCTGAACAAAGTTGTTGTTGAATCTCGATGTAACGAAAGAAGCGATAATAAAAGTAAAGAAAATGCGTACAGTTCAATCGAAAACGCTACTACAACCAACGACGCAGAATACGCCCTATAAGAAAAAGGGGTAAATCTTTAAAAGACGGTACGCTGAGTAACTATGAAGCACCTTAGACGTTGAACCGTAATTTAGGATTCGAAAAATTGCAACGTAATTTAAAAAAAAAAAAAAAACTGTATCGGTGTATCGTCACTTTAGTGAAAACAATACAAAAAATCGTAATATTTTTGCTTTTCGGTACGAAAATGAAAAAGGAATTCAGCTCACTCACCGTAAAATGTACACGCCTATTTAATAGTATTACAATTATCGATTTTCTATATTTTTTGGAATACTTTTTTTTTTTTTTTCATATAACAACGCTGGATTTAACCAGAATACTAAGCTAATGATATTTCAATTTGAATGACAAAAATCGATTAAAACGTTTATTATCGTGTTTGCCGGTAAAGATTTGAACCGCGAATCATTCCGCAAAGGAAACGTGTACATTTTATTTGCTCCGCTGAACGTATTTTAAATATTAACTTTTTCACTATAGAATGTAAGTAAACATATTTTTCAGAGATATTTGTGCACAAATTTTTGTTTTTCATCTTTCAGCTAAAATTTTAACTGAACTACTTGTAAGATAACTTTCCGCTAGCAATTAACGTATTCAACTAGCAACTACTTTGAATATTTCAATAAAATGAACACTCATATTCCCACTTTTTTTTTTTTTTTCTAATTTAATTAATATAAACGTCGGTGGCCTCACGGTCTCTGATATTTTGGTTAACATTTCAAATAAAAGAATAAGCTATTGGCAATTTCTTTAATAATAGTTATGTATAATTCACGATATTTGAACGTCGACAAACACAATTATTATATTGTTTTATTTATTACACCTGTATTAAATCACGCACCACCCGCTTGCAAATAATATAATAAAAAATATGTGTTCTCAATTAATTAAAATTAAATTAAATGTAATTTTTAAAATACATTATTGGTTTTTCAAAATTATTACAATCTTCAAATTGCTTATCTGTGTCATGTTTAGAGTCAGACACATAATCCTCTGCTGGAAAATATGCAGTGGCGGCTGGTCCATAAGGGCTCTAGCCCCCCCCCCCCGCCCCCGGACAAAGATTTCCCGGAAAATGTATTAATTTTTAACAATATATTGAATCATTTTGATAGTCTACATTTAGTCAAACCGATTTTCTTTTATATAAGCGCACTCTAGCGTTGCCTGATTCAATTATTTTTGAGCCATACACCATCAGCACGAAAACTATATATATCATTTTGTAATTATATAGGGCTCTGGAAAACGAGCCTGCTCGTTTAGAAGTCAAGTTAGGTTTTAATACGTACCGTTGTCGTCATGACAACAGAATGATTGCGTAAAGATTAATATTCGTGTGGGGCGGATTTAGTGGAGCCCGCGATTAGTTATCTACATATGTTGCGAGTTGACGGGCATCTTCTTGGATTTTTTTTTTCGCCCAACCCTGGGTGCGACAGCGGCCTTGACCGAACAACATGAAAAATTAAGAAATATAACTAAATAGCCAGACGATCAGAAATGGAAAGAACAAAGGACAACAGCAACGGAATAACTGAAGGCAATGGGAAGGAAAGGATATTATAGGTAGCGTTAAAGGGAGTAGAAAGACCCAAAGCTAAAAGTTTTTTAAGTTGTGTTCGTCGTCGCAAATTAATCGTTTCTTTTTTTTTTTCGATTTAAGTAGTTTGGTGTATTTTTAAAAATTTTATTCGTTCTTTTGTTTCCTATGTGTCACGTGACCGGGTTTCAGATATTATAGTAATAAAACGTGGTATTACATTTATCGAACCAATTTGATTACTTTTAGTTGCAATTTTTTGAAATTAATTGTAGTGAGACGGATTCGGCAATTCTTACGGCCTTTGATGACGCTGTCTGAGCTAGAAAAATAATAAAACTTTTGGCAACAATCATTTAAATTCTCGGCTGGTTCAGACTCTATTTGACCGTAGATCCGATATTTTAGAATGTCTTAAAAATATTCAGCTTATTGGGGTTCCCTTAAACGATATAATAAAAAAACAACAATATAAGATTTTTTCACTTAATCCACTCATGTTCTTCAGTAGAGAATCAATCAAATTAGCGTTTTTTTTTGTTTTTTTCCCCTCCTTTCTTTTTTCTTTTTTTTTCTCTTCTTTTCTTTTCTTTCTCTTTCTTCTTTTCTTTCGTATAGTACAATCTCTTGACAAGTCCCCAAATGAGTACTCAGAGTTTAAGTGTCGACTGTTTTAAATCAGTCTCCTTCTTATATCTAAACTCTTTCACTTTTGCTCATTGGTTTAAACTATTAAAGAGCATAGCGCTCTTCCTCGGTAACTTAGACCTATTGCATATCTCTTTATTTTTTCTTCTCATACTTCCTTTGTATGCTCTTTGTCGCACTTGAACTATAGCTGATTGGCTTTAGTCAATTTCAGCTTTAGCTTCATCTGCTATTATTCTTTCTCTTACAAATATGTGTTCTAATTTAAAATTTTTACAATGGAATTGCCGAAGCTTTAGAGCAAATAAAGGGTCCTTAGAAGTTTTGCTCAGTCAAAATGAGATTAACATAGCCTTGCTTTCAGAAACATGGCTTAAACAGAATACTCATTTCACCTGTAAAAACTATTATGCGATCAGATCTGATCGGGATGATGAATACGGTGGCGCTGCAATTCTTATTAAAAAAAGACATTCAATTTACTTAACATAATGTTCAACTTCCTCTCTCTTCCTCACTCTATACCTACGCTCGCTCGCAGCTCTGGAGCTGCTCACACTACAACCCAAATGGTGTGATTCTAGAAGATTTTTTCCTCAACAATAATTTAGTTTTACTTAATGATTCTTCGCCTACATTTTTCAGAAACGCGTCAGTTACTAGTTCTCTTGATCTTACCTTCTGTTCTTCTTCCATCAGTTTGCAACTTAGCTGGAGAACTTTGGATGGCACCTTTGAAAGTGATCACGTCCCTATCCTTATTTCCTTTTTTGATTTCTCTTATCTTACTGTTTCCAAATCTACTTTTAATTCGCAGTGAAATCTATCCCGGGTCGACTGGGCTAAATTCAGCTCAGTGGTGGATTCCCACGTCTAAAGAATACAAGATGTCTATGATCCTCAGTGGCAATACAATTCTTTCATCCTAGCAATTACTAATGCTCTATCTTTGTCGTGTCCCCCTTCCCGTTTTCCCTCTCAAACCGAACATAATTCCTTTTTCTATTTATGGTGGAACGACGAGTGTAAACGTGCTTATGACTTTAGTTCACGGACGTTCAGAACCTTTCGTTCCAATTCCACTTTGGAGAACTTTCTCGCACACAAACGGGCTAATTCCAAAACTAGATTTACAATAAAAGCCGCTAAGAAAATGTCATGGAGAAAGTACTGCTCTTCTTTTAGACGAAATCTCGCGGATTTTGAGTCTTGCCAGTTCGACAATGTTTATCTTCCCTGCCTTAAAGAACAAATGTTATCCATTAGTATTCCTCCTATTTTCGTTGATCTTGTTCTCAACCTTATGCTGAATCGGTCTATTCGTCTGTCTTCTGCAACAGATTCTTCTTTAAGAAAGGTTTTTCGTGGTCTTCCGCAGGGCTCTTGTCTCAGTCCCACTTTGTTTAATATCCATATGCTCAATGCTACCACTCTCCCTATTTCTTCCTCTTCCCTGTACTATGCAGACGATATTCTCCTTTACTCCTCAGCTATGGATATCACAACTGCCAACGAGGGACTTAACAGATCACTAACCGTCTTGGAACTTTCCCTTCCTTCCATTCATCTATCTGTCTCTTCTTCTAAATCCTCCTGCGTTGTATTCTCTCTCCGTCCTTACAACTTAGCCTCTGTCAATGTTTCTCTGAATACTCTTCCTATTTCCCTAGTCAACAGTTTCTGCTATCTTAAAGTGTTTCTAAATAGCCGCTTGTCCTTCTTTGAGCACATTAATTTCCTTAATACTTCTTACCGCAAACGACTCAATCTGTTCAAAGCCCTGTCACATACGAGATGGGGCGGTGATCCTCAAATCCTAATCCTGCTGTACAAATCAATCATATTATCTAAATTGGACTACTGTTCTTTCATATGCGGCAATGCCTTCAAATCTCTCCTCTCCAAACTGGATTTAACACAAAATTTCGTTCTTCGTTTTTGCTTAAGGGCGCTACTCCTATTCCAGCTATTCTTGCTGAATCGAATGTAAAACCGTTGTTGATCCGACGATCACATTTAGGATATAGTTTTCTTGTAAAAAGACTTTCTATCTCGTTTTCTAAGATCCGTCTCTCATATCTCTCTATCTTTCATAAATGGCGTTTCTCTCCTAATAAATCTCTTATCTTAGCCCTTGTTTCTCATCGTTTAGATAAATTCTCCCCCTATACCATTTTCCATAGTAAACTTCGTTATTTTATTTTTAACTTCTCCGGGTTTTTTCACCTTCCAAAACTCTCTTCTCTCTCTTCATCATCTAAAACTTCTGGCTCCGCAGTTGCCAATCAAGAATTTAATTTTCTCATTAATTCCTCATTTCCTCTTCATTCCTTAATATTTACTGATGGTTCCAAGAGTTCAGGAGCAGTAGCTGTTTCCTTTTTCTTCCCAGCTAGTAATTCCGCTCAATCCTCCTGGCTGCCGCCTTTTTGCTCCATCTTCTCCGCGGAACTTTATGTGCCATTCTTCGAACCGTTATACTTATTTCCTCAACTCGTTCCTCTGATAGATACCTAATCATTTCGGATTCCAAAAGTGCTCTTCAAGCTATATCCTCTCCATTTCCCTCATATTCCCTCGATTTTATTGTTTTCCATATACGTTCATCTATAGTCTTTCCCTTTTCCGTTCCATTTCCATAGACCTGCTTTGGGTTCCAAGTCATGCGGGTATTGATGGTAACGAGACGGTGAATTCCTTAGCACGCTTAGCGTTACACTCTCCACATTTTGTTAAAATGATTCCTGGTCACAACATACACCAAAAGAATGCACGTCAGACTTTGGTCGGATGTATATCCTAGCTCTTTTTCCAATCCTAGCTCATTTTACCCTTCTATTCAGCTTAGACCCCCTTCCTGTTCTTTGTTCTATCATTTTCCTAATCTTAAACGTTTTTTCATCATCACTATCTGCCATCCGCGATTCAATCATACTTTGCCCCCATCCTCACGGTATCGTTTGGCTTTTTCCCCATCCCCTTATTGTCCTTTGCACTCTAGCGACAGTTCCTTCGTTTGTGATCCTGACCACGTGCTGTTTGAATGTTCCAATCTTTTCTCCGAACATAATTTCCTGTACCTTTAATTATTAAAGCTGAATTTGCCTACTCCATACAATGCTTCCTATATCTTAGCTTTGCCGTGATCGATTTCTGACCGGATTAAAATTTTATCTCTAATCTAGTCCAATTGTGCTGCCCTTGGTTGGCCAAGCCCAAAAAAAATAAAAAAATCTCAAATGAATTTATTTTAGCCATTTCTAGTAAAAATTCTGCCTTAACTAGAAGAGTCATTATTTTTTTATCGATTCTGTTTAAAGATTAATATAGCTTCTTTAACTAAGGATTGTCTAGGAAATATTATAACTCTGTAAACAACTCAGAAGTACCCAATTTTTAATTTATATAAAAAAAAAACAACTAAATATACATGAATAGTTTTAGAAACTTCGTTCTCACAATAATAGAGCAGTTTACAACAACTACATTCTAAAATGCATGCAGATTATTGTAATCGAAAAACCATGTTTACACTGTAGTTGAGGAAATCTTACATTAATGGCCGTGTACAAAATAATTCATGTCATAAATAGGGTCAAATAGTAAAATTTACCACTTTAACAAAAAAGTAATATACACTACTTTATAATATTTCAATCAGAATCCGGGAATTCAATCTTGAGACGTTGGATGTATCTAACATAAATGATAGTAATTCCGTGTTTTAACAGTAGAGAAACATACCAATTACATAATTTCGTACAAAATATCTTCCTGAAAGCTTTATATATAACTGCTAAATTAATAACAAAGACGGTTCACTTAGGATTCAGGCTGTGCCTATACACTATACGTGTTGATGGGCGTAGTCGTCCGTTGCTGATAAGCCCAGGGAAAAACCCAAACAAGAAAGAAAAAAAAAACAAACTTAAAACATAGTTTGATAAATTGAATTTACAATGTGAACTGGTAGCCCCCGCCGATGTATAATTTACATATTTACAAAAGTAATTTTCACTAATAGGAAATATTACTGTAATTTTTTAAAATTCTACATGATTCAACTATGCGCGTAGTTGACAGTTTTTTTTTCTTACCACTCCGGTCCTAAGAATTTTTTTTTTTAACCGGGGACCTTTACCCAGGAACAATTAGAATAGGAAGGAATCAATTACATCTTCATACGATATCAAATGTTATTAGGAGAAAGAAACAAATAATAGGAACAATCTGTGGAGAGGGAAGAGATAAAACATAAGAGGCGCAATATGGTGTAGGAAGACCGAGTATCAATAAAATGGAATAGAATGTAGAGCACTCAGCAGAAAGAGATGAACACTTAATAAACACATGATCAACATCGCAAACATGCTCTTCGTTTGAGTGGAGAGGACAATATGAAGAGGCAACCAATGGAAAACGAAAACGGGAGGAAGATAATAAAGTATAGCTTAAAAGCGCAGCCAATAACGGAGACAACAACAGAACGACGAAGTAAAAGAAACAAAGAGAAACACGAATTAGCAGAGGTTGGACAAACAGATAAAAGGAACAATTGTTTAGAGAAAGAGGAAGCGTACATATCTGACCAAAACCTAAGATGAAAAGTCCTAGGAAGTTATCTAAACCTTGATTTATTTCGCGTTAAGTTAATATTTCCTCACATCTTTTCTTCTCATTAGAACAAGATTTGACTTTTCACTAATACACTTATAATTTTCTTTCAAAAAAATCAAATTACGTTGCACAAAATAACAACAAATATTAATCATAGTAAAAAAAAAAAACAACTTTCACGACTTGAACATGTTTTATCGCGTTGTTCAAACAACCCCTATGCTGACTTAGATTGAATTATCCGTAGGTTTAATCGAGTAATATTACTTTCCATGGAATGCTGTTGTAACTTGCTCAGAGTCATCCGGATAATGCATCTTTACACCGGTATCTCTTAAGTCTTCTTCGCCGATTCCCAGGAAGAGACGAAGAGAACATGCTGGAAGCTTCGATATTCTCACTGAGTTCTATCGAAGTTTGCGATAGTCTTGCACGAATGGCATTTTTAAAGCATAATGGAGTGCTCTGTTTGACACGAAATCAGGGGCGTTGGCAATTTGTCTGAGTATTTTGAACTATAGCTGTTGAATTCTGTTGTTGCTTTTGAACATCTGCATACTGGTGCCAGTGCAGATAGGTAGATTAATCTTTTACAAGATATACTCACAGCGGATTTCCTTTCCATAAGGCAATTTAAGATTTTAAGTCGTGAGCAAATTTTTGCCTTATGTGCACGACGTGGGTCCTCCATGTTAGACATCGGTCCGTACCACGGGGGTCACTTTGTGGAAGAATGCGGGTTCAGCCCTTCAGTTTGCTTAATTTTTGAGCCTCAAAGGCACAAATAAAAACTGATATTGACCAAATACAGAAGAAATTTTATGATATAAGGAAGTTACCAGCCATTAAAACCCTTAATGTATCATCACTCATCTCCATCATAACATAACTTTTCTAAAAGCTTGTTCTTGATCATTTGCATTATAGGAATAAGTAGAACAAGAATATTAAACTCATCAATGAAAGAAGACCTCATTGAGCCACTGGAATTTTTAAATTAGAGCCTCCACTAGTAATAGTGAAAAAACTCGGTGACAGCGTAGTACAACATCGCAGTGAACACCCGACTAGAATCAGTTCATTTTTCAATTTCAAAATTTTTGAAGATATTAAGTAGTCTTTTAGGTTTAAAGTTTGATCTGCATAAAGCATACTTACATGTTCCGGCTGATGAAGAAACGGATAAAATTCAAACAATGTCAATACACAAAGAAACATATCCTCTCCTTCAGAACTAACAATAAGACAATCTCTTCAAAGTTTTATCATATACTACGTATGATTTTGGCGGGACAGAAGGAACTGTGAATGTCTCACCATATGGTGAATGCATTCCAGCACTAAACTGCCTAATACAACGCAATCTAAATACCAACAAAAATAAATGCAGATTTTTTCGGACATCCTACCGTGGCTAAATTAATAGATCTAAACGGCTGATGATAGTGTTTGTTTCTAAATCACTGACAAAGATCAGAATTATGCTCAGTTAAACAGAGAAACTCTACGCATTTACTTACAAATGTAATATTATAGTGCAAACCATTTAACCTTACAACTAATAACGAAGAAGTACCAATGCGTATATTACATCGAAGTAACAAAATTTCAGTAATGGCATCTACATAGTTAATGTACTATTTAATCTAGGGTCACTTTAAACTACAAAACGAAACATAAAAAATGAAGTCAACATATAAACCACTTTTTTCTTCTAATATACCTCGTTGCGCCCATGTTGTTTTTTACTTTTTGTTGCATAAGTTGAAGCGGAAATTAATATATTTTTTTTAATAACTAATATAGAATGTTTGATTATGTTTTGCGTCACTTTTATTATATTATTAATTTTTGAAGTTTAAAAGTTTAACTGCCATATGTTAAACCGGGTATGAAGCCGAGTGTAACAGCCATGTTGAATACTAGACTCTTGTGGCAATTGTTAAAGGGGCCTTAAATATATTTTTAAGCGACCAGTATTTGTTTCAAGCTTTCGTTTTCCAGTATTTACTTCATTCCCAATGAATAATTGGTAACTCAGATAACTTAGTTTACTACTTTTATTACCCTTTCCGTTGTAAAGTGCACGAGTACTTACAAAGCCGTAAACGAAAACAAAAACATAAACAAAAAAGGGTCGAATAAAATACCGCCAGAATAATTTATTTCTTTTCTTTTTATTTATTTAACAATAATGGTTTTCTTTTAACAATTCGAATCTACTTGATGTCCAATCCGATCGATGAACCGACTCACTTATTCAACTAAGAGGACCCCTTTATCACTCTCGCAGGAACATGCACTTAATCTCACCGATATACAAACAAATACGGTAACAATTTATAAGTAATTCGGATTAGTTCAGCTTGCGAGCTGATTCTTCTTCTGTCTCGGCACATAGCAGATCATTCACGAGGAAATTACGACGACATATAACAATATAAAATTAATAAAATGTAAAAAAAAGGAATAATTGGGTTCTCGACTTGCCTGTCATACTGATACTTCCGTGTGCACTCGAGCCACCGGTTCTGCTGTCGCTGTGCCCGTGAGGTCACAGAAATCGCTCCTGGCAATTCGAGTCTTAATTTCTATTCGCCGGTTACAAAATTGGTTACCGTTCCCAGCCGTACCGTCGAACTCTGCCTGCTCTTTTACCTGTCGAATAACTGAATCGGCTCCGCGAGAGTGTGAATGAACGTTCCACATTCGAATTTTATAAATAAACATTGCAGCTTCGCTGTGCTAAATTATTGACTTTTACGAAGCTAAGAAAACGGTAGCACCGCGGTCGATAGCAGGTAGCATATTTCTCCGATCACTACCATGACGGGGTAGCCAGAATGAAACGAAAAAACTTATACTTACAGACATACAAATTAAACTAACAGAAACCTCTAGAAACGTACACCGAACGTCTTATCATCGATCGACGCAATTCTCCGAATGATTTCTCTCTCAGCTGTGATAGAATCATTACACTGTTTATTTGTGCTTTATTAGCATTTAGGTTTTCTGTAAATATTTTCGTTTTTTTTTTTTTTTTTTTTTTTTTTTTATACTTATGGAGAGACCAGTATTTTTTCCCAAATGGTCTAAGTTAACGTAGTTTTTAGTTCTTCCAAAGAATTTGACAAGAAAACCATGTTCTCCGCAAATCTCAAGTTGGAAATTCTTTTCCCATTTATATTTAAACTCTTATTACCCTAATTCAATTTTCTAAAAATATCTCCCAGTGCGCAGTTAAAGAAAGCTGATAATAATGGGCCCCCCGTCGAACTCCTTTCTTCAATATCGAAGTACTGTCCTCCTACGACTATTAATTTTAATTCATTTTTTCTCACAAAATTAAACTTAGTTGCGAATACAGAAGACTTTATCTGTAATACTATTATGACAATTACATACATATAGAGTCGGTATTGTTTAGCACTGTTGTGAGGAGGGGGTGTCAGTATGGACGTTGGCTTAAGAACTGAGGAAAAGAGGAGAAGAAGAATTCGATTAGGTCGACAAAAACAAATCAAGCGCTTGGATGACAGAAGGAGAAAGAAAGAAGAGAATAAACGAGCACTGTTGGAAATGGGAATACTGTTTACAAAATGGAGGAGTAGAAAGAAGCTCATTCAATTGAAAGCGACAAGCATTCAGACATTGTGTAATCGGAGTCACATATAAAATGGTTGTTGGAGGTATATAAAAAAATGGCACGAGAGAAACACGGAAAAGTGATGAAGGGATTCGGTTCTGTCAAAAGCACAAGAGTAGCATATCACAGAAAGATTAAAGCGCCGCATAGAGGAAAAGTAAAGAAACCAGCGATAGAGAAGATGGAAAGGTCGAATAGACAAGGAAAAGGAATTCAGGTTCGAGAATGAGAAGGAGTAAAATTTAAACCATAGTATAGAGTGAGCAGCTGTAGATAGAAGCCTAATATTGGTGGATGGGAATACAGTAAGGAACCTGCCAGGAATAGAAGATAACCGAGCTAATGAGTCAACTAACTCATTTCCTTCGATTCTAGAGTAACTTGGAATCCATAAAAAATCAATCTGGATTAAATCAGAAAAAAAAAAGAATCTTGAATCAAGGAATGGTAAAGGATTACATAGTCGGTAAAATGGGAAAGAAGAGGCGATAGCCTGCAGCACGCTTTGAGAATTTAACAGGATATGAATATTGTGAGAAACAGGTGAAAAAGGGCCTACAATGTAGCTTTGAATTCAGCATAGAGTATTGCATAGAAGAACAGAAGTTTAAAGGACCAAGAGTATTTAAATAAGAACAAAAAAAAGTTACGCCAATACCATTCAGTCCTCTGGAGTTGTCAGGATAGATTATAAAGTGGTGTTAGAAAAAGCAGAATTTAAATATCACAGCAATTCAGATTTGACGAAATAGTGCAGAATAAGTTTAGAAGGAACCGAAAAACGATGAAAAGTTAAAAGAAAAGTATGTGAGCTTTTCACGATTGAAGATATACATATGGTAAAAGCTGAAAAACCCGGCGGGCAGAGATCAGAGATAAAATTGGTGTTTTACTATCTGAAAAGCACCAATTTCGTATGATATGAGAGTAAAAAGAAATAAGTGAGGAAGAAAAAATAGGCAAGCGTTTAATGAAAAAATGGTAATCTAAATAGGAAAATTGAATGAAAAGAGGAGGAATATGGATTCCAGCTTATACAGCAAGGACAGGCGATTTTCAAGCTCCAAGCCAAAGACGGAGGTAATTATTTTGGACGTGTTTGAGTTTAGAAAGCACAAATGTAGAAGAGTTACCACATGTATAAAGTAGCAGAAATCGAGAATGGAACGGATACAGGGTTTATAAAACATGAGCAGAATGCAACGATCACATTCCAATCCGTATACGAAAGGGGCTTAATAAGGTTGAGCTTTTTGAGTGATAATCCCAAATACATAACTACTCGTAATGTGCTTATGGAACAAAAAACATTCCCAAGTAGCGATTGGACGACTATTTAAGGGAGGTCCAAAAAAACGAGGAATAAAGATAAAAGTACACAATTTATTGGGAGACACAGAACAACGAATATTGGATAAAACGTTTTCTAAAGTATTTTTTTTTTTTTTGTTTTTTATTGGCCTAAACAAATACAATTTTATTAAAGATTTCTGAAGTTGAGAATTAGCTATAGAGATGCTACGATAGGTGGAATAAATAAGGACATCATCGGTGAAAAAAAGAGAAAGAGAATTTAGCGGCAGATAAGCAATTTTAATAAAATAGATGTTAAGCAGGGTTCAACTGGAACAAGAGCCTTGAGGCAATCCACGAAAGACCAGTCTAGAGACAGACGACTAAAAAAAGAAAAAAAGATACTTCTAAAATGGAAAATTCTGCGACAAAGGAAAAAAAAGAAGGCTGGAATATTAAAAGAGAGCATAAAATCAAATAGAGTGGAGAAGTGGATATTATCACAGGCAACAGCGACATCAACAAAAGAAGCGATAAGGAATTTACTGATAAATTATGTATATACGTCTAACAAAAATGCACTGAGATAACTGAGAAGGCTGTGTTCAGGGTGAAAAGCAAACATATTATTGGGAAACAGATTATTATAGTTTAAGTTACAAAACTAGGCGTTTGCCGATTAAACTTTCAAAATATTATCTGACACACGAAACAAGACAGGTCGTGTAAAGTGAGGAAAAGTTAAGTTTTGATATCGGGATGACAATGAAAGTATTCCAAGCCGAATGGTTAGAACTGGATAGAGGGAAAAAATTAAATATATTTATTTTTATTTTTTTCCATATGTACTTACAGCATCATAGGCTAGCAGCACGATGTTGAGAGAGAGGGGAAGTTAAATTTGATTGTAGAGGTTAGTATCTTGGAGAAACTTGAAAAACAGAATTGTCTGAGTCTTCTAGGAGTGATGTGGTGGAAAAACTTTTGTATGCTTTTTGACGCTGTGAAAGTGTACCTGAGGAGTCAAGTAGAAGGTGTCGAATAGAAATCGAAACGACTGAGCAATTTGGGCAGATTGTGCGAGGGGTATGAGTAAAGAGATGGCCATGTGTGAGAAGAGTATGGGCGAGGCGCCACGTGCGAAAACAACTTGGTGTCTTCTATCGAATGAGAGGTTTGATTTCCATTTTCCAATAGAGTTTTAAGGAGCAAAGATGGTAATGACTGAAGTTAGTCCACTGTTGCTGCTATCGTTATTTTAGTTGGAGTTTAATGGTGCGTCGGAAATCGGCTAAGGGAACTGGAAGTTTGGAATTGGAAAGTTTATAGCACTTTGTTTTGCAATTTTGTCAGCCAGGTTGTTGCCGGGTATCCATGTAAAGGTAACATGCAAAGACGGGTTTGAGAAGAGCAGGAGTGATTTTTTTGGTGAGGGAATATTTGCCCATTGGTTTTGCAGACTCAATAGTGAAGATAGGGAGTCGATTGGTAGCAGATATTTCTGGTTTTAGTTTTTGTTAGAGGCTATTTAATTTATAGCCAGGTAAGGGGTATTAAGTTCTGTAGATAATATGGAGAAAGAATGAGAAAGAGAGTAGCATGCGATGACTGAATCCTCCAGAGTGACAGCGCATCCGACTGATATTGAAGAAACAGAGCCATCCGTATATATAGAGTAATTCTTGAAAGTTTTGGCGAAGTACAAGCACTGAAATTTCTCTTGAAAGAACAGTAAGAGAAGTTTTTTATTATGCTCAATTTGTGACAATAAATGTTTAGCGGCGGAGAGTAGCTTGAAGAGCCATAGTCCAGTTTGGATTGAATCAATGTATTATAGAGTTAGAGAAGGATAGTACGGTGTGCTCCAAATCTTGTTCCACTAATTTTGCAAAGGAGATTGAGTTTGGGATTTCAGCTGTTAATCAGGGCAAAGATTTGTTTCTGCCAAGTAAGTTTTTCATCAAACCAAAGTCCTACATATTTATATACACATACATACAATAAAACGATAAAAATTTACAACCCAACTAGGTCGTTCGGTTTAAAACGTTTAAGCCGTCTTGCATCTTCTGTAGTAAGCAAAAGGTCCAGTGCTTCCGGGTTCGGATGGGTATGGAGTTTTTCTTCGTGACGATGGGCAAAGTCTTTAATGACTTCGTCCACTCATTTGATCCTTAAATCGGTATGTAGAGATTCGTTCCGTTGGAACCATCGAGCATTGGTTATCATACGGAGGAATTTATTTTGGGCTACTTGAATAATATTTCTATTTGATGTTTTGGTACATCCCCATATCTGTACCCCATAAGTCCAAATCGGTCTTATGATGGTTTCATAAATGAGACGTTTGTTTTCAAGTTTCATTTTGGAATGTCGTCCGACAAGCCAATACATTTCACGTGTTTTTTCTCGAATCTGCTGAGCTTGTGACAAAACGTGAGTTTTCCAAGTCAGTTTCGCATCTAGATGCACACCCAAGTATTTTGCTGAATTGGAGCTTGGCACTTGTTGTCTATTTATGAACACTACATGACGCGGATCTCGTTTACGAAGGGCGAAAGTGGTGTGGATAGATTTTTGTTCATTGAGCTTGATTTTTCAATTTTCTGTCCAGTTTGATACACGGTCTAAAGCATACTGAAGGTTTTTAGTTGCTTCCGTTTGCGAGCTGCTTACTGACAATATTGCTGTGTCATCAACGAACATTGCAATCGCAGTATTTGGTGTTGTTGGTATGTCTATTGTATACAGAAGATACAGAATAGGCCCGAGGAAGCTACCCTGTGATACACCTGCCTGTATTGGATGGAAGGATGATCTCGCATCTCCATAAACTACACGGAAATGTCTGTCTGAGAGGTATGATTTCAGTAGACAACACCAGTTAACAGGTAGTCTGGTGCTTAACTTGTGTAGAAGTTCATAACAACACTAACACAAGCCGTAATGAAAATAACCAAACCGAAACCTGCGATCCCGTTCCGTATCTTAGCCCTCGTACTAACAATACTAACGGAAATTATAATAATCCGAACCAAATTCTAAAAACCGCTGCAGTCTCGTATTTCGATAAAGCCAAAAGCAAAATAACACCGATTAACAAACCCGTTTATTTGGTGCATTCAAGAAACCCACTTAAAACAAAACCAACATTTAAAACTAAAAAACTATAAAGTTCTCGAATCAAATCCGGTGCTGGCTAGTTGTGCGCATGGAAGAATAATATTAGCCGTTCGTGCGGATATTAACTTTCAACAGATAATGTTACCATCCGATATTCAACCAGTAACAGTCGAAATTCGTACGCCAGCTCTACGAGAGTCTCTAAACATAATTCCGAACCGTATTTAGAAACTTTTAAAGTTCTCAAAAAATTCAAACAGTCCCTCCCTTCTAGCGTCGCGAGTATTACAGCTAAAAATTTTGAACACGGTTAAACATATGCGCTTCGACATATATTTCTCAAGTTTGAAACATCAAGGTTTGAAAGTTTCGTTAAGGAAATAACTTATGGTTTCGTTCTTGGCAAATAACGATCTTTCCATCAATCATGACCGGAAAAAAAATATTACTTTTGAAACTTTCGAGCTTTCGGCGCCTAAGGGTCCGAATTTAAAGTTGGAAACCCAGATGTTCCAAAGCAAATAAATAAACAGGGACGCACATTTTTTTAACCTTATTCAAAATCTTGAATTACAATACATAAATTACAAGCGAAGCTACACGTCATTTTTCACGATTTTATGAACTTTTAGTAAATTTCTAACAGTTTCGTTAAGAAAATGAAATACGGGTCCGTTCCTGAAAAATAGCGCTTTCCAATAATGATACGCTTGAAAAAATTTTACAAAATTTCGAGCTTTCAGAGCCCCAAGCCACTAATTTTAAAGTTGGAAACGTAGATATTCCAAACCAGGGAAATATATGGATACCAATATTTTCTACTTTCCTCAAAACTTTTGGCTATAATATTCGCGTCACAAATCAATTCTCGCGCTTTTTCGAACTTATCGGCAACTTTGAAAGTTCCGTTAAGAAAATGAAATTCGGTTTCTTTCCCGACAGATAGCGATCCTTCCAACCGTATAAAACATGATTTAGAAAATTTTTTTTTTTTCAAAATTTCAAACTTTTGGCGCCACAGGGATCCAATTTTAAAAGTAGAAATCCAGATGTTCCAAACTAGAGAAATATAAGGGGATGCGCATGTTTTTAGCCACGTTCAAATTTTTTAGCTGTAATATTCGCGTCTCAAAGAGGGGGCTGCAAATTACGGCTCGCGCTATTTTGAACTTTTCGGCAACTTTGAAAGTTTGGTTAAGAAAATGATATAAGAGATCTTTCTAATGATATATCAAAAGCCCAAGAAAAAAAAATTTTTTTTCAAAATTTTGAGCTTTTGGCGCCCTGAGGGTCTAATTTTAAAGCTAGAAACCTGGATGTTCAAAACTAGAGAAATATACGGGGATGCGCATATTTTTAACCGCGTTCAAAATTTTCAACTACAATACTCGCGGCGCTAAGGTGGGGACACGCCATTTTTTGCACTTTTTTGAACTTTTGGGCAATTTTATATAATTTTTGTACCGTAATTTTTTAATTTTGCGAAAAGGCTCCTGCATTTTAGTTTATATTTTGAATTTCAGCGTTATAGGTTTATTGGGTGACGAGTTATGATTTTTTAAGTGATTTTTGATGTCTTTTTATGTACCATATTATATATTCCTGTCATCTTTAAGTTATAGATCGTTTTAAAGATAATTTTAATTGTAATTTATGTTCCAAATTTGAAGTTTATAATTCAAGCCGTTCGTGAATTATTGATTTTTATTTGATATTTTTGTCATTTGTGTACCATCTTATTAGGATTCCGCACATTATATGTATACGGAATCCTAAAAATAAATACTGTTCGAAATAACACATAACATATTACTATTCGAAATAAAATCAAATCTATGTATGAATAAAGGTTTAGCGTATTATAAATAAACAAAAGAAACGATCTCACCGATATGCCGATAACAATGCGAGCTGATAAGCCGGACAAGAACGCGAGCAAACAAGAGATAACGCACGAATCCATAGTTAGAGTTGATTACATTAATACCGACTTAAAATAATCTTAATGTTTACATTGTTTTATTCCAAGTATAGCTGTCATTTATTTAATATTAATAATTTTAAGTGTATTTTAAAATATATATTTTTTCAAAAGTAAATACGTTGGCTACCATATTACCTATTTCATCGTACATTGGTAATGAAATATTTTTTCGCAATATGAAAAAAAAGAAATAAAAAAGGAACGTTTCTTAAGATACAAACTATAAATTTTTAATAACTCGAGTCGATTACATTTCCATAAAAATCCTATTCGTGTATATAAATGTTTAAGTTTTGTTTCATTACTTAGGAATAATCATCAACAATCAATATTTCCCTATTTTCTAAAGTAGCGACATATAATGGTTAGTAAACAAATTTATACTTTTGGGAAAGCCGAATAGTTGTTTAAAGATCTAAAATTTTTTATAAATCTTTTGTAATTATATTTAACTTCATTACTAAACGAGCTAGCTTTACTGAAATTTTCACATGGTTTAAAAGTAACTTTTGGTTTACGCATATTGTGACGGATTCGGCCGCCATGACTTTCGATATTTATCACGCTGTACCGAATTAAAAAAATGATAATGATTACTTCTTTTCCAAATTCTAAATTCTTCATCTCTCCGCATTTTGACAGTTTCTCAGGCCTCCGATTTCTATTTCTCCGGTTTCTTCGGGCAGCGTGCAAACTGAGCATACTCCGACCGTAATGCTAGATCGACAAATTTCGTGGGAATTGCCAATGTGCACGGCGCCAATTTGGCGATCCGTGCATATGTGTGTGTTAATTATATGAGGGTGGTTCGTCCGCTGTTTGTCCGATCTGGCGTTGTGTGCGTCGGAGATGCGATTCGAGCTACGTCGAGGCGTGAGAAGTTTTTTCTTAGAACCCGAAAAAACCGACGCAGGGTACCCGCCGTTCCACCGATTTTCAGAATGTTCTAGAAAAATCGGTGGCGCATTCATTTTTATATATATATATTTTTTATTATTAGGCAAAATGACCGTGCAATAAGATCGTGGTCGAATTCTCTGTGAATTCGGGCCGATCAGTTCTCGCTTGCTGCTCGTCGCAGGCAGATCTCGACTGCTTTGGCCCGTGGGCACTTTCGTTTTTTCATTGCTACGCGCCGTTAAGGCAATTTTTTCTATAATTTGAGTCTTCGCTTCCTCGTGGTCGCGGTTAGATCTCGACTGCTTTGGCCCGTGGGCACGCTCGTTTTTTTGTATTTTTCACAGCTATGCGCGTTCGAGGCAAAATTTATATCTTTTTCCACTGCTTTGGCCGCTTAAGGCAAAATTTATATCTGTTCGTTTTAAATCAAATATAACTCGGTTTACACATCTTACCAAAAGATTTGTTGTGTTTTTTTTCTTTTTTTCTATTTTTCGCTATAAGGACACGTTTTCGTGACATCTCCGCCGCGGAGACCTTTTCTTTTTCGTGTAAACCTTAGGAAAGCCTAAAGCTCTTTCCGAACGAGCTAACGGTTACGTTACACCTGAAGTAACGTTGGCGCCCGGAACTTCTATTTCTTTTTATTTTATTTTCATATTTTTTTTTTATTCATCATCGGAAGCTGGTCAGTTACAAATGGCTTCCGGAACAGGGACAAAAATTTAAGTTCAGAGAACGAATCAGTCACAAATGTCGCCTAAGAACAGGGACTAGTGAAGAGAGTTAATTCTTATCAATATGCTGCACTATTAAGAATAACAGTTTCAAAGTGATCGAATTTTGTTTTTGAAAGAAAGTTTAAAAATGTTACGTATAATAGTACAAGACTGAAAATCTAGCTTTTAAATATTTATATTTCAGGTAAATGAATTGCCGAAAAAAAAAAAAAAAATCGAATATGACGTATCAAGCATCAAGAATTCTATATAAGTTATGAATTATTGTAATTTAATTTTATATATTACTAAGTTGAAAACATTAGGAATAAGAATCAGGAAAAGAAAAAAGAATTTGATGGCAATGTGGTGTGTTACCAAACATCAAAAAAGTAACGAAAACATAGGCAGAATTTGACGTAAAAATAAATTAAAACCGATTTTTACTGTTAGTAAGAAAATACATTTTTTTTAAAGAAGTAATAAAGATAGCGTACCTCGTTCGCTAGCGCCGGATATCTAAATTAAATGAGACACGGAGACCATTAGTAAAGTAGTTAAAATTTAAAACGGCGAATGGGAGGATAGAGCAGTATCAACCAATCAGAAATGAGCGCGTAGCTATCTGATAATAAATTTATATATATATTATCACGTTACCGGTCACCAGAGGTAACCAGTTCTGTGATAAAATATATATATTTCTTTTAAATGCAGTTAATTTATACTTTTTATTACTTTTATCTCTGTCTTTAATATTTTACTCGGTCTGCCGGAAATTACTTTGCACACTCACACAAGCAATAATCCAACACTTCGTACACAAAATTTTTCTATATTTTACAACACCGAGACACTAAACGATTGGGAGATGCAGCTGCATATATAAAAATTAACACAAATCAATCCAACTCATTAAAATACATATACCATACACATATACTTAATCAATCGCAGAACTCACAAATTTTTAAACAACAACAATGAAATAATATAAAATATGAATATATAAATCTGGCCTGTATTTTCCTTGACTGTGATCTATCCGTCTGGTTGACTAGTGACTGCGAAGGCTGGGCTTCTTAGCTCCTCCAGTAGCTACCGTATAGGCACTGATGACTTTCGAGCGCTTTCGTCCACCCTCGGTCTTCGAAGTTTTTGATCTCCGGCTACACAATTTCGAAGCTGTTCCTATTCTTTTTTTTTTTTATTTTCTTCGATTATTGCGCCTCCTTCTTAAAGCAATATGCTTTTGTAGTGACTAGAATGATGTCTTTCGATATAACGCGATTATAACTATATAAAATAACTAAAACAACTGACTAGAAAATGCAGGTACGTACGAGGACACGTTTGCGCGTAAAGCGGATTCACACAGCCGCTAGCATAATTAAAGTAATTTCCGTGCGCCGAGATCGAACAGATTCCGCTCTATTCATCCGTCTCTTATCATCTTACACAGTCATTTTTGCGAAATTCCCTTTTCATTTTAGATACGCCGTCAGATGATCAGCTGTATGCTTATGAATAACCTATATTGATGGAATTTCTATTTTATATATATATATTTCAGAAATATTCTCTCTTGCGTATTTTAAATTATTCCATCTTATTTGTATTTAAATAATTCCAATTTTCTCGCCTACCCCATCTATATCGTATCACGATAATATATATATATATATATATATATAATATACTATATATAACGTTTTCAATCATCCTTCGTTTCATTGCTGTTCTGAAGATGGGTAGTGTTTATCTGTTTGAAATGTTAACATATAAAATGTCTAACGAGGGTTTTACCGAAAATATTAACACTGCTGTAAATAAACGATGTATTCAATAAAGTATTACAATAAGTACATATAGATCAAGGCAGACTTAAACTAGCGATCAATAAAATATATATAGTAGAACCCCGGTTATCCAAACTCGGGTTAACCGAAACGTTCGTGTTTTGAAAGTAAAAACGACGAGAAACGAGCACGTGACTCATCACGGTGGTGAGCGACTTCCTGTGTCCCGCTCTCATGCTATGTATTCTGCCCCAGGTCACAAAATGAATAAAGAACGCGTAAGTTCTTTTAGTTTGAAATGCCTCTGGGACTCATAGACCGCCACCAACGTGTATCAGCAAATCAAAAAAACCACGAGCCTTAAAGGACATTGCACCAAATGTTTTGCCGGTTTTTTATAGAGCACAAAAAAGTGCTTGGATCTCTTCTGAGCTATTTTCCGAATGGTTTTTTGATCATTTTGTGACGAAAGTTGAGAAGATTTTAGCTGAAAAAGGACTGCCTAAAAAAGCGATTTTATTAATTGACATGGCGCCTACGGACCCTTGTGAATTAAAAATTAACAGTATTATGGTTCGCTTCCTTTCCCCAAACGTTACTAGCCTAATTCAGCCTCTGGATCAGGGTGCCATAGAAACGTTTAAACGACACTAACGAGGGATGTTACTGAGAACCATTCTACAAGATTGCGAAACACAGAATAAAGAAATGAATGAAGCTCTGAAACCAGTGGACATGAAACATGTTATTTATTGGCATGCGCAAACATGGGATAAGATTCAAAATGAAACACTTCAAAGGTGCCGGAGAAAACTTTATAATGGGCTAGAAGAGGAAAGGGGAACAGAAAGTTTTGAAAACTTGTCATAGATGATTCGTACAATCCCTGCATGCGAGGATATGAATGAAAGTGACGTGGACGAATGGATCGTCATAAATGAATCCAAAGAACTCACGGACCAAGATACTATTGTAGAGGCAGTTTTGCAGCCAGCTAATAACACTATGGAAAATATGGAAGCAGATAACGGCGACAATGACGGATCAGAAAAAGTGGCAGCTGACGATGGTTTCAATCCTTAGAGCTACGTAAGCACTGCGTGCCTACATACAGTATGTCGTCAGTCAGAGTACGTAAGTTGTTGTTATGTATTTTAGGTTGCACTCAGATTTGTTGAGCAGTGCACCGAGTCAACGCCTGCTGACGTCCTGTTAATAAAAAGATGGAGAGATATCGCCGCTCGAAAACGGTGTAAAGGATGCAAAACGCAAAAAAAAAAATCACAGTTTTTTTCATAAATACAGTACATTATGTACATTGTGCGTAAATACTCGTAAATTTTTATACACACATGTATAACAATGTTGTAAATATAATTTTAAAATAAAAAACGATAACTGTAACCTACAGAAATAGTTTGTAATCTATTTCCCTTATATATGTACTTATTTTAGTAGGCTATTTTTTGATGTTCATGGGTTAACCGAAAAAATCGATTATCCGAAACGGCTGTCTCCCCTTTATTTCGGATAACCGGGGTTCTACTGTATTAGAAAAAAACAAGTTCAGTCAAGCATGAGGTTTCATGCGCTGAGGATTCCGTATGAAAGTTAACAATACATAAACAAAAAAAACCCTGCGAGATTAAAATTCAAATAGAATAAAATAAATCGAATATTTTACAATTGAAATAATGAAACATGTAAGTACAAAGCTCGACAACAACTTTACGAAATATTATTAAAAATACGTATAGTTAATAATATAAAAAAAAATAAAGTAAAAATAAACAAAATATATAACGAGAAAATAATATATTCCGAAATGTACAACGAAATTGTATATAAGGATCATTACTGGTATCATGGTCTTTATAATACAACAAAATAAACTAAAAGAACCACAAAAATGACTAACACGCACACATCCCTATATATACATATATATGATACATATTTATAAAATAAAACCAATAAATGTACTTCGAGATTTGTGAACGAATTACATTAAGGAAATGAAGAAATGGCTGAAAAGAATATATACATATGAATATATATGGGTCTGTGAAATTAGTTTTAAAAGTCAACCGTTTGCTTATATAACGTTAATAATAATTTTTATAAAAAGTATGTAACATTAATAATATCAATATATTACGCACAGCAATTCCCCTCTGGGGGCACCACCTTGACGTGGTGGAGGGGCTTGCGCGCTTTTACGATGCTTAGAGCTATGTTGGCGGTAACATAGTTACTTGAAGGGCCACCCTAGCCAAACAGGTCTAAGCGGAGGAGCCAGACAAAGCGTGCCCAGATACTAAATCCAGAAGCGTCTGACCCTGATAGGGCGGCTACCTGGTCGGCGTCTGTTCTCCATGTTAGGAGCGGCCGTAATAGTAAGAAGGAAAACTATAAACCCTTCAGCAGGCAACGGGAAACCACTGAAGTATTTTCCCTCGAAAATCATGATAAGCGATGAAAGATGTAATTGTTTGCCATGCGACCCGATTGGCCCTCGGCGTCTTGACGTCCGGGGTCAAGATGTGAAATGTACGACCGGCCATAGCAGTGTAAGGCTTCCCAGGTACTGAATGGAAAAAATGCTACTGGAAGATTTATAAACAATGAATACCTGTTTGGCACATGGAATATCAGAGGACTACTCCAACCCGGGAAATTGAAAATTGTAGAAATGGAATTACAACGTTATAATATACAGATATGTGGCTTGACTGAAACTCATTACCGCTCTACGGGATATTTTGCAACAGATGATAATGTAATGTACTGTTCAAGCAACGAAAAAGAAAGTATAAATGGAGTAGCGGTCATTATAAATAAGAAACTAAACCATCTAGTTACGGGATATAATGCAAAGAACGATCGCATATTAGTACTTAGATTAAACACGAAACCAATTGCTATTAACATAATATTGGGTTATGCCCACACGTATAATGATTCAGATGAAACAATCGAGACGTTCTACATGGAGTTACAAGAGGAGATTGATAAAATTCCTAAACGAGAAATTTTAATATTAATGGGTGACTTTAACGCCAAAATTGGAGCTGGGAAAGAGAGAGGATTTCTAGATGGAATTCTAGGGGAATATGGATTGGGACAACGCAATGGAAGAGGAGAGCGCTTCCTTCAATTCGCAATTGATAATCAGTTAACCATTACTAACATCATGTTTAAAAATCATCCACGCAGACTCAGCACATGGAAGGCACCTGGTGACCGATACAGGAATCAGATAGACTATATCCTGATCAACAAACGATGGAGGACGTCTTGTAAAAATGTAAAGGTTTATCCAGGCGCAGAATGCGGGAGTGACCATAGATTACTAGTCATGAAATTATGTGGAAAAATAAAAGTCCCAGCAGTGAGATTATGCGCACAGCAGAAAATGGCGATCACAAATAAAACCGGATTTGTACAAGAATTCCAAAACATTGTCGCAGATACAGATATTACAAAGAAGCCCCCAAATGAACAATGGAAGTGGTTTAAAGCGTGTGTAACGCGTGCATGTCGAAAATCTGGAAAAGTACAATTCCCGATTACGTCACGAAAACCATGGCTGTCAGAAGATACACTGAAACTTATCGAAGAACGGAGAAATATGATAATGGAAGGCCCCAGGATAGAAGAGCAATTCAATAGGATTAACAAGAAGATAAAAAGGAGCTGCAGGAAAGACAAGAACAGATTTATTACCACAATATGTGAGGAGATACAAAAACATGAAGAAAAAAATGAACCTAGAAATCTCTACAAGAAAGTCAGATTTCTGAGCAGAGAATTTAGACCAAAAAATTGGGCAATGGAGAACAAACAAGGACAACTGAAAACAGGCCGCAGTGAAATAATTGAAATCAGGAGAGAGTATTGTAAGGATTTATATGATCATGAAGACATGAACGAAGAGGCAATAAATTTAGATGCAGAATTAGAGCCGGAAATCCTAAAGATAGAAGTAGAAGACGCCATACGGTTATTAAAGAATAACAAGGCAGTTGGTATAGATAGAATTCCGGCGGAGTTCATAAAACTGATAGGGCAGTCAGGAATTGATATAATGCATTCATTATGTAATACGATATGGAAAACTGGGAAGTGGCCAGAAGAATGGTGTAGATCCATATACGTACCATTGTTCAAGAAAGGGAAGAGAACGCAATGTAAAAATTATAGAACGATTTCCCTTATCCCACATGCAAGTAAAGTAATGTTACATATAATAAATAGACGTTTATATGGACTAATGAGCTGTCAAATTGCGAACGAACAAGCGGGATTCATGAAAGGACGTGGTACGCGAGAACAAATATTGAATTTAAGATTGATGATAGAAAAGACTCGCGAATATGAAATACCATTAATTCTCTGTTTTGTCGATTTTAACAAGGCGTTCGATAATGTTATATGGAGCAAGTTATGGTCTGTACTCATACAAATGGGAGCACCCAAACACATGGTTAACCTAGTACGGAATTTATATGAAAATAACGGTAACATTGTTAGGATAGACCGTAATCTACAAACGAACGAATTTAATACAAAAAAGGGAGTCCGACAAGGATGCATTTTATCGCCCATTTTATTTAATCTGTATTCCGAACATGTCATGAGGATTGTTATTGAGCAATGGACGGGCAGTATATTAATGGGAGGAAGAAAAATCTCAAATCTGCGATATGCAGATGACACGACGCTAGTCGCTGCCGACATGAAGGAAATGGAAGAACTACTGAAGAAGTTAGTGGATATTAGCATTTCATATGGCTTGAGCATAAACCAAACCAAAACAAAAGTTATGGTAATAGACAGAGGGAACACAATACCATTAAATGGGAGAGTGGTTTCCGGGTATGAAACGGTAGACAGCTTCGTATATCTCGGATCTCTGATAGAAAGTAATGGTAGCTCAGAAGAGGAAGTGAAACGTCGTATACAAATTGCCCGTAGCGCTATGTCCAGACTGAATAAGATATGGAAAGATGGTTCTGTAACGAAAAATACAAAAGTGAAGTGTTGGTTAACACACTGATTTTCTCGATCTTACTGTACGCAGCAGAAACTTGGACACTGAAAAAGGCAACTATAAGACGAGCAGATAGTTTCCAGATGTGGTGTTGGCGAAGGGTTCTTAAAATACCCTCGACCGCAAAACGAACCAATACATCTGTAATAGAAGAAATCGGGACTGCGCAACGATTATCCAGTATTGTACTCAGCCGTAAGATGAAATTTTTTGGACACCTTATGCGCAGAGAAAATGGAATGGAGCGCTGGCTGATACAGGCGAAAGTGGAAGGCAAGAGATCCAGAGGTCGACCACCAGCGCGATGGACCAATGCGATACAGGATGTAACGGGTCTGAGCTTACAGATGTCCTGTTTCAAAGCAGAGAATCGCGAGCAATGGCGAAAAATAATTAAATCGGCGTCGCCATGATCACGACACCCCTCTGGGGTTTTCGACCAAATGATGACGCACAGTAATTAATAAAAATAACACAATTTATGATAAATATGACAATTTTGGGATTTACAGTTTAAAATGTAAGGCAATAAAAACGAAAAAAAAAAAAATACATAAAAATTTTTAAATACTATATTTATATAAACACAATGATGTGTTAGTAAATTTTTAACAATCCACTTCGCGAAAGAGGGAAGAAGTTAGACTTTACTACCCTAAAAATTAATGTTTAGAAATTTGTATGTTAATTTTACTTCCTAAAACTTTTTTTAGAGAGCTGACCCGTTTTTATCACATAAATTTTCTTTCTTAGATTTATTTATTTTATCATTTAGACTTAAATTTTGAATAAATTTCTTAGGTTTAATTAATATTTCTTCACCACCGCTAATTTTAAATTTTTATTACACGTTTTTTTGGAGCAATCGTGAAAATTCGACTAGCAAATTCATTTTTAATACTATGAAGTCAATTACCAAATAATATATATATAACATGTTGTAAATACATTCTTTTTTGTCATTGCGACTTGATTTCTAAAATGAACATCTCTCTCGAAGATAATATTTTCCAGTAAGTCAATAATTTTTTCCCTGAAAATTTCAATTAAATTCTAATTAAACAAATTTAGCAATAAAATTAAGCTACCAATATCATCAACGTTTATAATTTCTTTTCTTTACTTCGTCAAATTTAATAATTTTAAATTTATAATACGGTCGCTGAGACCTTAAAAATTATCCATCGGTTCGTTAAGTTTAAATAATTTTAACGACCAAGCCGGGTCTAACACACCACTGATATATATATATATATATATATATATATATATATATACACACACAAAAATTACTATTTAACATAGCATTGTAAAGAATGCAGCTAGCATCAATGCTTTTATTACAAAACAAAAACAGTACTCACTATAGTTTACGTGTCACTTAGTTCTACGGTGTGAAATGATTGTGCATAATGATCATGTCAGTGAGATGTTTATTAAATGATTTCAATGCAGATGTATACATTGCTGGATTTTTGAACATTACTTGGCGAAGTTTTTCACAATTTTCTGAAAATCTTTCGATCTCATTTTCACCTTCTTGCTGCAGTTCTAAAGTTTCATTATTTTCAGTAATAGTTGTTTGTATTTCTTCACAGTGCTCTTCCAGCTCAATAACTTCCTCAATTACTGACTGCTCACTTTTAAATTCAATTGGATGTTCACAACGGTCCTCTAGTTCAATAACTTCTTCAATCACTGACTGCTCACTTTTAAATTCAATTGGATGTTCACAACGGTCCTCTAGTTCAGTAGTCGTTTCAGTTACTAAATGCTCGCTTTTAAATTCAATTGGATGTTCACAGCGATTCTCTAGTTCGGCAGTCACTTCAGTTACCGAGTGGTCGCCCTTAAATTTGATTGGATGTAATGGGTTCAAAAAGTCTTCCGGTACTGATTTATTATCCGTTGCTGGTTTCGTTTCCTCATCTAAAACTGGGGAAAGCGGATGAACGAAATCGTCCATTTCGCTGCTTAGCAATTGCTCATTTATGCAAGGGCCCATTATGGCAACAATAAAATTACCTTCAACTACTTCCTTATACTTACAAATTGGATCAGGAACTTGTGAATTTGTATAATTAATATATCTTTTTAATTCTTTTATGACTTCATGACTTTTAGTTGAGGCATATTTCTCTTTTAACTGAGCCTTATATAAATGATGCACCCATCTATAATTCGGCATCTTGGACCTATCTGCACAAAATTTAAAGTATTCAATATCATCAAATCCTTGGCTTTTTATATAATTCTTGTAATGGTTTAGAGCTTCAGCTGGACTTGCACCATTATTAAACATTTCTAAAAATATTCGCTTTACATCTTCCGTAGGTGTATGAAATGATGTAATCACAGCAGAAGTTAATGAATGATTATGATGTAGATGTGATATTCCAACATTTGCTAAGCCTCTATATAAATAAAAAAGACAGCAGTTAGAATTGGCTTAAATGAAACTGAAATATGAAATTACTACGAATATATACGATTTGAATCTCAAATTACTTATAAAAAAAAATGTTTACCTCACCCTAAGGAACCGAATTGTAACATATTTTAATCACAATACACTAAATACGGTATAATAATAATAACCGAAACAAAATTTGTAATTACTTTGCATACGTCATCTTTGAAGCAACTCGAATATTATTCCTATAGTGAAGTAGCATCTCGCCATGCAAAATGATTATTTTAAATATCACATTTTCTTGCGATTTTAAAAATACACGGATGTTCTATTTGGTAACAATAATTATAGTCGCCATTACGAACAGCACAAATGACTTTAGATTTTCAAAAAATGATAACACAGCTAAATAATGGGTAAAATGCTTGTCAACGCAAAGATAAACTTAAAAAAGTTATAAGTGCGATATACTTTTATATGCAAGCATTCTTAAATATGTTATAGATATAATGTATAATAAATAAAATTGCTTCAACTTGTGTACGTTCAAATCATTTTGAAAATGATTATTTTGAAGTACCATTGAAACGTAGGTTTCTTTAGTACCGTTAACAAATGCGCGACATTTAAAATCTGATGAAGCATCTATAAAGTCTCATTTTTTCAAAACAGTTTAAGCCACGAAAATCGAAGAATAACATTGTTGAAGAAAAACAGATATGTTACCGCCAAAATGACTTTAGAGAAAACTAAAATTGGGAATTCCCAAATGTCACATTATACAAGTTAAATTTTTTTTTTTATGTACACATATAAATTAATATATGGATTAGTAACTACTATTTCCGAATTTTACGAATTATTATTGTTAATGTAACAACCTCACAGAAATGTATCAAATGATTAAAATAACATTAACATCATTAATTCACAAATAGACTTTAATCTTGCGTGTTAAATGATCTATTAATTGCAATTATATTTTAATTTTTTTGAAAAATTAGTTTATTTGAAGTTTTTAAATACAAAACAATCAAAATGCTCTAGAACATGTTAATAAAATTTTCTTTAAAAAAATTAATTCACTTCCTTTGAAATCAATTTAATCTGCTTATCCGTGCAGCGGCATACGACTGCTATTATATCACTGTCCCAATCAATTATATTTATTAAATTAATTTGAAATTACTGCACTCTGTACATAGTTCCACGTCATCCATACTATAATATAAATTCCATACTCTTTTTTATGATACTCATTGTTGGAGAATTCTTTTTCTATAAATTTATTCTACGGACATACACAATCCTCTAACCACTATTAGGCTATACACCCGTAAATATAAACTTTAAATTCGATAATTAAGCGAAAACGTGTTCAATTCCGTATTACACATTATATTAACAATAGGCCACCCTAAAAACGTATATCATATAAAACGTTATCAAGCATATCACTTTAGCTGATTTGGTATAATACTGATAAACAAACATCGAACGACGCTTTTATTTATCGTTATAAATATTTGTTTAACTGCTGAACTCAAATTCATTATTTATATAACCCTGTATAATTTAAACAGATCTTCATGGAAATTATTTTTCGCCTTTTAGTGTAGCTAAATAAAAGATTTTGTTTAACAAACTTTCTTTATAGTTTTTAATATATATCTTGTTGATCAACAGTTAAAGATTGGCTGGCTTGGTACGCGATTTTTACAGTATATAATGTATATATACATATTTTGTAATATTATTTGATACATTATTTCAAATATAAAAGCGCGTATAAATGTAACAGAGATTCTTGTTAACTCCAGCGTAAGTCATTAACGCGTAAAATATATACATGTAAATGTTTATATAGAGTCGCATTTTATAACTATAGGCTGTCCCAACCACATCGTTACAAAAATATAATACAACATTTATTACTGAGGTACAATTTACGAAAATTAAAAGCTAAATCTCCTGAAAAATTAATAAATTTTTGAAAAGTTCACATACAACTCATTACTAGTTTTGTTGCGGAAAACAGTTATAAATAAATTTATACTATACTCAATGAATTGGAAAACTAGTATTTTAGTAGCATATTACGGCTAAAATTTAATTGTTTAATAGTGCATGTCAGAAATTAAAGTGCTTTTAAAACCGAAAAAAGACAACATTAAAGTACATTAATTTCATATTATTATCATAATTACGTTCAGCAACATTTTTATTTAAAATGTAGCATGCACATTTCCACTATGTTGATGTGTTTAGATGGTTTCAATTAATAAATATTTACCGTGATAAGCTAAAAAAAATCGCACATTTGCACCCAGTGCCTTTAATCTTCTTGTACTTATGATGTCTGTTATAATCTTTCCGATGTTCACATTGATATCTAAACTAAATATTTAACACATAACAGAAGTAAGAACAACAGTAATAACCACCAATTCCTGTAATTGAAATAAAGTAAATACCATCACAAAATATACTAACGTGTTTTCTAGTCTTCAAAGATCGAACTTGTACGCAAACAAATTTAGATTTATTCTCTTCCATATACGATTTCATCCATTTTACAACATCCTCCTTAGTGTGCAGATCGTAAGTAAAGAATGCCAGTGACGAATTATTAGTATTCATTTTAAAAGCGCCATATTTCCAGCTTTTTGGTAAAGTAATCTATAAAATATATGTTTTCAAATAAAATTTATGGTACCGTGTCATTTGCGATAAAAACGTGATACATTAAATAAAGTCTTTAAAGTTTTAATTTTGCTTTGTTGAATATTATCAAAAGCAAATTTTGAAATCAGTATTAATATGTTATTTGAGCATTTTTCATAATACTTCTTCACGTATAGTTATAATAACTTATTACTTAAATAAAACGCACGCACTACAAAATGTTCATCGGTATAGCATCAAATATATTTTTAAAAGTTTAGGTATGCAATGTTTTAACATTTTCTAAACGTATTATTGAAATCCTTAATATTGATTTTGTGATTCATAACGTTCACTGAAAGCAGACGCGTTAGTCTACTGTTTTTTCCTTTAGTTTTTAAACAAAACCTGAAATTAATACGTTTTTCTATATAATAATCGGAACAAATATTTGTTCGTTCAGAAGAGGTAATACACAAATTCTAATAGATTGTTTTAAATAAACATAGTTATTCGGAAACTTAATTTTATTGCACAAATAATTGTAAATAATTATTGCTAGAATTCGCTACATTATAACTGTAATTCACGATGTTATTTATTTCACTTTATTCATTGGAAAATTTATGCATCAATTAATTATGATATAAATATATAAATTGTATTCCCGAGCAAACTTACTCCAAGGTTTTCCGGCAATGTATTATTCGGTTCATGAAGAATATGTCTCTTGAGAATTATATGATGTTTCATATGATCTTTTCTCTTAAATGTTTGAAAACAAACCGCGCACATCAAAGGCTTTTCTTCAGAAACACTAGTAAATAAAAAACTTTCGCATAAATCAAAATGAAAAACATTTCAATTTAACATATAAATTCGTTTTTCAACAGTTTGCTATTTTTCCGTAAATAGTCATTATTTCGTATATTTTTTTTTAAATAATATTTACTATGATTCACACCAAATGCACTAAGTTTATATTACATTTCACTTACTTTTCACTGTCCACCATTAAAGTGGACATTATAGAAATAAAACGAAGTAACAATTTTTAAAAACAATTTTTATAATAAAATACATACATTATCTAACAGTCCCTAAAGTTTAATACAACTAATTCTGGATATCACACCAATAAAGAGGGAAAAAATAAAAAAGCCTTACGATCATTTCTAATTGTAGATCCCCAAAAATAGTATAACGAATTGATTCTAACTTTAAGGCAATAGAATACAATTTTACTGTTATACCGCGCGATACAATATCGCGTTCTGTCACTTCTGTGTGCAGCGGTCTTTAGTATTAATTTTTTTTTATTTGTAAAATTTTGTTGTAAACTTTTCAATTTATTTTAAAATATATATTTTAAAATTTTAAAAATTAAGAGAGTTCCCCGTTTCTTTTTTAATTACTTTATAAATTTCATCTTAACTTTTAGCTTTTCTTTTTTTTCAACTTCTTCATTTTTTCTTTTCAAATTCTTGTTTAATCTTCAAATTTTTTTAATTTATTTCATTAGATTGTCACTTTTATAATCCTATACTTTACCTAATTAATTCTTATTCCCTTATTTTAATATTTATTCGAATTAACATTTTGAAACTTGATATATATCCACTTGTGTTTACAAACTGCTGTTCTCTTAGTTACTTTTCGTTTTTGTTTTTCAATCATTTTGTTTTATTATGATTACTGTTTTATTTATGCTTTTTTATTTTTGTATACGATTTTTTAGTTTTGTTAAAGAAAAGTTATTATTTTACGTATTATCTTTTTTTGGAATTTAAACGAGAACCTAATCATTATAAATTTCTATATTTATTTTTTACGCTTAACTGGTGATATTGATAATTTACCTTTTTTATTTTTACGTAACTTCCACCAAAAGTGGACAGAATGGGTAATTGTGTAACATATACTGGAAAAGTAAATAAAATAAATTCCATCTTGTTGGCAGAGGTGTAAGATTTATATTGTACCAAACGAATGCTACTTTTTCTTTTAATCGTCTTCACTTTCATTAATTTCTGTTATTTAATTTGATTTCAGATTAGATATATGAATATGGAAACGGTTTCATAATTAAGTATTTATACTTCTGAATTGCTGTGTTAAATTTGAATAGGAAAGAGATGAAAGGATTGAGAATGGTTTCTTTTATTAGTTTGCCAATATTGTTTATGTTAGAAAAAATAGCAGGGAAGATCAGAATAAAATGTTAATTTTCAAATTTAGTGATAATGTTGCAATATTTTTTTGTACGTAAATTCGTTAATTTTTTTGATAGATTCTATATTAAATCGCAGGTTCTAAATTCTGCACAATATCTGTCAAAACTGTGTTAATCTTATATGCACATAAATTGGTTTTGTAATAAAAGATGACAGTGTGGTTGGCATTAGAATAGATTGCATTATATAAGCAGATTTGGGAGTTCGATATATTATTCATAAAGCAGTGAATTACAGAGGATTAAAAAATACTGCAAATATACAGAGTTTTGATAAGAATAATAAAGTAAAATTATCAGTGAATAGAGAAAGAAGAAAGTAGCTGAATAGCTACTCAGTGTTAACAAAATAAGTAAACTGAAAACAGTTAATATAGGCATAGATGCACAGGGATTATGGCTGAAGAAAACAAAAGAGAATAATGTTTCTAATTCATGTGTAATACTAATGTTATTTACTACTTATCAGTCATTTGTTCAAAATTAATTTATAGACAATGACAGAAAGCAGAACAAACTATTCTTTTCTTTTTAAGATTAACATTTTAATTTCTATTGTGTCAGTAATTAAATTATTTTTTGATGCTGAATTTATAATAGTACCATGTCATTTTTTTTATCAGTAATCCAGAATTAATCATACGCTCAGTTATAGTGCGACAACAATAAGTAATAGAAAATTACACTGTAATTCCTTGCAATAAATTTTAGTTGTTAACTATAATCCTGTATTTTTTTTTGAAATGACGTTTAGAATTTTAAAATTCTTTCAAGTAAATATTGTTATCCAACTAAAATTATATCGATTACATATTTCTTTTTTTTGAAAGGGGTGGTCAACAAAATGTATATTGACCCAAGAACTGTGAAAAAGAGCGAAAAGTTAATCGATTAGAGCTAGCTGACAAAAAACTATCAAGAGCTTGTATAATACAAGGAGAAGAAAAGGAAAGAATAAATGAAGCATTGTATGGAGTGAGAATATCGTTTCATAAAAGAGAGGAGTGAAAAGAAGTTTGTTCAGTTAAAAGTGATGAACAATCAAATATTATGTGATTGGAATCATAAATAAAATAGTTGTTGAAGGGATGCAAAGGGCAATAAACAGACGGCGCAAGAAAAATGTGGAAAAATAATGAAGCAGACAAGCTGTGCCCAAGACGCAGGTGGCATATCACAGAGAGATTTGAGTGGCGCATAGAAGGAGAGTTAAAAAGCCAGTGGAGGAAAATTGAATTAACAAGAAAAAGAAATCCGAGTTAGAAAATGAGGAGGTCTAAGAATTAAACCAGAATTTGAAATGAGCAGCTGTAGACAAAAGAGTAATATTGGAGGATGAGAAAACGGGAAGAAACCTTCCAGAAGAGGAAGATAACGAAACGAATGAGTTAATTAACTCATTTCCGTCGATTCCAGCATAACCAGGAATCCAAAAGAGATCAGTTTGAATTAAGCGAGAAAGGTGAAGGTCATGAATCAAGAAGCGAAGAAGAAAGATAACGTAGTGGGTTATGTGAGAAGGAAGAAGAAATCCAAAAGCCTGCAGCACGCTTTCATTGTTCGACAGGATAAGGTTATTGTGAAAGACAAGTAAAGATCTGATAAAAAGAAGGACACGCAGAATAACAGTGGACTCAGCACAAGCGATTGAGCAAAAGGAGGGAAGTTTAAAGGACTCGAAGTAATTTAAAGAAGGACAAAAAAAATACTGCACCAACTTCATTAAGTGCATTGGAACCATCAGTGAAGATCGTAACATGGTTAGGGAAAGAAGCGCTTAGATTCAGTAGAAATTCTAATCTAACAACATGATGTGCACGTAGAATAAGTTGAGGAGGAATAAGAGAAAAAAAGGAGGAAAAGTGTAGGAATTTATCGTTAGTGTAGATATACAATGAAAACTGAACGAGACTGGCAATGATAAGAAATAGAATTGGAGTTTTGTTGGCAGAAAAGTGCCAGTTATGTAACATGAAGGAATAAAAAGAAATAAGAGAGGAAGGAGAAATTGGCAAGTCTTTGATGAAGAAACAATTAACACACTGATTGGGGAGGTGGTCTTGTGATCTTGCTTATGTTTTACAAATCTTTTATCTGTTCTATTTTTAATTACTATTGTTGTATTTATAAAAATTCTTCTAGATCCCTTCTATCCAAGCTCGATAGTATCCAATATATATGTTTCCACCTCTGTCTTGGAGCCCGAAAATCTACTCCTATCCCGGCTCAGCACGCTGAATCTCACATTCTTCCCCTTTTTCTTCAACATTCCGAATAATGAGGTTGAGCCTTTTGCAGAAGGATAAGTATAGACGACTGATTTGGTTATGGAATGAAAGACGATTATCCAAAAAAAACATCCAAATTAACAAATATTGTACTTATTATTTCATGCGTCGTTATTTATCATTATAAAATTTTGCGATCGAGTCGATGTGTCTAGAAACTCGTTCGCTTCTATACTACAGTAAGAGAGAACCCACTTCAACAAAATTATGGTATTTTGTGTTCCGACTTTCAACTCATATTTTGCGCCAATTCCTACTGTAGAAATTAAATTTAATGGTCCTATTCTTCCGTCCTTTATTAATTTCTCTTCCGCTTTTTTTTTTTTTTTATAATTCCACCAGTTTATTTCTGGTTTCTTTTAATTCCTATCTTTCATATTTCTCCTTTTTTTTTCTCATTATGTCTTGTCGGCTTAGAATATTATAGGGAAATTGTCGCAGCATTGGAGCGAATAAAAATTCGCTTGAAGGCTTGCTGAACTTATATAATACTAGTATAAATATTGCACTTCTTTTAGAAACTCGGCTAAAAGATTCCTCTGACCTTAACATTCGAGACATATTTTTAAAATAAGTTCCAATCGTAGTGACGGATATGGTGGTTCAACTATTTTAATCAGAAATGATATCTGTTTTTCAACTCACGATATTTATCCCCTCATCTAATCCGTTTAATCGCAATGTTGTTCACATCTCCATTACTAATAATTCTTCTAAACCATTTAACTTTGTTTAAGCTAACATTCCTCCTATGATTTACTTCCCTTTTCAATCCTTCATTGGTTCCTTTACTTCTCTTTTTATTATGAGCAGTGATTAGAACGCTCACTCCTCTTTGAGACGGCAATGGTTATAATAGCAATAGCTCTTTGTTGGAAAATATTATCTCATACTTTCTTAATGATGGTTTACCCAGCCGTGTTACGAATGCTCGGTCCTCAGTTCCATCGACCTGTCATTGACCTTTTCTAATATTTTAGTCTTAAGAGTTCATGGTTAACTCTAAATGGTACCTACGGAATTTATTTATTTCATTTTTTTAAAAAAATAAACAGACGTGCAAATTTCCACGCGCCGTATTTAACTGCTAGGGCTATTACAATACATGAAGCCTACTTAGGAGGATCATATGCGATAATATAAACCGCTACTCCGCGCGAAAACTGAATGCAACCGTAGAGAAGCATTTGATGATGTTTTGATAATGAAACTTGTGGTAATGTACGTAGATCGTGGTGCTGCAAAGGAGAGGAATTCGAGAATTAGGTGAGGGGTGAATAAAACGCTGAATTGGCTGCAGAAAGGGCAGATATTTGGAGAAGCTTGACCCATGAAGATGTAACTGTACGAATGTGTATCCTATTCGGAGACGATTCAAGACAGAAATGTCTCTGCACGGAACTCCGTCTATAGGTCACCAGGGCTCGGTGGTTGATTTTATGCTTCGGAGAAACATACTTTTGAATCTCAAGTTCTGCCCCTATTCTATTCCGGCTATGGTATTTTCTGCAATTTGTAATATATTTACGAGGATATTGTGCTTTATGGAATTTTATTAGGAGCATATTTACATTTATGATTGGGTCAATCTATAGAGGCGTAGTTGCTGAGAAATCTAGTGAAATTCTTCGGATTGAAGGGATTCGAAAAAACCCATAACCGAAAAGAATTCAAGCACTGGGTCATTTTTAAATCTTCCGGTAAGAGATATGGCGACTGGCTCATGTGACGGGGATTTGGTACTATTAGGGAAAGAGTATAATTCTTTAAAGTTGTAATATTTTCTATAAAAGGATAGCGGAGGGCAACCTTACAGTGCACACAAATTTTCAACTGGAGAGAAAGAGTGATCGGAAAGGATAGACCGCAGTGCCGCGTAATGTACAGAATTTAAGCATCTCAGCACGCTTTTAGCGGCTGAGCAGTACACTTGGTCCCCGTAATTGATTTGCGAAAAGATGACTGATCGGTATATCGTTAAGAGTAGTTTTGGGTTTATATTGTATCTGTAACCGGGTAGATATTTCAGAACAGACAAAGATTTTAAGCACTTGACTTTGAGCTTAGCTATGTTAGCACGTCAGGCAAGTTTTTTGTCGGATAGTAGGTCTAAGAACTTGACTGATGGACTGGTTAGGATGGAAGATCCATTTAGGTTGAGAAATACGCTGGGAAGCGTGTTTTGGTGCCACTATCGGTATCAACGCATATTGTTTTTGCCGAGAAGAACGTCAAATCGTTATTATTGGACCAATTTTGTACATTTTTTATGGATATTTGAAGGATGTTTTTGGCGTTTATGCGATAGTTAGATAACAAGAAAATGGAGTCACTGGGGCTGCAAGACAGTCAATTATGTCGTTAATGTAATATATGAACAAGGTTGTGCTTTATGCAAAGCCTTGTGGTGCGCCATTTTTTAATAGCATTGGTTCAGATTTACAGTTCTGCATTGAAAGAGAGTAACAATAAGGGAGAAAAGCGGACGGGATTATTAAATGGGATGATTATGTCACAAAGTGTAAGAAAATGTATTTTGTCAAATGCCAGCTAGTATGTTAACGAAAACGGCAATTAAGAATTGTTTATTGATAAGTCACACATAAACGTTCGATGCTGGTATAATCTGGTGAACCACATTCAGCATAAAAGATAAATATATTAAGTAAAAAACGACTACGCTCAAGCCACGAAACGAGAGGTCTGTTAACTAAACTTTTTGAAAAACTTCCCAACACACGAAGCGAGAGAAATAGGATAAAATGAAATAAATTAAGGTTGTGGAATAAGAGCAATAATAAAAGTGTTCCAGGAAGGAGGAACACAACTATTACTGTACTATGTGCGTGTGTGGCTTATCTGTTGCATGCAGTGGGAACTTATTATCGGTAACGCTGGTGTTCCTGTCGGGTTTAGATGGCGCTTTAGGCTTACCAGCCAGCTTTCCGACTGGCGGTAGCGGGTAGTTCATCGGACTACGATTTCCTTATTACTATATCAACATTACCTGATTTGAAAATGCTAACGCGAGAAAACGATAACACTTTATCAATCGATTAGGCAACGCGACAGAAGGAAGCGCTACCTACTAGCCCACGAACATTAAGTCGGCTCCGACAAAAATCGTCTAACAACAGCCATCGGTTTCGCAAGATAATTCTAAAGCTCCCAATATATGACAAGTAACAATATAAGCATGCAGTGAAACTGCAAAGGATTTATCGTAGTGGAAAGTGAGCGTTGAAATTCCCAAGTATGATAATCGGACCTTCCAGCTGGGATATAGCGCTTTGAAGGTCTGCCGAGTTTATCATACCGTTAGGAGAGAAGTATCAGTTGCAAATCGTTTGTGTAAGAGAACAGATGTAGGCTACCCTCTGAAAGGGTGTATCTATTCTAACTGTTACAGCTGGAACCGACAAATGTACAAGGGTTGTTACTTCTCCGCTTGCACTATCGCTTCTAGTATTGTTTCACATCGAAATAGGCCGTGGTTTTTTATTCTTAGCGTGCCCTTAGGCTGTAAGTGCGTTTCCTGCAAGCAAGCTGCAAGAAGGAAATATGCGACTAATTCGTGTTCCAGTTCGGCTTGGTGATTGATAAATCCTTTGCAGTTTCACTGCATGCTTATATTGTTACTTGTCATATATTGGGAGCTTTAGAATTATCTTGCGAAACCGATGGCTGTTGTTAGACGATTTTTGTCGGAGCCGACTTAATGTTCGTGGGCTAGTAGGTAGCGCTTCCTTCTGTCGCGTTGCCTAATCGATTGATAAAGTGTTATCGTTTTCTCGCGTTAGCATTTTCAAATCAGGTAATGTTGATATAGTAATAAGGAAATCGTAGTCCGATGAACTACCCGCTACCGCCAGTCGGAAAGCTGGCTGGTAAGCCTAAAGCGCCATCTAAACCCGACAGGAACACCAGCGTTACCGATAATAAGTTCCCACTGCATGCAACAGATAAGCCACACACGCACATAGTACAGTAATAGTTGTGTTCCTCCTTCCTGGAACACTTTTATTATTGCTCTTATTCCACAACCTTAATTTATTTCATTTTATCCTATTTCTCTCGCTTCGTGTGTTGGGAAGTTTTTCAAAAAGTTTAGTTAACAGACCTCTCGTTTCGTGGCTTGAGCGTAGTCGTTTTTTACTTAATATACATATTTATCTTTTATGCTGAATGTGGTTCACCAGATTATACCAGCATCGAACGTTTATGTGTGACTTATCAATAAACAATTCTTAATTGCCGTTTTCGTTAACATATTAGCTGGCATTTGACAAAATACATTTTCTTACACTTTGTGACATAATCATCCCATTTAATAATCCCGTCCGCTTTTCTCCCTTATTGTTACTCTCTTTCAATGCAGAACTGTAATTCTTTCCTCGCCTTTCTACTCTGCTACAAGGTTAATGTTTCAGGGGTTGCCTCAGGGTTCTTGTTTTAATCCTAGTGGAGATGGTTTTGCCTTTTTTTGTTCTGCTTTAAATTAGATTCTGAATCTTTTAAACTTCCCTTCTTTTGATCAGTTTTATATGCGGTATTATTACTATTTTGCGCGCTATCCTCTTTGTTCCTTCATTGATTAGTTTTCCATAAAGTCCTTATAATCTCGGATTGTAAAAGTACTTTACAGGCTACCGCATCTCCTATTTCTTCTCCTTCTCTTCTGATTATGTAATATTTTTCATACGCTTCCTCATCCATAATCTTTTCCTCCTCCATTCGATCGAGATCGATTTTCTGTGGATTCCTGGTCATTTAGGTACTGAGCGTAATAAATTATTGGATATTCCTTAATCGGTTCTTCTGTTCCCAGTAACAAATTTTTAGGCACTTTTTCAATCCATAATATTGTTCTTCTTTCTTCAATCGTTCATTTCACTATAGGTCAACTCTTATTCTTCTTCATTCTTGCCTCCTTTTACCTCTCTATTCAGCCATCTCTTCTTCCTAGCCCATTCTTTTAGAGCACTCGTTTCCTTCGCTTTAATCATAATCTCCTTTCTGCATATTTTTTCCGGTTTTCACCTGTATCTACTACATTTGGTCCTGTTCACCCCCTTCTATATACGTTTCTTGTGTTGCTGATCACATTTTGTTTGAATGTGAAGTCTTTTCCACCGAGCAATCTTTTATTCTTCTCTATTAAAACTTGATCTTCCTACTCCCCTTATCGGCGCTTCTTATATTCTCTCACTTCCTTCTGCTTCTGTTATTTCTGCCCCTGAATTATTTTTATCCTCTCTCTTTAAACGCATAAAAATATCAATTTATTTTCTCCTCCTTCATATTTTTTTCGGCTAATGTCCTTGCTAATAAACCTCATTTTCTAATATTATTCTCTATGTTGTTCATGCTTCTTCGGTATGTTGTATTTTCATAAGCATTGCAAGTCAATCTGTCAGTATTAATATTTTCTTATTTTTGTAGGTTTTTCATGTTTATAAAATTTTAAGGACAGCTGTCATTTCTATCAAAAATGATGATTCGCTGTGAAGTATCCCATATACTCTAGAAATGATCTTAGATATGTAAAAAGAACGTAAGAATAATAATTTAATACTTTATTTACAGTTTTATCTGTATATGTTATCGCATATGCTCTGAATTTGTTCCTCTTGAAATATTGCATTAAATATTTGATTTTTGATGTCAATGTTTATCATGTAGAGTTTTTCAATAACTATGTCTGAACTTTGACAGCATATTGTTGTGACGTATCAGGTGGCAGCGCTGTCAGTCTTTGACGTTTGTGTTCTGCCATAGTTACTATTTTACCATGGAGCACTACACCATTCAAAAACGCGTCGAAATTGTTAAAATTTATTATAAAAATTTGTGTTCTCTGATGAAGCACATTTTTGGTTGAATGGCTTTATGAACAACAAAATTATGGTATTTGGAGAAAGAGTAATCCACAGTGGTATCAAGAGTCCCCATTATATCCGGAGAAACTTACTGTTTGGTGTAAATGTTGGTCAGGCGGCGTCATTGAGCCGTACATCTTCCGAAACGAGAATGGCTAGACGGTGACTGCCAATGGCGAACTGTATCAGGCCATGATAACTGACTTTTTGTGGTCTCAATTAGATGACATGGACCTGGACGACATATAGTTCCAACAAGAAGGCGCAACGTGTCATACAGCGGGCGTTACATTGGAATTGTTGCAAGAAAATAGCGCCTTTAGACTTCTTTTTCCGGGGCTACGTTAAGTCGCTGGTTTATGGTAACAAACCAACAACAATTGACAACAACATCATTCAAACCATTGCTGAGATCAATCTCGACTTATGCAACAAAGTCATAAAAAATTGGACCTCTCGGATCGAGTCCTGTAAAGGAAGCCGCGGGGGCCATTTGAATGATATAATTTTTAAGATATAATGGTATTGAATGTATTTTAATCCGCAATAAAGATTTCCATCATAGGTTACACACAACTCTTTTTATTTAACATTAAAGTTCAGACACGCTTAATGAAAGACCCTATATTATCATTGAAGTACATTTTTTTTTTTTTTTTTTTTGACTTGTCAGAACAAATTATAAAAGGAAAGAGTTAATTACATTTTTAATAGGAGCAAATAGCGAGAATAACGTGAAGAGTGGGAAGATTCAGATTTAGAAAATTGGAATACGAAGTACCCGTAGAATGCTCAACAGAAAGAGAAGACCACTCTATTATATTGTTACATGGATATATCTTTGAAATGATACGAAAAGTGTGATACGACTTTGTATTTCGTTTTAATAAAAATGTTTAAACTGATAATGGCAAATTGAATAAAATGTTTATTAGGGCAAATATAATTAAGGGTAACACTTGTACGTGTATTTTTATGTGGCATACAAATTTTTTGAAACGAACCCTAGCTAAAAAAGATACCCATGTCAAAATGGATACGGGAGGAACCACGGATTAGTGGGAAAACTAGTTTAAACAGACGGGTAAAGAAAGCGATTTTTAGATTTTAAAAAAAAATAAAAAAAAATGTAAATATCGGCTACTATGATTTGAAATGGACATTTTTACACACCAGAAAGAGACTAAAGGGGATAAGATGTTTTTAAGAAGAAAGTGAAAAGAAACAACAACCAAAGATATACCTGAATGGCTAGGAACCCACAGCAAATCACTGCGAATGGAACCGGAGGGAAAAAAGAGTATGCTTAAGTGAACGTATACGGAGAATAACAAAATCACAAGAATGATTGGGTAGGAGAGAATAGATGGCCTAAAGGATGCTCGTGGAGTTAAAAATGATTAAAAAACTGAAAGAAAAGTGATTAGGGGAAATAAAAATAGGGAAGCACAGAATGGCCATTTAGCTCGGCTGTAAATGTTGAATAGAAAGAAGGAACACGAAAAGATTCTGACAAGTTAAAGTCTGGGAGGAAAAAAAAGGCACCGATACCACACCCGGCTTCTTCGAACCATCAGTGAATAAGGTTACATGAGAAGGAAATAGAGAACTGATAGTACTGTGGAATTCCTGTATAATTAGAACTTGTGGAAAAAATGTTGAAAGTGAAGATAGAATAGATATTTTTTGTACGAGGATGGCAGAGTTCGACGAAGTTAAAGGAAAAATAGCGGAGACCATTAAAGGAGATTGTGTAAGGGAAAAATGAACCAAGATGAAGAGTCATAAGGGATAAAAGAATTTACCTTGGGGGGAAAATGCTTTTTTTTTTTTTGAGAAATGGAAAGGTAGAAATGATCTGCGAATAGAAAAGGCTGATGTATTAGGATCAGCGAAAATTGCTGGATTTGGAGAGAATTTAATATGCCACCCAATGTCCCACCACCAGAAATCACTCCCTTCTTCCACAAAAATATGAAAGAACATTGGATCTCATCCTGGTCCCAACATGCAACTTTCCTAAGGAATATTAAACCAAATGTTGATCCTTGGTGGCCACCGATCCAAATGTCCAAAAAAGAATTCTCTGCCCTTAATAGATTGAGACTGGGACACACATCGATATCTCACAACCATGTCCTCCAGGGAGCCCCTCCGCCGATTTCCTGCCCATTCTGTAATGCAGCAGTGCTACCTTCGGTGGAACACATCCTGAAACAATGTCAATACTTAACAATAATCAAGGACGAACCACTACACCTTCTTTTAGATAACCGTCCAGAACAGGTTCAGACAATGCTAATCTTCCTTAACCGAAATAATTTAATAAACAAATTGTAATAAATCCGATACTCGTTGTGCCGTAATGACCCTGGCAGTTATACATGGCCAACGAGTAGATTACACACACACACAAAAAAAAAAAAAAAAAAAAAAAAAAAAAGAGTGCCAAGATATATTGAAGGCAAGAATTTTTGATTATTTTTGGTAATTTAGAGTAATAAGACTTGGAGACAGAACCATAAAGAAAAGAAAAGGAATCGCATTTAAAACGGATGATGGATTTTTGCATATAAATAAGGGGATATAAGGATTACCGATTTATTTAGTTGGCAATAGGACTTTCAGAAAGGTTAACCTTTCGATTGACGAGAAGGAAAGATAGATATTGTACAGAAAAAAAACCATAATAACGGAAACATTAAACATGAGAAAGAAAGCTATTGTTTAATGCTAGACTGATAAAAGTAGGATTATAAGGTCGAAAAATAAATATGACATAAGAAAATTTAGTAAGAGTCATAAAAAGGTTAATCGAGGAAATAGAATATTCAAGTAGAATAATAGATGAATTAAGTGCTTCACTGACTGATATAATTTCATGAGATGAAGGAAAGAGAGGATACCATCAGCAAAGCATAAAGAAGAAAAATTTAAAAGAAATGAAGCCATACTACTGGTGTAGACATTGAAACCAGTAGAACTGAGGGAGAAATCTTGAGGAAAACCTCTAAAAACGGTTTTTGAATATAGAGAAATTGGGAAAAAAAGTCGATAGAACGATAAAAGAGTATTAAATTAAATTGAAGTGTTAATTGCTGTCATTCTACCGTTTACAGTTGGTAAATGAACATCATCAAAAGTGCAGAACATATCTCGATAAAGGTTTTTTTTTTTTTTTTTTTTATTTCCCTTCTACAACTAGCCCTTACAGGCTATCTAGCAGATCTTTATATGAAAGGTGCGGAGTGGAGAAGGCTAGGAGGGGGAGGGATAGGATGGAAGGTGCAGAGTGGAGAAGGTTGGGAGGGAGAGGGACAGGAAAGAACATGACTAAGAAGAGGCCAGCGTGACAGAAATGCAACCACCCGTTGGTGGGCAATTTCTGGTGCTTACGCAGTTAAATGCACGTTTACACGGTTAAATCAAAAACTTTCCTTCTCTGTAGACGCCTAACTTCCTCGGAGTTGTCCATCAGTGCGATCGCTAGCGGATTATCGTGATTCTCCAGTCGACGAAGGTACTTCGTCGCCTCCTCTGATACTACTTCGGAAACATACTTCACGTCGAAATCGGTATGTAGCGTTTTATTTGAAATGAACCAGGGAGCGTTTGTCATCATACGCAGTACTTTGTTTTGGAATCGTTGCAAGATTTGTATATTAGTGTGTTTCGAACATCCCCATAACGGTGCTCCGTACCGCCAAATTGGCTTTAATAGCATCTCATAGAGTAATATCTTGTTCTCCATCGTCAATTCGGATTGTCTTCCTACTAGCCAGTTCATATTGCGGAGCCTGATGTCCAAGTGCTTACGTTTCATCATTATGTGGTGCCTCCAAGTTAGTTTGTTATCCATGTGTATACCAAGATAGCATGCAGTATTTTTTTGTGGTATTTCGTTATTACCGATACAGATTTTTGGCACCGAAGTTATATGACGGTTTGTGAATGTTACGTGCGTTGACTTAATCGTATTTATTTTAAGGCGCCACTTGTCAAACCACGATGCCACTTCTGTGACCGCATGTTGCACATTCGTAATGCACTCCTGTAAGTCATTAGCAGAGCAGACCAGCGCAGTGTCATCTGCAAACGTGGCGATGTCGACATTTTCAACCTCTGGTACATCAGATGTGTATATGACATATAGTAATGGCCCCAGTACGCTACCTTGCGGTACACCGGCGCCTATTTCACGTACTGCCGACAAGGATTCACCACTTTTGACCCGAAATGTTCGATGCTGCAGATACGATTTCAGCAGCACGCAATACGGAGTAGGTAGTATTTTCGCCAATTTGTCCATCAGTCCTGAATGCCACACAGTATCGAAGGCTTTTTCAACATCAAGGAAGACAGCAGTGCAGACTTCCTTTTTTTCCAAGCAGTCTTCAATTTTACAGACGATACGGTGTACCTGTTCAATAGTGCCGTGTTTCTGCCTGAACCCGAATTGATGCAGCGGAATCGTGTTTCCAACTATTTCCACTAGTCTTTTGTGCAACAACTTCTCAAATATTTTTGACAAAACAGGCAGCAACGATATCGGTCTGTAGGACCCTGTTTTTTCCGGTGGTTTACCTTCTTTGAGTATTAGAATAATTTGCGCAAGTTTCCATTGTGTCGGGAAATATGACAATCTCAACATTGCATTATATATGTAGGTTAGCAATACTACTGCTTTGCGAGGTAATTGCTTTACTATTTTAGGTGTGATCAGATCATAGCCGGGGGCCTTCTTTGGGTTTAAAGTCTTTATTACTGCTTTGACTTCTCCTGGTGACACATATTTTATGGATGGCGAGTTCACTCTTTCCCATGAGCAGTAGGTTTGATTATTACCAATGTTTGTAGCATGCGGCTGAAATACCTTTTCTAGGTAGTCTGCAAATTCCTCAGCTTTTTCTTCATCTTTCCTAGCCCACTCTCCACTTTTTTTAAGTATTGGAGATTCGCCTTGCTTCGGCTGTTTCATTTGCTTTGTAGCCCTCCACAAGCTATATCCATTTGCTTGTGAGGGCGACAGGTGCTTGACGTAGCTATTAAATGACTTGTTTTTTAAGTCCTGTAATGTAAATCTTATTCTTTTAATAGCACGATTAAGTTGATTTTTCATTTGTGGATCTCTGTTTCTCTGCCAGATTTTCCTCAATTTCCGTTTGTTTTGAACAGCTTCCCTTATGTACTTAGGATAATTTTGCACATGTTGATGCGGTTTAACTTCCATTGTTGATGCCCGTGCTGCTGAGCATATATTGGTGACAATATATTCGATAGCATTTTCTATATCTGAAGGTGATTTTAGTGGAATCCTTAACGACAGGTTTTCTTCTAGTTCATCTGCAAACTGTGTCCAATTTGTATTATAATTTGTAAGCGTCATTGCCTTTTTCTTCATTATTATACTAGCACTGATTGTCAAAATTATGGGAGTGTGATCCGAGGTTAGCGATAAATCGTCATCTATGGCCATGTAATTTGAAGAGATTCCTCTGACAATAAAGAAGTCTAGAAGGTCCGGGGTTTTCCTTCTATCGCTAGGCCAGTATGTTGGTTTTCCAGTTAATATGGCGTCACATTTGCAACACTTCATTGCATTCATTAGTTCCCGTCCCCTGGGAAGAGTTAGCCGCGAACCCCAATATGTGTTTTTGGAATTATAGTCTCCACCTATTATGCATCTACTTCCTAATGTTTTAAAAAATTTGACAAAATCTGCGCTCTTGATTTTGTGTTTCGGTGGGCAGTAAACCGCGGATACCGACACGCATCCGTTGTTATCAGACACCATTACTGATGACGCCTGTAGATGTTCCGACTGATATTTGTTTAATTCATAATGCTTTATATTACTTTTAATTATTACCGCTGCGCCACCGTGTGCTCTGCTGTCTGGATGCATTGTGTAATAAGCGGTATAATTTGGAATCTTAACATAGCTCTTATCAGTAAAATGTATCTCCGAGACTAACATTATGTCAATTTTCTCATTATGTAGGAACATTTCTACTTCTCGTATACGTCTTAGTAGTCCATTAGCGTTGAACGAAGCTATTCTCAAATCCTTCATTTTTGGGCCAGTGTAGCAACAATTGTATGTAATATGTTTGTTATCATGTCATTTTGTTGCTTCATCATTTCCATTATCATATTTCTTATTTCGTTTATCATGCTCGATATCATGTTTTCTACGTCTCTCAAACTGCACTCGCTTATTTGGTTTCCCTCTGGTTTTCTGTTTCTATGTGCAGCCGCCATTCGTGCGAAGGACACACCTCTATCTACCTGGTTAGGTATTGAATTTGCTTGCGGTGCAGCGACAGTTCGAATATTCATAGGTGGATAGTTTAGGTTGTTTATAGCTGGAGGTGCTACATCAGTATTGAATGACGCCACAGTTGGAAGGTTAATTCTTTTTTGCTGCCTACTCTCCCCGTATCTCTTGTTTATAAGGTCTTGATATATTTTACAGCCCTTGTAGTTGGCTGGATGCGGTCCATCACAGTGTGCACAAACAGCTGGTGTATTCATTGCTTGGGTACAATTTTTTGAGTCATGATTGCCAGCGCATTTAACACAAACGAAATCGCAGTTGCAGTAGGTCTTTGTGTGGCCATATCGTTGGCACCTGGTACATTGTGCTATGATGTTCTTCTTATATGGCGCTTCCACTTTAACACGCATATTTAATAAGTAGTTCAGTTTATATATTTCCTTATTATTCTCATTTGGCTCGATCTCAACGAAAAATATGGGTAAAGGTTCTTTAGTTACCCTGTGTTTAATATTAATTACGTGCCTAACCTTATGACCTTCAGTCAGTAGCGCAAGTTTAATGTCATCAAGCTCAATAGAATTATGCAGATTGCGTATCACCACTTTGAAACCTTTCTCTTTTGGAACTTGAAATGTATGGTGTTTAATGTTGGCATCATTGAAGTAACGAATTAATTTTCTATATTTGTCTATTTCCTCGACTCTAACCTCTATTCTTTGATCACTCATCGATCGGCATTTGATTTGTTTTGGATGTACATGCTTTGTTAAATCAATAAACATTTTACGAAAGTCCATTACCCCGTACACTGTGATGGGGGGAACTTTAGGTTTACTATTTCCTACACTATTACTATTATCCTCGCCAGTGGAATTTCCTTGGTTCTCGTTACCATTATGCTCAGAGTCGTCGTCATCCTTGGCGTCGTCTCCATCTTGCTGGTCTTGTAAACAGGAAAATCGGTTCTTCGTTGTTATTGCAGCTACTGTTGCTGCTACTGCGGGGGGAAATCGTTTCTTTTTAGCGGTGTTGCCGCCACTTAGTTCGGTCGATGTGCCACTGCTACTACTTCTACCGTTCTTTCCAGTTCTACGCGACCTTTTTTTTGATTTAACGTTTTGCCAATCCGTTCGCGCAGATAATGTATTCGCGTGGTCTTTAGTATCACAAGTCGTGATGTCACCTTTGCTAACACTGCTACCTTGCTGGGGCAATTGCTTGTCTATTTCCATGTTAGCTATTGCTGCTGTTGCTGCTTGCACAGTTGAAGCCAAGAAGGTGTGTGTGTCACTTTTAAGCGACTCGTTCCCCGTACGAGATCCTGGAGGACCCATATCTCGGACGAGGAGACGGGCAATTTTTCGTTAAGACTGTGTTCGAGTTTCTTACTAATAGCCGCTGTTAGTGAGGAACGAATACAACCTTTCCCACCGATATAAATTATTGATAAGAAGCGAATGTCTGTTGGCTGCTGTAAATTAACTAGATTAAATAACCAGCTACTTTAAATAAGCAAGTTAAAGAGATAACGAAATAATGTAAAATTAGAATAATCTCACCGACAGCGCCGGAACATCCGATGCAGCGACCGCGATAAGAATACAAAAGATTGTTACGAAGATAACACTAGCGTAATATCCCGAAACGAACGCGAGAGAACAAAACTCGTGCTGACAATACATAACGTAACGTAGCTAAGGTATAATGTTTTTGGATAAAAGATTTATATATACGTATATGAGGGACAAAAGAATTAACACAATCGGAGGAACCAATACCAAGCTCCGAAAGCTGAAAACACAGCACTTGTTCAACGTACCTTCAAACACTTTTTTCCAGAATGTCAGGGAAGTGGGGCGTAAATTTTCTTAAAAATGGGAACAATTATATAATTATAAAGGTAAAAATTAAAAAGATGTTGGAGAAAACTAAAAGGCTGTTCGGTAAGTTTTTTAAAGACTAGGAAAGGTATTTGAAAACTGCAGCGGAGCTAGAAGATTTGGAACAGACTGTTAAAGTCTATTAGTATTGAAAAGAGAAGTTATAAAATACGGAGGGGTATGTTGGAGAGATGGAATTGGATACAATTCAACGATGGAAACGTAAACAGAAACAACAGAAATTAAACTGTATATACAGAAATATTGAAATCGGAAGGACTTTAGAGAATTAAAAATTTTTAAAAGCTCTGGTCATTTTTCAAATATGTAAAAGAGGTGCATTTTTAGAAGAAGAAGAATATAAATTCTTCAAGGAGAGCCTCTTTGAGGTTTTAGGTATATATTTACGGGCAAGAAAGTTTTCTGTTGTAAATTCTAAACGAACAATTCTAAAGGTGACATGATTATGGTCGAATCTAGCGCTATATTCTAATTATATAGAATTTGTTGCGGTGATTAAATGATGACGGATGGTGAACAGGAAAAAAAAGAAAAGAAAAAACAGATGTAATGCAATTTAAAAAAGTGTTGTTTAGAAGTATGCAATCGCAGAAGAGCCAGAATGCGTACTAGACAGTGCCGAATCAAAGCAAAAGTGGAACGGCGTTCAGTTAATTTCGGAAAGGAGAGCGGCTTGAAATAAGTCGGAGAAGGAAAATTAACAGAAGGGGTTAAAAAAATGGGAACATGGTCACTGCCGTAAGAACCTGTATGAGACCACTAATTATAGTTACAATGAACGAAGAAAAGATCAAATCGAGGCAACTAGAGATAATGAATTCGTGAAGTAGGTTGTTGAGGAGAGATCATTAAGGAGTACTAAGTTATCAAAAAGGATTCGTTTTTTGAAGGGTGGAACCGTTGGTATAGTAGAATGTGAAATCTTACAAGAGTGAATAAGCATTCCAATCTTCATTGACTAATGACTGCCGGAGCAGATTTAGAGAATAAAGAAAGAAGGAATTGACAAAGGACCGTTTTGTTGTTTGCCTGTTTGAACATGTTTATATAAATTTATAGGATCAAATATCAATTTTTCTCCTAGAGTGTCCTACTTTTGCTGCTCAGCGCTCTAATCACCGCATAGTGTCTCTGTAGTCATCTCTAGCTAACTCGTCCTTGAATATCGCAGATACCATTCAGTTATACAACTTGTTTGTTTCGAGTCATTTAGCGTTCCTACCGTCATAGTGTCGTACTAGCCCCGGCAGCTGCACACGGCACTCAAAAAAAAAATATCATTTTATTTTTTTCTTCTCTTCCTTGTTTATCATACATATATAACGTATTTAATAAGTGGTCAGTAGATTTGACGCTAGAGTTTAAAAAAAGTTTCTTGATTCTATAGTAAGTTTTCAACTTCAAAATCTCTAATTAAAACTTATTTTCCTTCTTATTTATTTAATTTTTTCGAAATCTTACAAATTACTTTACAAAAACATATTTTTCTTAATTTTTATTTTATTACCTTCTCCTAAAAATAATTTCTTAAAGGTTAACGGTGTCGGTGCCGCTTTTATTCTCCCAGATTTCGGCTTCTCAGAATCTTTTCGCTTGCCTCCTTTCTGTTCTACATTCATAAACGTATTAATGACTATTCTACGTTCCATTATTTTCATTTCCTCCAATCGCCTTTCCTCTAAATACTTGATTATATCTGACTCCATGTCCGCCCTTCAATTCATTCTCGCCTACCTGATCATTCCTGTGATTTTATCGTACTCCGCATACGCGCTCACTTATCCACGTTCTTTCTTTCCTCCTCCTTTGCATTTATATTGATATCTACTACGGGTTCCTAGTCATTCGGGCATCTTCGGTAATGAAGCGGCGGACTCCTTGACTCGGGTTGCTGCCTTTTTTCACTTCTTCTTTAAAAAAGTTCCATCTTCTAATCTCCTTCCGCTGTGCAAAGTTTTTCATCTCAGACTTTGGTATCGGATGTATACCGTTTCCTCTTTTTCTAATAATTATTAATTTCATCTGCCTGTTCAACCTAGTCTTCCTGCCAATAATCCATGGTTCTTTTTGTTTCCTTCACTTCGTCGTTCTGTTGTTGTCTCCGTTATTCGGCTGCCCTCTTAAGTCATACTTTATTATCTTCCTCCCTTTTTCGTTTTCCATTGGTTGTCTTTCCATATTGTCCTCTCTACATTAAACTAAGAGCGTTTGATCATGTGTTTATTAAGTTTTCATCTCTTTCTGCTCTTTCTATTTCATTTTATTGATACTCGGTCTTCCTACTCCATATTGCGCCTCTTATGTCCTATCTTTTCCCTCTCCACAGATTGCTCCTTTCTCCTAACAACATTTGATATCGTATCAATATATAATTGACTCCTTCCTATTCTAATTGTTTCTGGGTAAAGATCCCCGGTTGACGAGCCCAAAAAAAAAAAAAAAAAAAAAAAAAAAAAGAAAAAAGTACTACGGAAAGTAGACCGGATTTCTGTTAGATCATTTTATTTAGGAGATAGATTCCTTATAGAATGCTTTCCAAACACTATCCGATTAACTTCATTTTTTTTAGATATTAAAGTCAAACGAACGTTCGGGGCCTTTAAAATACCCACACATCATCACTAACTACTGTTAGGCTACAGCAAACATACATCTTTTTTTTATGATCATGAACGATATAGTTCAAAATTAGTTGCTGTTTTATATTATGTTTTTTCGATTACCTTAATATATTGTATGTTTTTATATCTATGTTATTAACCGAGGTGAATATATATTATATGTTTGTTAAAATGCTTATCTCCTTGCATTCTTTATTGACTTCTAAATAATTCCCGTATTCTTATAACTTTTTTAGACTTTAAGCCTAGGTCTTGATTAATTTAAGTTTTTTTTTTTTTTTCGATCCCCAAGATTTAAATAGAATAATTAGTTCTCTAATTTTACGTCATTGACTAGTCGATCAAGATATGATAAAGTCATCTACTTTTGTAAGTGCAGCCTTTTTCATACAATTAACATCTAATAAAGGAATTCAGAGTTTTCACGTCTTATTTTCATAGTACCGAATGTTTTGCAATCTTTCATGCCTTTTCTAAATTAAAATAATTCCTCCGAAAATATTATTGTAGTGTTCAATTTCAAGAGTTCCTTAACAACACTAAAATATTTTTGTCCGTCAGTACAAATACACAAACGTATATATATTTACAAAATCGGAAGTCTAGCAGCGTCGGTTGCTGAATTGGGTGCAACATTGTTTGAATCCCGGCGAATTTCGGCATTAATAACACAATAAAGAAGCTGTTATAGGAAGACGTTTTCAACGACTGTCCCATTAAATATGCCCGCAAAGAATATTGCCAAGCTGTATAACCCCAATACAAAATCAATTTAATTCAACATTTCCAACTTTTCGCGGTTTAAATTACCCAACCATAACATCGCCCCAAAGTATTTATCGTGTCGCCATATGCGGACTGTCGTCTACTAATAAATAAATAAAAAAAAAAAAAAAAAAAAAAAAATTCTATGTATATAAAATACGCTTAATTTCTTCTCCCTATTGCCATCATAAAATATAGCTTATATAAAATATAGCTGTGGCCGATCATCTTTTTTTTGAATAATCGGTTTGTACATATAGCTTAATTATCAAGTCTCAGATTCCCGTGTAATGTTTTTTTCCGCCGCAGGTGTTGCAATTTACAATTTTTATTATTTAATTAAACAGTTAAGGTTATCACTGCGTTTATTTATTTTTTTTTTTTTCGTATTTTCCCGCGTATCTTCCTGATAATAGGTGGTGAAATTTTCGAAAGAAAAACAAAAAAAACAGTGATAGTTCTAGTTGCTTTTTTAACCGACTTCAAAAAAGGAGGAGGTATTCAATTCGACTGTATTTTTTTTTTTTTTTTTTATGTGTGTTACCACAGAACTTTCTTCTAGGAGAACCGATTTTGATGATTCTTCTTTTATTTGAAAGGTGGCGTTTGTCATGTGGTCGGTCCCATTTAAATTTGATCAAGGTCTGACCGATAGTTTTTGAGTTATCCTTAATAGTAATGCGGGAGATTGAAGCTTTTTGGATGCTTTTCATTCATGATTGTTTTCACCGTCGGATTAGATTTATTGACTTAAAAAATACTATAAATTTGCCAAATTACCATGGAAATGTAGCTTTTGATGTTTTCACATCGTGGAAATATCTGTTCTTATTTAAATGTTTTAATTTAATTGAATAAAAATGCACTAAAAAGTAAAAAATAAAATGCTTTTTTACAAAAAATAAATATCGATACTTGAAGGTTTATTATAAAAATTTTTAAAAAATGCACTAAAAAGTAAAAAATAATTACTCCGGATAAAATATATATATATATCAGAGTGATATAACACTTAAGTGGTGATATCGTAATTCGTATACAACATTAATTTTTTGGAGTTGGCATCAAACTCATATTAAAAGAATAATTAAAAACTGCATTAAATGTTGATTAAATTGTTCCTAACATGAATTTAATTCCAACTCTAATTAAGGTTTTAATGTTGTATAAGAATTACGATATCACCACTTAAGTGTTATATCACTCTGATATATATATTTTATCGGGAGTAATTATTTTTTACTTTTTAGTGCATTTTTTAAAAATTTTTATAATAAACCTTCAAGTATCGATATTTATTTTTTGTAAAAAAGCATTTTTATCAGATGAATTCTCTGCTACTTATGATTTCAAACTGATTAAAGCTGGATACGAGACAATTCTCTAATGACCTTCGGTTTGATAGCAGACTAAGTTTTTTTTTTTTTTTTTTTTTTTTTTTTATCTTGGGCGCGTCAACTCAGGACATTTACCCAGCACAAAGGACTAACAAATAATGAAACGTAGGGATTTGTAATATCAGGAAGCGATTAGAAACAGAAGAAATAAAGATAGCCAATATAGGAACAACAGAAAGAGAAGGAAGAGCAAGAATGTAGTGGGCACAGTAAGGGGTCGGGAGGCCAAGGCCAAGCAAATTAGAATAAAGGACTGCGCGTTCTGAGGAGATAGATGAGCATTCGAATAGGAGGTGATTTACATCACAGGTCAAATTTAAGATAGGAGAATGAAAACAAGGGAGACTGAATAATATTAAAACGAAAGAGGGAAGCAGGAACCGGCCATCAACTTAGTTTTCTACGTTAATTGGTTTAATCTCGTAGACCCGTACCGTCGATCATATACGTATCTATTCGATTAACAGATTAATCATTTTCGGTAACGAATAAAAACCGTTTTTTTTTTTTTTCTGTGATCACAAATACAATAAAAATACTGAACAAATCTATACAGGATTTACGAGAAAAAGAATTTGTTCGTTATTTAACGTTTTTTAAGCAATATTTTTATGTATACAATCAAAGTTCCCTTTACCTATAAGATTAAAAGTCATTAAATGTCATATATAGCCGGTATTGCTGTACGGGGTGTAGAGACGTGGTCTATAAAGAAAATATCTGGAAAGCGGCTCATGGCGGTGGAGATGTGGTTACTGAGACGTCTGCTGAAGATACCTTGGACAGAAAAAGTAACAAATGTAAAAGTTCTAAGAAGAGCAACAGATACACAGAGAAATGTGGAATATCATTCAAAAAAAAAAGGAAGGAAAATTACATATTTCGGCCACATAATCATAATCCGTGGAGAAGAATACCGCATTTTACAGACCATACTACAAGGTAGAATAGAGGGCAAACGGCCAAGAGGCAGGGAGAAGTTTGGGTGGATAATGAACATAAAAGACTGGACAGGATTAAAAAAATTTGAAGATTTGGTGAAAGCGGCAAGAAGCAACAGAACATTAAGGATAGCCGACGCGTCGTCAATGACGTAGGGTACCAGAAGAAGAAGACATTGATACGAATTATTTTCGGCGATATTCTGGTTTAAATTATATTTTGGTAATTTTCATATAATATATCGATGTATCATCGTATAAGTTAGTCGAAATTACAGAGATTCTGGTTCAATTCCCACGCGACGAAAATACGATGAATGGGTGTGCCAACGTAGTCTGCTATAGTACCTTTGTAGGTCAGTTTCCCATTTATGCTCGCACCGAGGCTTGCGCATTTTTCGGAATATCATCGAGTAATACTGAGCAGGGAGGGGAAAAATAAATCTCGCCTATTCGGGGTAATTTTGACTAATTAACATTTACCTGCGCGGTGTAGCTAATAAGTTAGTTTGATTTGCCGTTATATAGCCGGAGTCATCTAATTTCGTTGCCCGTTTTCGCTGTATATATTAAGTTGTGAATATTTATTCGGTCGGAATGTAATTAATTTTTTTTTTTTTTCATCAGTTCTCTTATAATATTATTTAATAATAAAAAAATAAGCTTTTAATAATCTGGGCCGGCTTTTTTATGAATCCTTTTCGAGGGCATTTGAGCATTGTTGTTTTACACACGGTGAAGAAATGAAAAAGAAATATTTTATTTTATTTTTACTTGTTTCCTTTGATGTTCTGTGCCGGCATCCGAACTGAAAATTAAAATTACAAAAAAGTTAAAAAACCTCGTAAAAGTTGTGTAACGAGAATCCGTCAGATTTGTAACAATATCAATTATACCCGGTTAGGGCCGTGTCCAGAATTTTGAAAGGAGGGGGTTTTGAAAATTTTCTTCGCATATTTATTTTATAAATAACGATACATTTTTCACTAATATTCATATACTATTAATAATTTCCATCATTCTGAATTATATGTATTAATAATTTACATAAATGAATTACCAGCCCGTATATATGAACATTAATAAAAATTACATTATTCACTATAGTCGTAATAAAAAGTTTTTTTCCTTAAAATATTAATGAAGTACCTAAAAATATGAAGCATATTTTTTCTTTTTTTTCTTTTAAAGGTTTTCAGAGAACACCCTAAAATATCATCGATATTTATTTTAAATTTTTGATTTTTTCAGATTTTTCTGTATTTATAACAACTATTTCAGTTCTAATGGGAGGGGGGTGACAAAATCCTTCCCCGTGAACACAGTCATGTATACGGGGGAATTTGTACGCGCCATCTTACGAGACTATGTTCGAATTTGAAATTGATTTTTGCCGATATTGTATTATCTCTCGGATGTCTTATTCGGTTTATTCGCGGCGAATGTAGTGCCGTTGCGTACCGTACACATTATGTGAAATCCCGTATTGTCAGGGTAGCTATTTTAAATCAGACGTAACGAGATGATACTCGTTCGTTTCTTGATTAGGAGTTTTCGATCGTCGCTGCTCCATTACGCGAGAACTAAGTGTTATCTCTTCTAGTCGATGTTTCTCGCTGTTGTTTTACCATACACTACATATCACCGCATTTTTCGCCGATATATAAATCGAGTTGGTTTATTGAATTTTTTTTTTTTTATTTTTCTTCGCTTTCGGGTTGTTTTTTTTAGTCGTACTATAGTGACCCCTGATGAATTCATCATTTTTGCGCGGAGTAACTTGGACTCGTATCCGCAGTAAATGGTACTATTATTATTACTTTCTTATAACCTTTTTTTTTTTTTTTTTCTTTAAAAAATCTTAAGCTCGGATTTTACTGATTCGTTTTAATATCAAAAATTCGAAAACTGTTGTCGTCTCTCAGTTGACAAATTTTTTTAAAAATTAAGCGAATGCGTAACTTTTTAAATAATGTGCTAAAAAGGAAGGTGACCTTTTTTTTTTTTTTTTTTCATTTTAAGAAAATAACGTACTTCTTTAAGAAAAAAACAAAAAACCAAAAACTATCGGAAATAAAAATTCGAAATTTCGAATTTTTTTCTGCGCAGTTTGAAACGATAGTAACGAATTGGAATCGGGTTTCATTGTAGTGAAAAATAAAAAAAAAAAAAAAAAAAAAGGAATAGGATTGTGTAAAATTTTTTGAAAATAAAACAAATTGCGGGTTTTAATAAAACTAATTCAAGCAGAGCAACGAAGACTGTAACAACTTTAAAGCGAACATATATTATTCTAATATGTATTTTCAATTAATACAACGAATGCGACTAATGTAGGAATACTTTCCTTTTTTTTTTTGTTTTATCGGGCTTGTCACGAATATATTTTTGCGCGTACAATATAAAAAAAAAAGAAATCTAGTAATTGGAATTTAATAATGGAATATCACTCTTTTTTTTCACTATACAATCATTTAACATACTGTTTGTTAAATATATACATATGTATAAATTGAAACAAATACGAATATAACGAAGGAATTTAAATTCGTATATACGTATATATATACCGAGAAAAGTTTTACGGCTTAAAAAAGTATACACGATCAGAAGAAATTCTAAAAACACATCGAAGTTGGATAAGCCGTGCCCGAAAAAGTTTTATAGTATGCACATCGTTTAGGTATTTAAATTCCTTTGCTCGTATTTGTATTTGTTCTAATTTATGTATATATTTAACAAACAGTATGTTAAATGATTGTATATAGTAGTGAAAAAAAATGATGTTCCATTATTAAAATATATTTTCCTTATTATTACATATCGCATCGCGTTTGAAAATCACGCAAAGAATTAGGTTTTTGTGTTTTATCCATCAGCGAGAAGCCGGCAGTTTTTCACGCATCGCAAATACAATTGACGAGATAGTGGTAATCTAACGGAACCGTTCAGGTAGGATTTAATTTAACTCGCTTATTAAATATGTGTACATTTAATAATATCGTTTGCATAATCGAACTGCATTGCTTTTCTAAATCCTTTTCACAGTTATCAGTTTTTATTCAGGTAAGAGGCGGTAATATCTTAAATGAACCTGATTTTCGTTTTCTGTTGTTCCTTTTTTTTTATGAAGCATTATTATCGTAAGCAAAACAACACGAAAAAAATTAGAGAAAAAAAAATGTCGGTAATAAATTATTGATTGACCGTTTTAACAACAAAGTTCATTTAATCAGATGATTAATTGTGCACGAACATGCTACGCAATCTGTGTAACCTTTGAAATACATACCATTCGTTAGTGTAAACATATTAAATTAGGCAATTCTTGTTGACCGTCGGTCTTCCTTCAGTGCTGCTAGCCCAGCACACGCTTTTTTTCACGGACTATTACCATTCATTAGTCTGCAAATGGTTCGTCAAGTTTTTTATATTTCATAGGCAATGCTAAATTCGTTCAATTTTAATAGTCATGTTTTTATCGAAATTGATGGGTGGTTTTTCTTTTTATCGATTCAATTAAAAAAGTAGAAAATTCGTTGCAAATGCAAATTCCAGTTCGTATCACGTTCGCGTATCATTTTTGCTTTCGGTGCACTTATCACGTTCGCGTACTCGCTCCTTCGTATTTATTTGTTTAAAAATAATTTCCATTTCCATATTACCGTCACCAGCTCTACCTATATATCATCGACGGCTTGCTCTTCTCCTTCGTTTAATGGTTCACTAAAGTAATTGTACAAAAATGTTTACACGTAATTCTAAGAGATAAACGATCGATGGGATTTTCGTTATGGTTGTTACGTTTTTCTAAAATTACGTAAGATTAATCAATAATTTATCAAAAAGAACAATATACAGGTAAATAAGTGTATTAAACAAAAGCACTCATTTTTATAAAACAATCACATTATATAAATAATGCCGTAGCATTTTGAAGCTGCTTCGTAATCACGGAATGTTTATTGAAATATTTTAATTTTAAAAACATTCACGAAGATTTGATTTCGAAATGCGTCGGTCTGTTTATATAATGTAATTGTATTCTATAAAAATGAATGATTTCGAACACTTATTTAAAAACTACATGTATCCAGAAGGGCGTTTGGGTGGGGGTATGTGGAGGGGATTATAAGAAAAGGACATTGGGGGAGGATTATATATAATTACGTAAAATCTTCTACGATAATCGGTAGATTTGAGAAATAGCCCTTGCTTCATAAAGAAAATCACAAATAAAGTGACCACCTTTACAGAAATTCATAAAAATGTGTTTTAAAAATCCATAATTATTACAATTTTTAATTTAACTTTTGTTTTACTTTTAGGGGGGTGAAAAATAAAACGAAATTATAAAATTATACCTTAAATATGCTAGTTTAGAAATAGTAAGAAAGTTAGTATTTCTTATTAGACACTTTACTTCTTTTTTATTTTTCTTAGTAATCCGATCCGAATTCTCTTTGTTCGTGAGCAAGTTTAAATATATATATATATATATATATATTTCTCATTGAACTCTATTTTTAGTTAAAATTACGAAATAAAAAATAAATAAAAATGGCAAAAGATCGATAACAGTGTATTGTGTTTAAAATAGAATAAAAAAGGAATATTAACAGTTTTACTAGAAAATAGTATTAAATATTAATTATTAAAATGCATAGGTGGTAAAATTTATACAAATCTTTTATAGCATAAATTAAGTTTCTCTGTTATAACAAATTTTTTCATAAAGGCTTTGGTTCTTTGTGAGGGGAAAGCCCCCCATCCGTGGATCCGTCACTGCTATTTGCAATATAGATCTCAAATTAGCCTCCGTGAGTTTTCTTCTTTTTTTTTTCCAAGTTCTGCTTAGAAATATTTCGCTAAATATCTGCTTTTTAATTGTGTCTATATATATGCTTTTGCTTGCGCTCAACTAATTCGATTTCCTTGGGTATTTTTCTTATTTAGTTATCTTACATTTTCCTTGTTTAAGTAACCTTCCGACGCCAATATTTAACGTAGGACTCTCCCAAATTCTTCCGCCGTTGTCTGTCCTGAGCCCGGCGTATTCGTACTGAGGACTCTCATTCTTTGTACTATTTCACATATTTAAGAGGTGAGTTGGGTGTTTTGCCTTCTTACGATAACCCAATTCGTGTTGAGAAAAGGTTGAGAGTAGCTCTAATGAGCTCGTCACCGTTGTCTTTCGGGATTTTCTTCTGCCGTATCTAATGGAATCTATTATTTCTATTTCCATCCGGTCTGAAGAGATCTTTCTGAAGCTAGACACTTCGATATTTGCTGCCCTTCTAAGACTTGCCGAACACCATTTTGCTTGTTGACCTATCTGCCACTGTGCGAATCCCATTGTAGACTTCTACGATCAGGTTTCCCGACGCAGCAGGCAGATGTCGAACTAGATGTGGAAAGGCTACACACAGTCTGCTATGTACCTTATAATTTGATATTCTATGAAATGGATTTACCGAGTTAACTGTGGAACAGAGTTTTTTTTTTCCTTTTTTTTTTTTGTTTTATAATGAAATGGTTATTTTTATTTTAAATTGTTAAAGCGGATACATTTTAAATTACAGGGATTCGGGAATTTCTAAAAGTTTTGGAAATCAGTAAAAGTCGACAAAGTGCTCTACATTGTTTCTTCTAAAGTGTCTCGAGAGACGCGAAAAACGAATAAAATTAACAGCGAGTCGAACAAAAATTTCTTAAATTACTGGTAACAGAATACTGGCGCGATTAAGTTTGGATATTGAGAAAATTTGTAAAAGGTTCATATTTAATTATATCGAATGAAAATCATCGCAATCGTGATGCTTGTTTCTTGTTTGTCTGTTTTTGTAAAAAAATTTCTTTGTTAAACATAGGTCGAAGCGGCTATTTCGAATTTTTTCGCAGTGAGCAAGACCATGTCCACGGGGGGTTTAATCCCCCCCCCCCCATCCCCATAAGAACTGAAATAGTTATTATAAATACACAAAAATGTGAAAAAAAAATTCAAAATTTAAAATAAATAATTTTTTAGGGTGTTCATACGTTAAAAAAAAAAAAAAAAAAGAAAAAATATTCTCAATATTTTATGATGGAAATTATTAATAGTATGAATATGAGTGAAAAATGTATTGTTATTTATAAAATAAATATGCGAAGAAAATTTTCAAAACCCCCCCTTTTCGAAATTCTGGGTACGGTCCTGGAAGTGGGGGTCCAAAATTTCAGGCGTTTAATCAGTCATCAGCGAATGGTTGCTAATCTGATAATAACAATGTTCCGAAAAAATAACGAATATTTTATTCCAGTTATTTTGAGAAACATAAAACTCTATAAATAGCGAAATAAAAATAAAAGAAAAATGAATTTTATAACGTAAATCCTCTTCATTATCTAGTTTAATCCTTTTCCTTCATAAGTCCGGACTCTACTCACTGATCTAATCCTCCTTCTCCTCGCGTGTCTCTAGCCATAGTTGCTGCACATGGCACGTAAAATTTAATTTAATAATTTAATAATTTAATAATAATAGAATTTGTTTGTAGCATTTTATTTAAAACATTTTTCGTTGCATAGGACAGGGGTATTGTCGTCGCGATAGCCTAGTTGCTAGAGCGCTTGACTTCCGATATGGCGGTCACGGGTTCGATCCCGAGCGACGACAAACTTATAACAAGAATTAAATAAATAATCGGTAATCACGTGGCAGGCAATGGCAAACCACCACGTTCAACATCATATGCGCGCTAGGTCAGTACACAGCAGACATAAATAGGACTGCACTTTTGTAAAACGATGTAAATCAAACGATCACTAATCAGTTCCGAATGTGTAGTCTTCTTGCGTGTGTGTACACATTCGTACTGTATATAAACAATTGCTATGAACACTATGTCTATTCTGTACGACTAGAATGTACAAATAGGTAGTCACGACGCTCGAATTCGAGCAATACGACTGTTACATACAGGACAGGGGTGTCAATAATAGCGGACGGTAGTTATTGAAATTTTTAGGTTTAAGCATTTCTTCTTCTTCTTGCTGTCCCGACCGATTTCGATCACGGGTGGCCATCTAGTGAAGTCTTAATGATATTCTGGTACCGCTCTCTGTCGTACGCGGAGTGTACCAATTAATCCTGTTCACATCTTGATATCACAGAAACAGGTACGTTTCCTCCGACCAACTCTTCTTTTACCTTCAATTTTTCCCATCAAAATGGTTTGTAGCAAGGTGTACCTTGTCCCACCGATCAAGTGTCCAAAATATTTCAGTTTCCGAATTTTTATTAAATTAATCAATTTGTGGTTTTTTTTCATAACCCTAAGTATCTCCTGGTTGGACTTCTTAGCTGTCCAGGGTACCCTCAAAATTCTCCGCTAGCACCACAATTCAAAAGCTTGTAATCGATTCAGGGTGTTTTTCTTCAAAGTCCACGTCTCACAGCCGTATAATAAGATGGACCATATGTAACATTTTAAAATTCGAACCCTTAATTCCAAGCTAAAATCGTGAGCCGTCAAGGTTTTCCTCATCTTGTTGAACGCACTTCTTGACTGCTCAATCCGACTTTTGATTTCCATTTCAGATCCTTTTACCGTAGCTAATTCTTTTTGGGGGAAATCTTTTAAAATCCGGATTCTATTAAGGATTTTCAATAGGCCGACATTTATTTATCTGGCGCATAGCGTGAAATGTGAATATAAAACTATCTGTAAACAGGTTGCTGCTGGTTTGATGTTTTTCGAAGATCTTGTTAATGTTTAATTTGTCATTGCAGGATTCTTAATATGTAAGTTTAAAAATCTGCAGGCGGAAAATTATGAATCGTTGTAAATTGTATTCAAATTGCCGTCTGATGAACCGGAATAATAAGAAGCCATTTGTTAACAATATTATTTTGAAGCAAATATGAAAATTCGTTTTATTCGGCACGTTTAAAGGATTTCTTTTATTTTCGATAGTTTTTTTGTTGTTTTTTTTTTTTTTTTTTGGTAGCGGGAAGGAGGGGGGCATTTCAAGGAAAAAGACCGAAGAACTTAAAAACATGCAATTGTAGATATCTTTGTAATGTGAAAATCTTATTTTTTACATGATATGGGATCGAATTTACATAAAACATTAGCAAATTAGCGTAGAACTTAAAGGAAAAAAAAAAGAACATTTCGCGTTATTACCTAGCGAAACATAGTTGCATTGAGTTGCCCATAATCAGTACGCCTGACGTTGTGCTAATCGTTCGAGCACATTGCAAAAGAGATGGAAACGGCCGAAAATGATCTTTTTCTTCTTTGTCATCCGAAAAACCATCTCTCAGCTTATTTGTTTCTATGTTTCTCCTGGCATTTCATATTTCTTTTTGTTTGTTTGGATCTTTCAGGGTTCGGGGAACCAGATTACATTTGGTTTTTTAATCCTTTTGATATTAGCATGGTTGTCTTTTCACATTTATCTGTTAGTTTTCTGGTGCAATATGATGCTTCTGATTATTGTTGTAGTCCCTTTTCTTCTTTCAACGAAGATTAAAATTAGCGATGTCGGTGGGACGATTTCATATTTTGTAAATTCTGTTTCATCACCTTTCGATGATAATGTCTGAGGTCTGTCTGAAGGTTGTTCACTATCGATAATTAATACCCGTTCAAAATTTCAACAACGTTTAATATCAGCGCGTGAAGTTCATCGAACCATTTGTATCAGAGTTGTTGTTGTTGTTGTTGTTGTTGTTGTTGTTCTAGCTACCTTAATGCTGGTTTTAAATACGACTAGTAGTCTAAAGAGGTTTAAGAACGAAAATACTTAGTAAAATAACGCTAAACAATAAAGAAAGAAGAAAACTGTCAATCACGTATTTGAAGACAAGAGGGGCCAGATAGTTTGTTTTAATTTTCGCCAATGCTAATAAAAACATTCATAAAAATTTAAGCGAATGTCTTTATTATTTTTTGACATTTTTTTACTTTGGCACATAAACTCGAAAAGCGTTACGAAAATTTTATGTTTTTACTTTGATACGACTGATTACTAATATTTCCATGTCTTTACTTTGGCACATAAACTCGAAAAGCGTCACGAAAGGAAGAAGTGTTTCCTATAACGACTTGTATGTGAAGATCGTAGATTTGTGTATTTCACACGTCATTTCCTTGTTTACACTTGCTGAGCGCACAAAACGATTACCGTAGTAATTATAAATAAAATGTAACTTTAGTCTCGTGTATACCGTTGCGGCGTGTACACTGCGTTCCTCTATTCCAACGTTTCCCGCGAAAAGGACGTCGGTGATATATGCAAATCCGAAACAACGATCGATAGACACAGCGTATGTTACTCTTAGCGACGTACCTCTCAAACGGGACAACGTTAAACGAGAAGATCTAGTTCTTCGAGCGTTACCTACTGCCGTACTCGATCAAGCTGAAAGGTCTGTTTCTCTTTGTCGATGAAATAAAGCTGTACGATTTATGTGGTGATTTCAACAAGATCGATTTCCGCTTGGACGAGGGATTGCGATTCCGTCAATTCATGAGTGAAACGTTCGGTTGTGAGATGAATAATTCGATCGATCTCTCGACAAATATGACGTGCATCGACGGAGTTAGCTTACTTGTGTCGTACTTTTCTCACCATCGGCCATTGCTCAGTATTACCACCCCTAACGATAATGATGTAAATAAGGGGAACCTTGTACTAGCGGTAGTTAATTATTAAATGGATATTTTTGCGAATACATTGAAATATAATATGTATAAAGGAAATCACAGGTGCAGTGTGCGTAGGTTCAATCTCGAAATAATACGTTGCGATATAATATGTATAAAGGAAATCACAGGTTGCACGGCGACATGCTCATGTCGTCGGAGGCCGCGAAGCTAATGACATTCTAATGTCGTCGGAGGCCGCGAAGCTAATGACATTCTAATGTCGTCGGAGGCCGCGAAGCTAATGACATTCTAATGTCGTCGGAGGCCGCGAAGCTAATGACATTCTAATGTCGTCGGAGGCCGCGAAGCTAATGACATTCTAATGTCGTCGGAGGCCGCGAAGCTAATGACATTCTAATGTCATCGGAGGCCTGAATATGGTTGTAGAAAGCCTACTTTTACCGGGGAAAACATGAAAATGTCTCACTGTGTTGCGGACTTGTACGCAAGTTGTTTAAAATTTTGACCTGACTTTCGCCCTTTGGCCAGTTTTATTCCTTGTCTTTATATATTTCGTCGTTTTTTTTTTTTTAATTTTTACTTTACTACACGTATAGAAAATACGATTTTTTATATGTCGGCCTAACAATATCTCTTTTAAGCCCATCAGGAGTGTTAACTTCCTTTACAGAATAGTTGACCATGTCAGTCAACATAGGAATAAAAATATTTGACTTTTTGAAGTAATTTTAAAATTAAAAAAAAAAGCTGTCCAAAATTAGAATTATTATGCGTAAAGTTGATTTTGTTTTAAATTTTTAAATAACATGTGGGCCCCTGCTACGAGTATTTAATTTTGTATACGGAGCAGGGAGTTTAGTTCGGCTATCTCTGATCTACCTGTAATAGGCGTTCGAATTAATGAAAAAATTTTATTAATAACATTCGTTACGTAGGCTATGCTGCTATTGTTGCAGATAATGGGAAAGATCTTCAACATCTTTTCAATGAACTGAACACAGTTGGCAAGTCATATAACTTGAATATAAACGTAAAGAAAACAAAATGGATGGTAATGCGCAAAGAAAATAACTTTAACCAAGTCTCTGTTATGGTTAACAATGAGAAGATTGAACGAGTTGGAAAATTCAAATATTTGAGCTGTCACATTACTGAGAACCTGGACCTGGATATAGAAATAAAAATGAGATGCACTTATGCCCGGAGTGCCCTAACTAGTATATGAGAAATCTCCTCTGCGATAGATCCTCGCATTTAAATATACGCCCAAATATTGTGCAATGTTATATTTATTCAATCTTACTATATGGAATGATTCATTAGCTCGATCTCAGACTGGTCAATTTCTATCCAAATTTTCTTCTTGTAGTCTTAACGTTCTTTACAGAAATTGCCATCGATCCCCTTTTATACTCGAATCCTGAATCCTTTTATCTTAGTATCCAAACCCATCCTCCTCTGTGTACCCTTGATACTATGACTTCGCTCATTTCTCGCCCTTTCTTATCTCTTCTATTTGCAGGCTTCGCCTAGTTCATAGTCGACTTCCGGCATCCTCTTTTCTCGCCTTTCTATGTCCTCTTCTCCCTTTTATTCCTTCCATCCGGATGATTTTGATTTACTCTGCGACACAAATCACGCATATCTATAGCATGCTCTTACTTCTATTGACAACTCCTGAAACTCGGTTTGCCCACTCCGTATAATAATTCGTTTATTCTTTCTCTTTCATCCCCGGCAATCATTCCTATTATACCGTCCTTCATTACTCCTATCTCCAGTAATGTTCAATTCTAATTCGTTTCTTCCGCTCGTTCACTAACACAACCTAATGTTTATATGTAGCAACAAAAGAAAAAGACTATTGTATAATTACGTGTATTATTATTTTATGTAATATACAACTACGAACTAAACATTGTGTTTTTTTGTTGTATTTTGGTTTTTTACGCGAATTACAATAAAAACTACTGTATATAGTGAAAAAAATTATTTATTTTACATAAAGTTCATACTCTTCCAATTATCGTGGTCACATCCGATATTGGTAAGGTGCTCGTAATCGGTACTCATAGCATTTAGGCAGGACCAATAAACATATTTCGCACTTCGCAACTGCAATCGCATTAATTTGCTTAAACGTTTGATCCATGCAAACTGGTAGTTGCCTGTTGTGTCCCAGAACAGTATATATTGGTATGCGTTCGATGATCTAGCATGCCGATATTTTTTTGTGAAACGCGCGTACCGCTCGAATAGTATAAGTTGTGGTATTCACACTGTCCGGTTCTTCGATTAATTTGATAAATTACCAGGTACTCGGTTTCGTCGTTCAAACTCCACTATTTCACTTAGCACGGCTAGAGTGGTGCGTGCAAATTGGAAAAGTCGTAAATCCGTTGCAGCACGTTCAATTGCCAGATGCTGTAAGGTTTGCGGGCAAATTTTGCGAGCACTGCGAACGTAAAAGTTCTTCTGTTGTGAGTAAATTACGGCTTGGCGAGATTTATTATCTCTCTCGGTAAATCCATTATCGGCCGCGGTGCTGGTACTGGAGGAAGGGGTATCTGTGCGACTGATTCTTGCGAAGACATGATGATGTAAACGGTTGTGAACATAGTGAAAGCGGAATCTGTGCAAGCAGTAGTGAAGAAACGGACGTTGATGCTGGTAATGGAGTTGATGGTGGATAATGTGGTGGTGATGGCGGCGATTGAAATACATTACATGCTTGTTGCGAATCTGCTAGAGGCGGAGATGCTGGTGCTAAATTATGAATCTGAGCTTGTGGTGGCGTGGCCGGTAACGGTGATACTAAATCGGGTGTATTAAAAATTATAGCGTCTCCACCTGTGTCTTTAAAAAAATTTTCGATAAAATCTGTTGCTGCTGCTACCACTGTTGCATCAGAATTAGTCGTTGAGTCGATATTAATAATATTATTATTATTGACATCCATTGTAGTGGGTATTGAATTTTGTGCGTTATTAACTTCCGCAAATTGACCTATTTTTTCAAATTATAAAACTAACAAAAAAATTTAAATAATTTATAAACTTTAGTAGACGTGAATTTCAACGTGTGCGCTATGAGCTCTGAACAACTAATACTCTTTACAATTATTCAATGGCTTCGATGGTCATATATACATCCCTACGAATGAAACGTGTTGTGTGACGTAACCGAGCACTAGTAGTCAACCCCGATGGTAAGATATACACATGCGAATATAAAGCTATGGTGTGTGTGTGTGTGTGTGTTATAAAACAATGGCAATGGCATTATCCTCTATCGAATAATGATAATTAACGGACAAGTAAAGAAATGTGACAATCACTTGGGATGCACGTATACAAATTTCTGGGGGTAGTGATAATGATGGTGATTTTTGAAATATGTGTGCAACTGTGATGTACATGTAGGTGTGTGTGTGTGCGTTGATGACATAAGACAATTAAAATGCAGGTGCATCCGGCTGAGATGATCATTTCTAAGATGATGTAATCGTCTGCTGCTATGATTTCAACCATATTCCTCTGGAATGTCCTTCTCAAATGAATGCTTTACTTTTTACTCACAAAACTCCTAGCACTTGACGATCCTGCTCCTTACTGTGCTTTGTATATCGTGTTATTCCCTACTTTATACTTCATTTCTCTACTTAATTCGGTTATATTATTTGTCTCTGATCGAATTGCTGTTGTTCCACTGTTGATTACGTAGGGTCTTTGTTAAAAATGGTTAAAAAGAATGGTCAAATATTTAGAAACATAATAGAATAGCGAATTAACCTCGAATAGCATGCATGTTACAAGTAAGTTAAGGAAATTAAATTGCTTTTTTTATTACCTAAAATAATGTTTTTCGTTAAGTCATCTAATAGAATTTAGTAGGCTTCTAGAAAAATTACAGAATAATAAAGCTGCACTATCTAAACATTTTTTACCGGATAGTATACTTCCGTTAGTAAAAAAATTATACAAAAAACACGAATTTTGAGATTTGTTTTGCAACAAGACGATATTTTTAAAATTTCTTTGAAAACCGAAGTAAAGCTGAAGCGGACAGTAGTATAATCACTGATGTACCTCGTTTTGTAAAAACTAGGATCAGAGCACAAACATTGCAGCCTGTCGGAAGTTTTGAAAATATATTTAAAAACCCAAAAAAAACAACGTAGGAAAATATTGGGTCCTCCTTTTACAAATATGAAGAATTCGAAATGACTTGAACTACGAAATTAATCAACTGTCCTTGCATATTTTAAAGTGTATCTCTTATTTTATTACTTCAAATTTGTTTGCATGGTCATATTAATGATGTGTTAAAAACAAATACTATTCCAATCACGCTATAAGTAGAATCATTTTTTAAAACAGCTTCAGTTTACTATTTGATACACTATATCTATGTTAAAACCTTGCATTTTCGTGTTATATTTTTCTTTATTTTCCATATATTTATTATATACAGTTTTCCACTTTTAGCTGAAGTAACTCGATGAATTTATGAGTGGAAAATAGTAATTATAACAACTTGTAAGTAAAAAATTATAAGATCGTTTACCTGAATAATTGTTTTTAATTTTATTATAGACATTTATGATCCTTGTCTTTTTTTTTTTTTTTTTTTTACCAGTGCATATATAATTATTAGCTGTAATTTTTTCATATATATGTGGATGTGGTGTATATGTTATATAAATTTGTGCACATGCGTATGTTCTTATCTTAACCTAGGTATATGTAATATTGTTCATCAAATACACTAACGTTGTAACTCAAAAAATAGCGAATTTAAGTTAAGTGTATTATGGTTGGAATGTATTTTATGAGTACAATCAGAGGTTCTAGAACGCCCCATATTTGTAAATAAGAAACTCGACAAAATAAGCATTGCTCTTGGAATACCGTTCAAATTATAGTAAATGTTAATTTGCGTTTTCTGCGAAATAGCGCTTTTTGAGTTATTATTGTATTTAATGAGCGATATGTATGTGCTTTTTGTATGCATTAATATAGCTTTTCCAGCGTGAAATATCCCCGTAAATATTATTATAAAAGAGAATCGAAAAAATTAATAAGCATGTAGATCAGCACCGCCGAGTACCTCAAGGAATTATCCGATTTATGGTCTTTGGAACTGTTAACCATCGTATTAAGGTTTAGAGTGATTTTTAGCGTAGCTCAAACGTATAATTTTTACCAAAAAAATTAACATAAAGCCGATATCCCTCATAATAACGGACAGTGCAACGAAACGGGTTAATTACAAATGTAATTTCTTTAAAACTAGAGACAGTAGAAAGATAAAAAATGACTATGCCTTTTCTGAAAGTTTGTCTGTAATTAAAAATAAAATCTAAACGTTTAAATAATTTTATATCTGTAGAATGGATTATATGCTATGAATATGGAGTATGTAACTCCGAAACATGTCGGCTATATTTTATATTTTTTATAACTATAATTAGGAACAGATTTAAGGGGGGGGGCAGTGGCCCCAGGGCCGTCACCAAAAGGGACCCTTCACTAAAAAGGAGCTACCCGCTAATCACGCAAAAATTGACGCGCGCTCAGATGATGAAACGATATATCATTCCGATTTTCATGGGGTGATGTTGAGTTCCGAATGCGACATACTTTGTGAATTAAATTTTGATGATCTAATTGGAACTTTCGCTATTAAAAAAACTCGACGCGTGCCTCTCGTTTAGAATTAATTATTAAGGATCGATTTTATTAATTTGCTGAGTAAATAAAATAAAAAATGTGTACTTCAATTATTGGCGGGGAGGAAATTAAGGGGGCCCCTTCAACAAATTATTTGGCCCCGGGCTATCTTTTTTCCTTAATCCGGTCCCGACTATAATTTTCTGTAATACGTGTGTTTATATATATTTAATAAAATGATTATACTCTTAAATATTTTTAAATGAACTGTGTTATTATACTTTTCCGTTATTGTACACTAAAAAAGAATTTTTAATAGTACGATTCACGTGAGTTATAAGCACGATTTTATATATCGTATTAGACATTTTAATAACGGAGCGTGTCCATTACAGCAGTTCTGGAACCTCTGCATCAAACGAATATTACGATTTAAATACCGCTTATGTCATTTTTTTTTTTTTTTTTTTAAATAAACAGCTGAATAATTTTGTGCAAAATTAAATCTCGAAAATGGCAGACTTTTTCCTAACTTTTCAGATATAATTGCACAATCGATAATAGCTTCTTTTTTTTTTTTTTTTTTTTTTTTTTAATGGGTTTGTCAGCAAGGACATTAGCCCAAAAATAGGAAGGGCAAGAAATAAATTTATATTCTTTTGCGTTTAAGGGTGTAAATTCAAGGGCAGCAATAGCCGAAATAGAAGGGAAAATGAGAGAATACAAGCAGCACCGATAAGGGAAGTAGGGATATCCCAATTTTAATAGAGAAGAATAGAAGGACGATCGCTCGGCAGGGAAGATCACACATTCAAATAAATTATGATCAGCATTACAAAGAAAATATATGGAAGGACGGTGAAAAGGATAAAATGCACTAGATGCAGATGAAAACCGAGAAAATGATGTAGGAAGGAGGCTATGGTTAAATTGAAGGCGACAAATAGCAGAGACTGCAAAGCGTTTCAGAAAATGGAAGTCAATGGATATTCGCATCTAATCAATGTTAGAGAGCAATTTATTTTTTCTGGGTTTATCAACCACGGCCAATTACCCATTTGCACGTGTAAATATTAACAATTAGGAAACCAAAAGAATGGAGCATTATATTAAAGTTTAAGAGGCACAAGATGACTGGATAGCAATTAGAGTGGTCGAGCGCCGAAGCTTTGATAAGAAAAACTGAAAGGATTCCCCATCTACGCCGTGGCCTTTAACAACGGAGCTACAAATGTTGATGGGAACAAGAAAAGTAATTCGCCATTACAGAAGTCTTGGCTTTTTACTTTCTGTTAAAAAATTTTTCTAGGCTAAATTTTTTTATTTCGAATTTGGTAGTAAATGATTTTTGTTTATTTTGTAGTTGTAGATTATAATGCCGGATCTAATCGGTAGAAATGTGACAAAATCGGCCGAGAATCCTCTACCGGATTTAATGTTGAAGGCCGTGCTAAAAATGAAAACACCGCAAGGTACTTCTAATTTGAGTAAGTTTACACAAGTTATATGGTATATTTATTTTTCCCTTTTTATTTATTTAATTTTTTTTTCTTCTGTACGTGTAGAACGAAATAATTCGTAATTTTTATATTCTGGCGATAGCAATATATATATATATATATATTAACTCGGCCACTTTGGCCTCGCAAGGGGCTGCGCCCCTTGACCCCTCCTGCTTTCATTCCTGTCTCTTTCTCTTCTATACTTTGTATAAAATGATCAAAATTTACAACGTAATTCTTACTGGCATCAACACACACAAAAAATAACATAACCACAAAAATCCTATTCTAACATTTACCTTCCGTTATATAAAATTAAGACATTTTTTCGTTACATTTTTCGTTACATATTTCAATACATAAAATTGTGACATTTTTTAAATAACAATAACAAAAATCCTACAAAATATAACAAACGTTACATAAAATTGGGACATTTTTCTGGGACATTTTTTTGGGACATTTAGCGTTACATAAAATTGGGACATTTTTCTGGGACATTTTTTCGAATGGGGGGTAGCCTAAGAATTACGTTGTAATTAATATATCGTGATACTTAACTGTACGCAGTATGTGCCATTAGATGAGCCTAAGATCGAGAACGACCATGGCACTGGGAAAAAAAAAAACTTTTATGAGGTGCGGATTTTCTGCACCGTAATATCTATGCATTAAATACGATGAAAGAAAGAAATGCAGCTTAAAATAGGCTCTCAGCCACACTTAAATTATAATTTTATTTACATATTATTTATAGTTAATAGCATTTGATATTGTTACACTTTGTTCGTTTTATATTATTTTTTTTTTTGTCACGATGTAATGTTTAAAAGATTAAATGGTAAAATTATGTTTTTTCCTTAAATTTCCACTTAATATAAATTGTATGCAGTTTTTTTTTTTTTAATAATACAAAAAATCTTAGTATAATAATGGAAATAGACACTAATCACATAGGAACTATAATGGTGGTACAATCAATTTACCGAATGATTTAAGGGTCGATTTTATTGTCTTATCTGTTTAGTCCAGTGTTTCTCAACGGGTGTGCCGCGTGATCGGCTAGGTGTGCCGCGAAACGTCCGAATCACATTTTGTGAATGTTTTGGTAAAAATAAAAAAAAAAAAAACAATATTTTGTATAATGGCCTATTTATTTTTAAATTATTACCCAAATTGTAGTAACGCATTCAATGCGAAATTTGAGCTTGTCGCTTTTTACACAAAAGTTCAATGCGGGGTCGCGAATTGTTGACAGGTACAGGCGTATTTCATGATCAACGGAGAGAAGTCTCCTCTCTTTTCTCATTTTTGATGTTCATTAATGCCGAGAAGCCTAGCTCGCACAAGTAGGTGGTTGAAAAATGTAATAAAATGTTTACATCTTCCACTGCTATTATAGGATACTCTTTCTTTGTCAATAACCAAAAAAACTTTACAAGTGGTAGATCATTATACTTTATTTGCAGTGTTCTATCTGTCTGAAGTTCAGCGAGCAGTTCTTCTTGCTCAAGAGATAATTCAGTTGGTGATTCCGACAGCGCGGCGTAGCGATTGCACACTCCATCATATTTATCAACAAAGGTGTTGGGAAAATACTGTGCCATGTTGTCTTCAAAAGTCATGAGGTGATTTAAAATTAGTTTTTCGGTGATATCACCCTGAGGATCCACATCAAAAGTCGGAGGAAAAATCTTCAAATTTCTCTTTTCTATGTGCGATTTCCATATTTGAAGTTTCTTCAAGAATCATTTAAGTTTATCACTTGAGGACAGCACATTTTCTTCCTTTCCTCGCATACTCTCATTTTGGGTTGTTTAACCCGGCGGCGTCATTGTGGCCGGGTATCTGATACCTGACGGTTTTTAAAACCCTAATAACTTTTAAACAAAATATACACGTTATTTGCCGCTCACAGTAGCTGCAGTCCTTGACCTCTTCGATGGTATTAGCTATTCTATTTAGTGTCACTGCGGCTGCGGTGGAGTTTGCACGTCTCTAATAAGTTATACCCGGCCACAATCGTAACATTTATATATACAACGTGTTTATTGTTTTTTTTTTTTTTATTGTTCATTGATGAATTGCATTTCCTTTTTCACGGTTTTACGAACGATGTCATATGAAAATAGTTGACTTCTAGCCTTGTTTGAACAAGCTTGTACCGCAGTGAAAGTGAACAGTTCAGTTCAGACGACGAGTGGGGAAGAATATGGAGAACTTACCGAGAGGCTTACGTATAAGTGTATTCACGAACAAGTTGGCGAAACTATGACCTATCTTCCGAATAAAATTATGAAGACACATATACGAGATGTAAAGACTGTGTCCTTCTGCCAAAGACAAATAAAACAAGGGGCATAATTGCAATAAATGTAACAAGCCTATTTGTATGCATTATCCCAGTATGACAAAATTGCATTGATCTCGATAGCGATTAACTTATAGTATATATAAGTAATAAAGTAATAAATTTGTTTTGCATAATTTATAATTTGATGTTAACTTGTTAAAAACAACCATTTTATGTTTTGTACCTAAATTGTTATTATTTTTAAATATATATTCTAAGTTATGTTCTAACACAAATTTATCTTAGGAGAAAAATGTTTAGTTTTTTCAATTTTTAGTGATTATATGCTTTTCATTTTATAATAAATAAATGTTTAATTTTCATAAATAATGTATATAACTCTAGCTATTTCCCTAATATAGAAAACCAATATTGACATAAGATTGATTCAGTGTACAATAATGTACACGGGTAAAATATAACCCGGCCACAACGGCCGTCTTCTGTTTGGCCGTCCGAATGACGCCGGGTTAAATGAGAAAATATATCAGCCAAGTATGCTAGTTTGGCGCAGCACTATGTGTCATTCAAGTAAGCAGCAAAGTCTGATTTCTCAGTGCTGAAGAAACTTAATAGTTTTTTTTGTTTTTTTTTGTTTTGAGTTCACAAGATCTTAGAAGGACTTTTCCTTTCGATAGCCATCGTATTTCTGTATGAAGAACCAGAGGATCATGTTTAGTACTCGCTTTAAATTTGTTCGAGAAGTCTTGTTTTAGAGCCCCTAACACTTAACGAAATTAATCATGACACTTTTAAGTTCTGTAGGAACAGTCAGCTTTCAACTACTATACAAGTACGCGCTGTTGTCAAAACGTGCGGTGTGCCCCGGAAAATTGTGATGTATAAAAGTGTGCCGCGAACCGAAAAAGGGTTGAGAAACACTGGTAGACCCTTGGGCGAAACCATTTTCGATATCAACGTGGATACAAAATTTCGCCGCATTATCAACAATTACGGATTTCTTATAGATATCGACAACAGTAATTTCATTTCGTTTAAATTATTCATCGTTAGTTGTTATTAGTTTGTCTGTAGATTTTCCAATTCCTTTTTTTAGCCAATTTAAAGGATCGTTATCGTTGAGTTTTAGATCGAATCATCGTGTAGGTTAAACGGACTATTGGACTCGCCGGCCGATCACACTGCCCACCGATGAAACATTCCGAAAAATTTTCTGAATTGTTCTTTTACCGCTGCGTAAACGTGATTAATACACATTGATTCCTAAACAATTTTCCATATTCGTTTACATTAGAATTCTGTACTTCACGAACCATTTTTTGTAGTAAATAAAAAAAGTTCAGTCAAGCATGACGTTTCATGGGCTCAAGGTTGTTACTCCCGTATGTTTATTTAATAAATTTCCATGAGATTTTCGGCAGGTTTCACAATTTTTGAAATAACGGCAGCAACGTGCCAGTAGCAACCGATCGTTCTCAAGCCGTTAGCACTTTCACAATAATAATGTAGAATGCCGGCACAGCCAATCATATCTGGTTTATAATAAACATAGCAGTTGTAAGTTGTGCTTTCTATATGCTTCTAGATCTCACTTAGATTTTGAAAATATTAACTGATGCCTTGAAATAGCTTAAATCTATCTCACCTATCTGATTCATCGTTTCAGCTAATACTCGTTGCAATTGATAAGTTTCAATAGATAATTTTACTAGATCTATTTCTGTCATTTCCGGAAAATCGGGCGCATAAGAAGACTTCAGTTTTTCAAACAAACTATTTGTTCGGCTCCATCTTCCTGATTGTACTACCGAAGCTAAGCTGTTTTCTTTGCTATCTTTTGAAAGAATATATAATTCAATATCCCTTCATCTGAAGAAGCTCTCATGACTAGTCGTTTTCCAAATTCATTTATTAAGAAGCAATCAATCTTCCTGTAAAGACCAGCTTCAGCTATGCAACGATTACCTAATTGATGATGGAAAAGCTTACATTTCTGAGCTACAACTCCCCATATACAGCTTGCACAATCGACCGAATGGACACGGCGGAACTTGTTTACTTTTTCCATTGACAATTGTTTTTGTCCTTTCTCCTTTTACGATAGCATGAGAACACGATACTTTTCTTCTTCTAACTGCTATTTTACATCGTGAATGCCTCGATTGAATTCAAAAATATCATTTTCTTTGCACTTTAGTTTTTATTCAAATCGTTTTCATTTTTATTCAAAATTTAAATCTTACCGTCGGTTTCTTTAGCATAAAATGGTTCCAAAACATCAGCAATATAACCATCCGTAGTACAAATAGTAAACTGCTTACGCAGAGGAACTCTTTTATGACTTCTTTGTTTGTTTACAGCCCTATCCGTGGGGCGATTAATCATATAATACGACAATATTTAAGAAGAAAATACCTCGTTGAAAAATATCATATACATTTTCAAACACTCTCTCAACTTCCTGATAATTTTCCTATTCCACAAATTTCCTATTTAATTTATAAAAATTATGCGCAGTATCCTCCGTGGCACTTTTTCCCGATCCAACTCGACATATCCTTAACACCTTCCACAACCCATCCAATCCCTACAAATCAAATAAATAAAAACTATAAGCAAATATAGAGAATGTAAAAAAATTTACACCGACCCATCCAAATTTAACAAATTTTGTGGTTGTGCTGTAGTTTCAGAGGGAGATCTCCTGCGTTACAGCTTACCACCACAATATTCGGTATTTTCTGCTGAACTGTACGCAATATACTTCGCTATATCCGCTGCTATCATCGAAAACTACAAAGATCTACTAATATGTTCCGATTCTCTCTCTTCCATTATGTGCTTCAACCGTAACTCTATTAAATTACATCCTATTGTAATAGAAATCTTAAATCTCTTATACCATAATCCTACTCTTAATATAATTTTATTATGGATTCCAAGTCACACAGGTTTTTCATCAAATGAACTGGCAGACAAAACAGCTAAAGAGGCAGCCATTATCCAACCCTATCCTTTGATCCCTATATCTGAATCTGACGCAATCACTTTCATCAAATACAGAACAAATGAATTCTTTTGCGACCTGTGGAATGCAATCCCTACGACTAATTACCTTGGAGCTATCCGCTCTTATCCCATTCCTTGGAGATCTTTTTCGCACAATAGAAAAGAACAGGTAGTTCTGTCTCGTCTCCGTATTGGTCATACTGCACTGACTCGTAGTTATATTATAAATAAAACAGATCCACCATTGTGTTCTCGCTGCGTCCAGACACCCTTAACACTCCGACACCTATTCTTTGAATGCACGCAATACTCCATATATCGACTTCAAAAATTTAGTTGCAATTCATTGAAACAAGTTTTATCTGATGATCCAATTGCAGTAGAAGCAGTCCTTCATTTTCTCCGAAATATAAATATGATCAATTCAATATAAAATCCAATAACTACTTTCCGGTGCTTCTGGCCATAGCAGCAGTACATGGTACCCGACAAAAAAAAATAAAGAAAAAAAAAAAAAGTTGCGTATTGATATTACCGCATTTCGCGTGACACTGTTGAACCTCAATGTTGACCAATGATCCTGACAAACTCTCTTATGTACATATTAATTTAAACAATCTAAACAGGTATACCTGGAATCTATCTGTTTGCATTGTTCTGTAATTTCATATAAGCTGCAATAATATCTAATGAAGGAAAATTATTTCCTTTTTTTCGTTTCCAAAACGGTTCAAACGGCAAAGAAGTATTCTGTTATTTTAAAATAGCCACTTGTTGATTCTATTTTAAATGAATTCCGATTTTTATTTTATTTTTTTGTTAACCCTACCCTGGGCGCGCTAGCGACCTTGACCAAACAACATGATAATTCAATAGATAGAAAACTAAATAGCCAGACGGTCAGAAGTGTAACTCGCAAAGAAAAGCAGCAGCGGAACAACTGAAGGCAACGGGAAGGAAAGCATATAGGTAGCGTTAAAGAGAGCAGGAAGAATTCCGATTTAAATTTATTTTTGTTTATGATTTTATTTTAAAAAAAACCTTCCCGTTTATAAAATTAAAAACCAAGTAGATTATGGATTATTTTTCAGCTTTATTATTCGGCAAATTGGATTTTCATAACTTTGTATTGCAGTAGTTATATAAATTAATGCTTTTATATCGCATCGCTTAAATGTAAATTATTTTTCTAAATATAAAATAATCCTATTTTCATTAATTTCACTTAACACTAAGGCGTACCAAAAATCTTACGTAATATCAGTTGGGGGGTTATATATTTTCTTTTTCCTTTTTTTTTTTTCGAGGTCTAAAAGTAAGAAAAATCGTCTTCTGTAAACAATGGACGGCCCCTAACCAGTTTTTTTTTTTTTTTTTTTATTTTTTTTAAGTGTCGTGTACAGCTGCCGGGGCTATTACGACACTATGGCAATCGGAGAGTTAAATGGTTGGAAATAGGTTAGTTGTATGAAGAAACCGAATAGTGTCTGCAATGTTCGAAGGCGAGTTGGCCAAAGACGACTGCAAAGACGATATCCGGTGCTGGGCGCGCTGGAGCGCGAAGGATGGGCACTCCAGGAGCAGGTGTTTTACTGTAGGAGAGGGAAGAAGGGAGCAAAAGGGGCATTCGAAAGGGGGCTCGCAATTAAGTAGGAGATGATCATGAGTCAGCGAAATATGACCAATGCGGAGTCTTGCCATAGCCACAAAGTGGGTTCTGGGGAGGTCAGAAGGAGGGAACCAAGGGTCAATTCCGTGTTTTATCTCTCTTAGAAAGCAAGATTGTCTAGTGAGCCAATCTTGCTTCCATTGGGATTGCACAAGAATTTTTATAGATTTTACTATGTCGGTGGGAAGAGGAGGGGAACAGGGCATGGGGCACGACAGTGTTGACTTAGCAGCGATGTCAGCTAAGTAATTACCCCTAAGTCCGGTGTGGCTTGGCACCCATAAGAAAGTAATTTGGTGGTCGGATGATCTTAATTTTAGGATTAGGGATTGTATAGAGTTGGTTATGTAATTCGATGGGGATTGTTGGGGAAGGGACTCCAAAGCTGCTAGTGAATCAGATACAATCAAAATGCGGCTGTTGGGTGGAGGGGATTTAACTGTGGATTCGAGGACTAGGAAAATGGCATAAAGTTCGGCATCGAGAACGGAACAGTGGTCATGGAGGCGGGCGGACGACGAAACTAGGTTAGAGTGAAAGGAACAAGCAGTAGGAGACGATTCGGAAACAGGGCATGATTTCGCGCCGTCAGTGAAGTAGACTTGGTGATTTGAATATTTTTTAAGGGTTGCGAAGATTCTGGTGCAGAGGAGGGAGGAGGAGATTTTTCCCCTGGAGAAATGTACAAGGGAATAATCGATTTCAGCTAGTAGGGTAGCCCAGGGTGGAAGAGGAGGTGGTGTATTGAGGTTTTTGAAGTGTTGGAGGTCGATGTTGGAGTCTAATAGGATTTTTGTTAGACGAGGGAGCGCGCCATTAGGAGGTGTGGGGTAAGGATCACAAAGTCCAAGAAGGAAGACTCTTAAAGAATCGCGGAAGGAGTGTAAGAATCTTTGAAAGTGTAAGGGTGGAGAACCCAATAAGGATTGGAGGCTGTGCGTGGGGGACGTATGGTGCGCACCTAGTATTAATCGAAGAAAAGAATTTTGTAGTGGGTTCAACATTTTGAGAAGGGATGGGGAGGCGGTAGAATACAATGAGCATCCGTAGGAGAGACGGCTGAGGATAAGGGATTGGAAAAGTGTTAGCAGAAGCTTGGGGGGAGAGTTATGGTTTTTGTGGGATAGATATTTTAATGTAGTGATATATTTGCTGCACTTCTTTTTAAGAGATTGCAGGTGAGGCCGCCAGGATAATTTGCTATCGAAAATGATCCCGAGGAAAGTTGCTGTACTGGAGTATGTGAGAAGAGAATTATCTAAAAAAAGAGTTGGAGGAGAAGTAATTTTATTTTTCCTATTAAAGTCAATACATTTAGTTTTAGATGGAGAGAAGGAGAGCCCATTCAGGCTAGACCATTGTTCTAAGTTTTTTAACACATTTTGCAAGGTGTGTTGGGCATAGGAAGGATTCGATGTTGTTAGGGAAATGTTCAAGTCATCAACAAAAAGGCGGGCAATTACCGGAGGGGGGATGTGATCCACGATGTCGTTGATATATAAGTTGAAAAGGGTCACGCTTAGGGCCGAGCCCTGAGGGAGTCCGTTTTCTGGGAATTGCGGACATGAAAGGGAATTAATTATTCTTACCCGGATAGATCTGTCATGGAGAAAATCTTTTAAGTACGCAAACATGTTCCCTGTTACATTGTTCTTAATAATCTTCTGGAGTAATCCCAGGCGCCAGACCCGATCATACGCCTTCTCTATGTCAAAGAAAATTGAGTAGGTGTGCTCTCTGTTAGCGAAAGCTGCTCTGACTTCGTTGTGCAAATTGGATAAATGCTCTAGCGTCGATCTTTTTTTCCGTCCGCCAGACTGGCACGAGGAGAGGAGTCCACGGGTTTCTAAGACCCACGACAGTCTTCTGTTGATCACTTTTTCCAAAGTTTTAGCCAGTACTGAAATCAAAGAAATTGGCCTGTAGCTTGAGAGGAGGGTGGGATCTTTGCCGCGTTTGAGGATAGGGACTATGATAGCTTCTTTCCAGGATAGCGGTATGAAGCCTTGAGCCCAGATTTGGTTATAGATTGCTAGGAGATATGAAAGGGCAGGTGGTGGTAAGTGCTTTAACATCAATGAATGAATTCCGTCGTATTTGACATCGGTGTTGTTAACCTTTGAAACGACCCATCATTCTATTTTTTGAACTTCTCTTTATGTGAGACTGATTTTTGGTTTTGGGATTTTTTCATCTCTACACCATTTGCCTTCCGTACACATCCGTTTTTGTAATCTTCACATCAACTCTGTTTTTCTTTTTCCGCTGGTTTAATGCATTAAAAGCCTAATCGCGTTTTGCGTCATCCAATATTTCATCATTGATTGTTTTTAATGAACCAAATTAGCGATGAAAATACCGGTGAATATAGCCGTTTTCATTTTAATTACTTTAGCGAGCGCCGGCGTCGCTGATAACCTTACTCGTAGTTCAATGATTACCTCCGTAAAAATACAGGGTTTTTGATCCTATATTTGATTCATTACCTTCATTAATAATGTCGCGTAGAAATAGCGTAAGAACATGTTCATAATTCGTACTATGTGGAAAACTTTATTTTAAATATTTCATTTTGGTACCTGAGCGATATACGAGTATATATTAATTACAACGTAATTCTTAGGCTACCCGCAATTAGAAAAAATGTCCCAATTTTAGGTAACGTTTGTTACATTTTATAGGATTTTTGTGATTGTTATTTAAGTAACGAAAAATGTAACGAAAAAATGTCTTAATTTTATATAATGAAAGTTAAATGTTACGATAGGATTTTTGTGATTATATTACTCTTTTTTTGTGTTGATGTCAATAACAATTACGTTGTAAATTTTTGATAATTTTATACAAAGTATAGAAGAAAAAGATACAGAAATGAAAGCAAGAGGGGTCAAGGGGTGGTACAGCTCTTTAAGAGGCCAAAATAGCCGAGTTTATATATATATATATATATATATTTGTATTTGGCTACAGACAAACCTGTTTCTGGAAAGTCAATTCACGCTATGAGATCCGTTTTGGGTTCCGCAACGTTTTACCGCTTTCGTCCAATTCTTCGTGATGTACGGGTTACCACGCGTATTTTGACAAATTTTTGTGCGGGTCTCACAATGACTATAATACATCTAGGTGTATGTAAAGTTAGTTCGACAGTTTGTAAGCACAGAGAGCTTTACAGATTGTATAAACGCTTTGTGATTTAGGATACCGTATTGTTCTTAACCTATCGCTATAGCAACACTCCATTCGTACATATACAAACTGGCTCGAGTTACAGAAACTACGCGAGGCAACATTTCCATGTCGTTTTAAAAATATAACATTAGGAAAAGGTGACTGAAGGATATTACGAGATCTAACGGGTTAAATATGTGACATTAACGATACTGTTCCGTATACTTTATAAATATTACATAAAATATATTACGATGTTTTTATTTTACTATTTTAAGGCATTAAGTTAGATAAATTGCTAACTGGCTGTGGCGGAAAATCGACCATTCGTATTTGTCGAACATGTAGTATGAAATTGATTATAAATAGTTCTTTTTTGTTTTTATCTTTTTTATTTATTATTATTATTATTATTAATGTTTTTTTCTCACCTTTTATAATTATGAAAATTAATTGTATAATTGTAGTGAAATATTGGAGCATATTTTTTGAATAAACGATAATAAGCATGGTGGGCATCCGGAGACGGGCAGTATACTTTGTGGGACGAACAACTTATTTTTAATAAAAAAAATAAAAATGTTTGAAATATTGAGAATTTAACTTCAACAAAATTTATTACAAAAGATATTATTTTTAAAATATAACGGTAGATAGTCAATTTTAATAACTTATTCTGGTTTAGATTTAAATGATCACAAAATAAATATACATATAACTGAAACGTGTAATTAATAAAAGCGGAAGCTTTATATGCAAATTAATAATAGTTCCTGTGTCACTTAATTGTAATAATAGAAGTTAAAAAAATAATATTAAAAATTAGACATAATATGCAAACTCGCACATACAAATTCAATTCGGACTTCATTAAATTTGATTATTTATATTTTTTTAGCCCCTGAATTTATCCATATATAGTCAGTATTATCAACTGCTGCTTGGGTTTACGTAAACACGTATCTAAACTTTACATTTCTTTTCTGTACTTTTAGTAAGATTTCGTATTTACAGTATTTTTTTTTTGCTTTTTCTTTAAATGGAAATATAATATTTTGTTCTAGAATAATAATCGTAACTAGTCAACCGTAAATCAGACTTATAAAATATTGAATTTATTCTTCTCTGTCATGCATAAATAGATAACATAAAATTATCTATAAAATTCTTCATGTATGTTTAGTAGGTGGTATCTTTTTTTCCTAGCCCAGCTCTCGGCCTTTTGGCCATTTTTCTCTGTAATTGATTTTAAATTTCTCTTTTATTGTATAAGCATTTACATTAATGCGAATTCGGCTGGTCTACCATTTCCAGAACTGTCCGGTATATAGCTTCGATAATATATAAGTTTAATAATCTTCCTCCTTTCCCGCTCATACTCTATACACTGCCACACCAAATGCTCCAGACTTCCCATTTCCACCAGAAATTTAATTTTACGTAGGGAGTTTATTTCTTTCCAAAAATTTCGCTAAACAAGACCAAATATTTCTCTTAGCCAAAAATTTAGATTCGTCACAGCAATAACCCAAATCTCTTTTCAGTCGTGTTGTCCGTTTGTGGACTTAGTGATCAACCATCAAGAACCAGTGAATCGAAAGACCACTAGTCGCCATTCTTCTCTGTCGTTAACGGTTTTCATTAATTCTAACAGAGGCAGTTTTGTGACAGCTTTAATAAGATATCTACGAGCCTCGTCGGAGGTCGCCCTCGACTATTATTGCCGTTAATTTTTCTTCGCATAAGAATTTCTAATCCGTTTCGTTTCATTACATGTCCAAAGAAATTTATAGGATTTACCTTATTATCGAAGGTAATAAATATTGCGTCAGATCTTTACGCAGTTGTTTTAAAATTGAAAGATTAGTTCTCTGTCCGTGATATTCTTAGCATGCGCCTGTAGCAAATAATTTCAAATGCTCCGATTTCTTGACGCAATGCCGCCGTTATGATGTAATATTGATGTACCAACGTTTGCATCGATCTTTTCTTCACTTGGCATGTTACTCGATGATCTTTCCATATTTTTGTAAGTCTGCCTATAGAACGTTTTTTCCCATGCCTATTCTTCCTTTTATCTCACAGTTCCCGTCGTTAGTTATATATGCGCTAGCGTTCTTCAAGCCATCTCCTCTCCTCCTTCTCATAGTTCTGACGGTATCATCCTCTCTATTCGATCTCTTGTCTCCTCTTTGTTCTCGTCCCGTTCCATTATCATTTCAAATATTGAGGGCGAGTGCTGACTCTTTAGCTCGCTCAGCCGCCCGTATTGGTCCTTTCCTCGACTCTTTCCCTTTCTCGGACATTCTTTCTCTACCACGCTCTAATCATTCCAGACTTTGGTTGGACATGTATCCATCTTTATTCCTCTAATCATTATTCATACTACCGTCTTATTCATCCGCTTTTTCCTGCCTTGGTTTCATTCTATTCCTCTCAGTCGTCGTTCCACTGTTGTTTCCTTAATTAGGCTTAGAATCAATCATTCTCTACTCCCTTCTTCTCACTTTCGTTTTTTTTTAGCTCTTTCTCCTTTCTGCTCTCTTCACGCTTCTGAGCCTTCTTGTATTTGTGATTCAAATCACATCCTATTCGAATGTTCTGCACTCTCTAACGAACGCTCCTTTCTTTACGCCCAACTTTTAGTTTTGGGTTTTCCTACTCCCTTTAACGCTACCAATATCCTTTCCGTTGCCTTCAGTTATTCCGTTGCTGCTGTCCTTTGTCTTTTCCATTTCTGACCGCCTGGCTATTTAGTTCTATCTCTTAATTTTTCATGTTGTTGGGTCAAGGCCGCTGGCGCTCCCAGGGTAGAAAAAGAAAAATAATAAATAAATAAAAAAAAAAAAGGTACTTGGTTCCAAATTTCTTATCAACGTCGGTTATTAAGGTTAATTTTCCCGGCAATTTATGCGCTCTATCAACTATCATTGTTGCGCATTTTGATCGGTTTAATGTAAGATTAGTTTTCCGTCTGAAATGTTCAATTCGGTGTAACAAAATTGCCGGTTCTGTTTCGTCAGCAACGATTATATCATCGGCGTAGCATAAGTTATTTATTTGTCCACCACTGTTGTTGACTCCTCGTTCCTAATATTCAGTTACCTGGTTCCTGATCTGTTCGCTTTACATATTGAATAATAGGGGAGGGGGATAGGGCGCGTATCCTTGTCTGACACCTGCTTCTGTTTTGAAACTCTCAGATATTTCATTCTCTATCTTAATATAGATGACATTATTTACGTACAAGTTTTTTGATTAATGTAATTATATGTTCCGGTTGCACCCATTTCGTTTAGGACTCTATCCACAGCATGTTCCAATGCACCTTGTCGAAAGCCTTGACATAATCAAAAAAAAAAAAAACGGAATATTGTCGGAATACTGTATTCGTAGGTTTATTCTGTTATCTATTTGGTATTGAGAAAAGGCTCACGCGTTTCTTTCCCGAGCGTAAAGCCTGCTTGTTTCTCTGGTATCTGTGGTAACAGATATGTCTTTAAGCGTCCCATTATTACGTATAGTAAGACCTTACTCGCATGGCTGATTAGAGCGATTAATCTATAATTGCTGCATGTGTTGTTTGTTTTTTTTTGTTTTTTTATATATATTTGAATGTACAGTGATGTCCAGTCTTTTGGTCATTCGTTATTTCTCCAAATTTCATAGCATATTTTTACTGTAGTATATCAAGATGTTTTTCCCGCTTGATTTAAACATTTCTGCTCCTATCGCGACGCATTCTGTCGACTTAAATTTGTTTATTGCATTTTCAATTTCTGCACGAAGGATAGACGGTTCTTGAATGATACTTTAGAATGCTGGTCACCTTCCTGTATACGTCGAGTTTTGATCCGACATTAATTTTTGACAGTATTCGCGCCATTTTTTAGCAATTAAACGTTTATCCGAGATCGGTTTTCCATTTTGCTCACTTATAACCGCATCTCTGTGGTATTGGAAAATTTCTTGCCTAAGCATGCTACGTTCTTGAAGAGATCGACCCTCATTTCATTATTTCAAGCGTGAGTTTTTGTTTTAGTACGTATATTCGCTATGATTTTATTTTTGTCCTTTCTGATCATACGATTAATTTCTCATAGTCATTGTACATCATGCGTTTATTTTCATTATCAATCAATCCCCTGTGTCATTATTTTTCCTCTCTCCTTAATTTTGTTCCACGTATCTTCGGTTACCCACATGGTCTTCTTGACTTCTCTAATGTTTTTTGTATTTTTCAGCGTTGGGGTCATTAATATTCTTTGATACCTGTTCCACAATTTATTTGCTGTTAACTTTTCCATTTCACTTTCTGTTGTACTATTCAATGCTCGTGCGATTCTTCCACTTTATATCTGCCATTATCTTTTAGATACCATCTATTATAGCATAGTGCGCTTAGATACATTTCGCATTTTTAGTCGTACTTTCGCAATTAGGTGCATTGTGATCCGTACCGTAATCTAGATCCGGAGACGATTTCCATCTGTTTCGTATTAAGACGTAGTCGATTTCCTTCTAACGCCGTCTAGTGATTGCCAAGTGTAGAGGGTTTACGGCGATGATGTGGAAAGTTGGCGATAGCTGTTAGTAGTTCACTTTTGGTACGGAAGTCGAGGAAACGGCCTCTTCGGTTATTTCTTTCTCCGCAACCGTATTATCCAACTATCTGTGTCGTCTAGCTCTGGCTATCTTCAGTAATCTCCTCTACAATTGCGTTAAAGTCCACACAAGTATTATCTGTATTTCCCTTTTTGAGATGCCATTGACTGTATCGTGTAACACTTCATAAAAGTTATTCATTGTTGGAACATATACTTGTATCAGATTAAACAGTGTGGAGGAAGTTTGCAGCTTTATTACCGTAATTCTGTCGCTCATAGAGCAGCATTTAATGCTTTCGATACTGCTTTAACTATGACTAGTACACCGTTCTGTGATTTTTTTTGTCGTTACTAGAGCAAATCACAAGCTTTCAATCCCCTGTTATGAAATGTCCGCTTGTTCTACAGTGGGTCTCAGCGAGTTCTAAGATATCAATATTGTTCATTGTTGCTTTTATAATCGTTAGTTTTTCCGATAAATTAATACCTCGCACGCTCGCAGCTATTTTCATTACCGGCTGATCTTTGATACATTTGTGCCAGGCGCAAAGTTACTAAGGAGAGCCCGGTCTTTCATAGTCGGCCGCCAATTTAACACATACGACGCCGGGAAGTCGCTGCGCTGACTGATAGTCGGATCGCATTCGCGTAACAACATTGATCTTTAGCTTTTTCATGGTTAGTTGATTAGTTGGTTTTCTTGAGCCGGTACCATGGTAGGTTTTCGCTTCTTTTCGTGGGCAGTTCAACAGCCAACCGCGCCATTGTGGCTCTTCGTTTATTGATATGACACGCATCGCCGAATTTAACATCATATTCATCGTCTTTGCAGTCCACCGGTGTGCCCAGCGTCTTCGGATAATAATCCTAACCGCAAGACAAGCAGGATGCTCCTGAGGAGGTAGCGGTGTACGGTTTCAACAGCGACTAAAACTTCCTGAAGGTGAGATAGTCTCGTAAGATATATGCGGACTTTTGAAGTCAGTTTCTCAGGCTGCTCGTGTCTCATCTTATTGCCATATAACTATTAGAATCGTCTGCTAGAGACTTTCTACCGATAGCCGCTCCTGGTTCGCGACTGTACGCAGCTAACCAGTATATCTACTGGTTATTTCGCTATCCACTACTTGTATGGACGTGCCCGGTTCTCCGAATCCCAGAGAGGTACAAAGTAAAGCTATAGCCTAAAAATAGGATCTAAAAATAAAGAGAGGTGTAATATGGGATTCAACAAGAATAGTCGAAAATGGGCTAGATCAAAGGGTACCCAAGAGGCACAGGCGAAGACAGATATTTTGAATGCGATCTAATTTTGAAATAAAAGACCTGCAGGAATTGCTATAAATAAAGCAACAGTAGTCCAGGACGGAACGGAGAAAGGATTTATAAAACATTAGTTGGATACAGGGATCGTCTTCTCGATTAATATGCGGAAGAGCTTTTAACGGACCGAGTTTTTTAAGAGAGGATAGATACGGATGATTAATGTGATTGTGAAAGGAGAGATGGATGTCACGAAAGATTCCTAAACAGCGAAATGAATTTACAAGAGGAATTGGACGGCCATTGAAGACTAGCCAGAAAAGGATTAACAGGACGAAGAGTAAAAACAACGGATGAGGATTTAGGGAAATAAATAGAGTTGTGTTACCTGTATAAAATCTTAGGGGCTCTTGGAATCGCCTTCGTCTGGTATAGTGCAAGACTGCAGAATTTATATATCTTTTTTCAAAATTTAGCTTACCCTCCACGCAATTTGTATAAATAAATTTGTTATTTCAGCACTTTAAATAAAATCGGGTTTCGGGTGGTTCACTATACCGAGTCCCACAATGATCCGGACAATAATATACTCACATACACATACAATATAATATACGTATATTGTAACGTGTATATTACAGATAAAATTTCGGAAAATGTAGTGAGAAAGTGTGGTAGTATGAGTAAATGAGAACCCGGTGATTGCGCTGCGAATGAAATAATTGGTACATCAGTTGTGGAGAAGGAGATGTAGCACGAAATAGCAAAAAAAAAAAAAAAAAATGAAAATCGTGGGAATCGAAAGTCAAGTCGCGGAAAAATATTAACCATTTACCTGGTGTCGAGACAATCGAAAGTAGCATGTGCGTTCGTCGGGAATTCAGACCGAACTACACCAATGTGTACACCCGCTTGCCAGCAAGGAATGCCGACGATGACCCAGCAGCCGCAAGGAAGGATACGTACAATTTGTATTATATTTAATTAATCGTTATTTGCCGTGTTGTTTTTGTAAAGTAATAAATTGCGTGTTTTCAGCGGCCGGTCGATTAAGAAAAATTGACGTATATCGGGTAATATAAATAAGAAAAATAAAATGTTCTATTTAATAATTAAATAGAGTAATATTAAAATAATAACTCAATATTACGTTCGCTGTATAAATGAGACCGTAGAATTGAGTTAGACGTTTAATACCTTACAATATATATATATATATATATATATATATATATATACTAATATCGCGTTATCATAGTATTCTTATCTTTACGCTTTGTTTAAAGAAAGATAGTAATAATAAGACTTTTGTCAGAATAATTATCTCGTGCCTTCGATATGACATTAAAGAGGAGGTTCTATTATTAACAACCAGTCTGATGTTTGCCTTAACACTTACCAACTGGAAGTTACGTATGAAGGCAAGACGCATCGTATTAAATAGAGAATGCGATACAAGCGTAGTAGCGCGACTAAATGTGGGATGGGTGAGCTACGTTCGGGTTGGAAAAATTTATTTGAACACCACTTACGCGTAACAACCGCATTTACGGCACAGTGCTGATAATTGAAATCGGTCCGTTTATCTAGCGAGCCGCCTCTATCGATATGGTTAATTGCTTTGCCCCGTACTCTACTAATAGTCCACTCAATTTAGACCACCTCGCGAACATTACTTACACGGAAGGTGTTAAATATTTTTGCGAAACTTTTGGCTGTCGGTGGTCCGACTCGGTGTTGTTAAATAATCTCTGTTTCTTCGCAAAAATGAAAAGTTCACGCTAATTCGCGTAGTGCCCTCGTAAGAAATTTCGTTTTCATTGATCCCGTTTATTGTTGTGCAATCTGTATTCTTTATTTACTTTTTTTTGGTTTTTTTAATTAAGAAGTTTAAACCGAATGATGGAAGATAATTTCGACGCTACCGCGAGCACAGGTACGCTATAAGCGTGTTTATTTAAAATATTTTTAACGTATAATATGTATTTTTTTTTTTTTTTTTTTTTTTTTTTTTATAACTAATTTCGGTTCCCCTGAGAAAACAAACACCTCTCGAATCTATACGGCCGGACAAGTTTCGTAGGAGAAATGTTTTTAGATTTTTCGAAGAAGCAGCACTTTCTTGAATTAATTAAAATATTCGCTTAATAATATTTAGGATAAAAATAAATAAATTAATTTAAAAAAATGTTCATAAATAAACGAAATTTCGCGGCGTTAATCCTTTTTTTATTCTTATTTTATGGATGTTTAAAAATATTACACATCATTTATTACTAAAAATTTCCCCAATTCGTATCTGTTTCTAAACGTGACAGTTGATAACCTTATTCTCGAATAATAAATAAATATGTATATATAGCAGAGTAATAAATACAACAGAAATTACAATTTAATATTTATAAAAATAAACCGATATGTTTCACTAGCTATGTGTCATCTCATGGTGTAACGTGAACAATTTAAAAGTAAACAAACAAAGAATGACAAAAAACATGTATAAAACAAGTCGATATATCGAAAAAATGCTTTTTTACAAAAAATAAATATCGATACTTGAAGGTTTATTATAAAAATTTAAAAATGCACTAAAAAGTAAAAAATAATTACTCCCGATAAAAAATATATATCAGAGTGATATAACACTTAAAGGTGACATTATCGTAATTCTTATACAACACTGATACCTTAATTAGAGTTGGCATCAAATTCATATTATAATAATAATTAAAAACTGCGTTAAATGTTCATTAAATTGTCCCTAGATATTGTAACATGAATTTGATGTCGACTCTAATTAAGGTATCAAGAGGCCATAAACAGCGCCAATGACTTCCCCACTTTAACCTACCAAATAAATCAGGCCAATCCCTCCAACGAGAGAATTAGATCCAAGATACCAATTCTGCTGCGAGGATGTGTTAGGAAATATATAATATCAGTGTCCGGCCCCCATGGCTACAATGCGACTTGGCATTGCCCATAGGACCCTGGCTAAAGAATGTATTTCATATAGCACCTGGACACCCCATGGCAGCAAATGCACTCAAGCACCACCCATAGGAGTCCAGGAATATATAGAGCTTATAGCCCACACTATTGCGACAAATGCGGTTATGCATTGCCCATAGAGTACTGGTAGAAGGTAGTATGTGCCTTATATAGGTAACGGTTTAATTGTTTTTATATCACGGAACGATTTAAGTGATAAATGCTATTAAGTGATAGGAAGGGCGTCACGGCACCATTTTCTCCTCTTAAGCCTTCGTCTTGGATTATCCGGAAGAGTATTAGTATACATTTTATTTATGTACGGGTTAGTATTTAATCTTAATTTTTCAAAGAATTTTTGAACCTTTAACATATGGAATATCTAGATCATTATGTAAGGTTAAGTTAACGGCATACTTTGGAGCTGACGCGATTGTTCGAAGAATAATTGACTGTTGCCTTTGGATCTGTAAGAGATTGCTTTTACTAGAGTTCCCATATATCTCAAGTCCATACCTCCAAAACAGCGCTATGACCATCAAGTAGATAGATCGTTTCAGCTTTAGATTTTTAGGGTAGATTTCTTTCCTATTAATGGAGTTAGTTGTTTGGCGCGTGTGAAAATTTTCCTACGGATTTGCGCAACATGAACACGTAAGCCGGCTATCTAAATACATACCCAGATACTTAACTGAATCGGTTTGTTTGACTCAATGTGATTTATCTTAAGTTTAGGGCATGAGATAAATCCATTTGTAAAAGTCACCTATTGGCACTTTTCCTCACTAAATTTAATCCTCCAGTCTGTGGCTCACCTTTGAATTCTATCTATATGGTTTTGTACGGCCATACTTGCGTGTATAGGATTAATGTTTGAAGCTAATATGGCTATATCATCTGCGTATGTTGCCATGATGGTTTGATTTGATACTGGCAAGTCAGACGTATACATCGAATAGAGAACCGGCCCCAACAAGCTACCTTATGGGACAGACGGAAGAATTTTTTTTTTCTTCGGATACTGTATCATTGATTCTTACCAAAATTGTGGTCCTATTTTGTAAATAAGATAAAAAAACTAAGTATATATTTGTTGGAAGAATTTTTCTAAGTTTATACAAAAGCTCCATGTACCAAACTCGGTCGAACGCCTGAGCCACATCAAGGAAGACCGCGGACACACTTTTTTCTTCTCTAGTACTGACGAAATCGCATCCACCAGTCTGTGGCACTGCTGGACTGTTGAGTGCTGCGCCCGAAATCCGAACTGATGATTTGGAATGATATTATTATTTATTAGCAATGGATAGGCTCTTTGTAAGATTAACTTTTACAGAATTTTCGCTAATGAGATCAATAAATTGAAATTTAAAAATTTCAATAAAAACAGATATTTCCACGGTGTGAAAACATCAAAAGCTACATTTCCATGGTAATTTGGCAAATTTATAGTATTTTAAGTCAAAAATCTAATCCGACGGTGAAAACAATCATGAATGAAAAGCATCCAAAAAGCTTCAATCTCCCGCATTACTATTAAGGATAACTCAAAAACTATCGGTCAGATCTTGATCAAATTTAAATGGGACCACATGAAAAACACCGCCTTTCAAATAAAAGAAGAATCATCAAAATCGGTTCACCTAGAAGAAAGTACTGAGGTAAAAAATAAATAAAAAAAATAAATAAACAAATAAGTAAAAAATACAGTCGAATTGAATACCTCCTCCTTTTTTGAAGTCGGTTAAAAATAATAAAGTAAAACAACGAATATAAAAGTTGTTAAAATATAAATAATTTGCCATTCTATTTTTTATTATTTTTTATTAATAAATAAATACTTTATGCGAAAGTCCTTTAACATTCGGGCACCTATTTCAATACATATGTGTGATAGCGTTTTGTGTTTTTATTTTTAATATAATTTCAAATTAAAATTTTTTTATTTTGACTTTGGTAAAATCAATCGACTCGTGCGACTAGGGGGCCAATAAAGGATATTCCACTGCAAAAACGCAACATAATCTGTATCAGTATAAATACATATCCTGAGCGAATATCTTATTGAAGTCAAATTCCGAGTTAACCCGTTTATTGAGTTAAATACACGGCGTCTGTGTTGTACGAAAGAATAGTTTGGATAAAAATAAAAATCCGGTCAAGTCCATCTTCGTATATATTCAGCACCCCGAAAAAAAAAAAAAAAAAAGTATGTAATCCGTATTTTCAGGAACGTACATTCGGCGAGATTGCAAACGAAGGTGTCAAGTCTGAATACAGGATCGTCATTTTGAGAAGGAATTAAGAATTCTTTTAATTTTAAAATAAGATTTACGCCGCTCGACATTTCGTGTACATAGAGTAGTAGACGTTTAATGTAACAAAAATAACCATTTTGCAATTTACAAATTTAGCTGTGCTATAAAATCGAAAGTGTCGATGGTATTATCAAACCGCTAGCCTTCTCTTCATTTTTGGTCTATTTCTTCGTTTTTGTATTTTCTCATACTACGTACGATTTCGGAGTTGGGATTTCACGTCGACAAATCTTACAACTTTTTCAGCTATTTTCGACCGAACTTTTCGTGGTCTCGATTAAACCTTACGATCAGTTAAGTGGTGCCATTCTTGTGAATTTGATTTCTTTCGCAAGTTCAAACACAATCGGGGCTGTAAGAGGAAATGAAAATCGAAAATAATAACGGCGCGAAAAAACCTGCTATACCGTTTGAGCTTCAGACTTCGATCACCTAGTTTAGCTTGTTCTTTTGAGTTTTTTTTTTTTTTTTTTTCAAGACGGTTGATCTTCCGTAGTCAAAGACAAAGATTGTGTTTTGAACAACTCCGATAAATATGTTCGAAATTCGTTAAGATTGATTCGTGTACTCCTGTTAAAAGAGAAAAAAAACAATCATATATTCGCGGTTAATAATCGTTTTTGCAAGTTTAGCTTGTGCAAATCACCGCGCGGTGGCCGTTTTTTATGCTTTTTTTTCTGATTCATTAAATATTTAAACATAACACCCAGGTTACACGCTTAATCTCTACTGTTACTTCTGTCGGGTAAACTACAATCAAACATTGTTGATTTGTATTCAGGAAAAATTACTTCGGAATCTCATTTTTGATATTTTGTAACTTTTCAGTTATGTTTCTGCTTACATTGTCCTTCGCAGGTTGTTTACCTTTTCCTACCCTTCTTCTAAAACCCATTTCAAGCGCACATTACGTTCAGTAAGGTATGCATAATTTTCTTACTTTTAACGGTAAGTCACTCAGAATTTTATGTTACACCTTTCTAGAAGCAAAAGACGGTTGCCAAATATAAGGTGTGCTTATTAGTATCAATCGCAATGAAATTTCATTTTTCTCTGCTTTCTAGTCTTCACCATCAATTGAATGATACTGCCGGCGTGTTCTTATCGTCTTCGTTGGGCTTAATAAAATTTTGAACTTTCACACTGGAATAATCTAAGCTATTTTTTTTTTGTTTTTTTTTTCTATGCTCATGGACCAGGGATCGTTCTAAATCTCGCGTGACGTCGAATTTTGCGCGGGCAGTTTCTTCGCGCCATCGTGAGATCAGTGTGCGTATTCGAAATTTTCCGTTTGAATTTTTATGTTTTGAAATTTCATTCAATACTGAACACTAAAAAATATTTAAAGGTATCGTAAATGCTAAGTAAAATAAGTCCAATACCCTTGATAGGGCGTTGAGGATTATGAAGTTAAGCCATAGTGGTACTAAGCTTAATAATATGCATCTGAAGAGAATACTCAGATCCTTTCTACTTGGGATCCGCTTTTACTTTCCCAGATTTCTCTGCTACCTAATTCAATTTCAGATTTGGTGTAAACCTGGAAGCGACTTGGATCTGGAACGAGATAGGTCTCAATAATTTATTTATTTTTTTTCTTGTGCTAGTCAACACAGGACATTTACCCAACACAAAGCTAGGAATTTGTAGATTATATCAGGAAACGATAGTCAAGCACCTTAACCGCCGGGTTACCGCGTTGCCTTGTCGAGAAAAAAAAAGAACCAATTTATATACAATTTTTAATACCTTTAGGCTTCAGAGATATATGACAGTTTAGATAATGCGCTTGTAAACTTATCTACATTTTCCGGATTTCTAAATCAACATCCTGATCTAGCTTATTTTTTTTTTTTTTTTTTTTTTCATATTTATACACTATTACGAGCTGTCCATCAAGGACATTTAGTAATACGTGTGAATGAACTTAAACATGAAGGGAGGAGTACCCAATGGCACCTACCCGATTACCCCTACCTTAAACAAGGTCCTGCGGTTTCTGGCGTTTCAGTCTTCTTACATTATCAGTAACATCGAGCAATCCTCTAGCAAGAGTGTTCGAATGAGAATCGAGTCTGTCTGCGTGTCTTTTAGCATGAACTTTGATGACATCAGCCACATAATCTACACACAAATCTCGATGTAAGGTTAGATTAGTAACATACCAGGGTGCCTTGGTTAACAACCGAAGGATCTTATTCTGGGAAGTCTTAGCTATATAAAATATATAATTAGTGACGCAATTCAGCCGATTGTTCATTTTATATTATCGTTTCGTGTTTTTCGAACTTTATGTTTTTATTTTTACTACAAATTAAGACTTCTTTTATGAAGGGAGTTTATTATTTCGATTTATTTGGCCCTCCTTCACTCGCCTGTATAGTGTAAGATGATCTAAATGAAGTCAGTACGTTAAAGTATTGTTTTAAGAAATTATTGGAGGCTTTGCTGTGGGATAGCTTAATGTTCGCCAGAGTGAATTGTTTTCGAAATATCGTAATATGAAAAAAGCTTTTCAGCAAGTATCGATTGTTTTTGTTTCAATACCTTTTTTTTATTAATTTTAATAATTACTTTTCATTTTTGACATATATATGTCTTTGGACTGGGGGTCAATCTAAAATTCTGTAACGCAACGCAACGCAAAACGCAACGAAACGCAACGTTCTCTTTGTAATTTCGTAAAACATTTTAACATTCCGCAAAACTTTTTCTTGCTGACTGAAGGTTTTATGCGGCAATTCTCGAAATTTAGAATTAAAAAAAAAGCACTTGGAATGGTACGTGGCGATTTAACTTTTGCTAGGCAATTCGATACGTAATTTGCACGTAATTGCCTGTTCACTCGGTTTAATTTATATAATATAAATTTATATTCAACTTCGTAACTTGTAAAGAATATAAAATAATAATATAAAATTAAAATCAATGGCCGATTCGACGCAAGAAGGACGGGGAACTTCGGAACAGCCATGAATTCCTTCAGTTCATGAACGAAACACCTTTCGGTTCCAACCCTTCCGAAAATGAGAAGTTTGAAGCGTTTATTCGATTCATCGATTCGAAAAAATCGGCTACGAAGAGTGGTGCCGAACGAATCCGCGAATGGCGACAACGAAAACAAAATGTCTATGATGAAGCGGAAGAAATTCTCGTTGACCCTAATCCCAAAGTGCTGCAAAATGTCTTTACCGACGACCGGGGATGACAACTGCTGCCGCTGACAACCAATTTGACATTCGGTTCAACCAAAACAAATTTGGTGTTTCGTGTGCTGTCTATGATCGTCTTTGGTTTGAGCGGGATATGAAACACATTCTCTTCAAAGCAACCAGTTTAATCTGCGAAAAATATCCAAATTTAAATTCTAACAATATAAAGGTATGTGACACCTGTTACAAATCACTGCTACATTCCCCGTATTGGCTACTATTAACGGTTTCCGCTACCCTCCGGCTCCTTCTGATTTGCCGGCACTTGATCCCGTTACCGAGCGATTAGTATCACCACGTCTTCCATTTATGCAAATTCGTCGACTGCGTTTCGTGCACGGATCAAAATGTATTCTGTCCATGTAAATACGATGGTTTCGGAACTGCCTCGTCAACTCGATGACGACAGAACGTTCAACGTCCACATTAAACGACATTTGATTCATAAATCAACCTACTTGAAGGGCTACGTAAAGAAGTCAGTAGTAAAAGCGTCGCTCCGATTTATCGTTACTAAACCATTGTATCGCGTCAACGAGTCATTATATCGCGAGCACGATACTTCACCCGCATTAGGAGCCATTCCTGAGCCGGAACCAGATACATCCGCCAAACCGATGACAGAATCCATTTCCGAAGATCCAGCGCACCTTACAGATTTCCTACTCGCGAAGCAGCACACATTAATGTGGACTGAAGAGAGAAATACCTCGAACTTGCGCCCGGGATGAACAAGCGTCAACTAACTAGCGATTTTGTTATTCCGCGATGTAAACTTCTTGCCTTGTCTGAAACGTGAATTGAAAACGATTGTTCTATTGAAATGCCAGGATTTCGCACTATTGCTCAATTTAAAAGGAGTACGATTCGTTCTGGTGGTGCGGCCATTTGCGGAAACCTAACTGTTTCACAATATCAAAAACGATTTGCGGAAGTTTGATCAAAATAATATGAGCGTGGATCAAATCGCGACATGTCATGACGGTGTGGGCGACTTTTGCTCGATCGAGAGTATCAATGCTAGAAGAACTATACTCGCATCAGTTTATATCTCAGCGAATAGATCGTTTGAGAAAATTCAGCAATTCATCGTCTTAAATCTTATGGCGTACAGTAGTAGTCCTACATTAAAGGTACCCGGAAAACATAATTATCACGATATACCGATGCTCGTTAGTGGAGACTTTAATTTGGATTTAAGAGGACTGCACGGACCGGAATTTATTGGATTTATGCACACCGAGTTAGGATTACAACTAAACCACGATCTCGCCATATCTACCTCACGAAACAAAAAAAAAATAATTGATGCTCTGTATTCTCTTGTCACATCGATCATCTCGAAACACGTGAATATATAGCATACTACAGTAGCCATCGTCCATTATTATCTATAACTTGCCATTCTGTTAATTCGAATGTTGTTACGATGATAGATAATACAAAATAAAAATAAAATTTAAAAATTAACGGTACGTTTTGAAATTTATTCTTTTTTACTTACAAAAACAATTCTACACGCTAGCTTTTTTTTTTTAATATATTAAATCTCAAAGACATATATATGTACTGATATTTCCGCGAGTAACGTGGAATTTAGCGTGTTTTTTCTTGTTTTTTTTCCGAGTTGGCCCGCCAGGGACTTACCTATTCCCAGAAAAACAAAAAAAAAACGGAAGAGCCATCAGATGAATTTCGATTTGGTCCGATTTCGACAGTATAAAACAATAGCTGAAATAACTGGTGGTAAGGGGAAAGACACAGATTAGGCAATGAGATATTATTGGAAAGATTTTAGCTGATAGGAATACAGAGAACAGAACGCTCGATAGGAAAGGATGAACATTTAGATAAGGTACGGCATTATACAGATATATTCAGATGAAGGAGGACACTTTGGAGAGGAAACAAGGGAAAAGCGAAACTAAGAAAAAGGCAAAATACGATTAAGTTGATTTTTTTTTTTGGGTTAATTTTTTTTAACATTTTGAAAGTGTCAATCTGCGGCAGCGAAATATTAGCGTAATTAACTAAACAACTACACCCGCGGTGCAGCTAGCTTACGATTAAGTATATCTTAATTAACGTCGCAGGAATTATTATTTCACCGTCGTTTGTTATTTTTGGAAATTCCTTTTGCTTGAGAAAATTTCTGATTTCGGCCGCGCAGCTACTAAATTATCAATTTTACTCCCTTGGCAGTGAGAGTGGCCTCTTCTTTTACGTCATCTTTTACATCGCGCATCATATGTGTTCAACCAATCACGTGGACTTTGCGCCCAATTCCTTTTTATTTCAAGTTTAACTTTTAATTATCGGATTTTTCAAAAATTTTCCAAATTCTAACGTATATTTTATGAATTTTCTGCTCCACCGCCTTGTTTACACACTAAATTAATTAATTTTTTTTTTTATGCCTGTCAACCAAGTTACGCAGGAACAAAAGGTAAGGAAAGATGTCGGTTATATTTCAATTCGATCGGAAATTTTATCTAAAAAGGAACAAATAGCAGGAATAATTAGTGGGAAAGGAAAGGACAGGATTAATGTTAATAATTAATTTAAAAACGTACATTTCTTTTACTCCTTAAATCGACAACTAGTTTTCCTCTATGAAATTTAAAGTGGCAACCGAAAATACCAGTGTATTAATTCCATTTATTATACATAACTTTTATACGCTGATTTTTGTAATTTTAATATATAATCTTAATACTAATCACGATAAACGACAGGCAGCGCGACATCAGCTCATTGTCGTCGCAGGTAGGTTAATAATAGCGCCGAGTATCAGGTAATCTAGACGGCTTATCAGTAACGTGATTAGAATTATTATACCATGAGATAAACCAAATTTTGAATGGGGAATTTTGTTTTCATCGCACGAAATGTGCTAGTGACATTGTTATCACTGTTGTTCACGTGTCCGCTCACAGGAACGTTATAATATAGAATGTTAGTATGAGCGCGCGCGTAACGCTTAACCGAATGTAGTCTCCGATTTTGAGTGTAAATTTTCAGTAATCGAACGCTGAGTTTATAATTAGAAACATGAATATGACGCCATCAGTAGTTGGCCACGATAAAAATTATTTATGTTTTTACGCTAGGAACTCTTCAAAGACAAAAGCTGTTGAGATCTCGGAAACTACACAAATCCCACATTACCAATACTAACATCAGAAACTGTACAAGCAATAAAATCGATGCACCGCAGGAAAGCACCAGGTCCCGATAATATATGCCTCGGAAATGATAAAAATTATTGAGGAAGAAAACTTGGATATAGTAGCCGGGCTATTCAACAATGTTTATCAAACAGGAGAAATATCGCAAGAATGGCTGCAATCGACCTTTGTCCCTATACGAAAAAAGGGAAACGTTACCAAATGTCAAAACTACAGACTAATCAGCTTAACAAACCACATATTAAAGATATTCATGAAGATAATACACGGTCGAATTAGCAAGAAATGCGAGGAAGGAATATCAAACACACAGTTCGGATTCCGAAAATCACCAAGAGAAGCACTAGTGTGCATGACGACATTGATACAAAGATGTTGGGAATACAACAATGATGTAATAGCGTGTTTCCTAGATTTACAGAATACGGTAAAGCATGATAGACTAATAAGTTATTTGGAAAAAGCCGGAACAGACCATCAAGATATAAGTATAATAAAGCAAATATATCGGAGACAGACAGCAGCCTGGAAAACAGATTATGGCTTTACAGATTACATTCCAAATAATAAAGGTGTGCGATAAGGGTGCGTTATGTCGCCGCTATTGTTCAATCTGTATGCAGAGAACTATATAGGGCAAATACTAAAGGAATCTGAAGAGGACATCAAAGTAAATGGTCGGATAATAAACAATATTAGATACGCAGACGACGTGGCGTTAGTAGCAAATATGGTGCAGGATATACAAATATTACTGAATAAAATCGTATCCGCCATGGAAAACTCAGGATTACACCTAAACACGCAGAAAACAAAAGTGATGGTATTCAGTAAGAACAAGATAGCACGGCCAAGGATAAAGTGGAGGAACCATTGAAACGGTCAAATCGTTTAAATGCCTTGGATATCTGCTAAATGACGAGATGAATCCGAATAAAGAAATCAGATCGAGCATCGAACAATCAAGATCAGTCTTTACTAAAATGAGATCTCTGTTCAGCAATAAAAATCTTAGCCTCAAATTAAGATATAGGATGGTCAAATGCTATGTGCATTTCGTTTTATTATACGGGATCTCTAAAAAGTGCAAGCATAAGAAACCTAGAAGCGTTCAAAATGTGGGTCTTCAGAAGAATTTTGAAAATATCGTGGATTGTGACCGTATATCAAATAAAAAGGTTCTTGAAAGAATGGAGCAAAACAGAGAGCTAGTAACTATCATCAAAAAAAGGAAGCTAGCGTACTTCGGACACATTATGAGACACGATAGATATTGACTGGTGCAGTTAGTTATATAAGGCAAAATGAAATAGACGAAAAGGAGGACGCAGAAGACTGTCATGGATACTAGAAGAATGGACGGGCTGGTCAACCAACAAATTACTACATTCGGCCGGGAACAGATCCAGTCTTTCACAAATTGTGGCCAACTTTCGTTAACGGAGATAGCACTAGAACAGGGTTTCTCAAAGTGGGGTACGCGAACCCCTAGGGGTTCGCCATTCGACGGTAGGTGGTTCGCGACAAGATTTATGTAATGGTGGCTGAATGCTTGGCAGGCGCGTGGGGTACACATTTTGGCGCGCACACGACTGAACTCGCATGGCATGGTACAAGCAGGGCGCGCGGCGTGGTTCCCACGCTCAGTGTTCATTTGTTTTAGTTCTAGTTAGTTGCGCGCATTTTTCTTGACATCAAAATAAAAACAAAAACATTTGCAATCGCTTTGTGCAGCTAGTGATAATTTTGTTCGAATCACTGTTATTTTCTGAAAATTTATTCAGTAACAGTTCCGAAAATGAATGAGTGATTAAAAACGAGATCATTTACGTATAAAATATCCAAATAATTCAACTGAGGGTTTGATTAGCCTTAAGAAAATCTGACATGAGGAGACCAATGGGCTTTCCACGAGGATGTGATGTTATTAAAAATGACAAAAATATGAGATCACTTGTAGAACAGTCATCAAAATATTTTTTAGCTTATAGGGAGATTATATTTTCGATAAGAGGGGGTAGTTTCAATACAGCATGCATATTATTTACGCTAGTGAATATATAGAGTGGAGCGCGTAGAATAATTATACAACATTTATTTCGGAATCGCTGAACATTCTGGATGGTGGATCTCGAAATATTAGACCATATAGGAGTAGAAGGAGCAATGAATTGCTTAGATTTTCTTGAAACAGCACCCATTGTTAAACTATATAAAGAAACAATACACATTTCTACACCGGCAGCCTAACTGGCTATGAAAAAACTTCTAAGCTTTTTAAATAATAAAAATCACCCTCATTCTATACACATACCCCTAAAAGTATGAAAAAAATTTAAATGGTCCTTAAAGACGTCCCCGTTGATATTGATATAAAAAGAGAAAAAAACTGTCGAAGAAATTTTTCAGTTCCATAAAAATAAACTTTTTATTCATTCATTCGTATTCATTCATTCGTATTCATTCATGTACGTATTTTATCTCGTTTCTTAACAATTTATTTATCTTGTAAACATTTTACCGCTTTTAATATTGTAAACATTTCTCCATATTTGACATGTGTAATCGACTTTCCGCCCGTATGTTCTTTTAATTAATCTTTATATCGACTTTAAAATTGGTAATCTGAACTATATAGATATAGTTCTGTTTTCTATAGTAATCTCAGTGTGATTTAGATTCTGATCACTTACTTTTGGTGTTGTTTTATAAATTGTAGCTGATCATCTATGTCCGGAAACGTTTCTAAATTAGTATAAAATCATTTAAATTTGTACACTTGCAAAAGGATTGGAAGAAATGTAGACTGCTAATCTATGATATTCATCCGATTCGTAAGCAGCGATCAGCCAAGGTGGCTAGTGACTGTCACAAAGGGTTTTCTTATGGATAACATTCTTTAAAACTTTTACAATGTATATTTACATGAAAAAAGTTACTGTTGCGGTAAAATATGAGCTTTTTTATTTTCTTTTTCGTTGCTATATCGAAAATTCGCGGAAAATATTATTAAAGTGCGATGCTGTAGGCTTTTTTAAGAAAGTGAACTCACTTTTTCTTTTTTTTTTTGGCCCGAACAGAACAGTTCATTTAGCCAGAACTCACTTTTTGAGAACTATCTGTTGTAAATAATTTTAATATAGGGCTAATCTTACAGTTTTAAGAACTGAAAATTATACAGAATTGTGTATAATGGTTACATAACCGGTCTAGCTAGCGACGGGACTCTCTTCCGGTTGATTAAAATTAAATGTCACGGCCAATGACTTTATCCGTTTACTCGCTATAAGCATGTAAATTTAATATTTATTTATTTTTCCGCCATCGTCATTTCTGCTTTTTATGACTCTGGTAGCAGTTGAAGAACACAAACAGCCGCTACAATAGGCCTCGATAGAAAATGCTTTCGGTTGTTCTGTTTTCTGTTTTGGTTTCTTTTTTCTCTCTTCACGGAGATGTACAAAATGTAGTTCAAAATTAGTTAATTTCTTCATTTATCAAAGGACCTTCGTCCAAAAGCAACAGTTAAATATCGATTCGTCAGAATAAAGAAACCAAGCACCAGGATAATGGCTATTGGGAGGGGGCAGTATGAAGCGCAATCAGGAAACCTAAGGGAGTAACAACACAAACTAGAATAAAGAATAGTACGTTTCGACAAGAGAGAACCCATTCGAGGGAAGATATAGCTGGGATCACATTTCCTTCAATGCACTTCGATATCTCTAACCTTCAAATATTATTCCGTAGTATTTCTTTTCTTATTATTAATCTAATTTCTTTTATTAATACCTATCTACAATATCCTAGTGTTCTATTTTGACAAAGTATACTGACCATAAAGCTATTACTGTCTAAATATGCATTAAACCCAATATTAATCTGTACATTCCGTTCTTTTGCTACTCGGCCGAGTTCGAGCATGTATTTTATTTTACACTTAGCCTGACCAGTTTTTTTTCGTTCTAATTATCATCCTATACGAGCAAACCTTGGTGTAAATGCGAAAACATTTATGGCCATGTTTGTCTGATAATTTTATATAGCGAAATGAGTGATACTAATTTCATTCAGAATAGGCAGTTTGGCGAGCGCATGCTGCCCTTGCTGTTTCATTACTTTTTTTCCCGTTCTTTTGCATATCGTACTAATGAATAAAAATTAAATAAAAAGTAATAATTACAACAAAAAAAATAATAACGAAGGAGTGATAGGAGAAAGAAATACAACATCTTACACGTTGGTTTTTATACCTATACTAGTTTGGATAATGATTAAATGATTTGCTGTCGAGCTAATAAAAAAAATAAAGAAATTCAACATGTTCACGCGATAAAAAATCGAAGCCATTCACGTGGCGATCCGTTCCATTACAATGTTTAAAAACTGTATTATGTATCGAGTGCTCTTTTTATAAACTACTATTTTGTGCAGGTAAAAATAATGAGACGGAAAATAAAAAGGAAACGAGCGAACCGACTGGTAACGACGGTAAAACGAATGCAATTGACAGGTAAGTGTAATTATTTTTGGTAGATGCCGTTAATTAATTTTTATTACGTGTTAATTAGCATGCAATAAATATTGTCTTGACAGTGTTTTTCTTTTTCCCTCTCGCCCCTTTTCTTAATTTGTTTTTCTCCGTTTCAGTTGTGTATATTCTTTTACATTAAATTCTCATTATAAGCTTGAATTTAGGTTATACATTATTACATAATCACGTTCAGCTAATCTGCCTTTTTAATCTCTGTTACTAATGCATTTTAACTATTTCCGTGTTTTTGCAATGACTCGGTTCCAAGAGAAATTTTTCCTTGTAATTATTTCACATTCATTTTGCGACTTATGTTACACACGAGATGTGTGGCGTACGCTGTTCTACTATGATATTCTTCGGCCTGCAACAAATGAACTTTAAAGGTCGCAGAATAAATGTTTGAAAATTCTAATTAATATGCACACTTCTGTGAAAATGTCGGCCACCATACACAGAGAACTCCAACTTCCTGCCATCCAACATATCATCATATGAAGAAAAGAAACGGAGACCGTTCCGTTTCGCAGTGGAATACCTGTTGTAAGGTGAACTTTCGTCGAAACATCGAATAGATGCTGAAGACGACTCTTTCGGGAAGGGGTAAAGGTTTTAAACTTTTTTTTTGCATTTTTTTTTTATTTACTTGTATGGATGTACAACATCTCAAGATTGTTGTGTCAAAATTTGAAGTCGATCGCAAGAAAACTAACGGACCTATAGAGTTTTGAGTGAGCGGTGCTCCGCTCCGGTTTTGAACACCTACTGGGCAGCTACGTAGCGCAGCTACCTGGCAGCTGTTTCGTGCTCTTTTGAACTTCGTATGTTCTAGTTTCGCTGTGATTGTGTATTTATTATTAGTAAAATGCCGAAGAAAATTATCAGAGAAGATCGCAACAAGAGTACCAGTTCCAGATTAGATCGATCAAAAAAAGGTAATACCTCCACAGAAACGCAAGACAGGCGATGTCGAAGCAAAAGGTACATCGTCCAAAAAAAAAAAACAACTAAATACTTTCGTGCCATTTGGGCTACTTACTACCATTACGGTTCGATGGACGAGAAACCGCAGCACGACAAATGCCCGAGCGGCCAAGACTCGTGGTATGAATGGCAGAAAGCTGCAGCTGCAAATGCCTTGAAGTAATTCAAACACTGTTACACTGCACTTCCAAGTGACGTTTCTGAAGAAATTAAACCGATATATGAAGACTCGAGTAAAGGGGGCACTTCTGCAGCGATATCTTGGAGGATTCACTCAAAACAATAGTGAGAGTTTGAATCAACTCATTTGGAAAATTACCCCAAAATCACTAAGTGGTACCTCAACTGTTGTTGAAATCACAGCTCAAGTGGTTTCATGTATGTTCAATAAAGACTGTTTTACTTTTCTCTCATTTATGCAAGAGATAAATATATCATCGGTACAGGGTCAAATTCTCATGAATGGACACGCGCGCAGTAGATTGAACGAGCATAAACAGAGTGGAGCAACAAGCTGCACTTAAAAGTAAACGTCAACAAGAGCAAAAAGACTGCCTTAGATTTTACAGCTGAAAGCTGTGAGCTTTATGGGCTTAGAGCATCGATAACTCTGTATAAGTACCGCGTGCTGATGTTTAAGTAAAAATTTTTTTGTACACAAAACTTTAAAGCCTTTTTTTCACACTTGACATTTTTAAAGTCCGTCGACATATCTCACTACTGGTCATCTAAAATTAAAAAAAATCAAAATTCTACTGCCTAGTTAATCGTTTTCTTGAGGTAACGGTAGGAGGGTTTTTTTTTTTCTTTTCAATTATTATTTATTTTACAATAAAAAATTTGTCGATTTTGATAGGCAAAAATCGCGTTTTTGACTTCCAAGTGTTAACAAAAATTAAAAAATCAAAAAAAAAAAATCCTCCCAGCGTTACCTCAAGAAAACGATTAACTAGCAGTAGCATTTTGATTTTTTTTTTGATTTCGGATGACCAGTAGGGAGATATAGTGTCCGCCGCAAAACATCTTTTTTTTTTTTTGAGGCTTCTTCGAAGATTTGCTGCTAACGGGGCTTATTTTTTAACATTTCTTATTTAAAATTTCAAAAAATATTGTTCAAATGTTACTTTACTGTATTACACTTAATAAAATATATTTGCATTCACTGTAGCATAAAGAAAAATTATTGAATGTGAGCCTTTTTTTACCGAAATAAAACCAGCGTTTCCGAATTTTATTCGATTCTTTTATGTATTCCAAAAATCATTTTGTATTAGTAGTATTCCTGTGTATTATTTATGTATTGAGTCTTAAAAATTACCGCGCGAAATTTGGTCAATGTGTAGCCGTCGTTACAATGCTGCGAACTATTAAATTTTTGTTGAAGGTGTTTATTGCGAGTTTTTTATTTTTACTTCCTGCGCAAAAAATTACTCGTGCAAAAGCGATATATAGAAGGAAGTTAGAGAATAATATGTTTTAGGAACCATCTCGTTCACACGGTGAGCAGCAGGCAATGTAAAAAGGTTTTCGAATACAGGCAATGGCGGCTCAGCGCTTGATCGACTAGCGAATTCACACTACAGATTGTTCAATCCGAGGCGAGTTGATCTAGAGAAAGGTGCTCAAATAATAAAAAGTAAGCTAAATTTTAGTCAAAAACAAAAGTCACATTTCTTTACAGCCAAAGTTGAAAAAATACAAACAAAATAATTAAAAATCAAAAAATTTAATAAGTAAAATAAAATAAAATTGTAAACAATATTAAAACCAAATAAAAAAAAAAAAGTAAGAAAAATGAGAATGTTCAAATAATCTTATAATGTAAACGATAAAAAAAAAAAAAAATGCCACTCTGTACCCAACAACATGTAGTATAGATTAAACATTTAAACATAGTGGGTAGTATTAGAAATGAAATTGACGACGGTAGGCATTGCGTTTTAAAATATTTTTATTCAACGTTTCGGATAGTTCATAAAATTAACTAAACAATAAACACTGTTCTAAATAGTCAGTAGAAACTAAAAACCGAACAAACACGAAAGAAAAAACACGAAAGAAAAAACACAAAATGAAGAATGTACAAAAAAACAATAAGTAAAAAAGAGCCGAATGTGTACAGAGACACACACACACAGAACCGAAATAAAAAACAACTAGCTGACTTTTAATATAAAGTCATAGTCCTAAATAGAGTCGGCGGTTTCTTTCATTTTTTCCCCTTCTTATCCGATGAAATTACATCTCCCCGAGAGCTGCAGCGATATAAAACTCAGAAACCCATTAGCCTGCCATAAACGTACGATTTTGTTCCGCGAACTTAAACGCCAGGCGTCCAGACCGTGACGATTAAAACTGCTGCTTTTCGATTCAGACGGAAAAGGCGAGTGAGTCGACCGGACGGACTTGCCTACAAACAAGTCCGCGCATTTATCCGACCTCTTGAATAATCATAAAAACCGATTTTCACGGCAGTGTAACAGCTTTGCATTGGATTTGTGATTCTCGCGTTATATGGAACGGCGGTTTCTATTATGCCTCACTGAAAAACGCAAAAACGAGATTTCTCTCGTATGCTACGATTTATGTGCTCAGGGGAGCAAAATAATGCAGCTCAAAAACGTACAAAGCGGATATCTAAAATTAATTCAGTAAAAAGTAACAATTAAGTGTGTCACTTGGCTTTATTAAAAGAACTCCAATTATCCTCACGATTTCAGATAAAATACTTAAGGGCAGATCTAAAAATATGTTTGATTAATTATTTTTAACTAGGAAGTGATTTAACAAAGAAACAAACAGTTATGGCAGAAACCATATCATCAGCAGAGGTACACGTGTGATTTCTCGCTTTTTTACGGTTATGGATTATTGTCGTGCAAATGAACTCGTCACTTCTTAAAAGGTTTCGTTTCAGTTCATTTCGAAAACCCACGGAGTAATCGACGGCATCATCTGCCGCCCCTACCGAGAATACAACTTATCGATTAATCGATACATAAAATTTGGTGCGGTATTTTTTAATTAGAATTCAACTTTTTAATCTCAATAACTTTCTATTTTAAAAATCTATCTGTGGGTAAGTTTCTGAAACTGTATTTATTATTTAGACTCATTGTTAAATATAGTTATGACAAAAATAAATTTTTAACACTTAATTAAACAATTATATATAAATAATTGTTTAATTGAATGTTAAAAATTTATTTTTGTCGTTAGTTTCTGAAAGTTTGCCTTGCTTAAGCACGTCTTCTCTTTACTTCTTTACCATTAATTTTTAGCGCAGCATTTTAATGTCTTCCCGTTTTTACTACCACGAACTGTGTTTTATTTTCGTTAATTTTTGGACAGCATTTCTTTCCGTTTTCATTGATTTTATCAAAATCAATTACTGTGAGTATTCCCGATTTATCTGTCTTTCATTGATTCCAATTCCTATCTTTAAATTCCATAGGACTCCTTGAAATACTTCATCTCCATATATATATATATTAATAAAGGCGATAGTGTACATCCGTGTCTGACTCCCCTCGTCTTATATGTATTATTTATCTATCTTCCATTGATTCTAATTTTTAAATTTCATATAGCCCTTTGAAATACTTCATCTGTATATATATATATATATATATATATATTAAAGAGTAAAGGCGACAGTATACACCCCTGTCTGACTCCCTCGTCTTATGGGAATGCATCCTGATTCTTTATTCTCTAAACGGAGTTTGTCATCGTAATATAACATTTGTATGATTCTTTGGTCGTAATTAATCCCTTTCCTTTCCAGCATTCTTGCATCAGATGATTATACTTGCTCGAAAGCTTTATTGTAATTGAGGAAGCAAATAAATACCGTTTTTTGTTGATCGCGGAATTTTTGCAACAGGACGTTTATCGCTGCTAGTGTTCCTCCCTGAGTATCCTTGTCTGAAGCCAAACTGACCTCCATATGACGTTCACATATGCAACGTATTCTTTATATAAATTTCAATTAAAAACAGAAAAATATTAATCATTGACATTTCAAGCCGGGGGAAGTGAATTAAATAGAGCTTATTTCGAATATATCTAGTACAGGATTAAGACGATAGCAGTGATCGAAGAAAATGTATCCAAATTTCATATCGTATCGCTGTTTTCTTCTGTATACATTATACTCTCTAATTACTTTAGTTACAAATTTTCATTACGAACCCGCTTTCAAATAAAGTAATGGAAAATCATTGAAATTATGCCCTGTATCCCATTTTCTACTCCGGTTCTCCGACCGACCCCATTCGCAAAAATTACTTTTTGTTCTTTAGGCGTGCCTTATATATAATGTTATAGTTTAACCCCCTTTAATAGGAGTATCTGCAACAAAACAAAAATAATATTTAATTTCATATATATACATAAACTTTTATATCTCCAGTTTGAGTGTAATACGAACTCTTCATCTGCAATTCGGTGCCATTTACTTTTTGTCAATTCACATTTATTGATCATGTACAATGGAACTGAGGTTATACTTTGTTGCAGATTATGAATAAACTGATTTCACTGGTTTTTACTTCATAAGCTAACAGAAATCTTCAGAAATTTAATATTATTCATTTATTTAAAAGTATAATAAAACAAACTTTAATAACAAACAATATAGAACAATAAATTGGATAAATACCTATTTAGAAACGTTTTCGGGCATAACCCATCATCAGCTAACACTAACTTAAAGGAAACTTAAAACATAATATGAAAAAAATAACCATTTATCCACGATTTATTAAATTTCATAAATAACACGATAAAAATATATTAATTAACGTTACACATATTTGTAATATGCAAAACTGCGTGCAATATTAATTCACTTATGACACATGTGATTTCTGTATAATTACGTTGTCAAAATCATATTAATCATAATAAAGGCGTAATAATAGCCGTAATAATCAAATTAGAATACGTCAAGTGCCTTAGTAGAAAGAAAATATCAGCCAATAATAATAACTGAATACGCATCGTCTAGAATAAGCCAGAAATAACAGTCGAATTTAAATTATTTAATAATATACACAGCCTCCCATAAATGCAGCAACCTGCGATCGTAAGTAAGCTTTTGCCATCGATCAACACGATTCGCAATAAATAAAAATATATGGGGAGTTAATACATGAAAAGCGAGCGAGCGAGCGTATGTTATGAGTAACTAAAGAATTAATACATCCAAAAATTCGTAATAGACACGCAGCCGGCAATACATTGAATTAAAATTTATGTTGCATGTTATTGCATTTTATACTGCTTTGAGATATATATATAAAAAAAAAAAGAAAATAAATTTATTCGAATGTAAGTATCAAAAATTAATCAAACATAAAAAATGAATATAAAGAATGAGAAAAGGAAAGGCATCGAGCATATAGAGCAATGATCTCGAAGGAACTGTAATCGAAGCAAGTCGGACTTTAATATCTTAAAAGTGGATGAATAATGGTGATAATATCGGCACACGAAATTTCGATTGCATCGTGAAATTTAAACGCCAGAACGTTCGAGTAGGAGACCGTTCAATGTAAGACGGAAGATGGAAAAGAAATTAATTAATCGCCATTTATATTTCTCCAAATCAAAGGGTCTTCTGTGATATAATTAAATTTATACGTAGAAGATTACACTCCCTTTCACTTCCGATGGTTCAAGGTTATCCAAAGAAAATTTACATACACTTCCAATGATATTAGCTGGAGACTTCAACGTCAACTTTGCCACAGACGATTCTTTGCCTTTAATAGAGAATTTTTTTCAAACCGAACTTCAATTATTAATAATAATCTAAATGAATCAACGACAAAGGTACGGAACTATCATTGATGCACGATTTTCCAGACATGTATTGATAAAATGACATCAAAAACTTCTATTTCATATTTTAGTTACCATATAAGCGCATCTTTTATAGAATCCAACAATCAATGAAAAACATTAATAAAACAAATGCATTCATTATTTGTTTTTCTTTAAGTGAAACTTTATAGATATGTGTTTATAAGAACCACAGATTTTACCATTTTTGATCTTTACTCTTGGTCAATTCGGTACTAATATATACAATAAGTTTAAATCGAAGTTGGGGAAAGTGCTATTAAAGTTTCACTTCTGCTCTATCCCTCTTCGGGGCACATTCATTTTTTATCCCTCCAGCCTTCCTTGCGAAAACGATCAGAGGTCGTTATGCGGTTAATTTGTAATTAATAATCAATCGGAAAAAATCAATCGAAAGAAGCCTAATGCTCAATCGTATTGCAGGTTAATCAGAAATGTATTTCACGGAGCTCATATGGATTATGTTACGGCAATATTGATTGTACCGTTCATCTGGACGTTCCTTTTCATTTTATTCGGGAAGGAAGTTTTACCGCCGCACGGTGGCTTGTTCTGTCTGCTCCTTTTAATAATATCCAGCTTGATATGCGGTCAAATTGCGAATTCGTTAGGATTACCGCCGTTGCTGGGCATGCTGATAAGCGGCATTGTTCTGGCAAATATCGGCGTATACAAGGCGGAAGGAGTATACCTGAGCATAGTTAGCCGCTTAAGGTAAGCTAACTTTGGTGAATGTTACTCGCGATTGTTTTCGCATTCTTTAATTAATAGAGACATATAACTATGTAGAATTACGGTGGCTTCATGTATTTAGTTTTTTTTTCTAATCTATTGCATTTCAGAGGTTTGACAACAGGTGAAATTCGAGTTTGCTTAAATTAACAATTACTGTAAACGTAACTTGAGAACATTATTTACTTTTTTTTCTTATTCCTATAAAAGATGCGCAATTTTTCTAATAATTTCATTAGCTTATATTCACCTTAATTTTATGCCGGGACATTTATGTTTACGGTTTTTTTATTTTTTTTATTTTTTTTCCCACGCTACACGGAGGTCTCACGGATTGTTCGAAACTCGTCTCGCTCCGGATCCAAGTGGCTTTCAGGTTACACCGAATCTGAAATTGAATCGGGTACCAGAAAATTACCTGGTGGAAAGTAAAGGCGGATAATCCAAAAGTAGAAAGGAACTGGCCCCAATATTCTGATCAGATCCATTACACTTAGTACCATTATGAAAAGCTTAACTTTACAATAGCCGACGCCCTATCAAGAGTATGTGGAACCTACTTTACTTTACTTATACTACGTTAATGAGACGAGGAGAGTCAGACTCGTTTGAAGGTTCCGCGCAAGGATGATATTGTACGGAAATATAATAATAAAAACTTCCTAGGAGCGTCCCTTGTTAATACTAAAATAATACGAAAACGTATTTTGTTTTCACATTTCCCACGTTTCCAAAAAGGTGTTTACTATATTTTTTGCAAGAAGTTCTTTAGCGCAACTTGCGGTAGGACTAAACTAGCAGAAATCGTCACGTAAGGAAAAAGCGTTATACGTCCTCCACCTTCGCTCTCTTTCTCTTTCTCTCTGTCTCTTTCTATTATATACGGGTGTATGTGTGTGTGTGTGTGTGTGTGAGCGTACGAGTATCAAGATTCGAGCAGCAGCCTTGTGTCAACTGTATAACCTTAATTCTAAACACGTGTAAATTTCATTTTATTTTTTATCGTATTATTTATGAATGATTTTATACTTGTATAACTATCAAAAAGTGAAAGGAACTTCGTTCTCCTACCGGACATCCCTATCTAGACACCACTTCTTTTTTTTTTTTACCGGTGTTTTCCTTTACTGTGTTATTATGTCGGTATTATGTCACGCTATCCTGTCTGCGATAACTACTAATATATAAAATAATGAAAAACCCCTAATCGTAGGAATTTTAATTTTGAAAATAAATAAATAATACTTGACAAATCAACCACCGGATTCAGATTTTATTCATAGTGTATTACAAAATCTTAATTTTTATAAAACGATACGCTATCAGTACAGATAATTAAATTCAAAGGCGAGTATATTTTTTAATTTATCGCTTGAAAATTAAAAACTCGGTAATTCCGGTACACTTTTTAAATATATAAACCGGAAATTGTACACACACAAGTATCACTATTTAAGGAAAATACAACTCTGGTCGGTCGATTAAAAACTGTAAACGTCGAGAATATATCGAATATGGAATTTAAAGCCATATCTAGAAAATCACCCTTAAAAATTCACACAACTCATCGTTAACGTATGATATCTGAAATAGTATATAACGAAATTACGATAACTAATTAATTTTAAAATATCAACAGCAAAAAAAAAAAAAAAGAGTTACGTAATAATTCGCTTTCATACTTTAAAAAAAAAGACAAAAAAAAAAAAAAACGCCTTAATTGTGTACATGAAAGGGAGCTCTGGCCAATATTCAACGTAAAATTTCTGTCAAACCCTGAAAAGCGAATTGGGACATTTATCACAGCTAAACCTAGCAATACTGCGTAATGGTGCGGACGGTAACGAAATTAATAATACAGTTACAGAAGACACGTACTTGAAGCGGCCCAAAATTGTGTTCCCCATTATTTAAATCCAATAACACACGCAGACGAACAATCTGGTAGAATAGTGAATTTTGAGAATCCGTGCTTCGGATATAACGTCTACAGAGACTAACTATAAGCAGAATTCAATTTAGACATAGTCGTACTGCGTCTTATCTTGCACGTTTGGGAATGATGAATAGCAATGCATGTGATTTTTGTGGTTCGGAAGGATCGTTGGAGTATATATAGTAGTTTGGCAATGCTGCAAATAAGAAGGAAAAATTTATTCAAAGCAATCCTAGCAGACCTAAAAACTTTAAACAAAACATAACAAATAGTGTAACTCAACTGAAAACAGCCGAGTGTAGACACGAGTATGTCAATTTTTTGAAAAGATAATGAGTCATATAAAAAGGAAAATATGATTAAGAGTAAACTGGTCAAAAGGTAAAAAACTGGAGCGAAAAAGTAAAACCGTCAATTCTTCGGTTCAACATAGTCTCTTCGCTGATGATCTAATAATTTATCTATCAGCTGATAACGTAAAAATCATCAAAATAACTCTTCAAAAAACCACCAACGAACTCGTAAAAAGAAAGTAAAAACTCGAGGTTTAACCTTTTCAGCGATTAAAACAGAATCAATCATAGTCTGCTTCCGGCTTCTCTTTTCTGTTTTTCTTTTATTCAATCACCTTTGTGTTGAACCTCCTGAGCTCAATTATACCTACGATGCGAATCGCGTCTTGTTCGAATGCCCCTGTGTTTTGCTCCAAACGTGCTACCCTGTATTCTAATCTTCTGCGCCTTGGCCTCCCTACTCCTTATAGTGTCCACGCCATTCTTGCATTCCCCTCTCTTAATTGTAGTTCCTTCGTTAGCCTCCTTTATCTCCTCAATTTCTAATCTCATTTTCTTATATAATGTACAATTCTCTGCGTTGGTTACCGTTCCACTGTTGACATGCCCAAAAAATTAAATTAAAAAAAAAAAAAAAAGAAAATGCGTCACATTTAGTTGCAATATTCGAATATCTGGAAAAACTACGAAAACTTCAAAAAAACATTGGTAATAACCTTTGACGGAAAATTAAATTGGTCAACTCATATTCAACTATTACAGATGAAATGTTATAAAGCATTGAACATGTTAAAACTGGTGGCCCCCACACAAGATGGTGCGCAGATAAAAAATCGCTACTATTGATATGTAAAAATGTCTAATCAAAAATCGACTATGGCTCCATTCGTTATAACAGTGGAAGGGAACAACGAATTAAAACAACTGGTCACAATCGAAAACATAGCAATATTGTAGGAGAAGCTTTGGATATCCGGCCCTATACCTAGCTAACTCTGACCTACTCAAACTCTCAGACCGTCGGAATAACATTAAAATACTTCTTCAAGCTACCGTTCTTCCCGCGCAAGACAACATATATACGAAAAAACAATTGACCCCGCTTTCCTGGAATCATATAAATCAAAACCCGCCATACCGCGTGACCGGTAGGCGTAAGAAGTAAAATCCTATGCGCCAAATTAAACATCATGCTACCTGAAATCACACACGGGAGACAAACTAACTTTAACAATACCACGCTTTCGAACGCATCAACGCTGACCCATATAAATAAAAGATGAATCGTTCGTATCGAGCTAGAAAATAAATTTAAATATTTATCGGAAGTGCAGATATCCACTGGATTCGTGAGTAGCTTAAAAAAGCGGGGACTGGCGACTCTGACGTCACCAACCCCTATTTGTGCCCCCGGTGCTCAAAACTCACCCCAATTTGTCCCCCGGTGCTCAAAATTCACCCCAATTTGCGTCCAGCTGCTCAAAACTCACCCCAATTTCTGTCTTGGAGCCCAAAGTTACCGCAAGTTTCCCCCGATTTTCCCCAGGGGTAGGTAGCCCGAGTGTCCAGGTTTCCCCTAATTTTCCCGGACGGTTGCTGAAATTTCACCCAAATTTATGTCCAGGTGCTAAAAATTAACCCCAATTCCTCTTTTAGAGCCCAAAGTTACCCCAATTTATGTCCATGCGATCAAATTTAACCCAAGTCCCCCCCCCCCAAAATTTTCCTGAACAGTTCCGCTAATTCGATCCCTAATTCCCATCAAGGTAGACAAAATCCACCCCAATTAGCATACAGGTGCTGAAAGTTCACCCCAATTTGTATCCATATGGTTAAAATTCACCCAAGTTTCCCCAAAATTTCTTCAAATTTTCACGATTTCCCCGTTCATACTGCTATTTGTAAATGCGCTCGCACCGTTTCCACACATATATTCAACATAGCCTTAGCCGCCATGAAAGTGTACTCGCTTTCCCATACCCGCGCCTTCTATCATCATGTGTATGTATTATACATGACTCTTCGTGTAATATATGTAGCATACTTTTTAATTTTCACTTTTCGAGGTTGGGAGGGGCAAAATTTTGCCAGAGTGATAAAAACGTTTGAATCTCAACACTTAGAACCTAAATTTTAAAGGAATTTTCCGAGTCGTGCTCCGTTCCGACATTTTTTTTTTAAAAATTTTATTTTTAAAGAAAATATTTGATCGTTCCATCAGTCGAATGAGAGCGGGCGAGTATGCTGCTATGAGATGTATTACGTAAGCCCGACCGCGGCTGTAATGGAAATATTTAAATGTTCCAGCAACTAGTTGAAACTGTCACCAGGTGAGGTGAATTCCAGTCGTTCGTTTTGAAATTAACTAGCCGATCATCTATGCTCACTCTCACACGCCACCGATAGAAACCTGTTCACGATCGCTACACGTTCACACACGCACACATATACACCGCCACCTGATATATATTTTTCGTCTTTTTCCGCTTCCGATCTTATACTTAATCCGTTGATATTTTTTTATTTTTATTTTTACGTATTCTCTGTTCATTGCAAAAGCACACCGTCCATTCCTGCACACATATCAAGCATTGAGTTAACCTGTACAAAGGTACACTGTACTATTCCATGCACGCTCAGTCGCCACCGAAATAAACACCGCGATATCACACACACACACACACACACACACACACCACTTCATACACCACCACTTCATACATATTTTATTTTCGAGTCAAAATATTATAGAATTAGCCTAACTATATTTTTCTTTTACGCTTCTGTTTATTTCTTCTGTTTTGTTTCTCTGATTCTAAAAATTAATCTGTCAATGTATTAGCCACTCTTTCATTCGCACATAATGTTCCCTCGCACTCATCTGCTACCAGTAGTTCTCTTGTCGTTCATAATAACTTTTTCAAGTCTAATATTATAGAATCAGCCTAATTATATTTTTTTTTCGCTTCCAATCATTTCCTCCGTCCGTTGATAATTTTCTTATTTTATTTTTTCTCAGGTTCTAAAAATAATTCCATTGATATCTTCACTAGTATGATTGCGTAAACATCTTCTAACGGTATTCCTCATATTGTTCATAATAATTTTTCATGTCTATGTATTATGGAATTAGTCTAAAATATATTTTTTCCCCTCTAAAGTCTTTTTCCAATCGTAAGTATTCAAAAATTAATTCGAGTATATTTTTATTTAACGCTGTTCCATATTTTCCCTCTCCCCTATCCACCCTACACAAATTTAAATTCTTTTCTATTATTTTTCATGAGTACATCCCCCCCCCCCCTGAAACTACAGTGAAACCATACCATTCATTCCCACGCATCCATCTGCTAACAATGATTTTCTCATTATTCATAATAATTTTTTTCGAATCTGTTAGTTTAAGATTATTTCATTTTTTTCAAACTCTAAATATTTTTTTTTTTTTTCAATATCTTCCATATTTTCCCCCAATATGTCCGCATACGCTCATAATTCAAAGGTACTCTGCTTATTTCCTTGCATGAATGTTGCTATATCGTTGATTTCGATCTTGTGTCAAGGTCATCGAGTCTGCCCGGATCTTCTCCTTCATATCTTTTGTAGAAAAACCGGTTGACATGTACACACCTACACACAAACACCCATAACCTAAAGATCACCTGTAAATTTCGTTCATTTGCGTATGCAACCAGCTTTCACCAAAGGAAGGTGGTTTTTCTGGTGCAACCCGCCCTCTTCAAAGACATGCATCGAGCTAGAATCTCGAAAGGATCTGTTCAGGCAGTCAGTATTAGTGTTACATTAAACGTGTAGAATTTGTTGAAGCTGTGTTCTTCACGCATTAATAAAAGTTTGCTCTAACATTAAAAGTAATAATTTTCTACATTCTTAGTAAAAAGTTAAAAATATTATTCAAACATGAATAACAATACCGATTCGATTGATATTAAAGTCGACGAATTTATTCAGAATTCATTTTCGAGTGATAGTGTCTCGCATACAACTTCATCACCTCAATCACAGCAATCAGATGATGGTTATACAGCAGAAGGACATCTTCTGTACATAATATCATTGGTCCTGTATTATTATCAGAACAAGCAGATATAGCGGAATATTTTGTAGATATCAGCATCCATATAGATTGTGATTATGGTTTTCGAGTAACCGAACTAGCAATGATTGATATGTCTGGCGGAAAGTGTTTGCATACACTGTATAAGCCAAGCAGAGCATGGCATTCATCAAAAACGCCACATTTACAATGTTCTTCGATGAGTCATCACTTGAAAAATCCTTCATTATTTCCCTGTCGGGAAGAAACATTTATGGCACGCGATATATTCACGATAATATCTCAAAACCGAGAGCTCGCATATATATTTTAACGGTATATGCTAAACTTACACTAATGGAACTTAACGAAAAGTCTGAATTGTTGAGTGATTTAGACTATGAAATCGTTAATATGGATAAAGTCTTTCGACTACATAGTATTGAGAATCTACATGAAGAGTATTTTGATATAAGCAATTTGATAACCTGTAAACATCATAATGAGAATGATAGTTTTCATTGTGCAGCGAAAAACGTTATGGTAATGAAGGCCTGGTACGATCATGTTATCCATCCGCTGAAGCTTATGAATAATCTCAATATAAATGATTTAAGTCAGTTGTTCATTACAGCCACCAAAGAAATGATAATTACATTATTTCCAAGTTGTGTTGGAGACATTTATGCATTTCTACAGATAGATTAAAACCGGATGATATGATAAAATCACTTCTACCATGTTACTAGCATGAGCATGATGAAGAATTCGTCTATGAGGTGTGTTGATCAATAGAGCAACAGGTAGAAAACCTAGTAGTTTACGAGACACAGCATGTTCAAAGAAAAAAACGAACTAGCACAAGCAGATCAGAGTTGCAACATACGAGTGGGAGATATATTCTCGAGAACAACAGCTTGATTATAAAAAACGTCGAAGATACATGTATCTATCTGTGAACAATTATCACATCAAACATAAAAAGGTTGACTAAAAGATTATTATTTTCTTTTTTCGTTCATTCTCGCCACTATTACCACTGGCGCCCCCACTGTCAAGACCTCTAAACATACATTACTAACCTCGCCAACACTATAATATTTTTTCTCTGTGTTACTAAATTAACCCAAGTATATTTTTATTCATTTGTTACACAAACATTTGTTCAAATCTTTTGTAATATATCGTACACACATTTATAGCCCACAGACACTACTTGCTTCATTACCACGAATACATCTCTTTCATGGTCACTTATCGTAACATAGTTTTTCCTGAAATTGTAAAAAATTCTCTTCGTTCCATTCTTCCAAGTTTTCCAAATTTCAAATCATGCATAATTATTTAAGAATCAAATTAAGTATATTTTATCATTTCCAAAAAATTAATCATCTCTGTACAAGGCATTAACTCATTTTTCAAAACAAACATATTATTTTTTAATCTATCATACATATCATTTTTATCATTCAAATTTTTTTCTGAATTCACAAATAGTTAACCTATAGAAAACATATTATTGTAAACATACATGACGAAGTCACTCCTCATAATTACATCATGAATTCATTTTTTTTTTCATTTTTTTTTTTTTACTATCATGAAATTGTAGTAGTGTTTTTAATTTTTTTATTTTCCATACATGACAAAAGCAATAAAATCACGACATCTATGAATACACACCATATGCTTCCAATAACCTATGATGCATTTTTTTAAATTAGTCCAAGCATACTATTTTTTCAATAACAAAGCCGATCATACATAATTTTTTCTTCTATATAATCACTAATCTATGAAAACACTTGATTCGTTTTACTCATACTGTAGCAACCACTCCTTTTCCCTCATGCTAACAAACTTCAAAATTTAATAATATAACACGAAATTAATCTAAATATCTGTTCATGCTATTAAAATTAATATATCAATCTTTACATTCCTTTTGTACATTTCTGAAAAAATCCTACAACATGTTTTAAAATTAATCGAAGTATACTATTTTATTACCTAAAATCAATTATTCTCTCATACAGTTTTTTCCAATCATCCATAATGTTTTTTCTGTATTGTCATTATTACAAAGTCATACAAAACAACAACACATTTTTAATCATAATGAATCATTCATTCCATTCCATTCATGCTATATACCATTATCATTCAATTCAACGTTATGAAATTAGTCTAAATATACATTCATGCTAGCAAAGTTATTATCTCACCCTTTGCATTGTTCCAAGATGATTTATTTGACATTTTTTCTTTAAATTTCCCTCATACTATTATTTTTGAAATGTAGGATGATGACTATGATTAGAATTCATGATTATGAAGAGAGAGATGCATGGTGAAATTGCATTATCATTATATGCGAGATGATGTGTGTTTGTGGGTGAGTATGGATGCATGTAAAATATATGAGTGTGTTAGTAGAAAACATCCGTTCATGCGTGAACACAGGTACAGATACAGTTATAGAATGAGAGAGGTAAAAATATATATTTTGTTATGTTTGATATGTGCATGATAAAGAGGTTATCAAAGAATAATCACATTACCCTCACAACTTAGACATTGAGTTTTACCTTTGCAATATTTTAGATGTAAAAGTAGTGACATTGACATGTGGTAAACGTTTTCATCACTTTTGACTAATTATAACCAATTTTCCAACATTTCTCTTCGTTTTTCCTACATTTTAATACTTTTACACCGTTTCAGTCAATTTTTGCTATTTAATGCCATTTTTTCCAGTGTTTTTACCACCTTTCTCACAATTTTCATCATTCTTTCATCATCTTTGTTAGGTTTTTTCTTACAACTCTTTAACATTTCGATCGTTGCTAGTGATAACCATCATTATTTATGCTTTCAATCCTTCCACTTCAGCAATGCACACATACAGCTTAGCAATCGCCGCAGCCATTGAACGTTGTAGGACTGCAATCGTGATCTCCATTTGATTATTGGGATTTAAAAGTCACATCTTTGAACGCTTGATCTAATGCATCAACATGATTTTTTTTTTGTATTCGCCCACCCGCTGCTGGAGGTTCCACTTAATATTCTCAACAGACTATCATACAGTCGTTTAATAAGAGAATCTGTAAGACCCGAGACATTTACTTAACGTTTTCCCAACACATTTACAGACCTACCCTGTACACTAAGGAAATCTTTAAACATCTCTGTAACCATTCCTTTTAAGCTGGCGGGAGCAAGGAACTCCTATAAACGTTTATCAATCAGCACTTCATCGTTCATCGCCATGGTTTCACTCGCCGTTGCACAGACATGTAATAAACATTTTCTTCTTTTACAATTTTCTTATGCTATAACACTATTACATCATTTTTCCTCGTTTCTAACTAATTGTAACCAGTTTTCCATTATTTCTTAGCATGTTCTTCTGTTTAGGACCTTTTGCGCTATTTTTTCATCAATTTATGTTATTTCACATCGTTTTTCTAGTGTTTTATTACCTTTCACACAATTTTACTCAATTTTTCCCCATCTTTGAAGATTTTTTTTCATTTATCTCATACATTATATCTCCGAATGTGACGATTAGCTATCCTTTTAAGTACATTTTTTAAATTCGATATAAGTGAGGAGTACTTTTCAGGTCGACATGTATACTTCGTGATATGACATTCAATTCATTATTAATCTATGTTTCAACATGTTTGTGGTCGGTTGTTGGAGGTTTACAGAACTTTCTGTTGCATTGCTTATAGTATAATGGTTCTTGTGTGCTAGTGAGATGATTGTGTTTTGTGGGGAATAATAAACATGGGAAAGAGAAGGAGTGCGCCCCATCAAGCAGGGGGGAGTGATGCTTCGTAATTAACTTGGGTATTGCGCGCATTGCATGGCAGTTATAATATGCTCGAGCAAAAATTAGTCGCTGTACTCGCATGGTGTTCATGTTATTCATTAAATGTTCACACTGAGTGATGCAATGGGCTCATCAACAGATGGATCCATGCTATCATTTCGATTTTTATAATTGTGATCTGCACTGAGCATGTATGTATTACAACGAACCCATCAACTCTGTTACAGATGGTAATGTTTGAGGATAGATAGTGAAACGTTCATTAGAACATGAATGTGTATACAAAGTGTTGTTACATCAAATGTATGTCATCAAATTAACTAAAATGTTGCGTCTATAGTAAAAAAAGAAATGAGGGTTTTTCCCTAAGAGGGCGACTATAATAAAATTGAATATGTAGTTATATGTATAATTTAATAATATATGATTATATACATATATATGCAGCAAAAGGAACAGCGGGGTTCTTAGTCAGGGTGTGATATAATTCTGAAACTGCAAGTTTGGAGTGTTGATTTAAAGAATATATTCATTTTCATATACACTATGCTTCTTGAATTTCATTAAAATTTCTGAGCAATTTCATTGTTTATTTCTATTTGTAATGATTTGTTTCATGTTGAGTGTGTTAATGGTATAGTATTTTATTTGTGTGTAAAGACTGTCGAAATAATTCAAATTATTTCGCATTACGAGCTTTGTACCTGGAAAAAAGTGCTGAAATACATCATAAGAGCCGTTCAAAACATTAAAAAATAGTATGAAACGTCACAAATTGTTGAAAAAAAGTGTAATGATCTCATGGACCTTGATGTCGAAGAGTCCAGTCCGTTTCTCAGTGTGAATGTTTAATGTATAACATGAACGATATATAACAAGTAATTTTGACCAAACTGATTATAATTGTATTGCAATGTGTGCAAATAATGGAGTTAATTCCCAAACAATACTCTCCCATGCTTGATTGGGATGCACTCCACCTCTTACCCATATTTACTATTCCTAACCAAATACCTTCATCTCACTAGCATATAAAAACTATTATACTATAACTGATGCAGCAGAAAAGTTCTGTAAACTTCCCCCCCAACCATTTACAAAGCTGTTCAAACATAGCTTCAGAATGAATTGAATACCACATCAAGAAGTATACATGTCAGTCCAAAAAGTACTCCTCATGCAGAAATTACTCCATGTAGGAGTAAAATAGCCACATTTATAAAAAAACATCAAATTTTGTGTGAAAAATGCCGTTTAACCTCCAGAATATTCACCATTTAGGTGCAAAACAGCGTTTTTACTGTAAAATACCCCCATTTCCATCTAAAATCGCATCAATTTTATTATAGTCGCCCTCTTAGGGAAAAACCCTCATTTCTTTTTTTACTATAGACGCAACATTTTAGTTAATTTGATGACATACATTTGATGTAACAACACTTTGTATACACATTCATGTTCTAATGAACGTTTCACTATCTATCCTCAAACATTACCATCTGTAACAGAGTTGATGGGTTCGTTGTAATACATACATGCTCAGTGCAGATCACAATTATAAAAATCGAAATGATAGCATGGATCCATCTGTTGATGAGCCCATTGCATCACTCAGTGTGAACATTTAATGAATAACATGAACACCATGCGAGTACAGCAACTAATTTTTGCTCGAGCATATTATAACTGCCATGCAATGCGCGCAATACCCAAGTTAATTACGAAGCATCACTCCCCCCTGCTTGATGGGGCGCACTCCTTCTCTTTCCCATGTTTATTATTCCCCACAAAACACAATCATCTCACTAGCACACAAGAACCATTATACTATAAGCAATGCAACAGAAAGTTCTGTAAACCTCCAACAACCGACCACAAACATGTTGAAACATAGATTAATAATGAATTGAATGTCATATCACGAAGTATACATGTCGACCTGAAAAGTACTCCTCACTTATATCGAATTTAAAAAATGTACTTAAAAGGATAGCTAATCGTCACATTCGGAGATATAATGTATGAGATAAATGAAAAAAAATCTTCAAAGATGGGGAAAAATTGAGTAAAATTGTGTGAAAGGTAATAAAACACTAGAAAAACGATGTGAAATAACATAAATTGATGAAAAAATAGTGCAAAAAGGACCTAAACAGAAGAACATGTTAAGAAATAGTCGAAAATAATTAGTAAAATTGTGTGAAAGGTACTAAAATCACCAGAAAAACGATGTGAAATAATATAAATTGATGAAAAAATAGCGCAAAAGGTCCTAAACAGAAGAACATGCTAAGAAATAATGGAAAACTGGTTACAATTAGTTAGAAACGAGGAAAAATGATGTAATAGTGTTATAGCATAAGAAAATTGTAAAAGAAGAAAATGTTTATTACATGTCTGTGCAACGGCGAGTGAAACCATGGCGATGAACGATGAAGTGCTGATTGATAAACGTTTATAGGAGTTCCTTGCTCCCGCCAGCTTAAAAGGAATGGTTACAGAGATGTTTAAAGATTTCCTTAGTGTACAGGGTAGGTCTGTAAATGTGTTGGGAAAACGTTAAGTAAATGTCTCGGGTCTTACAGATTCTCTTATTAAACGACTGTATGATAGTCTGTTGAGAATATTAAGTGGAACCTCCAGCAGCGGGTGGGCGAATACAAAAAAAAAATCATGTTGATGCATTAGATCAAGCGTTCAAAGATGTGACTTTTAAATCCCAATAATCAAATGGAGATCACGATTGCAGTCCTACAACGTTCAATGGCTGCGGCGATTGCTAAGCTGTATGTGTGCATTGCTGAAGTGGAAGGATTGAAAGCATAAATAATGATGGTTATCACTAGCAACGATCGAAATGTTAAAGAGTTGTAAGAAAAAACCTAACAAAGATGATGAAAGAATGATGAAAATTGTGAGAAAGGTGGTAAAAACACTGGAAAAAATGGCATTAAATAGCAAAAATTGACTGAAACGGTGTAAAAGTATTAAAATGTAGGAAAAACGAAGAGAAATGTTGGAAAATTGGTTATAATTAGTCAAAAGTGATGAAAACGTTTACCACATGTCAATGTCACTACTTTTACATCTAAAATATTGCAAAGGTAAAACTCAATGTCTAAGTTGTGAGGGTAATGTGATTATTCTTTGATAACCTCTTTATCATGCACATATCAAACATAACAAAATATATATTTTTACCTCTCTCATTCTATAACTGTATCTGTACCTGTGTTCACGCATGAACGGATGTTTTCTACTAACACACTCATATATTTTACATGCATCCATACTCACCCACAAACACACATCATCTCGCATATAATGATAATGCAATTTCACCATGCATCTCTCTCTTCATAATCATGAATTCTAATCATAGTCATCATCCTACATTTCAAAAATAATAGTATGAGGGAAATTTAAAGAAAAAATGTCAAATAAATCATCTTGGAACAATGCAAAGGGTGAGATAATAACTTTGCTAGCATGAATGTATATTTAGACTAATTTCATAACGTTGAATTGAATGATAATGGTATATAGCATGAATGGAATGGAATGAATGATTCATTATGATTAAAAATGTGTTGTTGTTTTGTATGACTTTGTAATAATGACAATACAGAAAAAACATTATGGATGATTGGAAAAAACTGTATGAGAGAATAATTGATTTTAGGTAATAAAATAGTATACTTCGATTAATTTTAAAACATGTTGTAGGATTTTTTCAGAAATGTACAAAAGGAATGTAAAGATTGATATATTAATTTTAATAGCATGAACAGATATTTAGATTAATTTCGTGTTATATTATTAAATTTTGAAGTTTGTTAGCATGAGGGAAAAGGAGTGGTTGCTACAGTATGAGTAAAACGAATCAAGTGTTTTCATAGATTAGTGATTATATAGAAGAAAAAATTATGTATGATCGGCTTTGTTATTGAAAAAATAGTATGCTTGGACTAATTTAAAAAAATGCATCATAGGTTATTGGAAGCATATGGTGTGTATTCATAGATGTCGTGATTTTATTGCTTTTGTCATGTATGGAAAATAAAAAAATTAAAAACACTACTACAATTTCATGATAGTAAAAAAAAAAAAATGAAAAAAAAAATGAATTCATGATGTAATTATGAGGAGTGACTTCGTCATGTATGTTTACAATAATATGTTTTCTATAGGTTAACTATTTGTGAATTCAGAAAAAAATTTGAATGATAAAAATGATATGTATGATAGATTAAAAAATAATATGTTTGTTTTGAAAAATGAGTTAATGCCTTGTACAGAGATGATTAATTTTTTGGAAATGATAAAATATACTTAATTTGATTCTTAAATAATTATGCATGATTTGAAATTTGGAAAACTTGGAAGAATGGAACGAAGAGAATTTTTTACAATTTCAGGAAAAACTATGTTACGATAAGTGACCATGAAAGAGATGTATTCGTGGTAATGAAGCAAGTAGTGTCTGTGGGCTATAAATGTGTGTACGATATATTACAAAAGATTTGAACAAATGTTTGTGTAACAAATGAATAAAAATATACTTGGGTTAATTTAGTAACACAGAGAAAAAATATTATAGTGTTGGCGAGGTTAGTAATGTATGTTTAGAGGTCTTGACAGTGGGGGCGCCAGTGGTAATAGTGGCGAGAATGAACGAAAAAAGAAAATAATAATCTTTTAGTCAACCTTTTTATGTTTGATGTGATAATTGTTCACAGATAGATACATGTATCTTCGACGTTTTTTATAATCAAGCTGTTGTTCTCGAGAATATATCTCCCACTCGTATGTTGCAACTCTGATCTGCTTGTGCTAGTTCGTTTTTTTCTTTGAACATGCTGTGTCTCGTAAACTACTAGGTTTTCTACCTGTTGCTCTATTGATCAACACACCTCATAGACGAATTCTTCATCATGCTCATGCTAGTAACATGGTAGAAGTGATTTTATCATATCATCCGGTTTTAATCTATCTGTAGAAATGCATAAATGTCTCCAACACAACTTGGAAATAATGTAATTATCATTTCTTTGGTGGCTGTAATGAACAACTGACTTAAATCATTTATATTGAGATTATTCATAAGCTTCAGCGGATGGATAACATGATCGTACCAGGCCTTCATTACCATAACGTTTTTCGCTGCACAATGAAAACTATCATTCTCATTATGATGTTTACAGGTTATCAAATTGCTTATATCAAAATACTCTTCATGTAGATTCTCAATACTATGTAGTCGAAAGACTTTATCCATATTAACGATTTCATAGTCTAAATCACTCAACAATTCAGACTTTTCGTTAAGTTCCATTAGTGTAAGTTTAGCATATACCGTTAAAATATATATGCGAGCTCTCGGTTTTGAGATATTATCGTGAATATATCGCGTGCCATAAATGTTTCTTCCCGACAGGGAAATAATGAAGGATTTTTCAAGTGATGACTCATCGAAGAACATTGTAAATGTGGCGTTTTTGATGAATGCCATGCTCTGCTTGGCTTATACAGTGTATGCAAACACTTTCCGCCAGACATATCAATCATTGCTAGTTCGGTTACTCGAAAACCATAATCACAATCTATATGGATGCTGATATCTACAAAATATTCCGCTATATCTGCTTGTTCTGATAATAATACAGGACCAATGATATTATGTACAGAAGATGTCCTTCTGCTGTATAACCATCATCTGATTGCTGTGATTGAGGTGATGAAGTTGTATGCGAGACACTATCACTCGAAAATGAATTCTGAATAAATTCGTCGACTTTAATATCAATCGAATCGGTATTGTTATTCATGTTTGAATAATATTTTTAACTTTTTACTAAGAATGTAGAAAATTATTACTTTTAATGTTAGAGCAAACTTTTATTAATGCGTGAAGAACACAGCTTCAACAAATTCTACACGTTTAATGTAACACTAATACTGACTGCCTGAACAGATCCTTTCGAGATTCTAGCTCGATGCATGTCTTTGAAGAGGGCGGGTTGCACCAGAAAAACCACCTTCCTTTGGTGAAAGCTGGTTGCATACGCAAATGAACGAAATTTACAGGTGATCTTTAGGTTATGGGTGTTTGTGTGTAGGTGTGTACATGTCAACCGGTTTTTCTACAAAAGATATGAAGGAGAAGATCCGGGCAGACTCGATGACCTTGACACAAGATCGAAATCAACGATATAGCAACATTCATGCAAGGAAATAAGCAGAGTACCTTTGAATTATGAGCGTATGCGGACATATTGGGGGAAAATATGGAAGATATTGAAAAAAAAAAAAAATATTTAGAGTTTGAAAAAAATGAAATAATCTTAAACTAACAGATTCGAAAAAAATTATTATGAATAATGAGAAAATCATTGTTAGCAGATGGATGCGTGGGAATGAATGGTATGGTTTCACTGTAGTTTCAGGGGGGGGGGGGATGTACTCATGAAAAATAATAGAAAAGAATTTAAATTTGTGTAGGGTGGATAGGGGAGAGGGAAAATATGGAACAGCGTTAAATAAAAATATACTCGAATTAATTTTTGAATACTTACGATTGGAAAAAGACTTTAGAGGGGAAAAAATATATTTTAGACTAATTCCATAATACATAGACATGAAAAATTATTATGAACAATATGAGGAATACCGTTAGAAGATGTTTACGCAATCATACTAGTGAAGATATCAATGGAATTATTTTTAGAACCTGAGAAAAAATAAAATAAGAAAATTATCAACGGACGGAGGAAATGATTGGAAGCGAAAAAAAAATATAATTAGGCTGATTCTATAATATTAGACTTGAAAAAGTTATTATGAACGACAAGAGAACTACTGGTAGCAGATGAGTGCGAGGGAACATTATGTGCGAATGAAAGAGTGGCTAATACATTGACAGATTAATTTTTAGAATCAGAGAAACAAAACAGAAGAAATAAACAGAAGCGTAAAAGAAAAATATAGTTAGGCTAATTCTATAATATTTTGACTCGAAAATAAAATATGTATGAAGTGGTGGTGTATGAAGTGGTGTGTGTGTGTGTGTGTGTGTGTGTGTGTGTGTGTGTGTGTGTGTGTGTGTGATATCGCGGTGTTTATTTCGGTGGCGACTGAGCGTGCATGGAATAGTACAGTGTACCTTTGTACAGGTTAACTCAATGCTTGATATGTGTGCAGGAATGGACGGTGTGCTTTTGCAATGAACAGAGAATACGTAAAAATAAAAATAAAAAAATATCAACGGATTAAGTATAAGATCGGAAGCGGAAAAAGACGAAAAATATATATCAGGTGGCGGTGTATATGTGTGCGTGTGTGAACGTGTAGCGATCGTGAACAGGTTTCTATCGGTGGCGTGTGAGAGTGAGCATAGATGATCGGCTAGTTAATTTCAAAACGAACGACTGGAATTCAACTCACCTGGTGACAGTTTCAACTAGTTGCTGGAACATTTAAATATTTCCATTACAGCCGCGGTCGGGCTTACGTAATACATCTCATAGCAGCATACTCGCCCGCTCTCATTCGACTGATGGAACGATCAAATATTTTCTTTAAAAATAAAATTTTTAAAAAAAAAATGTCGGAACGGAGCACGACTCGGAAAATTCCTTTAAAATTTAGGTTCTAAGTGTTGAGATTCAAACGTTTTTATCACTCTGGCAAAATTTTGCCCCTCCCAACCTCGAAAAGTGAAAATTAAAAAGTATGCTACATATATTACACGAAGAGTCATGTATAATACATACACATGATGATAGAAGGCGCGGGTATGGGAAAGCGAGTACACTTTCATGGCGGCTAAGGCTATGTTGAATATATGTGTGGAAACGGTGCGAGCGCATTTACAAATAGCAGTATGAACGGGGAAATCGTGAAAATTTGAAGAAATTTTGGGGAAACTTGGGTGAATTTTAACCATATGGATACAAATTGGGGTGAACTTTCAGCACCTGTATGCTAATTGGGGTGGATTTTGTCTACCTTGATGGGAATTAGGGATCGAATTAGCGGAACTGTTCAGGAAAATTTTGGGGGGGGGGACTTGGGTTAAATTTGATCGCATGGACATAAATTGGGGTAACTTTGGGCTCTAAAAGAGGAATTGGGGTTAATTTTTAGCACCTGGACATAAATTTGGGTGAAATTTCAGCAACCGTCCGGGAAAATTAGGGGAAACCTGGACACTCGGGGTACCTACCCCTGGGGAAAATCGGGGGAAACTTGCGGTAACTTTGGGCTCCAAGACAGAAATTGGGGTGAGTTTTGAGCAGCTGGACGCAAATTGGGGTGAATTTTGAGCACCGGGGGACAAATTGGGGTGAGTTTTGAGCACCGGGGGCACAAATAGGGGTTGGTGACGTCAGAGTCGCCAGTCCCCGCTTTTTTAAGCTACTCACGAATCCAGTGGATATCTGCACTTCCGATAAATATTTAAATTTATTTTCTAGCTCGATACGAACGATTCATCTTTTATTTATATGGGTCAGCGTTGATGCGTTCGAAAGCGTGGTATTGTTAAAGTTAGTTTGTCTCCCGTGTGTGATTTCAGGTAGCATGATGTTTAATTTGGCGCATAGGATTTTACTTCTTACGCCTACCGGTCACGCGGTATGGCGGGTTTTGATTTATATGATTCCAGGAAAGCGGGGTCAATTGTTTTTTCGTATATATGTTGTCTTGCGCGGGAAGAACGGTAGCTTGAAGAAGTATTTTAATGTTATTCCGACGGTCTGAGAGTTTGAGTAGGTCAGAGTTAGCTAGGTATAGGGCCGGATATCCAAAGCTTCTCCTACAATATTGCTATGTTTTCGATTGTGACCAGTTGTTTTAATTCGTTGTTCCCTTCCACTGTTATAACGAATGGAGCCATAGTCGATTTTTGATTAGACATTTTTACATATCAATAGTAGCGATTTTTTATCTGCGCACCATCTTGTGTGGGGGCCACCAGTTTTAACATGTTCAATGCTTTATAACATTTCATCTGTAATAGTTGAATATGAGTTGACCAATTTAATTTTCCGTCAAAGGTTATTACCAATGTTTTTTTGAAGTTTTCGTAGTTTTTCCAGATATTCGAATATTGCAACTAAATGTGACGCATTTTCTTTTTTTTTTTTTTTTAATTTAATTTTTTGGGCATGTCAACAGTGGAACGGTAACCAACGCAGAGAATTGTACATTATATAAGAAAATGAGATTAGAAATTGAGGAGATAAAGGAGGCTAACGAAGGAACTACAATTAAGAGAGGGGAATGCAAGAATGGCGTGGACACTATAAGGAGTAGGGAGGCCAAGGCGCAGAAGATTAGAATACAGGGTAGCACGTTTGGAGCAAAACACAGGGGCATTCGAACAAGACGCGATTCGCATCGTAGGTATAATTGAGCTCAGGAGGTTCAACACAAAGGTGATTGAATAAAAGAAAAACAGAAAAGAGAAGCCGGAAGCAGACTATGATTGATTCTGTTTTAATCGCTGAAAAGGTTAAACCTCGAGTTTTTACTTTCTTTTTACGAGTTCGTTGGTGGTTTTTTGAAGAGTTATTTTGATGATTTTTACGTTATCAGCTGATAGATAAATTATTAGATCATCAGCGAAGAGACTATGTTGAACCGAAGAATTGACGGTTTTACTTTTTCGCTCCAGTTTTTTACCTTTTGACCAGTTTACTCTTAATCATATTTTCCTTTTTATATGACTCATTATCTTTTCAAAAAATTGACATACTCGTGTCTACACTCGGCTGTTTTCAGTTGAGTTACACTATTTGTTATGTTTTGTTTAAAGTTTTTAGGTCTGCTAGGATTGCTTTGAATAAATTTTTCCTTCTTATTTGCAGCATTGCCAAACTACTATATATACTCCAACGATCCTTCCGAACCACAAAAATCACATGCATTGCTATTCATCATTCCCAAACGTGCAAGATAAGACGCAGTACGACTATGTCTAAATTGAATTCTGCTTATAGTTAGTCTCTGTAGACGTTATATCCGAAGCAAAATGTCGGAACGGAGCACGACTCGGAAAATTCCTTTAAAATTTGGGTTCTAAGTGTTGAGATTCAAACGTTTTTATCACTCTGGCAAAATTTTGCCCCTCCCAACCTCGAAAAGTGAAAATTAAAAAGTATGCTACATATATTACACGAAGAGTCATGTATAATACATACACATGATGATAGAAGGCGCGGGTATGGGAAAGCGAGTACACTTTCATGGCGGCTAAGGCTATGTTGAATATATGTGTGGAAACGGTGCGAGCGCATTTACAAATAGCAGTATGAACGGGGAAATCGTGAAAATTTGAAGAAATTTTGGGGAAACTTGGGTGAATTTTAACCATATGGATACAAATTGGGGTGAACTTTCAGCACCTGTATGCTAATTGGGGTGGATTTTGTCTACCTTGATGGGAATTAGGGATCGAATTAGCGGAACTGTCCAGGAAAATTTGGGGGGGGGGGGACTTGGGTTAAATTTGATCGCATGGACATAAATTGGGGTAACTTTGGGCTCTAAAAGAGGAATTGGGGTTAATTTTTAGCACCTGGACATAAATTTGGGTGAAATTTCAGCAACCATCCGGGAAAATTAGGGGAAACCTGGACACTCGGGGTACCTACCCCTGGGGAAAATCGGGGGAAACTTGCGGTAACTTTGGGCTCCAAGACAGAAATTGGGGTGAGTTTTGAGCAGCTGGACGCAAATTGGGGTGAATTTTGAGCACCGGGGGACAAATTGGGGTGAGTTTTGAGCACCGGGGGCACAAATAGGGGTTGGTGACGTCAGAGTCGCCAGTCCCCGCTTTTTTAAGCTACTCACGAATCCAGTGGATATCTGCACTTCCGATAAATATTTAAATTTATTTTCTAGCTCGATACGAACGATTCATCTTTTATTTATATGGGTCAGCGTTGATGCGTTCGAAAGCGTGGTATTGTTAAAGTTAGTTTGTCTCCCGTGTGTGATTTCAGGTAGCATGATGTTTAATTTGGCGCATAGGATTTTACTTCTTACGCCTACCGGTCACGCGGTATGGCGGGTTTTGATTTATATGATTCCAGGAAAGCGGGGTCAATTGTTTTTTCGTATATATGTTGTCTTGCGCGGGAAGAACGGTAGCTTGAAGAAGTATTTTAATGTTATTCCGACGGTCTGAGAGTTTGAGTAGGTCAGAGTTAGCTAGGTATAGGGCCGGATATCCAAAGCTTCTCCTACAATATTGCTATGTTTTCGATTGTGACCAGTTGTTTTAATTCGTTGTTCCCTTCCACTGTTATAACGAATGGAGCCATAGTCGATTTTTGATTAGACATTTTTACATATCAATAGTAGCGATTTTTTATCTGCGCACCATCTTGTGTGGGGGCCACCAGTTTTAACATGTTCAATGCTTTATAACATTTCATCTGTAATAGTTGAATATGAGTTGACCAATTTAATTTTCCGTCAAAGGTTATTACCAATGTTTTTTTGAAGTTTTCGTAGTTTTTCCAGATATTCGAATATTGCAACTAAATGTGACGCATTTTCTTTTTTTTTTTTTTTTAATTTAATTTTTTGGGCATGTCAACAGTGGAACGGTAACCAACGCAGAGAATTGTACATTATATAAGAAAATGAGATTAGAAATTGAGGAGATAAAGGAGGCTAACGAAGGAACTACAATTAAGAGAGGGGAATGCAAGAATGGCGTGGACACTATAAGGAGTAGGGAGGCCAAGGCGCAGAAGATTAGAATACAGGGTAGCACGTTTGGAGCAAAACACAGGGGCATTCGAACAAGACGCGATTCGCATCGTAGGTATAATTGAGCTCAGGAGGTTCAACACAAAGGTGATTGAATAAAAGAAAAACAGAAAAGAGAAGCCGGAAGCAGACTATGATTGATTCTGTTTTAATCGCTGAAAAGGTTAAACCTCGAGTTTTTACTTTCTTTTTACGAGTTCGTTGGTGGTTTTTTGAAGAGTTATTTTGATGATTTTTACGTTATCAGCTGATAGATAAATTATTAGATCATCAGCGAAGAGACTATGTTGAACCGAAGAATTGACGGTTTTACTTTTTCGCTCCAGTTTTTTACCTTTTGACCAGTTTACTCTTAATCATATTTTCCTTTTTATATGACTCATTATCTTTTCAAAAAATTGACATACTCGTGTCTACACTCGGCTGTTTTCAGTTGAGTTACACTATTTGTTATGTTTTGTTTAAAGTTTTTAGGTCTGCTAGGATTGCTTTGAATAAATTTTTCCTTCTTATTTGCAGCATTGCCAAACTACTATATATACTCCAACGATCCTTCCGAACCACAAAAATCACATGCATTGCTATTCATCATTCCCAAACGTGCAAGATAAGACGCAGTACGACTATGTCTAAATTGAATTCTGCTTATAGTTAGTCTCTGTAGACGTTATATCCGAAGCAAAATGTCGGAACGGAGCACGACTCGGAAAATTCCTTTAAAATTTGGGTTCTAAGTGTTGAGATTCAAACGTTTTTATCACTCTGGCAAAATTTTGCCCCTCCCAACCTCGAAAAGTGAAAATTAAAAAGTATGCTACATATATTACACGAAGAGTCATGTATAATACATACACATGATGATAGAAGGCGCGGGTATGGGAAAGCGAGTACACTTTCATGGCGGCTAAGGCTATGTTGAATATATGTGTGGAAACGGTGCGAGCGCATTTACAAATAGCAGTATGAACGGGGAAATCGTGAAAATTTGAAGAAATTTTGGGGAAACTTGGGTGAATTTTAACCATATGGATACAAATTGGGGTGAACTTTCAGCACCTGTATGCTAATTGGGGTGGATTTTGTCTACCTTGATGGGAATTAGGGATCGAATTAGCGGAACTGTCCAGGAAAATTTGGGGGGGGGGACTTGGGTTAAATTTGATCGCATGGACATAAATTGGGGTAACTTTGGGCTCTAAAAGAGGAATTGGGGTTAATTTTTAGCACCTGGACATAAATTTGGGTGAAATTTCAGCAACCGTCCGGGAAAATTAGGGGAAACCTGGACACTCGGGGTACCTACCCCTGGGGAAAATCGGGGGAAACTTGCGGTAACTTTGGGCTCCAAGACAGAAATTGGGGTGAGTTTTGAGCAGCTGGACGCAAATTGGGGTGAATTTTGAGCACCGGGGGACAAATTGGGGTGAGTTTTGAGCACCGGGGGCACAAATAGGGGTTGGTGACGTCAGAGTCGCCAGTCCCCGCTTTTTTAAGCTACTCACGAATCCAGTGGATATCTGCACTTCCGATAAATATTTAAATTTATTTTCTAGCTCGATACGAACGATTCATCTTTTATTTATATGGGTCAGCGTTGATGCGTTCGAAAGCGTGGTATTGTTAAAGTTAGTTTGTCTCCCGTGTGTGATTTCAGGTAGCATGATGTTTAATTTGGCGCATAGGATTTTACTTCTTACGCCTACCGGTCACGCGGTATGGCGGGTTTTGATTTATATGATTCCAGGAAAGCGGGGTCAATTGTTTTTTCGTATATATGTTGTCTTGCGCGGGAAGAACGGTAGCTTGAAGAAGTATTTTAATGTTATTCCGACGGTCTGAGAGTTTGAGTAGGTCAGAGTTAGCTAGGTATAGGGCCGGATATCCAAAGCTTCTCCTACAATATTGCTATGTTTTCGATTGTGACCAGTTGTTTTAATTCGTTGTTCCCTTCCACTGTTATAACGAATGGAGCCATAGTCGATTTTTGATTAGACATTTTTACATATCAATAGTAGCGATTTTTTATCTGCGCACCATCTTGTGTGGGGGCCACCAGTTTTAACATGTTCAATGCTTTATAACATTTCATCTGTAATAGTTGAATATGAGTTGACCAATTTAATTTTCCGTCAAAGGTTATTACCAATGTTTTTTTGAAGTTTTCGTAGTTTTTCCAGATATTCGAATATTGCAACTAAATGTGACGCATTTTCTTTTTTTTTTTTTTTTAATTTAATTTTTTGGGCATGTCAACAGTGGAACGGTAACCAACGCAGAGAATTGTACATTATATAAGAAAATGAGATTAGAAATTGAGGAGATAAAGGAGGCTAACGAAGGAACTACAATTAAGAGAGGGGAATGCAAGAATGGCGTGGACACTATAAGGAGTAGGGAGGCCAAGGCGCAGAAGATTAGAATACAGGGTAGCACGTTTGGAGCAAAACACAGGGGCATTCGAACAAGACGCGATTCGCATCGTAGGTATAATTGAGCTCAGGAGGTTCAACACAAAGGTGATTGAATAAAAGAAAAACAGAAAAGAGAAGCCGGAAGCAGACTATGATTGATTCTGTTTTAATCGCTGAAAAGGTTAAACCTCGAGTTTTTACTTTCTTTTTACGAGTTCGTTGGTGGTTTTTTGAAGAGTTATTTTGATGATTTTTACGTTATCAGCTGATAGATAAATTATTAGATCATCAGCGAAGAGACTATGTTGAACCGAAGAATTGACGGTTTTACTTTTTCGCTCCAGTTTTTTACCTTTTGACCAGTTTACTCTTAATCATATTTTCCTTTTTATATGACTCATTATCTTTTCAAAAAATTGACATACTCGTGTCTACACTCGGCTGTTTTCAGTTGAGTTACACTATTTGTTATGTTTTGTTTAAAGTTTTTAGGTCTGCTAGGATTGCTTTGAATAAATTTTTCCTTCTTATTTGCAGCATTGCCAAACTACTATATATACTCCAACGATCCTTCCGAACCACAAAAATCACATGCATTGCTATTCATCATTCCCAAACGTGCAAGATAAGACGCAGTACGACTATGTCTAAATTGAATTCTGCTTATAGTTAGTCTCTGTAGACGTTATATCCGAAGCAAAATGTCGGAACGGAGCACGACTCGGAAAATTCCTTTAAAATTTGGGTTCTAAGTGTTGAGATTCAAACGTTTTTATCACTCTGGCAAAATTTTGCCCCTCCCAACCTCGAAAAGTGAAAATTAAAAAGTATGCTACATATATTACACGAAGAGTCATGTATAATACATACACATGATGATAGAAGGCGCGGGTATGGGAAAGCGAGTACACTTTCATGGCGGCTAAGGCTATGTTGAATATATGTGTGGAAACGGTGCGAGCGCATTTACAAATAGCAGTATGAACGGGGAAATCGTGAAAATTTGAAGAAATTTTGGGGAAACTTGGGTGAATTTTAACCATATGGATACAAATTGGGGTGAACTTTCAGCACCTGTATGCTAATTGGGGTGGATTTTGTCTACCTTGATGGGAATTAGGGATCGAATTAGCGGAACTGTCCAGGAAAATTTGGGGGGGGGGGGGACTTGGGTTAAATTTGATCGCATGGACATAAATTGGGGTAACTTTGGGCTCTAAAAGAGGAATTGGGGTTAATTTTTAGCACCTGGACATAAATTTGGGTGAAATTTCAGCAACCATCCGGGAAAATTAGGGGAAACCTGGACACTCGGGGTACCTACCCCTGGGGAAAATCGGGGGAAACTTGCGGTAACTTTGGGCTCCAAGACAGAAATTGGGGTGAGTTTTGAGCAGCTGGACGCAAATTGGGGTGAATTTTGAGCACCGGGGGACAAATTGGGGTGAGTTTTGAGCACCGGGGGCACAAATAGGGGTTGGTGACGTCAGAGTCGCCAGTCCCCGCTTTTTTAAGCTACTCACGAATCCAGTGGATATCTGCACTTCCGATAAATATTTAAATTTATTTTCTAGCTCGATACGAACGATTCATCTTTTATTTATATGGGTCAGCGTTGATGCGTTCGAAAGCGTGGTATTGTTAAAGTTAGTTTGTCTCCCGTGTGTGATTTCAGGTAGCATGATGTTTAATTTGGCGCATAGGATTTTACTTCTTACGCCTACCGGTCACGCGGTATGGCGGGTTTTGATTTATATGATTCCAGGAAAGCGGGGTCAATTGTTTTTTCGTATATATGTTGTCTTGCGCGGGAAGAACGGTAGCTTGAAGAAGTATTTTAATGTTATTCCGACGGTCTGAGAGTTTGAGTAGGTCAGAGTTAGCTAGGTATAGGGCCGGATATCCAAAGCTTCTCCTACAATATTGCTATGTTTTCGATTGTGACCAGTTGTTTTAATTCGTTGTTCCCTTCCACTGTTATAACGAATGGAGCCATAGTCGATTTTTGATTAGACATTTTTACATATCAATAGTAGCGATTTTTTATCTGCGCACCATCTTGTGTGGGGGCCACCAGTTTTAACATGTTCAATGCTTTATAACATTTCATCTGTAATAGTTGAATATGAGTTGACCAATTTAATTTTCCGTCAAAGGTTATTACCAATGTTTTTTTGAAGTTTTCGTAGTTTTTCCAGATATTCGAATATTGCAACTAAATGTGACGCATTTTCTTTTTTTTTTTTTTTTAATTTAATTTTTTGGGCATGTCAACAGTGGAACGGTAACCAACGCAGAGAATTGTACATTATATAAGAAAATGAGATTAGAAATTGAGGAGATAAAGGAGGCTAACGAAGGAACTACAATTAAGAGAGGGGAATGCAAGAATGGCGTGGACACTATAAGGAGTAGGGAGGCCAAGGCGCAGAAGATTAGAATACAGGGTAGCACGTTTGGAGCAAAACACAGGGGCATTCGAACAAGACGCGATTCGCATCGTAGGTATAATTGAGCTCAGGAGGTTCAACACAAAGGTGATTGAATAAAAGAAAAACAGAAAAGAGAAGCCGGAAGCAGACTATGATTGATTCTGTTTTAATCGCTGAAAAGGTTAAACCTCGAGTTTTTACTTTCTTTTTACGAGTTCGTTGGTGGTTTTTTGAAGAGTTATTTTGATGATTTTTACGTTATCAGCTGATAGATAAATTATTAGATCATCAGCGAAGAGACTATGTTGAACCGAAGAATTGACGGTTTTACTTTTTCGCTCCAGTTTTTTACCTTTTGACCAGTTTACTCTTAATCATATTTTCCTTTTTATATGACTCATTATCTTTTCAAAAAATTGACATACTCGTGTCTACACTCGGCTGTTTTCAGTTGAGTTACACTATTTGTTATGTTTTGTTTAAAGTTTTTAGGTCTGCTAGGATTGCTTTGAATAAATTTTTCCTTCTTATTTGCAGCATTGCCAAACTACTATATATACTCCAACGATCCTTCCGAACCACAAAAATCACATGCATTGCTATTCATCATTCCCAAACGTGCAAGATAAGACGCAGTACGACTATGTCTAAATTGAATTCTGCTTATAGTTAGTCTCTGTAGACGTTATATCCGAAGCAAAATGTCGGAACGGAGCACGACTCGGAAAATTCCTTTAAAATTTGGGTTCTAAGTGTTGAGATTCAAACGTTTTTATCACTCTGGCAAAATTTTGCCCCTCCCAACCTCGAAAAGTGAAAATTAAAAAGTATGCTACATATATTACACGAAGAGTCATGTATAATACATACACATGATGATAGAAGGCGCGGGTATGGGAAAGCGAGTACACTTTCATGGCGGCTAAGGCTATGTTGAATATATGTGTGGAAACGGTGCGAGCGCATTTACAAATAGCAGTATGAACGGGGAAATCGTGAAAATTTGAAGAAATTTTGGGGAAACTTGGGTGAATTTTAACCATATGGATACAAATTGGGGTGAACTTTCAGCACCTGTATGCTAATTGGGGTGGATTTTGTCTACCTTGATGGGAATTAGGGATCGAATTAGCGGAACTGTCCAGGAAAATTTGGGGGGGGGGACTTGGGTTAAATTTGATCGCATGGACATAAATTGGGGTAACTTTGGGCTCTAAAAGAGGAATTGGGGTTAATTTTTAGCACCTGGACATAAATTTGGGTGAAATTTCAGCAACCGTCCGGGAAAATTAGGGGAAACCTGGACACTCGGGGTACCTACCCCTGGGGAAAATCGGGGGAAACTTGCGGTAACTTTGGGCTCCAAGACAGAAATTGGGGTGAGTTTTGAGCAGCTGGACGCAAATTGGGGTGAATTTTGAGCACCGGGGGACAAATTGGGGTGAGTTTTGAGCACCGGGGGCACAAATAGGGGTTGGTGACGTCAGAGTCGCCAGTCCCCGCTTTTTTAAGCTACTCACGAATCCAGTGGATATCTGCACTTCCGATAAATATTTAAATTTATTTTCTAGCTCGATACGAACGATTCATCTTTTATTTATATGGGTCAGCGTTGATGCGTTCGAAAGCGTGGTATTGTTAAAGTTAGTTTGTCTCCCGTGTGTGATTTCAGGTAGCATGATGTTTAATTTGGCGCATAGGATTTTACTTCTTACGCCTACCGGTCACGCGGTATGGCGGGTTTTGATTTATATGATTCCAGGAAAGCGGGGTCAATTGTTTTTTCGTATATATGTTGTCTTGCGCGGGAAGAACGGTAGCTTGAAGAAGTATTTTAATGTTATTCCGACGGTCTGAGAGTTTGAGTAGGTCAGAGTTAGCTAGGTATAGGGCCGGATATCCAAAGCTTCTCCTACAATATTGCTATGTTTTCGATTGTGACCAGTTGTTTTAATTCGTTGTTCCCTTCCACTGTTATAACGAATGGAGCCATAGTCGATTTTTGATTAGACATTTTTACATATCAATAGTAGCGATTTTTTATCTGCGCACCATCTTGTGTGGGGGCCACCAGTTTTAACATGTTCAATGCTTTATAACATTTCATCTGTAATAGTTGAATATGAGTTGACCAATTTAATTTTCCGTCAAAGGTTATTACCAATGTTTTTTTGAAGTTTTCGTAGTTTTTCCAGATATTCGAATATTGCAACTAAATGTGACGCATTTTCTTTTTTTTTTTTTTTTAATTTAATTTTTTGGGCATGTCAACAGTGGAACGGTAACCAACGCAGAGAATTGTACATTATATAAGAAAATGAGATTAGAAATTGAGGAGATAAAGGAGGCTAACGAAGGAACTACAATTAAGAGAGGGGAATGCAAGAATGGCGTGGACACTATAAGGAGTAGGGAGGCCAAGGCGCAGAAGATTAGAATACAGGGTAGCACGTTTGGAGCAAAACACAGGGGCATTCGAACAAGACGCGATTCGCATCGTAGGTATAATTGAGCTCAGGAGGTTCAACACAAAGGTGATTGAATAAAAGAAAAACAGAAAAGAGAAGCCGGAAGCAGACTATGATTGATTCTGTTTTAATCGCTGAAAAGGTTAAACCTCGAGTTTTTACTTTCTTTTTACGAGTTCGTTGGTGGTTTTTTGAAGAGTTATTTTGATGATTTTTACGTTATCAGCTGATAGATAAATTATTAGATCATCAGCGAAGAGACTATGTTGAACCGAAGAATTGACGGTTTTACTTTTTCGCTCCAGTTTTTTACCTTTTGACCAGTTTACTCTTAATCATATTTTCCTTTTTATATGACTCATTATCTTTTCAAAAAATTGACATACTCGTGTCTACACTCGGCTGTTTTCAGTTGAGTTACACTATTTGTTATGTTTTGTTTAAAGTTTTTAGGTCTGCTAGGATTGCTTTGAATAAATTTTTCCTTCTTATTTGCAGCATTGCCAAACTACTATATATACTCCAACGATCCTTCCGAACCACAAAAATCACATGCATTGCTATTCATCATTCCCAAACGTGCAAGATAAGACGCAGTACGACTATGTCTAAATTGAATTCTGCTTATAGTTAGTCTCTGTAGACGTTATATCCGAAGCAAAATGTCGGAACGGAGCACGACTCGGAAAATTCTTTTAAAATTTGGGTTCTAAGTGTTGAGATTCAAACGTTTTTATCACTCTGGCAAAATTTTGCCCCTCCCAACCTCGAAAAGTGAAAATTAAAAAGTATGCTACATATATTACACGAAGAGTCATGTATAATACATACACATGATGATAGAAGGCGCGGGTATGGGAAAGCGAGTACACTTTCATGGCGGCTAAGGCTATGTTGAATATATGTGTGGAAACGGTGCGAGCGCATTTACAAATAGCAGTATGAACGGGGAAATCGTGAAAATTTGAAGAAATTTTGGGGAAACTTGGGTGAATTTTAACCATATGGATACAAATTGGGGTGAACTTTCAGCACCTGTATGCTAATTGGGGTGGATTTTGTCTACCTTGATGGGAATTAGGGATCGAATTAGCGGAACTGTCCAGGAAAATTTGGGGGGGGGGGGGACTTGGGTTAAATTTGATCGCATGGACATAAATTGGGGTAACTTTGGGCTCTAAAAGAGGAATTGGGGTTAATTTTTAGCACCTGGACATAAATTTGGGTGAAATTTCAGCAACCATCCGGGAAAATTAGGGGAAACCTGGACACTCGGGGTACCTACCCCTGGGGAAAATCGGGGGAAACTTGCGGTAACTTTGGGCTCCAAGACAGAAATTGGGGTGAGTTTTGAGCAGCTGGACGCAAATTGGGGTGAATTTTGAGCACCGGGGGACAAATTGGGGTGAGTTTTGAGCACCGGGGGCACAAATAGGGGTTGGTGACGTCAGAGTCGCCAGTCCCCGCTTTTTTAAGCTACTCACGAATCCAGTGGATATCTGCACTTCCGATAAATATTTAAATTTATTTTCTAGCTCGATACGAACGATTCATCTTTTATTTATATGGGTCAGCGTTGATGCGTTCGAAAGCGTGGTATTGTTAAAGTTAGTTTGTCTCCCGTGTGTGATTTCAGGTAGCATGATGTTTAATTTGGCGCATAGGATTTTACTTCTTACGCCTACCGGTCACGCGGTATGGCGGGTTTTGATTTATATGATTCCAGGAAAGCGGGGTCAATTGTTTTTTCGTATATATGTTGTCTTGCGCGGGAAGAACGGTAGCTTGAAGAAGTATTTTAATGTTATTCCGACGGTCTGAGAGTTTGAGTAGGTCAGAGTTAGCTAGGTATAGGGCCGGATATCCAAAGCTTCTCCTACAATATTGCTATGTTTTCGATTGTGACCAGTTGTTTTAATTCGTTGTTCCCTTCCACTGTTATAACGAATGGAGCCATAGTCGATTTTTGATTAGACATTTTTACATATCAATAGTAGCGATTTTTTATCTGCGCACCATCTTGTGTGGGGGCCACCAGTTTTAACATGTTCAATGCTTTATAACATTTCATCTGTAATAGTTGAATATGAGTTGACCAATTTAATTTTCCGTCAAAGGTTATTACCAATGTTTTTTTGAAGTTTTCGTAGTTTTTCCAGATATTCGAATATTGCAACTAAATGTGACGCATTTTCTTTTTTTTTTTTTTTTAATTTAATTTTTTGGGCATGTCAACAGTGGAACGGTAACCAACGCAGAGAATTGTACATTATATAAGAAAATGAGATTAGAAATTGAGGAGATAAAGGACGCTAACGAAGGAACTACAATTAAGAGAGGGGAATGCAAGAATGGCGTGGACACTATAAGGAGTAGGGAGGCCAAGGCGCAGAAGATTAGAATACAGGGTAGCACGTTTGGAGCAAAACACAGGGGCATTCGAACAAGACGCGATTCGCATCGTAGGTATAATTGAGCTCAGGAGGTTCAACACAAAGGTGATTGAATAAAAGAAAAACAGAAAAGAGAAGCCGGAAGCAGACTATGATTGATTCTGTTTTAATCGCTGAAAAGGTTAAACCTCGAGTTTTTACTTTCTTTTTACGAGTTCGTTGGTGGTTTTTTGAAGAGTTATTTTGATGATTTTTACGTTATCAGCTGATAGATAAATTATTAGATCATCAGCGAAGAGACTATGTTGAACCGAAGAATTGACGGTTTTACTTTTTCGCTCCAGTTTTTTACCTTTTGACCAGTTTACTCTTAATCATATTTTCCTTTTTATATGACTCATTATCTTTTCAAAAAATTGACATACTCGTGTCTACACTCGGCTGTTTTCAGTTGAGTTACACTATTTGTTATGTTTTGTTTAAAGTTTTTAGGTCTGCTAGGATTGCTTTGAATAAATTTTTCCTTCTTATTTGCAGCATTGCCAAACTACTATATATACTCCAACGATCCTTCCGAACCACAAAAATCACATGCATTGCTATTCATCATTCCCAAACGTGCAAGATAAGACGCAGTACGACTATGTCTAAATTGAATTCTGCTTATAGTTAGTCTCTGTAGACGTTATATCCGAAGCAAAATGTCGGAACGGAGCACGACTCGGAAAATTCCTTTAAAATTTGGGTTCTAAGTGTTGAGATTCAAACGTTTTTATCACTCTGGCAAAATTTTGCCCCTCCCAACCTCGAAAAGTGAAAATTAAAAAGTATGCTACATATATTACACGAAGAGTCATGTATAATACATACACATGATGATAGAAGGCGCGGGTATGGGAAAGCGAGTACACTTTCATGGCGGCTAAGGCTATGTTGAATATATGTGTGGAAACGGTGCGAGCGCATTTACAAATAGCAGTATGAACGGGGAAATCGTGAAAATTTGAAGAAATTTTGGGGAAACTTGGGTGAATTTTAACCATATGGATACAAATTGGGGTGAACTTTCAGCACCTGTATGCTAATTGGGGTGGATTTTGTCTACCTTGATGGGAATTAGGGATCGAATTAGCGGAACTGTCCAGGAAAATTTGGGGGGGGGGACTTGGGTTAAATTTGATCGCATGGACATAAATTGGGGTAACTTTGGGCTCTAAAAGAGGAATTGGGGTTAATTTTTAGCACCTGGACATAAATTTGGGTGAAATTTCAGCAACCGTCCGGGAAAATTAGGGGAAACCTGGACACTCGGGGTACCTACCCCTGGGGAAAATCGGGGGAAACTTGCAGTAACTTTGGGCTCCAAGACAGAAATTGGGGTGAGTTTTGAGCAGCTGGACGCAAATTGGGGTGAATTTTGAGCACCGGGGGACAAATTGGGGTGAGTTTTGAGCACCGGGGGCACAAATAGGGGTTGGTGACGTCAGAGTCGCCAGTCCCCGCTTTTTTAAGCTACTCACGAATCCAGTGGATATCTGCACTTCCGATAAATATTTAAATTTATTTTCTAGCTCGATACGAACGATTCATCTTTTATTTATATGGGTCAGCGTTGATGCGTTCGAAAGCGTGGTATTGTTAAAGTTAGTTTGTCTCCCGTGTGTGATTTCAGGTAGCATGATGTTTAATTTGGCGCATAGGATTTTACTTCTTACGCCTACCGGTCACGCGGTATGGCGGGTTTTGATTTATATGATTCCAGGAAAGCGGGGTCAATTGTTTTTTCGTATATATGTTGTCTTGCGCGGGAAGAACGGTAGCTTGAAGAAGTATTTTAATGTTATTCCGACGGTCTGAGAGTTTGAGTAGGTCAGAGTTAGCTAGGTATAGGGCCGGATATCCAAAGCTTCTCCTACAATATTGCTATGTTTTCGATTGTGACCAGTTGTTTTAATTCGTTGTTCCCTTCCACTGTTATAACGAATGGAGCCATAGTCGATTTTTGATTAGACATTTTTACATATCAATAGTAGCGATTTTTTATCTGCGCACCATCTTGTGTGGGGGCCACCAGTTTTAACATGTTCAATGCTTTATAACATTTCATCTGTAATAGTTGAATATGAGTTGACCAATTTAATTTTCCGTCAAAGGTTATTACCAATGTTTTTTTGAAGTTTTCGTAGTTTTTCCAGATATTCGAATATTGCAACTAAATGTGACGCATTTTCTTTTTTTTTTTTTTTTAATTTAATTTTTTGGGCATGTCAACAGTGGAACGGTAACCAACGCAGAGAATTGTACATTATATAAGAAAATGAGATTAGAAATTGAGGAGATAAAGGAGGCTAACGAAGGAACTACAATTAAGAGAGGGGAATGCAAGAATGGCGTGGACACTATAAGGAGTAGGGAGGCCAAGGCGCAGAAGATTAGAATACAGGGTAGCACGTTTGGAGCAAAACACAGGGGCATTCGAACAAGACGCGATTCGCATCGTAGGTATAATTGAGCTCAGGAGGTTCAACACAAAGGTGATTGAATAAAAGAAAAACAGAAAAGAGAAGCCGGAAGCAGACTATGATTGATTCTGTTTTAATCGCTGAAAAGGTTAAACCTCGAGTTTTTACTTTCTTTTTACGAGTTCGTTGGTGGTTTTTTGAAGAGTTATTTTGATGATTTTTACGTTATCAGCTGATAGATAAATTATTAGATCATCAGCGAAGAGACTATGTTGAACCGAAGAATTGACGGTTTTACTTTTTCGCTCCAGTTTTTTACCTTTTGACCAGTTTACTCTTAATCATATTTTCCTTTTTATATGACTCATTATCTTTTCAAAAAATTGACATACTCGTGTCTACACTCGGCTGTTTTCAGTTGAGTTACACTATTTGTTATGTTTTGTTTAAAGTTTTTAGGTCTGCTAGGATTGCTTTGAATAAATTTTTCCTTCTTATTTGCAGCATTGCCAAACTACTATATATACTCCAACGATCCTTCCGAACCACAAAAATCACATGCATTGCTATTCATCATTCCCAAACGTGCAAGATAAGACGCAGTACAACTATGTCTAAATTGAATTCTGCTTATAGTTAGTCTCTGTAGACGTTATATCCGAAGCAAAATGTCGGAACGGAGCACGACTCGGAAAATTCTTTTAAAATTTGGGTTCTAAGTGTTGAGATTCAAACGTTTTTATCACTCTGGCAAAATTTTGCCCCTCCCAACCTCGAAAAGTGAAAATTAAAAAGTATGCTACATATATTACACGAAGAGTCATGTATAATACATACACATGATGATAGAAGGCGCGGGTATGGGAAAGCGAGTACACTTTCATGGCGGCTAAGGCTATGTTGAATATATGTGTGGAAACGGTGCGAGCGCATTTACAAATAGCAGTATGAACGGGGAAATCGTGAAAATTTGAAGAAATTTTGGGGAAACTTGGGTGAATTTTAACCATATGGATACAAATTGGGGTGAACTTTCAGCACCTGTATGCTAATTGGGGTGGATTTTGTCTACCTTGATGGGAATTAGGGATCGAATTAGCGGAACTGTCCAGGAAAATTTGGGGGGGGGGGGGGGGGGGGGACTTGGGTTAAATTTGATCGCATGGACATAAATTGGGGTAACTTTGGGCTCTAAAAGAGGAATTGGGGTTAATTTTTAGCACCTGGACATAAATTTGGGTGAAATTTCAGCAACCGTCCGGGAAAATTAGGGGAAACCTGGACACTCGGGGTACCTACCCCTGGGGAAAATCGGGGGAAACTTGCGGTAACTTTGGGCTCCAAGACAGAAATTGGGGTGAGTTTTGAGCAGCTGGACGCAAATTGGGGTGAATTTTGAGCACCGGGGGACAAATTGGGGTGAGTTTTGAGCACCAGGGGCACAAATAGGGGTTGGTGACGTCAGAGTCGCCAGTCCCCGCTTTTTTAAGCTACTCACGAATCCAGTGGATATCTGCACTTCCGATAAATATTTAAATTTATTTTCTAGCTCGATACGAACGATTCATCTTTTATTTATATGGGTCAGCGTTGATGCGTTCGAAAGCGTGGTATTGTTAAAGTTAGTTTGTCTCCCGTGTGTGATTTCAGGTAGCATGATGTTTAATTTGGCGCATAGGATTTTACTTCTTACGCCTACCGGTCACGCGGTATGGCGGGTTTTGATTTATATGATTCCAGGAAAGCGGGGTCAATTGTTTTTTCGTATATATGTTGTCTTGCGCGGGAAGAACGGTAGCTTGAAGAAGTATTTTAATGTTATTCCGACGGTCTGAGAGTTTGAGTAGGTCAGAGTTAGCTAGGTATAGGGCCGGATATCCAAAGCTTCTCCTACAATATTGCTATGTTTTCGATTGTGACCAGTTGTTTTAATTCGTTGTTCCCTTCCACTGTTATAACGAATGGAGCCATAGTCGATTTTTGATTAGACATTTTTACATATCAATAGTAGCGATTTTTTATCTGCGCACCATCTTGTGTGGGGGCCACCAGTTTTAACATGTTCAATGCTTTATAACATTTCATCTGTAATAGTTGAATATGAGTTGACCAATTTAATTTTCCGTCAAAGGTTATTACCAATGTTTTTTTGAAGTTTTCGTAGTTTTTCCAGATATTCGAATATTGCAACTAAATGTGACGCATTTTCTTTTTTTTTTTTTTTTAATTTAATTTTTTGGGCATGTCAACAGTGGAACGGTAACCAACGCAGAGAATTGTACATTATATAAGAAAATGAGATTAGAAATTGAGGAGATAAAGGAGGCTAACGAAGGAACTACAATTAAGAGAGGGGAATGCAAGAATGGCGTGGACACTATAAGGAGTAGGGAGGCCAAGGCGCAGAAGATTAGAATACAGGGTAGCACGTTTGGAGCAAAACACAGGGGCATTCGAACAAGACGCGATTCGCATCGTAGGTATAATTGAGCTCAGGAGGTTCAACACAAAGGTGATTGAATAAAAGAAAAACAGAAAAGAGAAGCCGGAAGCAGACTATGATTGATTCTGTTTTAATCGCTGAAAAGGTTAAACCTCGAGTTTTTACTTTCTTTTTACGAGTTCGTTGGTGGTTTTTTGAAGAGTTATTTTGATGATTTTTACGTTATCAGCTGATAGATAAATTATTAGATCATCAGCGAAGAGACTATGTTGAACCGAAGAATTGACGGTTTTACTTTTTCGCTCCAGTTTTTTACCTTTTGACCAGTTTACTCTTAATCATATTTTCCTTTTTATATGACTCATTATCTTTTCAAAAAATTGACATACTCGTGTCTACACTCGGCTGTTTTCAGTTGAGTTACACTATTTGTTATGTTTTGTTTAAAGTTTTTAGGTCTGCTAGGATTGCTTTGAATAAATTTTTCCTTCTTATTTGCAGCATTGCCAAACTACTATATATACTCCAACGATCCTTCCGAACCACAAAAATCACATGCATTGCTATTCATCATTCCCAAACGTGCAAGATAAGACGCAGTACGACTATGTCTAAATTGAATTCTGCTTATAGTTAGTCTCTGTAGACGTTATATCCGAAGCAAAATGTCGGAACGGAGCACGACTCGGAAAATTCTTTTAAAATTTGGGTTCTAAGTGTTGAGATTCAAACGTTTTTATCACTCTGGCAAAATTTTGCCCCTCCCAACCTCGAAAAGTGAAAATTAAAAAGTATGCTACATATATTACACGAAGAGTCATGTATAATACATACACATGATGATAGAAGGCGCGGGTATGGGAAAGCGAGTACACTTTCATGGCGGCTAAGGCTATGTTGAATATATGTGTGGAAACGGTGCGAGCGCATTTACAAATAGCAGTATGAACGGGGAAATCGTGAAAATTTGAAGAAATTTTGGGGAAACTTGGGTGAATTTTAACCATATGGATACAAATTGGGGTGAACTTTCAGCACCTGTATGCTAATTGGGGTGGATTTTGTCTACCTTGATGGGAATTAGGGATCGAATTAGCGGAACTGTCCAGGAAAATTTGGGGGGGGGGGGGGACTTGGGTTAAATTTGATCGCATGGACATAAATTGGGGTAACTTTGGGCTCTAAAAGAGGAATTGGGGTTAATTTTTAGCACCTGGACATAAATTTGGGTGAAATTTCAGCAACCATCCGGGAAAATTAGGGGAAACCTGGACACTCGGGGTACCTACCCCTGGGGAAAATCGGGGGAAACTTGCGGTAACTTTGGGCTCCAAGACAGAAATTGGGGTGAGTTTTGAGCAGCTGGACGCAAATTGGGGTGAATTTTGAGCACCGGGGGACAAATTGGGGTGAGTTTTGAGCACCGGGGGCACAAATAGGGGTTGGTGACGTCAGAGTCGCCAGTCCCCGCTTTTTTAAGCTACTCACGAATCCAGTGGATATCTGCACTTCCGATAAATATTTAAATTTATTTTCTAGCTCGATACGAACGATTCATCTTTTATTTATATGGGTCAGCGTTGATGCGTTCGAAAGCGTGGTATTGTTAAAGTTAGTTTGTCTCCCGTGTGTGATTTCAGGTAGCATGATGTTTAATTTGGCGCATAGGATTTTACTTCTTACGCCTACCGGTCACGCGGTATGGCGGGTTTTGATTTATATGATTCCAGGAAAGCGGGGTCAATTGTTTTTTCGTATATATGTTGTCTTGCGCGGGAAGAACGGTAGCTTGAAGAAGTATTTTAATGTTATTCCGACGGTCTGAGAGTTTGAGTAGGTCAGAGTTAGCTAGGTATAGGGCCGGATATCCAAAGCTTCTCCTACAATATTGCTATGTTTTCGATTGTGACCAGTTGTTTTAATTCGTTGTTCCCTTCCACTGTTATAACGAATGGAGCCATAGTCGATTTTTGATTAGACATTTTTACATATCAATAGTAGCGATTTTTTATCTGCGCACCATCTTGTGTGGGGGCCACCAGTTTTAACATGTTCAATGCTTTATAACATTTCATCTGTAATAGTTGAATATGAGTTGACCAATTTAATTTTCCGTCAAAGGTTATTACCAATGTTTTTTTGAAGTTTTCGTAGTTTTTCCAGATATTCGAATATTGCAACTAAATGTGACGCATTTTCTTTTTTTTTTTTTTTTAATTTAATTTTTTGGGCATGTCAACAGTGGAACGGTAACCAACGCAGAGAATTGTACATTATATAAGAAAATGAGATTAGAAATTGAGGAGATAAAGGAGGCTAACGAAGGAACTACAATTAAGAGAGGGGAATGCAAGAATGGCGTGGACACTATAAGGAGTAGGGAGGCCAAGGCGCAGAAGATTAGAATACAGGGTAGCACGTTTGGAGCAAAACACAGGGGCATTCGAACAAGACGCGATTCGCATCGTAGGTATAATTGAGCTCAGGAGGTTCAACACAAAGGTGATTGAATAAAAGAAAAACAGAAAAGAGAAGCCGGAAGCAGACTATGATTGATTCTGTTTTAATCGCTGAAAAGGTTAAACCTCGAGTTTTTACTTTCTTTTTACGAGTTCGTTGGTGGTTTTTTGAAGAGTTATTTTGATGATTTTTACGTTATCAGCTGATAGATAAATTATTAGATCATCAGCGAAGAGACTATGTTGAACCGAAGAATTGACGGTTTTACTTTTTCGCTCCAGTTTTTTACCTTTTGACCAGTTTACTCTTAATCATATTTTCCTTTTTATATGACTCATTATCTTTTCAAAAAATTGACATACTCGTGTCTACACTCGGCTGTTTTCAGTTGAGTTACACTATTTGTTATGTTTTGTTTAAAGTTTTTAGGTCTGCTAGGATTGCTTTGAATAAATTTTTCCTTCTTATTTGCAGCATTGCCAAACTACTATATATACTCCAACGATCCTTCCGAACCACAAAAATCACATGCATTGCTATTCATCATTCCCAAACGTGCAAGATAAGACGCAGTACGACTATGTCTAAATTGAATTCTGCTTATAGTTAGTCTCTGTAGACGTTATATCCGAAGCAAAATGTCGGAACGGAGCACGACTCGGAAAATTCCTTTAAAATTTGGGTTCTAAGTGTTGAGATTCAAACGTTTTTATCACTCTGGCAAAATTTTGCCCCTCCCAACCTCGAAAAGTGAAAATTAAAAAGTATGCTACATATATTACACGAAGAGTCATGTATAATACATACACATGATGATAGAAGGCGCGGGTATGGGAAAGCGAGTACACTTTCATGGCGGCTAAGGCTATGTTGAATATATGTGTGGAAACGGTGCGAGCGCATTTACAAATAGCAGTATGAACGGGGAAATCGTGAAAATTTGAAGAAATTTTGGGGAAACTTGGGTGAATTTTAACCATATGGATACAAATTGGGGTGAACTTTCAGCACCTGTATGCTAATTGGGGTGGATTTTGTCTACCTTGATGGGAATTAGGGATCGAATTAGCGGAACTGTCCAGGAAAATTTGGGGGGGGGGACTTGGGTTAAATTTGATCGCATGGACATAAATTGGGGTAACTTTGGGCTCTAAAAGAGGAATTGGGGTTAATTTTTAGCACCTGGACATAAATTTGGGTGAAATTTCAGCAACCGTCCGGGAAAATTAGGGGAAACCTGGACACTCGGGGTACCTACCCCTGGGGAAAATCGGGGGAAACTTGCGGTAACTTTGGGCTCCAAGACAGAAATTGGGGTGAGTTTTGAGCAGCTGGACGCAAATTGGGGTGAATTTTGAGCACCGGGGGACAAATTGGGGTGAGTTTTGAGCACCAGGGGCACAAATAGGGGTTGGTGACGTCAGAGTCGCCAGTCCCCGCTTTTTTAAGCTACTCACGAATCCAGTGGATATCTGCACTTCCGATAAATATTTAAATTTATTTTCTAGCTCGATACGAACGATTCATCTTTTATTTATATGGGTCAGCGTTGATGCGTTCGAAAGCGTGGTATTGTTAAAGTTAGTTTGTCTCCCGTGTGTGATTTCAGGTAGCATGATGTTTAATTTGGCGCATAGGATTTTACTTCTTACGCCTACCGGTCACGCGGTATGGCGGGTTTTGATTTATATGATTCCAGGAAAGCGGGGTCAATTGTTTTTTCGTATATATGTTGTCTTGCGCGGGAAGAACGGTAGCTTGAAGAAGTATTTTAATGTTATTCCGACGGTCTGAGAGTTTGAGTAGGTCAGAGTTAGCTAGGTATAGGGCCGGATATCCAAAGCTTCTCCTACAATATTGCTATGTTTTCGATTGTGACCAGTTGTTTTAATTCGTTGTTCCCTTCCACTGTTATAACGAATGGAGCCATAGTCGATTTTTGATTAGACATTTTTACATATCAATAGTAGCGATTTTTTATCTGCGCACCATCTTGTGTGGGGGCCACCAGTTTTAACATGTTCAATGCTTTATAACATTTCATCTGTAATAGTTGAATATGAGTTGACCAATTTAATTTTCCGTCAAAGGTTATTACCAATGTTTTTTTGAAGTTTTCGTAGTTTTTCCAGATATTCGAATATTGCAACTAAATGTGACGCATTTTCTTTTTTTTTTTTTTTTAATTTAATTTTTTGGGCATGTCAACAGTGGAACGGTAACCAACGCAGAGAATTGTACATTATATAAGAAAATGAGATTAGAAATTGAGGAGATAAAGGAGGCTAACGAAGGAACTACAATTAAGAGAGGGGAATGCAAGAATGGCGTGGACACTATAAGGAGTAGGGAGGCCAAGGCGCAGAAGATTAGAATACAGGGTAGCACGTTTGGAGCAAAACACAGGGGCATTCGAACAAGACGCGATTCGCATCGTAGGTATAATTGAGCTCAGGAGGTTCAACACAAAGGTGATTGAATAAAAGAAAAACAGAAAAGAGAAGCCGGAAGCAGACTATGATTGATTCTGTTTTAATCGCTGAAAAGGTTAAACCTCGAGTTTTTACTTTCTTTTTACGAGTTCGTTGGTGGTTTTTTGAAGAGTTATTTTGATGATTTTTACGTTATCAGCTGATAGATAAATTATTAGATCATCAGCGAAGAGACTATGTTGAACCGAAGAATTGACGGTTTTACTTTTTCGCTCCAGTTTTTTACCTTTTGACCAGTTTACTCTTAATCATATTTTCCTTTTTATATGACTCATTATCTTTTCAAAAAATTGACATACTCGTGTCTACACTCGGCTGTTTTCAGTTGAGTTACACTATTTGTTATGTTTTGTTTAAAGTTTTTAGGTCTGCTAGGATTGCTTTGAATAAATTTTTCCTTCTTATTTGCAGCATTGCCAAACTACTATATATACTCCAACGATCCTTCCGAACCACAAAAATCACATGCATTGCTATTCATCATTCCCAAACGTGCAAGATAAGACGCAGTACGACTATGTCTAAATTGAATTCTGCTTATAGTTAGTCTCTGTAGACGTTATATCCGAAGCAAAATGTCGGAACGGAGCACGACTCGGAAAATTCTTTTAAAATTTGGGTTCTAAGTGTTGAGATTCAAACGTTTTTATCACTCTGGCAAAATTTTGCCCCTCCCAACCTCGAAAAGTGAAAATTAAAAAGTATGCTACATATATTACACGAAGAGTCATGTATAATACATACACATGATGATAGAAGGCGCGGGTATGGGAAAGCGAGTACACTTTCATGGCGGCTAAGGCTATGTTGAATATATGTGTGGAAACGGTGCGAGCGCATTTACAAATAGCAGTATGAACGGGGAAATCGTGAAAATTTGAAGAAATTTTGGGGAAACTTGGGTGAATTTTAACCATATGGATACAAATTGGGGTGAACTTTCAGCACCTGTATGCTAATTGGGGTGGATTTTGTCTACCTTGATGGGAATTAGGGATCGAATTAGCGGAACTGTCCAGGAAAATTTGGGGGGGGGGACTTGGGTTAAATTTGATCGCATGGACATAAATTGGGGTAACTTTGGGCTCTAAAAGAGGAATTGGGGTTAATTTTTAGCACCTGGACATAAATTTGGGTGAAATTTCAGCAACCGTCCGGGAAAATTAGGGGAAACCTGGACACTCGGGGTACCTACCCCTGGGGAAAATCGGGGGAAACTTGCGGTAACTTTGGGCTCCAAGACAGAAATTGGGGTGAGTTTTGAGCAGCTGGACGCAAATTGGGGTGAATTTTGAGCACCGGGGGACAAATTGGGGTGAGTTTTGAGCACCGGGGGCACAAATAGGGGTTGGTGACGTCAGAGTCGCCAGTCCCCGCTTTTTTAAGCTACTCACGAATCCAGTGGATATCTGCACTTCCGATAAATATTTAAATTTATTTTCTAGCTCGATACGAACGATTCATCTTTTATTTATATGGGTCAGCGTTGATGCGTTCGAAAGCGTGGTATTGTTAAAGTTAGTTTGTCTCCCGTGTGTGATTTCAGGTAGCATGATGTTTAATTTGGCGCATAGGATTTTACTTCTTACGCCTACCGGTCACGCGGTATGGCGGGTTTTGATTTATATGATTCCAGGAAAGCGGGGTCAATTGTTTTTTCGTATATATGTTGTCTTGCGCGGGAAGAACGGTAGCTTGAAGAAGTATTTTAATGTTATTCCGACGGTCTGAGAGTTTGAGTAGGTCAGAGTTAGCTAGGTATAGGGCCGGATATCCAAAGCTTCTCCTACAATATTGCTATGTTTTCGATTGTGACCAGTTGTTTTAATTCGTTGTTCCCTTCCACTGTTATAACGAATGGAGCCATAGTCGATTTTTGATTAGACATTTTTACATATCAATAGTAGCGATTTTTTATCTGCGCACCATCTTGTGTGGGGGCCACCAGTTTTAACATGTTCAATGCTTTATAACATTTCATCTGTAATAGTTGAATATGAGTTGACCAATTTAATTTTCCGTCAAAGGTTATTACCAATGTTTTTTTGAAGTTTTCGTAGTTTTTCCAGATATTCGAATATTGCAACTAAATGTGACGCATTTTCTTTTTTTTTTTTTTTTAATTTAATTTTTTGGGCATGTCAACAGTGGAACGGTAACCAACGCAGAGAATTGTACATTATATAAGAAAATGAGATTAGAAATTGAGGAGATAAAGGAGGCTAACGAAGGAACTACAATTAAGAGAGGGGAATGCAAGAATGGCGTGGACACTATAAGGAGTAGGGAGGCCAAGGCGCAGAAGATTAGAATACAGGGTAGCACGTTTGGAGCAAAACACAGGGGCATTCGAACAAGACGCGATTCGCATCGTAGGTATAATTGAGCTCAGGAGGTTCAACACAAAGGTGATTGAATAAAAGAAAAACAGAAAAGAGAAGCCGGAAGCAGACTATGATTGATTCTGTTTTAATCGCTGAAAAGGTTAAACCTCGAGTTTTTACTTTCTTTTTACGAGTTCGTTGGTGGTTTTTTGAAGAGTTATTTTGATGATTTTTACGTTATCAGCTGATAGATAAATTATTAGATCATCAGCGAAGAGACTATGTTGAACCGAAGAATTGACGGTTTTACTTTTTCGCTCCAGTTTTTTACCTTTTGACCAGTTTACTCTTAATCATATTTTCCTTTTTATATGACTCATTATCTTTTCAAAAAATTGACATACTCGTGTCTACACTCGGCTGTTTTCAGTTGAGTTACACTATTTGTTATGTTTTGTTTAAAGTTTTTAGGTCTGCTAGGATTGCTTTGAATAAATTTTTCCTTCTTATTTGCAGCATTGCCAAACTACTATATATACTCCAACGATCCTTCCGAACCACAAAAATCACATGCATTGCTATTCATCATTCCCAAACGTGCAAGATAAGACGCAGTACGACTATGTCTAAATTGAATTCTGCTTATAGTTAGTCTCTGTAGACGTTATATCCGAAGCAAAATGTCGGAACGGAGCACGACTCGGAAAATTCTTTTAAAATTTGGGTTCTAAGTGTTGAGATTCAAACGTTTTTATCACTCTGGCAAAATTTTGCCCCTCCCAACCTCGAAAAGTGAAAATTAAAAAGTATGCTACATATATTACACGAAGAGTCATGTATAATACATACACATGATGATAGAAGGCGCGGGTATGGGAAAGCGAGTACACTTTCATGGCGGCTAAGGCTATGTTGAATATATGTGTGGAAACGGTGCGAGCGCATTTACAAATAGCAGTATGAACGGGGAAATCGTGAAAATTTGAAGAAATTTTGGGGAAACTTGGGTGAATTTTAACCATATGGATACAAATTGGGGTGAACTTTCAGCACCTGTATGCTAATTGGGGTGGATTTTGTCTACCTTGATGGGAATTAGGGATCGAATTAGCGGAACTGTCCAGGAAAATTTGGGGGGGGGGACTTGGGTTAAATTTGATCGCATGGACATAAATTGGGGTAACTTTGGGCTCTAAAAGAGGAATTGGGGTTAATTTTTAGCACCTGGACATAAATTTGGGTGAAATTTCAGCAACCGTCCGGGAAAATTAGGGGAAACCTGGACACTCGGGGTACCTACCCCTGGGGAAAATCGGGGGAAACTTGCGGTAACTTTGGGCTCCAAGACAGAAATTGGGGTGAGTTTTGAGCAGCTGGACGCAAATTGGGGTGAATTTTGAGCACCGGGGGACAAATTGGGGTGAGTTTTGAGCACCGGGGGCACAAATAGGGGTTGGTGACGTCAGAGTCGCCAGTCCCCGCTTTTTTAAGCTACTCACGAATCCAGTGGATATCTGCACTTCCGATAAATATTTAAATTTATTTTCTAGCTCGATACGAACGATTCATCTTTTATTTATATGGGTCAGCGTTGATGCGTTCGAAAGCGTGGTATTGTTAAAGTTAGTTTGTCTCCCGTGTGTGATTTCAGGTAGCATGATGTTTAATTTGGCGCATAGGATTTTACTTCTTACGCCTACCGGTCACGCGGTATGGCGGGTTTTGATTTATATGATTCCAGGAAAGCGGGGTCAATTGTTTTTTCGTATATATGTTGTCTTGCGCGGGAAGAATGGTAGCTTGAAGAAGTATTTTAATGTTATTCCGACGGTCTGAGAGTTTGAGTAGGTCAGAGTTAGCTAGGTATAGGGCCGGATATCCAAAGCTTCTCCTACAATATTGCTATGTTTTCGATTGTGACCAGTTGTTTTAATTCGTTGTTCCCTTCCACTGTTATAACGAATGGAGCCATAGTCGATTTTTGATTAGACATTTTTACATATCAATAGTAGCGATTTTTTATCTGCGCACCATCTTGTGTGGGGGCCACCAGTTTTAACATGTTCAATGCTTTATAACATTTCATCTGTAATAGTTGAATATGAGTTGACCAATTTAATTTTCCGTCAAAGGTTATTACCAATGTTTTTTTGAAGTTTTCGTAGTTTTTCCAGATATTCGAATATTGCAACTAAATGTGACGCATTTTCTTTTTTTTTTTTTTTTAATTTAATTTTTTGGGCATGTCAACAGTGGAACGGTAACCAACGCAGAGAATTGTACATTATATAAGAAAATGAGATTAGAAATTGAGGAGATAAAGGAGGCTAACGAAGGAACTACAATTAAGAGAGGGGAATGCAAGAATGGCGTGGACACTATAAGGAGTAGGGAGGCCAAGGCGCAGAAGATTAGAATACAGGGTAGCACGTTTGGAGCAAAACACAGGGGCATTCGAACAAGACGCGATTCGCATCGTAGGTATAATTGAGCTCAGGAGGTTCAACACAAAGGTGATTGAATAAAAGAAAAACAGAAAAGAGAAGCCGGAAGCAGACTATGATTGATTCTGTTTTAATCGCTGAAAAGGTTAAACCTCGAGTTTTTACTTTCTTTTTACGAGTTCGTTGGTGGTTTTTTGAAGAGTTATTTTGATGATTTTTACGTTATCAGCTGATAGATAAATTATTAGATCATCAGCGAAGAGACTATGTTGAACCGAAGAATTGACGGTTTTACTTTTTCGCTCCAGTTTTTTACCTTTTGACCAGTTTACTCTTAATCATATTTTCCTTTTTATATGACTCATTATCTTTTCAAAAAATTGACATACTCGTGTCTACACTCGGCTGTTTTCAGTTGAGTTACACTATTTGTTATGTTTTGTTTAAAGTTTTTAGGTCTGCTAGGATTGCTTTGAATAAATTTTTCCTTCTTATTTGCAGCATTGCCAAACTACTATATATACTCCAACGATCCTTCCGAACCACAAAAATCACATGCATTGCTATTCATCATTCCCAAACGTGCAAGATAAGACGCAGTACGACTATGTCTAAATTGAATTCTGCTTATAGTTAGTCTCTGTAGACGTTATATCCGAAGCAAAATGTCGGAACGGAGCACGACTCGGAAAATTCTTTTAAAATTTGGGTTCTAAGTGTTGAGATTCAAACGTTTTTATCACTCTGGCAAAATTTTGCCCCTCCCAACCTCGAAAAGTGAAAATTAAAAAGTATGCTACATATATTACACGAAGAGTCATGTATAATACATACACATGATGATAGAAGGCGCGGGTATGGGAAAGCGAGTACACTTTCATGGCGGCTAAGGCTATGTTGAATATATGTGTGGAAACGGTGCGAGCGCATTTACAAATAGCAGTATGAACGGGGAAATCGTGAAAATTTGAAGAAATTTTGGGGAAACTTGGGTGAATTTTAACCATATGGATACAAATTGGGGTGAACTTTCAGCACCTGTATGCTAATTGGGGTGGATTTTGTCTACCTTGATGGGAATTAGGGATCGAATTAGCGGAACTGTCCAGGAAAATTTGGGGGGGGGGACTTGGGTTAAATTTGATCGCATGGACATAAATTGGGGTAACTTTGGGCTCTAAAAGAGGAATTGGGGTTAATTTTTAGCACCTGGACATAAATTTGGGTGAAATTTCAGCAACCGTCCGGGAAAATTAGGGGAAACCTGGACACTCGGGGTACCTACCCCTGGGGAAAATCGGGGGAAACTTGCGGTAACTTTGGGCTCCAAGACAGAAATTGGGGTGAGTTTTGAGCAGCTGGACGCAAATTGGGGTGAATTTTGAGCACCGGGGGACAAATTGGGGTGAGTTTTGAGCACCGGGGGCACAAATAGGGGTTGGTGACGTCAGAGTCGCCAGTCCCCGCTTTTTTAAGCTACTCACGAATCCAGTGGATATCTGCACTTCCGATAAATATTTAAATTTATTTTCTAGCTCGATACGAACGATTCATCTTTTATTTATATGGGTCAGCGTTGATGCGTTCGAAAGCGTGGTATTGTTAAAGTTAGTTTGTCTCCCGTGTGTGATTTCAGGTAGCATGATGTTTAATTTGGCGCATAGGATTTTACTTCTTACGCCTACCGGTCACGCGGTATGGCGGGTTTTGATTTATATGATTCCAGGAAAGCGGGGTCAATTGTTTTTTCGTATATATGTTGTCTTGCGCGGGAAGAACGGTAGCTTGAAGAAGTATTTTAATGTTATTCCGACGGTCTGAGAGTTTGAGTAGGTCAGAGTTAGCTAGGTATAGGGCCGGATATCCAAAGCTTCTCCTACAATATTGCTATGTTTTCGATTGTGACCAGTTGTTTTAATTCGTTGTTCCCTTCCACTGTTATAACGAATGGAGCCATAGTCGATTTTTGATTAGACATTTTTACATATCAATAGTAGCGATTTTTTATCTGCGCACCATCTTGTGTGGGGGCCACCAGTTTTAACATGTTCAATGCTTTATAACATTTCATCTGTAATAGTTGAATATGAGTTGACCAATTTAATTTTCCGTCAAAGGTTATTACCAATGTTTTTTTGAAGTTTTTGTAGTTTTTCCAGATATTCGAATATTGCAACTAAATGTGACGCATTTTCTTTTTTTTTTTTTTTTAATTTAATTTTTTGGGCATGTCAACAGTGGAACGGTAACCAACGCAGAGAATTGTACATTATATAAGAAAATGAGATTAGAAATTGAGGAGATAAAGGAGGCTAACGAAGGAACTACAATTAAGAGAGGGGAATGCAAGAATGGCGTGGACACTATAAGGAGTAGGGAGGCCAAGGCGCAGAAGATTAGAATACAGGGTAGCACGTTTGGAGCAAAACACAGGGGCATTCGAACAAGACGCGATTCGCATCGTAGGTATAATTGAGCTCAGGAGGTTCAACACAAAGGTGATTGAATAAAAGAAAAACAGAAAAGAGAAGCCGGAAGCAGACTATGATTGATTCTGTTTTAATCGCTGAAAAGGTTAAACCTCGAGTTTTTACTTTCTTTTTACGAGTTCGTTGGTGGTTTTTTGAAGAGTTATTTTGATGATTTTTACGTTATCAGCTGATAGATAAATTATTAGATCATCAGCGAAGAGACTATGTTGAACCGAAGAATTGACGGTTTTACTTTTTCGCTCCAGTTTTTTACCTTTTGACCAGTTTACTCTTAATCATATTTTCCTTTTTATATGACTCATTATCTTTTCAAAAAATTGACATACTCGTGTCTACACTCGGCTGTTTTCAGTTGAGTTACACTATTTGTTATGTTTTGTTTAAAGTTTTTAGGTCTGCTAGGATTGCTTTGAATAAATTTTTCCTTCTTATTTGCAGCATTGCCAAACTACTATATATACTCCAACGATCCTTCCGAACCACAAAAATCACATGCATTGCTATTCATCATTCCCAAACGTGCAAGATAAGACGCAGTACGACTATGTCTAAATTGAATTCTGCTTATAGTTAGTCTCTGTAGACGTTATATCCGAAGCAAAATGTCGGAACGGAGCACGACTCGGAAAATTCCTTTAAAATTTGGGTTCTAAGTGTTGAGATTCAAACGTTTTTATCACTCTGGCAAAATTTTGCCCCTCCCAACCTCGAAAAGTGAAAATTAAAAAGTATGCTACATATATTACACGAAGAGTCATGTATAATACATACACATGATGATAGAAGGCGCGGGTATGGGAAAGCGAGTACACTTTCATGGCGGCTAAGGCTATGTTGAATATATGTGTGGAAACGGTGCGAGCGCATTTACAAATAGCAGTATGAACGGGGAAATCGTGAAAATTTGAAGAAATTTTGGGGAAACTTGGGTGAATTTTAACCATATGGATACAAATTGGGGTGAACTTTCAGCACCTGTATGCTAATTGGGGTGGATTTTGTCTACCTTGATGGGAATTAGGGATCGAATTAGCGGAACTGTCCAGGAAAATTTGGGGGGGGGGGGGGGGGACTTGGGTTAAATTTGATCGCATGGACATAAATTGGGGTAACTTTGGGCTCTAAAAGAGGAATTGGGGTTAATTTTTAGCACCTGGACATAAATTTGGGTGAAATTTCAGCAACCGTCCGGGAAAATTAGGGGAAACCTGGACACTCGGGGTACCTACCCCTGGGGAAAATCGGGGGAAACTTGCGGTAACTTTGGGCTCCAAGACAGAAATTGGGGTGAGTTTTGAGCAGCTGGACGCAAATTGGGGTGAATTTTGAGCACCGGGGGACAAATTGGGGTGAGTTTTGAGCACCGGGGGCACAAATAGGGGTTGGTGACGTCAGAGTCGCCAGTCCCCGCTTTTTTAAGCTACTCACGAATCCAGTGGATATCTGCACTTCCGATAAATATTTAAATTTATTTTCTAGCTCGATACGAACGATTCATCTTTTATTTATATGGGTCAGCGTTGATGCGTTCGAAAGCGTGGTATTGTTAAAGTTAGTTTGTCTCCCGTGTGTGATTTCAGGTAGCATGATGTTTAATTTGGCGCATAGGATTTTACTTCTTACGCCTACCGGTCACGCGGTATGGCGGGTTTTGATTTATATGATTCCAGGAAAGCGGGGTCAATTGTTTTTTCGTATATATGTTGTCTTGCGCGGGAAGAACGGTAGCTTGAAGAAGTATTTTAATGTTATTCCGACGGTCTGAGAGTTTGAGTAGGTCAGAGTTAGCTAGGTATAGGGCCGGATATCCAAAGCTTCTCCTACAATATTGCTATGTTTTCGATTGTGACCAGTTGTTTTAATTCGTTGTTCCCTTCCACTGTTATAACGAATGGAGCCATAGTCGATTTTTGATTAGACATTTTTACATATCAATAGTAGCGATTTTTTATCTGCGCACCATCTTGTGTGGGGGCCACCAGTTTTAACATGTTCAATGCTTTATAACATTTCATCTGTAATAGTTGAATATGAGTTGACCAATTTAATTTTCCGTCAAAGGTTATTACCAATGTTTTTTTGAAGTTTTCGTAGTTTTTCCAGATATTCGAATATTGCAACTAAATGTGACGCATTTTCTTTTTTTTTTTTTTTTAATTTAATTTTTTGGGCATGTCAACAGTGGAACGGTAACCAACGCAGAGAATTGTACATTATATAAGAAAATGAGATTAGAAATTGAGGAGATAAAGGAGGCTAACGAAGGAACTACAATTAAGAGAGGGGAATGCAAGAATGGCGTGGACACTATAAGGAGTAGGGAGGCCAAGGCGCAGAAGATTAGAATACAGGGTAGCACGTTTGGAGCAAAACACAGGGGCATTCGAACAAGACGCGATTCGCATCGTAGGTATAATTGAGCTCAGGAGGTTCAACACAAAGGTGATTGAATAAAAGAAAAACAGAAAAGAGAAGCCGGAAGCAGACTATGATTGATTCTGTTTTAATCGCTGAAAAGGTTAAACCTCGAGTTTTTACTTTCTTTTTACGAGTTCGTTGGTGGTTTTTTGAAGAGTTATTTTGATGATTTTTACGTTATCAGCTGATAGATAAATTATTAGATCATCAGCGAAGAGACTATGTTGAACCGAAGAATTGACGGTTTTACTTTTTCGCTCCAGTTTTTTACCTTTTGACCAGTTTACTCTTAATCATATTTTCCTTTTTATATGACTCATTATCTTTTCAAAAAATTGACATACTCGTGTCTACACTCGGCTGTTTTCAGTTGAGTTACACTATTTGTTATGTTTTGTTTAAAGTTTTTAGGTCTGCTAGGATTGCTTTGAATAAATTTTTCCTTCTTATTTGCAGCATTGCCAAACTACTATATATACTCCAACGATCCTTCCGAACCACAAAAATCACATGCATTGCTATTCATCATTCCCAAACGTGCAAGATAAGACGCAGTACGACTATGTCTAAATTGAATTCTGCTTATAGTTAGTCTCTGTAGACGTTATATCCGAAGCAAAATGTCGGAACGGAGCACGACTCGGAAAATTCTTTTAAAATTTGGGTTCTAAGTGTTGAGATTCAAACGTTTTTATCACTCTGGCAAAATTTTGCCCCTCCCAACCTCGAAAAGTGAAAATTAAAAAGTATGCTACATATATTACACGAAGAGTCATGTATAATACATACACATGATGATAGAAGGCGCGGGTATGGGAAAGCGAGTACACTTTCATGGCGGCTAAGGCTATGTTGAATATATGTGTGGAAACGGTGCGAGCGCATTTACAAATAGCAGTATGAACGGGGAAATCGTGAAAATTTGAAGAAATTTTGGGGAAACTTGGGTGAATTTTAACCATATGGATACAAATTGGGGTGAACTTTCAGCACCTGTATGCTAATTGGGGTGGATTTTGTCTACCTTGATGGGAATTAGGGATCGAATTAGCGGAACTGTCCAGGAAAATTTGGGGGGGGGGACTTGGGTTAAATTTGATCGCATGGACATAAATTGGGGTAACTTTGGGCTCTAAAAGAGGAATTGGGGTTAATTTTTAGCACCTGGACATAAATTTGGGTGAAATTTCAGCAACCGTCCGGGAAAATTAGGGGAAACCTGGACACTCGGGGTACCTACCCCTGGGGAAAATCGGGGGAAACTTGCGGTAACTTTGGGCTCCAAGACAGAAATTGGGGTGAGTTTTGAGCAGCTGGACGCAAATTGGGGTGAATTTTGAGCACCGGGGGACAAATTGGGGTGAGTTTTGAGCACCGGGGGCACAAATAGGGGTTGGTGACGTCAGAGTCGCCAGTCCCCGCTTTTTTAAGCTACTCACGAATCCAGTGGATATCTGCACTTCCGATAAATATTTAAATTTATTTTCTAGCTCGATACGAACGATTCATCTTTTATTTATATGGGTCAGCGTTGATGCGTTCGAAAGCGTGGTATTGTTAAAGTTAGTTTGTCTCCCGTGTGTGATTTCAGGTAGCATGATGTTTAATTTGGCGCATAGGATTTTACTTCTTACGCCTACCGGTCACGCGGTATGGCGGGTTTTGATTTATATGATTCCAGGAAAGCGGGGTCAATTGTTTTTTCGTATATATGTTGTCTTGCGCGGGAAGAACGGTAGCTTGAAGAAGTATTTTAATGTTATTCCGACGGTCTGAGAGTTTGAGTAGGTCAGAGTTAGCTAGGTATAGGGCCGGATATCCAAAGCTTCTCCTACAATATTGCTATGTTTTCGATTGTGACCAGTTGTTTTAATTCGTTGTTCCCTTCCACTGTTATAACGAATGGAGCCATAGTCGATTTTTGATTAGACATTTTTACATATCAATAGTAGCGATTTTTTATCTGCGCACCATCTTGTGTGGGGGCCACCAGTTTTAACATGTTCAATGCTTTATAACATTTCATCTGTAATAGTTGAATATGAGTTGACCAATTTAATTTTCCGTCAAAGGTTATTACCAATGTTTTTTTGAAGTTTTCGTAGTTTTTCCAGATATTCGAATATTGCAACTAAATGTGACGCATTTTCTTTTTTTTTTTTTTTTAATTTAATTTTTTGGGCATGTCAACAGTGGAACGGTAACCAACGCAGAGAATTGTACATTATATAAGAAAATGAGATTAGAAATTGAGGAGATAAAGGAGGCTAACGAAGGAACTACAATTAAGAGAGGGGAATGCAAGAATGGCGTGGACACTATAAGGAGTAGGGAGGCCAAGGCGCAGAAGATTAGAATACAGGGTAGCACGTTTGGAGCAAAACACAGGGGCATTCGAACAAGACGCGATTCGCATCGTAGGTATAATTGAGCTCAGGAGGTTCAACACAAAGGTGATTGAATAAAAGAAAAACAGAAAAGAGAAGCCGGAAGCAGACTATGATTGATTCTGTTTTAATCGCTGAAAAGGTTAAACCTCGAGTTTTTACTTTCTTTTTACGAGTTCGTTGGTGGTTTTTTGAAGAGTTATTTTGATGATTTTTACGTTATCAGCTGATAGATAAATTATTAGATCATCAGCGAAGAGACTATGTTGAACCGAAGAATTGACGGTTTTACTTTTTCGCTCCAGTTTTTTACCTTTTGACCAGTTTACTCTTAATCATATTTTCCTTTTTATATGACTCATTATCTTTTCAAAAAATTGACATACTCGTGTCTACACTCGGCTGTTTTCAGTTGAGTTACACTATTTGTTATGTTTTGTTTAAAGTTTTTAGGTCTGCTAGGATTGCTTTGAATAAATTTTTCCTTCTTATTTGCAGCATTGCCAAACTACTATATATACTCCAACGATCCTTCCGAACCACAAAAATCACATGCATTGCTATTCATCATTCCCAAACGTGCAAGATAAGACGCAGTACGACTATGTCTAAATTGAATTCTGCTTATAGTTAGTCTCTGTAGACGTTATATCCGAAGCAAAATGTCGGAACGGAGCACGACTCGGAAAATTCTTTTAAAATTTGGGTTCTAAGTGTTGAGATTCAAACGTTTTTATCACTCTGGCAAAATTTTGCCCCTCCCAACCTCGAAAAGTGAAAATTAAAAAGTATGCTACATATATTACACGAAGAGTCATGTATAATACATACACATGATGATAGAAGGCGCGGGTATGGGAAAGCGAGTACACTTTCATGGCGGCTAAGGCTATGTTGAATATATGTGTGGAAACGGTGCGAGCGCATTTACAAATAGCAGTATGAACGGGGAAATCGTGAAAATTTGAAGAAATTTTGGGGAAACTTGGGTGAATTTTAACCATATGGATACAAATTGGGGTGAACTTTCAGCACCTGTATGCTAATTGGGGTGGATTTTGTCTACCTTGATGGGAATTAGGGATCGAATTAGCGGAACTGTCCAGGAAAATTTGGGGGGGGGGACTTGGGTTAAATTTGATCGCATGGACATAAATTGGGGTAACTTTGGGCTCTAAAAGAGGAATTGGGGTTAATTTTTAGCACCTGGACATAAATTTGGGTGAAATTTCAGCAACCGTCCGGGAAAATTAGGGGAAACCTGGACACTCGGGGTACCTACCCCTGGGGAAAATCGGGGGAAACTTGCGGTAACTTTGGGCTCCAAGACAGAAATTGGGGTGAGTTTTGAGCAGCTGGACGCAAATTGGGGTGAATTTTGAGCACCGGGGGACAAATTGGGGTGAGTTTTGAGCACCGGGGGCACAAATAGGGGTTGGTGACGTCAGAGTCGCCAGTCCCCGCTTTTTTAAGCTACTCACGAATCCAGTGGATATCTGCACTTCCGATAAATATTTAAATTTATTTTCTAGCTCGATACGAACGATTCATCTTTTATTTATATGGGTCAGCGTTGATGCGTTCGAAAGCGTGGTATTGTTAAAGTTAGTTTGTCTCCCGTGTGTGATTTCAGGTAGCATGATGTTTAATTTGGCGCATAGGATTTTACTTCTTACGCCTACCGGTCACGCGGTATGGCGGGTTTTGATTTATATGATTCCAGGAAAGCGGGGTCAATTGTTTTTTCGTATATATGTTGTCTTGCGCGGGAAGAACGGTAGCTTGAAGAAGTATTTTAATGTTATTCCGACGGTCTGAGAGTTTGAGTAGGTCAGAGTTAGCTAGGTATAGGGCCGGATATCCAAAGCTTCTCCTACAATATTGCTATGTTTTCGATTGTGACCAGTTGTTTTAATTCGTTGTTCCCTTCCACTGTTATAACGAATGGAGCCATAGTCGATTTTTGATTAGACATTTTTACATATCAATAGTAGCGATTTTTTATCTGCGCACCATCTTGTGTGGGGGCCACCAGTTTTAACATGTTCAATGCTTTATAACATTTCATCTGTAATAGTTGAATATGAGTTGACCAATTTAATTTTCCGTCAAAGGTTATTACCAATGTTTTTTTGAAGTTTTCGTAGTTTTTCCAGATATTCGAATATTGCAACTAAATGTGACGCATTTTCTTTTTTTTTTTTTTTAATTTAATTTTTTGGGCATGTCAACAGTGGAACGGTAACCAACGCAGAGAATTGTACATTATATAAGAAAATGAGATTAGAAATTGAGGAGATAAAGGAGGCTAACGAAGGAACTACAATTAAGAGAGGGGAATGCAAGAATGGCGTGGACACTATAAGGAGTAGGGAGGCCAAGGCGCAGAAGATTAGAATACAGGGTAGCACGTTTGGAGCAAAACACAGGGGCATTCGAACAAGACGCGATTCGCATCGTAGGTATAATTGAGCTCAGGAGGTTCAACACAAAGGTGATTGAATAAAAGAAAAACAGAAAAGAGAAGCCGGAAGCAGACTATGATTGATTCTGTTTTAATCGCTGAAAAGGTTAAACCTCGAGTTTTTACTTTCTTTTTACGAGTTCGTTGGTGGTTTTTTGAAGAGTTATTTTGATGATTTTTACGTTATCAGCTGATAGATAAATTATTAGATCATCAGCGAAGAGACTATGTTGAACCGAAGAATTGACGGTTTTACTTTTTCGCTCCAGTTTTTTACCTTTTGACCAGTTTACTCTTAATCATATTTTCCTTTTTATATGACTCATTATCTTTTCAAAAAATTGACATACTCGTGTCTACACTCGGCTGTTTTCAGTTGAGTTACACTATTTGTTATGTTTTGTTTAAAGTTTTTAGGTCTGCTAGGATTGCTTTGAATAAATTTTTCCTTCTTATTTGCAGCATTGCCAAACTACTATATATACTCCAACGATCCTTCCGAACCACAAAAATCACATGCATTGCTATTCATCATTCCCAAACGTGCAAGATAAGACGCAGTACGACTATGTCTAAATTGAATTCTGCTTATAGTTAGTCTCTGTAGACGTTATATCCGAAGCAAAATGTCGGAACGGAGCACGACTCGGAAAATTCTTTTAAAATTTGGGTTCTAAGTGTTGAGATTCAAACGTTTTTATCACTCTGGCAAAATTTTGCCCCTCCCAACCTCGAAAAGTGAAAATTAAAAAGTATGCTACATATATTACACGAAGAGTCATGTATAATACATACACATGATGATAGAAGGCGCGGGTATGGGAAAGCGAGTACACTTTCATGGCGGCTAAGGCTATGTTGAATATATGTGTGGAAACGGTGCGAGCGCATTTACAAATAGCAGTATGAACGGGGAAATCGTGAAAATTTGAAGAAATTTTGGGGAAACTTGGGTGAATTTTAACCATATGGATACAAATTGGGGTGAACTTTCAGCACCTGTATGCTAATTGGGGTGGATTTTGTCTACCTTGATGGGAATTAGGGATCGAATTAGCGGAACTGTCCAGGAAAATTTGGGGGGGGGGACTTGGGTTAAATTTGATCGCATGGACATAAATTGGGGTAACTTTGGGCTCTAAAAGAGGAATTGGGGTTAATTTTTAGCACCTGGACATAAATTTGGGTGAAATTTCAGCAACCGTCCGGGAAAATTAGGGGAAACCTGGACACTCGGGGTACCTACCCCTGGGGAAAATCGGGGGAAACTTGCGGTAACTTTGGGCTCCAAGACAGAAATTGGGGTGAGTTTTGAGCAGCTGGACGCAAATTGGGGTGAATTTTGAGCACCGGGGGACAAATTGGGGTGAGTTTTGAGCACCGGGGGCACAAATAGGGGTTGGTGACGTCAGAGTCGCCAGTCCCCGCTTTTTTAAGCTACTCACGAATCCAGTGGATATCTGCACTTCCGATAAATATTTAAATTTATTTTCTAGCTCGATACGAACGATTCATCTTTTATTTATATGGGTCAGCGTTGATGCGTTCGAAAGCGTGGTATTGTTAAAGTTAGTTTGTCTCCCGTGTGTGATTTCAGGTAGCATGATGTTTAATTTGGCGCATAGGATTTTACTTCTTACGCCTACCGGTCACGCGGTATGGCGGGTTTTGATTTATATGATTCCAGGAAAGCGGGGTCAATTGTTTTTTCGTATATATGTTGTCTTGCGCGGGAAGAACGGTAGCTTGAAGAAGTATTTTAATGTTATTCCGACGGTCTGAGAGTTTGAGTAGGTCAGAGTTAGCTAGGTATAGGGCCGGATATCCAAAGCTTCTCCTACAATATTGCTATGTTTTCGATTGTGACCAGTTGTTTTAATTCGTTGTTCCCTTCCACTGTTATAACGAATGGAGCCATAGTCGATTTTTGATTAGACATTTTTACATATCAATAGTAGCGATTTTTTATCTGCGCACCATCTTGTGTGGGGGCCACCAGTTTTAACATGTTCAATGCTTTATAACATTTCATCTGTAATAGTTGAATATGAGTTGACCAATTTAATTTTCCGTCAAAGGTTATTACCAATGTTTTTTTGAAGTTTTCGTAGTTTTTCCAGATATTCGAATATTGCAACTAAATGTGACGCATTTTCTTTTTTTTTTTTTTTAATTTAATTTTTTGGGCATGTCAACAGTGGAACGGTAACCAACGCAGAGAATTGTACATTATATAAGAAAATGAGATTAGAAATTGAGGAGATAAAGGAGGCTAACGAAGGAACTACAATTAAGAGAGGGGAATGCAAGAATGGCGTGGACACTATAAGGAGTAGGGAGGCCAAGGCGCAGAAGATTAGAATACAGGGTAGCACGTTTGGAGCAAAACACAGGGGCATTCGAACAAGACGCGATTCGCATCGTAGGTATAATTGAGCTCAGGAGGTTCAACACAAAGGTGATTGAATAAAAGAAAAACAGAAAAGAGAAGCCGGAAGCAGACTATGATTGATTCTGTTTTAATCGCTGAAAAGGTTAAACCTCGAGTTTTTACTTTCTTTTTACGAGTTCGTTGGTGGTTTTTTGAAGAGTTATTTTGATGATTTTTACGTTATCAGCTGATAGATAAATTATTAGATCATCAGCGAAGAGACTATGTTGAACCGAAGAATTGACGGTTTTACTTTTTCGCTCCAGTTTTTTACCTTTTGACCAGTTTACTCTTAATCATATTTTCCTTTTTATATGACTCATTATCTTTTCAAAAAATTGACATACTCGTGTCTACACTCGGCTGTTTTCAGTTGAGTTACACTATTTGTTATGTTTTGTTTAAAGTTTTTAGGTCTGCTAGGATTGCTTTGAATAAATTTTTCCTTCTTATTTGCAGCATTGCCAAACTACTATATATACTCCAACGATCCTTCCGAACCACAAAAATCACATGCATTGCTATTCATCATTCCCAAACGTGCAAGATAAGACGCAGTACGACTATGTCTAAATTGAATTCTGCTTATAGTTAGTCTCTGTAGACGTTATATCCGAAGCAAAATGTCGGAACGGAGCACGACTCGGAAAATTCCTTTAAAATTTGGGTTCTAAGTGTTGAGATTCAAACGTTTTTATCACTCTGGCAAAATTTTGCCCCTCCCAACCTCGAAAAGTGAAAATTAAAAAGTATGCTACATATATTACACGAAGAGTCATGTATAATACATACACATGATGATAGAAGGCGCGGGTATGGGAAAGCGAGTACACTTTCATGGCGGCTAAGGCTATGTTGAATATATGTGTGGAAACGGTGCGAGCGCATTTACAAATAGCAGTATGAACGGGGAAATCGTGAAAATTTGAAGAAATTTTGGGGAAACTTGGGTGAATTTTAACCATATGGATACAAATTGGGGTGAACTTTCAGCACCTGTATGCTAATTGGGGTGGATTTTGTCTACCTTGATGGGAATTAGGGATCGAATTAGCGGAACTGTCCAGGAAAATTTGGGGGGGGGGGGGGGGGGGGACTTGGGTTAAATTTGATCGCATGGACATAAATTGGGGTAACTTTGGGCTCTAAAAGAGGAATTGGGGTTAATTTTTAGCACCTGGACATAAATTTGGGTGAAATTTCAGCAACCGTCCGGGAAAATTAGGGGAAACCTGGACACTCGGGGTACCTACCCCTGGGGAAAATCGGGGGAAACTTGCGGTAACTTTGGGCTCCAAGACAGAAATTGGGGTGAGTTTTGAGCAGCTGGACGCAAATTGGGGTGAATTTTGAGCACCGGGGGACAAATTGGGGTGAGTTTTGAGCACCGGGGGCACAAATAGGGGTTGGTGACGTCAGAGTCGCCAGTCCCCGCTTTTTTAAGCTACTCACGAATCCAGTGGATATCTGCACTTCCGATAAATATTTAAATTTATTTTCTAGCTCGATACGAACGATTCATCTTTTATTTATATGGGTCAGCGTTGATGCGTTCGAAAGCGTGGTATTGTTAAAGTTAGTTTGTCTCCCGTGTGTGATTTCAGGTAGCATGATGTTTAATTTGGCGCATAGGATTTTACTTCTTACGCCTACCGGTCACGCGGTATGGCGGGTTTTGATTTATATGATTCCAGGAAAGCGGGGTCAATTGTTTTTTCGTATATATGTTGTCTTGCGCGGGAAGAACGGTAGCTTGAAGAAGTATTTTAATGTTATTCCGACGGTCTGAGAGTTTGAGTAGGTCAGAGTTAGCTAGGTATAGGGCCGGATATCCAAAGCTTCTCCTACAATATTGCTATGTTTTCGATTGTGACCAGTTGTTTTAATTCGTTGTTCCCTTCCACTGTTATAACGAATGGAGCCATAGTCGATTTTTGATTAGACATTTTTACATATCAATAGTAGCGATTTTTTATCTGCGCACCATCTTGTGTGGGGGCCACCAGTTTTAACATGTTCAATGCTTTATAACATTTCATCTGTAATAGTTGAATATGAGTTGACCAATTTAATTTTCCGTCAAAGGTTATTACCAATGTTTTTTTGAAGTTTTCGTAGTTTTTCCAGATATTCGAATATTGCAACTAAATGTGACGCATTTTCTTTTTTTTTTTTTTTTAATTTAATTTTTTGGGCATGTCAACAGTGGAACGGTAACCAACGCAGAGAATTGTACATTATATAAGAAAATGAGATTAGAAATTGAGGAGATAAAGGAGGCTAACGAAGGAACTACAATTAAGAGAGGGGAATGCAAGAATGGCGTGGACACTATAAGGAGTAGGGAGGCCAAGGCGCAGAAGATTAGAATACAGGGTAGCACGTTTGGAGCAAAACACAGGGGCATTCGAACAAGACGCGATTCGCATCGTAGGTATAATTGAGCTCAGGAGGTTCAACACAAAGGTGATTGAATAAAAGAAAAACAGAAAAGAGAAGCCGGAAGCAGACTATGATTGATTCTGTTTTAATCGCTGAAAAGGTTAAACCTCGAGTTTTTACTTTCTTTTTACGAGTTCGTTGGTGGTTTTTTGAAGAGTTATTTTGATGATTTTTACGTTATCAGCTGATAGATAAATTATTAGATCATCAGCGAAGAGACTATGTTGAACCGAAGAATTGACGGTTTTACTTTTTCGCTCCAGTTTTTTACCTTTTGACAAGTTTACTCTTAATCATATTTTCCTTTTTATATGACTCATTATCTTTTCAAAAAATTGACATACTCGTGTCTACACTCGGCTGTTTTCAGTTGAGTTACACTATTTGTTATGTTTTGTTTAAAGTTTTTAGGTCTGCTAGGATTGCTTTGAATAAATTTTTCCTTCTTATTTGCAGCATTGCCAAACTACTATATATACTCCAACGATCCTTCCGAACCACAAAAATCACATGCATTGCTATTCATCATTCCCAAACGTGCAAGATAAGACGCAGTACGACTATGTCTAAATTGAATTCTGCTTATAGTTAGTCTCTGTAGACGTTATATCCGAAGCAAAATGTCGGAACGGAGCACGACTCGGAAAATTCCTTTAAAATTTGGGTTCTAAGTGTTGAGATTCAAACGTTTTTATCACTCTGGCAAAATTTTGCCCCTCCCAACCTCGAAAAGTGAAAATTAAAAAGTATGCTACATATATTACACGAAGAGTCATGTATAATACATACACATGATGATAGAAGGCGCGGGTATGGGAAAGCGAGTACACTTTCATGGCGGCTAAGGCTATGTTGAATATATGTGTGGAAACGGTGCGAGCGCATTTACAAATAGCAGTATGAACGGGGAAATCGTGAAAATTTGAAGAAATTTTGGGGAAACTTGGGTGAATTTTAACCATATGGATACAAATTGGGGTGAACTTTCAGCACCTGTATGCTAATTGGGGTGGATTTTGTCTACCTTGATGGGAATTAGGGATCGAATTAGCGGAACTGTCCAGGAAAATTTGGGGGGGGGGGGGGGGGGGGGGGACTTGGGTTAAATTTGATCGCATGGACATAAATTGGGGTAACTTTGGGCTCTAAAAGAGGAATTGGGGTTAATTTTTAGCACCTGGACATAAATTTGGGTGAAATTTCAGCAACCGTCCGGGAAAATTAGGGGAAACCTGGACACTCGGGGTACCTACCCCTGGGGAAAATCGGGGGAAACTTGCGGTAACTTTGGGCTCCAAGACAGAAATTGGGGTGAGTTTTGAGCAGCTGGACGCAAATTGGGGTGAATTTTGAGCACCGGGGGACAAATTGGGGTGAGTTTTGAGCACCGGGGGCACAAATAGGGGTTGGTGACGTCAGAGTCGCCAGTCCCCGCTTTTTTAAGCTACTCACGAATCCAGTGGATATCTGCACTTCCGATAAATATTTAAATTTATTTTCTAGCTCGATACGAACGATTCATCTTTTATTTATATGGGTCAGCGTTGATGCGTTCGAAAGCGTGGTATTGTTAAAGTTAGTTTGTCTCCCGTGTGTGATTTCAGGTAGCATGATGTTTAATTTGGCGCATAGGATTTTACTTCTTACGCCTACCGGTCACGCGGTATGGCGGGTTTTGATTTATATGATTCCAGGAAAGCGGGGTCAATTGTTTTTTCGTATATATGTTGTCTTGCGCGGGAAGAACGGTAGCTTGAAGAAGTATTTTAATGTTATTCCGACGGTCTGAGAGTTTGAGTAGGTCAGAGTTAGCTAGGTATAGGGCCGGATATCCAAAGCTTCTCCTACAATATTGCTATGTTTTCGATTGTGACCAGTTGTTTTAATTCGTTGTTCCCTTCCACTGTTATAACGAATGGAGCCATAGTCGATTTTTGATTAGACATTTTTACATATCAATAGTAGCGATTTTTTATCTGCGCACCATCTTGTGTGGGGGCCACCAGTTTTAACATGTTCAATGCTTTATAACATTTTCATCTGTAATAGTTGAATATGAGTTGACCAATTTAATTTTCCGTCAAAGGTTATTACCAATGTTTTTTTGAAGTTTTCGTAGTTTTTCCAGATATTCGAATATTGCAACTAAATGTGACGCATTTTCTTTTTTTTTTTTTTTTAATTTAATTTTTTGGGCATGTCAACAGTGGAACGGTAACCAACGCAGAGAATTGTACATTATATAAGAAAATGAGATTAGAAATTGAGGAGATAAAGGAGGCTAACGAAGGAACTACAATTAAGAGAGGGGAATGCAAGAATGGCGTGGACACTATAAGGAGTAGGGAGGCCAAGGCGCAGAAGATTAGAATACAGGGTAGCACGTTTGGAGCAAAACACAGGGGCATTCGAACAAGACGCGATTCGCATCGTAGGTATAATTGAGCTCAGGAGGTTCAACACAAAGGTGATTGAATAAAAGAAAAACAGAAAAGAGAAGCCGGAAGCAGACTATGATTGATTCTGTTTTAATCGCTGAAAAGGTTAAACCTCGAGTTTTTACTTTCTTTTTACGAGTTCGTTGGTGGTTTTTTGAAGAGTTATTTTGATGATTTTTACGTTATCAGCTGATAGATAAATTATTAGATCATCAGCGAAGAGACTATGTTGAACCGAAGAATTGACGGTTTTACTTTTTCGCTCCAGTTTTTTACCTTTTGACAAGTTTACTCTTAATCATATTTTCCTTTTTATATGACTCATTATCTTTTCAAAAAATTGACATACTCGTGTCTACACTCGGCTGTTTTCAGTTGAGTTACACTATTTGTTATGTTTTGTTTAAAGTTTTTAGGTCTGCTAGGATTGCTTTGAATAAATTTTTCCTTCTTATTTGCAGCATTGCCAAACTACTATATATACTCCAACGATCCTTCCGAACCACAAAAATCACATGCATTGCTATTCATCATTCCCAAACGTGCAAGATAAGACGCAGTACGACTATGTCTAAATTGAATTCTGCTTATAGTTAGTCTCTGTAGACGTTATATCCGAAGCAAAATGTCGGAACGGAGCACGACTCGGAAAATTCCTTTAAAATTTGGGTTCTAAGTGTTGAGATTCAAACGTTTTTATCACTCTGGCAAAATTTTGCCCCTCCCAACCTCGAAAAGTGAAAATTAAAAAGTATGCTACATATATTACACGAAGAGTCATGTATAATACATACACATGATGATAGAAGGCGCGGGTATGGGGAAAGCGAGTACACTTTCATGGCGGCTAAGGCTATGTTGAATATATGTGTGGAAACGGTGCGAGCGCATTTACAAATAGCAGTATGAACGGGGAAATCGTGAAAATTTGAAGAAATTTTGGGGAAACTTGGGTGAATTTTAACCATATGGATACAAATTGGGGTGAACTTTCAGCACCTGTATGCTAATTGGGGTGGATTTTGTCTACCTTGATGGGAATTAGGGATCGAATTAGCGGAACTGTCCAGGAAAATTTGGGGGGGGGGGGGGGGGACTTGGGTTAAATTTGATCGCATGGACATAAATTGGGGTAACTTTGGGCTCTAAAAGAGGAATTGGGGTTAATTTTAGCACCTGGACATAAATTTGGGTGAAATTTCAGCAACCGTCCGGGAAAATTAGGGGAAACCTGGACACTCGGGGTACCTACCCCTGGGGAAAATCGGGGGAAACTTGCGGTAACTTTGGGCTCCAAGACAGAAATTGGGGTGAGTTTTGAGCAGCTGGACGCAAATTGGGGTGAATTTTGAGCACCGGGGGACAAATTGGGGTGAGTTTTGAGCACCGGGGCACAAATAGGGGTTGGTGACGTCAGAGTCGCCAGTCCCCGCTTTTTTAAGCTACTCACGAATCCAGTGGATATCTGCACTTCCGATAAATATTTAAATTTATTTTCTAGCTCGATACGAACGATTCATCTTTTATTTATATGGGTCAGCGTTGATGCGTTCGAAAGCGTGGTATTGTTAAAGTTAGTTTGTCTCCCGTGTGTGATTTCAGGTAGCATGATGTTTAATTTGGCGCATAGGATTTTACTTCTTACGCCTACCGGTCACGCGGTATGGCGGGTTTTGATTTATATGATTCCAGGAAAGCGGGGGTCAATTGTTTTTTCGTATATATGTTGTCTTGCGCGGGAAGAACGGTAGCTTGAAGAAGTATTTTAATGTTATTCCGACGGTCTGAGAGTTTGAGTAGGTCAGAGTTAGCTAGGTATAGGGCCGGATATCCAAAGCTTCTCCTACAATATTGCTATGTTTTCGATTGTGACCAGTTGTTTTAATTCGTTGTTCCCTTCCACTGTTATAACGAATGGAGCCATAGTCGATTTTTGATTAGACATTTTTACATATCAATAGTAGCGATTTTTTATCTGCGCACCATCTTGTGTGGGGGCCACCAGTTTTAACATGTTCAATGCTTTATAACATTTCATCTGTAATAGTTGAATATGAGTTGACCAATTTAATTTTCCGTCAAAGGTTATTACCAATGTTTTTTTGAAGTTTTCGTAGTTTTTCCAGATATTCGAATATTGCAACTAAATGTGACGCATTTTCTTTTTTTTTTTTTTTTTAATTTAATTTTTTGGGCATGTCAACAGTGGAACGGTAACCAACGCAGAGAATTGTACATTATATAAGAAAATGAGATTAGAAATTGAGGAGATAAAGGAGGCTAACGAAGGAACTACAATTAAGAGAGGGGAATGCAAGAATGGCGTGGACACTATAAGGAGTAGGGAGGCCAAGGCGCAGAAGATTAGAATACAGGGTAGCACGTTTGGAGCAAAACACAGGGGCATTCGAACAAGACGCGATTCGCATCGTAGGTATAATTGAGCTCAGGAGGTTCAACACAAAGGTGATTGAATAAAAGAAAAACAGAAAAGAGAAGCCGGAAGCAGACTATGATTGATTCTGTTTTAATCGCTGAAAAGGTTAAACCTCGAGTTTTTACTTTCTTTTTACGAGTTCGTTGGTGGTTTTTTTGAAGAGTTATTTTGATGATTTTTACGTTATCAGCTGATAGATAAATTATTAGATCATCAGCGAAGAGACTATGTTGAACGAAGAATTGACGGTTTTACTTTTTCGCTCCAGTTTTTTACCTTTTGACCAGTTTACTCTTAATCATATTTTCCTTTTTATATGACTCATTATCTTTTCAAAAAATTGACATACTCGTGTCTACACTCGGCTGTTTTCAGTTGAGTTACACTATTTGTTATGTTTTGTTTAAAGTTTTTAGGTCTGCTAACACGCGATCTAGTGT